>CM067546.1:49169215-51962548 GCA_034509755.1 Anisodus tanguticus | reverse complement strand
CCAGTTTTTCCAACTAATTCTAATTAAACACACCCCCTCTCCATTAAAGCCAACCAACAATCTTTTCTCTCTCCATTTTTTGGGACCATCATCTTTTTTTCTTCTCTATTTTCTCACTTTCTCATTGATTTTAACTTACATAAAGATAATAGAGTGAACACTATGGTAACTAAGATACTTGATTGTACAAATATTTCTTATAATATCATATACAAGATAATATTTTTGGTTGTCATGTGACCAAGAGGTCATGAGTTCAAGTCGTGGAAACAACCTCTTGCAGAAATGCAGGACAAAGGCTGTGTACAATAGATCCTTGTGATTCAGTCTTTCTCGAACTTCACGCACAACGGGAGGTTAGTGCACCTCGGGGTCTGGGACGACGAACTATGTAAATGATGAATTAGAAAAGGGTTCAGGCCATCATCTAGGAAGTCGTAGGAATGCTGAGGTGGCGAGTTTAGGGAGGCAAAGGGGAATTGAGACTCATCAAATAGGACATGGCGTGAAATAATAATTTTACGGCTTGACAAGTCATAGCACGAGTAACCACGATGATTGGCGGGGTAACCCAGAAACACACACGGGGAAGACCGGGGTTGGAGTTTGTGAGTGGTCAGATAGAGAGGATAACAGAGACATTCAAAGATACACAAGTGTTGGTAGGAGGGGTTCCTACGAAACAGAACTTGACTGGGCGACCGTTGAGCTAGAGACTTGTTTAGGATTATGTTTAGGAGATAGGTGGCCATGGAGAGTGCGTAATGCCAGAATTGAGGTGTGAGCAAGTAGGGCACAAATTAAGTTATTTATGGTTCAGATTTTCAGTTCGGCCTAATCATTTTGGGAGGAGGTGTGAGGGCAGAAAAAATGAAAGGTAAGACCGTTATTGGAGCAAAACTATTTGAATTGATTATTATTGAATTCTCTGCCATCGTGACATAGAAAACATTTAATGCTCTTTTCAAATTGTGGTTTTACGAGAGCACTAAATGAGAAAAAAATGGGGTAGACCTGTGATTTATTTCCAATTGGAAAAGTCCATATAAAGTTGGAATAATCATAAAAAAAATAACACATAATATTGATGGCCAGCCGTACTTAAAATAGGGGACGTCCACAAATCACTATGTATGCTATTAAAATGTAGTAAAGTAAAATTTGTGGATGCAGAAAATGGTAATTTAACATGTTTTCCAAAAATGCAGGATTCACATATAGGAGTCCTAGAAATACGGTTGCAATTAATAAAATTATTTTTCTTAAGAAAGCGTAAAACAGAATCTCCCGGATGTCCTAATCTAGAGTGCCATAAGGAAGACAAAAGAGCATCAAAGATTGATAAAAATGAGGTTGTATTGTTGACGGCGTTTGAAATAGGGTACAGATCTCCGGTGTTGTCGCATCTCATTATTCGTCTCCCTGTCGTAAAATCCTTCACAGAAAAACTAAAAGGATCAAAGTCAAGGGAAACATTATTATCAGTTGTGAAACGTCGCACATAGATTAGATTCTTAATAAGTTTAGGGGGATGTATGACATTTTTAAGATTAGCGGTGGACGTGGTGGGGATAAGGATGAATGACCAAAACCGCGAATGAGAATGCCTTGTCCACTACCAATAATAATATTCTGATTTAAATTACTCAAATTAGAATAAAACGAGAGAGTACCTTGTGATGCCGTCATATGAGATGTGGCGCCTGTGTCCATATACCAATTTTCATATGGAGCGTTAAGTGACATTATGTTTATAGATGCCTCAATGTCAGTCGGTGCATAAGTTGAGGGCGGGGGTGCTTATGTTGTGTAGGCCTGTTGGGGACGTGAGCCAAGTATGCCAGGGTGGGCCAGTCGGTTTTGTGGTGGAGTCCACAAGAATGTCGAATACGGGCTAGGAGGATAAGCCCATGACGGTGGGGCCCATGTGGCCACGGTGGGTAGGCAACCCACGACAAAGGTTGCTGCCATTGTCGCGATCGCTGCTGGCTGTTTCTTGCCGGCGGGGACTGCCTTTTCCCACCGCCGTTGCTGTTGTCATTTTGTCCGATGCGGCTCTTGTCGGACTGCCTGCTCCGGCGGTTGTTGCGGGTGGATGCGGGCAGTTGTGGGTCCTTGGGCCGGTGATTCTGGTTGACGGAGGTGGAGGCCCTGCCATCGGTGGAGGCCCTGCCATCGGCGGAGGGCTCTATAGTGGTGGTGAGGGTGGCGTCGGCAATGCTGGCCTGAGTGGTGTTGCACTTGATTTTTTGAGTTTCCTCAAGAGTAAGCTTAGAACTGGCCTCATAAAACGGAGGTAATGACGTGCATTGGTGAAGGATGATGGCAACACCGTCATAGGATTCGTTCAAACCTGTAATAAGTTGCATGACCAATCATTGATTAGTGACTAGTGTGCCGACGTTGGAGAGTTTGTCGGCAAGCATCTTGAGTTCTTAACAATATGCAAACACGTTTGGGAAATCGTCGTGATGAACGTCCTTGAACTGATTTTCAAGGTATAATGCTCATTGAATTTTGTTGTCGTGGAAAATACTTTTCAAACGTTCCCACATTTGGCGGGTAGTGGCATCGGTCTCAATAATGGTGTGCAACATATCATTAGAGATTGTGTCGTATATCCACTGGAGGATGGCTGCTTCCAAATGAAACCAGAGTGCATATCATAAGTCAAAGCCAAGGGTAGGTCTGTGGACTTCAGTGTAGGAGGGATGATGTGGTCGATAACTTCATAAATACGACAATGGATCTTATAAAGCTCTGCCCACGAGGAGTATTGATCATTTTCCATCTCAAGGGTGATAGTGATGAAGTTTTTGATGTTTTTTTACTGCAAGTGCAGGATGAAATTTGGATTTGTCAGCCACAAAATATGAAATTTATGAGGAGAAGGGAGAAAGAATGGCTAGAAAAAAATACTAGGGTTCCGTGGAGGTGGCGGCCGAGAGCTATGGTCGGCGGCGGTGAAGGTATTTTTAGGCTACTGATGCCATAAAGGAATATGTTCCTTGATTGTATTCATCAATAATGTACAATATATATAGTAGTACAAGAATATTTAAACTAGGTAACTAATCAACCTAATTACAATAGGAATATAATTCTACCTAAAATAGGAGACCTAATTACAATAGTAATACAATTCTATCTAAAATAAAAGATATACAATTAATGAAAGAATATTTGAAAAATTTTCTATTACACTTGGATGCCCTTTTTTATCACCATATACAACTTAAACTCAATATATACTTAACTTGAGTTGTTATTTAAGCTACTTTAAATGTTAGTGTAATGTTATGCTCCTGGCGGAGGGTGGCTTGATGAGGGCGGATCAAGCAGGATTAACATGCTTATAGGTTGACAAGATTCTAAAGATAAAATGCACATGACACCTTATAGAAAATACGTGTAATGGGCTCGATGTGGCACAACACGAAAGAAAAATCCGTACAGGCCTAGGCCAAAAGAGAAAAATATGTGTAATGGGCTTGGATCATGACAAATATGATATTAGAATCAGGTTTCCCTTAGTACGATGATGGGACAAACCTATTAAACCCTATTGCTAACCTAGTATTTCTCTCTCGAGTTCAATCTAAGAATCAAAGATAGTATTCGATTGGTGATCAAGCAATCAAATAATTGAGCTCAAGATTAAATAAATAAACCAATATGATAAGCTAATTAATTGAAATCAATATCCGAATAACAACGTTCATGAAAGAATCATAACCCTAGAATGAGAAGTTTAGCTCCACATAGACATGGAGGAAATACAACAAATCATCCAAAAAAATATATAAAAACGAGTAGTATAGAGAAGAAAAGGTAAAACCCAATAATCTCCGGCCTCTACGGCAGCTCCAAGCTCTCCTAAGTCCAAAGCTGTGTAAAAATTGTGTAAAATATATATTTATAGGGTACCAAATGTCTTGGGAATTTTAAAAATCAAATCCCAATCAAAATAGACAAATCGCTAGCATTCATGCCTTGGACGTGTGACGCACAAGCATGGCATGTGGTCTTTTATCAGTCATCAGAGCAACTCCAGACATACAGTCTTCGTGTTATGCACATGCGACGCACACGCATAGCATATCGCTCTATCAAACCTATTTTCCCAACCTCATAGAGGAGTTCGGCCTGCCTTGTGCATGCGACGCAAATGCATAGCACATGGCCCTTCAGTGATCCAATTTTTTCACTAAGTCTTTCGCAATATCTCTCTCATCTCGCCCATGTACAATTACCTCGGAAATCCATCAAAATAGCTCATTTTCAGTTCATTTATTCACGTTGTACCTAGATACACAAGATATACCAACATAAGCTCAAATACAACGATTCCACCATAAAATATGCCATTAAAGCATTAATATTAGAGGTAAAGTGACGCTAAATATTAGATATTTGTGCCAAATTCACCACCCCACACTTAGACTTTACTCGCCCTCGAGAAACCTTCTAGCTACTACTACACTTCACTAGACACAACAACCACCAATCCGAACAGGTCTACTCGGGATTTAGCTAGCATAACACTTTCAAAACTATTTTACAAATCACATATCGAGCAAATTCTCATTCTACTCATGCCAACATATTTACACATATAAACCACAAACAAACTCTTCAAAATAACTCAACCTCACAAACTGGCTCAATGACACCACTTCAAGCAAAGCCATCATGATGCCCGTAGAGAAATCAACACTTCACATATCCTAAGTCAATTATGCGCCCTCACCGAAAGAGAGTTGTCCATATCTCACATAATTTTGACTTTGAACTAATTTAATGGACAAAATCAATCAATAATTTACGCTTACTCTCACAAAGAACTTCACGTGCAATATATGACGAACCATAGGCTTGACCTTAGTGTAACCGCTTCACTCATACAAGTACGTCGAATCTAGGATCAATGAGGACTTAACAGGTTGTAATGTAGGCTAAGGAACGGATAGGATATATTTTGGATAAAATAGTGACTATCCTCCCTAAGCACTTTAATATACACAACTTGATAATTTTTTTCACACTCCTGTACTAACCAAACACAACTCAATCAACCAACGCCCATGCATCCCAATCATGCCCAAAGCACTTTTTATTTTCATACAATCTAGACGGAAAAAATCTTTCAACATTTCACAAACGTCTCTTCTTTTTTTTCAAACACTCCCATTTAGCAAGCATTTTCTTTATTATCTAGGTGCACCCATGGACTATTTTCATGCGTCAACTAGCAAAGTATCCCATTTTCTTTTACTTTTCCACTCTCTTTACATCAAATACATCATTAAAGTGTTCAAGGAGTAAGAAAGATCAAATTAAGGTCAAATAGAACAAAAGGGAATAGGCGCATCAATGGCTACGACAGAAAAAAACTAATCGCTCAACGGGGCTGATTAGAGCATCATGTACGGACATGTAAACTTAGGCTAAATTTTTGCTAACAAGAAAAGCCTCTATCATTTCCTAGAGCAACAACTTTATTTCATTTCATGAACACATCGGGCAAGTTCTAGCCATCAATACAGACAAAAACACATTACTCACACATGACACATAATTAACTCAAGATAGATCCATATTGGTCCTCAAATCAGGCAAACATAAGATAAATCGTATTAATGGGTCATTTAAGAGTCATGAATATGAGCCTAAGTGTCTCAATAAAAGTTCTTTTCTTTCTTTTTGTTGAGCATGCTTTTGATTTTAAACACCGGGAATTGCTTATTATCATATTTCACCTAACTCGAGTACCTAGCATTCGATTGGCTTTGATATTTTGGTTCAATGGTTTCCAAAAAAAACCTAACAAAGGTCCCCCTTGGGAAAGAACCGAGGCCATAAGAAAACCCAAGGGGCGGGTAATGTATGCCACTAGTGAGACATCCTCACTAATGTATACTCCTTCAACATCAACATCATCAATAAAGTTCTAGTAGAATGGTTGGTACTCCTCTTCCTGCTTCATAAATTGATCAGTATCCACAATAATTGGTGGTTGGGCATCAGACACCTCAACCTTTTTATTTAATTGAGCATGCATGTTATGGATATCTGAGCCAAATTAGTCAATCTCTTGTCTAAGCTCTTTTCCGCCTTCTACCAATTGTGTCGCCATATTCGTAAGACGATCACGAAGAAACTCATGAAATTTTATTTCTCGAGCTTGTTGCTCGAGCAAAGATTGGCTCACTGTCACTGCTTCCCCAAAGCTATCTCCTGCAGGAACTCACTCTCCTATTTTATTTGAGGTTCGTCTTGGGTATTGGTTAAGTTTGTAACTTGCAGATCATTACACGTTTTAGTAAGGCCTTGTATCACTACGATTTTGGCACTAATCCTTCCTATGGCTTTATCTTGTTCCGCACTCTGCTCTATTATTTTTGCATTCTGCTCGCTTATTATTGTGCTTATCTCACACACCTATTTTGCAAGACCGCTGAGTTGAGCAAGAAATTTCACATCCTCTACTTCAGTATACCTTTCAACATCATAAAGAACATGAGAGTCATAATAGGGGTTCGGGGATGGGGAATAAGAATCGGGACAACCATTTCAATGTCTATCTTGGCCAACACATATACTACAAACATTCCACGTAAAGGATTGGAGAAGTGCACACAACCCATTATATTATCACAGTGTGGCCACAAGTGGGATCCTCAACAAATCAGACAAGGATTACCAAAATAAGAACAACCAACATTCCACCAATTTTCATTTCAAGATGTCATGTCAAGAAGAATACTCAAATATTAAATAAAACAAATAATATAAAGAACTTGAATTGACAAAAAGAAAAGTCTAATCTAGATAAACAGTTAATTTCTAAGTCCCCGGCAACGACGTCAAAAACTTGTTGCTCCCAAACGCACACGCAAGTATACGTGGTCGTACAAGTAATATAGTGATCTTAGAAATTAGATGTCAAACCCACAGGGACTTATGATTAACCGTAAACTAAATTAAACTAATGCTAATTATCTAAACAAGAAATAGAATCCAAAGTTTTAATTATAAACTAACTAACTAAAAATACATAAAACAAATAATGAACTTTGACAAAGAAAGAGTGAGTTTTTATATTATCAATGATATGAAATTGATCCAGGGCTATGGACTATCTACCAGTCACGTTGTATTCTTCAATTGATTCAAATTCTTAATTTATTCAATGTATTGATTGACATGGTTGATATTACAACTATGAATCTCTCGAGTACTCTAGTCACACACACATATATCTCTATGGTCATGAACCTTAACACAAATGCATTTATATTTCCTATATTCCAATCAAGCAGGGCCATCTAGGTATATCTCTATCCTAGCCGCAAATCCCTACCCCAATTTTCAGTAATGAGACCCTGCTCTATTAAACCCTATTGCTATCTTCGATTGGTGATCAAGCAATCAAATAATTGAGCTCAAGATTAAATAAATAAATCAATACGATAAGCTAATTAATTGAAATCAATATCCGAATAATAACATTCATGAAAGAACCATAACCCGAGAACGAGAAGTTTAGCTCCACATAGATATGGAGGAAATATAATAAATCATCCAAAGAAAATAAAATATAAAAACGAGTAGTATAGAGAAGAAAAGATAAAACCCAATAATCTCCGCCCTCCACGGCGAATCCAAGCTCTCCCTATGTCTAAAATTGTGTAAAAACCATGTAAACTATATATTTATAGGGTACAAAAAGGCTTGAGATTGTTAAAAACTAAATCCCAATCAAAATAGGAAAATTGTTGGCATTCGTGCCTTGGACGTGCAACGCACAAGCATGGCATGTGAGCTTTTATCAGTCATATGAGCAACTTCAGAGGAACAGTCTTCGTGCTATGGACATGCGACGCATACGCATAGCATTTCGCTCTGTCATACCTATTTCCCCAACTTCAGAGAGGAATTCTACATGCCTTGTGCATGCGACGCAAATGCATAGCACAGGGTCCTTTAGCGATTCAATTTTTCCACTAAGTCTTTCGCAATCTCTCCCTCATCTTGCCCATGTACAATTGCCTCGGGAATCCATCAAAATAGCTCGATTTTTATTCATTTGTTCACGTTGTACCTAGATACACCAACATAAGCTCAAAACAACGATTTCATCATAAAATATGCGATTAAAGCACTCATATTAGAGGTAAAGTGACCCTAAATATTAGATATTTATGTCAAATATCACCAAAGAGTTTTATAAGGCATAACTCAACTTAGTAGCGCACTTTTGGGGCTTGATATGGCATAGCCCGAAAGACAAATTATCTATACAGATATACGTCCAAAGCGGATAATAAGTGTCATATACTTGGGTTGTGAGCCGTGCCATGTGTGATATCAAAGATTGATGACATGTTAAATAAGAAGCTTCTTGCGAGATAGAGCTATTTGTAACCAGGGAGGGTGGAGAAAGTAAGCTACGTTCGGATTTGATAAAGTCAAATAATTTTAGTCCAAACTTTATATTTATATTATAAATCATTAGATATACATATATTAAATTTACAATTCAATTATTTGCATTTGAGGTCACTTTTTAAAATCTCAAATTCATAAAATTCAAATTATAAACCCGTGTAACATCAATATTCCAACAAAACTCAAAAAGAACTTGTAAGATATTTTCATAAAATGCCAAAAAGAAACTTAATTATTGGTTAAACTGCTCATCGAACATTTCTCATTTTCAATGTGTGGACACTAGAAATATTTCTATAAGAAAAAGAACTCAAAAGATATCGAAGGAGAAAAAAGGAAATATGAGACTATATAGTACTTTCCATCACACAAAAAATAACTTTTGAGAAAGGAAATAAAATTCTTATTGGTTATTCATGGTGGAATTTAGTTCATAGAATGGAGCCTTAGAACAACAGTAAAGTCATTTTTATGTGGCATATAGATCACAAGTTTTGAGCCGTGAAAACAACTAATAATATTTATATTAGAATAGATTGTCTACATCATACACTCTTGAAGTGCGAACAGAGGCGGATTCAGAATTTAAACTCTATGAGTTCAATATTCAGATTCATAATAATTAACTCAGTATATTTTTAAAGCTATGAGTTCATATCTACTATTTCGTATAATTTTAATAAATTTTTACACATAAATTTATGCTCCGCATTGAAAGTTAAGGATTCAATTGAACCCAATCCGATAAGGCTAGATTCACCGAAATACGGTATATTTTGTATACCGAAATGTCTTTTTAACATGAGGCTAATAGTATTTTCAATTAATTTGAGAAAGGAAGTAAAATTCTTATGGATTATTCATGGTGGAATTTAGTTTCACGAAGTTGGGGGCCAAAATTCAAAAAGACAAAAGTAACACTTGTTGGAAAAAATCACATGATGAATTTGGTTATATTTGGCTTAGTATACTAGCTAGAATCACACCACCAGTGGGGGGATGTGCCCACGCTTAAATCACGTGCGTGGACCTCACTCCTTTTTTATTCCTAACTTTAATTTTTGTCTGTTAAAGGCAGTGTGGTCCTGTTATTAACCTTTCTTCGCCGTTTGCCAATTTCTTCTATTCCTTAAACCACCCACCCCCACGGGGGCTCTATCCGATTCGATTAGATGTATTTATTATTTATGACTCGAATTATATATATATAAATTAAAAATCTAAAATATTTTATAATTCTATTAAGTTTGCATGTAATACTTTAATTTTAAAATAATTCTTTGTGTTTATAATCTAGTCCAGTATTTTAATTAAAATAGAATATTTGAAGTAGTAAAAATTGATTTGAGTTGCTCGAGTGAAATAACGATTTTTATTTTTTTTCAAGTAAAATTCATGCTCAAACAAAATTAATCTTTTTAACTCTCAATTCATGTTTAAATATTTTTTTCAAACTTCAATCAAATATTATTCAAATGTCTTAAAATTCTAAATTCCTACCGACCAGTGACAGATCAAAAACTCACATGCATCATTTAAGTCCTAGATATTGTGTAGACGTGGAGCAATAATATTTGCAGCGGTTAGAATGAACACGATAGCTTGTGCTTAGCTCTTATGTTTATAATTAAAAAAATTAATATATATAATTATTTAATTATAAATATAATAATTAAATAAATTATAAATTTAATATTTTAATAATATAAAACATATAAATTTTAAATCCTGGTTTCATTTTTATGACTCTACCCACTTTTCTCAAGCCCTTTATTTGTGTACCATGAGTGCATACTCCATAAGGGAGTACATTTTATACATATAGGTACAAGATGAAGGCACAGATGACATCATGCTCTATATATCCGATTTTGATAATTGAAAGCATAAAGGTCGGTACTAGTTTTTAGGTTAAGGAACAATATGCACCGGCACGCATGTTAACAGCTTTTATAAGCTAGTTAATATTTTAATCAGAAGTGTTTCTCGGAAAAAAGGCTTTAGAGAATAACATTTTTTTATTAATAATTTTAAAAATGTTTTAAGTCAATAATAATCATATTCAATATAATTTCACAAATGAACTCTCGGAAGAGTGTGTATATGCAACCTTACTTCTATCCTGTGAATGTAAGAGTGATTGTTTCCTATAAACCCTCGGCTAAAATAAAGCATATTAAGATCAAGTATGAAAAGGAAATAAAGTAATGAAGAATCATGATAAACTTAAAGGAGAAAGTTAACGGTAGCAACAACAAATAATATTAAAGCAACACTTTGTGTTTGATCAATGTTTGAAAATCAACCGTTTCAACTTCTGAAAAATAACTTTTGTTACTATTCAAAACTATTTATATTTTTCCTAAAAGCTTGACAAATATACCTTAAATTCTTAAAAATTACTCCATTTGTCTCAATTTATGTGTTATAGTTCAGATTTTGAGAGTCAAACAAGAAAACAAATTACACGATTTATCCCATACCCTTTAAATATTTTAAATTGTTTATTATCGTGACTTATAATACTTTTTATGTAGTTTCTAAATATGTAATTTATTTCTCAAAAAACTTAAAGATTATATGTTCGAATTCACAATCAAAATAAATAAGTTCGACTCTCGAAATTCGAATTATATCACATAAATTAGGACAAAAAAATACTCCATATGTCCCAATTTATGTGCTACACTTTCATTTTTAGTCAGTCCCAGAAAGAATGATATATTTCCTTATTTGACAATAATTTAACTCTATAATTCACCTTTTACGCTTAACGAGATAATTTATAACCGCACAAAAATCTTTAATTTATTTTAGACCACAAGATTCCATTTTTTTTCTTTATTTCTTAAACTTCGTGTTCAATCAAATTATATCACATAAATTGAGACAGAAGAAGTACTATTTATAGCTTTCGAGAACCGTGGGCGTGGCGCTTGTGTTGTGTAACTGTATCAAGTCCCTTTGCCTTACGCAATTCTCTTTTGTGATTGTATGTCTCTTCCTTTTGTAGGTCCATATTAATATGCAGCGTTTGTTAGCTATGCATGCACTCTTTTCCAACGCGTGCTTATTACTTTTTATTGTTTGTATTTCTCAACATCTATATATATTGGATGTCAAGATCTTGATAGTGTGTAGGGATAATGTCTATAAGCTTTATTTGCTCTGTGGATCTGGATGAATCTATATCTTCTGTATGGATATATATCATATTTATGTGGAACTATTGTTGTTACATTCATCTCAAAATTTGACAACAATATTTCTAGCTAGTTTAATATACAGGTAGAATTTCATCTAACTTAACCCTGTCATTATCTTCTATATGGATATATATGTGGAACTATTGTTGTTACATTCATCTCAAAATTTGACACCAATATTTCTTGTTAGTTTAATATACAGGTAGAATTTCATCAAACTTAACCCTATCATTATCATAATTGAGCGTCTACACACATGATAATGTGTTAATATATTAGATGTTTCCTAGGAAATTATTTTGTGCATATTCTCTAACGCCTCGTAAGTTGATAAATTAACCACTTAAATATGTCACCTTCTTTGATTACACTATTAGTCTCAATAAACTGTAAAACCTCAGGCTTGTTCCGGTTGAGCCTGATGTGTATAGTTAAAGGAGGTGACGTATTTTATGTGGTTAACTTATCTACATAATAGCAACTTGAGAACACACAAAAAAAATTTCCAAATTTTGAGCCGAAAGTGTCTAAGAGAAATAATTTATCATGTGTTTAGATGCTGAATTGAACATGCAGTAATTCGAGTGTTTAAATAAAATTTACTAGTAATAAATTTAAGTAACTACTAATATATTCTGTCATAATTTATGATCAATATAGACAAGTTGAATTAGAGGGACATCTACTTCAAAAACTAAAAAGCATCACCCAAAAAAGTAGGAGATAGTTTGAGAAACCGAGTTTTCTCAACTAGCAATATTATACATGATTCAGTTATGTTTTTGGAAATTTCTTTTTGAAGCAGGAGCTATTTGTACACTGTGCATAAATAGCAGTACACTACTGTTCACAGTACTTATATATAGCCCTAGCGACCTTTTTCTAGCTTTATCTTTTTTTGGGATAGAGTGGTCCATTACACTTAGTAAGGACCATCCTACTTGCCCTATAATATTTAATAGACAAGCCACTGGAATAGTAAATATTTGGTCTTGGTAAAAGATTTACCTTTCGTTGACTCTATGTTATAATAAATATTTGTCTTAAATTGTACTGCATGCAGTAATGATTGTAGGTTCTTTGACCCTATATATTGATTCAGACTCAAAAGTTTTTTAAATTTTTTGGGAGACCTTATGATTCATTAATTAAGATAATTAAAGATTGTTGTTATTCTATACCTTGTAATTTTATGTTATGAAATGGAGTTAATGATAAGAGTTTATAAAGTATAAACTACATTCTAATGAAGTTTGACTTAAATAGTTAAGTGTTGTTACTAGGAATTTGCTAGTTCTAGCCATACATTTTCTTGAATTACTTCTTGATTATTTGCTTTGGGAAGTTACTCTATTTAAGAGTCGGTTGGTTAAATTAGGAAAATAATCTCAATATAGAATTTGATATTATACTATCATGCATTTGGTTGTCATTAGTTTCATTTCGGTATAAATAATACTAGTTGTATAATTAACTTTACGGTGTTATTTTATATATACTAGATCTAACATGAGATAATTAAGATATATGTAAGGCTGATAAACTATCCTATCGAAATTTAATTTATCCATGTTAGTATTCTCTATATTATTTCAATTTTATCAGATGTTCCTCGGGAGGCTGTGATACAAACAACATAACGTATTTCTTACTTTATTTCTCCCACCATTTTGGATTGTTATTAGAGGCGTCCCTAGAGTTCAAGTTACCAATTCAGCGTCAGAACTTAGTAGTTAATTACGGCCAAAATGTGTTTTTATGTTTAAAAAATAGATTAAATATGCATAAATAATTTATTCAAAACTCAATAAGCTGTCTTTTCTAAAATTAAGAATCCATAAACTTACAATTCTAGGTACGCCTCTGATCGTCATCCCAAAAGTCTCAATGAAATATTTTTTTGGTTTTCTGCACGAGGTCCTATACACGCATTAGGGTACTAACTAATTCAAATTCACGTCATATAAAACCGATTAAAAAAAGAAACCACTACATATCATAGTTTATTCCACACCTAGATCGAACTCAAATTCGTCTCCTTAAAGATGAGGAAATCCTATATATACATCCCATCATAATCCTCTCAATAACCAATTGCAGGAAGGGGACTCTAAAAGCTAGCTGACACATAATGAGTCAAAAAACTCTCATCATCTTAAGTCAACCAACCATTTCCTACGTTACAATTTACAGTACCACAAAAATATAATGATTCATATTAAATCTTAAAACAAGTCATTGTCATCATTCCCACCACGAAAAAGAAAATGTTTTCCCTACTAACCCTCTGGCTTATTATTAATTAAAAAATCACTAGATTTCAAAAACTTAATGTAAGTTATTATAAAATATTTAATCCTATGGATTGGTTCGAACTAAAAAATTTATTATTACGTTATCTTTTCTTCTATGTCTTATTATTTGACTTAATCTTTTCGATAAATGTTCACGTCAATCATGAGCTAATAATGATACACATTTGTTTGATAAAACCTTTGCCAACATTATTCCCTACCGTTCTTTTTTTAATGAGTCTTTCGTACGTTGGCAAAGATCCATAGTTGTTTTCCATGCTTTCCCTCTTCATTGGCAAAATCATAAAAACCCTAAAGTTTTATAAACTTAGGGTTGCAATCAAGTTAATTCATCTATTTTAAGAAAAGGATAGCTTTCTAAAATTAAAATTTTCATTTTTCTCTCGCTATCTTTTTCTTAATATATATTTCTCTAACTTATATACATGGACAGATTTATGTAGAAATGTATAATTTTTACATTATGAGGTCCATATAAAAGATAACTACATATGTCATATACATATGTGTGTATATATACACACACATTGTCATTATATATAAGCATCCGGAATTTCAAAATGATGGGTGCATCATTGCTTTTAAAGACTGGTTTAGAATATATTTTAAAAAAGACGTAAAAAGTGCAGTGAGTTAAGTTTGATCCTTTGATGAGTTTAGCCTAATGCTTAACCATGGTTACTTGATGAAACTCGGTATATTATGTGTATAATTTTTAAAATATATTTAATATTAATTAAAAGAACACATGATCAAATGAGACTGATTGGTGTATTGGTTAAGCTTTAGGCTAAACTCCTTAGGATCAAAGGATCAAACTTAACTCACTGCACTTTTTACGTCTTTTTTAAAAAATGTGCTAAAGCAGTCTTTAAAAGCAATGATGCACATTTTGAAATTCCGGATGCTTATATATAATGACAATGTGTGTGTGTATATACACACACATATGTATATGACATATGTAGTTATCTTTGTATGTTCCTCTAGTAAGAGTCATGATGAGCTGCAAACTGACAAATTAGAGGAGATATCACTTTTGCTAGAGATTGGTGAACTTGATAGTGGTAAAGGACAAATCAGATGGGCACTTTGAAACTAGCTGGAGATACTCGTTGGAGCTCACATTTTTCTTCTGTTTGTAGTATGATAAATATGCACGATGCAACTTGTGTGGTTCTTCAAAATATAAAGAAAAATGGATCAACTTACTCTCAATGAGGGGATGTTAATGCTGCTTATAAGATTATGAATTCATTTGAGTTCATATTGATTTGCACATGATGAAAGAGATTATGGAAATTACAAATTGCCTTTGTTAAGCTTTACAACATAAATCTCAAGATATACTTAATGCTATACATTTAGTCAGCACTACAAAAACATTAATTTAGAAGTTGAGAGATGAAGAATGGGATCAATTATTGAAAAATGTGACATTATTATGTGAACAAGATGATATTGATTCTCCTGATTGTAATGATGTTTATATAGAGCGTCAAGGGCGTGCTCGTCATCAGAATGATCACATCACAGTGGGTCAACATTTTAGAGTGAATCTCTTTTGTGTTACAATTGATCAACAATTGAAGGAATTGAATCACCAGTTTAATGTGCAAACAATGGAGCTTTTGAGCCTAAGCAATAGTTTGGTTCCTAAAGATATTTACGAAGCATTTAATATGGATGATATATGTGCTCTTGTAGAAAATTTTTATCCAATGGATTTTAGTGAAGAAGAGAAAACAAATTTGAGATTTCAACTTCAACACTTTATTCTTGAGGCTGTTAGTCATCCAAAATTGAATAACCTGTCAACTATGTCTGAATTGTGTGAAGCTTTGGAAAAAACAGGGAAGGCGAATACATATTACTTGATTGACCGGATAATCCGCATTATCTTAACTCTTCCAGTTTCTACGACTACTATAGAAAGATCATTTTCGGCAATTAAGATAATCAAGACAAGGTTGCGTAATAAGATGGAGGATGAATTTCTTGCTGACAATATGATGATTTATATTGAGAAAGAGATAGCTGAAAGCTTTAGCTCTGATTCAATTATTAATGATTTCAAGTCTTTAAAAGAACGAAGGGCACCACTTTAATTCTAGGTACGTCTTTCCTTTTATATATTATATTTTTATTGTGTTGATGTTATTTTGAATCTTTGATAAAATTATATTTTGTACTTATAAATTTCAATTATAATATCTTAGTTAGTAGTTACCGCCCCCTTAATATTTTGGATAAGTTCCGTCACTGTCTAGAACTTACACCTCGCCGAGACATATGTAAAACATTCCGCCTTACGCCCCACCTTTTAAAACACTCATCATACATAAGCCAAGGATATTGGCAATTTGACATAAGTTTGCTTCTTAATAAAACATACAAAGACGGCCCACGTAGCCGTAGGGAAGTTTTAGTTTACATGTAAATAATGACATGGACGTGGTCTAATAAATTTATAAAAAAATGTTTTTATTTTTTGTTTGATGCCTGTTAATACCAATGTTTGTGTTTTTCTCTATGACATGACAAGAGCATCATACTTTTGTTATTGAATGGACTGTCAAGATACTGTTTGATGCTTTCATACCCTAAGAAAAAAATACATTAACCTAATCTTAGTACTAATTGATAGTAGTATATTAGAAATCTCAAATCAATGTTTTTGATAATATTGTTTAAATATGGTAACATGTAGTAACACACTACATGTTAGTACTAATTAACCAAACCCCCAATGAAATTAAAAGGTTTATATTAATCCAGTAGTATCAGTAGGAATCATCCACAAATAAATATGATTTCAAATTCTCAATGATCGATCTAAAAGGCTTATAATCCAGTTGTAGCAGTAGAAATTTTTCACACAATAAATATGAGTTTGAATCTCAATTATCTTGATCAATTGATTATATATATGTTGGGGTCGGGAATTGCATACGGTAAGTACGAGTTTGGCAGAATTTACTAGCAATTTGGCTCAACTTTCATTTGTATTTCTTTTTGAAAAATTCATTTAATATATATAATTATAAATTTAAATTTTTAACAACTTCAAAAAGTATAATTCATAAATTTCAAATTCTCTGTGCATGGTAAGGGTGATAGTTATGGTACCTACACATATACGTGGAGGCAAAAGGAAGAAGAAACAGAGTCCTCTTCTTTAAAATTATGTAAGTGAAAGAATATGATTTTGATATCTCAAAACAAGTTGGAACTTCAAAGTGATTACATTGCATCTTTACTAAAATGTTATTGTCATGCAGTTATTTCTATACAGCAAGATCCCATGCAGGTGGAATATATATATATATATTATTATTGGTCTCAAAGAAGAAAAGTTACAGTATTGTCCATCCTTATATGCTTTAAAGATACTTTTTTCTCCATTAAGACATAAGTAAGAAAGCAAAATATATGAAGGTGATGTTCAGCTTCTTTTATCTACTTTAATTATTTTTTCTATTTTGATTTTGTCGGTACTAGGAAATACCTAGAGTAATATAACCAGTAACAAAGTGACATTTCCTTTATGTTCATTTTCAACTTCCATACTTATAATTTTCCTAAAATAATTTTGCAAAAATAGATAAATTATATGCGATGCTGAAATTGTAATGAAGTCTTACCCCATATATTATCGTAATTTAATCGGTTATAGTAAATTCTCGATCAGATATATCATGCTTGATATGAAAGTTAACTTGATTATAAGTCAATTTTATCTTATAGGATGTTCATCTTGAATTGACTGTAAAATCATAGTGAAGAAATTGCAACAACGACAAGCAATTTGTGTGGGGGGGGGAGGGAATAATATATTATACTTGAAGGAAAATATGGCAGTATGAGTTATTGTAACTTTTAGATAATCTTAAAATATTTAAATTTAATTTACCCAAATTTAAATAACAATATCCAAAATTTAACTTAAAATGAAAAGAATTAACCATTCTACACATTTTTTTTTGGGGCGTGGCCAATTTTGGGCCGGGTACGGACTTAGAGGATTAAGGGCCACGTGTCCTTTTTGGCGGGACCTCCGCGTTTTCATCATCTCTTCTTGGTGGGCCCGACTTTAGAAGTGATATATGAAAAGGAAATGAGAACGTTCAAACCATTAGAGTAGATATATTTAAATTTTTATGTGAATATTAACATGAATCTCTTGATTTTCCAAAAATAATAATTATATATTAAAAATATAATGAAGAGAAAAATCATTAATTATATTTAAAGTAGAAAATGTTTAAAAAATTGGTAGACAGAAATTAAATAATATTAATTGTCGTTTAAGCAAATTATGCAATACACACACACATGTTGAGACGCCTTAATATTGTCTCAATATCAACTTCCTTAATCGATTACATTTGAAACGTTTTAGTACCCAATGAAGGGAGTTCAATTAGTTAAATGCTTTTGGCCATTTATGTATACTAAGCAATTTTCTAGTAAACGCCTAAGGTTTCTATATTTAACAAATATAATTATTTTTAGGTGGTTCGAGAAGTCACGGAAAGAAAAAGAAAAAAAACATGTTTTTCTAAATAACACATCAATATGTTCATTAGCCGCAAGAAAAAATAATTAAACATCTTGACTTAATTTATCATTTGTACGCGTTGTGTTTTGTCTTACACGACTACACCTATTTACAACGTAATATCACACCCTGCTAAAAAAATGTACTAATTTTCCACAAATTAGATTAGATAGAAAACTCATAATACTTGACCCTTGGAATTACAACAGGTCTCTAAAAATTGTCACTCTTTCTAATGCAAGCAAACTTTTATTCAATTCTCCGAACTCCCGAGCATTATCTTCTTGACATAGTCTTTTGATATGACACAGACAATCTAATCTACTGTATTTTTTGTTGACGAAGGAACCCGCAGTCGCTACTTTCTCGAGTGTGCACAGGGTAAACCCCGGACTGATGCAATAGCATGCAAACCACGTCAGCCGATTAACCACACTTGGCAAGTCATGTGTGACAGGCTCAACCAAGAAGGTTTATGCAGGGGATCGAACTCGTGACCTTGCGGTTTCGCGCTCTACTGCTATACCAACTTGGCTATCTTTGCGGGTATCTAATCTACTGTATTGTCTCTAGAGTATGTGGGAAAAAATAGCCAATGGGACGACAAATTTCGTTTCCCACAATCTTATCAAAATTTGTGGCCGTAAAGAGCCATCAAATGGCAAGGTTGCAGCATTAAACTTTCAACACAAAGTCAAGTTCACAAAGCAATTTTCCGTACTCCTTTATGTGTGTGTGAAAGCCTCTACTTTTACACACTGTGGGGCTAATTTTTGTTGAAGAAATAATACGGCCATTTTGCGGTCCATTTCTTCTTTAATTGGTTCATAATACAAAGCTTGATTATAAGTATTGTCTAATTAGATGCATTATAAGTCAATGTTATTTTTAGGCGTGTTGAATTTTTCTTTTGTTTGCATGTAATGCGTGCCATTTGTTGTGACATTAAATAATAGCCGAGTATGAGTGAGTTTTATGCACTGACGTTACAAAAAAGTATTTATATAATTATGCCAATAAAGCTACTTGTGCATGTCTGATCTAATTGTTCCCGCTCTTTCTAAGAGACGGGAATGCAAATATAGAAAAGTATTTGTAATAAACATTAATCGATAGGGTGTAAGTAATATATATCGTCAGTGTAAACAATTTTTACACCATCACATTGTTGACCAACGAAGCCTACATCTACAAGTTCCGCAAGCCCAGTCCACAAGGGACCCGGATCCAAATTAATGTTTCCCCAATGTTTTAATTTGGTCCCTTTAATTTTCATTTGTAATCTCATATAAATAGACATTGGAATATTCTGCACATTTATGTAAAATTCATTTTTTTTTCTTTTCATCAATAAGAAGTCACTGACACTCTCTTTCTTCTCTCTCTAGATTTGGGGTTTCTTTTACTTCGTTTCTTCGATCACTTAAGAGAATGTGGGCATGTTTAAGTGAATTGCCTTAAGTGTAAACTGTTGGGAGTTTTGCTCTATGGTACTTTATAAAGCAGTACGGAAAGTATTTAACTATTACAAGTATTCGAAAGGATAAACAAAGATTTCAATAATTCAACATGGAATCGAAATTACAATCGTTACATAAGTAAAAACGAAAAATCCAGTTTTGTAGAAGACGGAAAAATGTAAATTTATTTTTCTCTGAGTCGAGTGTAGCACTCTGTCCTTAAGACAATATTGCCCCGTATGTATCCTTTATACGTCCTGGACAATTTGTCTCCCAAGATAAAACAGCAATGGAACCCTTGAGCAAAGGAAACTCAAGAGCTACCGTGAAGAATATTGAATAACGAAATGATGCTTGGAAGTTGTAGGAAGAAGATTTTTTTACTGGTTGTGTATTTTCGTGCATATCAAGTGTGCTCAACAATGGTGTAATGGGGTGTTTATATAGGAGAGGGAGGGGCATTTCATCGCTGAAAAGCGCCTCCATAATAGCCAAATAATGGCCATTATGGAGGTAGTAAAGTCACCAACATAAATGGTGAAAGACCAACGGATTTGGCCATTATAGGAGTAATTCGGCCAAAATAAATGGCTGAATTGAGTGCTTGGCTTTTCTGTCTTGACCGTCGAAATTCGAACTTCGGGGACCAAACTGTACATCTTGAAACTTCGGGGACCAAACCGCACATCCGAAAGAATTCGGTCCAAAGCGTATATCGAAACTTCGGGATCAAACGTACTTCCGGCAAAGTTTTCGGCCCAAAAAGATAATATCGAAGACCCACGACCCGACCCGGCCCACGACCGTGACCGAGAACCGGAACCGGAGCCGGAACCGGAATCGGACCGGACGGGCGGGCGGCGGCGCGCGCGCGTGTGGTCTTTCCTCGAACCGAAGCACATCTAGGTCCTCCTTCCTTTAAACACATGGGATACCCCTTGGGGTCCCAAACCCCAAACCAATTTCGAATCTTTTATACACAACACTTCTTTCTTCCTCTCTGCCGATGAGGGAGAATTACACACAATACCACACTTTCCATGCTTCAAACACCTTACTTCGTGAACCAATATCTCTTTCATTTCTCAATGAAATTTGACGATTCTTGGCCCTACGGTTATCTACGTACTTAGTAGATCATGCGTGTGTGAAGAACCGGATTCTCCAACATACGTTACACTAGTGTTTAAGCCGTTAAAGTTGGTCGGTCGCAACTCCCGCCAAAGGCAAATTTCCAACAATCCCCTCTTGAAAGAGATTTTGGCGCACTCACATGGTGTCTTTTCATTTCCAAAGCAATATTTCGGCGGACCGATGTTGCATAAGGAGAGGTAGCCTCGGCTTTGAACCTTCCATAGTTGAATACCATCGGACTTACTTACTTTGCGCGGTAAACGTGATGTCTTGAACCGTCGGTGTTTAGTGTAAGCCAAGACAACGGTACCAACACACCAAATTCCCTTACTCTCTTCTTCGTAATGTTTTGTCCGTTTTGGCCATGGACAACGTCTTGGATTCTTAAGTGCGTTCAATTTGAGGCGGCCGTCCTCGCACTTAAATAGGTGGTCTCCTACAAGGTATCCTGCTATACCCCACTTCACAAGTGTTAGGAACCATTAAAAGTTTCCCAAAGACCTAACCTCAACTTGTTGAGGATCATTACGAGTTTTGAAAACTTAACCTTTACCCATACTGCGAGATAGCACTTAACGTCTATCGCGGGAACGGCTTTGGATTTGGTGTTTCTTTTCGAAATCACTATCCGAAGTGCTCATGCTTCCACCGAAGCGATCAACCGAACCTTTACAACTTAGTTTTCCCATTGAACCAAATTACGGGATCTCCGGTTCGTAAGGTTGGGTTTCCACCGTATTGGTCCGTATATTTTGGGTTTTAAGCCCATTCCCCTAGACAGGCGAACACTTGATCTCCGGGTAGTCCCTTAGTTAGTAAATAAGGAAGTGACACCCGTGATGATCAACGCCATACGGTCTTATGTCTCCGACGGATCCCGACGAGATATGTCCGGACGCCGTCATCTCGTGTCCTTCCTAAAGCCGACCGGCTAGCCACGGTGTAGAATCTGCTGAAGGCACGGGTTTCTCCCAATAAGGGACGTCCTCTAATGAGTCGTGAAGTTACTTAACTTCTTTCATGCTTTGTATAAAGCGATAAACTCCGATACCATCATGAATCGGTCGATGCAAGTTTGCTTAGAGGATTTTTCAAGAACCACCATACACATTTACTTGTGGCTTTGGTGTTCTTCGGATACGATGTCCGGTTTGCATCACTTGTGTTCTCTCGAACCGTGGACATCCGAATACTATAATCCGTAGATAAGTGAATAATTCAGATATCGTCATATCCGACTTAACGCCTTCTATTGATCATGTATTAAGATCATCAGTGAACCTTAGTTCAACTAATATATTTGTAGGACGATACCGGGTCGGTTGTAGTGTGTACAATACATTGAACTACACGTGACACGAGCATATCGCTCCTTGTCTATGGGTGCACCATGATTCCAATCGGTTCTATGATTCATATCTATTGGTGGCTTCAACGAGGCGTCAACTATCGACCGATCCGTTAGATGTCTTAGAAATCCAATTCCTAAGATGTCATCTGTGATACTCATATCTTTCATATCGAGACTTTGTTTCAATATGATTTTCACTCTAAGACCGTTGGTTTTCCAACCGTTGGCTTTCTAACTTCGAGTCAATGTTTCGTGACCGGATTCATTGTTTCGTTTTATCTGAGACTTTCGGGACCAAAATGTTAACATTTCGGGGACCAAAATGAAAGTTCGGGGAAGAAGCCCAACAGTTCGACAACCAATTACGATCCTCTTCTTCCAACTCTCCGGTTTGGAAGGTTTGTTTCAACACCCATGCCATGTAAGATTACAATGGCCCTGGATGTGAAGCTACTCACGGGGAGCACTTTTTACAACCCAAAGGTTCTTTTCCGGAGGAAGATTAACTATTACACGAGTATGGTTCTATATATGGAATCTATTTCTCTCTTTAGCTTCTTTCCAAAGCGGCGCTTTTGGAGATGACAATTATTTGTTAATTATTAACCATATAAGCTAGAAGGACTGGAACAAGTTTTTTTTTTCCCTTCTTTGCTCCGTCTCGGTTCAACATCTAGAATCCCTAAGTTCTGCAGATCTGGAATATTAAGTTCCGGATAGCTAGCAACTTTCGAGTCTGTAGATACGGAACGTCTAGTTCGGACGAACGAGCCCCGCGGGTTCTTGTTAACCTTGAGCAATTACTCCTTTTTTCTTTTTCAAGGAAAGTTATCTCCAAAGAATTCAGCATTCTTTGACGCCAAGAGGCGATAAAAACTACTGTTATTTGCAGATCCAGTGGATATGCAATCTACAGTCTTAGGTATGAAACCACCCCACATCACAACATTTGTATGTGAGATCCTTTCCATGTCTCACACGGAGGGTTATCCTTATCCTTATGCGGAGTTCTGTTGAGAATCGCATTAGCGGTAAGGATCGCCTTGCCCCACATAATTTGGGAGTACGGCTTTGCGCTTGGCTAACACCGTTGGGCGAGGTGAGTAGTGAGCAGTCGTTTAATAAACGATGCTTCAAATTCTCCCCCTCTATTGCTACGAATTTTGCAATCCATAGGCATAGTTGATTTTCAATTTCAGCTTTGTAGCGCTTATCCGCTTCAACAACTTCATCTTTGCTTTTCAACAAACAAAGGATTCCATACGTTGTACCATCATCAATGAAGATCACAACGTACTTGTCTCCCCCCTCTATTTTGTATAAAATTTAAATCACCCAATTAGGTGTGACTAAGTTCTAGAGGAGCGGTGCTTCTTTCGCTATTCCCTTGACGGAATTTGGAAAGGTGATTTTGCCTCTTCATCTACCTCACATTTATTTAGAGGGTTTATGTCGACAGAAGGCAACAATCTCAACATCATTAGCTTTTGAATGACTTGCTATTTAACGTGTCTTAATCTATGATGGCATAGATGCACGGATTACAAATATATCATTCATTTTGCTACAAACGTACTGTACCATTCTTAGTTATTACAGACCTATTGGACTAGTCTCAAACTAGCTTGACCAACAGCATCCCTTAAACCAAGTTAGGAATATGTATCACCTCATCTTAGAGTGATCACAATCCATGAAGTCCTATTGAGGACAACCTCTCCAACCCCTTCTACTTTAGAGGTGGCGTTGCTTCACATGAACAACCTCTTGCCCGTGGTTAGGGCATAACCGGATCATATGTGATCTAGATACTACAGCCCACTCTAGTTTCTTTGGCGGTGAGTGTCCAATTTCTTTACTGCCTTTATTTAGGCCTTCAGATCATTTAGGACCTGGAAACTCTGGCCCACCTTACTAGGTGTCCATTACTTTTCCTATGAAATGAATTCTGGCATCACTCCAGTCGCCCGGAGGCTTTATATGACTGAGTGTCCAATATCATCATATCAAAGGAATTTTGGCCCACTCCAGTCGCCGGAGGCTTTGTATGACCGAGTGTCCAATATCATCCGATGAAGGATCTTCTCGCCAAATAATATGACGGCTCAACGTCATTAACTTTTAGACTTCTTCCGTTATGATTGGTGCCCGAGATAATTCTTGGCGCTTACTTAAGAGTGGTAACAATTTTCGCACGATCGGTGGATCTTTCTCACTCGTATGTGCGAACATACTTTACACACTTTTAATAATTACACTTAAAAGAACGGATCTTTTTAAATCGTTTACAAAATCCAATCTTTAAACGGAAAAGAAGATGAGATTAAACTTCTGATTTGTTAAAGCATAAGGAATATAAATTATTTTCATATTCCTCCTTACTTTAATCCATTTTTAATCGGACATAATTTAATCTTTATTCTTGACAAGTAAGAAAAATACTTATCATTTAATCCTTATTCTTGACAAGTAAGAAAAGTACTTATCCCAATTTCGGATTCTGGCTCACTTCAGTCACTTCATCAGACTGAGTGTCCATTTCCTTCTCACCATTATTCGGATCCTTTGTCTGGGACAGATATAGGCCTTCTGCTACAAGATAGAATAACATCTTCGGTCTTCTCCTCTTGTCCCGGTTGACATCCTCGAGCTCTCGTGAGCGCTTGTTCCCACCGGTCTTGGTAGCGGTGACACCATGAACACGTTCATCATCATCACTCTCTTCTACCGAAAAACCATTGCCATATCCGATTTGGTCACATAACTTTTGACCGACATCTTTCGAACACTAATAGTAATACTATACGAGATATTGTCTTAAGTTGTTGGGAGTTTTGCTCTATGGTACTTTATAAAGCGATACGGGAAGTATTTAACTATTACAAGTATTCGAAAGGATAAACAAAGATTTCAATAATTCAACATGGAATCTGAAATTACAATCGTTACATAAGTAAAAACTGAAAAATCCAGTTTTGTAGAAGACGGAAAAATGTAAATTGATTTTGCTGAGTCGAGTGTAGCACTCATCCTTAAGACAATATTGCCCCGTATGTATCCTTTATACGTCTGGACAATTTGTCTCCCAAGATAAAACAAAGAATGGAACCCTTGAGCAAAGGAAACTCAAGAGCTACCGTGAAGAATATTGAATAACGAAATGATGCTTGGAAGTTGTAGGAAGAAGATTTTTTCTGGTTGTGTATTTTCGTGCATATCAAGTGTGCTCAACAATGGTGTAATGGGGTGTTTATATAGGAGAGGGAGGGGCTGTTTTCTTGCTGAAAAGCGCCTCCATAATAGCCAAATAATGGCCATTATGGAGGTAGTAAAGTCACCAACATAAATGGTGAAAGACCAACGGATTTGGTCATTATAGGAGTAATTCGGCCAAAATAAATGGGTGAATTGAGTGCTTGGCTTTTCTGTCTTGACCGTCGAAATTCGAACTTCGGGGACCAAAGCGTACATCTTGAAACTTCGGGGACCAAATCGCACATCCGAAAGAATTCGGAATTCTCGGTCCAAATCGTATATCCGAAACTTCGGGATCAAACCGTACTTACGGCAAAGTTTTCGGCCCAAAAAGATAATATCGAAGACCCACGGCCATGACCCACGACCCACAGCCCACGGCCCGACAGCCCACGACCCGAGAACCCGAGAACCCGAGAACCCGAGAACCCGAGAACCCGGAACCGGACCGGACGGGACGGGCGGGCGGCGGCGGCGCGCGTGTGGTCCTCCCTCCTTTAAACACATGGGATACCCCTTGGGGTCCCAAACCCCAAACCAATTTCGAATCTTTTATACACAACACTTCTTTCTTCCTCTACCGATGAGGGAGAATTACACACAATACCACACTTTCCATGCTTCAAACACCTTACTTCGTGAACCAATATCTCTTTCATTTCTCAATGAAATTTGACGATTCTTGGCCCTACGGTTATCTACGTACTTAGTAGATCATGCATGTGTGAAGAACCGGATTCTCCAACATACGTTACACTAGTGTTTAAGCCGTTAAAGTTGGTCGGTCGCAACTCCCGCCAAAGGCAAATTTCCAACATAAACAATAATAAGAAATAACATTTCAGCATAGTTACAAATTAAGACCACGGTCTTATGTCATAGTCACGAAAGTTGACTACTACAACTCAATGAGGAAAAATCAGTTCAGCTCTGTGTATTCAGTTGGCTACGTAAGGCTATCGAGTATGTTATATATGGAGAATCGACATTGACTTTTCAATTGTCACGATTTTCACAGCGGGAGAATCAGATTGACCTACTACAACATCTATAAGTGTTGGTTCTGGAGAGTTTCGGACTATTCAGCAGCAGAGATTCTAAACCTTGGAGGGTTTGCACTTTGAAAGGGTGACTTAGAGAGGAGTTTCATCTTGTTAAGTTCATGTGTTGAATACACCACAGTTAGGTGATATCAAACCTAAGAAGGTTCTTTAATTTTGAATTATCTTCTGCGCATGGACATACTTTCCCTTATAATCACAAGTTCATTGCGCGCCAAGCTCAGCATAACAAGACACTTTTGCAATCACAGTTAGATTTGCATTGAGCGTCAGGCTCAGCATAACATGATACTTTTGCCACCGCAGTTTAATTTGTGTTGGATGTCATGCTCAGTATAGTGGGGCATTCATGCCACAACAGTTAGTTATCTCTTATGACCAGTAGGGTGCAAAGTGTGAGACTCATTATAGTCGAAAGCACCTTCAGTTATAAAGTAAGACGTTGAGCAGTGTGATATGGGGTATAGAGAATGCTGATACATTGTATTGTATTTGGGGAAGAAAAGGAAAATTGATTCATAATACGAGTTGTTATAGGTGTCTTATGGTAAACCAAGCCTATGAAAAGAGGGCGGTTAAAATTCTAGCCCGAGAAAGACCAGCGACCCTGATAAGATTGGTTGAGATGATAAGAAGGTCAAGTTAAGCATGAATTGATTATAAATTAGCCTCATATGGAAGTGAATGCACAGTTGATAATAAATTAGCCTCTTGTGTGTTCAGCATGTATAATGGTGTCTTGGACTCTAGAGTTAAGTTTTGACTCTTGATACGGTTCACGATTTGCAAGTTCCAAAATAATTTTGGAGATGTATATGATGTCTTAAAAGTATGACTCGATATATTGAAGCAGGTTTCTAGACCTATTAAATCACTACGAGTGTTTTGGAAAAATCTTTGACACAGATGAGATGATGAAAGAAAATAATCCTTTGATTATTTTCATTAATTGAAAGATATATATATAAGTTATATATTTCCATAATAGGAGAATCATATTCCTATTCTACTCCTAAAACCTTATTCTACCATAATTCTAACTATACAATTATGGTAAGTGTACACGACTAATTAAGGTAACATTTACACTACAATATACCACAAATATATATACCAAATATACAACCTACCCGTTATGGGCATTCTGTCCGTGAGATGGGCTCTGTCCGAGATGGACCATTACCCGTGATATACACTTCTGTATATCAAGTGTATATCATGGGTATATTACCTTGTTTAACACACCCCCGCAGTCATAGCGGGCGGTCTTCAAATGCTGAGACTGTCCCTAAAATCTTCAAAAAGGACCGATGGAAGACCCTTTGTAAAGATGTCTGCAATTTGATATCTTGACGGGACATGACAGACGCGTACCTGACCCTGAGCAACCTTTTCGCGGACAAAATGTATGTCCATCTCGATATGCTTAGTGCGTTGACGCTGAACCGGATTACCCGAAAGGTAAATGACACTAATATTATCGCAATACACCAAGGTTGCCTTCGGAATGGAACAATGAAGCTCTAATAGTAAATTACGTAACCAACATGATTCCGAGACCACATTAGCTACCCCTCGATATTCAGCCTCGGCACTTGAGCGGGATAGAGTCGCCTGACGCTTTGTAGACCATGAGACCAAGTTGTTGCCAAGGAACACACAATAGCCCGACGTAGACCGTCTGGTGTCGGGGCAACCACCCTAATTAGCATCTGTATATGAGACAAGTGTGGCCGTCGAGGAAGGATATAAATGTAAACCATAGTCAAGTGTTCCTTGAATATACCGAATGATGCGTTTGAGCGCATTCATGTGCTCAATTCGGGGATCATGCATGAACAAACACAATTGCTGGACATCATATGTAATATCTGGTCTCGTAAAGGTAAGATACTGAAGGCCCATGCAAGACTGCGATAGCGGGTCGGATCCTCTTAGGGTACGCCAGCCGCGGCACCAGACTTGGGCTTTGTATCAACTGGAGTGGAAGTGGACTTACAGGATGACATCCCAGCCCTCTCGATGATCTCAGCAGCATACTTCCGTTGAGACATGAACAATCCATCGGAATGACGAGTGACGACAATCCCCAAAAAGTAATTCAAGGGCCCTAAGTCTTTCATAGCAAACTCAGAGCTAAGCATGATCATGATAGAATGACGTAAGGCATCTGTAGATGCAGTCAAAATGATATCATCCACATATAACAGAATGTAGGCCAAAGACGAACCATGACGGTCGATGAACAAAAAATGTGAGTGAACCCAATAGTCGAAACATAGTCAGCAAACCGTGTATACCAGGCCCGTGGAGACTACTTAATCCCATATAAGGACTTCTTCAACAAACAGATATGATGAGGATGTTTGGGATCCCTGAATCCCAACGGCTGATGCATATAAATGGTTTCCTTGTGATCACCATGTAGAAAAACATTCTTTACATATAACTGATGAATAGACCATGTTTTTGAAACCGCCAAGCTGAGTACAATGTGAATGGTAGCCGGCTTGACCACCAGACTAAATGTCTCACCACAATCCACCCCAACCTGTTGAGTCTTACCATTACCCACAAGCCGCGCCTTATGTCGTGCGAATGAACCATCTAAATTTTTCTTGTGAGCAAAAATCCACATAGACCTAATAATATTAATACCAGAAGGACGGGGCACCAACTCCCACGTCTTATTATCAATAAGAGCATTATATTCATCGGTCATAGCAATTTTCCAATTTGGGTCATTTAATGCAGACACAGGAGTACGGGGTAAAGGTGACTTAAGAATATTAGAATTTAAATTAAAATGTCTCTTTGGTTTAAAAACACCCCGCTGACTATGAGTGACTGGTCTATGACTGGAAGAAGAAGTGGGTGGATTTTGGGAATTTTCTGGGCTCGAGATGGACTGGCCAGCAGGAAGTGGGCCTGTTGGCCCACGACGGTAAATCGACACTGGAACTGGACCAGTTCCATAATTGGACTGGATTGGCCCAATCGCTGGAATTGATCCAGTGAGGGTAGTTTGTGAGCGGACCAGTGGGGCCAGCGGGCAGTGGTTTTTCTGGAGGATTTTGGGTGCGGGACATGTCCAAAAAATGGTGAGTAATATACGGAGATATACCATCATCCAAAAAATTATACGAACTAAGCTCGGGAGTATGAACTTCAGTAAATGGAAATTGGGTTTCATCAAAAATTACATGGCGATTAATGATGATTTTCTTGGAGGATAAATCAAAGCATTTGTAACCATGATGATTAGACGGATAACCCAAAAACACACACGGAGTAGACAGGGCCTGAAGTTTGTTAATTGTGGTGGATGGGAATAACGGATAACACAAGCACCGAAAAATTCGAAGATGAGAATAAGAAGGATTCTTATTATATAAAATTTGGAGGGGGGGGGGAAGAATATGTCAGACCTTTGGAAGGAATTATGTTAAGGAGATATGACGCCATTTGAAGAGCATGATGCCAAAAATATGGGGGTACGGAAGCATGAATTAAGAGAGTGCAGACAATGTTATTTATGGAATAAATTTTGCGTTCGACTTTCCCATTTTGTGAAGACGTATGAGGACAAGAAAAACAAAAATTGATCCCATTAGTAGCACAGAACTCCCGAAACACCCCATTGTCATCCTCTTTGCCATTATCACACTGGATATTTTTTATTTCACGTTCGAATTGAGTTTTAATGAATGCTCTAAATTTTAAGAAGACGGAAAACATTTGAGATTTCTTTGAAATTGGAAATGTCCATAAAAATTTATAATAATCATCCAAAAACAAAACATAATACCGGTGACCCAGAGAACTCAGAACAGGAGATGTCCATAGGTCGCTATGAATAATATCAAATGACATTAAAGTATGTGAATTCGAGTCAACAAATGATAACCTTTCCTAACGAGCAAGACTGATAATTTAGAGTACTAGTCGTACCCTTACATGAAATAAAATTATTTTTATGTAAAGACGACAAAATAGAAGATCCCGTATGACCAAGCCGAGCATGCCACAAGGAAGGAGCAAGGGCTGCGAACGTTGACGGCAAGGCTGGACTAGATGGACTGAAACTGCGTGTGATAGGATAAAGATCTCCCCTACTATCACACCTCATGAGAGGACTCCCCGTCTTGAAATCCTTCACAGAGAAACCAAAAGGATCAAATTCAACAGAAACAGAATTATCAGTGGTGAATTTTCGGACAGACACTAAGTTTTTAATCAATTTGGGGACATGTAAATTATTTTTCAAGATAATGGAAGGATTGAGGGGAGATAGAGTTTTATGACCATAACCCTGAATTGGAATAGAGTTACCATTACTGATAATTCTACCACGAGGGTTGCTCAAATTGACATAAGACGAGAGAGTACCTTTGTCGGAAGTCATGTGTGTCGTTGCGCCTGTGTCCATGTACCAATTTGGATCCGGTTGCATCAACCAAGTGTGTGCATTGTGGCCTCAATAACAGTGTGAGTAGACGTGGGGCCCACTGTCGAGAATGCTTGTGTGGGCCGAGGCCCAAGCAGACCACCCTACTGCCCCGAACCAGTGCTGAACCGAGAACCTGCCTGCTGATTATTGAGCCTGAAATTAGGTTGTCCAGCCGACTGGCTGCTCGAAGGGCCTGGAAAATAGGGGTTGCTGGCCCACGGCCCATTGCTCCAGCCCCACTGCCATGGGTCCCACGGCTGGGACCAGTAGGGAGGAGGCCCACTGTTGCCTGGACGGGGCCCACTGCCGGACTGCTGACCACCGGAACCGCCGCGTTTCCCCCCGCGGTTTTTGTTATTATTCTTACGATTATTTTTGCGCCACCATGAGTACGGTTTTGGCCTGAATTATCAACAAAACCTATAGAGGACGTCATTAGGACGACGGGGCTTGCTCCGGTAGCTGCCTTTTTAGCCAAACCGGCTTCTTCCAAAGTAAATATGGAGCGGGCTTGATAAAAAGCGAAAAGTGGGTTGATTTGACGAAGGAGAGTCCTAACACCATTATAGGCCTCCGAGAGATCGACAATTAGTTGTAGAACTAGACGATTATTTGTCACAGGTGCGCCAACGTTACGGAGTTGGTCCGCCAACTCCTTGAGTTTCTTGCAATATGCAGATACGTTTGGAAATTCTTCCATGCGAACTTGAGAGAATTCCTGCTCGAGTGTGACAACACGTGAATGTTGGTTATCTTGGAATATGTCACGCAATCTATTCCAGGTAGCCATAGCCGTGGTATCCGGCTCAATAATCGTCTGTAAGAGGTCAACCGAAATAGTGGAACAAATCCACTGGAGAACGGTAGCATCAAGAATAATCCATAACTAAGGATCCTCCGCGGGAATAGGTGCAGCGGGAGGAATTATGTGATGGAGGACTTGATGGGAGATAGCGTGAATTTTAAACAATTCTGCCCACGTCGCATATTGGACGTTTTCTATCTCAAGAACTATAGGGATGTTGTTCTTGATGTTAGAAACCATGAGGGCAGGATGAAAATTGTTTTTAGACATATTGAAAGAACAAAGGGAGAGGAGGGGAAAGGGGGACGGAATCCGGCGATGGTTGTGGCCGAGAAAGGGCACTAAAACCGAGAGCAATGGCGGAAGCAAGACCTAGTCTCTTGATACCATGAAAGAAATAATCCCCTTGATTGTTTTCATTAATTGAAAGGTATATATACAAGTTACATATTTCCATAATAGGAGAATCCTATTCCTATTCTACTCCTAAAACCTTATTCTACCATAATTCTAACTATACAATTATGGTAAGTGTATAAGACTAATTAAGGTAACCTTTACACTACAATATACCACAAATATATATACCAAATATACAACCTGCCCGTTATGGGCATTCTGTCCGTGAGATGGGCTCTGGCCGAGATGGGCCATTACCCGTGATACACTTCTGTATATCAAGTGTATATCATGGGTATATTACCTTATTTAACAGATGACTTATGGTCGGTCTTTATGAGCTTAAGGAACCAATAATTCAAATCAGTATTAGTGTTACTGATATAATAAGGAGCATATGATCATGATTTCTACAAATACCGAGAGTACTATACGTGTCAAGTACTAAGAGAACAAAACTCTACTAGAATATCATATCAGGTTGGTATGAGTCAAGCTAAATATGAGATTTTAGAAGGATTCTGAAGTGATTGAGATAATTTAAGCAGTGGAAGTATATTATTTTATGTATTTAGCATGGATTTGACGGTTGTCATATAGCAGAGTTGACTATCACAACACTTTTGACTCAGGTGACTTAGAAGACAGTTCAATTTCGATGAGCAGATGAGTTTGAGTTAGACTTTCGATGCTTAAGACTGTAATGAAGAAAATCTCAGTATATGACTTGCCTATGGGTACCAAAATATAAAGGAGTAGCATAAATTTTTAAATAGATGAAGAGGCAGACAAGAACTACAATCAGATTTGAGAATTGAGCACGACAATTTGGTATATAGAGTTATGACATACCTATTTGTACTAAGTATTCACACGGGTTTTATATTGATCCCTAGAGTTAATAGTAGATCCTTAAGAGAAAGAGGCCATCTTAGAGATAACAACAAATATTCGAGTTTATGAACGGTGTTCTTACACTATCGATTTTCGACAAAAGTACAATATATGAGAGTTATGTTTAGCAGTTGATGACTTATTATACTAGTTGACAGTATTTTATTATTATTTGGGTAGAACGTGTGACCAATACACTGCGCAAGGCAGATCAGGCAGGGTGTCAATGAACCGAAGATGGGATAAGCAGTTATTTATCAGTAGTAGATTATATTTAATAGCGTTATTGGGTAAGTCAAAAAGTTTATGGACCACGACAGGTGGGTAGACATGGGACTAACTCTTCGAAGATGGGGAAAGATATATGAATCATACATCTCATGTCCTGTAAGCCTCTTATGATTGGAGACAAGAGCAACAATTTCAAAATTAGCAGTGCCCCCGTCTATATTAGCAGTTTTTCAGTAATAACAGAGGTTTGCTTATAGCATGTAATAGTTGGGGCAACAACGAGGTGATTAATTCGTATTAAATGCATGATTATATGCCTTGTGTCACAGATGATAGAGGATGGTGGCTCTAAAAATTTAGAATCAAGGCTAATCGGGAACTTGACCTAGTATCTTAAGTGCCTGGGAGAGGTATTTCATGAGGTCCTGATTGATCTCTATCGGTCGAGGGTAGTAAGTAGGATAGTGGAATGATTTATTTTGGTTCAAGCTCTATGAAGTTTCAGTGTTGACTTTATGCTATGGTTACGGGGCAACTTAGAGGAAATTGAGTCAGTTTAGTGACTTTTGATATGCTCATTGAATTCGTGTACTTTATATTGGATCAGATTTCTTATGCAGTGCCGAAAAAGTTGTACAATCTAACTAGTTACTTTTGAGAAACGGAGTAGAGTGGTAGATTTCATACTGGCTCTACTACCAGCTTTATCAGTAGTTCATTCATTTTTTCATGCTTCGAAAATAATCTGGAGACCCGAGCCATGTTGTTCAGGTTATTGACCATGAGACGGTTCAGCTCGAGCAGAAATTGGCCTAAGAGGTGGCCCCGATAGCTATTTTGGACAGGCAGGTTCGCCAGTTGAGATCCAAGAGTATTCCTTCTGTAAAAGTGTTATGGAGGAACCATCCGAGTGAGGAGGCTACTTGGAAGGCGGAGCAGGACATTTAGGACAGATACCAACAAGTTTTTTCTTGAAATCATGTCAGACACAAAGAAGCTTCGATGATTGTGTGCATTGGTTACATGTCAGTGTATTCTCACGATCAATTTTAACTAATAGATCATGTGCTTTCGTATTCGTATTTGTTTATGGACTCATTTGAGTTACATTAGTGTTTACATTCTTTATTTGTAATTATTGCATGATGGTAAGGGGTCGTCCAGTACCCCATTTTACATTTGTTTGATGGTATGGAGTCACCCGAAACACCCTAGTATATGCTAGTTTATAAATAATGATTGTTTGGTGTTGTTGTTAGCTCTTTTGAGACATGTTTATAAATGACATTAGTCCTAATTATCGGGGAAACTCTGTCGAAATTTCGATAGGCTTAAGAGACTTGTTAGGCAGATAAGGTATGACTGATTTTACGTTCGCGGACGAACGTTATTTTAAGTAGGGGAGAATGTAATAACCCGACTTAATTTTTCAAAGTGAACTTGGAGTTATTCCTTTAATTGTAGCTCACTAGTTCTATCGGGTTACATAGTGTAGTGAGTATTGATTATATGCATATTATATGTATGTATGTATGTATATTTATATAAAAATATAATTTATATGATATAATATATGAAATGATGCATGAATTAGTTAAGTAAGCCACTACTCTTGTTACTGGGCACGTTATATTTCAAAGGGATGAGTGAAAATACGAGGAAAATTATTAACTTATTTCTAACCTAAGGGGAGAAAAGGGATGAGAGCAGATCACAGGAGTTCGTCGGCTACTGTGTGTAAGGGCTAAAATATTGAAATTCTTTTTCCATAAATTACAAAAACATTCAAGTAAATAGTAGTACTATTAACTTTTGTATACAAGAAATTATAATTGCAGACTTTGGTCTGGTACGGTATGATAGTGAGGGAAAGAATTTACTGGGATCCAATGATGACACAAATGATTACGGGACCACATGATGGTAGTAATGATTAAGCATTGTTGAATTGGATATAATTTTTTTCTGCAAATTTCGAGTACTGCACAGTGCTAACTTTTGGCACATTTTTGAGTTTTCTCTCTTTTGTTATTCCTTTCTTTATACTTGATAATAATAATTATTATTTTGAGATTTTGGGACTAGAACACACACATGCATATAAATATATTATATAATTATTTTATTATGGAATTGAGATATAATTTTTACCTTTTAAAAGAATTATGAAATCAAGGTATAGAATGTTGAGATTTAGTTCAAAACCTAAAATTATAGGATTAGTTGACTAATTTGGACCATTTATTTATGTTATTGAATAGATTAAGGCTATTGGAGATTGTTTGAAGAGAATTTGGCATTTCAAGAGAGGTTGCGTTCCGGTTATAAGACAAGTGAGGCTTAAACTCTTAGTTACTTGCTTTTCATAAAAAGCATATGATTTGTGTTGTATGTATGCATTTAAACCATTTAGTTCATATGAGTAGGCAAGCATGATCTAAAGTGTATAATTTAGAAGTGTCTAAATTAATGACCGTATGAGTCCCTTAGCGTAATTTCGCTTAAATAGTTACATGCTATATATGTTAAGTTTTGAATTGGTATTGATTGGATATTTATTCCACTTTATCATTCTTCAGAGCAGCATACCCTGACAAGTCTTATTGAGTTCGGTTGGGGGCAGATGCCAGAATTATAAGTGACCTGGATAAGATTGTGGGTAAATAATCCCCACTCCGAAAGACGGGGTAAGACATGGACAAATACATATCGTGTCCCCTGAGCATAGATTCAGATTTAGTGTATTTCACGTGTTTCTTGTTTATACTTCAGAATTTCAGCTTCAGCTTCAAAGTTTGTATATTTTAATATACTTGTATTGTTTAACTACTTTTATGCATTATCAGGGATTGTTTAGACTTACCCCAGGGGTAAGCTGAGAGTGTGTCAATGATCTTGCTGGGTCTTTTAGACTCACACTTGTTGATGTTGTATGTGTGCAGACGTGGTTAATGGAGACTAGGTAGCCGACACTTGATTATTCCATCTTTCTTCAGTCCAGTTCAGTCGAGGTGAGCCACCATTAGATCATAACGGCCTCTTCTTTTTTAGTTGACTTAGTAGTATTCCGAGCTGCGTCTCGTACTTTTGTATTCAGACTAGTAGTTCCACGACTTAGACATCTTATGAGATTTATGGGCAGACTCAATATTTTATTTCTCTTCTGCACTCAATTTATATAACGAGACCTTGAGTATTCTTCTTCTTTATCTTTTATTATTCACATATTTAGCTTAAAGGGTTCGCCTCATTGGTAGAAGCTTGTCAGGTGCCCTTCGCGGCCTAAGTGTCAGATTTGGATCGTGACAAAATCCAATCCAGTAACCTTTTCGGACTATAGTAAGCCTATCAGATAAAACCCTCTTTGCACTTTTGTAGCTATTTTGTGTTGGTCTTTAATTTTTTTTTTGGAAAATATAAACTTATACTCCGCGGAAAATATAAAAGTTACTTTTCAGACAAGGTGATGTGGCACCTCTCTATGACTAGCATTCCTATTTATCTTTCTTTTTTTTTTAATTTTTTGAATTTTTCTTCCTATTTCTTCCATTTACTTGCTATGTTAAAAATAGGCACTTCTTAAATTCTCTTAAATCATAATTATTTATATCCTATTTATTGTATCACTAATTATTCCTTATAACTAGAGATCAGTTACAAAACCTTTTCATCTACCCTATCTTCTTCTTTTTTCATAAATTCACACAGATTTCATTTCCAACTTCTCCACCCCTATTTATTGAGGAGTTGTTATCGTGTCTTTCCAGAGTCTGCTAATGGAGTAGTGTGGTGGCTTTCTATTATCGTTTAGATATATCAATTTTAGCTTGATGTACATCGATCTTGTGTTAATGTAATGATTTTTATTGTTGACCTGATTTTCTTTGTCCATTGTTGTCATTGTTTCACGTTTAATGTCATTGGAAGTTTACTATGTGTATAACAAAGGACTCAAAATGGCTTTTGCTTTGTGCTTTCGCAACACACATTTTATCTTCATATATTTTTTACAACGTTTAATCGCGTACATGCCTCAAACTAAGGCTGGAATCACAGAAAAATTAATTTGTTGTTGATTTGTTTGGTGATTTTTGTTCCTGTAATCATCACCACCAACCTCGACTATATGTATAAGTTCCTTCTTCGTCTTTTTTATTTTCTTTTGCAACTTCTTTTTTTTTCCTTCCCGTAAATTTTATCAGCTCTTGATCCCATTTTCCAAAACACTTATATTAACCATAATTATTAAATGAATATGATTTTCTGTTACATCACGATGATAAGGTTATGTTGGGAGTTTTGCTCTATGGTACTTTATAAAGCAGTACGGGAAGTATTTAACTATTACAAGTATTCGAAAGGATAAACAAAGATTTCAATAATTCAACATGGAATCTGAAATTACAATCGTTACATAAGTAAAAACTGAAAATTCCAATTTTGTAGAAGACGGAAAAATGTAAATTGTTTTTGCTGAGTCGAGTGTAGCACTCTGTCCTTAAGACAATATTGCCCCGTATGTATCCTTTATACGTCTGGACAATTTGTCTCCCAAGATAAAACGACAATGGAACCCTTGAGCAAAGGAAACTCAAGAGCTACCGTGAAGAATATTGAGTAACGAAATGATGCTTGGAAGTTGTAGGAAGAAGAAATTTACTCGCTTGTGTATTTTCGTGTGTTGCCTCTCTTTTTTACGTTAGCTTCTTGTTAGTCCTCAACAATGGTGTAATGGGGTGTTTATATAGGAGAGGGAGGGGCAATTTCTTGCTGAAAACGCCTCCATAATAGCCAAATAATGGCCATTATGGAGGTAGTAAAGTCACCAACATAAATGGTGAAAGACCAACGGATTTGGCCATTATAGGAGGAGTAATTCACCAAAATAAATGGGTGAATTGAGTGCTTGGATTTTCTGTCTTGACCGTCGAAATTCTCGAACTTCGGGGACCAAACCGCACATCCGAAAGAATTCTCGGTCCAAACGTATATCCGAAACTTCGGGATCAAACGTACTTCGGCAAAGTTTTCTGGCCCAAAAAGATAATATCAGAAGACCCACAGACCCCCGTGAACCCGTGAACCCGTGAACCCGTGAACCCGGAACCCGGAACTCGGAACCGGACCGGCGGCGGCGGCGCGCGTGTGGTGTCCCAAACCCCAAACCAATTTCGAATCTTATATACACAACAATTCTTTCTTCTTCTACCGATGAGGGAGAATTACACACAATACCACACTTTCCATGCTTCAAACACCTTACTTCGTGAACCAATATCTCTTTCATTTCTCAATGAAATTTGACGATTCTTGGCCCTACGGTTATCTACGTACTTAGTAGATCATGCATGTGTGAAGAACCGGATTCTCCAACATACGTTACACTAGTGTTTAAGCCGTTAAAGTTGGTCGGTCGCAACTCCCGCCAAAGGCAAATTTCCAACAGGTTAAGAATCCCATATCGGATATGAAATGGGAACATGAACTCCTTATATGTACTTGGACAATCCTTACCCTACAAGCTAGCTTTTGAGGTTGAGTTAGACCCACAGTTCATTCTTTACCGATACAATAATGTGATTTTCCGTTACTAAAACTCTTAGGATAAATTAAATTTACTTTATCATCTCGCTCACACAGTCACACTTATCCAAACGTTTTCAATAATATGCTGATTATATTAGCTTTGACCAGTGATAGTTGAAAACTTGAAGGATCATCATTTTCCGATCGAGTTATAATCATCAAAAGGTAAGAATGAAATGGTTAGCCCAATCTATATTATAAATTGAGCGTTAGATACACTTAATAGTGATTTGAGGAATCCTTACATTATTTCTGCAGATTAAGGAAATTGATATTGGACAATTGGAAGCAAATTATAGATTGGAGTTGAAGAGGAAATACTTAATTAATCGATACAAGAAGTTTAAGGGTGAAATAAAGAGGTAGGAGCAGCAAGCGGATGCCGGTGTGCTCTTTTCTTTTTTCAGGCTCTTTTACTCTATGAAATACTCTTAGTCCAAGTTAAATTCACACAGTTTCAAAAAAATCCTGGATGAGGTTATAGTTGCAGATACAATTTAATTACATTAGTTCAGATGACCTTTCTTTATTAAAATTTTTATCCTCGAAGATGTCAATCATATTAAATATTTTATGAAAATTCAGATGACCTTTCTTTATTAAATTCACACCGTTCCAAAAAATCCTGGATGAGGTTATAGTTGCATATACAATTTAATTACCGTAAAGAATGGATTTTTGGCCTAACTCAACCCCAAAAGCTAGCTTGTATGGTGAGGATTGTTCAAGTCCATATTCCCATTCTATTACCGATGTGGGACTCTTAACACTCCCCGCACGCTCAGACCTCGTTAACTGGAACGTGGACAATATAATTTGGGGGCACAATATCAACAAACGAAGAATTTGAATGAGTCTAACTCTGATACCATGTAAAGAATGAATTTTGGGCCTAACTCAACCCCAAACTAGCTTTTGGGTTGAGTTAGGCCCAAGAACATTCTTTACAATTACTTTAGTTCTGATTACCTTTCTTTATTAAAAAATTTATCCTTGAAGATGTCAATCATATTAAATATTTTATGAAAATCCAACTTACGCAAATATATTTTCAGATTTCAAGGATCCGTTAAAAATCACAATTCCTCCATAATGCCATTACTATTACAAGCAGGGAACAAATGTACATGTCGTTTATCTAATTACGTGACTATCGACATATTGTTTAGCCATTTGAATATTGCATCACAATTCCATAATTTTAACTTTAGCAATAATATACATCGAGGCTCTGAAAAACTCCTTCCTGCATGATCAATTTTTTCCTTCTTCCCTAAAAATTGATTGACTTTGTACAATATATTAACTTTAGCAATAATCCTAAACGTTATAAGTGCATTGAAATTTTATGTTGGCAAACTGTTAAATTAGACATTGGGTCTAATGCATACCCCAAAAGCTAGCTCAAATGGAGGATTATTGCTCAAGTTTTATAGGGAGCCCAAGAATCTCATCTCACACCGATATGGTACATTTTTCTTCACCCCCTCACGCTCAGTTACCCCCTCACGCCCATATCCGAACATACTTTTTATCTGGGGTCCACTGTCTAGTCTGGAGAGTACACTTTCATGAAAAGGGAGCCTTTTCACCCCCTATCGGTCCGGGATTGGTCAATTGATCCGGGGAGCATTCTGACCCCCTTTTTTTGGGGCCACATCGGATCGGGCCTGAGCATGACTCTGATACCATTTTAAATTAGACATTGAGCCTAATTCACACCCCAAAAGCTAGCTCAAATGGAAGAGGATTGCTCAAGCCTTGTAAGGACCCCGGAAATCTCATTCCACACCGATGTGGTACATTTCTCTTCACAAACAAATATTCCATAAACATGATCATTTGATGCCCAAAATAAGACGGTGTAAGTTACAACTTTTAGTCTTGTAATTAAAGAAAAATAAAGGAAAAAGAAGAGCGAAAGAGTTCCATCGTCGGTAACATGCATCCGTTCTTGATAGCATACATATAATATGTAAATAAGGATTTAATATTAACTTTTCATTTGTCAACTATGGATGATTTTTGTTACACCAAAAATATCTCTCCTTCCTTAAATGACTTTTTCCTAATATAATTATGTGAAATATCATAATAACGGGAAATTAGAAAGAGAAATAAAAAATAAGAATTGTAGAAGTAAAGAGGAACTGCCAAGTCGTGCTTCCTCAGACGGGTGTAAATTTATTTGCTTTTCATTTTATTTTTCTTTTTTATTCATATATTTTCTTCTTTTGAGATCTTAACATGTGTTTTAAATATTTAGGTATTTAAAAGAAACATGTCGCATATTTAATAAGGCTTTTCATGCCCAATTTTACTAGCTTGTCAGATAAGATTTATTGGGAGCGCAATGTGGTTATCTTATGCAATTATAGTTATTGTCATTTAAGAAAGTTGTTTTTCTCCAAGTTTATCCGATGAGGATGATACGTGTATATGTGGGCACTCAAAATGTAGCTCTAACCTTTAGCATTCTCACATATTGTTACCTAATGTATTATGTTATGTTATTAGTTAAAATATAATATTTGTTTTGATTTTTACTATATCGTATTGTTAAATTTATCGTTATGTGGTGACAAAAAATTCCATGTTATGTAACACCGATTTTCTCTCATTTTGTCTTTGCATATCATCTAATGATCTTTTTCATCCTTTATTTTACTTTTTATAGTAGTTTTACCTTGTATCATACTTTTTATAGGTGTATCCTTCAAGTTGCTGATGTGTGACATTATATAACGACAAAAAATGATACAATCTATTCAAATATTGTATTCATAAAAATAATTTAATATAATACGATATATTATGAAACGATATGTAACAACTATTCAAACAAGGTTTAACCTCATTGCATGTCAAAAGATTGAAATTAGCTCATGTTTTACACCTACCATTCTACAAACGGGGAAAAAAAAAAAGCAAAATACCAAATTAAAAAATATAAAAATGTCGCAGCTGGTCTATCCTATAATCAACAACTAAGCTTATGTGACCATAAATGCACAAAATAAATTTCTAAATTCTCGTCAATGTTACGAGTCCATCCTCCACCGCACAATTGTCCATCATGGTGTCCTCCTAGATAAGGCAAACAAATTGCTAGGCTCTTTTTATTTTCACAAAACAATAGAAACAAAACACTATACTCTCACTTCTCTTCATTACAGTACAATATAGTACTATGTAGCAACATTTGCATCAAATTGACAAGGGGCAAATGAAAAATCTTGCATAGTACTTTGTTTTCCAAAAATAACTAGATATTCCAAATCCACTGGTCCAACTAATCTAGTATGTATAAGCTCACCAAATGAATTCATAATATCTCAATTTTCACCGCTTTAACTCTAGACCTCTAGTTAAGAATCTCACTAATTTCTCAATTCCCTAAACTTCAATCCAAAACCTTTAGTTAAGGACAGAAGAATCTCATCCATCTCATCCCGCTAGGTCCTCTGTGGTGCAAATCATCAAGATGAGTAACCTTTTCTCCAAGATTTATCCAACGGCTTCTTTATCTTCTTTTGGAGTAAACCATCAAAATCTTCACTCAAATTCTAGTACAATAAGATGCTGCTCCAATGATGAATATTCTACAGGTACAGAACACAATGGTTATGTACTTAGCAGTTTCCCAGAAAAGAACCTAGTACCATATCAACATGGCTTAGTAAAACCACCTAGGCCAAAAAGAATTATTCTAGTTAGACATGGACAAAGTGAAGGCAATGTTGATGAAAATGTTTATACAAGAGTTGCTGATCCTAAGGTTAGATTAACAGAAAAAGGGGTGGAAGAAGCAGAGGAAAGTGGAAGGAAAATGAGGGAAATGATTGAAAAAGATGGTGGAGATGATTGGAAAGTTTATTTCTACGTGTCACCTTATAAACGGGGAATTGAGACATTGAGAAATTTGGCTAAGTCATTTGACCGTTCAAGAATTGCTGGTGTTAGAGAAGAGCCTCGTTTGAGAGAACAAGATTTTGGTATGAACATAGAATTTGTCCATAATTTTTTTTTTTTTACTAGTTGCAATTGGTTTTACTTGTTAAGTATCCTACATTGGTCGAAGGAATAAACTGTAATATGATCTTGGACAATCTTTAAAGATCATTTTTTACACTGGTACAAGTGCTAGGTTCATCTTGTTTCCTGACTTACATAATGCTGAAATTCCATGTTGTATTGTCCACGCTCTAAATGTCTTACTTTGGGTATATATACGAGGGGTGTTAGCTGTTCCACATTAGTTGAGGGAATGCAAAATCCTTTAACACTAAAACTTGATGGGTTCAACTTAAAGTTCTTAACACTGGATACGTTGTATGTTTCAAATTACATGTTCAGAATTCAATATTTCCTGAAATTTTAGTATTTTTTCACATATATATTTTTATTTTGTGTCGAAAATACTAGGTTCCATTGAACTCCTAGAAAATACGCTCCATCTGCTTATGAGGGAATGAATCGTTGTCTTTTTTTTCCGGATAATTGATAAATCCCCAAAAGTCAATTGGCATACAGTTCGAAATCGGTGTATAATGAGTCTATCCCTCTACTATTGTCTACTTAAATATCATGCTTTTGTACACGGAAGTGATCAAACTTGTGACGTGCGCCTAATACACAGGTCGCATTTTGTGCTCTTGCCACTAGACCGGAACCCGAAACATGTCCATTTTCTTAGCATTATTTGGCTTTCTTAGTATTACAGCTTCTTATGAATTGTGTTTATGAAGGAAATTTTCAGGACAGGGAACAAATGAAGATAGAGAAAGCTGTCCGAGCTCGTTATGGTCGTTTCTTTTATAGGTTTCCTAATGGGGAATCAGCTGCAGATGTTTATGACAGAATCACAGGTGAGTCTGTTTTTTCTCAAGATTATTTTAAGGTTTTTTGAGAATTTTTGTTTTTGTGATGAAGTTGTTTGAAGAGGAAGCTTGCAGGGTTCAGGGAGACACTTAGAAGTGATATTGACATAGGAAGATTTCAACCACCTGGTCAGCAGAGTCCAAACATGAACCTTGTTATAGTTTCACATGGACTTACACTAAGAGTGTTCTTGATGAGATGGTATAAATGGACTGTGGAGCAATTTGAAGGACTCCATAATATGACTAATGGGGGCATGATTATCATGGAAAGAGGCTATGGTGGAAGGTAAACAAGACCATTTGATGTGCTCTCTACCTTTTTGAAGTGTAAATACTACAAAACTAGGAACATTGAACTGCTTTTGGACAATGTTGTCGCCAGGATTTTGGGATTCAAAATATAATAATATTTGTAGGAGTAAAACATATTTTTAACCTTGTATATCCAGTGTAATTTTTCGACAAAAGGAATTTGCAGCACTCTAGCTCCGCCCCTATACTTGTCGCTTCATCACTTAAAGCGACAATGAGAAGCGATAGGTTATTGCTTCATTATTGAAGACACGCCTTCAAATAATGGCGTGCAAAGTGATCCACCCGAGAAGCAGTCCGTACTTTGAATCTCAACACCGAGGAATTTTAGTAATATCGAAAATATTGTACACTGAATACTGAAATTAGTTATTTCAATTAGTAAAATTTGACTATTATTGCTAAATTGACAGTGCTATATGTTTGGTACTTTTAACTTTCCATAGATTGTGCGCCTCATTTTAAGGACGAGTGTCACTATTTTAAAAACAGCGCTTCTGAAAATCTGCAGGTACTGCTTGTCAATGCACCATACAAGGGAGGAGTTGCAGAAATTTGGGATGACTGATGAAATGCTAATTGACCAAGAATGGTATCACACTTGCTCATCTTTGTGCTTTAATTCACTTGGGGTTCTTGTTTGTTTATTTTTGATTGTTTTTTCATGAAGGCAAAAGATTGCGAAGCCAGGTGAACTGAATTACGATTGCTTGATTACTGGACCATCTTACTTTACTCACTTTGATGATGATGATGATGAAGACAAGAAGTTTGAGTTGTGAGATCATTAAGGAAAGAAATTAGGAGAAACTCTTGAAAGCTAGAGCTGTTGGAACCCACAACCATACTTTGTGAAAAAGCATCAGCTTTTAAGTTTTAAGAGGAGTTTGATTCATATACAACGACAGTACAAAAGAACTTCACACTATCAGTAGTGTAGTTTTAGCTGTTGTAACTTGTAATCGGTCATTTACCATGTTTTGTAGGCTATCAATCCATGATTCGTGTAAAAAGTTACATGTAACTGACTCTGATAGTTTAACGATTTTATGTATATTAAACATGGCTTAGTTGAGCGCACTCTCACACTTACCCTCATGTAAAGGTCCTTCAACATCTTGCCATAAATTGTAGCATTAGGATCACCCCACACATGGACTGCGAGGGGCGAAAGGCAACAGACTGTACATAGTAATGTCTGGGCAGTAGGTATGCAACACAGGAAACCAACTTCGAAAAGAGCTATTATCTCAAACTGTATGTTGTGATAGCTTCTTTATCATCAGTACTTGACATAAAGCTAGATGTCCTGTCCTGTAAACCTAGGACAAGGAATCTCCAAATATTTTGGATGATTATGAGAACCCCACATGGAAGGAAAATTGGATTACCAGCATATAGTCGGTCAAACAAAAGAAGACATGACTATCTTTCACTAAAGATGCTAACCTAATCAATATCCAGAAGAACAGTTTCTGATGGTACATAGAAGAATAACATCATAGAATGAACTCATATTTTCATGTTTCCTTAAAGGGGAGATTAGAAAGATGGTTCCCTGTGCAAGAATTTAATGTGATTTAGAGAGATCAAAGGAAAATAACCTTCATTAACTCGTCTTGCCCCAGCAGACACATAGAGTCGAACATCCCATGACAAAGTCAATGTCACATCATTAACATAGGAGAAAAGTAGGAAATTCATTTCCTAAGAACAAACACAGTAGATCTACAGTGGTACCAGATTTAGACAGATAACTTGTGCACAGCTTTTAAATTCAAAAGAAAATTGTATAACTCACTGTATATGTTTTCATAATGCCAATACCAAATTCTGATATATAAGCATTGACAAATATGTAACTCAAGAGAGGTGGAGAACATATGGAACAGGAAAAGAAGAAAATTAGACAACCAATACGAGGGACAAACTATGATGCTAGGTTCTGGACAACTACTAATATTCTTATGCCGAGCAAACTCCTTTCATGCAAAACATAATTAGTTAAACATCAAGCAACAAGGTAAACTTCAGAAAATTTGGCTAGCAAGGGGTGAGGAACAATGGAAAGACTTCAAAGTTCACACTCAGGAATATGGTGCTACAGTATTCACGCGAGGGGAAAAACAGTGCATCTAATCCTAACCGAACTGGCTCACATCAGACATAATGAATTTCATTAGCAACCAGAAAGGCAAAAATGATCAGTCTTGCTTCCATACTTGCCAGCTGATGATCTCAAGATAGATGAAGTCATGAAAACCAAAGACAATAAGCAATTCACCATGTTGCTGCAATCCTTGGCATTGCCATCACGAAATCAGAAGCAATTTCCCCTGGTCATAGGTAGTGACAATCATCATTATCTCCCAAATTACCTGAACTTTGTTAACTTGCTCAAATTGGTCTTCCATGTCTTGCTGAACATAGGAATTCTCCCAACAGAATTTACCATTCAGGATGTTGCACAACCCCTTTGTGATAAACCACTGACTCGGGAAATTTAGTCACAGACAGGAGAGCTCAACATGGGATTAGAAAGGAACTATATTCATATCACATGACACCTAAACAGAAAAAAAGTGCCTGTTATTTTTCCAGATTAAACTTTGGATCACGGTCATCTCTAAGTTTGACTCTGCGGTATTGATTTGCACTACTTGATTTAAAAGGAAGACGACAAAAAAAGAATTGGTTTAAGATGAGGGCTGAGGAATAGCAAGAGTTGAAAAAAGCCAATCTTAGAGTGGCCATGACCCTCATCTCATTCACAGGTTAAGTCTCAGGACTTCTCAATTGTTGCAGTCATGACACGCATTTGACGAGGGCGTTCAGGCTCACCATTTCGCCTCCAGAAAGCCCTTCTCCACCAAATTTCAAATCCCCTCTGGATATTTGGGCAGTCTTCACCAGAGTTCAAAAACCGATCAAACCAAGACATTAGAATATCTTGCTGCAATGGCATTGGTAGAGTCAGAATAGTATTGCTGAGACCATCCTCAATTAAATGCCGGTCAAGACCACTTGATGCCCTCCTCATCCATCCAAAATCCTCATAGAATGGCACTAACCATGTCTGCAAAAGAGAGCACCTTGCATCCTTGGAAGCTAGTAATTGCCCTTTACCAATACCGACAAACAGTCTAGATGTGACCCTACTAACCTCATACCTATGAAGTGCAGGCACCTTAGAATGTGCCTCGGATAATTCAGACTGAGAAGCCCAAGTCCTCAAAAAATCTTCAGCTATCTGTCTATCAATCAAGATATCCAAAATCCAATGCAGATTATCAGCCTGTCGTGCAATCTGACCCACATCCATCATGTCTCCATCAGCTACCCGTAAAAAATGGTGGTGGAGCAATTGCAGACATGCATTGCAAGCTGAATACAATGACTCCTTCCTCAAGTCGTTATGAGATGAATTCTCATGCAACATTTTGGATACTAAGCCTTTCATCTCTCGCCTCGCCTTCTCATCCTTCCCTTCAAGCACCACATGCAACAGCTTGAGAAGCACTTCCTCATTCCCATTTCCACTCCCTGCTCCCGATGTAACATCAAGAGATACCCTCCTTAAAACTTCCCCAGCACCTACCCCTTCGAGACGAAGCTCAGACAATAGTGAAGCTACCTTTTCTTCTTCATCCTCAGCCCAAGGAGCAGCTTCCAAATACTCCAGGCACGATAACACGCCCGCATCAAACCCAATTGCCGCAGAAACCTATAAAACAATTTAATCAACCAAGGCCAAAATACAATTGCACATTTCTATTTGCCCACATATGTGTATGTGCCTGACCAAAAAGACTAGATTTTTATCTCTAAAAAATTTCACTATCCTAAAATAAAGTTGAGAGGAAAACCAACTATCCCTTTCACAAAGCACATTGCAATAGATTTGCAAGCAATACAAATGCATCCACACAAAATAACTTTAGGACACAAACATTTATGCATGGGCTCATTAACAAAGACAAAAACATTGACGCCTAACTTCTATTCACAGTTCAAAATTGAGAGGGCATATACTTAATATCAAGGTCACACATCTATCTAGCTAAGTGATTTCAACAACAATCAACCCACATTCGACTAAGTGATTCAATCACAATTTAGTTCAAAAACAATACTTCATCAAACGATTTCCATTACTAGGCAATTATACAACACAAAAAGTAAATGTTGATGCATAAGCATTACCTTTAAGATCCCAAGGACTTTAGAAACATCTTCTTTCATAAGCCTTCTCCTCAAATCCTTACAATACATCAATCTCAAAGTTTCAATATACACTTCAATATCATCACAATCAGCAATCTCAACAATATAAGGACCCGAATTCCTCTGTTGCTTTACCCATTTCTCCGACAACTTAACAGCGAAAAAACGACTATGAACCACCAAGATCTGTCTATGAACATTCATAGCAACACTCAAACCATCCTTAGAACTCAATGTTAACTTCACATCACTCGAACCCGAATCATTAAACTGATTCCCTGGACTTCTACAAGCTAAAAGATCCAAAAGTCTCTGTTGCATCAAAACCTGTTTATCTTGTTGCACAAAGTTAGTAACTTTCTGATTATTTGGGCAAATGGGTGTGTTAATTGTTGATCTTGGTATACATTCGGGTTCATTCGCCATCATTTCAAAAAGGGTCGGGCTTGAACGGGTCTTGGAATCCATAATAGGTGGTGGTGGTGACATAGGGTTTAGTAGACCTGCAGTTAGTGCTGAGTTGAATTTACTAAAAGATGATGGAAATGCTTCATGGGTATTGTTATTTGGTATAGGTGTACCATTTCCACCATTGTAAATATTAGTTGATTCCATTGAATACTGAATCTTGGTATTCAATGATGACGTTGCAGTGATATAAGGGGAAATGGATGGTGGTGCTGGTGGTGGTGGTGAGGGCGGAGGGGGTGGTAGGGTGGATTTAGAAGTAGGGGAACACCATGAGTTGTCAGGTGAGATAATAGTTTGTGTATCAACTTTATGAGTTTCGTTGAGGCATTTTGTCGAACAGTTGGAGGGCGAGGAGGAAGTAGTAGTAATAGTGGTTTCTCGGCAACGACGACGTTTGGGTTTAATGGGTTGGATTTGGAATTTGAGATGTGAAGTAGTAGTAGTAGTAGTGGTAGTTGCAGCCATATAGTAGTTGGTACTAGTAATTTGTGGGTCTCGGTAGTAATATTTTGTTGTTTAGTTTGTCACTTAGGGCCTAAAAATCCATAGCATTCATCGTCACTAACCGGGCATCAATGTGCGTGCGTGGGCTGTGGAAAATATCACACACATATATGGACAAAGATCAATAAAAATAGCTGTCCATATATTTGTGCGGTGGGAGATATCAAGTGAAATTAATTGAGCTGCGAGTAAATTTGATGGTGGAAGATATCAAGTATATGTTAAATTAGTTGAGCTGTGAGTAAGCTTTGCTCGAATGATGCAAAGGAAAAATAGTGGTTGGTATTCTGGGTACATGTGTAGGTGAAAAATAGATTAGCAGGTATTAGATAAAATTAATCGAAGTGCGTCGCAAGCTGACTCGAATATTATAATTAGAAGGAAAAATAGTATTTGATACACTCGATACTTGTATTGATGAAAGATAGATTAACATAGAATTAATCGAAAAGATAGATTAACATAGAATTAATCGAAAAGATAGATTAATGTAGAATTAATCGAAGTGTACGCGAACTCACTTGAATACTACAAAAGGAAAAATAGAGGTTGATACAAGATTTTTATATTACCGTATCTGTTCTTGACTGTGAAGTGAGAAAAGACATGGGAAAGATATTGACCATTCAATGGAGGAGATAGAGATGTTGGGGGAGGCTTTTTAATTAAATCCCGTTAAGATACTATGCTTTTTTTTCTTTTTTTTTTTATATTCAGCTTCGACTTGTATCATACTATTCCTGGAGATAGTAGTACCGGTCCCTCAACACTACTATCGGTAAATCGCGAGATATGCCTGAATGACCAGAGTTTGAGAAGTTTTATCTCAGAAGAGAGCAAAGTGCTTCCACCAGAATTCGAACTCACGCTGCAAATCTCCAGCTGAATTTTAAGTTCACTTCCTTTGCCATTCAACTATGCCCGGAGAATAAGATACTATGCTTTCTTTATACGTATGGAAATGGGCTCTGTTCATTACTCTTTATCTCCTTTACGGCACAAATTTGGGGACCATCTAGAGTGGAGTGGTACTAATGTTAATTGATATGTTTAAAGTTGATATTGACATACGGATAAATTTGATGATCTTGAATTTTTACTCCAGACAATCCTCCAAGAACAAAAGTCAAAAGTTCAAAATTACCTACCACCAAGATCATTCTTGTAAATCAGCCAAATTTCATATGGTAATTTCATATTTGAGTCAAAAGATTTGTTTCGAATGAATAATACAGTACCATCCACGATTGTGGTGGGATAGATATAATTTCTCCAACAATCCTTAGTTATATGTATATATTCGAGTCATGTAAATGAAAAAATTCTAATAAGGAAAGTTCTAGTCGAAGCGCCACCAAATTAGAAACCAAATATAATAATTGGTGATTAAAATGTTAATATAAAAATTGTTAGAGCTTAAATTTTAGCGATGATCAAACCACTATCGTGTAGTATTACGAGCAGAGCTAAAAGAGCGGAAGGGAAAAGTACACTGCACATAAGTCAATTATTTTTCATGGGTATAGTAAATGATGATTTTTTTGGTAAAAATCCTACCATATATTACGTGAAAAACAAAATAGTTAGGTCTAACAAACAAAATGGAAGATTAAAGAGAGAATTAAATTTGTCCTTTAGGGCCTACCTTAATATTCGTCGTCACTCAATGTGCGTGCGTTGGGCTGTGAAAAATATCACACACTATATGGACAAGAATTTTATATTACTGTATGTGTCTATTCTTGACTGTGAAGTGAGAAAATTGGGCATGGGAAGATGACAACGAGAGCCTGAAATGAGCATTGAATAGAGATAGAAAGATGTTGGTTGGGAGAATGGTTTTTAATTAAATTTGTTTAAGACTTTAGATTAGATACTATGCTTTCTTTATACGTATGGATATGGCCTCTCTTTATCTCATTTCCGATAAATTGTTGGGACAATCTAGTGGAGTAGTATTAATCAGTGTTTTAAGAGAAGGGGTACGAGGCGAGGCGTTTTACGTAGCACAGGGTGAGGTGTAAGACCTGAGACACGAGGCGTAAGTCCCATTGATCTACGGGGCATATGTCTCATGTATTTTTAATTTTATAATTTTAGAACTAAAACAATAAGCAAAAGTAAAATTTTCATTAAAATTCTACAAATAAATCACCAATAATATAAATAAATGATTATAATTGTTATATGATAAAGGTAACAACACAAAAATTGATATTCCGTAATAGCATAGATAATCTTTAAAATAAAATCTCCATCCACTTCTTCATTAATCTCCACATCTATTAGTTATTTCCACTCTCAACTAATATTTACACTGATTTTTATTTATATAACTAATGAATTCATCCGCGCTTCGCGCGGTCACAATAAATAAATATAAGAAAATATATAATTCCTTGAATTTTAAAAACGAAAAACAATCTTTGCTAATTAAGTATTTATTTACGATTCTACAGTGAGTTATTACAATGTAAATGACCTGCTATAATTGGTAAACTTAGATTAACATTGATTACTTTTTATAATAATAATGTTTAAGCACTAAAAGTGAAAGTACTTAGTGTATTACCGCTAGTTTCATCTAAATGAAATTATTTAAGCACTAAAAGCGAAAGTACTTAGTGTATTACCTCTAGTTTCATCTAAATGAAACGAAATCTCCATCTAACCATTCAAAAGGTTATGTTTCATTGCCTTCACAACACAGATCAATACAAGTATTTTAGAGAAAAAAGCAAGACCATTGAGCCCTTCAAAATTGAGATTTTGACGATATAGAGCCTGTTTGGATTGTTTTTTTAAAGTGTTTTTAAGCCAAAATAGCTTATAAGCATTTCTATAGTGTTTGAATAAAATAAAAAAAATGCTTTTAAGCACTTGTTTTTAAGTTAAAACAACAAAAATAAGTCAAAAGTTATAAGCTATAATTCCTAATATATGGCTTTTGACTTATAAATCAAAAGTCATAAGCTCATCCAAATGGGACTCGTACTCTTAATTATTTACACGTTTTACAAAGAAAAACTTATTGAAAGGCGGGGTACTTCATCTATTTTATTTTATGTAGATTTTTTTAACTTGTTAAGAAAATGACGCATTATTTATACGTTAAATAATTTACTTTAAACTTTTTATCTTTACCCTTTTATAGTCATAAGATATTCATTTTTTCGATATAATTATCTGACATTCAAAATCAACTAATGCATATTTGTATTGTGTTAGGTCCATTATTGGAGGAAAAACACTACCGGCCTGAGATCATTTTTTAAGAAAATTTATTGCATATTTTTTATTTTTTTCTTAAACTCTCTACTCAATAAAAAAGGTTTATATAAAAATAAAATCAAGAGAACACATATTATACAACAAAAATGTTGTACATAACCATTTTAATGTTCTTCTCTTTCTTAAACTCTATCCAGAATAGGTTCATATAGATTAAAATCGAGGAAATACATAAAATAACATGTTTGTACTAATGTCAAAGAAAATATTCTGCTGATTTTTTTTTATAAATTTACAACGGGTAGGAGAATAAGAAATATGGGTTGTCGTCTTATTACAATATTAAAAACTAAAACATGAAAAAAAGACAAATAAAAAAGATAAAAAAGTTCTTGTAACAAAAGTGAATATTTTCCAACTACTTCAAGTTTATGTCTTCACTGCTGCGTCAGTACGTAGGAATATCACTTGAGTTGTGCTGCTTGTTTTGCCTTAGAATTTCTCACTCTCTACATTTGTCAGCCTTAGAGAAACATCTTATTCTCCTGTTGGACTAAAATAGTCCGAGTGAGACTTTGTTCGCACACCCCAACATCCCATTAAAAAGTAAAACTTGCACTACTTAACCAAACTTATCCATGAAATTCCACCCGTATTTTTACTAAAGAATAGCGTACCACAATTATAAAGAATTATCATATTCTTCATTGACTAAAAAGGATGTAAAATATTTCTTGTCCCCACTATTATCACAATAGATTCAAAATATGATGCATGAACTATATCAAACACTGGGTATTCATAATTTATAATCACATGAGCATATCCCATCAAGGGTTACATAAAAGAATTAAGATTGGATCTTCCAGACACCATATTTTAACTTTGTTGAAGTATGATAATCAGCAAATTAAAACACTTTATACAATTCGCCATTTTCTCTGCTTCATGTTGTCATACCTTCATCCAACAATAATTAGATCTTAAAAACTCAAAATTAACTCACTACAGCAAACAAAGAGAAAGGAAAAAGGGTGGAAAATATTGTAAAAACTTACTGAATTGATGGCATGGCATGAGTCTGAAGAAGAATTTCTTCAACGCTAGTTTGTTGGGCGTATGAAAATATTATTTACGGAGTATATATTTGGTATGTGGTGAGAATGATTTGATGTAAATTAATGAATTTAATTGTAGTAATTGATAAATGGGTTTAAAGTTATGCACGTTACATTTGAAAGGGTGATTAATGAGAATTAAATGGGTTTAATTTTCTACAAAATGTTAAGGTAACAATTAAAGGCAAAGACACAAAAACTTTTAAAGAATGATAATAACTATATAGATCATGGCTTGCCGAGAGTTTTTGCATTGGTGTGTATCTTCTGAATGCTTGAGACTTTTCAGATTCTTTTTCCTCCATAAATAAGGAATTTGAGAGGTTGGAACAATATAGTATTTGCACATTATTACACAACATAATGAATATTAATCATAGGAAATGAAAAATGGTTATTTATGCTTTATTAGGTAAATCAAACGGTTGTCAATGCTAAATTAGGGGGAAATGGGCATTTAAACCTTTATTTATTTAATGAATATATTATGGGCTTCTTCTCTACTAATTAAGGAAGGCAAATGGTTAAGTATGCTTATTAGGTTCAGCAAACGATTGTGAATTCTTAATTAGGGGAAATAGGCCTTTAATCCGTTAGAATTAAGAGACCTAGAGGATTAAAGTCTAGCCAACAATTATTTTTTTTAAAATTCTTCATTAATTAAGTAATTATTTTGCCAATTTTACATTTTTTCAGAATAAGTTGAACAGAAAAATTAGGAGAAAAAAGCAAAAAAAACACAAAAAAGATAAGTGTCATTCATGATCAATGAGAGGTGTCACGTCACCGTGTCCATTCCCAACTTTATTATATATATTGATTCAAAGATGGAGAAGGATGTAAAGTGTAATAGCAAACGACAAAAATGAAAAAAATTGCTTCACCAACATAGTGCTATGAAATCTCTATCCTACCAATTTCAGACATAAACATTAAAAAAAATTATTTATGGCAGTGTTATTTATATATTTTAGAAAAAATCACTACAACATGAAAACATAAAGTATAAATATCATTACACCAATAATAAAAAATTATAATCTATAGCAAAAATACTTTTAATTTTAAAAAATAAATTTAACGCTCGGGGCATACGATTTTTGACCGGGGCTTACGCTTTCATGCCCGGGACTTACGCCCCAAATTCTAGGGCGTACGTCCTATGGATCTACACTTTTCATTTGCGCCCCGAAGCATTTTTGGTACGCCCAAGCCTGGGACTCGCCTAAAAAACGCCTCTAAAAATACTGGTATTAATTATAACTGCTATGTACGTATAAACTATAAAGTTGATATGAAATTATCGATAAATTTGATATGGCAATATGGTATTCGATTCATAGAATTTATTGCAAACGGTCAAAGAATGAATATTGAATCTAACTTAATCTTAAAAGTTAGCTTATTAGGGGAAGATTATCTAACAATATAAAAGAAAAGGATTGTTCAAAACCACACCAAGTACCACCAATGTGCATGAGACTCAACCCCCGCCCCTCCCCCCAGAAAATATAATAATTCTATCTGGTTCTGATATCATGTTAAAAAAATTAATTTTGAGTCTGTCAAAACCCCAAAAATTAAGAAAGCATTGCTCAAAACTATATAAGAAGACCAAATCCTCATCTCACCACCTATGTGGAACTCAACACAAACGAATAATATAGAGATTAAAATATTACTACAAAATCGTTCGAGTTTAAATTTTAACATCATCTAACTACTATCATGTAGTATGTGAAAACAAAAGATTCAGAAGGTCTAACGAAGCACATGATACTTTCTCCGGTTCAATTTATATGAACTTATTTTAGTTTTAGTTCTTTTGAAAAAATGATCTCTTTTTGAATTTAAAAATATTTTAGTTTAAAATTATCTCATTTTACCTTTTCTGAGAATATTTTATACTCATACAAATATTATAATACGTTTAAAATTAAAATTTTAAAATCACAAAAATATTATGTCATAATTTAAGATGATAAGTTAAAAGCTTTTATTTTCTTCTTAAAAACATGTCAAGCCAAATAAGTTCTCATAAATTGAAATAGAAAGTATTAAAAGGGAATTGAATTGAGGAAACTTTGTTTTGTAAGATTGGACTATCCGTCAATGGGAATGCTAATAAATAAAATGGTATTTTCAAGGAGTTAGAAACTAAAAAATCTCGACAAGAGACAGTGAGGGGACCCCTAAATAAATTTAACCCCACTTGAATGTAACGTTTGTTCTGCTCTTATCCTTATTCTTTAATTGTTTTATGTTTCTTTAATCCCACCACCACCACACACACAAAAAAAAAAAAAAAAATAAGCTCCTTTCCTTTTCTCCTACAAAATCAAAGACTAGCCACAGACTTGTGCCAGTTGTGAATTCACAATGCAGTTTAGTTTTGGATTTTGTAACCATAGTGGTGAGTTCAATGATCATTGTTCTTGTCACATAGAAACGTAGGACCACAAATATCATTATCTTAAAGCATGTTTGTCATATATTCTTCTTGTATACAGGTATATTAATAATCTATGTGCGCTCTAATAGTAATATTTAGTATAGTTTGAGGTTATTGTATTATTGTGTGTACACATCGGAAAATTTTGGATTTTTTTGACCAAAAATTTCGTGTTCAAACCATAGAAAATAGAAAGCAAAAATTTAATGTGTATACACATGACAAGAATAGTAAGAATTCTTATGTTCTTAATCAGAAATTTTGTGTTCGAGCTCAAGAATGAAAAGTTCTTAGCAGAGAGCAATCAGGAGTAACATATTCTATTCTTATTGTAGTAGTGTGCATACATATTGGATAACTAAGATTTTTCCACCTTTAACCAATTCTTTTTTTGTGTTTGAACCCTATGAATGAATAGTGTGCATATATATATATATATATATACATATTTGAGCTCTAGGAACGAAGAATCTCTTAGTAAAGAGCAATCAGGAGTAGCATAGTTTGAACTTATTGTATTATTGTGTGTGTATAGATAGTTAGGATTCTTTCTCCTTAAGTAAAAAAATTTGTATTCGAGCTCTAGGAATAAAGAGTTTATTTAATAGAGAGCAATCAAGAGTATACATATGGATAGTTTAAGATTTTTTTCGCCATTAACCAAAAATCTTGTGAACTTTTTTTAAAAAGCACTTTGCTTCATTAATAGGTCTACCTAATACGGTTCAATATTTATCAGATCAACAAATTTTGGATATGAAAGGAGATATATAAATGATAAGTAGATGCATTGGGTGGAGCCAATGACCACCCTTGTTGCATAATGGCTCTTTCTTAGCATGAAGAATGAGGTAGATTATATGCAATAATTAATATATCTGCATACGTAATAGTTTATCCTTTTTCAATTCCTATTTGACTTTTTTTTTCCTTTTGACGTTTTCTCATTTTCAGTTAACATTATGACATGTTTTGCTATCTTGATAGTTGATATTCAACAATTGTCCTTTATGGGAAGGTAATTTGAATAGGATTTGAACACTTTAAAGGGAAAAGGGTCAAAAAATATTCTTTTACTTTGAGAAAAAGACTAAAAATACATTTCATTATGAATTTGGTTAAAAATAGCCCTTTCGTCATTAAAATTTTCAAATATATCCCCTTTTTAACGAGAATACCCAAATCCGTTAAAATAATCCGATTTTATTTTTAAACCCGTTTCATTATTTAAACCGACCCAGGGAATACTACCAACAAGGACAAACATGTGTATTCTACAAGGGCTAACAATGTTGATTTTTTTATTCTTGATTCTGTACTGCTGCCATTTCTCTTGCTTGTTCCTCTTCCTGTCCCTCCTTTCTTTCCTTTTTCATTTCTTTGCTTGGCTTTTTCAGAATTGCTTATGTTGTCAATGGCATATGGATGAGCTGGGATGACATTTCCTGAGAACCTCATTTGATTTCTTTGTCGCTGCTTGTTAACTTGTCTCCTGGTATTGGTTTTGTTCTCTGATTTGGTTGGTTCTGTCTATTATGATCAATGTCATCAAGGGTTTGGTCCGTAAAGAATGGATCTTGGGCTTAACTCAACCAAAAAAACTAACTTGTAGGGTGAGGATTGTCCAAGTCCATATAAAGAGTTCATGTTCCCATTCCATATTTGATGTGGGATTCTTAACACTCCTCCGCACGCCCAGACCTTGTTAACTGGAACATGGATAATATAATTTGAGGACCCGACATTGGTGAACAAGAATTAGAATGAGTGAGACTCTGATACCAGGTAAAGAATGGATCTTGGGGACCCAACAACGGGTTTAAAAATAAAATCGAGTTATTTTAGGGATTTCCGTTAAAAAGGAGGTATATTTAAAAACTTTAATGATGTGAGGGGTATTTTCGATCCAAATTCGTAACGGGTGGTATTTTTAGCCATTTTTCTCAAAGTAGAGGAATATTTTAATCATTTTCCCTACTTTAAAATCAGTTTCTGCCAGGGAGTAAATTTAAAATAGTTATTTCAATATTATTTTTAACAGTTTTGGTCCGTTAAATTTATTAAAAATAAGAACTTTTAATTTTTGTTAAATATTTAATAACTTAATATTAAAGAATCTAACCAAATGGTGCCATATAAAATGGCATTAAAGGACATTAGCGACTTCTTTAAGCATTAAGAAACAAAACCCTTTTTCTTTTTCTGGACGAAAGTATTGAATAACTTATACTGTATGAGTTCACCTGAAATCACTAGTCATTCCAATCTAATTCACAATAGTTATAATAACTTTCTAACAAGATGACACGGTTAAAAACTTGATTCAATACTAAAATAAATATAAAAAGATCAACTTTATAAAATTCTAAATTATGCACTTGAAAGAAAACCTTTCATAATAATTGACAATGATCATGAATTGTGATGAATGGAACAATTCATGGTGGTGTTAGAGGTAAATAATTAGAATAATCACTTCTTATTTACTCCATTGCTAGAATTAAGGGGGGGAAGCAATCAAGCATGGTGAAAACTAATTAATAGTGACTATATATGGTCTATGTATGAGTTGTGATTTAAATGCTATCAGAAAGCATTAAGTTAAAAGTACAGAATAAAAATGAGACCACATGGTGCCTTCTAAATTTATCTGTCAGCTTTTATGTGTAAAGAACTCATAGGGACAGATCCACCTAAAAAGAAATTATGAGGGGTTCTTCCACTAATATTCCAGCTAAGTTAGGCTTAAATAGCAATTAATTAGTTTCATTTTCGTTTGAATTATGGATCTTGAAATTGGATTAAGTATTAATTAGTTTGGCAAGTAAAGTTACTCAATACTATACAATTATACTGATTGAAAGTACAAGGAGATATATGATAAAATATTCGAAACATGCACAAATTGACCCAACAAATACTCTCACGGTATATATAAAAAAGAAAATCATGAAACGAGTTATCATATGTACCGGGGCCATGTTAAGAAAAGGCATAAACTTGTGATTCAGGGCAAATATATGCATTGCGGGACTTATTTGTGTGCATTTATCCTGAGGTGCTAGTACTACATGATTGATTTAGGGATCTTAAAATTTTTAGCTAGCGGGTACAAAGAAAAAGTCACCTGCCAATGTATACTGAATGTATAGTAAGTGTCACATATTATCCAATGATTATACTTTAGTTATACTCAATATGCTGATAAATTTATGAAAAATAAAAATTAAGATTATTTTTTATTGTGAGTTCTGTTGATTACTGTAGCACGATACACTTTATCGTTATCTTAGGATAGCTTTTTCACTTTATCCAATGCCTCTTGGAGTCTTGAGTATCATCTATCATGTGCTCTCTGCCCAACACTTCTTTATTTATTCCAAACTTGGCATCATCACTTTTCAATTAACTTCCTCTTCTCTGCTTGGGCCCAAGTCCAAACTAAGAAGGGCCTGATTTGGTTTCTTAACAATCAATTAGCCCAAGACTTTTTTGGTTTGGGCTGGACTCATCTGAAGAGTTTGATAGGCATTTGCACTTTTTTCTATTTTGTGTTGGTCTTTAATATTTACCCTTCATGGAAAACAATTTTTTCGCGGGACATAAGTTTATATTTTGTATTATAATATACAATAAGTTATGACTCGTGTCCTTAAAGAAGTTATGCCCTACTAGGCATAAGTTCAATTTTGAAGGAAAAATTGCTTGTCCCAAGGACAGGAAAGGATCTACGGCTTGACCTTCAGGGAAGAAGTTTGTGGGGCAACTAAATCGTCTTTACGATTTATTAATCGCGTTTCCTTATAAATCGAGTTTGTGAAATGCAATTTTATGTTACGTAGTACAACGTATGAATCGTTCCTCTCAAATGCGATTTCTAAATTAGCATGTATTAATACACACGAAAAACAACCAAATTCATAAACCTCGGATTTCATAACCTGAGACATCAAAGTAAACAACATTAGTCATGGGGAACATGGTGAGTATTGGTGATTAGACAGTTTCGATGGACACACCAAAATTCCAGATCAAACAGAGTATGTCAATCAAATTCAGAAAAATCTACATAACCTCGAAATGTCAAAATAAATGACGTTAAAAATGGCGAAGTAATATTATTGTTCACTAAGCCGTTTCGATGAACACACCAAATTTCAAGCCAAACAGAGCCCGTCAACAAATTCAGACCAATCAGCATGTACTCCTTTGTGTACATGTTCAGCTTCGTCTTTTCTGCTCGTGCTTTTTGGGCCCAAGTTACCAACCAAGAAGAGTTTCTATATCAATTAGGATTAATTACCTGTAGATACCACTGGGGTTCTAGTTAACCAATAATAGCCCAATTATCATTGGATTGATTACCTGTAGATACCACTCCGGTATCTAGTTAACCAATAATAGCCCAATTATCATTGGATTGATTACCTGTAGATACCACTCCGGGATCTAGTTAACCAATTATAACCCAATAATCATTTCATTACCAAATCTAACCTATTCCACTTTAATTTGCAGGCTCGGTGGGCACGTCTAAGTAGGAGTAGGTTGTCCTTGCATGTGTGTTTTAAGGATATGATTTTGTAGAAAAAGAAAGCAATCAATGTTATTTTGTCAATTACTTCAGGGAAGAAAGGGAGAAAAATGAGGGGAAAATCGACAGGTTTGAAATAGAGAAAATCCAAAATGGGGTTTCTTATTATTTTCTTTGTAAGACAAATGAAGAAGGGGAACGGAAGAGAGAGTAAATATATTGTTTATATATAGTTATACGATGTTTATATATTGTTATACAAATTATATATATTATTTATACATCATATATAGTGTATAAGAATGTATATGTAATGTATAATAGTAGTGTATAAGGATGTATAAGTAAACTTACAAAATAAAGTTGAGCAATTTATATATAGCTGTACATATAAATACATTATCTATACACCGATGACACAATGGGCTACATGGTTGTAAACTAGATGTGTGGATTGTATATATGGGTTATTTCCCCTATCAATTATTCAAAGAAGGCCTCACGATTACAGTTAGCCCAAGACTTTCTTGGTTTGGGCTGGGCTGATTTGTCACTTGAACTGAAGAGCATTTGTTCTCTAATTTTGAACTAATTATATGTAATTGCAGTTTGTTCTTTGTTTAGAAAGTAGACACAAAGTGAAAACAAACACAATTAATATGCTCAGTTAAATAAACTAATCTTTCTTCTAACTTAAAGATTTAGCACATCTCTCAGCTGAAGAAGGAGAAATAAAAAAGAAAAGGAAGAAGGTATTATTTTAAAATTTACTCGTATCGGATGTTTACACCAAATCAATAGATACATGTCATATGTTTGTATATAAACTTTTCTCACTTAATCGTGGTTAGTTATTTCATATTTTCACTTCATTAAATCACTTAAATATTGCAAATTAAATTAATTTAGTATAAACACGCCGTGCAAGTAAATTTTTACTCGGCAAAAGGTACGTACATAGAATCCCCACTTCACCAAAGTAGGAAAATCTTTGTGTGATATTTTTTTCTTTCTGATGAAGGAATGTATATAAAATGAGAAGAATGTATATAAAATGAGAAGAATGTATATTGTAATACACAATGAAGAACCTTACAATAACAACAACATAACCAGCGAGATTCCAGAAAATGGTGTCTGGGGAGGATAGAGTATGCACAGACTTTTTTCCTATTTTGGAAGGTAGAGAGGTTATTTGCGGTAGATCCTTGGCATAAGAACAAGCAAATCAAAGTGTTAAAAATTCTCTATTTAGTGTGCTCATATATTTAATATAATTGTACGTAGATATTCTATCAATTAAAGAGCTCATTTTTCTGATCTAATAAAGTGTTATTTTTATGGGATATATATAGATCTTATGTTATAAGTTATGAATTTTGTATGCATAGAAACTTAGTTAACTCTTCAGTTATAATTGATGGATTCATAACTGAAGAATTACAACTCTTCTAAAATGTTACTTTTGAAGAGTTATGTCTCTTCCGAAAAATTGTCTTACTATTATATATATGGTTGTGGTCCCTAAATCAGTTACCGATTCTTTTCATCTCTGTCCCATTAATAGAAATATCATAAAGAAAGAAACAAGACTTAGAAGATCATGACTTTCTTTAATCGATTCTTACAATGGATCAAGGTAAGTGTCATTTTGTCTAATGATTTACTTGTGATCTTGTGTGGAATCTATAAGATTTTTCAACAGGTGGTATCATAACACAGCCTAGTTAAACCATTAGACGTGATATAAAGATATTTATGATCTTGAAAAGTATTGCAGTTTAAGTATTCATTAATTCGTGGATCAAATTCTTAAACATTGTTTCGGTCTTCTCAAAGAATTTTGTAAACACAGTCTACTGGTTTTTCAAGAATTCTGCGTTATATTTTTTTAAGTCTTTTTTTTTTTTTTTGAAAAAGAAGAAGAAGAAAAAGAAGGCGTTTTGATTAGGGTGGTGGCCAAATATTGAAAAAACCCACGGTTTGCATTGTTGCAATTTGATTTTGGCATAATTGTTAATGTTAGTTCAATAATTAAAATTCTTAACACTGTATCCATTATACAATGTGTGCTTCTTGTTTCAAATTAGATAAATAAATCTAATATGTTACCAAAAGTAACATCTATGGGATAAAATTTGTTTAATTTGGATATGTGAGCATATTTTATCTATGCAAATAAATTATTCCAAAGGAAGATTATTTTTCAGATTATGGATATTCATGAATATGTGATACATTTAGTAATGTCATGATGTCATGATGGCAATATGTCGGTCCAAAGAGAGACATATTGTTAGGCCGTTTTAGTAATCAATGTTAATGAACTATTCATAAGAGTACCACTTATAAATTATTATTTATGTTCAAAGACTAAATAATAATATTGTGTTTGGTATCTTGAGATGACTCCTTCTAGATATATATGTATTTGAATTATGTATATCCGGAGTTCATCAAAATTAAAGCATATAGACATTAAATTTCCGATTGTGAATAAAAGAGTCCATAGTCTTCTTGTGTCAATATAGCATATTAGTACAAACTCCATTATTGCGGATCCGTTTATGAAAGGTTGCAACCTAAAATTTTTCTTATGAGCTTGTAGCTTATATGGATGTCGTTGGACTATATGATGAGCCACTTTAGTAAGAGTTTATTGTTTTATTTATGCTTTTTATATGTTTAAGTATATTTTCTATACAGATTAAAATTTTATGAATTTCGAGTGATTAAAACTTTGATAATAAAGTTATTGACTTTCTATTGCCATTTTGCATACAGTGTAAGAAATTGATTTTGGACTATTTAAAGTCATAAAGTATGACTAGTTGGAACTTGGAAATAGGCATGACTGCGATAAATTTTACATGCAACTTCCATGATATGCATCCATACTTGATCTATGTCATTGATTTTGCTGATATCGTGACCATTGATGGATTTAGTGACGAATATACTGGATATGTTGTTGTTATTATTATTTGATGGGTTTAATGACGAATATATGTCATAAAAAATTCCTTTGATTCCATATTAATACGATTAATAGACCATATTGCTTAGAAATAGCAAATTATGCGCACTATAAATTTTTTGGTTATGTACAATTTTTCAGAAACATATGTGGTCCAAATGGGAGATTGTTAGAAATTCTCTATTTAGTGGACTCGCATATTTAATATATGTACATAGATATGCCATCAATTAAAGAACCCCGTTGTTTTGATCTAATAAAGTATTATTTTTAGGGGATATATATAAATCTTATGTTATAAGTTATGGATTTTATATGCATAGAAACCTAGTTCACTCTTCAGTTATAATTGATGAGTTCATAACTGAAGAGTTACACCTTTTCTAAAAGGTTACCTTTGAAGAATTATGTCTCTTCCGAAGAATTGTTTTACTATTAAATATACCATGTCTATTACCGATTCTTTTCATCTCTGCCTCATTAAGAGAAGTATCAGTAACAAGACTTAGAAGATCATGACTTTCTTGAATCGATTCTTACAATGGATCAAGATAAGTGTCCTTTCTATTCTTCTAATATTCATCATTGTCTAACGATTACTTGCAATCTTGTGTGGAGTCCATAAAATTTTCCAACACAAAGTAGTACAAAAAATCATGGCAAAATACAATAAAAATATAATAAAGCAGTTTGAAAAAAAAAATGGAACAATAATCGAAGAAAAAAACTATAAAAACTTATTAGTATTAACGGATAAGTAAAATAACGTCCAACTACCTACTAAGTCAAATTAGACCTTTCATATTGTCAATTAGTGCATCATGTTATCATATTATCTATTAAATGTCACATAAACAAGCATGGGATCTTATACTACTTAGTAAAATAAGCAAAAAAAATCACTATCTTAATGGGACCTTAATTATGTCAATTTAAACTGAACTTAACCGTCACTCTAACTCAAACCTCATTACTAATTCACATTATTAGTGGCCCAATCAGCAGAGCATATCTTAAAAGTGGATTTCACAAGTATACAGAGCAAGGAATTATTGTTAGTTACTGTTCATGAAGTAAAATCAATATCCCTACTCATTAATTAAGTTTGGATAATCATCTTATTTTAACAATTAAAATATCACATATTTTTAGTTAATAATTCTGTCTTATACATACAGTGTTTGCTAGTTCTATCCATCATTGCATTGCTTTACATTCCCGGCTAGAAGCAGATACATTTACAGTCAAATATTTTTTAGATATTTATTTGATTTCTTTATACATATACAAGATTGTCTAGAAAAAAGCTATTGGATTCACGTGAACTCATAGGTTACACGACAAATCTGCCTCTAATTACTAGTACAAATTGAGTTCAAAATTCAAAAGACGAATAACAAAGAATATATATGTTCAACATTAAAATCAATAACTAATTTGAACAAAATAAACATCCATATCAATAAAACTATAGTAGTAAACTTGAATTTCATACTCGAACTAGGCCATCTTGTTTTAGGTGAAAAGAAAAAGAATTAGATAGTCTTGTGCGCTTTTGTATAGGGATGGCAATTGGGCGGGGCGGGTGCGGGTACCCCCTCCCCGCACCCGTATCCGGCAGAAAATTTTATATCCGCCATCTACCCGCCACTCGTGGTGGATACAATTTTCAGCATCCATACCCGTCTAGGCGGGTATATTCCTAAATCCACACCCGCTCCACCACCCAAGTGGATATCCGTCACCCGTCAATACCCGCCTGTACCCGTCTGCCATATTTTGTAATCAATTCATTAGTGATCAACATGATCCCAAAAATTCAAATTCCAAAAGTTATCCCAAAATTTTGAGTCAAGAATCAATACTGTCACGGTCTCATTTTCTTTGGGATAGGGAGGAGAATTCTGGATTTTTTCACCATCAGAATTCCCTATTTTTTTCACATCTTCCCCCTTGCACAACAAAGAATCAAGAAAATAAAATTTCCAAGAAAACCAAAAAATTATCCACCCAAATAGCTATATGTTACAAATGTAGACAAAACTCAGATATTATTTCAGCTATATAAGCTAAAGTTTTTCAACTTTTTCAATTGAACTCCACAGACCCAATAGGTAAAACTTAACAAATGCACAAAAATTGACCTCACCAAGACAACCCCAAAGCACAAAGCAAAGACAACAATACTTTTCAATATTTCCCGATCAGCATCTCCTTTTAAAAAAAAGGCAGAGACATCGAGAATGAGAGAGGGAGGAGAGACAGCGTGAAGGGGAACGAGAGAGAGGAAGGCGTGAAGGCGTGAAGGACTGAAGAGGCGTAGGTTTTGAGTTTTGTTGGAGAATGAGAGACTTGTCGTGACTTATGGGCTGAAGGAACAACTTATGGGCTGCTAATATTTTGGGCTTGGGGCGGGTATAAGGCGGACGGGTAGGCGAGCAGGTATGATTGCAAATCCACCACCTACCCGCCTACTCGTGACGGGTACATTTTCAATAGTTATACCCGTCTGCTACTCGCTAAAGTTATACTCATATCCAATCCAACTGGAGCGGGTACGGTGCAAAATCCGCAAAATTATACTCAACCCACATCCCTACTTTTGTACGCAACTATAAAAGACATAGTAACAAAAGAGAAGAAACAAAGAAACAAACAAGTCTGTTAAAGAAAGAAAATAAATTAGGAGCAATATATATATTAAAATAAAATTGAGAGAGATGTTTAGTGGTCAAGGAAAGGTCTCAGTCCCATGATTTGAAAGTTGAGACTGTTCATTGGCTTGCACATTTTTTTTTTGATGTGGACATTCCAAGGGATTTACTAAAAATTTATTAGCAACCCAATATTTATATTATCCTAATGAATACTTGAAACATGTCTTCACATATACTATTAAGCGGTGAAGTTAAAATTTAGAGTTTATGAATTTTTAATTCTAATTCTTTTAAGTTATTGAATTCTAAATTAATAATTTATACATATAATGAAAAATTTAAGATAAATATAGAATTTGAACTTTGAACTAAAGTTGCTAAATTTGACTGAACTCGTAGGCCGTAGCCAACACTCAGCTCAACCTCTGAACACTGTTACAACTAAATTGTAAATTAATTAATATATATTCTTACCTTTAATTAATATAATTTGCAGTAAATACCAAGTATAAATAATTTTTTTACCAAATCCCACACCACTTAGCTTTTTTTTTGGTGGGGGTAGTTAGGTAGAAGAAGAACACAAGAGACATCCCACGTGATAAAATGACCCACATATCTGACTAATGTCTCTGGCTCTCTGCTAATATCGTTATCAGATAATTTTGTAGAAATATTGTGTATTCTGATTTGTGAGAGTAGTCCACTTCACAAATCTCCCTCAATTGATCCAATTATGTGGGCTCTTACTGTAGTTGCACTATTACATATTGCCCTACAATTTCTAAGTACAAATTAAGTGTGTGTGGTACGACAAACATCCTACAAAAATCGTGTATTTGATTTTTTTATTTTACCAGCCGGAATATTTGATTGATGATTATAAACTACTTTTCAAGAATATATATATTAAATATTAATATTAGCTATCGAAGACCATTTTGATGAAATTTTGGAATAGATACCAATGATAATTTTAAATCATTAGTTAGAGCAATAAGCTATGAAGTTAAAGTCAAAATAATCGTAAGTAAAATGATTTTAGCTCATATACAATTCACAATTCTAACGCGTTTAATTTGCAATTAATATGTACTTAGATGCTAATTAAATTCACATATAGCAAAACATTGTTTTATATTTTTCTTTCTTCAAGTATATATAAAGCGACGAGACACCATTAAAGGTTATGGTAAGATAAATAGAATTCATATACTATCTTGGGTTCAAGTTTTGAGATTTAAAAAAATGCCCTTGTAAGGTGCGTTTGCCCTTAATATATCTTACATGGTATAAATTCAAACTAATCGAAACTTAAAACATATACCAGACAACAAGTGGAAAACGAAAAAATGAGATGAGATAGTATTGTCCTAAATGAAAGCAGAGAAGATGACAAGAAGAGAAATCAAATCATAAGTTAGGTTATATCCATCCATATATAATTATGGAAATATAAGGCGCATGCATGTTCTTGATGTTGTAGCTTAATTATAATGAATGAAAGAGAAACAAGCAAGGACATGTTACATCAATAAATCTTGATTACAAACATGAAAAGAACATCCAGCTCTGCCAGAAAAGAAAATCCAAATGAAGGATCAAAAAGAAGAAGGAAAAAAAAACCACAAATCCACATCAAAAGAGATAGTGTTTTCTCATTGTTGCCAATATGAAGGTCTCTAAAAACTATAGGACCATTTTTCCATCTTGTGGGGGCGTGATAGAGAAACCAAACACTCACGGCGGAGGTATAATATTAGGTACGAATTCTAAAGAATTCAGAACATTTTGTACATTTTGTATTAGATAATTCTAATAACCAAAATGAGCGACGAGTTCAACGGAAAGTTCAAAACACAAAAACTTCAAACTCTAATTCTACCATTGTTCAGGGACGAAGCTACAATTTCGCTTACGGATTCCACAGAATTCAGTAGATTTGGCTCAAATCAATATTTGTGTTAAAATAATTCAATTGATATGTATAAGCTATCTTTTCGAGAATTCAAAATCTACAAAAGTCAAAATTCTACCACCGCCTCTACGTCTACTAACATTGGATCTAACTTATATATCGTGATAGTCTATAAGTATTACTGTTAGTAAACCTGTGTTCAAAATCAGTAAATCAGAAATTTTAATTAATCTGAAAAAATGTAAAATGCAGAAACTAAAATAATCCGAGTCCGCATAATTCATTGTGTATCCTAAGGAATTTAATCCTTTCACTGTACCCGAGGTTATGGATTACTTCCTCCCAGGATAAAACAGATATACATGTTGATGGCGTAGCGGTACCTCAAACCCCACCAACTTCGTCGAACGAAAATCTGGCAACAAATCACACAAAGACTCGATAGTTTGTAAGAAAATATGTAGTAGAAAATGCAAAAAATTTTATCCAGAAAACTCAGGCTAGTCCTCTGAATTTATAGCCAACAAAGAGTAGTGTGAACGGGTGTTATTGTGCCTTATCGAGAAAGTCACAACCTATCTCCAGGTGTCTTTTCAGAAAAACACACACATTTTCATTTTTCATTCACACACAAAAAACCCAACAATTACTTCATTTATTCTATATTTGAATATTTTTTTATTTTTTTTTTTGCAATCCTGCATTGACTACATTCTTTTTTAGCCGATAGTCTATCAAAAACCACCTCTCTTATACTAATACTATACTTAATTATTGATTGTGAATCATCATGCTTTGTCTTAAGCTGTAACAATTTAAACAACATTATGCACTTTACAAACAAGTTGTCAGAAGTTCATGTGATGTTGTGCTCCAGTAAAAATTATCACTTTTATTAACGTGTACATAACATAATACCATAATTATAATATATTTCATATATTGTGTAATAATTAGTGATATATAATTATGGTAGATTTATGATTCTTATTATATTAGGGTTCCACATTATACACTATATATATTTATATTAATGAGAAACTCTCTAAGAAAGATTAATACAATTCTACATAATTTTATTTACCTTATAATGTTAAAGTTATTGTGAATTCCTAGAAATAGAAAAATTTAGATCTGTGTAGAACGTTGAAATTTTGGATTTGTTGCTTCAACTATGTCTGTAAATTTGAGAGCATAAAGTACTATTAGTACTGTACTATATTGTAAATATTAATTATTTATGCAAAATCAGTAATTTTAACTCTATAAGGCCGCGCATCTTTTGGTTGACTAGTATAATGTAGGAGGGAATTAAAAGAAAAAAGAGAATGATTTAATATTTTATACTATATATTAGTGTATTGTAATTTGTTACTCTTAAAAAAGCTGTAGTTGGTATTAAGGGCGAAATTTTACTTTTTAACCAAAGCCCATCAAGAAACTAGCACCATATTTGACAATATGATTCCCACTTGGATCATCCCGGACTCATCACCTATGACTAACCATAGGCCGGATATTGGCGTTATTCAATAATATTCCATCCCTAATTCTCGTCGGAGTTAATATATCAAATAGTCACGTATTTCACTTATAAAATCATTCAATTTTATTTTCTATCAGAAAGTCACTCAACTATTAGTGTTTCATTCATAAAGTCACTAAACTATGAATTTTCACTCAAAAAGTCATTCAACTATTAATGTTTTACCTATAAAGTCACTCAACCTATTTAAAAGATTTTTAATTATATATTTTTTATTTTTATTTAAAGCCAAAATTATAAGAAATAAATAAGTACTAGCCATTTTATTGGCCCACCCACTTCACCCAACTCATTAAAAATATATTGACCAAGACCTTTTATTTTAATTCTACTAAAATTGGTTTAAGTTTATAAACATATAATGTGGTTAGTAAAATTTGTATTCATGTGCTGAGATATCTTACCAGATTTTACAAAGGCAGAGAATTTTTTTAGAGATGCTACACTTTTAATCGGAGTTCTAAATATAGAGTAAAATTGTGTGTTTATTTAAAACTTTAATAATAATCACTAATTATTATACTACGAAGAAAGAGGAAAAGCCCAAATATAAAGGGAATATTTTATACATTTAAAGTTCTAAATATAAGGTAGAGTTGTATGTTTTTTAAAACTCTAATTATGCATCGAATATAATTGTCATTTAATAAATTTTCTAATGATTAGGAATTCAAATTAATTAAAATATTGATTGTTATCAGGATTTTGCATGATATAACTTTCAAATTTACCATAAATTTTTCCACGTAAATCACGGATTGTAAAAGAATGATCATAATTTGCAATGGATTCTGATAGAATCTATATATGGTGTTCGTTATACAAAACTTGAATTAGAATAAATTGTGGTTTTACATGTAATCGATTGTATTGTCTTTTGATAACATATTCTGCCAAACAATATTGAGCTTTTCCCTCTTTTTTTTATATCTCAAATCATTTATTTTTCTTCCGGAATTAACGTATATATCTAAAATCATTTACCTTGGTTAATATATTTTTAGTGGGTCGTGTCAAGTGGGCGGGTCAATAAAATAGTTAAAATGGGTACTTATTTATTTCTTACAATTTTGGCTTTAAATAAAAATTAACAAACTGTAATTAACACTACAAGAAAGTATAGAGTTGATAACAAAACTTTAGCAATAATAATATATTGTTGCTAAAAAATGTAAATGTCAATAAAAATTTAATATATTGTTGCTAAAAACGTAAATGACAACAAAAAAATAACTTGTTGTTGCGAAAACTTTTCGCATCGGAGGTTATTGCAACGGCATGCAACAATTTTTGTTGTTGCGAAAATTACTTTTGACAACAACATCCAACATATGACAACAAAAAATGCTATTGTCAAATGTATTTTTTCTTGTAGTGTAAAAATCACTTAAATAGGTTGAGTGACTTTATAGGTAAAACACCAATAGTTGAGTGACTTTCTGGTTAGAAAACAAAGTTGAGTGACTTTCTGAGTGAAACACTCATAGTTGAGTGACTTTCTGAGTGAAACACCTATAGTTGAGTGACTTTCTGATTAGAAAATAAAGTTGAGTGACTTTTGAGTGAAATATTCATAGTTGAGTGATAATCTGAGATATTAACTCTACTTGTCACACTGCATTGCGTCTCCTGAGATTTGAATACATGGTCTCTGATATCACTTACCAGAATCACACGCTTACCATCATGCTAAACAAATTACTCGTAGATGATAGCGATAACGCAAACTTTATTTTTAATCAAGTTCATTAAAAAAGCATCATATTTAATTATGACTTTGAACCTAGGCATCATCGACCCAACAGATCACTTGAACCTCGCCATAGGCAAATATTGACGTTATCTAACAATTCCAAATTACGGTATGTTATACTCTCTCTTTTTCAATTTATGTGAACCCTTTACTATTTGGAGAGTCTACGAGGTGGTTCTTTGACCACGTTTTTCTTACATTTTTTTAAAATTATTTGAATTATAAATTATCATGACTTATAGTACTTTTAATGAAGTTTTTAAATATATAAATTTTATTTTTACGAACTTGAAAAATGTATGTCAAAATTTAAGGTTAAAGTTATAAAATTTGATCCTCATACCCTGAAAAGGTTCACATAAATTGAAACGGAAGGAATAATAATCTATGTGCTAAGTTATTATACTAGTGTACTTGTTATGAATAATTATATATGTCTTGTTGTAAAGTAATTTAACCTGATGATGTGAAATAACTATACACGTACTGAATTCCATTTTGACTAAAGTTCTTTTCATATGATATTCTCTTAAGTACCCTAATAAACTTTAGTTTTTACTTTGTTCAGCTGCATGCAGTTTTATATTCAAGTATATAGTATTCGCAATCATAAACGAAAGATTTCTTTCAACTGCTAATTAAAATGAAGTTGATTTCAAGGGTCCTCCAAATTATATCGTGTATCAAAGAACTATAATGTTTAATCATGGGGAAAATATTTTTTTCACTTGCTAAAATGTTAAAGTTGAAAAATGAAGGTCTCTGCAAATATATATTGCTTAATTAAGATCAAAATGTTAGTATCAAATTGGCCGAAAGGAATGAAATAATTTCACTAGCTAAAATAAGTTAATAGTAATTAACTTCACATATACATATTATTGCTCAAACCTCAATATCACTTGTTATTATTTGATCTTTAAATTTACATCCATAATACCCAAAAACATAGAAATTAACAACAAGCAACTTTTGTTTCTAACATTAGTCGCTAATTTTATTTAATGATGAGTTAGGGATGGATTATAAAAAAATCCTACCAGCTTCGATGAATCTCGTAGTTAATTCCTAATTTTACTAATGAATAAATATTTAATAGGAACTTAGCAAGATCATTGGATTAGTCATTTGATGAGTCTTTTTTTCACTACTAGAAATAGAAGGTTTTTCCACCGATATTTAGTGGAAAATCTGTGCTACAAAATTTAATTTTTCCTCCGCATTCCTACTGAACCAGCTCACTAGGAAAACACATGATGGAAAACAAGTTCTCATTGAAACGCTGAAAAACTTCCTCATTTTTTCATGTGAAAATATTATCATTTAGATTTTTTCCACTTATATTCAGTGGGAAATAGCCACTGAATTTTTTTTTAATGAGAAATCAATGGAAAAATTGAGATTTTTTAGTAGTGTTCTTTCTCTTTGTACTAATTTTGAGCCAAATAAGGCTAGTGGTTTGTGGTATCACATGTCTAATTAAGCGCGATTAAAAGAAACCTTTAGCTTTTTCACTTTTTGGTGCAAGTTGATATTAAATGTCTAATTAATAACGTGCTAATTAGTTAATTTTAACCCATATGGTTATAAATAAGACAGACACAATTTCCTACATGCCTTGTAATCCTATACCCTTACTTAATGGCAGGCAACTTCTGATACCTTAAGTATAAAATTAATCCAATATTTTGGAACTAAACGCGTACAAATCTGGTGTGGTCATTATGGAAGTCTCCTATTTTAATTACAAGAACGGCTGGATGATTAATTAATTAATTGATTAATTATTTAATTACATTTTAGTTAAGGGCTAGTGGGACTGCTTTGGCATCATTAAAATGGAATCAACAAGGGTGGGAGTTGAGCTGGCTTAACTCCTAATTAGGGATGACAACGGATCGGATCTAGACTGGATCCTATTAGATCTAGATCCAGATCCGTTTTTTATACCTGAATTCAGATCCGGATCTAGATTCATCGGGTCCATAAAAATCATATCCAAATCCGGATCCATCGGATCCGCCGGGTCCACGGATCGGATCTGGATCCACATGTAAAAAAATTTGCCTTGCTAAAAATGTAACCTTGATAAGAATTTTTTTTTGAACTGACAAACGATTTTTACTTAGCTAACAGGTTACTGTGTTTCAATTTTGAAATGTTCATATGAGATATTTTGTTCATTGTCTCGTTTTGAATGTGAGCTATTAATTGAAATTGTTGGACAATGACAATAGTTGTGGAAAATGCTGACTAGTATTTCCACAACGCAGAACTTGCATGTGCTTGGAATCTTCACAAATGAAGTGAATATAATTTTAACTACTTGTCTATGGAGATGTTAGTCATTCACTAATATAACATTGATTTTATTATCGAAGTTACCTCTTTATTTTTTGGTTTTTGAGTTGACGCGGAGATAAATTAAACTTGTTTTGAGAATTAAACTTGCAAGGATATGCTTAGCAATTTTAAGAAAATACTTATAAAATTACATTCTAGGTTATGAATATATTTAATAAAAAACGGATCCACGGGTCGGATCTGGACCGGATACGAATCTCAAATACAAGATCCAAATCCAGATCCGATCCGTCAGAAATGGATCCGGGTCTGATCTGGATCCGTCGGGTCCAAATTTTGAAGATCCATATCTTATAAAACGGATCCGGATCCGGTGGATCCGGATCCACTGCCATCTCTACTCCTAATCTTCTTCCTAATCAACTAAGCCTATGTGTCTTAAAAACACTACATATATCTGTTTTATTTCTTATGAGGACATTATTTTTTCAGGAGTCAAATAATTTTTCTAACATTTCATGAAAATTTATATTTATAAAGAATTGTAACTAAGAGTTTTTTTTTCTTGTGAAATTTACATACATATAAAGTTATTATAAAATATACATATTAAGAAATATTTCGTGCCCAATTTTTCATAAAAATTTAGCTAGTCTGAACCTTATATTCCAAATCAAGTCATTTTTTAAAGTAAAGGAGATCATATTACTTATGAATAGATCAATATATAATTAAAACTATTTTGTCAAAATGATCGGATTGACTCACTTGGACTAAGAAAGAATAGGATGAAAGAAATAATCCCCTTGATTATTTTCATTAATTGAAAGGCTATATATATAAGTTATATATTTTCATAATAGGAGAATCCTATTCCTATTCTACTCCTAAAACCTTATTCTATTTGGATACCAAATATACAATTATGGTAAATGTACAAGTCTAATTAAGGTAACCTTTACACTACAATATTACACCAATATACACACATAATATATTGCCCTGTCCGTGATGGGCTAATCCCGAGATGGGCTGGTCTGCCTGTGACACTCCTAAAGGACCCGTGATATACACTATGTATACCAAGTGTATATCACGGATATATACCTTATTTAACGCACCCCTGCAGTCATAGTAGGCGGTCTTCGAACGCTGAGACTGTCCCTAAAATCTTCAAAAAGGACCGCGGGAAGACCCTTTGTAAAGATGTCTGCAATTTGATACGCGAACTTGAACACGAGCAACCTTTTCACGGACAAAGTGAATGTCCATTTCGATATGCTTAGTGCGTTGGTCCTGAACCGGATTACCAGAAAGGTAGATGGCACTAATATTATCGCAATAAACCAAGGTTACCTTCTGAATGGGACAATGAAGCTCTAAAAGCAAATTACGTAACCAACATGATTCCGAGACCACATTAGCTACCCATCGATATTCAGCCTCGGCACTTGAGAGGGATAGAGTCGATTGACGCTTTGCAGACCAGGAGACCAAGTTATTGCCAAGAAACATACAATAGCCTGACGTAGACTGTCTGGTGTCGGGACAACCACCTCAATCAGCATCTGTATACGAGACAAGTGTGGACGTCGAGAAAGGATATAGATGTAAGTCATAGTCAAGTGTACCTTGAATATACCGAATGATGCGTTTGAGTGCATTCATGTGCTCAATTCTGGAATCATGCATGAACAAACATACCTGCTGGACAACATATGTAATATCCGATCTCGTAAAAGTAAGATACTGAAGGGCACTTGCAAGACTGCGATATTGGGTCGGATCCTCGTAGGGTACGCCGGCCGCGGCACTAAGCTTGGGCTTTGTATCAACTGGAGTGGAAGTGGGGTTATAGGATGACATCCCAACCCTCTCGATGATCTCAGCTGCATACTTCCGTTGAGACAAGAACAATCCATCAGAATGACGAGTGACGACAATCCCCAAAAAGTAACTCAAGGGCCCTAAGTCTTTCATAGCAAACTCAGAGTTGAGCATGGTCATGATAGACTATCGTAAGGTATCTGTAGAGGCAGTCAATATGATATCATCCACATACAACAGAATGTATGCCAAGGACGAACCACGACGGTAGATAAACAAGAAATTATCTGACCTGCTGTGAGTGAACCCAATAGTCGAAACATAGTCAGCAAACCTTGTATACCAGGTCCGTGGAGACTGCTTAAGCCCATATAAGGACTTCTTCAACAAACAGACATGATGAGGATGTTTGGGATCCCTGAATCCCAACGGCTGATGCATATAAATTGTTTCCTTGAGATCGTCATGTAGGAAAAATTCTTTACATCTAACTGATGAATAGGCCATGCTTTCGAAAGAGCCAAGCTGAGTACAGTGCGAATGGTAGCCGGCTTGACCACCGGACTAAATGTCTCACCACAATCCACCCCAACCTGTTGAGTCTTATCATCACCCACAAGTCGCGCCTTATGTCAGGCAAATGAACCATCTGAATTTTCCTTATGAGCAAAAATCCACATAGGCCTAATAATATTAATACCAGATGGACGGGGCACCAACTCCCACGTCTTATTATCAATAAGAGCATTATATTCATCGGTCATAGCAATTTTCCAATTCGGGTCATTTAATGCAGACACATGATTACGGGGTAAGAGTGATTTAAGAACATTAGAATTTAAATTAAAATGTCTCTTTGGTTTAAAAACACTCCGCTAACTATGAGTGACCGATCTATGACTTGAGGAAGAAGTGAGCGGATTTTGGGAATTTTCTGGGCTCGGGATGGACTGGCCAGCAGACAGTGGGCCTGCTGGCCCAAGACGGTAATCAGGCGCTGGAACTGGACCAGTTCCAGAATTGGGCTGGACCGGCCCAATCGCCGGAACCGATCCAGTGACGGTAGTGTGCGACAGACCAGTGGGGTCAGCGGGCAGTGGGCCCGCTGGAGAATTTTGGATGCGGGACATGTCCGAAAAATGGTGAGTAATATACAGGGATATACAATCATCCAAAAAATTATACGAACTAGGCTCAGGAGTATGAACTTTAGTAAATGGAAATTGAGTTTCATAAAAAATTACATGGCGATTAATAATGATTTTCTTGGAGGATAAATCAAAGCATTTGTAACCACGATGTTTAGACGGAAAACCCAAAAACACACACGGAGTAGACCGGACCTGAAGTTTGTTAATTGTGGTGGACGGGAATAACGGATAACACAAGCACCCAAAAATCCGAAGATGAGAATAAGAATGAGTCTTATTATATAAAATTTGAAGGGGGGAAGAATATGTCAGACCTTTGGAAAGAATTATGTTAAGGAGATATGTAGCCATTTGAAGAGCATGATGCCAAAAATATGGGGGAACAGAAGCATGAATTAAGAGAGTGGGGACAATGTTATTTATGGAACGAATTTTGCGTCCGGCTTTCCCATTTTGTGAGGATGTACGAGGATAAGAAAAATGAAAATTGATCCCATTATTAGCACAGAATTCCCGAAACACCCCATTGTCATATTCTTTGCCATTATCACACTGAATATTTTTTATTTCTCGTTCGAATTGGGTTCTAATGAATGCTCTAAATTTTAAGAAGACGGAAAAAACTTGAGATTTATTCGCAATCGGAAACGTCCATAAAAATTTAGAATAATTATCCAAAAAGAGAACATAATACCGATGACCCAAAGAACTAAGAATAGAAGACGTCCATAAGTCGCTATGAATAATATCAAATGGCATTAAAATATGAAAATTTGAGTCTACAAATGGCAACCTAACAATTTTTCCTAAAGAACAAGACTGACAATTTGGAGTACTATTCGTACCCTTACATGAAATAAAATTATTTTTATTTAATGACGACAAAATAGAAGATCCCAGATGACCAAGACGAGCATGCCACAAGAAAGGAGCAAGGGCTGCAAAAGCTGATGGCAAGGCTTGACTCGATGGACTGAAACCGGGCGTGATAGGATAAAGATCTCCCCTACTATCACACCTCATGAGAGGACTCCCCGTCTTGAAATCTTTCACAGAGAAACCAAAAGGATCAAATTCAACAGAAACAGAATTGTCAGTAGTGAACTTTCGGACAGACACTAAGTTTTTAATCAATATGGGGGCATATAAAGTATTTTTCAAGATAAGAGGTGGATTTGGGGGAGACAACGTATTATGACCATAACCCTGAACTGGAATAGAGTTATCATTACCTATAATTATACCACGAGGGTTGCTCAAATTGGAATAAGACGAGAGAGTACCTTGATCGGAAGTCATGTGTGTCGTCGCGCCGGTGTCCATGTACCAATTCAGATCCGGTTGAGTCAACCCAAGCATGTGCTTTGCGGCCTCAATGTCGATGTGAGTAGGTATGGGGCCCACTGCCGAGAATGCTTGTGTGGGCCAAGGCCCAAGCAGTCCACCCTGCTGCCTTGGCCCAGTCCTGAACCGAGAAGATGAAGGCTGACTGTTGGGCCTGAATTGGGGCTGTCCAGCCCACTGCCCGTTGGAAGGCCCTGGAAAATAGGGGTTGTTGGGCCACGACCCATTTCCCCAGCCCCACTGCTGGGACCAGTAGGGAGGAGGAGGAGGCCCACTGTTGACTGGACGGGGCCCACTGCCGGACTGTTGACCACTGGAACCACCACCGGAACTTCTGCGTTTGCCCCCGCTGTTTTTGCTATTATTATTACGATTATTTTTGCCGCCACCATGAGCACGATTTTGGCCCAAATTATCAACAAAACCCGAAGAATTTATGAAGGACGTTATCATGACTACGGGGCTTGCTCCAGTAGCCATCTTCTTAGCCAAACCGGCTTCTTCCAAAGTAAGCATGGAGCGGGCTTGATAAAAAGCGGGAAGTGGATTGCTTTGACGAAGGAGAGTCCCAACGCCATTATAGGCCTCAGAAAGGCCGGTAACCAATTGTAGAACCAGACGATTATTTGTCACAGGTACGCCAACGTTACGGAGTTGGTCCGTCAACTCCTTGAATTTCTTGTAATATGCAGACACGTTTGGAAATTCTTCCATGCGAACTTGAGAGAATTCATGCTCGAGTGTGACAACACGTGAATGTTGGTTATCTTGAAATATGTCACGCAATCTATTCCAAGTAGTCATAGTCGTATTGTCCGGCTCAATGATTGTCTGTAAGATGTCAACCGAAATAATGGAATAAATCCACTGGAGAACGGTAGCATCAAGAGTAATCCATAACTGAGGATCCTCCGCGGGAATAGGAGTAGGGGGAGGAATTATGTGATGGATGACTTGATGGGAGATATCGTGAATTTTCAATAATTCTGCCCACGTCGCATATTGGACGTTTTCCATCTCAAGGACAATAGGGATGTTCTTGATGTTTGAAACCATGAGGGCATGATGAAAATTGTTCTTAGACATAACAAAAGAACAAAGGGAGAGGAGGGGAAATTTGAGAAGAGTGGAGGTAAATAATATCGCGAATTCCGGTGAAGGGGGACGGAAAACGGAGACGGTTGTGGCCGAGAAAGGCACAAAAAACCAAGAGCAAAGGCGGAAGCAAGACCTAGTCTCTTGATACCATGAAAGAAATAATCTCCTTGATAATTTTCATTAATTGAAAAGCTATATATACAAGTTACATATTTCCATAATAGGAGAATCCTAGTCCTATTCTATTTCTAAAACCTTATTCTACTTGGATACTAAATATACAATTATGGTAAGTGTACAAGTCTAATTAAGATAACCTTTACACTACAATATTACACCAATATACACACATAATATACTGCCCTGCCCGTGATGGGCTGATGAGCCAATCCCGAGATGGGCTGGTCTGCCCGTGACACTCCTAAAGGACCCGTGATACACTATGTATATCAAGTGTATATCACGGATGTATACGTTGTTTAACATAGGACACACACGCAAACCAAAAAAATATAATGATCATCATATTATTTAGAACTCTATGAGTCTGTCCAATAATTAAGTGATGACTGAAAGCTACATCACTTTGGTAATTGTTAGTTATGTCCACATTTATTGCTTAATTTTAATTATTATAGATGATAACATAATTCATATCCTGCATTATTCTAATATCATCTTTTTCACTACTCTAAATTCATATTCTAACTCACTCTAAATACTCTAGTGAAGTCACTGGTTTTGTTACAAAAAGCTGTGAAAGTAAAGAAATTCTAACTGCTTATTATTATAAAAATAACTATTACATTACAATTATTATAAGTTCCTAAGAATATTATTATTTAATTAGCCACTGAAAATAACAAATATTTTCCTTTACAAAAGAAATGATGCTGAGACGAAAACTTTAACAGAAAGTGGTTCCTCCTATGTTTGTTTTTGGAAAAAGCCTAGGTAGTCCTACTTCTATATATACACAAATTCTAAATGTATGCTAATAAAAGAATACACATTTTTCCATCCAATAAGTTTTACTATATCTACAAGAAATTGGAAGTATTAATTAATTACATCCAATCATGCAAGCACAAACAATCTCGATGTATCAAAACTCTTTTTTCTTTTTTTTGCGTGGAAATGCAAAAGAGAAGCAAGAAGTCGGGAATCTTTGCTCTCCTCTTTTGCATTTTCACTGCCTGACTGCCTTGTGTTCGTTTGTATCGCAAAGCTGATTGACGCCCAAGACCCCCTAATAAATTATTTTTTTTCGATAACGCAAACAATTTGTTACGATAACTTTACTACAAGAAGAAAGACATTTGTCAATAACATTTTTTGTTATCATATGTTGGATGTTGTTGTCAAAAGTATTTTTCACAACAACAAAAATTATTGCATGCTGTTGCAATAACATCCGATGCGAAAAACTTTCGCAACAACAAGTTGTTGTTTTTGTTGCCATTTACGTTTTTTAGCAACAATATATTCAACTTTTGTTTCCATTTATGTTTTTTAGCAATAATATATTTATTGTTGCTAAAATTTTATTATCAATTCTACACTTTCTTGTAGTGATTGGATCAGATTAACCCGTTTAAATTAATTGATCTTACAAGATCGATCGGATGAGCTAATTCGAAAGGGGTGATTTCCAGTTTGATCAGGACAAAAGAGGGCTGTGAAGCATCCTCTGGAGGAAAATGGTGGAAAGATCGAAAGAAGTTTTTTGAGTATTAGAAAATTTTCACATACGTTCTTTTGTAAAAAAAAAGTTCGAAGGTTTTTAATATCCAAAAAAAAAAAACTTTATTTATAAACTCATCAATCTCAATATCTCTCTCGATTGTTCTCCAAACGATTATTCTCACACTTCCCCCAGCGCCGAAATAACTAATTATATTGGTATCCTTATTTATATTGATTAAAAAACTAGAAAATCTATTTCAATATTAATTTGACTATAAATTATAATTAGAGATGAACCGAAGAAACTAACAAATATTAAATCTTAAATAATTTTGATTTCCTACTCCACCTCTGAGTTACTCTTCAACAAGATTTGCTAACGTTTTCAAAGAATGATTGGTAAAAAAGAACAACTAACACACAAACACAAATTTCTAAAATGTTTTCTTGATCGAAAGTGTTTAATTTGCATAAGAAAACGACAAAGGAAGAAACAAAGGAAGGGAGGCAGAGTTGAGTGGAGGGGTTTTGGAGATTAGTGAAGAAAAAATGTGACGAGTCTGAGCAGGAGAGAAAGGGTGCTCCCTTCCAACTGGTCGGAGGTGGGTGGTGGAGGTCCATCTCTCTAGATTGGACAAAAAATAATACTATACATATTGTTTGTATGTGTATTTCATTTTATATATATATTCTTCAATAATAATAATCCCATTCTTTCGTGGGGCACCATGTCTTGGCCTTGTTAGACATGGTTTAAGGGTGATTATGTGTTGATCCATCTTGTGAGGTGGGGGGATTCGGGCAAAAAAATAAACTTTGACCTACTCAAGTTCGCTATTACGAATAATTCTTATAATGGATCAAATTAAATATATCGGTTTTCATCTTTCAACTACAAATATATTAGAAGTATCCATGAAATTACTCATTTGTGATAGTATATAAACGAAGGATTAGAAGAAGTTGTATTTTTAGAAAAGATCTTTAAATGTTAGTAATAAATAGCTCAAATTTTATCAACTCAACCAAAATGTTTAAAATAAGGCTAAAAAGATTATGGGTTCAACCTTTCGGTATCAGAGTCTTATCAATCCAATTAATCTTGATTCGTATTGAATAGACTTCCAAAGGATGACAAACCACTTCCTATTGGAAAATTTTCAATTCCTAGGAAATCAAAGTTGAGATGCAATAAAAGGGCAGCCAAATGCACGAAGCATCTTGCACTTATGTGGAATACACATACAAAAGAACCGCACTCTGGGGTGTTGTATGCAAACTAAATGCAAGTATCAACGATTACTAACTTATTTCTAAGCCTCAAACTTGTGACTTATAGATAGTGATAGCTCTAAGGGGGGAGGGGTGCATTAATCAAGTCTGGAGCATAACTCGTATTCACTTAGGATCCAGAAAGAGTATGCACCTAGCCCATGACTCACAAGCATTATTGACTGATTTTACAGCTTGAACCCATAATTTATAAATTATCACATCGAAAATAATTTTATCATTAATCCAAAACTCTCCTTTTGAAAAGAGATAATTGAGTTTTGGAATAGATCATAGTAGAAGATGTAGTAAACACAAGTACCCTACACACCCAATCTTGGCCAAGAAAACGCCACGCCTCTACACTTGATCCAAAAAAAAAAACCATGCTCTTTGGCTGGTTGGCCAGGACTCATCACTCACCACCCATTGCCGACATTTACACTTTTACTTCCTTTTCCAAACGATCCCACAATAATCCTCTCTTCTTCTTTTTTCTTTTGGTTCTTTTTGCTCTCTTTATATCTTGGATTCATAGACATGTTCTTCTATGATAGCTCATATATATTCATTTTTCATTATCTCCATTTATTAAAAAAAAAAACTAGATCTCACTACCCATAATTGTTGGAGTAAAGTGACGGATCATGTTTCTTGATCCACCAACATATCGATCAATTAATATTTGAATATATTAACGAAATTTTTGTATTGATGTTATCATTAATGCAACTAGAATTTGTCACTAGTACCCACGCTTATAGCGCATGTATCACATCCTATATGCACATGTTTTGCCCTCCATTTCATTAATGGCAATTTAGGAACCACATGAAGGGATTGTGACATGAGAATAAAAGGCTAATCCAAAGATTTAAGTTCTAATCGGTCAATAGCGAAATCGGAAAGTTTCATTAAGAAGAATTGAAAAGTCTAAGTGATTCAACATATATTATATATACAAAAATATATACATTATAATTTTTTAGCCAAAAGAATTCGAATGGACCCTTGTGCCCCTAGCTCCACCTCATAGTGATTAATTAAAGAGGAGGAAAATAAGAGAACATGAAAATAAGTTTCAAGATTTCTTTAACGGAGTGGACAAAAAAATGGGCAAAGTGGCACCCTAATGAAGATGCAACAATGACAATACAATGGGAATTGCACCAAAAATCACCCACTAGCTACTAAGTTGTGAGCCCCTTTCTAGTTCTTGCTCCTTCTATTCCCCATTTTAATTTGTTCTTTCTTTATCATGTTTTGGCCTATTTGTTTTTCTGAATTTTAAAGCTAAGAAGACGATGATTTATTATTGTATTTTTCTTTAGTTTATTGTTTCATAATGTTTTGGCCTGAAATGTTTTGTGTTTTTTCAATAAGCTAAGAAGATGAATGATTGATTTCTCTTCAATTTTGTTTTTCTCCTCGTGCTTTTGAAAAGGATGATTAAATGCTAGAAACCATTAGTCCCCACTTTATGCCTTTGGATATTGCATAATTCCTTCATGACTTTTCCCCTTTGGTCCCATTGCTTTTATCATTAGAAAAAAAAAACCTTTTCCCACAATATTTCAATAGATTTTCTTGGTCCTCACCATTTTACTTTGAAATAGGTTGCGAGATTGTAAAAGCGAAGCGAGTTTTGAGTGACAATCTATTAAGTGTATTTTTTGATGTTTTCTCGACTTTACACTTAACTTGGGTAGAATTATCACAATAGAAACGTACGGATTAACTAGAATTCTCAAGCGTTGAGGTTATTTTTCAATCACTCTCATTGAGAGATAGCAAATACTTGTGCTCAAAATACTTTGAAAATATAAAGGTCAAATTTCAGCCAAAAGGTAGAAAAGAGATCTACTGGCCTTTTATTGGTTCATTACCTAATTTTAGAGTTTTTTTCTTGAGGAATTTTGTCTGTCTATTTTTGTGTTAGGAAATTTCAAGGAAGTAAAAGTTTGTCCATTTACGTGAACACACAATAATCTATGCCTCAATTCAAAATAAGTTCGAATTGAATATATGAATTAATTCTTGCTGTCAATCATCATTACTGAAATATAAATATATGAAAAGGTCAAAATACTCCTAGAAAAACAATAGGTCAAAATACTCCGGACCTATTTTTGGCACTCAATAGCCGGAATCCTGACAGTCCAGATCAAATCTGCCTCCGCGCATCTTCGAGCAACAACAGTACCTTGGCATACACGAGTACTCGACTTTTTGGTCAAAAACTCAAGTGAACAGTACTTCCGACAGTATCGGGAATAGTGATTTTCGCCGGCAAACATGTTCGATTCAACTGGAGTTGATACCTCCGGTTGCCCGTATCCATCCTTTGTCCTTATCACTGTTATAAGATTTTTCCACCTCGTTGTATTGATTCGTGACTTTACGTTCTTGCATTTACCCTTCTTGCTTTTAGTTGTAGCATTCTTGGCGTAGTGGTTCTACATGCCTCTAGATTCTTGTTAACGGGTGCTTTCACTTTGATCCCTTCCTGTTTTAGGGTAACGTTTGAGTAGTTTACTATTTTATATTTGCTTTAGTGGCTTTGGTAACTGATACTAATGTTCTCGGTCGGGGACGATGAGGGTTTGGGGGGGGGGGGTAAGTGGGGGTAAGAGAGATGCTAGGCTGAGAATAAAGTCTTGGAACATTGGAACTTTAACGGGGAAGTCCATAGAGTTAGTTAAGATTCTTAAGAAGAGAAGGATTAATATAGCTTGTGTCCAGGAGACCAAGTGGGTAGGACCTAAGGCTAAGGATATGGACGGATATAAGTTATGGTTCTAAGGTAGGTCGAGGTATAGGAATAGGGTTGGCATTTTAGTAGACGACGAGCTAAGGGATCAGGTGGTAGAGGTTAAGAGGGCCAATGACGATTAAGTTGGTAGTTAGAGGTTCCACTGTGAACATTATTAGTGTTTAGCACCGCATGCGGGTTTGGATGAGGAGGAGAAAAAAATACTTTTGGGAGGATTTGGATGAGGTGTAGGGAGGTATACCACCCACTGAGAAGTTATTTATAGAAGGGTACTTTAATGGACATATCGGGTCACTTCCGGGGGGTTATGATGACGTGCATATGGGCTTTGGCCTCGGGGACATGAATGGGGGAGGCGTCTCAGTGTTGGAGTTCACTAGAGCTTTTGGGATGGTGATAGCCAATTCGAGGTTCCTGAAAAAATAAGAGCATTTGGTGAATTTTCATAGTTCGATGGCTAAGACTCAGATAAACCTTTTGCTCTTTAGGAAGGTTGACAACGTTCTTTGTAAAGACTGCAAGGTTATTCCGATGAAGTATCTTACAACCCGACATAAGCTTTTGGTGATGGATTTGGAGATCAAGATGGAGAGGAAGATGAGGGATGCAAATGACAGGATAAGAATAAAATGAGAGAGTTTGACCATGGTTAGTGCAAAGGAGATGGGGGGAGGTTGAGGACCAATGGGGCTTGGGGGAGTAGTGAGAATGCGACCGGTATGTGGGAAAGGATGGCCAGTTGCATTCGAGAGGTAGCTAGAGAAGTGCTTGGGGTCTCGAGGGGTATCCGGAGTGGGCATCGAGGGGACTGGTGGTGGAATGGTAACGTTCAAGAGAAGGTGAAAGCGAAGAAAGCGGCGTATGCGAAATTAGTGGAAAGAAAAGATGAGGTAGAGAAGTGGAAGAATAGAGAACTGTATAAGATGGCGAGGAAGAAGGCAAAACTTGCGGTTACGGTGGTGAAAACGGCGACTTTCGAATTCCTGTATGTGGAATTAGATGAGAAAGACGGGGATATGAAGTTGTACAGACTAGCCAAGGCGATAGAGAGAAGGGCCCGTGACTTGGATCATGTGAGGTGCATCAAAGACGAGGACGAAAAAGTACTATTGGAGGATGCGCATATTAGGAGGAGGTGACAGTCTTACTTCCATAAACTCTTGAACGAAAAAGGAGATAGAGACATTGTGCTGGGAGATCTGGAGCAATCTAGTAGGCTCCGGAATTTTGGGTATTGTAGAAGCATTAAGGTTGAGGAGGTTAAGGGTGTTGTCCGTAGGATGCGAAGGGGACGAGCGACCGGGTCTGATGAGATCCCAATGGAATTTTTGAAGAGCGCAAGCATGGGAGGTTTGGAGTGGTTGACTGAGTTGTTTAGCGTCATTTTTAAGACGACGAGAATGCCCGAAGAATGGATGTAGAGTACAATGATCCCTTTGTACAAAAACAAAGGTGATATCTAGAGTTGCAACAACTATATGGGTATCAAGCTGCTAAGCCACATAATGAAAGTATGGGAAAGGGTCGCGAAGATGAGGGTGAGAAGAAGCACGTCTATTTCCAAGAATCAGTTTGGTTTCATGGCGGGGCGTTCGACCACATAAGACATCCATCTTATTAGGAGGTTGGTGGAGCAGTATATGGAGAGAAAGATAGACTTACATATGGTTTTCATCAACCTCGAGAAGGCATACGACAATGTTCCTAAGGATGTTCTATGGAGATGTTTGGAGATTAGAGGTGTACCTATGGTGTACACAAGAGCGATCAAGGATATGTATGATGTAGCCAAGACTAAGGTACAGACAGTTGGATGAGACTCTAAGCACTTTCCATTGAGGATGGGGTTGCACTATGGGGTCAGCCCTTAGCCTTTTCTTATTTGCCCTGGTGATGGATGGACTGATGCGACAAATCCAATGAGAGGTGCCATAGTGTATGTTATTCGCAGACGACATATTACTGATTGATGAAACTCGCAGCGGAGTGAAAACTAAGCTGGACGTTTGGAGACAAACTCTGGAATCTAGAGGGTTCGGGTTGAATAGGACCAAGACCGAATACTTGGAGTGCAAGTTCAGTAATGGGAGGGACCTTGAGACGGGCGTGGAGGTAAGGCTTGAGACTCATGTCATTTCAAAAATAGAAAGTTTCAAGTACCTCGGGTCTATTATCCAAGGGGATGGAGAGATTGATGACAATGTCACACACTGTATTAGGGCAAGGTGGATGAAATGGAGGCTCGCATCTGAAGTCTTATGCGACAAAAAGGTGCCACTAAAACTCAAAGGCAAGTTCTATATGGCGGTGGTTAGACCGACTATGTTGTATGGGGCGGAGTGTTGGCCAGTCAAGACTTCGCATATTTAAAAGATGAAAGTTGCAGAAATTAGGATGTTGAGATGGATGTGCGAGAATACAAGGAGGGATAGGATTAGAAATGATGATATCCGGGACAGAGTGAAAGTGGCCTCAGTGGAGGATAAGATGCGGGAAGCAATGTTAAGATGGTTTGGGCATGTGCAGAGGAGAGACACAGATGCCTCAGTGCGGAGGTGTGAGAGGTGGCTATGGACGGGTTCATGAGGGGTAGAGGTAGGCTGAAGAAGTATTGGGGAGAGGTGATTAGATGGGATATGGCGCATGTGCAACTTACCGAGGACATGACCTTAGATAGAGGGTGGTGGAGGGCACAAATTAGGGTAGAAGGGTAGTAGGTAGTTGAGCGTAGTCCTACTCACGCTTGCAAAATGGTAGTTGTAGTGCTATTATTGTAGGCCCACTTAGCTTATCATACTGGTAGGCGCAGTATTCCGTTATAGTACCCTGTAGTTAGATTCATGTTGATAGGTGTCCTTTAGTGTACTTTGTTTAACTTATTTACATGTGCTAGTTACTGCTTACTTTTCTGTTTCTCTTGCTTTGATTTGGTTGTGCTTTTGCATTTGCTTTATGTGTGCTTATGCTCTGTCTTGAGCCAAGGGTCTCCCGAAAACAGCCGCTCTACCTGCCAAGGTAGAGCTAAGGTCTGCGTACACTCTACTCTCCCAGACCCCACGTTGTGGGATTTCACTGGGTATGTTGTTGTTGTAAAATCAATGTATTACTAGCAAGCTTAAAACTTATTTTCAACTAATCTATATTTATATTATATTAAAAGCACGAATAGCCTTAGAAATGTTGATTGAATCCTTTGCCCTTCATTAAACGACTCTACACTAAACAAAACTGTCATTTATTATTTTTTGTCAAATTATTATTTAACTATCTTTATACAAAGATTTGATTAAAATTATGTTTCTAATATTTAAACTTAGATATTTAATTCTCCATTATTGAATACTTCTAAACCAATTAGGTTATTTGTACTAAATCCTTTAAAGTCGTTGGTCGCTGAAGGTAAATTTTTGAAAACTTTGCATGCATCCCTTTTTTCCTAAAAATGCTTAGGAATCTTCTTTTTTTCCTCCTAAATAATTCGATCACTTTTAATTCCGATAGGACTTTTTTTTCCATCTCTTATAGAATACCACATAAATTTTCTCTCTCTTATAGAACACCAAATATTTCGATCACTAAACGAATCTTAATGTTAAGAGTTTCACATCGGATATGAAATGTGAACATGGACTTCTTATATGCACTTGGACAATCCTCATCCTACAAGCTAGCTTTTGAGGTTGAGTTAGGCTCAAGATCCATTCTTTTCATGGTATCAGAGTCAAAATCATTCCAATTCTTTGTTCACCGATGTTGGACCCCCAAATTATATTATCCACGCTTCAGTTAACAACGTTTGGGCGTGCGGGTGAGTGCTAACAGTCCCACATCGGATATGTAATGGGAACATGGACTTTTTATATGAACTTAAACTATCCTCACCCTATAAGCTAACTTTTGGGGTTGAGTTAGACCCAATATCTATTTCTTTCACTTACGTCAAAATTGCAAAAGAATTTTAAATAAACATTGCCTCTTTGATTAATGTCAAGATTCAAAAGGATACTAAGAATGTACCAATTCAATGGATGAATTTATCGACATTGAGGTTTCTTTTTGCTTACATGAAATTAGTGCGGCGTTTTTTTTTCCCAATTTAATTTGTATCTTCTTTGCACATTTTTGTGATTTTATCTATACGTTTGTGTAATTGCACTTAAGAACGTCATTATAAAGAGATATTATGTAAGATATAATAATATAATATATTTGTCTCTCATATACTAAAATATCTATAGTTACAAATAATATATAATTAATTTAACTAAATTCACATTGTTTGCATGTTCAGTATATATTGAATTCAACTATTATGTCCACACAATAATGTTCATTTTCATCATTTAGACAATTGCATTTACTTTAATAAAAATGTATTCTTCTATTATCTATTGACTCACTCAATATACACGTGCAACACACGTACACTTAAGACTAGTTGATACCTAAAAATGCATTACAGTGATTCCAAAAAATTATAGGTCTTTTAAAATAACTTATAGCCAAGCTTAGTTTTCCCCCCAAAAATGCTTATTTTTTCAATAAGTACTTATATTTAAAAAGTGAGTTATTTAGCCAAGCTTTTAGGAGAAAATAAGCGTTTCTGGGGAATAACAGAAGCAGATTTTCAAAAGCTAAAATAAATAGATTTTGTCCAAAAATACTTTTTTGAAAAACACTTCTTAATAAAATACACTTAAAAGCATGGTCAAACACTAATTGTTGCTCAAAAATACTTTTAAAATTAATTGACCAAACACAAACTGTTTTTTGCCAAAATACTATTTTTAAAAGTACTTTTGGAAAAAATACTTTTGAAAATAAGCTAATTTTAAAAGCTTGACCAAATAGGCTATTACATTGATTTGATTTTGATCTACCTCATCCCTTTGTACACCGTCACTCACCATAGTTTCACATCTACTGACCAGTGCATCTATAAATCGACATAGGACAAACTATCTCAAACGGCCTCCTCTCATTTACAATACAATCTATCTATACCTATCTATATTATTATAATAAAAACATGAATATAAATGTTGGTTGACCAAATTATCTTTTAAATATTGAACGATTTTTATGCCTTTAATATGATATAATCCTAAACCAAACAGAACTTAAATATACTTTCGAAATATTATCCTATTACTAATAGTGACTTAACTTCCTAATGTCAGAATATATTGTCATTTTAGTCTCCCATTGCAATAAGAATTCTTTCACGGCATTTTTGGAGCAGGGGTAATCTGTTGTTAGCTCTAGCCACGGAGATTTAGACTACTACAACTTCCCAATTGGATACATAGAGGAGAGTACTGAAAATTTGGATTTGAATGAAGCTAGAGGTTTGTTATATTGTATTTTTAGTCTAGGTATGATTAAATTATAATAAAATTTTGAAAGACAGAGACTTGAAACTAGCTTCAATTCCTCACGTGTTAAAAATGCTTGGTGAAATAACTAAATATTCTTAAAGTTGATTGATATATTTTATAACGTAATTTTATTTAATAATGATTTTCAACACTTTTATATCTGTAAATAATAATAATAAATATACTTATTTTTCCCAAAAGTGTTTAGTTTTTTTTAATAAGTGCTTATTTTAAAAAGTGAAGTGTTTGGCCAAACTTTTGAGAGAAAATAAAGTGCTTATGAGGAGTAATTTTTTGAAAAATACTTGAGAAAAATACACTTTTTAAAAGTTTGACCAAACACTAATTACTGTTCAAAGTACTTTTAAAATTAATTGGTCAAACACAAATTATTTTTCGCAAAAAGTACTTTTTTAATAACCACTTTTGAAAATAAGCTGATTTTAGAATATTGGCCAAACATGATATTAATCTCTAATATTGGATTATCTTAGTCGTAACATGTTTTCTATATTGAAAAAAATAAAAAAATAAAAGGCGAGAATATCAATTTTAAAGAAGTATTAAATAGATACAATCCTATACTATATATATAAAATAACGTGCAACTGCGTTTATAGACCATCATTGTACGAATAATGGTGTATACACTTGGAATTATTTTCTTTGAGTTTCATAACAAATAGATATACAAAGATTAGTTCCTCGAAACTTCGTTACGGAACAACTACTACCTCTTTTTCTTCTGCTTTGTGGGCTGTGACTCATCTCTTGAAATTGTCGTAAATATAAATGTTCAACTTGTTCAAGGCATAATTACTTTCTATTTAGACATATAATGAATGTTCCCATGATTAATTCTTGAAAATGAAGGTTATATTCCTGAAATTGAAACATGCTCTACTCAATAGTTTTGGTAAAATATTAAAACATTCTAAAGATGTCCCCAATAATAATACATACATTCATACTATCTGTTAATACTGATCTACCAAATAAATTATACATCTAAAATCTTTTATGTTATCTGTTGGTATAACATTTTGCAATATAGTCATATATAATACGTCATAATTGTTCTTTTGGTCCACCAATTTTCACGTCATTCATATCATTAGATGTTTGTATTCTTTTATTTAGTAGAAAACCAGAAAGATTGTTTAAATTCGTGACGAAACAAAAGAAAAGAAAAAGATGTAAAGGAAATGCACAAAGGAACCTTCATTCCCTTTTGAGTGACATGACAATATATTTAATTCCAACAAGAGGTTTAATTAGCCGCTGAACAAAATATCTACCCCTTGTACCGAGGTTATACAAAGTCTTATCAAATGAACATATAACATATAACAGTTTAATTTACTCATGCAGGTGGTTAATGCACCAGAAGAAGCTGATAATTTCAGGTCAGGGAACAAAGTAGCTCACTTACTGTTGGTAGTAAAGCTAACATCTTATGTTAATATATGTAATATGCTAACTACTGTGGGGAATCTATGTGTCCTCCAGACTACTATGGCTAGTTGTAATATTTTTGTACCACCTTAACAATATATAAAATATCTTGGATGTTAAAAAAAATGTATATTTAATTTTCTTAGTGCTTTACTTTTTCATAGTTGGATATTTGCAAATACCCTCGTTTTTAGTTGGATTATTTTGTCCAAATATTTAACGCTCAACCACTAACTAAAGTGAAGATTTACATGTGATATCCGAAAGTGTCTAATTTTACAAACGAAAATGAGAAATTTGTTCTTCAAAGTGCGTAGTACTTCATTTATTTCAAAAAAAAAATGATCTTTGTTTTCAAAAGTCTATTTGAATATTAAATAAACGCTATTTAATTGAATTTACAAGTTTTAGACAACTCGAAGCACTATAATATAACATCTTTTATGTAATTTTCTTGTACTTAATATTTGAAGATTTATCAATTCACATATTTATATTGGTCTACATAATCCATTTCTTGTTTCTTCCCCCTTCTACTTAAGCATCCAGAATTTGAAGCGCTTAATTCAAAATTTCATCGAAAACACCTCTTCTATGAGTTATATAGAAGAATAATGATTTTGACTTTCAACTGGAAACATCTAATCAAGGACAAACTAGTTTAAGATCCTACCACATTCTTTTACATTAAGTCCACAATTATTAATTTCTTTTATGTGCATGAATACTATAACAATGTATATATATATATATATATATATATATATATATATATATATATATATATATATAAAGATGGTTTTCGGTGCTAGTTATCCAATTACGAAGCGATCACATAGGCTTCGCTTTTACGTCTCTCTAAAATTGTAGTCATGGTAAAATCTTGGTTTATTTAATCATCAGGGACTCCCAAGCACACGAGTTTTCTACAAATAAAAATAGAAAATGAAAAGCTAGGCTTGTTATTCAACAATATAACATGAGTTATATATATACTTAATTATAATTAATTAATACTCATATATATTACTTCCTCCGTCTCAAGAAGATTGACCTAATTTGACTTGTCACAAAGTTTAAAAAATAAAGAAAGACTTTTGAAATGTGTGGTTCAAATGAAATATTTGATATCTGTGTGGTTATAAATGAACTCATAAAATTAAATTGTTTCTAAATATAGAAATGAACTAATATTTTTGGGACAAATTAATAATGAAAGTATGTCAATATTTTTTAGACGGAGGGAGTACTTATATTATTAAATTACTTAATTATGATAAATTTATATAATTATTAATACAGTTAAATTTTTTATCGTAAAAAGTGAAAAAACAAAACGTGTCCATCAGTGAGCGGCCTAAATTGTACGACACCTCAACTCTCGAATGCGACATTAGCGTATACATACAAACACATCATCACGTCCCTACTTACCCTACCCCACCCTCCTCAACAACTTCACCCCTCAGGTTCCCCTGCAATTTCATCCAAACCCAGACCCATTCCCGTCATTTCATCTCTCCCTCTCCCCTATATAACCCACCTCCCCATTTTCCATTTCCCCTCCGCCTTCTCAAATCTCACCATTTTTACACACAAAAATTCACACAATTTAGTGTTTATTTTTGTACTTCTTCTTTGCAACACAAATTAAAATCCACTTTTTTTTTTATTATATTTCGATAAAATTATGGGTTTTCCAGTATGTTACACAGATTTATTCCTACCCAAACTACTAGTCCACGTATTAACAATTCTAGGTTTCATAAGAAAATTCATTAGCACACTATTAACAATACTAGGTCTCGAAAATTACCTGGAACCCGAAATGTCATTCCCGACCCGACCCGACTCCAACTCGGAGCTCCACTCATTATCCGCAACACTAATCCGGGAACTATTACATGTAGTTAAGTTCTCAGACCTTGTTGACCCACCTGAAAGCTGTGCGGTTTGTTTGTACGAATTTGATGGTGAAGATGAGATCCGACGGTTGATGAATTGCAGACATATATTTCATAGGTGCTGTTTAGACCGTTGGATGGATCATGATCAAAAGACATGTCCGCTTTGTAGAACGGCTTTTATACCTGATGATATGCAAGAGAGTTTTAATGAGAGGTTATGGTTGGCTTCTGGTATTTCTGATTTTTACGGCGAGTATTCTCCGGTCGCTGCTGCTGGTTTGTAGCGTTATTATTGGGATTTGATAATGTACATGTATATATACTTAAAAGAGGGGGAAAGGTGAAAAAAAAAAGTTACTATTGTAGTCATTATTTCTCTACAATTTTGGGAATATGGAATGAAGATAAATAGCCTTAATTCCCATTTTTCTTATTATTTGTTATTGATATTGTTATTATTTTTGCACTGTATTTTTTTTTCCATATTTTCTATGGCCATGAGGATTTTTACTTTTTTTCTATTTTTTCAATTTATTTGAAATTTTTTGATTTGGACATAAAAATTTCAAATACAATTTGAAAGACTAAAACCCTGTTTTTGCTTTTTTTCACTTTCAATATATTGAAACAGTTAATTTTTTTGCAAAAATTATAACCGAATACAATTCCATCTTCAACTTCGTAATTTCAAGAAAATAAAAAATATTTGATTTTCATGGCCAAACACTTCCTTATTATATTTTTTTCGAGGTGAGAATCAATCGGAAACACCAAATGTGAAATTTTACTAGGTATGTTGTTGTAATTTTTACTTTTCGTATGTTTTTTGAGTTACTTTCATCTTTTTTCCTATAAAATTTTCTAATTTTAGTAGTGTCTTGTAGTGAAATTAGTGTAGGTTCTTTATCACTTGTTACAATTGCAACTGAAACACTGATTCAATTAATTTCTTCTAAGTTCAGTCAATTTTGGCTGTTACTGTACTTTAGTGTCTTACAAATTTGGTCAATAGTATTAAATTTTGGATAAAAAGACACACCTGTTCACATTAGTTTATTAAATTTTGAAATAAAAAAATCTGAAAAAATGTTAATCTCATGACCAAACGGTCCTAATGTTCTTGTCACAATTGCAAGTTAAACACTCCTTCAATTAATTTCTTCCAAATTCAGTCAATTTTGGCTGTTATTGTGCTTTGGTGTCACAATTTGGTCAATAATATATTAAATTTTGGATAAAAAGACATACCCGTTCACATTAGTTTATTAAATTTTCAAATAAAATAAAAATATCTAAAAAAAGAATAATTCTTACGGCCAAACGAGACTTATCACAATTGCAACTTAAGCACTCCTTCAATTAATTTCTTCCAAATCTAGTCCATTTTGGCTGTTACTGTACTTTAGTGTCTTACAAATTTGGTCAATAGTATTAATTTTGGATAAATAGGACACACCCATTCACATCACATTAGTCTATTAAAATTTGGATAAATGCAATTATAACCGTTGCTGACCTTAACTTGTTTAACTGAGTTTGCAATTATAGAAACTCATGTAATAATTTTATCTTAAATATTCCACTACGTTTTTTCTAAATTAGCACAAGTGATGATTTTAGGATACAGTCATAATTGTTGCTGGTTATATGACGTATCTCAAATTATACAAGTTCAGTTGTTATGCTGGCTGTTAGTGCATTTTTTATTTTATTGCAACAAAATTGCAAAGTGAATTGTATAGTCTTTCTTTTTAGAAGTAGCAGGCCAATTCCTAAATAAAGAATCTCGAGCTTGCGATTAATAATATGTTCGGAGTAATTACTTTACTGTAGAGTTTGTTAATGTAGATTTTAATGATGTCTAAAATATTTTATATAGGTACAAAAAGAAAAGGGGAGCAAAGTGTCAACATCTAAAGATACAAAACATGAATCATTATGGAGATATAGAGAATACTCCCCTAAGTACCAACTAAAATATTCTCTACAAGTAAAGAAGATATGCAGTAATTAAAGAAGATTTGTACAAGTACCAGCAAGATTCATTAAAGTACTCAAGGTCAAAGACTTGAAATGAAAAGAAGATGTACAAGTTATAAAGAAGAAGACTATCAAAATACCAAGCCGAAATCAATTAAAGAAAGGAAGATATTTCAAGACTATTGATTGCAAAACCGTGTATGGAAAACAATCAATCATGAAGCCCTGTCCTTATTCTTGGAAAATATGATCTCCAATTCCTTTTTTGAAGGATCCACACTCTTGGGTTGCATTCTATTCAAAGAGCCGTATCAACACTATTTAAAGGCTCTACTCAAGACGAAGAAAAATATACCTTCATCTCAACTTCTCAAGTTCTCTGCTCCATTTTTTATAAGCATTGTAATTTTGTAAGATTTATAGTGTAAGAAAAAATGATGAGAGATATAGTATAGTTGGTGAGGCATTGTATCAAAAAGATTATGAGAGTTTGAGTGTAAACGTATGAGCTCCATTCAAACAAAATCTTGTATTCAATCACCATTAAAAGAGCTTAAGAGAACACTTTCGCAATCCAAGGGGACTGAACTAGGATCTACATTGAATCTGAACCAGTATAAAATATTGTGTGTCATTTACTTTACGCAAGTTACTTTCTGCATTACTTAAGTGGTACTTGACTACACGTTGAAAAAGTTACAATTTCCCCTTCCCCCCTCTTGCATTTCAATTGGTATCAGAGCTTGGTCTCACATTCTTGATTGCTTAATAGCAAGTGAAATTTTTTTCATGTCAAATCACATTACTATTGGGGATTTATTTCAAGAAGGCACTTCACAAATTAGACCACCCTACTTTAATGGAAAACATTTTTCTCACCAGAAGGTAAGGATGGAAACCTATATCAAATCATACAATGTGAAAATCTGGAGAGTCATCAAGCTAGGTGATATCCCCATGCCTAGAGACAAAACAGATGATAAAAAGAAAGAAGAGTCAACTTCAACTGATGAATTAACATCTCTAGCCGACTACACTGATAAACAGATGACAGTAATTCAAATCAACTCAAAAGCCAGGAATCTTTTCTACAATGCTATTAGTGGAGAAGAATATGAAAATATTTCCACATGTGAAACGACTAAAAAATATGGGACAAACTTGAGGTCACATATGAAGGCACAAACAAAGTTAAGGAAATCATTATTATTCTCATTGTTTATGAATATAAGACATTCAAGATGAAGGAAGGAGAAACTGTGGAAGATATGATTGCAAGATTCAACAAAATTCTGCGAGAAACTCGAGGCATCAAAAAAAGTTTTTTCCTGTGTGAACAACATAAGAAAAATTCTCAGGTGCTTGCCTCTTCAATGGCATACAAAAGTTGTTGCTCTTGAAAGCATAAATCTCAAAACTCTTACTTATGATGAAGTAAGAGGAGATCTAGTTGCATTTGAAAAGACATATCTGAACAAGACTAGACAAGATAAAAGCAAGAAAAAAATTATAGCCGTCAAAACTGAGGTTGAGGAATTTGATGATGATATTAGAGAAGATGAAGTTGTTATGATATCTAGATCTGTGGTAGAAGCCATGAGAAGATCAAGAAACAACAAAAGAGGATGATCAAGTTTTTGAAAAGGCAGATCATCAGATGATCAAAATAGAAATGATTGTAAATGCTACGAGTGTGAAAAATATGGACACATTGCTTCAGAGTGTCTTGAATAAAAAATAAATCCATCTAGAAACTATCAAAAGCAAAGGGCCTTCAGCATTTGGAGTGAAGACGAAATTTCAGATGATGATGAAGGAGTAGAAAATGTTTGCTTCATGGCATTGGGCGAAGCAAGTGAGGTAAGACCTTATTCCTATCCTAAATGTAATGAAACTCAAGAGCTTTTAGATCAAACCTTAGAGGACCTAAATAAAGTTTTTGATGAATATAAAAAACTTCAAAGAGAAAAGAAAAACTGGTAAATGAAACTTGAAGTATGTGAAATTGAAAAAGATGTTCTTCAAGAAGAACTCTATGATTTGCAATTATAATTAAATGGTTTTTGCAAATCCACTAGTTATAGTTTTATCAGGTCTAACCAGTCGACTCGTAGCCACAAGTCAACTAGGAAAAAGTCTATCAGTGACAAATCAGCCTATGCTCGTTCAAATGGTAGGTCCATTACTCACACAAAACAAATCAATCAGCTGGATATTTCAAGTCAGCTGACAGTAAGTCTAAGAGTATCAATTGTCCTTGTAGTCACTGAGGACCCCTTTTATCAAAAATATTTTTGTTGTGGTAAAATTAATAACAAATTTTATCAATGCAGATTTCGCTATGCATCTACTCTAGAATGGGCATGGAAGTCCAAAAATAAAAATTGTAACATTAACCCTCAAGGACCCAAGAAAACTTGGGTACCTAAAATAAAGTAACTGCTTTTTTTTTTTGCAAAAATACCACACGAAAACGCCAAAAAAAATGGTATCTAGATAGTGCGTGTTCTAGTCACATGACAGGCGACAAAAAGTTATTCAAATCAGTCGCTGACTTTGATGGATGCTTAGAATATTTGGAGACAATTCTACATGAACCGTAATTGGTATAGAAACTATTGCATCTAACAACTCTGTTGATATCACTAATGTTTGTCTTGTGAAGGGACTTAAGTATAGTTTGTTATTCATTGTCACATCAAACTCTACTTTGATTTTCAAGGATGGGGTAGCATTTTTCATGGTCCTGCTAAAGTCTATGAAAGTCTTGTCCGCATGTTTTACGCCAACCTTAGGTCCTTTAGCCCTAATGAACTTGAATTTCATGTCTTAGGTAAAATAATTCTTTTTTATTGTGCTATGTTTGATGCTTTATTTGATTGTTCCTGCTCCTGATTTCTCTGGTATGTTTAGAAACTCCTGGCCTGAAAATTTTGAAGTCACCTATGAGCAAGCCAAGGAAGCTATTGTTGAACCCCATATTGATTGTCTTCAAAATTAACTCACCCTGAATGAACTATGTTTCACCACTAGGGTCCTAGCCCACCTTGTGTCCACAACTCTGTCTCCTAGATCTAGCTCTTTCTCCACTCTTACCCAATGTGACACTCTCATTACCTATTATCTTGTTACAAAAAAAAGCTCAAACTCTCTTCTCTTATCATCAATGCTATGATCGACGTCTCATCAGATTCTCTCTACTTTTCCTATGGCATGTTAATTACAAGGCTCCTTGAAGCCAGTGATCTCAAGCTTACTAGGTTTTCTAGTACTCTTGTTACTCAGTGCTACAATTCTCGTGCCTTTGGTAGTATGGGTTATGTCCTAGAGGGAGAATGTTTCGTTAAGAAGGAAGTTGAAGCCCTCACTGCTTAGCACGAGACTGATCCTCCTGCTGAACTTGTTCCTCTTCCTGATGATATTCTTGGTCATATCACTGTCGTAGATCTCAAGCTCGATGGCCTAAGGGAGTTACTACTATCTCAACATGATTTGATTGTTAAGGTTAAGTTGGTCACCCAGAAAACATGTACCGACGTTGCAAAGTTTATGATGATGCTGGAGTATACATCTAAGGATGCACTCAAGACATTAAAACATGTCTTTTCTACGCTTGACTCTGTGGAGATTAAATTTGATGCTCTTCAGACCACCATCCATGAGAAGTTTGAGGACTTCAAGAATGTTGTTGTTTTGACCTTTACGCCCTTTTTAAAGTCCTAGATGTTGGGCTCTGCTACAATGTGTTTTAAGATAATATTTTGGTTGTGTTTTGTTGCTACTGTTGTGCATGGTGTATATCATGCACTTTTAACTACTTAGCTTAATATGGTTAGTTGATAATTATTGTGTTATACGATGTATTATTTCTGTATGTTGTGTTTGCTCTTTTTTTCTTTTTGTTGATGACAAAGGGAGAAAAGCAAGCATCAATTCAGGGGGAGCTGTCAACCACTTTAGTCAGGACAACTTATCAATTCAAAGGTTCAGGGGGAGTAATCAACCGTCAACTACTTCAGCCAAGTCAACTGCTAACAATAAAGGGAAGTAAAATATTTTGTTGTCATCATAAAAAAAGGGGAGATTGTTAATACAGATTTTAATGATGTCTAAAATATTTTACGCAGGTACAAAAAGAAAAGAGGTGCAAAGTGTCAACATCCAAAGATACAAAATCCTAAGAAAATATCGAATGAATCATTATGGAGATATGGAGAATATTTCCTTAAGTACCAACGGAAATATTCTCTACAATGAAAGAAGATATGCAACTATTAAAGAAGATTTGTACAAGTACCAACAAGATTCATTAAAGTACTCGAGGTCAAAGACTTGTATGGAAAGAAGATGTACGAGTTATAAAGAAGAAGACTAATCAATTAAAGGAAGGAAGATATCTCAAGACTATTGATTGCAAAACTGTGTATGAAAAGCAATTAATCATGAAGCTCTATCCTTATTCTTGAAAAATAAGATCTCCAATTCCTTTTTCCAAGGATCCACACTCTTGGGTTGCTTTCTCTTCAAAGAGCCGTATCAACACTATTTAAAGGCTCTACTCAAGACGAAGAAAAATATACCTTCATCTCAACTTCTCAAGTTCTCAGCTCTATTTTTTATAAGCATTGTAGTTTTGTAAGATTTATAGTGTAAGAAAAAAAGATGAGAGATATAGTATAGTTGGTGAGGCATTGTATCAAAAAGATTATGAGAGTTTGAGTGTAAACGTATGAGCTCCATTCAAACAAAATCTTGTATTCAATCACCATTAAAAGAGCTTAAGAGTACACTTTCGCAACCCAAGGGGACTGAACTAGGATCTACATTGAATCCGAACCAGTATAAAATATTGTGTGTCATTTACTTTACGCAAGTTACTTTCTGCATTACTTAAGTGGTAGTCGACTTAGTCACCTGATAGTCGACTACAAATCGAAAAAGTTACAATTCACCTCTCCCTCTTGCACTTTTAGAGTTGATTGACTGTGCAGTTAATTGGTTGATTTATGTTTGGAGCTAGAGATTAGAGTAATGAGATTCGATCTCATAACCTCTGCACTAACAATTTGTCGGTATAATTTAGACTAGTGATATTTAATCACTTAAACTGAGTAAATTAAAACAAAATCAGACATGTTTCGTATAACAGAGGTTATATCCTAGGTCGTTTCCTTTAATGCTGCAGGGAAGAATAAGAGTTTATTTTTCTTTTTTGTTAAAAAGAAAGAGATAAATATAAATGAGACCTTGTTGTGTGGAACACTGCTGGTGTTCAGTGTTTTGTACCTTGCCGTTAGGCCGGATCTTGTCTTCCACTTCAATAGTGTACTATTTTTCAAAATTTTAATGATTAATATTAGACGTTCAATACCTACAAACTAATTAATTTAAATTCTCGTCGGGAATGGCTCATGTGAGGGAAAGCGCTCTTTTTAAAAAAAAAAGTCATTCTCAAAGCTTGAATTCAAAACTTGTAATTAAAATTTAAAAATTTCATACATCTTATTCCTGCAGTAATTCTTTTTCATTTATAAGAATATGTTCCTATAAATAATTATAGCCAAGAAATTCAATTGCGACGTCATGGGCTAGTGCTAGTCAGGGATGGAATTAGAGCGCAAAGTTAGAAAATCGACTTATTACAAATCTCTTTAATAAATCAAAAAAATTTCATTTTGATATTTCATTATTTATTACAGAGTTTTAATCTACGATCTTCTTCTTAAGTTTACCATTCCTTCTTCGACCAATCAATGAACCAAAGAACAAAGAAGTACATAATAATTAAAGGATGTTCATATGAGTTAGAGCTATCAACCTCTTTATGTACTTTTTTTTTTTTTTTTTGATATCCATCTCTTTATGTCTTTTTAGTTTGATGGAACTTGGGTTTGGTGTCACCATGGAAGAATATAACCTATGTTTTAGGTCTTAGAATTAGGGCTTTCTGATGGAGTACCTAATATTCGATGGCCCCTACCAACACAAAAGACCTATCTAAGTCTATCCTAGCTAAGTTATAGATAGGCTACTTTATGTTTTAAGAAATAATTGATTTTCTAAATTCATTAATTTGATTAATTCGCACTGGATGTGAATAAATCCAATTATAGAGGTAAATTAAAATACTCTCCAAGGGCCAAGCTAGCCTTCAGGATACAAATTCGGCAAAGTTCGATAACTTTAATCCAAATCAATATATCAAATATGTACAAAAATTAATTTTAGAACTTAGTTACTAGCACTTAAGACTACCGTCCTAAAATCCGGAACCAATAAGATTCAAATCATGAGTTTGTCTCTGATACTCCCTATCAAAAAGATAACTTCCAAAACTCTTATTTCTTCACATTTTTTGCCATTAATCAAAATTCTAGTTTATAGTTGTTGGGAAACGACTCGAAAGACTATTTAAATAAGTTAGTTATCGATCTGGTGGGTTGAGACCGAGCTTGTACTTGGACCGATCTATCTAGACCATGACCTCGTTCAACACTGTCCCTCTACTGTCCTCGCAACCCACCCCCTTCAGGCCCCACCGAGCTATTTCAATTCAAGTTTAAATTGAGTCAAATAGGTGCGGACACATGTCAATCTTGTCCGCTTTGACAGGTTTAGATTAAGATCTGAATAATAATTTTTTTAATCTTTTTCTAACCTGAAACATACAAATTAAATAATTTTTATCTCTCTTGATTAATACTCAGAAGTTAAAAATATATTTTTGCTTAAATGCAGTCTTTTTTTTTTGGTTAAGTGCACATTCATTTGATCTTACTCGTTACATATCAAAAGCTAGATATACCAGACTAAATTTGTACAACCCTTCTAATAATATTTATAAATAATTTGTTTTTGGTAATTAAATACGACCTTTGATCAAGGTGAAGAATTTACAATTATCTCGTCACACCTCTTAGTAATAGGCAACTCTATTTTCAAATCTCAATCAATGGAAATGATTCCTAGCCTCAATGGGCTGGTCCTAATAGTTTTGGCAAAACTTTGCCATTTGTAGTGTTGGTCTTCAATCTTGATCTTTGTGCCCAATTGCTTGTTTGTTTGTTTGCCCTTCATATTCAATTAACCGACACCTTTGTTACTGTCTCCTAATTATTGAGGTTTATTATTGTTATGCCTGCTTAATAATACTCCCTCGTCTTCTTTTGGGTCCGATGTGAAAGCTTTCATTGTGATAAAGAATATATTAATATTCTTCATATTTCTATAATTATTATTCTAATATAATTATATAAAGTAAAGATCATTTTTCAATTAGATTTGTAAATTGTAAACATTTATAAATATTGCATTAATGAGAAACTTCCAATCAATGAGAATTACAGTATTCTACATGGTATCAAGAGCGAAACCCTAACATCCTAAAATTCTTTCTTTTTTCGCCCCCCCCCCCCCCCCCACTCTCTTTCCGACAGCAACCCCCCCAAACCCTAAAGATTTTTCGACGCCCCTCCTCTCTTCCCAAATTTTCGACGGCAACATGGGTTCTCATGATTCCTCCTCCTCCACACAAGACGTCACACATCTTCCTCCTCTACCAACAACCTTTCATCTGGCCTTCGCCGTCACAAATATCAAGAACTTTATCCCTTTGGTTTTTGATCAAGAGGATGGTCAATACTCGTCGTGGGTTGAACTATTCCAAATTCATGTTTGTGCTTACAACGTCCTTGATCACATTGACGCCTCCACCCTCCGTCCAACCGACGTTGACAACCCAACGAGAAGTGTCTCGATGCGATCATCAAACAATGGATATATGATACCATATCCAAGGATTTACTTCATACCATGATGAAGACAGGTGCTTCGGCTCACGACTTATGGACGAGGCTAGAAGAAATCTTTCTTGACAACACAGATACACATGCAGTGTATTTGGAGGAACATTTTAACAACATCCGTCTTGAGAACTTTGATAACATGTCAGACTATTGTAAACAACTTAAATTAGTTGCTGATCAATTGTCTAATGTTGGCACTCTGATTTTCGACACAAAGATGGTGCTTTAACTTATTAATGTGTTGCCGAAAGGTGAGTACGATACACTTTCGAAGATGATCCATCAAGTTGACCCACTCCATAGCTTCAACAAGGCCGGATCACAGTTGCTATTGGAAGAGACTAGATGTGCCAAATAAGACAAACATAACAAAAAGGCGTTAGTAGTAGACGCACCGCTGACCACCCCTGCATCCGCTGGACCACCGCAACCCGCGGACCACCAGAATCTGCGCGACAGTCGAGGCGGTGGCAGAGGCCGAGGCAACAACCGCGGCGGTAAGGGAAATGGTCGACCCTATTTCGGTGGCCACCACGGCAGGCCCAGTCTCCATATATCTGGGCTAGCCCAATGCCGTGGCCTACCTCAGAATTTAGGCCTCAGCCCCTTGCCCTTACCCAACCAGCCCAACACAACACCTAAGTCCGAGTTCGAGTATTCTGGTCCCAACTCCTAGCCTAAGTCACAGGGGTCAGCCACACCAGGCCCACTTCTCCACGACCAAACAACAACTCCAGACATACGGTCTTATGACTCCTACCGAACTATGTAAGGCCTACAACACTATAAATCTCCAGCAGCCCGACAACGCATGATACATGGATATGGGGGCCATATCCCATCTCACTCATAACTCTGGTAATCTCTCTCAATTGTTTAATTTGCGCAATCCTTAATGTATTTTGGTCGGAAATGACAATCGCATTCCAATTCAAGGTTATGACAGCACACAAACACCACCACCTCACCCTCTATTTACCCTAAAAATGTCCTATACATGCCTAACATCATTACAAATTTAATCTTTGTTAGAAAGTTTACTAGTGACAATTCTGTATCTATTGAGTTGGACCCTTTTGGTTTTCCTGTAAAGGACCTACGTAAGGGGACAATTCTTACGAGATGCAATAGTGTGGGGGACTTCTATCCATTCTCATCCAATTCCGCTCCCAGTGTCAATCCATATACCTCTATAGCTGCAATCTCTCCATCACTTGGCACGATAGACTTGGGCACCCGAGAGCACCCATTTTTAATTTTCTTAGGAGTCACAATTTAATTCAATGTAATAAAAGGAAATTTTCCCACAATTGCTACTCTTGTCCATTAGGGAAGCATGTTAGACTTCCTTTTCAGTCATCACTAAGTGTAACATTATCTCATTTTGATATTATTCATACGAATTCATGGACCTATCCAATTACTAGCAAACTAGGTCACGAATATGATTTGGTGTTTTTGGATGATTTCTCTCACTTTCTTTGGGTTTATCCTCTAAAATATAAGTCCCAAGTTTACCAAATCTTTCTTGAATTTCTAGCATATGTTAAAACCCAGTTTGAGAAAAACATTAAAACATTTCAATGTGACAACGGTCGTGAGTTTGACAACTCCCTTTTTTCATAAATTTTGTGCGGATAATGGCATGGTGTTTCGCTTCTATTTCCCCCATACCTCACCTCAAAATGGTAAATCCAGAAGAATCCTACGCACTATCAATAATAAGTTCCGCACTATGCTCTTTCATGCTTCTCTCCCCCCTTCTTTTTGGGTATACGCCCTGCGTATGACGTCATACCTTCTTAATATATTACCAATATGAACTCTTCAAAATAAAACTCCAACCGAAATTCTCTTACATCGGATACCCTCTTATAATCACCTTCGAATTTTGGTTTCTATGCTACCCGAATCTCGCCTCGGCCCCTCACAAATTAGCGCCTAGAACTACCCCTTCCATTTTCTTAGGTTTCTCGTCAAACCATAAGGGGTACTTATGCTGTGATTTATCCACAAATAAAATCCAAGTCTCTCGCCATGTCACATTCAACGAGAACGTTTTCCCATTTGCAAACGTTCAAAATTTTAAAGTCATTGATTACGACTTTCTTGATGATTCAGACACTTCCCCCAAATTAGAACCACAATATATCATGGCACCCATCCCCTCCCGTCATTGCCCTAGTCCCTATCAACTATCCATCTAATCCCGTCAATCTCGAGATGACCCACTGCTCCCATCTGGGCCGCATCGGTCCCGTCACCGAGCACACTGCCTCACCCCCTGCCACTGCTCCCGTGTCACCAAGACCACTGTCTTACCCCCCGCCATTGTTCCCGTGTCAAAAAATACTGCGTCATACACCAACCCATTGCCCCTAACCACTCCACTGCCCGTCACCCAAACTGTCCCACTTTCGACCCACCGTATGGAAACCCATGCTCAGCATAAGATTTGCAAACCAAAAGTACACTTTAACCTATCGACTCAGACTATCTCACCTATACCTAAAAATCCAAAATTAGCCAAGCTTGACCCGAATTAGAGTGCGGCCATGCGTGAGGAATTTAATGCGCTCACTTCACAAATTACTTAGGATCTTGTCCCGAGACCAGAGGGGGTGAATGTGATTCGTTGCATGTGGCTATATCGTCACAAATTCAGATATAATTGTGAGCTTGAACGCCATAAGATGAGACTTGTGGCAAATGGCACGGGGCAACAAGAGGGAGTTGATTATGGTGAGACCTTCAGTCCAGTGGTTAAACCAGCCATTATTCGCACTGTTTTGAGCATATCTATGGGAAAGAACTGACTGATTCATCAACTTGATATGAAAAATACATTCTTACATGAGGATTTGAAATAAACCATATATATGTATCAACTGCCTGGCTTTATGCATCAAGATTCTCCTCAGTATGTCTGTCGTATTCGAAAGGCACTCTATGGCTTGAAACAAGCCCTCAAGGCTTGGTATGAGCTTTTTTCCACTTACATCATGCAGATTGGGTTCGTGTGTAGCAAAATTGAAAACTCACTTCATACCTTTTGCTCTATGTGGATGATATTATTCTGACTGCCTCATCTGATGTGCTGAAAAATGAAATCATTACCCAGCTCAAATCCAAATTTGCTATGACAAACTGCAAGATCATGCCCACTCTACAATGTTCCTGTGCCAGCATAAGTATGCAATAGAAATATTTTACAAGGCTAAAATGGCAAACTGCAAGATTATGCCCACTCTAGTCAACTAAATGTCAAAACTCAGTGTCGATGATGGGGATCTTGTACTCGATCCTTCTATTTATAAGAGTCTTGCTGGTGCACTTCAGTATCTTACCTTCAATAGGCCCAATATTGCCTATGCCGTTCAACAGGTGTGTTTGTTCATGCATGCTCCCAGGGAGCCTCACTTTTTCGCTCTTAAACGTATCATTCGGTATGTTAAGGGTACTCTTGACTACATATTACATCTTTATCCATCTGCACCAACCAGGCTGATATCATATACAGACGCCGATTGGGGCGGTTGTTCAGACACATGTCGATCTACTTTCGATTACTGTGTATTTTTGGGTGATAATCTCATCTCATGGTCTGCTAAACGGCAAACCACGATATCCCATTCGAGTGCAGAAGCAGAATATAGAGGCGTTGCGAACGTTGTTGCCGAGATCTGCTGGCTCAGAAACCTTCTTCTAGAGCTTCACTGTCCATTACGTAAGACATCTCTTGTCTACTGTGATAACATATCTGTTGTTTAATTGTCTCATAACCCGGTTCAGCATCAGCGAACCAAACATATTGAGATGGATATTCATTTTGTTCGTGAGAAGGTTGACATGGTCATGTTAGAGTGTTACATGTTCCTTCTTCATATCAGTACACATATATATTTACTAAGGGACTTCCTCGGCACCTGTTCCTTGACTTCAGATCCAGTCTCAGCGTTCGGCCTCCTCCCGCTCCGACTGAGGGGGTGTGATAGAGAATATATTAATATTCTCCATATATTCTGTAATTATTATTCTAGTGTAATTATGTAAAGTAGAGATCCTTCTCCAATTAGGTTTGTAAATTGTAAACACCTATAAGTATTCCATTAATGAGAAGCCTCCAACTAAGAAGAATTACACTATTCTACAATATGTACCAAAAAATCTTTGTCAAAAGGAAAGATTTTTTTAAAAAAGAATTATAACCAATTTACTTTCTCATTTGCAGTTAATTTATTTGAAGTCCCACCAATAGAAACGCACGAGAAATAAGTTGATGAAAAATGGTGGAGCATATAATAGTAAAAGTTCTAGATCTTTGCGTAATATTATTCTGGGCTAATATCATGAATAGTCATTCAAATTTTATTTAATATCCATAAGTATTATAACAGACAGATAAGTTAGTAATACCTACTACTACAACAATAATAACAACAATAACATATCTAGTGTAATTTTACAAATGAAGTCTAAAAAGGATGAAGTTTACGCAGACCTTACACTTACCTTGTGAAGGTAGAAAGGATGTTTCTTATAGACCTCGGCTCAAGTAAAACATATCAAAGTAGGTTTGAATACGAAAAACAACAATAAAGAAGCCATGTTGAAGATAATGAAGAAAATAATTGTAGTAACAACATAATCGATACAAAAAAAATGCTAAATTGGATTTCTAAGAAAATTAAAGTATATATCATCGGTCGCTAAATGTTCGGGTTCGAGTTATGAGAACAAAATCCTCTTTAGTAGGGAGTGTTTTTACTTTCAAAGATAGACTTTTCATGATAAATTCTAATTAGTCGGGTCTCACAATAGGTAAGGAATGCCGAGTGAGAAAAATACCCATCATCCCTATTTTTTCACCAATTCTCTTTGTACACAATATGAAATAATATCACTTGGACTAGAAAAGTATATAATATACGATTAAAATTAGTTCGTTCGTGCACGAAATAGAGAAGAAGAAAATTATATACTCCGTACGTTGTATGTATTAGAGACGTGCCGAACGCGTAATGAAGCTTTTCTATAGTTGGATAAATTTACTAAGTGCCACGTGTCCAACGCATGACAAATTGCACGTATTCTTTTTATTTTTTTATTTTTTATATTCAGGTTCTTTACTTACACCGGACTATTCCTAAAGATAGTAGTTCCGATATCTCAGCACTACTTCCAGTAAATCGCGGGATGTGCGTGAATGACCAGAGTTTGAGAACAGAGCAACTGATATCACCTACAAGGTCACTCAACACTACTACCAGTAAATTTCACGTATTCTATAGCCAACCCAATTAGGAGAGATGAAAAGATTTATAATTTTTGAGAAGATTTTTTTATTTTTCAACGGCATTTGACACTCGCATTGTGATCCGATTAAATTTGAATTCGCCTAGAAGAATCTCATATTGAGGGACAAGGCGCTTTCTAACAAAGAATTAGACTCCATACTCAAGACCAAAAAATCTAACCTGAAACCTCTATATAAGAAAAAAAGAGAAGTTTAATAAATGAGGAGTTAACTTTTTTATGATAAATATATTACCCTTAGTTTTATGTACTTTAAAGTATTTAATTTTTAGGGAAGGTAGCTTTTTTAGTCCTTGTGTGATTGCATTATACCTATTTTAGTCTTTGTAATATTAGGGTAAGCATATTTGACCTTCAATTAGACAGTGTGATTTTAGTCCTTTAACTAACAGATCAAACAAAATAACGGTCTGTTAAATTACAGAGGGGCAAACCAGACATTTCCTATGTTATTTTTAATGCATACACTTAAAAGAAAAACTGAAAGAATCCTATTTTTGTGTTTTAATCGTTTTTGTTAAGAGTCCTACATCGAAAATGGAATGAGAATTTGAATTCATTATATGAATTTATTGTTCAAATCCATATAAGGAGTCTAAATTCTCATAACATTTCCGGACTCTTAACAGTTTTGACACACCCTCTCTCTAAGCTAATCAATTCTTTGTAGTTAATTTTTTCTTTCATTCAACTGTGAATGGCCAAAATCATCCGTTATTTGTTCATGGTCTCCCCTTTATCTACAAGTGGGGGGTAATATTACTCCATTTCTTCTTCTCTCTCTTTTGGATCTTGCAGAGAAGGTTAGTACTATGTCTGCCTGCCTTGGCCCAAGTCTCTTTTCATTTAGTTTTTCAATTTTAACAAATGGAAGACATTCATATAGAAATTTTTGAGATTAATAAAAAAAAGATGTTACTTTAAACGATAAAGAAGAATCAAACCGGCAAAGAAAAACGATTGTTCTCTGCATGCTTGGATCAGAGAGATCAATCTTGAAGATAACAAACCAAAGTAAGTGCAGAGTGTTTTGTTCATTTCTACTTACCACCACGTATAATGACTAACCCACCAAATTATAGTACAAGAAAGAATTCATAAAGTACAATTATACTAGAAATAAATACTCAAATTTGCCCTCTGCAATATCTAACAGACCGTCATCCCGTTTGATGTCTGTTAGTTAAAGGACTAAAATCACATACATTGTTTAATTGTGTTGGACTACAAAGGATTGCAGGAACGGAAATTACAAGTAACTGCTTATGTAAGAATTGAAATTACAATTCAACTAGAAAACTGAAAATTACAATAGAACGACAAAACTGAAATTACAATTTTGTTGAAGAAGAAAAACTGGAAACTGTTTTTGCTGAGTCGAGTGTGGCACTTTGTCCTTAAGACAATATTGCCCCGTATGTATCATTTATACGTCCCGAACAATTCGTCTCCCAAGATAAAACAGCAATGGAACTATTGAGCAAAGGAAACTCAAGAGCTACAGTGAAGAATATTGAATAATGAAATGATGCTTGGAAGATTAGGAAGAAACTGCTTTCTGCTTTGTGTATTTTTCGTGTATATCAAGTGTCTCAACAATGGTGTAAGGGGTGTTTATATAGGAGGAAGAGCGACTGTTTGACTGCCTCCATAACAACCACTATTGGCCAAATAATGACCATTATGGAGGTAGTAAAGCCACCACATAAATGGAGAAAATTGCCAACGGATTGGCCAATATAGGAGGTGTAATTCAGCCAAAATAAATAGCTGAATTGAGTGCCGGACGTTTCGTTCTGGACCGTCGAAATTCTGACTTTCTGAAAACTTCAGGGACCAAACTGTACATCTTGAAACTTCAGGGACCAGTGACCCGTGACCCGTGAACCCGTAAACCCGAGAACCCGGAACACGGAACTCGGAACCGGAACCGGACCGGACGGGCGGGCGGCGGCGGCGCGCGTGTGGTCTTTCCTCGAACCGAAGCACATCTAGGTCTTCCCTCCTTTAAACACATGGGATACCCCTTGGAGTCCCAAACCCCAAACCACTTTCGAGTCTTATATACACAACAATTCTTTCTTCCTCTACCGATGAGGAAGAATTGAACACAATACCACACTTTTCATGCTTCAAACACCTCACTTCGTGAACCAATATCTCTTTTATTTCTCAATGAAATTTGACGATTCTTGCCCTACGGTTATCTACGTACTTAGTAGATCATGCATGTGTGAAGAACTGAATTCTCCAACATACATAACACTAGTGTTTAAGCCGTTAAAGTTGGTCGGTCGCAACTCCCGCCAAAGGCTAATTTCCAACAATCCCCTCTTGAAAGAGATTTTGGCGCACTCACATGGTGTCTTTTCATTTCCAAAGAATATTTCAATGGACCGATGTTGCATAAGGAGAGGTAGCCTCGGCTTTGAACCTTCCATAGTTGAATACCATCGGACTTACTTATCGCGGTGAACGTGATGTCTTGAACCGTCGTGTTTAGTGTAAGCCAAGACAATGGTACCAACACAACAAATTCCCTTACTCTCTTCTTCGTAATGTTTTGTCCGTTTTGGCCATGGACAACGTCTTGGATTCTTAAGTGCGTTCATTTTGAGGCGGCCCGTCCTCGCACTTAAATAGGTGGTCTCCTACAAGGTATCCTGCTATACCCCACTTCACAAGTGTTAGGAACCATTAAAAGTTTCCCAAGAACCTAACCTCAACGTTGAGGATCATTACAGTTTTGAAAACTTAACCTTTACCCATACCGCAGATAGCACTTAATGTCTATCGCGGAACGGCTTTGGATTTGGTGTTTCTTTTCGTAAATCACTATCCGAAGTGCTCATACTTCCACCGAAGCGATCAACTCGAACCTTTACAACTTCGTTTTCCCATTGAACCAAATTACCGGGATCTCCAGCTTCGTAAGGTTGGGTTACCACCGTATCGGTCCTTATATTTTGGGTTTTAAGCCCATTCCCCTAGACACGTGCAAGCCATCCATCGATCTTTGGGTAAGCCCTTTGTCAATGGGTCCGCTATATTATCCTTTGACTTAATGTAATCAATGGATATTATACCCGTGGTGATCGCTTGCCTAACGGTCTTATGCCTCCGTCGAATATGACGAGACTTGCCGTTGTACATAGCATTCCGTGCCCTTCCTAGAGCCGACCGACCGTCGTCGCAGGGATCATTACCGAAGGTACGGGTTTGTTCCAACACGGAACATCCTCTAAGAAGTCATGAAGACACTCACCTTCTTCTCCCCGCTTTGTCTAAAGCGATAAACTCCGATTCAATCGTGGATCGGGCGATGCAAGTTTGCTTAGAGAATTTCCAAGACACAGCCCCCACCACCAATTGTAAATATTACCCATCGGTGGACTTGGTGTTCTCTATATCGATATCCAGCTTTGCATCATTGTACCCCTCTAGTACAAATGGATATCTCGAATAGTGCAACACGAAATTTAACGTGTATTTCGTGTATTGTAATACCCGATTCAACGCCTTCCAAAGTGATTATCACTTGGATTACGGGTGAACCTAGCCAACTTATTGATCGCATAAGAAATATCGTGTCGGGTGCGCTTTGTGATATACATCAAACTACCGATCACCCGTGCATATCGCTCCCGGTATACAGTGCACCAAGATTTTTATCAAGCTTTTGATTTGTATCCATTGGTGACGCTATCGAGAACTGTCTAACATCTTGAACTTTCTCAAAACATCCTCGATGTAGTGAGACCGAGATAAGACCAAATCCGTCGACGTCTTAGAGATTTTAATCCCTAGGATGACATCTGCGATACCCATATCTTTCATGTCGAAGAATTGTTTCAACATGTTCTTAGTCTCTAGGATTACTCTAGGACTGCTTCCTGTGATCAACATGTCGTCTACATACGTGCATATCATAACAAATGAGTCAGAGTTACCTTTCGTGTAAACACATTTATCACACTCATTAATGGCGAACCCCTTCGATAGTAGAGTACTATCAAATTTTTCGTGCCATTGCTTCGGGGCATGTTTCAGCCCGTATAGAGATTTGATAAGTCGACAGACTTTCTTCTCTTGCCCTTGAACCACGTACCCCTCGGGTTGGTCCATATAAATTTCTTCTTTCAAATCACCGTTTAGGAAGGCTGTCTTAACATCCATCTGGTGTATCTCAAGGTCACGCAAAGCTGCGATCGCAATAAATACCCGTATGGATGTCATCCGGGATACCGTAGAGTATGTGTCAAAGTAGTCAAAGCCTTCTGTTTGTCGATAGCCCTTGACTACCAACCTGGCCTTGTACTTGTCTATAGACACATCTGCCTTGTATTTCCGTTTGAGTATCCATTTACAACCCAACGGTTTATTTCCCGAGGAAGATCAACCAACTCCCACGTATGGTTATGCAGAATGGAGCCTATTTCACTCTCAATAGCTTCTTTCCAGAGCGGTGCTTCTGGAGTTGACAACGCCTGAGCAATTGTCCTTGGTTCATCATTAACCATATAAGCTACAAAGTCAGGACCGAAGGATTTATCCTTCCTAGCCCTTTTACTTCTCCTTAGATCCATCTCTGGAGTCTCCAAGTTCTGAGAATCTGGAACACTAGATTCCAGATGTTCCGCCACCTCAAGATTCGCTAGATCTGAACCATGCAGATCCGGGCAATCAAGGACTCCCGGTTCTTGAGAGCTTTGTGCATAACTTCGTTTGAGAGAGGTTATGTCTTTTTCCTTTCTAGGAAAGGTACTTTCAAAGAATAGAGCATTCATTGATTCCATTATTGTACCCTGGTGGATATCTGGAATATCTGACTTATGCACTAAGAAGCGATAAGCACTACTGTTATTTGCATATCCGATGAATATGCAATCTACAGCCTTAGGCCCAATCTTGACCTGGCTTTGGCTTAGGTACTTCACCCTTTCCAGACAACCCCACACCTTAAAATACTTGTAGGTGGGTTTCTTTCCTTTCCATGATTCATATGGAGTTTTGTCCTTACCCTTATGTGGGACTCTGTTAAGAATCGTATTAGCGGTAAGGACGGCTTCTCCCCACATGTTTTGGGGAAGTCCGGAATTGATAAGCAAGGCATTCATCATTTCCTTTAATGTGCGGTTCTTACGTTCCGCCACACCGTTTGATTGAGGTGAGTATGGAGCCGTCGTTTGATGAATAATGCCTTCTTGGGCACGTATTCCTCAAAAGGCGCTACATATTCTCCCCTCTATCGCTACGAATGGATTTAATCCATAGGCTAAGTTGATTCTCAACTTCTGCTTTGTAACGTCGGAACGCTTCAAAGGCTTCATCCTTACTTTTTAACAAGTAAAGGTAACAATACCTTGTGCTATCATCTATAAATGTCACAAAGTACTTGTTCCCCCTCTAGTTTGTGCAAACTTCAAATCACATATATCCGTGTGAATAAGTTCTAGAGGAGCGGTATTCCTTTCGACGGATCGAAAAGGAAGCTTGGTGAGTTTTGCCTCTACGCACACCTCACACTTATGTTGAGGGTTTATGTCGATAGAAGGCAACAACTCCATCTTTACCAGCCTTTGAATAGACTTGTAGTTTACGTATCCTAATCTATGATGCCATAAATTAGAAGACTCAAGCAAATAAGAAGAAGACTCAACTTTATTTCCTTGACGCAATACGTACATGGCATTCACTTTGAAGAGGCCTTCACAGACGAAGCCCCTCCCTACAAATGTGCCATTTTTAGTGAGTACAAACTTATTGGATTCAAATACTAGCCTAAAACCAAAGCATTAACCAATAAAGGTCCGTAAATTAAATTTCTTCTAATCTCTCGGGGACGTGCATCACTTCCTTCGAGTAAGTTCCTTGCCGGAAGTCATCTTCGTGACCACCTTTCCAACCCCCATCACGTCGGAAGAAGCGTTTTTGCCCATGAACAGCCTTCTTGTCGCCGATCGGTGTGTACGTGGAGAAGGCATCTTTGTTGGAACAGATGTGCCTAGTAGCACTCGTGTCCACCCACCACCGCATCGGATTCTCCACCAAGTTGGCTTCTAGCACCACCGCAGAGAATTCCTCGATCATGTCATCCAGGAGCGTGTCCTTGACGACGTTTGCTTGAGCCTTGCCTTTAGACTTGGCTTTCTGCTTTGTTGCTCCGTCTTGAGCTTGCGGCATTCCTTGATCCTATGACCAGGTTTTCCACAAGGTGATGACAATTACCTCTCGAACATCTCTCGCTACGGGGGCTTTGCCGTCTTTCTCGGAACTTCCGCTTCTTGCTTGAGTTCCTTTTGGCCTCGGCCCGATTCGCCTTCGCCTCGGCAGGTTGTCTACCATTTGGCAAGGTCTTCTTATTATCTTCCCGGATTTGCGCTTTGATAACAAGCTCTTCAAAGGTCATCTCCTTTGTCTTGAGTTTCAAGTAACTCATAAACTCATTCCATGAAGGAGGTAACTTTTCAATCGCCGATGCAACCAAAAACTCGCTCGTTTGGTTTCGGTCCTTCCAAATCCAGGTAATGTAAAATCATTTGGAATTCTCGAACTTGGGACATCATCATCTTATCGTCCACCATTTGGAATTTTAGAAATTTCCCAACGATGAACTTCTTAGTACCCGCATCTTGTGCGTTGTACTTCTTTTGCGCTTTTCCCACAAATTTTTGGCGGTGCCAACGGTGCAATAGACCGTGTAGAGAGGGTCCGTCAAGCGATTCAAGATATAGTTTTTGCACATGAAATCGCTATGATTCCATGCGTCACGAACCATCTTCATGCCATTAATGACATGGATACCAAGGCCCCCTTCACCCGTTTCATTAGGCGAAGAGTCCATTTCATCTCCAGCTTGTGGAGGATCTTCCGTAAGGAACCGGGCCATGCCCATAACTGTTAAGTAAAACAGCATCTTTTGAATTCTGATCCCATGAATTTTTTAGGGCGATCATGGTGGTGTGAAGAAGAGGGTGGAGCTCCAACAGTCGGGAAGGCAACAGTGTTACTGCCTTGAGCAGGAGCCGCAGCAGCAGCAGTGAAGGCGGCGGAGTTACTGCCTTGGCCGCAGCTAGCGGCGTGGCGGGAAGGCAACAACGTTGCCTCGAGAGGCAGCAGCAGTAGCAGCAACATCGGTCATATTTCCAGCCATGTTATTGCAGGAACGGAAATTACAAGTAACTGCTTATGTAAGAATTGAAATTACAATTCAACTAGAAAACCGAAAATTACAATAGAACGACAAAACCGAAATTACAATTTTGTTGAAGAAGAAAAAAGCGGAAACTCGTTTTTGCTGAGTCGAGTGTGGCACTCTATCCTTAAGACAATATTGCCCCGTATGTATCATTTATACGTCCCGGACAATTCGTCTCCCAAGATAAAACAACAATGGAACTATTGAGCAAAGGAAACTCAAGAGCTACCGTGAAGAATATTGAATAACGAAATGATGCTTGGAAGATTAGGAAGAAACTGCTTTCTGCTTTGTGTATTTTTCGTGTATATCAAGTGTCTCAACAATGGTGTAAGGGGTGTTTATATAGGAGGAAGAGGGATCTGTTGATCGCTTCTCCATAACACCATTATTGGCCAAATAATGGTCATTATGGAGGTAGTAAAGCCACCACATAAATGGAGAAAATTGCCAACGGATTGGCCATTATAGGAGGTGTAATTCAGCCAAAATAAATGGCTGAATTGAGTGCTGGACGTTTCTGTTCCGACCCGCCGACCCGCCGACCCGCCGACCCGAGAACCCGGAACACGGAACTCGTAACCGGACCGGACGGGCGGGCGGCGGCGGCGCGCGTGTGGTCTTTCCTCGAACCGAAGCACATCTAGGTCTTCCCTCCTTTAAACACATGGGATACCCCTTGGGGTCCCAAACCCCAAACCACTTTCGAGTCATATATACACAACAATTCTTTCTTCCTCTACCGATGAGGGAGAATTGAACACAATACCACACTTTTCATGCTTCAAACACCTCACTTCGTGAACCAATATCTCTTTCGTTTCTCAATAAAATTTGACGATTCTTGGCCCTACGGTTATCTACGTACTTAGTAGATCATGCATGTGTGAAGAACCGAATTCTCCAACATACGTAACACTAGTGTTTAAGCCGTTAAAGTTGGTTGGTCGCAACTCCCGCCAAAGGCTAATTTCCAACAAATTGAAGGTCACATGTGCTTAACCTAATATTACAAGGATTAAAATAAGCATAATGCAATAACACAAGGACTAGAAAAAGTCATTTTCCCTAATTTTTATTAAAGATTTTTTGAAAATGAATTTTTGGATCTATCATAAATAACCTCTCTACCGTCAGAAGGAAGATCTACGTACACTCTATTTTTTCCAGACCCAACTTCGTGAGATTATACTGGGTATGTTGTTTGAAAATGGCCTAAGATTTCTTCATTATTTTTTTCTTTCTTTCTTTCAATTATTTTTCCTTTCCTTGATAAAAAAAGCCATCCTATGAATGTTTCATTCAAACAAAGATGACAAGGACGAAAAAAAATGAGAAATGTAAATAAAGAAAACAGCCTCCCACGCTTTATTTTAGGCTGTCTTATTTTGTCTTTTATTATCAATTTAAATCTTTTATTTCTTTTCAAGATATTGGTTACAGCAATGTTTATGGAATGCTAAGTCAAACATAGAATGTCACCGGCAACCCGCGTCTTTTATTTCTATTCTATTATAATAGTGTTAATAGATAGTTTTTTGGTAGTACTTTTTTAAGTATATGAAAGATTGATTATAATGCTTGAATTTAAAAAAGAGTTGTTTTTCTCTTTTTTAGAAAAAGATCGATGTTAATCTTAGAATACATTTTCTAGTTATAAATACCAAAAATTGACTTTGCGATGGAATTATTTTCTGAAAAAGGACTATCTTAGTAGCATATGAGTCATATTGATCAACATACGTTTTAAACATGATACTATAAGTTAACACAATTCAAGAACTCTCCAATTGTGAACTTTCATGAACACATATACAATAATACAATTAGATATTACAAGGTTCTTAATACTAATACAGTCCATAATGCTGTAGTAGTAACCAATTATTGCGTAGAAGCAAATGATGTGCATTATCAATTGAAGGAAAATACAACAATCTAAAACACATAGTTCTTTTCAAGATTCTCCAATATTTGTTTCATTAGTCGATAGTATAATCACATGTTAAGAACATGAACTATACCATAAATATTCACAGTCTAAAATCGTATCTGAGTTACAGAAAAGAATAGTGCTCCAAACGAACAATCAAGAATCTTACTTCGAAGTTCTTCACGGAGAAAAAGAGAGTTTTTTTTTAATTTATTGGGAGGAGGCAGAGAAGAAAGTTACTTCTTTTCTTCTGCAGATTAAGCCTTTTTTATTTTGCTGAAGGGCTACAACTTTTTGGGACTTTTCCAAAAGTTGTGTCTTTTCCTTTTTTCCATTTTATTTAATAATATATATAAAACATATTATATATATTTACTTATTTGGATATGGATTTGGGTTGACCCACGTGGGCGATCCAAATCCAAATTAAATTTAATATTCAAAACCAAAAGAAGAAGATAAAAAAAGACGCTCCATGAATTTTTTTTCTTCAAACAAAGATGAAAAAGTAGATAAAAAAAGAAGAAAATGAAATGAAGAAAACAGCTGCCCACGGTTCACTTTAGGTTGTCTTTTGGAAAAAAATAGAAAAATCATTACAACTAACACAATAACCATGTTGCAATATATCCACAATAAGGGTAACTTCTTTGTAGCTTCATAGTTCATACTGCTAATTTAATTTTCATATTTTTTTGGGGTCTTTTATTCTTTATATAATCTCTTTATTTATTTCCATTGGTTTATAGATGCAAAGTCAAACATATATAGTCACAAGGTCAACATCTAGTGTCATTTTGATTTTTTACTTCTTTTTCATTTCAGGCGAGGGGAATTTTGGTTTTCTTTACTCACCAATTTTGTCTCTTGTTCATCAGAATGGTGTATGTATTATGATCAATCATTAGTGAGTTCACAATTTTTAAACAAGTAGTGTGCCCATTACATATTTCTGGTAACATGTGAATGAAATATAAAGATATAATTTTGTAAATAAATGTTTTATTATTATGCATATAAGTAATAGTTTTAACTTTTTCAATCGGGAGCACTGGACTACTGGTGTACCCACCAATATTCACCAATCGTCTAGTGTTCTAATGAAAACTTTCGACATAACAAATTAATAACAATGTATAAGTGTAGTTAGAGAAAGTGGTATATGTGACATGAAAAGTTAAAATAGTTATAAGAAAAATGATTTGGATAGAAAATGTTTTTTCTAATTAAAACATATTTTCTTGTAACCAAAACAACACCAGAAAATGAAAAATAAGTTCCTAAAAGGTGACTTGCATACTACATTGTAATGTAACTATATAAGGAGCTCGAGCCTGCACTTTAAGACTTTGAACTGTTGAGAAAATTAAGAAAAAAAACCAAAAAAAAATTGTAATACGATGACCATCTTGTGAAGGGGAGCCTTGGAGTTAGAGATGGCAGTGGATTCTGGATCCGGTTCGGATCTGGTGGATCCAAATTCGTTTTATAGGATATGGATCTTTAAAATTTGGACCCGATGGATCCGGATCCGTTTCTGACGGATCAGATCTGGATCTGGATCTTGTATTTGAGATCCGTATTCGGTCCACATCCGACACGTGGATTCATTTTTTATTAAATATATCCATAACGTAGAATATAATTTTATAAGTATTTTTTTAAAAAAAAATCATAATTTATGTATTTTACATTCAAATTTGGACTTTATTTTTTAAATGGTTCATACGTTTAAGCTCATAATTCTCAAAAGACCCAATAAAAACTAAGCGGAAACATATCTCTAACAAAAGAAACCCTACCAGCTCCAAGCCTCCAATTCTCAATGTGAATTATTTATTTCTGTGTACGTTTCTTTAAATTGCTCAGATTAAATTAGATTAATATTGTTGCAACTTAAATATGGGGAATGAATGTGTGTGGTGTTCAGTAGCTATTAGTATACCTTAGCTTTGAATTTTCATTATGGTTAGTTTTAAGTTAATATAAATGGAATAGGCAGATTTGTAATCAAGTATTATATGAATTATTGTTTGGAATTAGCTGTTAATGTGTTCTAATTGGACTGTCTTAGATTTTTTTCTGACAGTTAGTCTAAGTCAAGACTTATAAGTTAGCTGCTAATTAAAGCTTTTGTGGTTTACGGATCAACATTAATATTGTCTGCAAATATTCTACTGAAAAAGGACTGCCCCGAGTTCATTAATCAGGCTGTGTTTGGATATCTTTGACAGTCCTATTTTTTTATTATGTGATTATTTGAGAATGGGAATATTATTCAAGGCAAAAATTTTTACATGTGGATCCAGATCCGATCCGTGGACCCGGTGAATTCAATGGATCCGGATTTGGATATGATTTTTATGGACCCTATGGATTTGGATCCGGATCTGGAACCAGGTATGAAAAACGGATCTGGATCTGGATCTAGTAGGATCCGGTCCAGATCTGATCCGTTGTCATCCCTATAGTTGGAGTAACTTGTAAAGTTGTTGTCATGTGACCAGAAGGTCGTTGGTTCAAGCTGTGGAAACAACCTCTTGCAGAAATGTGAGATAAGACTGCGTACAATAAACACTTGTGGTCCGGCCCTTCTTCGAACCCCGCGCATAGCGGGAGCTTAGTGCACCGGGCGGTCCTTTTACCATGACCATCTTGTATCATATCAGTAAATGCATGATAGAATTTTGAACTTTAATTTACAACAAACCCTCCAATTATATAACTTTTTTTTGGAAAACATATATTATAAGGCCATAACTGATACTAAACAGAGCATAAAAGCACAGTCCGATGCACGAAGTATCGCACATTCTTATAGAATTCGGGAAGGGCCGCACCTCAAAGGGATATAATATAGGCCGTCTATCCTAATGCAAGTATCAATGACTGATTTCACAGCTCAAACTCGTAACCTATAAATCACACAGAGACAACTTTACCTTTACTACTAGACTCCCCTTCATACTAAATAGAGTGCATAAGCAAAAAATTATGCATTTATGAATGTAAACAACAATCTAAATGAAATTTTCAGTTAGGGTAGCACATCACATATTGTCATAACAAATGTAATATCCAAACACCAAAAAATAACTCAGTTCTACATACACAAGAATGTTATGTTAATCACAAAAAGTCTACTACATATATTTTTATGAGACAGAAATCTACATAGATCTCAGGACAAGCAAAATATGGTTTGTTACTATTCAATTTGTGGTCTATATAATTGCATGCTCCATCCCATCGTAGAGACAGACAACTCATTTCCAGCTTCATTACTGCGGAATGACATAATATATCTTTAAAATGATCACCTCCAGTAACCAGGTTGCTGTTGTGGTGGTGGATAACCTCCAGGATTATAACCTAAGGCTGAGGATGGTGGGAAGCCAGGAGCTGGTGCTGGATAACCTTGCTGAGGGGGAGGTTGTGGTTGACCGTAAGGTGGGACCCCGTAGGACGGAGGATATCCTACAGTGGGCCCGTAAGGCTGATCAAGCCGCGACATCTGCTGCATGGGTGGTATTGTCATTGGTGCATCACCAAACTTGCCATCTCTTTTGTCCAATTCAATCTTGTGTTGTGTCTGCCATCTCAACATGAGTAGTAATATTAAACGAATAACTAGCGAGCAAGTTGGGATCGGCTGTCCTATCTGAATCCTGATTGACCATGTTACTTCATTTGAAACTATAACTGGAAAAAGGCTATTTATATAGGTATAATGTAACATAAAATATCGGTTCTAAGAAAAAGGTGATTTTATAGTGAAATGTTGGTGTATAAGGTGGCTGTTATATAAAGGTCTGACGATATGTCTTTCTTGTTGATTACAATGGTGCAGGAAACGGAAATAAGTAACTGCTAAGTATTACAACAAAATGAAATTACAAGAAACTGAAATTTCATTAAACTGGAAGAAGAAACTGATTGCTGGGTCGAGTGATGACACTCTGTCTTTAAGACAAGATTGCCCCGTATATATCCTTTCTACGTTCTGGACAATAGTCTTCCAAGATAAAACAACAACTCAACAAATGAGCAAAGGAAACTCAAGTGTTACTTTAAAGAACTTAGTGTAATGAAATGATGCTGGAAAGTAGTAGGAAGAATCTGATTTCGTTTGTGTGTTCTGTGTAGTCTCAACAATTGAGCAAAGGCTTCATTATATAGTGCAAGGAGGGGACTTATCAACTGGCCACATAATTGTTGTTACTGGCCAAGTAATGACAATTAGAGAGGTAGTAATTCAGCCAAATAAATGACGAATTGATGTGCAACGGATTAGAGCTTTTAGGGAGAGCTATTCAGCCAAGTAATGACTGAATTGATGTGCATATTAATGGAGGTTAACGTTCCAAAACCAACAACAAAAGCACAAGTTCTCCGCCCAATTTAATTTACCTGAAACTTCAGGGACCAAACTGTAAATATGAAGCAATTTGGGTCCAAAAAGATACTGTGACCTGAGCCCGGATGGGCGGGCGGCGGCGGCGCGCATGTGGGCTTAGCCTCGAACCAAAGCACATCTAGGTCCTCCCTCCTTCAAACACATGGGTTACCCATTGGGGTCCCAAACCCCAAGCCAATTTTGAGTCTTATAAACTAAACAAATCTTCCTTCCCCCACCGATGAGGGAGGATTGGTCTTTACCACATTTTCATGCTTCAAACAGCTCACTTCGTGGACCAATATCTCTTTCATTTCTCAACGAAATTTGACGATCATTGGATTATGCACGTGTGAAGAATCAAAGTCTCCAACATGCGGAACCCTAGTGTTTAAGTCATTAAAGATGGTTGGACGCAACTCCCACCAAAGAAAAATTTCCGACATTTCTTACATGCATACAAGCACAAACCCTGCAATCAAATGTGCAGCAAATTTAGTACAACAATGTTGAATTGTTTGCCGAAATAAATTATAGTGATGAATGTATAGAAGCTTACGTGTAGTAGACCGTGTCAGACATGCATGTTAAAATATGAGCAGCATCCTCAATTTCATCGTCTCCGGTAACTAGGGCCAAAATTCTACATAGGCAAGCAAGATACCCCAGGACTACCATGGTCCCCTAGTAGGAAGGAAGACGTGTTTGATCAAAACCCGTATATATACATGTATTACAAAATAATAAATGAGGGAGACATGGAGAGAGAACCTACAATAATGCAATTATCACATTTTGTTGTTTTTATGTTGAGTTCATCTTGCAACCGGAAGCGAGTTGAGCCCACTGAATTTCCAAAGCAACAACAAACCTGGTGCGTAAAATAAATATGGATAGAGAATACGTATATATTCTATAATTATTATTTTAGTATAATTATGTAAAGTAGATATTCTCACAATTAGGATTACAATTGTAAACACCTATATATATTGTATTAATGAGAAGAATGCAAACAAGGAGAATTACATACTTCTACATGGTATCAGAAGTCAAACCCTAACACCCTCCCTAAACCCTAAATCAATTCGGCCGCCCCCTCTCTTTCCTTGCTTCCGGCGGCCGCATGGCTTCTCCTGATTCCTCCTCCTCCACACAAGACGCCACACATCCTCCTCCTCTCCCAACACCTTTCATCCGGTGTTTGTCGTGACGAACATAAAAAACTTTATACCTTTGATTCTTGATCAGGAGGATGGACAATACTCTTCGTGGGTTGAGTTATTTCAAATACATGCTTGTGCCTACAACGTTCTTGATCACATCGATCCCACCACACCCCGTCCACCCAACGTCGACAACACGACGTGGAAAAGGCTTGATGCAATCGTCAAACAATGGATATATGACACCATATCCAAGGATCTACTTCATACTATTATGAAGACAGGTGCGTCAGCTCACAAATTATGGACAAGGCTAGAGGAAATTTTGCAAGATAACAAACATACACGTGCCGTGTATCTGGAGGAACATTTAATAATACTCGTCTTGAAAACTTTGCTAATATGTCCAACTATTGTAAATAATTAAAATTAGTTGCAGATCAATTATCTATTGTGGGCACTCCGATATCAGAAACAAAGATGGTTTTACAACTAATTAATGGTTTGCCAAAGGGTGAGTACGATACACTTGCAATAATGATCCAACAAGTCGATCGCCTCCCTAGTTTCAACAAGGTCCGGTCACAATTACTATTGGAGGAAACTAGACGTGCCAAACAAGACAAACATAATCAAAAGGCGTTGGTGATTGATGCACTGGTGACAGCCACAACACCTGCCGGACAACTGCTACACACGGACAGTCACCTTCCATGGGGTGGCTGAGGTGGCGGCGGAGGTCGAGGCCGTAGCAGCGGACGTGGAGGTAAAGGCAAAGGCCGGGGTGGACGGTCCAATCCCGGTGGACTAATGCAGCAGGCCCAATACCCATCTCAGTGGGCCGACCCACTGTCATGACCGATGCTCGAAAGTTAGGCCTCCCTCCTATGCCCTTACCCGATGGTACTGGCCCAAAGTAGTGGCCAGTGGCAGCAACCCAATATATTGGGTCCTCATCCGGGCCCACGTCATACGGGGCAGACACATCAGGCCCACGTCTCGGTGGCCCAACAACAACAACAATCATGTGGCCTCCTTACCCCTACCGAACTGGGCTAAGCCTACAACACTATGAATTTACGGTAGTACGACGATGCATGGTACATAGATATAAGCTCCACATCCCACCTCACTCGTAGCTCCAGTAATCTTCCTCAACTATTTAACTTGAACAATCCTCAATTTATTTTGGTAAAAAATGGCAATCGCATTTCAATTCAAGGATATGACACCACTCAAACACCACCACCACACCCTCTCTTTCCCCTAAAAAAATGTCCTATATGCTCCTATCATCATTAAAAACTTAATCTCTGTTAGAAAATTTGTTAGTGATAATTACGTATCGATTGAGTTTGACCCTTTTGATTTTTCTATGAAGGACCTACATACGGGGACAACTCTTACGATATGCAATAGTGTGGGAGACCTCTATCCTTTCTCATCCAATTCCGCTGCAAGTGTAAATCCACATACCTCTCTAGCAACAATCTCTCCATCAACTTGGCACAGTAGACTTGGGCACCCCGGGAGCACCATTTTTTAATTCTCTTAGAAGTCAAAATTTGATTCAATGTAATAAAGGGAAATTTACCCAAAATTGTTATTCTTGTCCTTTAGGGAAGCATGTTAGACTTCTTTTTAAGTCGTCTTTGAGTGTTACTTTTTCTCCATTTGACATAATTTGTGTGAATTTATGGACATCTCCCATTAATAGCAAACTGAGTCATAAATATTATTTGTATTGTTAGATGATTTTTCTCATTTTCTTTGGATCTATCCGCTCAAATATAAGTCTCAATTTTACTCCACTTTTCTTGAATTTCGAACATATGTTAAGACACAATTTGAGAAGGACAAAAAATTGTTTCAATGTGACAATGGTCGTGAGTTTGATAATTTCCAATTTCATAAATTTTGTGCGGACAATGGCATGGTGTTTCGATTCTCGTGCCCCAAGACCTCACCTCAAAATAGTAAAGCATAAAGAATCCTCCGCACCATTAATAATATGATCCGTACCATGCACTTTCATGCTTCTCTTCCCCCTCCCTTTTGGGTCTACGCGTTACACATGGTAGCATACATTCTTAATATATTACCTACATGTACCCTTCAAAATAAAACCCCTACCGAAATTATATTCCATCGGATCCCTTCCTATGGTCACCTTTGGACTTTTGGTTGTCTATGCTACCCTAATCTCGCCTCCACGACTCCTCACAAATTAGCACCTATGACTACTCCTTGCATTTTCATGGGTTTCCCGTCAAATCATATGGGGTACTTATGCTATGATTTGTCTGCAAATAAATTCTAGTCTCTCGTCATGTCACGTTTGAGGAGAATTTTCCCTTTTGCAAACGTCTGTAAATTTCAAGTCACTGACTATGGATTCCTTGACGATTCGGACACTTCCCCTCTAATAAAAAATGAAATCCATGGAGCTAGTAGTCCGGCTCAATGCCCACTGCCCCCGTCATCTCCCCCGACACTGCCCCACAACCCGTCGACCACCCCGCTGATACCGTCGACCACCCCCTACCCATTGTTCCTGTCACTTCCACATTGCCCCACTGCTCATCGTCGACAACTCCACTGCCTCACTGCCACCCTTTACCGTCACCAACCCCCAACCCCCGTCGACCACCCCCTGCCCGCTGTTCCCGTCACATCTTTACCCCACTGCCCGAGCCTACGTCAGCCACAACCCACACAAACAGTCCTCATTACTATGCACCACATGGAAACCCGTGCCCAATACGGGATTTTCAAGCCGAAAGTCTACTTTAACCTGTCCACTCAAGCCATCTCACCTATACCCAAGAACTCAAAATTAGTCAAGCTTAATCCAAATTGGAATGCGACCATGCGTTAGGAATTTGATGCTCTCACTACACAACACACTTTGAATCTTGTCCCGAAACCAGAGGGGGTCAATGTGATTCGTTGTATGTGGCTATATCATCACAAATTCAGGGATAGTAGTGAGCTTGAACGCCATAAGGCGAGACTTGAGGAAAATGGCATGGGGCAACAAGAGGGAATTGATTGTGGTGAAACCTTCAGTCTAGTGGTTAAACCAGCCACCATTCACACTATTTTGAGCATTGCTATGGGAAAGAACTAGCCCATTCATCAACTTGATGGGAAAAATGCATTCTTACATGTGAATTTGAAAGAAACCGTATATATGCATCAACCACATGGCTTTGTGCATCCTTCGGCTCCTCAGTATGCCTGTCGGCTTCGAAAGCCACTCTATGGTTGAAGCAAGCCTCCAGGGCTTGGTATGACCGATTTGCCACTTACATCTTGCAGATTGGGTTCGTGTGCAGCAAAAGTGAAAATTCACTTTTTATTTTTCATCGAGGTAATGACACTGCATACCTTTTGCTCTATGTGGATGACATTGTCCTGACTGCCTCCTCTAATGTGGTGAAAAACGAGATCATTACCCTGCACAAATCCGAATTTGCCATGACAGACTTGGGTAAGTTGAGTTATTTCTTGGGGATTTTCGTGACCAGATCCGAGGATGCAATGTTCATGTGTCGGCATAAGTATGCAAAAGAGATTAAATACAAGACTAAAATGGCAAACTGTAAGATCATGCCCACTCCAGTTGACTCAAAGTCGAAGCTTAGCGCTAATGACGGGGATTCGGTGCTTGATCATTCTCTTTATAGGAGTCTTGCTGGTGCATTTCGGTATCTTACCTTGACTAGGCCCGATATTGCCTATGTTGTTCAGCAGGTGTGTTTGTTCATGCATGCGCCCAGGGAGCCTTACTTTACCGCTCTTAAACGTATCATTCGGTACGTTTAGGGTACTCTTGACTATGGACTACATCTTTATCCATCTGCACCGACCATGCTGATATCATACACGGACGCTGATTGGGGCGGATGTCCAGACACATGTCGATCTGCTTCTAGCTATTGTGTATTTTTGGGTGATAAGCTCATCTCGTGGTCTGCCAAACGGCAAGCCACACTTTCCCGTTCGAGTGCAGAAGCATAATATAAAGGCGTTGCGAACGTTGTTGCCGAGATTTGTTGGCTCAGAAACCTCTTTCTAGAGCTTCATTGTCCCTTACATAAGGCATCTATTGTCTACAGTGATTCTGCTGTCTACTTGTCTCATAACCCGGTTCAGCATCAGCGAACCAACCATATTGAGATGGATATTCATTTTGTTCATGAGAAGGTTGTCATGGGCCATGTTCGGGTGTTACATGTTCCTTTTTCATATCAGTACGCATATTTACTAAGGGGCTTCATCGGCAGTTGTTCCTTGACTTCAGATTCAGTCTGAGCGTCCGACGTCCTCCTACTCCCACTGAAGGGGTGTGATAGAGAATACATATATATTCTGTAATTATTATTTTAGTGTAATTATGTAAAGTAGATATTCTCATACAATTAGGATTACAATTGTAAACACCTATATATATTGTATTAATAAGAAGACTCCAAATAAGGAGAATTACACACTTCTAAAAATATATCAGCATATATTGCTTATGTATATTGTTATACAAATAAGCTCCAATAACTTCAGGGCAAATAAAGGAGATAAAACCTTATGGATAGGAAATGTGGGAAATGCACCTCAAAACAAAGCTTAACCAGCCAAATCCTAAGGAACCTAAAGCCTGATGTGTCTCAAATATACAACAATTTCCCCCGGGAGTTAGCTCAAATTTCAAAGGCCGATGGACTTGTGTCTTAGGTCATAGGTTCAAGCCCTACGCCAATCAAAAGGTTGAGGGGGGCCATCATCCCCGAGTTTCGAAGGTTGCAGTTAGCCCAAAGGGTCGACTCTAGATAGATTTCTCGGTCATAAAAGATGACATACAACAACTACACGGTGTTAGCTTGTACCAACATTTTGGACGAGTTAATCATACGTCAACGTTCCTCCAATGAGTTTCTTCCCATTTCCTGGAGAATTAAAAATCTCTTGCTTTTGATGTTATCTTACTTTATCACATCCCCTCGGAGAAATAATCATGAATATGCAGCATTTAAAATGAACCAACAATTTTGCTGACCTCAGTTACTAGGCAAATTCAGGGCATTTACTTTCTCCACACCTACCACTGCAGGGCATATAACCTGCGCAGCACTTATACCTGTTGCAGACAGAAATTTGTTAATAATTAAGAAAGGTAGTCATGTTACTCTTCGAAAAGGTTGACGGGTACGTGTCGGATCTCCGAAAGTAGTGCACTTTTAGAGTATTCGACACGGGTGTGGCAGCATATTTGGAGAGTTCAAGCAACATAGGTAACATGATACTGAAGAAAGAAAAAGTGTCTTACCTTCTCATATCACCATATAGAGCTCGTTTCCTTAGTACATAGGATGAACATGGTCCGCTGCAGTTGATGAGATCAGAGATGAAGTTACATAACTACTAAAAGTAGTTGCATAATATCAAATAAAGATCAGTAGAATAGCTGAGCAACACCAGGAAACTAATCTAATTTACAAAATAGCTAGCAAATGTATAGGTTAGGTATATTGAAGTATAAATATACATATGTATATTCCTATTTTCTCTTGTTGAAAATGGTTTAAATACTCACATCACCATGCTACATCCTTTTAGCTATCAGCTAATTTTGTCTTGTCCTATTAGTTTGCTAATCAGATCCATCAGAAGACAGACAAAATAATCAGTCAAAGAGTATTGTTCTTCAATATCTGCTACGACGCTAAGTTGCAGCCAAAGATTATGGTCTCCAATATTTGCTATGACACGAATTTTATTTTTTTTCATTCACATCACAGAGAAATACTAAAATCAAAAGTAGCTCAAAAGTCAAAAAAAAATCTGCACTTTGCTGTAAGCAAAGGGTTCCCTTCAGTTTACAAGCTAAATATTTTAACACACGTATCCACTTGACCTTAAATCGTATATTCTCAATGCCAATTTTATAAATTGTACAGTTCCAATGAATGTGATATGTGTTGGATATGTAAAGCGGTACGGGAAGTAAATAAATATTACAAGTGTTCGAAAGGATAAACAAATAAGTCAATATTATAATTGCCGCAAGCTGGTTGAGTCTTGAATCTTGATAACCTGAAATCAAGAAACACTAAATCTGGATTGTTACAACTGTGGCTGAGTCGAGAGATGGCTCTCTGTCTTTAAGACAAGATTGCCTCGTATATTACGTTAACGAACAATAGTCTCTCAAGATAAAACAATAACTAATCAACACTACAAAGAAAATAGGGTGATTCTGACAAAGAAAACAAACACGAAACGACTTGCTGAAGAATGGAAAAGGAAGGAAGAGTTTTCTGTTTGTCCACTGTTTCTGCTCACGTTTTTTGACTGAGTTTCTGTTGTTTTCGTTCTCTCTTCTGTTTGTGTCTTTTTCTAGTCTCAACAATTTAGCCAAAGGCTTCAATATATAGTATAAGGAGAGGGACTTATCAACTGCCAACTAATGGTTGTTAATAGCCAAGTAATGGCCATTAGTGAGGAGTTAATCAGCCAAGTAAATGACTGATTTAATGTGCATCATAAAGGAGCTTTTAGGGAGGAGTTATGTGCAGATTAATGGAGTTTTAACGCTCAAAAACTAATCCAAAAGGCAGGCAGAAACTTTCTGCCTTCCGTCGTTCCCAATTTCATCTTTCTAGAAACTCCAGGGACCAAACTGTAAATATTAAGCAATTTGGGTCCAAAAAGATAATATCAGCCCGGACCGGCGCGCGGCGGCGCGCGTGTGGACTTAGCCTCAAACCCAATCACATTTAGGTCCTCTCACCTTCAAACACATGAGTTACCCCTTGGGGTCCCAAACCCTTAGCCAATTTTGAGACTTATAAAGAGAACAATTCTTCTTTTTTCCATCGATGTGGTAGATTTGTCCCACACCATATTTCCATGCCTCAAACATCTTACTTCGTGGACCAATATCTCTTTCATTTCTTAACGAAATTTGACGATCCTTGGCCCTTCGATCATCTATTCACTTAGTAGATTATGCACGTGTGAATAGACAAAGCCTCCAACATGCGGAACCCTAATGTTTAAGTCATTAAATATGGGTGGACGCACCTCCCCACCAAAGACAAATTTCCAACAATATGTGTTTCATTGTAACAAAGCAATGAACAATTTCTGCAGATACAATCCTTACTCTTTCAATTCATCAAGTGGAAAATTGTTGCATTTCACCAAATTGGTGCTAAGCCAAATTAGGCTTCCTTTTTATGACAGTCCCTAGTTGATATAAAATGGGGTGATTGGAAATTGAAGAGCTATAGCTCAAACACATTTAGTTACAGCGTATATCTATTTCAAGGAATAGGATATCACAAAAACCAAGTGCGTTTAATACGAAGGAAAACATTTTGACATAATATGCAATAAAAAGTGTGTGATAGGGTATGAAGATATCGTTTTCTGATACATTTGAGTACTAAAGGTTACAACAAAACAACATACTCAAATATAATCTCACAAGTGGGGTCTGGAAAGGATAGAGTGTACGCAAACCTTAACTCTACCTTGGAAGGTAAAGAGGTTATTTCCAATAGACCCTCGGCTCAAAGGTTGTCAACAATATTACAATGTTGGTTGATATAAGTCGTATTAAGTAAGAGTTCCATATTAAGTGACAATGATCGTTTTTTCGCGCGGTTGATGGAAGATATTTTCTTTGGAGGAAATAGTTTATGTTAAGAGCCCACATCGAATATGGAAGGGAACATGGACTCCTTATAATCCTCACCTTACAAGCTAGCTTTTGGGTTGAGTTAGACCCAAAATTTATTCCTTCAGTTTCAACAATTCAAGGTAACCAAACACTATTCATCAAGGAAATCAATTTCAGCATGACGATGAAATGAACACCTTTGTAACCAACATTTAGACATAGCAATCAAATTCATGAAACAAACACAACTCAAGAGCAAACCAATAGCATTGGAGGAAAATAAACAGACGTAATACAACTCACCACCACAGTGCGAAACACCAATCTGCAAACCAAAACATGAAAAACAATTAGAAAGGCAAACATTCTCCTATCACAAAATACTTCCTTTATTTCAATAAAAAATAATGAGTTGCTCGGACCTTCAAAAATATCGACAGGTGCATATCGGATCCTCCAAAATAGTATTTTTTGGAGAATCCAATACGGGTGCAACAACATTTTCAGAGAGTCCGAACAACATTGAGTACTAGGGTCAAATCATCCAATTTTATCAATTCAAACATATTTCCTTCCAATATTAATGGGGTTTCTTTCATTTTTGGCTTGTCGGCCAATATTAATTATGGGTGCTAGCCACAATATACAAAATCTATACACCGATGATGTATATTATGTGTATATCGTATGTATACTTATACTAAATATACAAAACATATACATTTATCGGCTATTATATTTTAGAGTAATCCAAAAATGCAATTATCCCTATTATTGGCGTCATATGAAATAAAGAATTAGGTTATAGAGATTAAGAGAGAAGATTACATGGTGGATCGGCTTTAAGTGTGCCCATAAGATCAGTGCGCCATAAATTTTGAAAAAATTTACGATTATTTGCCTTATCAATGAACGCTTGTTGTGACGCCATTTTCAAATAAATCTCAAATTACTATGATCAAGAGCACAATGAATACGAAATCCTTTAATAATTTTTCGACCTTCGTCGATGAAGACGAAGTGTCTTGTGGCAGAGCCAAAATCAATTCAATTCTCTATTTGAGTGTTTTATACAATGAAAGATGAAAGTAATTTTTACAACAAGACACATCTCCTATCCTGTATGTTTTCTTTTCCATTTTCCCGTTATGAGATTGAATCTTGTACACTAAAAAATTTTATGGCCTAAAATTTGTTAGGTTAAAAAAAAAAATCAATCCATGGTCAAATTATGATAAAATGTGTAATTTATTTTTGGTGCTTTGAACATCAAATAATCTAAAATTCATCATATTCTAAACCTAACTATGTATCATTTGAATTTGAATTGACAGATAATTGAAGAAATTGCGTGGGGTGTTCTGGACCCCCGGGTAGTCTTTATCTTTTAGTTCCACTTAACAAACTGTTTAAAATATGGCCTCAAGGAAGCTATGCTACTATAATCCAAGAGGATGGACAATTTTGTTGTTGTTCATGATGCATAAATTTTAGTTGTAATGTATGCGTAAGTAAGTTCGAGATATTTTAATATGCTATAGAGAGTAAAGATAATGTAATGTGTTGTATATTGTGCATGATTTTTCAGTTGTATTGATTTACTTTTTTAAAGGGCATTTGATTATTTAATTATGATAATATCTAATTATATTTTTTCTAACATAATATAATAACACACATTTTCAGTTAAAAATGTGTAGAGTATTATCTCGTGAATTATAAAAATAATCCATTATAAAATGAGATAAAAATTATGCCCAATTGAGCAGTCTATTATTTCCGACTTATTAAAATGTCTGAAACTCCTTTTTCATAAGCCTTTGTTTCATTTTATGTGGTCAGCTTGATATTCAACATGTCATACAAAAGAAAGGAAATTTTTCAGTATTTTGGGTCTATTATTCAAGATAGTGGAGAGATTGACAAAGATGTCACACATCGTATTGGCGCGGGGTAGATAAACTGGAGGCTCGCATCCGGAGTCTTGTGTGATAAGAAATGCCACCAAAACTCAAAGACAAATTCTACAGAGTGGTGGTTTGACCAACTATGTTATATTGGACAGAGTGTTGGTCAGTCAAGAACTCTCACGTTCAGAAGATGAAAGTTGCAAAAATGAGGATGTTGTTGTAGATAAGATTAGAAATGAAGATATCGGGGACAAGGTGGGAGTGGCCTCGATGGAGGACAAGATGCGGGAAGCAAGGCTGAGATGGTTCAGACATGTGAAGAGAAGATGCGTGGATGCTCCAGTGCAGAGGTGTGAGAGATTTGCTATGATTGGCTTCAGGAGAGGTAGAAGTAGACTGAAGAAGTATTGGGAGAGGTGATAAGACAGGACATGGCGCAATTGCAGTTGACTGAGGACATGACCCTAGATATGAGGTTGTAGATGACACAGATTATGATAGAACTGTAGAGGTTAGTAGGTAGTAGTAATTTTTTTTGTTTATTATTTACTATCTCTTGTTCTTTGCTTAGTATATTATTTTGTTGTAGTTATTATTTCTTTTTTCCTATTTGACTTGCTTTGTTATTGATTTATTCTAAATCAATGGTCTATCGAAAACAGTCTCTACCTCCAAATTAGGTAGATGTAAAGTTTGTGTACAATTACCCTCTCCAGACTCCACTTGTGGGATTACACTGGGTATGTTGTTCTTGTTTTTTTTTTTAAAAAAAAAAAGAGTTATTACATAGGGGGTAGGGGAAGGGAAAAATGAGTAGGGGGTATTTGTTGTTGTTGGTTTGATAATCAACATAAAATTTAAATATTTGACGAAAACCAAAAGTACTCACTTTATTCAAAATGAGATGTGAAATCTAACCACTATAGTTTACTAAATATTTGATGGAGATCAAAAGTGTTCAATTTCAACAAACTTGTAACACCAAATTTCTCCGAGATATATTTGAGAGACTATTTTAATCTTGCCTCAAACATAAGGGAATTTTGTCATTTTCTCACTAAACATATTTAAATTAAGGACATACCATCGTCAAAAGTTATAGTAAATAAGAGAGCATAATTTTATTATTTGATGAAGCTCATTAAACAAACATCATGTTCGATGACTCTACCTCGAATTATCTCCCACCTATTACCTAGACTCCGCCATAAGTAGGACATTGATGTTATTCAACAAAAATAACTAAATATATTCAAGAGATCATGGCATATGTTGTTTGACTCGCTAAATATCATTAGTCTTATGTAAAATAGGAAAATACAATTACTCCACATCTCAATTATTACTAATAGTAACAATATTTTCTCTACCTAAATTCTACTAAGTACTTGATAATCTCCTTTCAAAAGAAATGGAAAACATGTGTTAAAACATAAAACTATTCGAACTCCTCTTGAATATAACACAAAAAATGGAGGACTTGATTGCAAAGTCTCCTCCTTTATATAGTGGAAGTGGACTAGTCTTTCTCTCCTTGTCTGTTTTTGTTTTTGCTTCACAGAGAAAAAGAACACTCCAAATTTAAATTGTCCTCTTTCTCCACACTTTGAGCAAAAAAGCAATAGTAATCACTACTTTCAAAGAAAAAAATCAGAGAGAAATGAGTTTCTTGTCTTCTTCTATCAATATGGACAAAGAGTATTGATTAAAGAAAACACACACTTTTTTTTGTCCTGTTACAATAATTTTTTGTGTACTATATTTTGATCAGAGAGTTCTGAAATTACTTCAAGATTTCAATTTACAATGTCTTCTGAACTTTTTGTATTTGATAACACTTTTTTTGCTGACCCTTTTTCTCCTTCTTTCATTGATTCCCACCATGATAACAATAATATTTTCCAAGACCATAACTTTACCATGTCCACCAATTTAATTCAAGAAACCCCAATTGACCAAATTGCCCTTCTCTCATCTTCATCTCCAAGTCATCAACTTGAAAATCTTTCACTTTGCCAAGTTGGTTTAGATGGATTTGGTGATTATGCTATTAAATCAGAGGAATTTCAAGTGAATTTTGAGACTGATTTTGGTGCTAGTAATACTTTAATGGTGGCACAAAGTTGTGGGGAGAATAATGATGTGAAGTTGATGCAGAGGAGTTTTAGCAGCAATTCATTTGATAATAATAAACCAAGTTTCTCCATTTTTACACCACAGTTTGATAGTTTAATTGAGTTTCCAAATTTCCAAACACCAGCACTTAGCTCCCCTGATGAAAAAAGCTTTTCTTCAGGTCATATGAGAAGGGCTTGCAGCACTGGTGACTTGCAAGTTAGTCGTCCATCTTATTTCTCTATTTCTAGTATTTTTATTACGTTCGAAAAAAAGAATGACATATTTTAATATTTAAAAATAAGAACGGTCTTAATTCGCTTACAGTTTGACACAATTCAATAGTGTTGATCCAATTATGTATTTATGTTTAAAAGATTAACTTATTATGTGAGAGTGGTCTATTCAGAACTTAGTGACCTGTCTTTTCAAGAATCAAGAGCCCATTAGATAGTCTTTTCAAGAATTCAAAATTTATTAAATAATCTTTTCAAGAATTCAAAATTTATTAAATAATCTTCTTTATTATTTACCTTTTGTGTTTTTGTTATAGAAAATGAAGACAAGTCAAACAAGGAACACTTTATCCTCAAGTCCATTATCAGGTGAAAGAACATTCATAGAGGAAGCAGCAAATATCAAAGTGGGACGCTATAGTGCAGAAGAAAGAAAAGAAAGAATTCATAGGTACAGAGCAAAAAGAACCCAAAGAAATTTTAACAAAACTATTAAGGTAAAAAAATATCCCAATTCTTTTAGGATAAAATGATTTATTACATGTATTAATTGGTTAATTACAATGGTACAACAACAGTATGCATGCCGGAAAACACTAGCCGACAACCGTCCAAGAATACGTGGCAGATTTGCACGTAATGATGAAGCTGGTATAGAGATCCCAAAAACTACAATGTTTAATAGATTTGAAGATGAAGATGATCTTTGGGTAATATTCTCTCTTACACTTTTTCTTAAACAAGAAAAAAAGAACCCCACTCTCAAATCTTTATTTTATCAATCAATCAACCAAAAAGGTTTATTCTTGCTAGAATTTTAGCTATTTTATTACATTAGATATGAGTAGTTGATTCAACATTTATTATATATCTATATACAATAAATTTCGCCCCTCTAGTTCCGCTCTGCCCACAACGTTTAAATTTTGAATCCATCTCAATGCATTATGAAGTTCTTGATTAATAGAGTTAAAAAATATAATTGTCCTTAGTCTTGTAAGTAATAATTTTCTTTTTTATATAATTTTGTGGTTGTAGATTGAGGGAGTTCATGAAGAGGAAGAAGATCAAGGCTCAATAGGGAAAAGACAATTCTATGACAGCTTTGGTTCAATGCCACAGTATCATCAACAATATTCAAGCCACTGAATTGGGTCATGAGAGATTCTTTATAATTAAGTGATTAAAGCTTGGATTAACCATGATTAATGACAGTGGAAATTAAGGACAATATTTGCCCGTGGGAGCAAAGAAAAGGCAGATGGTAGTTTGGTTTATGAATAATTATAAGTTAATTAGGTGCACTTGCAAGTGCTACAATTTAAGAGTAGAAATTGTTTTTCTCTTTTTTTAAATTTTAATTAGGAGCTTAATTAAGAGGCCATGTACAACTTATGTCCTCCATTTTATTAAAATTAAGATTACTATCAACTGAATCTGTAGATAAATATGGATGTTTTATTTATGTCTAATAATAGTAATGAGTATGAGTTGATTATGACGCCATTTTACTATGTTATGCATGTTTATAATCGTTTTAGGAGAATCGAAATATGCAGAATATACGTAGGGTTATACGATGCAAAATGCATGCGATGAGATGTGTATTGCCTAATTAAACCACATATACATATTATGAAGACCTACCAAAGAAAAAATTCTTTGTTTTGAACATTTTTATACTGAATAACAAAATTAGAATTTTCTGTTGAAAATATAATCAAATATTAAAAGTGTGTAATATCTAACAACTTAAACTTTTAGATCAGATGGTCGCACACTTCAATATGGTATCAGAGCATGCCAAAGGTCCTGGGATAAAACCTTACCGCCACCTATTATTAAAAAGAATTTCCACGTGCTTGGACCATGAAAAAAAATCTAGTCAGCACGTGAGAGGGCGTGTTGAGAATATAATCAAATATTAGCTTAAACTTTTAGATCATATGGTCACACACTTCAATATTTTCATTGAAAAAGTCAAAATATAAAGGAAAAAAATAAAAACGTGAAGAAGCCAAGGAAGATCAACGCACGTGCGCGTGCGCGGAATAAGGGTGGCTCCACCCATGCTAATGGTAATTCTTAAACTATCAGGAAACATAAAAGATGATCGAGAATAGAACTAACAACTAGTTACCAGGAAAACAAGAGGTGTTACAACAGATTAAATTACATTGATAATATAAAAAGTATTTAGAATGTCAATTTATACAAGTTAAATTCATTTTCTTTAGTAGGATTATTAATTAAAGTTGGTATTGTTAATATGCAAGCAATAAGCTAGTCCAAGTTGAGGCTGTATGCCTTTTAGAGTTTTGCCTTCTCATCACGCATAGTTGCATGTTTAAATTATATTTAGATTTTAGTGGCTCTAATTTCTAACTAGCATTTCCAAAATTGATGAGTTTAAATATACGTACTACTTACAGTTGTTATTAAAAACATAGCTATAATTAGATTTTAAGGGACCTAATAGGAACAATTAAACCTACTCTCCGCAAATTAAGGTCTCGGGTTTAAGTATTGAAAAGGAAAAACAATTCTGATAGAAAATACATCCCTCTTTAATGAGTTTTACGATTCCAAATCGAATATTTAGACACGAAATAAAAACCCAAAATTACTAACCTGCACATCTTTAAAAGCGAAAAATAGGAAATGGAAGAAATGAACAAACATTAGAAATAGAAAGTAACACTAAAAATTTCAAGTGGAGAGCACATGAAGAATAGAGAGATAGTGGAGACAAGAAGAATAAACAAATAATATGCAGTAAAGGAAGACAAAGTGGACATATAGATATAGATATATCATAGAGAATAACTGTATTTTCGTATTCCAAATATCTATTTATTGTGGTTTAGTCAACCGCAAGCCATCACTAACTACTACATACTAGCATACATCTTTAGTCTACGTCAATCTATCTACAAAAAACAACTCCCCCCCCCCGCACCCCGCACCCCGCACCCCACACACACAATCCAAAAAGATAAAAATTTAAAACAAACAATATATAGGACGGAATTAAGAATTTTACTTATATACAACAACATACTCGGTGAAATCCCACATTATGGGGTCTGGGGATGACAGAATGTACATAAACCTTATATACATGTACAAAATTATACATTATACGGGTATTTTAATAATATGTTACATAACTTGCATGTAGCTTGCCTTATTTTATCGATTATTCATTATTATTTTATGATAATTCATCTATAATTATCTTTTAGATGATCTGATAGTATAATTTACAATGTCACTACATAAAAGTTAAACTTATATAGAAATACAAGACTTCAACTTGATTTAATTTCAGAGAGGGTTGGGTGGAGATCATGAAACTACTCAAGTGTATAATTATATTGTAGGTGGTAGGATAACAAATACCCTTACATCCTTATAAATCAAATGTCTCGAGTTCGATCCTTAAGAATAATGAATATACCTTTGATATAAAGTCCCCGAAAGAAATAATCTCTTGATTATTTTCATTAATGAATGAGTATATATACAATTTACAATTTCCATAATATGGAAAATCCTATTCCTATTCTACTCCCAAAACTCTATTCTATTTGTACGAGAATTCTACAATTATGGTAAGTGTACAATAATAATTATATACAAATAATATGTTACCAAAAACTCAATATACACGGCTGTGTATACCGTGTATATCACAATTTCCAATGTGTCATGGATTCCGTGATATACACGGTATACACAAGGTATTGTATATACCGTGTATATTATAGTATACTTTCACACCACCGCAGTCATAGCGGGCGGTTGTCGTACACTGCTACTGTCCCTAAAATCTTCAAAGAGAACCGAGGGAAGACCCTTTGTAAAGATATCTGCGATTTGGTACCTAGAAGGGACATGGCAGACGCGTACTTATCCACGAGCTACCTTTTCGTGAACAACGTGGATATCCATCTTGATGTGTTTAGTGCGCTGATGTTGAACCGAATTACCAGAAAGATAGATTGCACTAATATTATCACAATAAACCAAGGTAGCTTTCTGAATGGGACAATGAAGTTCTAAGAGAAGATTACGTAACCAACATGATTCAGATACCACATTGGCTACCCCTCGATACTCGGCCTCCGCACTGGAGCGTTATAATGTCATTTTGCAGACCATGAGACCAAGTTATTACCTAGAAACATACAATATCCAGACGTGAAGCGTCTGGTATCTGGACAGCCACCCCAATCGGCATCTGTGTACGAGACCAGCGTAGAGGTTGATGACGGATATAGATGCAAGACATAGTCAAGTGTTCCCTGGATGTATCGAATAATGCGTTTGAGCGCATTCATGTGCTCAATCCTAGGATCATGCATAAACAAACACACATGATGTACGACTTACGTAACATCCGGTCTCGTGAAAGTAAGATACTGATGAGCCCTTGTAAGACTCTGATAAAGGGTGAGATCCTCGTAAGGCGAGCCAACCGCAACACCCAGCTTGGGTTTAGTATCAATGAGAGTGGAAGTAGACTTACACGAGGACATACCAGCCCGCTCAATTATCTCAGCGGCATACTTCCGTTGTGATAAGAATAACCCACCTGCATGACGAGTGACAGCAATCTCCAAGAAATAATTCAAGGCCCCCAAGTCTTTCATAGAAAATTCAGAACTGAGTAGTGTCATTATAGACTTGCGTAAATCATCAGAAGAATCGGTCAAGATAATGGCATCCACATATAAGAGAATATAAGCCAGGGAAGTACCACGACGATATATGAACAGAGAATTATCAAACATGTTGTGAGAAAACCTAATAGTAGATACATAGTCTGCAAATCGCTTATATCAAGCCAATAGAGCACATACAAGGACTTCTTCAATAAACAGACATGATTAGGATATTTGGGGTCTCGAAAACCCAAGGGTTGATGCATGTAGACTGTCTCCTTAAGATCACTATGTAAGAAAGCATTCTTCACATCTAGCTGATGAATAGGCCATGCATTGGAAAGAGCCAGACTGAGAACATTGCGAATGGTAGCCGGTTTGACCACCGGGCTAAATGTCTCACCACAATCCACGCCAACCTGCTGAGTTTTACCATCACCTACAAGACGAGCCTTATGTCTCGCAAAAGAACCATCAGAATTATCTTTATGATTAAAAAACCACATAGACCGAATAATGTTAACACCAAAAGAATGAGGGACCAACTCCCACGTCTTATTTTTAATAAGAGCATCATATTCGTCGTTCATAGCCAATTTTCAATTCGGGTCATTTAATGCAGACACTGGGTTATGGGGTAGTGGAAATTTAAGAACATTAGAATTAAGATTAAAATATATTTTTGGTTCAAAAATATCATGTTGACTACAAGTAACAAGCCTGTGTGTCAAGGGAGAATTTGGTGGATTTTGAGAAAAAGTCGGATGGGTGATGGACAGGCCAACAAGCAATGGGCCTGCTGGCCCAAAACTAGAAACCGGAGGCTGGACTGGAGCATAAACTGGGGCAGAAGCTGTCTCGGTAGTGGGCTGGGCAATCAGCCCACTAGCTGAAACTGGGGCAGAAGCAGTGGGTGGTGGCGGGCCAGCAAGCAGTGGGTGGTGGCGGGCCAGCAGGCAGTGGGTGGTGGCGGGCCAGCAGGCAGTGGGCCTGCTGGCGTTTCGGGGTTACTGGATAGGACCATGAAGCGGTGCATAATGTATGGTGAGACTTCGTCATCTAAAAAATTATACGAACTAGGCACGGGACTACTCACTTTAGCAAACAAAAATTGAGTTTCATCAAAAATAACATGGCGACTAATTATGATTTTAGTAGATGATAAATTAAAACATTTGTAACCACAATGATTAGATGGATAACCCAAAAACACACAAGTGGTAGAACGGGCTTGAAATTTGTTAATTGAAGTTGACAGAAATAGTGGATAGCATAAACACCCAAAGACCCTAAGATGAGAATACGAATGATTCTTATTATAGAGGATTTTAATAGGAGATGCATATGTCAACCCTTTGGTAGAAAGTATGTTAAGGAGATAAGTAGTCATTTGCAGAGCATGATGTCAAAAGGAAGGGGGTACGGAAGCATAGACCAATTAAGTTCGGACAATATTATTAATGGTACGAATTTTACATTCGTCTTTCCCATTTTGTGAGGACGTATGAAGACAAGAGAAACGAAAAACTATATCATTATCATCACAAAATTCCCGAAACAACCCATTATCATATTATTTGCCATTATCGCATTGAATATTTTTTTATTTTCCATTCGAATTGGGTATGGATGAATGCTCTAAATTTTAGGAATGTGAAAAAAAACTTGAGATTTATCGCTAACGAAAAGGTCCATAAAAAATAGAATAATCATCCAAAAATAAAACATAATGACGATGGCCCACAGAACTGAGAACGAGAGAAGTCCATAAATCGCTATGAATAATATCAAAAGGCATCAGAGTACGAGAAGTAGATGCTACAAATGGTAATCTAACATGTTTTCTTAAAGGACATGAATTAAAAATTGAAGTACTACGCGTATCCTTACAGGAAATAAAATTATTTTTATGTAAGGAAGAAATAACAGACGACCTAGGGTGACCTAAACGTGCATGACACAAGGAAGGAGCTAGAGCTGCAAATGTCGATGGCATGGCTTGATTCGAGAAACTGGTGGCGGGCATGATTGGATAAAGATCTCCCCTACTATTGCATCTCATGAGAGGTATCCCCATTTTGAAATCTTTCACAGAAAACCCAAATGGATCAAAATTAACAGAAACCCAATTATCAGTGGTAAATTTACGGACAAACACCAATTTTTTAATTAAGTTAGGGGCATGAAGGTATTTTTACAAATAAGAGGTGGATGGGGGGGGGAGACAGAGTTGTATGACCGGAACCACGAATTGGAATTGAGTTGCCATTACCAATAATAATGTCACAATTTTTTCTCAAATTGAAATAAGACAAGAGAGTACCTTGGTCGGACGTCATGTGAGAAGTGGTGTAGGTGTCCATGCACCAATTCACGTCTAAAGGATTTAATCCAAGGGTATGCATAGCGGCCTCAATATATGTGGGTGTCAGGATCGAATTTGGGCCCGCAGTATTGAAGGCCTGCTGGGGCCGAGGTCCAAGCACACCGACCTGCGGACCCGACCCATATCATTGTTGAGTGTTGCCTGATGGACCAAAAAAAGTGGGCTTGTGACTAGGCTGGATCGGGGCCTAACTGCCTGCGAAATAACTGGGCGGACGAGGTGGGATCGGGCCCATCGGTCGCCGGTCCGGCCCACGCCAAAGGTCCCAGGGCTGAGACCAAGCGGGTTGGGCCCAGTACCCCGAGGCCCACTGTCGGCGTTGCTACTGTTCTGTCCGATGTTGTTATTGCCGCCGTGATTTTTGCCATTATTTTTACAGTTTTGACCCTTCTTGCAACCACCGTTGTTGTAGTTTTGGCCAGAATTGTCAATAAAAACATGTAAGTTATCGGATAAAAGTCATCATCGCCACGGAACTAGCATCGGTAGCCGCCTTTTTTCCAAGCCGGCTTCTTCTAACGTGAGCATCGAACGGGCTTGATAAAAAGTGGAAAGCGGATTACTTTGTCGGAGTAGAGTCCCAACGCCATTATAGGCCTCAAATAGGCCTACAACCATTTGGAGAACAGACGATTATTTGTAATAGGCGCTCCAACGTTACGGAGTTGGTCCGCCAATTCCTTGAGTCGTTTACAATAAGTTGAAACATTTAGGAAATTTTCCATACTGACTTGTGAAAATTCTTACTCAAGAGTGACAACTCGGGAATGTTGGTTATCCTGGAATATATCACGCAATCTATTCCAGGTAGCCATAGTTGTAGTGTCCGGTTCAATGATCATCTGTAAAAGGTCGGTAGAAATAGTGGAGTAAAACCACTAAAGGACGGTAGCATCAAGAGTGATCCATAGCTGAGGATCTTCCGTGGGTGTAGGGACAGCGGGAGGTATTATGTGATGGAGTACTTGATATGAGATGGCATGAATTTTGAACAATTCTGCCCACGTCGCATATTGGACGTTTTCCATCTCAAGAACAATAGGGATGTGGTTCTTGATGTTGGAAACAGTAAGGGCAGGATGAAACATGTTCTTTGACGTAGACATAACGAAAGAACAAATAGGTGAATGAGGGATTTGGAAGAAAATTTGGGAAGAGAGGAGGAAGAAAATGGCTCGGAATTCGAGGAAGCCGAGAGTAGCGGATGTTTTGTGGGAGGTATGTGAGACCTAGACTTCTGATACCATAAAATAAATAATCTCTTGATTATTTTCATTAATAAATGAGTATATATACAATTTACAATTTCCATAATATGGAAAATTCTATTCTATTTGTACGAGAATTCTACAATTATGGTAAGTGTACAATAATAATTATATACAAATAATATGTTACCAAAAACTCAATATACACGGTTGTGTATACCGTGTATATCACAATTTTCAATGTGTCATGGGATTCCGTGATATACACGGTATACTTATACACGGTCTATATAATACCTTGTGTATACCGTGTATATTAGTGTATACTTTCAGTCCTATCTCAAAATGGAATTTTTCGACTTGAATTTGGATTAGTCAATTCAAAAAGTGAATACCAAATAATGAACGGGAACCAAAAGAACAACTAAAATTTTCTTCTTTTTTGTTGGCGGGAGGGGTGGGGGCTTTTCTTGTGTTTTTGTTAGAACGAGAAATTTCATCATGGTGACATATGGATTGTTTTTGTAGTTAATTAAAAAAATTGGAAATATAAAGATCCCACACTTTATTATGGTTAATTAGTGTCATTCGTGCACATATGCTATGATTATATCTTCTGTCATAATTGAAAATCAGATCTTATTAATTATAAAAATGGTTGAATAAACAAGAAGAAGACGAATTTTTTTTACAAGAATTGTAGAATCGTTCTTCAAGAATAAGCAAAAGCCAGTCCAAAAACAACTTTTTGTAGTTTAAATTAACAACATTTTTAATTCATTGTCTTCTGATTCCTTCCATAAAGCATTGAGTTTTAAATATTTTCTCAGATACCTACAATTTAATTTTTGGCCAATCGAACTCCTAATCTATAGCAATGAAGTTGAAACTAATAGTACTAATATATTTAATTTAATGGAATGGGAATTATTCTTTCATGAGAAGAGTGTCTTGGTCAAAAGTGATCATATTCCTATTGGAATCTTTGTTTTGTTGGGGGGTTTGGTGATCAATTTTAATATGAATTCTTTTGCATTTTGCTCATTCCATTAACTATAGTTGGTTCTCTCTTTTCACTATTTTTCTCTCAAGAATTAATTAAAGTTAATCAAATATTACCATAAGAAGAATAGAGCATGCAATTAAGAAGTGGAAAGTGTTAAATGAGACCAAGATGATACGATAAAGTGACTAAAACTTCTATATGATCCAAGCTTTGTAACATGAACAGGAAAATGCTGCAAATTAATTAATCTCTCTTTTATATTCTTAATTAGAGTTTCAGGTTCGCTTCTTAGGAATAGAAAATATTATGGTATAAGAAGCGTTTTCCCCTATAATAGATCTTACATGGCATGAATCCAAATTAATCGGAGTGTCAAAACAGATATCGGAAATCAAGTGGAAAATCCAAATAAAAAAAAGTGTCTCGTTTGCTCTAAATTCATTACTATAATATTTCACTTGAAAATTCTGTTCAATTACATAGTTCTCGAGTTAAAATTAAAACTTCTACATTCAACATAAAAATTCAAAAACTTATATAATCATGTCTCTTATTAATTCAATTTTCTTTTTGTATGTTATACGTATCGACATATGATGCTTCATCTAAAAGAAAAGAATTTAAGATATTAAATATGTCAGTCATTAAAAGAAAGAATAGACATAAAAAGATTCCTAGTGTATCATAAGGTCAAACTATAAATGATTTAAAGACAAATTAATTGGATATAGGACGCTAGCTATATGATTGCTTGGGAACATTTAAACTTAATATTATAAGTGACAATCTTGGAGTTCATCTATTGTGACAATATAATTTTCATACAAAGAAAAAAACATTTGTTAGGAAAAGAAAATATATTCTATCTCACAAATGGAAACCGTGAAAATGAACGGTTAATTCCTAACTATAAAGACCAATAATGACTATTAGCGAATATTCACAGTATATTTTGTAATTATGATAGGTGTATATTTAAGATAACATAGGATTCTTATTGTAGTAGAATCAACCTCTGTACAACTATATATATTGTGATTAATGAAAGGAATCCCTAAGGGAGTTTATTCCAATCTTACATGGTATCAGAGTCGAAACTCTAAACCCTATTCTATTTTTTTTCTTCTCTTTCAATTTGTGACCACCATGTCTCTTCCAACCTCCCCCAACACTACCGGTTCCTCCACCAGTGTGTTCGACAACCACCCACCCTCATCTGCATCTTCTTTTCATCCGGCATTCGCCATCCATAACATCAAGAATTTTATACCTATAATCCTTGATCAAGAAGATTGTCAATATTCAATGTGTGTTGAACTTTTCTACATTCATGCATGCGCATATAACATGCTAGACCACATCGATGATTCTATTCCCTGCACATCCGATGTTGCAGACTCGACGTGGCATCACCTTGACGCCATCGTCAAACAGTAGATATACGACACAATCTCTAAAGATTTGTTGTGTACTATCATGAAAACAGGTGCATCGGCGCGTGACCTCTGGGTTCGTTTGGAAGAAATATTTCAGGACAATAAAAATATTCGCGCCGTGTATTTGGAGGAGCAATTCAACAATACGCATCTTGAGAATTTTACCAACATGTCTTAATACTGCAAACAACTGAAACTCATTGTCGACCAACTTTCCCATGTTGGAACACCCGTCTCAAAAACAAAGATGGTCCTACAACTCGTTGATGGCCTACCAAAAGGCGAATATGATACGCTAGCAACCATGATTCAACAGGCCGGCCCACTACCAAGCTTCAACAAGGCACGTTCACAATTACTTTTGGAGGAGACCCGTCGCGCAAAACAAGATGAGCATAATAAAAAAGCCTCAACCACCGCCGCCGGACCACCAACAGCAGCGAGACGGTCGCGGTGGAGGACGAGAAGGCAGAGGTCGGGGCAATGGCAAGCAAGGAAAAGGACGTGGAAGGGGAAACAGGGCCCAACAGGCGAGTCCAGTGCCTGCCCAACCATTCCAGTGGCCTAGTCCGTCAGGTTGGCCCAATGCAGAAACTTGGGCCTCCCCAGCTTGTCCATATCAAACAGCAGGAGCCCAATTCCAGCAAGCTTGGGTGCCTGGTCTCTTGGGCTCGGGTCCAGCACCTAGACATGCTCACCTTATTTCAGCCCAGCAACTGTCCACTGGTCACAATATGGCCCCAATTGATTTTGGCCAGGCATTCAATGCTTTGAATCTTCAACAACCCGACGAAATTGGTATATGGATACTAGAGCCACATCTCATCTCACCCAGTCTTCAGGTAATCTATCTCAATTGCTTAAATTAAAGCATCCCCAATACATCACCGTCGGTAATGGTCATCGCATTCCAATTGAAGGTTACGGTAATGCCCACACATAACCTCCCCATCCGCCCTTCTCTATAAACCATGTCCTGTATGCTCCTAACATTATTAAAAATTTAATATCCGTTAGAAAATTCACCCGTAATAATTCTGTATCTGTGGAATTTGACCATTTTGGTTTCTCTGTGAAGGATCTCTATACGGGGAAAATTCTAACGCGCTGCAATAGTGTGGGAGACCTCTACCCGTTCGCTCCATCTTCCGCTGTCAACACGCAATCTCATACCTCCTTTGCTGCAATCTCTCCATCAACTTGGCATAATAGACTTGGTCATCCAGGAGCATATGTTTTTACATTTCTTAGAAATAATAAGCTTATTAGATGTAATAATGGGAAGCTTGTCCAAAATGTCTTTCTTGTCCGCTTGGCAAACATAGTCGTCTTCCTTTTATGTCATCTTTACGTGTTACTTTTTCACTGTTTGATATTGTGCATGCTGATTTATGGACTTCTCCCGTTGTTAGCTCCCTTGGCCATAAATTTTACCTTGTCTTATTAGATGATTTCACACATTTTATCTGGATTTACCCACTAAAATTCAAGTCTGCAGTTTTTGCTAAGTTTCTTGAGTTTCATAACTACATAAAAACTCAATTTGAAAAATCTATAAAATCCTTTCAATGTGATAACGGTCGTGAATTCAATAATTCGGCGTTTCACAATTTTTGCACCACTCATAGCATGGTTTCCGTTTCTCATGTCCCCACACATCACCTCAAAATAGTAAAGTTGAACGAATCATTCGTACCATCAATAATATGGTTCAGACTATTCTATTACATGCCTCCCTCCCCCCGTCCTTCTGAGTTTATGTTGTTAAAATGGTTGAATATATAATCAATATTTTACCTACTAGCACTCTTCATAATAAAACTCCCACCGAAATTCTCTATCGAAGGACCCCGTCCTATGACCATCTTAGAATTTTCGGTTGCCTGTGCTACCCTAATCTAGCATCCACTGCCTCTCATAAATTAGCTTCACGAACCACCCCGTGTGTCTTTGTTGGCTTTCCGTCTAATCATAGGGGCTATCTGTACTATGACTTGTCTACTCGTAAAATTGTTGTGTCCCGTCATGTTACGTTTGACGAGACGTGCTCAAGAAAGAACTTTCTGATTTTCGGTTTCTAAAAAAAAGTCTAGAAATCCGAGAAAAGAAATCGAAAATAAGGCCGAAAACAAGCTAAAAATCCAAAAGAAATGGGTGAGTTTTGTTCTTAAATTTTGGGGTTAAAATACTCCTATTAGCTTCGTGAAACCCAATCCGAAAAATCTGCTTTGTTTTGTTGTTGTTCTTCACTGTTTTGGGTTTTTCAATTCGGGTCACGGGTCGGGTCGACCCGGTTTTGGTTAAATTTCCATTTATATGTTTTATATCTTGTTGTTGGTTATCTGAAATTTGAAAAGAAAAAATCGATTCGGACCGGGTCGACCCAATTTGGGTAAATTCCCAGATTTTGTGTTTTATATCTTGTTATTGGTTATCTGAAAATCCAAAAAGAATTTGATTGATTCCGGGTCATCACTGTTCCGAGTTGCATTTGTCGGGTCGGGTCGACCCGAAATTCGGGTCATCTATTCTGGTCTGTTTTTTTAGAACTGGGTTGAAATACCTAATTTCCTCTACTGTTTTTGCCGAATTTGGATCGGGTTTTCAAGAGCATTTCAAGTCTTGTTTCGGTTCGAATATTTCAGAATCCGGATCGGACATTTTATTTGCGGATTGTTGGTTTATTTTGGAATTTAAACATCCGTACACGGATATCTTACTGTTTTACTTATTTGAATACATACTACACTTGGGGCAATCAAATTGAATTTGAGATCGTGCCCTTTCGGAAAATGTTCTTCTGTTTTAGTTTGCTGTTTTTGGCATTTAAACATCCGTACACGGATATCTTACTGTTTTACAGATTTGATCAAATACCGCACTCTGGCAAATGAAATTAAATTTGAGGCCGTGTCGGAAGTTATTTTCTCAGTTTCTGTTTTCTTTATTGTTTTACTGATTTGAATAAAGAGGTTGTGTCCCTTCAAAATTGTTTTCTCAGTTTCTGTTTTCTTTACCGTTTTACTGATTTAAATAAATACTGCACTATGGCCGATGAAAAAATATTCATCGATTTTTTAGGCCTCCACAGTTGGAAAGACGGAAATAAAACTTCTGGGCAAGGATGAAACTTAAATCTTTTTTCACCCGAGAGACCAACATGTTCGGTAGGCAAGGCAACTAAAATGACCAACGAGTCATATGTTCGCATCCACGACGTGATTGGAATGATCTTTTCAAAATTTAAGGCTGAGCCCTCCCTAATCAAAACATTTACTGTTTTGGATACGGATCCAAAGTTATTAATATTCAATTATTTCTAACCGTTTGTTCTTGGCTGCTGGCAAGGAATACTTTTAAAGAAGACAAATATCCCTTGGAGATTATTTATTTTGTTGTTGTTTTACTTTCTTTAATTCAGCTTTATTTTATCATGTATTGTAATATTATTTATTGTACTGGTGAAATTATTGAAATGTTTAGAATAGGTAGACGTAGAATTAATTAATAGAGTAGTCTAAAATTAGAAACCCTCCGCTAGTTTATTTATTTTTAGGCTCGGTTAGTTCAAACTTAGAAATCCTACGCTAGTTATTTATTTTTAGGCTCGTCATGCATATTCAAATTTTTCAAAATAACTTTGAACATCTTTTATTCACTTTGTTAATCATATTAATAAGTTTGTCCTTTTTTTCGATTTGCAACTCGAAATAATTTTCAAAATTACTACTTCTTTGGAATTATAAATAATTTGCTTTTCTTCTTACTATCAATTGTTAAAAGATATTTTTTTATCCAAAATCAAACTTTACATATATTTTTTAAGTGCCATACAAATGCATACTTGTACAAAATGCATCCTTTTATTAACTACTTTCAACATTATTTTTTATACTTGTAAAAACATGCATTTTTTTTAACATAATAATTAACCTGAGTTTGACCGGATAACCGCAAGTTAGCGGATCTTAATGGATGCCTAATCTCTTCCCTTTAGGATAATAAAGAACCCTTACCTAGAATCTCATTAGTTTCGCAGACCAAAATTGGAGTAATTTTACAGCTTTTAGTTAGCATTTAGGTGCCCCAATTCACCTTAGAATAATTAGGTGGCGACTCCTCAAGGAAGCATTTTTAATCAATCCAGAGGGAATCGACTCCATCGCGTCGCGAAGCCCGCAGTAAAAAATGGGCGCGACACTTCCCATTTTCCAACCTCCGAAAATTCCAAAATACGGACTACATGTTTCTCGATGAGTCGGCCATTTCACCGATCCCCCCACTACCATGACCACCCTGCTCCGTCACGGACTGTTTCGTCTCCGATCTCTGACACCACATCGCCGCCCCAGTCGTCATCACCCATCATTGCATCTCCCACTCCCATGCCAGCACCTCCGACCTCCGACCTCCATTCCAGAACAACCAACACACCACCATCGGGTAAGTCTCAGCCCACCGATAAACAACTATCCATCCCAAATCGGTAACCCAACATCAACACCAGACACCGGCAACCATCCACTGTCACTGAACCACCTCCATACCCTGACACCGACACCAGACCCCAGCTCACCCACCAGCACCCAGTCATCACCGTCACCAACGATCGACGACACCTAACCGAAATGCCAACACCCAAAACCGGATATCCAAAACACCCACACCCATTAGCGTACCGACACAACCCATTTACCCATCCACCGTATGGAAACTCGTGCCCAACACGAGATTTTCAAACTGAAGGTTCACTTCAACTTATCCACACACACTATATCCCCAATTCCTAAAAACCTCAAATTAGCCAAACTGGACCCTAATTGGAATGTGGCCATGCGTGAGGAATTTTCTGCTTTAACAAACCATCACACTTGGAATTTAGTTCCTATACCGGATGGGGTGAATGTGATCCGATGCATGTTGCTATTTCGTCACAAATTCAGAGACAATGGTGACTTGGAGAGGTATAAGGCGAGACTTGTTGCCAATGGCACTAATCAACACGAGGGAATTGATTGTGGTGAGACTTTCAGTCCGGTTGTCAAACCGACTACTATTCGTATTGTTCTCAGTATTGCCATGGGCAAGCATTGGCTGATTCATCAGCTTGATGTCAAGAATGCATTTCTTCATGGGGATTTGAAAGAAACTGTGTACATGCATCAGCCACCAGGTTTTTTCCATCCTGCAGCCCCTCAGTATGTATGTCGCCTCAGGAAGTCACTCTATGGCTTGAAACAGGCTCCCCGAGCTTGGTATGACCATTTTGTCAGGTATATTTTGCAGATTGGGTTTATATGTAGCCGGTGTGATAACTCTCTTTTCATTTTTCATTGCGGTAGCAGCACTGTTTATTTGATATTGTATGTGGATGACATTGTTCTCACTGCCTCATCTGACGGATTGAAAAATGAAATCATTGCTCTACTCAAAACTGAATTTGTTATGACTGATTTGGGTACACTTAGCTATTTCTTGGGTATATCAGTAACCAGATCTGCCGATACTATGTTCCTGAGTCAGCGTAAATATGCAGAAGAGATAGTGTACAAGGTTAAGATGGCAAATTGCAAGGTTATGCCAACTCCAGATGACTCAAAATCCAAGCTTAGTGCTACTGATGGTGATCCAGTTTCTGATCCTACTCTGTATCGGAGTCTTGCAGGTGCTCTTCAGTATCTTACATTCACTAGGCCTGATATTGCATATGTTGTTCAGCAGGTGTGTCTGTTTATGCATGCTCCGAGAGAGCCCCATTTTGTTGCCCTTAAGCGCATTCTCATATACGTTAAGGGCACCCTTGACTATGGATTGCATCTCTACCCCTCTGCGCCGAACAAGTTGCTATCTTATACGGATGCAGATTGGGCAGGGTGCCCGGACACGCATCGCTCCACTTCCAGATATTGTGTATTTTTAGGGGATAATCTTATTTCCTGGTCCGCCAAGAGGCAAGCCACATTATCCCGCTCGAGTGTTGAAGCAGAGTATCGCGGCGTTGCTAATGTAGTTGCTGAGATCTGTTGGCTCCAGAATCTTCTTTTGGAGCTCCAGTGTCCACTGCGCAAGGCGTCTATAGTCTACTGTAATAACATATCTGCCATATATTTGTCTCACAATCCGGTCCAACATCAGTGGACCAAACATATTGAGATGGATATCCACTTTGTGCGTGAGAATGTAGCTTTTGGTCAGGTCAAAGTGTTACATGTGCCTTCCTCCTATCAGTATGCAGATATTTTCACAAATGGACTACCGAGACAGTTATTCATTGACTTCAGATCCAGCCTAAGCGTCCGGCCTCCTCCCGCTCCGACTGAGGGGGAGTATTAGCGAATATTCACAGTATATTTTGTAATTATGATAGGTGTATATTTAAGGTAACCTAAGATTTTTATTATAATAGGAATCAACCTCTGTACAACTATATATATTATGATTAATGAAATGAATCCCTTCCAATCTTACAATGACAAACACAAAAGGCTATGAAAAAAATGATCAGATTCTGTCTTTGCAATATCCCATCTTTTTCTTCTAATTCTTTGGAGATACTTATTTCTTATTTTTGGGGTTCACAACGAAATTTATCTTAATTTCATCTTTGATAGGTGTCAGAAGAAGCAAAAAAACTGTATTATTTTTATTATCATTTATAGAATAATTGAGTCACAACTTTTCTTAACCTGATAAGAAATTGAATTAAAGATGGTATCGATGTGTTAGCTAGTCAAAGAAAAGGTGTTTTTGGGCATATTTCTAAATAACACTCTCATAAACTTTTTAGTAAAGGAGATAGCTTGTCATTTCATTAATAATAGATGGTGCCAACTATTAATTAAATAAATAAAGTTTCTTCTAAAAAGATGCTAATCAAGCTTTGGAAAGTGGTTTTTTCATCTGTGCCTACTACCTTGAAAGCATGCCTTTGGCTTAATTATGGAATATATATACAAATGAATAAATGAATGTTAAAAATACCAAGAAATATAGTGAAATAGATGAGATCTTTTCGCTATTAATTAGAGGATTCAATTTTTTAACTCTAATTTTAGGCAAATTCTTGGCAAAAGATGCTTCTTCTAATTAGGTGCGGTTTTTGAACTCTAATAATAGAAAAACTCTTAGCAAAAAAATGCTTCTTCTAATTAATTAGGCCCTCTGCTACACCAATCTGGATTAATTGAACCAGTGACTTTCTAATATATATATATATATATATATATATATATATATATATATATATATATATATATATATGTTTGTTTCTTTTACTTTTTTTTAAAAAAAAAATCTTACTCGCATTTGAGTTGTACATTGAAAAGCACGTCTTTCTCTTGTCAAATACTTCTAAGCAAAGAAAATGTAACAAAGAAAACCAAACATATATGTGGATATTGAAGAAAGATGCATATTTTTTATTATTGAATGAAGTGGTATATATACAATTTACAATCTTCAAATATGGAAAATTTTATTCCTACTATACTTCTAATAGTTTAATTCTACTTGTACAAGAATTCTACAATCATGGTAATTATACAACATTACCATGATATACACGGATACGGTATTCTATCACACCTCCACAGTCATAGAGGAGGTTGTCGTCCGCTGAGACTGTCCCTAAGATCTTCAAATAGAACTGAGGGAAGGACCTTCGTAAAGATGTCAGCAATTTGGTATTTGGAGGGCACATGTAAAACGCGTACTTGTCCACGAGCTACCTTTTTGCAAACAAAGTGAATATTCATCTCGATATGTTTAGTGCGCTGATGTTGGACCGGATTGCCAGAAAGATAGACTGCACTAACATTATCACAATAGACCAAGGTAGCTTTCTGAATAGGAAAGTGTAATTCTAATGGAAGATTACGCAGCCAACATAATTCAGATACCATATTAGTCACGCCTCGATACTTAGCCTCTGCACTGGATCGCGATAATGTAGCCTGGCGTTTCACAGACTACGAGACCAAGTTATCCCAAAGAAACATACAATAACCAGATGTCGAGCGTCTGGTATCAGGACAGCCACCCCAATCAGCATCTGTATATGACACAAGAGTAGAGACGGAAGAAGGATATAAATGCAATCCATAATCAAGTGTGCCCTGGATGTACCGTATAATACGTTTGAGCGCATGCATGTGCTCAATCCGTGGATCATGCATGAATAAACACACTTGTTGAACTGCATAAATAATATCAGGTCTCATGAAAGTAAGATACTGAGGTGCCCCTGCAAGACTGTGATAATGGGTGGGATCCTCTTATGGTGTGCCTACGTAGTACTCAGCTTCGGTTTGGTATCAACCGGAGTGGAAGTAGACTTACAAGATTACATACCAGCTCTCTCAATAATCTCTGCAGCATACTTCCTTTGAGATAAAAATAGACCACATGAATGACGCGTGACAACAATACCCAAGAAATAACTCAAGGGTCTCAAGTCTTTCATTGCAAATTCAAAATTGAGAAGTGACATGATAGACTTGCGCAGATTATCAAATGAAGCAGTCAATATAATATCATCTACGTACAATAAAATGTATGCCAGAGAAGTACCACGAAGATATATAAATAGCGAATGATCAGACTGGCTGTGAGAAAACCCAATAGTAGTACATAATCGGCAAACCTCTTATAGCAAGCCCGCGGGGACTGCTTAAGACCATACAAGGACTTCTTCAGCAAACAGACATGATGAGGATGATTGGGATCTCGAAAACCCAAGGGCTGATGCATATAGACTGTCTCCTTAAGATCATCGTATAAGAAAGCATTTTTTACATCCAACTGATAAATAGGTCATGCTTTTGAGAGAGCCAAACTCAGAACAGTGCGAATGGTAGCCGGTTTGACCACCGGACTAAACGTCTCACCACAATCCATGCCAACCTGTTGAGTTTTACCATCACCTACAAGACGAGTATTATGTCTCTCAAAAGAACCGTCAGAATTTTCTTTATGAGTAAAAATCCACATAGACCGAATAATTTTAACACCAGATGGATGGGGTACTAACTCCCACGTCTTATTTTCAATCAGAGCATTATATTCTTCAGTCATGACCAATTTCCAATACGGGTCATGTAGCGCAGACATAGGGTTATGTGATAGTGGAGATTTAGAGACATTAGAATTGCGATTAAATGATGTTTTGATTTAAAAATATCTCTTTGACTACGAGTAACGGGCCCTTGACTCGAGATAGAGTTGGGTGGATTTGGGGCAATGTGCGGGACGATGACGGACTGGCCAGCAGGCATTGGGCTTGCTGACCTAATAACTGAAACAGGAGCGGAAGCCGATACTGGAGTGGACTGGAACACTGGAACATTACCGAGATCGATACTGGGCCGTGTTTCTGGCCCACTGGGCAAAATTGGCGGAACAGTGGTAACGGGATTGATAGCATAAACACCCAAAGACCTTAAGATGTGAATACGAAAGATTCTTATTATAGAGAATTTTAAGGGGAGATTCATATGCTAACCCTTTGGTAAGAAGTACGTTAAGGAGATAAGTAGTCATTTGTAGTGCATGATGCCAAAAGGAAGGGGGTACGGAATCATGAGCTAATAAAGTTCGGATAATATTATTAATGGTATGAATTTTCCGTTCGGCTTTCCCATTTTGTGAGGACGTATGAGGACAATAAAAATGAAAGAATATGCCATTAGCATCACAAAATTCCCGAAACAACCCATTATCGTATTCCTTGCCATTATCACATTGAATATTTTTAATTTTCCGTTCGAATTGGGTACGGATGAATGCTTTAAATCTTAAGAAAGTGGAAAACACTTGAGACTTTTTGGATAACGGAAAGGTCCACAAAAAATTAGAATAATCATTAAAAATAAGACATAATAACGATGGCCCAAAGAACTTAAAATGGGAGATGTCCATAAATCACTATGAATAACGTCAAAAGGCATCAAAGTACGAGAAGTAGAAGCTACAAATGGTAATCGAACATGTTTCTCTAACGGACAAGAAGAACAAATTGGAGTACTACGTGTACCCTTACAAGAAATAAAATTGTTTTTATACAAACCAGAAATAATATACGATCCCGGATGACCCAAACGTGCAGGCCATAAGGAAGGAGCAAGGGCAGCAAAAGTAGACGGCATGGCTGGACTCGTGGAAGTGGTGGTAGTTGTGATTGTATAAAGCTCTCCCCTGCTATTGCATCTCATTAGAGGTATCCCCGTTTTGAAATCATTCACAGAAAACCCAAAGAGATCAAAATTAATAGAAACCCAATTATCAGTGGTAAATTTTCGGACAGACACCAAACTTTTAATTAAGTTAGGGGCATGAAGGGTATTTTTCAAAACTAGAGGTCAATGTGGGGGAGACAAAGTTGTATATCCATAACCATGAATTTGAATTGAGTTGTCATTACCAACAATTATACCACGATTTTTGCTCAAATTTGAATAAGCTGAGAGAGTACCTTGATCGGACGTCATATGAGAAGTGGCTCCAGTGTCCATATACCAATTTGCGTCTGGGGATTTAAGCCAAGTGTAAGCATTGCGGCTTCAATATCTATAGGTGTTGAGATCAAATTTGGGCCCGTAACATGGAAGGCCTACGGGGGTCGAGGCCCAAGTAGGCCTGCCTGCTGTTCTGGCCCATTACCGTACCGCATTCCAATGTTTGGGACCAAGAAACTGGGCCTGGAATTTTGCTGGAACTGAGCTCAGTTTCCCAAATAAGGAGCTGGCGGAAAATAAGGCATGTTGGGCCAATGGCCACTGGCCCAGCCCTATTGCCAGGGGGCCCATGACTGGGCCAGTTGGCTTGCGGCCCACTGCTCAGAGGCCCACTGATGTTACTGCCACTGTTCCGTCCTCCCCCACCGCCGCAGTTACCACCGCAGTTTTTGCCATTATTTTTATGATTTTGACCCTTTTTTCCGCCACCGTGGTTACGATTTTGGTCTGAATTTTCGGAGAATGAGTGAGGGTCATCTGACGTGGTCATCATTATGACAGAATGTGCTCCGGTAGTCGCCTTTTTAGCCAAATCGGCTTTTTCTAACGTGAGCATGGAATGGGCCTGAGAAAATTGTGGCAGAGGATTACTTTGACGAAGTAGTGTTCCAACACCATTATAGGCCTCAGAAAGGTCTGCAATCATTTGAAGAACATTACGATTATTGGTAACGGGCGCACCAACGTTGCAGAGTTGGTCCGTCAATTCTTTCAGCCTTTTACAATAGTCCGAGACGTTAGGAAAATCTTCCATGGTGACATGAGAATATTCCTGCCTAAGAGTGACAACACGGGAATTTTTGTTATCTTGGAATATATCACGCACCCTATTCCAAGTAGCCATCGATGTTGCGTCGGGTTCAATAATCGTCTGCAAGAGGTCTGTAGAGATTGTGGAATAAATACACTGGAGAACGGTGGCATCAAGGGTTGTGCATGACGTAGGATCATCCTCGGGGTAGGCACCTTCTCCTCGCCAGTTATCGAGGGGATTATGTGATGGAGGACTTGATGTGAGCGTGCGTGAACTTTGAATAATTCCGCCCACGTCGTGTATTGGACGTTTTTCATCTCAAGAACAATAGGGATGTGGTTCTTGATGTTGGAAACTGTAAGGGTATGATGAAATATGTTCTTTGACGTAGACATAACGAAAGAACAATAGATGAATTAGGGACTTGGAAGAAAATTTGGGAATAGAGGAGGAAAAGTGCACGGAAACCGAGCAGAAATCGAGAGGAGCGGAAGTATTTTTGGGAGAAGGTATTTTAGACCTAGACTTCTGATACCATGAAATAAATAATCTCTTGATTATTCTTATTGAATGAATAGGTATATATACAATTTACAATCTATATAATCTTATTCCTACTATACTTCTAATATTCTAATTCTACTTGTACAAGAATTCTACAATTATGATAATTATACAACATTATCATCATATACACGGACACGGTATTCTATCATTTTTATTTTCATTTTACACATAACAAATTTAAGATATATGGAAGCAACCTAAAATTAATTTTATTATGAGTAAGCAAACTCATAATTATGAGGTCACAACAAAATGTCGATTAAAAGACATTCTGGCCGACCAAATTCTATCAAGGGCTCAAATAGTTTAGCAAAAATATGATATGATTATATATAACACTTGATTTGACAGCACAAAAAGGGGTTGATCCAATATAATTTTATGAGGTTCTTTTTATTTTTTATTACTACTAATAAATTACATCTCCTAGGCTCTAGGGTTTGAAATTCCTTGGCTGAACTTTCTGATAAATTATAAAATAAAAAGGTCCCATGTGCTTCTATAACTTTCCCTTTTAAGAATTAAAATAAAAATTGTGCTCTAGTAGTTAATATTATTATTTGTTAGTACTTTTCTTGTTCAACGGAGAGAAATTATTCAACAGCGGATTAAAATAATATTACACTAGTTGTTCATAACTTAATTATAACGGTGAAGAAGCTAATTACAATTATGATTATGCTAACATGCATCTCTTTTGTTAGTGCAGCACATATAGTACATTTGCTGCATACAGTCAAAAATTAATCAGACCTAAGAGCTATTAGCTTGGCTGATTGCTATTTTAAAAATCCTACAATTTTGCTTTCTAGATTCAATCCTAGAAAAAAATCTAATTAAGAAAATTAAAAAGAACAAACACGTTTTTACAGTCTGTTATATCAAGGTAATGCAAAGTTTGCATTTCAGCAATTTCATATGTAATTTATGCTTCTAATTAACTTTGCAAAGATGAGCTCTAGCAACAAACAAAAAAAAGACAAGGATGAAAAAGAAGAAGAAAAAGAAGAGAACAAAGTAAAATGAGCAGTGGAATTAAAATTCAGATATTTCATTAATATCATAGAGAGCGTTTTTGCAAAAATGCAGGGTAAGACTGCGTATAATAGACCCTTGTAGTCTGATTGAATATGTACAATCCGTAAGAAGACTGAATTTTGCAAGTGGTAGGTATATAACTATATATAGTGTTACAAGTTGAAATTGCTGCAAAATTTTCTTTTCTTCAATTTGACGTGGAAAATTTACAATCAAGCTTCTCCGTAAAAGGACGAAATAACTAATAATATATGTAAATGGAGTGATATGATCAATGAAAATATCAATTATATAACAGATCTCAACCTACTTAGAATTAAGTGATAGAATATTACCATTGATACAGTATTACCATATTTTGTATATCTTTTATATTAGGTTATTCCAATTGTAATTAAAAAGATTTAGTTATCTAGTTTGTAATTATGTAACACTATATATATATTGTACACAATAATCAATGAAAGGCAAGGAACATATTCCTACATGGTATCAGAAGCCAAACCCTAACTTCCTTTTCTCCCTAAGCCCCCCCCCCCCTCGGCAGCCCTCTTCCTCGGCAGCCTTCTCCTTTCTTCGACTTTCCTCTCTTCCTCTCCAATTCTCAATGGTTGAACAACCTAAATTTCATCATGCTCTTGTAGTTAACAACATCAAGAATTTCATTCCCATAACTCTTGAGATGGAAATGGTTCAGTATTCATCTTGGGCGTTATTATTTAAGATTCATTGTCGTGTATACAAAGTCATCGATCATATCATCCATCCAAAATTAAAGCCCCTAGAAATACCTAATGATTCTGACGATGAACTTTGGTCCCACTTAGATGTGGTTGTCCTACAATGGATCTATGTCACGATCTCGAACGATCTATTGCATACAATCATTGAAACTGATGTCACAGCACGACAAACGTGGCAGCGCTTGGAAAATATTTTTCATGACAACAAGACACAACGTGCCTTGTATCTGGAAAATCAATTTCAGGTCATTCAACAAGAAGATTTTCCTAATGCGTCGGCCTATTGTCAAGAACTTAAGATGATTGCCGATCAACTCCCCAACGTCGGTGTAACATCCTGGAATTTCGGGCGATGGTTTGAGCACCTAAACGTAGTAAAGTAGACCCGAACCTCGGGATATTTATGTCATATTCACGTATGCAAATAAAGAGATTAGTATATAAAAGGATGTAGTCCCAAAATGATTTAGGACTTAACAAGTGTGATAACGGTGATTGAAAATTAATGAAGATTATTGGATAAATTACATGGACAAAATCCACATGTGCCATGGATAGGTGGCAACAAATGGGCTACATTGATAACACGTATGAAATAAAGTGGCATCGTGGATAGATGCACTAATGACTAAGCATTATTAAGTTGGGGGACAATCAAGTGCGCTTGTGAATATAAATGGAATTTGAACAAGCTAGCCAAGCTAGTAGTGCTTGAACACAAAGCTAGTTGTTACTCAAAATTACAACAACAATTCTTAGATTCGTCTGAAGCTTTGAGCCCTCCGAGACTAAAACTCAATTAAAAATATTCAAACATCATTCGTTCTTCTTGTTGGATTGCTAGAAAACCGTACATCCTTTCACTATAATTCAGGGAAGCTGATAGAACATAGTTGTATTTCTTCCACCATTCTTTTCTGTATTTGAGTACGAAGTAGTTGAATATCATTCCGGTAATAAGCCAGCTAGCAATGTTATCGGCGTGGCAGGTGGCATTCCCGCGAAACGATAGGATATAACGGGTATGTTAAGGTAAATTATTTTTTCTTTTGGCATGTTCCATGTAACGAAACGTAAACGTGGTATTATTCCATAAATTATTCTACTCTTAGTAGTTAAGGAATGTTCATATTATTGATTCCTATGTTAAAATCATGTCTAAATATGTTCCTAAATCCTTATTAAGGTATGTGGGAAAAATGTTGATATTCCCAATTTTAGCCGAAGGTACAAGGATATTATGTCATCCGATAAGTTCAAAAATATTTTATTGTCATTCATGCATTTTCATTTGCATTATATTCATGTATTACCCTGGACACACATGTGTTATATACACTACTATATGGTATGAATTATATATATGTAGGGGATGGAGAAAATGGAAAGGCATTATATACGCGTCACCACCTGCGGCTGGTACATATATCACGAAAAGGAAGATGCCCATGTGAGGCCAATATTGATACCCTTGTATGGCCAATGTGATAATGAAATGATGCCTACAGAGGTATTTATGGAAAGGAAGATGCCCTTGTGTGGCCAATATTTATATGTATATCGCATTTGCATTGTGCATAATATTTAGGCATATGTATTAGGGTCTTCAGAGGCATTTACTTCTAGTCACATTTTTGTCAGTTGTATTTGTGTCGGCTGTTTCTATCGGCTATCTTCGTCGACTGTTTCTGTTTCAGATTATTATGTATCTCTGTGATGATATTTCTTATGCCTGACATACTCGGTACATCAGTCGTACTAACGTTCCTTTTGTCGGGGAACGCTGCATTTCATGCCCGCAGGTTCACGTAGACAGGGCGACGATTCACGTTAGTAGGTTGCTGACTCAGCAGATTTTGGAGCACTCCCCTTGTTTCGGAGTGTCAGTCTAATTTTGGTACGGTATATTTTTGCATGTGTATATGGGTATGGCGGGGCCCTTTCCCGACCTTTTGATGTCATGTACTCTCTTAGAGGCTTGTAGACGGTGTCCTGTGTGTGTAGTAGTCATGTATGATCTTGTCGGCCTTGGTATGTACATATATATATAAGTTGGACTTTTCTGGTTAGGATTCTACATAGTCCTTATTCGGTTTAGTCCGTATCTAATTATGAATAGGTGTTGACTGTATGATTGGTGGTACCCGACTGGTGGGGTCCGGGTGCCCGTCGCGGCCCTTCGGTTTGGGTCGTGACAAACTTGGTATCAGATCATGTCTGTCCTAGAAAGTCTACAAGCCGTGTCTAGTAGAGTCTTGTTTATGGGTGTGTTGTGCACCACACTTATAAGCATGAGGCTGCCTAACATTTAGGGATGGTTTCTATTCTTTCATCTCATAAATCGTGCAGTAGAGCTGAGTTATAAGCATTCCACTCCTAATTTGTCTCGTGTTTATGATTCCAGCAATGCCTACAGCAAGGAAGAAGTTCAAGAGTGTGAGGGCGTTGGATACGGCTGTAGGCGAAGGTACTAGCCGATTTCACCCGCTAGCGAGGGCCAGAGTGAGACCCTCGGTGCGACTTCTTCGTATGATTCCCCTAGTTCACCAACTCCGGAGGAGATTAGTGGAGCTGCAGTACCCCCAGTTCCTCCACCTGATACTCCAGCTGAGGATCTTGATATGCGTGGTATTAAGTTCATTCAGAAACTGTAACAACCTCTGATATTCAAAGTGTTCAAGGAATTTTTTTGATTCAGGACATGGACACTCAGGGCAGACATAATTCTATCAAACACATTTCACAGATCTCTTAGCTTGGAAAAATAATCAGCAATCGACATAGTGCCTTGTGTACAAGCATGTATCTCCTCATGCAGTTGAGATACATGCGATACCATTGATTTTATCAAATCTCTCTTTCAACTCACGCCAAACTTTATGAGCGTCACTAGCATATACTACATTGCTTAATAAACCAGGTCTCACGGCAGTCATGGTCCATGTGAGTACAACCGCATTACACTTCTCCTATAAATCGTGTAATTAAGGTTCAAAGCTACTCTTAGGGTATCGTCCATCTACAAATCCTAATTTACTTTTTCCTAGCAATCCAATTCGCATAGATCTACTCCAAAATGCATAATTCTCTGAACCAGTAAGTTGAAAAGAGACTAAAGAGCTACCTGGAGTATCAGTCAACAGATGAAACAAAGGATGATGCCTGGTCGATTACTGAAAATGAGTTGTTCATTGTTGAATTTCTAATTCCATTGTTCACTGCCTCTGCATGTGATTATGTGTTGTTAGGTTGTTGTTCTCCAATATCTAGGGTTTCGGTGACACCTAAAGCTACATTCGACATCGTAATGAGCTTAAAATCACCAAATCTAGCTCAATGCTTACTCGCGATTCAATTAAGTTTGAATCTAAGCAATTTTGATTTGAACACGAACAAACAACACTCTACTAACCGCCTACGATCGGTTGAGGCCCTGATACCATGATAACTCTATTAAAGGAGCTTGTAATGCATCTGAATTTAAGAACAATGGTGAAGAAATGAAGGAGAGAGAGGAGAGAGAAAGAAGAGAGTACCAGAGAACGATTACAGCTACATTGCGAGGGAAAATGAGTAAGATACAAAATATTTAAAAATGAAATTGTATTATTTATTACACATCATTGCATTGGTATTTACACTACACACTTATACATGTGTGCACACACTAACTCATCTCTAGTTACTCTAAATACACTTAACCTTCTATTAACTCAACCATAGTAGCTTGTAGTTCAACAGATTCCACCTAAATATATCGGTGTATTTGATTTAATAGAAGCATAGAGCCCACACTAAAAAGGTTGTAATTATGGAACTTAATTCAGTGAACCATAAGTTAATTCCCTCCTGGTTTGATTACTTTCAGAAGTAACCAACATGTCTTAACAGTTCCTTTAATACCATTAAGAATCACAACTAGAAAACTAGTTGTTAGTGATCGCTGGCAGAACTATAGTATAGGAAGCGGATTCGAAAAAATTTAGCAGTAATTTTGGTTCAAACATGTATTTTTTAAAGAAAAAATCATCTATGTATAAATAATTAAGTTAGAATTCAAAAATTGAAATCTTAACTCCGTCTCTGGTAGTTAGATATGATAAGAATTTCTCTAAAAGAATAATAATTGAGCTTGGCAATAATCTTTTAGTTACAAGACTTGACTCATTAAAACATCAGGTGAATAAATTGTTCATTAATTCCACAAGTAAAAAATTTGGGAATTTGTTCTCTTTTTGTTTTCATCGATCAAGAAATTCTTCTGGGCCAATCTTTAATATTAATGCAATCTTCAAAATCCTATATTTTTCTCTATTTAAATAACAGGTTTAGTTTACATGGTATATGACTCAAACTTGTGACGCTAACAAATATGGATGCAAAACCTACTAACTTTAGTGATATGTTACGATCATAAAATTATAGTACTGATAATTTAAAGAATATTTTACACTATTAGATAAATTCAAATTTAAAATCTAGCAGCTTCTTATAAGCAGTATTGTAACTGTGTAGCGAATTCATGTAGTGCGGCAGTTCTAGCTAGTCAATGAGCATTCGCCATATCAATTTATTTTGAAAAATCAAAACACAACCATTAAAGATTGTGTTGGAATACATATAAGTTTTTCACCCTTAAATGAATGTTTTCCTCTTTAATGAAACCTTACACGATGATGGTTATATATTCTTCGAGTTTTATGAGCTTATTTGACATTAATTTTACGTGAAGTTAGAGATATTATGTGTGGATATTGCTAATTTACGTCTTTTATATCTAGGTGAAGAAGAGCCTAAATTGAGAGTGAAATTGATGAAACTAAGGAGAAACGAGCAAGAAAATGACCAAGAAGGGGTGCGCGATCACACACCTGGAGTTAAGATAGCGGACAAGAACGCGCAAGAGAGGTAGTGCCACTGTATGGGCTGCACGACCACAACAACTTCAAGTTTTGATTACCTGAATAATACTAAGCAAGTTTTTGTTTGAGTAATTATTTGTACCAATCCCTGTGGAAACGATCTTAAACTATACTATCTTTAACTAGCGAAGCGCGCTTAATTTATACCGTGTTTTGCGGTCGTCAAATTTTAGCGTCGTTGTCGGAGATTGGCAACAAATAATATTCAAATAGAATCTTGGGTATTAATTCAGTTTTTTTCTTTTGTGTGTAAATAATAAAATTTAGAAAATCAATAGTGATTTCTTGTTAGAAGTAATTTTATTTCATTTGCTTTTTATCTATTTATTTATTAAACTTGTTTTCAAGATTTCTTTTGTAGTACCTGACAAGTGCTAAAGAGGAAATCTGGAAGGAAATATTCTTGAGAATTTAACTCAAAGTGCTTAAAGATGGAGCACAATCAGCCAAGAAAAATAATTGCATCGTTAGCAGCTGAATCTTGTCAAAAGTCTTCTATCTCTTTCAAATGTAGTGGAAATCATCAATGGTTTGATTTTCAAGCGGGTAAGTACTCCTCCTATAGCTCATCTTATGGAAAATGTCACTATGTTATAGTGCTTACAGGAGTGATGTCTCATATGAGCATAATTCTAACTCTAAATGGAATGAATATCCTAATTATGATTGGAATGAGAGCGAAGTGAGACAACCACCTCAAGGAGAGAAGAGTGGCTTAGAAGAGCTTATGTTTAAGTTCATAAAAGGTGTTAAGATAGATTTATACAGAATGATGCAGTCATTGAGAGCTTAACAATGCAAGTGAGTCAATTAGTAAGTATGATGTTAGAAAATTTGTTGCATTCTCATGGTGAATATATGGAAGAGACACTTTGTGAGAATGAGCCTACTCGAGATAATAATCATTTAGAGAGAGAAGTTACTACTCTATAAGAAAATTCTGATTCAGTTGAAATAGTTGAAGATAATGTCTTGGTGGATTATGAATCAGTGGAAGAAGAGTTCATACCTATCTCCAGCCTTCCACAATTAAATTATGTACCAGAAGAGAATAAGGAATGATTGGTCCTGGACGTATCAAAAGAATATCCCCATGATTATTCTTTTTTATTTTTTATTCTAACCTTGACCACATGGATTTTATTTTTGGAGATTTTCAAGAAGATGCATGGATTGATCCTGCGAAAGAATGCAGGTATAAGTTGAGGATCATTCTCCAGAAACAATTCACCGCTCAAAATGAGGCTAAGAAATAAAGAAAAGAGGGGGTCTTACATATATCTTCAAAAGCATCTGGCCTAATGAGCTCTTTAAAGAACCCCAAGGAGCGAAAACAAGGAATGCAATCAGAATTAGGGGTTGAGTTCATAAATTCTCGGAGAAAAAAAATTAGGAGAGTTTCCTTTACATCTTATTTTTTATTTGTGTCATGGGCACATGCCACAATCTAAGCGTGGGGGTAGGGATTGTATATATATGTTTTTCTCTTTATTTTTAGTATAACTTCTTGATTGTACTTCCATGGGGTTCTTATTTGGTTCTTTATTATGGTCATAATATTTTGAACCAAATATTTTTAGGATAGAATTGTTGTTTTGAATTGTTGAACAAGACTTAGGGGCGGAGTTGATTGTTCCAGCCTATAGGATGTATGCTCACTTTTTCTAAAAGTTAAATGAACTTATTGGCAATTGAAGTTGAGTTGTACCAATTCTTGAGAATGTGTGTGGTGAGAAAGTTTTAACTAGTAATCATGCTCTGAGAGAATCTAGAACTTGGCTTGGTAGTGACTCGAGGCGAAATTTTTAGGACACTCTTAAGTAGGGAAAGGATAGTAGGCTTTCTTTGTAGATCTCTCTTAACCTAAATAAACTAGCCATTAATTATTATTATTATCCCTAATCAACCCCTTTGTGCCTAATGATAACTTCTTATTTCTTTGATAGCCAAATATGTACCCTTAACCTTTCGTGTATATCTTGATATTATGTTCACCTTTTTCCCTTTGTGGCACTCAACTTGAGCTTTATTGCAAGAAATAAGTGGGGGGTGTTCTTTGTGAAAAGAGAAGAAAAGGGTTTCTTATTTGTGCTATTAATTGAAAGGAGGAAAATTGATAAGTATGGTCTTAAAGGGATTTGCGGAAAAAAGAGCAAATTTAATTTGCAAGTGTTTGTTGGTAGCGTAAAAATAATAATAAAAGAAGAAAGGAGATACAAATGGTGATTTGGTTGAAACAAAATGGGGTTGTGCTGATAATGACTCAAGAAGTGTAGTTCCATGAGGGGATTATGTCACTTTTATCCATATGTACCCTACCTATTTCTTAGCCTACGTTACAACCAAATGCAAGTTCTACATGATCTCAACTTGGGAGTTTCTACATTAGTGGAGAGTCACTCGATTGTCAAGCCTATTGTATTCTTGAAGAGTGTGATATACTTCTTTGTGAGCGTGAGTGCACTTGAAGAAAGATTTTTTGAGATATTCGTTCATGATTTTATTGTGCGACACAAAAGACATTGTATTTCTGGCGAGTCATATCAAGGATTGGTAGCATGGTTTAACTTTGATTTTCAATAGGTTAGCAAGACTAATCATGAGTGGTGTATGCATCAATAGGTTTGGTTCTATTTTTTTCTTGTCTCTAATGTCTTGTGTGTCTTTGTTAGGTGAAGCTAATGTTTTAATTTGCTCGGGACGAGCAAAACTTAAGTGTGGGGGTATTTGATGGTCATATATTCCTAGAATTTTATGAGCTTATTTGACATCAATTTTATGCAAAGTTAGAGATATTATGTGTGGATATTACTAATTTACGTCGTTTTATATCTAGGTGAAGAAGAGCCTAAATTAAGAGTGAATTGATGAAACTAAGGAGAAACGAACAAGAAAATGACCAAGAAGGGGTGCGCGATCGCGCACCTGGAGTTAAGATAGCGCACAAGAACGGGCAAGAGAGGCAGTGCCACTGTATGGGATGCGCGATCTGTGCGTGATTGCGCAGCGGGACTTCGGCAGCTTTTAGTCGTGGTTATTTTTGACATTTTACGAATAATCCCTTTGGACTATATAAGGTTTTAGCTCGTCCCAATTAGGGTATCTTGGTTTTGGGAGCGATAAAGCAAGGGCAAGGATCGTAGAAGTGTATTCAATGCCCGAATTCATTAATTTCCATCATTTTCCAAATATCCCCCTCTTGGAACTCCCACCCCAGGAGCCCCCACACCCCGATCCGACAGGTCTGTGAAGGAGGTAAATCATGGTGACTCAATTGATTTCAAAGGTTAGACCAGTACCACGCTGCGCACAAGGGGCCCTCCTTTATTTCAAGAAGTAACCCCCGCACTACCGCTGACGGGATTCGATCCTTGGCCATTTTCCAAATATCCCCCTTGATAACCAATTGAGCTGCCCAAGTGGACCATTAATTTCCATCATGATTTGATTCAATATGGAAGTTTGGATCAATCGTCGGTTGATATTTTCTAGTTCTTATTCTTCGATGTTCTTTTCTTCTATTATGGAATAATCCCTATTTGGATTTTGACAGACATGATGTATTGATTGATGCTTTTAGATTCGGTTCTTATTTTATTGCCTGAATTCGTTAATGGAGTTTTGAATTGAATTGCAGAGTTATTTACTATTTTCTTTAAATGAAAGAGGAATAGTTTGGTGAATATCTCTGCATTATCTTATTTGATTTTAATTGGTGATTCTTCTAAGTAATCGAAAGAGCTTCTTGAATTATTGATTGAACTATGAGATGAAAATATTTGAGAGAAGTTTTCCTTTAGACTAAACCCTTTAATGCTTTCTTGCATATGTTCACGGGGCTTTCACTAGTCTTGAACTCATGGATAGTAGTTTTACTTGATTGTTGAGATATTCTTGAATACTTTAATCGCAAGAAGTGTTTTGTGAATTATCTTAATATAAGTCTGATTTAGCTCTTGATTGAATGATTCTGTTGAGTAATCGGAAGAGACTCTTCAATAATTTATCTAGGGTTATAAGCTGACGATATTCGTGAGAAGTCGTCCCAAGATCTATTCCTATCCATAGTTTTTGAACATTCTCGGGGCTTGAATTAGTTTAATTTATAGAATCATAATAAATAATCAAAAGAAGTTTATTAGATTCTTGAGTAAAACTAATTACTTATTAAATTCGAAAAACTCAATAGAATTTAGAAGAGGATGATAAAACGAATCGGAGTTAATTGCTAAAAATTTGCATCTGCCCTGTCTACTACCCTTACTTCTCATATTAATAGTAACATTTGCTTTCGTTGTCAATTATTTTTAATTACGTTTATAGTCAATAATCTTGGTTTATAACCACAACAACTTCAAATTTTGATCACCTGACTATTACCAAGCAAGTTTTTGTTTGAGTAATTGTTTGTACCAATCACTGTGAAGACGATCTTAAATTATATTATCTTTGACTAGCGAAGTGCGTTTAATTTATACTGTGTTTTGCGCTCGTCAAACAACGTGGATTTAAATTATCGAAACTCTTTATACGAATGGAGAATACTTGAGAAAAAGCAAAGCACAGGGAATGTTGTGAAAGCAGTCAAATGCTAAAATTAGAGGCCCAATTAGGTCTTTGCAAGTTATAACCAAAATCCTTCCTAGGTATGGAGAATCCATTAGCAAATTAAGCTATCAACCCCCTTGTCATCTTCTTATATCACGTATAACTATCCGATTTCATCTATTATTTTCACGATTTTTACTAGTCTTGAACTCATAGATAGTAGTTTTACTTGATTGTTGAGATATTCTTGAATATTTTAATCGCAAGAAGTGTTTTGTGAATTATCTTAATAAGTCTGATTTAACTCTTGATTGAATGATTCTGTTGAGTAATCGGAAGAGACTTTTCAATAATTTATCTAGGGTTATAAGCTGACGATATTCGTGAGAAGTCGTCCCAAGATCTATTTCTATCCATAATTTTTTAACATTCTCGGGGCTTGAATTAGTTTAATATATAGAATCATAATAAATAATCAAAAAAGGTTTATTAGATTCTTGACTAAAACTAATTACTTATTGAATTCGAAAGACTCAATAGAATTTAGAAGAAGATGAAAAAACGAATCGGAGCTAATTGATAAAATCTTGCATCTGCCTTGTCTACAACCCTTACTTCTCATATTAATAGTAACATTTGTTTTCGTTGGCAATTATTTTTAATTACGTTTATAGTCAATAGTCTTGGTTTATAACCACAACAACTTCAAGTTTTGATCACCTAAATATTACTAAGCAAGTTTTTGTTTGAGTAATTGTTTGTACCAATCACTGTGGAGACGATCTTAAACTATATTATCTTTGACTAGTGAAGTGCGTTTAATTTATACTGTGTTTTGCGCTCGTCAGACGACGTGAATTTAAATTAATCGAAACTCTTTATACGAATGGAGAATACTTAAGAAAAAGCAAAACACAAGGAATGTTGTGAAAGCTGTCAAATGCTAAAATTAGAGGCCCAATTAGGTCTTTGCAAGTTGTAACCAAAATCCTTCCTAGGTATGGAGAATCCATTAGCAAATTAAGCTATCAACCCCCTTATCATCTTCTTATATCACGTATAACTATCCGATTTCATCTATTATAATAATAAAGTTAGAAAATCAAATTTTATTACATTAAAGTAATCGAACTTTAGTTACCCTAACAGTAAAATTATAAAACTATCTTTTGCATGTTACAATAAAATAACTAAATTATGTGTCAATTGTTTAGAAAATACATTTAAATTGAACATCAAATACACGACATCAGATAATCGTGAAAATAATAACCTATTATTAGCTGAGAAAAGCTTAGAGAGGCTGATAACAATTACGATGTAACTCTACGTCTTACATGAGGTATCGCCTGAAATAGAACCCCCCTACTTAAAACTTTTTTTCCGTATCAAACTTTTTGATGCAATGATAGAAAGGGAATATTTATCGATGAGTAACTCTTTTTTTTTCTTTTTGTTGGCATCTTCCTTTTTGTTTCTCACCCGATATTCGATATCTGCTTTGAAGTTAGATTAATTTGAATTCGCATTGGGAAGTCCCATTTTAGAGAAAAAGCATTTTCTATCAAAGACGACTCTATTGCAAGGCTCAAACCATTTTTTAAAATTAAAAATGAAAGGTTAATTGCTATTCCACTACAATCTTTGACGATGCATCCTTTTCAGTTTATAGTATTTTCATTAACTTTCAATATTCGACATCAAGTGATGAGAACCTTTGCAGTTGTTCTTAAGATGAGATGCTTTAGAAACTTTCTTGTACCAAATGAAGTACAATATGTCCATTTCTTATCACTTTTCAAAGCCTATATATGGTCTATGGTCACCTACTAAATTCTTCTAACTTTCAGATAAGCCAACAGTTGCCCTTTTTTTTTCTAACTTAAAAATGCTTTTCCATGATGTGCTAGCTGCAAAGTTTGTGGAGTCTTGTTATTAAGCTAATCTTGACTCTTAAGATGATATTTTCCATGAGTAGGACTTGTGAAACAGAGTTTAAGTTCTATGCATAGATAGTACTATAAAATATATTTATGTGATCAATAATTTTTATAAAGTAGTTACATAAAAATGTTTAATATGAAAACTAATTGGTAACTTGATAAAAAAAAAAAGTTTTTAACCACAGCATAAAAATTTGATAGTGTTAAAAAGCTTTACACTATAATTGTATATAACTTAAATCTAGAAAATGATAATATTGGTGTAAAACAGCTCTTTAGATATGCACTTGAGCATTTTTAATCATTTATGTTCATCAAAACTGAGCATTTTCGGTCTCTGTTATATTTATCACGCACGACCATAGTAAACTTTGACAAAATTAGCATGTAAGTCGTTAACGGTTAACCCAAAAAAACCATACATACATACAAGCTTCTTCTTATTAATTCTCCCAATTTGTACCTTTGAGAAAATCCTTTAACTGTGAAATTTCAGCAAACAAAGGGTGCCATTTGAGCATACGAATGAGATATAAACGTTGATTCATTTGCTATATATTTGAATGTATTGCTAAGCGAAATATGTATTTTAAGTTGTATTGTATAAGATTTTTCTAAAGGTTCAAGTCCGGCCTGATGGTTTATTCAGTTTAAACATCTCACATGCTTCACACAACCCAATTCCACCAAAGATAACACCGTTGTGTGTTTAACAATAATAGTAGAGATCAGAAATGCTTAATTTTAGTAAACATAAAGGACTAAAACTGCTCGAACGTACATATATAAGACCATTTTAGTCCAACCCCTAAATATAAGAAACTATTTTTGTCATTCTACCAACTTAAATCCTAGTGGGATAACTGCAAATTGTTAAAAAGAATGTAAAATGGTAGTACTATATTTGGTATTAATCACCTTCTAAGCCACTATCACTTTTCTTTGGAAAGAGACTAAATGTTATTTTCGTATGATTGGAACCTTACATATATATCCAATGCTTTTGAGTTTGTAAGTAGCTAGCAATATTCTAATTTTAGGTAATATCTAGGAAAGTTATTTGACAGACTTATAGGTATTATTACAACTAAACTACTTGCATTTTCAAGTCTGGGATTAGACATCATATTTTTTGACCTTTCCTTTTAGTTGAGGTTGTTATTTCTTTAGTCAAGTTGCGTGTAAAATGGCCCAATGCAATTATTTTGTGAGACGACTTTTGGTTGAAATAAATCCTCTATTGAACTATGTTTTTCTCTTTCTTTTTTGTGTAATGTAATTAAAATAATGAATATCTACAAGGTATAATGTTAAATCTTTTTCTAACAAGAGTTTTGAAATTTCTACATCTTCTTGTTTGTAGGAAGTGTTTGAAATGTAAACAAATTCTTCCATTTGGGGCACAATTAGGCCTTTGAAAATGAAATAATATTCTTGGAAGTTCCCATAAAAGAAAACTTTAAAAGCTTATTTTTTTCTAGTAAAACCAAGGTCCCTATACAACTCATGAGAACAATTTTAACATAATAGAGTATACATTATATTATATGTGCTAATCTGTCCGTATTTCTTTCTTTTGTCAAACCCTATGGTCTATGATCACAAAGTTCTTCTAGCTAGCTAGCTATTTCCAACTTGTAGAGAAGCCATAAACCACCACCTTTCTATTTTTTCTTTAAGAAGCATGAATATTTCTAATGTGCCAGTTGTGTGCTTGTGGGGTTATTCCTTTGCCATTCATCCGAACACATACTTCGTGAAATGGTTCATGCATGTTTGTTCTCAGGAGCAACAAGATCAAGTTGGTAAGGATTAACGCTTCATTTCTATTTGTAGGATCGATGATCATAGAAGATCCGAAATAGGTAGCTGGTAAATTAAAATTAGAACTAACACAATTCGCAAAATTAAAAGCATTTGCACAATTTGCTTCTGATCTCGATAGCTACTCAGAATCAAATGGCAAGAGGTCAACGATTACATGAATTGCTTAAACAATCCCAATCATGCGTCTATTATATTGAATTTACCCGATAGTCTCCATTTTGAAAACGTTTCACCAGGGGTTTCGAGTAAGTTCTAAAATAGAGAATTTTTTGGTCGGGAGTGCATTACCCTTTTTAGTAGATGTACCGGCACAAATATATTTACTAACCTAATGACGGAGCCAAAAATTTCATCAAGAAAATTAAAAAAGAATGGTCTATTATACTTGAGAGGATCCAACAGTTGATTTATATACACAGAAAAAATTCACCCATATGCATAGTAAAATTTTCAGTCGACGGGGATTCAGTTGAAACCCATCAGTAAGTTTCGTTATATCGGATGCATGACGTAAAGAAAGTTTGGGAGACTAGCTTGGTAAAATTTTATTTGTACCTGGTGTTTACACCAAATCATACTACTTTATTATGGCTAAGTCAAAAATTAAGGTTACAATATGTATTAATTAACTACGATTTAGCAATAACAATGTAAGTCTTTCATTGGGTTGGTGTATACACGTGATGCAAGTAAGTTTTTATCTTTATCAATTTCTTTTTAAGTTTTTCAAGCCTGATAACGAGAATTTTGAACGAACTTCAAGTTGATTAAGAAGAGTAGTTCTGTCAATATGTATATATTAATCAATTTCAACCCATCAATCACTTAAATAAATGTCTTATTTTGTGTAATAGCGACCTTTGTAAGTAGATATATTCGGATAACAAGTAATGCAAAGGAGACAATGACCACTTGGACTGTGTACAGTTTTTACAACCAAACTATCATTTTCAAATAGTAATACTTTAATTCGGAGTAGAAACTCTATACTTTGAGCTTTGCATTCCTTTTTTAGTCCCTGCCAAAAGAATTTGCATTATTCATTGACATAGCAATCCACAATTCCTAAAGCAACTCTTTTTTTTATTTTCATTCCATGTCAAGAAGATGAGATCATAGGGGGCGACAGTGTAGAAAGCATCCAAAGAGCGGCCTTATCAGTACATGTTTTTAGGGTCCGACTTATTTAAAGTCGTACATGAAAATTCCACTTTTGATGGATAAAACGCTCGCTGATTATGAATGAAGTAGTACTCACATGCATCCCACCATAACCTTTGGTAGTAAGTTTAATTAATTAGCACTGCAAGAGTGTGCTTAGGTTTGTGTTTTATTTTTCTTTCCTTGATCATGATCCTGCTATGAACTTCGATATTTTAATATAGATGGATAGTTGTTTCACATTTTTAGGAACCACAGTGTTATGTCACTATATCTTGATGAAGTATAAGAAAACAAGTGAAATTATTGGTTCCTTATATTTAATTTATCGTCCAGTGAGAAGTGCATATGTTCATCAACAACTGTGTAAAACAAAATGGAAGACCAGAATTCAAATCCTAAAAAAGATTAACTTGTCTTATCGTGTAGAATTAAGAAGCAAGCAAGCACACGAAGGAATTCTATATGGAAATGCTCCAAACTGATCCAAACACTATCACTATGCTAAGATGGGACGCTCTATCAAGCACGTGACCCAAAAGAATCGAACTTATATAAAGGATTCACATTACCAACTCCAACTAGCTTGAAATTAAGGCGTAATTGATTATCGAATTACCAAAACTTCAAAATCGAAAACAAATTTATGATCATTACGCCTAGAATCGAAAACAAAGCATAAGAAATAACCATATAACAAGTGAGTTTTGTCTTTAATTTTATAAATATTCACGTTTGTAGGCTTGTTACATTCATATCAATGTCTCATGTACCTGTCGTTCTTCCTAAAGTACAACTAAACAACAGTTGATGGCTACTTAGGTGGACTGGTACACGAATAGATGACAAGTAAAGGGAGAAATATATCAATGGATGAATCAACCAAAGCGTTTCTTGAATAATGTATGTCTCTTGGTTGGATCTTTAGGCTTGCTTTTAATAAGGCCCTTCTTCCCAGTGCTGCAATACACAAACACCTATTTGTTAGTGTCACACAATTTCACTTTCTATATTGAAATTTGCATTTAATAATAATCTGCATTCATTCAAATGAGAAAAGCTACAGAGGGTTATGTGGTAATATTGAAAGAACAGTAATCATACTTGTACTCCATATAAACCATTCCTTTAGCTCCTGACATGGCACTCATATTGCCCATGTAGCGACGAGCTTTTTGAAGAGCTATGTCATCTGCATCTTCATCTAGCTGTTCCAAACCGACTGCATCGTCGCCAGCACTTAGTACCTGTAGATGAAAGTAAAAAGCATGTGAGTTGGAGTAACATCTTAAAGTGAAGTGCGAAATAAAAGCTCCTTTGAGTGATTAACCTTTCCAAGAAGTTGAAGCTGCTCTTCAAGACGATGATAAGATAACTCAGCCCCAGAATCAGAAGGCGGCAAACTTGTGATCACCTAATACAAGAACAGGTCAGAAAAGCAATTTTGAACGATTGCTATATCCAGAAGAAAACGTAGAACGACATGTATGCTATCAATGGCTTTGCCAAGAGGAGGTACCTTAAAGCTATAACCTTGATCGATCAAGAACTGCTGTCTTTTGGTTGAGTAGTACATTTCCTGCATTTGAATGTTCGTTAATAAGGTCAGTATCAAAATTTTCACTTCCAAATAGTGTATAAGACGTACCATACATCAAGACAAATTAGCAAACAGAAAAGAACAGCACCTGGGTATCGGTTGACACAAGGGAGTAAAAGAATGCATTGTATTCCTCTTTACCTCCTGCCATCCTATCTTGATGCCGCCCCTGTCAACCCAACAATGAGCTTAAGACAGCTAGATTTGGAAACATGTTATGGAATCTAGGGCTTGCAATAGTTCACATGTTGGGCAAAAAAGTATCGAAGATATCAAATCATATATTACCAGATGTTTTTTTTATGAGGATATATTACCACAGAGGTCAGATATTCATTACACGTGCATTTCCCTAGAACTACAATTCCCTTTTGACTCTCATTCGCAAGTTTATGCCGAATAAACTTCTGCTAAAGATAAGACCACCTGAAGATGCTTGATCGATATGCTTAATACCAGCAGGTGCATATTACAGTTAGCACATTAAGGAGTTCTGACTTACTAAGTTGTTCTTTCCTAGAAATGCAAGGCATTTTCAATCCCAAGTCCATTTGTACATACACTAAATATTTGAAGGTATTTCAACTTTTTTGTTTAAAACCACGGAGGGAGATTTTTTTCCCTTCTTTTTTATATCTTGCATAGAGATGCTTATAGAATAGTCTATTAGCCAAATTACATATTTCATATTATTCAGCATACTCCTACTTATCAGGAAGAACTTCCACCTGAAAATAACTAGAGTATCACCAAAAGGTTCATTCTATTTTCCACCACTATGGTAGCAGATCAAGGATGAAGAAGACTACCATCTTTTTGTCATATATATGACATTAGAGAACGCAACGACAACCTTGTTATTTGTGTAAAGGATTTACCTGGAGCATCAATCGCTAGAGAGATTTTGTAAATTATCACCATTTTAATCGACATTTGTACTATGAATCAAGGGAGGCAATTATGAAGAGAAAACAAACACACCTTGGCCCTGAGAATACGCCCTAGACGTTGAGCTTCTTGTCTTCTTGAACCAGCATGTGACGAAATTTGTATTATAACATTTGCCTCGGGAATATCAATGGAGTTATCACCCACCTGTAAACAAAAGCAGAGATCACATCATCCACAAAAGAAAGACTTCGAACGTAACACTTATGAATAGATAGCCAAAAAAACTATGGTTTTAACTGGAAAGAGGCATAATGCAAATGAATATGGCATGAGAAATTAGAGAATCAAGGTTCAGCACAAGCACGGATGCAAACTTTCAAAGATCTTGAAGAAAACACACACACACACGCATAACATGTATGTGTGTAAAGAGAAAGATACTGAGCAATATTTGGCAATCCAATACTTCATAATTTACACACTATCTCAAAAAAACACTCTGCGGCACACAACTTGCAACATCCATCCAAATCACCCAGCTAGTGATATTAAAAATCTGCTTGGACACAATACCTTGGAAAGGAATATGGTATTAACTTCCTTGCTAGTTTTAAATGCCTCAAGAATTTTTGTTCTTTCAACATGGCTGCATAACAAGAAAAACATCCCAGTAAGACATTTTAAATGGAGAAGCAAACAAGGCATCTAAAGACTAAAATAGCAAAGCAACATAAAATTATTGAGATGACATTTTGTGTATTAAACCTGGTAGCACCATAGATCATAGGTTTCCGAAGCTTCATTGCATACTCAGTAAGTGCAAAAAGATTGTCAGCGAAGACAATGATCTTGTCCCCACGCTGTTGTTCATGAAAGCGGATAAGAAACTCACAGGCCCTGAACTTGTTTGGGTTCATCACATAAAGTGCCTGGAATATCACATGGATATGAGAGTTAAAAAAAAACAATGACAATATGCCAAAACGAAAGGGGTGAACTCAAATTAATATTACAGAAAAGTTGCCTTGCAGAAGTCAAACAAGCATGATTTTGGAAAAGAGAATTTAAAATCCACATATCCACGTATGGAACATGTCGATAGCTAGAATTGCAAGTGCGATTCCACAGGCCAAGGAAAAACTGTGCTCCTCAACAAGATGAAAAACTAAATGAAATAGAGTCAATTGTGAAGTCATCAACCATTGTATATGGAACAGTTACAAAAGAGAACGTACTTGTCGCTTCTTTGAATTCTCTTTTTTCAAATACTCAGCAAAGAATTCCTTAGTCATAGGACACCACACCTCAGCACATTGTACATTTGCAATAAATCCTCCTTTCACTAAATCCAGCCAATTTGCTTCATACAACTTGGGACCAATAAGAAAGTTCAAATCTGTGATCCTCTCGTCTTCTCTAACAAGCGTAGCTGTTAAGTAAGCCAAATAGTCCATTAGATTTTGTGAAAAAACAAATAAAATTAGCACTGAAATTTGCAAGAACACTCTTTTTGAAATACATACCAGTAAGCCCAAGTTTGCAGTGTGATTTCGTGATACTAATGACCTTTCGAAACATATGTGCAGGAACCACGTGCACCTACATAAATGACAAGAGAGAGACCTTATATTTAAACTAGTATATACTCAAACTTCACATTTAATAACTATCTCCAAAGTTGAAATTAATCATTGGTAAAAACTCTGCGACATGCATTTCCCACAAGATACTTGTACTGAAGCAGAATTTTTTTGGAAAAATCATCCAATTGCATATAGCACTAAAGGAGGAAGTAAAAGATAAATAATGTATGATTGTATGTTCTTCCACAAACAGCATCATAAACGGATATGATACTCCTGCCATCAAGGATAGCATTCAAAATAAACTATTGCTTCGCATTAACCACGAAAAGTAAGACACATGTACTGGATACTTATTTGAAAGGTGCAATTTGAAACATTGCAAGACCAAACATTTACCTCATCCATGAGGAGTAAACCCCATTCTCTATTTCTTATTTCTTCAATGATCTTCTCAGATTCTTCAGAACGTTTGCCACCAAAAGCAACCATGTTATATGTTGTCACCACCACACCAACATTTCCACGGAATCTTTCTTTGCTGTCAGATGTGAAACGACATATCTGCTCTTCTCGGATAGTAGACCACAACTTAAACTGGAAAGCCCATTGATCCACAGACACAGCATTTGTTGCTAAACAAAGGCAGCTCTTTTTTATTCTGCTTGCTGCAGAAACACCTACTAAAGACTTCCCGGCACCACAAGGTAGCACAATAATTCCAGATCTTGCTCTTCCTGAAGCATTCACATATTATTTAACCACAGCCAAAATCATTAAATCTATCAATCAACTACGACTCGGTACCACCGCAATGAATCAGTACCACGAATCAATCAATCAACTACGACTCTTCCTGAAGCATTCAACATACCATTTAACCACAACATACAATCTAATGACAGCCAGTCAACTTATGAATCCCCCACCCGAGTTCAGCATTAATTGGATTTATCATAATATACCAATCTATATGCTGCCATGCAATCTACAACAACCTTCCTCAGTTATGCGGAAGTGAGACCATCTATGTTTTGTGAAACTCGCATAGACTGCGTCTAAGCCAAGATCATATTCCCCTCTAAAAGGAAATATGAGATGCTGAAATTCTAAATAGTCATTCCAACCTAAAACTACTGAAATTCTAAATAGTCATTCCAACCTAAAAACTATCTTCCCTTCGGTATTCATTGTTTTAAGGACATTATTGCAATTCAAAGCTAGAACCCTATTTATCCTCATAATTTTGGACAAAATAAAAGGTAATTTTCACTTCAATGTGTGAGCCCAGTTCTTCTTCAAAAACTATATAAAAGCCAGCTCCACTCTTCAATTAAGTTTAATCATGTAAAAGTTAAAAGAGCACAGAGTCCACAAGCAAATATAAATGTCCATATCCATAGGTATGAGATTTACCATGACAATCTACTTTTGCCAGTCAGAAAAATCAGGATACAATGGGATTACATGTAATTCTTGGAACAAGACAAATACGAACATCTTAAACTCTCTCTCCAGTCTCCGCCAAAGATAATTTAGATATGGGTGTCCATTGAAAATCAAGATGCATTAAAAGTTTCCAACTTTTTTTATCGTTAAAAAGTTTCCAACTACCATTCCAACAATTTTCCAGCCATCCCCCTTCCCCTAAAATACCCAACCCCCATGGGAGCAGGATACGCACATACTAGGGACTGTCAAAGTAAATATAACAAGAGCAACCAGGGCAAAGGACCCTAAGCTAGAATACGTACACAATGTATTCCCTTCTCTTTATAACTCTTTGTAAACTAAAATCTGACTTAAAACTAACAGCAACAGGCCATATAAATGACACACCTCTATCCTCCCTATTTTGAAAATGCACACACTCAAACAGAAACCAGATATCCTCTTTGCAAGCGCAGGGATGAAGCTTTCTCACGTCTTTATATCTTCCTATTGAGCAATCTTTTATCAATCTCTGTGGTATGACTCTGTTCCTCACAGTGTGAAGGTTAAGACTTCGATATACTGCGACAATAACCAATCATCCCCCAGAATCCTTCATTACCCTTTTTTGATAGGCACCTTTATTTACCCTTTTAACAAAAGATACTCACTATATCTCCATATGTGTGTGTGTGTGTGTGTGTGTGTGTGTGTGTGTGTGTGTGTGTGTGTGAGAGAGAGAGAGAGAGAGAGAGAGAGAGAGATAGATATCAGCACGATGTATGACATGTTTCTCCTTTTGTCAGCTTAAAATTCACTTATATCAACCTACTTTTTCGCAATCAGCAAAAGTAAGTTATTATTGGAATAGAACAAATTTCAAAATATAACAAACGAACACAAGCTTAATCGCTATATTAAGTTAGTTCGAGAGAATAATAAGGAAATAGAAGAATACATAAAAGTTTTAGCAAACAAAATCCATTGACTAGGAGACCCGACATCCAAATAGAGAACAAAATAAAAAAGAAAGCACCAATCGGGAAAATTGAAGTCCTTTGCTTGGTAAAATTTGGCCGTGTATCCTTACCATTTCCAAACATCTTACTAAGACTCTTCTCTTGATAAGGCCGTGGCTGTGCTTGAGGCTTCAACTCCATGTCAAGATCAGGATTAACCTGCAATTTTCAGTGGGAATAAAAATACTTAGCCATTTGTAGAACTCATAAATCAAACGCCTCCAAATCTATTGTCAAACAACAACTGACAATACATTGATGCGAGATAATTTATTACTCAAATCTTCTCATACTCAAGAATAGATGTTTGATTGGCCTCTAATGATTACGACAATGGCTTCCACATCACATGGTGCATTACTAGTCCCACGTTATTTTAGTTACTAGCTCAAGCAGCTTATTAATGCCATCCGTGCTCACAGAAAAACTCAAAAGCCTAGTTGCAAAGTACTCCTTCCGTTCATCTTATCTAACAGTGTTTGGATGGGCACGATATTTAAGATGTTAATTTGGCTTATATAACATATTAATAATGGCAGAATTTAACGTGCGGTTGAAAAGAGAGAAATATCACATCGAAGTCTTAAGTGTGAATGGTTTAATGAATTTATATTCTCGAAGTTGTATCAAAGTAGAAATGTGTCAAACATTTTGGAGCATGCCAAAACGGAAAGAGCGTAATATAAATTAGAACTCAGGGAGTAATTAGTTTCTTGAAACATTATAAACCATCTCAACAATGCAGACATATCTAATGCTGAGGGTGCAACCCCCTCTGGGGTACCCCTAACACCAGTTTCAATTTAGCCAAAATACCAAGTGCTCTTTAGCAACTATGATCCTTCCACTGCTAGTTCCTCTGTCTAGCATCTTGATATGAAAAACAGAAGTTTTTAGATATTTTATTTATTGAATTTTTATTCTTCTAGGCAAAACTAGTTCTCAACTAAGGGAATCTAATTCCTATTTTAACAGTAGGAAAGATTCTCCATCAGCTAAATTATTCACTGTCCACCTGCCCACCCTGATGCAAAAATAAAAAAAGGAAGCAACTCACTGTATCATTCCTGAAGTCATACTCCTCCATCATCGGATAATTCAAAGCATTTGGTAGACACCGCTGCTTCACATTTTCAACCTGTCCATATACAAATTGGAAAACTACCATCATCTAAATAAAGCCAAAGAAAGTTGTGTGTGTTCGCGCAGCAAAAAATATGTTCCAAACCAGGAGAAAAAATCTCCATCTAGAGCAAGCATACATATTTTCTTAGCATGACTTATCTCAAACCACAAAATACAGCAGATAAATGGGCAATTGTAGCTCCCTAAGAAGATATTTTGGAGGATAGTGAAGCACAAATGTCAAAGTGAAACACAGTGCAAGAATGGCACAGATAAGGCAAATTTTATTATCATTTATTAGGTCTTCAATTAACTGTAATAAGTAGTGAAAATGAACTGTTGCATTAGAGTCTGGTCCTAGAAATACTGTTAACCAATTGATTAGTCAAACCACCACTTATTCAAATTGCTAGAGAATCAATATCTAACAGCATCATAATTGGTATGACTCAAGTCGTATCCAACAGTATCAAAATCCCCGCACATTATATTTTGGTGCAAATCCTCGCTCCAAAATGAGACAGCCACATACTAGGGAAACAACGAAAATATTGAGACAAACAACTAAACATCCTTAGCAGGTGAAACGAAGACCATGCTCACATTTGTACAATTTATATTGACATAAAGAAGATGTTTTATCAGCAATGAGTAACTTACACATGACCACAAGAAAACTGGAGACCAGAAGAACTAAAAGAACAAGAATAATTTTGGAGAACTGGATTCGAAATGCTATAATCAGCAGTTCGTTCATTTCATGCAAATGCTGCAACTTGTTACAATAGCATCTGACACCATAGACCCCCAACTCCACATGTAAACGAGGCCTTCTTGTTGCAAAGCATTAAATTATTACCTGAGCAGGATCTATTTCAAATGAATGAGTTTCTTTTTCTTCAGCCGCAGCTGCCAGATCTACTCCGTTCATCAACTCATCATGACCGCGTTCAATTTCATTCAAGGGTTTGCTTACAGTAAATCCATCCTTAACCAAAAAGGACAATAAAATTTCACTTGGTAGTTATCGACTTGTAACAGAAATACAAAGCATCAAAACTAAGTTACGGGGTCTGATGTTTTTTTCGCGATTCTGCCTCACAAGTCTAAAACAATGCAGGCGAATTTCTTGATAACCATTACAGACTGCAAAACAAGCAACTCAATCACATTGAGCACAAACCTCAGACGAAATCCTAGCCTTTCCTATGGCTTCATCCGCAAGCAATCTTTTCAACACCTAGAGATAATCACATCAAATGAATCGATTAAGTTTAGCAATCCGCAGTGAACCTTATCGTCAAGAAGATATCTTAAATTATAGCATTGTTACTATACAGCTCATTATCTTACCTCTGGAAATGGAGATTCTATAAAATACCGATTCTTCTTAAGTACAAGCTTCACTTTTCCGTAGTTAGCAGTAGAAGCATGAATAAAATCAATCATCTCTTTGGGAAGCTTGGTCTTTGACAATTTGTTCAAAACAGCTATTATAGTTTCAGTCTCAAGACCAACTGACACAGCTGCATACAACGAGTGAGGCGTCAAGTTGTACTCATGCATCGACTCCGGCCTACAAAATAAAAGTAACTCCATTAACCCTCTCCAAACATCCAGAAACAAACCAGAACATAAATTGCAGATTTTCAAACACAAAACAGATACCTGCAAACAGGCTCAGCAATGGCAATAAGAAAATCATAGGCTTGCTTGTATAACGGAGAGAATGTCTCAAGGAAAATTCTTCCATCCGCACAAGCCCACAGTGGACGATTGGTGTGATCGGGTTTGAGTTCCAATTTAGTGAAATCCATCTTCTTCCCTTCCCTCTCGCCTAAATACAACAATCATTTTCAAAATTTTCTACATCACTTGAGTTAAAACATAACACAAATTTTATTTATCATATAAAAGCATCATCAAAGTGTGAATTATAAAGTGTGGCAATAGTACATACTCCCTCCATTCCAATTTTTTGCCTTACTTTCCTTTTTAGTCAATTTCAAAAAGAATGTCACTTTCTATATTTAGTAACTTTTTACACCCAACATTAAAAGCACAAGATTTAAAGGGCATTTTGGTACACTAAACATCTTTAGTTTAAGACCACAAGATTCAAAAGACTTCTACTCCCTCCGTTCCAATTCAAGTGTTTTATCACAAGATTCAAAGGTCGTCCTAGTACATTATACAAATCTTTAACTTAAGACCACAAGATTCAAAAGTTTCTCTTTATTTCTTAAACTATACAACAACAACAACAACAACAACATACCCAGTACAATCCCACAACGTGGGGTCTGGGAAGGGTAGAGTGTACGTAGACCTTACCTCCACCTTGGTAGGTAAAGAGGTTGTTTCCGGGAGACCCTCAGCTCAAGACAAAGCATAATCACAAGCAAAGCAAGAGAAACGGTCGGACTCAGACAAAAAATTAAAGCAGTATGAACATGCTGATAATAAAATCGAATACGCCATGGTAGAGCTTTCTAACAAAAGAAAGCAGTACAGCTAAATAAGAAAAACAAAGTACACTAAAGAACACATAGCAGCAGAAATCAAACTACATGTGACTATAGAGCACTACTACGCATATAAGTGTGATAGGCTAATCGGGCCTACAGTTATAACACTACAACGATCATCTTATAAGTGTAAGTATGGCTACGCTTGACTACCTACTACCCTTCTACCATAATTTGTGTCCTCCACAACCCCCTATCTAGGTCATGTCCTCAGTAAGTTGTACCTGCACCATATCCCGTCTAATCACCCCTCCTCAATACTTCTTCGTCCTACCTCTACCCCTCCTAAACCCGTCCATAGACAACCTCTCACACCTCCGTAATGGGGCATCTTAAACTATGTGACACTTAAATTGGGAATGAGGGAGTATATTTTTTTAAACTTCCTGCTGAGTCTAAGACAAACAAATTGGAACGGAGAAAGTAATACGAGTAGTTTTTAAATGACTCTTTATATTCACTCCACACATATATAGTCCAAGTCTAACACAATGGATACACTACATTCTAGATCCACCTTAAGGTAAAGGTAGAGTAATTACCATCATGAACATCATCACCACCATCTTCATGGTAATACTGATCATCATCAGCAGTCGAAACCCGATAATCCTCCTTCATAACCACAAAAACAAATTAAAAATACATTTTTTATCAATTTATATTGCAATAAAACTAGCTGGGAAATCAAAGAACCTTTGAAGAGAACTTGATCTTCTTGCTGTGTCGATTTTTATCACCTGAATTCAATAACTATTATTAACAAATTGCAGATACATATATTTTTATTCTTTGAATGCAAAATTACCGTGTCCGTGATGACCCATATTTTCTGAGATGAAATATTATTAGAATGGCGGGTTTTGAGGCAAATCGGTAAATAAATACTACTTTTTTCAGCTATTTGCATTGTGACCCCTGGTCTATGAAAAAAGTTATAGTTACACCCTCAAAACTTAATACTCCTAGTAAGGGTGTATTGTTTTCCTCTAATTTTCGAAGAATAACTTTTAAGTTGTTTTCAAGTCCACTCGTTGATTTCGAGAAAACCGAATTAATTGGCTTTTTTTCCAGCGATGCCTTCAACTCGAGATTTTGATTCATAGAACTGGCCATCAAATGTATATTCATTCATCTATTAGGTACGTCTTAAATAGGAAAAGTGGTTTTTTAGCGAGGAAATGAATAGGGTGAGGACAGAGGAGAATAAGAAATGTTGTGGACAATTTTGGGTAATAATCATATAATTATTGTTGCTGTGTAAGATATATTTACTTGATATTGTAATTAAAATTGAAACATAATGGTAAACAAATTACTTTCGGAAAGCAAATATTGGAAAACATTTATCTGGAAAATACTGTTTATATCTAAGCAAACATAGAATATTGTGAGAAAATCAATTACTTTTAGTGAAAACATTTTCCTTCCTACCAAACACATCCTAAGGTCTACTTGTGGACTTGTTTTCCCTATTTTGATTAGGGATGTCATTTTCATAATTTTTAAGAAACTTATTTTTTAAAACAAAATGTTTTCCTCCATACCCAACACACCCAAAATGTTAATAGCTAAATAGATATTTTTGCTTAACTTTGTGGCAGTAGTTGGCTTAATAACTAAGAATGGAAGACAAAACATCATCTGGTAGCTGACTGAAATAATCCTCCTTTGCATCATCAACCTAAAGCACCAGCAAAAATCCTCTTTAAGGAGAAAATTTATATATTATAGTTACAGCTTGTTTGGATGGTTGTTACATATTGTTTTGTATCGTATTATTACTTTAAATATAATATTTATTTTGATTGTTATTTAAACTTTATTGTATCGTATAGTTAAATTTATCGTTATATAACAATGAAAAGTCCCGTTTTATGTAAAGACCAATTTGGTATGGTCGCGTTATGTAACAACGAAAAACAATACAATCTATTAAGATGTTGTATTTACTATAATAATATAGTATAATACGATACATTATGAAACTATTGTTGGAAATTTGCCTTTGGCGGGAGTTGCGACCGACCAACTTTAACGGCTTAAACACTAGTGTAACGTATGTTGGAGAATCCGGTTCTTCACACATGCATGATCTACTAAGTACGTAGATAACCGTAGGGCCAAGAATCGTCAAATTTCATTGAGAAATGAAAGAGATATTGGTTCACGAAGTAAGGTGTTTGAAGCATGGAAAGTGTGGTGTTGTGTGTAATTCTCCCTCATCGGTAGAGGAAGAAAGAATTGTTGTGTATATAAGATTCGAAATTGGTTTGGGGTTTGGGACCCCAAGGGGTATCCCATGTGTTTAAAGGAGGGAGGACCTAGATGTGCTTCGGTTCGAGGAAAGACCACACGCGCGCCGCCGCCGCCCGCCCGTCCCGTCGGGTTCCGGGTTCACGGGTCGTGGGTTATTATCTTTTTGGGCCAGAAAACTTTGCCAGAAGTACAGTTTGATCCCAGAAGTTTCAGATATACAGTTTGGACAAGATGTACAGAGTTTGGTCCCCGAAGTTTCAAGATGTACGCTTTGGTCCCCGAAGTTTCCGAGAAAATCGAATTTCGACGGTCAAAAACAGAAATGCCAAGCACTCAATTCAGCCCTTTATTTTGGCTGAATTACTCCTCCTATAATGGCCAAAACAGTTGGTCTTTCTCCCATTTATGTTGGTGACTTTACTACCTCCATAATGGCCATTATTTGGCTATTATGGAGGCGATTTTCAAATTCCCTTCATCACCTATATAAACACCCCCTTACACCATTGTTGAGCACTAAGACATATGCACGAAAATACATAAACAAATGCGAGAAAAACAATTACGAAAATACACAACCGAAATAGTTTTCTTCCTACAACTTCCAAGCATCATTTCGTTACTCAATATTCTTCACGGTAGCTCTTGAGTTTCCTTTGCTCAAGGGTTCCATTGTCGTTTTATCTTGGGAGACAAATTGTCCAGGGACGTATAAAGGATACATACGGGGCAATATTGTCTTAAGGACAGAAAGTGCTACACTCGACTCAAAGAAAAACCAATTTATATTTTTCCGTCTTCTATAAAACTGGAATTTCCGCTTTTACTTGTATAACTATTGTAATTTTCAGATTTCATGTTGAATTATTGAAATCTTTATTTATCCTTTCGAATACTTGTAATAGTTAAATACTTCCCGTACTGCTTTATAAAGTACCATAGAGCAAAACTCCCAACAACTATATGTAACGACCATCCAAACAAGCGGTAAAAGAGTATGAGGAAATTTACAAGGAGTATCAGTTGATGGATCCAAATGTATAACATACTCTTTGTTCCTCAATTACTGTTTCTTTCTCAGAATGCGCTATCATTGCTTATTCGTTTTTTATACCAACATTTTCATACTGTTTTAACACTCTACCCTCCCTAGATCTCATGTTGTGGGATTTCACTGGATATATTGTTATTGTTGTTGTTCCTCAATTACAACCTCTACTCCTAAAGATCTCTAAAAAAAATTAATTAGCTTTAAAAGAACGATTTTTTTCCTATTATTCAATTCAATTGTGTACGGGTTCAGCACAAGGAAAGTAAAATTAAAATTAAAATAAGGAGAAAAAAGTCTCATGGACTAAATAGGCGGTTTGTGCTGATTAGAGTTATTTAGGAATTAGTAATACAAAAATTAATAGAATGGAATATGTGTATGTACCATCTAGTGTTATGTATCTAATTAAGTTAAGTCATTTATTACATCAAATAATACACATATAAATATACTTTCTTCGTCTCAAATTATTTGTTACTTTTTTTTTTGTTTATATGTCCTTAAGAAATATTAATTAGGAGGGATACTTGACTTACTATACTCTTATTTATATTTATATCTAAGTTATAATCTCTCTTCATTAAATATTTATTTTATTTATATGTCACCTTTATTAATGATAAATGATAAAATTAAAAAAAAAAAAAACACGACAAATAATTTGAGATTTAGGGAGTAAAAGAACCTTTTTGGCTTTGTTTTATTTCTCAAAAACACTCTAAAACCCTTCAATTGGCCTAAAACCCCAAAGAAACTTGGGATATTTCTCATATAAAAGTTGCTTCATTTACTTCAACTTTTACAAATTTGGATACTCCAATACGATCTTCTTCTCAGGTAATTCAAGACCCTTTTCTATTTATTTTTGTTCTTCACTTCCCTTAGAGTAGATGCGCCACTTCTTACACTCTATTCCATGATTGTTATAAGCAAAACCCCATTTATATACCTTTCTTGAAACTTGTATCTTTAAAATTTGTTAACTTTAGATATAACTCAAGGCAATAGAGGTGTTGGAAGCTACATTTGTCCATGTGTGGGGTGTGGGGGTGATTTTTTTTTTTTTTTGCCTAGTGGGTTTCTGAAAATTGTTGTCTTTTTTATGTTTATTGATGAATTGTATGGGGGGAGGGTCAGTGGCGGAGCTAGGAATTTGGCAAACGGGGTGCAAATTTTCGTCTCAATTGTGTTTAAGGGTGTGCAAAAACTAAATATATACTTATAATAGCTAACATTTAACCTATGTACACCGCGTAATTTTCCGGCAAAGGGTGTGCACCTGACCACCATTCACCTAAGGTAGCTTCGCCCATGGGAGGGTGACTCTTTTTTTTGCCTAGTGGGTTTCTGAAAATTGTTGTCTTTTTTATGTTTATTAAATTGTATGGGTGGGTGTGAGGTGGGGGTGGGGGGAGGGTGATTCTTGTTCTTTGCCTAGTGGGTGTCTGAAAAATGTTAGTCTTTTTTATGTTTATTGATGAATTGTATGGGTGGGGGGAGGGTGATTCTTGTTTTTTTGCCTAGTGGGTTTCTGAAAATTGGTCTTTTTTATGTTCATTGAATTGTATATGTATTTTTGGGATTTGGGGATACTTGTTAAAATAACTCATGTTATCTTGAATGTACTTTTTTTGCTGCATATTTTTATCTCTTTGGTTGTTTTCCTGCTATGATTACGTTTCTTTTGAGCCGGGGATCTATCAGAAACAACCTCTCTACCACACAAAGGTAGGGGGTAAGGTCTGCATACATACTACTCTCCCCAGACCCCACTTGTGGGATTACACTGGGTATGTTGTTGTATCTGTTTGGTTGTTTATGCTTGGTGCAGTTATCTGTTTTTAGGGCAATGGAGTGTAATCAGGAAATGGGAATGCAAATTTGGGGTTTTTTTTGGGAGATAAAACAACATATTATGAAAATGAGGGATGCTGTGTTTTTTTTTTTGCCTTTTCTGTGTTCTGTTTCTGCAAATAAAACTATGAACATTGTTTGTTGACAAACTGTTCGGTGTATTTTTGTTATCTTTGAATTTCGTCTTCTGTATACCATCTGATGCGCGAGACCATGTCCAATATTGTTTCAGGTATCACTTCTTTGTTGGAGGAGCCATTTTACTTTTATTCATAGCTTCTTAGGGTCTATCTTACCCTCATTTGAGTCTTGATTTAACTATGGCAAAGGGAAGAAAAACTAAAACCATAGAGACCTGTACCCATAAATGCTAATTATCTTTTAGAAATGGCTCTGTTATTTTTCTGTCAGATGTACTAACTTTGCCATTAAAGATATAATTTTGATACTCCCCATCTTCTACTTTGTTAGTGTTTTGTTTTAGTAAGAGACCGGATGAGAGTCAGATTGACAGGAAAGCGACTGAGTGACGACGAAGTTGACCGAAAACCGCTGGAAAACCAAACCCTTCATACAGAACACGGATAAAAAGCGAAGGTTCTCAGACGAGGGAACCATTCCTCTCTAAATAAAATAAAAAGAAGCTAGAATCTCTCTATTTGATAGAGCTTTCACGTCTGCGCATAGAATCCTTTTTTGCCCTTCCATTCTGTTCTTACGGTAGTTGGGTCGGAATCCGTGTGATGGTTCGAAATACCTTGGTTAGTATATCACATTAATCAAATTTTATTAACCAATAGGGCAAATAACAGCCGTTTACAAGGAATATACCAAAGAAGTAGAAAACTCACAAACAAATATGGTTTTCTACAAATAGCACCCAATCTTCTATGCTAACAGGAATTTCACGGGAGCACCAAAAAGAAATAAGGGTTAAGAGGCTACTCTCATCCGTACAAAATCTCTTTCTATACCCTCAAGGCTCAAAGTCTCTTCTATTTCTCTCTCCAAACTGTCCACATAAGTGCTAGAGGAGCAACACCCACGCTGTCTTTTCTTCAGTCTCCAAAAGGTCCAACTGCTTCTTTCTCGAGAACCTTCTCCTTTGTTGTTTCTTTCTTGAGAACCTTGTCAGTTGTTGTGTCTTTCTTGAAATTATTGTTTTTTTATCTAACCTCGTTGAACATCCTCCTTTAAGGAACTTGCTTTTTGCGCACACAGAATTTTGTCATGAATGTAAGTGAAGGCAAAAGCCTATTAATGGTGATTCAAGTTGCAACCTGTTTAGGTGCGTCAATCTTCCTGACATCCTGTTCTATAATAATCATGCCCTCACACCTGGAATTAAGAATGTGGAAGCTGCCATTATGAGGAATGAGTTGCTGTAAGCAAATGTGTAGAAGTATTAAATGAAATGAAAGGCATCGATCAAGGTGTCTATTTTTTCCATTGGATATAATTGAGAATCCTAGTGCTAGAGAAACTCTCATCTCTCTTGAGAATGTTTGGCGTGGTTGCAGCACCAAGTCTAACACTTCCTCAAGTGCAGCCAAATGGTAAAATTTAAGGCCTTGATGCTTTTCTATAACTTCATGGCTTCTACATAGGAGATTTTCTTGGATTTTGACTATATGTTTAGTTAAGGTTAAAAATTATCACATTCGCCAGAAGGTGCAAGTAACACACATTGAGGATAAAATGAGAGGTCACTTGAGATGGTTACGCCTTGCGTCGACCTACATATGCACCAGTCCGAAGATCTGCTACTATGATGAGTAAAGGTGTTAAAAGGGGACGAGGTAAACCTAAAAACACATGGAAATAAATTGTCTGGGAAGACCTGCAATTTCTTAGAATTAATGCAGATTTAGTGAAAGATAGGGCACAATGGAAGAAAAAGATTACATTGGGTATGTTGTTGTTGATGTTGTTGATATCTTTTAGTTGAGAATAGGTTTTAGTCTTGTCAGTACGTTCATTTTGAACCTATTGCTTTTCTAGGAGCATTTTGACCTAATTGATCTATATGCAAGTAAACCATAGAAAACTTTTAATATTAGTATCATCATTTTTTATATTACATAATTTATTTTTCACATTTGTTTTTATTTGGTATGATGATGACATGAGTTAAAGATTAACTAGAGAAACATGGTCACTGAGAATTCATATAACCAACCCAACTTGTTCGGGATTGGGGCGCAGTTATTATTGTTGACTGTATATTTAGTCTTAATTCATTATTGATGGTTGTTTCACACACATTTGGTTTTTCGATATAGCGGTTTAACTTCATCTTGGTTGTGTAAGGCATATGACAGCTTAAAAAATTGATCTGATCATTATTCACGATCCATTGACCAAATGTGTCATCATGTAGGACATTCTCTTAATACTTTTTAAAATCCATTTGGAGATATATCCGCCAAAGCATGGATGATGTCGACATAGAATTGGATGAACTGGAATTAGTTGCTGCTGCTGCTGGTTACCACTATTATAATAGTATAACCAGGCAGCCTTCTCGTAGTTCAACTCCTAAAAGGTCTGGGTTCTTGAGCGAACTGCTCAGTGCCGATGAGGATGTGTGTCGGGAAATGTTAAGGATGGATAAACATGTTTTTCACAAGCTATGTGACATCCTTAGACAAAGAGGCATGCTACGTGATACTGCTGGTGTTATGATAGAGGAGCAATTGGCAATTTTTTTGAACATTATTGGCCACAATGAACGCAACAGGGTAATACAAGAGCGTTATCAGCACTCTGGTGAAACAATAAGCAGGCATTTTAATAATGTATTGAGGGCAGTTAAGTCATTATCCCGTGAGTTCCTTCAACTTCCTCCAGTTAGCACTCCTCTCCAGATCCTTGAAAGTAATAGATTCTACCCGTATTTTGAGGTTAGCCTCTGATCCCCTTCTTTCTTGTTCCATTTCACTGCAATTGGACTCATTGACCTGACTTCTTTATTTCAGGATTGCATTGGTGTGATCGATGGCATGCGTATCCCTGCTCATGTGCCAGCCAAGGATCAATCTCGTTTTCGTAATAAGAAGGGTATTTTGACACAAAATGTATTGGCAGCTTGCACATTTGATCTCCAATTTATATTTGTCTACCCTGGTTGGGAAGGCTCAGCTACAGATTCACGGCTCCTGAGAGCAGTTCTAGATGATCCTGATCAAAACTTCCCTCCAATTCCTGAAGGTTGTTCATAATTATTAAACAGAATAGTTTGCCTTTACTTTAGTTCATTTTCTTTTCTACGCATACTCAAACAACTCGATATTTATCAACAAATTGCCTGTTGCAGGGAAATATTATCTTGTTGATACAGGTTATGTTAATATGGATGGATTTATTGCTCCATTTCCAGGAACTCGGTATCATCTTCCTGAATATCGGGGTGCTAATCTATTACCTCGAAACGCAAACGAGTTATTCAACCACCGGCATGCATCACTTAGAAATGCCATTCAGAAATCTTTTGATGTGCTGAAAACAAGATTTCCAATTCTCAAACTTGCTCCTCAATATGCTTTTCATACACAGAGAGACATTGTTATAGCTGCATGTGTTATTCACAATCACATCCGTCGCGAGGACAAGAGCGATTGGTTGTTTAAAGACGTTGAAGGAAGATATGTAGAAGAGTTGCCTGATTTAGATGAGAATTCCGATCACTTGGCCTTTCAGATACAAGAACAGAGTGCCCCCGGGTTTAGAGACTCCATTACAACAGCAATGTGGAATGACTTTATCAATAAATGGGATGAGTGGTGATTCATGCTTCTTGGAGAAAAGTTATACCCCCCTTATTCACAATTTCTCTTTTCTATTTTGTAATTTATGACTGTGGTGTCTGGGTCAGTTTGCGGCGCACCTGGACTAATTGCATTGGGCAGGTACCCGGGGGTAATCGAATTTAGAACCTTATATGTAAAGATGCTAGATGTTGAATAGAGGTTTGGACCTGACTTAGATTCTTGGATATACTATCAAAGGGGAAAGGTAGATTTGGTGCATGCCAATATGCCATAACGAGAAGCATTTATTTTTTGCTTTGTAACTGTAAGTTGTAATACTAGCAAGATAGCACTCATCCTTCCAACTTGAGAATCATCCTCTTTTTCTTTTCTGTGCCCAAATTTGAGATGTCATTTGCTTCTGCCATCAGTTATCTATTGATAATGCCAGTATCTTATAGCATTGTCAACCTGGATAATAGCAAAAAAATTACTTTGAAAAAATGCTGTTTATTGGTGCTTTTGGTTTGAATCATGGGCTTTCTTGTTTCTGGCCCTTTTTGCAGTTTTAGTGCAAACTTCCAGCACGGTTTAGCTACCAATATATGTTGCTCGGACTTTTCAAAAATGATGCCGCACCCGTATTGGATCCTCCAAAAATGCACTAGTTTTGGAGGATCCGACACGCCTGATGGCTTTTCTGAAGAGTTTAAGCAACATGGTTTTTAAGGCATACATGTTTTGAGTGGCTTCTAAAAGGATGCTTCATATTGGGTAAACCTCTTGCCTGTGTTTCAACATTAGGAAATGGACCAACAAAATGTCTCTTCTTGTGTAGTTGATGGAAGAAAATTTTAACTAAAATGAATACACTTCTGTTTCCATCTTTACATACTGACTCTGCATTTTATAAGACCATGTGGGCAACTACTAGAATCATATTGTGTGCAGTGACGGATACAGGATTTAAATAATGTTGTCCTGGAATTGAATTTTAAATAATGTTGTCCTGGAATTGAACCTTGGATACTGGAGAGAATTTTGAACACCGCTTGTGTTAACCTTTTGGATTTGTTTAGGGTATTCAAAACTTATATATGTACATAAACACATAAAATCTACTCTATATATACAATGTAGTTTTTTTTTGCCAAGGGTGTTCCCACCCCCTAAATCCGCCCCGGATTGTGCGGCTAACCTACATAAACATGTTAATAAAAAGGAAATTCTTCCCTCGCATGTATATAATATAATGCAATGACCATTTAAGTTACAAAAGAATTTTAACTTTGAGTAACAAATGGAAGAATCTTCACTCCCGGTTTATGTGCATCGAAGTTACCGTCATATGAAGGCCTATAGCTTACTATAAAATGTCTCATAAAAATATCATCCATTGGTAAAACTGCAGTGCTTGAAATATACTCATATTTCTTCACATGCTAACTCTTCGAGCAATTTTTTGTGTTTTTTTAAAGTTAAAAACTTTGGAAAAGTACCTAAGTTGAGTTCCCCAAAGGATCAAAACTTTAGGTCTTTGATTTATATGCATTTTTTCTTTAAGTTACTACCTAATTGTTCATTCTTATTCTTTACAAAACGTCTTTTAATTCAAAACACTCGCAAATCGTTAATATTATGATAATATCAATTGCGCTTTTACAACACTTTTCTTCTTGCATGTTACCCACGATATAACGTGCAACGTAGAAACTAGTAGCTATTATAAAAGCATGAATGTTTCACGCTAAATGATGAACGATGAAAATCAACTTTATATTCTTACTAAATTAATTAAGATCCATTGCATCATGGATAAAATAGTAAGAATCGCTAATTGCAGTCCTAACGTTGAGGTCTTTGAAATCAGGTATGGCTCAATTGTCATAAGTAGCAAGATACACCAACCCACATTACGATGTAATGGAATAAGAATTGGGTTAGACTACACAAATTTGATCGTAGTAAGAAGAGTTCCAACTCCAGGTATAAATTGACTATTCCTTTTCCTTGTCAAATTTGACTCCATCTCATAAAGGAAAAAAATGACACATATTTTATGATGGAGGGAGGTAGTATTATTTTTTAAACCTAGAACAAGAACTGTGAAAGTTTGAAGGCTCACTATGTATTGTAGACTGCCACTTGGGAAAAAAAATTATTTTCTCCAGTAAAATTTGTGTCACATAAAATTTACATAGAGCATATATAGCTTATAAGGTGTATTTCTACGTGTGATAACATGTATTGTTTTAAATATGAATTCATAACGGGTGCAGTTACTTATGTCACGTAAAATTTACATAGAGCATATAATTTGTGTCACATAAAATTTACATAGAGCATATATAGCTTATAAGGTGTATTTATACAGAAGATTCTAGGAATAGTTCCGGGGTATATTTGACCTTTTTCGTTTCTTACTTAAAATAAGGAAAAAAAGAATATTTATATGTGTATTATTTGATTGTAATAAATGACTTAAACTTAATTAGATACCTATCACTAGATGATAAATACCTAAATTTCCTCATAATTAATCCATCTATTACTAATCCCTGCATAACTCTAACCAGCTACCCAGTAATAAAAAAAGTTCGTTATTTTGAAGTGGTTTTGCCATTGCTGGCACTGGGAGGAGTGGCCCTTTGGATAATTATTACTACAGGGCAGTTTCACGTGCTAACTTCCAGCACAGTTTAGTTACCAAACTATTTTACTCAAAACTTTAAAAAATGATGTCGCGCCCGTACCGGATCCTCCAAGTAGCAGATGGATTTTTTGAAGAATTTAAGCAACATGTTTTTTGAGGCATACATGTTTTGAGTGGTTTCCAAAAGGATGCTTAATATTGGATAAACCTCTTGTGTGTTTGATGGAAGAAAATTTTAACTAAAATGAATACACTTCTTTTTCCATCTTTACATACTGATTCTGCATTTTGGCCATATGGGATTTAAGATATATCGCGATTAAACAGAAAGTAATCAATTCCGGTACATATTTGTCTAGATAAACTATATCCAAAACTTCTAGCTCGCCATACAAAGCATTGGTCTAATTTGGGGAAAGAAAATGTGCTCTAGTAAGAGGATATTCTTTTCCAGCAATCCAAACACCAGTTTGTGACCATTGAATGTTTTCCCACTCCAGATTCTCCTCCAAAACCTTCCAAAAATAATACTAACATTGTTAGACAATCGAGGTAAAGATAGACCAGAGAAAATAGACAGCTATGTTTTCTTATAAAGGGTATGTAGCTTCTTGGTATGCACAGCACACATTATCTAGGCGTCAGGCTTAGAAGTGTGAGCCATTTTTTATAACGTGGTGTCCAGGAAAGTTTGGGCGCACCTCGACTAATTCCATGGGATACCTGTCACCTCCCACCAACAACAGGTACCAGGTAACTCTGTCCACCAAGGCTAGGATAAATGGGGCTCAGAATTGTGAGCCATTATCACATGGTGTTGCTATTATACGGATGTTGCCCGGACACTCCAAAAATGTTGCCACACCCGTGTCAGCACCTCAAAGCACTATTTTTGAAGGATTCAACATGCATCCATCGGTATTTTTTAATAGTCCGAGCAACATGGGACTCATATTGCTAACATATAATAGGGGCAGAAACAAGGACGTATACCTCAACATGTTCAAGGGGCAAAGGAATTCCAAGTGATTGCATTAGTTTCTGAGGCAGAGGCTTCTTAGAACGGGACAATCGAAACATATCTACCATCGTATTTTCACCATTCACTCCATTTTTTTCGCCATTTGCCAGGTTTGTGTTGTAAGTTTGAGGTTTGTCAACATCCATTTCATGCATTTGAGATGTTGTAGCCTTTACCATCTTTTCACCACTAAAACAGAGCTCATACCTTCAGATTAATTAACAAATCAGAGTGAAGGAAAACGAAGACACAGAAAAAATGTAAGAATTGGACACAGAATTATCAAAGATAACATTTCGATCACTTCCTCATCAATTTTCCTTTTCCTTCCTATTTTCTTTTCCCTCCTGTCGGAGAAAACATGAAGAGAAGAGTGAAGCCAGTGGTTACCTCTTAGAATGAGTTTCCAAATAAAGAACTTCTCCCTTTTTTAGGCGTGAAGATGTAAAAAGGGCCTTTTTCAAACCCTTGTCCGCAACAACACTAATGCTGTATTTGAGCCTGGGGAAAAAAATGGGCAACAGTAAGTAAATAAAAGCCTGGTTGAAACCATAGGCAACAGCTCACAAGGCTAAAATATCAAAAAGAAAACCTTTCAAGGTAAATGAGTCTGTAAAGTGGTTTTTTTTTTACAAGGATATCGATCAAACCAGCGGCTTTCTTTAGATAAACCACTAGAAAGTACGAAAGAAGACAAGGTTTCTCCTCGTAAAATATTTACAAAAAGTATTAAAACTACTCATTTTGTTGTGAAGGAAACCCAACAGAAAAATCACAATGAGAAGAACAAAGTTTGAAGAGCATATAAAGGGTCTATGCATAAGTGACAAGTTTTGTTTCTAAGAAAAGAGTAAAAAAACAGTTATCTGAAGAGCAAGGTGATCCAGAAAATCAGTACATACCAAGGCTCATTGCATAAGTTGAACTGAATTGTCACTTCACGTACAAATCTCTGTTGTCGTAGTGCATTCTACAAAGAGAGAGGTAACCAACAAAAGGGTTGATGGCTAAGTTAATTGGAACATTAACATACTACAACACACGACAACAAAAATTAAAAGAGAGGATCATAACCTTTCAGCACCTTAAGCAAAGATGCATAACAAAAAGAGGATCATCAGATCGCAATGATTAACCTAAAATAGACTAACATATCTATTTTTGAGTTGGTTATTTGCAGTTCTTCATTACCGTTGGGTCAAGCAGAAAGCTCAAAATCCGGAGGAAGTCACGCTATTACATTTTCAAATCACTTTTGCATGAAAGTCACAACTACTGAAAAGTGTCATATTGAGTTTTACATGACCATTCACGGCCCCACCATGCAGAACTGGACGGAGATCATTCTCTTATTCCTAAATAATTGCAGCATAATGCATCTCACAGCAATGTAGATAAGATGATAACATGATGTATAAAGATTGAGTATACTCTTGAATTCAACTGTGATGTACGTAGGTTGTTTACACGATGAATCATAGAAGGAATTGGATAACTCCACGAAGGTATAGATACTGGAAATTTTCAAGTTTCAGCATTTAAATTTTGGCTTTTCTTTAAAGATACAGTTGCCTCATTAGTTGATGCAATAATCATGTTCACACAAAGAAACCAAAATCCACTTTATCTTTCTCTCTCTATTGAGCTGTTTAAATGAATAGGATTGCATCCATTAGATGTGCGTTTGATAGCTAGTGTAAAAAAGGGTTTAGCACTATAGCAGTAGCCTACAGAAATGGAAAAGAGAAACAGTCTAGATGGTTTTCAGCTGATTATGCTATTTATAGCGAAAAAGGAATTATCAGCCAAATGCTAAGCAACACCATTATAAACAATTTCAGGCTACCAGAGAAGGAAAGTGAGCAAAAGAATTTTGTCTTGAAACATTAACAAATGTGCAAAGCAGAATGAACTTCAACTTAAGTAAAACAATACCACAGCTGCAGCTCTAGTGGTCATAGTGCGCTCTACTGCCACAGGAGCAAGAGTAGGCTCCAAGGTTGAGGAATGTGTTAGACAAGGTTCAAGATCGATGGTTCCACCTCCTTTCTGAATGACAAGACAAATAATCCATTAGAGATAACTTACACCAAACAATTTACTTTAAGCAACATATATTTTTACTCTAAAGTCTAGGCAAGAATAGCTGGTAAATGTAAGTCCGTCCTAGAAAGTTTATACAACCATCTAATGAAAACTAAACGTTTGGCAAAACAAAATAGAGTATATAAACAAAGTAGGTAAACTGAATGAGATGCTCTCCAGCTACACATTTAGAAAGAGTATTCGAAGAAGAGCCTGGATGTTGCCCCACTAGCACTCATGTGGGTCCAGTGGAAAGAAAGAAATGGGAGGGCTTTCGAGGGGATGAATGAATATGTACATTTGAGGAATAGCCTCTAATTCCTAGTTTCTTTTTTGTGCACCCATGAGGTTACAGTTTGTATAGTAAATTGGGTGCCGTTCGTAGAGAATCATATTTTGATGTAGATTCTCTACTTTTTGGCATATTGCTTGTAAATGGGAGATCTTCCCGTTATTGATAAAATTATTTACCTTATCAAATAAAATAATTTTTTTTGCTCAAACAAACAAACTACATACCCACTGAGATCCTACAAGTGGGGTATGGGGAGGGTGGGGTGTACGCAAACCTTACCCCTACCTTGCGGGATAGAGAGGTTGTTTCCGATAGACCCTCAGCCTTTTTTTTGGCTCATTAACCAGAAAGAACAGAAGGGAAGGAATGAAGAATGTAATCCACACCTTCACAACAGAGCACCGCTCAATACGATAGCTGCATCCCACTGCAGCTCCCCAGGCACGCGACCGCACATTGTTTCTCAGAGTTGATATGTAGCCTTCAATAAATTCAACAAAAATGCATAGTCTGCCATCAGAAATGCAATGGATCGGGATGCAACAACTTATTTGAACAGATTTATGATTTTACTCACAGAAGTCATGTTATAGATTCTAAGGTTAAACAGCAAGTCAATAAGTTATCTTTTTTCCCCCATTAGTGAAGAAATGTCATGAAGAGAGTATAACGTCTGCTAGATTTGAAGGCCAAGATGTCCACAAAAGAAGAACAAACAAACAAATACACGAGATCGACTGGTATTGTTGAAAACAGTATGCATATTTCAAGGGGATAAGCAATTTGTCTATTTGGGTACCCTAGTGCAAGAACCATTCCACATTCACGCAGGGTCCGGGGACGGGCAGCCTACCCTGATGCAAGCATCAATGGTTGATTCAACAACCCGAACCCATGACCTATAGGCCACATAGAGACAACTTCACCGTTGCTCCAAGGTTCCCCTTCAATTTAGGGCTACAAAGAAGTTCAAAACGAACTTATTAAAAGAAATTTTGAAACATTATACTATTTGTAGAACAGGTTTTTTTTCCTAACAATAGCATTATTGAAGCAAGATTTTGTTTCACGAGACTTACAATTTTGTGGAGGTAGCACCCTAATAGTAGCACGTAACTCCGTAATGGTTGGCAGAAGAGGAGAAGCAGTAGTACGACAGTAACCTGTGTGCATAAGGACTGGAGAAACAAGAAAACACTAGTTAATAGATATCATAATCTATATTGTCCATGCATCACAAGGTAAGGTACATGGGAAGTTCTCGAGCAATTCTGAGGTATAGGGCTAAACAGTTTTCCTAAGTTCTCCCAAATGGACAAACAGATATAAATGGTTATTTATATGATATGACCATATATTTTTGCCTTCTCAAAGCTATCTACTTTCAGTTCCTTCACTTGCTACCTCTGCTTAGAGAACCGGGAAAACAAATAAGCATGCAGGCATTGTAGCATAAGTTTAGACCCTCTTTGAGATTTTTATTTTGATTAAGATCTCTTTGAGAAAATTCTGAACTCCTAAACCAACTATATTTCCTTAAAGGCCTGAGACTAAGGGGCATAGTTCTTGAATAGCCTGCCAAATCAACATCAACAAAACCAGCTTCTCAAAGCTGAGATTCAAAAAACTCACTGTTCCTCATTGAAGCATATGCATTTCCTTAATATGAAATCCATAGACTCACTAGCTTTTTGCAAAACACCCCTCAAAAATTAATCAACAAAAAAGTTTTTCTTTTGGAAGGATAACAAGCTGCTCCCACAATACACAAGGAGAACAAGAAAGTTGTAATTGTGAACTACAACGAGCTAAGCTAAGTTTCTTTTCTTATTTTACCCTTTACTTCCACTAAGTGCACAAATTACAAATATACATACAACATACGTAAGTGCAAAATGGAGCCTTATTGTTATTGAACACAAGTGACAAACCTGCAACAAGATCTGAGTCATTGGTATATATATCTGTTCCCCATAGTTGGCCACCTCTGACCTGCAAATGACATCGTACTCAAATGACGATGATAACATGATTAGACAAAACCAAACTACAACCGCAAGAGATAAGACTGGGAGAAAGATGTAAAATTAGCCAAAACTGTGTATCATGGATTAGTGGCAGGAATATGCATACAAAGGATGAAAGGTGCGCTTGCTGAACAAGTTTTTTACGCGCAGAATAATGAGGGAGAGAGAGAGATGCCGCTTAGTGCACTTATATTAGAATTCAGAAGCTCTCGTGTTGCAATCCGAGTTAAATTTGGTCCATCAATTCACCAGTATAATGTTGCACACAGATTTTTTTGAATGTTAAGAGATTAAGAGGGTGTGTTCAGTTAAGCTTATAAACTGGTCAAACCAACTTATAAGCACTTTTTGGCTTATCTACGTATTTGACAAACACCGAAAGAGCTTATAAGACAAGTGCTTGTAAGTCAAAAGCACTTTTGCTTTGACCAAAATTTTACTATTTCATCCTAATTGTTTTTTGTAATCGTTGAAGTACCATTCGCAAAACTAAATCCCTAACTCCTCCACTTTATTTCCACTATTAGTCTGACATAAATAAGCATTTTTGTTACCAAACATACCATTTACTTGTTATTAATTTCAGCAATTGATGTTATCAACTACTGTTAGTCGGCTTACTCCAAACGGGCTCTAAATAATATTGTATGTGCCTACATTAACACATGCCTAGATTTATTGAAGTGACTAAGAACATTATAGAATGCTATGTAGGATGCCTTAGGATATCTATATTAAATTATAGCCTAATTACTTACCTTATTAGGTTAAACTCCTATATAAGGATCCCCTCCTTTTTTTTTGAATAACCGAGTTGTCCGAGACTGCAATCAGATGGTATAGGCTTTGATACCATTGTCAAGAGGCTCTGGTACCATCTTGGTGTTGTTTACTAGTGAAAGACTTTATACCATTCTCACCAAAAAGAAAACGGCAGAGTGCCAAACATAAACATGAAGAATTCTTCAAATATTATGCAAAATTACCTAAGCAAACTCATGGTATTCCTCCTTCCATAAAAACAATTATCAATCCTAGATACACCAAAGGAAGTGAAATTGCATGAATAGAGGTTTCTTATTCAACAACAACAGCATACCCAGTGTAATCCCACTAGTGGGGTTTGGGGAGAGTAGAATGTACGCAAACCTTACAACAACCAACCCTTTTTTTGTTCAATGATCAGAAAGGAAAACCCTTAAACAGAGTATCGAAAGAGCTATTATTTAAAATTAATCAGAGTCATTATCTCGAAAGGACACAAATAGAAGAAAATGAATTATCTTACCTGCCGATTTGTAGCCGATACGTGTTCAGCTGGAATCCTAATTTCTAGAGTAGGATCACTTGGAGAGCTATCAGATACTTTATCAGCTTGGGATGATTCATATTCCTTCCATAATTTAATCAACTCTTGCATGCACTCACCAACTCTATAATTGACAGCAGATACATCATGCTTAACTGCAAAGAAAATGGAAACATTTCTTCATATTTGGTGCATGAATACTAAGTTACAACAGGTTGTGCATCCCCTTTTTAGTCGGCTAATCTATGAAAAAAATCTGTTCTGTAATTGTACTATAATTGGTCGATTTTTCGTACAAAAGCAGTAGCAAGCATACCGGGGGAGGAGCTGCGTTTATTTAAGCAGAACAGAATGAAACAGTTAGAAGAACTTCCTAACCTACTGATGAGTGATGACTAACATTTCAATGGCAGGTGAAAAGCAATTATTACAAGCTTTTTCATAAAGAAAAAAGAAATTACAGAACTTATCATCACATAACTCATATCGACTCTGCAGCAAAGTAGAGGAAGGAAACAGTTCAATCCACTCGATTTTGTTATTCGACTATTCGAAAGAGCAATTTCATAAATCCATTCCACAAAATAAGTAATATGATCTGTAGATATGCCGATATGACTTTAATGGATGGGAACAATTTGCATATGTTACAAATGCCAAATGCGCAACTTCAGCATTCGATGTACTACGGGTCACACAAGCAAATAGCAGATGTACTAGAATTAAAAGAATTTACATGTAGCAATTGTCCAAAAAAAAAAAAACAGATTACATGTGAATCTGTGATATTATTTGACAGCTAATAGAATATGCGTTACAAGCTGCACAAATGTCCAATTACAGCTGTAAGTTATAAGTTGGGCTTTGCACGAAGTGTGGCTGATTATCCGAATCTTTGATTTAACTATCCAGTTCCCTAGTGTTGATGTGAAATGAAATAATCATCACTCTATATTTTTTTGACAACGTAAAAAAATTAAATCCTGAAAACTACAAAGGAAAATCCACAGTAATGCGTGGCTGTTGCTTTTCCAATTCAAAATAAAAATCTTTCATGTTTAAAATAGTCAGACATATTTTTGAAAATGGAACGTGTGCCTTACTCAACCCCGAAAGCTCGCTCATGATATTAGGATTGCTCAAAGACATAAGAAGACAACAATCTCTCAGCCACTGCGAGACATTCTAACTCCCCCCCCCCCACTCCCATCACTGCACGCCCCACCCAGAACATTGGAGCATAGACAATAGGGATGGATCTGGTTATGATACCATGTAAAAGAAATGAACCTCGAGCCTAACTCGATCACAAATCCAGCTCATGAGGCGGCCCAAGGACATATACGCACACAACAGTTCATTCTCTAAAACAATGTGTGACACAAAATTATACAGATGTAGATAACAAACTGAACTTAAGTAACTATGCTGACATCTTTTTACTGTGTGAGGTTAAGCTAATATTCTTGATTATATTTTTTTTCTTGAACATCCACTTAATAATTAGAAGTCATTTTCCCTAATTTCTCATTACAAACACAACAGAAAATATGGGAAACAGATACATGCTAAACAGAATACAATAGCACGTTTTCTCTTGATTCGACTGACTTACCTTTTCAATTTACTAATATTTGTGGACCTTTTCGGAGTATTTTTCGCCAATCCATTCCTCAGTTTAGATTCGATTCACCACGGGATTGAGAAAATTTTGTAATGAAATATTAGAGCATCAGATTAAGAATACAGACGGAAGACTCTGTAATTATGGCAGACCAGAAAGGAGATTAATGAAAAGGCAAAAACACAAGAAGGAAAAGTCATATTCCCAAAGAAAGAGATAATCATACCATGGCTTATTAGAAATCTCGCCCACTCATTGTTTTGGTGGATTTTTTTTCTGGTTAATTTTGGGGCATGATTTCATGTATAATGATTTTTTAGTTCCTAGCTTAATCGTAGATTGCACATATGGATTGTTTTCAAAAAGCTCTAGTATATTACAAGTACATAAGAACCAAAGATATTTATGTCAAAGTAATTCTATTTCCTCTCTAATCTAATACTCAATCCCATGAACAAAGTAAGGGAAAAAGAGATGTTTTTTTAACAAAAAGGTGGTTATCTAAAGAAAGAAAGACCACAAGCTTGACAATGTTGATTGGCTTTATAAAATCCAGCAAACGGTCTAATTCTGGAGGAAACAGGTTTTAGTGGCATCATCGTGCTAATTTGGTCACAAACTACCGACTGTTTTGGCCACTAAAAATAAAAATTGGTCACCGCATCACTATCTTAATGCACCAGACTTTATAGCTGTGGAGGCAGTTACAATGGTCATACAAATTCAAACAAATGGCACGAAGTTTGCAGTTCATGGTCCAAAGTAATACAAAATTTAGGATAGTTAAAACCATATAGAGTATCCGGAAATATCATGCAGATAAGTTCCAGCAATCAATGGTGTAAATCCAAAAGGAAGAAAACTACATGTACGAGATGCAGAAAGAAAAGAATGAATCAGGACCTCTACAGAGTTCCTTTCTCTGCATACTGGAAAAGTAATGACCAACAAGTCATTTAAAACAGTTCAAGTATAACACTTCTATAGAAGGAGATTCATTTAACTATAGACAAGACGCGGCAAGCAGTTATGATGAAAAAAGGGAACAAAAAAGCAGGAACATGTGAGCCTATGATTTTGCATATATGCATATCTGGCAACCTAAGGCAGAAACAGCTGGCAAATCTTGAAGAATGCCGGCCAGAAGAGCATCAATTCCTAACATGGAAACTATATCAACCAATAAAAGATAGGATCAAGGTTGTCTTATTGCTTAACTTAGCAACTTTTCCGAAATAAATAAATCTGCAAACTTGAATGCGAAGGACAACTCCCTCCTGGATGATACCAATTTAAGACAACTCCACGATAAGTACTTTAACTGCTTACCTTGAGATCTGCACAGAAAGACAGAAGAAGAGTTACACTACACAACAATAAAAGAGAGATCTATGTCCAAATATCATAGAAGTAGAAAAATGTATCAAAATTACCAGTCTAAATAATTTATAGGAAGTTTATCAACACAGATTAGTAATTTGTAGTTGCTAGACAAGAAAATGAACTAAACATGTTCCATATATTACTCTTTAACAATTTAAGTCTATGATAACCTAGTTGAATTGTTTACCAGGAGGAACTTTCAAGACAGGGAAATGGAAGGATTCCAAAATATAATAGAATTTCTTCAACAACAAAGTAAAAATAATCTATTCCTCTTTTATTTTTTTGATAACCGATAAATCTATTGATAACGCTTTGAAAGTCGGTGGATAATAGGTCACCCCCTTAATTCGAAAGTTGAATTGTAGATTTACTAGGTTTTCTGCAAGTCTTTTTCCTTTCTTTTGGTTTCTCACTTTTTGGAGGTTGCCAGCATTACAACTTTACCAGTTTCAAAGAAAAATATGGGTCACCCCCTATCCTTCTCCACTTAATACCACACTCAGTTCCCCAATAGGATTCGACACCATTTGTGGATGTGAGGAGGGCATAGATTGCTGCAAAGATAAAGGAAAGAAGAAAAACAATGACCTGCAGGCGGCATAAGGCCGTCTCTTATAGGTGGAAGATACGAATGTCTACCAAGATCGAAAAGGCTCTAATACCTAGTGATTAACAATGAACAAGAGGAACACATATGTAAGAGTCTAAGATTCTGCACAATATGACAGGTAAGCATTCTCTATGCTTATAAGGTAAGTAAATATTCTATAATTGAATACCGGATATCATAAGGTATCCTATATCAAAATTTTATTAGTTTTCCTTATTTTTTTAACAAGTTATATAATATTTTCCTTATTCAATTTCATTTAACTAAGACATGTATGAATTGTTGGCTATAGATCGTTTATGGCTCATCATTTATGGGTAAAGCATCAGATGGTGTCAAGTCAATAATCAAAGGAAAAGGCATACCCTTCATTTTCATGAGTGTGTGACCTAAAACGAGGATCACGGTTGGCCATGGGACTCCCTCTTGGCCGCGACATTCTCTTGTGCTGCTGAACACCATAATTAAAAGCTTCTCTTTCCCTTTCTCCACCTCCTTCAGTATCTAGGTCTCCCTCATCTGATTCTTTATCATGACACCTGCCACGTTTCTCACCCCTCTCTCCTTCCAAATCAATATCTCTTTCCTTTCTCCTCTCACTTCCATCTCCGTCAGTATTTTTCCAGTTGTCATTATCTTTCTGTTTCTTCTGCTCCACTGTTGAATTTTCCGGCTCATTTGTTTTTCCAGGAACATCAATCACTTCTTTTTCGCTCTGCGAGACTTCCCTCTTCACATGGTCCTTTTCCCAGTCCTTTGGTCTGTCTTTATCCTTTGTTAGATCATTTCTTTCCTTCTCCCACCGCTCAGATTCCTTTTCCTCTTTAAGCGACTCCTTGTTATCCAAACTGCTATTCCCTAGTTGTAAATTGTTCCGACAATCATTTCTTTCTTTATCCCTTTCTCCCCATTCCCGGTGCTTCCCTTCTTTCCGTTTTCTATCTTTGTCTTTGTATTTATCGTCCCCTTTCAAATCCATCTTGTTTTCAGCAATGGCTTCACGCACTTTAGCAAAATCTCTATTCTCAGAATTTGAGACTTCTTTACCTATCTCGGCAGCACCATGGACTCTTGATGCATGCCATGGATCCATGTTCCCAACAGGGAGATCAGTGTATCTTTTTCCCCTATTCTGTTCCTTAGAGTCTTTCCAACTCACACCAAATCTGTCCTTATATGCCTTCACGTCTCCCTTATATTCAGTATAAGCATCCCTATCATGTTTATTGTCCTTACCATCATCAGCTTTAGCCCCTTGGTATAACTCCCTTAATTCACTTTTGGCATCACGATTCTCAACCTTGATCTCCTTGTTATTTTCCTTGGGCTCCACCAACCTATTTTCTGAAGCAACAGAATGATCAGGATGTGAAACAATTGGACATGATGACACACGGTACATCGGTAGCACAGGAGATCTTCTATCTGCATCTCGTGACGATTCGGTCCGTTGAATCTTTGGCAGTCGAGCATTTTGGCCCACATCAAAGGAGGCATGATATTCTGTTGTTCCCGAGCTCACCGCCTTGGGAAATGCACCGGAGTCATCATGCGAGTACTTTGGAGCAGAAGAGTAACTATGGTTACTACCGCTGCCATTTCCACCATCCTCATGTGGCCTTTTATTCGAAGTACCACTCATAGTATGGCTTTTTCAGCATATAAGTTAAGGAACCTCAAGGACCACAACCTGCAAAAAATTCAAACACAACGAATATCATCAAAGCCAGTGAAGATCTGAAAGCTGCAGACTATCAAAGCCAGCTTCATGACTTATTAAAAGTCTGCAACCTGCTACCTACACAACCATGCATCACGCACAGACGAGATAATTCAGCAGAGCCACACCTTTTAGTTTATGGGTTCTAGTCCACGATTCTTTTTATTTACTGGGTTCTGAATAGATTATTTCTACCTATTAAATGAATTTTTTAACAAAAGTGCAGCGTTTGAACCAAAGTTACTAGGTTCTACCGAACCTGTAACAAACCATTGTGACTCCACCCTATTAGTGAGGGGACTCGGATTTTATAGATCTCCTTCCTATTTTGTGAATTCAATCAAGCTTCAAAATTAACATTGAAAAGCTTAACACCCACAACAGTTCTTCAACATTTTCAATCAGAAAGAACCCAGATAAGCAAAAAATTTAAATCTTTTGAATCTAATGACATACCCCAGAACAACAAAAATCAAGAAAATCCCAAAAAAAAAAAGGACAAAGTTATGAACTTTTCGGCTACCTTGAGTACTTCAACATTTCAATCAGAAAGAACCCAGATAAGCAAAAAGTTTAAATCTTTTGAATCTAATTACATACACCCAGAACAACAAAAATCAAGAAAATCCCAAAAAAAGGACAAAGTTATCAACTTTTCGGTTACCTTGAGTTCTTCAACAATTTCAATCAGAAATAACTTATAGTTCCACAAGTGGCGTCTGGGAGGTTAGGATGTACGCATGACTTAAATCTAACTTTGTGGGTTAGAGAAGTTGTTTCTATAGACCCTCGACTCGAAAGAATCAGAAAGAACAAAGAACCCAGATAAGCAAAAAGTTTAAATCTTTTGAATCTAATTACATACCCCCGGAACAACAAAAAAACAAGAAAATCCCCCAAAAAAAAAGGACAAAGTTATGAACTTCCAGTTACCTTGTAAGATGATCTCGAATGCCAGCAAAAACACAGCTCTATTAGCAAAATAAGGACACAAAAATCAATCTTTATGTGTAAATTTACTCTCTACATTATGACACATAATACAGATGAATATTGCTTGATTTAGAACACAAAGTTCTTGATGGTGTAATAGGAAATTTGTCAGCAAAAACGTCTTGTTAGGTTTGTGTTTTGCTCAATTTTGGCTAAAAACATCCTGTAATTACACCTATTACTTAAGTTACATCCTTAAAGTATTACTATAAACAAATTCCATCCTTGTTAGTTTTCAATTTTAACAAATTTCATCCTTCCGTTAGTTTTGTGAATTTGAGTAACGGGGAGGATGAAATTTGTTAATTTTGAAAACTAACAAGGATGTTTTTGTTCAGAATAATACTTTAAGGAATTGTTTGGTATATAAGAATATCCCATTGGTTGGGATATCTCACGTTCTATTTGGGATAGCCAATCCCACCATTTAAGTACAAATAGTGAGTCTCGAGACTAATTGATACCTATAACCAAATGTGGGATAAAGCAATCTAGAATTGTTATCTTTATCCCATCAACTAAATGATCCCTAATAATATAGTTTAAGTTATAGGTATAGTTAACGAATTTTCTTGTCTAAAAGTTCTGATATTAAATGTGGGAAAGTGTTAAGTCTAAAATAAAAAAGAAAAAATAAGCCTGAAATATTGAAGAACGTTTATATTTTAAAAAAATATTTTAACTAGTCAGTAATATATATAAACATTAATAGATTCATGACAAATAATATTTACTTTGGTCATAAATATTTAAGTATACTTCATAATTGGAGCACATGAGTATTGTAAATTGATCGGTAATATGAGATTAGAAACGAAATATATAGTGCTTTCATTCTAGTGACTAACAAAAACCTGTTGAAAGGCGCGTGGGTATTGTATTGTCAAGAGTAGATAGGAAAAGAAGTTGGTCGAGATAGGTGTTGGAATAGAATAATATCAAGAATTTAATTTATCTTCGAGACGTTGTTAAAGAGACATTTCTGCACCATTATAATTCCCACACAAAGTCATAAAAAGTAGCAACGTGGGAGGTTACTTTATTCTAGGATTGTCCAAGGGGCCGAGTTCCGGCCGGACGGAACCCGGCGTGACAGGGAAAGGGCCGGGACCGGTCCTCCGGCAGGACTGGCGGGACAGGCCGATGTCCCGTCCCTCATCCCGCCGTAAAAGGAACCAGCAAGAATTCCATTTTTTTTAGACACTTAATTTCAAAAAAAAATGTGAATATAAACACTTAAATAATTGAATAAGATAGGGTAATAAAAACATCCCAAGACTGTTTTTGTGCCTCTTATATTTTTTAATAGAAATATTATTTTTTTTAATACAATTTCAAAATTGCAACTTTGTGGTGTTGTTCAAAAGTTGCAAATCACATAGTAAAATTGCAATTAAAAAATTACATAGTTATAAACACCTTTTTCTAATTTCTTCACAATGTCTTGTGGTTCTTCGATTGGAATTGGAATTTGTTGGTCAAATTGGTCGACGTTGCTTCCAATTCTCTCGGACAAGATTTCATTGTAGTTTAAATCGTCTTCTTCGTTGATCTCTGGTTGACCGCACCTTCTACGCTCCGCTCGTATCCAATCTCTGAATATAACTGTAATCTCCAGGTTGTCTCCCGCTAATGAGTGTATGTGCTCTCCTGTTTGAAATCTTCTGGCAGAAAAAGCGCTTGCAGACGTTGTTGATGACACTTGAATGTTCAACACATCTCGGGCCATATTTGCTAGTATCGGAAATGTCTTCTCATTTTCCCTCCGGTATTTAAGCAAGTTTTCACGTCCTTCATTGAGAATTGTTTGGTACGGTACAACACCCTGCAAAACAAAAACATCAAACTCGCTAACTTGATTAGCAATGGAACCACTAAACATTCTATTTCTAAGACTTTCAATACTAGCCACAGAAACAACATGTCTTTTATAAGGTTGTATTGAAGAAGAAGATGATATAGAAGCTGGTTGGTTGCTAGCACTTTCTTGTTGGTAATGCATATATATTTTTTTGCATCCATCGTGTATGCTAGACAAAACTTCTTCTTTAGTTGATTCCTTATGTGGTTGTTCATTTGGGTTTTTTTGGAGTTTGAAGTGGAAGTATTGTTATACAATCATAAATCGTTTCAATAAGTGATTTATAGCCGTCTATTTTAATAGTCGGATTTAATACAATACCAATAATATAAATAATGGGAATAGAAGAAAAAAATTGATAAATATTTTTTAATATGTGCTTTATAAGATTGTTTTTCCATATATTCACTAAGTAACAAAAATATTAGAGCTATATAAAATAACATAGTTGAAATAGTAAGATAATATATACCAGAAAATTCTTTAGTTGCTTGAAAAAATTTATCTAAAAATTCAATAAGTTCTGGATTTTTCTCTCAATCATTATCTACAAGCATATCAGTTGGATTTCGGTTATGGACGTTAAAAAATAAAGTTATATGTCTTCTATAATCGTAAGCGACAAGTAGTTGTTCATATAGAGAATTTCACCTAGTCGTTACTTCTTCATAAATTTTTCTAAAAGGTAATCCACAACCGTGACAAGTTTTTTTATTATTCTTTTTTTCTTTGTATTTTATTAATTCTAAGAATAAAGTTTATAGCAAATTGTACTTTATTAAGAATGTCTTCAAAAAGTTATACACCATCCTTTACAACTAAGCTATAGATATGACACACACATTTTATATGAAAATGATTAGGAAAAGATGGAGTTAATAGATCTTTTAAAAGTCTCACAATATAATTATTAGAAGAATCGTTATCTAACGTAACATTCATTATTTTATCAGTTATACCATAATAATCGCAAACTTCATGAATATTTTGTGCAATAAAATTTCCTGTATGCCTATCATCAATATATCTATATGCTAAAATACGTTTTTGCATAGACCAATTATGATCTCCAATGACATGTTACAGTTAAATAATCATTGTCGTTAGTACTACGACCTATATCAGAAGTGAAAGATATTTTGCCAGGAAAATGATATAATGTATAACGTAAATATTGTTGATATTCATGTGCAAATTTAAAAATGTTTCTCCTAACATTTGATCTAAGAAAACCGTTAAAAGCATGATTATACATTTGTCTAATGTAATGAATAAAACCATGAGATGAAGGAAATGCAAAAGGCAAACCCTCCACCGCAACTAATTTTGCTATTGTTTCCCTATCTTTGTGTTAATCGTTGTTGACACCCAATTTTGTCCCATCTTTTTCAATTTATTTGCAATTTTAAATATTTTTGACTCCTCAAAAATATTTTTTGCTATTATTATTATTATTATTATTATTATTCGTATATCTATAACCATTTGCCTTTTAAATCATGATCGTAGTTTTTATTGTAATATTCTATATTATTTTATTTTAGCAAAAAAAAAACGACATCGTATTTCTTTATTTTTTATTAAATATTAAGCATTTCACAAATATTATGTTTTATTATTACCACATCTTATACTATTTTCTAAATAATTTTACATTTTTTCTCCAATGTTTTTTTTTAAACCCCTTTTATATTTTAAACCCATAACCCATTTTATTTCCCCAACCCAAAATAATTTCTACTCAACCCAAAAACAAAACAACTCACCCTCTTTATTTTCGGCCCACCCGCAACAGCCCAAACTCCCCCCTTTCAATTATTTTTTTAACCAACTCCCCATTTATTCCCCCTCACCCAAAACAATATCAACCCACCACAAAATCACAGCCCAAACAAACCCACCAAAGTCCAACCCTAATCGGCCCAACACCCAAGCCCCAAAGTTCACCAATTAAATTCTCATTCCTTTACCCCCAAAACCCAACACCCATTCAAGCCCAACCGGCCACCCTCTACCAAGCCCAAAACCCCAAGTCTTCCCAACTGAAGCCCAATCGGCCCAACACCGAACCCGGCCCATCACCCAATCGCCCAACCTTTCAAACCAACCAAAACCCTAAACAAAACAAAAAATATCTCACACCCCCCAACCCCTCAAATCGTCGCACACCCTACACCCCTACACCACCACTGCTACCACCCTACCCTGACACCGCCGAACCCTCACCATTTTTTTCTCTCACCCTTCCCAAAAAAACAGAGCAGCAGCAGCTCCCATTTCCTCTTCTAGACAAAGCTACAAGCTTTGTCAACCATGGAGCAGAGGGTGTTTGCTCCATTTTCGTGCTATGAATCACGTGAAGCCTACAAGGCCATCAAACGTTCAGATTTTGAAGGATTTCGTTTGACCCATTTCAAAATTTGAAGCTAAAAACCCCGCCCAAAAGAGCCCTAGAAATCCCTAAGTTCGTCCTATAAATATTGGCATGTGGAGTCCATTTGAGGGAGGCTTTTTTTTTACGGGAAAACTCTCGGTTCTTCAGAAAATCGAACTAAAAATTCACCATTTTTTCTTAGGCTTGCTTAGAGGCAAAGATAGGCATAAAAACCCCTCTCTCGAACAGCTTTCGATTCTCAAAATTTTTTTTACTCTCTGTTCTTGCTCGACACAACCACAAAACATTCATGCCCATTTTCTATTCAATCGCATAAACAAACTCCTCCGAGCGGGTCGACGATTCGAAACACGCCTCGGTTCGCTGCCCGGAGAAGGTCAGTAAAACACATTCCTCTCGATTTGTTTTCTGTATTTTTGTGTTTTGGTGCTAATTCTGTGCTGATTATTCATGTGGTTGTGTTTTAATGCCTAAGTGTGTTAAGTTGTTAGCCTTGTTTAAGTACCTATTGAGATTTAGAAATGTCTTGTTTGTATTATTAAACCTATGCAGATTATGATATGAGGCGTGTGTTGTTAGTATTTGTTTAGAAGAGTTATGAATAGTTAGATGTTTATGTGTGATTCATATAGTGTTTCCACCTGTTTAATTCATGATTAGTGTTACATTTAACATGATATGTTAAGACTGTTGTTCAGCACCTGTTCAGTGAGGTTATGATGTAAATTAGTTATAGTTTAGCATGACTAATATGATAAGGTCATTATTCTACTTTAAAGGTCATGATCTGTGGTGATCAAGGTCTGAATATGTGGTTACGCTTTGGTTCTTTTACATGTCTGGGATCCAATGTTAAGTAGGGATAAAGTTCAGTTTCTTTGTGGATTTAGATGCATATCAACCTGCTTGCATGTTTTCTTTGTGATCAAATGAGTAATGTTTAGATAGGTCGGCTTTAAATTCTTACTTTATTGTTACGAACCTGTATGCCTGAGTTCAGGATAGTAAAATGTGATAAAGAGCTTTGTGTGTGTATGTGTTGATTTATAGACCTTGTATGATCATGTTAGACTAAAAGAAATGTTGAAGCATGTCTATCTTGTTGAGTTTTCTTTGACTGGCTCATCCTCCTGATAAGTATTTGGTTTATTTGTTAGTTATGACATGATAGTTATCTAATTTAAGACTTGTCTGACACTCATTTTGACCTTACTGTGTTTATTGGAAGTGATCGCATGTCCAGTGAACAGTATGACCATGATCCCATGTATGTATCTTGGTCTAAGCAATTCTGAAATATCAAATAGTTAAAAGGTTTGGGACTGTGGGAGCCTGGACATACATTCCAGTGACCTGTTTACACCCTTTTTATTGGCTTAGAACTAATAATGAAGTATATGTATCTATATCAAGTTATAAATTCCAAAAACAGCATGTATTAAATATGATTTGAGTTGCTGAATATCCTGTCTTTGTTATTCTGGTCTTATTTGCTCACTTTGACAGTCCTACTATGTGTTTTTATGCACAACTGGAATCATGTCCCTGTTAGTATAAAATAACTTATGAATTTGGATTGAGTATTGCTTGGACATATTATTGATTTGGGACAGACCTGTAGATTTATCATTTGCTAGTTTTCCTTCTGAAATTGTCATTTAAATCAAACTTATCTGAATTAATAGTAATCAATAGAATATCCCCATCATGTTAACTGTGTCATGCTTATTTCATAAAGTGTGTTGTGTGACCATCTGCATTATCCCGATAAAATATTGCCCTGTTCATGTGTATTCCACAACTATGTATTTGTCCTTGATCACTTAATATAAGACCATCATTATGCAATATAGAAGCCTTCCTTGAGTCTTGTTGTGTCCTGTTGGTTTTAACTAGGTAAAAAACAATATTTAATCTAGTTTGAATGATTCCTAGTTTGCAGAGATTGCATGTTGAAATGGTCAAACCTTTGCTAATAGAGCAACTAGTTTAATCACATATCTATTTGCTTGGTCCAATGTTCCTATGCCTGTGTGAAATTTCTCTTATGCCTTCTAAAACTAACTACATTTTTGATTTGTTTGTCCTAATGTAAAGTGTCCCATGATAGCATTACCTTATTTACTAGATCATTTTACATCTATTGAGATTATCTGAATCATACCTATGTTAGCATGTCCCCAGAGTCTACTCATGTGCCTATCATATCCCTATGAGTGTCATCATGAGTGAGTCTAGTTTAAAATATGCTAAGTTATACTTCCCTGTGATTAACTCTATTTTTTTTTATGTAATTTAGACCATGTAGTGATATATAGGTTAACTGAGTGTTATAAGTGTCATAGTCTGTTTAGAGATGATATGTATAAGCTGCTATGTGGACTGATAACTTGCTTTCTATAAAGAAGTGCGGCAACTAGCTTGTGTCGCCTGATTATCAGTGTGCTTATGCTTTATTGGTTACGCATGTACGCAAGCAATTGAGTGTCTATGTCTATGGATCTCTTCCCCTTATCCCTCATGGCATGTTCTACTTGTTCATTTTTCTTGCCTAAGGTATAAAATTTGAATATGATCATGTGGTTAGTCTAGCCTTCCCTCATTCCCAATCAAACTATTTATTATGTTGTATTGAAACCCATTAGATATCCTTTGGCCCTTGATGATGATATGAAACTGTCCATGTTCAGACTAACGGTTTAGAATATACATGTGGTTCTTTGGTTCATAAACTAGTTTACGTGAGTATGTTTGTCTACAAGTGGATAAGATTGTGTGTTTGATAATGACTTTAGCCTTATTACTCTTTTACTGTCCTGTTTCTTTCAAACATCCGACATATTTTCCTTTAAATTCGTTGAATCTGGAAATGTCATATCTCAAGAACACATAGGGTATATAGACATGGATATACGTACACTCGTATATTCAAGCTGATCTTTTGTTACACTTGGATATACCACGTATATTGCAAACATCCTTTATATCAGCTTCACTTTCATGAGAAAATGGGCTTGCATGTCTGTTTAACATTGAGCATTGGACCGATATCGTATTGGGCATGTTTTCTCTGTTTCTTATTCCTTTAAAGTCTGAAACTAAATTATTGGGCCTTCCTTTTATTTCTGTGCGTGATGCGTTCTGCCCAGCCCAGCAGTAAGATAAAATGTTTTGACTGCTACTCTTTGGGCTTGTTAGTCTATTTTATGTGACTTGTTATAATAAATACAAAATAGATAGCTAGTTCTACTAATGATACTTAGTTATGTGTGATAATTTTAGATATTATCTAACTGTGCTACTCATTTTCCCTCGCCCTTATGTACATATGTCCATGTCCCGTTTACTAATCCTTTTCTTTTCTTTATTTACATGAAACACATCGGGAGCAACGAAGAGTCTCGTCGTGAGACTCATCATGGCTAGTGTCAAACGAAGACCCGCATCTACTTTCCTTGCATTCTCCAAACTCGGGATTTCAAAACAAATATGGTGAGATGACGTCGTCATCCACTTTAGTTCCCTTTCATTGTTATTCTTTAATTCTCGGGTCTGTAATAATTATTTAATGCTTGTGTGATTGTTAGGATATTTAGAATAATTAGGCCATGAATGGATAATTAGTAGGGTGTTAAAACCCGTCGCTAGCTTATTTACTTATAGGCCCGGTTAATTCAAACATAGAAATCCTCCGCTAGTTTATTTATTTTTAGGCTCGTCATGCATATTTAAAATTTTCAAAACAACTTTGATCATCTTCTGTTCACCTTATTAAATTGTACGACTCAAAATGATTTTCAAAATTACTTCTTTGGCATTATAAGTAATTCTTTTTTTTTCCTTACTATTAATTGTCACAAATGCATACTTTCCACTTTACATGTATTTTCTTAATATCATACAAATGAATCATTGTACAACATACGTCGCTTTCATTAACTATTTGCAAACATCTTTTTAACTTTATACTTCAAACATGCATTTTCTGTAGTATAATATTAACCTGAGTTTGACCGGATAACCGCAAGTTAGCGGATCTTAAATGATGCCTAACCCCTTCCCTTTAGGATAATAAAGAACCCTTATCTAGAATTTCATTAGTTCGCAGACCTTAAAATCGGAGTTACATTACAGCATTTAGGTGTCCTAATTCACCATAAATAATTAGGTGGCGATTCCTTAATCATACCCAGGAATCACCGAATACTTTGCACTCCGCTTCGACCCGCGTGGTCGAAAAACGGGCGCGACAATCGTATTTAGGACCTACAATTCCCCTGTCATCGGGTTAATTTGACCATGTACTTGGTCCCGGACACTATGTGAACCTTGTCCCGACTCATAAGGCATTGGCACACCCGATTTTTTAGCCATGTATTTGTTATACCTTGCTTTGTGCATGCTTTGTACATGTCTCAATAAACCTTCCGTCCCACCATGATCTTTTCCGAAATTTATAAACTTCTTGACAAATTTTACATCTAGCTAGTTGATTCTCACTGTCCCTATCAAAAAAATCACATGCATGTGATTTTAATTTTCGTTGTTTGGGGCCTCGACTCATAATAGGGGAATATGAGGCATTCCAGTTTCAGTTTGAAGTTGAGACTCATTTTGAGGTTGAGGTGCACTAGTGGGTGTGTCATTAAGATTATTGTCTAAATTAAAGTCTGGTTTAGTTGCAGAATATATCTCATCATCTAATGGTATATCATTAAAAAATCAGTTTCATCTATATGAGTGTAATCAATCAAATCATCATGACTAGGAACATGATGACTAGAAGAAGTACCCCTGCCCTTGTTACCCCTACTAAAAGAAGCGTCATTACTCTTACCCTTAATCGTACGTCTAACTACTTCAATTTTAATTATGCAAATAAATAATTAAAGATAATAAAATTAAGTGTGATAATTAAAATAAAGTAACAATAATAATTTAAAGAAGGAACGAATGTACCAAACGTCGAGGTTGAAAATTGAAACTTTGCTCGATGGATGATCCTCAAGCTAGTTGCCAACTTCAGTCTCAATTTTGAACTTCGATACAATTATACAAATGAGCAAATAAAATAAAATATTTAGTAAGCAATGTAATTGTAGACTTGTAGAGCGATAGATTGAGTTGAGAGATTAGATAGATTGTTGGAAGATTTGTGAGATAAAATGAGGTATTTATAGTTAGGAAATTGAGTTAAAATGTAAATATAGTAACTTAGGGGTTAAAAATAAATATTAAGGGATAGGAGGTTTTATGGGGTGGGAGGCAAAAAATGGCCGTTGGAACCGTTGCACAACGACCAAAATCTAAATTTGATCGTTGTTGCAACGGTTAGTTTTGCAAAGGGGGATCGGGATCGAGACGGGGTCGGGACGGGACGAGCCCAAGGTCCCATCCCGGTTTTGAATCCCAACACCGTAATTTTTTTTCCTGATCCGGTTCACTGGACAACCTTACTTTATTCTCTATTTACGCAAAAAAATAAAGGTTACTTTATTCCAAAACGTAATCAATTAACAGTGAATGCTTGGAAGCTACGTCGAGATATGAGAATTTGGACTGATGAGGCTGAAAGTTTAATTCAAGAAAGATTCTTAACAAACCAAGTAGAGTACTTAAATACAAATAATCAACATTTAAAATATGTTTCGCTTGGTTATGAAAGACAATCTTATCTTTACATTGTATATGCATCTCAAGTGACATATCACACTAGCTCGTTTACTCTAAAATTTTAATTTCTTTACTCCGTTAAATATGCCGTTGGACATGTTAGAAGGAATAATAGCGAAACACAGTAGATGAAGACAAAAATGAGCAATTACATGAAATAATAAGTAGATGTTGAAAAATGAGAAGAAAGGAAATGAAATATTAATAACGTACAAATAAAAATAAATTTTAAAAAGTCAAGTAAAAATAAATTAAAAATTTTGAAAAAAGTTTTAAAAGAAAATAAATAAAATAAAAACAAAAAGGAAAGAAATTGGAAAGTAATCTTGTACAAGTAAATTTCACTTCCCCTGAGAATTGACGAGTGTAATTATTCCTCCTCGATTACACCCAATTACATGTTGACGAAATAATTATTTGGTCAGAAAAACATGTCAAAATTGTATAATTACACCCAAATTCAATTACATGATGGCTTTCCAAACATGTTCTTATAGTCTCACTTTAATTTTCATTTACTTGTAGATCGAATTTGCTAACAATAACTATAATTTTATCTGACATAAAATTCACTTTTAATTTTAAGCATCAATCTTTAAGGGCCCCTAACCCAAATAAAAGAGGACAATAACATTGAATCATGTTAATCTTGTAAATTTAGTTATTAATGAGCTTTTTGATTATTTGATAAGAGCGAATTTAAGAAATATCAAATCATAAGTAATGACTTGTCTCTAGTGTTTTTGAACGAACTGAAAGATTTTCTTTTCATTTGCCTTATTTCCTCGTTCTAAATATTAACAAGCATTTAGTGTTTGCACCAAATCGTGCAAACTTAATATAGTTAAATGATTTTAACGAGGTGAAAATGTATGGTAATTAATTATGATTAAGTGTTAAAAGCCTATAGACAAACACATATTGGCTAAGTATAACCATCATGCGCGATTACATTTTTTATCCTTATAGCATATTCAAGTTACGCGCACGCTGCCTCTGAATCATCAAATCGCTTAACCACGATAGCTTAATCATTATATGATGATATGATTTGATATAAATACACTGCTAAATTATATGAAGAATCTTTCAGAGCTCTCATACCCTTCACCCCTCATAGAAACCCTCATAACAACAATACAAGACCCTTACCTATCACTTACCCCGGAAATACACAAACTACTACCATAAGATATCCCACTAACCAACAACCACTAAGAATCACCTATCCTACACAAAGAACACAAACACAAAGCACCATATAAACCAAACACCCTTCCACCCAACCTAGAGACTCTTAAGGAGCAGGGCTTGTGTTATAAATACAAGGAGAAATACTTCCATGGGCATCAATGTAAAACAAGGGTAGTTAATGCCATAGAATAGGTAGAGAAAGAAGAAGAACGTGAAGACCACGAGGTGTTTGTGGATGTGGCTGAGACATTAGAAGAACCATGTGAGGAACAAACCGAGGTCTTAATATATGCACTACTAGGTTTAAGTTCTTCCAAGGGAAATATCAAAATCATAGGGTATGCCAACAAGATACCTATGACATTTTTGATAGACAGTGGGTCCACACACTCATTCATTGACCCATACATTGTCAAGAGGTTAAGACTACCAATGTAACCTATGAAAAAATCCATGAGGGTAATTGTAGCTAATGAACATGAGATGAGTTGTCAATTGGAGAGTCCTTCGTTTGAATGGAAAATGGAAAATGTAGAATGAACAATTCAATTTCAAACTCAGACTGATGAAGGTGGGAGGATGTGCTATGATACTAGGCATGGACTGGATAGATATGGCGGCCCAATGATACTACATAATAGACTACATAGTCTAAGTTTAATGTCTAATGAGAGAATTATCACACTATATAGAGAACAGCTTGATTCTGGAATATCAGCAGTGAACACCGAAGAACTAAGAAGGATGCTATAATGTGGCACTTGTGAAGTGGTAACTGAACTGTCCATGATCAACCCATGGGTATTAGTAAATGAGAAATAAGTAGTGCATCCTGCTATTGACAAGCTATTGTAAAAATATCAACTCATCTTTCAAGAACCTATTGAGTTGCCACCAAAGAAAGAGTGTGATCATATGATCAACCTTATCCTTAGAGCTCAACCCTTTAACTTAAGACCCTACATGTATTCTTATGATCAAAAGAATACCATTGAGTATATCATTGCAGATATGATCAAGGCTGCTATTGTAGTATCCAGTCAGTCAGCCTTTGCATCACCTACATTGTTAGTTAAAAAGAAAGACTTCACAATGGAGATTGTGTGTAGACTATAAGAGGTTAAATAATCTAATAGTGAATAATACGTACCCCATCCCTATGATAGATGACTTACTAGATGAGTTTTTTTGTTGTTGAGCAAATGTGTTTTTTAAGGTGGATCTAAGGGTTGTGTACCATCAAGTGAGGATGAAAGAGGGAGAGGAGCACAAAACAGCATTTAGAACACACCATGGTCTTTGGGAGTTCAGGGTGATGTCTTTTGGCTTAACCAATGCCCTTGTAACCTTTCAATACCTTATGAACTGTGTCTTTAAAGAACAATTAAGAAAATTCATCTTAGTGCTCTTTGATGACATATTAATCTATAGTAAGACCATGGATGAACATCTTGTACATTTGGAGACTATTTTAAAATTGTTGAATGAAACCAACTATTTGCCAAGCAAGGCAAGTGTGAATTTGGACATAATTAAGTAGAGTACTTGAGGCACATTATCAATGACAAAAGGGTGAATATTGATCCAAGCAAGGTTGCTGCAATGCTAGACTAGCCCTCTCCTAAGACTATAAAGGAATTGAGGGGTTTCTTGGGGCTAACAAGGTACTATAGAAAGTTTGTGAAGAGTTATGCCCACATTAGCAAGCCACTAACAAATTTATTGAAGAAATGAGAGTTTTTGTGGAATCTTGAGGCTGAAACAGCCTTCAACCAGCTTAAGGTGGCTATGTCAAGTACCCATGTACTAGCACTACCTGATTTCACTAAGCTTTTTGTACTTGAGGTTGATGCATACAACACTGGTGTTGGTGTTGTGTTGATGCAAGAAAAGAGACCCTTGACATTTATTAGCCAAGTTTTGAGCAAAAGACACCAAAAAATGTCCACTTATGAGAAAGAGTTGATAACACTGTTGCAAGCTGTTGATAGGTGGAGACATTATTTGCACCCTATCATTTCATAATAAAGACTGACCACTTCAATATGAAGTTCTTACAAGACCATAAAATAACCATCTCCTTACAACATAAAGGGCTAACTAAGTTGATGGGATTAAGCTTTGAGATTCAATACAAGAGTTGAAAATGTGGTTACTGATGCTTTATCCAGGAAAGTTGCCTCTCAAAATAACAACACTATGGAAGCAGATGCAACACAATGTTTAATGATAACACAAGTACAACCCAAATTGATTGAGGAAATTCTAAATAGTTATAGAGGAGACCAAAAATTATTACAAGCCATCACCACTCTTAGTGCCAACCCTAACCCTAAACTGAACATTTCCTTACAACAAGGAGTGTTGAGATACAAAGAAAAGGCTTGGTTGGGGCAACATGTGCCTCTGAGGTAGAAATTGACTCTAATAATACATAAATCGGTACTGGGAGGGCATTCATGAGTTTGGGCTACTTATCAGAGACTAAAGACACTATTTTATTGGCCTGCCATAATTGAGCAAGTTAAGGATGTAGTACAAGTATGTGAGGTGTGCCAAAGACGCAAAGATGAGCAAGATGCATATCCAGACTTATTGCAACCTCTTCCTATCCCTGAAGGAGCAAGAGAGCATATTTCAATGGATTTTATTGAAGGTCTACCCAAATATGAAGTGAAGGATATTGTGCTAGTGGTTATTGATAGATATAGCAAGTATGCACACTTCATTGTCACTACTCACCCTTTCACCTCCCCACAAATAGCTAGGATATTCCTAGACAACATCTACATGCTACATGGATTACCCAATAGTATAGTGTCTGATAGAGATAAAATGTTCATTAGCGATTTTTGGAAGAAGTTGTTTAGATTTCTGCAAGTTTAGCTTTGTTACAGCTCAGCCTATCACCCACAGACATATGGCCAAACTGAGAGGCTCAACATGTGCTTGGAAAACTACTTAAGATGCATGACTGGCCACAAACCGAAGGATTGTCACAAATGACTATCACATGCAGAATTCTGGTACAATAGTAACTACCACACATCATTGAAAATGACTTCTTTCAAAGTATTGTATGGGTATGATCCCCTTAGCTGACTTTTGAGCTCATTGCTCAATCCAAAGTAGATATTGTTGATCAAATGCTTAAGGAAAGACAATTAATGGCCAAGGTGTTGAATTAGAACTTGAATAAAGCACAAAACATGATGAGGGCTAATGCAGACAAGAAATGAAATGAGAGAGAGTTCAATGTTGGAGATTGGGTGTTCTTGAAGTTGCAACCCTATAGACAAACATATATAGTTATAAGAAAGAGTCTCACACTAGCATCAAAATTCCATGGCCCTTACTAGATCACTCAGAAGATTGGACCAATGTCATATAAGTTAGGTGACTGCAAAAATACATCCAGTCTTCCATATTTATCAACTCACAATAAAATAGGGGATCACATTATACATACTGTTGATCCTCCCTTTTGTTCGGCAGATGGTCAGCTACTGACAAAACCAATTGTAGCGTTGGATAGGAGAATGATCAAAAAATGAAATAGAGCTACCATTCAGATTTTCGTTCAATGGGTCAACCTACTACCTGAAAAAGCTACATGGGAAGATTTTCAGTTCATAAAGTCACAGTTTCCAGACATAGCTGAGTTTTGAAGGAAGAAGGTTGTTCTCAAGGGGATGTAGTGTCACAATAGAGTATTGTGACGTAATTTGATGTAATTCAATTTAGTCCCAAAAGTAATTAAGTGGTCATTTCTAGTCTTACAATTATAGTATTCAAATTAGTTATTTTATTTGCATATTAACCCCCATGGTTATTAGAAAGTAGGATCAGGTCTAGTGTCTGTAAGGTTATTCATAGCCGTTAGTTCCGTTTCATTGCTGAAAAACATAATAAGAAATTTCATTTATTCTTTCCTTCTTTATTTTTCTGCAAATTTTACCATTATAACAAGAGTAATTACTCTCTTGTTAAATTAGGTTTGAAGGGGTGAGATTTGTCTAGGTTTAGAAGAGATTTTTGGGTGTGTGAAGTAATCGGGTGACAATTCGTTTAGATTTAGGTTTATTTGTTTGGGATCGGTAGGATTCTTCAATTGGGGCGGCTTTGGGTTTATTAAATTATTTTTTAGTTAGTTTTGATAATTTTTTTTTTTAAAAATCAGTTAATGTTGTGGATGAATCACAAAGTGAGTATGGGTAAAATAAAGTTGAATATAATTGACATGTAAGTTATTTAGGGAAGGTAAAGAATTATCGAAAAATAAGTTCAATCGCTAAAAATGAATTTTCCACCCGAGTTTAGGAGTGTTTTTATGTATTTTGTCTCAGTATTTGTGCATTCCATCTGTGACTTAGGCATATAGACAATTCACACCCCACATTTCCCTGCTTTTAATTTTGACGACAACCATTCCGTTTCACCTTTCTCACTCTCTCTCTCTCTCTACTCTATTCTCTCCACCGGCAGCTTCGCCTACCGTCCGATTTCCGATCAAAAGAGATGAGCGGTCACGATTCAAAGTACTTCTCCACTACGAAGAAAGGAGAAATCCCTGAGCTCAAAGAAGAACTCAATTCTCAGTACAAGGTCACAAAAAGAACTCTTCTCTTTAAGTTATTAATAATCGAATTTTAAGCGTTTATTAGCTTTGCATTGATCTGATTTAATTAAATCTATGATTTTACTTTGTTATTTGAAGCAGATCTGATTAGTTTTCGCATTTGATTTGCCCTATAAGTCTCCATAGTACTCGTTTGTTTGGTTTGATCTCGATATTTAAATATATTTGATTTATTGGATGTTAATTTATGTTTATTCAGGGTTTTTATGTTTAGTTTTGAGGTTATTTTTAAATTTACTGCATTTTAAGCATGATGTTTATAAAATTGGGGAAGTTATTCGATGAATTATCAAATAGAATAGTTAATGAGATCGGGAAGTGATGCTTAATCAGAATTTATGTTTAGTTTCAGTGTTTGATTTGTCGTAGAAGGCTCACTAGTCCTCGTTTGTTTGGTTTGATCTCCTTATTTAAGTATATTTGATTTTCTGGATGTTAATTTATGCTTATTTAGGGTTTTTATGTCTAGTTTTGAGGTTATATTGAAATTTACTGCATTTTAAGCGTGATGTTTATGAAATTGGGGAAGTTATTTGATGAATTATTGAATAGAATAAATACTGAGATCGGGAAGTGATGCTTAATCAGGATTTATGTTTAGTTTTGAGGTTATATTGAAATTTACTGCATTTTAAGCGCGATGTTTATGAAATTGGGGAAGTTATTCGATGATTTATCGAATAGAATAGATACTGAGATCGGGAAGTGATGCTTAATCAGGATTTATGTTTAGTTTCACGATTTGATTTGTCGAAGGAGTCTCACAAGTCTCTATTTGTTTGGTTGATCTCGCTAAATTTAGATGTTTGATTTCTGCATTCGTTGTGCGATGCTAATGGAATTGGGGAAGTTACTGAAATGGTTATTGAATAGAATAGTTAGTGAAATTGGTGTATTTTGCTTAATCAGGATTTATATTCACTTCGCAAAATTTCCTGAAGGAGTGTCGCATGTCTTCATTTGCTTGATTGATCTCATTTGTCAGTTATGCTTATGGTTTAGGTTGAAAACACAGTTCTCGGTGGTGAAATGTTTTTAGAAACTAGATGTTCGTTTATTTGGTGAAATGTTACTTGTCTCTCTATATGTATATACCTGTCGTTTCTAGAACTGGTTGCTTCTGATCATCATAGACATATGTAGTTGAAAATTGTTGCTATTACAATAAACTCAACATTTCAGTCTTACTGGTTACTCAACCGAATTGTCACATCAATCCATTGTGGCTAAGTTGTGTTTCCGAGTCATGTGGCTTTTCATTGTAGCCTTGCCATTCCTTCTTCTTTTTGGAAATTTGGTAGCTGCTTATATATCTGTATGGAATACAGGACAAGAGAAAAGATGCTGTCAAAAAGGTGATTGCTGCTATGACTGTTGGGAAAGATGTTTCTTCACTCTTCACAGATGTTCTTAATTGCATGCAAACAGAGAATTTGGAGTTGAAGAAGCTTGTATACTTGTATCTTATCAATTATGCTAAAAGCCAACCTGATCTTGCTATACTTGCCGTAAATACATTTGTGAAGGTATTTCCGTGATGAAACTCATCATGAATCATTTGTCTTCTGTAAAGGTTGCGGTTTTATTCTCCCCATTACCTGCCGATTTGTTCTTTATATGTTACTCTTCACATGTATGACTATTACAGTAAAAGATTTAGCTTCATCATTGATCCAGACTCCTCCACTTGTCTGTCTCATATACCTATGATTGATAATGGAGAAGCATTGATAAAGCTTTCTGTCTATCTTTTTAGTTGGTGTAAGGCAATAAGTCTGAAAGCTCATGATACTCTTTTACCCGGTCTTCAATGAGAATTGAGATCGGAGGGGCTTTTGAATCTGACTCAATCCTTCTGTATACCCTTTTGCTTTTCTATAGAGCGTAAAGTTTTTTTCACTCTTCAATTGAGTAGCTCCTCTTCTTTATCAGGAAAAGAATTTTTATTAGTTCCTCTTCTTTTGCTTGGTATATTGAGGGTAGTGATGCCTAGTAATTGGACATGGTACACTAACATAGGCCTAGACCCAAAAGAGACGAAAAATCTAAAAAAATAAATCAGCGAGACATGGAACAAATAAGACTACAAATTTTTTTGGACAGGTAATTCATTGTACAATCACAGGGTGTGTTCAGTATGAAGGAAAACATTTTCTAGTTTTCCATATAAAATGTTTTCTTGAAAAACAAGTGGGTTTCTACTTATTTTCTAGTGTTTGGTACGTAAGCAAAATAATATTATCCCAAGAGCATTTATATGTAATGTAGCAAAACATTATGGGGGTCTGATAGGGTTGGAAGTAGGGGTCGGGGTCGGGGGCGTCGGGTGGGTGGGTAGGAGAAAATGAACTTGGAAGTCACTTATGGAACTTGTTTTCCCGATTTTCATTAGAGAAGTCATTATCCTTATTTTTAAGGAACTTATTTTCCTAGAGAAAATGTGCTTCAGAATATTTTGACCAATCAAACATGGGAAAATTGGAAAACATTTTCCTCCGTACCGGACACCCATAATCTACTGAGAAGAGATCTTGGACCTTGTGATGAGCCGTGACCGAGGTGAAGGTCCTTCTACTGGCTGTCTTTCTCCCAGATAATGAACCATCTGAAACTTATTTTGCCTGATAAAAATGAACTCATTCCTGTCGATTTAAGATAGGTCGAAATAAGGCAGTAAAAGAAAGATATGCTTAACAAGGAATGAGAGGTTCTGTTGTTAATATCCTTTTCCTTTCTTTTTTGTTTCTTTTGATAACAGTAGTGTTCATACCAGTTTGCGCGAAGATAACCTAATCTACCTGGTATCTGCTATTTCCCACCAAGATAGATATTAGATAACTCTGACAAGCATAAGCTTAGACGGATCAAAAAATTCACCTAATGCCACATTTGCGAAGATCAGGACTTTGGTCCAAATGTTGTCCCTCCAACTCTTCACACGCTGTGTCATCCCCGGAGCTGTAACAATTTTTCCTTCCTTGAAGGACCCTGTTTATCTCTCCCTCTTTCCCTAAAGAAGGAGCTATTCCTAAGTGAGTGGGACAAATAATGTCTTGCAACAGTCTGAATCTTAAGGAAGTAATAAAAAAGTAAGACTTTTTTTGGCTGGAGCTGTCCAACACGGTGTCCAGTCTGAATTTGACTCGAGTATGACTGCACCACACAACCTAGTGTCTGCACTTCCTAGCATATTAAAAAGGGCAGCCTGGTGCACTAAGCTCCCACTCTGCACTAAACTTCCTAGCATATTAGAGGTTTAAAAAAATGTGTCTAGTATAATTGACTTGTTCTTTTATTGTTCAAAAAAATTAACTTGTTCTTTTGAGCTGTATCCGCTAATCATGGAGATTTTCTTCTTAATCATTTGACTTGGTTTCCTTGCTGCCCGAGCATTTTGCTTCTGATTCTTATTAATGGCGTGCTATCTTTTTGAATTTTTTGCAGGATTCACAGGACCCAAATCCTTTAATTCGTGCTTTGGCTGTACGTACTATGGGATGCATTCGGGTTGACAAAATCACAGAGTACTTATGTGATCCCCTCCAACGTTGCCTTAAGGTGAATTCACAAACTTTCTTGTCCCCTGTCTGCTCCTAGTATTAAAGTTGGATTTCATGATTGATTGAGTCGCTCTGGAACATAACAGCGACCGGTGTTTTCTAACTAAGCAATGCATTTTGTCTGCTCTCTTTCCATCAGGATGATGATCCTTATGTTCGTAAGACAGCAGCTATCTGTGTTGCTAAGCTCTATGACATAAATGCCGAGCTTGTGGAAGATAGGGGATTTCTGGATGCTCTCAAGGACTTAATATCTGACAACAATCCTATGGTTGTTGCAAATGCTGTTGCTGCTCTTGCAGAAATTCAAGAAAGCAGTAGCAGACCCATCTTTGAGATCACCAGCCATACACTTTCAAAGCTTCTAACTGCTCTGAATGAATGCACTGAGTAAGCCTGTGCAAAACTAATGTTGCTACGTTTTTCAACATAAAATGTGCTTGGGTTTGGCAAATAATCTAAATTGTGAACATTGTTGTAAACGTTAGTCGGCATGTCACAGGACATCACTTTCACTTCATGTTACTGTTTGATTTGCTTTGTTGTGTACTAGATGCTACTTTACGGGTTGTCTTCTATTACCTCCTCTTATTGTGCCCTTAAATCTTTTTGTTACTTTGTTTATGTTTGCTTCTTTTGTCTATTAATGAGATAATGATCTCTGGATATAGGTGGGGTCAAGTATTTATACTGGATGCGCTTTCCAAGTACAAAGCAGCTGATGCTCGTGAAGCTGAAAACATAGTGGAGCGAGTCACTCCACGATTACAGCATGCAAATTGCGCTGTTGTTCTTTCAGCTGTAAAGGTGGGATTGTTTCCTTCTTTCTCACAAACTTACTTTTTCAGAAATATATGCTTCAGCATGATTATCATTGCCAGAATAAGACATTTCGCTAATAGTCATTTTCCGGTGTTGCAGATGATACTCCAACAGATGGAACTCATCACTAGCACTGATGTAGTTCGGAACCTTTGTAAGAAGATGGCTCCTCCTCTTGTAACGTTGCTTTCAGCAGAGCCTGAAATTCAGTATGTTGCCTTAAGGAACATAAATCTCATTGTACAAAAGCGTCCGACAATCCTTGCACATGAAATCAAGGTATTTTTGTGGTGTTGCCTAGGCACTTGCAAGATTGGCAGCAAAACTTCTATTTCCTTTGCATTTTTGGACCTATCTGTAAATAAAACCGGACTACTAAGCTTTTCTTCTAATATTGTCTGTTGCTAGGTATTCTTTTGCAAGTATAATGATCCTATATATGTGAAAATGGAGAAGTTAGAAATCATGATAAAGCTTGCTTCAGACAGAAACATAGACCAGGTAAATCCTTTCTGCTTTGACCCAGTTTAGTTCCTCTGATGTACGTTCATGTTTGTTGCATCATTAAGTGTGGTTTATATACTTGCAGGTGCTACTGGAATTCAAAGAGTATGCTACTGAAGTGGACGTTGACTTTGTCAGAAAAGCTGTCCGTGCTATTGGTCGCTGTGCCATCAAATTAGAGAGGGCTGCTGAGCGCTGTATCAGCGTCTTGCTTGAATTGATTAAGATAAAAGTTAATTATGTTGTTCAAGAAGCTATTATAGTAATCAAGGACATTTTCAGAAGATACCCTAACACGTATGTTTCTTCGAAGTCTGATATGCTAAAGTTGAGTTTTTGCTTTTTATTTAATTTTTTTCGTTCCGCCTTCTTTTTCAGCTATGAGTCGATAATTGCTACTCTCTGTGAAAGCTTAGACACACTGGATGAGCCTGAGGCAAAGGTAACAGAAGATCTTTCCAGGAGTTGGCTCTGGGAAGTTGTTGGGTCTACAATCTGTTCACTGATTTGTAACTGCTTCTATCTCTTCATTGACAGGCATCAATGATCTGGATTATCGGTGAGTATGCTGAAAGAATTGATAATGCAGATGAGCTCCTTGAAAGCTTTTTAGAGAGTTTCCCCGAGGAACCTCCCCAAGTGCAATTGCAGTTGCTGACAGCAACAGTCAAACTCTTCCTCAAGAAGCCAACTGAAGGACCTCAACAAATGATCCAGGTATTTCTTGTTGCCATATCATCAAGTGATCTATTCTCTTGTTGTTTTATGCAATATATTAATTTCCATTCTGCTTATCGACAATTGAAAGAATCCAATCTAGCTCTCTAATCAATTAATTCTCCAATTTTTTACTTCCGTTTCACTCATCTTTCCTATTAGACCAAAAAACGTCATAGATCATCCTCTTTATGTAGGAATTTTGATATGCTCCCTCGGTATAGAGCAGAAATAAGAGGAATCAATTTCCTTACTAAAAGGATGACATGTTGAGTTTTTCAGAATGTAAAGTAATGCGTGAAAAAGTTATGCATCTCGAAGCAATGTTTTTAGAAGTGAAAAGCGCAAAACAGTGACAAGATCCATAGGGCTTGAAGCGAAAAGCGAAAAGCGACAAGTGAAGCACACACTTCTTTGAAGTAAAGCGCACAAGTTACGGAGAAGAAAAAAATACCAAACATAGATGAATTAGCAGTATAATAATCAAATTGCTATTAAAGTAACTAATTTTCAACATCCAATATACATAATGTCAATATTGATCCAATTTGTCATAGTGGACATTTGAAGAATCGACTGCTTCTCTTTACGATCACTTTGTGTGTCATTGTTTGAAGTGGACAGTTTTCTTTTTTTGTGTGTCGTTTGAAGTGCACACTTTTCTGAAGCGCATGGCTTTACACATGATGCGAGAAGCCATGAATTCCTTGCTTTGCTCACTTTATCTCGTCATGGCTTTTAATAACACTCCCTTGAAGCTGATATTGATAGTCGTGAAGTACTAAATAGTTGGATTATTTTAATTCGAAAATTTGAGAGTGTGAAGAAAAAAGACATTGGGCCTAACTCAACCCCAAAAGCTAGCTCATGATGTGAGGATTGATGAAGACCATGTAAGGAGACAACTCATTCCTTTACCAATGTGGGATACTTAACTCACTCTCCTTGCACACCCAGGATTAGACACATCTGAATGGTGAACAATATAACATGTGGGCCCAATGATGGGTAAACCAAAAAAGGGATGTGTCTGGTTATGCTGCCATGAGGAAGAAAATGGACCTTGAGCATAACTGGCTAACTTAACCCAAAAAGCTAGCTCATGAGGCGTTGTCGAAGACATTTGAGGTGGCAATAACCCATTCTCGTGACCAATGTGGAACACTTAATGGAGGGGAGGTTTATAGAATTATAAAAGTAAAAACTGTGATCAATGCAATTTAACCAGGATATCGATTTATATCCATTTCTTTTGTTAACTTCATGTTCAAACGTTACTTTTGCCGAGTCCAAACAATAATTTGGAAGTTAGACTGGTTTGTTTCTTGCAGCAACCTTGGTCATTTCTCTATCTTATATAATTGATGGTAAGTATCTATTTGTTTATTTATTTTTTATAAAGTTGATAGTCAGTACATATGACCTTGCTCAATGCTCGTAGGTGGTCTTAAATAATGCCACTGTGGAGACTGACAATCCAGACTTGCGAGATCGTGCATACATCTATTGGCGTCTTCTCTCAACTGATCCTGAGGTACGTGCAAGCAGATGCTTGATTCAACTTTTGGCACTTCTCTTTGGGCTGTCTCAAGGACCTTTTTTATGACTTCAGTATGAAAAATATCTATCTTCCATGAAAAGAAAGACTTGCTGTCTTAGGGGTGATAGTTAATATAATTCATAACTATCCTTCTGCTGCTATTTCCTTTGCTCCTAGATATGTAAGTTTCAATACATGAGTATGTACATAGTTCTGGCCTCTGGGATTAAGTTGATCTCTGGTGTCTAGTTATAGCAAGCTCCCTTGTATATTGCAGGCAGCTAAAGATGTTGTGCTAGCTGAAAAGCCTGTGATTAGTGATGATTCAAACCAACTTGATCCTTCTCTCCTCGACGAACTTCTTTCCAATATTGCTACTTTATCCTCTGTCTATCATAAGCCTCCAGAAGCATTTGTCACTCGTGTAAAGACCGCACAGAAAACTGAGGAGGAAGAGTATCCCGATGCAGCTGAGCAGGGCTATTCCGATTCTCCTGCTCGTGTTGCAGAAAGTGGTGCCTCACCGCCAGCTAGTACAGCTAATGCTCAGCATCCTGCAGCAAGGCAACCAGCTGCACCTGCAGCTCCTGCAGCCCTGCCTGATTTACTTGACCTTGGCATGGATAACAGCAATAGTGCTATTGTGTCAGTTGATGGGCCGGCAACCCCTGCCGGGTATGTACTGTTTGTCTGCATTAGTACTATAAAGAATGTCCTTGCGATCTCTTTTAAGGTCACAAACATGTGATTAAAGGCTGCCATTTTCTCCAATACTGAGTCTAAAGTTATTTATGCCAAAGGAATTCTAATTTTTTGTCGTCAAAAAGATATGAGCTCCTTTTTGTTTGACAATTATGTTTCAAACTCTTTTGAGATTTCATCGTGAAAACACTTACAGAGTGCTGACTTTTATTGCAGCCCTCCTTTACCTGTTGTATTGCCAGCCTCTAGTGGTCAAGGTTTACAAATCAGTGCCCAACTGGTACGGAGAGACGGGCAGGTATTTTACAGCATGATGTTCGAGAACAATTCACAGGTTCCTCTGGATGGCTTCATGATTCAGTTTAATAAAAATACATTTGGTCTTGCTGCCAGTGGACAACTCCAAGTGAGTATTATATTGCCACTTTGTTCAGTCCTTTCACAAAGTATTTATGTTACTATCCAGTATAAGAGGAAGATCTGATTATAGACCCCTCTGTGAATTCTACTTCTCTTTGATTGTTTACTTTGATGTCTTGTGCTCAATAGGTTCCTCAATTGCTACCTGGGACATCTGTAAGCACTCTCTTACCGATGGTTTTGTTCCAAAACATTGCCCCTGGTCCCCCAAATACCCTTTTACAGGTTGCGGTTAAAAATAATCAACAGCCAGTATGGTATTTCAATGATAAAATCTATTTCCACGTACTTTTCACGGAGGATGGGAGGATGGAGCGCTCCACTTTTCTTGAGGTAACATACATTGTTGAATTTCTATCTAGATCTATGTATTCAGCGCTGTTTGGGATTGAGGTGTAGATTGACGCCCTGTACTCAAGTTAATGGGCATAATAGGCGTGAGCCTCGTCTTTGTTTTTCTCAACTCAGAGTGATGGATTTGTCATCTCTCACAGCTCCTGTCAATTAAATATCGCTTAGGCATTTACTCATTCTTTAGAGTTCCACGTCCAACAAATGACTGGGCTCCTCTCAACTCCATTCCTTTATAAAAAAAATTACTGCCCTCTTTTCTTGATCTTTCATTCTATCTGCAATTGCATTACTTCATTGCATTGCCAATTGTCTTGACAACCACCTATGCGGCTTGGATGCTTAACACCAGTCTTTGCTTCTTTGGCAGACTTGGAAGTCACTACCTGATTCAAATGAGGTATCAAGGGACTTCCCAGCATCTGTTATAAACAGTGTTGAAACAACCCTGGATCGACTAGCTGCATCAAACATGTTCTTTATCGCTAAGCGCAAACATGCTAACCAGGAGGTCTTGTATCTTTCTGCCAAGATCCCTCAAGGAATTCCTTTCTTGATCGAACTAACAGCAGTTATTGGAACCCCTGGTGTCAAGTGTGCCATCAAGACTCCAAGCCCTGAAATGGCCCCTCTCTTCTTTGAAGCCGTCGAGACTTTGCTCAAGAGTTGATAGCTTGGTCGTCTTCCTCCTATTTATTTCTCTTGGGGATTTTGTTTTGATTCTCTTTATTGGGATATACGTCTTATTTTTGTTCTGATTAATTAGCTTGAGTTTCCAGGTTGAACTGTTATTCATGCTTCATCCTATGTTCAGCTCTTGTTATTAAAGGGGTTTTCCCCGCACGAATCTTCAATCTATTCAGCTGTATATGGAATGTATCTTAGATTTTTTTTTTAACCTCTTTATATTTGTTGACATTGAGGATTGGGTTGCTCCCATTTGTCAAATTTATATGTAGACCAAAAATTGGTGAGAGCATCATTGTATTGCTACAACTACTAGAAAGGTTTATTTGGGAACTAATACAACTTGAAAGTTGCAAGTCTTTTTAAAAATGTTAAACAGTAATAGATTTCGGATATGCAACAATAACTTCTCTAAAATTTCCTGTTTATTTCTTGGAGTTACATTTTGGACGATTATCTTTTGACAAATACAAATACTGACGACCATAAAAGCAAGTATATGACACATGACGCCATTATCGTCAAAGCATATATTTTGAAGGTATTCACTCTCATTTCAATAATGACTCACTTTTTATTTCAATTTTCTACGATTTTGTTTACTCAACTTAATGTGTTTATGGAGATTGACAACCAACGAAGAGAATATTCAGTTCCCAAACAACATAAATTTGACAATAAATCGAGCAAAATGCCTTACGCAATCAGGTTGAAAGTACTGTAACTTGTAAATATATTTGATTTTAGGGATTGAAAGATATTGGTAAAATGAATTGATTTAAACATAAGACTAATATATAATTTGTATTATTGGAACAAAGTAGCCACATTAAAAGGGCTCAATGGCCTATTGAAGGGGGGTTACACGTATTGTTGAGTGAAGTGTTTGATCTCTCTCATCTCTATTCTTCGTCTGAGCTTCTCATCCCTCTTCTATCTATCCTTGTATTTTCAATTCAAGATTTCCATTCCAGTGTCAATATTTTCAGTAGTTTATATATATTAAGTTGAGTTATAATTCCTTTTCATTGTTAAGTAATAGAAGAAGTGTTTGTAAACCGGTTCATTCTTCATCCCTTTCAATTTCCTCCCATTCTGCCATCTCTTATGGCCATCGTAAAAGTTACATTGGAGGACGTATCTAATCTTTTCAAAAGAGTCTGTTATGTTGGGAGTGTTTTTAATTGTAGTTTTTCTTCTTATATCTTTTATGGCAATGTGCTATTGTATTAGGCGTAATGCTACTATGAATCGTGTCATAATTCGATTTCCTTATGTACAGTTTATGTCAATGCCACATCTGTTTCAATGAATTTGAACATACTGAGCGTGTACGAGTCCTCCCATGCAATCATATGATTGTATTATCACCTGATGACCTGTCCAGATTGCCGTGCCATTTTCTGGATTAAATCTGATATTAATAAAGAATACTTTTTGTTAAATCGAATTGTGATGGCTTGTGAGTTTAAATAGATTCTTTGTACTTACGTTTTAACAATATAATTTAGTGACTTTTATGTTTCTGGACTAGTCTGGACGTAATAGTAGGAGTAATATTTAATTAATTTGAAATATGAATTAACTATGCTAAAGTATAAATAACTGCGCTATTAGTGGTGACACCGTTTTGGTAAAATACAATATTAAGGTAGAATTTGGTAGATTATCATTAAGGAATCTCAAATATTACAATTAGCACACGTGTAAAGCAGGAATAAAGAGTATATATTTTCCATATTTTGTATTATGTAATTATGATAGGATTATGATCCTTGTCATAGAATGATTCAATATTGTACACCTATAAATATTTGTATTAATAAAAAAGACTCTCCAAAGAAGATTAATACAATCTTACTATTACCGAAAGAGAAGTAAGATTTTGGAAGTGGATTATATCTATTTTGAACAAAGAGCCTAACGTAACGATTTATCTCTTGTAAAATAAATTCCTCTTTGTCTTGATTTTGCAAAGCTTAAAATGAGTTCCACATATTCATTTCATCAGAGATTTGGATTTTTCCAAATTTTGAAACATTAGCTAATGAACTCATCATAAACCAAATTTTATGATTTTCTCCTGATTAAACCATAAACAAACCAAGATGATCATGCTTTATAGATAGTTTAGTTACATGTCATCCAATATACATACTAGGAAAAATGATTTTTTTTAGATTGTTCAGTTGCCACCTTACATTAAAGGGCATGCATGTCCATGATTAAAAAGGATATACCATTTTACGTGAATACTTGATTATTACTATACTAATATTGATGGGTTGCTTGCTTTGGCATCTTTTTGTTTTTCATCCAGTATTTGATATTAGCATCGTTGCCTCGATATTTAGCATTTGTTATTTTAATAATTGTTCTTGAAGACTACAAACATCTTAATTACTGAATATGAAAATTATGGCAATAAAGTAAATATTCAATGAAGAGATATTACATCTTAAGACATAAATGAGGATAAAATAATAAAAAATTCTTTTTAATTAATATTTTCTTAAAAAACGTGTAAATAAAAAATACGACAAATGTTTTCCGACGAAGAAAGTATGTGATTTCAAATGAAGTCAAAGTTTGGTATCAGTTTTTGAGGTCCATTTCTCTTTGGGCTTTTAAGAAAGTTACTAATATTTTCTTAATCAATTAAAGTGATGGAAACTTTCCCATAAAAATAAGCCCACTAACATATTCTGTTCTTAAAATTAAGCCCAAAATTGTGAGGCAGAGAAAGGGAGCCAAATCTGCTATAAATTGTAAAATCTTGCTATGTTTAGCAAAGGCAAAATATATAAATTGCACCTTAAACTATTCATTACATTGAAGGTCGAATTCACACTTTAAATAATTGGACACCTATTAACCTCTATACTTATTTAAAGTAAAATTTATACCATCATAACATACATATAACTAGTCACGTGATGAGAGGTGTTTTATAGTCGTCGCTCCACATGATCACCATGTCACCATCATGTCACTGTCACATCCACTCGACTCTCGACTATAAGGAGAGGAGCTGCAAGCGAGCAAAGAAGCACTTCTTGTAACCAATTTTTTTTTTGTTTCGATACACTGATTATTTCTATATTTTTGCTACTATTTTCGCTTCTGTTAAATATTGCTGCTGGAGAATTGATTTTGGGTCGATTTTAATTTTTCCAGTGACTATTCACTCTCCGGCGACCCGTTCTGTTCGATTTTCTGTGTTAGCTCCATTTTTCAGACGTTGTTTGTTTGGTTTGTGGGAATGAAAACTTGTTGTATAAGATTGCAATGAAAGAAAATATTTAGATTAATTTTTCCGGCAGGATTGCCGGAAAGACAGTTAAAGAGATGGAGGAAACAGACTTTGAATATGAAGAGAGGGCTGAATGTATTTCCCTTCTTTTCTTTTTCTTTTTTTGTGGTTATTTGACTCATATACGCCCCTCTTTTTTTATTTTTTTGCCACATAAGTTTTTGGGTGGTATAAGTTGCACTTAGGGGCTAATAGGTTGTTCAATTAGTTGTAGTGTGAACTCGACTTTTCAAATATAGTTTAGGGTGCAATTTATGTATTTTTTCTTTATTAAATAAGGAAAAATGTTGATATATTTAGTAAAAATAAGGTTTTATTTAGTTATGCAAGATAAAATAGGTTGAGTTACTAAATTGGGCGGGTTAATGACCCATCCAAACTGAATTCCTCTTCGTAGTTTTTCATTTCACATGAGCTATAAATGTTTTATGGATTAATGTAGCCACACTTATATGAAATTAAAAAAACAATAATTTTCATTGTTTCAATTATTAGACTCCCTTATCAGTCCAACGTATGATATACTAGAGGCCTATTATTATCACATCAACGATGTTTTTAGGAGTTTCATTCATATTATACTTTATAATTAGGCTTGTGTGATTAATGTTAGTGTCAAGTTTTTAATAATGACTTATGTATAATATGCAGAAAATACTTAAAGTATGTAAGGTCATTCGATAAGCTCAATAGCTGATTATACAGTCGGCACAACTGATTAAAGAAGAGCCCGCAAGACAAGTCTCAACAATGCTACCGTTTTGCTCAAGGAAAGAAGAATGTATGCCGCACCCAAAAGAAAGGAAGAATATATGCAACACAATCATTAATTACTCTATATCAAGAGATCTCTCAAATTAAGGAAGCATGTATCATTAGTCTACATCAACAAAGAAATAATCAAGAAAGATTTAATTCAACAAGGGATTCAAGGAATCTATCAAGAAAGATACTATATCAAGTACCAATGAAATCTCTCACAAGGAAGGAGAATATTTGAAGACCAATCGGCCTAATGCTTAGGATCGTCAATATTCCTAGTTTTCAAGTATCAAATCTCTTGGATTGCTTCTCTGCTTAGAGAGCCTAAACGACTACAAGACTGAAGACTATTTATGAAGGCTCACGAGACGAACAAAACATACTTTCGTCTCAACTTTCAAGCTCTCTACTTTACTTTTAACAAATATTGTAATTCCGAGTGTTTTATAATGTAAACGAAAAAGTGAGAAGAGATATAGTATAGTTGGTGAGACATTATATCAAAAGATTACGAGTGTTTGAGTGTAGGCGTAGGAACTCCATTCAAGCAATCATTGTACAAAACCCACCTTTAAAAGAGCTGCAGAGACCACCCTTGCAACCCAAGAGGACTTGACTAGGATTCACATTGACTTTATATCAGTATAAAAACATCTGATGTCATTTACATTCAACATTTACTTTATGCACTTTATCTATTAGAAGTCTCCTAACAAGTCATGGTAGTCGACTAGAAAAAAGAAAAAATACAATTCACCCCTCCCCACTCTTGCACTTTCAATTAGTATCAGAGTTTGGTCTCACACTGTATTTGCTTAATAGCAAGTGAGAAAGATCATATCGAACCACGTTACTGCTAGAGCTTTATTTAAAGAAGGAACTTCCCAAACTAGACCACCTTACTTCAACGGGAAACACTTCTCTCATTGAAAAGATATAATGGAAACTTACATCTAATCATATGATATAAAGATCTGGAGAGTCATCAAGTTAGGAGACATTCCTATGCCCAAAGGCAAGACTGATGATAAGAAGAAGAAAGAAGCCACATCAAACTGATGAGTTGGCCTCCTTAGCTGACTACATTAATGATAAATGGAAGTGATACAAATAAACTCAAAAGCTAGGAACCTGCTATACAATGTTATCAGTGGAGAAGAATATGAAAAGATCTCCATCTGTGAAACCGCTAAAGAAATGTGGGATAAACTTGAAGTCACCTATGAAGGTAATGACAAAGTTAAGAAATCTATGAATATGAAACTTTTAAGATGAAATATGGGGAAACAGTGGAGGACACGTTTGCAAGATTTAACAAAATTCTAGGAGAACTCAAAGCCTCAAAAAAGTCTTCTCATATGTGGATAATATAAGGAAGATACTTAGATGCCTTCCTTCACAATGGCATGCTAAAGTTGTTGCTCTTGAGAGTGTAAACCTCAATACACTTACCTATGATGAAGTAAGAGGAGTTTTATTTGCATTTGAAAAGACCTATCTCAACAAGCCTGAACAGGATTAGAACAACAAAAAAGTTATGGCATTCAAATCTCAAGTTGATGAATTTGATGATGATTTTATGAAAGATGAAGTTGCTGTGATATCTAGATCTGTGGTGGAAGCCATGAGAAGATCTAAAAACAACAGGAGAATCGGAAAGAGAATAAGATTGAAGAGCGGGGGCTTGAGAGAGAGCTTACTCAAGCAGTAGCAGGTATGAAGAGGGATGTCGCTGAGTATGTGGCTAAGATTGATTGAAAAAGCTAAAGTACTATTGATGGACTTCATGCAGCTGGCTTTCACTCGAATCTAAAGGTTAGCTTCGGTTCTAGGCAAAGATCGGTGAATGCGGTGTGGGCCACTGCTCTCCCTTTCACTCGAAACAAGAGTTCTGTGCCAAGCATAAAGATTGAATTAATAAGACCATATTATAATCCTCGAACTCTCTTTCTGAATGTCTCGAATTCTTCAAACTTTAGAAAATCTCAAGGTGATCAACCAAGAAATGATGAAAATGTTATGAATGTGGAAAATTTGGTCAAACTGAGTGTCCTGATTAAAAAAGAAGGTCATTTAGAGGACAACAAAAACAAAGAACATTCAGTAGCTGGAGTAAAGACGAAATCCCAAAAGATGAGAATGAAGAAGCTGACAACATCTGCTTCATGGCAATTGGTGAAACTAGCGAGGTAAGACCCTTTCTTTGTCCTAAATGTCATGAAAGTCAAGAGTTACTAGATCAAACTCTTGAAGATCTGAATAAATTCTTTGATGAATATAGAAAATTACTAAGAGAAAAGACAAACTAAGAAAATCAATTTAGGCGTTTGTGAAATTGAAAAATATCTTCTTCAAGAAGAAGTTTATGATTTACAACTAAAATTAAATAATTTATGCAAATCTACCAATCATAGTTCTGTAAGGTCAAACAAGTCGACTCGTTATAACAAGTCAACTGGGAAAAACCATGTAAGTGACAAATCTACTTCTAGCTACTCAACTGATAAGTCTTTTGCTTACTTCAAGACAGACTAGTCGACTAGATGGACCAAGCCAACTGATACAAAGTATGTTAAGCATTCTATTCCAAGCAAGTCGACTAATCAGCATGTCTCTAAAGAACACTTTTCTCAAACTTGTTTTTGCTGTGGTAAAATCTGACACAAATTTTATAATTGCAGATTTCATTTTGAAACTACTCATGGCTAGACATGGAATCCCAAAAAAAATAATCACCATGCCCTCAAGGATCCAAGAAAGATTGGGTGCCTAAAAGAAAATAATCACTTTTTTTTGTAGGAACACCACAAGGAGAAAATAAGAGGTGAATGATATTTAGATAGTGCGCGTTCAAGTCATATAACCGGAGACAAAAGCTTATTCAAATTTGTTGTGGATTTTTATGGAGGAGTGGTAACTTTGGAGACAACTCTATTGGAATTGTAATTGGTATAGGAACTATTGCTTTCAATAATTCATGTGATATCACTAATGTTTATTTGGTTAAGGGACTTACATATAATTTGCTGGGCATTAATCAACTATGTGACTCCGATCTAGAAGTACGATTTAGAAAGACATGATGTATCATTCAAGACCTTTCTAGGAAATCTGCGCTACCTTGCAAGTAGGAACAAGAATGTACACATACTATACTAGGTGAAAAGTTTGGTGGGTCAAATTTGCTTAGCATCAACGGGAGAAGACATATGGATATGACACAAGAAGCTTGGACATGCAAGTATAAGCTTGATAGAGAAACTTTCAAAGCATGAACTAGTTTTGGGACTGCCCAAGCTAAACTATTTCAAAGATCATGTTTGTGATGCATGCCAAAAAGGTAAGCAAATAAGAAACCTTTTCAATTCTAAAGATATTGTGTCTACCTCTAAACATTTGCAGCTGCTCCACATGGACCTAGTTGGTCCCACTAAAACTACTAGTATTGGAGGAAAGAGGTACACTTTTATTATAATAGATGATTATTCTCGTTTTACATGAGTTATATTTCCTACTCATAAAGATGATACTTTAAAGAATTTTAAGTTTTTCTATAATGAACATGGATATACTCATAACTTCTATTCACCATGCTCTCCTCAGCAAAATGATGTTGTTGAACGGAAAAACAGGACATTACAAGACATGGCTACAACAATGATAGTGGAAAACAATCTACCACATCACTTATGGGCTTAGGCTGTAAGCACAACATGTCATGTCTTAAATAGATGTTTGATTAGACCACTCTTGAAGAAACTCCATATGAGCTATGAACGGGAAAGAAGCCCAACATAAGTTACTTTCATCTATTTGGGTGTAAGTATTTTGTCCATAACAATGGAAAGGACAATCTTAGTAAGTTTGATCCACGCAGCGATTAAGGTATTTTCCTTGGCTACTCAATCAACAGTAGATCCTATAAAGTTTTTAATAAACGTATTTTAACTATTGAAGAATTTATTAATGTGATTTTTTATGATACTAATGGCTTGACCGAGAAAGGTAAACTTGCAGATGATGAAGATAGTCAACTACCAACTACAACAATTACTTTCACTGTTGAACAAAAACAACGATAGAGAGTCGACTATTGAACCTCACAAGTCGACTAACTTAACAATTGGAACTGTTCCAAATGAATAGAGAAGCGAGACTGACTATCCAAAGAAGTTTGTTATAGGAGGCGTAAATGAAAAAATGAAGACTAGATCTTCAACTAAAAATAATACAAATTCGGCTTTTTTTTCTCACAACTAGAGCCAAAAAAAGTTGATGAAACTTTGGAGGATGATCATTGAATTAAGGTTATGAAGGAAGAACTAGACCAATTTGAGAAAAATAATGTGTGAAGTCTGGTCCCTAAGTTTGAAGATGCTTCAGTTGTTGGAACCAAAGGGATATCCAAAATAAGTTGAATGAAGCAGAGAAACTTGTAAGAAATAAACCTCGACTTGTCGCCCATGGACTTACTCGAGGTATGAAAGCTAAAGTTTTTTAACACCTATATATCACCATTGCTAGTATGATCAGTAGAAAGTTATATCGAGGATTAGTAGAATTTTAAACCCACTATACATGTTATTAAATTAATGTAATCTTCTGAAGTATGATTAACAGAAGCTAAAGCAGATTTTTCTTATGCTAATAAATGTTGATTCCTCTATTTCAGGTAAAATCCAAAAGGAAGCTTTGACCATATGTTGCCAATAAAATAAATATAATACTTAGGTTTCTGTTAATATAGAATTATAGATCGATTGATCACTTTTCAATAATATTCAAAAAGAAAATCTGACCATAGATTACTCCTGCGTGTCAAAATTTTTGACAAATGAGGCCTTAGTCAAGATTCATAATTTTCACTCCAAATTACTCACAAAAATTCAAAAACAACTCCAATCTGTATTTATATCCAAACATATCTTCAATTTATAAATACTACTTTAACGCCTATTAATTACTCAGTAATCATTCATAGAGAAGGGGAAAAAGTTTTATGTATAAAATCATTAAAATGTCAATCTGAATTGTGATTGAATATATTGTGTGGGGATTAAGATGAATATTAATTGAATCCAAAAGATATTAAAAGGCCAGAAAAAGTAACAAAAAGAGAGCTCAGATACACAATACTTTTATATCTGATTATATTATTTATAATATGATTGTGACGACCCCAATCCTTCACAATGTTATGAAGGACACGGATTAGAGTAGAATGTTATGAAGTAATTGAGTGTTGTCCTACTTATTCATTCATGCTAGTAGTCGTAATATTATTCCGGTAGTTCCTTGTCTTTCAATTTCTATTACTATATTTATTATTTTTTGTACTTTGATTATCATCCTACATGTTTGGTTCTTTCACTTCGTTATCTTATTTTCTTGATGTTATTATCTCTTATTATCATTGTTGCTTTCGTTTCTACTTGAGTCGGGGTCTATCGGAAACAACCTCCCTATTCATCAAAAAGTATGGGTAAGGTCTGCGTACACTCTACCCTCCCCAGACCCCACCCGAGGGTTATACTGGGTATGTTGTTGTTGTTGATTTCTGAGTATGATTAAAAAAAAGGAACAAATTTCGGTTCAATAATTGACTAAACTAACATTTTCTCAATCACGATAAAACATTCAAATAACTAGCCAACAAATCATTTGTAGTTTTATGTATTTTTCTTGACCACGAGCCAATTTGTAGGTATTGTGTTTCATTTCCTGTCTCAAACTAAAATTGTTTCTACAAACTAAATTTGTTGCCTTAAGAAAAAGGAGTCATTTATTACTTTTTTTTGTTAAGAGTCCCATATCGGATATAGAATGGAAACACGAACTTTTTATATGGACTTGGACAATTGTCACCATACAGGCTAGCTTTTGGGGTTGATTTAGGCCCAAGATTTATTCTTTACATGGTATCAGAGCCAGGCCATTCCAATTCGTTGTCCATAGATGTTGAGCCTCCAAATTATATTATTCACGCTCCAGTTAACAAGGTCTGGGCGTGCGTGAGAGTGTTAATAGTCCCACATCAGATATAGAATGGGAACATAGACTTTTTATATGGACTTGGACAATTCTCACCCTACAAACTAGCTTTTGGGGGTTGAGTTTGACCCAGATCTATTCTTTCAAATCAAACGACCCCTAAGGTTATTAAATACGTCCTCTTTTTCCCCCTTATTCAAGGATCTAATTTTAACAGTTGCATGCAATGACATCAGTCTTTGAGATGGATTGAAAATGACTTGCTACTTAATCATATTGGATATTTATTTATCGTATTAAAAGGCCATAATATTTCTTAATGTCACTCTTTTTTTTTTGGTTTTTTATTTGAAGTTTGGCTGAGCAATCAACTGACACCATTGTTATATACTAGTATGTTGGTTTAGTTAGTATATTAATATTCAAGCCATATACAAAAATCCAAGTGTCTCTTCTCTAACTCCTTTTGGGACCATTTAGTAGGTGGCATTTCTACCAATATCTACGTATTTTACACTCAAAAAGTAAATGGGCAAAGAACTAATGATTTTTTAAAGTTTGCCAATCATTCAAAGTTTTTTCCCTCTCTAAGTTGAACTTTTGAAAGGAGGAATATAGCAAAAGCCAAATGAAATTTCCCTCTTCAAGTGAATTGAAATGTATTTGAACAAAGTAGAAATTTGAAAAGAAGTAGTACTAAAAGTTCCTTGATGTATTATACTTAATGAATCTTCTAATATTATTATTAATATATACATATATAATTTATTATTCACTTTTATTTGTTTTATATAATACGATTTGAATTGAGCTTAAATAAAACAATAAGAATTAGTGTAGTTAAACATAGCTTGTTTGAGAATTGACATTGAGACATAGTTATTATTGTAATTATAGTAGTATTACTTATTGAATATGTCAAGGTAAATTTTGTATTCGTCTTGGGGAAAGAATTGTTATATACCTTCTTGACTACTTGTTTTTGTTTTTCACGTTTCCAATATGAAAAATCTTTATAAAATGGATAATAATATTGATGAAATACCGGCTTATATTTAAAACAACTATATTATTTCCTATGTTATCTATCTCTATAATTGTTATTATATTTGTGTCGAATCCTTCAAAAAATAGTATTTGTTAGAAGAATTCGACATTCGCTCGACAATATCGTTGAATAGTTTGAGCAAAGCACATTATTTCTCCTTTGATTCTTAGTTAATTATATATTGGCTTGTGTGTGTATAAAAATTATGACCATTATTCTAGTCTATTTCCGCTTATAATAATGTTATAATGTTGAATTCTTTTCATTTTGTGTATGGGTTCTTGTGTAATTATTTATTTTTAGTCTAAAATCTGATTTGGATTCCAAAATTTCTTTTTCAGTTTCCCAAAAACTGAAAATCTATATTGAAAAATCTTTTTAGACGTCTTTTGAAACAAACAACACAAAAAAATGTGGTCGTACCTAAATACTGTTGCTTTTCTCTTTTACTCTACTGTTTTCATTGTTTTGGTTATAGGAGTATATTTTTTGTCTTTACTACCAACGTATTACATTATATGCAAAATTATTACTTACCTCGCAACCATTAAAACCAATTCATTTTTGTTCAGAAGTAAATAATACTCCAAATTTCATTATGTATGATAGTTTATTCTTATAAACGATATTTAAAAAAAAAAAGATTTTTCGGAAATATCAAAAGTATTCAAAAAAATTGTGTTTATAGATATGCCATTTTATTTTTATAATTGTGAGGGTCTGTTGATAATGATAACGAACAAACAAACAATAATAATGCTTCAATCTCAAATAAATTGTGATTGACTATATATCCTCACTTCTTCATTTAAGTTTAACTCATATCGTTTATGTGAAACTTTTTTTTTTTTCCATTGTGTCTTGTCTTTAGTTAGTCTGCTATGAATCAAATTATTTTTAGGTCTTTCAAGATAAATCTTTTTCATGTTATATTAAGTCTATGCCGTTTCCTTTTAACACCTTCATTCACTATAATTCCATACGTATTATCCGGTGCATCTTGTACGTTGAGGGAGGACATAACCAAACTACCTCAGTACGTGCTACATGCATGGCTTCATCTTCTAACAAATGTAGTCCTTTATTATCTTATCTAATTTTGTGTGTTCACACATCCATTTTAGTATTCATATATGTATAATACTCGTCCTTTAAAATACAACAAATAAAAAAATTACATAAAAGGATTGTAAAACCAAAAAAAAGTACTTTATACACCAATTCACTAATGTCTCCTATTAGACCCAAAATTTCACCAATTATTTAAAATTATTCTTGTTAAATGTTAGAAGTCAAACATTATACAATATTCAAAGAAGACGAGTATACAAAAGAACATACAAAATAAAATCACAAAAACGATACGAATCACTACCTATATTACGACTAAACGACAGAAAAAAAGTAATTGCAGAGCATGTGGGTTGTGGTTTCCACCTTTTTTACACTCAAAGGGTCCCACTCTTTCACTGTTGATGTGGACCCCACCTAAAGTGCGTTATTTCTTAAATAATTTGTGCGCTCCAGCTGCCTCGTAATTAGAGCGGATTCCAAATCTATATTCAAATTTAATTAATAAAAAGTTTGAAAATATTTACACAGAAACAGTTGTGAATTAAGGTACAAACGATATATTCTGTACTTTGGTTTTGTTAGGATAAGATCCGACAGCTGTAATTTTTACTGACACGTATACGTTGAACTATGACTATTATTTTTCCCCCTCTTTTGTTTTCGGGTTATTTTTGAACCGGTTCAGCTCCGCTTATTTGCTTTGATTTGACTGTTGTGCACTTGAAGAGAGCTACGTTTTTAGGGGCTAAATGGGAAATAAGAGATGATTTGAGGGGAGAATCTTGATCGTTGATGCAGTTGCCGGAGATGTACCAGACAAGGTAGTACCAAAGCTCAAAAATAAATATTTGGTAGGCCACTTGTTTTATTAATTGGGGAGAGTTAGGAGAGATAATTAGAGAGAATATGATGTATGTTTTTAGCTTATCAAAGGACATAATTTAGATAAGAAACTATGGAAATCGTGAATTAAGTAGAAGGTTAACAAGTAATTGAGTGTTATCTCATTTTTTGGGTAGTCACTGTATCTATCATAATATTTGTTTTATTCGTGTAGTTTATTGATTTTTTGATATCTGTTACCATATGTTGTTTATCTTATTTCGGTTATTTCGTTGTTGTTATTATTTTTTTCATATGCTTTGTAATGAACTGTTGTATTTTTTTCATAACTGTTTTGATTTAATGCACTTGAGTCGAGTGTCTTTGGTAAACAACCTCTCTAATTAGTTGTCATCTTATAAAATTTCATTTTTTTCATTTTCATTGCAATTTATAATGTATTAAGGAGACAAATATCAAAAACTCTTCGATGAATGTGGCTCATAATTGATACCGATGCAGTGAGGTATTTTAGTTATATTTTCTCCATAAGGTAGGAGTAAATTATATATGTTATACTTTCCGGACTCTACTTATAAAATTTACATTAAATATGCTATTATATAAATGAATTCATGCATGTAATGTCACTTTTGAAGTAAAACATTCTCCTACTATTTTATTCTTTAATTTTATTATGACTTGTTGTTTTTTTGCTTCAATTATCGTATTATTTGTTGTTGTTATTATTCTTTTCTCCATTATTAACGTATCTCCTTTTGATTCCCAATTTTATATGATTTACTTGAGCCGAAGGTCAATCGAAAATAACTTCTCAATCTTAACAAGGTAATCGTATGACTGTGTATACATTACCCTTCATGAACCCACTTATAAGATTACACTTAATATATTATTATTAACATTTATCATAAGAACTTTAATTTGTTTTTTAAAAAAAATTAGATCATAATTAAAAAACCAACAAGTGGCGAAAATTTATACACAGACTAATTTAAATTTACGAAACAAAAACATAAGCTCTCCCGATCAGGAAGCAAGAGGGTACAGTATATATATACTACTAACATAATTTTTTCTCAAACCCGTTGGACAGCAAAATTATTGGATAGAAATTACAATGTATCGTATAGTCACTTTCAAAAAGCCTCGGATTCCTTGTGTACGTCACCGGTTCATATATCATCAACGCAAGCAGAAAAACTCGGCTCACCGCTCAACCGACCCGGTTCTACTAAGCCGCTCTCTAACTCTTCAAACCAGTTCCAATATACTAGTAACAACAACAACATTAAAATTTCACAATCATGGGGTTTAAAGACGTTAGAGTGTACGCAATTTTATCTTTACCTTGTTAGTGAGAGCAACTGTTTTCTAGAGTACTCGGTTCAAAATAAAATATAAGCATAAACAAAGCATGAAAAAAATTAAATCCAAATAAAAAATTTAAAACAATATAAAAATGTTCATATCAAATGCAAAATGAGATAAACAAATTACACTAATTTCAATGTACGAAAAAAAAGAAAGAAAGAAAGAGATAAGGAAGAAAAGCCAAGTGACCGTACAAGTGGGTCTCCCTTCTTCTTCTTCTTCTCCTCTCTTATTTTTTAGAAGGTCGTTTCCATTCCAATAGCAGTTGTGAATTATTTACTGTATGCTTTCTTTCTCTCTCTAGATAGTCATAATCACTTTCTCTCTCTAGATTACTGCAAAATTCGTGCATTTTGTGTTCTATCAGATTGCATTTCACTCCAATCTGACTAAAATAACTGTTCTTTTTTTGGGGCTGGGTATCCATTGTTTTGCTTTTGAGTTACTGGTATTAAATGCATTCAAACTGAGGTACGTAATAACGTAAACTGTAACGGATTTGACGTCTTTGCTTTTTTGCTTGATTTTCCTACTTTTTTATGCATTGAGAAAAATACATCTTTTGTTTTTTTGAAATTTATAGTTCTCAGCTTCTCTAATTTATAGTTGTTTTTTTTGTTCTCTCTAATTTGTTGAATAGATTCAGCATGATTGCTTGCTTAAGTGTCACTTTTTTGACGTTTTTACATTGAGAAATGGATTTGTCCTGTTTGATGTGCTTAATTTTTGTACAGTTTTGTGTGTTTTTATGCATTGTGAAAAATACATCTTTATTTATTCACTTTGAAATTAGCAATTATGAGCGTTTCTCTAATTTGCTGTTTTTTGTTCTCTCTAATTTGTTGAATAAATACAGCATGATTGCTTGCTTGAGTGTTGCTATTTTTTTAAAGAAGTTTTTACATTGAGAGATTGTAATTTTTTCTTGTCACATCAACTATTCTGATCTGCAATTTTTTATTTACATTTTTTGGTTAACATGATTGCTTGCTTGAGTTTTCTGATGTTTTATACATTGCGATTTTTTTTTTATTAAATCAACGATTTTGAGCTCTATTTTAATTCACAGTTTTCTCATTTCCTTATTTTTATTTTTCAATTTCTTTGTGGTTAACTTTACTATTTGACATTATTGCTTGCTTGAGTTTCACTTTTTGATGCTTTATGCATTGAGAAAATGCAGATAAACAATTCTGAGCTCTTCGCGGCTTCATGTTTTCTTATTTTTAAATTATTATTTTTTCAGGCTATTTTTGGGGTTAACGTAAGTGTTTTTTAATTATTCAAGTGGAAAAAAAAAATCCGAGCAAATTGAAAGCTGCAAAAATGTGATTAGCGGGCATTAATTGCATTTTAGTCCGCGTTTATTTTCTCATGCACCGTCTGCCTTATTCCTTTTGCAGTTTTTTATTTTATAAATATTTTGTGATATATTTAAGGGCCTGTTTGGTCATGAAAATTGTGAAATTTGAAAAAAAAATAGTTTTTTTATTTTCAAAGTGAAAAATGGTATTTGAAAATTGGAGTGCTTTTTGGCCATGAATACAAATTGGAGTTGTTGTTGAGTGATTTGGAGTGAAAAAAAGGTGAAAACAACTTTTTGGTGTTTTTCAAATTCCGGAATTTTATGACCAAAAATGATTTCTGAAATTCAACTCTGGAAAAAGGTATTAAATATTCATGGCCAAATGGCCACTTATTATATCTAATTTTCATCTTAAGTAAAAATGTTTTGTGATATACTTAGGCCCTGTTTTGCCATGAAAATTGTGAAATTTGAAAAAAAAAGTTTTTGTTTTCAAAGTTTAAAATGTTATTTGAAAATTGGAGTTGTTCTTGAATTTTTGTGAGTGATTTTGGAGTGAAATAAATAAATTTCTACTGTCAAACAAACATAGTATAAATTTAATCTCAAACTTAATCTTGGGATATTCTTCGCGTACGGTACCAAACGACCCCTAAGAGTTCTGCTCTACATAAGAGTGAATTTGAAGCTTTAGTTAATAATTTTGATTGAATTAGAGAGGTCAAGATTAATTAATTGCCTTAATCTTAAATTGGATATAGTATAATTTTTTTTATACTATATATATAGTATAATTTCTTTTAATATGCAGTAGATTTTAATGGATCATGCATTATTGCATTTATTACTCATGCTGAATCCGTGAACTTGCAGATTTTTAAATTGCTTGTTGGCTCATAGCATTCAACGTTCCATATGAAATTTCGTGTCAGTCTTATCAGATCTTAAAGATCACTCTCTTTTTGTGTCTCTCCTTCGAGTATATATATATGGTTATATGATGAAAATGCCTTATTTGGATAGTATAGTCATACTTTGTGGGGATTATCTGGCTACCCTTTTGACATTCTTGATAGTTGCCTTTTTCACGATTTTCATTTGAGATTAGGGTTCTTGAAACATAATAGATTTCCATTGTTAGGTGAATCGCGTTATTAGGCCTGGAGATTCTTTAGAAGTGTATCTGAGCTGAGGTTCTTGGGATTTAGTTCTGTAGTGGAAGTTGGTCTACATTACATAGAGTTGAAGTTTAATCTGCTACCAAGTTGGCTGTTATTGGTACTTTATTATTTCATTGTCTGATTGGAATGAGGAGCAACGGAGAAAGGATTTGCCGTTATGTAGCGTTCCATAGTTTGGTTGCAGAGTACCGGTAGCTAATTTAGTTTGATCTCCATTGGGGTCACTGATTAGTTAGTTGTTGTGACGTGCAAAATGCTGGAGACTCAACTATGTCCTGCTCGGGTGTTATCACCATTCCGCGAAGAGAGTGGTGATGAGGAACTGTCTGTACTTCCAAGGCATACAAAAGTTATTGTGACCGGAAACAACAGAACCAAGAGTGTTTTACTGGGGCTTCAGGGAGTTGTCAAGAAGGCTGTTGGTCTTGGTGGTTGGCATTGGCTGGTAACCTTCATTCTTTTTAGACTTGTGTATATTTATTTTTTCCTTTCACCCTAACAGTCCAAAATGACTTCTTCTCTTTGAGGCTCTTCTCTTTACCTTTATAACAAATTTCCTCTGGACTTGATAGCAAAGTGAATTTAACTTTACATGACTTCTATTTGTCAAATAGTTAAGCTTTAGACCTTGCTGTTGTAAAATATCCTCTTTAACATCCTTGTTTTCGTTATCTATTTTTATGATTCTGTTGTCTATTTGATTTTGGACTCAGTTATATTAAACTTCTTTCTCTCCCATCGAAGGTTTTGAAAAATGGGGTTGAAGTCAAGCTACAAAGAAATGCATTGAGTGTGCTAGAACCTCCCACGGGGGATGAAGAAGACGATGATTACGAGTTTGATGACTCAAGCAGTGGTTCAGACATTGGTGAAAAAGTAAACCATCACTTTGGTTAGTCTCCATTATCTGAACTTTGTTTTATCAATTCTTCTAATTTCTAAAAAGGTTTCTTATTGATTATAATTCTTGTATTTGTAGCCACTGGTGTCGAATACAGAAAAGTGAGCAAGCCTAGAGTTCGCTATACAAGGCCATGGGCCTTATCTGGACCACCAAAGACAGTGAGCCGTGGCAATTGCAGAGAAGTTGAACCTAACTATTTGCAACCGGTAAGGACATAAAGTAGATTATGGAGTAGATATATAGCTTCTGTCTGGTGTTTGATCTGGTTTTTGTTGATGTGGATGGCTTTGTGAAAGTCACATTATTTGCTTTCTTTCCTTGTGATAAAAATCTTTTAGTTGGTATTACAGAAACTCCCATGAAACATATAGACAACCATTCTGCATAGAGTTGGTAGTTTATTCTCTGTGAATTGTGATGGCCTTGCTTGAAAAGGGAGTTTAAAGTGTAATCATGGTGCTTGATGTGATGCTTTTATATTAATCCTGCATTTGTCTCCATATGATGTGACATGCTTGTTTTACAACTGTTTCATTTGGACTTTCAGAGGTTGAACTTGGCAAAACTAGGAACTGGTTCATTATGGAGGTACTGGCGAAACTTCAACCTTGTAAGTGTCTCTCAGCACTAATCATTTTCAATGATCAAATTTAACAACAGGTCAGTTCAAGTTAGTAACAGGTTTTGCGTATATGCAGGCACATATTAGCCCTAACCCGACGAAGGAAGAACTGCTTAATGCTGTGCAGCAGCACTTCTTGTCACAGGTCTGGTTCTTTCTCTTGCTATTCTCAACTGCATAAATCTTATTTAGCCTCAAGTTTTTTAATGGTGCTTCCAATCTTAATCCTTGCAGCGAGTCAATGAGGTACAAGTGGTGATGGAATTTATCCGTGCGGCCAAGCGACTAAGATCAACTGACACACATTGAGATTTGTTGATCATAGGGGAAATTTGTGAAGGTTGGATTATTTTCTGTCATATAATGCATATATAGAGTAAATATTTCTGAACCTCTAACTTAGTTCAGCTAATTATAGAACTCTACTAATGGAGACTGTAGTGGGAGCTTCTTTGTTAGCTACTCCCCCAAATTGTCTCCCGGATCCCTAACCTTGTATTATGCGGCTGTGACCCTGTTGATATTTATAACCTTAAATTCTAGTGTGATTCCAAGTTTACATGAGTGAGTTATTTTTTCCTTCTTAGATCCCAATATTCTTCTTGGGGTACAGGTTCGAGCCGTAGAAACAACCACTAATGCTTGCATTATATTAGATTGTCTACATCACACCCCTGCGTCCCTTCACTGGACTCTGCTAACGTGGAATGTTTTGTGCATCTCAATATTCTTCTTGACTTGTTAAAGATGTATGATCACATTTATCTATCTAAACTTTGGTGGATAGACTTGTCCAATATACATATCCAATATATGTGTTGGTAGCATGTAGCATGTAGCATAGAAAATGAAGTTTTGGGATTCATAGAGGTATATTTAAATGCCTCGAGTCATATATGAGGTCAAGTTTCATGCATTTTTACCCTTTGAGCTACTTGTCTCTTGACTAAGGTGAGTCTCAATGCAACCACATTAATAGTAATATGGATTTATATAGCCAATATGAAACATTTGGGATAATAATACATAGTCTTCATTACATATTTGATTCAAATTTTTCTATTTAAATTTAACATAAAAAATTAAGTTTAGTCTTTTTCGAGGCTGAATTCGCGCCTTGACTTTTAAAAAGCTGATCTCAATGCTCTTACATCATTCAGTTTATTTTTAATTTTTTTCTAGCCTATAAGCTATAAGTACGTTGCAAATTTAAAGTACTTTTAAACATAATAATTAATCGTTTGTACAGTACGAGAACAACAAATTTATCTGGCTAATTTGGTTTTATCCTTTATTTCTTTTTGGCTGTACCTGTTCGCATTCTAGAGGAAGAAAAATATCTCAAAATATAATATTAAATTCATTAATATATGCAAAAATATGTGGATATGGAAGCCAGGCTGTAACTAGGTGTCACGAGTCAACTATAAGTTGGCAGATGTAGACCCATTGTGGGGGGTATATTTTCATTAAAAATATCCACCAACCAAGAAATGCTATATTTGTGCAACCAAACCTAACATTGGCTTTCAAATTAATATTGATAAAAAATTTACTCCTATGAGAGATTGAGAAGAGCCCCTTTCTCTTCACGTTATTAAAAGTTGGTACCAAACAATTCTATCACTGGTCCCTACAAAATATTTTGTGCAAAAGAGTAGGGGGGGCCTCTTTGGATTTGCTCTATTATTTCAGTTTTAGTGGACCCACTTTGTTACTTTGTTACTAATAGAATATAGCATGTTATTAAACTAGTCTACAAATTTACCATAGTGGTAGAATTCTTGTACAAATATGATTATATAGTATGAATATGGTTTTTCATATTTGGATATATACAAGTTATAATCTCCAAATATGAAAAATCCTATTCATACCATGCTTTTAAATTATACAAAAATTCTACAACTATGATAAGTTTGTATACTAATTTAATTACAATCCTAATCCTATTTGAGCACGGTACTGTGTTATATTCTATCCGTTCCCTCCACCCACATATACTAGGAATTTAAAATGGTAAAAATTCATAAATAATCACTTTTACGATTGTTACTTTAAAATAAGTCACAATTTTGAAATTAATCTATATTCAAGAATGTGATTAATGCAGTGCAAGTTAAACTTGAGGTCCTTAGGTTCAAATTTTCAACAATTTTGCAATGCTGGCTATTTTTTATAGCTCCGAAAGTAGACAAGCCGCACTATTTTTGCATTGAAAATTTGTGAGGTGGGGGTTATCTTTGCGTTAAATTCTTTCTTTTTGTTGATGACCTTATATCCTATGTAAAGTCAAACAGCAAGTGAAAGTATAGATTCGTATTTATTCGTTACTTTCTCCTATTATAGACTGAGTTTCGGTTGGAATAGTGTAGTTACAGAAATTTAGATAGTGAAAGTGAATGCATATTTATTCGTCACTTTCTCCTATTATGGACTCCACCTCTTGATCAGTTCGAAACTGGACGAAAGCCATCAAAAAGTCATTCTTCATATACCTCAATGTCGAAAATAGAAGTGGTTCGTGTTATTTCTATACATAATTCAAGATTTTGTTTATATTCATATTGGCGAGTTGTGGTGTGAATTTGATAGGTTATCCCTCCTTTCTACGGGTACCCCTACCGACTTAGTGACACACCAATCACGTCCCTTTTGACCAGTGATGTAGCTACGTAGACTAAAGGATGGTCAGTTGAACACTTTGCGCGCCGAAAAATTATATTGTGTATATAAGTAAAAAGTTACTTCTTATAAATGTCTTGAATACCCTTAACGAAATTCCTTTTCTTTCTCCGATCATAAAGTCCATGATCCTTTTATTTGTCTTTTATCCCCTGAATATGTAAGCTAAAAATATGTCAACTACCTCTCATTCTCAAATTACTTGAGGTCATTTGTATGAATTTGTGCATTTAATTCGTGGTATTTAAGGTTTATTTTATTTCTATAGTAAACAAATTGTTCTCCAAGGCAAATTAGGGGTTCTTGTAAGCTACAAGTTCTCCATATCTCACACTTATTCTTACACAAACATTAGTACAGACACTGACTCCAAGTTCGAGGCAATTATGCTCACATGGATTAATCTCGATCACACCCTCAAGAATAAGAAATAATAGAGCGAATCTATAAAAGAATACTCCATCGGAGCAGCCAAAGCATGCTCAGTCAATAAATAATCTCCAATACAAAGCTGATTAGTATAATCATATATCACCTCACGGGTGTTTTCACTTATTCCTCACGTAACTCACGTAACTCTAATATAATATTTTCACAAAAATTAATTGTACATCTTGTATATTAGGTAGAATTATATTTCTCTTTGTAATTAGGATTGATTAGTTACCTAACTTGTAGCAAAATAAATATTTCTGTAACACTATATATTGTAAACTATTAATGAATAAAATCAAGGAAGAATATTTCCTACAAGATATCAGATTCTAGGAAAAGATTCTAAACCCTAAACTTTTCTCTCAATACCGTGCCCTCCCCCCCTTCCTTGCGCCGCCGACCTCCTTTCTCTGTCCGACATCCATGTCTGATCCGAAATCCAATTTTCACCCAGCCCTGCAGTATCTCACATTCACGAGGCTCGACATCTCTTGTGCAACAAGTTTGTCTTTTCATGCATAACCCGATGGAGGATCACATGCATGCTCTCAAACGCATTGTGTTATATTCAGGGTACTCTCGATCATGGCTTGCATTTATATCCGTCTTCGACAACCACTCTTGTTTCATACACAAATGTCGATTGAGGTGGTTGTCCGGATACCAGACGTTCCATGTCTGATTATTGTGTATTTCTTGATGATAATTTGGCCTCTTGGTCCTCAAAACGGCAAGCAACCTTGTCCAGATCCAGTGCCGAAGCAGAATACCGAGGAGTTGTCAATGCGGTGTCTAAATCTTGTTGGCTATGGAACCTTCTTTTAGAGCTCCATTGTTCGGTTCCGAAGGTGACATTGGTTTATTGTGATAATGTTAGTGCAATTTATCTCTCAGGAAATCCGGTTCACCACCAACGCACTAAACACATTGAGCTGGATATTCACTTTGTTCGCAAAAAAGTTGTTTGTGGACAAGTACGTGTCTTACATGTCCCGTCACGTTATCAGATTGTCGACATTTTTACAAAAGGTCTTTCGCTGGTTTTATTTGAAGACTTTCGGGACAGTCTCAGCATACGCCGACCTCCCGCTTCGACTGCGGGAGAGTAATAGAATATTTCCACAATAATTAATTATACATCTCCTACATTAGGTAGAATTACATTTCTCTTGTAATTAGGATTGATTAGTTATCTAGTTTGTAGCAAAATAAATATTTATGTAATATTATATATATTATAAATCATTAATGAATATAAAAAAAATATTTCCTACCAACTCGAACCTTAATCTACCAGTTGATAATAGAGTCTACTACTCTTTTTCCAAATGTCTTTGCTTATTAGGAAAAATATACTTAATACATTTGACTCTTTATGTCTTCGGAAAACATTAACACAATCTATGCCAATGGATCTTTCGTAAGGAACCAAGCAAAGCTCAGAATGGGTCTTAGCATCATAACAACATATTTGGGCTTATATGGAATATTTTATTGGGCTTAAGATAGGGCTTTCAACTTTTGGACACACCACAGCTTTGCTACCAGTCTTGAATAAGACCAACCCACTTTAAACTAAGCCCACCTACTCTGTGAAGAAAATGAGGTTGATTTGCCCAAACTTCCTTTTAGGTCCTACTATTTAGATTTTATTTCTATTTTTAGAAGTCGTGCAAATATAATCCTTAGAAAATTATCCTTTAGAAAAATATTAGACTCATGTCCAAAGTTTGCTCATACATTTTTTCAATTTTACTGACAAACCATTAGGTTGTCGTTTTACATTTACTATACCTAAAATATTTAGACCGTGATCTAACGTTTTCTTATAAGATTTTAGTAAACAACTTTCCCATAAAGGGATAAGTTATGAAAATTTGTGGAAAAAAGAAAATAAAAAAATGGTACAACTCCATTATACATTATTAATTTGAATGATAACCCATTGAGATAATAATTTATTTTAAACATGAAAGGTAAGGTACGTCATTTGCTTAAAATAATTGTTCTCCACTATAAATACCACAATCCTGTTGGCCACATTAACTATTTCTGTTTTATTAATAGGTAAATTGGTCCCATTATTATAGATCCTAAATAATTTGCAACTAATATATCTTGATTACTTTATTAACTGGATTACGTAAAGACTTTTTATGAACATAATTTACTTCTAATACGAGATCTTCTTTGTGTTGAATAACTCGCTTCAATACTAATCTATGCATTTTTTTTGTCTTAATATGATAAGCACGTATCGTGTTTATGTATGACTTTAAAAAATTTCATAAAATATATAGTACTTAATAGTGCAAATTGAAAATATACATTTCATGATTGCATAAAGATATTAAAATTTTCGTAGCTAGAGTTTAATATGATTAACTTTTAAGGAATAAAAAAGAGACGACCCTTTTTTCTTTAAGAAATGACAAGATCTTAAGGCGTTTGTATTTGACTTTCTATATAATTATTGTAATGAGGGTTTGAAAAGGTTTTTTGGAATATAATTTTGAAAAAAGTTATAACTTCTGACCTTTCACAAAATATCTTTTGATAATATTTATATTAACTTTTGTAAAGTTCTACCATTGGATTAGCCTATATAGAGCCAAAATTTGACCTTTATAGGTTATGAATTCTTGGATAGCGACAAAAATGTCATAGTAGCTGAAATCTGAATTTAATTTTTATACATATCTAATAGTAATTTTTTAATACAAATACAAAATTTACACTTAAGTTATTGAGTTCGATCGAACCCGAACATCGACTTCTAGCTTTGCCCTTGATCAAATAGCGCGTATATAAGAGCCGTTTGAGTGGGTTGTGTCAACCTTTTCCATGTATTGCAATTGGCAGATCACAAAAAGCAAGCAAGGCCATTTATCTTATCGTTGGATGTCCACTAGAGATCAGAAATTGTTGAAGAAACAACAAGATCTTTCTTTTGCCCCCCCCCCCCCTTCCTTTACTCTGGCAAGTCTTTGTGAAATAAGTTATAACTCTGATGAGAAGAAAAAAGAAGGCGTTAAGAGACTCTCCTGGCCCAACCCTAGACACTCTAAGATCCTTTTTCAAACCCGCTCCCATTTCGAGTCAAGAAAAAAACGGCTCGAATGGTACGAGGGACCTTTAAAAAGCGTAGATTTTTTTTCAAAAAATTTCTCGAATCGCATGTTTTTCTCCTCTTAAGACAGAGATTTTTTGTTCGAAGTTCAAGAGGAAGGAGAGGAACCACCGCCCAATGATGCTTTTACGAAAGTATGGTCACCGGTGGCTAATACCTTCTCGAGACTATCGGATGAATTGTATTTTCCAATAGAGGTAATTTTTTAATTTTATGAAAAATTAAAGTCCATATAACAACAAATATGCTAGTTCAGATTTTATCCAAATTTTTTACTTTATCTGGCCTAATTTATATGTTATAATTTCCTTTTTTAATCTGTTTCAAGAGGAATATTATATTTTAAAATAATTTATTTCTAAACTTTTGACTTCATCTTCGATGTAGTGATTTATAATTACTGAATTGTTTACGACTAATTTTAAATCACAAATCTAATATTTTTCTTAAATTTTATGTTCAATCGAACACCATTACATAAATCATAGAAGATATAATTGTATTCTATCCAAACAAGTAAGGTTTCAATTTCTTTGAAAATTCTTTTGTTTTTTTCCCATAGACTTTCCCTTGATAAGTCAATTATGTGATAATATGTAAACAAGAAATAATAGAATACCACTAAAATGTTTGGTAAACAAGGCAAGAAACGTGGTTATCTCAGTGATCGGCTAAAATTAAGAAACTTGCGCAAATTGTACATTGATAATTGACAATGACACACCCAGCCAAGCCATTATGGCTTATCTCGTCAAACGCCGCCCACAGGCCACAGCACCAAAAAATCATTAGTTATGATAAAAAAAATATTCGTACTCCATATTTATAATTAAATTAATACATATAAAATATATCTTTCATGTGCAAGTGTTTTGATGATCAAGTGATTTATATTGTTGATTAAGTAAAGATTGTTTGATTCATGTAAACATTAAGTAGAAGTAAATATTATTGAAGAAACGCTACGTGAGATGAGAGCGAATGTACCTTCTTAAATATATTTTTATATAATTATGACCATTTAGTTACCAATGTGAATGATAAAATAAAGTTATATGATTTTAGTGTGAAAATTTTATAACTATGTGACCATTTATGAAATTTATTAAATGATTTTTTTATAATGAGAATTGAGAACTTGAATAAAATGAAATAATTACTACACATCAATCACAAGTTATGATTAGTAATGTGAATCTTCATCGTTCGTATCGTTTCATTAAGCTCGACTCAATATAATATTCCTTCTGTTTAGTGATCATGTTTCTTTTTTCGAAAGTCAATTTGATTTATTTCGAAGTTAAATTGAATTAAATCAATTCAATATTTCATATTTGTAATTAGATAAAGTTATACGATAAATACTATAAGTTATAATTTTGTTCATGTTAATTTGATGAGAAAATATATATTATAAAATGCTAGTCAAAGTTCACCTAGTTTGACTATCGAGAAGCGAAACATGACAACGAATATGAGACGGAGAAAAGATTATAAAGAAATTATTGCTTTAATACTAAAAGTTCCCTGCATTACTTCTTAGTAGGCATCTGGCCATATGATTCAGAAGCATAATTTCAATTTTGATTTCAAATCAGCGTTTGTTTATAAAATTTACACAAAATTTCAACTTCATATCATGATTTTAAATTTTAAATGCAAAATTTAACCCACAACTTTATATTTTGTAAACAAAAAAGATCTATAAGTTGATAGTTATATTTTCAAATGTAAAACTTGACTCAAAGTAACAATGTTGGTTCGTCTTCTTGGTCATCTGGTAGGAAAATACATGCTCGACGTGAAGAAATTATCTGTACCATGTGGGAGAAATATATTAAAGATTAGTTATACGTGTTTAATTTTTTTTTTATTAAATTAAAGTTCAATCAATAGATGTATTTTTTAGAAAGACATTTTAATAGCGTATTAACTTTGTTATTAAGAATTATGGTATCAATTGGTAAGATTGTATATGAATTTGAAAGTTTTGATTGTATATGAATTATATATATCAATTGGGGATTTCATGTTTATGAGAAAAATATGACTTAAGAAATTCAAATTCCATGTGAAACAAAACTTTAAGATCAAACTTAATCTTAGTAACCATTAACATCAAAAACCTTTATAAACATTAAGATATTAGAAAAAATAATGAATTTTATATTTATTGGTGAGTCCAAGTAGTTTCATAGTCTCACGCATTAGTCGTTACCCCGTACTGTACTACAAATTCCAAAAGAAAGAACAAATCAAAGGCCTTTTCCGATTCCCACATTAATAATCAAAATAATATATGTACGACTCCTTTCAGATTATATAGTATAATAATAATAATAGCAATAGTAAACAAATAAATACATCAATATACAACAACAACATATACAGTTGTGTAACGTGGAATCTGAAAAGTAGAATCTGAAGAGAATAAAATGTATGTAGACGTGCAGGTAGATGATTGTTTCTAGAGACAAATAAATACATCAATATAGAATATAGTATAATAATATAATTCCTAAATTCGAAGTGGTGGATTTTTGTCAATGGTAGTAGTCGTCGGACACACACTCGCAAAAAAGAAGCACAACTGCCCCCCAAACGCCTTTGCCTCCCCCCCCCCCCCCTTATACCACTCCCTAAAACCTCTTCGTTTTTCTACACTTTCTGACTCATCAACCAACTCAATCACACAGGTCATAATAATAATCTATAGGTTGAGGATTTATCTGTAATTTTTACATAGGGATTGATTTACAGTGAGCTTCTGTAAGTGTTTATTTGTTTGTTTTCAGCTTCAATTCGACTTGTATAGTTAATTTATGATGTTTAATTTTGTTGTTGTTTAGTTTTTGGATCAATTATGTGCGGGATTTCAATTTTAATTGTTTAATTTGATGTGTTGGACTGGAAATAGGGCTTGTTGTGTTAGTTTAATGGAGATGAGTAGGTTTAATTTAAGTTAGCTTTAATTCTAAGTTAAAATCGAATTTATTATCATTTATGAGTGTTCTGTTTATTTTAGATTGAATTTTAGCTGTGTGATCGATTCGCGAAGCAGTAGACTTGAGAATTCGAGTTCTCTGTATTATTAAAAATTCAAAAATGCACCTTTTGTTTAATTGAGAAGCTTTAACAAGGAATTTGAGAAGCTGTGTGAATTTTACGACGGATATTGAGTCTACTGAGTTTCACATAATTCTTTAGTAGAATTTTACTTGCTCATGAAAAAAACCTAATGTCGTTTAGGGTTAAAGGCACCTTAATAGATTAGTTTGAACTTGATGGATATTAGTTAGCAGTTAATGTTCGGGTTGTGGTTTCACTTGATTAATTTGTTTTCAACTATATACGAACAAAGTCCAAATGTCTTGGTTTCAGATGGTTTAGAGACCTAGTCATATCAGTAAGATTATAACTTATCTTGGAGGCATAGTTATCAGTAAGATTATAACTTATAAGGAATTGCTTTCCAGTATTAGTGATCTAGTGAAACCAGCTCACAGTAGTAAATACACTATTCAACTTGGTTTATAACAAAAGACTGTTAATTGATCGAAGATCCTAGAAAGAGATGAGATAAACCTAAAATCACATGAAGGGAAATTGTCAAAAAATGCTACAACCTCCCACAATCATGCAGACTTAGCTAAGAATAGAACGCACTATAAGCAATGTAACCATATGGGGGATTGGGTGTTACCAACTTGCTGGGATTAAGGTTTAATTGTTGTTGTTACACTTATATTTGATCTGGGCAGAGATAAGTGTGAGATTTAGACCCTCTAGTTTTAGAAAACCTGTAATTTGCCTTAAATAACATGGACTCAGATAGAGCGGAATGCATATAGCGGATTCTTAATCCTAACTAGTTTGGGATTGAGGCATGGTGGTTATTGTTTGTTCATAAAAGAGAGATGTCATGACTAACTTGGCAGCTGGCTTAATCTGGTGTAACTTTTGCTTCTGAATTGAAAGTCAACCTCCTAATATGTGAACTGTTTTTCCCTCTCATTAGAATACTCTTTTTTTTTTGTAAATGGTGAGATCTTATTTATAACAGCACTAAGATAAAGGGCAGCCCGGTGCATAAAGCATTCCGTGTTAGCAGGGTCCGGGGAAGGGTTGCACCCCAAGGGGTGTGATGTAGACAGCCTACCCTAATGCAAGCATTAGTGGCTGCTTTCACGGCTCGAACCCGTGGCCTATACAACTATACCGTTGCTCCAATGCTCCCCTTCTATAACAACACTAAGATGGTGCTGGGGAAATTCTGTACATCGGAGTAAAAGTATGAAAACAGAAGTATATATCCCTTTCTAGCCTGTAAGGGTTCTAGCAGCTCTAGAAGCGATTCTGCTTCATTTACAAGTTCCATTCTAAACCCAAAAAAATAGAACAGGAAGATGCTGCTGGCCTTTATCTTCTGGATGGAAATGTATTTATCTTCAAATCACCTCAGGCTCTTCTCTTTCCAAAATGTCCACCAGATACAAGTTGGTACTGTGTTCCACCACCCTTCTATCGGTTCCTACTCTCTCCAGCTTCTAAAAGAAGCATTGCGGGGCATGGTCAATTTGATGCCCGAATAACTCAAAAAAGCTGCCATAGAAGTAGTGCAGGCCATGGTCCATTTATACTTAGTTGATTCAACATTGGCATCTCCACTTTAGTCCAATCACCTGAAAGTGTGGAATAAAGGTATCGCTTGCATTTTGTTAGGCCATTACAAATATTATTCAACCGCGTGACTTCGATTTAATATCACCATCACATAAGCTGAAATGTTGAGATATAATTCCGTGACAATAGTATTAGTGGTTGTTCTTAGTGGTACATATTCTTTTGTCATGATCTGTTGCATCTTCCATAAATTCCCAAACTGGTCTCACATATAAATAGAACGAACTGGTTTCTGGTAGTGAGTAATTTCCAGCAAACAATCAGAATTGCTGCTTCTTGCTCTCATAGCAGTGCTTTCTCCTGATCATTCTGTTAACGTGCACTATAGTGTGTGATGTAATATCCTTCTGCTTGCTATATATTTGGAAGCATTCCTTTGATTGGTACTTTTATGGTCAATCTAGAGGCCAGGCCTTCTTCCTCTTAAATCTGCTGCATAGCATAGCTGATGATGATTTGTAATGGTGCAGAGAAAAAAATGAGCAAGGTATTAAACATTTCAGGCGGTTGACCTAGATAAATTATCAGAAATGGGTAATTGTTGCTGCTGCTGTTGTGCTTCAAAAGGAGTGGAATTGAACGGTTCACCCTCATTCTATCGTGTAAGTGATATGTCCTCATTCCAGATGCCATTTACCTTCTTTTAATTTCTGAATATTATGAGTTCAGCATTCTGGTTCAAAGTTCCTTTGAAGATTGAAATTTATTGTTAAGATGAAAAATTGAGTTCTAGCCCCTCTCTTTCTCTTGTTGTTTTTGCATAAAACCATGCCAACTCATCTTATCAGAACTTTTTAGTATGCTCCAAAAAAAATTGAACAGGGAAGAACTAGTAAATTTGTGTATTTAGGGACTCTGTCTGAAAGTTGAAAGAATTAGGACACCAACTGATAGTGTCAGATTTCTGTCCAGTGACTGTCCACTGTCCGGGAAGCATTACTCAACATTGTATATGTTAATGCTTCATAGGTTGATAAACCTGGCTCCTGAACTCTTTCCTGTGTATGTTGCATGCTGTGACATAATATAGCAACCTTGGATATAGTTAAATGGACTGTTGTTTTTTAATATAGGGTTCTTATCCTTATTTTTTTCTTATTTTCTGCCTAACATTCTATGCTAGCTATGGACACTTTCCAGAAAGAACCTTTCGTTTTATATTGCTGTTTTCTTCTTAGTATGTTTTGTTATCAGTTCATTCCTTTGGCAAAACCTTTATCTTTTTTCTCTTTTTGTTTTTATGATTTTGCGAAAGGGTTAAATATGATTTCTTTTGAGGAAAATCCGCTATATGATCCCAAATCCTTGCAAATGCTTCGTTGTCTTGGATATAGAGTAGCACACAGGTCCTTGACAGAGAAGCTGGACATTTATCATAGTGCTGTCTGCCGTCTTTAAGTCAGGAAAGTAAGAGGATAAGGTAAAGAGAAAAGGAGTTGTAGACCAGCCTAGTAACCAGGAAAGTAAGAGGATAAGGGGATGATGAATTAAACTTTTCAGCATTAGTAACCGAAGTTCCCTATTACGTGCTGAATGCACTCTATTAGTCGAATATTGTAGACCTTTCCATTCTGATGGGATTAACTGCTTTACAGTCTTCCTGTATTTGTGCTGTGCCCAAATGAATTTATTTAACTTTAAAAAATTTCTACAGTATCCTACAGTGCCGGAAGAGCGCGAACCCTTGTCATCTCATCACGTCACAGCTGCAGCATTCTCCACTGCGGCGCTTTTGGTTGATACAAATCTGGACACCTCAAGTCCTGACACTTACAGACCACCTCCAATGCCAATGCCTTATGAAACATATGTGGGTAGGCCTCGGACTCCACCGGCTAATCCAGATGGCATCAAGAACGAGGCAGCAGCTCAGGAAACTAACACTGAATCTGGTGGCGCACTGAACTCAGCAGATGCGGCCGAAGCTGTAGACAAGGATAATAAGGAGTCGGAAGGCAATAAGGAGTCTGAAGGCAATGTGCAAACAGATATCCAGCTTGATGCAATAAAGGAAGTGGAAGATGAACTTGAGAAGTCTGACGAACTCAAAAAATCCAATGTACCTGTACTTTTACCACCACAAGAAGAGTGTCCCATCTGTTTTGAAGGTGAGAAATAGCTCTTAGCACTGTTGCTCCCAACTCCCCACTTCTAGCTTCAACTAGAAACTGTACAATGACTGTACTCGTTGCAGAATATGATGCTGAGAATCCAAAAATGAGCACAAAATGTGAGCATCATTTTCATCTTTCATGCATTCTTGAATGGATGGAGAGAAGTGACACTTGCCCCGTCTGTGATCAGGTTTGTTTTAAACTGTAATGACATCGACTAGATTGCTGACTATTAATATGAATTACTGCTATAATGGCATCATAGTTACTGTCCTCTTCTCTTTGGTTGTAGGAAACGGTTTTTAACCCTGCAATTGATGAATAGCAGCGATAATTCCGCCTATAGGCGGTTGGTTGCAGACGTGACTTTGTTGTATGCCAAGAAAGTGTTGTTCAATACTTTTGTGTCCATGCCAGTTTACAGCTTTAGCCGTAGTTTCTTCTCATGTTTCCTTTCCTCCTTGTGTTTGCTTCAAATCATTCAGCTTTGATGTGGGAATAACTAGATAATGATTGAAAAGGTTAAAAAGAAAAAAAGAAGATGAAAAAAGAGAAGATTGGTTTCAATACATCGCATAGGTTCGTTCCATTGTGAATATCGTTTTTTAATCTACGAAATATAGGTTATTCATCACTTGTATTGCATTTCCCAATCTACAGATTTTTTTTGTGCATTTCTGTATCTCCTACCCGAAGACAAGTCTTTTCTTTTTCCTTTTTTTGGTCATTTGATTATGAATTGGTAGCTCTATTTTCTATGTTTGTAAATATGCAGTATAGGGACTCCATTATTTTTGTGTACAAGACCATACTTAAAACATTGAAACTTTGTGCAATTCTGCTGTTGTTTTAAGTAGGTGTATATAAAGCATTCCGAGGGTGTTAGTTTTGTCCTCTTTGTTTCTTCTTCGTTTTCTTGATAATCGAGAATTTGATTTTACAGCTTTACTTGGTTCACCATGATATTTTTTTCTACTTGTCAAAATCGTGTGGGCTGCTAATGTTTTCGAGTTTGAATTGGTCATTGCTGCAAAGCTGGTTTAAGACTTTTACAGTTATAGGAGAATCCATTTTTTCTTTCTTTTTTCATGTGTAGTACCATTATTTTTTAAAAATGGTAATTGGCACTAAACCAATAATTCGTCACTTTTAACTTTTAACCCATCTTCTTTTCTCCTTGACCAAGTTTTTAAAAGATGTTGTAATTACTTTGTGACTGCTATGTATTTGTGCAATCAACGTTAAGCAAAATATCTGAACATCAAAACATATTCATCGTTGCTAGAGAATGGATCATAGATAACTAAACGAATCGTGGGAAAAATACTGTGCACAAGAAAAAAAACAATCATATGATGTTTGCATTGAGATTTTATGAAGAACCTAAAATGGAGGATTTTTGTTTAAGGGAACATTGTTGCAAAAGATCTTTAATCATGACAAACATTACCAGCCAATTCATAACTATAATGAAAAATGAATTAGACAAAGATCTAATGATGGCTCAACGTGTGGCTTGTCGTGTAATTTGTCATTTAAGAAGTAGGTCTTAGATAATATCTAAGAAGGAAATTATAGTTCCAAAGACTTCTAAAATTAAATAACAAAATAAACATAGTGACCAATAACCTCAATTGATAGTGATCTTTTTTTGGGGGTAAACATTTGTAAGATTTAGCTTGGGTCTATGCGGGAAGAAAATTTTATCTTTAGTTTGACATATGAATCCTTTACTAAATATGGGATATAAAATAAATTCCATATAGTTCCCTATAGAATTAAATCCGAGAAATTAAATTTCTTCCCTTATCTGATTCGTTATATCCAGATAATTAAGTTTCTAATTTAGGGGAAATGTTTTCCTTTTTTAACAATCAATTTATTATAAGATTAGAGTGTAAAGAAATACTGAATACCCTAATTTTCAAGAATTCAGATTTCAAATTTCATATTGATAATTAGGTTAAATATGAAAGTTACAAGATTTGAGTGTGACTACATACTATATATTTTAATTTTGTGGCATCGATTTTTTTTTTTGTGATTAATAACGATATTTTCATTAATACTAAACGGTTACATTAGTAGATACATTTGTTGTAGCAGTAGGTACTACGCTATTAGCATCAGTAGCAGTTACTAAGTGATTTCCAAAGTTTGCCAAATTATTACACACATAGATACTATTTTACTAGAGTTGTTTCCTATTTTATTTTATCTGCTTCTACAGCACTACGTGCTGCAACGGGAGAGGAAAGCTGACTACATAATTGGTTAAACAGTACCAATTCTTCTTTCAAATATATTTTTTTATCTATTTATTATGGTCCTCTATATTTGGGGTATGTTCAAAATGGGCCTCTAATATATTGTTGAGCACTTATGATCCTCTAAATTTGTCAAAAAATGAGTACATTTATTTTGCATCAAATATTTTACAAACTTTTCTGGGAGATGTGAAAAAACAATTAACGGTTAATCACAATGTAATTTCTATTATTCCCTTAAATCATGCGCTCAAGCATGTGAAGAAAGCTCGAAGAGCTTCTCTTATATTATAGAAAGGTTTGTAGAAAAAGGTTTCTTCAAATATCTCATGTTATAAGGATTTCAAAAAAAGCTTGTAGTTTAGGGGTGCGCGGTTTTTTTTAACCCCTTCCTCCAGGAGCTCTCCCTTGCTTCCTTGATGACTCAAACTCGTAATCTTCGGGTTGAAAGTGAAGGATGCTTACCATCTGAGTAACCCTCTCTTATTGGTGCACGGGTTTGAAAACCCTATACAATAGGTTAACTTCTTCAAGTTCGAGTTCAGTTGCTACTTTTCATTTTGATAGGAGTAAGTGTCGCACGACATTATTTTTCTTCTACTACTATTTCAATTTTTTTTGTCACGTCCCAAACCATGACCTGGCGTAACACGACACTCGCTGTCTGACTGCGTGTGACCGAGTGAACCACATGACTTGTTGAATCAACATGGACATCAAAATCATGAAGTAATAATTTAAAACATGTAAAACTGAATACGGCAATTATAGTATGAAAATATGATTGCGGAAATAATCTGAAAATGTAATAAGTCTGAATATCATACATGACATGCTAAACTAGTCTATGAAACCTCTGAACATGAGTTTGACTGCTAAAATTATTTACCAGGACAAGGCCTTGACATATCTTTACTACATAACATGATATGTCAAATAAATAGACTAACACCCTGAATGAGATGGGGCTCACCAATAGTTGAGATGGTAGAAAACTAGCGAACTGATCCGTCGTCCTGAAATTCCGTACCTACACCATGAAGTGCAGGCCCCGAGCGAAAGAGACATAAGTACATTTGAATTGTACTGTATGTAAAACAACTGAATGAATAAGCAGGCACATGAAATAGTAGGAACTGTAACTGAAACTGTAACCCGAGCATGAGCATGTATAATATCTTACATGAATATAATGAAACATGATAAGTCATTTTAAATGGGAGAGCTTTAGTATAACCGACATGTAACCACCACGTGAGAACGTGGCGTCTGATTCTCTGCCCGATCAACTAAGTCATCTCGTACCTTGTCGGGTACGAGGCATGTGATGTGCGGTGAAATTACGCGTTTTTAATACCCTTTTCTTAAGGTTTTAATGTCATTTCTTATGTATATTTTGTGTTTGCAGGAACTTGAAGTTGAAGTGTCAAGAATCGCAAGAAAATGAGAAAAAGACTGTTTTGTGAACATTTTGCTGACCGCAAAATCATTCCGCTAGCCGCAAAATCATTCTGCTAGCCGCAGAACTGTTATGCTAGCCGTATAATGGGTAGCGAAATGGGACAGAAAGTTTTACTACCATTGTCCCATTCTACTGGCCGTAGAACCATTCTGCTGACCGCAGAACTGTTCTGCTGACCGCAGAATGGGTAGCGGAATGGGACAGAAGTCACTATCCCATTCTGGTGGCCGCATAACCGTTCTGCTGGCCACATAATGATTCTGCTGGTAACAGAATGGGTAGCAAAACGAGAAAAGGACATTTTGGCAAATTTTGTAAAATGTTTTTTGGGCTATAAATATATTATTAGGTCACTGTAGCCACAAAGAGATACACACCAACTCATATCAAATATCAAGAATCATTTTTCAACACATTTTGAGAGCTTAGAAGAGGGAGAACAAGCTTTAGAGGCTAAAGTTTCATTACCCATCACCTTGGAAGTGAAGACTTGAAGCCATTAATAAGAGTTTCTTACTTCATCTCTTTATTTCCTTGCTTTGTATTGTTCTATTTGGTGTGGGTGATGACTTTGGACAACAAAGTTGTAAAGACTTGTTGAGTAGTTTTGTATTTAACACTTGTTGCTTTTGAATTGGTTATTTTTTGCTATTTATGAAATGAGTCTCTTTCTTAATTAATTAATCTTGTTCTTGAATGTTTCCAAAGGGATTAACTAACCATAGGGCTTGCTCATGTATCCTTAATTAAACTCGAGAGAGGAAATTAGAGTTTGGGATAGATTGATTATCACGATTTGGGGCTTTAAACCTCATCTAATGAGTTTAACGTAGAGATAGAAAAAATCTTAGTGTAGCCTAAAATTGGAATGTGAATAATGTTTTTTAGTTTGATTCGAGAGAATAAGCTAAGATAAACCCGCTAAATAGTCGAGAGGCATTAGTGGGTAATTGAAATTTCAAGACTAATTTGCTAGACCCATGATTAATTAGTAGTAGACAATTACTTGTAATGGATCATTATTGAGTTTAAGTTAAATTACTACATTCCAAACCCCAATTTCCATAGCTTGTGCTCCCCATTAGTTAGTTTTATCTTTATTAGTTTTTAAATAAAATCAAATATTTGAAATCATTTGGCTTAGCTTAATTGCCCAAGTATATTGTTCCCTATGGATTCGACTCCGACTCCTAGTTGGGTAAATTATACTGAGACGACTATTTACACTTTTTCTTTGAGGAGTGGATTTGGACGTCACCAACATGAACATGACATGAATAGATCCAATAACCCGCTGTGGGTAACATGAAGGAATAGTCCTAACTGGGTGGAGCGATCCTTATCCTACGTTGGCATACATAGTTTCAGGTATTAAACCTTCTCGGTAATCTGTGAAACTCCAGAAACATGAACATCAATATAAGTGGCTTAACAACCCATGGATTTCATAATCATAACTTGTAAACAAAGTTCATAAATATAGCATAACATGTGTAGTTGTATATAACTTGCAAGAGGCTTGAAAACATGTAAAGTTCATATAATGGAATGATATTGGTTCATGGCATGCATTTAAGAACCCCTGGAATTCAATGTATGGGTGTTCATGGATACAAATATATTCATGATAGTCAAAATGAAATATCAAGAATACAATTAACGAATTTTTAATATAATCATGATATACAATGGTACATGTAATTAGGGTCATCATGAACTAAAGCAAGAACCCTAAGCCTGTGGAAATTCGTATTTCATGGATGAACGTGGCGTGGGGAAGAATAATGATGTTCCTACATGTGGATAGAAGCTCTACATACCTTAATCGCTCATAGTCGTGTATTAAAGGTCTGAACTTGAAGGAGAAATCCAAAGTTTGAACATTGAAACCTTGAGAAGGGTTTATCTTGAAAACCCTAGGTTAAGAACAATGTATTTCACTTAGAATTCATGAGATTGATGTTAGAAACACTTGGAATCACTTGAAATAGGCTTACCTTGACGTAGAAGGATGCTGAGAGGAGAAGAACTTCATGCTAGGGTTTGGGAGGAATAAAATATAATGAAAAAACTGAAAAACATGACTTATATAGGTCCAGTTGTCGGACTGATTTTACGGTGGAATGGTATGGCATGCACAATTATGTACGGCGAGAAGTACGGTCTGTACACTTTGTACGGTCAGTATAAATGGTGACCGTAACTCCTTGGCAATTTCTAGGGAGCATAAAAAATTGGGGTCGTCCTACGGTACACAAGGACGACCCGTACAACTTGTACGATCCGTCGAAGTCACTGTTCTTCGTGGGTTTTTCACGGTCTTTGTACGGTATGAATTCTACGGCCCGTAAATCTGTATAAGATGGACGTAAAAGCTGGTAACTGAACTGAATGAAATTTTAACTTCGTACTTTCCGACTCAATTTTCTAAACTCTTGAATCATGAACAATGCTTAATTTGAAGATACGAGGTATTACAATCCTATAATCATTTCTTACTTACAAAAAGAGATAAGGCTGACAAAAGAAGAAGAAAAATAAGAGAAGAAAAGATAAGGATAGTTTTCAGATATTCTTTAAAATTAATGCTATTAAATAAATTTATAAATGAGTAGGTTAAAACCTTAAATGACAATAGAAAGATAGAAGAAATTAATTTTTACTCCCTCCATTCCAATATAAATTGATTTCTGACACTTTTTATGGTCCAAAATGAATGAACATTTTAAAGCCCAAGCATATTAATTAATTCTTTTTCAAAATTATCATCCTCTTTAATAAATCTCCCAAAAATCCCATTATGGACTATTCTTTTATTTTTAGAAAAAATTAAAAAGAAGCAAAATGCTAATATTGATCAATTACCCTTTAATAATGTCTTAAATTGACTTTCTTAAGAGGCGTGCCACAATTCAAAAAATTATTTATTTTGAAATGGAGAGAGTAATAATACATTGTTAATTTTATATTGAATTAAGAAACTAATATCCTAGTATTAAGACGAGAGTCACGAGGTTTACCTCTCCTCCATTAATCTTTTCAAAACAGATTATAAGATTATCTAAAAATTATAATAATTCTGATATTATTATCCCGCATTCAATACGAGGTAGTAAATAGTAATAATCTAAACTTTTATCAGTATTAGCTAAAATTCATAATCAAATACGACACAATGTAATTCAATTTATATCAACATTAGAATTCTATTCTCGATAACCAAAAGATCTCATAAAGTTAATTTATTTTGATAACCCTTATAATTAATGTTATTAAATAAATTTCTTAACGAGTGGGTTAAAACCCTAAATGACAATCGAAGAAAGTATTTTATAGCAATATTTTATCTACTTAGTAATTATGTCATTTTTACTTTGAAATAATTAAGAGATTGATATCCGAATTATAAGACGAGAATCACGAGGTTTAACTCCTCGTTTAATCTTTTCAAAATACAAAATTATCCAGAGATTATAATAATCTTATGATTATTATCCCGCATTCAATATGAGATAGTAAATAATAATGTCTAAAATTTTGTCGGTATTAGCTAAATTTCATGGTCAAATACGACATAAATGAATTTTTTTATCAACATCAGAATTCTAATCTCGATAACCATACGATCTCATAAAGTTAATTTATTTCGATAACCCTTAATATTATTAAATAAATTTATTCACGCCGGAACAGTGTTCGGTTACTGTTCACTGTTTCGATTTTTTTTTAATTTCGAAAATTAATTTAATAAATTGAAACAATTAATTTTTCCACATAATCGTTATTATGATTATCGTATAATCATTTAAATCAGCCTGAGCTCTGATACCACTGTAGGGATTTGTTGGGTTCGTAAGCACATCAGAAGTTTAAAAATTTTACTTACCCAACAATGATCCTGGCATGTCTTATACGATAATTATATAAAGTGTTTAAAACACGATAAAGAAAACTTACAAGATTTCGTAAGCTGGATTCACTACTATGGTATCCACGCGAGTTGTCCCTCCGATTGCAAGTTCCAACTCCAGTGTATTTATCTAACGAATAACGCTAGGAATTCTTTTGTTAAAAGAGAGAAAGTAACTCAAGACTCTAAGTCTTGAATCCTCTATTTTGTTTGACTGACTAACTTCATAATTATAGGGTTTATGTTGTTTTTATAGGAGTTTAGGACAAAATCTAAGCAGATTTAAAACAGAAAAACCTGGCCCATTTCAATGTTACGTCTAAGTGGACGGCCAAGGTATCGATTTTGGGCTAGTAATTTCTGGCCCAATTGCTTTCCTGTATTTGTCCGAGTACCCATATAATATATCTAACACATTTAATTAAATCTGAAATCCAATTCGACTTAATTAAATAATTTTTATCAAATATAAATATTCCATAATTATTATAAATTAAATATCTCGATTCTAAATCGAATATTTAATATTTTCTCAATACACTCTTAGATCGAAGAAACAATCGCATATAGTGTGACCCTATAGGCCTTCACATATCGACATTAATCTAACTACGGTCCATACGAAACTCCTAGACTGTGTCGTATGACGAACTTAATATGTGAAGTATGTTTACATGAATCTAGCAAACTTAACCTTTATGCGGAACTATAAATTCCTTTCATTTGCGACACACTCAATTAAGCTTATGATTTGCCAAGTATCTATCCAAATGACTTAATTACTTTATCTCACATTTATTAGTTGACAACTAGATCATATTCTAAATATGTCTCTTGCACTGGCCAATGACTTTAGTCAACCTAATAACATTGAGAACTTGAGTGCTCTCTCGAATTTCCAATCGAGGAATGAATCATTGGCTCAACTACCACCTTGATTTACATCCTGATGCACCCAACACAAGCCGTATCTTATCCAAAAAGAGTTTAAGCTTAGAACTTGGTCAAAGTACATCATTCTGCAAACAAGGTGCGTATTGACCTCAAGTCAAATGACATTTATATTTCAAACGCCGATAACACTATAGACATGTATAATAAATAGTTTATCGGCAGGGTATACCAATACTTCTCCAAAGTATCCATGTATCCATCACGAGTAACCATTACTCACAAATGTGAGAAATACTACATTCTTCAAGAATGTGATGCAGACCACATGTCGACTTATAGCATATCATCGATATCATATTCTCGATGATCACTAGTCGGGGCTATTTTGAGAGTTACGTTCTATCATTAATATCTAACTCTATTAATGACAACGTAAGCTCAAGGGATACACATATATGAATAATTGCAAACAATCAAACAATAATTGCAAATACCATAAATATTAATTTATTAATAATACGAATGTGTTTAAGTACATTATATCCCTAATATAAATTGTCTCTACGACATATATACTTTCGAATAATTCTAGGATTATTATAATATCTAGATATATTTTGAAAAGATTAAAAGAGGAGGAGTTAAGCCTCGTGATTCTCGTCTTATAATTCTTATATTTGTTTATTAATTATTGTAAAATAAAACTAACAATAATTAAGAAACCGATATAAGAATTATAAGACGAGAATCACGAGGTTTAACTCTTTCTTTTAATCTTTTCAAAATATATCTAGAGATTATAATAATCATCATTCAACATGAGATAGTAAATAAATAAATTTTTGATTTAAAATTTTATCGATTAGCTAATATTCATAATCAAATAAATTGGCGAACTGAAATCACTTTTGAAATCATACTTCATACAATTAACATGCGTCACGTAGCACAAATAAACACATGTAATCTCAAATTTTATATTAGCATCATAATACTAATCCAGATAACCAGACGAGCCCATAGAGTAGTATTTTTCAATTGATTAATCCAAGAGTGATAATCAAATAGGGTTAAGACACAAATGGATGGACCAAAACTTTTTTCCCACCATTCTCATTAAAGTTTATACCCTATATTCTTCTACCATTTTATACCATATTTAAATAGTATCATATTCCCACAAAATTAACCCCTTTTATTTCTACTTTAATTTTTTTCCCCTATAAATGTTTTGTGCAAATTCACAAAATCTCAGACATCAATAATCCCTTTATAAACATCAAGAACTTGACCAAAAGGTTGTTTAGCCTATTCTTACAAGCATAAAAAAAGGGTTTTTTCTATTTTCCTCATTTTTGCAAACTACTTTTGTCCATTGCTGTCCAAGCAAAGGAAAAAAGAAAACATTCAAAAATTGAAAAGGTGGTGGGTTTGAACTTTGAAGGAATTTATCAAACAACACTTGAAAAGGTAAATGAAAATTCTTTTTCAGTTTTTGTTTTTCTCTTGGTTCTTTTTATGTACATTGGATTAATCATTTTGATTAATATATGTTGTGATTGACAAAATAATTCTTTGTGTTTGAGGGTAGATTTAAATGGTCCTTTAAAAAGTTTGTTGAGCGCTTTTGTTTCTCTAAGTTTGTTAAAAATGATAATTTTTTCTATCCGTCAATTATTTAATAAACTCTGGCTATTAAATTTTATGAAAGTGATGATCTTTTTTAATTGTTCTAATTTTAATTAAATCAGAACATAAATACAGCATGATCTCAAATTTTAGCAACATCAGAATGCTAATCTCGGTAACCAAACAACCCCATAAAGTTAATTTATTCAGATCTCTTAAGACTAATGTTATTAAATAAATTTCTTAACAAGTGGTTTAAAACCCTAAAAAAGGCAGCCCGGTGCACTAAGCTCCCGCTATGCGCGGAGTTCGGGGAAGGGCTGGACCACAAGGGTCTATTGTACGCAGCCTTACCTTGCATTTCTGCAAGAGGTTGTTTCCACGGCTTAAACCCATGACCTCCAAGTCACATGACAACAACTTTATCAGTTACTTCAAGGCTCCCCTTCTGATTTAAACTAATTTATCTATTTAGTAAATAAATAAATTAGTCCTATCAGTTACTTTCTTCGATCTTTTTATTGTCATATACGAGTCACCTTCTTTGAGCAATATTCGATTTTTCAAAGAGAAAAATGATCAAAAGTAGACCTGACCTGAACAAGTACATCCGACCTTTCGTCTTGATCATTTAAAACCTTAAATGACAATAAAAAGATAGAAGAAAGTAATTGATAGGACTAATTTATCTATTTAGTAATTATGTCAATTTAATTTAAAATAATCAAGAAAGTAATATATGAATGATAAGACAAAAATTAATGTTATTAAATAATTTTCTTAACAATTGGGTTAAAACCCTAAATGATAATAAAAAGATCGAAGAAAGTAATTTATAGTAATATTTTATCAACTTAGTAATTTTGTCATCTTTATTTTAAAATAATTAAGAAATTGATATCTGAATTATAAGAATAGAATCACGAGGTTTGACTCCTCCTCTTCCAATCTTTTTAAAATATATATAAAGGTTATAATAATCCTAGGAATAAGATAGTAAATAATAATAAGAGTCTGATCTAAAATTTTGTTAAATTATAAGACGAGAATCATGAGGTTTAACTCTCATTTTTTTAATCATTTCAAATCAAATTCCAAAGCTATTTAGATATCATAATAATTCTAAGATTATAATCCTTGGATTATTATCCCGTATTCAATATGAGATGTCGGTATTAATTAATATTCATAATAAAATAAACTGGCAAACCGAAATCACCTTTAGAATCATACTTTATGCAATTAACATGTGTCCAATTCAATGAAAACGCGCAGTGCAAATAAATAAATATAATCTCAAATTTTATATCAACATCATAATACTAATCCCGATAATCAAACGAGCCCATATAATACTATTTACCAAATTGATTAATTCAAGGGTGATAATCAAATCTCATGATGGGGTTAAGACACAAATGGATGGACCAAATTCTTTTTCCCACCACTCTCATTAAAGTTTATACCTTATATTCTTCTACCATTTTGAACAATATTTAAATATTATTATTTTCCACAAAATTAACCCCTTTTATTTCTACTTTAATTGTTTCCCCATAAATGTTTTGTGCAAATTCACAAAATCTCAAACATAAAAAAAACCCTTTATAAACAACAAGAACTTGACCAAATAGGCTAGTCTACTCTATTCTATATTCTTACAACCATAAAAAAAGGATTTTTCTATTTCCTCATTTTTTGCAATCTGCTTTCTCCATTGCTGTTCAAGCAAAGGAAAAAAAGAACATTCAAAAATTGAAAAGGTGGTGGTGGTTGAATTTTTTTTATCAAATAACACTTGAAAAGGTAAATAATCCCAAAAAACTTATATACATTGAAATCAAAATTTTTACTTAAATCCTTTTTCAGTTTTGTTTTTCTGAATTATTCATTTTAATTAATGTATGTTGTGATTGATAAAATAATCCTCTGTGTTTGAGGTAGATTTAAATGGTCCTTTAAAATGTTTGTTGAGCGATTTTGTCTTTATGAATTTGTTAAAATGAGATTTTTTTTTCTTTTCGGCGATTATTTAATAAATTCTGGCTATTAGATTTATGAAAATGATGTCTTTGTCTAATCTTTCTAATTTTATATTAAATCAGAACATAATTCCCTTTTTCTTCCTTAAGTCATTATTACGTGTATGAATGTTTTTCTACGGTTTACCTTTACTACTCCAAAAGAACTACTCATTTAAGGAAGAGACAAGGGTGATAAAAGGGGGAAAAAGAGAGAAGGAGATAACGACAATTTATTCACATATCTTTTAAAATTTACGCCATTAAATAATTTTTTTAACGGAATTGTGAAACCTTGTATGACAATAAAAGGATCAAAAAGAGTAATTTATAATTACTATGTCAATTTTATTAAAACAATTAAAGAAATAAATATCCGATGAGAGTTGCAAGATTTTATAAGACGAGAGTTACGAGGTTTAACTCTCATCTTTCAATCTTTTCAAAATAAATTATAAAATCATTCAGAGATTATAATAATTCTAAAATTATAGTTCTAGGTTATTATCTCGCCTCCAAAAGGAGAATGCTTATAAAATTTCGATCTAAATTTTTATGTATTAACTAATATTCATAACCTAATACAATATAAATGTAATCCCAAAATTTATATCGACATCAGTATCCTAATCCGGTAACCAAACAACCCCATAAAATACTTATTTTCCAAATTGATTAATCCGACGGTGATAATCAAATCTCATAATGGGATTAAGACACAAAGGGATGGACCAAACAATATTTTCTTTCCATCATTCTCATTATAAATAAAACTTTATATATTCTTCTACCATTTTCATACAATATTTAAATATTACGGTTCATTTGATATTTAGATTATGACTAGTACTTCCTATTATACTATCATTTCCCCAAAATATTAGTTCTAATCCCTTTTCTTTCTTTAATTTGTTTTCTTCAAGAATGTTATATACAAATTCACAAAATCTCAAACATCAAAAAACCCTTTAAACACACCTGTCAACTATATTTCTTTGAGCTGTCAAATAAACCAGGTGATTCTTGTTCATAATAATCTCAGCTTGGGGTTCTTGTTTTTTCCTCATTTTCAAGAAAAGGGCCAAAAAAAAAATAAAAATGAAAAGGTGGTGGTGGGCTTGAAGGAAATTTATAAAACATCACTTGCAGAGGTAAATAATTCCAATTAAAAGAACCCCTTTTTAGCTTTTATCACAATTTATTTAGTCTATCTTTTTTTATTATGTATATATAGAATTAGTGATTTCTTAATTAATGTATGTTGTGTTTGTAAACCCCAGAAAAAAGGTACAATCTTTTTGTGTTAATGGAAGGTTGGTTAATTATATCACTTCAATTTTTCCTGTTTTTACAGCTTTTATAAGTATTTATATAGATTTTTTGTTTTGGGGTCTATGGATTTAGTCATTTCTTGATTAATTAATATATGTATGTTGTGCTTAAAATCCCAGAAAAGGTACAATTTTTTTGAGTAAATGGAAGCATGGTCAAGTTTTAATCATGAGTCTCAGGTTTATAAAGGAAAAAATAGGCTAAAGAGCTTGTTTGAACAAGTTCTTGCTGTTTTTCTAAGTGAAGTAACTGAGAAAAAAGGTGTAATAAGGTCTCTTCCAGTTTTGAGTGGTAATGGGAAGCCTCTAGATTTGTTAAAGCTCTATTGGATTGTGAGGGAAAAAGGCGGATATGGTCTAGTTTCGAGCAAGACCTTGTGGGGTAACGTTGCTGAGCATTGTGGATTGGATGTCACAACCATTGCGTTTGTGAAGTTGGTTTATGTTAAGTATTTGACAGAATTTGATCATTGGCTAAGGGAACTACTTAAAGATGGAAACTTGGAGAATGGCGAGGGAGGTGTTGTTCGACGACTTGATTTGTTGACGGAGGAGTTGAAGACGAGGTTTAGGAGGTTGTTGTTCCCTAGGGGTCAGAAAAAGAAAGACTCGAATTTTTCTCCTTCGAAAAATGGTTGCAAGGAAGAGCTTATTTGTAAGGACAATAGTCAGGTTGATTTCGAAATGTTTACTGCTGAAAGTGTTAACAAAACCAATGATGATGACAATGTCTTTTTGGTATCTACCGAGGGGATTGTTGAGAAGGTGATTTGTAAAGCACCTGACATATCAAATAGGCAATATGATGACGACGAAAAATTCTTTGCTCGGGACGGTAAAATTAATACAACATATACCGGAGAGGTGATTCAGGGAGCTGTTGCTAAGATGAATGGCATGGCAGAAAAAGAAAACGTTTCCGTTCTAGATGGTTATGATACTACTGTGGCGTCGGGCAAGAGTGTTATTGAGGATGTAACTGTTTCTCGCAAGAGAAAAAGAGAATCTTCAGGCTTCTCAGGAATGTTGAATTGGATTAACCACGCGGCAAAACATTCTAATGATCCTGAAATTGGACGAGTTCCTGATTCTTCGAAGTGGAAAGGTAATACAAGCAACGAGTTCTGGTTCCAGGCCTTGTTGGTTAGGGAAGCAATGCTGAAGAAAAGGCATATTGATACGAATGCAGAGGAATCTAATCCTCAGGTACTTATCTGCTTCATCCTTATTCAATATAATTGGAGTGATTGGCGGATGTTTTGCCTACTATTGCTTTATCTTCAATGATTTCTTGTAGCACTGTCTGATTGCTTGTTACATGCCAGGGACCTTTAAATATGATTTCTTTATATTATTTTCTCAGAAGTAATTTAATGAGAATCATTTATATGGCTTCATTTTACTTGTGGTCGATGAATTCCTTGAATCGGTGTTACGTAATATTTAATCTTATGTTACACATGTTCTATTCAAGACTAGATAGGCGTTGTAGCTTTACTATAACCAAGTCACTTGTCACAAATTAGGCCGAAACGGTAAAGGGGTTTATTGCTTCATCATTTCTCGTAACAGATTTAGTGTATCACAACTCCAACAACCAAAAATGATATTTTATTTTTGAAGTTACGACTGCGTCCCGTTCTGTTTTCTGTTTCTTGATCTTGTGAGTCTTTAGTTTTCAATCAGAAGTACCATTAGTCTTTAGTTTTCAATCAGAAGTACCATTAGTCTTTCGTCTATTTCAATGTTCAAAAGGTACATACTACTAAAGAAAAAGATAAATTACTAGATATTTTCCAGGTTAAGAGAGGTCATGTTTGAAATGCACACATTCTGAATTGAGTTGATCGAGTTACTTTGGTTTTCTGTTTCAAGTTTAACTCGATGGGAGAGGGAAGGAAATGGTCAATGAACTTCCCTTACAGCACTATTTCTGTGCTTGCAACTCTAGCAGAACACGATGACTGAGACATTTTACGGTCTTGGTACTTTTAGAGTGATTTGATTGAAAATGACATTTAACTCAGCATGCTCCCCTGTTATAGAATTTTCACCCCTCCCTTTTCCTGGTTCTCTCTCTCTCTCCATTTCTGAAAAATAGTTACTCCTTTTTTCCCTCTTTATTTGCTTCTTTGTTATTTGGATGGGAAGTTGCTTTGTTGACAGAGTAAACAGAATGTTCTCGTCTGCAAAATTGGCATGACTTACTATTTTGGAACACTTTCAGTTTGCTGTCCTCTTGTTTGATGTGCATAGACTGTAATAAAAGACCGGCATTTCAATCATAACACTCATCTGACTTAAGTTAGCCATGATCAATTGTACGCATATATCTGTGTGCGAGTGTATTTAATTGTTATAGAGATCCCCTAAAGTTTCTTGCAACAGCTTTAGAGCTAATTCAAAAGTTTTTATGAAACAAAATGGTACTGTTTTTTCCAGATAAATCTATAAGAACGGGATATGAATTGCAGATCTTAGGTATCCCACATTGATTTAAGGAATGCATTGTTGTCACCTCATGAACTAGTTTTTGTGGATGAGTTAGGCTCCAAAGTTCATTTTTTAATATGTTATCAGAATCGGACTCATCCTTGTTCTTGGTTTACCAAATGTTAGGGCCCTCATGTTATATTGTTCATGCACCATATGTCCAGTCATGGGCATGTGGAGGGGTTTTAAGTGTTCCACATTGGTTGAAGGAATGGTGTTTTGCCTCCTTATATGGTCTTTGACAATCCTCATTTCATGAGCTAGCTTTTGTGGTTGAGTTAAACCTAAGGACCATTTTCTCAACAGTAGTCACATGTCATTGCCTTGTTGAGATGATGTTCAACTATTTGCCAATTTCTTGACTGTTTTATGCTTGTAAACCTTCCTTCTAGAACATACAGTATAAGGCAGAAATTTGACCTTGTACTATATGTCTTATATGACTTCTTATGTATCAATTTATCGAGAGCTATTTGTAATCAATTTTATCATGATGTAAACCAACAGAAGAAGCAGAGGATGCATCCGTCCATGTACGAAGAAGAAAAACTCAACAAACAACCTGCAGAAAAACTAAGATGCAGCAAAAGGGTGGTCTTCGCTCCAAATAGACAGAGTCTTTGTCCGTGTTGCAACTCATCTTCGACCTCCCAAAACATAGTTGAAACTCTTAAGAAGGAAGAAGAAGAGTATTCTCGGCCAGATCTTACTAGTGTTTTTGCGGTATCAGTGGCAGAAAAAACCGAAGATTCCGTAGATCAGAAAGTACGCCCTGAAGTTCCCATGGGTCCCTGCTACCAAGCTGAAGTCCCTGAATGGACTGGCGTGATTTCTGAGAGCGATTCCAAGTGGTTAGGCACACGAACGTGGCCCCCGGAAGTGGAAAAAACCATATCTTTGGTTGAGTTAGATCCTATTGGGGAGGGAAGAAAAAGTTCATGTGGTTGTCTAGTTCCGCAATCTGTTGAATGCATCAGGTTCCATATTGCAGAGAAGAGGTTGAAGTTGAAGCTCGAGCTCGGTACTTTGTTCTTCCGGTGGAGGTTTGACCACATGGGGGAAGAAGTTTCGCTTTCATGGACAGCTGAAGAGGAAAAAAGATTCAAAGATATGGTAAGGTCAGGTGCTACTAATTTGAAAAACAAAAACTGGAAGAACTATAAGAAACTGTTTCCATCCAGGACTAGGAATATGTTGGTTAGCTATTACTTCAATGTATTCCTTATCAAGCGTCGGAGCTATCAAAACCGGGTTATTCCAAAAGACCTCGATAGCGATGATGACGATATAGATTTTGGATGTGTTGGCGGCAGTTTTGGTTACATCAGAGTTCATGTACCAAGCCCCAAGTCTTTACTAACATGCATCCAGAATAAGGTATGCACTGATCTTGAGTAAAATGTGGTGAACTTTGTAGCTTCTGTTCTAGTTGATACCAAACAGATATGTTTTTCTTGAACTCAGCAGGCAGTTACTACAACTTGCTTGACAATTTTGACAGACAAATTGAGTGCAGTTTATGGTAAGTTGGATAGTACTAGTGGTAATTTGGTATTGAAGGCCTGATTTGGCTGAACATTAGGTGAGATGATGCAGCAAGGCCAAATACTAGTTAGTAGAAGGCACAGTGATGATCTTGTTATGTAAATGCATTATCAAAGTTTAAACTAGTTATATACAAGGATTCAAAGTTTTCTTTTATTTAGTTGTGTTAGCTACGGCTTCCTGTTAGCTACTGCTTCCTGTTGTTAAAATGCGCTACTATTGCGTATTTGATTTTTACTATCTGCATGTCCACAATGCTTTAATTTCTCGTCTGAGTCTGATCGTTTCTCATACTTTGTTTTGCTTTGCCTGATTATGTTTTGTCTTGAGCCGAGGGTCTCCCGAAAACAGCCGCTCTACCTACCAAGGTGGAGGTAAGGTCTGTGTCCCCAGACCCCACATTGTGGGATTTCACTGGGTATGTTGTTGTTGTCGTTGTTGCTTAAGCGGAAATTGTTAATTATGATATTACTCCTATTATCTTATTCTTCATGATATTACTATTGTTGTTTGTTTTAATTTGGTTATCTTCACTATTGTCGGTACTTTCCTTTTATCAGAAACAACCTCTCTACGTCTCGCAAGGTAGAGATTGAGAGGTAGAGATATGGTATGCATACACCTCACCCTCTTCAGACCTCACTTATGGGATCACACTGAGTATGTTGTTGTTGTAGTACTACTTTTCCTTCTACATAATTTTCACCATAGCTTTTACTTGTAATTGTCAAACTTTTTTTTAAAAAAAATGATTTTCTTAAGTCGCGAGTCTATTGGAAACAACCTCTCAGCCTCTCACAAGGTAGGGTTAAGGCATGTGTACACCTCACCCTCTCCAGACCCCACTTATGGGATTACAAGATCAGTTATGATCATATTCGACTTCTGACGGAAGATATAAGTAGCACACATGTGCTATAGGTTAAAATGAAAGAATGTTGCTCGAGGCAGTTTAGTTATGTCTTAATAAAATTTTAATGCACTTTAGTCCTTTTGTTTGGTACATTGGAAATTGTCAAAAAATTAATGTCTTTCATAAGCTACATGGTTTAAATCATTTAGGTGAGTAAACTACATTTCCTTAGGCGTATCTTCATAGATTTAACAAATTTTCTTCATGTTAGTGGCCTTCGTTCGTCATGAAATCTGCTCATTTGTTTTCCTCCCTCCAGATATGTGTAATCGTGGATTTATTCACTTCAAGCAAATATTTGCGATCTATAATAATAATCCTAAGAAGGTGACATTGTATATCCTCCTTATAAACTTGAGACGTAAGCAATCAATTTCTACTTCTTAAATCTTTGTATCCCCTTCTTTGGCTAATGTTAGACCTTGTTTGATTTTTTATAGTTCTGTAGGTAAACTTGACGTGTGCGTAATTTACCTACATATTCTAATATCCATTTTTCTTTGATCATCCTTAAAGATCTCTCCAAAAATAATATTTTCAGTATACGTCTTGCCACTGCTATCAGTATTAAACTTCATCTTCTATGCATAAGGAGGTGACCAAGCAATTAATTGTCTTCATCTTCATCAATTTTCTTAGCATAATCTCTAATTCACTTGCATATAAGCTCAATAGGTAGATATTTCTTTTCAATCAAACTTCTATTTCTCTTTTTCTGCTTGTATATAAGTGCATGTTTACCTGCATTAGTTATTACTTCTTTTTTAGAAATCGCTATCATGACTTTGTCGCTTTGTTTGTCTTACTTTGCTTGTGCTTGTGCTTGTGCTTGTGCTTGTGCTTGTGCTTTGTCTTGAGCCGAGGGTCTCTCGGAAACAACCGCTTAACCTACCAAGGTAGAGGTAAAGTCAGCGTACACTCTACTCTCCCCAGACCCCACGTTGTGAAATTTCACTGAGTATGTTGTTGTTGTATATAGGTGCAATGTGATGATGCTTGAGAATGATAATTGTTAAAGGCGAAAGGTAGACTAAAAAAATCAGGTGGAAGGAAGTTGTTCTAAAAAACCATATAACATTTCTGATTAATTGAGAACACATCATAATGGACGCAAAAGGACCATTCTATATATAACTAGTTGGGATTGATACATTTACATTTATGTTTGCTATTTGGTAGGAGCCTTTTTTTAATTTTGTTCTAGAGATTTTTATGTTTATAGAAAATAAAGAGAATTTGTCGTGCTAAAGAGTGTCAAACTATTTAGTATTGGAATGTAATGGTTTCAAATAGAACAAAATAAGTACTGATGATTCATAGAGTCGACTTTAACTGGTTGAGACTTAAGATAGAACTTTCTTTCTAATTCTAGGTGACCTAATTGAACAAGTATATACACCAAACCTTATGCAGGAAATATGACATTTTAATATATACTTATAATATTTCTGTTGGAAATTTGCCTTTGGCGGGAGTTGCGTCCGACCAACTTTAACGGCTTAAACACTAGTGTTACGCATGTTGGAGAATCCGGCTCTTCACACGTGCATAATCTACTAGGTAAGTAGATAACCGTAGGGCCAAGGATCGTCAAATTTCGTTGAGAAATGAAAGAGATATTGGTCCACGGAGTGAGGTGTTTGAAGCATGGAAAAGTGTGGTATTGAGATCAATTCTCCCTCATCGGTGGAGGAAGAAAGAATTGTTTTGTTTATAAGTCTCAAAGTTGGCTTGGGGTTTGGGACCCCAAGGGGTATCCCATGTGTTTAAAGGAAGGAGGACCTAGATGTGCTTCGGTTCGAGGAAAGCCCCCGCGCGCCCCCGCCCGTCCGGTCCGATCCGGGCTGTGGGTTGTGCTTCTTCTGATATTATCTTTTTGGATCAGAGTTCTTTCGTATGTACAGTTTGGTCCCTGAAGTTTCAAGAAAGTCAGATTGGGCAGAAACAGAATGTCAACAGCACTCAATTCAGCCATTTATTTTGGCTGAATTACTCTTCCTAAATGCCATCCGTTGCACATTAAATTCACCATTTATTTTGGTAAATTACTACCTCCATAATTGCCATTACTTGGCCGGTAATGACAGTAATGTGGGCAGTTCATGAGCCTCTTCTCCAACTATATAAATGACCCCTTGCACCATTGTTGACACACAGAAAAAACAGACGAAAAACAGAAACAAAGCATCAGTTCTTCCTACTACCTTCCAGCATCATTTCATTACTCAAAATTCTTCACGGTAACACTTGAGTTTCCTTTGCTCATTTGTTCAATTGCTGTTTTATCTTGAAAGACAATTGTCCAGAACGTAGAAAGGATACATACGGGGCAATATTGTCTTAAAGACAGAGTGCAAACACTCGACTCAGCATACCGAAAACTGTTCCAGTTTATTTTTCAAGTTCTGTGTAATTTTCAGGTTCTTGTTGAATTGTAATTTCAGTTCTTGTAATACTTAGTAGCTACTTGTAATTTTCCGTTTCCTGCACCTTTGTAACCAACAATTTCTTCATGGATGAGCTAAGTAACAATTTAAGAGAACTGCAAATGGTAGAATGAAACATACTAGGATAATTTATATAGTCATCCTTAACTTGTTTGGATTGAGGATGGTTGTTGTTGTTCATATCTATTAAGTTTGTCAAATAAATAAGGGAATATTTTTTTTGTGTTTTACTTTTTTCCTTTTAAAATAAGCTTACGATAATGTGAGCAATGTAATGTATGTCCATATTGACTTAGTTTTAACTATATACATTTGGTAGACTTGGTACTATACATTGGGTAGGCTTGATACTGTACATTTGGTAGGCATCAAGAGGTTTACCATCTCTATAAATAGATAGCTTAATCCTCATTTGTGAGATACACACCAACAACGAGTGAAATACAATCTCTCTCTCCTCTCTACCAAGTTATTGGTTTGCTTTTATTATTTATTTACAATTATATAGTTTCATAACACGTTATCAACACGAGTCTCTAATTTCACTACCGCCTTTCCAAGATGAGTCTACTCCATCTGTCAACAAATGTTGCTAGTTCTATCTTGAGGTTTCTTCTATCCGAGAGGTATGCTTACTAATAATTCTCTTTAGGTGAAATCACGTTTACATGCTATTAATCTAACACATATGCACTGTATGATTATTGATATATATATATGTGTGTGTTTAATTATGTCGCGGTTAAACCAATTATAACCTGTATGTATGAAATTGTGTGCTCACCGTCATGTAGTTTCAATAAAAAGCCATCATCTTGATCTTCAAAACCATGATTTTCCACTTTTCAACTTTTGGGTTTAAAACCCCAATTTTCCCCAATCAAACTCAGATAAAATCGACAACCAACGAAAATAAACTTGAAGAAATATCAAAATAAATGTTAGATACTTGCCCCCTTGTTGAGACAAGAACAATGCTGTAAAAAGCACCTCAATCGAAGCTCTAGAACTCAAGTTATGAAGAAAATAAGAAAGGAATGCACGAGAACCATCAATTTTCCTCGAAACTAAAATGGCCATAACTCCCTCATACGGTGTCGAAATTCAACGATTCAAGTTGCTACGGATCACAAATAACGATACACATCTATTCCAACAATAAAAACTCAATTCCAACATCAAATAAATATAATCTTATATTGAAATGTCGAAGGAGAGCGACTTAAGCCCACGATTCAAACACCCTAGCTTGACCAAATGAAATCCAAATCTAATTCCGAAAGTTCCTACAAGTCATAAATGATCATACGAAGCTGCTCGAAATCCCCAAACACCTAAATGGATCCGTATTGGCCCGATGTTGACCGTGGTCAACTCCAAACCACCTCAAAAGCTAGTTTCTCAACCAACCACCTTAATCACATCTGAACCTCTCGGGAACCAAACCAACGACTCGACTAAGTCATAAACCACATTTCGGAACTAACAGAATCAATGGAACTTTGAAAAAGATGCATTTTCCCCTGATGTTGACTTTGGTCAAACTTCTTCATTTCTTAACTTAAGGATTTCTAAAATATCATTTTCCTTATCCAAAACTCCTCCGAAAGTCTCGGGAATCGCATGAACTCTAAATACATTAAATTCCCTTTGTACTTTATCTTAACTCGCCAACAACTTTGAACCTTTCGACGCAAGCATGTGGCCTTATTTACTACACATCTACCAATCGAGTATCTAATAGTAAGACTTCACTATCCTTTATCAATCCAGTAGGCATCAAATCCAGCAACCCTCGTGCCTTACCAAATCCTAACGCATCTACTATACGATTCATGCATCTTACCTTGCGCAATTACCTCCAAGTCTTTACTACCTGAAATACTCATTCGTGCCATTAGTCAACAACGCTTCAACACAGTCTACCATAAGTTGCCAATAACAACCTCATGGAACATTCGCCATAGCACTTAGTTAATTACTATAGACCTACTCCTCTGAGCATACTGACAATTTCACTCGATCTGAAATATGCAAAACTAAAGCCACCATAATCCACACCTAACCCAAGAATTTCCATTGCTTTGAATCCAAATTCTCCCATTTCTCGAAGAGATACCTTACTCGTTCCAAATTATCTTAATTTCTAAATTCATACCTTCCGTTCAAATCATAACCACCATTAATGACTGATAACCTGCTGACATTCTCATATTATTTCATCAAAGTACCCTTGCCAAAATCCCTAACTGAAATAATCCTTCTTCTATATTGGTTCATAAGTTCACTTACTTGATCATCGATGTCTGAAAAACTCTTCACCCCTAGTATTAATCACATTGTCATCAATCTGTTACCGTAAATAACCCCATTGACCAACACTTTATTCGATAGTCCTTAAATAATGCTCACCCGCGAAGAACCAACCTTTACCGAACCATACACATCCAACTAATCATACATTTTTTCCTGTCCTTCAGTCAACTCCAAACTCATTATACCAGTAATTTTAGAACTTCTCAAGTACTAACCTTTACATACCAATGCCCACAAATCTCATCCAAAAACTAGATGCAACACTTGATAATCTTTCAAATATACCTCCACACTTGTCCAGCATAAGAGTTATTCCTATTAGTCGATCACTGGCTCCTATTAGCATGCGACGAGTCTAATGTACCAAAACATATACGACTTTCACACTCACCCAATACTAAACAACTGTGAAACTCACAAATCAATAATCTCTTGATTTCAATAATCCCCTATCATCACTAACCTCGAAAATGCCAAGTGAACCCCATGAACACATTTTTTAGGTGAAGAAATGCGACTGTCTATTCTACTAAGCTTCACTCATTACAAGTAACACTGCCACCTAATTTTGATTAGAAAACCATTCCCTGAAAGAACTCACACCCATTAATTCTACTCTGTTATCACGATACTGTTAAATCAGAGCCAACTCAACATTTCATAGCCTATACGACATCCGTTCATGTACACCATACAACTAATCCCAACAAACACATCAAATATCAATTATTCTCTCCCTATATTGGAGATTTATCCATCCAAAATCTCTTCTTTACACCTCCGTCCCATAGGACAAATAGGTACTCCTACCATCCCCTAAGAAGTCTCACTTTCCCACGCCTTATCACCCAAGAGGTTGCCCTTCAAGTCCATATTTCTAACTTCTCTTCGCAGTCTTAGCACGGTCAATGTCCTCTTTGTCAAATCAAATGATCTTTCCCAAGTTTACACTTGTCTTCAGATATCGACATCTATACTCTTCCAATATTGAATTGTTGACTTGCCATTGATACACGTGCGCCACAAAACTATCATACTAAACCTTGATAATGTTGAAACCTTCCCACTCCAAGCACACCTTGAGCAACCCTTCTTGTTAAACCATAATTACACTTCCCCCACTTCTGAGCAACTAACCGTCGAAGATATGCTGATCATACAATCTCCAAGGACCGAAAAGGTGAAGAAGTTTCAGATACCAATTGGAATCGACCATATACCAATTTGAATGAAGTAGCACGAAAAAAAATGAAAGAATAGAAATTTCTTAGATGTCTTATAGCCTCCCAATTATAAGTGTGACACGCAACACACCCATAAGTAGGACTCTATTAGACATTGCTCTTGTACTTATAGACTGGATAACCTAGGACTCTGATACCAACTTGTCACGTCCCAAATCGGGGAACGCGCGAGCACCTACCCTTTTCCCACCTTGTAGGTGAACCAGTCCCGTACAAATTCATCCAACAACATAAATAAATAATAAGAGCAATAGAAGTCTAAAAACATAAATATATGATAATGCGGAATACAACACTTCCCAAGTAATCTGGTGAATAGTACAAGAGATTCTATGAATATAACTGGAATAAAAATTACAACCATAATTTGAATACAACTTCTGTTTATAATTAAAATTAAACAGAGAAGTCTAGATGAACTCCATGAGATCCTTGAAGGCTAATTGAACCTCGCTCATGTATCTGCAACAACTTTACACCTTGAAAAGGGTGTTTTAAGAGTAGTATCAGTACAAACACTATGTACTTGTAGGTATCATAGGCCGACAACCGTTAGCTGACATATATAAAGTAAGAGACTAAAGAATAGACATGCTCACAATCAAGTACAACACAAAACAGTCCAATAATAACCACTCAAGTACAAAAAGATCAATATCCAAATCATAGCCTATGGTGAAGCAACTAAACTCAGGTCTGCCATGTTTCCCACGATTCCTATGAATAATTACAAACACAAGTACAATCAACAAATATGATCCATAGATGTAAAATGAGATGATGAGAATGAATGCATATGCAATGCAATGCACTGGTCAAATGTAAAATGAGATGACGCGTTCTATGCAACAAAATCATACAAGAAGTGTTCGTCGTTTGTTTTGTGTAACATTGTGAAAGACCCTGAATTTGTCTTATATACCATATACAGGAAACTTGGCACTTTACGATAAGATTCGACTGGAGAGCCTCTTGACATTTCAAGCGTCTTTTCTCTCGACCTATATGCTTTCTTGTAATTCATTCTAATCCCATGTTGGTTTCTCATGTCTTTCATGATTTGTGTTGGAGTGTATGTTGATTTCAGATTGACAAACTTGTTCTTCACCATTGTTGCAATGGTTACTGAAGTAGCATGACGTTGTCACAACATTCCTTCCAAAATGGGGCAAGTGTGAACATTCATGAATTTTCTCACCTTGAAAACGTTTGATTTATGTAGAGTCGAAGATCTAAAAGCCCAAGTGCATCTTTCATCGGTACGTTTAAGAGAATACCTATTTTTGGAAACACATAAATGATAATGTGCAAGTTCACTTGAAATATTATTTTTATACAAATTTTATACAATAATTATATATATTCCATACAATAATGCTTTGATACAATTTCTACACATATTAGTATACAAAGACATACATATATGATACAGAAATGATACATATAAAATGATAAGGTGCACATCAGGATGAAAATAATGCTTTGATACAATGTTTATACATTAATGATACATATTACTATACAATAATGCCTTGATACATATTCTATACGACAATGATACATTTTTATACATATTTCTATACAAGGATGATATAAAATGGATACAAAAATAATACATATAAATGATAATTGTGCAAGGTCCTGAGGAAATAATGCTTTGATACATATTCTATACTACGATGATAAAGTTCCTATACAAGGATACATATTCTACACCACAATGATACATATTTTTATACAAAATGGATTAAAAGATAATACATATAAATGATAATTGTGCAAGGTCAGGTGAAATAATACTTTTGATACATATTCTATACTACGATGATACCATTTTTATACAATGATATATATTCTATACTACAATGATATAGTTTCTATACAATGATACATATTCTATATTACAATGATACCGTTTCTATACTACAATGATACATATTTCCAGACGATATTTCTGTACAAAGACGATACAAAAATGATACAAATATGACACCTACCTTGAATTTAGATGATTTTTCGACCATAAACTAAAATCTTTGTTGTATTGCGTAGTGCTTCATTACACTAGGTATTGTATCCTTGTCCCAATACAACTGACCTTCTGCAATTTTCTTATGAAGTGGATCCTTTATTATTTTTTTCTCATTTACTGTATCATGAAAATCATCTTCACTTCCGTAATCAAGCGTAACAGTATCACCAGTATTTACTCCTTTTATCGCCATTGGAGGATCCCGTACTCCTATTTTGTGATGGTGTATAACAGTTGAAGTTGTTCCCACAAAGTTAGCATTCGAACATTCATCAACATCTTTCATGGTTATGCATAATGGATATTCATTGATATCTATGTTTTACTTCTTCATCACCATATAAAATTTGACACTCATATCATTGTATATAGGAATTGATCTAGACCTCACCAAATACTTAATCTCCATTATAGTTGTAGATGATTCCTTACCTAATTGCTTATATATCCCATCAACAAAATAGTTATAACTATAATCCGAATTAATCAAAATTTCGTCAATACTATAATTCTCAAATTCAATGTTGCTCACCCAATTACCTCCCTGTTGAATTAATATTGGGACCAAAACTGGAGTGGAATTTGAAATTGAAGTCATTATGTCGAATCAATTGCGCAATTTCAGAGAATTCAACTCAAATTAGCTGATTTTTTGGACGCAATTTGCATGAAAACTATGAATCTGTACGCTTATTTTTGTGGCCGCAATTTTTGGCTAGACATTGGGTTTAATTTTGGGGCTAACAAATGGGTTTTAACTCATTATTGGGCCATCTGACTGTCTTTAGTTTGGGTCGGATGGCCAATTATGTCCTTGCCTCTATTTTAATGGATTAAAAACAGAATTGAAGTCATATTTACCCAATAAAAATATGAGTGACCCAATGCACCAAAATGTGGGTTAAATGAGTTATGTTTTTAAATATGGGCTTAAATTGCCACCTCTAGTGTATATATATATATATATAAATCACTTTTCATCTCTTAAATATCTCACGTAATTAACATTCCGTTTTCATGAAGAATAAGGATAATCAAATTTAACATATCAAAACAATAATATTTGGTAAAGACAATAGTTACAAGAGTGTTAACATACATTTGCCACTTTATATACATTAACATCTGCCAATTTTGAAACTTGTTCTAAGTCGATTCTTAATTTTCCCAAGGTTATAAATGCTTGTCCTAAAGAACGAGAAAAGGAACTCTAGATTTAAATCTTAGGATAACTAAATTCCAATCCAGTCTCCCAAGGCAACAAGTAATTAAATTCAGTTCTATAGCCAGTGGCGGATCCACCCTTCAGGGTGAGTGCCACGCCACCGTAGGGTTGGCAAAATTTTACAGAACATAGCTACATTTTGTGTTTTTTAGCCAATACATAATACATACGCATGATTTTAGCTGATAATTGTCGCCTGATACACCTCTTTCGCTTGATAAATCTGATCCATCTGATACAACAATTATAGCAATATTTCGTAAATATGCAAACTATAGCTACATCTCGTAATTACACTCTAAATTATAATTATTTATGAAATTTTCTCTTTTTCTTTATCTTGGTGTATTGACTTCAGCGATCAGAGAGGGAGAAATTATTTATCAGTCTATTACAACGTCACTGGAACTCTGGAAGTATTTAACATCTCATCCCACGACAACCCTTGTTGACAAGCTTGCATTAGTAAAATCAAATAGGTACCCTTTATGATATTGCTTCTTATCTTAGATATATATAGATAGAGAAAAGTGCAGAAATCCATTAAGTCTAAATGTCCAGATGATTTTATAAGGAATCAGGACACAATAACAGTACAATTTAAATGACAGAAACAACAGAACTATTTCCTTCAAGTAAACCATGGGCAAGATAGGTTTATCATAAGAGAAGTTGATATCATGTACAGACATTGGGGTTTTATAATATTGTCCAATCCCTTAGGGATCTGCTTTGCCAGCAATTTCGTCGTCGCTGGAAGCATCTTCTTCTTCACTCACCTCTTCATCACTAGATTTTTGTTCAGGTGCAGCCCCAGCATCTTCACTCTTTGCGTACTTCTCGCAATACTCTGGAAAAATATTTTAGGCCATAAGTAATGAGGTAAATTCAGCTGGTCTAAGAAGTTTGATACTAATATCACAGCACAAGGTTGAATACATAAAAAGCACATTATGAACAGTCAAAACTTTTACAATCGATCCACCCAATCCAACTACTGTATATCTTTGACATGATAAAGCATTGAGATACGGAAATACCAAAATTTGTATCTAATGGAAAAATAGAGAAGCATCAGTAGACATAAAAGAAAACACAGCTGTTTTGTCTGTTAAAGTGGACATCCGTTTTCTAATGATTCAAGAAATGTTCCGGTAAAGACACAGTCCCGTAACAACCAACTCCCCAACACGTCAAGGGAATAAGAGAGATAGTATATCTCGCGTAGTGGGAGAAATACTTCAATTTTTTCTAACTAATGCAAGTACTATGTGTTAATGTTTTTTCTAACTAATGCAAGTACTATGTGTTAATGTTTTTTCTAACTAATGCAAGTACTATGTGTTAATGTTGTCATCCAGTTTTTGGTGTCACAATTTATGGCAGTGGTTTAACCATTGGGCCCAAGAACTAATAGACTAAGTATCCTTAAAAGACAGCATTAGACCGTCTAAGCACCCGTCTTGGGCATTTCAAATTCAAAACACCCTCACATATTTGCTGGTAACAGGGTTGATTTCGCGGTCAAGATAGTGTTGGAAATTTGCCTTTGGCGGGAGTTGCGACCGACCAACTTTAACGGCTTAAACACTAGTGTTACGTATGTTGGAGAATCCGGTTCTTCACACATGCATGATCTACTAAGTACGTAGATAACCGTAGGGCCAAGAATCGTCAAATTTCATTGAGAAATGAAAGAGATATTGGTTCACGAAGTAAGGTGTTTGAAGCATGGAAAAGTGTGGTTTGGGATCAATTCTCCCTCATCGGTAAAGGAAGAAAGAATTGTTGTGTATATAAGACTCAAAATTGGTTTGGGGTTTGGGACCCCAAGGGTATCCCATGTGTTTAAAGGAGGGAGGACCTAGATGTGCTTCGGTTCGAGGGAAGCCCACACGCGCACCGCCGCCGCGCGCCCGTCCGGGTCGTGGGATATTATCTTTTTGGGCCAGAGAACTTTGCCAGAAGTACAGTTTGATCCCAGAAGTTTCAAATGTACAGTTTGGACCAGAATTCTTTCAGATGTACAGTTTGGACCAGAATTCTTTCGGATGTACAGTTTGGTCCCTGAAGTTTCCAGAAAGTCAGAATTTGGACAGTCAGAACAGAAACGCCAAGCACTCAATTCAGCCATTTATTTTGGCTGAATTACTCCTCCTATAATGGCCAATCCGTTGGTCTTTCTCACCATTTATGTTGGTGGCTTTACTACCTCCATAATGGCCATTATTTGGCCAATAATGGCAGTTATGGAGGCAGTTAAACAGTCCCTCCCTCACCTATATAAACAACCCCTTGCACCATTGTTGAGGACACTTACAATACACGAAAATACACAGGCAGAAAAACAGTTCCTCCTACAACTTCCAAGCATCATTTCATTACCCAATATTCTTCACGGAAGCATTTGAGTCTCCTTTGCTCAAGTGTTCATTTGTTGTTTTATCTTGGGAGACAGTTGTCCAGGACGTATAAAGGATACATACGGGGCAATATTGTCTTAAAGACAGAGTGCCACACTCGACTCAGCATACTCCAAAAACATAAAACAGTTCCAGTTTTTCTTGTTCAACATCTTTGTAATTTTCAGTTTTCTAGTTGAATTGTAATTTCAATTCTTACATTAGCAGTTACTTGTAATTCCCGTTTCTTGCACCCTTTGTAACCAACAGATAGTGTGGTCACAAACATGCAAGAATTGTCCCGTTATCAGTATATTAGGTTCTTGCATAACTTACAACTTAACTTTGTTTCACAAAGACTCTTGCTATGTAGAGACAAGTAATAGAAAGATTTCATTATAAAGACCAGTGGCGGATCTATACTAGACATTGTAGGTCTATATATATGTGAAAACAAAATTGATACATACACAAAGAGCACAATGATTTCGCCACTGGTAAGGATAGTATTATTCCACACTTTATATGCTAAAAAGGATGTAGTAAGTGCTTTTGTCTTGGTATTAGTTATTAGTGCATATACTTGCTTTCCCTAAATTATTTTATGCCCTTTCCATCATAACCTTTTATAGTGTGTACACGTTGTAGAAACGATCCGCGAAGGTCGGAGAGTTAAGGATGGGAGTGGATAAGAAAAATGGTTCCTAACGGTAAGAAAGAGAGCCAGAAAACTAAGACTAGAAAAGTAGTTGTTATTCCCAAAGTAGGTCAAAGGCATAACATCAACATTGTAATAAAGTTGGACACATCATAAGTCAGAATATCGTCGATTGTACATTGGCAAAGATACCAAAATCATTCAGTTCAAGGATTTCTTTAGCTCTGGTATTGCAGGTCAAGCTCAGAATGTACAGATTCAATCACACCCTGACAAGCCATAGCCAAAACATCTAGGAATTTTCCAGAGTCAGCCTTACAGTTTATTTGAAGTACCAGGAAATTGACAATTTCTTTACTCTGCTTAATATTCTTGTTCCTTCCACAAGTTTCTGTTCAACCATCATTTTTTCCCTTTCCTAAGTGAGATATAACATTAATATCATTTCCTTAATGTTAGCTACAATACATGGGAGTTGGAAGGTGCACCAAATAGACCAAAGAAAATTGTGAAACCAATATGTCAACAATCAGCGAAAAGGGGAAGAGTGCATCCATAATCAACAATCTTGTATACCATGTACAGGTAAAACGAAGGTTCAGATACTCGAATAGGAGTGGTTAGCAAAAGGGCTGGGGCTACTCCAACACTCTCCTTCCCTCAGCAAGATCCACAGATCCAGAGAGTTGGGATGTATCCATAATGCTGTCCCTACCGACCTTGGAGATGCTAAAATACAACACTTAACTCAGAGAAGGTCAACCAAATCCCCCCTCTCTCTGTTGCTTTATGTATAGTTTCGTTGCAGCCCACTCGGTCCATCACAAAATCCATGACAGTGGGTGCACTTATTTCTTACATCAAAAAGCAACTCATTGCAAAGAAAAGAAGATGCACCCTTGGAAGTGCATTGGACTAATTCAACGATAGTTTTCCCACTATATATAAGTGTTTCTGTATAGACAAACTGTCACTTGTGGACTCATCCATAGCGGTACCTCTTAGATGACCCAAGCAAGTCATTAAGAGCTATTGGATGGATCCTCTAACTGTAGTTACTTAAGGTCCAGTAGTGGACAGGTGAGACCCAAGGGCCATTTTTTAACAGTCTAACAAAATATATCAAACTGAATATTCTTTGGCCAAATATGAGCTTTAGTATTTGAGCTCACTGCTATGCAAGGGATTTTGCAACCAAGGATCATCACAAGATTCTCCACTGAACAAGACGATGTTATAGTGACAGGTCCGCTATAAGAATACTTCACATTTATCTCTTTCAATTTGGGCTAATTACATTCCAATATTCGCAACTAAGCTAGGAACACTAACGTATGTCTGTTACGGCAAATTACGGGTTCTCCAAATTCTCTTTATCATACTTTTTGAAAAGGATTTTTTTTTAAAAGGCTCTATATCATACTTATCACTATAATAATATACAAGTCCTAATTAAAAAAGAAAAACATACAAGTCTCTAACTCAATTAAAAAGATTCCTGGCAAACATCGAATTTTCTACAAGAAGTTCTGGAAAAGCTTCCAAATTATCACAGCTCACTCAAGCAAATCATTACACCACATCCTAAGCAGCAAAAAAAAGTTGGTGATAGCCAAGGCAACTAAAATATGGATATGTTACATACAAGGCATTACAAAGTCAAATCCACTGCAAGTGCTAGATTGATAATTTGAAGGTTTTTACCTTTAACCCTTTGATCATAAGTAGTACGATCACGCATCATGAGAGCTGCGGCCTCTCCATTCAGGGGATCTGATGGGTTCGGATATAGAAGAAGTTGTGGAAGAAACACTTCAAAAACATTTACAAGATCTGCAAAAACATGAAAAAGATAAACACAAGCTGTTGAACCCAAAAGAGAGTAAAAAAAAAAAAACTTAGAAACACAAAGATATGTAGAATGCCAACTACCAAACATGGGGCTCCAGGTCTGATTGATAACATCCAAGCAGACTGAACCTGACCTGTAAATTCAATGAACATGAAAATGTAGATTCAGAATGACCTCTTTCACAGGTGTCAAATTCGATATCAAAATATGAACTACTCCCTCCATCCCAATTTATGTGACACTCTTTCCTTTTTAGTCGGTCCCAAAAAAAATGACACCTTTCTATATTTAATATAATTCAACTTTAAACTTTCCATTTTACCCTAAATGAGATGATTTATAGCCACACATATATCTAAGGCTTACTTTAGACCACAAGTTTCAAAAGTCTTATGTTCATTCTTAAGCACTGTGGTCAGTCAAGTGCCTTCACATAAATTATAAATTGGAACAGAGGGAGTAATAAGCAAGATAGGTTGCAGCACCACTCACATTTCATCAACATTTGGATGGTAAATCCTGTTAACAAAACCAATGGATGGTGACTTGTAAGGATAGGCATCTGGGAGCTCTACCCTCACTTTCCATACACCTCCTTGATAAGGACCTATTGTAACCATTAAGAAACAAGATTGTTAGAAACAACCAAAGATAACTAAACCTCAGCACGGATGATTTCACTGTGCATATCTCATATGCAATCACATGTCAATGTATGGCATATCAATATCAATAAAAGTGAGCATCAGCTAAACATATCATCCGACATGCAATCAGCTCTAAACGAAGCCTAACATGGCAACAATAATATATCGTATTTATTATCAAAAAAAATCATACAGTATTCTCTAGCATGGAAACCCTCTTGAGTTACAATCAAATCAAGCAATTGAAGCTATCAGCTGACAATAAATCCTTATTCAGAAAAATCAACAATTTTGCATGCTATCACTACAGGAGCAGTTAACTTATACTAAAATACATAAATCTTTACAAAGATTCAGACATAGAACATAATCTAAATTAGCAGCAACAAAACAACAGTGAACATAAAATGTGATCAGTTCTCTACAACAGGAATGAAATGGCTAGTAGAGTAGACTAGAGTAGAGTGCATACAACAGATTCATATAGATGATCCCAAAGAGTTTGCAATTGAAGCAAATATGATGGATTCATAGTGCTCTACAACATGAACCAAACATTCACATAAAAACAAGTTTTTGGGTGCAAATTGAACTTCACAGCAACATGAGTTTTCTTCTTGTTAGTGAAAGTCTCAATCTTTGCTGCCATGTGACATGACAAGGAGGTCACAGGTTTAGCTGTGGAAACAGACTCATGCAAAAATGCAGGGTAAGTTGCGTACAATAACCGTTGTAGTCCGACCCTTCCACGGTCCGGCCCGGACGTAGTGGGAACTTAATGCAGTCTGTCCTAGAGAAAGTCACTATCTTTAGAGCTAAATCAGAACAGCTAACCAAGAAAGGATCAAACCCAAAAACAAAAAGTGCACACGCAAAAAATCATTAAAAATGAGCAAAAAGAGTAAGAAATGTGTAAAGAAACAGATTATTACTCTCTTTGGGTCCATGATATTGGACATAAAATTCTTGCATTCCATCATTGATCATCTCCACTTTGTAGTCACTCATCATCCTAAAAAAATTCAAGAAAATAAATACCCACTTAAATATAAACAAAACTAAAAAAACCCATCAATAAAAAAAAAATTGAGTTTCAATTTTACAGTTTCATCAGGTCCATCTCTCTGCGTTTGCTAGGTGAAGACATGATTTCGATTACTTCCTTTTTTTCTTTTTTTTCGCTCTTTTTGTTTTTATAGATTGAAATAATAGTGATGCACTGCAATTTGGATTTGGTTTTTAGGTATATATATATGTGTGAAGAACTGAGAACAAAATGTAAAGAGAAGTTCTATAGGGCGGTTTTGGACATGATGGGTAGGAATAGGGACTCGTTATGTTATTATTTTCAATGGCTAATTTTCACTTTTGAGACCTTCTACTATCACGTATTTACACTTTTGACCCTCTCTTTTTACAAGTTTTTATTTCAGTGTAGTAAGCCTCATAACTTTACTCTAAAAGTTTTAATAATTTCTATTTTTAGAAGTGTAAAATATCAAAGGCATAAGGTATGGTGTCTAATGACTTGGGGAGAAAGTAATTATAAGAGATAAACTAGAATTTTATTACTACAAGGCAAATCCGGTTAAATTTAAACTGAAAGTTCTTTGAGAGAATTGGATCGTTTGATTGTTGGTTATAGTTATACATGTTTTAGTAATGCATGAATTAGTTATGAAGAAATTTATGTTGTATTTTATTTTGAGATTAGTTATGCATTAGTTATTTATGTATTAGTTATTTCGTCTTCTATCTTGCATAAAAGATATAGAAATTCTCTCATAACTTATACATTTATTAATTGTGCGAATTTCTAAATTACAAACCAAATATTATATTAAATGTGTTGAATTTTATATATAATAAAATAATGCTATCAAATATGATATTAGTTATGCAGAATTTCATACATAAATAACATAGCTCCTAACCAGCAACCAAACAACCCCTTAATTCTTGGACATTTATTATGCCAATGAATATTTAATTTCTTTGTTGTGATTTGAATTTACTTTGAAATTATTGAGTTTTGTAAGTTATCGGAATAGCTATTATGGCCGTGGAAGAAAACATATAAGAGATAATTATAAAGTAATTACAAGGCGCACAAACTTGGACCAAATTTAATTTGTTGAAATTTAAAATTTTATATTTTTATGTCGAGTAGATTTCATTCGTTGTCACTTATTAAAGACATTCGTGTGAATATCGAGTTTGAAAGTTATGATAATAATTATCAATACTACATAATAAGATACTACATTATTTCTGTGTGGGATAAATCTACCATATCGGTGGAAAAAGAAAGAATTGCTCTTTTTATAAGTCTCAAAATTGGCTAAGGGTTTGGAACTCCAAGGGTAACCCATGTGTTTGAAGGAGGGAGGACCTAGGCGTGCTTGGGTTCGAGGCTAAGCCCACACGCGCGCCGCCGCCGCCCGCCCATCCCGTCCGGTCCGGGCTTGGGTCACGGGTCGTGGGCCTTGGGCTTCTTCTGATAGACCCCCAAATTGTTTAATATTTACAGTTTTGGTAATCATGTCTTAAAGACAGAGAGTCATCTCTCGACTCAGCCACAGTTGTAACAATTCAGATTTAGTGTTTCTTGATTTCAGGTTATCAAGATTCAAGACTCAACAAGCTTGCGGCAGTTTCTGAATATTGGCTTGTTTGTTTATCCTTTCGAACACTTGTAATATTTATTTACTTCCCTTCCCGTACTGCTTTACATATCCAACAAGTTTAAGACAAGATTGTATTAGTGTTCGAAAGATGTCGGTCGAAAGTTGTGTGATCAAATCTGGATATGTCTGTGGTTTTCTGGTAGAAGAGACTTGTGATTATGCTGTTGAAGGTCAACGTGTTCATGGTGTCACCGCTCCTGAGAGTGGTGGGAACAAGCGCCCACGAGAGGCTGAGGATGCCAACTGGGACAAGAGAAGAAGGCTGAAGATGTGGTTCTATCCTGTAGCATAAGGCCTATATCTATCCCAGACAAAGGATCCGAATTATGGTAGGGAGGAAATGGACACTCAGTCCGTCGAAGTGACTGAAGTGGGCCAGAATCCGAAATTGGGATAAGTAATTTTTCTTCCTTGTCAAGAATACGATTAAATGATGTCTGATTAAAAGGGGCTTAAAGTAAGGAGGAATATGAAAATGTTTTCACGAAATAATTTATATTCCTTATGCTTTAAAATCAGAAGTTTAATCTCATCTTCCTTCCCGTTTAAAGATTAGATTTTGTAAACGACTTAAAAAGAGCCGTTCTTTTTAGTGTAATTATTAAAAGTGTGTAAAGTATGTTCGCACATACGAGGGAAAAAAGATCCACTGACTGTAAATTGTTACCACTCTTAAATAAGCGCCAAAAATTGTTCGGGCACCAATCTCAAGAGAAGAAGACTAAAAGCTAAAGACGTTGAACATGTCACACTATTTGGCAGAAGATTCTTCATAGAATGATATTGGACACTCAGTCATACAAAGCCTACGGGCGATTGGAGTGGGGCCAAAAATTCCTTTGATAGGATGATATTGGACACTCAATCATACAAAGCCTACGGGCGACTGGAGTGGGGCCAAAATTCATTTGATAGGAAAAGTAATGGACACCTAGTGAGGTGGACCAGAGTTTCCAGGTCTTAAATGATCTGAAGGCCAAAAGAAAGGCAGAAAAGAAATTGGACACTCAATCTGCCAAAGCAACTAGAGTGGGCCAGAGTATCCAGATCACATATGATCCGGTTACGCCCTAACCACGGGCAATAGGTTGTTCACGTAAAGTAACGTCACCTCTAAAGTAGAAGGGGTTGGAGAGGTTGTCCTCAATAGGACTTCAGGGAATGGAATCACTCTAAAATGAGGTGATACATGTCTCAAACTTGGTTTAAGAGACGCTGTTGGTCAAGCTGATTTGAGACTAGTCCAACAAATTTGTAATAACTAAGAATGGTATAGTATGTTTGTAGCCAAATGAATTATATATTTGTAATCTGTGCATCTATGCCATCATAGATTAAGACACGTTAAATAGAAAGTCATTCAAAAGCTAATGAAGTTGAGATTGTTGCCTTCTGTCGACATAAACCCTCAAAATGAATGTGAGGTAAGCGAAGAGGCAAAATCACCTTTCCAAGTTCCGTCAAAGGAATAGCGAAAGAAGCACCGCTCCTCTAGAACTTAGTCACACCTACATGGGTGATTTGAAGTTTATACAAAATAGAGGGGGGAGACAAGTACTTTGTGACCTTCATTGATGATGGTACAACGTATTGTATCCTTTGTTTGTTGAAAAGCAAAGATGAAGTTGTTGAAGCGGATAAGCGCTACAAAGCAGAAGTTGAAAATCAACTAAGCCTACGGATTGAAGAATTCGTAGTGATAGAGGGGGAGAATGTGAAGCATCGTTCATTAAATGACTGTTCATTACTCACCTCAGTCCAACGGTGTTAGCCAAGCGCAAAGGCGTACGCCTAAATTATGTGGGGCAAGGCGATCCTTACCGCTAATGCGATTCTCAACAGAACTACGCATAAGAATAAGGATAACCCTCCCTGTGAAACATGGAAAGGATCTCACATACAAATGTTGTGATGCGGGGTGGCTTGGTAGAGGTTGAAATACCGAAATAGGTCAAGTTGGACATAAGACTGTAAATTGCATATCCACTGGATCTGCAAATAACAGTAATGCTTATCGCCTCTTGGTGTCAAATAATGCTGAATTCTTTGAAGATAACTTTCCTTGAAAAGGAAAAAGAAGTAATTGCTCAAGGTTAACAAGAACCCGCGAGGGCCAGACTGTCCGGAACTAGACGTTCTATATCTACAAGACTCGGAAGTTGTTGTCTATCCGGAACATAATATTCCAGATTTATAGAACTCAGGGATTCTAGATGTTGAACCGAGACGGAGCAAAGAGGGTACAAAGACTTGTTCCAGGCCTTCTAGCTTGTATGGTTGAGAATGAACCATGGACAATTAACAAATAATTGTCATCTCCAGAAGCGCTGCTTTGGAAAGAAGCTACAAAGAGAGAAATAGATTTCATCATATAGAACCATACTTGTGTAATGGTTGATCTTCCTCCGAAAAAAGAACCTTTGGGTTGTGAAAAAAGGATACTCAAAAGTGAGTACAAAGTAGATGGATCTACTGACGAGTATAAGGCCTCGGCTACTTGTACATGTGCTTTCCTGTGAATAGCTTAACATCCAGGGCCATTGCAGTCTTGCATGGCATGGATATTGAAACAGCCTTCCTAACCGGAGAGTTGGAAGGGGATGATCAGAGTTGGTTTGCTGGACTGTTGGGCTTCTTCTTGAACTTTCATTTTGGTCCCTAAAATGTTTACATTTTGGTCCTGAAAGTTTCAGATAAAATAGAAACAATAAATCAGACTACAGAAACATTGACTCTAAAGTTAGAAAGCCAACAATTGGAAAATCAACAGTCTAAAAGTGGAAGTTATATTGAAACAAAAGATACGGGTATCACAGATGACATCTTAGGAATTGGATTTCTAAGACATCTAACGGACTGGTCTAACTCCAAACTCAGTTGTGAGATAATTGACAGTCTCGTTGAAGGCACCAATGGATATGAATCATAGAACTTATTGGAATCATGGTGCACTCATAGACAAAGAGCGATATGTGTAGGTCACATGTAGTTCAATGTATTGTACACACTACAATCGACCTGGTATCGACCTACAAAGCATATCAGTTGAACTAAGGATCACTCGTGATTCTGGAAATAATCGATAGAAGGCGTTAAGTCGGATATGACGATATCTGAAATATTCGCTTATCTACGGATTATGGTATTTCTAGATGTCCAGCGGTTCTGGGAGAACACATTGATGCAAACTGGACATCATATATGAAGAACACCAATGCCACAAGTAAATGTGTATGGTGGGTCTTGGAAAATCCTCTAAGCAAACTTGCATCAGCCGATTCATGATGGAATCGGAGTTTATCATTTTATACAAAGCATGAAAGAAGTTAAGTAACTTCATGACTCTTTAAGCAGTTATACAATGTGGCTAGCCGGTCGGCTTCAGGAAGGACACGGATGACGGTGTCTGGACATATTTGTCAAGCTCTGTCAGAGACATAAGACCGTATGGCAGTTGATCATCACGGGTGTCACTTCCTTGATTACTAATCAAAGGATATAACTGGACTACCCGAAGATCAAATGTTCTGCATGTCTAGGGGAATGGGCTTAAAACCCAAACAATACGAACCTTTGCGGTGGTAATCCAACCATACTGACTGGAGATCCCAAGAATTTGGATCAATGTGAAAACTAAGCTGTAAAAAGGTTCATTTGAGCGCTTCGGTAGAAGCAAGAGCACTTCAGATGATGATTTCTGTGAGGAAACATGAATCCAAAGTTGTTCCCGCGATAGACATTAAAGTGATACCTGCATGGTGGGCAAAGGTTAGGCTTCCAAACCTTTAACGATCCTCAAACGGTTGAGGTTGAGGTTAATGTTGGGAAAACTTTTAATGATTCCTAACACTTGTGAAGTGGGGTATAACAGGATACTTTGTAGGAGATCACCTATTTAAGTGCGAGGACAGTCCGCCTCAAATGAACGCACTTAAGAATCCAAGTGTGTCCATGGCCACAACGGACAGAACAATAATAATAAAAATGAATAAGGGGAGTTATTGTGTTGGTATCATTGTCTTGGCATACACTAAACACTAACGGTTCAAGACATCACGTTCACCACGCAGTAAGTAAGTCCGGTGGTATTCAACTAGGGAAGGTTCAAAGCAGAAGCTACCTCTCCTGATGCAATATCTTTTCGCTGAAAGATTGCTGAAAGTAGGCACCTTGTGTGCGCGCCAAAATCTCTTTCAAGAGGGGATTGTTGGAAATTTGCCTTTGGTGGGGAGGTGCGTCCACCCATATTTAATGACTTAAACACTAGGATTCCGCATGTTGGAGGCTTTATCTCTTCACACATGCATAATCTACTAAGTGAGTAGATGATCGTAGGGCCAAGAATCATCAAATTTCGTTGAGAAATGAAAGAGATATTGGTCCACGAAGTAAGGTGTTTGAGGCATGGAAATATGGTGTGGGACAAATCTACCACATCGGTGGGAAAATGAAGAATTTCTCTCTTTATAAGTCTCAAAATTGGCTAAGGGTTTGGGACCCCAAGGGGTAACCCATGTGTTTGAAGGAGGAAGGACCTAGGCGTGCTTGGGTTCGAGGCTAAACCCACACGCGCGTCGCCGCCGCCCACCCGTTCGAGCTCGGGTCGTGGGCCTTGGGCTTCTTTTGATAGCCCCCCAAATTATTTAATATTTACAGTTTGGTCCCTAGAGTTTCTAGAAAGATGAAATTTGGAACGACGGAAAGCAGAAAGTTTCGGCCTGCCGTTTGGGTTGGTTTTTGGAACGTTAAAAACTCCATTAATCTGCCCATAACTCCTCCCTAAAAGCTCTTTTATGTTGCACATTAAATTAGCCATTACTTGGCTGATTAACTCCCTCACTAATGGCCATTACTTGGCAGTTGAGAAGTCCCTCCCCTTGTGCTATATATTGAAGCCATTTGGCTCAATTGTTGAGACTACACACTATATACTACACAGAGACAAACAGAAGAGAAAATAACACAAATTCTGTCCAAAACGTGAGCAGAAACAGTGGACTAAAACAGAAAACTCTTTCTTCCTTTTCCATTCTTCAGCAAGTCGTTTCGTGTTTGTTATCTTCGTCAGAATCAACCTATTTGCTTTATAGTGTTAATTAGTTGTTGTTTTATCTTGGGAGACTATTGCCCGTTAACGTAAAAGCATATATACGGGGCAATCTTGTCTTAAAGACAGAGAACCATCTCTCGACTCAGCCACAGTTGTAACAATCCAGATTTAGTGTTTCTTGATTTCAGGTTATCAAGATTCAAGACACAAACAAACTTGCGGCAGTTCTGAATATTGGCGTGTTTGTTTATCCTTTCAAACACTTGTAATATTTATTTACTTTCCGTATTGCTTTACATATCCAATAATGTTCCCATTGTAGCGAGCATAATAGAGTGTTCCAACAAAAGAAGACATTGGATAAGTAGAAGAAGATAAAAAAAATTAATAGCACCTAAGTAGTAGTAATAATACAGAAGCATATGAAGAAGTGTGTAGACATTGGGAACTAAGAAAATTGTTTACCTTTTTTTTTTTTTGGGTTGCTATGAAACCTACAAGTGTTGAGTGGCTTGAAATCCGATTAAAGTGCATCCAAATTTATCCCCATACTTTTAACTTCTTTTTCTCTATAAAGTCAGCTTAGTGCATTAAATTTTTATTATGTGCGGGGTGTGAAAAAATGATCAAATCACAAGAATTTATTATACACAATTGATGAATAGATGGATAGTTTTTAGGTTTTATTAAATCGAAACTAGGAAATTGATAAAGAATTTGATTAAAGAAACGAACATTTACATTCTAGAAGCAAGGTCTATTTATGATATTTGAGATTATATATTGACGTAATAACAAATGGACATAAATATAGACGTATTAAGTGGCTCATTAAGCGATGTGCTTAGTGTACCAAATTGCTAAATTGATAAAGGAAAACAACGAAGATTAATAAACTTGCTTGCTGTACAAATCTTCAAAACTAGTCTTTTATAATCAATTGCATTTATCTTGCATAAATTTTGCACTACAAATAAGCAAAACCCTGAACTTTAATTAGAGAATCTTATTTTGTGGCTTAATCTTGATAACAATTTTGGCTGTTTGGCTGGCATTCTCTAGTCCACATCTTGCTAGAGATCAAATACATGATTTGGACCTAAGTTATTTAGCTCTATTAAAACTTGTATCTTCTACTTTCCCTCTGAGCGCTGATTACTTTCATTGGCGGAGCCATACACGATGTCGGGGTTTCAACTGATTAATTTTTTTGGTTGAAAAATTATAATATTAATAAATAAAAATTGATCTGTATATATAAATTATTGAAATCTCTAAACATAAGAGAATTACAAAAAGTTCAAAATTTCCTTAATGAAATTTCTGCTTTACAGATCGTTGCCGAATTATCTCTTTTGACCTAAAAAAATTATATATGCTAGTTTAACTTCAAAACCCCTGAAATAGCATCAAGACAAGACAAGACAAGAATCACAAGATACTCAATATCAGATACCAAATCATGATATTAAAAGATTTCATCTTTTTATACAAGAATGGAAAAAGGGATTAATGCAAAGTCAACTAATATAAAAAACTGGTAAATAAACCAAGCAATATAAATGATGCATGAAATGAAAATAAAAAAGATAAAACTAGTACTAGTATTTTCTTTTGGTTTCTCACCTTATGTCCGGTATTTATTTTTGATATCCGATTAATTTAGATTTACATTGCATAAGACTGATTAAAGAGAAAGTTAGCGCTTTCTAAAAGAGATTTTCTTCATTCTCATGACTAAAACTCAAAATTCCTGATTAAAAATATAAAAATTATATCAATTCTATCACAACCTTTGCTAATAAGAAAAAAAGAAAAGAAAACTATGGTTATCAAGTGTAGAGCTCCCTTCAATCCAAACAAGGATCCCAGAAGGGTAATTGAAGCTCCTGATATATGCAAACCACAAACCTATCATCCAAACAATGATAGGACTGAGGGATCCATATATCAGCAGCTCAATCTTCCCACTTAGATCCTCTTTTGGACTTCAAAAGAGCTCCACCTTTAAAAACCCTAATAAATCTCCAACTTCACAAACATATAAACAAACTAGAGCTTAACAAGTTACAGTTAACTATATGAATCTTCATTTTTTTTTTAAAAGTCACCTCATTTAATATAATAAGCTCGTTCTATGTTGCAAAAATTCATCGTGAATTCACAATTCATGACCTCCACAACTCTCCTCCTGTATCCGAACTTCGAACCAATGATATGAATTTATGACCTCCACAACTCTCTCCTGTTGTATCCAAACTTGGAGCCGATGATATGTGCAAACTCAAGCAGACAGGAAAATTCACAAATATCGAAATAAATAAAGAAATAAATTAAACTTAAATATATATATATACCCAACTCTCACCATCTCAGTTCTAAGACGGACTAGAAGTATCCCCAAACCTTGTTTCTTGACCTTAGAAAGAAAGAAAAAGAGAAGGGAGCTCAAGAAAACTATATATAAAGAAAAAAGAAAAAAACTGAAATTAATGAATGAAAACTTGTGGACAAATTAAATGTAATCAAGAAAAATGTGTCCAAAATATATCAACCCCATGAGAAATTCTTTCTAAATGAGAAAAATGGTAAAACACATTGAATGTTTAGATCCATTAACATGCAAAAGCAACAGAAAGAAGTAAGCCATATTCTAACAACTCTAGATGACTCTCTCGCTCTATATATATATATATATATATATATATATATAGTTGTTAATGTATGGCTGGTGAGAATGAGAATAAAGAAGAGGAATTTATATAGAGAAGAGTACTTGGGTGTGAAAGATCTCTTTGAAAATGCTCTCTTTTCAATGGTTAGATTCCCTTTTTATCTTCTTTTAAAATCACATGTGCCTTCTCATCCCCCTCCCCCAACTCCCCATCCCCACCCATAATATTGAGGAGATTTAAAAATTCAAAGATCCTTCTTTTAATGGTCAAATTCAAATGAAAAATGCCTATATAACATTATATAAAGTGAAAATCTGAAAACTACTTAATTTCACATTTGTATTATAATTATACAGTAATCAAACTTCTCTATAACAATATTATTTATTCGGATACTTTTGACTGCTATAGCGAGATGATGTTATATAAAACATATAACATAACATAAAACGGAAAAGGGTCAAAAATATCCTCGGACTATCTAAAAATATTTTAAAATACCCTTCATCCATCTATTGGGCTAAAAATACTATTCATCCATCTATTGGGCTAAAAATACTATTCATCCATCTATTTTGGCTCACTTATGCCTTTAAAACTAACAACCTTTTTTTATTTATTACTTTTTACTATTATTTGTTACATAGCGCCACCCTATTGGTCCAAATTGAAACCTCACCCCCGGATCTTTTTTCTTCGCCCCGACCCAACTACTCATGACCAATGACTCAATCCACTAAAAAATCAATCAGCACATCGCAATCCTTTTACACCCAAACTTTGGTGGGTGAAATATTAATTTGTTTTGTAATTCTCACTTCATAAATTAGTTTTTCTATTAGAATCGGACTCAATTTTATATTTCTTATGCTGGTTTGGAGGGTTAAAAGTCTCGAAAGAGTTTGGTAAATTTCTTATTTGCTTACTGTTAAAAAAAAAAATAGGTAACCACTCGCAACAATGCTATTTCTTATCCGGCCTGATTTGGAGGACTAAAAGTCTCGAAAAAAGTTTGGAAATTTATATTACTTTCTCGGTTTTAATTTAAGTGTGTTAGTTTGACTTGATACAAAATTAAGAAAAAATGAAAACTTTTGAATCTTGTGATCTTAAATATAAGATGTGTGAGGTCTTTTAAATCCTGTGATCTTAAATTTGTCTTGAAATTGGAAAACTTCCTAAATATGTAAAAATGTACTCTTTTTAGGACAAACCAAAAAGAAAAGTAAGACACTTAAATTGAGACGGATGGAGTACTATACGAAAATACGCATTACAGTTTTTAGAAATATATTTAAATTTACATTTCATAACATATTCTAATTCATAAACTGAATTCCAACTGGACCCCAAACCAATCCCGTTCAATTTTTTAGCTAAAGAATTGCTAGTCCTATATTCACTTCCTACCAACCCAAAGAAATCATTTCATTTCATAAGAGTTGTTTTATTTTTCCTAAATTTGATTCTATAGTTTCAAGGATTGCACGGTACTTTGCATGCTTCCAGAAGATGAGGACATAGAGCTTTAAAAGCTGCTTCTACAAATGGCAAATAGTATTTTTTTTATTATTACATAAGGGGATGGGGAAGGAAAAACGGGAAGGAAATTACAATGTGGATTCAAGTCCTCACCAACAAGGTGAAAATTCACGTAATCAACCAGCTTAACTACTAGATCAATGACAAATAGTAGAGGAAATAGATGAAAAATTTTCTTTTCTCCCATGTGGTAAAGGGATAGCGATGTGCTGATGGTTTTCTTTAATGGAACTTGGGTCATGGGTCATGGATAATGGGTCGTTGGGTCGGGGACGGGAAAAGTTCTAGTGGGAGTGGGGTTTTAATTTAGACCAATAGGTGTCACGTAATAAAAAATATAATAAAAAAGAGAAGTTGTTAATTTTAAGGGTACAAGTGAATCAAAATAGGTGGAGGGAGAATATTTTAGCCAAATAAATGGATGAAAGGTATTTTTAAACCTTTTTGATAGTCCACGAGCATTTCTGGCCATTTTCCGAATGTAATATGAAAGTCGATTCTGATGAAAATTTGGTCATTATAATGAACTATTGTTATAGAGGATGATTGGCAGAAGATTAATCACATTGTAATTTGAATAATGAATTATTTGCAAATTTAGTAGGTGTTTGGTCATAGTTTTTGCAATAATATTTGGTTGTTGGAATGTACTTTTTTTTTTATCAAATATGAAATATGATTTATACCCCCAATTTTTTAAAACTAGCAAAATCATCCAAAGCAATTACACATACATAATGAGTGCGTGAACACCGCTCATCAATCATTTTCTATTACATTAAGCATGATTTATATAGACTTTCTTTAATACAATGATATAATCAAGTTCACAAAACTCATCAGTCGAATCTACTATGGGTCAAATTTATAAAAATAAAAATATATGGTAAAATTTGAAAAGTGAAAGATAAAAACAATGACCAAAAACAAAAAGTGAAAATTATAAAAACAAGTTTAGGTGTTTTTCATATTCCAAATACAACTTGACTTCAAGTTGTATTTGGAATTTCCATGGCCAAACACTAATTTTTTTTTAAAAATGCAAAAAAAATCTGAAAAAAGTAAAAAATATCTATGGCCAAACATGTCCTTATATTCATGAAATTTGTAAAATAAAAATTAAATAAGTTTTAATATTAATGAATAGGAGTGGCTCAATTGTGAGACTAGTAAAGTCTTTGCTTTAGACCCCCAAACTTTTGATGCCCAAAAACTTTTTAAGGTTATTTTTATAATTTTATATTCTCTTAGACAATATTGAAGATTGTAAAAAGAAGAACAAAATTTATATAATAAAAGAAAAAAAACTATTTAAATAAAGATTTTACAACAACATTGAAGGTAGTGTATTTAAAACACATGTCTAACATCGTATTAATTTGAATTAATCCTCACTACTATAAATATTAATGTTACTATGTAAAGTAAAAGGCAACAAGGTTAAAAAAAAAAAACGCAACTCTAATATTTTTTATGTATATACATATATAGTTAAAGCATCGAACAAAAAATTATCTTTAGGCTACTAATTTTATTAATACGCCTTTGTTAAGGAAAATAATATCAAGCAATGTGAAGCATGCCAAGATGGAAATAGTGTCATCTAAATTGATATATAACATGTAGTATTTTTTACCCAAAATTACTTGAAACGTAGTGTACGTTTCTTCGTCAAATAAAAGACAATTATTGTTATTAATAAAGCAATAAAAACAACTAGTCTTACACCCGTTACTTTGACTCGTAATAGTTCTTGTTTTATATGTGTACCAGATTTTGGATCATTCAATGTGAGACAGGCTAAGGTGCGATCCTCGTGTTTTTTTTATGTTTTTTTATGTAACAGATCATCGATGGCTAGTATCGATTCGACCAAATGTATACCGCTTAAGCCAACAAGTAGCAATAGCACGACTGAGCCACTTTATAATTAATGTCACGGAGTTTTGATTCTATAAATTTCACATATAAAATTTCATGACAAAAGTTATTGTTCAATTACAGAAACTAAAACGTTCTTCTGATCCAAACAATCACATTAAGTTCGTAGCCTATTAATTTAGTTTCTTGCTACAATCAATCTCTAAATATAAAGATGATCCGGAGGCTTTGAGTATTCACCCCACTTAGGGGTATCAAATTTAACACAAGATAGCGTAATCTGTCCAATCAATTCAATTGTCCAAGTTGGAGAGATATACCATAATCATTAACAAACAACTTGATGCATAAAGTATTTCACGTTCACACATAGTGTTTTTGGAAAGGTTATACCCCAATTAAGTGTAATAATATAGGTGACTTCCGCTAATGTGAACGTTAGTAAAAATGATTGATTACACGATTTAAACTCACGATTTAAAGATAACTTTATTTTTAGATATAGTAAAAATTGAATGACAATTGAGGGTGGCAGGTGACATTATGGCATAACAAGTCAATATGAACACTGATAAAAAAAAATAGGAAATGATGTATGGTATTCTCAAAAATGTTCGATCTTTAATTTTTTTTCCGTTGAACAAATTACTAAAAAATGCCTTGAACTTGAAAAAATTTACTAATTTTTTTTTAGCCCATCAGACATAAGTTTTTAACTTTTGCCTATAAATATCCTGAAGTTCTGTCTTATAGGCAAAACGAATATATGTACACAATTTATATTTGATAGACAACAAAAACTTTTATTAAGCGGAGATTGTTTTTTAAAAAATTCATCAAGTGGGGTTAAAAAATCAAAACCACTCACTATGAAGGCCATTTGTGAACTTAACCTGATAAAAAGAGGGGAAAAACCAGAAATAACAGACAAAGACGTCGGCGGTAGGACTTGAGCCTGCGAGGGCGAAGCCCAACAGATTTCAAGTCTGTCTCCTTAACCACTCGGACATGACGACTTTGATGGCCCGACTCCTAATATGACTCTAATTTATGCTCGAAGAGTTAAAACTGATCTTTACTCATTGTAAAGTCATATATTCTGTAAAAAATAGGCACATTCTTCATGCTTACAAGCTAAAGTTGTGTATGTTTAATATTTTAGATGAGCGTTGTGAATGTCAATTTTTTGAAAATATACAATTTGATTGTTCTTGAATTTGGAAAATGCATTCATTTAATTCTTGGATTCGAAAATCCATTTTCCAATCCAAGTGTTCTTTAATTATCTATAAAGGGAAATGTTCGCAAATTCAGAAGTTCATTAATTTTCACTTTCCTCCCTGAAAATCACTTATTTTACGTGCAAGTCTAATCTTTTATCCATCTCTATTTATAAAATATTATGATATTTCTTCTTTAATTTTTTTATCTATTTATGTCGATCATATTAATTCAATCAATTAGCTAGCATCATAAAATATAAATATATTCACATTTCAATCATTCTCAGTTGTATTTCAATTCCAAATTAGTCGGAATCGATTATATGATATTTCTTGATCTATTTAAACTTTTTCATTTTAATAGTAAACTAGATACGTTAATTTAAAGATAATTTTGAATTTTTACTAAACTAAAAACCTTTGAATATGATACTTCTCTGATATACATGTTCTTGACTAAATTACAAAGATCTCTAGTTAAAGATTTGTCTACATTCGATGTTTATACTAATGTAATTACTACATGAAACATTTCTTTCCACACATTCTTACTAAACTATAGTCACAATCTCATCTTAATTTGTGACTTAATCATGATAAATTAGTAGGTAAATATTCGTTTATTAACCGGCAACAAGACCTAATGTAAGATAAATAAATATATATTCATATTTCTTAATAAAAGAAAAAAGATTGAAACAAAACATAAACGTAACTTAAATCACGATAAACGTAAGATTTTATTAACCGACAACAAGAACTAATTACTAACTGAGACGTTTTTTCCCATACTCTTATCTGAACTATAATCACAATCTCATCTTAATTTTTGACTTAATCATGATAAATATAAAAATTTACCAAACGACAACAAGTTCGACAAATATATTAATTTCAAATCAAACAAAACATAAAAAAGAAAAAGAAATATAGAGTGAAGGTGGTGTGAATGGAAATATCATGTAATTTAACACTTTGTTTTAAATTAAAGTGAAAAGAAATGAGGTAACGTTAACCATAGAGTCACCACCTATACGCTCCTATTGCTTTTCCCCCCTTTATTATACACTTCACTGAGACATTTTCACAAACACCTTGTAAGCAATTTCACAAATCCGATAAAACACCAATTACATAAACCTGTTACATCGTATGTCGAATATATATACACTCAATTAGCTAATACAATAGTTTACATAAAGAAATAATGTTGGAAGTAGACAATTTATTGACTAAGAAAGTAGCAGATCGTTACCTTAAACGTGAAGTTCTTGGTGAAGGTACTTATGGTGTTGTTTACAAGGCTATTGATACGAAGGTAACTTTGTTATACACTTTGTAATTTTTGATTTTATGAATTCTAGGGTTTTGGTTAATTAATGTTGTGATTAGGTTAATTCTATGAATTTGTGATTTTTTTGGGTCATTTGCACTTTTGACCCTATTTTGTTCTGGTCTTTAATTTTTGTCCCTTCAGGCAAAAAAACTTCATCACGGGGCATAAATTTATATTTTCGCATCATAATATTCCACAAGTTATGTCCCACGCCCTTAAAGAGACATGAGTTCATTTGAATGGAAAACATCGAAAACCAGACCATTTGAAGGGCAAAACTGCAATATGTTTATGTTTTTTGTTGAATTTTGATTATGTTATGTTGAATGGTTAGAGATTAAGGTTTGTAAGTTTTTGAATTATTAAACACACAAAGGAAAAGCTGTTAGTGCTGTCATTGTTAATTCGATGAATTCCTGATTTTTTGGCTGAATTTTGATTTTGTTATGTTGAATGGTTGAAAATCAAGGTTTGTAAGTTTTCGAATTAAACGCGAAAGGAAATAAAGCTGTTATCTTGCTGTGATTGTTAATTCGATGAATTCGTGATGTTTTTTCGTTGGATTTTGATTTTGTTGCGGTAAACGGTTGGAGATTGAGGTTTGTAAGTTTTTTGAATTGAACACAAAAAGAAGCTGTTAGTGTTAGCTCGCGGGTGTGTGTGCGTTTTTCGTTTGCCGTCTTTGGTTTTGATCATTTTAGGGTTTTTATAATTAATGCCATGTTATCCAAGCTTCACATAGCCCATTTGATTTTTGATTTTGTCATGTTGAATGGTTGAAGATTAAGCTCCTGTATGTTTATAAATTACTCACCAAAAGGAAAAGTGGTTAGTGCTAGCTCGTTGGTGTGTCTGCGTTTTTCATTTGCACATCTTTGGTTTCAATAATTCTAGAATTTCTATAATTAATGCCATGTTTGTCGATTTCTATAACCAAGCTTCACAAACAGGGGTGTATCTAGGATTTCTAGAACATGTGTGCACCACTAAAAATGGAGAAAAAAATTGTATTTAGTGGGATTTGATCCCTGTTCCTGGGTAAATAACTCATCATTCAACCAAGTGCACCATTCAGCCCTTTTAGGGCATAGGTGCCAGCAGATGATTGTAGATCAATTCTATAAAATATGTACATAAATATGTAGTTTTGCCGTGCCAGCATGGGTTCACGTGCCCCATATTTTAGGCTTAAATTCGCTCATGTTATATAGCCCATTCGGAGCCGTGATAAAGAGAAGTTCAAAGTCCCTCCGTCCCCATAAAGAAGGATTGTTGTAGGTTGAATTTCAGCGTAGAATTAGTCAAACCATTACGCCCCAACTAGTTTGGGAGTAATTGTAGTTGATTGACTGTTGTTTCGTTAATGTCTATGAATTCTGGAATGTGTTTTCATTTGAATTTTATTATGTTAAGTTGAATGGTAAGTTAAGCTTCGCTTTTAAATTGAGTACAAAAAAGGAAAAAAGGAAAAAAGAAAATTCTGATAGTGCTAGATCTTAGATGGATTCTGCTGATTTCTGGGGCCTCACTTTGTAACTAATCTCGACAAGGCATAATTCTCTAGCCTATATGGATAGTGTGAGATTTTGAGAACCTACCTAAAATTTAAGAGAGTGTTAGTTGCCTTGAAAGACCAACTATTTAGAAGTATTGGTGTGAAATGGGCTTGGATAAGGCAGATACAGAACCCATAAAAAAATCGGAAGAAAATAGAAGGAAAAATGTCGGAAGTAGACAATTTATTGACGAAGAAAGTAGCAGATCGTTACCTGAACCAGGAAGTTCTTGATGAAGGTACTCATAGTGTTGTCTACAAGGCCATTGATACAAAGGTACTTTGTGTATACACTTGTGGGTGTTTCTCCATTTTCCATTTGCGGTATTTAGTTTCGTGAATTCTAGGGGTTTGTTTATTTTATTTTTTTGATGACAAGGGAACCCACAACCGCTACTAGGGTTTTGTTTAATTCATGCTGTGATTGATTTAATTCTATGAAGTCGTGGTGTTTTTCCGTTGAATTTTGATTTTTTCATGTTGAAAATTAAGCTTTGTAAGTTTTTGAATTAAACGCAAAAAGAAAAAGGCTGTTAATGCTAGCTCGGGGGGTGTGCGTTTTTCATTTGCCGTCTTTGGTTTCAATAATTCTAGGGTTTCTATAATTAATGCCATGTTATTCAAGCTTCGGATAGCCCATTTGAATTTTATTTTGTCATGTTGAATGGTTGAAGATTAAGCTCCTGTAAGTTTATAAATTACTCATTACAAGGAAAAGCGGTTAGTGCTAGCTCGTTCGTGTGTCTGCGTTTTCATTCGCCATCTTTGGTTTCATTAATTCTAGGATTTCTGTAATTAATGCCATGTTTCTCGATTTCTATATCCAAGCTTCACATAGCCCATTCGGAGCCGTGATAAAGAGAAGTCCAAAGTCCCTCCCGTCACCATAAAGGAGGAGGATTGTTTTAGGTTGAAGTTCAGCATAAAATTAGTCAAACCATTACACCCCAACTAGTTTTTGGAGTAATCATAGTTGCTTGACTGTTCTTTTGTAGATGTCTATGGATTCTGGAATGTGTTTTCATTTGAATTTTATCGTGCAAAGTTGAATGGTAAGTTAAGCTGTGTAAGCTTTTGAATTGAGTACATAAAAGGAAAAAAAGAAAATTCTGTTAGTGCTAAATCTTAGATGGATTCTGGTGGTTTGTGGGCTCACGTGGTAACTAATCTCGACAAAGCATAATTCTCTAGGCTATATGGATAGTTTGAGATTTTGAGAACCTGTAATTTAACAGTTTAAAAAAAAACTTTAAATTTAGGAGTGTTAATTTCCTCGGAAAACAAACTATTTAGAAGTATTGGAGTGAAATGGGCTTGGATAATGCGGAATGGTTATAAAGGACTCATATAATAGACCCCAACTGGTTTTGGTTTTGGATTGAGGCATAGTAATTAACTGATTAAACATTTGGCTACATTTTGTTTTGAAATAATGATATATCTGATGTATGCTTTAATTTCATTTGCTGCAGAGTGGACAGATTGTTGCTATCAAGAAAATTCGTCTTGGGAAGCAGAAGGAAGGGGTGAATTTTACTGCCCTGAGGGAAATCAAATTATTGAAAGAGCTGAAGGATCCTAACATTATTGAATTGATTGATTGCTTCCCTCACAAAGGGAACTTGCATCTTGTATTTGAGTTCATGGAGACAGATCTTGAGGCCGTGATTCGTGATAGGAATATCTTCCTCTCACCTGCAGATATAAAATCTTATATCCAGATGACATTGAAAGGTCTTGCTTTTTGCCATATGAAATGGGTCTTGCATAGGTATGTGTTTGTTATTCTCAATTTCACTAGATTTTGACTTGTGTTCAGCTTCCTTAATTTTTTTTGCCGTTTCTTCCTGACAGAGATATGAAACCAAACAATTTACTGATTGGACCTAATGGGCAGCTTAAACTTGCTGACTTTGGATTAGCACGTTTATTTGGTAGCCCTGATAGAAGATTCACTCATCAGGTATGCCAGGCTATTCTACTTGAATGATCAAATGTGAAGGTGAACCTTACAACTCTTGGAGCATATATCCTGTCAAAAATGGGTTTTTTATCTTGCTATATTGTCCTCTTCTTTTTTTTTTGGCTTCAAATTATGGTTCTTCTAGTCGAAATTCATGACACATCATCTTCACCAAAAAAGGGGGAAATTAGTTGATTTGCTTGCACCTTACCTGATGACCTGGAATGAGTCACATGCTAAAATTACCTTTTATTTTTTCCTTATGGAAGTGGAGTTATCAGTTTCTCCCTCTGTTCTAATAAAATATGGAGGTATCTTCTTTTTTATGAAATTTAGACTTTCTTTCGAGGATAGCTACATTACCAAATAAGGGTGGTCTTTTGTTCTTTTATCTATATGTGTAATTAAAAAAAAACAAAATGTGATCCAATGCTGCACCTTTTTTCATCTATGATGATCAAAATTGACATAGTTACTCCTATCTTTCTATATACAGTTAGTGTGGACAGTACACAATTTCAATTCTTATGTTAATAACTGTTGTTCACCCAAAATTGTATGTATTTACTTATTTGGTCTGTACATTTCATTCCACAGTGAAAAATACATTCAAATTATTGATGGTATGACCTTGTTTTTGGAGGGTTAGGAATTGCCATATTGTGGTGTGCGTACAAATTTGAGCAGGATATTGTCAAAATAGTGCAGATATAGCAGTAGAATCCTGTTTCTTTATTCTTTCTTTATTTAATATTTTATTTGGGTGAGTTTCACAAATCATATTTTCCATTTTCATTTCATGCTCTCTCTACTTCTGTTACTGTTGGAAATGTGTAAACAACATTTCCCTTTTAATCTGGTTGGATACTTTTAGGTCTTTGCCCGGTGGTACAGAGCACCAGAGTTATTGTTTGGTGCAAAGCAGTATGGACCTGGAGTAGATGTTTGGGCCGCTGCATGTATCTTTGCTGAGCTCCTCCTGCGGCGACCATTTTTGCAGGTGAATGTCTATGTCATGATTATACTTGTCACAAGTTATCCTTGTCCTTTTATGTGAAATTGGTTGGTGCTATCACTAGTCTCCATGACTCAAGCTGCCAGGTTCTACTTGATCTTTTGCATAGTGTTATGTAGGAGATTCTCTTTTCTAGAAGAGTTTTTCATGGTAACTTCTGAACTCGGACAGTTCTAGTTGTTTCAATATTATATCCTTTGTTGTAGACCCTTGTGGTCCGGCCCTTCCCCGGACCCCGCGCATAGCGGGAGCTTAGTGCACTGTGCTGCCCTTTTTTTTGTTATTGACTTTCTTCGCTCTCAGGGAAGAAACACTCCTTTTGAATGCATCTTTTTTTTTTCTGAATGCATCTTTTTTTTTTCTGAATGCATCTTTTTTTTTTCTGAATGCATCTTTTTTTTTTCTGAATGCATCTTTTAGACTTTTAAGACATGTACATATATTCTCTTCTTCTACTTATAAAATCTCTTCTACTTATAAAATCTCTTCTTCTTCTTCAATTACAATTGTGCAAATGTTGCATGAGATTATATAGTTCCAAGATAGGCTTTGAAGACATCTCATTGAACCAACCAAGAATAAATAGGATTTTTATGGAGATCCAGAGCCATGTTATACACTCCTGAAAACAGTCCTGAAGTTATAAGTTTCCTTGTCATATATACTTGCCGTTTTCGGAAAAAAGTTTTCCTCGTCATTTGAGCTGAAGTATATATGATTTTGGTAGGATAAGATGGTCGGGTCTTTATGGGCGTGAAACTGCATGTGTCTTTTTGAGGTTAGATGTGATTTATGCATCCATGTGGTCTATTGCTAGTTTTGGTTAGTGGGTTTTGCTATGGAGGACATATCATCCAAATGTTCATGATCCGTCTTTCTGTTATTATTCTAAGAAGAACTTACCCTCTAATTTTCGTTACTTAGGCAATTTTGTGAGTTATGTTATCTTTCCTTATGTGTTCTCGTTAAATTTACGTGAAGTTTCACTAGAAGAATAAAAGCTGTGAACTAATTGTCCCTCTTAGTTCTGTTCTAGAAAGCTTCATGTGCAGTAGGGCAGTTGAAAATGAAGCCATATTGAAAAGCAACTTACTTATCGAGCTAGACTGAACATTTTTCCCTTGTTCCTACGATGATCCTTTTCTATGATAAATTCTTCCGATTCCCTGATAACTATTTGAGCTTCTGTTACACTTTATGTGCTACTTTCACTACTCCTATCTCCCTGTTGTTTTAGCCAGTAATTTGTTTTGAAATCTGTGACTGTATTAGGGAAATAGTGATATTGATCAGCTGGGGAAGATTTTTGCGGCCTTTGGGACCCCAAAGCCTTCACAGTGGCATGATATGGTCTACTTGCCGGATTATGTTGAGTACCAATTTGTCCCTGGGCAGCCATTCAAAACACTGTTTCCAACGGCTACTGAAGATTGCCTAGATCTTATGTCAAAGATGTTTTCATACGACCCAAAAGCTAGAATTTCAGCAGAGCAAGCATTGGAGCATCGGTATGTTTGTTCTTCATCTTGTTTAGTTTGCACACTTGCGGTTGATGTGAGTACTGAAGTTTTCCTTTCTTTAGGTACTTCTCATCAGGACCTCCACCTACGGAACCAGCTCTGCTTCCAAGACCTCCCCCTAAGCGGGAACCCGCAAATCCTAGGGTTTCAGATCACAATCCACATGATGGTCCTGTGGTATTGTCTCCGCCAAGAAAGTCAAGGAGAGTGATGCCAAATCGCGAAGGATTTGAGGCAAATGTGCGTCCAGAAAAGATGGATGACCATGGAAATGAATCCCGACAAGCTGCTGGTGAGAGGAGTGAACAGGTACCCATGTCACTGGATTTCTCAGTCTTTGGGATGAAACCACCTACTAGACCGACCATTAACAGGTATTAGCTGATACGTCTTGCAATAGCTTCTACTAACCATAGCTACATGTGTTGTATTGATCTCATGTTGGAAACATACCATTGTTGTTATCCTGTTGGTCTAAATTTGTGGGTTTGGAGGGTGGGGAGGTGAGGCCACATGGTTATGCATCAAAGACAGTCATGCATTGCCTTTGGACTCACTCGGGGTGCTCAAGTAATCAAACTTTATTGACTCTCCCTTAATTGTGTGAAGCAACATACTAGCATAGTTGATTAATAAATCAATTTTTTGTCTATTTTACTGTAAGTTCATTCTAAATAGGGACTGTAGCATATTCTTCCAACTGTTTGTCATAGAATCCATGAAAGGAATAAGTGTAAGATACATATGAACGCCTTGGTTTTTAGTTTGCACTATCTATACATTGCAAGGTTTTTTTATCACAAGATACAGGACTTGTGCTATTCAAAACCACACGTGCAGAGGATAACAGGAAGAAAAAAAAGGGGAGGGGTGTTCAACTAGCGGTCAAGTTACTGTAGTTCCCAAGGAAATAAGCTTTTCTGCGAAAATGGAGAACTGGGAACAGATGTTATTTTGGTGGATTGTTTTCTAGGAAATTATCTTGAGTGTGCTAACATTACTAAGATGATTGCTTTCAAGAATCTGGATATGCAGCAAGTTGTTATTTAGTCATTGTATGGACCAGTAACTACTTTGATGTTGTATCATTATGAATTTCCTAAACGTTATCCACCTGCAGCGCTGACAGATCGCACTTAAAGAGGAAATTAGATCTTGAATTCCAACCCGAAGAGGAATAAAATATCTGTATGAATCTTTATTTCATATGGATGAGGGTTGCTATATTGTTAAAAAGGTGCGTGGTGAGTCCATCACTTGTATATTTACGTTCTCTTGGAATACATTCATTCTTATATCCAGATTAATCTCAAGTTTCCGGTCTTAATTTTCCAGGTCATATGTTCCATAATTTTGGTGAACAGGGAGAAAAACTCTTTTTTTCCGAGCATATTGGGTACACCATGGGATCAAATGCCCCCTCCTTTTTCCCCTTTTGGGTGGAAGTTGCCAATTTAACGAGTGATCTTGTAGAAGTATATGGAACCAGGGTAATAAAGTTTTACCTAATTCATTCTTTATCGTCGAGAGGATATAATTGTAAGTCGGCTATACCAATTCTAGCATTCGTATAAACTCAAATTTAATCTGCTGTTTGTAGTGTGACATGTTGATTTGTGTCTGTTCGAGAGAATATCTAAATTGACAAATGTGAGTTTGTGAAACAATTTTTTGAGTTGCTGATTTTTAACTTGGTGGATATTTGTCTGTTTAGAGAAATCATGATTTGGTTGAGCTTGGGGCTTCCATAACGGAGGTCTCATAGGGATTTGCCGGTCGAGCTCGTCGCACATGACTTGCCTAGTGTGGGTTAGCTCTCCTGTGTGGTTTACATGCTATTGTATAAGAGCGGGGTTTACTCTACGTAAACATGCTATTGTATAAGAGCGGGGTTTACTCTACGTAAACGTCATCGAAGGATAGCGGCCGTGGATTTTCTTGTCATAAGAAAAAAAAAAGAGAGATATCACGATCTATTCATCTCTGCCATGGCTGCACAACGTTGCATGTTGGTCATTTTTGGTAGTCCATACCCTGCATGAATATAGTGCTTTGTGCACTAGGCTCTCAATAACATGAGACTACTCATGACAATCTCGAAATGATAACTTAGGAAAAATAAATAACAACATATTATAACCTAATAGAGTGCACTGTAAAAATTATTTATACTACTGTATATATAATCTAGCTTAAAATCATTTATTAGATAGGACACATATTTTGGTTTCTAACGCTATCATTGGATAGGCCGCGTATTATGACATAGATCATTTGATCTTAGCCCGAAACGATCCGCCTTGCTATCACTGGGCCTTGGTTTAGATGGGAAAATTACAGTCCAATATCTTTTGAGTGATCTAATTTATAAAATTGCCAACAAATATAGGTTTCGTATATTTAATAATACTTAAATATAATATATTATACATATATTATATAATAAATATCTTATTTCAGATAAGCCAATAATTGTTGACCTATCTTCGAAAGATACTCAAGTCGTAATTTCTCATAGAAAATGGTGCCTTTAGAACCTAATTTCGGGCATTAATCTCAGGGGCCAAGTTATTTAGCGCAGTGAGAAGGAGGGTAAGAATTCTTTATACTGAACAATATTTTTTTTTTCATTTCCACAGTAGACTTTTAATTCATACTCCCTCCGTCCCAGAAAAATTGTCTTAGTTACTATTTGAATAGAGATATTTTCTTTGATCATAATTTTTTGTAAATACTTTTTAAATATTTTGAATTGTTAACTATTGTGACTTATAATATTTTTTATGTAGTTTCTGAATATATAAATTTATTTTTTAAAAAAAGATTCTATGTCCTAATTCACATCGAACATTAGTTAGTTTGACCCTCGTACTCCGGAATAAGATAATTTTTTTGAGACAGAGGGAGTACATTTTATGCTTCCTCATCACCTTATTGTAAGTATTGTATAGGTGTTGTGTATTTGAGCTACTGCCTATAATCAAATTTGGCCATAATACATTTAGGTTAAGTTTTCTGATTTTTATTAAAGCCAAATCCGTGAAATGTTGGGTGTAACAATGAAAAGCTAGAAAGGGGATTGGAGAAGCCAGCACGTTCAGAGTAGAAATGGACATTTTGGTGAAGGTTTAACTGATTTAGCTTTTGCAGGGAAAAGAGTAGGAAAACTTAGCCAAGAATGGCTAATGGAATGAATTCTCTTCTGTATATACAAGTAATTGAGGAAACATGAGACAAAATCTACCGATACGTGTACAAATATCTGTTGGCTAAAGGCTAGAATCCAAAATACAGCTATTGTACTATGTACTCCCTCGGGATAAAAAAAAAATGTTCGCCTAGCCTTTTTTTACTTGGTTCAAAAGAGTGTTCATTTATTAAATTAATAAAGAATTAATCTCATTTTTTCAGATTATATCAACGCCTATTCAATTATGGATAGTTTAGTCAAATTATCTATTTTTATCTATTCATATACCGCTAATGTCCTTTTTCTTTGTATTTGATCAAATCTTTTGTGTTTTCACTGGCCCCTTTCTCCTTTCTTCTGTGAGCTTCATAGTAACAGAGGCATACTTTTATTTGATACATTTCAGAAACACCTAACAGGCATACAAGAAAAATGAACATTGAGCAAGTGAAAGAATACTTGAAAAGAGTTGTTGCTTACTTTACTATGGGGGGTTGCGAAGGCGCTAATACGATTGTTCTCGAAAGTTTACGTAAACTTACCGTATTTTTCTTTATAATAGGAAGTGCCACTGCACTTGGCTACACAACATGGCTTATCTGTACTACTACTTACATTCTATTAGCTGAACTACTTTTAGTACAACTCCACCGGAGCACTTACATTGCTCGTCTTTATAATCACTTCCGGCTGGTGTGAATTGTGATATCTTAGGGCCATTAGTGGCGCTATTTATAGCGCCATTGTTTAGCCACAAACTGTTTGACATAAACGTGTCTCCTAGTACGGTAGCACCAATTATGTGTTATTTTCGCCTGTACTATTATGGTGATGGTAGAGATTTTCGAGTATTGAATGTACTCATTATGCTTAATGTTAATGTTGCTTATGGGGAGTTTGGATTTGGACCTAATACTTGTGCATTGGTCGCGTTTTTTCATTTACATTGCTGTAATGTTAGGAGATCAAGCAGGTGCAGCTCATGATGATGATGATGATGACGACGATGACCTTAATCAGATTAGGTCGAATTTAATGATTTAATCATAGGTACATTTTATAATAGTAATTCTGACAATTGTTATGTTATGGTAGTATATGGGACGATTAAGGTAGCTAGATTGTGATTATGGAGTAGTAGAACGGTCCATGAAATTAGTTGTTGGTTAATTGGAAAAACGAATATGCGGAGTATATGTTATTGTTTCTTTGTAAATTTGTTAAGTCACTTCGTCGAATACAATTCAATGAGTATTACTATATGTTGCTTTATTTGTTTATTATCTTGATATTCTATTGTCTTATTTTCTTGTCATCCTGCATTAATCACTTTTCTTTCGAGTACTATCCTCCTTAGATCCCACTTGTTGGAGTATGTTGTTGTTGTTTTACTTTATTAAAAATAATTGACGTGGAAGGTAAATCGTTTGTAAATGCTAGTAGTTGACCTGGTTCAATTCCACTAGTCATTTGGTTAATTATTTTATGGAATTGAGAAGGCCAACAATCACAAACACCATCGCTCAACATGGCTCAGGAAACTTCACCTCGATAATGAACTATGTTGTTTGGACTCTCAAAATATGTTACCGCACCCATGTCGAATCCTACAAAAACTACTACTTTTGGAGGATCACACAAGCATTCGTCAGCATTTTCGGAGAGTCCGAACAACATAGAATGAATGCAATCTTGGAAGCACCAAGTAACAACATTGAAAACATACAACATAGAATGAAATCAGGAACTTATGAATGGTGCAGCTTTTACCATCATTCCAACTTTATCTATTCTCAGGTTCTTTCTTCAGTGTTGTGATTGCACTAAAATTGCCTTAGATACTGGCAAGCATGCTTCAAGTTAACAATTTTGAAAAAGAATTGTTAGATGAAGTCTATGGTGCCAAAATTTCCACAATACCAGTAAAATTATCTAGCCAAATTTTGTGTATTGAGTTTATTGATACCTTTCGAAAATTTCTGACAAGAGAGTGCTTAAACTTTTGATCCATAAAATTTCTGTTCTATTTTCCAATAATATATTGATAGAATTATTTTCTTGAACATGAAATATGATTGACTTAATTGGGAAAGCTATCAAAGTGATGGAGGAACTCATATTTTAACTCGAAGAAAGACCAAGATGTAGAAGTACATACTGTTTAAAATTTTATTAATTAGATTTAGAACTGCAGTAGTAGAAAATAGATATTTATCCCTCATGTCACATGAGATATAATTTTAAAAAGCATATTTTCTAATGTTTTAAGATCTTTTTATCTTTTTATCTTTTCATGATCTGCGGATAATCACATGAGTAAACTAAATGTGAATCCATGCTATCTCGGGGAAATTTATAAAATATGCAATTTGTTCACTTACATTGCAAAAAAATAGCTCAAAGTTTACATTGCAAAGCTTTGGCCCAAAAATACTTTTATACAATATTATACACTTATTTACAAAAAATAAGTACATTATGTATATGTGTTTGAAGGTGTATACATATTTATACACCTATATACATAAACACCCATATACCACCACATACACCCACTACCCCTGTCCCTCCTGATTTCTCGCCAACCTTAACCACCTTCGACGACCCCCACCATCGTCACCTACGCTCCATCACCGGCTATTTGTAGTGGTGAATGTAAAATTGTAGCGCCTTATACACCTATATACACTATCGCCGGATCTGAGACGGAGCAGCAACATTTACTAGCCATCGTCGGAGATCACACCGGAGCTCCGGCTCACCATCTGAGAGTCTGCGGCCATTGAGGCGTGATCTCTGCGGCGACGACAGCGGCTCACCACAACCAGAATCTGAGAGCCTGAAGCGACGACAGTGACGAGACAGCAGTGGTGCTGGGAGAGAGAGACGACGACAGAGAGAGGAGGCCGAGAGAGAGAGCGATAGAAAGAGAGAAAATTTTTGGTCATTTTTTTGTAAAATTTAAAAAGATGATTAATTTTGATAGCATTGTTGCCCAAAATTTCATACGGCATAACTATCTCTTCTATCTATGTTACTATGTTACAAATGAGAGAAATGACAAAATGGTCCCTTATGTTTGGGGTAGGTTCAAAGTAAATCTTTGAAGTACACTCCTGAGCAGTTTTGGTCCTTTAAGTTTGTCAAAAGTGAGCATTCTTTATCCCGAGCAATTTTGGTCTTTTAAGTTTGTCAAAAGTATGCATTTTTTATTTCCCACATATTTTAACAAACTGTCTGTCTGTTAGACATGAGGTGAACTATGAAAAAAAAAAACCCAGAAATAATAGCATGTTACAAATGATAAGTTGCTGTCAATCGGAAAAACATAAAATCCAGACACTTTTTATATACAGTATAGACCCAGAAAAGCTGAAAGGAAGTAAGAGAAAAAGAAGAAGCGATCTTTCTTTTGGGAACAGATAATTGCAAAGCAAAAATTTAAGGAAACAGGGATAAGAGAAGATTCACCAACTAGTGATCTTATGATTTTGTGATTGATATATGGAATGCCTCATGTAAATCAACAAAATCTGTCACAAAGTGATATAACAACAATGAACTGGTTATAACCCCATTTCAAGTGTTCTACTGACTTTGGAGAATCAACGAAAATAGTTGAGCATACCTTTTGAACATTGTCGGAAAGCCGCCTCAATGAAGATAGCCAGGGGGTAAAAGGAATAAGGAAAGTCCTTGGTACAGCCGCAGTTTCGGATCCAACAACAGGTTTGACAATTCGGCAGAACCTAGTGATTCAGCATCGAACCATATATATATATATGCGCGAAGTTCGTCACGCGCCCCAAACCTGGGTGAAGCGGTGCCTTACCTAACCGAGCGAACCAACTTGTAAGACTCATGAACATGACGCATACAGAAACATCTGACATTGGATAGCCTGAAGGCACGGGGAATATGGCAATGTCGATGTACTACAACCCAATAGATGTATATACATAGGCCTACAAGGCCACAACAGATACAGATAATCTGTCGAAGAACAAGTATAGATAGAGTTGAATATACGTTTCTGATACCAATCTCTCAACGCAAAATCCACAAAGTCTAAATTCTGAATCTGTCACTAGCTACCGGAGGTGCCTCTTTACTAAAATGGAGAGAAATAATAGTATTGAATTTCAACATTGTATTTGGACACAAACCATCGTCCCAAGCATTCACAGCTCAGATGTACCGTAACAAGAATGTCCATGTTTGCGCCATGCATTACTGCAGAAAAATGTTCACATGCTACGCTAGCTTATCGTGTCTCTTGAGTAATAATCTCCATGATTTCCGATTCCTTGACAGTTTCAACAAGTGTAGTAAAACTTCAATTCAATATTTGTACACCGAAACTTTGGAGAAGTTATCCATCTTGACGTAAGAATGAAGCAGCAGTGTTTTATCTTCAAACAGAAAGAAGAGGTTCAGATATAGAAGATGTTAAATGAACACAAAACAAGAATCCAGTACTCATTATAAAAGGCAAAAACAACAATTCGACATAACCACCTTCTAGATCATGCATAAGACCAGTTTGCTCGACTATGAGAGTCCTTTTCTAGTCTGCTTCCTAGACTTCACGATGTCCGGTTCAGACAGCATGAAATGTTGAAGCAATCTAGCGGGCTTGACTTAGCCAAAATGTCCTATCAAAAAATTCCACACCCTAGCTTTGAAAAACTGCGCAGGTCTTGTTCTATTATCCAGAAAGATCCTGAAATGACATCAGGGTAAAAGTATAATAGTTGGTACAAAACACCACACAAAGTCAAGGCACAAGACTTCTTTTATCTTGGACAAGTATAGACTTCAGAGTCAAAAGAGAATGATGGATGACAACGTAAAAGCTTCCCCGTAGCCAAAGGAAAAAAGAGTACTGCAGAGGCCGGTGATGTATTAATTGTTTTGATAATGCAGCTACAATGACAAGCCTTCCCTCTTGGATAAGAAGACCTAAAACACCAGGCAACGGAAGTAAGTCGGTAACAAAAGGGAATCTTTCCTTTTTAGCTAAGTCTGTGCATGAATAATGCAATTGGCGCCGGAGATTTTCTTTGAACCTTCAAAACATTACTGTTGAAATCTAGTCTTGATCAAGATACAAGTGGGAAAGAACTTCACTTAAAGCTCGGTCCTACAAAATCTAAGAACCAGCTGATTTTCAAGATAAATGAAGCAAATGATAAATAGCATCTAATATCTTATCTGGAACTTTAGAGACATTTGAAGAGTAGTACTAAGATAATTAACTGTTTTTTACTCCAAGCTTCAAAAATCTTATAGAGCCAAGATTGAACTAGACAAGAATTTGGTTAACTAGCAAGACATCTCCAATTTGTGTGGTTATGCTGATGTCTTTTAGTGAGTCTTGGAAACACAGATGGCAAATCTCACAGATGCATAGATAATACTCAGCAGCAACAACGAATAGAAACATATTTGGAGCAAATGTTATGGCGTCAAAGTAAACCTTGGCTCATTTTCAAGTGATAAGATTCTGACTTCGGACAGCTTTTGCCACTTTGAAATGTCTCGAGGTGCCGAATATCTTCTGCATACAATATATCTAAGCCAGCCAAGTACTCACACTAAGCAATCAGCAGCATGAGCTTCTTGAAGCAGCTGAATTATACTATTTCCAAGATAGAAATAAGTATTTCTTCCTTCTGCAGGTAACAACCTAAGAAAGAAACGAGTAGTATGGAGACTGACATTTGCTTTCTATTAGTCAATTTTAGAAGGGGAGCCTTTTCCTTTTTGTTTCTTCCCTTTTGAAGAGGATATAATCAATCAACCACACGTCCACGCCACAATGACAAATTGGCTGGATTGGCTATATTAGAGCTTTTTAGAAGGCAATCTTCCCTTTTGTTTTTTTCCTTTTCAAGAGGATAATGATAATAAAATCTACTAACAATGGAATACTTAACTATTAAGAACTTTCAGTGGCCGAGTACACTATTTCAGCACATTTTCATAGAAGAAATATCTAACAACCATCAATGATAAATAAGAAGCAGGATAAAAATAGCAACATCATAGACAAAAATAGAAATGAATTTTGCATACCTAAAAGACATGGAAAGAATTTGAATAAGATGTATGGCTACTCTTTAATATAAAAAATTCTATCCTTTGAACTATTAAACCAGCTTATTCCAGTAACTTTCTATAAATTAAATCAAGCTGAACTATACTACCAACAATTAACTTCTATTTGATGTATGATTTTGAACACTAGCAAGGAGTCTTGTAAATTTACTGAGTGTTTCATGAGCAGATATGGTGTCTGGATGGTCCTCGCCGCTGATGGAAGTTCTAATGAAAATAGCCTTCCTGATTAAATCATCACCAATATCAAACTGTACACCCCTTAACATTAGCTTTGCCCTGATTTCGAGCACCGTAGCTCTTGATAATGCAAGTTCCTGCCAAAGGCAAGGGTTTAATTGGGCAGTTGTTTGAATAGGTCTCCAACAAAGTGATTTATCCAACCACTTGTCAACAGGCGTAACAAAAGCTTGATCGGCCGCTTCTAACGCATCTGTACAATGCCTTAAAAGTTCTATAGCAGCAGTACACCGTGAAAATGTAATAAATGTTCGAATGGCAAGTGGTAAAATCACTTCTTTCACGAGAAACAACAATTCGGAAACTTTAAGCTCAACTATCATGGGGTCACTCCCGAATCCGAAGAGCAAAAAGCATGCTGCCCATATGTGCTCGGAGTGCTGCGCTATTAAACCGCGACTAACAACAGCTTGTACTGTGGCTTGTGCAACTCCGTGGACCCCTCTTTTACGAGCATGCATTTTGATAAGCTGGTGGAAGTGAATGTACCCCTCCTTTCTAGAAGTCCTTGCAATGTTGAATCTCAACAAAAGTGAAGATGCTTCTGCCTCTGATTTCTTAGCATATGATGATGTGAAACCACAAGTTAAAGAACATAAAACTTTCTTCAACATCCTCCGCCGTGGGTATTTCTCTGGTATCTTGTGTGCAGCCAGAGCTAATAGAGAAACTGGAATAGGTGATGGAGCAAACCAACCGCTTGCGAGAACCATTCTTGTTGCTAGACTTCTTGGTCCATCAGCATGGTCAAATATTGAGAAACAAACTTCAAAAAGTTGCAAAAGGAAATTGTTTCGCCTTAGTGGATGGTTTTCCCGACGAATAGAGATTATTTCCTTCAAAGGCATACGATTGATGGTATCCAAGAGCCTACTAGGATTTATAGGAAGTTCAGAAAGAATTGCCCCAACTATAGCAAGGCCAAGCGTCAGTCTTTTAAGTTTTTCCTCAATAACTCGCAAGGCATCAACTTCAGCAATCGGGTAATCCTTCACAGCACCTTGCATCAAAGACATTGCCTCAATCTCTGACAGATAATTGAGTTTGATAGGATCCATGTTCATCACCCTAGAGAGACGAGTGGATATGAGAACATGTGTTTCGCCTCCGAAACGGGGAAGCAAATCCATTATAAGTTTGTGGTCCCACCAGTCCTTTTCACTCTCCAAGTTATCAATTACCAGCAAGAACGGAATGTCTCGCATGAGTTCTTTCCTAACCCTAGCTACAGCAGCCTCCTCTTGCTCCTCAAAGCTCTTTATCCTGCTTTTATCAGGTGAGTTTTCTACCCCGACATCAACTTCTAAAAACGACCACAAGTTCAAGTAGTTTTGTCGAATGTATATGCTTTCGCCTCCAATCCAAAGGACCATTTTGTAGCGCTGATGGAACTGATAAGCATACTCAAGCAGTAGGTCTGTCTTCCCAATTCCTGGCTCCCCAGACACACAAGCGATCCCCCTTCCATAAACAACTTTCAAGGATTTGTTTCGCCTTCCATGCTTTGCCTTCCTCGGCTTTGGTGTATGTTGTTGGGTATGAGAAACTTCAGCATTTAGCATTTCAATTTCTTTATCAGATTCCTTCCATGTCACTGGCTCTTTCCCTTTCCTTTTGTTGTCACTAGGCCGCTCGAACCGTCTTTCATTGATCGAGTTACTCCGACTCCAACTAATTGTCAAATTCTTTCTCTTGGGTCTAGCCTTTAGTTCAATATAGTCTTTCTCTGCGTCCCCACTAACATCACCAAAAAGCCGAAACTCGAGCTCGGACAGCTCCTTCTTTCTGCCAACAAAATTCTCATTTCGAGGGAAAGGAAACTCCTCCTTTTCTGCCTTCTCCCTCCACTTGGACAGTCGGTCCACAACACTTCGCCTCCCTAACCTTAAAGCCAATAAAGTTACAGCCCTCATTATGCATTCTCTCCACTTGCCATCATGAGCCTCTAGCTTCCACTCATCGACACGCAAAAGACCGTTCACGGCATCTCTCCACTCCTTCTCCAACCCACCATAAAGTAGCCAAAGTTCACCACCGTGTTTTTCCCAGTGCTCTCCTCTTCTCTCAATTATATCTCGAACAAGGCAATCCTCCGGACGCAAATCGAAGTAAACCGGCACCAAATTCTTTTTGCTAGAGAAGAACCGCAGCTCCTCTATGGTATACGGATTCCTGAATGATTTCTTGGTTAAGATCACAACTCCAAATGTACAAGCATCCATTACTCTCTCAACCATACTATGCTTTCTAGAGTTTCGACACCTTGCTCTGTCAGTAATAAAGCAACTTAGCCCTTGGATTTCTAACTCAGCACGGAGCCAATTCATGAATCTGAGCAGTAAAGGCTTGCGACCATGAAAACCAATGTACACATCACAGCTCCTTACTCTATTGGATAGAGAGGAAGTTGATGTTGGAGTAACACAAGTTCCTTGTGTTCTTCCACTCTTTTTCTGCTTTTCTCTAGGTCGCAGATATTGATGTTCAGGGCCAACGTTATAACTCGCTATAGTACTCTTTGACGTCGAAGAAGACACAAAATCCAACTTCTGAAGATCATTCGAGACACTAGTTAATGCAACAGGATAAGCATCCGACAATCTAGCATTTGCAAATGATTCCGGACCTAGAATTCCCAAACTAGCATCTAAGGCACCAGAAGTAACATCACTATCACGAAAGTGATTATCCGAGCAGGACGATACCAGGGACTTGGGTGATCTAGGAGAGAAGAAAGGCGACTGGTTCGCAGAAAAGAAAGCCGAAGATGAAGACGAAAGGTTTCTTGATGTCGTGCTTGGTAAAGAGACAAATCTGGAACTTTCTTCCCGGAGATCCATATTTAAAGCTACTCACTCCCAACACAAGAAAATTTCATGCATTCCAGGAAAACAGAAACTCTGACACTGAAAAACAATCAAAATGTCAGTGAAGAGACAATCTCCATTCATAGGTAAACTTAGGGCTGCATAATTTGAACTAGGTTTTCCAAATGAAGATTATTTTAATTTTTTTTAATGAAGAATCTATATATATAACAAAATAAATGCAGGATACCATAACCAAAAGAAGTAATTAGTAAGAAGTGATGCCATATCTAAGATTAACATAAAAACATTAATGACTTATACTAATTTGTCATTTGACTCCATAATTCACATTTAACAATCAAGGAAATATAATAATGCTGCATTAGGACAGAAAACCTAGAAGAGAAACAAAAAGCCTTCCTAAATCTGCAGCAATAGATCTGGATAAAAACTTAAAACCACAAATTGATTTCTTGAAAAGCTTAATTTGCTAATTCAATATTATGCAAGCCTCTAGTTTTACAAGAACTCAGATCCAATATACTTACTTGAAGAAAAATCATCAATGATGGTGTCCAAAGATTCAATCTTTTTCACTTCAATCACCACAAAATGCCCAAAAATTCAATCTTTTTCACTTCAATCACCACAGAATGCCCAAAGATTCAATCTTTTTCACTTCAATCAACACAAAATGTCCAAAGATTCAATCTTTTTCGCTTCAATCACCAAAAAATGTCCAAAGATTCAATCTTTTCCACTTCAATCAACACAAAAGAGCATTCTTTTGAACCAATCTTAATCCAAATAAAATAGAAACCTAAGTGGCATCCACAACTAATATCTTCTTGAACCTGTCAAAACAAAATAACTAATGAATATTCAAAACACATCTACTAATCAAAATAAATATTTAAAAAATATATATACATGTACACAAACATATAGTATTACATACTTGGACATGGATCAAGAACTCACATAGAGGCAAATAAGTTCACTAGAGCATGGAACTAAGAGAGAGAAAAAGACCCAAAATTTGAAAAAACAAAGAGAGACAAAAGAGTAAAGATTTGATTGATGGGAAAATGAATTGACCTTTTCAAGAATATAACTAAAAAGGGTTCAGTGTTGTTAAGATGACAATGAAGCTGTTTCTTTCCTTATATATATTCTTTCTTCCTTTCTCCTTTCTCCTTTTTTACCAACTTCAATAACTCAAAAATTTGTACAAAGCTCCCTCTTTTCATACTACCCTCGTGTGGTTTTCATCACGTTATTTTAAATTTTAAATTATCATAATTTATAGTATTGTTAATATAATTTTAAAATATATAAATTTTATTTTTATAAATTTAAAAAATTTATATCAAAACTATAAAATTTGACCCTCATAATTTGAAAAAAATCATATAAATTAAAACGGAAAGTACTCTGTATAGTACATAGGCATGTGTAAAAATTACAAAAAAATAAAAAAAAATCAAATCTTTATGTGTCTTATGTTTAAAAAATATAATATTCAGAGGTTACTGAGAATATGGGCTGACAAGAAAAAGGAGCACAGTTAAAGAGTCTTAGAGACGGGTAACGGTTCTTCTTCTCTGATATGATAATCAATCCATCAGATTATTTTATTTTCTTTATTAATTTATTTTAAAAAAAATTAACACATTTTTATTTAAAAATAATTTAATTTTATGAGATCATTTATCACTACATTAATATCTTAAATTTATTTTGAATGACATCAAAAGTATTTCATTTATTTTTTAAACTCCGTATCAAGTTAAACTAGATCAATTTTTTTTATGATGAAGAAAATATGTTTCTTGATGTTGGTGGGGGGTGGGAGTATAAGTGGGGCAAGGGGTAAGGTGTAGTCAGCTTCCCCGCTCACGTTTCTGATTGCAAAGGTCAGATTTTTGAAACAACAGTCCTAGGAGGGTCTATTGATTGAGGGGGTGGGGTGATGTCAGGGGGTGGGCTTTGACAAAAATTGGGACCCAACAAGAAAGGATGGATCTGACGAGGAATGGTGCTGCTGTCAAAAAGCCTTATTTACAAACTATAGTAGTAGTACTTCTCTAGTACAATGTATCAGTTCAGCACTTTTGAATAGTGGCGGAATTAAATTTTTTACTAAATAAATGTATAATATAAAAAATAGATATATAAAAAATTATATTAATTCATATATACTGCACATAAGAAATAATTCAACTTTATATGTATAAAATATAAGTTTTCAATTAATAAGATGAAGAACCCCTTGTGTCCGTAACTTCGCCTCTGCCAAAAAAATAATGAGATAGTTGAAGTTGTTTTACTGTTAATCAAATGTAGAAAATGAAAAATCCTTTAGTTAAGAGAGCTCTATATACTCTTTAGTTAGTAAATATACACGACAAAATTTTAAACTAGTCGAGTTAGTGAGCCTCAAATATGTACCAAATGATTAAACTGGAAAACAAAGTCAGAGTATCAATTTTGCTTTTACACACAATGATAAGAAATATTGTGGATTTCATCTCTTATGTTTCCCTTTCGTTTTTCTCTTTTATTTGGGATCTTATGTAAATTTCTTATGTGACATTTTTTGGTAATTTTCTGAAGTTAAATCAAGATAGATTAGTTACTATTTTAATTAAATTTTATATGTTACTAAGCAGCACAACAAGTATCGTAAGGTTTAAACATATATAAAACGAATGTTGTGTTTGTTTTCTCTAATATAAGAGAACGATGATGAAGTTCAATATTATGTATGATTTGTATATTGCTCACTTTTACTTGTTAAGATTATGAATTTTTTATTTAATATCAGTTCGTGACACGATATTATGTCTCTTATCGCACTGCATGGAATGTGATCAGAATGTAAGTGTTACTACTTGTTAAGTACTTAATAAGTTGTAAAGATGGTATATAATAGATTTTTTAACTTTAAAATATCAAAAAAAGATAGTAATAAATTCGAGAAGAGTATTATTCCCATTTGTGACCGACGATTGCTTGCAAGAGGCGGCGATCCGGAGTGTTCCAAAGCGCCATAACGACAATATCAAAATATTTTGGAGTAGATAGAGTATTAATGTTTTCTGGGCTATACTTGATATGGGATAAAAGACAATGGTACTTTATAATTTTAGTGTTGATATAAATGTAGTATGATGTTTAAGTTGATGTGATTGTAGAACTATGCTCATAATTCTTGTAATAATTGTTCTGAGTTTAAGGAGTTACAGATGATGTAATTAACGGCTGATTAATTTTTACTGCTTAATTGTACTTGTAAGTAGAAGGAAATAAAACTACAATTGTTCGAGCCATTAATCATATGGCAACCGAAGTTGTTGAACTCTTGATTTATTGGGCTTTATATTATTCCATCCAATTATTGCAATTTTGTAATAGTGGTATAAACTTTAATAGTTCCTCTAAGGTACATGGTTGGTCATTAATTAATAAAATTATATATGGAATTTTTCTATGCTTAATTTTTCTCCTTTTCTTCTTCAAGTATTGATACTAGCATATTTGTTTAAAATTACAAATTCTTGTGATTATAATTAACTAAAATGATTAATTTTATTTTAGTAATTTTAATAATTAAATAAAATAAAGCAAAACAAATATACCTTAGCATGTTCGCTTAAGATTGTCTCATTATATGAACTTGGAAGATTATGCTATATATCTGTAGAATTGTATTAATCTCCCTTGGGAAGCCTTTTTCATTAATACAATATATATAGTGTGTACATTGTGAAATCCTAATACAAAATGGATTCTATAATTACCATAATTATACAACACTAATAATTACAAAATATATGGTGAATATTCTACTAATATTCACTAATACACCCCCCTCCGTTGGAGCGGGAGGAGGTCGGACGCTTAGACTGGATCTGAAGTCGATGAATAGTTGTCTAGGTAGTCCTTTAGTGAATATATTCGCATACTGATATGAAGAGGGCACATGCAATACCTTGACATGTCCGATAGCAATCTTCTCACGAACAAAGTGTATATCCATCTCAATGTGTTTGGTTTGCTGATGCTGAATCAGACTGTGAGATAAATAAATAACAGATATGTTATCACAATAGACTATAGACGCCTTACGCAAAAGACACTAAATGTCCAAAAGTAGATTTCAGAGCCAACAGATCTCAGCAACAACATTGGCAACGCCTCTATACTCTGTTTTTGCACTCGAACTGGATAGTGTGGCATGTCTCTTGGCAGACCAGGAAACTAGATTATCCCCTAAGAATACACAATAGCACTTGTCCGGACAACCTGCCCAATCTGCATCCGTATATGATAGTAACCTGGTAGGTGCAAATGGGTATAAATGTAATCCATGATCAAGTATGCCCTTAATGTATCAAATGATATGCTTAAGGGCAGTAAAATGAGGCTCATTGGGGGCATGCATAAATAGACACACCTGCTGAACAAGATAAGCAATCAGGTCTGGTGAAGGTGAGATATTGTAGTGCACCTACAAGACTCCTGTAAAGTGTGGGATCAGATACTTATTTGTCTCCTTTTTTTATTGCGATCATAAACAGTGATCAAGGACCTACTTGGTTTAGGTAAATATCTCTTGCGTTCCTCGACTGGAGAGGTCATTTTTGGAGGAGAAGTGCAACATGGAAAATTTCATTGAGAGGAATCAATGGATTACCATTAACAATACTAAGCTTTGATTTAGTGTTAACTGGAGTGGACATAATCTTGATGTTTGCCATTTTAACCCTGTGTACTATCTCCTCTGCATACTTACGCTGACATAAAAACATAGTCTGCAGATATAGTCACTGATATCCCCAAAAAATAACTCAGCTTACCCAAGTTGGTCATAGCAAATTCGGTTTTAAGCAATGCAATTATCTCATTTTTCAACAAATCAGATGAGGCAGTAAGCACAATGTCATCCACACGTAACAATAAATAAGTGATGTTGTTGCCTCGATGAAAAATGAATAGAGAATTATCACAGTTGCTATATACAAACCCAATCTGCATAAGATATTGTGCAAAACTATCATAATATGCTCTAGGGGCCTGTTTCAAATCATAAAGTGACTTACGGAGATGACATACACACTAATGGGATGCTGGATGGACAAAACCAGGTGGTTAGTGCATGTAAACAATTTTTTTTAAATTCCCATGTAGAAACACATTTTTACATCAAGCTGATGAATCAGCCAATGCTTACCCATAGCAATGCTCAAGACTGTACGAATGGTAGTCGGTTTAACAACCGAACTGAATGTCTTACCACAATCAACGCCCTCATGCTGATTAGTACCATTAGCCACAAGCCTGACCTTATATCTCTCTAAGTCACCACTGTCTCTGTACTTGTGACGAAAAAGCCACATGCATCGGATCTCATTCACCCCCACCGGTCGGGGAACCAATCCCAAATATATTGTTTCGTTAAGGCATTAAACTCCTCATACATTGTCGCATTCCAATTGGGGTCTAGTTTGGCTAATTTTGGACTTTTGGGAATTGGTGATACGATTTGTGTAGATATGTTAAATTGGATTTTGGGTTTGAAAATCTCATTTGAGCACGAGTTTCATATGGTGTGAGGGTGCTAGATGGGTATGGTTGTTGTGTTTCGGGTCGGGTTCACTGTTTGGGTTCAGGATCGGGTGTTGGGGTAGGGTGTCGGACTGGTGACTGGGTACAGTGACAGGTATGTTTGTTGTTGCCGATCTGGGTGGGTCGAGGCCGGGAACAGTGGCTGGGTTGTGTGGTGTTGCCAATCTTGGTAGATCGATACTGGATGAGTTTGATGATGTAAGGTACGGTGTCGGTGGTAGAAAGGGTATGGTGTTCTGGTTTGGTTGGGGGGATCTGGTTAGACGAGGTGGGTTACCGGTGGCTGGCGTGGTTGTAGGGTGGTGTTGGGGTTGCGGTGATGATTCAGATATGGGGACGGGGACCGGTGATGGTGCTGAGATTATGGACCGATTGCTGGTGGTTGTGGAACTCGGCGGTAACGGTGACAGAGAGCATGCAGGTGGCAGAGATGGGTCGACAATGACGGGACTGGTCTGAGAGAAAGGGGACCGATTGGCGGTGATAGCGATGGCAATCGGCGGTGACCGAGACTGACATGCAGTGTTGGTGGCTGCAAGAATTTGGGAGGCAGGGATGACGCTGGTAGTGGCAGACTCGATGGTACAGTAACCAGAGGACTGAGCAGGTGGCGGACGACGGGGAGGGTTCAGACTCCTCGAGGAACGTGTAATCGGTAGTCCGAATTTTTTGTAGACTAGTGAATAGGAAGATTGCCTCGTTAAATGTGACATGGCGGGACACGATGATCTTACAAGAAGATAAATAATAATATAAATACCCCTTATGATTGAATGGAAACCCTAAGAAGACACACGGGGTGGTACGGGGTGCTAATTTATGAGGAGCAGTGAGGAAAGATTTGAGTAGCACAGGCAACCGAAAATTCTAAGGTGATAATAGGAATGGGTCCGACAGTAGAGAATTTCGGTGGGGGTTTTGTTGTGAAGAGTACTGGTAGGTAAAATATTAAGGGTGTATTCTATCATTTTGACTGCATAGACCCAAAATGATGGGGAGGGCGGGGGGAGATGCATGGAAAAGAATGGTATGAACCATGTTGTTGATAGTGCAGATAGTTCGTTCGGCTTTTCCATTTTGAGGTGAGGTGTGGGTACATGAGAAATGGAAGACCATGCCATTATTGGTGCAAAAATTATTAAACGCGGAATTATTAAACTCACGACTGTTGTCACATTGAAATAGTTTGATAGACTTTCAAATTGTGTTTTGATAAAGTTATGAAACTCAAGAAACTTTGTAAAAACTTCAGACTTGAATTTTAGAGGATAAATCAAGAGAAAGTGAGAAAAGTCATCTAATAACACAAGGTAAAATTTATGACCCAGTGAACTAATGACAAGAGATGTCCATAAATCTGCATGAACAATATCAAACGGAGAAAACGTAACACTTAAAGAAGACTGAAAAAGGGAGGCGAACGTGTTTGCCTAAAGGGCAAGAAAAGCATTGTTGGACAGGCTTCCCATTAGAACAACGAATTAAATTATTGTTCTGAAGAAAATTAAAGACATGAGCTCCTGGGTGTCCAAGTCTATTGTGCCAGGTTGACGGAGAGATTGTTGCTAAAGCGGTGAGAGGAGTGACATGGGCAGTTAGAGATGTGAGAGGGGTGACACTGGCAGCGGATGTGGATAGGAAAGGATAGAGGTCCCCTTCACCATCACATCTCGTAAGGAGTTTCCCGCTACGTAAGTCCGTTACAGAAAACCCAAATGGGTCAAAATTAATTGATACGAAATTACATGTGGCAAATTTTCTAATTGAGATTAAGTTCTTGATAATGTGTGGGGCATATAGGACGTTATTTAGGTAGAAGTAGGGATGCGATGGTGTGGTTAGAGTGTGGCCAAAACCTTAAATTGGAATGCAGTGACCGTTTCTGACCATAATGAATTGCGGAGTATTTAAATTTTGCATTTGAGGAAAATTACCAGAATTGTTGGTGAGGTGAGACGTGGCGCCCGTATCCATATACGATGCATTATCGGGCTTCCGAGGAGTCAATGTGCCGAAAGTCTGGCCCAAACTGGATTGGGGATGGCACGGAGTATGGAAGTGGCCCTCAGGAAATTGGGCCTAACTTATGTGGGCCGTCGGATATGATCCTAGACTGCTGGGTTGAAGGATTGTGGGTCGGATGGTCGTGGCCCAACAGTTGGTCTGGGGTGAGTCGCATTGGTGCTGGAAGGTGGGCCGCAGCTTATGGGCTGTGTCTGGTGGCCGCAGCTGCTGGGCTTTGTCCAGGGGCTACTGGGCCCAAGCTGGAAGCCCACTTCCCAGCTCGACTCTTGCTGCCACTGCTGCTCCTCTGTCCACCGCCATATTCGTGGTGGTTTCCGACCATGGTGGATGCCGGAGATCGGGTAAGAGAGAGAAAACAATAAATGAGGGAGTTTTGGGACGTATACATACCGCATATGGGGCAAAAACAACCGTATACGGGGTGTATAACGGCTTAGGGAGGTGGTATACGAATAGTATATAGTGTCAATGAGTTATATCAGCCGTATACATAGTGTATATCAGCATGTATATGTTGTATACAAGGGGTATACGACCTGATGGAGAGATAGGGAAGGTGGTATGGTTGTATATCAATAGTATACCAGGGATATACAAGGCTATTAGCAGATTTTGAGGGTTGGGAATTTGTATATTTAGTGTATATCGACTATATACTGGTGGTATACAGTCGGGTCGGCGCCGGAAAAAGAGGGGAACGGTCGGCCAAAATTAGGTTTTGGGTTGGGAAGGATTGTTGGCTTTGATACCATGTAGAATTATATTAATCTCCCTTGGAGAATCTTTCTCATTAATACAATATATATAGTGCATATAATATGTAATCTAATATAAAAGGAATCATATAATTACCATAATTATACAACATTACTAATTACAAAATATATCTATCCCTGCATGGACATGAATGATAAATTAAAATTCTTTGAAGTCGCTTTCCGGTTTTCGTAATACGTAGTATTGTCAAGTAAATATTTTTCTTATCATATTCTGAAAAAATGTATATGTTTTCATCATATGGTAAACAAAATCTACAGAGATGTGCATTAATGGTGCAAGATCCTCATAAAAAGCAACAGAGAAGTTTCCTTATCAGAAAATTATGCTAAATAAGAAAATAATTAAATTTATACATGTGAATTAAAGAAGTCCAATAATTATTTGATGATTGAGATCCTCTGAAAATAGTGAAACAAGCCAAACGATAAAATTCATAAAAAATTTCCAAAACTATTTCACGGTTGAGATCCTCGAGAAAGAATGAAACAAGCAAAACAATAAAATTGATAAGTGAATCAAAAAATTCCCAAAAACTATCTCATGATTGAGATCCCTTATATATGCCGCCCTTCATCTTTAATTTTACGTGGAGTACTAGGTAACGTACTTAACCAGAGTGAATATGATTTGCACGAGACATGCATATATTAAGTGGAAACAAAAAATTATGAAGGTGAAAAGAAGATATTAAATATCTATCAAACAAACAATAACATACTCACTGTAATTCCAAGTATGATCTATGGAGGATATATTGTACGTAGAATTTATCCCTACTTTGACAGATAGAGAAGTTGTTTTCGATAGACCCTAGGCTCAAGTAAAACAGAAACAACATCAGGATAGTAAGAAAACTAAGCAAAAGATATAACAAATAGCAATAGAAAACTAAGAATAAGATAATTGAAAATTTCAACTAATAAGAAGTCTAATGAATCTAAAAAAGAAAAGAAAAGAAGACTATGTATTAGTAGTATTTACAGATCCTAAATTATCAATGGACTCTCCAAGTACGTTAAAATTCCACCTCATAATTGCTCCACCTATTTGAAAACTACTATAGGAGCCAAGGCATAACATGTATTTATGCGACTTATATTCGTTCGGAGTTCGCTTCCAAATACATACGTAGTAATTACGTACATAATATTGGATTAAGTTTATAGAATACACTTATTATTTTGTATATCAAACTCTTACTTCGATTGATATACCTTGAACAAATGACACTAATCTCAAGTGGCAAAGATTAGTCACACAAAGAATGATATTTCATTCATGTAAGATACCATGTCACTGTATACTCCGAGGCGGATATACCTTGCTTCAAGCAGTGTCACGGGATACCGTTTCATCAATTTTTTTTTTTTGCTAGGTATGCATATATGGATTATAAGCAAAATAATAAAATTTGGGTATATATGTATATAATGAAATTGCGTGTTATTAACTTATTATAATGATACACTCATTTGTTTACCTATTCAAATATAACACTCTTTTATGAAAAATCTTACGCACGTCATTGCATATATCTCAAATACAACAAACATGCATGATTGAATTGGTAACTAAAGTAAATTGTTCAATCAAATTAAGTTCACTTGCTAAAGTGAGGCAAAAGTGCTAGCTAGTATATGAGCCTGTTTGGATGGGCTCTTATGGCTTATAAGTCATAAGTTAGTATTTTTAATTTGTGATTTTTAATTTATTTTTGTTATTATTTTAATTTAAAATAAAGTATTCAATAGCATTTTTTTTATCATACCCAAACACTAACAAAGTGTTTAAAAGTTATTTTAGCTTAAAAATACTTAAAATAAATCAATCCAAACCGGCTCTATATTAGCGGAAAACTTGTAGAATGGCCATGAACAAAAATTAAGAAAAGGCCACTAATGAACAATCAGGCACTAGAAAAGAACAAACCTACCAATCCCTTTATTGATACATATGAAACTCATACATCAAATGGACCTCTTTATTTTTTTTCTTCTACAAAATCATTGATATAATTTGATAATATCTCTATCGTCAAAAGGACTATTGAGTTGACTAAAATGATACTACATTTGGATTTTCAACACCAGTCCAAAACACACTCTTTTGTTAGTACTTATGGGCACATGTTTCCATGTGAGAAACCATACTATGAATGACTTTTGATATCTTTTTCACACACATTATTGCTATTTGAAATTAAACCTTGTATAAAAATTCTAGATATTGTTGTTTCAAATATCAATTCTTCCAAAAATAAACAAAACCAAGCGGAAAGCAAGTGCTAACCTACTAATTTTTTCAATGATCAGGGACTAGAGGAGTGAAATCCACTAATAAAAACGCGTGAAAGTCTAATAGAAAATTCCGATGGAGGTCCGTCGGAAGTTGTTGGCGATGTATATTCTGTCGGAATCTGTATTTTTGATAGATTTCTTTCGAAAATTTTCATCAGAAATTTGTGTGTTTTTAATAGTGAAAGATGGTTTGGATATACAGATCTAGAGAGGCGAAAGGGATTCATCCAAATTCATTCGCCGAAAATTTACATTGTACATATAAGATGTTTATCTTGCTAATTAGTGTATATAAACTCATATTAGGAAACTATTAGAACATGGAAATTCCTTGTTGCAATAACATTTAAGGGTAGGCCTACATACGTACTGTGTGATATGAGTTATGATGTTACTTCTCTTATGATGTTTGGTGGTGGCTTAAAATAATAGGTTCGCAAAATTATTTTGTTTATATTAGTAATTTATTTTATGGACCCACAACTAATTCTGTACATGCATGCTTCTCGTCCATATTTTATGATTCCTCAAAAAGAAGATGAGGAAAATAATTGTTGAGATTTTTTAGTCTTTTTGTGAATCATAAGCAACTGAAATTAATGTTTAAAAGATATATATATGATTATACCACTTATTGGATGTAAATCACAATTTTTCTCACCATCTTCATAGTATGAGATACAAAATACAAAAGCGTCTTTTTCATCGAATAAATATAAGAAAATAATTTCACTGAAAATATTCAAACTATTCTACCCAGATTTAATTAAAATTTCTTTTTGGCGTGTCACTACAAAAGAAAAAATAAGAATTAACTATGAAATTTGTTGTTAATATGTGGCTAAATAATCTGTAGTGAACAAATTATTTAATAATTCATCATTAGATAAAGTTAGCAACGGATTTTTATTGTTTAGCAACAAAAATTGTACATTGTTATTTATTTTTTGGTAGTGTGTGGAGTTATCATACAAACTCTCAATTTGAAAAATTCTAAATTGTTAACTGGGGGTGGGGGGTATCTATTTAATTTTTTTTCTTACAAATTCTTTCATTTGAATTGTAATCTATGCTAGGCACATGCATTAGGAATCCACCTGGAAAGTGCTAAAAGAAGGATGATTAGGTTAATGCACAGTTTTTCATTACTCATAATTAGACCCATAATCAGCCAAAAGTTTAAAATAAAAAGAACAAGTTTCTTTTCTTTCTTAGTTATTTTTTGCAAAATCAGTGCCCTACCCCATTAAACAATTAAGGTTTTAGATCAAGCATATGATTCAGAATTGTTTATTCCCTTTGGTTTGAAAATTTTCAAACTTTTACATAATCCAAGAGAAGCTAATCCAACTTTGCTAGCTCAATTCTTAAAACCCATGTGTGGTAATTTTTTCATAAACAGTAAAAGACAAACTCATTAGTTAGTCAGTAACTATATTTTGGTTTCACATGCCCTATCTAATTAATTAAAGGACCATCATTTCCTTAATTTTTTTGGGGGATCTGAATCCAATAGGATAATACGATTTCAAAAAGATAAAGAAAGAGAAATATCGTACCCCAAAAAAGGAGAGAAAATAAAAAAGACAATAAGATATATTGAGGGATCATAATGGATAGTACAAGCTAAGAAACACTTTCTCAAAATTTGTTTTACCAATTAGAAAAATAATTAAAAAATAAGAACAGAAGAGAGTTGCCATTAGGTGAACAACTAGAACAAAAGTGGGACCAAAAGTTAATTTTACATGTTTATTAGGACCTTTTCTATGTGTTTAGAAATGAACGAGATCTCTTCAATTTTAATTTGAGATCCCAGATTGAGTCATGGGAAATGATAACTCTTTATAAAAAAAACGTTATCGTTTATAGGTCATATGCGATAGAAATCTGAATTAGTTGAAGGAGTTATTTTCAAATACATATGGTCAACTGTACCAACAAAAAAAAAGATATAAACTATCATGAATAAAAAAGGAAAAGAAAAAAAAAAGACAAAGAAAATAAATAAAAAGGCAAGAACCTTGAAGGAGTTGAACATGGCAGCATGTTAATTCTTAGTAATACTAAATTAGAGACAACCGTGTCTTTTGATCTTATCTTAAAGTGCATTTTTCTATTGTTAAGAATTTTGGTTGGATAATTTAAACCAAGATTGAATCATGTATGCACATCATATATTAGTGAAGAAGATTCTTGTAATAGCCCTTTTGGTCAACATTTTATATTCAATGAGTATATTTCATAATGTTATTTGGTTTGAGAGGTTTTAAAATTTTATTTTCTCACACCATTTTATAATGTAGATTAGTTTTCACATATTTAGTAGGTGAATAAGAAAATCATCTTAAAAATATTAATAGTCGAGATATACAAACTAGTAATATTACAGTTTGAATTATACAATTAGGTTATATCCTTTTAGTACGTGCTTGTAAACGTGTATAAGTATAACACTATAATTCCTACCCATTATTAGATTATGATTCCTATTGTATTGTTATTAGAATTCCTCTTTCCTCTTGTATTATGATTATATATTGTACACTATATATATTGATATTAATGAGAAAGAGGAATCCTAATCACAATACAATAGGAATCCTAATCTAATAATGTGTAGGAATTGTAATGTTATACTTATACACGTTTACAGTGCTAATCAAATAATTGAAGGAGTTCAATTTTCGAAAAGCAAAGGATAATTTTCAAGTAGGCATTTCATATGTAAGAATTTTAATTCACATTTTATTCATCTTACTTCATTTGACAATTTTTTTTATTTGATTTCCCTTATAGGTATTTATAATTTATTCAAAATTGTAGCTTCTCGCTGAGTTTTTTTTTAACTTTAAATTTGTGAACATATGGAAAATATACTAAAATTGGACGAACTGTGATTAAATGATTTGAGGACTTTTGTTGACCTTGAGAAGTCCAAATTGGTCAACAAAAGAAATAATTTAATCAGATTGCAAAGTGTCAAAAACTTTTCTATTTGAAGTGAAACAGTGATGGATGAGCTGTTTCATTATTTCAAGCATAATCTACAATTTTCTTCCTTTTTGTGCACCTTTTTCCTTTCTTATTTAAGTTTAATTAGTTAGATTGGTTTTGGAGTTAATAGTGAAAGTGTCAAAAAAATTGATTCTTGAATAATTTTGTGAAGGCTTTTTCAATAGTCAGTTAGAACATAGGCATAACTAGAATTTAAACTTAACAAATCTGACTTTTAAGGAGTCGTTTATTTCAAAATAAAGATATCATGAGATTACAAATCTCGAGATTATTATTTTATACATTAATATGAGATAAATAATACCAAGATTCTGGTATAAAGATTATGCCGATTGTAGCTAAATTAATAACCAAAGAAGAAATAAATGTAATCCCAAATTTTATATCGAGATTAATATCTTAATTTCGGTAACCAAACGACCTCTAAAATTCGTATCACCAAACTCATTATACTTTTAAAATTATAGATTCATGTTTAATATAGTTCAAATTGTTAGTATGTTTTTCTTTGTCGTCTGATTTATCGTCGTTCAAAGTTTGCAATTGTTAACTTCCATATGATGCACTGATTTTTTCGACCCCAACAAATGGTATAAGAGCCAATGGTTCAATGGGTTGAAGACGGGTTCCAGGAAGCCGGTTCATATCAAGTTGCAACTGATTTCGCGATAATGAAGATTTTGTCCAGAGTACAACATGTGGATATGTATTTTTAACCATATTTTCAACATATCAGCTGCTGCATATTTAAAAATAAAATATTTTTAAATCAATTTTTAAACCCATAATATTTTTAACCATGACAAGCAGCAGTGATGAAAGATATGTGAAGAAAAAGGACCAAAATTATTTTGCTATAAATTTCAGGTTAAGGAGAGATTTGTTAGGATTTGCCCTAAATTTCTTACCTTATTTGAATTTTACCATAATTGTGTTTTACTTCAAAAAAGTTTTCTTGTTATAAATTTTTTTCCATTCTACCATATTTATCATTTTCTCGGAGGAGAATTCTTGGACTTTTATAAATAGGAGATCATCTGTTCTCATAAACAACACAATAACATTCACAATGTAGTCGTTTATAAAGTTTTGTTTAGGGGGTATTTTTCTCTCGAAAGATTTTATGCTTTTAAATTCATTTTTTATATGTAGATCAATTGATCAAATCATATTAGAATATTATGTTTCTTTTAATATGTTTTTTATTCGTCTGATTTATCGTCGTTTAAGGTTTGCAATTGTTAGCTTCCGCATGACGTCCTGATTTTTTCGATCCCAACACAATTTTTTGTAAATTTTCACATATATTTTTATGTTCTGCATAAAAAAAATTAAATTCAAATCAACCTGTCGTGAAAGAACTACATCAGCCACTACAATTGAATTTGGTGAGTGGAAAAACTTCATCTATTCAAATCGATATATTTTTGGTTTTCCTTGATAAAAAAATGGGCCTGAAGCCCAATGGTCCACATTCTGTAATCATGTTAGCCCATACTTTGTAAAGACTGGGCCGTGGTTATTGTCCAGTTATCATATTCATTTTGTCAAAACACAACTTTTTCCCTCTTTATAAATTTTAAAGGTGACAGTTTTGTGAGTACATATCACATAAAAATTGATCTCTTTCAAGTACTAAGTTCTAGAATATGATTACGTTTGGTGAAATGGAAACGTTACAATTCAGTTTAATAGTTGCAATTTTAATTCTAACCAATACGGAGATCTGAATGTTTATTGAAGACTTCAATTATAATATTAATTTGGCATCATGTTGATTTTTTTTGTAACCGTCTCTATCTTATACAAAGCAAACTTTCATTCAATTCTTTATCTTAACTCTCATTTAGCCCAGTGAGATCTTGAAATTAACTTCATTTCACGAAATTGACAGCTAATACACCGTACAAAGAGAAATTCGATTGATGAAAAGTACTTACACAAAAGCTGATTGCTATGCATTATATTGCCCTTCTATGACATCTCAGGATCTGAAGGCGCCTTGTAACAAATGCTCGACCATATAACATCTCACGATTCAACTAGACGAATTCAAATATGATTTACATACTAATATACTTAAGGCCCATTATCTATAATGTGTTGTCAATCTTGTATTGAACAAAGCAATATTTTAGCCCAATATTTACTTGTTTCCACTAAAAACCTAAATAATTTAGACTTGCTCACTAGTTTTCAGCCCAAAAAAAAGATTTTTATATTTTTAAAATAAAAAACAACGGCAAAAACGATCCAATCATATTAAAATTAGCTCACCAATGGGACCATTTTTCTTGAAAAACAAAAAAAAAACTGAATTTTACTGAAAAATACCTAGTACTCGACTATATATAATTAGCATATGTCACTTCACAGATCACAAATATCTTCATCTTTACAAATATATCTTTAACTGGGGTTGCATTGTTGATTATAGCAGAAACAATTTCGTGTTCTTGTTGATCAACCCTTTTGCTATCATCAACAAGAGGTAAACCAATAATACTAAAATTTGAATAATATTTTTTTGATTACTTTCTTGCAATATTTCATATTTTAGATGTCCTTTTAATTGATTTTTTGTCCATATTCTTGGATTATCCATATATCTCCCACCCCTTTTAAGAGCCATTGCTTCTCTTATTTCACTTGGCTATTAGTAGTATTAGTAGTCTTTTATTGATCTGAGTGGTTTTTGGTTTGCTTTTCCAAAATTAAGCACTTGGGTTTGCCTTATATTTTGTAAAGATCGAATCTTTATGGGATTTTTATACACGGGGTTGGCTTATATGTTGTAAAGATTGAATCTTTATAGGATTTTTATACATGGGGTTGGCTTATATGTTGTAAAGATTGAATCTTTATAGGATTTTTTAACCTGGGGTTGGCTTATATTTTGTGAAGAATTATTTTTAGAATCTTAGATTAGTGAACTGTCTGGGTTTGGCTGTGAAGATTGAACCTAACTATTATTATCAACAGTAGATTACTTAGGCGTTGTGTGGTTTGCCGATGGCTCGGTTGATTCTGCCTTGCAAGGGTTCGAGTTTTTCGAAGACGTGTCTCTTGGGTTTGATCTCCAATGCTCCTGTGATTATTCAACTCCCTTTTATTCATTCTATAAGCAAATAATGCTAAGCAAATATAACGCAAAGCTTGAAAGTGGTGTTAGTTATTTGAGAGAAGTAGTGGTATAGGTCTTCTGATAAACTAGTGACTGGACAAGTGATATATTCCAGCTTTATCGATGTTGCCGTTACCGAATTTAAGTACTTAGAGAGGCACAATCTTAATTCATCCCTATCTCTAGCACTGGGAAAAGCTTATCCTTTTAGGTTCTGGCATTTATATGTAGTAGTACTTATAATTGGTTCTAGTCTTTCTCCCACACTTCTATTTTAGTTCTTTTAGGTTTCAGACTTTCTTTAGGTGTGTTAAAGGCACTTTTGAAGTATATATATTTAATTTAATCTAGCTTTTAATGACTTGATTTCGTCTAAGTTGCTTTCCATTCTTTCTCTGTAGTTTCAGACAAGTTGCCGTGTTACTTCAGTTGGACGCTCGAGGGATATCTGCAGATATAAACATTACCTCACTTCGGAGGTTTGTGAATATTTCCCGACTTTCTTCTCTAGACGCATTACTTATCTGCTACTGTCTTACTTATATTCAGTCTTTCGGCTTTTACAACCAGGTTACACATTGGAGGAGGTGTCAAATCGCATGTTTTCCATTATTTGTAAGCAATTATGTCCAGATTATAACATACTTGCATATTTTGCCAATAATGCTTTTCTATGCTGACGTTTATTTTTGTATGTTTGGATGTTTCGCAGCAACCTAGAAGAATTGACCGGAGATTAATCTGTTCAGTTGCAACTGAACCTCTGCCAAAAGAAGTAGAAGAATCCAAGATGGAAGCACCAAAGGAAATCTTTCTGAAGGATTACAAACAACCTGATTACTATTTTGACACGGTATATCCCTTGATTCTTCTTTAATCTAGGTGAAGGTTTGGATTTTCTCCAAGTTTTATGAGTCTAAATCAAATTATACTATTTAGTTGGATCTGAAATTCACGCTGGGTGAGGAAAGTACCATTGTCGCTTCCAAAATTGCTGTCAACCCCAGAGTTGAAGGTAAATCTTGTTGCCCCTTCGGATTTTCTTATTTTTCATCCATAATACACTTCTTAAAGAAAATTTCATCCATAATTTCTTTTACGTTTCTTTGGGTTGATATACTTGAACTAAGCGATACATACTTTTTTGGCTGATTGAAGCTTCTATTTTTGTTTTGTTTTGGAATAGTTGTATTTATTCCAGAACTCACAAGTTGTTGCTAATTTATCTTGAACAGGTCAGTTTTCCCCACTTGTCCTAGATGGACGAGATCTGAAATTGCAATCAGTAAAGATCAATGGCAATGCGCTGAAGGTACTTATATCGAAGTCGAATATTAAATTTTACATAGACATATGTCACATGATGTTACTTTTACTCATACATGATATACTTAATGTGTTTTAGGAGGAAGATTACCACGTGGACTCGCGCCACTTGACTCTGAAATCCCCTCCAAGCAGCAAATTCACCTTGGAGATTGTGACAGAAATATATCCTCAGAAGAACACATCCTTAGAGGTGAAATAGGAGGGCAGGATTTTGTCTTATTTGCAAATTCTTTCTTGTGTTTCAAGTTTTAGTAACACTGTGAAATGGGTTTGTGGTTACATTATCTATATTTACTTCAGGGGCTTTACAAGTCATCAGGGAATTTCTGTACCCAATGTGAGGCTGAGGGTTTCCGTAAAATTACGTTCTATCAGGTATGCCTTTTTCTTTTTTATTGGGCCTCTAGTATGTTATCGTCTTTCCTTGTAATGCTCGCTAATGGCTATCACTTTTTCCATTAGGATCGCCCTGACATTATGGCAAAATACATTTGTCGCATAGAGGCAGACAAATCCTTGTACCCTGTATTGTTGTCAAATGGAAACCTTATAGAGCAAGGGGATCTTGAGGTGCATTTGGATCTTCCTGTACTAGTTGTTGAAAGTTGCTTTATTGCAACTCTTATGCAACTGATCAAATTATTCTTCTCATTTTGTTTTGCAGGGGGGAAAACATTTTACCGTTTGGGAAGATCCTTTCAAGAAGCCCAGTTATCTTTTTGCATTGGTTGCGGGTCAGTTGGAGAGCAGAGACGACACATTTACAACCTGTTCAGGCCGTAAGGTCTCCCTTAGAATCTGGACCCCGCCACAAGATCTGCCCAAGACTGAACATGCCATGTATTCTCTCAAGGCAGCTATGAAGTGGGATGAAGATGTGAGATTTTTAATTTCTTTGATATACATCAAGTTAAATATATTCGTTGTCTTGCAGTTACCAGTTCAAAAAAAATATTCGTTGTCTTATGTATAGTCTTATGGCAATTTTCTTTGTTAAAATTTTCATACAGGTTTTCGGGCGGGAGTATGACCTGGATCTTTTTAATATTGTTGCTGTTCCTGATTTTAACATGTTAGCTCTCTGCTTTCTTCACTTTGTCATTTTTTATTCTCTAACAATTTTCTTTTCTCCCTAATTTTTCTATGGATCATAACCTGTTGTCCCATTTCATTGCCAGGGGAGCGATGGAAAACAAGAGCTTGAATGTATGATATTTGAGATGTTATTGCATTGTTGTTCTATTTATGACTTTTCCTTAACTATCACCTAATTGTTTTTGACTTTGTTTTCAACAGATATTCAATTCCAGGCTTGTCCTGGCGTCCCCAGAAACTGCAACAGATGCTGATTATGCGGCAATATTGGGTGTGATTGGACATGAGGTGTGTGATATGTTATCATAAGCTATTAAAATTCATGCACTTTATCTTGTGTACTGATTCTTGAATACCGAGTAACTCACTATTTCTTGTCCATGTTGCAGTACTTTCACAATTGGACAGGCAACAGGTTTGTCCCTTTCTCACAGAAAATAACAAGCTGGTTAATATAGTAGTTATGTTTTCCATTATATTACTGTTTGTATCTTCTAGATCTTTTGCTGTAAAATGGATGATGTATATGACATGGACATGTTAACCATTGACCCCAATGCAGAGTTACATGTCGTGACTGGTTCCAGCTCAGTTTAAAGGAAGGACTTACTGTTTTCCGTGATCAGGTTGGATGTATTTCCTATAGATGATGGATATGCGAACATTTTTCTGGTAGTGTTAGCTTATAAAGGTTCTTGAATGATTCATGCAGGAGTTTTCGTCTGATTTGGGAAGCCGTCCTGTGAAAAGGATTGCTGATGTTTCAAAGCTTCGAATGTATCAGTTCCCACAGGTTCAAAGAGTTCTTTCAAGTTCTTTTCATTAGAAAATTTATGCTTCTTATATATACATGTGCTAACTATTATCATGATTTTTAGGATGCTGGTCCAATGGCTCATCCTGTCCGCCCTCATTCTTATATTAAGGTAACGATAATCTCTTTGAATACGGACGATCCTTGTTTAGCAAGTGCTCCCCCCCCCCCCCCCCCCCCCCCCCCCCCACACACACACACACACACACACCCACACCCACACCTTATTGGAAAGTTTTCTCATTCTTCTTTTTCCATTTTTTATGTTTGACAGATGGATAACTTCTACACAGGCAAGTTTCAGTTAACTGTCTATGTTGAACAGTAGGTTTAATTTCTTTTGAGCCAATTTTGATGATAATGTTTTTTACTGATGTTTGGTTGTGACGGCTGGTCTGGCTTTGAATATTCATGAACATGCAGTTACGGTATATGAGAAGGTAATTCCCTTCCAGTCTTGGCCTCATGTGGCATTTCGTGCCCCCGCCCACCCACCTCCTCCTCCCCCTCCTGTGCCTCCCATCCATGACCTTATGTTTGCTTATGCATATGTAAGGGAATGTTTTGGTTTACCATTAGTTTAATTCACTATTTTCATTATCAGGGAGCTGAAGTGGTCAGGATGTACAAAACCTTGTTAGGGAGCCAAGGATTTAGAAAAGTAAGAAAAAGATAATGTCCTGTCTATTTTTGTAGTACAGACAATTGATTTCCGCACTTGAGATTATCGAGAATCTGATATACCTCTTTTCCTCTCCAGGGCACAGATTTATATTTCCAGAGGCATGATGGTCAAGCAGTAACTTGTGAAGACTTTTTTGCTGCTATGCGAGATGCCAACAATGCAGATTTCGCTAATTTCTTGTTATGGTAACTGACTCTTCCTGCCATTCGAACTAGAATTCATGATTCCTCTCAAAGTTAAGCTTTCAAATTAAAACATAAATGCAGGTACTCGCAAGCTGGAACACCTGTAGTGAAGGTTACAACTAATTATAATGCTGAAGGGCGCACTTTCTCCCTCAAGTTTAGGTAAAAAGAAATGTATAGGTTTTGTATATCAAGTATAAATATACGGATAATATTCATTTTGTAAACACAAAATATACATATAATATACATTATCAGTTTATTAGTTTTGTATATTTGGCTAGCGCCGCCAAAAATGAAAAAAGCTCTTTTCTTTTTGATCTGCAAACCTTTATGGTTTAGGCTGACATAATTCATCTGATGTTTTTCCAGTCAAGAGGTGCCTCCAACTCCCGGCCAGCCTACAAAAGAACCTATGTTTATTCCTGTTGCAGTAGGTCTGCTAGATACAAGTGGAAAGGACATGCCTCTATCTTCCGTTTATCATGGCGGGAAATTGGAGAGTTTTTCAAGCAGTGGTCAAAATGTATACACTACAGTTCTCCGTGTTACGAAGGTTAACCTAGAACTTTGATGGACTTGTTCTGTCCATTCCACTTGATTAAACTCTATATATGGTGTGTGGCTTTCTATATTCTTTCCCTGGGAAAATAAGAAATACAGGAAAGGTTACTTCATGTCACTCATTGACTTAATTGCTGATGTACCAGTAAAACAACTAGCTTATGGATAAAGTTGCCAATTGCCTTGAACAGCTTATTACAAATTACGATATCCTAATTTTGGATATATTTAATTTTTGGGGTAATAGCACTTTTAGTCCCCAAGTTATTGATAAATATTATTTTCTTGGTTCTTGTGATATATTACAAAACTTATTTAACCTTCAATTAATTAAAATATGTGTTTTTGGTCGGTTCAGGTAGAAACTATGTTGTATTTGACTATTTATAGAAATATCTTACTCTCAAATATAGAGTAACAATATAAATTTAACATAGCACATGAATAATCAAGTGGTGGAACAATTAATAATTATGATAAATTTGTGAATATACACAAGCAAAGGGATCAAAAGTGCACAATTTAACTAATTGAAGGTGTAGCGTGCTTAGTCAGATATCATAGGGACTACAATAAGAATTTACCAATAACTGAGGGACCAAAAGTGCTATTAGCCCTTAATTTTTTTACCGAGTAGAATCTAATTTTTTTTCTTGTTATTGTTCTTTGGAGAACTCAAATGAAATCTCAGACAGCAGTCTTGGCTTATATCCTGTTAATTGTAGATTAGTCTCATTGCATAGCAAAATGAAAAGTTTGATAAAAAACAGATAATGCTAATGCAACATTTTGATCCTCCTATAACCTAATAAGGATATAATAAAAGACTTTTTGCTTGTAATGCAGAACGAGGAGGAATTTGTGTTCAATGACGTATCTGAGGTGCCAACACCATCTATATTACGAGGCTTCAGTGCTCCCATCCGTATTGAGTCTGATCTCACTGATAGGAATTTACTTTTCCTTCTTGCTCATGATTCTGATGAGTTTAACCGGTTCGTATTTTCTTTGGTCTCTCGTCCAATATCTTTTAGCTAATCACAAGTTTGAAATAATCAGAGACTAATATTATCTGTTCTTCAGTTGGGAGGCGGGACAAGTGTTGGCAAGGAAGCTGATGCTCAGCCTGGTAGCTGATTTCCAACATAACAAGGCTTTGGTTCTTAACCCTCAGTTTTTGCAAGGAATCAAAAGTATACTCACCGACTTGAGCTTGGATAAGGTGCTTGCCCTCCTCTTTTCTTGTAGATATTTGTGTTTCATGTCGGAAACATGTGTCAAATGGGCAGGTTGGGTTGGATTTGGGCGGGTCAAAATGAGTTGAGTTAATAATTTGACCGCCCAAAGTTTACTTGGGCTGAAATGGATTGGGCTAAAATGGGCTAAAAAGTGGGTCATAATCCAACCCGCCAAATTCTTACCAAGTCTTAATTTCTTTATTTGTTTTTTTTATAATTTTTTAAGTACCTAATAAGTTATTTTTTTTCTTTTTATGGCTATATATACATAAAATGTCTTTTTGAAAATATTTTGACAAGGTTTCTATGGGTCAATTTGGGCTACATAGCAGCCCAATTTTTAGATGGGCTGAAATGGGCGGGTCATTCTTGAGCGGGTTGGGTGGGTTATGTTTTCATTCGCTAATTTTGCTACTCCTAGTCGGAAGAAAAAGGTTTGCTAATTGGTGTTGTATCCTTTAAGGAATTCATTGCGAAGGCAATAACTTTGCCTGGTGTAGGAGAAATCATGGACATGATGACAGTTGCTGACCCGGACGCCGTTCATGCAGTCCGGACTTTCATCAGGAAGCAACTGGCTTCTGAATTGAAAGAGGAACTTCTTATCACTGTAATGACCTCTAAAACTCTACTAGTGTTACTTTTTCTTAATACTGATTCTCAATATACTTGAAAATGTTCTTAATTAAAAAAAAAATGACGTAACTTGAAACATACTTTGCAGGCTAAAAACAACAGGAGCTCTGGTGCATATGAGTTTGATCATAATAATATGGCACGTCGTGCTCTAAAAAATACTGCTCTCGGTCCGTTTTTCTTCTTATCTCTCTGGATAGAGTGTTTTTCAGAATTGACAAATTGCAATTCCACTGACCTATTTCGTCTACAGCTTATCTTGGATCGCTTGAAGACCCAGAAATGACAGAACTTCTGTTGAATGAATACAGAACTGCCATGAACATGACAGATCAGTTTGCAGCTTTAGTGGCTATTGATCAACAACATGCAATTCGTGAAGAAATTTTGGCTGATTTCTATAGCAAGTGGCAGCATGATTACTTGGTACATCTCTATACCTCTCTAATACCTTCACTATTACTTGATGTCATCTTACAGTCCCATAAAGAGAAACTTAGGGCCCGTTTTGGACAGAATTTTTTTTTCAAGTTCTTTTTTTCGAAAAACCTGTCTAGTTATTCATTGTTTCAATTTTTCACTCCAAACTTAAAAAAATGTAACTTCAATATTTTTTTCAGAAACTCCAATTTTTCACTCACAAGACTTCAAAACATATTCAAGTGAAATACACGTCCAAAACACAACAGCTTCCAAATACCCCTTTCAACTTAACTTCAAATGTGACTTTTATTCAAATATCACTCAATTCATGTCTAAACGCCTACTTACTCTCTGGGTGAACATTGACCGTAATTCTTGTCCTCTGGACCCGTTCTTGCCTTCTAATTGTTGATTAACCTGCATGACTTCAAAGTATTCATAACTAAGACAAGCATAAAAATTATCTTTATCTCACTCTATTTTTCCTTAGGTTGTGAACAAGTGGCTTGCGCTTCAAGCTATGTCAGACATGCCTGGTAATGTTGAGAATGTCAAGAAGCTTCTAAGCCATACGTCCTTTGACCTGCGTAATCCGAATAAGGTATGTGCTTTCTCGTTTGATGTCTTGTCTAGTTTAAGTCAATTACAAGACGTGATATTTTATTTCGGACAAATGCAGGTTTATTCATTGATTGGAGGATTTTGCGGGTCACCTGTCAACTTCCATTGCAAGGATGGCTCTGGCTACAAGTTCTTAGGGGAACTGGTGGTGCAGCTTGACAAGATAAATCCACAGGTCTCATAAAACACTATGCAATTGTTTTTAGTACAATTCACCAATGAATCACGAGATCTACGTATAGTTTCTAATTTATTCAAAAGTAATTCACGAGACATGCGCACCCTTCTTTCTTAACTGTCGTGGAAAATGATACATCTTGTTGGTCCAGTATATTCTTGAAATAAACAACTCAAGAAATGCTTGAACAAGAAATGCTTGAACAACTACTGGCATTGTCTATTTTCTATTTAGTCATGATCCGCCTTGGTCAATTCAGGATGGTTTTCCAGTAATATGAGAGGATGTTTTAATCTTTTTTCTAATGGATGGCAGGTGGCTTCACGAATGGTTTCAGCGTTCTCTAGGTGGAGACGTTATGATGAAACACGACAAAGTCTCGCTAAGGTTAGTAGCTGCTTGCATAAACATTATACATCCATATATGTTGTTGTTGTTGTTATCTCTTTAAATTTTTGAGGAACTTCCATTTTGTGTGTTGTGTTTCGCTTAGAAATCAAAGGACTAAAGAAATATGTTATGTTTTACAGGAACAACTGGAGATGATCTTGTCTACTGCGGGACTCTCGGAGAACGTGTTCGAAATTGCATCCAAGAGCTTGGCAGCTTAAGTTTCCTTTTTTTTTTCTTTTCATTTTCGGGTTATCTGAATTGTTACTATGTATTTTGAACAGGCTATAATGATTTAATAGTTTCAGTGAAATCTAGAAACATATAATAGAGACATTGACTTGGTTTAAGGTTCAGTGCTTATTGAATAAACAAGTGGTTTATACCTGCACTTTTGCATGTCTCTTCTCATTCACAGTTCCCAGTTCATGTCATTGCCATTTTTGGTCCTACATGCGTCATAGGGAAATCGAACAACCGAACCAAACTAAAAATTGAATCAAACAGAGAAAAGGCCGACATTTGTTGGTTTGGTTTTGCCAACAATTGTGGCTTGGTATTGTTATGTTGGAATATGTGCTTGGCAGCGTATGTCACATATTTTTTAAAAAACACTTGAATTATGATCTATTCCAATTAAGCACCTGAGCATATGATAACATAACTCATATTTTTTAAAAAGTTAGTGTGCTCACAAGTGTCCATTATGTAAATAAATTAATCACATAAAATAAGCATCCTTCTTTAATCATACTCATCAGCGCCAATTGGAACATGCATGAGATTTTACGGCTTATTGAGGTTAATGTGTAAAATTAAACGATATGACTTATTTTAATCATTAACTTATCTACGTAATGGGCGTTTGCGAACACGCGTAAAAGCTTTTTTGAAATTTTGAATTGAAAGTGTAATAGAAACACTTAATCATATGTTCAAGTGCTCAATTGGAAGAGTGTCTAAAATTTTAAAATGCACCCATACATTTTTTTTTTTTGGGTTTTGTCGGTATTATAAGAATGGTTGTAGCACGTTAAAATAAATAGCACGTTACAATATATACATAACAATTGGAAGAAGCGTACACATTAATATATAGTGGTAATCTTAAACGTAATTGCTAGTATTTTTTGTTTGATCAATTGTACCAAGGTTCTACTTTTGAAATTCATATCTAAGAATAAACGATCAGGTCTGAAGAGAAGGCCCTTTAAATCTGCTACTATATAGTAGTAGTTGTATGCCGGTGTTTATGTTGAGGGTTTACGTCGATAGACGGCAACAACTTCAACTTTACCAACCTTTGGATGGACTTGTAGTTGACATGTCCTAATCTATGATGCCATAAATTAGAGGACTGAAGCAAGTAAGATGAAGAGGCTTCAATATTATTGCTTTTACGTAATACATACATGGTGTTCACTTTGAAGAGGCCTTCACAGACGAATTCTCTTCCCACAAACGTTCCATTCTTAGTGACTACAAATTTATTGGACTCATACACTAGCCTAAAACCAGCATTAACCAATAAAGGACCTGAAATTAAATTTCTTCTAATCTCAGGAACATGCATCACTTCCTTCAGAGTGAGCTCCTTTCCATAAGTCATCTTCAGGACTACCTTTCCTACCCCCAGTACGTCAGAGGAAGCGTTGTTGCCCATGAACAACTTCTTGTTTGTAACCGGTGTATAAGTGGAGAAGGCATCTCTGTTGGAACAGATGTGTCGTGTAGCACCTGTGTCCATCCACCATTGCATAGGATTCTCAACCAGGTTTGCTTCTAGCACCACAATTGAGAACTCCTCAATCATGTCGTCCAGAAACTGGTCTTTGACGACGTTAACCTGAGCCTTGCCCTTAGCATTGGCCTTCTCTTGTTGCTCGGTTTTGAGCTTGCGGCAGTCCTTGATCATGTGACCAGGTTTCCCACAGTGGTGACAGTTTCCTTTGAACTTCTCCACTGCTTGGGTCTTGCCATCTTTCTGGAACTTCCGCTTCTTGTTTAAAATCCCTTTGGCCTCAACTAGATTTGTCTTTGCCTCAGCGGTTGTTTACCTCTATGCAAGGCCTTCTTATTATCTTCCTGAATTTGGAGTTTGATAATAAGTTCTTCAAAGGTCATCTCCTTTGTCTTGAGCTTTAAGTAGCTCATAAACTCATTTCACGAAGGAGGTAACTTTTCAATCAGTGATGCAACCAAAAATTGCTCGTTTGGCTTCATACCTTCCAAATCCAGGTGATGTAAAATCATTTGGAATTCATGGACTTGGGACATCACTGTCTTACTATCCACCATTTGAAATTTCAGAAATTTCCCAACGATGAATTTATTAGTACCTGCATCTTGTGCGTTGTACTTCTTTTGCAGCTTCTCCCACAACTCTTTGGCAGTGCCAACGGTGCAATACATCGTGTAGAGAGGGTCTGACAAGCAGTTCAATATGTAATTCTTACACATGAAATCACTATGACTCCATGCATCAAGAACCATCTTCATGCCATTAATGACATGGATACCTAGGCCCCTTTCACCCGTTTCAGAAGGCGAATGGTCCATTTCATCTCCAGCTTGTGGAGGATCTTCTGTTAGGAAATGTGACATTCCCATAACAGTCAGATAGAAGAGCATCTTTTGAAGTTTGACCCCATGAACCTTTCAGGACGTTCATGGTGAAATCCAGCGGGTGGAGGAGCGGTAACATTCCCTTGAGTGGCAGCAAAGACGTTGGATGAGCCTTGAGCAACCGGAAGGCATTAGGAATGCCTTGAGCAGTGGGGAAGGCAGAGGGATTGCCTTGAGCAGCAACAACTGAATTAGAAGCAGTTTGATTTATGCTAGTCAACTTTCTAACTTAATTACTTACAACAAAATCTTGTCTTAAAATTGTTGGAATACAATTGTTGTAGGGAACGGGAAGTAAGTAACTATTACAATAATAGAAAGGATAAACAAACTATTACAATAAAGCTGGAAATCAAAACCTTAACAAACTGTTTGTGAGATTTGCTGAGTTGAGTGATGACACTCTATCTTTAAGACAAGATTGCCCCGTATATGTCCTTTTACGTTGTTGAGCAATAGTCTCCCAAGATACAACAAAAACTTTAACAAGTGAGCAAAGGAGACTCAAGTGTTACTCTTGAAGAACTTTGAGTATAGTGATTTTGCTAGAGAGGAAGAATTCTGAAAATCTGGAGTATTTTCTAAGTGTTGAGTAGTGAGTTCAATTGAGCCAAATGCCTCAATTTATAGTGTAAGTAGAAGACCTCTCAACTAGCCAACTAATGGCCTTCAATAGCCATGTAATTGCACTTGATTGAGGGGTTACATTCAGCCAAATAATGGATGAATTCATGTGCCAAGTAATGGAGAATCAATGCTCCAAACCCAGCCCAAACGTCAGATTTTTCCAACTTCCCGTCGCAGCATTCTGCCTCCGAAGCGCCGCGGCGTCGCAACTCCAGTGACTGCCCAACCATTTAGCGTCGCGGCTCCAACGGTGTGGCGCCGCGGCCCTTCACGGCGATTTCTGACTCGTTTTATTTTACACTTCTTCCTTCTTTTACCAACGTGGAATACTTTGTCATTTGACCAATAACCGTCTATAATTCTATGTCTTAAACGTATTACATACGTACCAATATCTCTTTCACTAATAAAATTTGCGATATTTGGCACTACGTGTGCACGTGTGTGGAAACGACGTTTCCGACGTGCGAGCCCAATTGTTCGAGTCATAAATTAATGGGATATACTTATTTCCACATTTAGTAAATTTTCAACAGTTTGTTGAATCTCTTTGACATAAGGGAAGCATCTCGCCTAGTGACTAAGGTTTGCTCAAAACTTAACTTTATTTATTGGTTCGTACTCGGGTGCAAGACCGGCTGAAACCTAAAGCAAGTGCTTTAGGCCCCAAACATTTTAAAGCCCCAAAATTAGTAATATTATAAAATATTAATTATATGATGTGTACAATATATAGTTTATTTAAAGTTAAATAATGATTTTAACTCATAAAATTTAACTTTTTTTCAAGTGAATGTCCAAACACAGTTTCAACATTCAAATACTCTTTTTCAATTTTAATTATTCATCTTTTAACTTCAAACAAATATTGTGTAAACGAGCAGTAAATAATTTGAAGTACACATTCTTTTTTATCCTTTATGTTTTTTGTTAGACTCTCAAATAATATATAAAGATATATATGAGTTGTATCAAATACTACAACAATAAAGTTTTATGTTTCAAGTTTTTATTACCCTCTCTAAATGCACTCAGTGAATAAATACGACGGGGAAGGGGAAAAGAAACCAATAAGAGGGAGGTAAAAGCAAATTAAGAGAATAAAGATAAATGATTTGCCAAAATAGGTTCGAAAGTAGAAAACACATATACAATCTGTAATTGATATCAAATTATTTTGTAACTGATATCAAATTCAATAATTTTATTAATTGATGTTTAATGAAACTCAATAAGTAGGGTAGAATATGGATAATCTTTTAATTAGAAAATAAGGAAAAAATAGAAAAAAATGTCAAAAATTTGAGAAAAAAGATAAATACAACTGGTGGCCATAGAGAGGTGTCACATAATCTTTTCTATACCTTGCTTTAATATATATATATATATATATATATATATATATATATTCTAATTTTGTTAATGTAATTAATGGTTTACTTTTTTCAGTTTATGAATTAAATCAATCATTTCCCTCGTAAACTTTCCGCTCTACCTAGCAAATGTAGAGATAATGTCTGTGTACACTCTACCCTCCTCAGACCCCACATTGTGGGATTTCACTAAGTATGTTATCATTGTTGTTGTTGTATTTCCCTCGTTTACTTTGTGCCGTGAATTTGAGTTTACTAATTACTACACTTCTCTTCTCTCTCATGTACGTATTCTCCAAAAATCTTCATAATTCGTAACTGACTTCCATTTTTATTTATTTTTGGAGATAGTTTTTTACAGTATTTTCATTTATTCGGCCCGTCACCACAGAAGGAACATTTGACCATAGTAAATTCTAAATTATTATAATCATGTTGGGAGTGGTCACAATCAACTTCCTAATCTTGGTACTTCCTCATGCAATACGTTAATGTATCAGGCGTTTTGCCGCTATTAGAGCTCGAAAAAATGTCCCTAGAGTGGTCGGGTTATTTCCGCGACGACAGTACTACATCCGGTGAAACAAGTTTTGGCCACACTGCATGCCACATTTATTTTTTCTGATTTTGAGGAGAATGAGGATATGAGAATGGTACCTTGTATCATGTTTACCACCATGAATGTCTATTAGCATGGATGGGAATTGAGATACCGGTTGTCCCTTTTGTCGCTGGGATTACAACGACATTATATTGTGCCTTAGTATAGTAAGATATGTATATCGACTAAGAAAAGTAAATAGTAATTTTTTTTATTTGTGTAAAGATCCCCTACTCAGAAAAACAATGACATAGATAAAAGAGTGTCAAACTTGATAGCAACCACACTTCCGCTTCCGTCAATTTGGATTTGGGCCAACAATACAACATGAAGCACCAATGGTCTAGTGGTAGAATATGACCCTGCCAAGGTACAGACCCGGGTTCAATTCCCGGTTGGTGCATAAGAGAGCAATGACTTTACTTTGCGCTAATTGTGAACGATGGGTCGTCACACACATCTAATTATCAAATAATAAAATTTGCATCTGAGCTCTCTTTTTTGTCTATTTTCTTGATAAGATCATTAAATTTATTCGTCGGCTTGTACGAGTGATAGAAGTTTTTGAAATCCAGCGCAATGTTATTTTTCTCTATTTTCATTAAGTTTTTATAAACTTGCTAAGATCATTAAATTTCATTCGTCGGCTTGTACAAGTGATAGAAGTTGTTGATATCCACGACCCGGTGCAATGTTATTTTTCTCCTAAATTCTTCACCTCCCTAGTGTCATGGTTCTATGAGATGTCAAGATATAAGACAATCTTTTATGACAATTCTTCCTTTTTGTTTTTAATAATAAAATTGTTGTAACAATGACACTGATAATGCTACCTAAGAATTTCTTTTTTTTTTTTTTTTTTTTTTTTGCAGATGCTTGTCTTTGTTAGATGCTTGTTGAATCTATTTGACATAAGAGAATCATCTTGCCTAGTGACTAAGGTTTGCTCAAAACATAACTTTATTTATTGGCTCGTACTCGGGTGCAAGGCGGCCAAAGCCTAAAGCAAATGTTTTAGGCCCCAAACATTTTAAAGCCCCAAAGTTAGTAATATTATAAAATATATGATAGGTACAATATATAGTTTATTTAAAGTGAAATAATGATTTTAACTCATAAAATTTAACTTTGTTTCAAGTGAATGTCCAAACATAGTTTTAACATTCAAATACTATTTTTCAATTTCAATTATTCATCTTTTAACTTCAAACAAATATTGTGTAAACGAGCAGTAAATAATTTGAAGTACACATTCTTTTTTATTCTTTCTTATATTTTTTGTTAGATTCTCAAATAATATATAAAGATATCTATGAGTTGTATCAAATACTCCTCTACTTGAATTTATGCGTCTCGCTTTTTTTAGTCTATTTAATAAAAAATGCATATTTGATATTTAATAAGTTTCTAATCATATTTTCTGTTTTAAAAACACACTTTCTTATAGGAATGATATGGCGCACATGTTTAAGACTATAGAAACAAAGAAGATTTTTGGTATGTTATAAACACATTTAGTCAGATTAAAAAAATTTCACATTCTTAAACTTCATGCCAAGTCAAACTAAGACACATATAATAAAACGAACGAAATATATTGGGCCTTTTATTCACGTTAGGCTTTATGCCACAAATTTCGTTGAGCCGCCCTGCTCAAGTGTGACGTTCTTGCACTTCTAGAATTCGTAACTACACCACTGCTGAGGTGTAATGTATATCCACTAAGTAGAGTAAATAGTTTTTTTAAAAAAATTTGTGTAAAGATCCCCCATTCAGAAAAACAGTGACATAGATAGATAGGAGATTGTCAAACTTGATAGCAACCTGCCACACTTCCGCTTCCTTCAATTTGGATTTGGGCCAACAACACAACGTGAAGCACCAAAGTGGTCTAGTGGTAGAATAGTACCCTGCCACGCATGCACCCGGTTCGATTCCCGGCTGGTGCATCCGAGAGCAATGACTTTACTCGCGCTAATTGTGAACGATGGGTCGTCACACAAATCTGAATAATCGATGATAAGACGTGCATCCGAGCTCTCTTTTTTCTCTATTTTATTGCTAAGATGATTAAATTTCATTCGTCGGCTTGTACAAGTGATAAAAGTTGTTGTAATCCAGGGCAATGTTATTTTTCTCTATTTTCATTAAGTTTTTATAAACTTGCTAAGATCATTAAATTTCATTCGTCGGCTTGTACAAGTGATAGAAGTTGTTGATATCCACGATCCGGTGCGCTTTATTTTTCTCCTAAATTCTTCACCTCCCTAGTATCATGGTGCTATGAGATGTCAAGATATAAGACAATCTTTTATGACAATTCTCCCTTTCTGTTTTTAATAATAAAGTTGTTGTAACTATGACACCGATATTGCTACCTATGAATTTCTTTGAAATATTTTTTTTTTTTGCAGATGCTTGTCTTTGTTAGTTGCTTGTTGAATCTCTTTGACATAAGGGAATCATCTCGCCTAGTGACTAAGGTTTGCTCAAAACTTAACTTTATTTATTGGTTCGTATTCGTGCAAGGCCGGCTGAAGCGTAAAACAAGTGCTTTAGACCCCAAACATTTTAAAGCCCCAAAATTAGTAACATTATAAAATATTAATTATATGATGGGTACGATATATAGTTTATTTAAAGTGAAATAATGATTTTAACTCATAAAATTTAACTTTTTTTCAAGTGAATGTCCAAACATAATTTCAACATTCAAATACTCTTTTTCAATTTTAATTATTCATCTTTTAACTTCAAACAAATATTGTGTAAACGAGCAGTAAATAATTTGAAGTACACGTTCTTTTTAATTCTTTTTTATGTTTTTTGTTAGATTCTCAAATAATAAATAAAGATATATATGAGTTGTATCAAATGCTCCTTTACTTGAATTTATGCGTCTCGCTTTTTTCTTTTTTTAGTCTATTTAATAAAAATGCATCTTTGATATTTAATAAGTTTCTAATCATATTTTCTGTTCTAGCCTAAAAACACACTTTCTTATAGGAATGATATGGCGTACATGTTTAAGACTATAGATACAAAGAAGATTTTTGGTATGTTATAAACACATTTAGTCAGATTGAAAAAAAAATCACATTCTTAAACTTCATGCCAAGTCAAACTAAGACACATATAATAAAACGAACGGAATATATTTAGGGCCTTTTATTCACGTTTGGCTTTATGCCACAAATTTCGTTGAGCCGCCCTCGCTCGGTGTGACGTTCTTGCGTCTCTAGAATTCATAACTACGCCACCGCTCGAGGTGTAGATACCGCTGTGCCTACTACCGAATTACTACAGTGCGAATTTGCGTGACTTGCAAGTAGGTTCCCTCGTTTACTTTGTGCCGTGAATTTGTGTTTACTAATTACTACACTTCTCTTGTCTCTCTCATGTACGTATTCTCCAAAAATCTTCATAATTCGTAATCGACTTCCTTTTTTATTTATATTTGGAGATAGTTTTTTGCGTATTATCATTTATTCGTCCCGTCACCACGTATGGAACGTTTGACCATAGTAAATTCTACCAAATTATTATAATCATGTTGGGAGTGGTCACAATCAAATTCCTAATCTTGGTACTTCCTCATGCAATACGTTAATGTATCGGCGTTTTGCCTCTATTAGAGCTCGAACAAATGTCCCCGGAGTGGTCGGGTTATTTCCGCGACTACGATACTACATCCGTGAAACAAGTTTTGGCCACACTACATGCCACATTTATTTTTTCTGATTTTGAGGAGAATGAGGATATGAGAATGGTACCTTGTATCATGTTTACCACCATGAATGTCTATTAGCATGGATTGGAATTGAGCTATTGGTTGTCCCTTTTGTCGTTTGGGATTACAACGGCATTATATTATGCCTTAGTATCGTAAGTGTATAATCGTGAATTATCAATGTATATCCACTAAGTAGAGTAAATAGTTTTTTTAAAAAAATTTGTGTAAAGATCCCCCATTCAAAAAAACAAGTGACATAGATAGATAGGAGATTGTCAAACTTGATAGCAGCCACACTTCCGCTTCCTTCAATTTGGATTTGGGCCAACAATACAACGTGAAGCACCAAGTGGTCTAGTGGTAGAATAGTACCCTGCCACGGTACAGCACCCGGTTCGATTCCCGGCTGGTGCATCCGAGAGCAATGACTTTACTCGCGCTAATTGTGAACGATGGGTCGTCACACAAATCTGAATAATCGATGATAAGACGTGCATCCGAGCTCTCTTTTTTCTCTATTTTATTGCTAAGATGATTAAATTTCATTCGTCGGCTTGTACAAGTGATAAAAGTTGTTGTAATCCAGGGCAATGTTATTTTTCTCTATTTTCATTAAGTTTTTATAAACTTGCTAAGATCATTAAATTTCATTCGTCGGCTTGTACAAGTGATAGAAGTTGTTGATATCCACGATCCGGTGCAATTTTATTTTTCTCCTAAATTCTTCACCTCCCTAGTATCATGGTGCTATGAGATGTCAAGATATAAGACAATCTTTTATGACAATTCTCCCTTTCGTTTTTAATAATAAAGTTGTTGTAACTATGACACCGATATTGCTACCTATGAATTTCTTTGAAATATTTTTTTTTTTGCAGATGCTTGTCTTTGTTAGTTGCTTGTTGAATCTCTTTGACATAAGGGAATCATCTCGCCTAGTGACTAAGGTTTGCTCAAAACTTAACTTTATTTATTGGTTCGTATTCGTGTGCAAGGCCGGCCGAAGCGTAAAACAAGTGCTTTAGACCCCAAACATTTTAAAGCCCCAAAATTAGTAACATTATAAAATATTAATTATATGATGGGTACGATATATAGTTTATTTAAAGTGAAATAATGATTTTAACTCATAAAATTTAACTTTTTTTTCAAGTGAATGTCCAAACATAATTTCAACATTCAAATACTCTTTTTGCAATTTTAATTATTCATCTTTTAACTTCAAACAAATATTGTGTAAACGAGCAGTAAATAATTTGAAGTACACGTTCTTTTTAATTCTTTTTTATGTTTTTTGTTAGATTCTCAAATAATAAATAAAGATATATATGAGTTGTATCAAATGCTCCTTTACTTGAATTTATGCGTCTCGCTTTTTTCTTTTTTTAGTCTATTTAATAAAAATGCATCTTTGATATTTAATAAGTTTCTAATCATATTTTCTGTTCTAGCCTAAAAACACACTTTCTTATAGGAATGATATGGCGTACATGTTTAAGACTATAGATACAAAGAAGATTTTTGGTATGTTATAAACACATTTAGTCAGATTGAAAAAAAAATCACATTCTTAAACTTCATGCCAAGTCAAACTAAGACACATATAATAAAACGAACGGAATATATTTAGGGCCTTTTATTCACGTTTGGCTTTATGCCACAAATTTCGTTGAGCCGCCCTGCTCAGGTGTGACGTTCTTGCGTCTCTAGAATTCATAACTACGCCACTGCTGAGGTGTAGATACTGCCAGGCCTACTACTGAATTACTACGGTGCGAATTTGCGGTGACTTGCAAGTAGGTTCCCTCGTTTACTTTGTGCCGTGAATTTGTGTTTACTAATTACTACACTTCTCTTGTCTCTCTCATGTACGTATTCTCCAAAATCTTCATAATTCGTAAATCGACTTCCTTTTTTATTTATATTTGGAGATAGTTTTTTGCAAATTATCATTTATTCGTCCCGTCACCACAGATGGAACGTTTGACCATAGTAAATTCTACCAAATTATTATAATCATGTTGGGAGTGGTCACAATCAAATTCCTAATCTTGGTACTTCCTCATGCAATACGTTAATGTATCAGGCGTTTTGCCTCTATTAGAGCTCGAACAAATGTCCCCGGAGTGGTCGGGTTATTTCCGCGACTACAAGATTACACATCCGGTGAAACAAGTTTTGGCCACACTACATGCCACATTTATTTTTTCTGATTTTGAGGAGAATGAGGATATGAGAATGGTACCTTGTATCATGTTTACCACCATGAATGTCTATTAGCATGGATTGGAATTGAGCTATTGGTTGTCCCTTTTGTCGCTGGGATTACAACGGCATTATATTATGCCTTAGTATCGTAAGTGTATAATCGTGAATTATCAATGTATATCCACTAAGTAGAGTAAATAGTTTTTTTAAAAAAATTTGTGTAAAGATCCCCCATTCAGAAAAACAGTGACATAGATAGATAGGAGATTGTCAAACTTGATAGCAGCCACACTTCCGCTTCCTTCAATTTGGATTTGGGCCAACAATACAACGTGAAGCACCAGTGGTCTAGTGGTAGAATAGTACCCTGCCACGGTACAGACCCGGGTTCGATTCCCGGCTGGTGCATCTGAGAGCAATGACTTTACTCTGCGCTAATTGTGAACGATGGGTCGTCACACAAATCTGAATAATCAGATGATAAGACGTGCATCCGAGCTCTCTTTTTTCTCTATTTTATTGCTAAGATGATTAAATTTCATTCGTCGGCTTGTACAAGTGATAAAAGTTGTTGTAATCCAGGGCAATGTTATTTTTCTCTATTTTCATTAAGTTTTTATAAACTTGCTAAGATCATTAAATTTCATTCGTCGGCTTGTACAAGTGATAGAAGTTGTTGATATCCACGATCCGGTGCAATTTTATTTTTCTCCTAAATTCTTCACCTCCCTAGTATCATGGTGCTATGAGATGTCAAGATATAAGACAATCTTTTATGACAATTCTCCCTTTCGTTTTTAATAATAAAGTTGTTGTAACTATGACACCGATATTGCTACCTATGAATTTCTTTGAAATATTTTTTTTTTTTTGCAGATGCTTGTCTTTGTTAGTTGCTTGTTGAATCTCTTTGACATAAGGGAATCATCTCGCCTAGTGACTAAGGTTTGCTCAAAACTTAACTTTATTTATTGGTTCGTATTCAGGTGCAAGGCCGGCTGAAGCGTAAAACAAGTGCTTTAGACCCCAAACATTTTAAAGCCCCAAAATTAGTAACATTATAAAATATTAATTATATGATGGGTACGATATATAGTTTATTTAAAGTGAAATAATGATTTTAACTCATAAAATTTAACTTTTTTTCAAGTGAATGTCCAAACATAATTTCAACATTCAAATACTCTTTTTGCAATTTTAATTATTCATCTTTTAACTTCAAACAAATATTGTGTAAACGAGCAGTAAATAATTTGAAGTACACGTTCTTTTTAATTCTTTTTTATGTTTTTTGTTAGATTCTCAAATAATAAATAAAGATATATATGAGTTGTATCAAATGCTCCTTTACTTGAATTTATGCGTCTCGCTTTTTTCTTTTTTTAGTCTATTTAATAAAAATGCATCTTTGATATTTAATAAGTTTCTAATCATATTTTCTGTTCTAGCCTAAAAACACACTTTCTTATAGGAATGATATGGCGTACATGTTTAAGACTATAGATACAAAGAAGATTTTTGGTATGTTATAAACACATTTAGTCAGATTGAAAAAAAAATCACATTCTTAAACTTCATGCCAAGTCAAACTAAGACACATATAATAAAACGAACGGAATATATTTAGGGCCTTTTATTCACGTTTGGCTTTATGCCACAAATTTCGTTGAGCCGCCCTGCTCAGGTGTGACGTTCTTGCGTCTCTAGAATTCATAACTACGCCACTGCTGAGGTGTAGATACTGCCAGGCCTACTACTGAATTACTACAGTGCGAATTTGCGGTGACTGACTTGCAAGTAGGTTCCCTCGTTTACTTTGTGCCGTGAATTTGTGTTTACTAATTACTACACTTCTCTTGTCTCTCTCATGTACGTATTCTCCAAAAATCTTCATAATTCGTAACTGACTTCCTTTTTTATTTATATTTGGAGATAGTTTTTTGCAGTATTATCATTTATTCGTCCCGTCACCACGTATGGAACGTTTGACCATAGTAAATTCTACCAAATTATTATAATCATGTTGGGAGTGGTCACAATCAAATTCCTAATCTTGGTACTTCCTCATGCAATACGTTAATGTATCGGCGTTTTGCCTCTATTAGAGCTCGAACAAATGTCCCCGGAGTGGTCGGGTTATTTCCGCGACTACAGTACTACATCCGGTGAAACAAGTTTTGGCCACACTACATGCCACATTTATTTTTTCTGATTTTGAGGAGAATGAGGATATGAGAATGGTACCTTGTATCATGTTTACCACCATGAATGTCTATTAGCATGGATTGGAATTGAGCTATTGGTTGTCCCTTTTGTCGCTGGGATTACAACGGCATTATATTATGCCTTAGTATCGTAAGTGTATAATCGTGAATTATCAATGTATATCCACTAAGTAGAGTAAATAGTTTTTTTAAAAAAATTTGTGTAAAGATCCCCCATTCAGAAAAACAGTGACATAGATAGATAGGAGATTGTCAAACTTGATAGCAGCCACACTTCCGCTTCCTTCAATTTGGATTTGGGCCAACAATACAACGTGAAGCACCAGTGGTCTAGTGGTAGAATAGTACCCTGCCACGGTACACCCGGGTTCGATTCCCGGCTGGTGCATCCGAGAGCAATGACTTTACTCGCGCTAATTGTGAACGATGGGTCGTCACACAAATCTGAATAATCGATGATAAGACGTGCATCCGAGCTCTCTTTTTCTCTATTTTATTGCTAAGATGATTAAATTTCATTCGTCGGCTTGTACAAGTGATAAAAGTTGTTGTAATCCAGGGCAATGTTATTTTTCTCTATTTTCATTAAGTTTTTATAAACTTGCTAAGATCATTAAATTTCATTCGTCGGCTTGTACAAGTGATAGAAGTTGTTGATATCCACGATCCGGTGCAATTTTATTTTTCTCCTAAATTCTTCACCTCCCTAGTATCATGGTGCTATGAGATGTCAAGATATAAGACAATCTTTTATGACAATTCTCCCTTTCTGTTTTTAATAATAAAGTTGTTGTAACTATGACACCGATATTGCTACCTATGAATTTCTTTGAAATATTTTTTTTTTGCAGATGCTTGTCTTTGTTAGTTGCTTGTTGAATCTCTTTGACATAAGGGAATCATCTCGCCTAGTGACTAAGGTTTGCTCAAAACTTAACTTTATTTATTGGTTCGTATTCGTGTGCAAGGCCGGCTGAAGCGTAAAACAAGTGCTTTAGACCCCAAACATTTTAAAGCCCCAAAATTAGTAACATTATAAAATATTAATTATATGATGGGTACGATATATAGTTTATTTAAAGTGAAATAATGATTTTAACTCATAAAATTTAACTTTTTTTCAAGTGAATGTCCAAACATAATTTCAACATTCAAATACTCTTTTTGCAATTTTAATTATTCATCTTTTAACTTCAAACAAATATTGTGTAAACGAGCAAGTAAATAATTTGAAGTACACGTTCTTTTTAATTCTTTTTTATGTTTTTTGTTAGATTCTCAAATAATAAATAAAGATATATATGAGTTGTATCAAATGCTCCTTTACTTGAATTTATGCGTCTCGCTTTTTTCTTTTTTTAGTCTATTTAATAAAAATGCATCTTTGATATTTAATAAGTTTCTAATCATATTTTCTGTTCTAGCCTAAAAACACACTTTCTTATAGGAATGATATGGCGTACATGTTTAAGACTATAGATACAAAGAAGATTTTTGGTATGTTATAAACACATTTAGTCAGATTGAAAAAAAAAATCACATTCTTAAACTTCATGCCAAGTCAAACTAAGACACATATAATAAAACGAACGGAATATATTTAGGGCCTTTTATTCACGTTTGGCTTTATGCCACAAATTTCGTTGAGCCGCCCCGCTCGGTGTGACGTTCTTGCGTCTCTAGAATTCATAACTACGCCACTGCTGAGGTGTAGATACTGCCAGGCCTACTACTGAATTACTACAGGCAGAATTTGCAGTGACTTGCAAGTAGGTTCCCTCGTTTACTTTGTGCCGTGAATTTGTGTTTACTAATTACTACACTTCTCTTGTCTCTCTCATGTACGTATTCTCCAAAAATCTTCATAATTCGTAAATCGACTTCCTTTTTTATTTATATTTGGAGATAGTTTTTTGCGTATTATCATTTATTCGTCCCGTCACCACGTATGGAACGTTTGACCATAGTAAATTCTACCAAATTATTATAATCATGTTGGGAGTGGTCACAATCAAATTCCTAATCTTGGTACTTCCTCATGCAATACGTTAATGTATCGTGCGTTTTGCCTCTATTAGAGCTCGAACAAATGTCCCCGGAGTGGTCGGGTTATTTCCGCGACTACAAGATACTACATCCGGTGAAACAAGTTTTGGCCACACTACATGCCACATTTATTTTTTCTGATTTTGAGGAGAATGAGGATATGAGAATGGTACCTTGTATCATGTTTACCACCATGAATGTCTATTAGCATGGATTGGAATTGAGCTATTGGTTGTCCCTTTTGTCGCTGGGATTACAACGGCATTATATTATGCCTTAGTATCGTAAGTGTATAATCGTGAATTATCAATGTATATCCACTAAGTAGAGTAAATAGTTTTTTTAAAAAAATTTGTGTAAAGATCCCCCATTCGAAAAACAGTGACATAGATAGATAGGAGATTGTCAAACTTGATAGCAGCCACACTTCCGCTTCCTTCAATTTGGATTTGGGCCAACAATACAACGTGAAGCACCAAAGTGGTCTAGTGGTAGAATAGTACCCTGCCACGGTACAGACCCGGGTTCGATTCCCGGCTGGTGCATCCGAGAGCAATGACTTTACTCGCGCTAATTGTGAACGATGGGTCGTCACACAAATCTGAATAATCGATGATAAGACGTGCATCCGAGCTCTCTTTTTTCTCTATTTTATTGCTAAGATGATTAAATTTCATTCGTCGGCTTGTACAAGTGATAAAAGTTGTTGTAATCCAGGGCAATGTTATTTTTCTCTATTTTCATTAAGTTTTTATAAACTTGCTAAGATCATTAAATTTCATTCGTCGGCTTGTACAAGTGATAGAAGTTGTTGATATCCACGATCCGGTGCAATTTTATTTTTCTCCTAAATTCTTCACCTCCCTAGTATCATGGTGCTATGAGATGTCAAGATATAAGACAATCTTTTATGACAATTCTCCCTTTCGTTTTTAATAATAAAGTTGTTGTAACTATGACACCGATATTGCTACCTATGAATTTCTTTGAAATATTTTTTTTTTTTGCGATGCTTGTCTTTGTTAGTTGCTTGTTGAATCTCTTTGACATAAGGGAATCATCTCGCCTAGTGACTAAGGTTTGCTCAAAACTTAACTTTATTTATTGGTTCGTATTCGTGTGCAAGGCCGGTGAAGCGTAAAACAAGTGCTTTAGACCCCAAACATTTTAAAGCCCCAAAATTAGTAACATTATAAAATATTAATTATATGATGGGTACGATATATAGTTTATTTAAAGTGAAATAATGATTTTAACTCATAAAATTTAACTTTTTTTCAAGTGAATGTCCAAACATAATTTCAACATTCAAATACTCTTTTTCAATTTTAATTATTCATCTTTTAACTTCAAACAAATATTGTGTAAACGAGCAAGTAAATAATTTGAAGTACACGTTCTTTTTAATTCTTTTTTATGTTTTTTGTTAGATTCTCAAATAATAAATAAAGATATATATGAGTTGTATCAAATGCTCCTTTACTTGAATTTATGCGTCTCGCTTTTTTCTTTTTTTAGTCTATTTAATAAAAATGCATCTTTGATATTTAATAAGTTTCTAATCATATTTTCTGTTCTAGCCTAAAAACACACTTTCTTATAGGAATGATATGGCGTACATGTTTAAGACTATAGATACAAAGAAGATTTTTGGTATGTTATAAACACATTTAGTCAGATTGAAAAAAAAATCACATTCTTAAACTTCATGCCAAGTCAAACTAAGACACATATAATAAAACGAACGGAATATATTTAGGGCCTTTTATTCACGTTTGGCTTTATGCCACAAATTTCGTTGAGCCGCCCTGCTCAGGTGTGACGTTCTTGCGTCTCTAGAATTCATAACTACGCCACCGCCGAGGTGTAGATACTTGCTGTGCCTACTACCGAATTACTACGGGCGAGAATTTGCGTGACTTGCAAGTAGGTTCCCTCGTTTACTTTGTGCCGTGAATTTGTGTTTACTAATTACTACACTTCTCTTGTCTCTCTCATGTACGTATTCTCCAAAAATCTTCATAATTCGTAACTGACTTCCTTTTTTATTTATATTTGGAGATAGTTTTTTGCAGTATTATCATTTATTCGTCCCGTCACCACAGATGGAACGTTTGACCATAGTAAATTCTACCAAATTATTATAATCATGTTGGGAGTGGTCACAATCAAATTCCTAATCTTGGTACTTCCTCATGCAATACGTTAATGTATCGTGCGTTTTGCCTCTATTAGAGCTCGAACAAATGTCCCCGGAGTGGTCGGGTTATTTCCGCGACTACAGTACTACATCCGGTGAAACAAGTTTTGGCCACACTACATGCCACATTTATTTTTTCTGATTTTGAGGAGAATGAGGATATGAGAATGGTACCTTGTATCATGTTTACCACCATGAATGTCTATTAGCATGGATTGGAATTGAGCTATTGGTTGTCCCTTTTGTCGTGGGATTACAACGGCATTATATTATGCCTTAGTATCGTAAGTGTATAATCGTGAATTATCAATGTATATCCACTAAGTAGAGTAAATAGTTTTTTTAAAAAAATTTGTGTAAAGATCCCCCATTCAGAAAAACAGTGACATAGATAGATAGGAGATTGTCAAACTTGATAGCAGCCACACTTCCGCTTCCTTCAATTTGGATTTGGGCCAACAATACAACGTGAAGCACCAGTGGTCTAGTGGTAGAATAGTACCCTGCCACGGTACAGACCCGGGTTCGATTCCCGGCTGGTGCATCTGAGAGCAATGACTTTACTCTGCGCTAATTGTGAACGATGGGTCGTCACACAAATCTGAATAATCAGATGATAAGACGTGCATCTGAGCTCTCTTTTTTCTCTATTTTATTGCTAAGATGATTAAATTTCATTCGTCGGCTTGTACAAGTGATAAAAGTTGTTGTAATCCAGGGCAATGTTATTTTTCTCTATTTTCATTAAGTTTTTATAAACTTGCTAAGATCATTAAATTTCATTCGTCGGCTTGTACAAGTGATAGAAGTTGTTGATATCCACGATCCGGTGCAATTTTATTTTTCTCCTAAATTCTTCACCTCCCTAGTATCATGGTGCTATGAGATGTCAAGATATAAGACAATCTTTTATGACAATTCTCCCTTTCTGTTTTTAATAATAAAGTTGTTGTAACTATGACACTGATATTGCTACCTATGAATTTCTTTGAAATATTTTTTTTTTGCGATGCTTGTCTTTGTTAGTTGCTTGTTGAATCTCTTTGACATAAGGGAATCATCTCGCCTAGTGACTAAGGTTTGCTCAAAACTTAACTTTATTTATTGGTTCGTATTCGTGTGCAAGGCCGGCTGAAGCGTAAAACAAGTGCTTTAGACCCCAAACATTTTAAAGCCCCAAAATTAGTAACATTATAAAATATTAATTATATGATGGGTACGATATATAGTTTATTTAAAGTGAAATAATGATTTTAACTCATAAAATTTAACTTTTTTTCAAGTGAATGTCCAAACATAATTTCAACATTCAAATACTCTTTTTCAATTTTAATTATTCATCTTTTAACTTCAAACAAATATTGTGTAAACGAGCAGTAAATAATTTGAAGTACACGTTCTTTTTAATTCTTTTTTATGTTTTTTGTTAGATTCTCAAATAATAAATAAAGATATATATGAGTTGTATCAAATGCTCCTTTACTTGAATTTATGCGTCTCGCTTTTTTCTTTTTTTAGTCTATTTAATAAAAATGCATCTTTGATATTTAATAAGTTTCTAATCATATTTTCTGTTCTAGCCTAAAAACACACTTTCTTATAGGAATGATATGGCGTACATGTTTAAGACTATAGATACAAAGAAGATTTTTGGTATGTTATAAACACATTTAGTCAGATTGAAAAAAAAATCACATTCTTAAACTTCATGCCAAGTCAAACTAAGACACATATAATAAAACGAACGGAATATATTTAGGGCCTTTTATTCACGTTTGGCTTTATGCCACAAATTTCGTTGAGCCGCCCTGCTCAGGTGTGACGTTCTTGCGTCTCTAGAATTCATAACTACGCCACTGCTGAGGTGTAGATACTGCCAGGCCTACTACTGAATTACTACAGGCAGAATTTGCAGTGACTTGCAAGTAGGTTCCCTCGTTTACTTTGTGCCGTGAATTTGTGTTTACTAATTACTACACTTCTCTTGTCTCTCTCATGTACGTATTCTCCAAAAATCTTCATAATTCGTAACTGACTTCCTTTTTTATTTATATTTGGAGATAGTTTTTTGCAGTATTATCATTTATTCGTCCCGTCACCACAGATGGAACGTTTGACCATAGTAAATTCTACCAAATTATTATAATCATGTTGGGAGTGGTCACAATCAAATTCCTAATCTTGGTACTTCCTCATGCAATACGTTAATGTATCAGGCGTTTTGCCTCTATTAGAGCTCGAACAAATGTCCCTGGAGTGGTCGGGTTATTTCCGCGACTACGACTACATCCGGTGAAACAAGTTTTGGCCACACTACATGCCACATTTATTTTTTCTGATTTTGAGGAGAATGAGGATATGAGAATGGTACCTTGTATCATGTTTACCACCATGAATGTCTATTAGCATGGATTGGAATTGAGCTATTGGTTGTCCCTTTTGTCGCTTTGGGATTACAACGGCATTATATTATGCCTTAGTATCGTAAGTGTATAATCGTGAATTATCAATGTATATCCACTAAGTAGAGTAAATAGTTTTTTTAAAAAAATTTGTGTAAAGATCCCCCATTCGAAAAACAAAGGACATAGATAGATAGGAGATTGTCAAACTTGATAGCGCCACACTTCCGCTTCCTTCAATTTGGATTTGGGCCAACAATACAACGTGAAGCACCAGTGGTCTAGTGGTAGAATAGTACCCTGCCACGGTACAGACCCGGGTTCGATTCCCGGCTGGTGCATCTGAGAGCAATGACTTTACTCTGCGCTAATTGTGAACGATGGGTCGTCACACACAAATCTGAATAATCGATGATAAGACGTGCATCCGAGCTCTCTTTTTCTCTATTTTATTGCTAAGATGATTAAATTTCATTCGTCGGCTTGTACAAGTGATAAAAGTTGTTGTAATCCAGGGCAATGTTATTTTTCTCTATTTTCATTAAGTTTTTATAAACTTGCTAAGATCATTAAATTTCATTCGTCGGCTTGTACAAGTGATAGAAGTTGTTGATATCCACGATCCGGTGCAATTTTATTTTTCTCCTAAATTCTTCACCTCCCTAGTATCATGGTGCTATGAGATGTCAAGATATAAGACAATCTTTTATGACAATTCTCCCTTTCTGTTTTTAATAATAAAGTTGTTGTAACTATGACACTGATATTGCTACCTATGAATTTCTTTGAAATATTTTTTTTTTTGCAGATGCTTGTCTTTGTTAGTTGCTTGTTGAATCTCTTTGACATAAGGGAATCATCTCGCCTAGTGACTAAGGTTTGCTCAAAACTTAACTTTATTTATTGGTTCGTATTCAGGTGCAAGGCCGGCTGAAGCGTAAAACAAGTGCTTTAGACCCCAAACATTTTAAAGCCCCAAAATTAGTAACATTATAAAATATTAATTATATGATGGGTACGATATATAGTTTATTTAAAGTGAAATAATGATTTTAACTCATAAAATTTAACTTTTTTTCAAGTGAATGTCCAAACATAATTTCAACATTCAAATACTCTTTTTCAATTTTAATTATTCATCTTTTAACTTCAAACAAATATTGTGTAAACGAGCAGTAAATAATTTGAAGTACACGCTCTTTTTAATTCTTTTTTATGTTTTTTGTTAGATTCTCAAATAATAAATAAAGATATATATGAGTTGTATCAAATGCTCCTTTACTTGAATTTATGCGTCTCGCTTTTTTCTTTTTTTAGTCTATTTAATAAAAATGCATCTTTGATATTTAATAAGTTTCTAATCATATTTTCTGTTCTAGCCTAAAAACACACTTTCTTATAGGAATGATATGGCGTACATGTTTAAGACTATAGATACAAAGAAGATTTTTGGTATGTTATAAACACATTTAGTCAGATTGAAAAAAAAATCACATTCTTAAACTTCATGCCAAGTCAAACTAAGACACATATAATAAAACGAACGGAATATATTTAGGGCCTTTTATTCACGTTTGGCTTTATGCCACAAATTTCGTTGAGCCGCCCTCGCTCGGTGTGACGTTCTTGCGTCTCTAGAATTCATAACTACGCCACTTTCGCCGAGGTGTAGATACGCTGTGCCTACTACTGAATTACTACAGGCAGAATTTGCAGTGACTTGCAAGTAGGTTCCCTCGTTTACTTTGTGCCGTGAATTTGTGTTTACTAATTACTACACTTCTCTTGTCTCTCTCATGTACGTATTCTCCAAAAATCTTCATAATTCGTAACTGACTTCCTTTTTTATTTATATTTGGAGATAGTTTTTTGCAGTATTATCATTTATTCGTCCCGTCACCACGATGGAACGTTTGACCATAGTAAATTCTACCAAATTATTATAATCATGTTGGGAGTGGTCACAATCAAATTCCTAATCTTGGTACTTCCTCATGCAATACGTTAATGTATCAGGCGTTTTGCCTCTATTAGAGCTCGAACAAATGTCCCTGGAGTGGTCGGGTTATTTCCGCGACTACAGTACTACATCCGGTGAAACAAGTTTTGGCCACACTACATGCCACATTTATTTTTTCTGATTTTGAGGAGAATGAGGATATGAGAATGGTACCTTGTATCATGTTTACCACCATGAATGTCTATTAGCATGGATTGGAATTGAGCTATTGGTTGTCCCTTTTGTCGCTGGGATTACAACGGCATTATATTATGCCTTAGTATCGTAAGTGTATAATCGTGAATTATAAATGTATATCCACTAAGTAAAGTAAATAGTTTTTAAAAAAAAATTTGTGTAAAGATCCCCCATTCAGAAAAACAGTGACATAGATAATAGATTGTCAAACTTGATAGCAGCCACACTTCCGCTTCCTTCAATTTGGATTTGGGCCAACAATACAACGTGAAGCACCAGTGGTCTAGTGGTAGAATAGTACCCTGCCACGGTACAGACCCGGGTTCGATTCCCGGCTGGTGCATCTGAGAGCAATGACTTTACTCTGCGCTAATTGTGAACGATGGGTCGTCACACAAATCTGAATAATCAGATGATAAGACGTGCATCTGAGCTCTCTTTTTTCTCTATTTTATTGCTAAGATGATTAAATTTCATTCGTCGGCTTGTACAAGTGATAAAAGTTGTTGTAATCCAGGGCAATGTTATTTTTCTCTATTTTCATTAAGTTTTTATAAACTTGCTAAGATCATTAAATTTCATTCGTCGGCTTGTACAAGTGATAGAAGTTGTTGATATCCACGATCCGGTGCAATTTTATTTTTCTCCTAAATTCTTCACCTCCCTAGTATCATGGTGCTATGAGATGTCAAGATATAAGACAATCTTTTATGACAATTCTCCCTTTCTGTTTTTAATAATAAAGTTGTTGTAACTATGACACTGATATTGCTACCTATGAATTTCTTTGAAATATTTTTTTTTTGCAGATGCTTGTCTTTGTTAGTTGCTTGTTGAATCTCTTTGACATAAGGGAATCATCTCGCCTAGTGACTAAGGTTTGCTCAAAACTTAACTTTATTTATTGGTTCGTATTCAGGTGCAAGGCCGGCTGAAGCGTAAAACAAGTGCTTTAGACCCCAAACATTTTAAAGCCCCAAAATTAGTAACATTATAAAATATTAATTATATGATGGGTACGATATATAGTTTATTTAAAGTGAAATAATGATTTTAACTCATAAAATTTAACTTTTTTTCAAGTGAATGTCCAAACATAATTTCAACATTCAAATACTCTTTTTCAATTTTAATTATTCATCTTTTAACTTCAAACAAATATTGTGTAAACGAGCAGTAAATAATTTGAAGTACACGTTCTTTTTAATTCTTTTTTATGTTTTTTGTTAGATTCTCAAATAATAAATAAAGATATATATGAGTTGTATCAAATGCTCCTTTACTTGAATTTATGCGTCTCGCTTTTTTCTTTTTTTAGTCTATTTAATAAAAATGCATCTTTGATATTTAATAAGTTTCTAATCATATTTTCTGTTCTAGCCTAAAAACACACTTTCTTATAGGAATGATATGGCGTACATGTTTAAGACTATAGATACAAAGAAGATTTTTGGTATGTTATAAACACATTTAGTCAGATTGAAAAAAAAATCACATTCTTAAACTTCATGCCAAGTCAAACTAAGACACATATAATAAAACGAACGGAATATATTTAGGGCCTTTTATTCACGTTTGGCTTTATGCCACAAATTTCGTTGAGCCGCCCTGCTCAGGTGTGACGTTCTTGCGTCTCTAGAATTCATAACTACGCCACTGCTGAGGTGTAGATACTGCCAGGCCTACTACTGAATTACTACAGGCAGAATTTGCAGTGACTTGCAAGTAGGTTCCCTCGTTTACTTTGTGCCGTGAATTTGTGTTTACTAATTACTACACTTCTCTTGTCTCTCTCATGTACGTATTCTCCAAAAATCTTCATAATTCGTAGAATCGACTTCCTTTTTTATTTATATTTGGAGATAGTTTTTTGCAGTATTATCATTTATTCGTCCCGTCACCACAGATGGAACGTTTGACCATAGTAAATTCTACCAAATTATTATAATCATGTTGGGAGTGGTCACAATCAAATTCCTAATCTTGGTACTTCCTCATGCAATACGTTAATGTATCAGGCGTTTTGCCTCTATTAGAGCTCGAACAAATGTCCCTGGAGTGGTCGGGTTATTTCCGCGACTACAGTACTACATCCGGTGAAACAAGTTTTGGCCACACTACATGCCACATTTATTTTTTCTGATTTTGAGGAGAATGAGGATATGAGAATGGTACCTTGTATCATGTTTACCACCATGAATGTCTATTAGCATGGATTGGAATTGAGCTATTGGTTGTCCCTTTTGTCGCTGGGATTACAACGGCATTATATTATGCCTTAGTATCGTAAGTGTATAATCGTGAATTATCAATGTATATCCACTAAGTAGAGTAAATAGTTTTTTTAAAAAAATTTGTGTAAAGATCCCCCATTCAGAAAAACAGTGACATAGATAGTAGATTGTCAAACTTGATAGCAGCCACACTTCCGCTTCCTTCAATTTGGATTTGGGCCAACAATACAACGTGAAGCACCAGTGGTCTAGTGGTAGAATAGTACCCTGCCACGGTACAGACCCGGGTTCGATTCCCGGCTGGTGCATCTGAGAGCAATGACTTTACTCTGCGCTAATTGTGAACGATGGGTCGTCACACAAATCTGAATAATCAGATGATAAGACGTGCATCTGAGCTCTCTTTTTTCTCTATTTTATTGCTAAGATGATTAAATTTCATTCGTCGGCTTGTACAAGTGATAAAAGTTGTTGTAATCCAGGGCAATGTTATTTTTCTCTATTTTCATTAAGTTTTTATAAACTTGCTAAGATCATTAAATTTCATTCGTCGGCTTGTACAAGTGATAGAAGTTGTTGATATCCACGATCCGGTGCAATTTTATTTTTCTCCTAAATTCTTCACCTCCCTAGTATCATGGTGCTATGAGATGTCAAGATATAAGACAATCTTTTATGACAATTCTCCCTTTCTGTTTTTAATAATAAAGTTGTTGTAACTATGACACTGATATTGCTACCTATGAATTTCTTTGAAATATTTTTTTTTTTTGCAGATGCTTGTCTTTGTTAGTTGCTTGTTGAATCTCTTTGACATAAGGGAATCATCTCGCCTAGTGACTAAGGTTTGCTCAAAACTTAACTTTATTTATTGGTTCGTATTCGTGTGCAAGGCCGGGTACAAGCGTAAAACAAGTGCTTTAGACCCCAAACATTTTAAAGCCCCAAAATTAGTAACATTATAAAATATTAATTATATGATGGGTACGATATATAGTTTATTTAAAGTGAAATAATGATTTTAACTCATAAAATTTAACTTTTTTTCAAGTGAATGTCCAAACATAATTTCAACATTCAAATACTCTTTTTGCAATTTTAATTATTCATCTTTTAACTTCAAACAAATATTGTGTAAACGAGCAGTAAATAATTTGAAGTACACGTTCTTTTTAATTCTTTTTTATGTTTTTTGTTAGATTCTCAAATAATAAATAAAGATATATATGAGTTGTATCAAATGCTCCTTTACTTGAATTTATGCGTCTCGCTTTTTTCTTTTTTTAGTCTATTTAATAAAAATGCATCTTTGATATTTAATAAGTTTCTAATCATATTTTCTGTTCTAGCCTAAAAACACACTTTCTTATAGGAATGATATGGCGTACATGTTTAAGACTATAGATACAAAGAAGATTTTTGGTATGTTATAAACACATTTAGTCGATTGAAAAAAAATCACATTCTTAAACTTCATGCCAAGTCAAACTAAGACACATATAATAAAACGAACGGAATATATTTAGGGCCTTTTATTCACGTTTGGCTTTATGCCACAAATTTCGTTGAGCCGCCCGCTCGGGTGTGACGTTCTTGCGTCTCTAGAATTCATAACTACGCCACTGCTGAGGTGTAGATACTGCCAGGCCTACTACTGAATTACTACAGGCAGAATTTGCAGTGACTTGCAAGTAGGTTCCCTCGTTTACTTTGTGCCGTGAATTTGTGTTTACTAATTACTACACTTCTCTTGTCTCTCTCATGTACGTATTCTCCAAAAATCTTCATAATTCGTAACTGACTTCCTTTTTTATTTATATTTGGAGATAGTTTTTTGCAGTATTATCATTTATTCGTCCCGTCACCACAGATGGAACGTTTGACCATAGTAAATTCTACCAAATTATTATAATCATGTTGGGAGTGGTCACAATCAAATTCCTAATCTTGGTACTTCCTCATGCAATACGTTAATGTATCAGGCGTTTTGCCTCTATTAGAGCTCGAACAAATGTCCCTGGAGTGGTCGGGTTATTTCCGCGACTACGATTACATCCGGTGAAACAAGTTTTGGCCACACTACATGCCACATTTATTTTTTCTGATTTTGAGGAGAATGAGGATATGAGAATGGTACCTTGTATCATGTTTACCACCATGAATGTCTATTAGCATGGATTGGAATTGAGCTATTGGTTGTCCCTTTTGTCGCTTGGGATTACAACGGCATTATATTATGCCTTAGTATCGTAAGTGTATAATCGTGAATTATCAATGTATATCCACTAAGTAGAGTAAATAGTTTTTTTAAAAAATTTGTGTAAAGATCCCCCATTCAGAAAAACAGTGACATAGATAGATAGATTGTCAAACTTGATAGCAGCCACACTTCCGCTTCCTTCAATTTGGATTTGGGCCAACAATACAACGTGAAGCACCAGTGGTCTAGTGGTAGAATAGTACCCTGCCACGGTACAGACCCGGGTTCGATTCCCGGCTGGTGCATCTGAGAGCAATGACTTTACTCTGCGCTAATTGTGAACGATGGGTCGTCACACAAATCTGAATAATCAGATGATAAGACGTGCATCCGAGCTCTCTTTTTTCTCTATTTTATTGCTAAGATGATTAAATTTCATTCGTCGGCTTGTACAAGTGATAAAAGTTGTTGTAATCCAGGGCAATGTTATTTTTCTCTATTTTCATTAAGTTTTTATAAACTTGCTAAGATCATTAAATTTCATTCGTCGGCTTGTACAAGTGATAGAAGTTGTTGATATCCACGATCCGGTGCAATTTTATTTTTCTCCTAAATTCTTCACCTCCCTAGTATCATGGTGCTATGAGATGTCAAGATATAAGACAATCTTTTATGACAATTCTCCCTTTCTGTTTTTAATAATAAAGTTGTTGTAACTATGACACCGATATTGCTACCTATGAATTTCTTTGAAATATTTTTTTTTTTTTGCGATGCTTGTCTTTGTTAGTTGCTTGTTGAATCTCTTTGACATAAGGGAATCATCTCGCCTAGTGACTAAGGTTTGCTCAAAACTTAACTTTATTTATTGGTTCGTATTCGGTGCAAGGCCGGCTGAAGCGTAAAACAAGTGCTTTAGACCCCAAACATTTTAAAGCCCCAAAATTAGTAACATTATAAAATATTAATTATATGATGGGTACGATATATAGTTTATTTAAAGTGAAATAATGATTTTAACTCATAAAATTTAACTTTTTTTCAAGTGAATGTCCAAACATAATTTCAACATTCAAATACTCTTTTTGCAATTTTAATTATTCATCTTTTAACTTCAAACAAATATTGTGTAAACGAGCAAGAAATAATTTGAAGTACACGTTCTTTTTAATTCTTTTTTATGTTTTTTGTTAGATTCTCAAATAATAAATAAAGATATATATGAGTTGTATCAAATGCTCCTTTACTTGAATTTATGCGTCTCGCTTTTTTCTTTTTTTAGTCTATTTAATAAAAATGCATCTTTGATATTTAATAAGTTTCTAATCATATTTTCTGTTCTAGCCTAAAAACACACTTTCTTATAGGAATGATATGGCGTACATGTTTAAGACTATAGATACAAAGAAGATTTTTGGTATGTTATAAACACATTTAGTCAGATTGAAAAAAAAATCACATTCTTAAACTTCATGCCAAGTCAAACTAAGACACATATAATAAAACGAACGGAATATATTTAGGGCCTTTTATTCACGTTTGGCTTTATGCCACAAATTTCGTTGAGCCGCCCTGCTCAGGTGTGACGTTCTTGCGTCTCTAGAATTCATAACTACGCCACTGCTGAGGTGTAGATACTGCCAGGCCTACTACTGAATTACTACAGGCGAATTTGCAAAGTGACTTGCAAGTAGGTTCCCTCGTTTACTTTGTGCCGTGAATTTGTGTTTACTAATTACTACACTTCTCTTGTCTCTCTCATGTACGTATTCTCCAAAAATCTTCATAATTCGTAACTGACTTCCTTTTTTATTTATATTTGGAGATAGTTTTTTGCAGTATTATCATTTATTCGTCCCGTCACCACAGATGGAACGTTTGACCATAGTAAATTCTACCAAATTATTATAATCATGTTGGGAGTGGTCACAATCAAATTCCTAATCTTGGTACTTCCTCATGCAATACGTTAATGTATCAGGCGTTTTGCCTCTATTAGAGCTCGAACAAATGTCCCTGGAGTGGTCGGGTTATTTCCGCGACTACAGTACTACATCCGGTGAAACAAGTTTTGGCCACACTACATGCCACATTTATTTTTTCTGATTTTGAGGAGAATGAGGATATGAGAATGGTACCTTGTATCATGTTTACCACCATGAATGTCTATTAGCATGGATTGGAATTGAGCTATTGGTTGTCCCTTTTGTCGTTTGGGATTACAACGGCATTATATTATGCCTTAGTATCGTAAGTGTATAATCGTGAATTATCAATGTATATCCACTAAGTAGAGTAAATAGTTTTTTTAAAAAAATTTGTGTAAAGATCCCCCATTCGGAAAAACAGTGACATAGATAGATAGAGATTGTCAAACTTGATAGCACCACACTTCCGCTTCCTTCAATTTGGATTTGGGCCAACAATACAACGTGAAGCACCGGTGGTCTAGTGGTAGAATAGTACCCTGCCACGGTACGGACCGGGTTCGATTCCCGGTGGTGCATCCGAGAGCAATGACTTTACTCGCGCTAATTGTGAACGATGGGTCGTCACACAAATCTGAATAATCGATGATAAGACGTGCATCCGAGCTCTCTTTTTTCTCTATTTTATTGCTAAGATGATTAAATTTCATTCGTCGGCTTGTACAAGTGATAAAAGTTGTTGTAATCCAGGGCAATGTTATTTTTCTCTATTTTCATTAAGTTTTTATAAACTTGCTAAGATCATTAAATTTCATTCGTCGGCTTGTACAAGTGATAGAAGTTGTTGATATCCACGATCCGGTGCAATTTTATTTTTCTCCTAAATTCTTCACCTCCCTAGTATCATGGTGCTATGAGATGTCAAGATATAAGACAATCTTTTATGACAATTCTCCCTTTCTGTTTTTAATAATAAAGTTGTTGTAACTATGACACTGATATTGCTACCTATGAATTTCTTTGAAATATTTTTTTTTTGCAGATGCTTGTCTTTGTTAGTTGCTTGTTGAATCTCTTTGACATAAGGGAATCATCTCGCCTAGTGACTAAGGTTTGCTCAAAACTTAACTTTATTTATTGGTTCGTATTCGGTGCAAGGCCGGGTGAAGCGTAAAACAAGTGCTTTAGACCCCAAACATTTTAAAGCCCCAAAATTAGTAACATTATAAAATATTAATTATATGATGGGTACGATATATAGTTTATTTAAAGTGAAATAATGATTTTAACTCATAAAATTTAACTTTTTTTCAAGTGAATGTCCAAACATAATTTCAACATTCAAATACTCTTTTTGCAATTTTAATTATTCATCTTTTAACTTCAAACAAATATTGTGTAAACGAGCAGTAAATAATTTGAAGTACACGTTCTTTTTAATTCTTTTTTATGTTTTTTGTTAGATTCTCAAATAATAAATAAAGATATATATGAGTTGTATCAAATGCTCCTTTACTTGAATTTATGCGTCTCGCTTTTTTCTTTTTTTAGTCTATTTAATAAAAATGCATCTTTGATATTTAATAAGTTTCTAATCATATTTTCTGTTCTAGCCTAAAAACACACTTTCTTATAGGAATGATATGGCGTACATGTTTAAGACTATAGATACAAAGAAGATTTTTGGTATGTTATAAACACATTTAGTCAGATTGAAAAAAAAATCACATTCTTAAACTTCATGCCAAGTCAAACTAAGACACATATAATAAAACGAACGGAATATATTTAGGGCCTTTTATTCACGTTTGGCTTTATGCCACAAATTTCGTTGAGCCGCCCCTGCTCGGGTGTGACGTTCTTGCGTCTCTAGAATTCATAACTACGCCACCGCCGAGGTGTAGATACTTGCGCGTGCCTACTACTTGAATTACTACGAGGCGAAATTTGCAAAGGTGACTTGCAAGTAGGTTCCCTCGTTTACTTTGTGCCGTGAATTTGTGTTTACTAATTACTACACTTCTCTTGTCTCTCTCATGTACGTATTCTCCAAAAATCTTCATAATTCGTAACTGACTTCCTTTTTTATTTATATTTGGAGATAGTTTTTTGCAGTATTATCATTTATTCGTCCCGTCACCACAGATGGAACGTTTGACCATAGTAAATTCTACCAAATTATTATAATCATGTTGGGAGTGGTCACAATCAAATTCCTAATCTTGGTACTTCCTCATGCAATACGTTAATGTATCAGGCGTTTTGCCTCTATTAGAGCTCGAACAAATGTCCCTGGAGTGGTCGGGTTATTTCCGCGACTACAGTACTACATCCGGTGAAACAAGTTTTGGCCACACTACATGCCACATTTATTTTTTCTGATTTTGAGGAGAATGAGGATATGAGAATGGTACCTTGTATCATGTTTACCACCATGAATGTCTATTAGCATGGATTGGAATTGAGCTATTGGTTGTCCCTTTTGTCGCTGGGATTACAACGGCATTATATTATGCCTTAGTATCGTAAGTGTATAATCGTGAATTATCAATGTATATCCACTAAGTAGAGTAAATAGTTTTTTTAAAAAAATTTGTGTAAAGATCCCCCATTCAGAAAAACAGTGACATAGATAGATAGGAGATTGTCAAACTTGATAGCAGCCACACTTCCGCTTCCTTCAATTTGGATTTGGGCCAACAATACAACGTGAAGCACCAGTGGTCTAGTGGTAGAATAGTACCCTGCCACGGTACAGACCCGGGTTCGATTCCCGGCTGGTGCATCGAGAGCAATGACTTTACTCGCGCTAATTGTGAACGATGGGTCGTCACACAAATCTGAATAATCGAGATGATAAGACGTGCATCCGAGCTCTCTTTTTTCTCTATTTTATTGCTAAGATGATTAAATTTCATTCGTCGGCTTGTACAAGTGATAAAAGTTGTTGTAATCCAGGGCAATGTTATTTTTCTCTATTTTCATTAAGTTTTTATAAACTTGCTAAGATCATTAAATTTCATTCGTCGGCTTGTACAAGTGATAGAAGTTGTTGATATCCACGATCCGGTGCAATTTTATTTTTCTCCTAAATTCTTCACCTCCCTAGTATCATGGTGCTATGAGATGTCAAGATATAAGACAATCTTTTATGACAATTCTCCCTTTCTGTTTTTAATAATAAAGTTGTTGTAACTATGACACTGATATTGCTACCTATGAATTTCTTTGAAATATTTTTTTTTTGCAGATGCTTGTCTTTGTTAGTTGCTTGTTGAATCTCTTTGACATAAGGGAATCATCTCGCCTAGTGACTAAGGTTTGCTCAAAACTTAACTTTATTTATTGGTTCGTATTCGGTGCAAGGCCGGGCTTTGAAGCGTAAAACAAGTGCTTTAGACCCCAAACATTTTAAAGCCCCAAAATTAGTAACATTATAAAATATTAATTATATGATGGGTACGATATATAGTTTATTTAAAGTGAAATAATGATTTTAACTCATAAAATTTAACTTTTTTTCAAGTGAATGTCCAAACATAATTTCAACATTCAAATACTCTTTTTGCAATTTTAATTATTCATCTTTTAACTTCAAACAAATATTGTGTAAACGAGCAGTAAATAATTTGAAGTACACGTTCTTTTTAATTCTTTTTTATGTTTTTTGTTAGATTCTCAAATAATAAATAAAGATATATATGAGTTGTATCAAATGCTCCTTTACTTGAATTTATGCGTCTCGCTTTTTTCTTTTTTTAGTCTATTTAATAAAAATGCATCTTTGATATTTAATAAGTTTCTAATCATATTTTCTGTTCTAGCCTAAAAACACACTTTCTTATAGGAATGATATGGCGTACATGTTTAAGACTATAGATACAAAGAAGATTTTTGGTATGTTATAAACACATTTAGTCAGATTGAAAAAAAAATCACATTCTTAAACTTCATGCCAAGTCAAACTAAGACACATATAATAAAACGAACGGAATATATTTAGGGCCTTTTATTCACGTTTGGCTTTATGCCACAAATTTCGTTGAGCCGCCACTGCTCGGTGTGACGTTCTTGCGTCTCTAGAATTCATAACTACGCCACTTTCGCCGAGGTGTAGATACTGCCAGGCCTACTACTGAATTACTACAGGCAGAATTTGCAGTGACTTGCAAGTAGGTTCCCTCGTTTACTTTGTGCCGTGAATTTGTGTTTACTAATTACTACACTTCTCTTGTCTCTCTCATGTACGTATTCTCCAAAAATCTTCATAATTCGTAACTGACTTCCTTTTTTATTTATATTTGGAGATAGTTTTTTGCAGTATTATCATTTATTCGTCCCGTCACCACAGATGGAACGTTTGACCATAGTAAATTCTACCAAATTATTATAATCATGTTGGGAGTGGTCACAATCAAATTCCTAATCTTGGTACTTCCTCATGCAATACGTTAATGTATCAGGCGTTTTGCCTCTATTAGAGCTCGAACAAATGTCCCTAGAGTGGTCGGGTTATTTCCGCGACTACAGTACTACATCCGGTGAAACAAGTTTTGGCCACACTACATGCCACATTTATTTTTTCTGATTTTGAGGAGAATGAGGATATGAGAATGGTACCTTGTATCATGTTTACCACCATGAATGTCTATTAGCATGGATTGGAATTGAGCTATTGGTTGTCCCTTTTGTCGCTGGGATTACAACGGCATTATATTATGCCTTAGTATCGTAAGTGTATAATCGTGAATTATCAATGTATATCCACTAAGTAGAGTAAATAGTTTTTTTAAAAAAATTTGTGTAAAGATCCCCCATTCAGAAAAACAGTGACATAGATAGATAGGAGATTGTCAAACTTGATAGCAGCCACACTTCCGCTTCCTTCAATTTGGATTTGGGCCAACAATACAACGTGAAGCACCAGTGGTCTAGTGGTAGAATAGTACCCTGCCACGGTACAGACCCGGGTTCGATTCCCGGCTGGTGCATCTGAGAGCAATGACTTTACTCTGCGCTAATTGTGAACGATGGGTCGTCACACAAATCTGAATAATCAGATGATAAGACGTGCATCCGAGCTCTCTTTTTTCTCTATTTTATTGCTAAGATGATTAAATTTCATTCGTCGGCTTGTACAAGTGATAAAAGTTGTTGTAATCCAGGGCAATGTTATTTTTCTCTATTTTCATTAAGTTTTTATAAACTTGCTAAGATCATTAAATTTCATTCGTCGGCTTGTACAAGTGATAGAAGTTGTTGATATCCACGATCCGGTGCAATTTTATTTTTCTCCTAAATTCTTCACCTCCCTAGTATCATGGTGCTATGAGATGTCAAGATATAAGACAATCTTTTATGACAATTCTCCCTTTCTGTTTTTAATAATAAAGTTGTTGTAACTATGACACGATATTGCTACCTATGAATTTCTTTGAAATATTTTTTTTTTTGCAGATGCTTGTCTTTGTTAGTTGCTTGTTGAATCTCTTTGACATAAGGGAATCATCTCGCCTAGTGACTAAGGTTTGCTCAAAACTTAACTTTATTTATTGGTTCGTATTCGGTGCAAGGCCGGTGAAGCGTAAAACAAGTGCTTTAGACCCCAAACATTTTAAAGCCCCAAAATTAGTAACATTATAAAATATTAATTATATGATGGGTACGATATATAGTTTATTTAAAGTGAAATAATGATTTTAACTCATAAAATTTAACTTTTTTTCAAGTGAATGTCCAAACATAATTTCAACATTCAAATACTCTTTTTCAATTTTAATTATTCATCTTTTAACTTCAAACAAATATTGTGTAAACGAGCAGTAAATAATTTGAAGTACACGCTCTTTTAATTCTTTTTTATGTTTTTTGTTAGATTCTCAAATAATAAATAAAGATATATATGAGTTGTATCAAATGCTCCTTTACTTGAATTTATGCGTCTCGCTTTTTTCTTTTTTTAGTCTATTTAATAAAAATGCATCTTTGATATTTAATAAGTTTCTAATCATATTTTCTGTTCTAGCCTAAAAACACACTTTCTTATAGGAATGATATGGCGTACATGTTTAAGACTATAGATACAAAGAAGATTTTTGGTATGTTATAAACACATTTAGTCAGATTGAAAAAAAAATCACATTCTTAAACTTCATGCCAAGTCAAACTAAGACACATATAATAAAACGAACGGAATATATTTAGGGCCTTTTATTCACGTTTGGCTTTATGCCACAAATTTCGTTGAGCCGCCTGCTCGGGTGTGACGTTCTTGCGTCTCTAGAATTCATAACTACGCCACCGCCGAGGTGTAGATACGCTGTGCCTACTACTTTGAATTACTACAGGCAGAATTTGCAGTGACTTGCAAGTAGGTTCCCTCGTTTACTTTGTGCCGTGAATTTGTGTTTACTAATTACTACACTTCTCTTGTCTCTCTCATGTACGTATTCTCCAAAAATCTTCATAATTCGTAACTGACTTCCTTTTTTATTTATATTTGGAGATAGTTTTTTGCAGTATTATCATTTATTCGTCCCGTCACCACAGATGGAACGTTTGACCATAGTAAATTCTACCAAATTATTAAAATCATGTTGGGAGTGGTCACAATCAAATTCCTAATCTTGGTACTTCCTCATGCAATACGTTAATGTATCAGGCGTTTTGCCTCTAATAGAGCTCGAACAAATGTCCCTGGAGTGGTCGGGTTATTTCCGCGACTACAGTACTACATCCGGTGAAACAAGTTTTGGCCACACTACATGCCACATTTATTTTTTCTGATTTTGAGGAGAATGAGGATATGAGAATGGTACCTTGTATCATGTTTACCACCATGAATGTCTATTAGCATGGATTGGAATTGAGCTATTGGTTGTCCCTTTTGTCGCTGGGATTACAACGGCATTATATTATGCCTTAGTATCATAAGTGTATAATCGTGAATTATCAATGTATATCCACTAAGTAGAGTAAATAGTTTTTTTAAAAAAATTTGTGTAAAGATCCCCCATTCAGAAAAACAGTGACATAGATAGTAGAGATTGTCAAACTTGATAGCAGCCACACTTCCGCTTCCTTCAATTTGGATTTGGGCCAACAATACAACGTGAAGCACCAGTGGTCTAGTGGTAGAATAGTACCCTGCCACGGTACAGACCCGGGTTCGATTCCCGGCTGGTGCATCTGAGAGCAATGACTTTACTCTGCGCTAATTGTGAACGATGGGTCGTCACACAAATCTGAATAATCAGATGATAAGACGTGCATCCGAGCTCTCTTTTTTCTCTATTTTATTGCTAAGATGATTAAATTTCATTCGTCGGCTTGTACAAGTGATAAAAGTTGTTGTAATCCAGGGCAATGTTATTTTTCTCTATTTTCATTAAGTTTTTATAAACTTGCTAAGATCATTAAATTTCATTCGTCGGCTTGTACAAGTGATAGAAGTTGTTGATATCCACGATCCGGTGCAATTTTATTTTTCTCCTAAATTCTTCACCTCCCTAGTATCATGGTGCTATGAGATGTCAAGATATAAGACAATCTTTTATGACAATTCTCCTTTCTGTTTTTAATAATAAAGTTGTTGTAACTATGACACCGATATTGCTACCTATGAATTTCTTTGAAATATTTTTTTTTTTTTTGCAGATGCTTGTCTTTGTTAGTTGCTTGTTGAATCTCTTTGACATAAGGGAATCATCTCGCCTAGTGACTAAGGTTTGCTCAAAACTTAACTTTATTTATTGGTTCGTATTCGGGTGCAAGGCCGGCTGAAGCGTAAAACAAGTGCTTTAGACCCCAAACATTTTAAAGCCCCAAAATTAGTAACATTATAAAATATTAATTATATGATGGGTACGATATATAGTTTATTTAAAGTGAAATAATGATTTTAACTCATAAAATTTAACTTTTTTTCAAGTGAATGTCCAAACATAATTTCAACATTCAAATACTCTTTTTCAATTTTAATTATTCATCTTTTAACTTCAAACAAATATTGTGTAAACGAGCAAAATAATTTGAAGTACACGCTCTTTTTAATTCTTTTTTATGTTTTTTGTTAGATTCTCAAATAATAAATAAAGATATATATGAGTTGTATCAAATGCTCCTTTACTTGAATTTATGCGTCTCGCTTTTTTCTTTTTTAGTCTATTTAATAAAAATGCATCTTTGATATTTAATAAGTTTCTAATCATATTTTCTGTTCTAGCCTAAAAACACACTTTCTTATAGGAATGATATGGCGTACATGTTTAAGACTATAGATACAAAGAAGATTTTTGGTATGTTATAAACACATTTAGTCAGATTGAAAAAAAAATCACATTCTTAAACTTCATGCCAAGTCAAACTAAGACACATATAATAAAACGAACGGAATATATTTAGGGCCTTTTATTCACGTTTGGCTTTATGCCACAAATTTCGTTGAGCCGCCCCTTTCGCTCGTGTGTGACGTTCTTGCGTCTCTAGAATTCATAACTACGCCACCGCCGAGGTGTAGATACTCGCTGTGCCTACTACTTGAATTACTACGGGCGAATTTGCGGTGACTTGCAAGTAGGTTCCCTCGTTTACTTTGTGCCGTGAATTTGTGTTTACTAATTACTACACTTCTCTTGTCTCTCTCATGTACGTATTCTCCAAAAATCTTCATAATTCGTAACTGACTTCCTTTTTTATTTATATTTGGAGATAGTTTTTTGCAGTATTATCATTTATTCGTCCCGTCACCACAGATGGAACGTTTGACCATAGTAAATTCTACCAAATTATTAAAATCATGTTGGGAGTGGTCACAATCAAATTCCTAATCTTGGTACTTCCTCATGCAATACGTTAATGTATCAGGCGTTTTGCCTCTAATAGAGCTCGAACAAATGTCCCTGGAGTGGTCGGGTTATTTCCGCGACTACGATGTACTACATCCGGTGAAACAAGTTTTGGCCACACTACATGCCACATTTATTTTTTCTGATTTTGAGGAGAATGAGGATATGAGAATGGTACCTTGTATCATGTTTACCACCATGAATGTCTATTAGCATGGATTGGAATTGAGCTATTGGTTGTCCCTTTTGTCGTTTGGGATTACAACGGCATTATATTATGCCTTAGTATCGTAAGTGTATAATCGTGAATTATCAATGTATATCCACTAAGTAGAGTAAATAGTTTTTTTAAAAAAATTTGTGTAAAGATCCCCCATTCAGAAAAACAGTGACATAGATAGTAGATTGTCAAACTTGATAGCAGCCACACTTCCGCTTCCTTCAATTTGGATTTGGGCCAACAATACAACGTGAAGCACCAGTGGTCTAGTGGTAGAATAGTACCCTGCCACGGTACAGACCCGGGTTCGATTCCCGGCTGGTGCATCTGAGAGCAATGACTTTACTCTGCGCTAATTGTGAACGATGGGTCGTCACACAAATCTGAATAATCAGATGATAAGACGTGCATCTGAGCTCTCTTTTTTCTCTATTTTATTGCTAAGATGATTAAATTTCATTCGTCGGCTTGTACAAGTGATAAAAGTTGTTGTAATCCAGGGCAATGTTATTTTTCTCTATTTTCATTAAGTTTTTATAAACTTGCTAAGATCATTAAATTTCATTCGTCGGCTTGTACAAGTGATAGAAGTTGTTGATATCCACGATCCGGTGCAATTTTATTTTTCTCCTAAATTCTTCACCTCCCTAGTATCATGGTGCTATGAGATGTCAAGATATAAGACAATCTTTTATGACAATTCTCCCTTTCTGTTTTTAATAATAAAGTTGTTGTAACTATGACAACGATATTGCTACCTATGAATTTCTTTGAAATATTTTTTTTTTGCAGATGCTTGTCTTTGTTAGTTGCTTGTTGAATCTCTTTGACATAAGGGAATCATCTCGCCTAGTGACTAAGGTTTGCTCAAAACTTAACTTTATTTATTGGTTCGTATTCGGTGCAAGGCCGGTGAAGCGTAAAACAAGTGCTTTAGACCCCAAACATTTTAAAGCCCCAAAATTAGTAACATTATAAAATATTAATTATATGATGGGTACGATATATAGTTTATTTAAAGTGAAATAATGATTTTAACTCATAAAATTTAACTTTTTTTCAAGTGAATGTCCAAACATAATTTCAACATTCAAATACTCTTTTTCAATTTTAATTATTCATCTTTTAACTTCAAACAAATATTGTGTAAACGAGCAAAATAATTTGAAGTACACGTTCTTTTTAATTCTTTTTTATGTTTTTTGTTAGATTCTCAAATAATAAATAAAGATATATATGAGTTGTATCAAATGCTCCTTTACTTGAATTTATGCGTCTCGCTTTTTTCTTTTTTTAGTCTATTTAATAAAAATGCATCTTTGATATTTAATAAGTTTCTAATCATATTTTCTGTTCTAGCCTAAAAACACACTTTCTTATAGGAATGATATGGCGTACATGTTTAAGACTATAGATACAAAGAAGATTTTTGGTATGTTATAAACACATTTAGTCAGATTGAAAAAAAAATCACATTCTTAAACTTCATGCCAAGTCAAACTAAGACACATATAATAAAACGAACGGAATATATTTAGGGCCTTTTATTCACGTTTGGCTTTATGCCACAAATTTCGTTGAGCCGCCCTGCTCGTGTGTGACGTTCTTGCGTCTCTAGAATTCATAACTACGCCACTTTCGCCGAGGTGTAGATACGCCAGCCTACTACCGAATTACTACGGCGAGAATTTGCGGTGACTTGCAAGTAGGTTCCCTCGTTTACTTTGTGCCGTGAATTTGTGTTTACTAATTACTACACTTCTCTTGTCTCTCTCATGTACGTATTCTCCAAAAATCTTCATAATTCGTAACTGACTTCCTTTTTTATTTATATTTGGAGATAGTTTTTTGCAGTATTATCATTTATTCGTCCCGTCACCACAGATGGAACGTTTGACCATAGTAAATTCTACCAAATTATTAAAATCATGTTGGGAGTGGTCACAATCAAATTCCTAATCTTGGTACTTCCTCATGCAATACGTTAATGTATCGGCGTTTTGCCTCTAATAGAGCTCGAACAAATGTCCCCAGGTGGTCGGGTTATTTCCGCGACTACAAGATACTACATCCGGTGAAACAAGTTTTGGCCACACTACATGCCACATTTATTTTTTCTGATTTTGAGGAGAATGAGGATATGAGAATGGTACCTTGTATCATGTTTACCACCATGAATGTCTATTAGCATGGATTGGAATTGAGCTATTGGTTGTCCCTTTTGTCGCTTTGGGATTACAACGGCATTATATTATGCCTTAGTATCGTAAGTGTATAATCGTGAATTATCAATGTATATCCACTAAGTAGAGTAAATAGTTTTTTTAAAAAAATTTGTGTAAAGATCCCCCATTCAGAAAAACAGTGACATAGATAGTAGATTGTCAAACTTGATAGCAGCCACACTTCCGCTTCCTTCAATTTGGATTTGGGCCAACAATACAACGTGAAGCACCAGTGGTCTAGTGGTAGAATAGTACCCTGCCACGGTACAGACCCGGGTTCGATTCCCGGCTGGTGCATCTGAGAGCAATGACTTTACTCTGCGCTAATTGTGAACGATGGGTCGTCACACAAATCTGAATAATCAGATGATAAGACGTGCATCTGAGCTCTCTTTTTTCTCTATTTTATTGCTAAGATGATTAAATTTCATTCGTCGGCTTGTACAAGTGATAAAAGTTGTTGTAATCCAGGGCAATGTTATTTTTCTCTATTTTCATTAAGTTTTTATAAACTTGCTAAGATCATTAAATTTCATTCGTCGGCTTGTACAAGTGATAGAAGTTGTTGATATCCACGATCCGGTGCAATTTTATTTTTCTCCTAAATTCTTCACCTCCCTAGTATCATGGTGCTATGAGATGTCAAGATATAAGACAATCTTTTATGACAATTCTCCCTTTCTGTTTTTAATAATAAAGTTGTTGTAACTATGACACGATATTGCTACCTATGAATTTCTTTGAAATATTTTTTTTTTGCAGATGCTTGTCTTTGTTAGTTGCTTGTTGAATCTCTTTGACATAAGGGAATCATCTCGCCTAGTGACTAAGGTTTGCTCAAAACTTAACTTTATTTATTGGTTCGTATTCAGGTGCAAGGCCGGTGAAGCGTAAAACAAGTGCTTTAGACCCCAAACATTTTAAAGCCCCAAAATTAGTAACATTATAAAATATTAATTATATGATGGGTACGATATATAGTTTATTTAAAGTGAAATAATGATTTTAACTCATAAAATTTAACTTTTTTTCAAGTGAATGTCCAAACATAAATTTCAACATTCAAATACTCTTTTTCAATTTTAATTATTCATCTTTTAACTTCAAACAAATATTGTGTAAACGAGCAGTAAATAATTTGAAGTACACGCTCTTTTTAATTCTTTTTTATGTTTTTTGTTAGATTCTCAAATAATAAATAAAGATATATATGAGTTGTATCAAATGCTCCTTTACTTGAATTTATGCGTCTCGCTTTTTTCTTTTTTTAGTCTATTTAATAAAAATGCATCTTTGATATTTAATAAGTTTCTAATCATATTTTCTGTTCTAGCCTAAAAACACACTTTCTTATAGGAATGATATGGCGTACATGTTTAAGACTATAGATACAAAGAAGATTTTTGGTATGTTATAAACACATTTAGTCAGATTGAAAAAAAAATCACATTCTTAAACTTCATGCCAAGTCAAACTAAGACACATATAATAAAACGAACGGAATATATTTAGGGCCTTTTATTCACGTTTGGCTTTATGCCACAAATTTCGTTGAGCCGCCCTGCTCAGGTGTGACGTTCTTGCGTCTCTAGAATTCATAACTACGCCACTGCTGAGGTGTAGATACTGCCAGGCCTACTACTGAATTACTACAGGCAGAATTTGCAGTGACTTGCAAGTAGGTTCCCTCGTTTACTTTGTGCCGTGAATTTGTGTTTACTAATTACTACACTTCTCTTGTCTCTCTCATGTACGTATTCTCCAAAAATCTTCATAATTCGTAATTGCCTTCCTTTTTTATTTATATTTGGAGATAGTTTTTTGTAGTATTATCATTTATTCGTCCCGTCACCACAGATGGAACGTTTGACCATAGTAAATTCTACCAAATTATTATAATCATGTTGGGAGTGGTCACAATCAAATTCCTAATCTTGGTACTTCCTCATGCAATACGTTAATGTATCAGGCGTTTTGCCTCTAATAGAGCTCGAACAAATGTCCCTGGAGTGGTCGGGTTATTTCCGCGACTACAGTACTACATCCGGTGAAACAAGTTTTGGCCTCACTACATTGAGGAGAATGAGGATATGAGAATGGTACCTTGTATCATGTTTACCACCATGAATATCTATTAGCATGGATTGGAATTGAGCTATTGGTTGTCCCTTTTGTCGCTGTGATTACAACGGCATTATATTATGCCTTAGTATCGTAAGTGTATAATCGTGAATTATAAATGTATATCCACTAAGTAAAGTAAATAGTTTTTAAAAAAAAATTTGTGTAAAGATCCCCCATTCAGAAAAACAATGACATAGATAATAGATTGTCAAACTTGATAGCAGCCACACTTCCGCTTCCTTCAATTTGGATTTGGGCCAACAATACAACGTGAAGCACCGGTGGTCTAGTGGTAGAATAGTACCCTGCCACGGTACATGACCCGGTTCGATTCCCGGCTGGTGCATCCGAGAGCAATGACTTTACTCGCGCTAATTGTGAACGATGGGTCGTCACACAAATCTGAATAATCAGATGATAAGACGTGCATCTGAGCTCTCTTTTTTCTCTATTTTATTGCTAAGATGATTAAATTTCATTCGTCGGCTTGTACAAGTGATAAAAGTTGTTGTAATCCAGGGCAATGTTATTTTTCTCTATTTTCATTAAGTTTTTATAAACTTGCTAAGATCATTAAATTTCATTCGTCGGCTTGTACAAGTGATAGAAGTTGTTGATATCCACGATCCGGTGCAATTTTATTTTTCTCCTAAATTCTTCACCTCCCTAGTATCATGGTGCTATGAGATGTCAAGATATAAGACAATCTTTTATGACAATTCTCCCTTTCTGTTTTTAATAATAAAGTTGTTGTAACAATGACACTGATATTGCTACCTATGAATTTCTTTGAAATATTTTTTTTTGCAGATGCTTGTCTTTGTTAGTTGCTTGTTGAATCTCTTTGACATAAGGGAATCATCTCGCCTAGTGACTAAGGTTTGCTCAAAACTTAACTTTATTTATTGGTTCGTATTCAAGTGCAAGGCCGGCTGAAGCCTAAAACAAGTGCTTTAGACCCCAAACATTTTAAAGCCCCCAAATTAGTAACATTATAAAATATTAATTATATGATGGGTACGATATATAGTTTATTTAAAGTGAAATAATGATTTTAACTCATAAAATTTAACTTTTTTTCAAGTGAATGTCCAAACATAATTTCAACATTCAAATACTCTTTTTCAATTTTAATTATTCATCTTTTAACTTCAAACAAATATTGTGTAAACGAGCAGTAAATAATTTGAAGTACACGTTCTTTTTAATTCTTTTTTATGTTTTTTGTTAGATTCTCAAATAATATATAAAGGTATATATGAGTTGTATCAAATGCTCCTTTACTTGAATTTATGCGTCTCGCTTTTTTTTAGTCTATTTAATAAAAATGCATCTTTGATATTTAATAAGTTTCTAATCATATTTTCTGTTTTAGCCTAAAAACACACTTTCATATAGGAATGATATGGCGTACATGTTTAAGACTATAGATACAAAGAAGATTTTTGGTATGTTATAAAGACATTTAGTCAGATTAAAAAAAAATTCTCATTCTTAAACTTCATGCCAAGTCAAACTAAGACACATATAATAAAACGAACGGAATATATTTAGGGCCTTTTATTCACGTTTGGCTTTATGCCACAAATTTCGTTGAGCCGCCCTGCTCAGGTGTGACGTTCTTGCGTCTCTAGAATTCATAACTACGCCACTGCTGAGGTGTAGATACTGCCAGGCCTACTACTGAATTACTACAGGCAGAATTTGCAGTGACTTGCAAGTAGGTTCCCTCGTTTACTTTGTGCCATGAATTTGTGTTTACTAATTACTACACTTCTCTTGTCTCTCTCATGTACGTATTCTCCAAAAATCTTCATAATTCGTAACTGACTTCCTTTTTTATTTATATTTGGAGATAGTTTTTTGCAGTATTATCATTTATTCGTCCCGTCACCACGTATGGAACGTTTGACCATAGTAAATTCTACCAAATTATTATAATCATGTTGGGAGTGGTCACAATCAAATTCCTAATCTTGGTACTTCCTCATGCAATACGTTAATGTATCAGGCGTTTTGCCTCTATTAGAGCTCGAACAAATGTCCCTGGAGTGATCGGGTTATTTCCGCGACTACGGTACTACATCCGGTGAAACAAGTTTTGGCCACACTACATGCCACATTTATTTTTTCTGATTTTGAGGAGAATGAGGATATGAGAATGGTACCTTGTATCATGTTTACCACCATGAATGTCTATTAGCATGGATTGGAATTGAGCTATTAGTTGTCCCTTTTGTCGCTGGGATTACAACGGCATTATATTGTGCCTTAGTATAGTAAGTGTATAATTGTGAATTATCTATGTATATCGATTAAGAAAAGTAAATTGTAAAAAAAAAATTATTTGTGTAAAGATCCCCCACTCAGAAAAACAATGACATAGATAATAGATTGTCAAACTTGATAGCAGCCACACTTCCGCTTCCGTCAATTTGGATTTGGGCCTACAATACAACATGAATCACTAGTGGTCTAGTGGTAGAATAGTACCCTGCCACGGTACAGACCCGTGTTCGATTCCAGGCTGGTGCAAATGAGAGCAATGACTTTACTTTGCGCTAATTATGAACGATGGGTCGTCACACACATCTGATTATATCAAATGATAAAACGTTCATCTGAGCTCTCTTTTTTCTCTATTTTCTTGCTAATATTATTAAATTTCATTCGTCGGCTTTTACAAGTGATGGAAGTTGTTGAAATCCACGACCCGGTGCAATGTTATTTTTCTCCTAAATTCTTCACCTCCCTTGTGTCATGGTTCTATGAGATGTCAAGATATAAGACAATCTTTTATGACAATTCTTCCTTTCTGTTTTTAATAATTAAATTGTTGTTACAATGACACTGATATTGCTACCTATGAATTTCTTTGAATTTTTTTTTTTTGCAGATGCTTGTCTTTGTTAGTTGCTTGTTGAATCTCTTTGACATAATGGAATCATCTCGCCTAGTGACTAAGGTTTGCTCAAAACTTAACTTTATTTATTGGTTCGTATTCAGGTGCAAGGCCGGCTGAAGCCTAAAACAAGTGCTTTAGACCCCAAACATTTTAAAGCCCCAAAATTAGTAATATTATAAAATATTAATTATATGATGGGTACGATATATAGTTTATTTAAAGTGAAATATTAATCGTTGAGCCGCCATGCTCAGGTGTGTCGCTCTTGCATTTTTAGAATTCGTAACTACGCCACTGCTGAGGTGTAGATACTGGCAGGCCTACTACTGAATTACTACCGGCAGAATTTGCAGTGACTTTCAAGTAGGTTCAAATTTTCTGATCAGTTATGGTCTGCATGATTTGTTTTAGCATTGTTGAGAAACTTAGTGTCCCTTCATTGACTCAAATTACTAAAATGAAAATCTCTGTTAGATATTACAATGATGTTGTTGTTTGGAGTTGGACTTACTGATATACTTTCTTATGCGAATTTGGTAAATTCCAAAATATATATTTTCACCAATTGGCAATGTCATTGTATAAGCTGCGAGTGCAGATCTCTTAATTTGGCAATGTCTAGGGACTATTTAGCCGAATACATGTTACTTCTCTTTTTTTTTTTTTTTGGTTAATCAAATATATATTATATATGCTAAGGCATTACATCAGGAGTGATAATAGTGTTGGGTTACAAGGATTTGCAGGAAACGAAAATTACAAGTAACTGCTTATGTAAGAATTGAAATTACAATTCAACTAGAAAAACTGAAAATTAGAATATAACAACAAAACTGAAATTACAATATTTGTTGAACAAGAAGACCGGAAACTGCTTTGATTTTTGCTGAGTCGAGTGTGGCACTCTGTCCTTAAGACAATATTGCCCCGTATGTATCCTTTATACGTCCCGGACAATTCGTCTCCCAAGATAAAACAGCAATGGAACAATTGAGCAAAGGAAACTCAAGAGCTACCGTGAAGAATATTGAATAATGAAATGATGCTTGGAAGTTATAGGAAGAACTGATTTTCTGGTTATATATTTTCGTGTATATCAAGTGTGCCTCAACAATGGTGTAAGGGGTGTTTATATAGGTGAGGAAGGGGTTGTTTGACTGGCCAAATAATGACCATTATGGAGGTAGTAGAGCCACCAAATAAATGGAGAGAAAATACCAACGGATGGCCATTATAGGAGGTGTAATTCAGCCAAAATAAATGGCTGAATTGAGTGCTTGACGTTTCTGTTCTCTTATGCCGAAATCTGACTCTTTCTGGAAACTTCAGGGACCAAACTGTACATCTTGAAACTTCAGGGACCAAACTGTACATCTGAAAGAATTCTGGTCCAAACTGTACATCTAAAACTTCTGGGATCAAACTGTACTTCTGGCAAAGTTTTTCGGCCCAAAAAGATAATATCAGAAGGCCCACAGCCCGTGACCCGTGAACCCGTGAACCCGGAACCGGACCGGACGGGCGGGCGGCGGCGGCGCGCGTGTGGTCTTTCCTCGAACCGAAGCATATCTAGGTCCTCCCTCCTTTAAACACATGGGATACCCCTTGGGGTCCCAAACCCCAAACCAATTTCGAGTCTTATATACACAACAATTCTTTCTTCCTCTACCGATGAGGGAGAATTGAACACAATACCACACTTTTCATGCTTCAAACACCTCACTTCGTGGACCAATATCTCTTTCATTTCTCAACGAAATTTGACGATTCTTGGCCCTACGGTTATCTACGTACTTAGTAGATCATGCATGTGTGAAGAACCGGATTCTCCAACATACGTAACACTAGTGTTTAAGCCGTTAAAGTTGGTCGGTCGCAACTCCCGCCAAAGGCTAATTTCCAACAATCCCCTCTTGAAAGAGATTTTGGCGCACTCACATGGTGTCTTTTCATTTCCGGCAATATTTCAAATGCGGACCGATGTTGCATAAGGAGAGGTAGCTTCACTTTGAACCTTCCATAGTTGAATACCATCGGGCTTACTTATCGCGCGGTGAACGTGATGTCCCGAACCATCGTTTTTAGTGTAAGCCAAGACAATGGTACCAACACAACAAATTCCCTTACTCTCTTCTTCGTAATGTTTTGTCCGTTTTGGCCATGGACAACGTCTTGGATTCTTAAGTGCGTTCATTTTGAGGCGGCCCGTCCTCGCACTTAAATAGGTGGTCTGCACTTAAATAGGTGGTCTACTACAAGGTATCCTGCTATACCCCACTTCACAAGTGTTAGGAACCATTAAAAGTTTCCCAAGAACCTAACCTCAACTGTTGAGGATTATTACAGGTTTTGAAAACTTAACCTTTACCCATACTGCAGATAGCACTTAACGTCTATCGCGGGAACGGCTTTGGATTTGGTGTTTCTTTTCGAAATCACTATCCGAAGTGCTCATACTTCCACTGAAGCGATCAACTGAACCTTTACAACTTCGTTTTCCCATTTAACCAAATTACTGGGATCTCCAGTTCGTAAGGTTGGGTTACCACTGTATTGGTCCTTATATTTTGGGTTTTAATCCCATTCCCCTAGACAGGCAAGCCATCTGATCTTTAGGTAAGCCCTTTGTCAATGGGTCTGCTATATTATCCTTTGACTTAATGTAATCAATGGATATTATACCCGTGGTGATCAGTTGCCTAACGGTCTTATGCCTCCGTCGAATATGACGAGACTTGCCATTGTACATAGCATTCCGTGCCCTTCCTAGAGCCGACTGGCTATCGCAGTGGATCATTACCGAAGGTACAGGTTTGTTCCAACACGTTACATCCTCTAAGAAGTCATGAAGCCACTCAGCTTCTTCTCCTGCTTTGTCTAAAGCGATAAACTCTGATTCCATCGTGGATCGGGCGATGCAAGTTTGCTTAGAGGATTTCCAAGACACACCCCCACCACCAATTGTAAATATATACCCACCGGTGGACTTGGTGTTCTCTATATCGGATATCCAGCTTAGCATCACTGTACCCCTCTAGTACAGCTGGATATCTCGAATATTGCAACCCAAAATTTAACATGTATTTCAGGTATTGTAATACCCGATTCAACGCCTTCCAGTGATTATCACTTGGATTATGGGTGAACCTAGCCAACTTATTGTCCGCATAAGCAATATCGGGTCGGGTGCGCTTTGTGATATACATCAAACTACCGATCACCTGTGCATATCGCTCCCGGTATACAGTGCACCAAGATTTTTATCAAGCTTTTGATTTGTATCCATTGGTGACGCTATCGGAGAACTGTCTAACATCTTGAACTTTCTCAAAACATCATCGATGTAGTGAGACTGAGATAAGACCATCCGTCGACGTCTTAGAGATTTTAATCCCTAGGATGACATCTCGCGATACTCATATCTTTCATGTCGAAGCATTGTTTCAACATGTTCTTAGTCTCTAGGATTACCCTAGGACTGCTTCCTGTGATCAACATGTCGTCTACATACAGGCATATCATAACAAATGAGTCAGAGTTACCTTTCGTGTAAACATATTTATCACACTCATTAATGGCGAACCCCTTCGATAGTAGAGTACTATCAAATTTTTCGTGCCATTGCTTCGGGGCTTGTTTCAGCCCGTACAGAGATTTGATAAGTCGACAGACTTTCTTCTCTTGCCCTTGAACCACGTACCCTCGGGTTGGTCCATATAAATTTCTTCTTCCAAATTACCGTTTAGGAAGGCTGTCTTAACATCCATCTGGTGTATCTTAAGGTCACGCAAAGCTGCGATCGCAATAAATACCCGTATGGATGTCATCCGGGATACCCGGAGAGTATGTCCCAAAGTAGTCAAAGCCTTATGTCTGTCGATAGCCCTTGACTACCAACCTGGCCTTGTACTTGTCTATAGACCCATCTGCCTTGTATTTCCGTTTGAGTATCCATTTACAACCCAACGGTTTATTTCCGGAGGAAGATCAACCAACTCCCAAGTATGGTTATGCGAATGGAGCTTATTTCACTCTCAATAGCTTCTTTCCGCAGCGGTGCTTCGGAGTTGACAACGCCCGAGCAATTGTCCTTGGTTCATCACTAACCATATAAGCTACAAAGTCAGGACCGAAGGATGTATCCTTCCTGGCCCTTTTACTTCGCCTTAGATCCATCTCTGGAGTCTCCAAGTTCTGAGAATCAGGAACACTAGATTCTGGATGTTCAGCCACCTCGAGATTCGCTAGATCGAACCATTTAGATCCGGGCAGTCAAGGACTCCTGGTTCTTGAGCTTTGTGCATAACTCTGTTTGCGAGAGGTTATGTCTTTCTCCTTTCTAGGAAAGGTACTTTCAAAGAATAGAGCATTCCTTGATTCCATTATTGTACCCTGGTGGATATCTGACTTATGCACTAAGAAGAGATAAGCACTACTGTTATTTGCATATCCGATGAATATGCAATCTACAGTCTTAGGCCCAATCTTGACCTGCTTTGGCTTAGGTACTTCAACCTTTGCCAGACAACCCCACACCTTAAAATACTTGTGGGTGGGTTTCTTTCCTTTCCATGATTCATATGGAGTTTTGTCCTTACCCTTGTGTGTGACTCTGTTAAGAATCGCATTAGCGGTAAGGACGGCTTCTCCCCACATATTTTGGGGAAGTCCGGAATTGATAAGCAAGGCATTCATCATTTCCTTTAATGTGCGGTTCTTACGTTCCGCCACACCGTTTGATTGAGGTGAGTATGGGGCCGTCGTTTGATGAATAATGCCTTCTTGGGCACAGTATTCCTCAAAAGGCACTACATATTCTCCCCCTCTATCGATACGAATGGATTTAATCCGTAGGCTCAGTTGGTTCTCAACTTCTGCTTTGTAACGTCGGAACGCTTAAAAGGCTTCATCCTTACTTCTTAACAAGTAAAGGTAACAATACCTTGTGCTATCGTCAATGAAAGTCACAAAGTACTTGTTCCCCCTCTAGTTTGTGCAAACTTCAAATCACATATATCTGTGTGAATAAGTTCTAGAGGAGCGGTATTCCTTTCGACGGATCGAAAAGGAAGCTTGGTGAGTTTTGCCTCTACGCACACCTCACACTTATGTTGAGGGTTTACGTCGATAGACGGCAACAACTCCATCTTTACCAGCCTTTGAATAGACTTGTAGTTAACATGTCTTAATCTATGATGCCATAAATTAGAGGACTCAAGCAAATAAGAAGAAGGTTCAACTTTATTTCCTTGACGCAATACAGACATGGCATTCACTTTGAAGAGGCCTTCACAGACGAAGCCCCTCCCCACAAATGTGCCATTTTTAGTGAGTACAAACTTATTTGATTCAAACACTAGCCTAAAACCAGCATTAACCAATAAAGGTCCAGAAACTAGATTTCTTCTAATCTCTGGGACGTGCATCACTTCCTTCAGAGTGAGTTCCTTGCCGGAAGTCATCTTCAGGACCACCTTTCCAACCCCTAGCACGTCCGAAGAAGCGTTGTTGCCCATGAACAGCTTCTTGTCGGAGACCGGAGTGTACGTGGAGAAGGCATCTTTGTTGGAACAGATGTGTCTTGTTACACCTGTGTCCACCCACCACTGCATCGGATTCTCAACCAAGTTGGCTTCTAGCACCACGGCCGAGAGATCCTCAATCATGTCATCCAGGAGCGTGTCCTTGACGACGTTAGCTTGAGCCTTGTCTTTCGACTTGGCTTTCTGTTGTTGCTCAGTCTTGAGCTTGCGGCATTCCTTGATCCTATGACCAGGTTTCCCACAGTGATGACATTTACCTCTGAACGTCTCCGCTGCGGGGGCTTTGCCGTCTTTGTGGAACTTCCGCTTGTTGCTTGTTTTCCCTTTGGCCTCAGCCAGATTTGCCTTTGCCTCGGATGTTGTCTACCCTTTGGCAAGGTCTTCTTATTATCTTCCCGGATTTGCGGTTTGATAACAAGCTCTTCAAAGGTCATCTCCTTTGTGTTGAGTTTCAAGTAACTCATAAACTCATTCCATGAAGGAGGTAACTTTTCAATCGCGATGCAACCAAAAATCGCTCGTTTGGTTTCGGTCCTTCCAAATCCAGGTGATGTAAAATCATTTGGAATTCCCGGACTTGGGACATCATCGTCTTACTTGTCCACCATTTGGAATTTTAGAAATTTCCCAACGATGAACTTCTTAGTACCCGCATCTTGTGCGTTGTACTTCTTTTGCGCTTTTACCACAGCTCTTTGGCGGTGCCAACGGTGCAATAGACCGTGTAGAGAGGGTCTCGCTTAAGCGATTCGGTATATAGTTCTTGCACATGAAATCGCTATGATTCCATGCGTCACGAACCATCTTCATGCCATTAATGACATGGATACCAAGGCCCCTTCACCCGTTTCATTAGGCGAAGAGTCCATTTCATCTCCAAATTGTGGAGGATCTTCCGTAAGGAACCGGGCCATGACCATAACTGTTAAGTAAAACAGCATCTTTTGCTGCCATCTTTTGAATTCTGATCCCATGAATTTTTCAGGGCGATCATGGTGGTGTGAAGAAGAGGGTGGAGCTCCAACAGTCGGGAAGGCAGCAGTGTTACTGCCTTGAACAGGAGCCGCAACAGCAGCAGTGAAGGCGGCGGAGTTACTGCCTTGGCCGATAGCGGCGATGGCGGGGAAGGCAGCAACGTTGCCTCGAGAGGCAATAGCAGTAGCAGCAACATCGGTCATATTTCCAGCCATGTTATTGCAGTTACCGTAAGCAAAGTATTGTCTTAAGTTGTTGGGTTACAAGGATTTGCAGGAAACGGAAATTACAAGTAACTGCTTATGTAAGAATTGAAATTACAATTCAACTAGAAAAAATGAAAATTAGAATATAACAACAAAACTGAAATTACAATATTTGTTGAACAAGAAGACCGGAAACTACTTTGATTTTTGCTGAGTCGAGTGTGGCACTCTGTCCTTAAGACAATATTGCCCCGTATGTATCATTTATACGTCCCGGACAATTCGTCTCCCAAGATAAAACAACAATGGAACAATTGAGCAAAGGAAACTCAAGAGCTACCGTGAAGAATATTGAATAATGAAATGATGCTTGGAAGTTATAGGAAGAACTGATTTTCTGGTTGTATATTTTCGTGTATATCAAGTGTGCCTCAACAATGGTGTAAGGGGTGTTTATATAGGTGAGGAAGGGGTTGTTTGACTGGCCAAATAATGACCATTATGGAGGTAGTAGAGCCACCAAATAAATGGAGAGAAAATACTAAGGGATGGCCATTATAGGAGGTGTAATTCAGCCAAAATAAATGGCTGAATTGAGTGCTTGACGTTTCTGTTCTCTTATGCCGAAATCTGACTCTTTCTGGAAACTTCAGGGACCAAACTGTACATCTTGAAACTTCAGGGACCAAACTGTACATCTGAAAGAATTCTGGTCCAAAAAGATAATATCAGAAGGCCCACAGCCCACGACCCGTGAACCCGTGAACCCGAGAACCCGGAACCCGGAACCGAAACCGGACCGGACGGGCGGGCGGCGGCGGCGCGCGTGTGGTCTTTCCTCGAACCGAAGCACATCTAGGTCCTCCCTCCTTTAAACACATGGGATACCCCTTGGGGTCCCAAACCCCAAACCAATTTCGAGTCTTATATACACAACAATTCTTTCTTCCTCTACCGATGAGGGAGAATTGAACACAATACCACACTTTTCATGCTTCAAACACCTCACTTCGTAGACTAATATCTCTTTCATTTCTCAACGAAATTTGACGATTCTTGGCCCTACGGTTATCTACGTACTTAGTAGATCATGCATGTGTGAAGAACCGGATTCTCCAACATACGTAACACTAGTGTTTAAGCCGTTAAAGTTGGTCGGTCGCAACTCCCGCCAAAGGCTAATTTCCAACAAATAGTTCCGGTGTTACAGGCACCGGTAAGTACATTAGGATTAGCATACTGCATTAGAGAATTACGACTGATAGAGAAACCTTCCTACTAGTAGCTACACCTATTTTATCTGCTTCTATAGCTATATATGCTCGCTTCATTAAAAAGGATGAGCAAAAAGAGTCCTTGGAGCCAAGATATGCTTAGTTGCTAGTGATGCCAAAACTGTAGAATAGTGTAATTCTCCTCTTCTGGAGTTCTATTATTAATGTAATATATAGAAAGTATACAATTGTATCCTAATAGAATTAGGATATCTATTTTACTTTAATTACACTAAATAATAATATATTGTGAACATATATGGAATATATTCACTATCACACCCCATCAGTCGGAGCGGGAGGAGGCCGAACGCTGAGACTGAATCTGAAGTCAAGGAACAATTGCCTAGGAAGCCCCTTTGTGAAGATATATGCGTACTGATATGAAGAAGGAACATGCAACACCCTAACGTGACCCATTGCAACTTTCTCATGAACAAAGTGAATAACTATCTCAATATGCTTGGTTCGCTGATGTTGAACTAGGTTATGAGACAAGTAGACAACAGATATGTTATCACATTAAACTAAAGATGCCTTACGTATGAGACAATGAGGCTCAAGAAGGAGATTTCGGAGCCAACATAGCTCGGCAACAACGTTCGCAACGCCTCGATATTCTGCTTCTGCACTCAATAAGAAAGCGTGGCTTGCCATTTGGCAGACCATGATATGATATTATCCCCCAAAAACATACAATTGCCGGACGTAGAGCGACGGATGTCCGGACAGCTTGCCCAATCTGCATCTGTGTAGGAGAGCAATCTAGTCGGTGTTGAGGGATATAAATGAAGTCCATAGTCAAAAGTGCCCTTAATATACGGGATGATACGCTTAAGCGCTGTAAAGTGAGGCTCCCTAGGGGCGTGCATGAACAAGCACACCTGTTGAACCGCATATGCAATATCTGGACGAGTGAAGGTGAAATCCTGAAGAGCACCGGCGAGACAAATGTAAAGAGATGGATCACTGACCGGATCCCCATCATCTGCACTGAGTTTGGACTTGGAGTCGACGGGAGTGGGCATGATCTTACAATTTGCAATTTTAACCTTGTAGACGGTCTCCTCTGCATACTTACGCTCACACAAGAACATGACATGGGCGGATCTGGTCACTGATATCCCAAAAAATAACTCAACTTACCCAAGTCAGTCATAGAAAATTCGGACTTGAGTAGAGCAATGATCTTGTGCTTCAGGCCATCTGAAGAAACTGTCATAACAATATCATCCACATATAACAAAAGGTAAGTTGTGTCAGTACATCGATGAAAAATGAATAATGAATGATCACTCTTGTTGCACACAAAACCGATCTGTATGATGTATGTAGCAAATCGCTCATACCAAGCCCTGGGGGCTTGTTTCAGCCCATATAACAACTTACGAAGACGACAAACATGATGAGGAGCCTCAGGATGCACAAATCCCGACGGTTGATGCATATAGACGGTTTCTTTCAAATCCCAATGTAAGAAAGCATTCTTTATATCAAGCTGGTGAATATGCCAATTCTTCCCCTATAGCAATGCTCAAAACCGTGCGGATGGTAGCTGGCTTAACCACTGGGCTAAAAGTCTCACCACAATCAACACCTTCATGCTGCCCTGTGCCATTTGCCACAAGTCTGGCCTTGCAACGTTCAAGGGCATCATTATCTCTGAACTTATGACTAAATAGCCACATACAATAGATTACATTCACCCCCTCAGGTCGCGGAACAAGATCCCAAGTGCGTAGTGAAGTGAGCACATTAAACTCTTCTCGCATGGTCACATTCCAATTTGGGTCAAGTTTGGCTAAGGTTGGGTTTTTAGCAATGGGTGAGATGGTTTGAGTCGATAAGTTAAAGTGAACTTTTGGTTTGAAAATCTCGTGTTATGCATGGGTTTCCATGCGGTGAGTGGGGATGGTCACGGGTGGGGCAGGGGGGCTAGGTGGTGACGAGCAAGACTGGGCAGCGGGGTTGGGACTAAGCAGTGGTGATGGGCAGTGAGGCTGGGCAGGGGCTGGGAAGGGTGGCGGGTAGGGTTTGGCGGGTAGTGAGTTGGGGTGTGCTTTCGGGCAGTAATGGGGACGGTCCTGGGCAATGGGGTAGGGTCGATGGGATGAGTGGTTGGACGGCCGAAGGTTGCGGATTTTGTAGTGCATTTTGGAGTAGAGGGGAGGTGTCCGAGTCATCAAGGAAACCGTAATCAGTGACTAGAAATTTTTGGATGTTGTCGAACGGGAAGACATACTTAACAAACGTGACATGGCGTGAGATTAAGATTTTGTCTATGGATATCTCATAGAACAAGTACCCCCTATGGTTTAACGGGAAACCGAGGAAGACGCACGGAGTAGAGCAAGGTGTTAATTAGTGAGGGACCGTGGAGGCCAGATTTGGGTAACAAAGATAACTGAAAATTCGAAGGTGATCATAGCAAGGGATCCGACGGAAGAGAATTTCGGTGGGTGTCCTATTTTGAATTGTATGAGTAGGTAAGATGTTAAGAATATGTTCTACCATTTTTAATGTATAAACCCAAAAGGTAGGGGGGAGAGACGCATGAAAAAGAAAGGTACGAATCATGTTGCTAATGGTGTGGAGAATTCTTTTGGCTTTACCATTTTGAGGGGAAGTATGGGTGCAGGAGAAACGGAAAACCATGCCATTAGCCGCACAAAAATTCTAAAAGTGGGAGTTATTGAACTCACGACCATTATCACATTGAAACATTTTGATGTCTTTTTCAAATTGCGTTTTAACCAATGTACAAAATTTAAGGAATTTGGAGTAGACCTGAGATTTAAGTTTAAGCGGATAGACCCAAAGGAAGTGAGAGAAGTAGTCCAAAAATACCAAATAATATTTATGACCTAGGTTGCTGGTTACCTGAGATGTCCATAAATCTACATGAATAATATCAAAAGGGAGAGAAGGTAATACTCGAAGAAGTCGTAAATGGAAGTCTAACATGTTTCCCTAGATGACAAGAGGAGAAACTATGGGCAAGGTTCCCTTTATTACATTGGATTAACTTGTGGTTTCTAAGAAAATAAAAAATATGGGCTCCGGGATGACCAAGTCTACTATGCCATGTTGAGAAGGAGATGACAGATAGAGATGTGGGAGGATTGACACTGACAGTGGACGTGGATAGGAAAGGATAGAGATCCCCCTCACTATTGCATCTTGTAAGAAGTTTCCCGTACGTAGGTCCGTTATAAAAAAAACCAAATGGGTCAAAATTAATGGAAATGGAATTATCGGTGGCAAATTTTCTGACAAAGATTAGGTTCTTGATAATGTTAGGGGCATGCAGGACGTTTTTAAGGGAGAAGTGGGGATGCTGTGGTGGGGTTAGTGTGTGGTCAAAACCTTGTATTGGAATGCGATGACCATTTCCGACCATAATAGATTGAGGAGTATTTAAATTGAGTAGTTGAGGAAGATTACCAGAATTGTTCGTGAGGTGAGACGTGGTGCCCATATCCATATACCACGTATTATCATGCTGATGTTGGGACGCTATGTAGTGGGCCTGGTGGTTGGACAGTGGCCCGGTATATCGTGGGTCTGGAGGTGGGCCCAAGATGCTAGGCTGCAACGAGGAATACCGTGCCATGTTCGTGGATGGTAGGTTAGATAGAAAGCGAGTAATACACGGTTGTTGAAGAACCCTAAAAGCGAGCAATATGCGGAATCCGTTAATTTGGAGAGAGAAAGGTGTTGTTGAGGGGCTGGAGTACTTGCAGGGTATGACAAATTATACCAAATTGTATATAGACCTGCTTACAGTTTTGAGTCTTAGAGAGCCCTCAACAAATAGGAGCTTTGCATGAATACTGTATACGTATACAACAATATTTTTGATGGATATGGGAGTGAGTTGTTAACAGAAGCAGGCGTACAAGTGTTTTCTAGTGAGCCCACTTTTGTTAAGAATGCTGCTGGACAGAACCAATTGTCAGGAAACAAATTGACGACTGTCCAAAGTGAATATAAAGCTTCACGTGAAAGAACACTAAATGAAGCATATAATGGTATATAGGGTATGCCTTATGGGGTACAAGGGGTTTGAGAGGAGGCTAGGGTTTGGCTTCTTATATCATATAGAATAGTGTAATTCTCCTCTTCTGGAGTTCTATTATTAATGTAATATATGTAGAGTATACAATTGTATCATAATAGAATTAGGATCCCTATTTTACCTTAATTACATGAATTACACTAAATAATAATTACAGAATATATTGTGAACATATATGGAATATATTCACTATCAAAAACATCCGCTACCTTGTTATCCTGTCTGAAGCTATGCTGGATCACTGGATTTCCCAACTTCCTCAATAGGCACTACAAGAAAGTATAGAATTGGCAACAAAACTTTAGCAATAATAAATATGTTGTTGCTAAAAAATGTAAATGGCAACAAAATTTTAATATATTGTTGCTAAAAACGTAAATGAAAAAAAACTTGTTGCGAAAATTGTTCGCATCGGAGGTTATTGCAACGACATGAAACAACTTTTATTGTTGCGAAAAGTACTTTTGGCAACAACATCCAACATATGGCAACAAAAATGTTGTGGGCAATTGCCTTTCTTTTTGTGGTAAGGGACCTGCAAGAAGCCATGAGATTATTATAAATAGAATGATGATCATGTTTTAGCATGTGTAGGACATTGGTGGAATCAGTTTCCACTATGATGGGGCATAAGATGCTTTTCATGAGCCAAATTCAAGACAAATAATAGGGCCTATAGTTCAGTTGAGAGACTATCACGAGCAGGAATTTGCTTGGCAAATCCGATGATCCAGTCTCCTTTGGTATCACGAATGACACCTCCTATTCCACCATAGCATAGGCACCATCAATGTTGAGTTTGAAGTGACCTGACGGAGGATGGTTCCATTTGATAAGAACCTGATGATGATGGTTAGAATGGGTTGACAATTGGTTAAGGTTAAGCTTGTATTCCTTAGCTCTGTTGATTACCAGGTTTCTAGCCAGAGTTTCTTAGCAAAGTGGCAGTATAAGAGGATGTGATCTATGGTTTCAGAGTTGTGCTTGCATATGGGGCAGAATGCTTCAACATTAATGCCAATATGATGGAGATAGCTTCTGGTGGGAACCCTAGTATGGGAACATAACCAAAGAAATAATTTAATTTTTGGTAAGGTGGAAAGCTTCCAAATCCAAACAAAAGATTAAGGAGGCTCCAAATTGGGGGAGCTGAGGATGGTGTACACAGATTTTGTTGTAAAAAGGTCATTAGAATTAAGAGATCAATAAGGGGTGTCAGTCCTATTAGTATTAATACTAGGTTGAATAGAAGCAGCCAGGTCTATAATTGAGAGGGGTATTTCAAAGGATAGTTTAGTCCAATCTCATTGATTGTCATCCCAAAGATCAATCACCTTTAGACATTTTTCTCTAAGGGTGAGAGGGCCCTGAACAATATGCCTAAAAGGAGGGTTCTTAGGGATCCGTTTGAAATTCCATAGGTCTATGGAATGACTCATAGCTGGAGCCCAGGCAATGGCTTTAGAACAGATATCCCCACCTTTGAAGATGTTTCTCCAGGTAAAGGTGGTTTGAGAGGTGAGCTTCTTATGCTTATGTCTATGAAGGACTTTAGCCTAGTTGGTGGAAAGATTGGAGAAGAACCTCCAGGAAAGACTAGCTAAAAAGGCAAGATTTTTTTGCCTAGCTTTATGAAGACCTAGACCACCCTGATCAATAGGAGAAGCAACAGTGTTCCAGCTAACATAGTGAAGCTTTCTTTTAAGATTGGAGGATCCCCAAAGAAAGTCTCTTTGAATTTTATCAATTTGCTTACAAGACTTACTAGGAAGATAAAAGTATTGCATGATATGAGAGGGGATAGCATTAAGAGTTGACTTGATCAAAGTGATTCTACCAGCAGGTGTAAGAAAATTGGATTTCAGTTGGCAAGTTTGGTCTTCATATTGTCAATGATATATTGGAAATCTGTAGCCGTAGGAAATTTGTTAAGGATAGGGAAACCTAGATACTTGCCAAATTGACTAGTGAAGTGGATGTTCATGGTGTGGTGAACATGGTTAATAATGGATCCAGAACAATGTTTGGAGTAAACAGCCTTAGACTTAGTGCAGTTCACTTTTTGTCCAGAGAGTTTGCAGAATAGATCTAGACTTTGTTGGATTGTGTGAATGGATTTAAGGTTGCCTTTAGCCATTAGGGTGATGTCATCAGCAAAAAATAAATGGGAAAGAGGGGGGGGGGGGGGGGGGCAATCTTTATGGAGGATAATGGGATCCCATGTTAAAAGATCAACCTGATGAGTGATTTAATTGGAAAGCAGTTCCATACACAAGATGAAGATGTAGGGGGACATAGGGTCACCTTGTCTTATGCCTCTTGTAGGGGAGAAATAACTAGTTTTAGATCCATTAACAAGAATGACAATTTGACTAGTAGTAATACAACTCATAATTAGCTGTTGGATCTTGGGAGGGAATTTAAAGAAAGAGAGAGTACGCTTAATAAAAGACCATTCCATTCTATCAAATGCTTTTTTCAAATCAAGCTTAAGAATTACACTATCCTTAAGAGTCTTTACTGTTGTTGAGGTAGTGAAGTATTTCTTGAACAGTTATTGCATTATCACAAGTTCTTCTTCCTTTGATGAAGCTGGTTTAAGGACTAACCATGTGGCTAAGGAAGAGTTTTATTCTGTTGACAATAATCTTGGTTATGACTTTATACATAGTGTTACATATACTTATAGATCTGAAATTCTTGAGATTATTAGCATTATTGAACTTAGGTCTTGTTTAAATCCTGAGGAATGGAACTATTATGAAAAATATTATGGAAAATCTTAAGAACAGACCTACTAACTATACCCCAATGTTTTTGGTAAAGGTAAGGGTGAATGCCATCTGGACCAGGTGCCTTATGGGGTTTGAAGGAGTATACAGCATCTATAATTTCTTGATCCTGAAGAGGCCTGTCTAGACTGGAAAGATCCACATTGTGGAAGGTGGTATGGGAAATGGATAGTATTAAGCAGGGAAGAGGAGTGGTCAGTAGTGAAAATTTGTTGGAAGTACTGCAAGGTATGATCAACAATTTGAGAATGTTAAGTAATTCAATTGTCCTGATCATCTTTGACGAAATTAATCATATTTCTTCTCCTCCTATTAATAATAGATAAGTGGAAAAATCTAGTGTTGGCATCTCCATCTTTCAACCAGTTAATTCTAGATGTAGCTTTTCAATAATCTTCCTCAATCTTAAGGGTGTGGTTATATTTTCTAGTAAGCTCAGTTTCCAAGGAGTGAAGAAGGAACTACTAGGGTAATGAGAGGAGCTTTGAATACCATTAAATCTAGCCAACAGCTCTTTTTTTTTTCTAAAAATGTTACCAAAAGTTCTATGACTCCATTCAATAGCCTTTTCTTGAAATTCAGACATAGCAACATCATACTCATTATTATCCCAGCACTGGTTAACTAAATTATCAAACTCTGAATGAGAATACCAGAAATTTTCAAGCCTAAAGATCTTTTGAGGGGTGAGAGTTGTAAAGTTTTATAAGTAGAGGATTATGATCAGAGTAGGATTTGGAAAGATGAGTAATAGAGGCATTAAGGAACATTTCCATCCATTGATCACTGGCAAAACATCTATCCAGCCTTTCTAAAATCAAACCATTATTGATCTTTCTATGGTTAGACCAGGTATATCTAGGCCCGTTAAATCCTAGACCAATAGAAAGAAAAATAATCAAAGAGAAAGAAAAAAAAAAGAGAGCTCAGAAGCAACAATATTTCATCTTAAATCAGATGTGTGTGACAACCCATCGTTCACAATTAGAAGTGCAAGTAAAAGTCATTGCTCTCAAATGCACCAGATGGGAATCCAACCGAACCCGGGTCTGTACTGTGGCAGGGTACTATTCTACCACTAGACCACTGGTGCTTCTTGCAACAGCATCTTATAGAAATCTATATTTACAAATGCAGGCATCTGGACTTGATAATAGAAGGACGAAGATCTTGTCAAAGATTATATGCTACTCCCTCCATCCCAATTTATTTGGCTAACATTCCCTTTTTGATCTGTCACTTTCTATATTTAGAAATAATTTAACTTTATGAAATGATTTACAGCCACACATTTATATAAAACTTGTTTTGGACCACATATTTCAATAGTCTTCCTTTATTTCTTAAACTTTGTATCAAGTCAAATTATGTCATATAAATTGGGACGGATGAAGTAGTTGCTAAGGCATGTTGTAAATCAAAATCCCATGTGAAATGTTGTATTTGCCTTATTTGTTGCTGGCAAATTGTTTGGGGATATGTGGAAGAACCCAATAACTACAATTCTTGTGCATTATATTTGCTATACTGATGCTTGTGTCATTTCCATAGCTTACTTTGCCAACAGTTTTCTTGTACATATTTAATTCCATAGTATGAAGTTGCTCACATTGACGAACCCAAGCAGCTTGAATAAAAGGAGGAGATTTGCAGTTGACTGATAGCCAACGTAAAACTAGCAATTCATGAACAATCATCATAATATAGAATATATAATTAGGATGTGCTTGAAAGTATGTATGTCCTAAAGACAATCATTATTAGAGACAAATGTACTTGAACACATTCATATTATTAATAAGATTAATATTTATGGCATTTAAAATTATTGAATTATTATTTGATTGTTTGTAATTATTCATTAATGTGCATCCCTTGAGCTTACGTTGTCATTAATAGAGTGAGTTATTGATGATAGAGCGTAACTCTAAAATAGCCTAGACTAATGATCATCGAGAATGGGATATCGATGATATGCTATAAGTCGACATGTGGTCTGCGTCACATTCTTAGAGAATGTAGTATGTCTCACCTGCTACTAGTAATGGTTACTAATGATGGACACATGGATACTTTTGGAAAGTATTGGTATACCCTGCTGATAAACTATTTGTTATACATGTCTAAAGTGTTATCAGCGTGTGGAGTTGAAGGTCCTTTGACTTGAGGTCAATACGCACCTTGTTTATAGAGTAATGTACTTTGACCCTGTCCTAAGCTTAAACTCCTTATAGAATAAGATACGGCTTGTGTTGGGTGCATTATGATGTAAATTAAGGTGGTAGTTGAGCCAAGAATAAGATTCATTCCTCGATTGGATATTCGAGAGAGCACTGAACTTCTCAGTGATATTAGGTCGACCAAGTCATTGGCCAATGCAAGAGACATATTTAGAATATGATCTAGTTGTCGACTAATATAGATGAGATAATTTACAAGCTAGTTACCAACTTGACTCCCAATATTTAGAATATGATCTAGTTGTCGACTAATATAGACTAATATAGATGAGATAATTAACGTCGACGTGTAATCGAGGTTGAAAATTAAAACTTTGCTCGATGGATGATCTTCAAGCTAGTTACCAACTTGACTCCCAATTTTTAAACTTTGATACAAATAAGCAAATAAAATATAATATTTAGTGTGCAATTTAGACTTGTAGAGAGAGAGATTAGAGAGATGGTAGGAAGATTTGTGAGAAAAATGAGGTATTTATAGGGTTAAAGTATAAATATACTAACTTAGGGGTTACAAATAAATATTAAGGGGGTATGGGGTTTATGGGGTGGGGGACCAAAATGGTCGTTATTAGCCGTTGCCAACGACTAAAATCAAAATTTGGCCGTTGTACAACGGCTATTTCTACAAGGAGGGGGGAGAGGCGGGTCGGGACGGTGGGCGGGATCGGGATGGACGGGACGAACCCTAGTCCATCGGGACGGGCGGGACGAGCCTTAGTCCCGTCCCGAGTTAGAACCCTGCTACCGACATATACCATCCCGATTTTTTGCAGGTCAGGGCGGATTGCGGGACGTGATGAGAGGGGGCGGGATCGGACCGTCCCGGCCCATTGGAAACCCTCAGAAAAAACTGTTGGAAATTTGCCTTTGGCGGGAGTTGCGTCCGACCAACTTTAACGGCTTAAATACTAGTGTTTCGCATGTTGGAGAATCCGGTTCTTCACACATGCATAATCTACTAAGTAAGTAGATGACCGTAGGACCAATGATCGTTAAATTTCGTTGAGAAATGAAAGAGATATTGGTCCACGAAGTGAGGTGTTTGAAGCATGAAAAAGTGTGGTATTGAGATCAATTCTCCCTCATCGGTGGAGGAAGAAAGAATTGTTTTGTGTATAAGTCTCAAAGTTGGCTTGGGGTTTGGGACCCCAATGGGTATCCCATGTGTTTAAAGGAGGGAGGACCTAGATGTGCTTCGGTTCGAGGAAAGCCCACACGCGCGCCGCCTTCGCCCGCCCGTCCCGTCCGGTCCGGGGCCGCGGGCTGTGCTTCTTCTAATATTATCTTTTTGGACCAGAATTACTCAAAATTCTTCACGTAACACTTGAGTTTCCTTTGCTCATTTGCTGTTTTATCTTGGGAGACAATTGTCCATGACGTAGAAAGGATACATACGGGGCAATATTGTCTTAAAGACAGAGTGCAAACACTCGACTCAGCATACCGAAAATTGTTCCAGTTTATTCTTCAAGTTCTATGTAATTTCAATTTGTTGTTGAATTATAATTTCAGTTCTTGTAATATTTAGCAGTTACTTATAATTTTCGTTTCCTGCATCTTTGTAACCAACAAAAACATATAAACTCAAAGTAGGCCCAGACGCACAATTTTTATAATGTGGTCTCACGTACATGTTCATAGCATATACTCCCCTTCACATCATTGCTTACGTGAGTAACGCAATAAATCAAATCATCTAGAAGATGAACCACAAATTGATAAAAAGATCTTGACCGTCAATAAAATTTTCCGATTAACTATGTTTGATCAAGATGCACCGATTTATATGTGTGTGCAATAATACATATTATAACATTTTGTAGCAAGTAAGGCATCATTCGACCTGAAACAAAGTTTAAAAAATAAATAAATTTTTTATTATTTTTACTAAATTATCTTTACTTTGTTGCACACTTTTGTCGAATTAATAATTTACAAGCGCTCTGAATTAATAACGATTAGCTAAGAAAAGAATACAATGAAGCAAAAAAAATTATAGGCAATCCGACTACCGTAGATTAAGTACACTTACATAGTTACATCTAAATTCAGTATTTAATTCTATTGATTTTAGTTTATTTAAAGACTTGTATGTCAGTGCAAGAATAAATGTGAGACTTAACAGTCCTAATTTTGAAACTCTCTTTTCTTACATCCAACCAATAAAATGGAATTAATACTGAATATACATAAATCTTTTTAGGGGTTGAGTTTTAATTATATTAACTTTTTTTTTGTTTCCTATTCAACGTGCGGTATTTGTATTAGAACCCAATTACATTCAAATCGCACACTTCAGGACCCATATTTTCGAAACAACGCTGAACATAATTATTTTTATTTTCAGAAACTCAAATTCCAGACCAATCCTGTTCCGAAAACTCAAACCTGAACTCACTATATAAGCATAGACAGATCTCAACCATTAACCACAGCTCATGTTTGTAATTACATTAGACCATGACAGTCAGTAAAATACTAAAATCGAATGAAAAGTAGGGGTGGGTGTATATCGGTTCGGCTCGATTTTGTATCCGAAAAATATGAACCGAATAAAAATTATTTTTTTAAAAAAAAAAATGATATGTTTGGTTTATATGCCGAACGTATCGGATTATATCGGTTTTTTCTAGTGGGCCGGGTCGGGTGGGGGAATTTTTTATTTTTTTTTAAAATTGAATTTCCAAAACTGAAATTGACATTCACACCTAGACTATCATGAAATTTGAACGTTGAAATCTATTGTGTATCGTGAGATGTTTACTAAAGAAAAAGGAAAATTAGAAATCTATTTGGGGAAAACACAATTGATTGGGAAAACGGACGTTTTTCTAAAAATTGGTTGTGCCAAACCACCTTGACCGGCTCCGTCTCGAAAAAATACACAAAATAAATAAAAAATCGGGTAAAACGGACATCCGAGCGCAGAGTTATGACCATTTAAAGTTTTATCAATTTACAACTACTTTTTCTCTCTACATTTTATGTCAATGTTTTCGTGATATGTTAATCAAGTTCATGCCGCATGCGACTTCCATAAAAGCTTCATAGATTAGCTTCAGTGGCTATGATTCAAGAGATAGTAATAGCCTAAAATAAAAAATAAAAAAATATATATATTTAATTCGGTTTTTCGGTTCGGTTCGTATCCAAAATTATAATAAAAATATTTTGGATACGAACCGAACCGAAAATATAATGATGATATTTTGGAAATTATGGTGATATTTTCGGTCCGATTCAATTTTTTTGGTTCTCCGGATTTTTTGTCCACCCGTAATGAAAATTCCAAAATAACAAACGTTCGTCTCATATTATGCCACGTGTAAAAGTGTGTCCTCATCTCTAACTACAGTGTTCAGACACGGATTTAAAGATATTATTATTGACCTTATAACCATATTTCCCAAAATATCACCTATATATATATCTAATGCTTTGTTCTCCAAAAAATCTCAGTTTACTAAGGCGATTTTCTTCAATTCTAAGCTCGACCCATTTTAATTCAGTATCTAATCTTCCTATTTTACCTTTTTCAAAGCCAATCCATACAGGTTTTCACCATTCTTTATCTCCTTTTCTTGTTAAACCTAAGAGTTTTGTGTTGTTGGGTTTAAGATCAGATCATACCATGGCTAGTCAATCCAATAAGACTCAATCTGTTTATGACTTTACTGTTAAGGTTAGCACTTTGATTATTTTGATTTGGGTTTTCTTCTTCTTTTTAAATTGGTTAATTTTGCTTATATATGTGTTTATGGTGGTGATATTGACTAATTGTTTTGGAAAAAGATTTGTTCTTTTTGTTTTATTGGTTCTGAATTAGGAAATTGAGTTATGTGGCGTGATTTTTACACTCCCTCCGTCTCAATTTATGTGATTTAGTTTTAGTTTGATTCGGCGGAATTTAAGAAATAGTAAAAGTAGACTTTTGAATCTTGTCTTCTTAATTAAGATATGTATAATGTATTAAAATATTTTTTGTATCTTGTGGTTTTAAACTTGCTCTTTTAAAAGAGACGCTCTTTTTGGTTCGGATAAAAAGAAAAGTAAGATACTTAAATTTGGATGGAGGGAGTACGATTTTTGGGTTAGTGGGTGATTGAACTTTGTTTTTGTATTGATATGAATCAACCAACATAAGAAAATAATGTGAAAGATAGTTCATTTTTGTTTTCTTTTGTGTAAAGGTTGCTCATTTTTGTTTTTGTTTATTTTCTTGTGGTCTGTTAATTGGGGCTTTGAGGCTTGAGGTATTGTTTTGAGTTTGTGGGTTAGTAAATGATTAAAAGACCTTGTTTTTTTGTATAAATATGAATTACCAAGATAAGCTAACAATGTAAAATATCAGACATCTTTTATTCACTTATATTTTTTGTGTAAAGAGAGAAAGCCATGTTGTGTAGATAGTTGGGATTACTTGTTAAATGAATGTGGTTGAACCACACAAGCATCTTATATGGTATATACTTTTCAACCATCTAAGTGTTATTAGTGCTAGTGATTTGACTTATCAGGGAGAAAATAAATAAATGAACAGAATGTGTGAACTTGTGATATATAGTATTAACTTAGTGCTAGCAGCAAACTAAGGCCTGTTGCAGTATTTGTTATCTGAACTTGGGGCTTGTTTTCGTTTCTTTATTGTCAAAAATTTTGGTTTCAAGTCGCTTTTGATTTTAATAAACACGGCATTGATTGAGTATAGTTCTTTTTCAGGATTATACGGTTTAAGCTGTAACCTTGATAAGATATTGGATGACTTAAAGCTCTTTTAATTTTTACAGGATGCTAAGGGCAATGACGTTGATCTCAGCATTTACAAGGGAAAGGTTCTTATCATTGTCAATGTTGCATCACAGTGGTATGTATTAAGTTGCATAGTTATTCTAATCATTATATGTTTGAGACCTCTTTCTCTGTATTCTGAGATTTCAGTTTTGGCAGAGAAATGACCATCTGTTTTTCTTTCCTTATAATTGGTTAAGTTTCTGTGTGTAGTCTATCGTAGAATTGACTGAAAAATCCCGAGTAGACGTCCAACATTGACCAATGACCATTGGTCAGTGGAAGAAGCGATACTAATTATTCACTTCTGTTTATTTGCATTTGTGGTTTCATACTCAGATTTCTGCTGGTGTATGAATACAGTCTGCATTTTATGGACCTGTTATATTTCCATGTCTGCTGTAAGATAAAGTTGATGTGGGTCTGTTTTTCCGTAGTTCACTGAACATAAATTTGGCATGTCTCTTTTGTGAAATTGAACTTAAACCTTATAATCCTAATTATTCTCACATTGGATAAAACGGTCCTTTCCTCGAGCTCAAAATACATTGCAATTCTATATAAACTGATTGGGCCAAACCAATGTGATCATGTAGCATTACTAAAACCGGATCTGATCACAATGTTCTATTGAGTTATTGTTTGATTCTCTGGTGCGTGGCCTGATGTAATCTTTCTTACTCTTGATCCAAAGATACAGACTCAACCAAACTGCTATTTGTAAGTATCAGTAATGGCAAGTTAATGTCAACTTCAGATATAATGTTTTGTTTATTTCTTTGTATTTTTATCTCATTGCGAAGTTTACTCTGGAAGGTCAGAACATATATTGTTGTATTTATGATGTCATTCTGTGATGTTGTTTAACATTTGCTGATGAGTGTAAACTGATTTCATTTTCTAATGCAGTGGCCTGGCTAATTCAAACTACACTGACATGACCGACCTATACAGGAAATACAAGGATCAAGGTTCGACTCAGTTCTCGTAAATTTGTGCCAGTGATGAATCAAACTAATTAGAAAGAACACACTTTTATTAATTCCCCAGCAATGAAGGCACTTAACCTTAAAACATTTACATTGCAAAGAGAACTCAAAACAATAGTTGTTTGTTCCCAAGTCAGTTTGTTAATAATATCTCCTTCCTGTTACACAGGTTTGGAGATTCTCGCATTCCCTTGCAACCAGTTTGGTGGACAGGAGCCAGGAAGCATTGAAGATATCCAGCAGATGGTTTGCACTCGCTTCAAGGCTGAGTACCCCATATTTGATAAGGTAGCAATAGCACAAAGACTCATCTTCTAGTCATGCACATCATTCCATACTTGTGTAGCACATTGGCTCAATTCAAGAATGCTACAAGTCTCATTAGATCTGAAAACAAAAGAAACGACTAGTATGTATTAACAGCTTCTCTCTCTTAATGATCTAGGTTGATGTGAATGGTGATAATGCTGCTCCACTGTTTAAGTTCCTGAAATTAAGCAAAGGTGGGTTCTTTGGGGATGGTATCAAGTGGAATTTCTCCAAATTCCTTATTGACAAAGAAGGAAACGTCGTCGATCGCTACTCTCCCACCACTGCTCCTGCCAGCATGGAGGTAAGAATTCAGTCTCCTCTCCTATGGTTGTCTTTCCTTGCTCTAGACTTGCTCATGGACAATATGACAAAAAAATCTCTTTGTATCTCTGCAGAAGGACATCAAGAAACTTTTGGTTGCTTAAGCTCTGGATTGCACTGTTTCTGCATTTTGTGCGAGGAATAATGAGCGTATTATAGTGAATAAGCTCTATGTTTGATGTATTTTCTTTTTTCTTGTTTAGCTACTACGACATTGCTACTTGTACAGCTTCAATATTCAATATATTTCTGTTCACAAGTATTAACCTTTATTCCATACACTTGTAGACAGAGTGTTGGTACTGGGAAGAGATATTAATGTTAATGAAAAGTAAGACAACAAGTTTTAGCAAGGACTTTTGACATTCAAAATTTAGCCTTTATCTTGGTATTGGGAAGAAAATAAGAATAACCACTAGGAAAAGTAGTATTTGAGATATGTACAAACTAGGATTTAAAACTCTTCATGGTAACGATGACAAAAGAGCCCGTTGTTATAATAATGGCGGAATGAAGAGACTCATGGCAAACATGTTTTTCTGAAATGTATTGTAGAAGAGGCACTGTTTCATAAACTCTTGAATGGAAGGGCGATAGAAATATCGTGTTGGGGGATTTAGAGCACTTTGAGATTTAGATTTTTGGGTATTGTAGGTATAAAGTTTGGGGGGGTTAAAGGAGGTTAATTCCTAGTCACACAGGAAAAGAGGTCAAATGGTAAGGCCATACGCCTGTTTGGCTCCTCGCGGAGTATAGCTCACATCCAAACATCTGATTGGGGAACGGGGCAATGCCCATGAAGCTCCGGCAGAAAGGAAATGTCTGCCAAGCTGTATGCCCATGGGTGCAGGATTCTTCAAAAAAACGCGGGCTGACTCGGAGACCTGGGACCTTGACTTAGTAATAAATGAAGGGAAGCTCTTCGAGCTTTTTCCGCCAGCGGCTTATGTAGTGGTCAGCCTTATAAAGCACGCTAAGCCTTGCTTCCCCGAAAGATGAGAAGGGTGAGGCATCTCAAAATCTTGAAACATGTGTTCACCCTTAGTTGTTAGAACATGTGTTCACCCTTAGTTGTTAGAAGATTGCAAGTGAAGAGAAGAAAAGAAAACTTGCTCATTTCAAACTGCATATACACATCCATAATTTCATAATCTTAAGAAGCAACAGAAGTAACAAGTACCATTAATGGACTTAACTTCGTCACACCGACATATAATATAAATAACACATCCATAACTTCATAATCTTAGAGAAGCAACAAAAGTAACCATTAATGGAGCTTAACTTCATCACACTGACAGATAATATAAATAACACATCCATAATTTCATAATCTTAGAGAAGCAACAAAAGTAACAAGTATCATTAATGGAGCTTAACTTCGTCACACCGACAGATAATATAAATAACTCTTACACTTTCGAGTCACTTAAAAGATAGTAACAATTTTTATTATTGTAGTAGCATGATCAAGGCAACTATGTAAGCTTTGCCATCAGAATATTTCATATTGAAATGATAGCCAACAAGGAAGTCTGTATCCTTCCAATATATCAAAACAACAAGAGATTAGATCAAATTCATTAATCAGACCAAAATATGTCCATCAAACCATAGTCAGGAACATTTTTAGAAACACCCATTTTTTTCCTCTACCTGTGGCACATTCATCAACAACCATAGCTTTTGTACTCCCATTTTTTGCGTAAATTGTATTTTTTTTTCGAAACATCGTTTCCCTTTACTGTACCATCCAGTTGATAAAGCCACAATTGGAATAGAATTATGGTAATATTTACCACTAGTCCACTACATTCTGATGGACCACCTCCATCACCACCTTTTGAGAAGTCATTAATTGTTAACCTTGCCAGACCCCACTCTACCATCTCCGTGAGGAATTTCACTGGGTATGTTGTTGTTGTATTAACTGTTAACATTGCCTTCATACGACCATTGTGCTTTTGAGCTTCAACAATTAATGTGTTACTAAAAGCCATTGAAATAAAAATCAAGAAAGCAACAAACTGAAATAGGCTGATGTGAGTACTCTTCATATTTTTTAACTTGGTGGATTTTCTTTTTTTGTGGTGAAGAGTTGATATAATTGCTATGGTATTTATAGAACAATTTGCCACCCAACAATACTTGGAATGTAAATAGAGTTGGTGATATAAATCCAAACCTTGGAACATAACGAGGTAAAAATACCAAGAAAGTAACGGCACAAGAAAAGTTACAATGTCTTTGAACTTCTAGGACAAGGATAGTCTTGGCTTTATTAGATAATAAAAAAAAACTAATCATACAAGTGAAATATGTTGCAACTCTGTTCTTCGTTTTGTAGATGTGGCATCTTTGAAAATTTTAGTTTAGTTGTATTATGTAATTAAATAAGTGTTTTTAGAGCTTCTTAAAAATTTAACCAGATGATACGTCTAAATTACACCTCCGAAAAGGATGTAAAGCGGTCGAATGCAAATATAGAACCCAACGAAGGTTGAGGTCGAATCTCACATAAAATACGACAAGAAACATACAATTTAAATGTAAGTCTAAACGCTTAGTCAATATTTCAAAGGAAAGGAAATAATTATTTATTTTTGTAAACTAAGATTCTACAATTGAGTAGCAAGTATTTGAATTAAAGACTGCTAATCAATGAATTATCAAGTAATTAAGGTTTTAGTATTAACGGAGAAGACTAGGGTTGTAGTGCTTTCGGGGTAAGTATGCAATCACAATACCAATTAATTCAAACAAGACATAGTTATGTTCTAATTCATTGGGTACAAATGGGTATCAAGAAGTTTCCCAACTCAACATTTCATCCAAGGCTTTCCCAAGCCCAATGATGTGTGATTAAGATCACCCAATTGAAATTCAAGTTAACTAGGCTATTCCTAGCCCTAGCTATTAGACGGAGGTTAAAGCCCCAAATCCTTGTCAATAACACTTTTCCTAATCTCTACCCATTTTTCCAAGGTAGAGAGAGACTTTAGACACTATCAATGTTGGCCACCATTAATACACATTACAAAGCTAAGAGTTATTGAAGAGCAATCATACACCTAATGAATTAATTATAAACACAATTTCATGTTAAACCCCTTTAGCCTCACAACCCTAGCTAAAAATTTATCTACCCATGCTCAATGTAAAACAATAAAAAAAATTAATTGAATTAAACGAAAACCCTTACAAAGATTAAAGAGGAAGAAAACAAAGAAATATCTTGAATTGTATACTCCCAAGGCTCCTTTCCAATGCAAAAGTAGATATTATTATCTGACTAAAGTCTGGAATGGAATAGAATAGAATAAAATAGAATGTCCAGCTCAAAAATTTATGTTTAGTATTTATACAAAAGGGATAAAAAAGTACAAACTAACTGCTGACGGGTCGCTATGCGACGCCAGAATGCGGTTGCATATGGAGTTTGCGATCGCATCTCATGCCCAATTTTTCTCCTCGAGAGTATGAGATCGCATCTGAGAGGCTGCATACGAAGTTTGCGGTCGCATGCGGCTTGATTCTATCAATCTTTCTGCTTCAGTTTGCGGACCGTTATGCGACCGCATACATAGTATGCGGCGTCGCATTCTGTGCTTTTCTGAGCCTTTTTCTACTCTTTTATTTTCTTTTATTCTTTGAGCTTTAAATACTTGAAAACACACAAAAACACTATAATTAAAGAGCAAACACACTTAAAAGACATCTAAAAGCATAATGAGTGAGTGCAAATAATCCAAAACTCACGACTTATCAACACCCCCAACTTAATCTTATGCTTGTCCTCAAGCAATGACGCAAAACTAAGACTTAATCTTATTATTTGATTTTTATCATCGTTGAAGATTTGCAATTAAAAGTTTCTGCAAGACGCCATGTTATTTCGATCCAAACATAAACATCCATGAGAGTAGCAACAAAAAGAACAAGTATTATTATTATGGGATATACTGATAATGTAAAAGCTCTTTACACCGTTTGTCAGTGTAAATAAGTCAGATCTTTTTTTATTTATTTTAGTTGCATAACATGATTAAGGCAAGTGAGCCTTGCTATAAATTTATTGAAATGAAAGCCAAGGAGGAAGACTGATCACACTCATTAATCAGACCAGAAAATGTTCATCAAACCATAGTTAGGGTCATTTTTAGAAACACCCAATTTTTTCCACACAGCTTCAGAAGCATCAACTATATTATTCTTACACCCTCTACTTGTGTCACATTCATCAACAACCATAGCTTTTGTACTCTTCCCATTTTTTGCGTAAATTGTAATTTTTTCAAAACATCGTCTCCCTTTATTGTACCATCCAGTTGATAAAGCCACAATTGGAATAGAATTATGGTAATATTTATCACTACATTCTGATGGACCACCTCCACCACCACCTTTTGAGAAGTCATTAACTGTTAACATTGCCTTCATACGACCATTGTGCTTTTGAGCTTCAACAATTAATGTGTTACTAAAAGCCATTGAAATAAAAATCAAGAAAGCAACAAACTGAAATAGGCTGAAGTGAGTACTCTTCATATTTTTTAACTTGGTGGATTTTCTTCTCTTTTTTGTGGTGAAGAGTTGATATAATTGCTATGGTATTTATAGAAAAAAATTGTCACCAAACAATACTTGGAATGTAAATAGAGTTGGTCATGTAAATCCAAACCATTGAACACAATGGGGTAAAAATACTAAGAAAGTAACGGCACAAGAAAAATAACGATGTCTAGGAACTTCTACTAGGAAAGCTTTGGTTTTATTAGATAAACTTAGTATTATACGATTAAAATATGTTGAAACTCTGTTGTTAGTTTTGTAGATGTGATATTTTTTAATATTTTACTTGTTTTAATATGTACTATATTTTTATTAAAAAAAATGTAGTAGATTTTCACTCCGTCGTTGAAAATTTTCCTAAGAGAGATATCTTGTTTATATTTGAAATTGAATTAGTGATCGTTATGTAAATCCAAATCATGGAACACAATGGGGGAAGAATTACTAAGAAAACCAAGGGACAAGAACAATAACAAGCTTATACTGATTTCTTTGAGCCAAGAATCATGTGGATCTCTTGCGTTTCAAGATGTGTCATGTATATAACGTTTCAAAGGCTTGATTGACTCTCGAAATTAATCTAGCAAGGGGGTGCCCTTGTAATCCAAAAATAAGTAGAGGTGCAACAACACTTAGATAGAGAGTGGAAACTTACTAGTTGGAATTTCTTGCCCGCTAAAGAGATTAGTTCAAGTTAGACAGAGAAGTAAGAATTTGTATTTGAATATATAAATTCTCTTCCAGCATAGCACATATCCTAGCAATACAGTTTGCAATACTTGCAAGCATGAAACAATAATTGTTCTAAGAAATTAAGCCATAATATCATGATATCTAAATTTTTTTGGCAGGGGATAGGAGTGTTGAAGAAAAACAACCGTTCCCCTGATCTATCCATTGATTCCAATATCAGCAAATAAAATGTAAGTCTAAAATCAACCTTCTAGCAAATCATGTACAGTACCTTTTTTTTCCTTGAAGGTAAAGATTTTGGCAGGCTTCAATATAGCAGCCAAAATGTAATGATATTTAGAAGGGAAAAGAAAATAATTTTTCTTTAGGCCATGCAGGCAGCAAAAAGAACTCATGTTTGGCTAGTTGACTTGTCTCAGAATCAAAATATTCTAAGTTGCAACATAAAATAGATCAAAAGGACTTCCACCACTTTTCCTGATTAAATTTGGTCCATCAAAGTTAACCTAAAGAAGCAATAATGCATTGTACTTCCAAAAACCATCATCCTCTCTACCTTACCACTTAACAGTACCTAAAAGGAGAATTTTGTTACTAAGTTAGCATAATCCATCATCTACTGATGGGCAGACAGTTAAATCGTTGAGCTGATCCCCTGGCGCATTTAATTTACAACAGCACATATATACAAACTCCTCATGTGCGCGTCATTACAGCAAATTGTGTTATCCACGCGTCAGGTCAATCTCGGTCTGGGAATTTCTTACATCTGGTCGGGAACTTGGAGGCCAAACACTCGTACTGGACCCTGAAGTAGGATCTTGACTCAGATTGGCACCAACTGGTGTAGATGATTTTTCAGCAGACTCTTTTTCATCTTTAGTGCTACTTTCTGGTTTGCTCTTTACCTTTGGATCATACACAAAGCTGCACACGACTACCTGCAGCAAAAAAAGAAACTTCGCGTAAAAGGGTGCCCCAAAAACCCAAGGATAGAGTTACACAAATATTAAGCAAATACCTGAACAGGGCTGGCTGCTATGAGCCTACCCCCTATAGCACCTCCAATTACATGGCCATCAGGACTACAAACTGAGATACTTATACCACCGGTGCGATTGTGTGGGCCACCACTTTCAGCAACCAAGTACGAACCAGACAGGCAGAGTACATCAAAACGACCCTGCACGGAATAGGAAACATGCAGTTCTCATGATACATGTGGAAACTGTTTTCACAAAGGGAACCAAAAACTTTTTGGGGGGAAGAGAACACAAGGGGAACAAAGTTGCTATATACATATCAATGTCAAGTATCAACATCCATTTACATGATGGGTAAGTGTTCCCGCGAAAAGATTGTCTAGGCATGGAGACAGATTTGAGTGACAAGAAAGACACATGGAAAGTGTTTCTACTCAAATAACAAAGTACTTGGCTAATTTCTCAATTTTGCACTTTGTCACTATCAACTATTCAGATGGACTTGTCAAATTGCATGTATCACATTACAAATATGTAATGAAAAGAGAGGCTAGGAAAGACTAATTAACCTAAATTGGTGATTGCTATTATGTGCATGATAGTTAGTAAAACCAAACAGCTTTCATTACAAAACTAATAAACCGGAAAAGGATGGATTATTTTGTGAAAGAATTTTTGGTCCTATAAAAAGCGGAATTTGTGCTTGTGGAAATTGAAGGTTGCTAGTTCTTGAGTCATGGGTACTCCATTAAGTTGCCAGGACTTGGTATATGAATTTTATATTGATTATTATGTCAAAGTATTTGCTAAACTTGTGAGATTTGTAGCATCAAATGTTTATCTCGTGTTCATATCCATGCTTTTTCAGTTCTCCATTAAAGAATTAACGTATAATTTGATACAGAACTGACTTTAGTTGCAATTTTCTAACTTCTAAGGCATAACACCGTATCACTATGGATGGATCATTATAGTATTAAACAAGAACGTTGTTAGACAAGTGGAAGAATCACAAGCAATATCATGTACCAATAAAGAGTTATGGCCCTTCGATACAGGAGAATTTTTAGTACACTCTAAAGACTGGATTAGAAAAAAGGAAAAAAACTCAGACATTCTGACGATAAACATAGAGCAAAAAGAAAAGCTTCACATACTTTTTGGAATCATTAAAATAAGTACAATTCAGGTCTTAAACATTAAAGCGAAATTAAATATTAAACATGTAGGTTACATGGCCAGGTAACATGTTAGTGTCACCTGAATATGTTCTATTGAATGTTATAGAACCTACGTCATTCTTAAGCAGTTGAAAGGTCCCCGGACCCCAATCAAGTATCAACAAACCTATTTATTGCTTTGTTTTAGACAAGCTTATGAAAATGAATCTACCAATGTCATATTGCCCGTCACATTCAGACATGATCAGCCTAATATTCCGGGAGAACCACCTGCTAATAAAACTTAAAATTGCAGTGTGTTATCTGGTCTCTCCTAATCACAAAATCAGTTGATATTAACAGTTAGGTATTTTCAAAAGAAGCTCAAAGTTCCTACGCAACACCACAAAGCAAAGAGCCCCACCCACCTCCTTTTTCTCTTTATTTCCCCTAAAATAAAATCCGCTTGGCAATTAAGGGTCGGGACCAATCATCCAACTAAAGTTACCTCCTAAGATCGGAGAATAAGGAGGCAATAATATAAAAGCTAGCCATCAAAGAAAACATGTCTCAACATCTCAGCATTTGTTAACAAGAAAATACGCAGCACCTTCCACGGTTCCAATAAATTTGATCAAGGTGAACATCATTTTATGTTCCACTATGTTTCAAATTCTCGATAACTCACCTACTGGTATTTATCAGCTCCTCACTTACCCATAATCTTGATTAAGATCTCTAAGGGTGAATACTTTATGTAAAATCCCAGTCTAGGATCTCTCAAGAACTCGCTTACTGGTATTTATAGCTCTTCAAGTCTAAGTAAGTCACAAAATAATGAACAAAGTCTAACCTCATAAGTTACAGTGGAACCAGAATTGGCAGGGGGGCGTAATGTTATAGCTGAAACTACGCCATTAGCTGATAAGATACATAAAGCCCTAGGCCTCTGCTGTGCAAATGCCAACAACTTTTCCGCAACATCCTGCTAAGTTTAAGGAGAGTGTGATTCTAAGTGCATTTCTCATCAAGCAAAATAAAATACAGGTTACAAAAGGTGGTGACCTAGAATGTTTAAGCATATGCATAGTTTAAGATCCAACATCAGTAAAATCACACTTTTCCACATCTGAAAAGCTCTTTCCTCTGGACAAACATTGTGGGACAACCTTCCCAACAATGTTAAAACAATGTTCCTGTTTCGGTTACCAAAAGTGCTTCTTTGCTTATTTGCATCACCTCGACTCAAGTTCCCGCCATAGGAATGAGTCAGAAAGAAAAATACAGCATTTACTTTTTAATTTTGTTTGTCAGGTACAAAAATAACATATCATCATCACAGTTTGATTCCCTTTCATCCATGTGCCAGATTTTTTGTGAGAAAGACTTCATACACTCAGATTAAAAAAAAAAAAAAAAGGACACGTGATCAAAATACTCTGGTTATATGCTAAAGACAGTTTTGTACAATTTACTCCAAATAAATATACATACAAAATGTGGTGAAAGCAATACCTCTCCTACACCAATGTGTATAACATGAGGAGTAAAAGCCAGTCCAGCCGAACTACTCATCCATTCACCTGCAGCAAGCAAATTAATCTTCAGAAACTACGACCAAATAAACAGGATATCTTTTGAGTTAAAACTCCAATTGAGAGATAAATTAACCAACATTATTGGAAATATTGAAAAGAACTTCCCCACCTCCCCAACACCTCCATCCTCCTTATCAAGAATTGATGGGGCCTAACCTCGGGAAGGAGAAGTTCAATATTATTAATATGTAATATGCAGCCAACAACATGATACCAAGTGTAAAACATCCAACCAATTCAAGCAAATCCAGTTATGTCACAATAGAACAAGTTTGTCTAACTAAATGAGCAAGTGAATCTGCCCGAAAAATAGTCTGAGTTGCGTAAAGTTACGTTCTCTCTTCTCATTGTGAACAAGATGCATACAATTAGCCCTGATTCTCGATGACAGGAAACACCAATTAACATAATTAGACAGGACTAAAAACTCAAAACTATTGACAATTAGACAATAGTGAAGCACATGAATTAGAATGTTGGTCACCTGCTATATGTACCACCTCATAAATGTAACATCAACATAACATGTATAGCATGGAAATGCAACAAACAAATAAATCCCTTCAGTATGCGTTAACTATGAAGCATGATTTCACAGCAATACACTAACTTTTAGTTAGCCAATAACTTACAACCACCATTCAAATTAAACATTGATGAAATACAATAACCCATTCACGTTCAAATTATAACTCACCAACATTAGCTAATTGTTGCTTCCACCCACTTCCGGGAGGGCGGCCCCTGATCCGCTTTGGCCCAGGAGTGATGGACCCACCACTTGAAGGGTTACTAGACAAAGGGGACAATGCTAAAGACATATTGGTCCCATCAGGACCATATTTCCTAGGTCTACCTCTCTTCTTTTTCACTGGATCACCACTACCAGGTGAAACACTAGACCCCATACTAATGTTAACCGCATGACCAAAATTAGGTGATGGGTTCTCAACTTGATATGTTGAGTTCACATTACCAATACTACCACTCCCCACATTGGACTGAACTGTAATATTAGCATTTGTTAGGGACTTAAAACCAGGTGGGGTAGGTACCCCTTGGGGTGCCCCAGACCCACCAGCAGCACCTGAACCAGAACCACTAATCCCTCTGTTGAGATAGTAAGCTGAAGAACCAGATAGTGCCATCCCTTCCCTTATATCCATGCATTTACTTGGTAAAAATTGATTCTTGATAAGGTGGTAACTTTATGGAGTTAAATCAACCAAATTAACATGGAACATAAAGTACAACCAATAACACAAAACCCAACAAAAGAAACCTAATTAAACCAAGAAAATAAGTTCCTTTTTTTAAAAATCCTAAGAAGGGTTTAACATGGGTTTTTCAAGAAGCTAAAAACAAGAAAAAAATGAAATCTTGAAGTGTTTGCTACAAACAGAACTACTAAAGATCATACATTTAAGCTTTATTTTCAAGAATGCTTAAAATTTGTAGTTCTAAAACCCCACCAAGATAGTAAATTTGAGTGAAAAAAGTTGATAAAACTGTGCTAAAGACACATCAAACAGGTAAAAGTGAAACCCTAGGTTTGAAATGAGAGAGGAACTGAGTTATTGGGAAAAGAGGAAGAGGAGAAGGAGGGTAAAGACAAAAGCAATAGTAGTAGAAAATTTTCAGCTTTTGAATTAAAGTAAGGAGAAGACACCTTTCTTTCACACAAGTAGAATAATTATTTTATTTTATTTTATTTTATTTTATTTTATTTTAGGGGTTTGGCAAAGGGTTTAAGAAGTCTGTGTTGGTGCAAGGTCTTGTTAGATTTGTCACATATGAAAAAGGCTTAATACATAAGTAACCCTTAAACTTCTCAAATATTTCATTTAAAGTTTTAAACACTCAAATTAAGTCATATTTCCATAGACATTCGGTTCAAATTTTAAAAAAAATGTCTTTTCATTCAATCTATTAGGTAGTTAAGTTAATCTAATAAAAGATATCATCTCCTTTAATTATACACATTCGTCTCAATAAACAATAAAATCACATACATTTTCTACTTGAGGTTACAACAACAACAACATACACAGTGAAATCCCACAACGTGAGCTCTGAAGAGGGTAGATTGTACGCATACCTTACATTTACCTTAATAAGTAGAGAGGATGTTTCCGAAAGACCCTCGACACATTTTCTACTTGAGGTTGATGAGTATAATTAAATAAGATGACATATTTTATGTGATTAAAAGGTTGATGAGTATAATTAAATGAGATGACATATTTTTATGTGATTAACTTAACTACCTAATAGATGAATGAAAATACGCGCAATTTGTTTTTCAAAATTCGAACCAAAAGTATCTAATTGAGACACTTTATTAAGAGTTGGGGTATTTAATTGGAACAGGGCTTAGTTCGAGTGTCTAAATGGAATATTCTACCAAGTTTAAGGGGTTGGTTATGTGTTAAGCCTATGAAAAATTATATATTTCATCCGTCCTAATTTATGTGACACCATTTGATTTGACACGAAGTTTAATAAAGTAAATGTGACTTTTGAAATGTGCGTTTCAAAACAAGTCTTATATAAATGTGTGACTGTAAATCATCTTATAAAGTTAAATTGTTTTTAAATATAGAAAAGTGACATTCTTTTTTGACAAATAAAAAAAATGATGTCACATAAATTGGGACAGGGAGAGGATTATCTTTAGCAATTTTGATCCTTCAAATATTGCTAAACTTTGTTTTTATTCTTTTTTATATATAACTAAGTGTTTTAAATATTCAATTAATTAAAGCAATGCACTATCAATCCTTTTGCCACTGACAACAATAATAACATACGAGTGTAATTCTATAACTGGAGTTTGGGAGGGTTGTTGTGTGTGCAACCTTACCCCTACCTTGTGAACGTAGATAAATTGTTTCCGATAGACCATTGGCTCAAGTAAAGCATATCAAAATTAAATATGGAAAGAAAATACAACAACAATAATAATTTGAAGTAAAGGAAACAACATATAATAAAATTGAAGAAAATGATAGTAGGAGAGTAATATAAATTTATTATATTATCAATCGTTAGTTACTGTTTCCTTTTTCTGAATGTGCTATCATGACTTATTCGTTTTTGTTACCATCATTTTCATACTGCTTTAAATTTCGTGTCCAAGTCTGACCGTTTCTCTTGTTTTGCGTCTCTTTCTTTGCTTGTACTTATGCTTTATCTTGAGTCGAGGATCTTTCGAAAACAGCCGCTCTAACTACCAAGGTAGAGGTAAGATTTGCGTACACTCTACCCTCCCCCCATACCCCACGTTGTGGGATTTCACTGGATATGTTGTTGTTGTTGTAGTATCATTCGCGCCACTACTAAAATGAACCAAGAACATGTCTTGTACTCCCTTCGGATAAAAAAGAGTATCCAATTAGCCATTTGAACACCCTTTAAGAAAATACTAACTTTTATGCAAAAGTATATAATTTGACTAAAATATTCCTAATTAAGCTCATGTTTGGCCATAGATTTTGGGGGTAGATTTTGAAAATATTTTTTAAAATTTTGTTTGGCCATAAAAATTTGACAGATTTTGAAAATAAATCTCCAGATCCCAAATTCTAGCTCAAGCTTGTTTTTGGGCCAAGATCTGTGTTTTGGCCTTTTAAAAAACTTTTAAAAATTATCTCAAATTTTTATATTTTATAAAAAATCTCCATATATTTATTACCCAACTAATTCTATTTCTAGTAGCTAGTAATTGTGTTATTAGCAATTATTTGAGTTGTTTTAGAGGATCGAAGAAAGCTTTATTCCTGAAAAGAAGAGTCAATTGCAAAGTGAGTTTCTGCATTTCTGGTGCAAAATAGGACCAGAAAATTCCCATTTTTCAATTGAGATTTAGTTTCATAATCACTGTAATTGAGCTGATTTCTGTTACAGCGAATACCTTTAGCTCTGGTAGATTTTTGGATGTTGAAATTGGAGATTCATGTTAATTGATTGAATTGAAGATTGTTCTTTTGTTTATAGTAAATCATAGTCGTGAGCCCCCAGGAGCACAGGCGAGTTGGTAAGTGGCAAGGTGATTGGGGTATAATCACTCCGACGTCGCGGGTTCGAATCCGTGTGGTGACAGTCTTTGCTGAAATATTGCAAGGGATGTTGTTGGGTTCGTGTCCCGTTGGTCCTCTCCCTTACATGGCTGACACTCGCGCATATTACTCGATTTACATCCCACTTGATCAAAGAACCTCTGATACAGATGGAATGTTTCGCCTTCGTGACTTTCCCCTTCACAAAGAAATCATAGCCGTGAAAATTATTAAATTTTATTTATTGTGGAGATTTTTGGGGTCATTGGGGGACAGTTGGTGCACCTAAAGTACCAAAATGTCTTTGTCAGATTACTATAATAGTATAATTAGTACATCTAATTTCTAAGGGATGAGAAAGAAAAAGAAAAGCTTTTTACCCTTTTCTTTCAATTTCTTTCTCTCTCTTCAGGCCTGTTTGTACTTTGTACTGATGAATTTAATGAGAGACTTTTGTGACCTTTGCTTTTTGATGCTTTTGGACATAAAGAGAGAGACAAGAGAGTGATTTTAAAATAGAGGAGAGAGACAAGAAAGAGTCAAAGTTTCTTTGTAAAAAGACAAACATAGGAGAGAAATTAAATTACAAGTTCTTATTCATGCCCCTCAATTTTCTGCTAAATGACATATAGGGTGTGTTCGGTACGAAGAAAAATATTTTTTCGCAAGAACGTATTCCCAACTGACGGAAGAGCTTCTTGAGCCTAAAATAACCAACTTATTTTTTCACTGTCAGTGATATTCAGTTAAAGCATAAAACATACCGAGAAGCATAAAGTATCATAAAAAATATAACCTTTATCATCACTGGAATGAATTGTCAATGATATGGTAGTGCTTTACCAAGGCAAGTACTACAAAGCAGCAAAAAGCAAACGAGTGTAAGAGCATTAGACTCTAAATTGTTGCATGATTCCTTTAATCTTGTTAGAGAATCACCTCTTTCTTCACCATGTCAATTTTCTCTCTCTAACACGTGTTCAAGCTCTCAATTAAAATATGTCGCAGTTCGAGTATCTAAATGAAATTTACTGACAAATTCAAGGGATGGGATGGGGGTTGGGAGCGATTTGGGGAGGAGAAATGAGTTTGGAAGGCCATTTTTGAAACTTATTTTCCCTACTTTCAGTAGAAATGTCATTTTCTTGGAGAAAATATTTTGAACAACCAAACAATGGAAACCAACAAATATATATTGTTCATCTTCCTTCGAAACAAGTTTCATTAAAATGTAAAAAACTTCTTGAACTAAATAGTTTGTTTGACCAAAATTTTGAGAAGCTAAAAGTGTTTATTTTTTTTTTTAAAATAAATTCTTATTTTAAGGAGTTAAACTCTGAAGAATGATGTACACATATTTTGTTGATCCAATCGTCACTTTAATGAAACGACGACATCCTTCCATCTTCCCTCAATTTATGGAATACATGCAGAGTAATGATGAGGTGTGCCATCTAATCATTTTTTACCTGACACTCACGTGTTGCTGCCGATTGGCATTCAATACCTCCTTTCTCCAAACAATGCCACCGCTTCTTTACTTATAAATACTTCATCAATTTAGAGGTTCAGTCATTCATCTTTTTATTTTAACAAAAAATCATTCTCAATTTTCTTATTAACATCGCCCTCTTCGTCACAAACATGACTAACCCTTCCAAGCACAACAACATTTCTTCACACAGGAGAAACCCTAGCTCTCAAGCAGGGTCCCCTTCAAATCAAAATCCTTTGGTTTCTTCTATTATACCAAGGACATGGTGTTTCACCCATGATCTTCAAAAGACAACCTCCAAAGTCCTAACCGGCCGTAGGGATACCCCCGCCGGTGATTTCAAAACTCGGATCACCGCCGACATATTGCCAAAAGTAAAAACCGATTACAACTGAGAAACCATTGAAATTCTAATCCATACTAGTGAAGAAAGGATCACTTCTTATAGAGAGGGGTAATTTTTGTGTTTATACTTACCCATTTTCCATGAAACTCTGAGAGGAAATCGATGACATCATTCTAGAATTCTGCCGCCGGTACAAAGTTTGCATAGTTTAGGTAGGTCCTCAGGTCTGGAGAGTAGTTGCGTGCTTCCAACACTTCGCTCAGGAGGCTAAAGTCGACTTTACCCTGGACCGCCTGATTCATCTTTACTCTTCGTGCAATTTTCATGATGGAGTTATCAACCTACACCGCCGAAGAAGCAATGCCATTCTTGATGACGACTGTGACCGAGGTTGGACGGAAAGATTTGTCATTGTTCAAACTGCCGATCTTCCCTCTAATAACAACCGCCCAATCCCGAGCGATGGAACTGCCACTATAAGATACTTCTTTAATGTTTTTTTACCTAAGCAGTCCATTTCTCCTTTTGATCGGATTGAATTATTTCCTTCAGCCACCATATGAGAGGCTATAGACATAGACGACCTTGGGACCTGGGTTCAAAAGATTCTCAATGTTTCCACCCCGGAACTCCGGACGTGGGGAAAATTTAATTTGAAGAAGAAATGGGTACCCGAAACCACGGTATGCATCGCAATTCTTATTTTGAATTGCTTTTTTTTTACTTTTTAACAAAATCATTTTTCCTTTTTGCTAGGTCTCCCCAAATCAACGGACACCGCTCCTCCTGAAAAGGAAATTGCTGACCCTGAAGCAGCTGCTCACATGATTGAAGAGGCCCGTGAAAGGAAAAGGAAATGAGGTGAATCCTCTGCTAGCCCCCCCCGGACAGGGCAAAAACGTTTAAAAAGGAAGACCCCCGATCATTCCGATCGGACTCCTCCCAATATTTCCGGTAGTGTTGGTTTGACGGTTGGTTCTCTCCTCGTGGTGGACCTGGATGATGAGGGTTCCAGGAAAGAACAACTTCTGGAAAGAAGGAGGAATGAAGCCCCCGTACTTTTCGTTGAAATGGAAATTGCCAGTCATGGCACTGGCTATACCAATGCCTCTTTTGCCCCGTAAGTTCAATTGCTCGCCACCCGGCATGCACCATATGACACTTCTCTCCCTCCGATTGATGATGACCCTAGGTCCCCATTCATGCCGACCATGGTCCAAGAAGAAGATAATGAGATTTCCTCCTCCCCAGACCGGGTTTCTTCTTCACATAGAGATGAGTTGGTAAATGAATACCCATCCCCGGTAGCTGAGCCTGCAGAATTTTAGGCTGTAACCTTCCAACTTCCTACCGACTGCTATCTTTGTTCTAAGATCGTCAGCGTGGCTAACTATATGAAGCACGTGGAATAAAAAAAAGACAAGCAGAAGGCTCACTGGGTGTCCTCTAAGTGCATGATCAATGAAGGGATGCATGCTGCAGTCAAGGTAACACTCTTTTCTGATTCGTTCATGCTTTAATTTTTACCGCAAAAACCTCTTTTGACAATTGTGCCCAATTTCCAAGCCAACTTTCTCTTCCACGAAGGGCTCCAACGCATGATTGAAGAAAAAACCACATTGAAAACGGAAAGGGACAATGCCGTTCACCGACTAACAATGGCAGAGGTGAAACTTGCCAAAGTTGACGAGCTGCGCGGCAAACTTAAGCTTTGGGAGGAAGATAAAGAGGCTTATAAGTAGCAGGATACTTTACATGAGGACCGGGCTAGATATTGGCAGAAAAAATGGAATGAGGCATCAGACACTCTATCAGATCTGACTATGCGTCTCTCAGGCCTTGAAGCTGATATAGGTTTCTTCTCCGATCATCTCCAAATTAAAGAAACATAGATATAAGCTCTGAAGAAAGATACTGAGTCCTTGATGTCTCGTCTTTCTGCTTCAGCTGCTCAGAATGAGAGATAATGGGAAGAGATTGCTGAGTTAACTCAGGCCACCGAACTTCTTCATGTTACCGGTACTGAACTTACTCAGGCGATTCAAGTTGCAGAGGATGAGGTCCAGGCCATCATCGACAAGTATACTCTGGCCATGATCAAGAATGGTTACATGATGCACCGAAAGGCTTTGGAGGCAGTGAAAATCGGGCTCATAAACATTGACGAGGAAATTGTCAAGGCCCAACAATTGGAAATGACCTCTCCTGACAGCCCCTATGGCTCCCTACCTATGGAAAAAGGTAGTGCTTCATCTGGGGAGGGGGGGTCTGGAGATGATGAAGTCCTCCTGGAAGCTGAAGATCCTCACTCCCAAGAGCACGTGTTTTCTGCCTTTGACAGCGTACCCGGTGCATCAACTTCAGACCAGCCTCATTCAACCCCTACTTCTTAGAATTTATTGGAAACTCCAAGAATACCAGAAATACCCCTGACAGACCATAGAGCGGACATGCCGTAACCTTTCGCACGGGGTTCTTAATTTAGTTTTTTACTTTGTTACCGGGTCACTTTTGGGGAAGAATGAATGAACTCCTTTCGCAATTCTGCTTTAAGTTTTTCACTCTTCATTTATTTTCACGAGCAAGCATTGACTTCAAACTTAATTACTTTACTTTATGAATCAGAACCTAGCTTGAAGGCTCACTTTATCTGAATAGATTAGGACTCAAAGTTTAACAACCTTAATTTAATTTTAAAGACGTATCTTCATCTTTAATCGGGGATTCTTATGGCCTTCCAACGTTAGTTCCGGACTTAACTTGTCTCCGAACAACTTAAAACCCCGGTACTTCTTGTATCCAGAGCCTTAACTTTTCTATTAAGGTTTTAATAAGAGAGAGCTCTTATTTTTAATGGTGCTGTAGAATAGAACATCTCCCGTTCATTATGACACGAAATTTTCAATATGTTTAATATAATAACATGCGTTTTATGTTGTGATGGAAAAGATTTGTTAATCATAAAATGAAATTTTCATTGATTCTTTTGAATTACAAATGTGAAGACACTTATAATAATAATTCGGGTGCCATCTAGTGTGGTCAGTCCGGTTACATGTAATTTAATTATCCGGGTAGTCACCAACATCGGTGCTTGCCTTGGAAGCATTTGAAATTTCAAACATTTTTCCCGTATACCTCATTAGGGATTTTAGGAATGTAATTAGACATACTTTGAAAATAGGAATGAATAACATGAACATCCTTAACTACTAAGAGTAGAATCATTTATGGGACATTATTACGTTTACGTTTCGTACTTAGAACATGCCAAAAGAAAGAAAGATTTTCCTTAATATACCTTTGAATCGACCTTCCAACGATGATGATGAACCAACCTTCTTTGCAGGTTAACATTAGACAAGAGGAATGAGTCGACTCTGCCCCGATCTTGCAAAGAACACAAGGTTGTAAAACCCCGATGAAGGATACAATAAGAATTCTTGAACTCAAAGGATAATTGAAGAGAAAATTATACCCAAAGGGAACAAAATCTTATTGGACATTTTCTTGATCTTCAAAAAGAATTCCAACGTGAACATATGAATTCCAAGGTAGAGCTTGTTGCTGCTACGTTTTGCTCCTCAAAGGCAATATTATCCACACTAGAATGTGCAGCAATATTTCCATATCTTCAATCAATTTTTCCAACTAACTTAGAATCTTAGTATACCTCTTTATTTTATTGATTGTGGGGTCCACTAATTTAATAATCTCATAGTAATCATTCTCCACAATAAGCTGCCACCAAATACAAACAACTGCATAGTCACTAATCCCCTTCCTTATATTACCATGCGTGGAATCTCAATTAAAGCTTTTGTCCCCCTCACTAATTAATTCCTTTAGACCACCCTCCACATTTAACTAATCACACACATAATTAATTTCTTGATCCCATTTTACTTAAATCTTAATGACTTATAAAACCTTCATATACTCAATGTCATAATCATGCGATATAGCACTAGTCCATAACTTCTTTTGGGACATACAACTATTATTTTCAATTCCCGTCGTCACACTTCCCGTCTCACCAATGCACCTAGCACCTTCATGAGATTGATGAATCACGTGTTAAAGCCTTTCATCATTTATTTCGATGGAATTCTTGTCTATAGCAAGAGCCTTGAGGATCACGTGTACCATTGAGGCAAGTCTTTGATATCTTGTTACGAGAGAGGTTGTATACGAATATCAAGAGGTGTTCCTTTTGTGTTGATCGGGTGGTATTCTTGGATTTTGTGGTAAGCGTGAATGGTGTGCAGGTTGATGAAGAAAAGGTGGGATCTATTAAAATTTGGCCAACTCCTAAAAATGCAAATAATGTAAGGAGTTTCCATGTGTTGGAAAGTTTCTATAGGCGATTACTGAAAGGGTTTAGTATAATTGCCGTTCTTTTAACCAAATTGATCAAGAAAGATGTGACTTTTATTTGGGGAGATGAGCAAGAGAAAATATTTCAAGAGTTGAAGGCGAAGTTGAGTTCTTCTCCATTGTTGCAATTGCGGAATTTTGAGAAGACTTTTGAGATCGAATGTGACGCTTCGGGTGTTGGCATAGGTGGAGTATTGATGCAAGAGGGTAAATCATCGGCTTACTTTAGTTAAAATCTAAAGGGAGCTTCTTTGAATTATTCTACCTATGACAAGGAATTATATGCACTTGTGAGGGTGTTGGCTCATTGGCAACACTATCTTTGGCACATGGAATTTGTGATCTGTTCGGATCATGAGTCATTGAAACACTTGAAGGGTCAATCCAAGCTTAACAAGAGGCATGCAAAGTGGGTGTAATTTATCTAAACATTTCCCTATGTGATCACCTATAAGAGGGGAAAACATAATGTTGTGGCAGATGCTCTATCTAAGAGGTTTGTGTTGTTGAATGCCATGACTTCTAAAATTATGGGGTTTGAGAGCCTAAAGGAGTTCTACTCCAATGATTCCGATTTCAAAGAAGTTAATGAGGAGTTATCCCAAAGGAAGAGGGTTGACCGGTTCCAACTAGTTGATGGGTTCTTGTTCAAAAAGGAAAGAATATGAGTTCCAATGAGCTCATGGAGGACACTTTTCATGAAGGGAGCACATAGTGGAGGTATGATGGGTCAATTTGGTGCGTCCAAAATGTTTGATCTTTTCCATGAACAATTATATTTACCCAAGATGAAACATGATATGGATAAATTTTGTAGGCAATATTTGGAGTGCAAGCAAGCAAAATCGAAGACTCAACCTCAAGGTTTGTATACTCCTCTTCCTACTCCTATTAGTCCTTGGATAGACATTTCTATGAATTTTGTGATGGGTCTTCCAAGAATCAAAAGGGATCATGATAGCATTTTTGTGTTGGTAGATAGATTCTCTAAAATGTCACATTTATACCATGCCATAAATGTGATGATGCTTCTCATATAGCATCCATGTTTGTTGCTAATATGCTTAGATTGCATGGAGTACCTCGTATTATTATTAGTGATAGGGACTCCGAATTTCTTAGTCATTATTGGAAGAGTCTTTGGGGTACACTTGGTACCAAGCTTTTGTTCTCTACTTCTTGCTACTCTCAAACAGATAGACAAATCGAAATAGCGAATAGGACTTTTGGAAGCATGCTTAGGTGTATGATTAGAGGAAAATCCACTTCTTGAGAGGACTGATTGCCTTTGATTGAATTTGCTTACAATAGATCACTCCATTCCTCTATTGGCATGACTCCATTTGAAGTGTGTTATGATTTTAATCTTTTGATGCCTTTAACCTTAACCCCTTTGCCTAGTAATGTTGTTGTGAGCTTAGATGCAAAACAAAGGGCGGCCGAGATGATGAAGGTTCATGCCAAGGTGAAGGAGAACATAGAGAAGATCAACACTAAGGTGTCCAAAAGACAAAATCATGAAAGGAAGAAGGTAGACTTTCAATCCGATGATTGGGTGTGGGTTCACTTTCGAAAGGAAAGATTTCCTCAAATGAGGAGAGGCAAATTGTGTCCAAGAGGCAATGTTCCCTTCAAAATCCTTGAGAAGATCAACGACAATGCCTACAAGATTGACTTGTCAAGTGAGTATAAAGTCCATAATATTTTCAATGTGAGTGACTTATCTTCTTGTGCTGTAGGTGAGCCTATGAATTTGAGGATGAATCATTTCCAAAAAGAGGAGGATGATATGATATCGGGGACAACTCCAAGCTCAAGACCCTTCACTCGGAGTCAAGCCAAGGAACTTCAAGCAATGCAAGCGATGGTCATGCACAAAGGAACCTTAGAAGCACTTGAAGGGATGTGGACACAAGTATACAACATTTGGAGGATTGCATGAGAGGAAGAAGAGCCCGAAAGTCAAGCTGTCACAGCCTACGGCTGAATCTGTGGCCGTAGATGTTGCCCTGCAACACTATTTGCGATTCGTGGATAGTGCTGACGGGTGACTTTAGTTTATTTTGTGTATTTCGTGCAAAGTTGAGGGCTTTGTCACTTTTGGGTCAAGTTTGTAATAAGAAAGTATATAAATAGGATACTTAACCTCATTTTATCCTTAGCTTGTTTTGATGATAAAAACTCTTTGAGAGAATAGTATTGTAGTGATAGGCTAATCCTAGTTCTTAGTTGATAGCATAGTCTAGTATAATTGATTGGTTGTTTTGAGACTTGATTGTGATTCACACTTGAGTATTGCTCACTAGTGGAATCATCCAAACTTTATTGATTAGGTGCTTTTGTAGTTCATGCCCTTGAGGTCTTTGATTTAATACATCATTGATTGCTTGGACTAACTACTCTTGTGTTTAATCTCCTATCCTTTCAATTCCACATTTGATTTCTAGAGTTTTCTTTTAGAAATCGTATCAGTCTTGAATGTGATTGATGTTGAACTTTTGATCCCGCTTGCCTCCTAAGGAAAATTTCAAGTTCAACAGGTTTTGACGTTTGACTTTGAAAGTTTGCTCCTGAAGCAGACGGGAACCAAAAGTTCAAGACCACTTATTTTTCAATGTCGTTGCGTGTAATTTTTGGCTTCAAATCCAAATATCTGAAATTGGCAATGTCAAGCTTCATACATTTGGGTCTGAACTTAGACTTGATAGTCCTGACTTCCAGTGACGTAGCCACATACAGTAAATGATGGTCAGTTGAACATCTTTCGTCAAATATTGCTTTTGTGCATATAAATAATTATATTAATTATATAAGTCAAATATTACTTTAGATACATCTATATTAAATTTCGAACACTCTTAATGAAATTTTTGATTTCGTCTCTACAAATTTTAAAAGCTTCTAGTCCAAAAGGTCCAAAGCTGGGACTATAAAGCTTAACTTCAAACCTTAAATATCTGAAGTTAGCATATTAAAATTTACCAATAAAAATTTCTTCAGATAAACTAATTAATTTTAGGCTAGTAGTTACTGGAATTTAGCACTAGCTTATTCCTGTAATCCTGTTCATTTTCAATTGTTAGTGTAGCTTTGTGGTATTGGTTGGACTAAATTTGCGAATTGAAACCTTCCTTCTACACACCAATAGTAATATGTCGAATTTTAGGCACCAAGAACTTCCAAAGGAAGTTTGAGAATTGGGCGATGAGGACTAAAGGCTATTATTAATGTCTATTTTGTTATTCACTATACACCGATACTGATTAAAAATTAAATAGTTTTAAAAAACTGAATATAATTTAAATAACAGATGTAAAATTGGCTACCTTATGTAAAAATCTTACTGATCTTCTTCCTCCTTTTCTTTTTCGGGCTTTAGAGGAATTCTTAATACGTTTAGGGGCATGAAGGATATTTTTTAAATGTAGGGGTGGGTGGGGGTGGTAGATTTGATTGGCCAATACCACGAATCGGAATTTCCTGTCCACTGCCAACAACAATATTTTTATTTGTGCTCATATTAAAATAAGATGAGAGATTACCTTGAGATGCCGTCATGTGTGATGTAGCCCCCGTGATCATGTACCAAGAATCATCGGGAACATTAAGACTCATGTTGTTCATGGCATGCTCGATGTTCGTGGGGACATAACTTGACGTCGAGGGGCATAGGCCGTAAAGGCTTGCGGTGGCCAGTTTCCTAAAATTTCGGGTTGCCTATTTTGGTTGTTGGGCTTGGCCCACTGGTTCATCGAAAAAGAGTACGATGGGGCCCACTGTTGCGGGTTTCAGGACCATGGCGGGACTTGGCCCCACTGCCCGCTGCCTCCCTGCTGCTGCAGCTCCCAGTGGGGACAGTTTTGCCCGCGGCCAGCCCCTCCACCGGAAAAATTTTCGGCATTCCGGCCACTCCCTTTTCCACCATTATTTTTTCCTTTATTGTTGTTGCGGTTTTGACCCCTTTTGGTCCGTTATTGTTACGATTTTGGTGTGTTGCCGGACCAGAATTTTGAGGTCCAAAAACCTCCTCCGTCGTGTTAGTGGAAATAAGGGCGGTGCCGGCGTTGTTTACCGTTGTCGCTACTTGTTTAGCCTTTCGGATTTCTTCATGAATCAAGCTCGAACGAGCCTCATAAAAAGGTGGTAATAGATTACTTTGTTGAATGAACGTTGCAACACCATCATATTGTTCATTCAAACCCGCAATTAATTGAAGCACCAACCTTTGATTTGTCACCGGCGCACCAACGTTGGATAGTTGGTCGGCAAACATTTTCAACTCTTGACAATAGGTGGAAACATTTGAAAAATCATCTAATTTGACGTTGGTGAATTGATTTTCAAGCTATACCGCCATAGAAAGTTTATTATCTTGAAAAATATTTTGCAAACACTCCCACGCTTGTTGAGCCGTAGAGTCCGGTTCCAAAAATAGTATGCAAAAGGTCATTAGAGATGGTGCCGTAAATCCATTGAAGGACTATAACATCCAAACGAGACCATAACTTTTTGTCAACACCGGTGTTGTCCGATGAAGATTCGGAAGGAATGATATGGTCTATTACTTCGTATGCTCGACAAAGGATTTTGAAAAACTCCGCCCACGAGGAGTATTGCCCTTTTTCCATCTCAAGTGTAATTGAAATAAAGTTCTTGATGTTGTTTGTGGCAAGAGCGGGATGAAATTATTTTTGGTCGGTCATGGTTACCCCAAAAACTACAAGAAAAAACAAAGAATTAGGAAGAAAGAAACCCGAAATAGGGTTTGGAAGAAGATGCCGAGGGATGGGTGGTATTGCGGCAATGTATATGTTGTTTCGACTAGGGTTAGCTGAGAGGTTTAGGGTTTTGGGAGGGTGGTTTTGTGGGTTTTTGAGAAAGAAGAGGGGTGGGCGGCCGTGTAGGGTAGTAGGACAAAAAAAAAATCAATTTTTGGCTTTTGATACCATAAAGGAAGTTCATTCCATATCCGATGTGAGACTCTTAACATACACATTAGATCTGGACTCAGTTGGAATAATCTTGAAGTTTTACGGCTTATTGAGGGTAATGTGTATAACTAAGAGAAATGACATATTTTAAGTGGTTAACTATCTACGTAATGGACAATTTAGAACACGCGCAAAAACTTTTCACAATTTGGACCGAAAGAACGTCATATTCGATATTTAACTATTTTTCAAGCTTTCGAACGGTAATAGCGATGAAACTTTGACGATTTTCAAAAAATTAACTACCATGTCCAAACTTGTCTTCATTTTCACAATTTTCATCTCTTATCGCATACCAATTTATAAAATTCGCCCCTTAAAAATTGCGTAGCAAAGATTGGAAGGTTTGAAAAGGTATGGAGGCTGGATAATTATATTAGTAATAATGTAAAAGAATATATTAAAGTAATTTATGAATGTATACTTAATTTAGCAATGAAAATTAAATTTAAATTTTGGCTTGTTAGTAAATCATAGTTATTGAATATATATTGGGTTTATGAAGAAATATGATTAGTAAAGATTTATGTAGTGGATCCTAACTTAATTTGGGTTGAGGCAAAGTTATTGTTGTCATCATCATTGTCGTGGTTCATCCGTTTTGATTTATGTGTCTTATTTAATAATCAAAGTCTAATAAAAATTATAACCAAGCGAACAATAACACACGCTTCTATGATGTGTAAAACACACATTGTCCATGCAAGTAATGTGTGTTTAAATTGCGATAACTTTAAAGTATAGCATATGTATTCGGCCAAAGTAAATAAATGAAACGAAATTATCCATGGCATGTGAATTATTTTAGGTATAACTAGCTAAAACATAAGTACTTTATTATGACGGCAGTGCCGGCTCAAGGCCAAGCCACTAAGGCAACGGCTTTGGGCCCTGAAAATTTTGGGGCCTATATGGCTAATTTGTTTTAAAAAAATTTGTGACTTATAATAATTTTATGTGATTTATAAATATGTAAACGCTTTTTCAAAAAACATAAAGATTATATATTCGAATTCACTATAGAAATAAGGAAATTTGACTCTCAAAATCAAAATTGTGTCACATAAATTGAGATAGAGATAGTACACAACCTTTATAAATAAAATAAAAAAAGAAGAATTTTTTTTAGTCACGTGATTGATTAACTATATTGTCAGTTGAATATTTTTAGAATAAATTGATTTGAAAAAATTGTTAACAACTTTGCATTGTTCTTCACGATTATAAAACAATTATTAATGGCTCCACATTTTAAAAAGCTAGAAAAATAGACTTTAAATAAAAATATATATCATGATCTTTCCTTTTAAAAACAATAATTAAGGCCTCTTTATTAAGTTTGGCTTTAGACCCTTTGTGGAGAACTGAACCAAGAATTCTCTTTCTTCATCAGCAATCGAATCACTGTTCGCGACTGACGGTAATAATTTACAAGACCTGGACTTATGCATTCTCACCAGGCCCCCAATAATGTCCCTATGAACTTATTTACAGTGCATAAAAGAAATCATACACTAGCACATAAAAGAAAGTTCAAACAGACATTCAAATATATACTATTGAAACAGTTTCACCAAAAGTTAGTCACCTGAATGATAATGGGGATGAAGCTTGCAGTATAAAAGTACTTCTACATTCCAAAAGCAACTTAAACTTGATGCATATTGCAGCATATCCTGGCATTGGCATAGTGGGGAAACCTCTTAGGTTAGCAACAACATACCCAGTATAATCTCATGGGAGATAGAGAGGTTGTTTCCGATAGACCCTCAGCTCAGGAAAACCTCTTAGGTTAGCATACATGATAAAACTTCTAAAAGGCAAAGGGAATAACTCATGCTGTTATTTCCTCCCACAGCTCAGCCACCAACTTATTCCCAACTGCCGGAGGAGCTTCTTGAGCCTAAAATAACCAACTTATTTTTTCATTATCAGTGATCATTCAGTTACAGTATAAAACATACCGAGAAGCATAAACTATCATCAAAATTATAACTCTTGAGTGAACCTTTATCATCACTGGAATGAATTGTCAATGATATGGTAGCGTTTTACAAAGGCAAATACTACAAAGCTGCAAACAGCCACAAGGGACTTTTGAGAACATAGCAGAGGAATTCAAATTAGGACAAATCTTTCTCTTTATTAGTCTCGTTGAATCAGTCTTTTTCACCACATAGGAGCTTTCGGAATTGAACCCAAGACAGACCCTTGCCCCTTTCTCGTACTTCGCAGTTAGTTTAGAGAAGATAAAAAGGGGGCAAATTTCCAATTTGAAAGCATATAGGAGCAAAAATGCTTATATTTTCCCCTTGATAGAAGTTCCATAGATAGAAGTTAGTGATCAAAAACACAAACTTCATCTTTGCTAACTCTGCTCAGGTTTCCGATCTGCAAGCATGTGGAACCAAAATATCTTATGTTTTCCCCCTTAACATTTTACTATATATCCTATACAAAATCTCCCACCAACTAATGATATGTGAAAATTGGGTCTAATAAGATATCTGATCCAAGAATAGCTAAGAGTCAATTTCATCCTTAGCTAAGAACCTTAAAAGTTTAACCCATAGAACTAAAATCCTGAATCCACATCTGACTTCAGGCGATGGGTGACAGACACAATGCCATCGAGAGCTGCATTTTCACGCTGATCAATTTCCCTAACTGCCTCCGCTTGGGTACAAAGTTTTTCAACCTCACGATGCACAATCTCATAAGCTGCGACGGATTTTTGTTTCTTATGTTTCAGAACCACTTCATCCTGTTTTACAGCATTCAAACATTGTTTCAGCTTACCAATCAGTTCCATTGCCTCCACTATATTTCTTTCCAAAGTTTCCTTCTTTCCGTGATCGTAAGGATATTCCCTTCAGTATGAAAGATCTTGTCTTTAAGATTGTTTGCACAAATTATAGCTTCTTCATATCGCGCCTTCAGGTCAGCAGGAAAAGATTGCCTCTCTCTGTCTGTTTGTCACGAGCAAATCATAGTGATATGCGATGAAATTTTTTGACGTTATTGTAGAAAGAAGTATAATCCGTTTCAAGAATATCCAAGGTGATGAAGGCGTTATTCGCGCACATAACCATGGTTTCCAAGTTTTTCGTGCTCTCAGAGGTGAGCTGGAAGAACAACACAGACTTGACATGAGAGATCATGGTCTTTTATTTTCATTAATGTGGGAAGAACATTCATTAGTCCAAAGACGTGGATTTGGTGGTGGATTCAGCATTGAAAATGGATTCAGATTTAACTGTGTCTCTTTGTTCTTCATCTACAATTAGTAGAGGCGCATTTATGCTTGATCCCAATGGTGGCGGCACAGGAGGCAATGGCATTGCTGGAGTTTCTTTCATTGCCATCGTTGGCGCTTCAACATCAACATCATAAGATTCAATTCAAGAAATCAGAAAAAAACAACAAAAAAGATGTATCCTTAACAGTTAGTACTTTTCGAACCTTTAGTTTAAGAAGATGCATCAAGTTTTAAAAATAGAGCACATTGAAAATTTACTAAATATTTAGTTAAGAAAGATGTGAGCTTTATAGTTGTAACTAATGAAAACTTACAAAATCTTAACAAGTTCAAATGATTTATGTCATAAGTGGGTAAGCTCATTCTTGTAGGATGCCTGTTAAATACTTTGGTTCATTTAACATTGCTTTATGTTGTAGCTTGTAAACTATACCAGTATATCCTTTCTATTCTAATCACAACTAAAAGAGAAGCCTCTTAGATTTTCATGTTGCTACTTCTTTAGCTAATGTTGGCCTAACTGATAAAATATTCAAAAGGGATAACAGGAAGAGCAAAGCAATAGGGACATACATTCAAACTTCAAAGAGGTTAATATCTATATCAAATGAATAAAGCTTATCTTTTTCCTTTTTTCTTAACATTTAATTGGACATTAACGATATCTATGTTACCAAAGAAGGGATTCTTTTTTCTTCTTTGCTTTTTTCCTTCCTTTCATTCAACTAAATATAAACTCGGTTTTGTTAAAATTATACTAAAGAATCACTAATACAGGTCTTAACAATTAATGACCTTGCTTCGGGTTCATGTGTATCTCGTCGATGGATTTCAAAATGCACATCCCGTGACCCGCCCATTTGCCACCCCTACTCGGAACACATCTTTTATATAGAGAGAAACGTGCAGTCGCATCTCCCTAACTTCCACAGTTGAGATGGATCAGTAGATCCTTTTTCCCCTCTTCCTCCCTGATGTAATAAAAAGAAATTAACCCCCACCCCCCTCCTCCACAAGAAAAGAAACGTTGGTTTCAAAAGGGAACCCGTATGGTGTATTTGGTATGGATTCCAATTCCCATGTTTAATTAATTTTTCGAAAATATTTTTTTTAGGAAATAAGTTGCTCAAAAATAAGGAAAATGACTTTCATAATGGAAGTAGGGTAAACAAGTTACTTAAGTTACATTCAAATTTCATTGTCTCCTCCCCACCCACCCAACGCCCCCAACCCCCACCCCTTGCCACTCCCGAACCCCCACTCCCCACCCCATCCCCTCATAGTGTTTTGCTAGTTTACATACAAATGCCCTTGGGATAATATTTTTTTCTTACTTACCAAACACTAGAAAATAAAAAATAAAAACCACTTGTTTTTCAAGATAACATTATCCTTCGTACCAAACACACAAATAATGTAAAATCCAAGAAAACCACAAATCAGAGAAATTGAGAAGCATAAACAAGAAGTACTAATAGACTGAAGATCTTTATATTAAATTTTTATAAAGATAAACTTTAACCTGCTTTGAGAACCTTCAAAGATTACTCTATCATTTTTATCCCACACCACATCAACTATCAAAATGCCAACTTTGAACACACATTCAACAGAGAAACAAAACACAGAAAGTAAAATCCTAGAAAACAACAAACCTTAGAAATTAAGAAGCATAAACAATAGTATTACTAGGGTGTAATCAGACAAGGTATGCAGAATAACTTGTGTCTTATTCCAATATGTAAGATTTTTATATACAAATACAATGAGCTCTAATTAAGGAAACTAATTAAGGAGTGAATAAAAAGATATCCTATTGTATCCCTACATATCTGCTAAACTATGTACACTACACCTATGTCACGCCCCGACTTTTCTCAAGTCTTTCCTTAGGGCGTGATGACACATGGGCAACTATCCCTTCCCAGGCGAACCATTAACCTCTTTTCTTCCTAAATTAAACATGTATCTAAGTGCGGAGATAATACAAATATGTATTTCTTTAATGAAAGCACGAGCCCATACTCATGCATTCACACATATTTCTAGACTCGATGGAAGTTCAAATACAGAATAAAACATCCGAATCTTAAAAGAAAACAGTCTCATGTGGGGCATTCCCCGAGATAACAAAATTTAATTCTTCAGCCTACTTATTCAAGAGAGACCATCACCAAATCCGGAACAATGGATTTGGTGGAACAGTGAGGCTGCGGGACGATCGCTAGCTCTGTTGCTGAGTTTTTCCTTTATCGCGCTTACCTGAAACATGTTAGTTAAAAAGGTCAACCCTACCATCCGGGACTAAGTGAGAACCTCGCCTTACAATCCAAAGTAACCTCACAATATTCCAATTACAATCATATTATAAACATAATAAGCATGTTGTGAAAAAAACAGTCTACAATACTTTCATTATATAAGCCAATAAATATTTACGTGCAAGATTTCCTCCCCACTCGTCCTAAGAAAATACTTAGTTTAATCAGTACCCCTGCTTTATCACATATAATATATTATATACTTATTGCGGTACGTGCAACCCGATCCAATGCATTTATATTATCTATTTGTTGCGGTACGTGCAACCCGATCCAATGCATTTATATATTTGTTGCGGTACGTGCAACCCGATCCAATACATTTATATATTTGTTGCGGATAATACATTTATATATTTGTTGCGGTACGTGCAACCCGATCCAATGCATTTATATATTTGTTGCGGTACGTGCAACCCGATCCAATGCATTTATATATTTGTATATATATGTTATATGTTCAAAAGACTCCGATAATATTTCCTTCTTTCAACTTTTCGCCCTTCCCACTTGTAAGAGTTATAACTCTCGAACCGTAACTTCAAATAAGGTGTTTCTTACGCCGAGTCAAAGGTAACACGGGGATCTATCATTATCCCAAGTTTCCTCTGAAAATTCTTAGTATAACTAGTACCAATTCACGCAAGAAACAACCCTATAAAAACTGTCTTGCCAGAATTTTTGAAAAAAAAAAAAACAAAATCTTAAAACAGTCATAACTTTTTATCCGTAAGTCGAATTTATCTCCGTAAAGTCTCAAACTGTCGAGAACAGAGAAATCTAGAGCTTTTATTCAGCACAACTTTCCATATTACTCACCGAAACATTCAGTTCTTTTATTTTAACAATTCTCAGAAAACTATTTCGCCAGATTTTTGTAAAACAAAACACAATCTTAAAACAGTCATAACTTTTTATCCATAAGTCGGATTAATCTCTGTAAAGTCTCAAACTGTCGAGAACAGAGAAATCTAGAACTTTTTTCAGCACAATATTCCAGATTCCTCACCGATATGTACAGTTGTTCCGTTATACGTTCTGCCTTCCGGATTTCATTTGATCTGAGGCAGAAACTTTGAACTGCGATAACTCTTAAACCATATGTCGGTTATAGCCCCGCTTGGACTCAATCTGATCGTGAAAGCGAGATGTAAAACCCTGTAAAATTTCATCCAATTATAACAGACATAACTCAGCGAAGCAGATTGTAATTTCATGACCCAAACTAGTTATCAAATAACCTACTAACAATAATTTCATGATCATTCTTTCAACATCCGGATTATATTCTAATATGTCTTGTAACTTAAAAATAAGGGATTATACTAAGAGTTATGAGTGAGAGAACTCACTTTTATTACTTCGTACTGCAAACGAACTTCCAAATTCCAACTAATCCTTTCCCTTCTTGCTCCCTTGTATTTTTCTGATTTTTTGCTCTTGGTATTTTTTTCTGAATTTCTATTCTTTGTGCTAAGTGTTTTCTTTTGTGCTATGCAGAATATATAGTGAGTTGTGTGTGTAACTTGTGGAGGTGGAAGGAGAAGAGGTTGAGGGAGATGAGGGGTTTTTTTGGGGGGGAGAACGTGCAGGTAATGGGTGAGTTGGTTTTCTCTTTTTTTTTTTAAATTTATTTTGGGACTTTACAACCTAAATGTGTCTATGCTCATTTTGTAACACCCCCCCCCCCCCCCCTCAAGCTGGAGCATAGATATTGATCATGCCCACCTTGTTACAAAGGTAATCAACTCGAGTTCCATTTAATGTTTTTGTGAACAAATCAGCTAGTTGCTCTCCTGTCTTCACGTAGCCAGTAGAAATAAGATTTTCCTGAATCTTCTCACGAATAAAGTGACAATCAACCTCAATATGTTCAGTTCTTTCATGATACACCGGATTTGAGGCTATATGAAGAACAACTTGATTATCACACCAGAGTTTTGCTGGTATATGATGCTTCAACCCAATTTACTATGTATCTACATAATCTCACACGTAGATTGTGACATAGCTCTGTATTTGGATTCTTCACTGGATCGAGATACACCACTTTGCTTCTTACTCCTCCATGATACTAGGTTCCGCCAACAAAGACACAATAGCCTGTAGTAAATCTTCTATCAATTTTGGATCCAGCATAGTCAGCATTTGCAAAACATTCAATACGAGTATGGCCGTGACTGCTATACAATATGCCAAGTCCAGGAGCTCCTTTCAAGTAACATATAATCTGTTCCAATGATTCCCAATGTTTGATCATAGGTGCGGACATGAACTGGCTAACAACACTTACTGCAAAAGCAATATCTGAACGAGTCACAGTGAGATAATTTAACTTTCCAACTAACCTCATATATCTCTCTGGATCATCAAAAGGATTGCCATTATCTTTCATAAGATGCACATTGGGAGCCATTGAACTACTACAGGGTTTGGCCGCCAACTTTCCAGTTTCTGCAAGTAAGTCAAGAATATACTTTCTCTGGGATAGAAGAATTCCCTTCTTACTTCTACTCTCAAAATGTACTTCAATTGACTCAAGTCCTTTGTATGAAATCTAGTATGCAAGAAAGACTTGAGGGATGAGATCCCCGCATAATCACTTCTTGTGATGGCAATGTCATCAACATATACAACAAGGAGGATAATGCCATCTGCAGATTGTCGATAGAAGACTGAGTGATCACATTTTCTCATTTTCAATCCAAACTCTTGAACTACCTCACTAAACTTGCCAAACCAAGCTCGAGGACTCTGTTTCAAGACATACAAAGACTTCTTCAAGTGACAGATTTCCCATACTCCCCCTGAGCAACAAAACCGGGTGGTTGCTCCATATATACTTCCTCTTGAAGCTCACCATGAAGGAACACATTCTTGATATCCAACTGATGTAAAGACCAATTCTCAGAAGCAGCTAAAGAAATGAACAGAAGTGAGTTCGGCAACCGGGGAGAAGGTGTCTGAATAATCCACCCCATAAGTCTGAGCATACCCTTTAGCCACTAGTCTATCCTTAAGTCTTGCCACAAAACCATCTGGATTAACTTTAACTGTGAAGACCCATTTACAGACCCATTTACATCCCACTGATTTCTTTCCCTTGGGTAAATCCACCAAATCCCACATGTGGTTTTCCTCTAAGACATGTATTCCATCAAGCATTGCATTAGACCATCCTGGATGATTCAAAGCCTCTTTCACTGTTTTGGGTACACAAATGGAGTCTAGAGAAGCAATCAAAGATCTAGACGTAGAGGATAAACGGCCATAAGAAACAAAATTAGAATTGGAATATGTGGATTTGCAACTACGTGTACCTTTGCGAAGAGCAATAGGAAGGTTAAGATCTTCTGAAGGATCAGAAGGCGGAGGATCTGATGACAAAGGAACTAGTGCAGGACATGTATCATTGGTCTCTTGCCTCCTCGAGTAAACTTGAACAACTGGTGGTCTTACTATCGAAGATGTAGTAGGTGGTGACGGTACAATAGTCGATTGATTCTCAAGAGAAAATTTGGGAGATGGAGGAACAACATCTGACTCCGTCAAAACACGAGTGACCTGATAGACTAATCACTCATCTTCCTACGCCTAACTTGTAGAAATGGGAGGTGCATAGTAGAATGGTGTAGTCTCTAAAAATACCACATCAGTTGACACCAAATATTTACCAAGTTCAGTAGAATAACACCGATACCCTTTTATCAGGCGAGAATAGCCCAGAAAACACACTTCAATGCCTTCGGATCCAACTTGGTAATAGATGGTCGAACATCTCGAACATAACATGTGCTTCCAAACACTTTAGGTTCTGTCGGAAATAGTATATTGTTTGGAAAAAGAACATTGTAAGGCACATTAGCAGCAAGCACATTAGATGGCATGCGATTAATCAAAAAACAAGCCATAGAAACCGCATCTGCCCAAAACTGTTTAAAACCTTCATTTGAAACAAAAGTGTCTGAGCTGTCTCAAGTAGATGCCTATTTTCCCTCTCAGCAACTCCATTTTGAGAGGGTATATCAACACATGAGGACTGATGGAGAGTCAAAGGTTTGAGCACCTTGAGATCTGATACCAAGTAATCAGACAAGGTATGCAGAATAATTTGTGTCTTATTCCAATATGTAAGATGTTTATATACAGATACAATGAGCTCTAATTAAGGAATCTAATTAAGGAGAGAATCAAAAGATATTCTATTGTATCCCTACATATCTGCTAAACTATGTACACTACACCTAAAGGTGTCTATGCTCATTTTGTAACATAGGGGAAGAAGAAGCTCACCTTGTGCTTGTTTTCGAGGGCGACCTCGGCCACGTTTTTCCATGCATTTCTCACTTGTTGGAGGATTAATGCTTCTAGGCATAGTGTTGGCGTGCAGTAAAACCAGGTGGTATTTCTGCCATTGTTAGTGTGTTATCAGATGCAAAGATTGCTTAAAGGGGTTCTTTTTGGATGAAGTCTAGTGATTCAAGTCCAAAAAAATGATATTTTCGGACTACAAAAATGGAAAAAAAAGAGCTAGCTGGAAAACAATGCAGAGGAAAAAAATGGCTGAAAAATGCTTTTTCTTTTTTTTTTTTTTTTTTGATATCCAACTTCCCGGCTTACCAAACTATTCCTGGAGATAGTTGTCCCGGTCCCTCAGCACTACTACCAGTAAATCGCAGGATGTCTCCCACCAGGGTTCGAACACACGTTGCAGGGTTCCAGCTGGATTTTAAGTTCCCCTCCTTTGTCATCCAGCTATGCTCCGGGACTGCTTTTTCTTTTTCTTGGAAGAGAAGATGGTGTAAAGGTGGAGATAATGATAAAAATGTGAGGGATTTTTGTTTCAGTGATGTTGGAGGCAGATACATAAAAGTAGAAAGCAGGTGCAGAGAAATCAAATAAGCGTGGGAAAAGAACAAGTGTACATTACGGGTGTGTTTGGTATTAAGGAAAATGTCCATGAAAAATGTTTTAATTCCTAGAAAATGTTTTCAATGTGAGTTTCTTACTTATTTTGTAGTGTTTGGTAAGGAAGATAAAAATATTATTCTAAGGACATTTGCATGTAATCTAGCAAAATACTATGGGGATGGAATGGTGTCTAGGTTCAAGGGTGGCGGGGGTGGGATTGCCAAAGGGTGGGAGCGATGGGTGGGTGGGGAGGCAACAATGAGCCTCTAATGTCACTTATGTAACTTGGTTTCCCTACTTCTATTAAGGAAGTCATTCTCCTCATTTTTTAGGAACTTTGTTTTCTGAAAAAAATTATTTTCCAAAAATTTTGGCCAATCAAACATGGGAAAGTTGGAAACATTTTCTGAAAAATATTTTCCTCCATACCAAATACACCCTACATTTTTGAAAAGTGATTTTTGATAAAATTATTTTTTTTAGTGTAGCAATTTGTGTTTGGTTAATCAATTGAAAAATATTTATTACGATAATAGAGCAACAATTTGTGTTTGGCCAAAGTTCCAAAAGTGCTTCCGGGAAGCACTACTTTTTTCGATTTCTGAAAAACAACTTTTACTAGTATTACTCAAAATATATTTTTTTTAAAAAGATTGGTCAAACACCTCAACTATGATAGTGTAAAAAAATTTATTTCACAATCAGACCATCTAGGTGTGTATGTGTAATTTTTTTAAAATCCAAACCATTAGTTCATCAGTCTGAAGCAGCAACCAATACTTAACCAACTATGCAGCCAGAGTCAAGATTACTAAAAGAAGTGAAGACAGAAATTGAAGATGTTACACTTGATATTATTCAAGGTGGTACTGGTGAAGCTCTTTCTCCTCCTTGTACAACTGTCGATCAAGGGACAGATCTAAGTAACCAGCCAACGTGCAACATAGACGTTAATTTCCTTCAACAAGTGGTGGTTGCTTTTGAAGAAGTGAAAGGAAATCAAGAAGAAAGCACAAGATCGACAAAAGTATCAATTAGCATGAATCCAAGTCTTGAGCCAACTTTTCTAGCCATCACGAAAAGCACGGGGATATTACAAAGGATTCTCCTATGGAGTCAGCGACATGCTTACTTCTGTTCTCGAAGTTATATGTAAGGTTGTCCGAGAACTCCAAAAGAAACGTTTGACTGAAGTTGATCGTAATCTCTTGGTCTCCTATTACTTGGTAGTCAAGGATGCTGAGAAAATGAAGGTGACTGGTTAAGAATTCGGCTTGATGAGATTAAAGATGCGATAAATTATATTGTTGACACAAAAAAGATCAATGATGAGATGAATATGCTTGCGGAACAGAATGAGAAGAAGAATCTCAAATCAATGAAAGTTGAATTGGAGAAATTGAAGTCTGAAATTCAAAGAAGGGAAAGTCAGCTTAACTTGGAAATGCTGGTGACTGAAGAGCTGAGCAATATGATTAATAATCGGGCATTCAGAATTCAGCAGTTTCAAAACATGCCGTTGATGGAAGCATTTCCATAGTTCTACTGTGTCAAAATCTTTTGTCTACCCTTAGTCCATTCTGATGTTTTAGGATAGATTTCTCCTCTAGCTTATTGTTACTTACCCAAAGTGTCATTAGATTTGGCACAAGCTGAGGATGAACTTTACTCTTAGTTATGGTTCAGATACCTCATCGGATCTAACTCTCACATCTCATTAGTTGGTGGGAGCTTTTTTGTATCGGATAAAGTAAAATTTGCAAGGGGGAAATATAAGCATTTTTGCTGCTATATGCTTTCATATTGGAAATTTCCCCCCTTTTTATCTAAACTAACTGCATTTATGACTTTATGCTGCATATACATGCCTTAGAAGTACACACTCTTTGATTAGTGCCTTATAAGGAGATTTAGTAAAAATGGAGTTTTTTTTATCACTAACTTCCATCGGTGGAACTTTTTTTTCCGTTTGATTGGTCCATCTACGGAGCTTGTTTGGCATACAACAAATTTGAAGTGTTCAAAACATGTGTGGGCTCATATAGGTTTTTTATAATGTACACTTTGAAACCAAGGCCTCATTTGTTTCCATTTAGATTAAGACGTTAGAATCTGAATACACATCTGAATATTAAGATGTTGTCTATAAATCTGAACATCGAATTATTAAGACTGTTTGTTTTCAATATCTAAATGTGCATAATTTATCTGCTTACTTCTGTTCTCAAAGTTATATGTAAGGTTGTCCAAAAACTCCAAAAGAAACGTTTGACTGAAGTTGATCGTAATCTCTTGGTCTCCTATTACTTGGTAGTCAAGGATGCTGAGAAAATGAAGGTGAATGTCAACTGGTTAAGAATTCGGCTTGATGAGATTAAAGATGCGATAAATTGTATTGTTGAGACAAAAAAGATCAATGATGAGATGAATATGCTTGCGGAATAGAATGAAAATGAAGAAGAATCTCAAATCAATGAAAGTTGAATTGGAGAAACTGAAGTCTGAAATTCAAAGAAGGGAAAGTCAGCTTAACTTGGAAACACTGGTGACTGAAGAGCTGAGCAATATGATTAATAATCGGGGACTCAGAATTCAGCAACTTCAAAACATGCCGTTGATGGAAGCATTTCCATAGTTCTACTGTGTCAGAATCTTTTGTCTACCCTTAGTCCATACTGATGTTTTAGGATAGATTTCTCCTCTAGCTTATTGTTACTTACCCAAAGTGTCAATAGATTTGGCACAAGCTGAGGATGAACTTTACTCTTAGTTATGGTTCAGATACCTCATCGGATCTAACTCTCACATCTCATTAGTTGGTGGGAGCTTTTTTGTATCGAATAAAGTAAATTGTTCAAGGAGAACATATAAGCATTTTTGCTGCTATATGCTTTCATATTGGAAATTTGCCCCCTTTTTATCTTCTCTAAACTAGCTGCATTTATGACTGTTATGCTGCATATGCATGCCTTAGCAGTACACACTCTTTGATTAGTGCCTTAGCAGTACGACTTTCTGATAAGTGCCTTATAAGGAGAATTAGTAAAAACGAAGTTTATTTTTTCATCACTAACTTCCATTTGTGGAACCTTTTTTTTCTTTTGATTGATCCATCTACGGAGCTTGTTTGGGATACAGCAAATTTAAAGTGTTCAAAACATGTGTGGGTTCATATATTCTTTATATAATGTACACTTTGAAACTAAATCTCTGTTATAACTTATGTAGTTGATTAAGTTCTTTCTCATTTAGCTGGATATTTCTTGAAAGCATCTTAATAACCTGGCTCATCACTGGTCTTCTGTTTGCGTTTGCTTGGGTGCAAAATGTTAGACAACACAACACGGGAAAAACATAATTACTTTATTATTGTAAAAATAATTACACCAAGACTTGAACACTATAACTTGACCACAATATACACCAAGTTCTTACTCTTTTATTTTTATCAACACTTGACACTCACACTTAAGCTTACTTAAGTATTTACACACACTTTAGATTCACTTGGACACTTTTTGGATGCACACTTGGAACTTGCTCTCACTTCTTGAGAACTTCTTACTCACTTAATTACAACTCAAATAGACCACCTCTATTTATAGGTGGTGAGAAACTACTCTATTGTAGAATATTCCTCACTACCTTTTTCTAGAATCACTCTTCTATTTATTTCTAGAGTTATTCTTTCTAGATTCCACTCTAAAACTTTCATCCTAAAGTTTTCTTTCAACTCTCTAGAACTACTTGAACATTCTAGATTGATTATCCATTGTCTTGGATATTAAGTTGATGATGACTTTTAACACAAAAGAGAGCTACCTTTATGTACCTGACGACTTCTTTTTCCGGGAAATCATCTAGTTCTTCATCCACCAACTCATTAGTTTTCCCTCTTGATAGAGCTGCCAGGCCTGTTACAATAAATTGTATTGCTGTCATTTTAATCACTCGGTATGGAGAAAAAAGCGCAAGGGAGAAAATTGCATTTACAAATAGCAGCTGTGAAGGTTGCTAACTATTTAGCCATAATTTTTTGCGATTCAGCTAACAAATCAATCCATTTGGAATTTATATGATACTTCATGCTTTTGGAATGTAGAAGTACTTTTATACTGCAAATTTCAACCCCATTTTCATTCAGGTGACTCGCTTTTTGTGGAACTGTTTCAAGAGTATATTCGAATGTTTGTTTGAGCTTTCTCATCTGCATAAATGCTGTTCTCTGAGTTGTACTCGTAAAGAAACAAGATTTAAAAAAATACCAAAACTTGGGATTCTTCAGTTTAAGGTTGGTATGCCAACTGCTGATTCATAATATGAAACTTCAGTTCTGTTCATAAATTCTTTGCAGCTACTTCTAAGCTTCTTTGTTTTGTTATCCCATTTCAGATTTTTTTCCCCTTCTTTTCTTTCTTCAATCAGATAAAGTGAAACCTTTCTGAGATTCTTGTTTCAATTTGAGGAAATTATCAGGGAAAAATATCTAATTTTTTTGTTCAACTTGATTCCCTGTGAATGATTTGTTGCCAAAGGTAATAAATGCTCTTTCTATTCTTCTTCTGTGGACAGCTTTCATTTTTTGGAATTATCTTTAATTTTTCCTTCTAAAATATTGTGGATTCTTGAGAAAATGAAGCGCTGTTTTAAAGTGGGGTTCAATCAAGAATGGGACAGAGTTTCTATTCTGTTGTTTTGGAATTTATGGCAGCTGAAGGAAACACTTGCATTCAATTTGAAGCCCACTTTAAAGGAAATAGTGTGGCCACTAATGGTGATTATCATGAACACGGCGCTTGAGAAAGATGATAATGACAAGTGGATTGGAATGGGAAATCAGGAGCTGCACGACTGTTTCAGCTCCTACGCTTAAGGCTGTTCGACATTCATATGGTCCACGAGGCCATCGTGGCATGAGCGTATTGATTTTTGAAGCCACTGCCGTGGGATATATGGAGGCTTTGCTTCTCAGTGAGCATTTTTCTGAAAAAAGAAGAGATAGAGATGCGTGGGAATGCAATCCAGTTTGCTTTTAAGCTTTATGCTTACAAGGCAGGGAAAAGAGACATGGACAACTTCAACCAGTATTCACATGGGAAATCAAGGTTGAAGTTCGAGATGAAGTTGTATAACGGAATTATTTGGAAGAGAAGGAAGCCCACACTGCGATTAATAGCTCCAGGAAGACCCTCAAAGAAAGCTGGCCAACCACAGCCTGAGTTAAGTTTTGTTGTGTACACATTGGTAGATTCCTTCACCAAAAAACTTGTCATATTCTCCAGTACCTGTGAAGTAATCCTTTATGGTAAGTTCTTCATCTTAATCAATTAATAAGCATCTTTTAGAGGATTTGCGCCGGGTCAAATGACTCTGGTGGATCTCTTTTTCTTGATCCACAACCAGAAACTTGAAGTGTCTTTGGAGGTATCTTCATGGCAGATCTCAAGCAGCTTTTTTTGTACCATATATAAAGAGAAAACGAATTCGAAAGAGGAAAAATGGCGCAAATTACACTGAAGCTCTTCCCTTTGAATTTTGAAAGATATTTTATGAATACTACTCTCGACCCTTCTCTCTGTGTTAGGAGCAGTTTGGCCACCAATAAGATGTGAAATATTTAAAAGGATCAAGGGTAAAAAACACACAACACTATCACTTTTTTTAAGAGTTTTCTATTCAAACTATCCGGTGCAAAAAATTTATATCTAAACTATCACCAACTATTTAGCAAAAAAAAAACTGAATAATTTTCTTATTGAACGTCAAAAATGATTTCTTTTTTTTAAATATCAATCAAATCATATTCAAATAACAACTTAGTTTGTGTGTAGAAGCCTTTAGAATATTATGATCTTAAATTAAAGATTTTAATAATATAACCAAATGATCTTCAAATCTCCTAATCTTAAACATGTCATTCATAATGTTATAATGAAAATTTTACTAAATATCCAACATGACATTATTTTCAAACAAATTAAAACTGATCACATGAATACTCACTATTCACTAATCATATTTCTTCATAAACACAAGAAACAAACGTGAGCAATATATTTTCAATAATTATAATTTTTTAACTAGCCAAAATTTAAATTTTATTTTCATTCATTAATTTAATATATTCTGTTAGATTACTTTACTACTAATATAGTTATCCAGCCTCCCTACCCTTCAAATAGGGGGGAATGTGCTTATTGTACTAAGTAGTTTTTAAGGGGCGAACTGAATAAATTGGTATGCAAATAATATTTTTATTCCGCCTTAATATTATGTAAAACTACCATCATTAGTAGATGCTATTAGTTTCAAAGCAGAGATTTTTCAAAGTGTACATTACACAACAACCTATGCGAATCCACACATGTTTTGGACAATTGGAACTTTGCGATATGCCCAATAAGTTCCATAGATAGATCATAGAAGTTAGTGATCAAAAGACAAAAACACCAACTTTGCTAAGTTTCCGATCTGCAAGCGTGTGGAACCAAAATATCTTATGTTTCCCCCTAAACATTTTACTCTATCCTATACAAAATCTTCCACCAGCATGGACAAAGAGAAGGATTTTCTGTTTCTTGTATCGAGGGATTAACACTTGTCCCTTGAATGCCAGTAGCATGAGAAGGAGGACCTTCACCAGTATTTGCTTCAACATTATCAAGTGCAATATCTTCAGTTTCTGTCTTCACTTCTGAAGTTAATCCCGACTGTGGTTGCATATCTGGTGAAGTATTGGCTTACCCTAACTGACTGTTTGCCACAGGACTTCTCTGACATCCTTTAGCTTTGGTTGATGCTTCAGACTGATGAAATGATGATGCCACACCAGCTGCACGGTTTAACAAAATTAAGAGCAACCAAATCACCAAATGAACGAGTTGAAACAGAACAGTGGAGTTGTAAGAAGAGGAGTCCAACAGAAAGGTACAAATGCCATTGAACTTTGCTAATCCAATGTTATTATCCATACAACAAATACATATGTTCAAGTTATGCCCATCAAGTATATGTGGATCTATCTAACTAAAGAGTTCAAAAGAAATTATATATATAAACACATCACTAGATTTACATTCTTGATTATGTTTGGGGATGACAAATAGCAGCAGGAGTGCAGGACTCGAGTTAACATTAAATTGGTGATGCAGAAAGCCAGAAACAACAAGGGAACTTACAGAACTGTGACACCAATATTACTCTTTTCTTGTCCTTTCTTTCCTACACCAAATGTTACTTGACAAGAGAGGTGAATGCAAACATATTATTGTAGGTTCTACTGTAGGTATGGAAATGTTCACATTCTTCGGTGTTGCCCAAAAATAGATTTTGTAACTCAACAGTCATTTGATGAGAAATCAGTTTAACTGATCCGTTATCACAACAAAAACCTGGTGATTCATATTGAAACCTTTTAGCTCCACAAAATTTACAGTCAGGAACTTTTTGAAGTGTACGGAATTTCTTGGCAACAAATTACCATTTTGTAAATTGACTTCTAATCTCTTTTTACCCGTAGATGGTAAACTATGATACAGTTACAAACAGCGAAAGTCAAATGCGATATTGCCATAGCAAAGAGAGACATACCTCTATTTGAAGTAACCACTGGAGATGAAAAGTTTTCTACTGCATCACATCTACTTGATGTTGATCCTGGTATTCAGATAGTCAATGTTTAGACACGTACAACTGATTAAGATTACTTGGAATTTTACAATTTTTCCTGACTCACCTACTTCAGAGATAGAGGTGCAGTCAGTTGTTTCTATGAAATGATTGAAGAAAAAGTAGCGTAAATGATGGTAAATCAATTTATGTATCAAGGTATACTATATATACACAAGCGACATTAAATAAACTTTTCTGACCTTCGTCTCTAGCTAACGAAGGATCAGACGTTGGAAGCAGACTTTGGTTGCCATCTTGACTATTAACTTGTGACGAAGATAGCACATTATTTGAATGCTGCAAGAGTCGTTGCCTTTTTGATTCAGCTCTTTTAGCTAGCAATTGCCAAAGAAATAGTTGTTTTCTTTCAGGTGACATTTATGAATATCTAGTACGACGCTGCATATTTCTATCAGCTAGCCGTTGTTCCTTAGTTTTTTGGGGTTCATGCAACGGATCGTCCTTATTTAACAGTTTGTTGTCATTCCTGTTGCAAGTAGTTTTCAATTTTGTTAAAGTAATTGTCACAATTCGGTTTATTCTAAAAGTTATACATTATATCGGATTCTTTTTTGGTAAACAAAGTTGGTCTAACAGTATCACTTTGCAGTTGAAACAAATGCAAACAAATTATACACATATTGTTCGCTAATACTACCCAGTATAAAATAAGTAATGTAACAAGACAGAGGAGTATGTTGAAGAAGTGGGGAATATAAAGAAATCAACCCCTTGTTTGGATGGTTGTTTCGTATGGTTTTCATTGATACCATATTTGTTTTCATTGTTCTTAAAATTGTGTTGTATGATGTTGTAAACCCGTTGTAATTCCGTGGTTATATAATCATGAAAAAATCCAATTTGTATAACCACGGATTTGGTGGTTTTTATGTGATTTCTTATTTTATTTATCCATTATGACCCTCATCCCACCTACCACACCCCACCCCCATCCTCCGCCACCAACCCCACCACCACCCACCACCCACCACCCACTATGCCTACCCCCCCCCCCCACACACACCCACAACCCCTCACCACCACCAACTCCTACTTATTTTTTAAAGTTTCTATTTTATCCTTTACTCTAATTTTATTAATATATAGTATAAACTACAGTCAAACCTCTCTATAATTGTCATTCTCTATAACAACATTTCATTATAACGACCTGATTTTCTCCTGAATCAATTTTTCGTGTTATATTTTACTTCTCTATAACATCATTCTACCCATAACATCAATGCCATTCCTTATAGCGGTACACTCTTTATAAAATTACATCTCTGTAACAAACATACTCAAATATTGTGTAATAATATTTGTAAGAAGTATATTACGTATAAAAAAAAATAGCGGGATATTTATGAGCGCAATGGAAGCCACCCATTATCTGATGACAACAAGTTCAACTTATGACAAGCAACTAACACTCTTGTAGAAGCATGGAATGATGTTAACACCTCTACCATTCCCCATTGCTGGAGAAATACCGGAATGCTGAGGATGTTGGTAGTGTGTCTTACCTAGAATCTCATTAGTTTAGGATAATAAAGAACCCTTACCTAGAATCTCATTAGTTTCGCAGACCATAAAACCGGAGTTATTTTGCAGCATTTCGTTAACATTTAGGTGTCTTAATTCATCTAAAAATAATTAGGTGGAGACTCCTCAACAAAGCAACATTTAATCAATCCAAAGGGAATCGACGCCATCATTGATTGACTTGGTTGATACCAACACAGTTAGGAGTGTGCATAGGAAAGAACAAGTAACAATCGATATGGTGGAGAAGACTGACTTCATGACAAACTATAGATTCTTTTGGTACCTCTCATTCACGCCTGTGGTGACACTTGAAAAATTGCTTTGCATGCTTCCAAGATATGAACAAAACCAACCTCATAGTTTCATGTGCATTGTAGGGTGAGTTTTAGAATAAGTTCAATTGCATTGCATTGTGATCTAGAACTTGGCTCGAATGTTTGCTGAGGTGAAATCCTGAGTAACACTTGGTATAGGAAATGATCATAGGCTTTCTTTGATCCGTTTGAGCCTATCCAGCCTACCAAATAACATTATCCGTAGCACTTCCCCTTTGAGCCTAAAGTCTATTCTTTTAACAACCACATCTTATGCCTATACCCTTTCTGAGTGCATACATGCACTATCCCTCTCTTGGCCCGACCTCCTTGAGCGCATCAGAAATGTGCAAATTGCTGAAAAAGATCTGCGTTGAAGTTGCAAAGTCCCGAAAGAGAAAAAGAAAACAAAACAAAAGGATGACTTCACACAAAGAAGAAGTCAAAAGCCCTGACAATATCAAGAAAGAAAATGAGGAAATAACTCTGAAAATGGGAAAAAGCTCCAAACGAAAGATTCAAAAGAAGTCGGTACAAAAATAAATCAGCATCAAGGCACACAAATACCAAGTGCAGACATATTCCAACGCTCAAGGAAGGATTAGTCACTCCTTACCCAAATGAAATCCTTTCCTTTCCCCAAGCCTACATTATAAACCCATAACAAGCCCTACATGATCCTATACCGAGGGTTCTCACATTAATGGATACTTCCATGACGGCCAAGCCTATGGTGTCATAATTAAATACATTGAACATCTTTTTTAGTGTGAGTGTATTTCTCTAGACGTCCGAAAGTTCAAAATATTGAAATACATGTGGGGAAGGAACTTACTTTTAGCGAGGGCATTTGAAACATAAGGATACACATAGGTCGAAACCTTTGCTTGAAGCAAGTGTCGATACTTAGGTATGTCTGAGGTAGCATCTGAAGCTATAAGAACTACCCTGGAGTCAGTCTCGGTTAGACAGAAAGCAAATAACGGGAACCCCTAAGCACAATACTAATTGTTGGTATCGACTGAAGTCAAGACGTGATTCTGTCATTTCTCATTTTTTTCAAAAAATAAAAACATTGCAATCCCCTATTTGCTTGTAACGAACTACGTTATGACATGATTTCCCTTATCAGAATATGTAGGCGGCCTATATCGGCTTCGGTCACACCATTGAAAATTTTCTTCCCTTATCTTGCACACAACGCAATAGGCTCAGCTGATCGCCTTAATAAGACAAACAAGCTACCTACACAAACTCGGTTTTGTCCAGTTAAAAGTTCAGCATCCTCATACACCAGAAACTAGGGCAAATTTTAAGGGTTCACTGCAAGAATACGCCAATAGACATGGAAAAGTGCCGGCCAACTAAGTCTTCTGTACAAACCAGTCTGAACTTACAAGCGTCAAGAGCCAAAGCTACAAAGTCAAGGCGAATCAATCGCCCCTCCCACCAAACTCACGAATTTCTTTGAGTGCAGGTCTTCAGGTTGACAAAGGCGGGAAGCCGCAACATGATGCTTAATTTCGCGAGGAATTCACGCATCGCAGTTTAGGCCCCATAAAGATCACGTTCATGTTCGACGTCTGTACAAAAGCACCCTCTTGACCTACAGGGTCCCAACTGCATTATGTTTGTACAAGGACTGTATTTCGTGCTAGGGTCATATTCTCATCATCATCTATTCATCTTACATTGCTTATATCCACTCATTAACTTTTCATCCAGATTGAGTTTGCGAGAACTTCAACATAGCATTTCGGCCTCAGGGTCACGATGCAGTACGTCAATACAACGACGTCATATCAGGCGCCCACCTTCTAATGCATGTATTTTAATTTAAATTAGGTGCCCACCTCCTAATGCATGTATTTTATTTTCAATCAGGTGCCCCCTCCTAATGCGGGTATTTTATTTTCAATCAGGCACCCACCTTCTAATGCAGGTATTTTAATTTAAATTAGGTGTCCACCTCCTAATGCGGGTATTTTAATTTAAATCAGGCCCCACCATGAGAGTATTTTAATTTAAATCAGGCGCCCACCTCCTAATGCGGGTGTTTTATTTTCAATCAAGTGCCCACCTCCTAATACGGGTATTTTAATTTAAATCAGGCACCCACCTCCTAATGCGGGTATTTTATTTTCAATCAGGTGCCCACCTCCTAATGCGGGTATTTTAACTTCAATCAGGCGCCCACCTCCTAATGCGAGTATTTTATTTTCAATCAGATACCCACCAAACGACGTCATCTGCATTACGTCTATACAACGACGTCATTTCATTACGCATATGCAACGACGTCATTTGCATTACGTCTATACAACGACATCATCTCATTACGCCTATGCAATGGAGCCATCTGCATCATGTCTAAGCAACGACGTCATTTCATCACGCCTATGCAACGACATCATTAACAACACGTCCATACAACGACGTCATCAGCAACACGTCCATACAACGACGTCATCAGTAACACGTCCATACAATGACGTCATCAGCAACAAGTCCATACAACGACGTCATCAGCAACACGTCCATACAACGATGTCATCAGCAATACGTCCATACAACGACGTCATCAACAACACATCCATATAACGACATCATCAGCAACACATGCATACAACGACATCATCAGCAACACGTCCATACAACGACGTCATCAGCAATACGTCCATACAACGATGTCATCAGCAACACGTCCATACAACGACGTCATCAGCAACACGTTCATACAACGACGTCATCAGCAACACATCTATACAACGACGTCATCAACAACACATCCATACAACGACGTCATCAGCAACACGTCCATACAATGATGTCATCAGCAACACGTCCATACAACGACGTCATCAGAAACACGTCCATACAACGACGTCATCATAAACACATCCATACAACGACGTCATTTGCACAATACGTCTATACAACGATGCCATCTCAGCCCATGCGGGTCACAAACGCATAATGTCCGTACAATGACGTCATCAACAACTGTCTTTTACAGCATTACAACGACATCAACAGCATTACAACAACGTCATCAGCATTATGTCAACTAAACAACTATCTCTTACATCGTTACATCCTTACGACAACGTCATCGCATTACGTTTGTGCAAGGGCATCATTTCGACTCACATGGTCGCATTTCTTTATGTACTCATTCTCTATCATTTTGTCTCAGCAGTTATACACTAATTTTATCTTAAGCTTTAGTCTGCAGGAGCTTTAATTTGCAGGAACTTCAGCACAATGTTGAACTAATTCTTGCAGCGGAACCGAGGCAACTTCGGTCAGCGGCCTGCTTCGAACGTCGTTTCGCTCCTTCCCCAATAATTTTGCCACATCTGCAATCAGTGTCATCATAACTCGACACTAGGCAATATTTCTTGAATTTGCACCAACTTTTACAATTTCTTCTCCCTCGGAACTCTATCTCTACCCGTGCCTCCATAATCTTCGATGATTAGGACAAAATTGGCTACTCACTCAACTTTTTTGTTCGAAAATTCTTTCATCATCTCCGGCCAAAGAGGGGCATCTGTTGACACCCAATTTTGTCTCATCTTTTCCGATTTATTTGCAATTTTAAATATTTTTGACACCTCAAAATAATTTTAATATATATATATAATCATAATCGTCGTTCATTCTCAATATCATTTATTATTATTATTATTATCCACACTTTTTACTATCATTTGCCTTTTAAAATCATAATCATAATTTTTACCCTAATATTCTATGTTATTTTATTTTCGCAAAAATTGCATCGCATTTCTATTTTTTTTTTTTAAGCATTTCACAAACATTATATTTTTATTATTATCACATCGTTATATTTTTATTTAAATAATTTATATTTTTTCTTCAAAGCATTTTTTGTTAAAAATAAACCCCTCTTATTTTAAACCAACTCCCCATCTTTTATTCACCCAAACCACCACAAAATCACAGCCCATTTAACCCAACCCGTTGGCCCACTTAGCCCAACCCCCATATCATTCTCTAAACCAACAAACCCTAAAACACAAAAACCCTACACTTCATCTTCTCTTTCACCCATTCCCCTCCAAATCGCCGCCGACACCCCTCTGTCCCATACCCCACTTTCCCGCACCTACCCTGCCACGACCCACACCCCTCTGCCACTGACACCACCAACCCATCAATTCCCATACCCATCCCCCCAAAACCTGCGACCCTGTCACGATCCAAATCAGAGGGCCGCGACGGGCACCCGGATCCCACCCGTCGGGTACCACTAACCTTACAGTCAACACCTATTCATAATTAGACATGGGCTAAGTCTTAAAAAAACTATATAAAGTCGGATAACCATCTTATATATATATATATACATACCCAAAGGCCGACAAGGCCATACATAACAACTACACACAGGATACCTGTCTACAAGCCTCTAGGAGTAACAACATCAAAGGTCGTGCCAGGGCCCCGCCATACCCATATACAAGCAAAGATGTACCGTACCAAAATTAGATCAACACTCCGAACAAGGGGAGTGCTCCAAAAATCCGCTGGACTCGCAATCAACTAACGTGAACCGTCACCTTCCTTAACTGAACCTGCGGGCATGAAACGCAACGTCCCCAAAGGACTTCAGTACAACTGATGTACTGAGTATGTCAGGCATGAACAATAGTATAACAGGGATATAACAACAACTGAAACAGAAACAACCGACCAATAGTAAGTATCTCTGTGGGTCCTAATACATATGCACAATGCGGTATACATATACATCGGCCCCATTGGGCATCTTCCTTACCATAACAGCCTCTGTGGGCATCATTTCATGTCGGCCATCTGTGGGCATAATATGTCTATATGTCATGCATAATGAGGTAAATATGTATATACTGGCCAGACAAGGGCACTTCCTCCCCACAACAAATATATATATATATATATATATTGGCCCTTAATCAGGCATCTTCCTTCATTAAGCCACACAGGCTTTATCATTTATCATATCCCAATTGATCAGGAGGTCTGCGTTTCCCGTTCCCCGTTCCCCGTTCCCAATATACGATCTTGGGTAAAACATGAATGCAATGCAAATAAAAATGCATGAATCACAATAAAATATCCTGAATGACATAATTTCCTTGTACCTTTGGTTAACGCCGTAAATATTAATATCTTTTTCATATGCCTTAATAAGGACTTAGGAACATATTTAGACATGCTTTTAACATAGGAATCAATAATTTTGTTCCCTCTAATAATTAATCAATCCCACAATTAATCAATTATACACACAACTAAATCCTGATCCCAATTCACTTAAAAATTAAAGATTATAAAACCTTCATATACTCAATTTCATAATTCTTGTAATATGACACTAGTCCATAACCTCTTTGTGTGCATACCAAATTTATTTCCGATCCCCGTCGTCACACTTGTTACGTCCAAAATTATTTCGGGGCTTAATCCTTTCATATACTAATCTCTTGTTAAAATACGTAAATATAACATACATTTTCCCAACGCTCGGTTCTATTTACACACGCCTAGCGATTTTCCATATGCTTAGCGATTTAAATCGTGACCCGAAAGTTACGGAATGTTACAGACCCATACCCCAAAAATCCGTCCCAAAATCAGACTTTTTACCCCTTTATTTTGAAATTTAAACTCGATTTTGGAGGGGTATGGGATGGGCGTTTATGGGGAAAACATCTATAAAACCCCTCCTTTTTGTTCACTGTTGGGAGGATTTTTTTGGGAAGCCGAAATTTAAGGTTCAATCTTGAAATTCGAAATTCAAAATCTAAAATTCTCTTAAAGTTTGTATTGCTTTCTTTTTGGGGTTGTTTCTTCATCTTAAGAATTCGAAAAATACAAGTTGAAATTATTGATCTTTTCGAGTCCGAAATTTACACCTAAGTTTAAGTGGGTTTTGGTGTGGAAAAATCCAAAATTTTGGTTGGTTTCTGCTTTGTTTTATGTTCGGGTCGGGTCATCGATCCGGGTCGGGTCGGGTCGGTCACCCTGGTTGGGTGAAATTTCTAGAAATTGGTTTTGATATTTTGTTGTTGGTTATTTGAAAATCTGAGAAAAACTTATTCGGGTCAAGACTTCTGATTCGGGTCGGGTCAGCCGGGTTGGGTAAAATTTCCAGATTTTTGTGTTCAATATTTTGTTGTTGGTTATCTGAAAATTCAAAAAAAAATGTTCGATTCCCGGTCGGGTCGACCCAAAATCCGGGTCGGGTCATTGTTCCGTCTCGGGGCGGATTTTCAGAAGTAGATTCAAATTCTGTTTCGGTTCATAAAATTCAGAATTCGGGTCGGATGTTAATCATGGATTGTTGATTTATTTTGGTATTTGAATATCCATTACGCGGTTACTTTGTTATTTTACTGATTCGAACATATTACTACACTTTGGCCGATGAAAAAATATATGTCGATTTATGAGGCCTCCACTGTTGGAAAGACGGAAATAAAACTTATGGGCAAGGATGAAACTTAAATCTTTTTTTTTTATCTGAGGAACCAACATGTTCGGTAGGCAAGGCAACTAAAATGACCAACGAGTCATGTGCTCGCAACCACGACGTGATTGGAATGATCTTTTCAAAATTTAAGTCTGAGCCTTCCGTAATCAAAACATTTACTGTCTTGGTTATGGATTCGAAGTTATTTATACTCAACTGTTTCTAACCGTTTGTTCTTGACAGCTTGCAAGGAACACTTACGAAAGTTAAAGAAGACAAGTTACCCCTCGGAGATGATTTATTTTATTGCTGTTTTATTTTCTTTAATTCAGCTTTATTTTATTATTTATTGTACTTGTGTAATTATTGAAATGTTTAGAAAGGTAGATTTAGAATTAATAATCTAGAAAGAATAGATTTAAAAATGGAAACCGCTAGTTTATCTATTTTAGGCCCGTCACCCATACTTTCATAAACGTTAGTTTATTTATTTTAGGTTCGTCGCTCATACCTTCAAAATGCTAGCTTATTTTTGAACTGTTCAGAAGTTTCAAAACTATTGGTCACCTTTTGTTCACACTATTAATCATACAAAATAGAGTCTTATTTTTATCCGATTCGTTATTAAAAATGACTTCCAAAATATCACTTTCTTTGCATTACCAATAAGTTGTTTTCTTCTTACTAAATCACCTTGTATATATATTTATAAACAATGCCATACAAATGCATGTTTTATCCAAAAAATCACTTTGCATATATTTTGTAAATAATGCAATCAAAAGTGTGTTTTTTCAACAAATTACTTTGCATGTATTTTTGTAAATAATACAATACAAATATATGTTTCACCCAAAAAATCACCTTGTATATATTTTTATCAACTTTCATACAAATGCATACTTTTATCCAAAATCAACTTTACGTGTATTTTTTTAATGTCATACAAATGCATACTTGTACAAAATGCATCCTTTTATCAAATACATGCAACATCATTTTAACTTTATATTTTAAAACATGCATTTTCTTAGTACAATAATTGAACCTGAGTTTGACCGAATAACCGCAAGTTAGCTGATCTTAAAGGATGCCTAACCCCTTCCCTTTAGGATAATAAAAAACCCTTACCTAGAATCTCATTAGTTTCGCAGACCATAAAACCGGAGTTATTTTGCAGCATTTAGTTAACATTTAGGTGCTCTAATTCACCTTAGAATAATTAGGTGGCGACTTCTCAACAAAGCAACATTTAATCAATCCAGAGGAATCGACGCCATCACGTCGCAAGCCGCGGTTAAAAACGGGCGCGACAGTATGCAACAGTACAGAGACTCAAGTTTGAGTTTTGAGTCCTATCTTTTCCAGTAGAATGAAACGGCCAGCCATTTCGTTGGTTTCAACTAGGAGTATGTATAAACCGATCAGTTTTCCAGATTAACATCATAGACTAAAGGAGAAGTGTATTTTCCACTACCATACATGTAGAAAACTAATCCAAAAAGCATACACATTCATTTTCGAATTAAACTCAAAGGGAAAAGGGAGAAGAACAAGGGAACTTGTTTAATGAGTATCAAAATCCCAAAACAATTCAAGATAGTCATGAGGACTTTCAGTTCATCTAGTAGGGAGCTTGTTCAATGAGTTATCAAAACTTCAACTAATCAAGATCATCAAGAAATGCGGACTTCAGGCGTCGAGTGGCCGATTCAATTCCTCCGAGAGCTGCATTCTTGCGCTGCTCAATCTCACTTTGCTTTGCTTTAGCTGCCTCCCACTGGGTGCGAAGTTCTTGCTCCTTGTCTTTTGCAACTTTATGGTCTTCTTTATATTTTATTTCATCATGTTCCAGGCTCTCTTCGTCATGTTCGATACATGCTAGCTCTTGCTTCAGATTTTCTATTTGCCTCTTGAAAGTTTCCTTTTTCTCTTTGACCTTCTCCCGGTTTCCTCGAGTAAGAACGATAATCTCCTGAACACCGCTTGCACTAAGTATAGCTTTTAGATAATTTTTCTCACATGCGGACAAAGACAACATGTTTTCTTCTCTCTCTGCATCTTGCAAACTGTAGCAGTGTTCAATGTATTCTGTGATGATTCTGTGAAAAGAGCCGTAATTAGCACCAAGCCCTTGCAAATATGTAAATGTAGTATTGGCCTGATGGACCATGTAATCGACGTCATTCATAGATGAAAGCAGCTTCCGCACCAATAAAGACTTAACTCCAAAAATTACTTTCTTTGATTCTTCATCAAGCATCTGGGGTGTATCATTTGTATTTGGGGGATGCATCAGTCTTGATAAAGCATTTAGGTTTAACTTTGTTTCTCTTTCTTCCTCCTTTACATTAAAGGGAACTTCCAAAGGCCTATCACTGCTAGACCCCAATGGTGGCACAGGAGCATTTGTGGTCGCCGGAACTTGCAATGGAGCATCTCCGGTCGACGCCGATGGTGGTGCAGGAGGTGAAGCTTCTGTAATTAATGGTGGCAGTCACATTAACAAAACCAAAAATTGTTAGGATTTACGTCCCAAATCCTACCTAATCAGAAAAACAGTAAATAAGCGAAAAACAAATAACACACACAGATTTATAGAGGTTCACCCTCAATGCGAGAGCTATGTCCACTTTGGCGCTGCAGATTTTACTATAATGGAGTTTGTGTTTACAATTCTCTCTTTTTCTCTCTACACACACCGAAAAAGAAAACGGCGCCCTAGAATAAATACAGTGAAAACTAGGGCGAACATAATACAAGCCCAAAATTCCCAAAATATCCTCCACTAAATAACCTTACATTATAAAATTTTTAGGGGGCTCCGCCCCCTACTCCCCCAAGTCAGCATTCCACACTCTGCGTAGGGTCTTCATAGTATCGGCGGTGAATTAGGCTCCACAACTCAACAACAATTTAGAGTTAAAACTTACTGAGAAGTTACTAAGGCTTTAGTTTACAAGATGTATACTTTAAATCTAGAACTTATTGAAAGCTTACTAAGATCTTTAGTTTAAAAAGATGTATACTTTGACATTGAAAAATGAAAATCTACTTAATCTTTGGTTTAACATGTGTATATATGCTTAGAAAGATATGATAAAAGGAATGACTTTGTTTAACATGATGTACATGAAACATTGTGTCTTTTTGTAAGCATACAGTTTACTAACCATCATAATGTAAAAGAGAGGAATCCTCTCATGCAAACTGTAAAGTTTCATATTTGTGACACAATTCGATTATATATTGGCAAAATGAAAAGTTTTATACGTAATGAAAAATTGCTAAACAGATAACAATCTCAGATTGTTGAAGATGACTTAAACTCAAAAAATAAATAAGAGCTAACAGTAAGTAATGTTCGCTGTTTCCTCCTAATGCAACTTCTGCCTCGCCCCTGGCCACGTTCTACAGGTTGAGGAATGTCGTCACACAAAACTCAGGTGAGATCTTGGGAAGCTCTATTTCTTAAACTACACAGCCTTTTAACAGGAATTTCTAGATTTGAGATTTTCTCTGCTTTGTTAAAAGGGTGGAAAATATGACTATAAGGTCAGTGATTGAAGACAAAAGGATAACTGAGTTTGAAAATGATCTTTGGACTGTAAAGATGGTGAAAAGAGTTGATGGAAGGCAAATGAAATAGAGGTGGCTGGTTCTCCTATCAGTGGTTTTGGTTGTGCAGTAAACAAAGAAATATCTATATAGCACCAGTATGATGATATATTGTAAGATTGTATTAATCTCCCTTGCGGATGCTTTTTCAATAAATAATACATTAATATATATAGTGTATATAAACCTCACTTAAATGAAAACATATGCTTTAATGTTAGAACTCACTGAAATCTTGCTAAAAGAAACTAGAGCTAACAGTGGAACACACTATTTCATACTCTCTTATTTCCCCCCTTATCTTTTTTCATATCAAAACTTTATAAATAGCAAACCACTACGATGATATGTATGTAACTTTTATCATTTATATAGAACAACTATGCCTGATTCCTAAACAAGTTGGAGACGCGACAATATATATGAACTCTCATGATCATGTTTCTCCCTTTTTTGGTGAAGAATTGGTCATGTTTCTCGGTTTATATTCATCTCATTTATATAGGGATGAAAAATATAGTGAACTACTCAGGGATAGAGATAGGCTTTAACATACGGGTTTTCACAACCAGTAGTTTTGGATCAAACCTTATATATGTGTTGAGAAATCACTGAGTGGTCGTTTGGTTACCGGGATGGGATAGACAAGGATATCCATAGAATTAGCTAATTAATACCCATAACCAAACGCGGAATAAAATAATCCAGCATTTTATCCCAGGATTGTTATCCCTTATTCCACCAACCAAACAACCTCTAAATATGCATAAAAATTAAATTAAAAAAACAAGTTAATAACACTTGAGGTCGTTGTCGGAGAATCCTATGAATCCACCTCTAGAACTACTTTAATAGTAAGCCCCACAAATTAAGAGACCTTGAACCAAAAAAGAATGTTATTCATGTAGTACTAGATATAAAATCATTAAACAAAAGTAGGAGGCTAGATCTGCTTACCATCTGAGGTTTGTTTCCGAGGGCGACCTCGACCACGTCGTAAACCTTGGCCGTGTGGTCGTGGAGAAGAGCGTGAATGGGAGAGAACAGAGAGATTTGGGAGAGCCCTTTTTCTTGAATCGCGCCTCTTAACAGGAAAAGTAGCCCTTTCACCTTTGCTCTGATCATGATCATGCATGACTATATGATCATCAATAATGCCTATAGGTGAATGTTGGGGCAAAGGTGGAAATCCAGGTGGAGGTAGTATTTCATTTTTCTCTGACGACATTCTTACTTCCTTCTGCTTAAAAAAGGGGTTCTTTCTAGCCAGAAAATGAGGATGGAACTAAGGTGGAGACAATGACAGAGAAATGGTTGGGATTCTCTTCTAGTGGTGTTGGTTTCAGAAACATACAAGAAATAAGAAGTTGCAGGTGCAGAGGAAGTAATTAAGTGTGGGAAAAGAAATATTTGAAATAATTTCTTACAAAAAAAAATTAAAATAGGTGTTTGATTATCAAATCGACGGTTGTAGAGGACTAAGGTAAGTATATAAAATAAAAAAATATAGTAATAAAATTTTTACTAAATATCGAACATGACATTCTTTTCAAACAACTTAAAAAGAAAAATAAGACACATAAATTAAACCGAATGATGAATCCCACTAATCATGTTTCTTCATAAACACATGGAACAGCGTCGTGAGTAATATATAATTATACTTTATTAATTGGCCAAAATTAAAATTTAGTTAGTTTGAGTATGTGAAGAGTAACTTGTGACAAGTTTCGGGATCCTTACCTCTACTTTGGTAGGTACATCTTCTGAACGTGGACGTTCTTGACTGGCCAACACTCTGCCCCACACAACAAGGTCGGTCTAACCACCCCATACGGAACGAGTTAGTCAAGAAAAGAAATTGACAACTGAAAGCACACACTTCTCAAACATAGATAGGGCTAGCATGTATAACAAGTTCCGTAAAACAAATAAAATTTCATAAAATTATCATCTCAAAAGGTTTGGTAACTCGTCAAGAAGAATCCTACCATTTGAACTTATATTCTCAAATGCTATATATTCTGGGGGTGCCGTTTTTCTTTGCATGTGAGCAAGAGAGAATTGTAAACACATACTACCTATTTTGATTATAGTGAAATCTGCAGCGGCAAAGTGGACGTAGCTCTCGCATTGAGAGTGACCACTATAAATCTGTGTGTTATTTGTTTTTCACTTATTTACTGTTTTCTGATTAGGTCGAATTTGGGACTCAAATCCTAACACTCGGCCCAATAAGCTCATTCATAACAAAATAGGGAACCAATACTTGGACAGATCATGAAATATATATTGCTTGTCTGGTTTGAAATAATGAACTCTTTATTTTAAATGTAAATGTCTCAATTTAACTTCCATTATCAAAAACTAAAGGCAATAACAAAGAGGTTCAAAATTGTTTACAGAACCAAAAGCTTGCTTTCAATAGTTAATTAAAGAGCCATATTGTAGTAGGCCTAAATCATGAAACTATAAATTAGCATTAACAAAAACTGACATTATATAGTAGCAGTTTTTTCTTTCTCTTTTTCTTTAATCAAACAATCTAAGAAGCTTCTGTAAAAAAAAACTTCCTACTTCTTATAAAAAAAAAGGTTGATTTACAAAGCATATAGACTTTAAACTAAGTTATAGTTGAGTCCTAATCCTTTTAATATCACGATGTTCCCTTGAAACAAAAGACATTTGTAAGGAGTCATTCTCATAGAAGAATATAAAAGTTAACAAGAAACTGAAGTAAAAAAGCAATCTGATGCATACATGCTAAAAGATTGAAAGCATGACAAGAAACTTTAAGGAGAATCTACTACATGCCGATAACTAAACGAAAAAAGAACCAGTCTGCTGCTAGGAAAAGATGAAATCCCAAAACAGTTTTAGATAGTCACTGAGGACTCAGTTCATTTTGTAGGGAGCTCATTTAATGAATTATCAAATATCCAACTAATCGAAATCAACATGATATGTGGACTTTAGGCGTCGGGTGGAAGATTCAATCCCTATGAGAGCTGCATCCTTGCGCTGCTGAATCTCACTCATCTTTGCTTGAGGTGCCTCCAATTGGGTGCCAAGTTCTTGCTCCTTAGCTTTTGCAACTTCATGGGCTTCTTTCAGACGCTTTTTTTATGTTCAATATGTGCTAGCTCTTGCTTCAGATCCTCGATTTGCCTCTTCAAAGTTCCCTCTTTCTCCTTGGCCTTCTCCTCTTCTCCTAGAGTACGACCAAAATCCTCCTCAACATCATTTGCAGTAATTACAGCATTTCCATACTTTTCCTGCAATGCTGACAAAGACGACATGGTTTCTTCTCTCTCTGCATCTAGCAAATTGCAGCGATGAGAAATGTATTATGTGACTTCTCTGTGAAAAGAGGCATAATCAATTTTAAACACTTTCAAATATATAAAGGTAGCATTGGCCTGATGGACCATGTAACCAACATCGTTCTCAGAAGTAAGCAGCTTCTTCACCGATAAAGACAAAACTTTCAGAATTACTTTCTTCGATTCTTCATCAAAAATCTTGGGTTTATGAATTGTCTTCGGAGGATGCATCAGTACTCTAGACGACTTTACATTTAACTTTGTATCCTCTTCATCAGAGGGAACTTCCAAAGGCCTAGAACAAGAATTTGAAGTTGAGATCAGTCAAATATCAATAGATAGTAAAACCACACACACACCATTAGAAGAATATACTAACAGCTATTGACATGTATGCTAACCACCACAATGCAATCTGAGATTATATGTCTTGATCAAATTCCATACTGTACTCCCCACCAACCAATATATCACCGCAGAATTCAACAAGCAACAAACCTTTTATGGGTGGAACTACCCAATTGAAGCTAAGCAAGTAAAATAATAGTTAATCCATAAGCCTTCTTTATGGGATAAGTTACTTTGTACAAAAACGGATTTGCAGGTACATAACTTGTGCCAGATCAAATGAAACGGCTGATAAGTATCAATGAGCTAGAGGGAGGATTTATCCTAAAACTTCACCATGGAAAAAGAGAAGGATATAAAATTTAGACACAGTAAAACTATCTAAACGCTTCCATCAACTGCATGTTTTGAAACTGCTGAATTTTGCGTGCCCAATCATTAATCAAACTGTTCATATCTTCAGTCAACAGCGTATCCAAGTAAAGCAGATCTTCCTTTCTTTTAATTTCAGACTTGAGTTTCTTCAATTCAGCTTTCATCTATTCCAGATCATTCTTCTCATTTTCAATCTGTTCCGCGAGTCTATTCTGTTGGAAATTTGCCTTTGGTGGGGAGGTGCGTCCACCCATATTTAATGACTTAAACACTAGTGTTCCGCATGTTGGAGGCTTTTTCTCTTCACACGTGCATAATCTACTAAGTGAGTAGATGACCATAGGGCCAAAGATCGTCAAATTTCGTTGAGAAATGAAAGAGATATTGATCCACGAATTAAGGTGTTTGTGGCATGGAAATATGCTGTGGGACAAATCTACTACATCGGTGGAAATGGAAGAATTGTTCTCTTTATAAGTCTCAAAATTGGCTAAGGGTTTGGGACCCAAAGGGGTAATCCATGTGTTTGAAGGAGGGAGGACCTAGATGTGCTTGGGTTCAAGGCTAAGTCCACACGCGCGCCGCCGCCGCCCGCCCGTCGGGTCGTGGGCCTTGGGCTTCTTCTGATAGACCCCCAAATTATTTAATATTTACAGTTTGGTCCCTAAAGTTTCTGAAAAGATGAAATTGGGAACGACGGAAGGCAAAAGGTTTCTGCCTACCGTTTGGGTTGGTTTTTGGAACGTTAAATCTCCATTAATCTGCACTTAATCTCCTCCCTAAAAGCTCCTTTATGTTGCACATTAAATCAGCCATTACTTGGATGATTAACTCCCTCACTAATGGCCATTACTTGGCCATAAACAGTCATTACTTGGCAGTTGAGAAGTCCCTCCCCTTATGCTATATATTGAAGTCTTTTGGCTCAATTGTTGATACTACAATATACTACACAGAGACAAACAGAAGAGAGAAACAGATCAGTCCAAAACGTGAGCACAAACAGTGGACAAAAACAAAAAACTCTTCCTTCCTTTTCCATTCTTCAGCAAGTCATTTCGTGTTTGTTTTCTTCGTCAGAATCAACCTATTTGCTTTGTAGTGTTGATTAGTTGTTGTTTTATCTTGGGAGACTATTGCCCGTTAACGTAAAAGCATATATACGGGGCAATCTTGTCTTAAAGACAGAGAGTCATCTCTCGACTCAGCCACAATTGTAACAATTCAGATTTAGTGTTTTTTGATTTCAGGTTATCATGATTCAAGACTCAACAACCTTGCGACAGTTCTGAATATTGGCTATTTGTTTATCCTTTCGAACACTTGTAATATTTATTTACTTTCCGTACTGCTTTACATATCCAACATATTCTTCTCATCGTTGAGCTTTTTTGTCTCAACAATAGAATTTACCACATCTTTAATCTTATCAAGCCGAGTTTTTAACCAATTGACGTTGACCTTCATTTTCAGCATCCTTGACTACCAAGTAATAGGAGCCCAAAAGATTACGATCAACTTCAGTCAAACGTTTCTTTTGGAGTTCTTGGACAACCTTACAAATGACTTCTAGAACAGAAGTAAGCATGTAGCCCGACTCCATAGGGCAATCCTTTGTAATGTCTCCGTATTTTTCGCAGATGGCTAGAAAAGTTGGCTCAAGACTTGGATTCATGCTAATCGATAATTTAGCTGATCTTGAGCTTTCTTCTTGATTTCCTTTCACTTCTTCAAAAGAAGCCACCACTTGTTGAAGGAAATTGACATCAATATTGCATGTTGGCTGATTACTTAGATCTGTCCCTTGAACGACAGTTTCGCCAGTACCACCTTGAATAATATCAAGTGCAACATCCTCAATTTCTGTCTTCACTTCTTTTAGTAATCTTGACTCTGTCTGCACAGCTGGTGAAGTATTGGTTTGGCCTAACTGACTTTTCGCCACAGCACTAATCCGACATCCTTTAGCTTTGTTTAATGCTTCACACTGATGAATTGATGGGTTTAATGATGCCACGTGATCTTGAAGACCAACTGCAGGGGTGTTACACATGTAAGGGACCAAATTAAAAGCGATATAATCACCAAAACATTCAAGTTAAAACTAGGGGGGCATAAAACCCGTTGAACAGAAAAAATCGAACCTAACCGGTTCGGTTTGGTTCGGTTTTTATTCGGTTAAAAAAAAATTAAAAAACCGATTTTTTTAGAAAACCAAACCTACTTGTGTTAAATGATTCGGTTCTTTAGTATTGGGATGAACCGAACCGAACCGAAAACCGGGGGCAAATATGTAATTAATCTTATTTTTTATTTTAGGCTACTGCTGTCTCTTGAATCATAGCCATTGAAGTCAATCTATGAAGCTTTTATGGAAGTCGAATGCGGCATGAACTTAATTAATATATCACGGACGGAAGCATTGACATAAAATGTCGGGAGAGAAAGTAGTTGTAAATTGGTGCAACTTCGAAAACGTCCGTTTTCCCAATCAATTTGTGTTTTCCCCCAAACCGGTTTCTAATTTCCCTTTTCTTTAGTAAAGATCTCACCAATAGATTTCAACGTTGAAATTTCGTGGTAATGTAGGTGTGAATGTCAATTTCAGTGTTGGAAATTCAATTTAAAAAAAAATCCCCCGACCCGTTTATTTTATTTATGTGTTGGACTTTTATTTTGTCGGGATGTAAACTTTAATTTGGAGTTTTTTTTATATGTTTTAAGAATATATGTGATGTAGACTTCATGTTTTTGGACTTTAAGTTATTATTTTTTTGGACTTTATATTTGAATTTAGAAAACCGATATAAACCGATATGTCAATTTTTTTTTAAAGTTTGATTCGATTTTTATTTAAAAAAACCGAATTTTATTCGGTTATACTTTTTTGATACAAAATCGAACTGAATCGATATACGCCCACCCCTGATTAAAACAGAACAATGGAGTTGTCATTTTCCATTAGTAAATAGACAAAATGAAATCCAACAAAGTGTCAAGAGTTATTAAGACATAAAGTTGATGAATACTTTCTCTATTAGACTAACTTTTTTTTTATGACGGTAGAATCTGTCTGAGATCACAACCTTTAAAACTCGAGAATAATGGGTCCGCCCCTCTACCCTTCTTCATTTAAATACTTTGTGAGGCATAGAGTTCGAACTTGTAACCTAACTCACGTGTACTCAAATCCTTCAACCTTTGTCACTTGAACTAAACCCTTGGGCTCTATCAAGTTACCTTTCCAAGCACTAATTTTATGTTTTCTTCCTATTAAAGCATGCTATCCAGATATTTATGTCATTACTTTGCTAAAAAAAATTATCCAGCCTCCATTGATGTCAAACAAAATCAGACCAAGAAGTCAAACTTTGACTAAAACATTGTTACATTAAAAAATAAATTCTCTCTATAAAGTGATGTTTGAGTGTGATTTTTTTATATATATATAATTGTGGCGTTCGGTACGGGCAGATCTACAACCTTTTCGTCGAAAATTAGACTGCGTGTATAGGGTCAAAATTTTGATTTATGTGTATATATTAAATACTAAACCCCCTTAACACAAACCAAAAACTTGACTCAGTGGTAAAGGAGGTTCAAATTTCATGGGGGTGCGCAGGCTGCTGACACCATTTTTCTCAATCTTTTAGCTTCCACAGTCTAGCTACGATTATGGTGAAAGTATGTATGTCCTAGAGAAAATCATTATTAGGGACAAATGTACTTGAACACATTCGTATTATTAATAAAATTAATATTTATGGCATTTGCGATTATTGAATTATTATTTGATTGTTTATAATTATTCATTAATTTGCATCCCTTGAGCTTACGTTGTCATTAATAGAGTGAGATATTGATGATAGAGCGTGACTCTTAAAATAGCCTCGACTAATGATCATCGATAATGGGATATCAATGATATGTGATAAGTCGACATGTGGTCTGCATCACATCCTTAAAGGATGTAGTATGTCTCACCTGCTATGAGTAATGGCTACTCGTGATGGACACATGGATACTTTGAAAGTATTGGTATACCCTGCTGATATATTGTTTGTTATACTTGTCTAAAGTATGATCAGCGTGTGGCAGATAGAAGTCCTTAGACTTGAGGTCAATACGCGTCTTGTCTACAAAGTAATGTACTTTGATCTCGTCCTAAGCTCAAATGCCTTATAGGTTGAGATACGGCTTGTATTGGGTACATTACGATGTGGATTAAAGGTGGTAGTTGAGCCAAGATTAGGATTCATTCCTCGAATGTATATTCGAGAGAACACTCGGATTCTCAGTGATGTTAGGTTGACTAAGTCGTTGGCCAACGCAATAGACATATTTAGAATATGATCTAGTTGTCAACTAATATAGATGAGATACAATGATTAAGCCATTTGGATAGACACTTGACAAATCCTAAGCTTGATCGGGTGTGTTATGAATGAAAGGATTTTATCTTACCACATAAATGTTAAGTTTACTGGATTCACGTAAACGTACTTCACATATTGAGTTCGTCTTGCGGCGCCGTCTAGGGGTTCCGCGTAGACCTTAATTTGATTAATGTCGATATGAGAAGGCATGTAGGGTCACACTATGTCGATTGTCCGTTTCGATCTAAGGATGTATTGAGAGAGTAATTAAATGTTCGATTTAGAATCGAGACATTTAAATGAATAATTATTATTTTAATTAAGTCAAAATTGGATTTTGGATTTAATTAAGAATGCACGGAAAATAAATCGAGACAGTGCAGGAGCACGTCGAGCGCCGCGACGCCCATACCCTAGGGCCGCGGCGCCTCTGCCTCGAATTTTGGGCCAGGCCCAAGGTCAAATCATAATCCGGTTTTGACCTATTTTTCAACTATAAATAGTGACATTCCTTTTCATTATTTACACACTAATTTCAGATTATCATTCTAAGCCTTAGAGACTTAGAATTAAACTCTCTCGAACCTCTGCCAGATTTCCTAGCTTTCCGAAAGAGAAATACATTGAAGCTTGGAGCTTGCAATCGAAAGGGCAGCCGCGTGTGCACCTTATAGTAGATAAAGATTCCAGATACTATAACATGTAAGTTTATGCTTTATGTTACAGGTTTAACTGTTGTATAACCATACTAGAAAGTTGTTGGGGTAAGTAAGAAATAAAATTTTATACTTTCGTTGTGCCTTATGTGTTTTGAACCCAACAAAACTCTACATATGAGTCATCTGACAGCCCATTTTCTAGGTGTATTTTCCTTGAGTAATCTCTATTCTTCCCCTCATATTATCCATTCAAGGCCCCAAAGGAAGATTTTAAATCTTACAAAAGATTTATGTAGAAATATTTGTTTTTCATGGATTGTGTCTTCATTCTAGTAGAATGTTTTTGCTCCTATTTGCAAGCTTAATTTCATTTGCCGAGGTGATAACTAAGGAAGCTTCACTCATGAACTTTTTCTAGCCCGCTCTTATCTGATCCGACTCGCTCATATTTGATGTGTTCTGCTCATTTACCTGTACTATTAGCGTGCTTACTTTTTTTTTGTACCCCTTGATAGAAATCCTGCCTCCGTCACTGTTATTTGGGTCAACTTGCATGCACCTTGATAAATTTCACGAGTTACTTGCTACCTCCTAGGTTCTCACCAACATAGTTTTCAAATGAATTTTGAGTTCGATTATTTTACCAAACACATGCTACCTCTCATCAGGTGATAACTCTGTCCCTTAGACTAAATTATATGAAACATTTAAATGGAGACAAAAGGTTGGAACAGGGGGGTGGGGTTGCTCACCTGATGGCCTCTGTTTCTGTGAAGAAGTCCGATGTTGATCATGGGTCGGGTCAAATGACTGTGCTGGAGCTCTTTTCCTTGACCCACAACCCGAAATACTCCCCACACCTTGACCCTTTTTGTTCATGCATGTTGTAATCGCTGGAGCAAAACCAGGTGGTATTTCTGAACCATAGTTTTCCTTTGTCATTGCTACTCTCCTTTCCATATATGCAAAGATTGATTAAAGGAGTTCTTTTTTGAAGAAAGATTAGTGATTCTTGAAAAAAATGAAGACTAAGAATGACTCTTGGAATGCAAAGATGGTTAAAAGTACTATAGGGAGAAATGGGAAGGGGAAGGAAAAAAGATGGCTGAAAAAATTATAGGAGTACTCCATTTCTAAATGTTTGTATTATTTTTTACTTTTTGTTAACTTTTTAATTTTTAATTTCATATGACATATTTAAGTCCATAAAATTAAAAGACTTTAATTTAAGATCACCAGTCAAACATTTTGAATGGGAAGTACTTATAATATTATTCTTTAAAGAAAAGATGGAGATAATGCCAAAACTGTTGAGTTTACTTTCAGTAATCTTTGTTGCAGAAACACAAATATAGAAAGCAGGTGCAGAGGATGCATAAGTGAGGGAAAAGGACACAGTCCAAGAAGACGAATAGGAGATTTATCCTTACAAAACACATTAATAATAATTTGGTCCAACTACCGTAATCTGTTTATTTTGAAAAGTGCAATTTAAAAAAAAAAATCGTGTCTAGTTAGTCAGTTTTTAAAAATTATGATGAATAATATAGCAACAATTTGTCCTAGGTCAAAGATCCAAAAATGCTTCTGGGAAAAAACTAATTTTTCAATTTTTGAAAAACTTCTAGTAGTTACTACTCAAAACACTAATGTGTTCTTAAATAAAATTTGATCAAACACCTCAACTCTCTAAATACTTGATTGTGTGAGAAAAATTATGATACAATCAGACAATTCAGATATTTATGTGTAATCTTTTTAGTATTTTGATTGTTAATCTAGTAAAAATGATGAGTTACCACAGTTAAAATTAATTGATTAGGTAAAAAATCTCTACACAATCAATGTAGATAACTTTATCATATTCAGAAACAGTTCTAAAAACCAGTGTTCCAAATAATTTGCTGTTGCTGGTTAAAATTCATGATAATATAGTTTTTTTTTCCATTATCGTGTATATGACTTAATTCCTAAGAATTTAAGTTCTATAAATTAATAAAAAAATATTATTTATGCAACCAAATCACTATTAGGTAAATCGAAAAGGGGCCAAAATTACCCGTGAACTATTCAAAATAGGCCACATATACCCTCCGGTTGATTTTGGTACCATTTGGGCCCTCACCGTTATTGAAAGAGGCCTCTAATACCCCTCATATTAACGGCTGGCCTTTTAAGCTGACATGGCAAGCCCACGCGTTAAAATAATTGTCATGTGACCGTCCACGTCATTAATGTCCGACCCATCGTAACCCATCGCATAAATTAAAGGGGTAAACTATTTTACCCCTCATTTCACCCATACGATAACACACATAGGTTTAGTGCGATTTCACACATCTGAGGCGATTTAGCTAGGGTTTCGAAGAATATTGAAGATTGGCTACAGAATATTTGTGTATTAGAGAGGATTTTTCTCAAATTAGGGTTCTGTATTGGGTGAATAGAGGGGTGGGTCGATTGAAATTAGGGTTAAAATTATTTTACCCCTTTGATTTAGACGATGGGTCGGATATTAATGACGTGAAGGACACATGGCAATTATTTTAATGTGTGGCTTGTCATGTCAGCTTAAAAGGTCAGTTGTTAATATAAGGGGTATTAGAGGCCTCTTTCAATAATAGTGACGGCTCAAATTGTACCAAAATCAAACGAAGGGTATATATGGCCTATTTCGAATAGCTCAGGGGTAATTTTGGCCCTTTTCCGTAGGTAAATAGAAATAAATATGTTAATAAACATTGATTGGTAAAAAAGGACCAGCTTTAGCTTTAATTAATAAATCAAACCAAACAGATAAATATGTATATATTTGGTTTGATATGATTTTAATAATTAAAAAACTAATTAAATTGTTTGATTTTGGTTTTAATAAAAAAATTGACCAAATCAAACCATGAACATCCCTACTTGAACTAGTTCACTAATTGCATATACTGAAACTCACTGATACTTTGATTTAGTTCATTAACTGTGTTGTGTTTTTTAGCCTTTTCCGTTGTTTGAAATGGGCCTTTTCATTTTTCTGACCTTTTATTTTAATCCAATATTTTTTTTCTACTTTTTTTCTTTTTCCTTTTATTCAAAAATTACTCCTATTTCTTTTGTCTAAGTGAATAGCCACATCCGATTTTCTAATGTGGACAGTGAAAGTATATGTATGTCCTAGAGACAATCTGTATTAGGATAAATGTACTTTATACACATTCGTATTATTATTATTGATGGAGATTAATATTTTGGCATTTGCAATTATTGAATTATTAGTTGATTGTTTATAATATTCTATAATATGCATCCCTGGAGGTTACATTGTTATTAATAGTGTGAGATATTAATAATATAACGTAACTCTTAAAATAGATTCGACTAATGAGATATCGATGATATGTGATAAGTCGACATGTGGTATGCATCACATCCTTAGAGGATGTAGAATGTCTCACCTGCTATGAGTAACGGCTACTCGTGATGGACACATGGATACTTTAAAAGTATGGGTATACCCTGCTGATATACTGTTTGTTATACTTGTCTAAAGTATGATCAGCGTGTGGAGATAGAAGTCCTTAGACTTGAGGTCAATGCGCACCTTGTCTACAAAGTAATATACGTTGATCATTTGTTAAGCTCAAATGCCTTATAGGTTAAGATAGGTTTGTATTGGGTACATTACGATGTGGATTAAAGGTGGTAGTTGAGCCAAGATTAGGATTCATTGCTAAATGTATATTCGAGAGAACACTCAGCTTCTCAGTGATATTAGGTTGACTAAGTCGTTGGCCAACGCACTAGACATATTTAGAATATGGTCTAGTTGTCAACTAATATAGATGAGATACAATGATTAAGCCATTTGGATAGACACTTGACAAATCCTAAGATTGATCGGGTGTGTCGTGAATGAAAGGATTTTATCTTACCACATAAATGTTAAGTTTACTGGATTCACGTAAACGTACTTCACATATTGAGTTCGTCTTGCGGCGCCGTCTAAGAGTTCCGCGTAGACCTTAATTTGATTAATGTCGATATGAGAAGGCATGTAGGGTCACACTATGTCGATTGTCCATTTCGATCTAAGGATATATTGAGAGAGTACTTAAATATTCGATTTAGAATCGAGAAATTTAAATGAATAATGATTGTTTTAATTAAGTCAAAATTGTATTTTGGATTTAATTAAGAATGTTCGGAAAATAAAATGACACAATGTAGGGCCACGTCAGCGTCACGGCGCCATGACCTAATCTGTCTCGAATTTTGGGTCAGGCCCAAGGTCAAACCCTAATCCGGTTTGACCTAATTTTTCACCTATAAATACAGACCTACACTTCATTATTCATTAAACTTGATTTTCATATCATTATTCTAAGTCTTAGAGACTCATAATCAAAACACTCTCTCGAACCTCTGTCGGATTTCCTAGCTTTCCAAAGGAGGAATACATTGAAGCTTGGAGCTTGCAATCGAAAGGGCATTCGCATGCACACCCACAGTTGATAAAGATTTCAGTTATTGTAAACATGTAAGTACCATTCAAGTCTTATGTTTACAGTTTAAAATTATCCAATAATCAAACAGTTCTACGTTTGTTGGGTTTGAAACAAGTTTTCAATATCAGCTACGTACAACAACCCAACAAAATCCCTACAGACAGTGCCACTCAACTTAAGTCCAATCGTTTGGGTTGGTCTAGACTCCAGACTAAGGCTGGCCAGTGGGCCGGGTCGGGCCGGTCCCGCCCCGATCCCCCTTAAAAAAATGGTGTCGGGACTTGAAACCGGGACGAGACCTGGGTTCGTCCCGCCCGCCCCTTTGCAAAAATAATCATTGCACAACGGCCAATTTATATTTTGCCCGTTGTGCAACGCCACCCTCCCCCCCCCCCCCCCCCCCCATAAACCCCCTACCCCCTTAATATTTATTTTTAACCCCTAAGTTACTATATTTATACTTTAAGCCAATTTTCCAACTATAAATACCTCATTTTATCTTACAAATCTTCCTACAATCTCTACAAGTCTACAATTACATTGCCTACTAAGTATTTTATTTTATTTGCCCGTTTGTATAATTGTATCAAAGTTCAAAAATTGGGATTGAAGTTAGCAACTAGCTTGAGGATCATCTATCGAGCAAAGTTTCAAATTTCAACCTCGATTACAAGTCGACGTTACGTCAGCGTTTGGTAACTTCGTTCCTTCTTTAAATTATTATTGTTACTTTATTTTAATTATCGCACTTAATTTTATTATCTTTAATTATTTATTTGCATAATTAAAATGGGAGTATTAAGAGGTATGTTTAAGGGTAAGGGTAAGGTTGAGGGTGCTTCTTCTAGTAGGGGTAGCAAGGGCAGAAGTACTTCTTCTAGTCATCGTATTCCTTGACAGGATGATTTGATTGATTATACTCATATAGATGAAATTGAATTTTTTAATGATATACCATTAGTTTATGAGATATATTCTGCAACTAAATCAGATTTTAATTTAGAAGATAATCAAGATGACACGCCCACTAATCTAGATGACAAACCCACTAGTGCACCTCAAATTGAAACTGAAACGCCTCATATTCCCCCTAGTATGAGACGAGGCCCACACAACGAAAATTAAAATCAGCTGTATGGATTTTTTTGATAGGGACCAAAAGAATCAAGTAGTTAGATGCAAAATTTGTAAAAATGTTTATAAATTTAAATTGGGAAAATGTCAGGGTGTGACGGGAGGTTTATTGAGACATGTACAAAGCGTTCCCTACAATGGTGAGAAACCAACACGCAGTGCTCGTCAAGAAGAAATGGAGAGAATATGATTTGGGAAAAATGAAAACTGAATCTCATTTCCTTCTCTGATCAAGTATATATACACAATGCAATTAACTACTCTAATGATCAAAATATCTAAGCTAATCGACTCACTAATGTTGACAGTTAAGCCTACTTAACTAACTAACTGAAAATGTAACAAACTAAACTAACTGATGTGCTGATTCAGCACAGTACATGGTAACAGGTATACATCTGATATACACAATATATATACACCTAAATAGATATATCTCAATAGCCCCCCTCAAGTTGGAAGTGATGGAGTCACTGACAACTTGTCAAGAAAAGAAGAATGCTTGATTCCTGTGAGGGCTTTGGTTAATATATCTGCTAGTTGTTGCCTTGTGTTGATGTGATAAAGTGAGATGAGACCTGCTTGAAGTTGAGACATCACAAAATGACAGTCTACATTTATGTGCTTGATTCTTTCATGAAACACTGGGTTCCTAACAATATGTAGAGCAGACATAATATCACAAAGTACTGGAATGGGGACATGAAAAGGGATAGTTAACTCTGAGAAGAGCCTGCTTAACAAACCATCTCCCCAACAACTTTTTTGAGTGCCCTATATACTGCTTCTGTTGATGATAGGGAAATAGTTTCTTGCTTTTTAGACTTTCAACTTATAGAACTGTCTCCCGGTACGAATATATAACCAGATACTGATATTCTAGAGTCAAGGCAAGCTGCCCAGTCTGAGTCACAGTTTACCTTGATAGTGTAGTCAGGAGTGTTGGACATGAAAACACCTAAAGTATGATCCTTCTTTAGATATCTGAGCATGTGAAAGGTTGCCTGCAAGTGTGGGACTCTAAGATCCTGCATGAATTGACTAAGGTGTTATACTCCATAGGCTCTGTCAAGCCTAATGTTGGTGAGAAAGTTGAGCTTCCCTATTAATTTTCTATAGTAGGATGGGTCTGCTATGGGTTATCCTTCTTTGGCTCTCAATTTGGTATTAGGATCCAAAGGAGAACTAACAGTACTATACTGATGAACTTCAAACTCTTTCAGTAGATCAAGTAAGAATTTCCTTTGAGATATCACTGCTCCATCATGCTTGTATAGAATTTTCAATCCTAAAAAATAATGCAACTTTCCTAGGTCTTTGATCTTAAACCTGTCATCTAGAAACTGTTTTAATTGTGTAATCTCATGCATATATGTACCTGTCAACATCACATCACCAACATATATAGTAAAAAATACAATGGAGATGCCATTCCTTTCTCAGAATAGTGAGTAGTCATGCATTGAATGAAAATATCCTTTAGAACTTAGAGCTTCTGTGAGCTTCTCATACCATTGCCTACTTGCCTATTTAAGGCCATATAAAGAATTTTTCAGCTTGCACGCCATGCCTGTTTTACTTGTAACCAATCCTTATGGGATATCCATGTACATTTCCTCATGGAGATCTCCATAGAGGAAGGCATTGTTTGCATCTAACTGGAAAATGTCCCAATTTTTCTTTACTGTTGTGGATACCAATGTTCTCATTGTTGTCATCTTGACAACTAGTGAGAATGTTTCTGTATAATCAACTCTAAGGTGATGTGTGTAGCCTTTTACTACAAGTTTGGCTTTAAACTTCTCTATGGAACCATCAGCCTTATGTTTAATCTTATACACCTACTTACAGCCTATAGGTTTCTTCCTAGAGGGTAATGAAACAAGATCCCATATGTTATTAGCATAAAGAGCCTCAAATTACTATGTCATGGAAAGTTGCCAAGCAGGATCTGTTGCTGCTTTCTCATAAGAGGTTGGTTCACCAACTTGGCATACATTCATCACAAAATGTTGACTTTCTAGATTTAGATCATCAGAAGAAATGTGTTTGTTCATGGTAAAACATGCATGTACATGTGATGGATTGAATTCTGTGGGGATATTAGGTTTGAGCTTAGGCAGTGTGTGCTTGTAAACCTGCAGATAGGATGGTGTTTTGGAAATTTTATGTGATTGCCTAGTTGTAGCAATGTTAGGATTGAGATTTGCATTCTGGATAGGCTTATTTAGGTTAGAGTTACTAGAGTTGTGTAATGATGAATTGTCACTAGAGTTGTGTGATGGTAAACTGTCTTGGCTTGGTGTTGGTGATGGAATAGGCAATGGTGAGCTTGCTTGTATGTGTACAGAGTCAGATGAATGATATAAGGGAATATCCCCCACCACTAGAATCATTTTGTGTAAAGTCTAAAGTATTACTAACATGACATGAAACATCATCATAGAAGGAAAATGGAATAGAAGAAGAAGTTGAAAGTTATGCTTATTAATAGAAAAGGGAAAAACTGACTCACAAAAGATAACATCCCTAGAAATATGTACTTTTCTTGTAGCCAAACTCAGGACTTTCTACACCTTAGTAGCATAGGATATCCAATGAATACATGGGGAGAAGTTCTTGGTTCAAACTTGTCTCTGTGTGGTTTAGGTAAGGTGAGATAGCAAAGGCAACCAAAGCTTTTCATGTGAGAGTATGTGGTGTTTGCTTGTGTAGTAGTTCAAAAGCACACTTGTTTTTAAGAATGACAGAAGGTAATCTATTTATTATATAGGTGGCTATGAGTATACACTTTCCCCAGTATTTTAAAGGAAGTTTGGATTGGAAAAGTAGAGGGCTTACTGTTTCAAGCAGATATTTGTGTTTTCTTTCTACTATCCCATTTTATTTTGGGGGTATAGGGACATGTTTTCTGATGGATAATGCCTTTGGCTTGAAAAAATATGGTTGCTTCATGGCTTGTAAATTCCAGACCATTGTCTGATCTTATGATTTATAGAGTGGTTCTAAACTGGGTTTCAATCATTTGTACAAATGTTTTAAGAACATGTAAAGCATTGCTCTTACAACTGAGCAAATATGTCCAAGTAGACCTGCTATAGTCATTTGCTATTGTAAGAAAATATTTGTAATTGTTATAGGTGGGTACATGAAAGGGACCTATAGGTTAATGTGGACAAGTTCAAATATTTCTTTTCTAGTTGTTGTTATGGTGGGGAATGGCAACCTTGCTTGTTTTGCCATAGGACATATGTGACACAAAAAGGGTTGTTTGGCAGAAACGTTAATGGGAATTGATGATATCCCTTTCATCTTGCTAAAGGGTATATGCCCAAGTCTGTAGTGCCACAATTGCTCCATATTATTTCTAGAAGACACATAATTATGAACATTGTTTGTATTATTATGAAATAAATTATGTACATCAAGGGAGGTAAGGGAATAGGAATGACCATGTGAATGATCATGACAGTGTTATTTGCTCAAATCAGTAGAATTGAAATGACAACAAGTAGTAGTGATCTGAGTGAACAATGGTCCAGTTGCACATTTGTTCTTCTTCAAGCAAACTGAGCACATGAAGTACAACCCATCATGCACATTACCAATCTCCAGAGACCTCTTTATTGAAGGGCCCTGCAGAAGGCAAAGTGTTTCAGAAAAAGATGTGATAGATTTGAGATGTCTAGTTAAAGAACTAATAGAGACTAGATTGAATTTAAAAGAAGGAATGAACAAGACTTTATACAAAATGATTCTAGGGGTCAGAGTTACACTTTCTACTTCAGTCACCTTAACTCTATACCCATTAGGCAATTTCACCAGTAAGGGATAAGGTAGAGTTATAATATTGGTCAGGTGTTTCTTGCTAAAGGTCATATGATGTGAGGCTCCTGAGTCTAAAATCCAAGTGTTAACATTTGTTTTGAAGCATCCACAAGTCAATTTATCAAAGTCTATAGAGAAGGTGCAAGCAACAATACCTGCAAAATTGACTACTCCTGAAATGTTCTGATGCTCCTCTCCATCACTGTTTTGGAAGTGTTGAATAAAGATGATCAGTTGCTCATATTGTACTTTGCTCAAAGTTACTCCTTGATCATCATTGTGTCCACTAGTTTTCCCTTCTTTTGTAGACTTCACCTCATCATCAACTCCATGCACATTTGAAGCTACTCCCTTTCCTTTGTTAAACATGTTGTTCTGATTATAGTTTCTTTGGTTGTAGTTGTTGGTATTGTTGGTGTTTTGACTGTATCACTGGTTCCTGTTATTGTAGTTGCCTTGATTGTTTGCATTGAAGTTGTTTCTCTAAAAAAATTGGTTTCTTGAATTGTTTTAATTTGGATATTCATGGATTTTGTAACAATTGTCTCTAGTATGCCCTAGCCTCTTGCAGAAATCACAATACAACTTGGATCTGTTTCCTGAGGAACTGGTGCTTCCTATGTGATAATTGTTTGGTGTGTAGTTTGTTCTAAAGTTCATAGATCCTGAGGTACTAGCATTATTCACATTTAGGGAGGTGGATTCAGCATAGGCCTGACTGCTAGGCCTGATCTCCCTTTGTTTTTCTTCCTGCACTAGAATTGCAAATGTATGTCCCATGGATGGCAAGGGGTTCATCATGAGTATGCTACCCCTTATGACTGTATACACCTCATTAAGCCCCATAAAAAACTGAATTAGGCGTCTATCCTGCTCAGCCTTGTACATTAATTTTTTTCCTCCATAATTACATTGATAACTACATTGATGTCTTGCTGACAAATTACTTATTTCCTCCCAGAATTTCTTCATATGAGTGTAATAATCAGTTACATCCAAAACTCCTTGACTTAGGTCACTGGTTTCCTTTTGTATTTGGTACAATTTTGCCCCATTAGTTTGATCGTATCTATCCTCCAATTCCTTCTAAAATATCGATGGATGCACATATAGAGGACTACTTACATCAATAGTATTCATCGTGTTGTTCACCTCAACTGGAATTTCTCCATTTTCTTGGATTTGTTCTTCAATCGCCATTTCAGCTAGGGCTATCAAAAACTTCAGTAAATGAATTGTAAATCTTAAAAAAATTGTCGTAATCAGTTGAACAATCGCAATCGAATGTTCGAGAAGTGCGATTATCAATTGCAATCCAATTTCAGATGAATTTGTAAAATTGTGACTTTGATTCGTGAACAATTCTCGAAGATTAACGCCTTCGCTCTGATACCATCACAAACTGGATAGGATCAACTTCATTAATGGAGTTCATCTTTCATCGGAAGCTCAAGTGTTTCCCTACAATGGTGAGAAACCAACACGCAGTGCTCGTCAAGAAGAAATGGAGAGAATATGATTTGGGAAAAATGAAAACTGAATCTCATTTCCTTCTCTGATCAAGTATATATACACAATGCAATTAACTACTCTAATGATCAAAATATCTAAGCTAACCAACACACTAATTAAGTGATTAGATTTTCAGATTTTTCCATACTCCCAACCAGCTAAAGTATTGCAACTGAGCATGAATAAGCCTTACCATCATTTCATTCTTTACTTACATCAAACAATTTAAACAGTCAATGTTCATACTACAATAAAAGTTGATATGAAACTGAAGTTAGACAACAACATTTGATTCCTTTAAGTCCAACTTGTATGTGCTAAAAGACTGAACAAGAACTTTAAGGAGAATCCACTGCATGCATGTAATTACATGAACGAACAATCTGTAAATGATGAGGACTTTCTCCTACTAGTCGAAATCATCAAAATCATAGAGGTAACCAAATGCTATTTATAAGAAAGTAGGTGTCGTGTGGCGGATTTAAATCCTTGGAGAGCTTCATTCTTGCGCCGTTCAATTTCCGTCAACACTTCTCTAGCTGCCTCCTTTTGTGTACCAAGCATTTCTACCTCAGCTTGTGCAATCTTATGGGCTTCTTTATATTCTTGCTCATCATCTTTCAAGCACTTCTCATGTTATTCAATATAAGCAACCTCTCGTTCCAATCTTCGAATCAGCTCTCTTGCATCTTCTATTTGCCTCTTCGAAGGTTCCTTTTTCTCCTTGTCCATTCTGTTTTGCTTGAGTATTTTTCATCTCCTCTTCAATATCATCCGCACGAACAACAACGTCCTCATATTTTTTCTCCAATTCTGAAACAGACAACATATCTAGTTTATCTAGTTTTCTCTCAGCAATGAGTAAATCATATTTGTAAGCAATGAAGTCCTTGAAATCTTTGTAAAATGAACCATAATCAGAATCAAACCAATTCAACGTGGTGTTCACCACGATTGGCTAAAGTAACCAATGCATCCACACTAGTACTCGTCCCAGAAGTAAGCTCAGACACCAACAGACTTGACTTCATCAGTAATCACTTTCTTTGATTTTTCAAGCATTTGGGAAGAATATCCTGTACTAGTAAGTGTTTGTGTTTCTTTTGCTGGATTAAGTCTTGCTAAAGAATTTATCTTTAACTTTATCTCTCTCTCTGTTCTTCCTCTTCATCACAAGGAATTAGCAAAGGCGTATCAATGGTTGACCCCAATGGTGGCATAGGAGGTGGGGGAACTAGCTCTGGCTCATTTGTGCTCGTTGAAACTCGCAAAGGAATCTCTCCATTTGATCCTGTTGGTGGCACATGAGGTGGGGGAACTAGCTCTGGAGCAAATGTGCTCGTCGAAAGTCGGGAAGGAGTATTTCCATTTGATCTTGTTGGTGGCACAGGAGGTGAGGGAACTGCTGGAGCTTGTGTTGAAGCTGTCACATTACAATATCAACAGTTTAGTTTTAAGATGTCAGAAGAAACAATGTTAAACACTGTTGGAGGATTTTTCAAATGGATCTCCCAATGGTCCAATAATCCTACTACATTATTAGTAATTTTTTCTGTTGCTTAATTTCAAAGTTGAATTTTAAGTATTCAAATTAGCAGTTAGTTGGTTCAGAAATTGAACAGTTATCTCTGTTTAAATTTCAACAGTTGTGTAACCAACTGATATGTCTCTTCAGAATACACATGTTCCTGTCTATAAATAGACTGTCAAGTAACAGGAAAAGATATAAGATCTTCTTTTCCTTCTCCAGATCTCTTATACTTATTTGCTGCAGAAAATATTTATAAGTTAGACAAATTTTGATTTTCTTTTGAGTGACGTGTGATTCGATTTGTTTGTGCAAAGACAGATTCGAATAAATAGTTTCATTGTATCCTAGAGGAAATTTGCAATCCCCTTTGCATACCTTGTGGTGGGGGCAAATATTCCTTAAGGAAAGTGGCATTGCTACACGCCTTGAAGCCATTCTACAGATTTTTATTCTAACCCCCAGTATTATTTTCTAACAATCTTAATAGTTTGTGTTACTGCAATGGCTTCAATCAAGGAAATGTCAACCAACATTGTGAAACTTGATCGGTTTGAAGGAGGAAATTTTATCCGGTGGCAAAAGAAGATGCACTTCCTCTTAGCCACGCTCAAAGTCGTCTATGTGCTGACCCAAGAGAAGCCTGCCGAAAATGATAATGAGTCACTGAAAGCAGTTCGTACAAGGCAGAAATGGGAAAATGATGACTACATTTGCAGAGGCACATCCTCAACGGAATGTCTGATGCGTTGTTCGATGTTTATCAGAATGTTGCCACTGCAAAAGAGCTTTGGGACAAATTGGAGGCCAGATACATGACTGAAGATGCAAGCAGCAAGAAATTTCTGGTGCCGTTTTAACAATTATAAAATGGTCGATAATCGTTCTGTTATGGAACAATTGCATGAACTTAATCGTATACTAACAAGTTTTGAGCAAAATAAGTTGAAGATGGATGAAACCGTCATTGTGTCCTCCATTATTGATAAACTTCCTCCGTCATGGAAAGATGTCAAGAAAAATCTTAAGCACAAGAAAGAGGATATCTCTCTTGAGGAACTTGAAAATCACCTTCGAATTGAAGAGGATTATCACAAGCAAGAGGAAGTGAATTCTGAAGTCTCCAAGGTCCACATGGTGGAGGATGGACGCTCAAGCAAAGGACCAAATGACCACCACAATAACCAAAACAACAAAGGCAAGCAGCAGCAATCTCTGAAACCAAAAGGCCAGAACTTCAAGAATAAAAAGAAGAAGGATCCTTGCTTCCATTGTGCAAAATTTAGACATCTCAAAGCAGAATGTCGCAATCTAAAAAGGTATCAAAATTCAAATGAAAACCAGAATAGAAATCAGAATCAAAACCAGAGTGGTCAAGCCCAAAACAAGTTTGTGGCTATGATTTCTGAAGTGAATCTGGTTCAAGATGATGGTGCATGGTGGATTGATTCTGGGGCTACCAAGCATGTGTGCAAGGATAAGAGTCTCTTTAAGACACTAGAGCCTGCCAAAGATGGAAGTGTATTGTTCATGGGAAACGCTGCAACGACTGAAGTGAAAGGCAAAGGAACGGTGGAACTTGAGTTCACTCCGGGGAAATCGCTTGTTCTAAATGATGTTTATTATGTACCATAAGTTAGGAAAAATCTTGTATCTGGTGGTTTGCTTAACAAGTTCAGCTTCAAACTTGTCTTTGAGACCGATAACTTTGTGTTGTCTAAGGGTGGAACCTTTGTACGCAAAGGCTATTTGTACGAGGGCATGTTCAAGCTCAACCTTAATAATAATATGAATGTTTCTGCTTATATTGCTGAGTCTACTTTTGATTTATGGCATAATCGTTTAGGGCATATTAATTTTAGAAGAATGCATGATATGATTAAGTTAGCATTACTTCTTGTTCTTGATAGTCATCATGATAAGTGCAAAACTTGCATGGTTACAAAGATCACTAGAAATTCATTTCCTAAAGTAGATAGAAGTTCTAATATATTAGACTTAATTCACAGTTATGTATGTGACTTGCATAGCACTCCCACCATAGGAGGAAAAAAGTATATGCAACTTTCATTGATGATTATTCAAGATTCTGTTATGTTTATTTATTGCATTCTAAAGATGAAGTTATGGATAAATTTAGATTATATAAATCTGAAGTAGAACTACATTGTGAATCTTTTATTAAATGCTTGAGAAGTGATAGAGGAGGCGAATATTATGATCCAAAGTATTTTGAGTCAACTGGGATAATACATCAAACTACTGCACCTTATACTCCACAACAAAATGGAGTGGCAGAACATAAGAATAGAGTATTAACTGAAATGGTAAATGCAATGCTTTCTAATTCTTGTTTGTCACAAGGATTTTGGGGCGAAGCTTTGTTAACAGCTTGTCATATATTGAATATGTCCCAAATAAGAGGAGTAAAACTACTCCATATGAATTATGGAATAAAAGGAAACCAAACCTTAAGTTTGGAGCTGTAGAGCCATAGTAGGGGTACCTAAACCCAAAAAGAGAAAGTTGGGCGGAAAAGGAATTGAATGTACATTTTTAGGCTATGCACACCATAGCAAGGCATATAGTTACATGGTTATAGAATCTAATGATTTAATTTCTGTAAATACAGCAATTGAATCAAGGGATGCTATATTTGATGAAACGAGGTTTAATTCAATTCCTAGACCCAAAGATAAATCTCTTAATGTTTCAAAAAATGAGTTGACAAATGATGCTCAAGAAGAAGTTGTTGAACTTCGGAAAAGTAAAAGAGTTAGGAAAGCAAAGGACTATGGTCCTGATTTCTTTATGTACTTATTAGAAGGAACAAGAGAAAATAAAAAGACGCATTTACCTTATTGCTTTAGTACAGAAAATGATCCATCAACTTTTGTTGAAGCAATGAAGTCTCAAGATTCTGCTTTTTGGAAAGAAGTGATACAAGATGAGATGGACTAAATTATAGGAAATAAAATTCGGAAATTAGTCTACCTCCCACCGGGTTCCAAGCCAATAGGCTGCAAATGGATTTTCAAAAAAAAAATGAAAGTAGATGGAACCACTGATAAATTTAAAGCAAGGTTAGTAGCAAAAGGTTTTACACAAAATGAAGGTATTGATTATTTCGATACATATGCTCATGTGGCTAGAATTTCTACTATAAGGTTGCTTATTGCTTTTGCATCAATTCACAATTTAGTAATTCACCAAATGGATGTAAAAACTGCATTCTTAAATGGTGAATTAGATGAATAAGTGTATATGGAACAACCTGAAGGTTTTGTAGTTCTTGGACACGAAAAGAAAGTATGTAAGCTTGTTAAATCTTTATACGGATTAAAACAAGCACCAAAACAATGGCATCAAAAATTTGATGAAGTTGTTTTGTCTAATGGTTTTAACATCAATGAGTCTGATAAATGTGTTTATAGCAAATTTATTGGAGGAAAAGGTGTCATCATATGCTTATATGTAGATGACATGTTAATATTTGGTACGGACTTGGAGCAAATTACTAATACCAAGAAGTTATTGTCAAACAATTTTGACATGAAAGATATGAGTGTGGATGATGTTATTCTTGGAATAAGAATAATTAGATATATTGAGAAAATACTCAAGAAGTTTGGAAAATCTGATTGTATACCGGTTTCTACACATGGATCCAAGTTTAAAATTAATGTCAAATAAAGATAGACCTGTTGCACAATTAGATTATGCAAGAGTCATTGGGTGCTTAATGTATGCCATGACAAGTACACGACCAGATATTGCGTTTGATGTCGGCAAGTTAAGTAGATACACAAGTAATCCAAGTAAATTGCATTGGTATGCAATTTATAGAGTATTGAAATACCTGAAGAAAACAATTGATTTTGGAATTTGTTATTCAGGTTTTCCTTCTACTTTGGAAGGATATTCTGATGCTAGTTGGATTTCAGATAGAGTAGATCATGCATCTACAAGTGGTTGGATTTTTATGCTAGGTGGAGGTGCAGTTTCTTGGGGTTCCAAGAAACAAACATGTATAACTGATTCCACTATGGCATCTAAATTTATTGCTTTAGCCTCGGCAAGCAAAGAAGCGGAATGGTTAAGAGATTTACTCTACGACATCCCACTATGGACAAAGCCAATATCACCAATTTCAATCCATTGTGATAGTCAAGCCACTTTGTCAAAGGCATATAGTCAAGTATTTAATGGAAAGTCTAGACACATTGGTGTTAGACATAGTTATGTGAGACAACTCATAACTGATGGAGTGATCACTGTAGATTTTGTAAGGTCAGGTCAAATCTTGCCGATCTTCTAACAAAAGGTCTCGCAAGAGAAATGGTGTTTAAAACAACAAAAGGGATGGATCTGAAGCCTATAAATAATTAAATCACCAATGGTGGAAGCTCAACTCAACACTTATTGCAACTTCAAGTCTTGAGTTCAATGAGTCAAAGTACGTCATATGGATGATTGTGAGCACTTAAATAAAGTAAGCATCCTAAGTGAAAGTGCTTAATACCCGTGACAAAATAAAGAAGGGCGAGCTTAAGGCTCTTAATAGACCTATATTCAAAATGGTAAAAGTACTAAATTTCGGGAGTACTTGTAGTAGGGTCTACCTATGTGAGTGAGAAGTGCAGCCGCTTCTAGGAGTTGAAGGCTTGACTCTAACAGCGCTCATGAAAGGATACTTACACATGCCTATATGTGTAAACTACTAAAGGCACTCATTGGAATATGGAGCTCTATGTGTGACTTGTACCTAACTAGTCAAAAAGAATTACTGGTTCAAAGCTAGTCTACCAATCAATTCTAATTAGCATCAATACATTTCAATAAGTGAAAGTTCAAATCGAATCGATACTTTCATTTATGCGTAGGATATTTTCAAATGGATCTCACAACGGTCCAATAATCCTACTACATTATTAGTAATTTTTTCTGTTGCTTAATTTCAAAGTTGAATTTAAGTATTCAAATTAGCAGTTAGTTGGTTCAGAAATTGAACAGTTAACCAACTGATGTGTCTCTTCAGAATAGACATGCTCCTGTCTATAAATAGACTGTCAAGTAACAGGAAAAGATATAAGATCTTCTTCTCCTTCTCCAAATCTCTTATACTTATTTGCTGCAGAAAATATTTATAAGTTAGACAAATTCTGGTTTTCTTTTGAGTGACGTGTGATTCGATTTGTTTGTGCAAAGACAGATTCGAATAAAGAGTTTCATTGTATCCTAGAGGAAATTCGCAATCCCCTTTGCATACCTTGTGGTGGGGGCAAATATTCCTTAAGGAAAGTGGCATTGCTACACGCCTTGAAGCTATTCTGCAGATTTTTATTCTAACCCCCAGTATTATTTTCTAACAAACACTTTCTTGAAGAAACTGATAAGCATCCATGTAAAGGAAATGTGAAAGAAGTGAAAGGTGGAGGAGAAATCTTGCTTTCATTTCAATTTATTTTTTTTCAAGTTTTTGGTCTCTTTTTCAATCAAAGTTTTCTACACTTCACTCTCCTTATGCAACAATTGGTTAGAAGGAAAACACACTGGAGTTCCAAACCTGTAACAACACCTCATGCACGGGATTATGGAAGAGTATCAGGGCCCAATGGGAGGATTTCTCATCTAATACATCTTTCCAAATGTATTAGAGCATCTTTGAAAACTAAAGCTATAATAATCTTCTTTTTTTGTGTGTAAGAAACTGGAACATAACATCAGAAAGCATAGAACAACAACTGATAACTTACTCTATCCACAGTTAAACAAACACCAAATTTCATACACTTATCCAGAGAAAAGAAAACACCAATTTTTCAAACATTAGAGATTATTTTCATAGTTGATAAATGCCATTATTTTATTTTACATAAGCAAGCATACAGATTGGACATCTTAATAAAATTGTGATCTTTCTGCAAAGACCCGGGGAAACATTAACGGTTTCTAATTTTCCCCGAGGGAAAGTGGAAAATAGCCGATTCCAACTGATCCAAGATGGGTAGGTGGTTTGTCAGATTGATTAGAGAGGAAACTCACTGGAGTTCCAAACCTGTAACAACACCTCATGACACTGGATTATGGAAAAGTATCAGGGCCCTATTGGAGGATTTCTCATCTCATACATCTTTCCAAATGGAGAATGGGGCTAACATAAAGTTTTGGAAGGACACATGGTTAGGGAACTTTCCACTTAAGAAAATATTCCCCAACATATTTCTCATTGCAGCCAACCAAGATTCCTTCATTGCACAAAACAGAGAGAACAACACTTGGAGTCCTACCTTGAAAAGGCATCTTCTTGATGCCTTTGATATTTCACTTACTTCATCACCAAAAAAAAAAGGAAACCTTAATGCAAATCACACACACAGAACCAGCTACCAATAGAGCCTATTCAAGAATTTACTAAAAAATTAGGTTTGTTTTTTTAATGCAGAAATACATGATACAACTTTAATACAACCCAAATGCCAAGAAAGTACTACTATAATATGTTGAGTTGTGGAGCCTAATTTATCGCCGACACTATGAAGACCTTACGCAGAGCGTGGAACGCTGATCGACATTTGTATTATGTTCGCCCTAGTTTTCGCTATATATAGACTAGGGCGCCGTTTTCTTTCTGGGTCAAGCAAGAGAAAAAGGTGAGCAAGAGAGAATTGTAAACACAAACTCACTACTTTGATTATAGTGAAATCTGCAGCGGCAAAGTGGATGTAGCTCTCGTATTGAGAGTGAACATCCACTATAAATCTGTGTGTTATTTGTTCTTCGCTTATTTACTGTTTTCTGATTAGGTCGGATTTGAGACTCAAATCCTAACAACTGGTATCAGAGCGACAGGTTGTGTTGCGATTCAGAAAACGATGGGAGGCGAAGATGGTTCGGCGCACGTCATCGGGAAATTCGATGGTACGGATTTTGCGTTTTGGATAATGCAGATTGAAGATTATTTATACGGCAGAAAGCTTCATCAACCGCTGAGTCCGAAGCCAAATGAGATGAATGATGCAAAGTGGAATCTCCTTGACATACAGGTTCTGGGAGTCATTCGATTGACGTTGTCGAAGAACGTTGCTCACAACGTGGCGAAGGGGAAGACCACTACTGGCATGATGAAGGTTCTATCCGACATGTATGAAAAACCTTCGGCAAACAATAAGGTATTTTTCATGAAGAAACTCTTTCATCTAAAGATGGAGGAAAGTGCTCTTGTTGCAATGCACGTGAATGAATTCAACACGATTAACAATCAATTGTCATCTGTTGCAATCGAGTTTGACGATGAAGTGCAAGCCCTAATTTTGCTGGTGTCTACCGAATAGCTGGGAGCCTATGAGAGCAGCGGTTAGTAATTCTGTTGGCAGTGCTAAATTGAAATTCAACGATGTTAGAGATTGTATCCTTGTTGTGGAGGTTCGCAGGATAGATTCTGGTGAGGCATCGACGAGTTCTGCTTTGAATGTTGAGAACAGAGGCAGAAATTATGACAGAAACTACAACCGAAATAAGGGCAAGTCGAAGTCAAGGAATGGCAGGAGTCAATCCAGATCCGGGCGAACACTTGAGTGTTGAAACTGTGGGAAATCGGGTCACATCAAGAAGAATTGCAGGGCACCGAAGAAGGAGGAAAACAAGGGGGTGGAGTCAATGATGCCACTGAAGACATTGGTGATGCGCTATTGTTGTATGTTGACAGCCCGATCGACTCTTGGGTGCTTGACTCAGGAGCGTCTTTCCACACCACCCCACATCGTGATATAATGATGAATGACGTTGCTGGAAATCGCGGGAAAGTTTATTTGGCAGATGGTAAGCCTTTAGACGTTGTTGGTATTAGAGACATTAATTTGAAGATGTCAAATGGACACGTGTGGAAGATCGCAAAGGTCAGACATGTGCCGAAGCTGATGCATAATCTGATCTCAGCGAGTCAGCTTGATGATGAGGGGCATGATATTAACTTTGGTAATGGGTCCTGGAAGGTGACGAAGGGTGCTATGGTGATTGGTCGAGGTAAGAAAACGGGTACTCTTTATATGACGACGAGTTGTCGTGATACAGTTATTGTTGTTGACAACACCAAGGAGACAGAGTTGTGGCATTGCAGGCTGGCGCATATGAGCGAGAAAGGGATGAAGCTTCTGGTGACTAACGGCATAATTCCGGAGCTGAAGTCGGTGAATCATCATATGTGTGAGAGTTGCATTCTCGGAAAACAAAAGCGAGTAAGTTTTTCAAATGCAGGTAGAGAATTGAAAGTTGAGAAGCTTGAATTGGTGCACACTGATGTACCTGCTACTGTCCCCTCACTCGGAGGATCACATAACTACGTGACCTTCATTGATGATTCAATCAGGAACTTATGGGTCTATTTTATGAAAAATAAATCTGGCGTGTTCACTGTCTTCAAAAGGTGGAAAGTCATGGTCAAGAATGAGACAAATCTCAAGTTGAGGAGCCTGAGGTCCGACAACAGTAGAATACATTGATGGTGACTTCAAACAGTATTGTGTTGATAATGGGATCAAGATAGTGAAGACTATTACTGGAACACCCAACAAAATGGAATAGCAATAGAAGAAAGGATGAATCGAACATTGAACGAGCGTGCACGAAGCATAAGAATACACGCTAGACTGCCCAAGACATTTTGGGCAGATGCAATCAATATCGCAGCCTTATTGATTAATAGAGGACCGTATGTTCCTTTGGGTTTCAGAATTTCAGAAGAGGCTTGGAGTGGAAAAAGGTAAATCTTTCTTTTCTGAAAGTGTTTGGTTGCTTATCCTATGTTCATATTGATGCTACTGCTAGAAGTAAACTTGATCCGAAATCTAAAAAGTGTTATTTTATTGGCTATGGTGACACCGAGTTTGGTTATCGATTCTGGGATGACCAAAATCAGAAGATCATCCGAAGCATGGACGTCGTCTTCAATGAAGAGGTGTTGTACAAGGACAAGTTGCAGGAGAGTTCAGAAAGCAAAGTCTCTAAGAACAAGGAATCGGAAACAGTTGATTTGAGAGACTTCTCGGCACCCGAGCTACAGTAATACAGGCAGAGGAACAAGCAGCACAAGAAGAAGGCCGACAATCCAGTGATGGCGAGGTTGATGAAAATACTGATTTTGAAACAAATCAGTGGACGCCGATCATAGAATTACGTAGATCATCCAGGATCAGTACACCGGTTCACAGGTTCTCTCTGTTTCTCAACTACATTCTGCTCACTGACAGAGAGGAGCCGGAATGTTACGAAAAAGTGATGCAACATGAATCGATCAAGTGGGAGCTGTCAATGAAAGATGAGATGGACTCACTATTGTCAAATCATACATGGGAGTTAGCTAAGTTACCAGAGGAGAAGAATGGGTCTACCGGATAAAGGAAGAACACGATGGAAGTAAGCGCTATAAAGTGAGGCTGGTTGTGAAGGGATTTCAACAGAAAGAATGCACTGACTACACAGAGATCTTCTCTCTCGTAGTCAAGTTGGTGACAATCAAAACTGTTCTTGGGCTGATAGCAAAGGAATATCTGCATCTTCAACAGATGGACGTGAAAACTGCTTTTCTTCACGGTGACTTAGAGGAGGAAATCTACATGAAGCAACCTGAGGGATTTGAGGTTACGGGGAAAGAGAAGCTGGTGTGCAAGCTTCAAAAGAGCCTGTACGGACTGAAACAATCTCCAAGACAGTGGTATAAGAAGTTTGACAGCTTTATGAAGAAAGCTGAATTCTTAAGGTGCGAGAAGAATCATTGTTGTTACTTCAAGAGATTTGAATACTCCTACATGATGCTGCTCCTTTATGTTGACGACATGGTGATCGTAGGAGCAGACCTACATGATTGATAGGCTGAAGAAGAAGTTGTCAGAAGAATTTGCAATGAAGGACCTGGGAGCCGCAAAGCAAATCCTCGGGATGAGAATCATCAGAAGTAATGAGGGCCTCAAGCTCTCACAAGAAGAATACGTGAAGAAGGTTCTCAAGAAGTTCAACATGGATGATGCCAAGCCAGTCAGTACTCCCTTGGCTGGACACTTTCGTTTGTCAAAGGATCAGTCGCCTGTGACCGAGGACGAGATGGAGCTTATGGACAAGGTACCTTATGCCTCTGTGATTGGCAGTCTTATGTATGCGATGGTATGTACAAGGCCAGACATTGCACATGCAGTGGGAGTTGTTAGCAGGTTTATGAGCAATCTGAAAAAGCAACACTAGGAGGCTGTGAAGTGGATTTTCAGGTATCTGAAGGGCAGCTCAAGTTCGGCGTTGTGTTTCCGGAAGTCAAAGACAGGATTGCAGGGATATGTTGATGCTGACAATGGTGGTGATGTTGATAGCAGAAAGAGCACATCCGGGTATGTTTACACCTTCGGAGGTACTGCGATTTGCTGGGTGTCAAAGTTGCAGAAAGTAGCTCTCTCTAGCTATGAGGTTGAGTACGTTGTTGTGACGAGGCCACGAAGGAGATGATGTGGCTACAATCTTTTCGGACGGAATTGGATCAGGACCACGATGGGAGTGTGCTATATTGTGATAGCCAGTGTCATTCATTTGGCAAAGAACCCAGTCTACCATGCCCGCACGAAGCACATACAAATTCTAGTACCATTTCATCAAATCAGCTTTGGAAGATGGAGTATTAGTGCTTGAGAAGATCCCAGTGAGTCAGAATCCAACAGACATGCTGACGAAGGCCGTGCCGAATGATAAACTGAAGTTGTGTGCAACTTCAGTTGGACTTCTTGGATGAGGAACGGAGTCGACGCTGCAGATGGAGACAGATGATTGAAATTAGTCTCCAAGTGGAAATCTGTTGAGTTGTGGAGCCCAATTTATCGCCGATACTATAAAGACCTTACGCAGAGCATGGAACGCTTATAATGTAAGGTTATTTAGTGGAGGTATTTTGGAAATTTCGGGCTTGTATTATATTCGCCCTAGTTTTTGCTATATATAGACTGGGGCGCCGTTTTCTTTCTAGGTTGAGCAAGAGAAAAAGGTGAGCAAGAGAGAATTGTAAACACAAACTCCCTACTTTGATTATAGTGAAATTTGCAGCGGCAAAGTGGACGTAGCTCTCGCATTGAGGGTGAACCACTATAAATCTGTGTGTTATTTGTTCATCGCTTATTTACTATTTTCTGATTAGGTCGGATTTGGGACTCGCATTGAAAAGGCATCTTCTTGATGCCTTTGATATTTCACTTACTTCATCACCAAAAAAAAAAGGAAATCTTAATGCAAATCACACACAGAACCAACTACCAATAGAGCCTATTCAAGAATTTACTAAAAAACTAGGTTTGTTTTTTGAATGCAGAAATACATGATACAACTTTAATACAATCCAAATGCCAAGAAAGTACTACTATAGTCTGTTGAGTTGTGGAGCCTAATTCATCGCCGAGACTATGAAGACCTTACGCAGAGCGTGAAACTCTGATCGACACTTGTATTATGTTCGCCCTAGTTTTCGCTATATATAGACTGGGGCATTGTTTTCTTTCTGGGTAGAGCAAGAGAAAAGGTGAGCAAGAGAGAATTGTAAACACAAACTCCCTACTTTGATTATAGTGAAATCTGCAACGGCAAAGTGGACGTAGCTATCGCATTGAGAGTGAACCACTATAAATCTGTGTGTTATTTATTCTTCGCTTATTTACTATTTTCTGACTAGGTCGGATTTGAGACTCAAATCCTAACATAATCTTGTAAAGATTTCAACTTTTTGATATTTCACTGAAACAACAACAAAATGGAGGGCAACCCCACAGCTAGCACAAAATGTTAAATATCCTCTTGAAGAAACTGAAAAACATCCAACAACAGCAACAACAACATATACCCAGTGTGGTCACACAAGTGGGTCTGAGGAGGGTAGGATACGCATAACTTACTACTACTTTGTGGGGTAGAGAGGTTCCCTCTCAAAAGAAAAAACTGAAAAACATGCATGTAAAGGAAATTTGATTTTTAATTTGTTTCAAGTTTTGGTCTTTTTTTAATGAATTTTTTGCTACATTTATCAATATATTAGAAGGGAAAAACTTACTGGAAATCCCACAGATTTTTTTTGTACTTCCTTTTTTTCTGATTGGGATACCACCCTTGGAGTGTTGAAGATAACATAGCTGGTTGTTGTCTTGGAGCTAAGCTTGACCTTGTTTCTACTATTTTTCTTTCAAAGTTGTGTTCTTTTCAATGGAGTTTTGAATATTTGGTCTTCAAGAATTCAAAAACTAGAATGAAGTGATATGAGCTCTGTGACAAGCTTAAGGTAGTGACAGGAAAAAGGGTCTTTTTTTTGCCACTTGAGGCAAGATTCCTATGAGAATTAAAAAATGCTAGCATACATTTTTTCCTTTTTGTACTATTCTTTGAGAAGAATAGCTTTTGAATTACTAAGGGGTCGTTTGGTATAACAATAATATTGAATAGAGTGTATTAATAATGTTGAAATTAGTTATGTTAGTATTAGGTATGTTGAAATTATTTTTTATTTACTAGTTGGTTTGATGTATTAGAAATAATATGCATTGCATAATTTCTATTAAAAAATGAGTTTTTTTTTATAAAAATACCCTTCGTACTATACAATGTATGAGATTTCAGGGGTAATTATGTCTTTAACTATATTTATGCATGTAAGTATTAAAAATCCTTGTATTATCATGGTTTTCCATGTATTTGTTATACATAAGATAATACCAAATAAAGTGTATAACTAATGTATTAATTATACATAAGTTAAAAAAGGATACCAAACAAGATATCAATAATACGCAAAGTTAATGCATGTATTATTTTCTTTACTGCATCCTACCAAACGACCCCTAACGATTTTTATTACTCCACCACCCGTTTAATGCATTAGAAGTGCAGAGAAAGGGACAATGGAAAAGAAAAGGAAAATGACAATTTTTTTGTAATAATGAATATAGATAAAAGAAAATACTTATGTACTCATCAATTCTATTATAAATTTTCAAAGTAAATTAAATGTTCCTAGTCTCCCAAGTTGGGACTAGGTGTTTGAGTTAAAAAAAATAGTTGATGCACTTGAATACAGTGTGAAACATCCCTACTTTACGTGTGTCAAACAGTTGAAATTAATTGAATATGTTGGTGATGTTTATTTGTTGATAAACGATTTTCACTATATAAACTTAAATTAGTTAACTTGCAAATGTATGTGCAGACAAATATTTTAAGAAATTGCGAAATATAGCCATTAACTTTGTCACCTATTCATGATCAGAAGGGAAGCGAACAAAAAATGGCAAAAAGCTCAAAAAATGAGGATCTATTGAATAAATAAAATAGAGGGCAAAAGCGTATTTACACATCAATTAACTATTTTTGCACAAAAATAAAAGGGGACAAGGTCTCAAAATGTTGCGTTTACGATCTACTCGTCTATAAGGTTTCCTATTTTTCCAGAACAAATGTTCAATATTACTAGTATTTCTTGATACATCACCAGCAGCATCCACTCTCTCCCATTTGGATTTTCTTGATGTCCTTGATTCTCTGTGTCGCGGAGAAGGTGTTTGAGGTACCTCGTGTTTGCCACCGACGACCCTGCATTTCAAACAAGCAGTCAGAAACATATATCGCGACGAATCTTAGCATTAGTATGAGTTCGTTGACCATATAAGAACAATTCATCCCGATGAATACTTTCTATATTTGTTCTATAGTGGGAGGCATGCAGAGGTGGACCTTAACCCCTATAGGTTTGATTATGGATTTCTATGTTGCTCAGACTCTTAAAAAATTTCATCGGTGTGTATCGGATCCTTCAAAAATAGTGCATTTTCTTAGGATCCGACACGGGTGCAGCATCATTTTGGAAAGTCTGAGCAACATAGATGGATTCTAGCTGAACCCACCATTTCACTTGCACCACATATGTATATGCAGAAAATTTTGAAATATATTGAAAATATTAAATTTTGAACCCATATTTTAAAGCACTCGGAACATTTGAACCTATTAAGTTTAAATCCTAGATCCGCCTGTGGATGCATGATTTTCTTTTGCTTTCCAAGAACACCAATGAATCATTTACTTCAAGCAATTACTCGTTAGCAACGAGAAAAGAGAAAATGCTCACTGTTCTTCGCCGCTTGTTGACACTGATGCAAAATCCTCTCCGTCCATGCAACAACATGCAGGGCAGATGTAGATCTTTGGCAGTGAGGATAACTTGATGCAATCAAAATGATACCATTCATCACATTTATCACAAGCAATCATCAGTCTCTTATCATAAGGTCTCCAACAAATGCAATAAAGCATACTCCGATCCCTTAATAGCTGCATGTTTCAAAAATATAGCCTAATTAAATATGAATGACTACGCTTAACTTTCATCTTAACAAGAAAAGCTCTTTTAACATTTTACCTTAAGCTCCTTTTCACATGACATGGGTAAATTTTCACCCTCCGTGATGAGCTCAAAGACCTTATCCAATCCAAGTGTGCCACCATCTGTTGAAACCTGTTACAAGGAAGATGGTTAAGGTTAATGTCATATATCTAAGAATATAGCCATTGAGAGGAATATGTACAGTTTTTACCTTCTTTGCCATATCAGCCCACTGCAACCAGATGTTCTTCACTTCTGTCAGCCTCTGTCTAAAATAATCTTCTGAAGGAATGCCGACAGCTAGTCCCTGAAGTAGTATTGAACAATCAACATATTAAGCTATAATTCGTTAGGTTGCAAGCAATTTCCAATCAAAACCTCACACCAATGATAAGCCAAAAAATATCAAGAAATGATCTACTAAGGTCAGTATGTTTTTATCATATCATACAGCCAAAAGGGTAAGAAATGTATTCTATTAAGGTAAGCATACTCATGAACTAGATTCCTGATTCACAGAAAGCGCATATGAGAACGAAAGTTTCAGTAGTGGTGACAAGCTGCCGAGAATGGAGCCCGCTCATTTCGACAGTGAACCTGATAAGAACACTCAAAGAGCCGAAGGTTTTTGAAGTCCGCAATTACTTTCTTAAGTTCATTCAGAAAGCAGTTAACTGACCATTTGAAACTTTATCAGGCCGATTAGTGACCCTAGTTCTCCATCTTTGCATTGAAAAGAAAAAGAGAAAAATTGAATATAATTATACGAGCCTACATGGAAAGTGAGCTGGAGCACCCCAAGAGAAATAAATAGATCAACCAATATACAAATACAGGGCATGGGAAAGTACATCATACCTCTTTTAAATGTCGTTGAAGCACTTGAATTGAGGGTTTATGTGAACCGTCTAATAATCTCTGAGCCCTAATTTTCCAAGAAGTTCTTGCTAATGCCAACTCGAGTTTGCTGTTTGCCTCGCAATCATATGCACCAACAACATGTACAGCCTATGCAGTCAACAGAAAGCAAAACTAAGTTCCAAGTGGCGAGTTTACGGCTAATATTCTGACATGTTCACAGAAAACTCAGAATTGATTGATTCCCAAATCAAGTCAAATGCACACAAGAGAAAACCATAAGCCCATACCAATGAAGATACCACCAAAGAAACACATCGGCAGGAGAAAAGATAAACATATCAGTGACTCAAACAGGTCACTACACTAATATTGTACTCCCTCCATCCCAAAAAGATTGGCACTTTTCACTTTTCGAGACAAACGAGTTGTTCTTTGACCGTAATTTTTTCAAATGTCTTTTAAATATTTTAAATTATTAATTATGGTGACTTATAGTACTTTTTACGTAGTTTCCAAATATGTAAATTTTATTTCAAAAAATTTAAAGATTCTATGCTCTAACACACGGTCAAAATTAGGAAGTTTGACTCTCGAAAAGCGAAAAGTGTCAATCTTTTGGGACGGAGGGAGTAATTGAAACTGAATGCTGAATAGACATTTGGTACCTTCAAAGCAGCACAAAATTTTGTAGCAATAATGCTAAGGTCTTTATCTGAATAAGCTAAAACAAACTTGACAATCTCTTCTATGCGAGCTTTGAAATCAAGAGCTTTGTCAACAATTTGATGAAGTACAGCTATTTCCTGGAAAAATTCCTGCTCAAGGGTGACAACGCGGGAATGTTGGTTATCTTGGAATATATCACGCAATCTATTCCATGTAGCCATAGCCGTAGTGTCCGGCTCAATAATCGTCTGTAAAAGGTCGGTAGAAATAGTAGAATAAATCCACTGAAGGACAGTAGCATCAATAGTAATCCATAATTGAGGATCCTCCGTGGGAGTAGGGGTAGCGGGAGGAATTATGTGATAGAGAACTTGATGTGAGATGGCGTGAATTTTGAACAACTCCGTCCACGTCGCGTATTAGACGTTTTCCATCTCAAGAACAATATGATGTTAGAAACAGTAAGGGCAGAATGAAAGTGGTTCTTTGACGTCGACATAACGAAAGAACAAAGGGATTGAGAAGAAAATTTGGGAAGAGAGGAGGTAAAATTAGCACGAAATCCAATGCAAGCTCAGCCGAGAAGGGACGGCAGAATCGAGACTAAATTTGGGAGAGGAGCAGAAGTAATTTAGTCCTAGACTTCTGATACCATGAAAGAAATAATCCCCTTGATTATTTTCATTAATGAAAGAGTATATATACAATTTACAATTTCCATAATATGGAAAATCATATTCATATTCTACTCCCAAAACCCTATTCTATTTGTACAAGAATACTACAATTATGGTAAGTGTACACTACTAATTATATACAAAATATACAACTAAATATGTTACCATAACAGTGATATACACGGCTGTGTATACCGTGTGTATCACGGTTTCCCACTTGTTATGGGTTTCTGTGATATATGTGTATACCGTGTATATCCTTGTATATTTTCCGTGATATATGTGTATACCGTGTATATACTTGTATATTTTCAGTAATCCCCTACCCCCAATGTAATTAAAAAAAACGCTACAAGCAAGAGTAATCCGTTTCTTGCAATACAAACTTTACCCAGCATGAAAATTAATCTTCTTCAGATTGTGAGCTATGGAAGGAACCAAAGAAAAAATACACACACAACCATCAACATATGAAGAAAAAAAAAACACATGTATAAAGAACATGTAGCTGCAAAACTCAATTCAAACACTTCAATTCATATTGAACCAATATCCAATTTTTAAAGATATAACCAAAAAAATTAAAAAGTTCAAACCTTTGACAAGTAAAGAATGAGGGGTCAGGAGGAACACCCAATAACTCAGCTGATGCAGCTAATCTCTGTCCAAAAAATGCACCAAGTGGAGGTATGGCCCAGTTAGCAATATTCTTTATATGCTCCAATTTCAACATTGATTTGGCATTTACATGGGTTTGTTTCTTCTTCCCAATCCCACCTAATTCTTCTCTTAATGTAATCGAACAAGATCCTTTCTTTCTTGATGATGATTTCTTACCCATTATTATCCTTCTACTGTCGCCCTGCCGCACTTCTTCTGGGTATGTGAAGCTGGTGGAGTTATATTGGGCTGGTTTTACTAGAGCCCATATTCAAACAAACCCATGTTAACTTATTGGCCCAAAATTATTGAGACAGATTGTCGTTCAAATGCTTATGCTTATGGAACATAAATTTTTAAAAGCACGGGACATAATTTGTGGGTTTCATATTATAATATGAAAATATAAATTTATGTCTCCTGAAAAACTAGTTGTTATGAGAACACAAATTAAAGACAAGCAAAAAATACGGGGAAGTGCAAATGACCCAATGCAAGAGAGACGAAAAAATTCAGTGTGTAACCTTTTCGATGGTCATATCGACCGGATATTATTTTATTATTATCTCATTTTTATTTTTATTTTGAAAAGTAGCAAATAACAATGAAAAATTCCGAAAGTTATTAGCCAGGAAATGGTGCAATTTTGATAATACAATGATCCTTGATAGAAGGGTATGGAGGGCAAAAATTAGGATACAAAGCATACTTATTTTCTATGCTGGGAGTCTTAGTAATGCTCTTGTATTTTCTTAGTCTTATATTTATATTACTACCAATAGTATTTTTTCATTTTTATTTTTTTTGAAAAGTAGCAAATAACAATGGAAAATTTTCGAAAGTTATTAGCCAGGACATGGTGCAGTTTCGGTAATACAATGATCCTTGATAGAAGGATATGGAGGGCAAAAATTAGGATACAAGGCATACTTATTTTCTATGCTAGGAGTATTAGTAATGCTCTTGTATTTTCTTAGCCTTAGATTTATATTACTACCAATAGTATTTTTTCGCTTCATTATCCTTTTATCTTGTTGTTGTTATCGCTTCTTTTTCCACTTCGAGCGTACTTCTTTTCTATACCAAGAGTATGCATTATTCTTGTATTTTCTTAGCCTTAGAGTTCTATTACTACTTGTTGTTTCTTTCGCTTGATTATTCTTTTATCTCGTTGTCGTTTCTACCTCGTTGTTACAACGTCCTTTTCACCTTCCATTGAGTGAGAGTTTTTAGAAACAGATATGCATACATACTATCTTACTCATATTCCACTCGTGTGATTAAGCTGGATTTGTTGTTATTTTCTCTCTTTCGATGCTTCCTCTTTCCTTTTTCTTTTCAATTTGAAATAGGTTTAGACCTTAGTAAACACATGTTGGTTCTCATTCACCTGGACACAATATTAGCAAGATTCATTGCATGCCATCATCATCAAACACTCAAGACCATGCCAAAATGTTAATAAAATGAATTAGAAAGAATATTGAAAGAGGACATGGGACTGGACATAGCTTTTATAATTTTCAATAATTAAAATATACTCAATTTTAAATTATTATGTGAGGTTAGTTTTAGTTAACTATCTCTTCAAACAATTACTATACTTTTGTCATCTACTATTACTCTGTAGTTTCACGTAAATCAAATATCTTATATTTCACATTTAATCAGATAGTGTCAAGCAAAACAGGAAAACTATTTAAATGATTCTCATGTTTGTAGTTTGAAATGAAAAGGACCTCTAGAAATTTGTTTTAATTTTTCTCTTCAATCAAATTTGACATTTAGGCCTCATTTTGTTTGTATTTAATGGAGATCTGAATCTGAATGATTCAAATCTCAGTTCATTAAATACCTTTATTTTTATTAAGATCTAGCCACTTAATACAAAATTAGAATTGTAGAAATTTCTTCTTTTTCGTCTTTGAAATTTGAGTTTATAGTAGGATTTTAGTGGAATCTGGAGGTTCAAATTTGCTGGTGGATTACTAGAGGGTTACGGCAGTGGCCAAGTTTCGACATCATTATTGTTGAAGATAGCTCAAAGCTCTTTTTTTTTAAAAAATTATGTTTATTATTCGCTTTGACTACAACTTTTTCACGTGTTTTTTTTTAAATATTTTGAATTGTTAATTATTATGATGTATGGTATTTCTTAGGTAGTTTTTAAATATGAAAATTTTAGAGATTGTATGTGACTATGTTCGAATTTGCGGTCAAAATGAAGAAATTTGGCTCTCGAAATTCGAATCGTATCACATAAATTGGAACAGAGTGAGTAATAATTTAAAAATAAAATGAATTATGTTCATTCAGATGTTGAAACAAACAATCTTAACTATGTAATATTCAGACGTAGAAATAACATCTTAATCATTTAGATTTGCATTAAGATTCAGACATCTTAATGAAAATAAATGCAAGACTTAGTAGATCATAAGGAATACAAGTTTGACACGTCGTATGTTTAGACGTGGCACCACGTGGTTCCGAAGAATTTGTTGTCGACTTGGATTCATTTGCAACAAGTAACCAAATAGAAAAATCTTGATTTTTCTGAGGAAATTGAAATAGACATGAAAATTTATTATATTAGCGTGGAATAATCTATGCAATTTCACTGGAAGGCTTATCTAATTTTGGAACTTTCTATTTTTGACTTAGTGCTAGTCAAGTCTGTCACACTATCACCAAATTATTATTTTCATCCTTATTCTTCCAATTATTATGGTCAGACCTATAAATTCAACTAGGGGGTGAATGTTATTATGATTAATTGATATTTTTCTTTAATATACTATCTATATTAAGCAGTTGATTTGTGTTACCTATGATTAATTTGTGTTCATTCAGATGTTGAAACAAAAAATTGAAAAACCTTCTCAAAATGAGACAAGGAGGTAAGACGCGCTATAACTAACATAATAATCCATTGAAATGTGTTAGCTATCTAGACTAGCACAATGATTCTTTTTTTGATAGAGGCTTGCTTATTTTCAAATTCATTTGGAAATGTCAGTTACATTATACTACATTTGCTAGAAAATCTTCGATAGATATAATTTCTACAATAATGTTAGTTAACCAAAACTTAAGTAATTATAAATAGAGTAATACAATAATATATATTGATTAACATGATGTGTACACTAAAGAACAATTATATTTATTATGTCTCTATTAGATTCGGTGCAAAATAAGAATGAAATAGCGTGTATGATTAGATGAATGGGACATTTTCTTACACACTTATCCATAGACGCATAGCTTAACTCAAGCTTGAAAAATACCATTTTTAAATTCATTACAGTTATGAGCACCAAATTGTTTATATCATATTTTAATGAACTACTCCTTTTTCTACTTTAATGGGATTCCCCATTTTCTTGGTTAGGTATGATACCAAACTCTAGTATAAAGGCTTTTTCATCAACAATATTATCCACAAAAACACACACAAGGCTTTTGAGTTATAAAGTACTTATATAATATTATTAGTAATATTATAAAATGTTAAGTATATATTTTGTAATATTTAGTGTTGTACAATTATGATAGATATATGATTCTTATTGTATTAGGATTTCATATTGTATACACTATATATATTTGTATTAATGAGAAAGGCTCCCCAAGAAAGATTAATACAATTCTATAATTACCCCTTTTACCTTATTAAAAGTAAAAAAAATGCGTGTAAACAAAGAAAGAGATAATTAATTATTGAGTTGCAATAATTTTGAACCCTATTAGAATAATTGATCTCAGAGTAAAGGAAGCAATGCATGCTCCAGCAATTATGGATGTTTCCGTTATTGTGGTTGGTGTTCATTAAGACCCCATTAGAGGAAACATAACCCAAAATAAAGAGAAAAATATATGGGTGGGGGTGGGGGTGGGGGGGTCATGGTCTTTTTTCGTCTTCTATTTTCTTAACCCTTTGATTTGAAATGCATGCATTCATTTATTAGGATGTTATATTTGCATCATAAATTACCATGGGATGATATTTGTTTGCTAATATTCAATCAATTTTATAGGTTTTTAAACGGCATACGTAAGTATCATTTAAATATATTATTATGGAAATCATGTCTAAAGTTCTAATAAAATGATATTTTATATTATCTATATATAAGAGACAATAAACAAAACATTGATCACCAAACTTTATAGTCCAATGACGATGGTGAGGGGTTATTATACAATAAATTGTTGGAAATTTGCCTTTGGTGGGGAGGTGCGTCCACTCATATTTAATTAATTAAATACTAGTGTTCCGCATGTTGGAGGCTTTGTCTCTTCACACATGCATAATCTACTAAGTGAGTAGATAACCGTAGGGCCAAGAATCGTCAAATTTCGTTGAGAAATGAAAAAGATATTGGTCCACGAAGTAAGGTGTTTGAGGCATGGAAATATGGTGTGGGACAAATCTACCACATCGGTGGGAAAAGGAAGAATTGCTCTCTTTATAAGTCTCTTAATTGGCTAAGGGTTTGGGACCCCAAGGGGTAATCCATGTGTTTAAAGGAGGGAGGACCTAGATGTGCTTGGGTTCAAGGCTAAGCCCACACGCGCGCCGTCGCCGCCGCCGCCGCCGCCGCCGCCGTCGCCCCGCCCTTTCGGTCACGGGTCGTGGGACTTTCTGATATTATCTCTTTGGACCCCCAAATTGCTTAATATTTACAGTTTGGTCCCTGGAGTTTCTGGAAAGGTGAATTTGGCAACAACGGAAGGTAGAAAGTTTCTGCCTACCGTTTGGACTGATCTCCTTCAATGGCCCATAAACAGCCTCACTAATGGCTATTAACAGTCTTGTTTTGGCAATTGAGGAGTCCCTCGTTCATGCTATATATTGGAGCCTTTTGGGCTGAATTTGGTGGGAAAAAACAGTGACGAAAACAGAAGACGAAAGACACACACATACACAAAATATACACAGAGACAAAACAGAAGTAAATTTCTCAGTCCAAAAACGTTGGACGAAAACAGAAACTCTTCCTTCCTTTTCCATTTCTTCAACAAGGCGTTTCGTGTTTGTTTTCTTCGTCAGACTCAACCTATTTGCTTTGTAGCGTTGAGATTAAAGTGTTGTTTTATCTTAGGAGACTATTGCCCGTTAACGTAAAAGCATATATACGGGGCAATCTTGTCTTAAGGACAGAGTGTCATCACTCGACTCATCACGCAGTTGTAACCATCCAGATTTAGTGTTTCTTGATTTCAGGTTATCAAGATTCAAGACTCAACAAGCTTGCGGCAGTTCTAAAGAACATTGACATATTTGTTTATCCTTTCGAACACTTGTAATTTTTATTTACTTCCCGTACTGCTTTACAATATCCAACATAAATGTGAGTTCAAATCTCTCTTTTGCCTTCGGTTTCTTCTCGTATAGTTCATCTATGCAAACTCATAGAGGTAAGGCCTACCCTCCTTGCTTGTACTCTTTTCTTTGATGTTTGTTTTTATTTATTAAAAAAATAGATATTAAAAAATGCAAATTCAAAAAAATCACTCGATATAGATCTCAAGACAAAGGTATAGTATCACATATTCAAACCATGTTAATATATGAACTTATTTCCACTTCAATATTATAGATATATATATCTACCAATTCACAAAAAGTCCACGAGGGTGATGCTGAACTCTTAAGGGCTCGTTTGGTAATTGGTTAGAGTCACGCATGTATTAGTAATATAAGAATTAATTATGAGGGAATCTATGCATGGGTTAGTTATGCGGAATTTAATTATTCATGTATTAATTATTTCATCTTTTATGATGCATAAATTAATACATAGATTCCCTATTAACTTATACATGTATTGCAAATCAAACACCATATTAGGTGTGTTGAATTTTATACATAGCAAAAGAATGCTACCAAATATAATATTAATTATGCAAAATTTAATACATGAATAATTTAGCTCCAAATCAGCTACCAAATGACCCCTTAGGGAGAAAAATATGAATAATATGTAAGTGAGAAAATCAAACTTTAATATCGGGAAAAGGGTCAAAAATACCCATCTACCTTCATTTATTGGTTAATGTTATCCTCCGTTACAAGTTGGGGCTATTTCTACCCCTACCGTTACTAGCTAAAGTTATAAAAAAAAATACCTCTCATTTGATGATGTTGGAAATTAGCCTTTGGCGGAAGTTGCGACCGACCAACTTTAACGGCTTAAACACTAGTGTTACGTATGTTGGAGAATCCGGTTCTTCACACATGCATGATGTACTAAGTACGTAGATAACCGTAGGGCCAAGAATCGTCAAATTTCATTGAGAAATGAAAGAGATATTGGTTCACGAAGTAAGGTGTTTGAAGCATGAAAAGTGTGGTGTGTGATCAATTCTCCCTCATCGGTAGAGGAAGAAAGAATTGTTGTGTATATAATACTCGAAATTGGTTTGGGGTTTGGGACCCCAAGGGGTATCCCATGTGTTTAAAAGAGGGAAGACCTAGATGTGCTTCGGTTCAAGGAAAGACCACACGCGCGCCGCCGCCGCCCGCCCGTCCGGTTCCGAGTTCCGTGTTCCGTGTTCTCGTGTTCTCGGTTTCACGGGCTCACGGGCTGTGGGCCTTCTGATATTATCTTTTTGGGCCAGAAAACTTTGCCATAAGTACAGTTTGATCCCGTATGTGCGCTTTGACCGAATTCTTTCAAGATGTACAGCTTTGGTCCCCGAAGTTTCAAGATGTACGCTTGGTCCCCGAAATTTTCAAGATGTACAGTTTGGTCCCCGAAATTTTTCGAAATGCGGTCGGTCCGGAATGTAAACGTCCGGCCTCAATTCACCATTTATTTTGGCTGAATTACACCTCCTATAATGGCCAATCCGTTGGCAATTTTCTCCATTTATGTGGTGGCTTTACTACCTCCATAATGGTCATTATTTGGCCAATAATGGTTGTTATGGAGGCAAACAAACAAATTCCCTCTTCCTCCTATATAAACACCCCTTACACCATTGTTGAGGCACACTTGATATACACGAAATTACACAAAGCGAAAGTTTCTTCCTAAATCTTCCAAGCATCATTTCGTTATTCAATATTCTTCACGTAGCTTTTGAGTTTCCTTTGCTCAATAGTTCCATTGTTGTTTTATCTTGGGAGACGAATTGTCCAGGGACGTATAAAGGATACATACGGGGCAATATTGTCTTAAGGACAGAGTGCCACACTCGACTCAAAGAAAAAAACCGCTTTCCGCTTTTCTTATTCAACAAAATAGTAATTTCGCTTTTGTTGTTATATTGTAATTTTCAGTTTTATAGTTGAATTGTAATTTCAATTCTTACATACGCAGCTACTTGTAATTTCCGTTCTCGCAATCATTGTAAACTCCAACAACTTAAGACAATATTTTGCTTACGGTAATCGCAATAACATGGCCGGAAATATGACCGATGTTGCTGCTATCGCCGTCGCCTCTCGAGGCAATGTTGCTTTGCCCTTTCCCGCCATCGCCACTATCGCCAAGGCGAACTCCGCCGGCTTCACCGCTGCCGCTCGTCGCTCCTCGTTCAAGGCGCTAACACCGCCGCCTTCCCGATCGTTGGAGCTCCACCCTCTTCATCACACCACCATGATCGCCCGAAAAATTCATGGGATCGATCGAATTCAAAAGATGTTGTTTTACTTAACGATTATGGGCATGGCCCGGTTCCTTACGGAAGATCCTCCACAAGCTGGAGATGAAATGGACTCTTCGCCCAATGAAACGGGTGAAGGGGGCCTTGGTATCCATGTCATTAATGGCATGAAGATGGTTCGTGACGCATGGAATCATAGCGATTTCATGTGCAAGAACTATATACTGAACTGCTTGGCACCTCTCTACACGGTCTATTGCACCGTTGGCACCGCCAAAGAGCCGTGGGAAAATCGCAAAAGAAGTACAACGCACAAGATGCGGGTACTAAGAAGTTCATCGTTGGGAAATTTCTAAAATTCCAAATGGTGGACAAGAAGACAAATGATGTCCCAAGTCCAGGAATTCCAAATGATTTTACATCACCTGGATTTGGAAGGACCGAAACCAAATGAGCGCTTTTGTTGCATCGTCGATTGAAAAGTTACCTCCTTCATGGAATGAGTTTATGAGTTACTTGAAACTCAAGACAAAGGAGATGACCTTTGAAGAGCTTGTTATCAAACCGCAAATCCGGAAGATAATAAGAAGACCTTGCCAAAGGGTAGACAACATGCCGAGGCAAAGGCGAATGGGCCGAGGCCAAAGGGAACTCAAGCAAGAAGCGGAAGTTCCGGAAAGACGGCAAAGCCCCCGCAGCAGAGATGTTCGAGAGGTAATTGTCATCACCGTGGGAAACCCGGTCATAGGATCAAGGAATGCCGCAAGCTCAAGACCGAGCAACAACAAAAGCCAAGTCAAAAGGCAAGGCTCAAGCAAACGTCGTCAAGGACACGCTCCCGGATGACATGATCGAGGAATTCTCTCGCAAAGTGGTGCTAGAAGCCAACTTGGTGGAGAATCCGATGCAAGTGGTGGGTGGACACAGTGCAACAAGACACATCCGTTCCAACAAAGATGCCTTCTCCACGTACACTCCGGTCTCCGACAAGAAGTCGTTCATGGGCAACAACGCTTCCTCGACGTGCTAGGGGTTGGAAAGGTGGTCCCGAAGATGACTTCCGGCAAGGAACTCACTCGAAGGAAGTGATGCACGTCCCGATATTAGAAGAAATCTAGTTTCGGACCTTTATTGGTTAATGCTCGGTTTTAGGCTAGTGTTTGAATCAAATAAATTTGTACTCACTAAAAATGGCACATTTGTGGGGAGGGGCTTCGTCTGTGAAGGCCTCTTCAAAGTGAATGCCATGTCCGTATTGCGTCAAGGAAATAAAGTTGAGTCTTCTTCTTATTTGCTTGAGTCTTCTAATTTATGGCATCATAGATTAGGACACGTAAACTACAAGTCTATTCAAAGGTCGGTAAAGATGGAGTTGTTGCCTTCTATCGACATAAACCCTCAACATAAGTGTGAGGTGTGCGTAGAGGCAAAACTCACCAAGCTTCCTTTTCGATCCGTCGAAAGGAATACCGCTCCTCTAGAACTTATTCACACAGATATATGTGATTTGAAGTTTGCACAAACTAGAGGGGGAACAAGTACTTTGTGACATTTATAGATGATAGCACAAGGTATTGTTACCTTTACTTGTTGAAAAGTAAGGATGAAGCCTTTGAAGCGTTCCGACGTTACAAAGCGAAGTTGAGAATCAACTTAGCCTACGGATTAAATCCATTCGTAGCGATAGAGGGGAGAATATGTAGCGCCTTTTGAGGAATATTGTGCCCAAGAATGCATTATTCATCAAACGATGGCTCCATACTCACCTCAATCAAACGGTGTGGCGGAACGTAAGAACCGCACATTAAAGGAAATGATGAATGCCTTGCTTATCAATTCCGACTTCCCCAAAACATGTGGGGAGAAGCCGTCCTTACCGCTAATACGATTTTGAACGAGTCCCACATAAGGGTAAGGACAAAACTCCATATGAATCATGGAAAGGAAAGAAACCCACCTACAAGTATTTTAAGGTGTGGGGTTGTCTGGCAAAGGTTGAAGTACCTAAGTCAAAGCAGTCAAGATTGGGCCTAAGACTCGTAGATTGCATATTCATCTGATATGCAAATAACGATAGTGCTTATCGCTTCTTAGTGCATAAGTCGATATTCCGTATATCCACCAGGGTACAATAATGGAATCAAGGAATGCTCTATTCTTTGAAAGTACCTTTCCTAGAAAGGAGAAAGACATAACCTCTCGCAAGCGAAGTTATGCACAAAGCTCTCAAGAACCGGGAGTCCTTGACTCGCCCGGATCTAAATGGTTCGATCTAGCGAATCTCGAGGTGGTGAACATCCGGAATCTAGTGTTCCGCATTCTCGTAACTTGGAGACTCCAGAGATGGATCTAAGGCGAAGTAAAAGGGCCGGGAAGGATAAATCTTTCGGTCCCGACTTTGTAGCTTATATGGTTAATGATGAACCAAGGACAATTGCTCGGGCGTTGTCAACTCCGGCACCGCTCCGGAAAGAAGCTGTTGAGAGTGAAATAAGCTCCATTCTCGCATAACCATACTTGGGAGTTGGTTGATCTTCCTCCGGAAATAAACCGTTGGGTTGTAAATGGATACTCAAACGGAAATACAAGGCGGAGATGGGTCTATAGACAAGTACAAGGCCAGTTGGTAGTCAAGGGCTATCGACGTACGAAGGCTTTGACTACTTTGACACATACTCTCCGGTATCCGGATGACATCCATACGGGTATTTATTGCGATCGCAACTTTGCGTGACCTTAAGATACACCGATGGATGTTAAGACAAATTTCTTCCTAAATGGTGATTTGGAAGAAGAAATTTATATGGACCAACCCGAGGGGTACGTGGTTCAAGGGCAAGAGATGAAAGTCTCGTCGACTTATCAAATCTCCGTACGGCCGAAACAAGCCCCGAAACAATGGCACGAAAAATTTGATAGTACTCTACTATCGAAGGGGTTCGCCATTAATGAGTGTGATAAATGTGTTTACACGAAAGGTAACTCGACTCATTTGTTATGATATGCCCGTATGTAGACGACATGTTGATCACGGAAGCGATCCTTAGGGTAATCCTAGAGACTAAGAACATGTTGAAACAATGCTTCGACATGAAAGATATGGGTATCGCAGATGTCATCCTAGGGATTAAAATCTCTAAGACGTCGACGGATCGGGTCTTATCTCGGTCCTCACTACATCGAGGATGTTTTGAGAAAGTTCAAGATGTTAGACAGCTTCTCCGATAGCGTCACCAATGGATACAAATCAAAAGCTTGATAAAAATCTTGGTGCACCCGTATACCAGGAGCGATATGCACAGTGATCGGTAGTTTGATGTATATCACAAACCGCACCCGACCCGATATTGCTTATGCGCAATCAATAAGTTGGCTAGGTTCACCCGTAATCCAAGTGATAATCACCGGAAGGCGTTGAATCGGGTATTACAATACCCGAAATACACGTTAAATTTCGGGTTGCACTATTCGAGATATCCAAATTTGTACTAGAGGGTATAGTGATGCAAACCGGATATCCGATATAGAGAACACCAAGTCCACCAGTGGGTATATATTTACAATTGGTGGTGGGGGCCGTGTCTTGGAAATCCTCTAAGCAAACTTGCATCGCCCGATCCACGATGGAATCGGAGTTTATCGCTTTAGACAAAGCGGGGAGAAGAAGCTCGAGTGGCTTCATGACTTCTTAGAGGATGTTCCGTGTTGGAACAAACCCGTACCTTCGGTAATGATCCACCGCGACGGTCGGTCGGCTCTAGGAAGGGCACGGAATGCTATGTACAACGGCAAGTCTCGTCATATTCGACGGAGGCATAAGACCGTTAGGCAACCGATCACCACGGGTATAATATCCATTGATTATATTAAGTCAAAGGATAATATAGCGGACCCATTGACAAAGGGCTTACCCAAAGATCGATGGCTTGCTCGTTTGGGAATGGGCTTAAAACCCAAAATATAAGGACCAATACAAATGGTAACCCAACCTTACGAACCGGAGATCCCGAAATTTGGTTCAATGGGAAAACGAAGTTGTAAAGGTTCGCTGATCGCTTCAAAGGAAGTATGAGCACTTCGGATAGTGATTTCGAAAAGAAACACTAAATCCAAAGCCGTTCCCGCGATAGACGTTAAGTGCTATCTCGTAGTATGGGTAAATGTTAAGTTTTCAAAACTCGTAATGATCCTCAACAGTTGAGGTTAGGTTCTTGGGAAACTTTTAATGGTTCCTAACACTTGTGAAGTGGGGTATAGCAGATACCTTGTAGGAGACCACCTATTTAAGTGCGAGGACAAAGCCGCCTCAAAATGAACGCACTTAAGAATCCAAGACGTTGTCCATGGCCAAAACGGACAAAACATTACGAAGAAGAGAGTAAGAGAATTTGTTGTGTTGGTATCATTGTCTTGGCTTACACTAAACACCGACGGTTCAAGACATCACGTTCACCGCGCAAGCAAGTAAGTCCGATGGTATTCAACTATGGAAGGTTCAAAGCCGAGGCTACCTCTCCTTATGCAACATCGGTCCGCCGAAATATTGCTTTGGAAATGAAAAGACACCATGTGAGTGCGCCAAAATCTCTTTCAAGAGGGGATTGTTGGAAATTAGCCTTTGGCGGGAGTTGCGACCGACCAACTTTAACGCTTAAACACTAGTGTTACGTATGTTGGAGAATCCGGTTCTTCACACATGCATGATGTACTAAGTACGTAGATAACCGTAGGGCCAAGAATCGTCAAATTTCATTGAGAAATGAAAGAGATATTGGTTCACGAAGTAAGGTGTTTGAAGCATGGAAAAGTGTGGTGTGTGATCAATTCTCCCTCATCGGTAGAGGAAGAAAGAATTGTTGTGTATATAATACTCGAAATTGGTTTGGGGTTTGGGATCCCAAGGGGTATCCCATGTGTTTAAAGGAGGGAAGACCTAAATGTGCTTCGGTTCAAGGAAAGACCGCGCGCGCGCCGCCGCCGCGCGCCCGTCCGGTCCGGTTCCGGTTCCGAGTTCCGTGTTCCGTGTTCCGTGTTCCGTGTTCAGTGTTCTCGTGTTCTCGGGTTCTCGGGTTCACGGCCGTGGGCTTTCAAGATGTACAGCTTTGGTCCCCGGTTTCAAGATGTACGCTTTGGTCCCCGAAATTTTTCGAAAGCGTAATTTCGACGGTCCGCAACGAAACGTCCAACACTCAATTCACCATTTATTTTGGCCGAATTACACCTCCTATAATGGCCAATCCGTTGGCAATTTTCTCCATTTATGTGGTGGCTTTACTACCTCCATAATGGTCATTATTTGGCCAATAATGGTTGTTATGGAGGCGATCAAACAATCCTCTTCCTCCTATATAAACACCCCTTACACCATTGTTGAGGCACACTTGATATACACGAAATTACACAAAGCGTAAAAGTTTCTTCCTAAATCTTCCAAGCATCATTTCGTTATTCAATATTCTTCACGTAGCTTTTGAGTTTTCTTTGCTCAATAGTTCCATTGTTGTTTTATCTTGGGAGACGAATTGTCCAGGACGTATAAAGGATACATACGGGCAATATTGTCTTAAGGACAGAAAGCCACACTCGACTCAAAGAAAAACCGCTTTCCAGCTTTTCTTGTTCAACAAAATAGTAATTTCAGTTTTGTTGTTATATTGTAATTTTCAGTTTTATAGTTGAATTGTAATTTCAATTCTTACATACGCAGTTACTTGTAATTTCCGTTCCTGCAATCATTGTAAACTCCAACAGATGAAAACCCCCAAATCCACCCAAATAACCCGATTGTAATTGAATTACGTGTTCCCATATTTTAACCCTACTCGTGACCCACTAAACTCAACCAATTAAACCCCAAACCATTTTCTAAAAACCAAAAAATTGATTTACCAGCATTATCAGGGATCAAAAGTGAAATTAACTCAATAAATAAGGGTCAAAGTGAAAACAAATAAAGGTTAAACCAATACGTGTCACTTTTATTGACGCGGTTCAATATTGGCCGGCAACCACCCGGTTCACCTTCTCTATAAAGTATAAAGTATAAACCACGCATACACAACACCTTCCAAAATACCAATATTACTATTCATAAATAACAAAAAAATCTTTCATTATATTTTGCTTTCTTCTCCAATTCACCTCAGGTTCCTTCCTATCTTTATCACTTTGTAAATATATTTCTGTTAAAAAAAAAGAACTTGCTATAGCTTATTAGTGTATAATATAATATTGCTCATAAATCTCAGATTTTTATATATTAGGATAAGTCTGAATAGTTTTATTTGTCTGAAAATCATTTGGGGTTTTCTTATTTTATGTTGTACATACCTATTTGTATTATAATTATTAGGCTTTTATGAGGTGTTGACGTGATAGTGGATTCTTGAATTGGCGTGTTGTGCAAGAAATTGGGGTTGTATTGTGTAATTAAATGATGGGTATTGAGTAAAGTTTGGATCTTTATGGTAAAAAAGGTTGCTTTCTTTGTTCCCTTTGTGCCCTTTACTTGTATGGTGATTTGGGAAAGTTCAAAAGTTCAAGATTGTGTTAACTAGTGTTGATTTGAGAGGTTTTGTGGTGGAAAGTTTGAGTCTTTGTTGTAAAAAGGGTTGTTTTCTTTGATCCCTTTACCTGTGTGGTTATTTGGGAAAGTTTAAAAGTTCAAGATTGTGTTAACTAGGGTTGATTTGAGAGTTTTGTGTTGGAAAGTTTGAGTCTTTGAAGTTAAAGATTTGGTGGGGTGTAAGATTAGTTAGTGAACATGGTTGAATCAATTGGTGCAACTTCACTTTTAGGGCGGGTACCGGTTTATGGAGGTTATTGTTGCAAAGATGTGTCGAGTAGACGGAAGCCGATTGATGTATGTCGATTGCCTGCTGCTGATTTTCTTGGCAGAAAGCTTGTTTGTGGTTCTTATTCACTGAGATTAAGAGCTGATTGTGTAATGATTTCGTCGGTGAGAGGACAGGCTATGGAATTGACCAAAGAGGCATATTCATATAGAGAGGAGGGGAGAATATCTAAAGATTTCCGGTTTCAGATTGAGACTGATGTGGATAGAAAGCCAGGGAAATGGCCATCAGTTCCAAAGAATAAGGCTGACAATCCAGCTCTTCATAATCCATTGCTTAGACAAGAGAGAATGGGTTGTGGATGGTTAGCAGCTATATTTGAATGGGAAGGTGTGTTAACTGAAGACAATCCGGATCTTGAGAAGCAGGCATGGTTAGCTCTGTCTCAAGAAGAAGGAAAATCACCTCCTCCAGGTTTCATTTTGAAGAGAATTGAAGGAATGAAGAATGAGCAAGCGATATCAGAAGTTCTCTGCTGGTCAAGAGATCCTGTTCAAGTGAAGAGAATGGCTACTCGGAAGGAGGAGATTTATCAAGCGTTGCAAGGGGGAGTTTATAGTTTCCGACCTGGATCACAGGAGTTTGTCAATACCCTGATGCACTACAAGGTTCCAATGGCTTTAGTGTCTACACGCCCGAGAAAATATGTCGAGAATGCAATTGGTACCATTGGCTTCGAAGGGATTTTTAGTGTCATTGTAGCTGCGGAGGATGTTCACCGAGGGAAGCCTGATCCAGAGATGTTTGTCTACGCATCACAGCTTCTACAATACATACCTGAGAGGTGTATTGTGTTCGGGAACTCAAATCAAACTGTTGAGGCTGCACATGATGCTCAGATGAAGTGTGTTGCTGTTGCCAGCAAACATCCCGTGTATGAGCTTGGTGCTGCTGACTTGGTTGTTAGGCACCTTGATGAGCTCTCAATCGTTGACCTAAAGAACCTTGCTGCTGTTGAGCTGACTGAATTTGGATCTCCTGAACCAGAGTTGGAGATGGAAGAAGAGGATGACCCCTATCCTCCATCTGCAGTGGCTGTTGATGATGGTTTCTGGTAACATAACATCTCCCCAATAGTGTACAGTTGTTGCGTTTAATATTATTCAAATAGGATATAGAAAAATGTAAACTAAAATGCAGGGCAAGAAGTGTATCAAAAGGTGGTCTACATTGGGCTGCCATTTATGTGACTTTGTATGTGATATTTGTGTTATATGTATATCTTCTGACGATTGCTACTTGCTTTTGGATTTTGAGATGTAATTTGTAGAGTTTTAAAAGGTTGGACATAAATAATAACAAGAATAAGATGCATATGAATGGCCGAAAGCTTTCTGCGGGGGAAAAAGGAACTTGCAACACAAGCGTTGCTGTGTAGTTATCTTCTCGAAATCGTATTTATCTTTTAGTTGTAGCAGTGAATGTGCTGCATATTCTCCTTAGCTTATTACCTCCTTAGTATTTCCTGGTTTTCTCTCGCCAGGCAACGTGATTTCTACTGCACCGAACTTAGTGGAGGTCCTCGAGTCCTGATGAGTTACGTCCATGAATATCGTAAGACAATTGGGCTGCATACTAGTGTTCTACTCCTGATTCCATTGTTTGCGATAATAATTATGATTTTTTTTAATTAAAGCCTCGTGGTCAGGGTGATACATAGCAACATTTTTGCTTCTTGTGGTTCATTTCCAATCAGCAGTAATTTCATCCTGCTACTTTATTGTCTTCCCATCCGATACTTGAGAAGTATCCTGCACACTCCCAAGTATATCATGAATTGATGTTAGTGATCAAGAGGCATATGTTTTAATGGTTAACCAGGGTTGGGGAGGTGCCTCGGCACAGTGAAGAAGATAATCTCAGAATAGTTCAGAATTTGCTCTAACGTTTGGATGGAGAGCAATTCTGCTTTGAGCCTACCTTTGCTCATGCTATGGTTATATGATTGGAAATCAAGAGGCAGCTTTTCCCTTTTCTTATAGCACTTTATTTTTCTGGGTTGGCTATTTTGCTTGAAATCATAAGCTGCTAGTATAAATGATTTATAAGACTTTTTTCCTGCAAATTTAGTGATGTTGGTAACTATACCCTTCTGAATAGAATCTTGTTTCTCTAAACCATGAAACAAACAATACACTCTACCTCCAACCTTGACGTTGTGGGTTCAAGTCACTGAGGGAGTAAAATGGGGAGCCCCCAGGGAGGTTAAGAAAAAAAGGCGATACGGCTGAGTTCCTGCACAGCGTATGACTTCAGAACGACATCGCATAAAGAGAGGGTTTCTAATTTAAATGTTCGTTGAGAAAGTTGGAGAAACTTAAAACAATTTTGTCTTTTCCATATTACTATATCTCTAGAGTTAAATTACGAGGATCTATTGAACGAACTCAAATCACGTGCTACTTCAATTTCCTGCTGAGGTCTATTTTGAAGAAGCAGATGTTTTGGTGATTGTGTTTGTTGATTTATTGTCTTCATTCAATTCTTCCTAGGAGAAGTGCCGTAAATTTTCAACCTATTGGTCGGAAGAACATTGGTCTGAGTGGATTGAACAACTGCTCCGATTCATGTAATAATTTTTTTTAGCCTTTATAAAATAATGAAGTTTCTCTCATGTATGTGTAATACGAGCTCTAAAAGGCAATGTAATTGTTGCATTTAAATCCTACATATGGATTTATATCTTATTGATGATACCTTCTCTTTTCCGCTATCTGTAAGAGCACCCCTTCTATCAAGAAAATTATACTCGTTTGTTGTGGTTGAAACCGAACTGATATTGGAGTATAAATTAGAAGTTTGTTTTAGTTGAAGATTAAAAAGGTTACAAAATTGCCAAGAAATACAAGGGATCCGTTGAACTAAGCCTTTGTTGTGGACTAGGGACCTGAATTGTGGACATGCCATATTGATGTCACCCAACCCATTATAGTTTGGCCCTGGTGCCTGGCTCACTTGCTTAGGGCTTGTTTAGCCAAACTTTCAAGATGTGTTACTTTGTAGTATGGGTGGCCAGTGGGGCGGGACGGGGAAGGGTCGGGATCGGGTCTCCGACGGGACAGGCGGGCCGGGATTAGCGGGACATGCAGATATCCCGTTCCGTCCCACATCCCGCCGGAAAAGAGGACCGGTGTTGGGGGATGGGGTTGGACGGGGGCGGGGGCGGGATTGGGTTTTCATTTTTTTTTTGCACTTAATTTTAAAAAATAATATATATATATTTATATATATATATATAAACACTTCAATAATTGAACAAGATAGTGTAATAAAAACATCCCAAGACTGTTTTTGTGCCTCTTATATTATTTAATAGAAATATGACTTTTTTGTAATACAATTTCAAAATTGCAACTTTGTGGTGTTGTTCAAAAGTTGCAAATCACATTGTAAAATTGCAATTAAAAAAATTACATAGTTAACCATATTTTTTTCTAATTTCCTCAAAATGTCTTGAGGATCTTCGGTTGGAATTGGAAGTTGTTGGTCAAATTGTTCGACGTCGCTTCATGTTCCCTCTGACAAGATTTCGTTGTAGTTGTAGTCTTCTTCTTCGTTGATCTCCGGTTGACTGCACCTTCTACGCTCCGCTCGAATTCAATCTCTGAATAGAACTGCAATCTCCAATGTGTCTCCCGGCAATGAATGTATGTGCTCTCCTATTTTAAATAGACCTATCCATCGGGTCGGAGACCTGCCCGACCCAAAAAAATCAGGGTCAGGGTCAGCTTATATCTGACCTGTGAGCCACCTAACCCGAAAAAGCGAGGACCCGATCATATGTAGGGTCGTGTCAGGGTCAGAATTTTTTACCCACTTGACCTGGCTCGACTCGGCCAGATCATCGACCCGACCCCGACCCGCGTGTCTTTTTAGTATAATTTATACTATTTTTATTTTATGAATATTTATTTTTTACTTATATAGGTGAAGGGACAAACGAAGAAGAATCTAGTGATGATGATGACGATGATGATGCTTATGATGATGTTGATGAATTATCGTGATGTTGGTTTGTACTCGCCTCTTCTTTGTTTATGGATTTACAGCTAAAAGTATGGAATCTGCTTCAGTTCTTTTTGGTGTAATTTTTAATGACTTCATGCTTCTGCTTGTTGTAATTTTTAATTGGTAACAAACTATATCGGATAACGGATTGGGTAGAATTGCAGTGTTTGCTTACTATTTTTTTTTTGTAGAGTGGGTCAAGGCCGACCCGTGACCCGTAGGGTCCCCAAAGGGTCAGGGCTAGGGTCTGAAAATAAAAAAAAATAGGGTCAGGGTCGGGCAAGCATGAAAAAAAAGCCACTTAGCCCAGCCCTGACCCAACCCAACCCAACCCAACCCGAGCTTTGGACAGGTCTAATTTTAAATATCTCCGCAGAAAAAGTGCTTTCAGACGATTTTGATGACGCTTGAATGTTCAACACATCTCGGTCCATCTTTGCTAGTGTCGGAAATGTCTTCTCATTGTTCCTCCAGTATTTCAGCAAGTCTTTATATCCTTCATCATTGATAATTAATTCGTACGGTACAACACCCTGCAAAACATAAACATCAAATTCGCTAACTTGTGAAGAAGTTGAACCACTAAATATTTTATTTCTAAAGCCTTGAATACTAGCAGCAGAAACCGCATGTTTTTTATAAGGTTACAGCGAAGTAGTAGAAGATGGTACAGAAGCCGGTTGATTATTTGCACTTTGTTGTTGGTAATATATATATATATATATCTTTTTTTGCATTCAGTGTGTATGCCAGACGTAATTTCTTTTTTAGTTGGTTTGTGAGTTGATTCTTTAGTTGGATCTGTTGGAAGTACCTCTATACAATCATAAACAGTTCTACAAGTGTTTTACAACCAACTACTTTAATAGTCGGATTTAATACAACACCAAAAATATAAATAGTGGAAATAGGAAGAAAGTATTTTTAAATTTTTTAAATTTTTTTTTCAATAGATGCCTTATAAGTGTATTTTTTCATATATTCATTAAGTAACAAAAATATTAGAGCTATATAAAATAACATAGTTAAAATAGTAGGATAATAAATACCGAAAAATTCTTAGTAGCTTGAAAAAATTTCTCTAAAAATCCATTAAGTTCTAAAAAAAATTCCAATCATTATCTACAAGCATATCCCTTGGATATTTATTATGCGCGTTAAATAATAAAGTTATAGATTTTCTATAATCGTAAGCAACAAGTAGTTGTTCATATAGAGAATTTCACCAAGTCGCTACTTCTTCATAAATTTTTCTATAAGGTAAATCACAATCGTGACAAGTTTTTTTATACTCTTTGCGTCTTTGTATTTTTTTACCTTTAAAAATAAAGTTTATAGAAAATTGTATTTTATCAAGAATGTTTTCAAAAAAAAAATAGGTCATCATTTACAACTAAGTTATAAATATGACACACACATCTTATATGAAAATGATCAGAAAAACATGGAGTTAATCAAACTTTTAAAAGTCTTATAGCATAATCATTAGAAGTAGCATTATCTAATGTAATAGTCATAATTTTATCAATTATTTCATAATAATCACAAATTTCATTAATATTTTGTGCATTAAAACTTTCAGTGTGCCTATCATCAATATATCTATATGCTAAAATACATTTTTGCATAGACCAATTATGATCTATCCAATGACATGTTACCGTTAAATAATCATTACCGTTAGTACTACGACCTAAGTCAGAAGTGATAACCACTTTGCCATTAAAATGATACAATGCATAACGTAAATATTGTTGATATTCACTTGCAAATTTAAAAACATCTCTTCTAACAGTTGATCTAGGAAAACCATTAAAAGCAGAATTATATGTTTCTCGAATGTAATGAATAAAATCAGGAGAGGAAGGAAATGAAAAAGGCAAAGTCACAACTAATTTTGTCATATTTTTCCTATCTTTGTTTTTATCATATTTAGGACCAAAAATTTCATCGTCATCGGGTTAATTTGACCCTGTACTTGGTCGGGGACACTATGTGAACCTTGTCCCGACTCATATGGCATTGACACACCTGATTTTTTAGCCAGATATTGATTCCACCTAGCTGTGTGCTCGCCTTGTACATGTCTCAATAAACCTTCCGTCCCACCTTGACCTTTTCCGGTTTTAAATTTATAAATGTTTTTCAAATTTTACATCCAACTACTTAATTCTCTTGGCCCCTATCAAAAAATTCTCATGCAACTTATTTTAATTTTCGTTGTGTGGGGCATCGACTCATACTAGGGGGAATAAGAGGCATTTCAATTTCAGTTTGAGGCTGAGACTCAGTTTTAGGTTGAAATTTGGGAATATATCTCTATAACAAGATGTATCAATTTACACCCTCAATTATAAATCAATATATGAGACTTGATACTGATGAGAGAATGAGAAATGCAGAACGAGTAACAGAATCTAGGGATACAATGATTGAATACCTCACTGGAGGTATAATGAAGAAATGGATCCCTAGATGTCCAGCCTCTAAACTAACAACTTTATTTTCCACCCATCCACAAAATTGCTATTCACAATTGGCTTACCTCCTTAAACGAGTCAGTTGTGACATCTGAACAAGTCTCTTTGCTGTTTAAAATTGGGAAATGATTGAAAGTTGATTTAGGGAAAATGATATTTTATCAAGTGGCCAACTTGACTGAAAAAGATTCAACTTTAATAATTGTTTTCCCTCTATGATCTACAAAGTATTAACTACCAAGGCTTTGAGCCCAAGAGAGAAGACATTTTAGGGAATGCTCATGGACTTTACACTGTAAACAAAGCAATTTTGAAGAGCAAGGAAAGAGTCATCGACTTACCCTGGAAGAAAGAAGCTAGAAGTGAAAATGTTGTCAAAAATGTCACCAACATTCTGGGCAACACTAGTCCAAGACAGTCTACACTGTCTACAAATTGGCTTGTGGAGCAAATTGCGAAAATCAACCAATAAATTGATGAGGTTGATGCTGCTAGAGATGCATTGGTACAAGCCAGAGACCATTTTATGCTTTTGCTTTCTTCACAAAAAGGGGGAGAAACTTCTGTGCTAGGGGAACATGGGGAAGAAACTGAAGCTGCACAAGATAGTGAAGCTGCTGCTGCTGAAGAAGAAGATGTTGATGTTGCGGTGCAAAGAGAAGAAGTTGTTGGAAGGAAAGTGTTGATGTTGAGGCTGAGAGTTGAGGCTGAAGCCGTTATGCAGAAGTATATAGCTGCTGGAAGTTGCTGCTGTGTGATGGGCAAAAAGAAAGCTGAAGGATGTTACTAAAACTTAGCTATAAATGGTTGTTAAATGTTTTTATGGATTGATGTAGATATTTGTTGACAATGATTTATTTCTATCTTGATTTTGTATATAGTGGATGATGTGGGCATAAATGTGCTTATTTTTCTAATCCTATAGAATGGTATACATATGTTTGCTTGTATGCTATCACAAGTTAAGGGGGAGCTTGTCAGTAATCATAGGTGTTGGACAACTTTTGTACAATGCACTAAGTCGTTGGTATAATGTCTAATGTGTTTTGTGAAGAAAGGCAAAAAGGGGCGAAATGTTAATGTTGGGTTTAATGTTGTGACATTTGACCAAACATATCTTCTAAAGGACTTATTTGAATGTATAAAAATATTGGAACAAATGTCAAAACATTCAGACAACATTTTTTATAACAGTTTTGCCTTATTTCACGTTAAGCAGTAATATTTTACTGTGGGGTAAAAATGACTTAGGCTTGATGAAATGGAACTGTGTAAAACGTGGGAGAAAGAGTCAAAGCTTGTGGAAGAAGTCGAGTGAAGAACAAGTCAAAGCTGTTGAGATTTCGACTCCATGATCTTCTCCAACAAACACACCAGCTGCCCACCTTTCCCTCAACCTCCTCAACTGATCGATGAACTTTTCAAGAAAGACTCTCTACTATAAATAGAGAGGCCACAACAGTGAATCGATCATCCAGAATTAGACTGCAAAAATACCAAGAGAGCTCTCGAGATTTCAACCCAGAAATTTGGATCACTAATGTTGCCTGAGTGTGTCGACAACATTATGTCCAACATTACAATTGATGTTTAGATTCTAGATTAGTTTTGTATGGAGCGATTGTAATGAGAGGTTGTCTATATCTGCGTAGTTATATTATTTAGGCAGAAGTCATCTACGACTTCAACTTTTAATTCCTTTCCATTTTATATTGTAAATCTGTAAAGAAATTAATTTGTAATTTTGTATATAATATATATACAATACTTCTGGTCATTTACCATCATAAGTTATATCAACATATAACTTATGAAAATATAAACATTTGTGTTCTTTAGTTTTCCGCTGCATTTTACTCTTAAAGGTTTTCTGTTTTATTGAAGTGTTGTCATGTGTGTCAGGCGACATTAAACAGAATTGGCATTCGATTTAATTCATCTCTTGTTTCTACTTTCAGTAGCTTTTGACACCCTTCAAAATGTGAAAAAAATAGAATAATATACATTTAAGTAAACGAAAATTCATCTTTTTTGTTCCTCACTCTCCTAATACACTCACCACGCCATGTTGTTAAAAAGGACATATTAATATAAGTTTGAAGTTGTTCAAGGGAATAATAGTACTCTCGCAAAGTTTAAGTGTCTTTTTGAAAATATAATAATGATGTATTTTCTTTTTTTTAATATACTTTTCAATTTAGCCTTGCACTCTTTTTGTCATGTATGGTTTTGTGGTTTACCATGCTAATGCAAATAGTTGATGACATGGTGTTTTCTTTCTTAATTTCATTTCAAATAAGTGATCTTCACATTCCTATTCCCACACAATGGAAAGTGTTAGTTCCGCGAACTCGTCCTCACACCGCGACATTCTTGGTTTGCATGTCTTTATTGTTCTCATTTAGTATTTTAATGATGAAAAAGCATATATAAAAAATAATTTTATCGTGACGTTGACCATACAATATGAGATGCTAGTTTCTATTGTCGATTATTTTAGTTTTCCAATCCATTTAGATGATTATAATAAGTAAGATTAATAATCTAAAATCTTGATTAAATTGGTAAGTCGTCATAATAATAAATAATATGATTATATTCATTTCCCATGTGTAATGGAGTTGGTTTGTCAAACAAAAGTTCTCAACGTAAGTAATTCATTATTTTTTCATTAACATGATTTTGAACAGTCCAAATCTGGAGAATATTTCTTGGAGAAACAAATTTCTGTTGGTCCCCGATTAAACAAATTTAATAGTGTTCTTAGTTCGTCCATACTTATTGGGACCTATTACTATTATTATTTTAAATAATTGTGCTTTTATATGAAGAATCTATACTTTTTCTTTATAATGTAGTTGGTGTCTTTTTAATAAAAAATTGGTCTACCACATTCGAATCCAATATTGTGCACTTTGAGTCTTACACTTCTTATTTTAGATAGTGACATATTACATATGCAGTGAGGTAATACAAACATCACTGTCTACATTTTTCTTTTTGTACAATTATCTACATTGTTCACTCAAACGATGTTGTTTCCGAAAATCCAATGATAAAATATATTTTTTTCGCCAATAATCTAATAACTACGTTTGTTTCTTAACAATTTATCTTCAAGAAAAGGTAATTGTCGTGAGATACTGAGATTATTAAGGCCATTTGAGTGACTTATAGCACAATCTATTAGAGACAAAGGTAAATAACAGGGGAGTTTATATATTACCGAAATGTATAATTTAATAGTTTTATCGGTCAATTATAACTCAACTTTTTTGAGTTTTTTAAAACTTAAATAATATCTTTGAATCGTAAAAACTGACGATCAAATTTTAACTTTAACTTAGCAACTCATGTCGTATGAGTTTAACATAGATATTGTTATATGAATATTTTACCAGTAAAGCAAGACATGTAACGAGAGAATTAGATAATATCATAACGATAATTAATGATTATTTACTTTAATTAATTATTCAATAGGTTTAAAGCTCGAACAGCAATTACCATTGCTGTATTTCTTTGGAACTATTGAAAGTTCGTTTTTTTTTTTTTGGCATTTGTTATATGCAAATCAATGGCTTTATTGGTATTATGACACTATTAGCGAATATTCACCGTATATTTTGTTATTATGATCGATGTATATTTAAGGTAATTTAGGATTCTGATTGTATTAGGAATCATACATTTAAGGTAAGTTAGGATTCATACTGTATTAGGAATCAACATTTGTACAACTATATATATTGTGAATAATGAAAGGAATCCCCAAGGAAATTTATTCTATCTTACATGGTATTAAGAGCCTAAACCCTACTCTCCTCTCTCTCACAAAGCCGCTGACGACCCAACCCCCTATCTCGGGTCCTTTTCCCTTCGGTCGACGGACAACCCGGCAACCACCATGTCTTCCCCCACAAATTTCGGTTCCTCCACTGGCACTTTTGACAACCCTCTCAACGATCATCGTCTTATTTTCACCCGTCCTTCGTCGTTACTAACATCAAGAACTCTATCCCTATAATTCTTGATCAAGAAGACTGTCAATATTCCATGTGGATAGAACTGTTCTATATTCATGCATGTGCGTACAACGTGCTCGACCATATTGATGACTTTGTTCCTCGTCCCACCTACGTTGCCGAATAGACATGGCGTCGCCTTGACGCCATCGTCAAACAGTGGATATACGCCACCATCTCAAAAGACTTGTTATGTACTATCATGAAAACAGGTGCTACGGCACGTGACCTCTGGGTACGGTTGGAAGAAATCTTTCAAGACAATAAAAATACTCGGGCAGTGTATTTGGAGGAGCAATTCAACAATACGCGTCTCGAGCATTTTAACAATATGTCCGAACATTGTAAACAACTGAAAATCATAGCCGACCAACTTTCCAACGTCGGGACATCTGTTTCTGAAACCAAGATGGTACTTCAATTAGTTACTGGTTTACCGAAAGGTGAATACAATACTCTTGCAACAACGATTCAACAGGCCGACCTACTATCAAGTTTCACTAAGACACGGTCACAACTATTATTGGAAGAAACCGACGTGCTAAACAAGAGGAACATAATCAAAAGGCGTTAGCCGTTGACGAGATGGCACCACCGGCGGCCAACACCACCCCGCTGCCACCGCAAGACCACCACCAGCAGCAGTCCCGCGGCGGAGGGCGTGGCGGCAGAGGCCGCGACAACAACAACAGAGGCAAGGGCCGCGACAAAGGCCATAAAAATCAGCAAACATGCCCAACACCTACACCTTATTTCCAGTGGGCTGGACCGCAAGCATGGCCCAGTACCGGGAACTGGGCCTCGCCTGCCGGCCCTTACCCTACTGTAGGGGCCCAATTCCAGCAGCCTACTTGGTCCAGCGGCCTATTGGGCTCATCCCCTACCAACAAACAGGCCCACCTGCAGCAGCAGCGGGCCCACATTGCCTCGGTCCAGCAGCACCCGCAAGGCAGCAGCTTGGCCCCCACTGATTTGGGCCAAGCCTTCAGTACCATGAACCTTCAACAGCCCGACGAAAATTGGTACATGGACACCGGAGCCACATCTTACCTCACCCAATCATCAGGTAACTTATCTCAACTACGTCGGTTAAAGTGTCCTCAATTTATTACTGTCGGCAATGGTCATCGCATTCCAATTGAAGGTTACGGTAACACTCATACCAAACATCCCCACCCGCCTTTCTCCCTAAATCACGTCCTTTACACCCCTAACATCATTAAAAACCTAATCTATGTTAGAAAATTCACTCGCAATAATTCTGTGTCTGTAGAATTTGACCCTTTTAGTTTTTTTGTGAAGGACCTCAATACGGGGAAAATTCTTACGCGCTACAATAGTGTGGGAGACCTCTACCGATTCACTCAGTCTTCCGATGTCAGAACCCATTCACATGTCTCCCTAGCTGCTATCTCTCCGTTAACTTGGCACAACCGACTCGGACACCCAGGAGACCTTGTTTTTAATATTCTTAGGATTATAGCTGGCCAGTGGGTCGGGCTCGGGTCGGGCGGGTCGGGCGAGTCGGGCGTGGCGGGTGAAGGGGGCGGGATCGGGTTTGGTGGGATTTGCCGAAGTCCCGTCCCGATCCCGTCGGGGGCGGGATCGGTATCGGGTTCCGGCGGGTTTTCCTTTTTTTTTTAAAATAACATATGTATAAAAAAACTCAATAATTAAACAAGACAAGATAGTGTAATAAAAACATCCCAAGACTGTTTTTGTGCCTCTTATATTATTTAATAGACATATGATTTTTTTGTAATACAAATACAATTGTCAAAATTGCAACTTTGTGGTATTGTCCAAAAGTTGCAAATTACATAATAAAATTGCAATTAAAAAAATTACATTCTGAAAAAAAAACTTGTTCTAATTTCTTGATAATTTCCTGTGGTTCTTCGGTTGGAATTGATATTTGTAGATCAAATTGATCCACGTCGCTTCCACCACCTTCGGATAAGATTTCGTTGTAGTTTTCATCTTCTTCTTCATTGATCTCCGGTTCACCGCACCTTCTCCGCTCCGCTCGTATCCAATCTCTGAATAATATTGCAATTTTCAAGCTGTCTCCGGCTAATGAGTGTCTGTGGTCTCCTATTTGATATCTGCCAGTAGAAAAAGCGCTTTCAGACGCAGTTGATGACGCTTGAATGTTCAAAACATATCGGGCCATCATTGAAAGTGTCGGAAAGGTCTTCTCATTCCCCCTCTAGTATTTCAACAAGTCTTCACGTCCATCTTCATTGAGAAATTCTTGATACGGTACAGAACCCTGCAAAACAAAAATATCAAACTCGCTAATTTGGTTAGTAGCGGTACGGCCGCACATTCTATTTCTGAGGCTTTCAATACTAGCCGCAGAAATAATATGTCTTTTGTGAGGTTGTGTTGAAGATGAAGAAGATGAAGAAGATGGTATGGAAGCCAGTAGGTTACTAGCACTTTCTTGTTGGTAAAACCTATATATTTTTTTGCATTGGTCTTCTACGCTAGACAACACTTCTTCTTTAGTTTGTTCAATAGGTGGTGGGTGATTTGGATTTTTTGGACTTGGAGGTGGTAGTACTTCTATACAATCGTAAATAGTTTCAATAAGTGATTTAGTACCATCTATTTTAATAGTCGGATTTAATACAACACCAATAATATAAATAGTGGGAATAGAAATAAAATATTTTTTTAATAGCTGCAATATAAGCTGATTTTTTCATATATTCACTAAGTAATAAAAATATTAGAGTTATATAAAACAACATAGTTGAAATAGTAGGATAATATATACCGGAAAATTCTTTTGTTGCTTGAAAAAAATTCTCTAAAAATACAATAAGTTCGGAAATTTGTACCCAATCGCTATCTACAACCATATCAGCTGGATTTTGATTATGAGAGTTAAAAAATAAAGTTATAGGTTTTCTATAGTCATAAGCAACAAGTAGTTGCTCGTATAAATAATTCCACCTAGTGGATACTTCTTCTGAAATTTTTCTATAAGGTAGTCATCAATCGTGACAAGTTTTTTTATATTCTTTTCTTCGTTGTACTCTATTACTTTTAAAAATAAAGTTTGTAGCAAATTGTATTTTACTAAGAATGTCTTCAAAAAGTGATAGACCATCCTTTACAATTAAGTTATATATATGGCACGCGCATTTTATATGAAAATGATTTGGAAAAGATGGAGTTAAACTAATTTTTAAAATTGTAATAGCGTAATTGTTTGAAGAAGCGTTATCTAATGTAATAGTCATAATTTTATCAGTTATTCCGTAATAATGACACACTTGATAATTTTTTTCTGCAATAAAAGTACCAGTGTGCCTATCATCTATATATCTATACGCTAAGATACGTTTTTGCATAGACCATTATATATCTATCCAATGACAAGTTACCGTTAAATAGTTATGGCCCTTAGTACTACGACCTATATCAGACGTGATAGATACTTTGCCATTAAAATGATATAATGAATAACATAAATATTGTTGATATTCATGTGCGAATTTAAATACATCTCTCTTAACAGTTGATCTAAGAAAACCGTTAAAAGCAGGATTATATATATCTCTAATGTAATGAATAAAATTGGGAGATGAAGGAAATGAAAAAAGGCAAACCCTCCACAACAACTAATTTTGACATTGCTTCCCTATCTCTATGTTTATTGTATTTAGGGCCTACAATTCCCCCCGTCATAGGGTTAATTTGATCTTGTACTTGGTCCGGGATAGTATCAGTATGTGAACCTTGTCCGGATGGAGCGGACGTTTGCGCACTCGATTTTGAAGCCTGGTATTGGGCATACCTAGCTGGATGAGCCCTTACTACGTGTCTCATTAAACCCCCGTCCCACCGTGACCTTTTCCAGTTTTAAATTTTAAAACATCTTTATAAATTTTACATCTAGCTACTTGATTATCTACGTCCCTATCAAAAAATATCCAAGTATTTGATTTTAATGGTCGTTTTGCTGGACCTCGTCTCATACTAGGGGGAATATGAGACATTTCAGTTGAAGGTGCACTAGTGGGTGTGTTGTCATCAACATTAGTGGGTGTATCATCTAGATTATCGTCTAAATTAAAGTATTCTTGAGTTCCAGAAAATAGCTCATCGTCTAAATCTAATGGTATTGTAGGAAAATGTTCAGTATCAATAAAATCATCCAGTGTAGGAATAGATGACTAGAAGAAGTACCATTGCCCTTGTTGCCCCTACTAGAAGAAGCACCATTACCCTTAAACATACCTCTTAATCCTTCCATTTTAATTATGATAGTAAATAATTAAAGATAATAAAATTAAGTGCGCTAAATAAAATAAACAGACAATAATAATTTAATGAAGGAACGAATGTACCAAACGCCGACGTAATGTCGACGTGTAATCGAGAGGTTGAAAATTGAAACTTTGCTCGATGGAAGATCCTCAAGCTAGTTGTCAACTTCATTCCCAATTCCCAAATGAATAAATAAAATTGAATATTTAGTAAACAATGTAGACTTGTAGGGAGATAGATTGAGAGATTAGAGAGATTGTAGGAAGATTTGTGAGAAAGATGAAGAGAAAATAAGTTATTTATAGTTGAAAAATTGGGTTAAAGTGTAAATATAATAACTTATGGGTTAAAAATAAATATTAAGGAGTTGGGGGAGGGGGAGGCCAAAAATGGCCGTTGCACAACGGCCAAAATGTAAAATGATTGTTGGTGCAACGATTATTTTGCAAATGGGGGGTTACGGGCGGGATCGGGGCGGGTCGGGATGGGTTGGGACGAGATTGGGTTGGGACGAGACATTGTCTCGTCCCGGCCCACTGGCTCTACTTAGGACTAATAAGCATATTCAATGTAATAATGGGAAAATTTTCCACTACACTGTTTTTCTTGCCCACTTGGCAAACATACTCGTATTCCATTTATGTCATCAAACAGTGTTACTTTTTCCCCATTTGATATTGTTCATGCTGATTTGTGGACATCTCCGGTTGTCAGTTCTTTGGGTCACAAATTCTATCTTGTATTATTAGATGATTTTCACACTTTGTATGGATCCAACCACTAAAGTTCAAATCTTAATTGTTTGCCAAGTTCCTAGAATTTCAAAAATTCATCAAAATACAGTTTGAAAAATCTATAAAATATTTTCAATGTGATAATGGACGTGAATTTAATAATTCGGCAACTTACAATTTCTGCTCTAAACAAGGCATGATTTTCCGTTTTCCTGTCCCTACACTTCCTCCCAAAATGGCAAAGCTGAAAGAATCATCCGTACAATCAATAACATGGTATGTACCCTTCTCTTTCATGCCAGTCTTCCACCGTCATTCTGGGTCTACGCTGTCAAAATGGTAGAATACCTCCTTAACATTTTACCAACCAGCACTCTCCAAAATAAGACCCCAACTGAAATCATATACCGTAGGTTACCCTCTTATGACCAAATACGCATCTTCGGTTGTCTGTGCTGCCCCAACCTAACCTCCATTGCATCTCACAAACTCGCCTCACGCACCACACCATGCATATTCGTCGGTTTCTCACCTAATCATAGGGGGTACTTGTGCGATGACATAACCACTCGTAAGATCATCATCTCCCGCCATGTCACATTCGACGAGGCGAATTATCCATATTCAAACCTTCGAAAATTCCAAACCACGGATTACACATTTCTCGATGAGTCCCCTATGTCTCCTCTACTCCAGTCGATGTGTCTCCCGCAAAGGTCAGTACCGATGCAATTTATTCCGGCGGTAGACACTGCCCCATCCCCACCACTGCTGCCTTCAGCCAACTGCTCTCGGTTGAGCACTCCACCAACACCATTATTGCCTTCAGCCGTGTCTCCTACCCCCCCAACAGCACTGCTGCCTCCCAGTCCAAAGCACCCATAAGTCAACAAGAGTCCACCGGCGAAGATCGCGCCTCCCCGATCAAGAAATCGACAGCTTGCAGCCTACCAGTTCCGACTTCCCACTGCCTCCCAGTCCCGACCTCCCACTGCCTACCAGTCCCGACCTCCAACTGCAGTCTATTCATCACATGGAGACTCGTGCACAACACGGGATCTTCAAATCCAAGGTTCACTTCAACCTCTCCGCACAAACCTTATCTTCTATTCCAAAAAATCCAAAACTAGCAAAACTGGACCCCAATTGGAATGCGACCATGTGCGAGAAGTTTACCGCTTTAACCAAGAAGAACACTTGGGATTTGGTACCTAGACCAGAAGGTGTGAATGTTATCCAGTGTATGTGGCTATTTCGTCACATGTTCAGAGATAGTGGTGACCTGGAACGGTATAAGGCAAGACTGGTTGCCAATGACACTAATCAGCAGTAGTGTATTGACTGTGGTGAGACATTCAGTCCGGTTGTTAAACCGGCTACTAGTCAGACTGTTCTCAGTATTGCTATGGGCATGCATTGGCCGATTCATCAGCTTGATGTCAAGAATGCTTTTCTTCACAGGGATTTGAAAGAAACTGTGTACATGCATCAGCCCCTGGCTTTGTTCATCCAGCAGTCCCGCAATATGTATGTCGTCTCAGAAAATCATTGTATGGCTTGAAACAGGCACCCCGCGCTTGGTATGATCACTTTGCCAGGTATTTTTTTGCAGATCGGTTTTATATGCATCAGGTGTGATAACTCCCTCTTCACCTTTCATCGAGGTAGCAACACGACTTATTTGTTATTATATGTGGATGACATTGTTCTTACTGCCTCCTCTGACGGTTTGAAGAATGAAATCATTGCTCTGCTCAAAATAGAATTTGCTATGACCGACTTGGGCAAGCTCAGCTATTTCTTGGGTATATCAGTGACCAGATCTGCAGCTACTATGTTCTTGTGTCAACATAAGTGTGCAGAAGAGATAATGTACAGGGCTAAGATGGCAAATTGTAAAATTATGCCAACTCCGGTTGACTCGAAATCCAAGCTCAGTGCCAGTGACGGTGAGCCACTTTCGGATCCCACTCTATATCGGAGTCTTGCAGGTGCCCTTCGGTATCTTACCTTCACTAGGCCTGATATTGCATATGCCGTTCAGCAGGTGTGTCTATTAATGCACGACCCTCGAGAGTCTCATTTTGCCGCCCTCAAACGTATTATCAGATACGTTAAGGGTACACTGGATTTTGGACTACATCTCTACCACTCGCCCCAAAACAAGTTACTATCCTACACGGATGCAGACTTGGCAGGATGTCCTGATACACGTCGCTCCACCTCAGGCTACTGTCTATTTCTTGGGGATAATCTTATTTCATGGTCCGCCAAGCGGCAGGCCACGTTATCACGTTCGAGCGCTAAAGCAGAGTATCGCGGAGTTGCTAATGTCGTTGCTAGACCTGTCCAAAGGTCGGGTCAGGGCCGGGTCGGGTGGATTTTTTTTCCTCCTTGCCCGACCCTAGCCCGACCCTGACCCTATATTTTTTTTAAAATTCCGACCCTGGCCCTGACCCGACGATTTTTTTTGGCGGGCAGGGTCGGGTCGGGTCGGGTCGTGACGAGATTTTATTTTTTAAAAAAATTGAATTTTCAAAACTAAAATTGGTATTCACCCCTACATTACCACGAAATTTCGACGTTGAAATGTATTGTATATCGTGAAATCTTGACTAAAGAAAAAGAGAATTGGAAATCGATTTGGGGAAAAACACAAATTGATTGGAAAAACTGACGTTTTTCTAAAAATTGGCTGCGCATTATGGCGGTTTGACCGTCCCTGTCTCGAAAAAATATGCAAAATCAAAAAAAAAATCGGATAAAACGGACATCCGAGCGCAGAGTTATGACCATTTAAAGTTTCACCAATTTACAACTATTTTATCTCCCTACATTATGCTTCCATGATTTTAACAAAATGTCTAATAATATAAATATATAATTAATAATCAGCTACCGTTTTTCTTATTTTATGTCGAGCTAAATGTAGATTAGAGCAATATATATATATATATATATATATATATATACATGCGGATATCACTTATTAATGACAAAAATATATATAAGTACAAAATAAATATTAATGAAGGAAAAATAATATAAATTATATTAAAAAAATATGGGGGTCGGGGTCGGGCCGAGGCCGGCTCAGACGGGTAATTTTTTCTGACCCTGGCCCGACCCTGACCCTGATCGGGTCGAGTGGCTCTCGGGTCAGCTAAAAGCTGACCCTGACCCTGGTTTTTTGGGCCGGGCCGGGCGGGTCCCCGACCCTATGGACAGGTCTAGTCGTTGCTGAGATTTGTTGGCTCCGAAATATTCTTTTGGAGCTCCAGTGTCCACTACGAAAGGCGCTTATAGTCTATTGTGACAACATATCTGCAATCTATATGTCTCATAATCCGGTCCAACATCAGCGGACTAAGCATATTGAGATGTATATCCACTTTGTACGAGGGAAAGTTGCCTGTGGTCAGGTCAGAATATTACACGTGCCTTCCTCTTATCAATATGCAGACATTTTCACAAAGGGACTACCGCGACAACTCTTCACCGACTTCCGATCCAGCCTTAGCGTTTGGCCTCCTCCCGCTCCGTCTGAAGGGGAGTATTAGCGAATATTCACCATATATTTTTTAATTATGATAGATGTATATTTAGGGTAACTTATGATTCTGATTGTATTAGGAATCAACCATTTAAGGTAAGTTATGATTCATACTGTATTAGGAATCAACATTTGTACAACTATATATATTGTGAATAATGAAAGGAATTTCTAAGGGAAATTATTCTATCTTACATACACATTACTTTTCGGAAAATATAATAAAACATTGACCACAAAAGGAAAGTGGTCCTAATGAATATAGACCGTTCAACTAAAAGGTTTCTCATCTTTTCTTACTATTTAAATTTTAGCTAGCCTTTCCAACAAAACAAAATGCATTTTGGCCATTGGAAAAAGACTTTTGAGAATTGCTTTTTGAAAAACTTAAAAACGTACTGTATAATTTTCCAATAATAGAAAGAAAAAAGGACTCTGCTTATGCTTCTTTAATAAACCAAAAACAATCTAGAAGTGTGATTTTATTTAAACTAAACTCAAATTTTAATCAAGAAATATATTCACAAATACAATTAATCCTTTATTTTTACTTATTTTATATTTTAAACCCCCAACATTCCAAAAAGATAAATGTCAAAATCATATCAAAATTTCGATCTCTTAAATATAATACGATTGCATTATTTATCAATTATCAATAGTATTGATGCAAATTTCAACCATGAATGGTACCTCATATCACCTTTCTGTTTCATGATTATACATTTCTTTTGTTATTCTTTGTGAATGAAATTAATGAGACAAATTCATTTTTTATTATATTGAATAAAGTTCAAATTATTAAAAATTAGATACAATATATGTGAAAGCATATATATATATATATATATATACTCTAATAATATAAAATAAAAATAAAAATAAATGCCATGATATTGTTGTCCTTTCACAAAATATGTTAAGCTCAATCACTTAACTAATATCACAGTACAATTCAAGAATCTTTTTATTCTTTACGTAGTTGAGAACAAAATATGTACTCTAATCGAACGCAAAAACAATTAGCCCCTTTTGGGAATCAATTCCAATTGAACGTGGCACAACTCAATAATTGTTTTTTCTTTGTTGTTAAAGTTACAAAAATTGTATTGTATTAAACAATAAACAACAATCCTATACATTTATAATCAATGATTTTGTGAGATTAGGAAAATATGACCTTGGACCAAGGAAGTACTCATAAACAATGTAGTATATTTTAAGTTTTAAAATGTGTGAAATAGAACAATTCTTAAAGGAAAAAATTAATATCAAGAAAAAGGTTTCATTTTTCTTCAAAAAAGTGTTTTACTTTTCTTTTTCCATGTTCAAGATTACGTGTGGGATTATTATTTAGGAATCCAAAAATGTACAAAGAAACAAAAATAAATATCACTATTTTGTAAACAATAGAAAGATAAGCCAATAATAAACTTCGTCAATTGATGGCAAATATTGAATTTAAATTACAAGGATCACAACTTCATCAATTGATGGAAAGTATTAAATTTAGATAAACGATTATCGTCACCACTTACGTAAATAAAACAAATACTATCCTTAGTTATTCATATAATAGTAATTCTTTATTTATTAGCTTTATACGATCTTCAATACTGACCAAAAAATGAACGACTAGATAAATCAACGACAACAATAACATACCCAGTATAATTTTATAAGTGGTTTTGGAGAGTGTGGTGTGTACGCAAACCTTATTCTTACCTTGTGAAGGTAGAAATACTATTTCCGAGAGACCCTCGGCTAAAGTAAAACAATTCAAAGCAGTTTTGAAAAAAAAATATAATTGTGAAGAAGTCATGTTGAAAATAATTAAAAAACATTACTAACAACAGTAAATAATACAATAATTGCAGAAAAAGAAACAACATGGGGTATGAAAATTAAGATTATATAATAATAATAATAATAATAAAACTGATAAGAAGAACTAGATATTACTCGACTATCTATTAACATTTTACCTTAACTATCTACCTCCATATCCTCCTAGCATCTCATGATATAAACAAACATTTATATTTGTATCACTCAAAAATCAATTACATATCTCAATTTAATAAATACATTGATTAGTGAAAATTGTCACCAAATACATCATTATTCAAGAATCTTTATGATGAGCTGACTTGTCATCAGTGGTGACAATGTATCAGAGGTGGATCGGGTGGAGCTCAATCCGTCTCCACCCGCCAACCATCCATCCACCACCGACCCATCTATCACCCTATTTTTTTTCATCTACATCCGATCCACGGGTGAATCAGGTGGATCGGGTGTTTCACATATGAAAAGCTTGTTTCAAATTAAAAGCTTCGCGGATGAAAAACTTGTTTCTTCATCCACACCCAATCTTCTTCTTGCTCAAAGCTTTATAGAACTCATCTACAGTCATTGGCTCCAACAGTGCATCAGGACCAAGCCCAGATATTGAAGGAACAGAAACCGGCTGCAATGGACAAATTCATTGGGAGATAACATTCAAGATTTTGTTCAACGGGAAGTATCCATGGGTTGGTGATAATATCATCTTACATTTTCCAGTGAGCGAACCTTGGCAAACCGCCTCTTATCAGTAAATGAAATCTCCAAACCATCATCCAACTACAAAAGTTTTAAAGGTGTCCACATTCATCGGTAGCTACATTCATGTGCTAGTTTGATCTCTAAAAGAAGGAGATAAAAGAGCAAAATATGTAGATAATGAAAAAGGGAGAAGCATTATGAAATCATCAATATTCAATATTATAACCGCAAAGAGAATGAATGCAATATATAATGATTAAAAAATAATTAATCTATAAACGGGTGGATGGATGGATCGGGTGATGGATTGGAGGTATGTCCACCCGATCCATCTATCACCCGATTAAAATTCATATTTTATCTGATTTTCATTCATATAATTAGATGATGGATCAATATCCATGGTCATGGTGAAATTGACAGCCGTAATAAAGCAAGAGGGACCACGTAAAAAACTATGGATAGTGCCGCACCTTTTAGTACCCCGTGCCACATTAGCCATTCTTTTTCATCCAATCTTGCTACACTACTCTCTTGAAAGGCTTATTTCAAACAAACAAACAAACCCTACAATTTTTTTTTCTTTCTGTTTACTGAGCCAAGGTATCACCTTTTGTCACCTTTATGTTGGTTTCAGTTAGTTTTATTAATCAAGATTCAATTTTTTGCAATACCCATGATTTTTTTTCTGTTATTGTTGCATGTTTGTTTGTTTTTCTCTTTAAGTTGGTTTTGGTTTATCAAGATTCAGTTTTTAGGCAATAACCATGATTAATTATCTGTTTTTGTTGCATGTTCTGTTTGTATTTTTCTATTTAAGTTGGTTTTGGCTAATCAAGATTCAATTTTTATGCAAAACCCATGATTTTTTCTTTGTTTTTGTTTCATGGTCTTGTTAGTTTTGCAGTAATTCTTGTTAATTTCCACATGGGGGTTGATGGTATTGATGAAAGGTTCAAACTTTATACATGTGGTTTGAGGTAATCTGAGTGGATTGACTGGATTCAAATGTGAATGACATGCATTCTGAACTAGAAGGAAGAGAAAGATAAGTGCTTTAGATAATGTGCACAATACTTGTATCATAGACTAGACTGCTATACAAGTTTCAGTTTTTATGGTTCCTCCAAGTAATTTTACGTGTCAAGTGAAATGGCATTGTGTAAGATTGCATTTGACGATCTGGGAAGTATAATAGATGCAGGATAGTAATATCAAGCCACATTTTCTTTATTGTATCCATGTTGTCGATATGGAATGATAAGGAGGGAGTGTACAGTATGTATAATTGTAGATCACTGTTAAATCTTATGTTGCTTCTATAGTATATACTAACTTTAATATTCATCTTGATCGGTGATTGAGCCTGCTGGGTAATTGGGTTGGCCCTATCCACTTGTATACAACTATGCTCATGCTTCACCAAGAAGCGAGAGGTTTATCCTCTCTGTGTGTCATAGAATTGGTCTAAGAATAAATGATGTGCTTTTTCTACATGAGGCACGGAAATGTTGAGTTCAATTTGACGGGCATTCTAATTTGTACAACACTCAAGACGTCCTGAAATAGTTGACATTATTTCACTGATATTAATGTTATACACCTTCTACAGGTTTCAATAATTCAAATTTATTTAACAAATCAAATAATTTTTCATATGATGTTTCCCATCAAAAGTACTCTTCAATCATTATTTTAGTATCCTCGTCTGTTACTAATGTAATATACAAGTGAAACAACAATTTGAATTCCGTGTCCACTCAAATGGTATCACATTCTTGTTAAAAGTGGTTGACATCAGTTTCTCCTGTAATTTTCAGGCACAAAGCATGGCCTTGATGTCTCAGGCAGGTTCTTCACATTGCATTTACTCTGAAAAGATGAGATGTATTGGTGGACATAGCAACATCATGAAGGAGATATTCTTTGGTGTGGACATTTCTTCACGGAATCCCTCTAAACGAGTGCAAGGGAATTATTTGAATCGCATAGGAGTGGAATGTAGACGAGGAGGCCTGTCGATTGTTGCTGCAAGTCCTCCAACAGAGGATGCCGTTGTTGCAGCAGAGCCATTAACAAAAGAAGACCTTGTAGCATATCTTGCTTCTGGATGCAAATCCAAAGAAAAATGGAGGTTCGAAGTTAAGTTTTTCTTAGTGTGCTTAAATTTCAGTTGCATATAGTTCACTAGAAAGATGAATATTCAGTTTCTCATTTGGCCTTAATAAGTAGTTTGTTCATTCACCACATATGCCTTGATTGTCTTTCAAGTATGTTGAGTAATTTACGTATCAATCTTCTTCACTTGTGTTTTTTTGTTATACGGCTCATTTGTTATGCAGTTATTCTTATCTTCAGACTCTGTTTTAGTGTATGATATGGTACCTGTATTATATACTTCTTGTATGTCATTATTGTGGGTAAGTTTTCACTTTCTTTTTCAAAAAACTAAAATAAAAATATTGTGGTAAGTTGTCACTGTCATGCATTTCAAAATGTGGGTACGAGGTAATTAAGACATGATATAGGTCTTCTTCATTGAACTAACAAGTTGTACCTTTTGGGAAAAACTCGATTACTGGAAACATTAATCTATTTCCTAGGATGCTGCTGTTTGTAATTTTCTTGCAAAATTTGATTATTGAAATTTTGGCGGTAAACTATATGAACATGGAGTTTTGGGAGCCATTTTCCATAGTTCAGGTGCTTTTACATAAATTTGGCAGCTAGGATTCTGCTGCCCAAATAGTTTGGATGTTTCATTTACCTGAACGTGCATCTGGATTTAAACTACATTAATCAGTTCAACTTTTCTTGTTCTCTGAAAACTCGATGAGCAGGATAGGCACTGAACATGAAAAGTTTGGTTTCGAGTTTGGAACTCTGCGACCCATGAAGTATGAACAAATAGCTGACTTACTAAATGGTATTGCCGAGCGGTTTGATTGGGAAAAAGTAATGGAAGGTGACAAGATTATTGGCCTGAAACAGGTAGAACGTGAACTTGGTGAATGCAAACTTTGGTTTAAGATATTCTTGGATGGAGTTGTCGTGGCTCCATACAATGTATTCTGCAACTTAGCATGAATAGAAGCATAATTTCATGATTCATTTTGTTCTCTAGTGTAAGTCTGTAGTAACTGTTCTGACTTTACTTCAACATAATTGGTAGTAAATATGCATTGCCTTCGCACAGGGAAAGCAAAGTATATCATTGGAACCTGGTGGTCAGTTTGAGCTTAGTGGTGCACCACTTGAAACACTTCATCAAACTTGTGCAGAGGTTAATTCACATCTTTACCAGGTTTGTACTTTTGAAACTCCATCAATTTTCTTTTTAATGAGATATTGGGCATTTAAGATCTTTTGAACTATAATCTGCACTGGAGGGACATGTAAGCCAAATCTTGAATTGTATAAGAAAATATTGCTGCAAAAGAACATTGATGGGGTGAAAGTAAAGTTAGGATTTCCTAATCAATGAACATTTGGAGGCAGCATAACAGAAGCTAATCATCTCAGCTGACTTCTGTTTTATCTACCTCAACCTTGCCCAAGCAACCTTATCTCCTAAAGCAGGGTTCCACGTATTCTCGTGGAGCTTCTTGGTCTCATATCTCTTCTTTTCCTCGCTTTGTTAAGAGTATTGTCCTTTAACGTGTTGATAAACATATCCTTTCTGCTGGTTGATCATTGCTGAAAATGCAAATGAGCTTGGTGTCAACTTCAAGCGAGTTTGACATTGTGTTTCTTAGATCATGAAAGTTCATTTGTTTTTTTATTGATACATCAAGGTATTATAGTACTAGTGAGCTCCCAGGCATCTGTACAAAGATCATGGCTCCAAATATCATACATATACAAGAAAAAATATTTGTTCCAAAACACATATATATGACAAAATAGATCTCTTAAGCTTCCAAGAGACTTTCCTCAAAACTGATTTCTTAGATTGTCTTAACTACCTTTTGAGGTCTTTTTGAAAATCAATAAGATCTTGCATACTCCTTCTGTCCTTGATCTTCAATTTATGAAACTTTCTCACAGTATGTGCCCTGCTAGTATGCTTGCTGTTGGACGAACGTCCATTCTCCCCCATAACCCCAGGAAAAAGCTGCACAGAGAAAATTTAAGTTTTGCTGATTTTTATAAGTTTTTGCTTAATGGCACAGGTTAAAGCTGTTGCAGAGGAGATGGGAATTGGATTCTTGGGAACTGGATTCCAGCCAAAGTGGGGGCTCAAAGATATACCAGTAATGCCGAAGGTAAAAACGATATGCTGTTCGATGTTGTAACCAAAAAAAATTGTTTGACATGCTGATACCTTAGCATCTTATCTCTTTGAGACTGCTATTTTAACACTGGAAAGATGTTAGAAAAATTGTACATATTTCACATATTGGTTCAGCATGTCAGCTGCAGTAGAAGCCTGTTTCTATTGCAATTTCATGGTTCATTAACTATTCGATGAAACTAGTGCAGTCCGGTGCTCAAACTCTCTGATTCCATCGCTTTGCAACACCTCATCTTTTCACCGACCAACCTCTACCAGATATGCCTATATAGCATAGTTATTTTGAAGTGAAATTCTTTCTAAACCTCCTTCCGATCATGAAAATGAGAATAAGTTTTCTTGTGTCTCTCATCATCATTGATATTTCTAGGAGGCAAAGAGATGACAGATGAGATATTGTTCCAATGATTACTTATCCAGATTGATGGTTAAGAGATTGCTTGTCCACATCTTATCCCTTCCCTTCTCTAAAGACATAGAGGACAAGTAAATAAAGGTGTAAAACTTTTATTAGTTCCATTTGAGCTAATCATCATCATCTCCATTTGGCAAATTTGGATTAGTACCAAAGGACTTAATAAAAGGACGAAGGGAATGAAACTTGATGATCTTATAGTGGTTAGGTTTTGTTGAAACAGTGATTCATTAGGAGGAGGATTTTCAAAAGCTTAATTGGCCATTCTGTTTCACACAGTACAATTAATTAGGAAAATGGCAAAGTTTCCTCTTTGCATATTTGTCTTTGACCAATAGGGCAAATGAAGAATATATTGCTGTCAGCATTTGGGGTGCATCTGGGAAATCCCCACTCCCCAACTCTACTCTTCCGGACTTGATAAAAAAAGCATGAAGAACAACAAAAGAAAGCTAAAGATTCATCTTTTAGTTGACAGTACTATTCACTTACTGTCAACCCAGAGATAATTATCCTTAGCTCTCTTTTTCTTTCCTGATCGAAAAGAAAGTTTTATCCCTGAGTTGACAGTAAGTGAATAGTAAACCCGATCCTTGGACCAGATATAGTAAGTATTTTTCAATTATTGGAAATTATTAATAGATCTTGCCTACCCTTTTTATCTAGCAGAGTTTTCACAAGTTAGAAACGTAAATAGTCTTCCCTCACTAGTTTCTATATGTTCTTTACTTATTTACTTTTAACTAAGCCAGAATTATGGTATGCAATTTTGATCTGTAGCTGTAATTTAAAAATAATAACTACACCACCATCTAGTGCTATTCATATTCTCTATACTATATACAACATCATGTGCTTCTCATACCTCAATATTATGCGTGTTGTCATGGTCTTCTATCTCTGAAAGATATATCTAGTTTTACCTTTTTCAAGTATAATTTGACCTTTTAGATTGGTAATCAGCTGACAAAGTACTTTGACTCAGGGGAGATATGAGATTATGAAAAATTACATGCCCAAAGTTGGGTCACTTGGGCTGGATATGATGTTTAGAACATGCACTGTTCAGGTAAGCTAAATGGTTTTATTTTCCTTCTTTTTTTTTCCCGTTCATTTTGATGGGATGTCATTGCTCCTTGGCTATTGGACTGTATACCTCTGTGCAGTATTCAAAAGCTATATTAACTCTTTTCTTTTTGCCCATCTGTGTCTGGGCTCCAAGTCATGCCCTGCATGTTAACATGCATTAGTAAGTTGAACCAGTACTTATAAAAAGAAAATGGTTGAACCCGTACTTATAAAAAGAAAATGGTTGAACCCGTACTTATAAAAAGAAAATGGTTGAACCAGTACTTATATGAATATGTTGTTGACAGGTAAATCTGGACTTCAGTTCTGAAGCTGACATGATCAGAAAGTTTCGTGCTGGTCTTGCCTTGCAGCCTGTATGGAACTTTTGTCCTTTCTGTCCTTTCTCTTTCTACATGAAAGTTATGTAGGTATCTAACTATATAATGAAATAGATTGCTACAGCTCTCTTTGCAAATTCTCCTTTCACTGAAGGAAGACCTAATGGTTATCTCAGCATGAGAAGGTATGTGTATTAAAGTACAGTTCTTGTTTCTCTGAGGACTATAATCAGAGTTGTACATAACAAATCTTTGTTTGTTTTACCAGCCACATTTGGACTGATACAGATAATAACCGTGCTGGGATGCTTCCCTTCGTCTTTGATGACTCTTTTGGGTAAGTTTCTCTTATTTTGGCAAATACTTAAAATTTCTTAGGTCATGCCATATTACTTTCTATCTTCAGTCGAGATTATGTTTGCTAAAGTTGGAGTGCAAATGATAGGGGCATTAGGAATCATATTAACATTTTCTTTTTTCTTGTGGTACTTGTACTTGTAAGATGAATCCCTTAAACTACTTATATGTCGAACCTGGTTGTTTTAAAGAAGGAAGAAACAATTCAACCTTTTTGACTTACAAAGAAAAGGGTAATTCAACTTGTACTTCCACTTCTACTTTCCTATTCATATGTATGTTCAGTTCTGATTCTCATTGTTTCTTTCAATGGTTTGCCTCAAATTTTTAGCTGCCTCTATATTTTTAATAATTTGTAAGTTCTGAGAAGTGTATGCAGGTAATGACTTGATAAAAGTTACCTCTCAGCTGGTAATCATGTAAGAACTTGACACCCTTGAAATTTAAAAATATAGCACCATATGGAGGTCAGGGATTGAATCACTACCTCTTGGAAGTGAGCCTTGTTAAATTAAACCACATATGTCGCACTGGTGCATAATTATATAGTACTTGTGACCACATGAAAGAGACAGTGCTGTTTACTAGCAATCGACTTCACTTTTTTGAATGCGGAGTTGAGGTTCATTACATGCATTTATGCCTTCACACTATGATTTAGCTGGAATTGTGCATTCATCTTTTTTGTTACCTAAGGCTGCTGCAGGATAGTGATCTTTGAAAAGGCGTCTTGATTTGTCAGAAGAAAGCATGTTTCCTTGTACTCTTAAACCCGTGTGTCATTTTGTTAAATGTATTTCACGTTGAATGTCCTTGTCCTATTATATACTCAAGCTAGGTTAGGGAAATGGATAAAATTTGTTTGAGTTCGAAATGGGCTGTCCTAACCTGCTTTGAAGTTCGTCACCAGAGTTATGTGATGGGTTAGAAATCAAATGAAAATGTGTATTTAATGTTAACAAATTCATTCTTTGTTATCTCCAAAACTTTCATTGTTAAACTTCATTGTCACAGCAAACACTTTATTTTCTAATATGGCGTAGGTTTGAGCAATATGTGGATTATGCACTGGACGTCCCTATGTATTTTGTCTATCGGAAGAAGAAGTATGTTGATTGTGCTGGATTTTCTTTCCGGGTATGTTATTTATCAACATTACAGATTTAAAAATGTCATCCTCTTGTGCTTATTTTACAACATTGCTGCAGGACTTCATGAATGGAAAACTCCCGCCTATTCCCGGCGAATATCCTACTCTTAATGATTGGGAGAATCACCTCACAACAATATTTCCTGAGGTATGCGAGCGTCATCCAAGAAAAAATGTCCCTTACTGTTAGTTCAGTCTATGTATAGTTTATGGAAGTTCGAACTCGGGTTAACTTTATCAGGTCAGACTCAAAAGATATCTGGAAATGAGGGGTGCTGATGGAGGACCTTGGAGAAGGTTGTGTGCATTGCCTGCATTCTGGGTATGAAACATGTATCTCTAGAGGTCATGATGTTGATTTTTGTTTTTTTTGTAAAAAAAGAAAAATAGCTAGTATTACTTTTTGACCTTAGAGATAGAAATTGTTAGAATAGGATTTGTATATAGTATCCTACATGGAAAATGATTGAGATGTAGTGTCTATAAATAGGGCTCAATGTAATAATGTAGATACACAATTCAATAATATATTTTTCTCCCATAATTTTTCACATGGTATCAGAGCTAGACCCGTTCCAATTCATTGTGTCCAATGTTGGCCCCCTTCTTATATTGTCCACGCTTCAAATGTCCAGCCCTGACGTGAGACGGAGTGTTGAGTTCTCCCACATTGATGGGTTAAGTGGTCCTTGATCTACTTATATGGTTTGGGCAATCCTCCTTCTTTTGAGCTAGCTTTTGGGGTTGAGTTAGACTCAAGATCCATTCTTCACCGTCTATGGAGAATCAATGAAGACACTCGTGAAGTATGCAGATCTCGACCTAAGTGTAGTTATTGCAATAGGTTTGGACACACTCATGACGTATGTTATTCATTGCATGGTCAACCACTCAAGAATGCTCATGTTGCTCAGACTGTCACTACATGTAATCAACAGATTTATTTATCTGAAGAAGAATATAATGAGTACCTTCAGTATCGAGCACGTAAGCAGACATCTCCACAAGTAGCCTCAGTCGCACAATCTAATACCGCTGCATCGTGGGTTGTAGACTTTGGCAGTTCTGATCATATTTCTGGTGATAAATCACTTTTGTCGGATATTAATTATTCACCGTCTCTTTCCGCTATTACTTTAGCCAATGAGATCCAAACAAAAGCAAAAGGAGTTGCACAAGCTAAACTCATATCCTCTGTCACTCTAAATTTTGTTCTCTATGTCCATGATTGTCCTTTTAATCTTGCATCGGTCAATCGTTTGACTCATGCCTTAAATTGTGCTATACTATTTCTTGATGATTCTTTTATTATGTAAGACCGTAGTGCGGGACAGACGATTGGCGTAGGATATGAATCACAAGGTCTCTATTACCTTACCTCTACTCATAAACCCTTCATAGCAGGTCTGGTTACCGATCCTCTTATCCATAAATGATTGGGACATCCAAGTCTGTTCAAGCTATAAAAGATGGTGCCTAGTTTGTCTAGTCTGTCCAAATTAGATTGTGATTCGTGTCAATTTGGGAAACACACTCGCACTTCCTTTCCACGTAGTGATGAGAGTCGTGCAAAGTCTATTTTCTTAATAGTTCATTATGATATTTGTGGTCTTAGTAGAGTCAGTTCACCTTTAGGATTTCGTTATTTTGTCAATTTCAATGACGATTTTCCAGATGCACTTGGCTATTCTTGATGAAAGACTGTTCTGAGTTATTCTCTTTATTCAAGAGTTTTTGTGCTAAAATACAAAATCAATTTGGTGTTTCTATTCGTACTTTTTGTAGTGATAATGCCTTAGAATACAAATCCTCCCAGTTTCAGCAGTTTATGACTCACCAAAGAATTATTCATCAAACATCTTGTCCCTACACCCCTCAGTAGAACGGGGTAGCAGAAAGGAAGAATATGCATATCATTGAGACTGCTCGCACCCTTCTCATTGAATCTCATGTTCCGCTGCGTTTTTGGGGCGATGCAGTCCTCACGTCTTGCCATTTAATTAATCGAATGCCCTCATCTTCTATTCAGAATCAGATTCCATATTCCATAGTACATCCTCAGTCATCTCTATACTCTCTTCCCCCTCGTGTTTTTGGGAACACATGTTTTGTGCATAACCTAGCTTCGGGGACAAATAAATTAGCCCATCACTCTCTTAAATGTGTCTTTCTTGGTTATTCTCGGGTTCAAAAGAGTATCGTTGCTTCTCACTTGATCTCTGTCGATATCTTATGTCTGCCGATGTCATATTTTTTGAGTCTCAACCTTACATTAGGTCTCCTTTTGATCATCCTGATATTTCTGAGGTCTTACCTATACCTTAGGTTTTACATACACCGACCTTTGATGAATTTACAATTACTTCCACATCTCCAGTCACAATGCCACCACTTCTCCCTTTTGCTTCTCACATGATCTCCCTCCGTCGATATCTTATGTCTGCCGATTGTCACATTTTTGAGTCTCAACCTTACTTTTGGTCTCCTTCTAATCATCCTGATATTTTCGAGGTCTTACCTATACCTTAGATTTTACATACACCGACCTTTGATGAATTTACAATTACTTCCACATCTCCAGTCACAATGCCACCACTTCTGACTTATCATCATCGATCGCGTATAGCATCAGACCCAACATCATGTTCAGATGATTCACGTCTTGCGTCAGACATTGCACCTACTGCGGACCCTGCACCTACTGCGGTCTTGTCTCCTCCTAATCTGTCGATTGCACTTCGGAAAGGTAAACGGTCCACTCGTAATACTAACCCACATTATACCCTTTTAACTTATCATCGTCTATCAGCATCCCATTATGCCTTTGTATCATCATTGTCCTATGTCCTTATTCCTAAGTCTACGGGTGAAGCCCTTTCTCATCCCGGATAGCGACATGCTATGATTGACGAGATGTCTGCTTTACACACGAGTGGTACTTGGGAGCTTGTTCCTCTTCCTTCAGGTAAATCTACTGTTGATTGTCGTTGGGTTTATGCAGTCAAAGTTGATCCGGACGGCCAAATTGATTGGCTTAAGGCTCACCTTCTTGCGAAAGGGTATACACATGTATTTGGACTTGATTATAGTGATACTTTCTCTCCTTTGGCTAAAATAGCATATATTCGTCTTTTTCTATCCATGGTTGTCCGCCATTGGCCACTTTATCAGTTGGACATTAAGAATGCTTTTCTCCATGGTGATCTTGAGGAGGAAGTTTATACGGAGCAACCACATGGTTTTGTTGCTCGGGGGGAGTCTAATCTGGTGTGTCGATTGTGTCTGTCACTTTATGGTTTGAAACATTCTCCTCGAGCCTAGTTTGGTAAATTCAGCACAGTAATTCAGGAGTTTGGCATGATTCGCAGTGAAGCAGATCATTTTGTGTTTTACCAACATTCTGCTCCAGATATGAGTATTTATTTGGTGGTTTAGGTTGACGATATCATTATAACTTGCAATGATCAAGATGGTATCACTAGTTTAAAGCAACACCTCTTTCAATATTTCCAAACTAAAGATCTCGGCAGACTGAAGTATTTTTTAGGTATTGAAGTTACCCAATTCATGTCAGGTATTGTTATTTCACAATGCAAGTATGCCTTTTAGACATTCTTGAGGAAACATGAATGATGGGATGTAAATCCATTGACACTCCTATGAATTCGAATGCTAAACTCCTGCCAGGACAAGGGGGTAAGTTGATTTATCTCACAGTGACTAGACTTGATATTTCATTTTCTGTGAGTGTTGTAAGTCAGTTTATGGATTCTCCCTGTGATAGTCATTGGGATGCAGTTGTCCGCATTCTGCGGTATATTAAGTCCGCTCCAGGTAAATGACTTCTTTTCGAAGATCGAGGTCATGAGCAGATCATTGTATATACAGACGTTGATTATACTGGATCACCCTCTGATAGACGTTCTACGTCCGGATATTGTGTGTTAATAGGAGTTAATTTGGTGTCCTGGAAGAGTAAGAAACAGAGTGTCGTTGCTCGATCCAGTGCTGAATCAGAATATCGAGCAATGACTGTAGTAACTTGTGAGCTAGTTTGGATTAAGAGGTTGCTCAGAGAACTAAAATTTGGAGAAATCACTCAAATAGAACTTGTGTGTGATAACAAAGCGGCCCTTCATATCGCATCAAATTCGGTATTTCATAAGTGGACTAAGCACATTGAGATTGACTGTCACTTTATCAGGGAAAAGATACTCTCCGGAGATATTGTTACTAAATTTGTGAAGTCGAATGATCAGCTTGCGGATATTTTCACCAAGTCACTCAGTCGTCCTCGTATTAAATACATTTGTAACAAGCTCGGTACATATGACTTGTATGCACCAGCTTGAGGGGAGTGTTAGAATAGGAATAGGAATAAGAATAGGATTTGTATATAGTATCCTACCGGAAAAGGATTGAGATGCAATGTCTATAAATAGGGCTCAATGTAATAATGTAGATACACAATTCAATAATATATTTTTCTCCCATAATTTCTCACATAAATAATAGTAGTTGCAGCAAACGTTTGCCCAACCCAAACCACCACCAACAATCGGAAAAGCAATAGGGAAAGGGAGATTGGAATATGGTTGTGCTAACCTCCCCCGCCCACAAAACGGAACTTCTTTCTCTTTCTCCTTTGTATTGGGACTGCTCCAGCGTTCATTATGGGCTACTTAGAACCAAAGAGCTTAGTTACTCTTTCTTTTGATAATTTCAGGTGGGTGTACTCTACGATGAGGAATCTTTGCAAAGAGTTTTGGACATGACGTCTGATTGGACTGCGGAAGAAAGAGAGATGTTGAGGAATAAGGTAATATATCCTTACTCATTGAAGACAAATAATCATGCATTTCCTTCCTAATCTGCAATTAGCTAATATATCAAGGCTCATAAGTCTGTATTTTGTGGTGCAATTCTCTATCATGCTCTTGGAAAGGAATGGTAGCGTCAAATTGTTTTATTGTCAAGTAATAATTCCTTTTTGTTTCCGTTGTTTTTGTTTGTTACCTTCTCATGACGTCAAATTTGAACTTCTGAAATTGTCAACATGTTCATGCTTTTGAGAAAAAGAGAAAACATCCAAAAAAAAAATTTGATTCATTATTCATTTCTCTTTCCGTTATCTTTGTTTAATCTTGTTGGTGGTTTCAATGTTTTATGAATGTTTGAAATGGTCCAAATGTTTATGCTTGAGAAAGGAGAGAACTGTAATAGGCCTTACTTAACAAAATTAAACAAAAAGGAAAGAGTGAGTGAGAGAGAATTATATAGGCCTTTATTTTTTAACTCTGAAATCCTATCTGTAATAAAATATGCTCGCTCTTTTCCTCGTGGAGGTTGGACAAGCAAAATCATTGAAAACAAAGAGGGGCAATGTGACCCTGGACTCTTCATCTAAAAAAAAAAAGCAGTTGCATTTCATCAAGTTATAATTCAGTTCTTCAGATTCGTCGTTAATAACTTGTACGGAATATTAGAGATGATTAATATCACTCCTTTAGTAGGTGCCAAAAAGTGGTTTGAAGACACCATTCCGAGACGGATTGCTTAAGCATGTTGCTCAAGATGTTGTCAAGTTGGCAAAGGTGGGCTAAAGATTCTAATGTTCCATGGCTTGGCATATTTCTACATGTTCACTAACTTATTGATTGCTTTCTTATCTTTAGGAAGGCTTGGAAAGAAGAGGCTTTAAGGAAACCGGGTTTTTGAACGAAGTAACCGAGGTTGTCAAAACAGGCAAGTAACTTTTGTAAAAAAGGGCAGCCCGGTGCACTAAGTTCCCGCTATGCGCGGGGTCCGGGGAAGTGGTCTGGGTCTATTGTACGCAGCCTTACCTCACATTTTTGCAAGAGTTTGTTTCCACGACCTAAAATTTTTGTAACAACTTAAAATTTTGGTTGATAGATAGTCTTTTTGAACCACGTTGTGGGATTTCACTGGGTATGTTGTTGTTGTTGTTGTAGATAGTCTTTTTGAACTCGTGTTAGTATCTCTTTGCTTGTTCTCTGGATACAACACTATCAAAATGATTAACAACATTATCTAAACTGCTAGAGCTGTTTAGAATTTCAATTGAACTGTTCTTTGTACTTCTGGTTAGGTGTAACACCAGCTGAGAAGCTACTGGAATTGTACCATGGGAAGTGGGGACAAAGTGTGGATCCCGTCTTTGAGGAGCTTCTCTATTGAAGTTGTTTGAGAGTGCATTTCAATTCAGTCCTTTCCTGTGTTGTAAATGATTTCTCAATTTCTTTTTGAGAGTTATATTAGCCGATTTTGCCAATCGCGAGACAAATAATCTAGCTAGCTAGATTAAGATATGTAGCATGTATCTATGACACGAAACGTCATATGTTGCTCTTCCCTTGGATCTGATCAATCTGTATACTCTGGGGCATACATTTTCCCCAGAAGAGTAACATGGCCATGCTAAAGAAATAAATGAACATTGGCTGACCACCATCACTTGTTTCTGCTTAGACTTCCCTCCTCTCTCACATGCACTATGACGAGTTTCCTGGAGTTAAATTTCTTGTAATGGTGATCCCTGCCATACGACTGACTATAACCTGCATTTAACGGCATATTTTACTGTAATTTTATCAGGAAGGTACTGCAATGTTATTACCCCATCCCATAGGTAGCAGCTACATTTGCAACAGTGCAGTGATACTTGCAAAATAGAGTGTGTGATGCATGCAATTCAGCATTATCCACGGGTAGTTATTCACTTTTTTTTTTTAGCAAGCAGCAGGTCAAGATTAAATAGGTGGATTAAAACACTTACAAAATTTTATTAGCTCTTTCAGTGTAGTGACTTCCGTATTCCTCCGAGTCAAACAGGTAAATTTTTATATCGCAAGAACTGCAAACTAGCATCTTTAAGAAGCTTATAACAAAATAGGAACTAAGATGAGCGGCTGACATGAACAATGAATATAACGTAGGCTCTCATGAAGCTGGTGGGAGGCAGTAAGTATCTAGTAGAGTAGTTGAGGTACGTGGAAGCTAACTTGACACCTCCATGCATATAAGTGGACTCTTGTGAAGCTGGTGGAAGGTAGCAGTCTACCAGATGTTCAGTGGAGTAGAAGGTAGCAGTCTACCAGATGTTCAGTGGAATAGCATAGGTACACAAAAGCTAGCCTGGCACTACTATGAACACAAGTAGGCTCTTGTGAAGTTGATGGTAGCAGGTGAATAGTCGAGGTATGCGAAAGCTAACTTGACACCTCCATTAATATGACTAGGCTCTTGCGAAGTTGGCGTAAGGTAACAAGTCTTCCGTGGATAGTCGAGGTACGAGAAAGCTAATCCGACACCACTAAATATAAATATGTATTGTGAAGTTGTGGAAGGTAATAGGTATCAGTGGAATAGTCGAAAAAGTTCTTACAAATAATAGGTGGTATCCCTTGAAATAATCGAGATACGATTCATCATTATTCAAAAAGTAGGCAGGAGGCATGAAACACCAAGAAGAGTGAGGACTATGAAAGATTACTTCAATTTTTATTGAAAGTTGCATAATGTCATTGAAGTGCTTCCCACAATCAGCATTGACAAATACTGTTCAGAGCTTAGTGGACTTGCAGCTTGCTTGGGCCCAAAAAAAACTCATAAGCCCAGAAAGTTCATATGGGCAGTATATTCTAGGGCTGTCCAGTGGGCTGGGTCGGTCCATATCGCTACCCGCCCGCCCCGATCCCCATAAAAAAAATTGTCGGTGTCGGGGTTCGAACTCGGGACGGGGGCATGGGATCGTCCCGATCCCGCCTCGACCCGCGCCATCCAGGCCTTGTCCCCCCCCCCCCCCCCCCCTTTTTGGAAAAATAACCATTGCAACAACGATCAAATTTTTATTTTGGATGTTGTGCAACGGCTATAACGGTCATTTTTGCCCCCCCCCCCCATAAACCCCCTAACCCCTTAATATTTATTTTTAACCCTAAGTTAATATATTTACACTTTAACCCTATTTCTTAACTATAAATACCTCATTTTTCTCACAAATCTTCCTACCATCTCTCTAATCTCTCAATTTATCTCTCTACAATTCTACATTGTCTATTAAATATTATATTTTTTTTGTTCATTTATATCAAAGTTAAAAAATTGGGAGTGAAGTTGGCAACTAGTTTGAGGATCATCCATCGAGCAAAGTTTCAATTTTCAACCTTGATTACACGTCGACGTTACATCGGCGTTTAGTACATTCGTTCCTTCTTTAAATTATTATTGTTACTTTATTTTAATTATCGCACTTAATTTCATTATCTTTAATTATTTATTTGCATAATTAAAATGGAAGGATTAAGATGTATGTTTAAGGGTAAGGGTAAGGGTGCTTCTTCTAGTAGTGGTAACAAGGTCGGGGTACTTCTTCTAGTAATCATATTCCTAATCCCGATGATTTCATTGATTTCACTCATATAGATGAAACTGCTTTTTTTAATGATATACCATTAGATGATGATGTAGATGAACCAAACTTTAATTTAGACGATAATCTAGATGACACACCCATTAGTGCACCTCAACCTCATCCTCAAACTGGAATGCCTTATATTACTCCTAGTATGAGTCGATGCCCCACACAACGAAAATTAAAATCAGTTGCATGTGATTTTTTTGATAGGGACAAAGAGAATCAACTAGCTAGATGTAAAATTTGTAAAAAAAATTATAAATTTAAAACCGGAAAAAGTTAAGGTGGGATGGGAGGTTTATTGAGACATGTACAAGGCGAGCACACAACTAGGTTGAATCAATACCAGGCTAAAAAATCGGATGTGCCAATGCTATCTGATTCGGGACAAGGTTCACATAGTGTCCCCGATCAAGTACAAGGTCAAATTAATCCGACGACGAGGGGGGGGGGGGGGGGATTTTTGGTCCTAAATATGATAAAAACAAAGATAGGGAAAATATGGCAAAATTAGTTGCGGTGGAGGGTTTGCCCTTTTCATTTCCTTCCTCTCCTGGTTTTATTCATTACATTCGAGAAATATATAATCATGCTTTTAATGATTTTCTTAAATCAACTATTAGAAGAGATGTTTTTTAAGTTTGCAAGTGAATATCAACAATATTTACGTTATGTATTGTATCATTTTAATGGCAAAGTGACTATCACTTCTGACATAGGCCGTAGTACTAACGGTAATGATTATTTAACGGTAACATGTCATTGGATAAATCATAATTGGTCTATGCAAAAACATATTTTAGTATATAGATATATTGATGATATGCACACTGAAAGTATTATTGCACAAAATATTAATGAAATTTGTGATTATTATGAAATAATTGATAAAATTATGACTATTATATTAAATAATGTTACTTCTAATGATTATGCTATAAGACTTTTAAAAGTTTGATTAACTCCATGTTTTCCTAATCATTTTCATATAAGATGTGTGTGTCATATTTATAACTTAGTTGTAAGGATGGCCTAAAACTTTTTGAAAGCGCTCTTGATAAAATACAATTTGCTATAAAATTTATTTTTAAAGGTAATAAAATACAAAGACGCAAAGAGTATAAAATTTTTTTTGTCGTGATTGTGGATTATCTTATAGAAAAATTCAAAAAGAAGTTTCGACTAGCTGAAATTCTCTCTATGAGCAACTACTTGTTGCTTACGATTATAGACAACCTATAACTTTATTATTTAACGTCCATAATAAAAATCAAGGGATGTACTTGTAGATAATGATTGGAATTTTTTTTAGAACTTAATGGATTTCTAGAGAAATTTTTTCAAGCTACTAAAGAATTTTCTGGTATTTATTATCCTACTATTTTAAATATGTTATTTTATATAGCTCTAGTATTTTTGTTAGTTAATGAATATATGCAAAAACCAACTTATAAGACATCTACTGAAAAAATGTTTATAAAATTTTTTAAAAAAACTTTTTTTCTATTCCCACTATTTATATTATTGGTGTTGTATTAAATTCGACTATTAAAGTAGACGGTTGTAAAACACTTGTAGAAACGATTTATGATTGTATAGAAGTACTTCCAACAGATCCAACTTACAAACAAATTAAAGAATAAGTTACGTCTAGCATACACACTGAATGCAAACAAGTATATATGTATTACCAACAACAAAGTGTAAATAATCAATCGGCTTCTGTACCATCTTCTACTACTTCGTTGCAACCTTATAAAAACACGTGGTTTCTGATGCTAGTATTCAATGCATTAGAAATAAAATGTTTAGTGGTTTAACTTCTAAAATTTGATATTTATGTTTTGCAGTTATACCGTACGAATTAATTGTCAATGATGAAGGACATGAAGATTTGCTGAAATACTTGAGGCAGAATGAGAAGACATTTTCGACACTAGCAAAGATGGCCCAAGATGTGTTAGAACATTCAAGTGTCATCAACAACGTTTGAAAGCGTTTTTTCTGCTGGAAGATTTCAAATACGAGAGCACAGACATTCATTGGAGGGGAGACACATTGGAGATTGCACTTTTTTTCAGAGATTGGATTCGAGCGGAGCGTAGAATGTGCGGTCAATCGGAGATCAACGAAGAAGACTACAACTACAACGAAATCTTGTCCGAGGGAACAAGAAGCGACGTCGAACAATTTGATCAACAAATTTCAATTCCAACTGAAGATCCTCAAAACATTGTAAGGAAATTCAAAAAAGTATGGTTAACTATGTAATTTTTTTAATTGCAATTTTACTATACGATTTGCAAATTATGAAATTGTATTACAAAAAAATCATATTTTTATTAAATAATATAAGGTACAAAAACATCATTGAAATATTTTTATTACACTATCTTGTTCAATTATTGAAGTGTTTATATATATTATTTTTTAAAATTAAGCGGTAAAAAAAAAAAATCCCAACCCGACCAGTCCCCACAAATCACGGACCCCCTCCGACGAGACATGGGACTGAACGAGACCTCTTTCTATCCCACCGAAACCCGCATCCCACCGGGATTGATTCTTTCCGCCCCGTCCCAATGACCACCTAGTATATTCTAAAGAAGCTTGACCTTTTTCTAGCCCACTGTTTTCTCCTTGGAGGTCAAGAAAACCACTGGCCAATCAGCGAAAAGCCCTAGACAGTTTTTTCCACAATTACACTGCAACCATAACTACTTCACGCACCCGTCAAGAGCGTGCAAAACACGCCGAAGTCTTCATCTTAAACATAAAGTAAAACCAAAGTAAAGACGTAATCAACATTGACTTGACTTGGTGTTAGATGAAAAAAATGTGTAATGATCATATGCATCAACTAGTGAATATAGCCGCACTTGAAAAAAATATAAACTCTTTCACCGCAACGAACATCTCTTTAAGCTCTAATAGACCTCTATTCATATAGAAAAAAACAATCAAACGTTTATTTAATAATCCATGTATTGAAGTAACTTTTGTAAAAAAAAAAAACTTAATTTCAATAAGACTTCCTTTTACACAAAGTGGTGAACACCTCCTTTTTTTTTTCTTGACGACATAAACTAATCGGTAATCAAATAAGAAGTTCAATCAAAAGAAAATAGATCTATAAACTCATAGTCTTGAGATAGAACATGTAAAAGTACAACTTGCTAATAATTGATAAATTATTAATTCACTTGAGATGGTGTTTACTTGTTAATATCTTACTTAGACACTTGATGGATTTGAGGACTAGATATTATGTCTAGTCTATGACTGTAGAGTACTGAGATCTAGTGTAATTCACCTTACTGCAAATCTTACATGAGTGTGCTTAGTAATTACTCAATTTTCATATCTCTTAGATTATGACTGGATTATCTATACTTGGGCTGATTATTACAATCTCTCTAATCTCTCAATCTATCTCTCTACAATTCTACATTGTCTACTAAATATTCTATAAATAATAAAGTGATTTTAATTCTTATAAAGAAGATAGAAGTTGTATCCAACGTTTCAACTCTTCCAATTTCATAGACAAACAAAGTGATAAAAGGATTTTGAGAAAAAAAGAAGATCACGCAAATAAAGATTCAAAAACGTTCATACATAGCAGGTAAGTCTGGCATTCCTTAGCAAAGTGAAGATAGCTATATTTGTAAGCAAATTGAATTACATATAAAACTATATATAAATTTAAATATAAAATTTTAAGTAATAAAAAATGAATAAGTGGATAATGAAACATATAACCCAATGAAATGCTAAAAGATTTTTATAGGTGGATGATGGCAAATATAACCCTATAAAAATAGGGGGACTATATCACAAAGAAAAAGCTATTACGTATTATATAAAGTATATTTAATTTAAACTTCTAAAAATGGGTAGTTTAGCAAGGTATATTTTTATATAAAACACGATGTGGAAATTTTAGTAATTAAAATGTGAATGTTATTTAAGTCACTTATAATATAAAAGGACTTCAACTTTCATGTATATTTGTCACCTTATCTTTTCATTTTTTTCTAAACTCAAAACATAATACTTATTACATAATTACTAAAGATGAAATTCATGAAATTGATCAATATGCTTTTTTGTAGATAATATAAAATAAAATAATACATCGGTCATATTCCTTTTTAATCTTTCTGAAGAATTTTTTTACTTGATTAGAGATTACAATGGTCTTCGTAAACTCCATACTTTTACTGCCTAAAAAAATATTTGCTCATATGAAAATCCACCAAAACAAAACAATGAAGATATAAAGATAAAAAGCACCTCAAACTGTCAAGTTCTTCGTTTTCAGCTCAATAATAGAAACGAAATCCGATTTCATTTCATGTCCCTTTCGTTGCCACTGAAAGACGTTTTGCTGTAGAATACAATTTTCAATGTTAATTTCAACGGGGCTTCCTTTTTCAGTAGATGAGATTAGAATTCTAAGGTATTATTTCAACGCTTTTCTTCCATCACCTCCCCTCTATCTACTATATATTGAACGCCGTTTATATCCATTATCATGTTTAACATACATTTTGAAAGCTTATAAGGAGGCCATGTTATGACCTTTGCAACACCGAGAAATGATGTTCTGCCTTCATAAAAATGGGTAGTCGAAACTTGAAGAGCGACTTTGTCTCCCTTACAAATATTTTTTTCACATAAATGGTTGGCCCAATATTATTAAAGCGTGTTGATATAAAATTTAACAACATCTTAAAAACTGTAAACGTGTACAAGTATAATACTACAATTTCTACCCATAATTAGAATATATCTCATTTATTGTAAATATATTTAGTAATAGATAATTATGGTAAACTAGGATTCCTCTTGTATTGAGATTAAGATTCCTATTGTATATTGTACACTATATATATTGGTATTAATGAGAAAGACTTCCTAAGAGAGATTAATATAATCTTACAAAAACAACTTTAACAATATCTTCAAAACCAAAATAATCACATCCAGTAAATTCACACGTTGATCCCTGCAAAAAATAAAAAACCTAAAATCAATAAAATATGTAAAAATTTAAACCGTAACGGGAAGAAAGAAATACCAGAAACTAACACTTTAATCACCTTTGATTTTCAATTTTCAGTAACTCAAACAGAAAAAGCCTCAAACAAAAACTAAAGCACAACATTTCAAAGTAATATCAATTAATATAGGTGACAAAAACAGAAAAGAGTAGTGATTATTATTCTAACGTTAATCATTTCTAGTTGGAAAAAGCCCCCAAATAATATCAAATATATAAAATCTACCTAAAATAAAGAAGTCGGAAAAGAAACAAAAAAAGAAAGAATCGACAACATTGAATAACAATTTCAAAAGGCTGGAAATTTCTAAGAATATGGAGAGGTAGCTGAAGAGGGGGAGGTCTTAACTCATAAGAGTTATTATATTTGGGTGTGGAGGTTACAAATGATATTTAAGGTGTAATTACTTATAAATTAATGAGGCAACTGATGGGATTTCTGTTAAAAAGAAATGAGGTGACTGATGGGATTTTAAAATAAGTTTCTTAAGTGAGTACTTATCGATTACTATATGCCTTATATTTGTAAATTCAGTATTCACAACATGCTAGTAGAAAAAACTATCAAATAGATACCAATCAAATTCTCCATCATCACAAATTAACCCACCCGTAAATAACAACAACAACAATAATATATTCTGTGAAATTTCACAAAGAAAATTACCTATACAAGTTTGCTTCTCTTTCTTCATCTTTTTTTATATCAACATAACATGCACTCCCGTAGAAAATGAATGAAAAGTAAAATAAGTGTTGAAATATCATTGCTCTCAAATTTAATTCTAAAAGTAAATGCAAGAGTAATTATTATTTTTGGAAACGTTACCAAATAATTTCAAGTGTTAACTATACGGGTGTTATGGGGGAGGAGAAAGATAAAGAAACACAAACATTCAATATATTGTACATTAACTATCTAGTTTAATTGGAGAATTTAAACTTATCAATAAGGTCACGTTATTAATGCTACGCGGGTTAGAAATCAATATTTATTTTATGAGGCTATTTAGAGAATATTTATGTTATTACTAAATGTCTTCCTCATTTAGTAATGTAATTATTTAGCCATATTTGGTTTTGATTTTTAAGAATAAGTTAAACATAATATTAGGAGAAAAAATCACAAAAAAATAAATTAGAATGGTGACCATAAAGACGTGCTACATCACCTTTTCTATTCCTAATTTTATTACATAAATAGATTAATAAAGACATTACTTTACTATTATATACAAGGGACAACCAAGAGGCTTTTGTAGTCCTCACAAAAGTTTTCAATTTTATTGTTAAACTTTTCAATTAATTACTTCTAGGTCCTAATTTTATTTTTTAAAGTCAAATTCACTTTTTGTTCTTATGTTCACTTTTTATTTCTTTGTTACTTTCTTTTATTGATCTTATCTATTAACTTAAAAAACAATTATATTTTCGCTAGATATTCTTGCTTCTTGTTGCTATCTCGTTTTTTCCTTTTTCATTTGTTGCTTATTATTCTCTGACTTTTTTTTCTTATGTTGTTTATTCGTTTGTTATAGATTCTTACATGTAGGCCTTTCTTTCGATCATATTTTTTTTAATGAAATTTGAGAATTTTTATACTTACATGTAGGCATTTCTTATACTTTATATTTATACCTTAATGAGCTTATATGTGTTTAAACATTTTTGTAGTAAAATTATATTTAGGTATAGTTTTAAAAATTATTTAGCCTTTTCTGGTCCATTTTATCTAAAATATTTGTTATTTCGAAAACTCAAGATAGAATTAATTATTTTTTGAGTTAATGGTAAAAAAGACACATCAACTATCATTTTTTCACGAGTTTCACACTCCAACTATTAGATGTTCTCTTTTCCTATCGGAACTATTACAATCTATGTATTGAAAACACCTCAACTATCAATTGTTCCCTTTTTCTACATGATAATATATATATATATATATATATATATATATAAGGTAATTTAGTTAAATTATCCTTTTAGTTAAAAATTCAAGAATGTAATTTTAACTGAATAAAAAGAATTATGAACAATTCTATAGGTCACCTTTGAAATATTTATGACTTATTATAAATACAGAAAGTAAAACTTATTAAATAATTATGATGCCATATAATGTTGTAAATGAAGACATTGTTATCAGTCAAGATCGGATTATCTTTAAAATCTCTTGTTTGGTTAACCAAAATTAATCTTATTAAGTATTAAAGTATATATGAAGAATTAAAATTTATTGATTCTTGAGGTTCATTTAATAAATATAGGTTATTTCTTGAATTTCGTCTAAAACTAAGGTTAAAAATTATGTTTAACTAGCATAATTAAACCCTTGAGACAAAATAATAAGAATTTTTTTTATAAATATCAAAACAAACTGATTTTTATCTATAAATAAAAATCACACGCTCGCAATTTCACAAAAATGCGAAAAATATTTTTCAATTAATAATCTTCGTAAGTTGTAATTATCATACTTTATCATGTCAATATAGGATATCAGATCACTTGTGTTCCTTTGAGGTTTGCTAATCTTGCTACTTAATTTTCTTCCTCATAAGTAAATTTGTCGTTAAAATCAATCTAATTGTGTGATGAAAAAACTTATCAAAAAGATATCATTAATCTACAAATACATTAAATTAATTATGCAATAGAAAAATGTGATACGTTATACTTATTTAATAAAAAAAATGAGTTTGGATCCGGGCTTAGCACGGACCTTTCGTAACTAGTAAACATATACATGCAAACTAAGCAACCATCACAAATCGATTCTCATAAATTTGACTAACCTAACGTAACATTATATACAACCAGAAGCAATTGTGTTATTAGAGCAAGTCCGATTTTGATTTTCAAAATAAGCAGCAACTTAAAAATATATGTTTTATGCAAACAAAAAATGACTCGAGTAGCAAATAATTTATATCGAATATCTTATAGCGAGATATTGAAATTAATAGTTCACCCACTACGAAAAATTCTCTATTGAATTTTTCACTGAAAAATATCTAGTGTTTATTTCCCACTGAATGTCAGTGGGAAAATCTAAATAGCAGTATTTCACACAGAAAAATTAAGAAGTTTCCCAACGTTTCAGTGGAACCTGATTCCCACCATGCGTTTCCTAGTGAGCTGGTTCGGTCGGAATGAAGTGAAAAATTCATATTTTGTAGCACAATTTTTTCACGGAATATTGATGGAAAACCTCTATTTCTAGTAGTGATCTATATATAAGATGAAAAAAAGAAAAAGTCTTTTTTTTTTTATTGAAATAGTTTTAGTTTTAAAAGAAAAACATGTGTTATCTCATATGTTACGTTAACGTATAATCATTTTAGGGAGATACTGTTAAACTATTAGTTCACTACATATATTATGAGAAAATGTTTTTGTTTTTATATAGATAACATCACATTGACATCGATTGGAGAAAAACTTGAAAAAAACTTAAAATGCCATTATATTGGTTTGATTTGATTTATCACGAAAGATTGTGTTAACTTAGATAATTTTTTTCAATCCTTAATCAAGGGTTAGCCAAAAGTCTGGGAGAGGGTATCGAGACGAGGATGAAGAGGGATGCTTCGATATCCGAGAACCCGTTTGGATTCGTGCCAGGACGATCGACTACAGAAGTTGTTCATCATGTCAGGAGATTGTTATAGCAAGTACATGGACAAAAAGAAAGACTTACACATGTTGTTCGTTGACCCGAAGAAGACATGATAAAGTCCATCAGGAGGTCATTTGGAGATGCTTAGAGTCTAAAGGTGTGTCTTTGACCTACACGAAGGTGTCAAGACCCCGGGTTAGGACATGTACCAAGTATATCATACCCTTTTCAGACCCTACTTGTAGGATTACACTAGGTATGTTGTTATTATTATCTTTAATTAGGGGTTCGAGTCCCAAAACAATTTCTTAGCAAGGAGTGTTCTCCCCTTTAATGAATCTTACTCAAATCTAAATTAGTCGAGATTTATAATATTTCGGACATCAGATTGAGAAAAAGAATTAGCAAGTCTACATAGTTTGGTATTTTCTTTAAAAATATTTATTCAAATGAAACTATGTACCCTATGGCTACGCTTTACTACAACAACATATAATATCTAATACAGTTTCACAAGTAATATTTAAAAAGAATAAGATGTATACAAATCAGATCTTACATAAATTCTCAACTTAAAAGAAAGGAAAAAAATTTGAAGCACGGTATGAAGAAAAATATGACATGACTATGCTTTACTATCCTCACAAAAAAGAAAATATTTTAACAAATTCTCACGAAGAATCGATCAAATGGCGTGACCTCACGCTCTTTAGATTCCTCAAATCCAAGAGATTCTTTGACATTGTCGTAAATTTTCTGAATTCTAGACCTCTTTACATAAATCCCAGTTCCCACAAAACCTGCAAACGAACTAACCACCCCAAAATAAAAAAACAATAATAAAAAAAAGAAGCTAAAAGAAGACTTAACTAGAACACCGTTTTCATTGTTTCCAATTAAAGACCAAACAAGAGATATCTAAATACTAAAACACACACGTTGGGAGATAGTTTTGGAGGTACATATATTTGAGGGACAATCAAGAATCTATCAAGAATCAATTTTTATTGTTTTCTTTATTCCAACAAACACAAAGGTATGTTAAAGATTTCATTTTTAATAGTTTATGTGTATTTACATTTCAAGAATCATGAATTTATAGGGATTTGAGACATATATGAATTTTTATATGAATTTTCATGCAGATTTTGCAATTGGGTATTGATTATCTTGATGAAATAGTAGTTACATTAATGGGGAGAGGTAGACCTAGGGCTGTAGAGAAAGGGGTGTTAGGGCAAAATATAAGTGCATCCCCAAGTGGGTTATTGAATATACCACCAGGGCCAGTGTATTATCCAACTGAGGATGAATTTAAGGACCCTTTAGAGTTTATTTACAAGATCAGGCCAGAGGCTGAGAAATATGGTATTTGTAAAATTATCCCACCTAAGAGTTGGAAACCCCCTTTTGCATTGGATTTGAAATCCTTCACATTTCCTACGAAAACACAAGCGATTCATCAGTTACAGGCTCGGTGCGCGTCTTGCGATCCGAAGACCTTTGAATTGGAATACAATAGGTTCTTAGAGGAGCATTGTGGGAAGGTGGCGAAGAAACGTGTTGTGTTTGAGGGGGAGGATCTAGATTTGTGTAAGTTTTATAATTCTGTTAAGCGGTTTGGAGGGTACGATAAAGTAGTGAAGGAGAAGAAGTGGGGTGAGGTTTTTAGGTTCGTTCGGCCTGCTGGGAAGATTTCAGAGTGCGCCAAGCATGTATTATTCCAATTGTACCTGGAACATTTGTTTGATTATGAAGAGTACTATTATAAGTTAAATAAGCTGGGAAATAGAAGTCGCATGAGAGGAAACCAAAGTGAGAGGAAAAGGGAGTCAGATTCCCAATTCTCGTCAAGTTCTAAGAGAAGGAGAAAAAACAGTGAGTGTGATCAAACTGAAATGTGTAAGGCGAAGGAGGAGGAAGAACATGATCAAATATGTGAACAATGCAAAAGTGGATTGCACGGGGAGGTGATGCTTCTATGTGATCGGTGCAACAAAGGGTGGCATATGTACTGTTTATCACCACCTCTGAAACAAATTCCACCTGGCAACTGGTATTGCTTGCAATGCTTGAATTCTGAAAAGGATAGCTTCGGTTTCGCACCTGGCAGAGAGTTATCATTGGACACATTTAGGCGGATTGCTGATCGTGCCAAGAAAAAATGGTTTGGTTCCACATCAATTTCACAGGTGCAATTAGAGAAGAAGTTCTGGGAAATTGTGGAGGGATCAGCCGGGGAGGTTGAAGTGAAGTATGGTAGTGACTTGGATACTTTCATCTATGGTAGTGGATTTCCACGTGTAACCGATGAAAAACCATCTTCGGTTGAACCAGGTACATGGGAAGAATATTGTGCTAGCCCATGGAACCTCAATAACTTACCCAAGTTGCCAGGTTCGATGCTTCGAGCTGTACATCATAGTATTGCTGGTGTTATGGTGCCTTGGCTGTACATTGGAATGCTATTCTCTTCATTCTGCTGGCATTTTGAAGACCACTGCTTTTACTCCATGAATTATCATCACTGGTACAAATGTTAATTATTCTTTTTTAACTTAAGTCCCTTTTTTTATTCCTACAAAATAAATGACTACATGCGAAGTTTGATTAATTGAGAACCATATTATTATGTAATTTCTCTACTTTTTTGTATACGGCTTGTATAATATTATTAGAGTTATTTCTAATTTACTTTATCAAAAAAAGAACTCTTGTTCCACTTCTTCTGAAAGTCAACATGATAGTAAAACGAATAAATTTAACAGAATCTTTAGACTTTATACCAGACAAATGAAAGAATAAGATCTGCTTAGAAGATTTGCTATTGATTTAGAAAAGATAGGTTCGATTCATAATTCATTAAACGGCATACAATCACTCATAGAGATGTCAGATTTGATTGGCGCCCTCCTATAGTTCAAGCTTTTGGTTGGCTCCCTCGTTATTTTCGTCAATTATCTTAATATGTCTAGAAATGGTATGCACCATGTCCCATCTTGTATATTATTAGTCAGCTCATCCATAACTTGTTTTAAAAAAAATGGTTTCAAGGTAGATTCTTGGTTTATAGCCCACAGTTATGGGAAACTTCTTTACAATTTCTCCCACTGTTTCTACACTTATGGACCATTGCTCATTTCCTTTTCCTTTTCGGCATTTATGTATCTGTTTGCATCTTTTTCTTTTCTTCTACCCTTCAATGGACATTCCTGGACACTATCATACACCTCTGTGTCAATGAATACCATGTGGAGGTTATTCTTCCTCTCCTTATGACTCATTTTTTAAAGCAAATATGTATCCTCTGTGTTACACCTGCCAGGCATGAATCCAATCTGGCTTATGGTCACATTAATAATGTCCATACGCTCAATCACTTTTTCCGAAAATTTCCATTGTATTTCACATGTTTAATACCATGCTAGTTTCCACAGCTTCGAATATTTCATTGTTCTTATATATCGGAATCAAGTATTCTTTCTCGTAGTTGCGTCTATCTACTCCTTAATATAACATTGAATAGCATGGTAAGCTATGCCACTCCAACCTCTAAAGGTACTTCCAAACCTTTATGCAAATACCATCAGGTCAAGCTTAATTGTCCTTAACATGCTTAAAAGAAGAATGGCCTTAAATAAACAAGCTGATTGGACTTGTGACTAATATCTTCTTCTTGAAAGACATGCCTTTCTAACAATGCTAATTCCTTCTCAAGTCTGTACCACTTATAACTGATCAAAGAAAAAGTGTCCACAACTTATAAAGATGGGGAAACCCTTATATTTATCCCCAAGCAGCTTGTGATCTTTTTTTGATGCTTGGTGAAAGTTGATGATTTAAAACTTTTTTTCGATGTTAGTAATTATTAAGTTCAAGATAATGGCGAATTCAGATTGATAGATTCTTCTCTGCATCAACTATTGATTAATAGATGTAAACTTGCAATATCATTCACCTTGGGTTCGTTGCTCTCACTAACAGTCTTGGTTGTGAATCGAAATTGGAAGGATGTATTCGTGCTCAAGGGATGGGGTAACTTTTGAATCAGTAAAATTACACTGCTAATATATAGAAAAAAAATATAGCGGGCGTCTTCTTGATTCCTTTAATACAACTTACTTCATCAAAGAAAAAAGAAAATAATATACCTGGTGGAGGGTACACTGGGCTTAGTTATTTATTTGTGAAGTAAATAATTGTTGATCTGGGCTACATGGCTTAGTATAGCAGGGATAGGTATGTCCATGATGCTAAGGATCAGAATATGATCTCCTTTTTTCTTCTGGATACTTTGGATTGATCAGGTTATGAGTTATCCATTTCATTTTCTTCTGGGTGCAAGAAAATGTTACTGCTAGTATTAAATGGAATTTGTTTATCTGAGATGGATATATACCAAAAGATTGACAGCTTGGTATTGTCATAGATTAATCTAAATATATTAAATTTAATGACACCAAATGAAATTTCTTAAACTGAGGTAAGTAGACAAACCCTGTTATGAATATTGTTGTCTACTTATCAAAAAATATTGTTGTCAATTTTATCCTTCTGTAATTCACTGTTGACATTGGCAGCAATGATGTTAAACCAAGCAGAGAGATTTGACATTATGACATGTAGGTGTGAGTTAGGTTTCACTTGCTTAGCTCCACTTCTGGAATTGGTTTCTCTGCATAATGGATGAATTGGTATTTGGGAAAATAGCGGCCTAGCTTATTTCTTTTTTCCTTTACTGTTGCTCCTTTTTCTCTCAGGGCCCTAGAAAAAGCAAAGTCTGTCATCAAGCAACTTCAATCGACATCTAAGGGGGTCAAACATCTGAATAGTAACTGAGGGTAATGAAGTTGCTCATGTTGACAGAGTTAAATTAAACTGATTAGAGAGCTGAAAGGTTGAGAACAATATAAAGTAGAATACAGTAGTAAAAAGAAAAGAAAATATTACTGAACAAAAAAAAGCATAGTGCAATAGTCATTTGACAGCACTTCTTGGGGTTTTCCTTTAGGCATATTGATAATCTAGTTGGAAATGTCTTATTGACATCTGTGCGCTTGTGCATCTTGTCCTCGTGAATTCATTTGCATTTCCCTCTGATATCTTTTCTGCAATCACCTGATTGAGCTCATGATATCGTTGTTTTGACGTTTTTTTATCTTGTGCATTACTAATATCCTGATATTCATTGAAAGATTCCTGATAAATTTATCAGTTAATGAGTTCTTCTTGCTTCCTTTTAGGGGAGAGCCAAAATGTTGGTACAGTGTTCCCGGAAGTGAAGCCCAAGCTTTTGAGAAGGTCATTTAATGAATACTTCCTATCTTGTATTAATTTCATGGCTTTTGCTTCCCTGTATTAGTGCAAATTATGGGCTAGTAAAGTTAGAACATATCTCCTCTACTGTGAATGAAAATTTGATGCAAATACATGTTGACCGAAGTTGTTGATATTTGAATGTTGGGCTTTTAGGAGATTTTAGTGTAATGATTGCTTTGTCCTTTTTCTAAATGGCTTCTTGGGAGACTGTTGAACAAAATTGAGGCAAAGTCTTAGGAAGTATTGTTGTTATTCATACTATTTGAATCTTCAATTGTAAGGGTTTGAATCATCTAATATAAGAAGTAAATGTTATCTATTTTACCTTGTAATTCCATGTATGTATGGGTGAGTTCAAGGTCAGTTATTCTAGCATGTTAACTTGATAGATGTAGAGCATAGCTGGAGTCCTACTAAACCCACAGGTAACTGATGACTAAATACAATAATACGATTAACTAACATTCAGGCTTTACCAGAAGGTGCTTCAGAAGATATTAATAATCTCTATTCATTAGGGTATAAGTTTAGTGTCTAGGTTAGTATTAAGAAAACTGTTGCATATTCTTTTATTACATTTGGCAAGAGAGATTACTTCCTTGTTCCTTGATACATAATGTCATAGCAAGTTATTTTTCTATTATAGCCGCGAAAGAAGTGATAAAAATACTTGATTGCTGTTGTCAGTTAACTTGATCAGTGTTTATAAATGGTTATTATGTGTAGATTTCCCTTGTAAATTTCTACCTTTTCTTTTGACTTACTCAGCTGTTAGCTATTCTGTAACTAGCAGTTTTTGTGCAGGTAATGCGTAATAGCCTTCCCGATCTGTTTGATGCGCAACCAGATCTGTTATTTCAGCTTGTAACCATGCTGAATCCACGCGTGTTGCAAGAAAATGGGGTTCCTGTTTATACTGTATTACAGGTTTGTTACTGGACTTAATACTCAGATCTTGCTCCTTCTGTCCTGCTTCTTTTTTCATTGTAGTTATCTGGTAATTCCTCCCCCAAATTCATGGACGATCTTATGATACTGCATTTGAGTCTTTCTCTTTGTAAATAGACGAACATTGCCACTGTCGTGAAAGTGGAAAAAAAGGAGAGTTTCTCATAAGAGTTTTCTTCTGTTTTACGGAGCGAAACTCTCTATTTGCTTCCAAATTTACGCTCAACTATTATATGTGTAGAGGACGTAGGGGGGTTTATTTTCTAGAGATATTGTAGCCTAGGGTTTAGTTGAGAAACTAGGAAAATAGGTACTCCATAGTCAATTGAAAGTTAGAATTTAATTATCTTTCAATGGCCCAAATACTACAATATAAAATAGCAAAATAAGAAAAAGTGTCAGCACTCCTATGCCACCCACCATAGATGCAGGCCAATGTCAGGATTTTTGAGGGGTACCAATGAACTTAAAAATTCTTTTTCTAGGGTGTCAAAGAGGGGTGAACTCTTAGGAATCTACTGGTATTCTGAAGCTGTTTAGTTGGATAGAACCCGAGGATTGCAAAAATGGTGAGGGATAATTAGGTGATAAACTGTTGGGATTTTGTCTTTACTTCACACTACTTGTTACATTTATTATACTTTTTTGAGAATGTATAGTTCCAAAACAACTTTTGGTATATTCTTTGAAACTTGTTTTCTTTTTTATTTATTCCTCCATTTTATTGGTAGAATTCTTCCACATTTTTTCTCTTCATATTGTTTAGTATTTTGTCATTTGGCCTCCACGCTTCATTGTCAAAGGTGCACGTGATCGCTCAAACCCATTAGGATTTGTCTATCATGAGCCTCGGGACTGCCTAAATACTACGTCATATGATACAGATGCTATTTACATGATCTATACCATAGGAGCCTAATTCTCGACCGTGCTCATACATTCAGGACCATAAATTATAAGCAACACAAGGTTTTTTTCTTACTGGTCTATAGTACCTAACATATGGGAGAAATGTGCACTGAGCTTTGGTTTAGTGGTAAGAGTGCAACATGTGACGTGTGTTAGGCGTATGTCACGGGTTCAAACCCTGTTGCTGACCAAAACTTGGTATGTAATTGGAGAAAGGTAGAGGGGTAGACACATTATCCACTGAGTTACTAAAGTGTTTGCCCGTGGCCCTTCAAGATTTCTCGGTTTTGAAAAAATGCGGGAGAAATGTTTTAAGCAAAGTAGGATTTTTTTTAATTTTTGTCAATTAAATAAAGAAGATAATAAAATTCTGATGAAGCTCGCAATCAAATGATCAAATATCTTAAACAAATTATAAAGATAGATTATGATTAGGCTTTAGTAGCAACTAGCAAGTAGTAACTCGATGAACAATCCCCTGAATAGTACTTATGATCCCCTTCAAGACAGCCATTCCAGGAGTAACTGAATTTAAAGCTTTCCCATTTTGCACTTTTCATTTATGTAGCATGTATTTGCTTGTTTACTTTGTTGCAGGAGCCTGGGGACTTTATTATTACCTTTCCCAGATCATATCATGGAGGCTTCAACTGCGGTGAGCCCCAACTTTTTGCTAGTTTATCTCTGATTTGCAAAAAAATCGAAGGATTCATTCTTCTTCAAATGCTTAGTCATGCATGATGCAGCTCTCGCCTGTAGTCTTACCCGCATCTTGAAATTGCAGGCTTAAATTGTGCTGAGGCTGTCAATTTTGCCCCTGCTGACTGGTTACCTCATGGCGGTTTTGGAGCAGAGCTTTACCAACTTTATCGCAAAGCTGCTGTTTTGTCTCATGAAGAGCTTCTCTGTGCAGTAGCCAGGGTTTGTATTCCCCTTTTCCATTTTAATGTTGGAGGTTCCAATTAGGAGAAATACAATAGGTGACCCCCTTCCTTTGGAACCACACCACTCCAAATCCACGGATCACTGTGGACAATGCTATACTCATTCGTCTTTTGCCCACAGATGTAGAAGGCTTCTCTTTTATATGCTTTATGTGGGGGCTTTTATCTAGGACTAGTTACTCATGTATTTTTTCTTTCTTTTGTGCTATTGTGATCTCTTCCCATCTGCCTAAGCCTTGGTGGGCAGAGTTAACCGGTACATGTGCTGGTGGGAGGTAGCTGGTACCCTGTTGAATGGTCAAGGTGCAAACAAGCTGGCCTAGACACTATCGCTATAAAATCAATGTTATTTGTTGATTCATTTCCAAGTGGGTGGGATTACCCTTTGTTACTTTAATTCCAAATCATCAATGGATGGTGCACTAAATTTTGTGACGTATCTGTTAGACTGCTTCCATTGCTTACAATCTTTTCTAAGTTCTCTACCGATACTTATGCTATGATGCTTTTTCTGATGAACTTTTCTTTTCATATTTTTATTGCTCTGTATTTTTGTAGATAACTTTTCCATGCTTCTATGCATCTTTAAATCTTAGTCATGCCAATTTAACAATTTTCATCACCTTGCAGAGTGAATTTGACAGCAAGGCAGCACCTTACCTAAAAACAGAATTGGTCAGGATCTATTCTAGAGAAAAGTCTTGGAGAGAGCGGCTTTGGAAAAATGGCATTGTCAATTCTTCTCCCATGCCGCCTCGTATGAAGCCTGAATATGTGGGCACGGAAGAGGTACTTTAACTTTGATGTTGCTTCTTGAATTTTTTATTATGAATGTGTTCTGAAGTATTTTTTGCAAATTTTACCTGATCTTCTTTGAAGGATCCTACATGCATCATATGCCAGCAATATTTGTATCTTTCTGCTGTAGCGTGCAGCTGTGCACCATCATCTTTTGTTTGTCTTGAGGTAAGCATTGTTTATATATGCGAACATTACGTTGTTTTCCTCGTCTCTCCACTACCTATATGTTTTATTCTTTTGTGAGTTCTGTCTATAGAATGCTACTCTGGTCAAATTCAAGCTAAACTTAGCTGACTGTAGAAGCATAAAAATATCTGTCCTTGTAGGTGGTGTATAAAATCACATTCTCAGCATTGTGCTTTAATATATAACAGTTTCCTCCAGTATTAATGTATTTTGAATGTGAACTCATGCAATATTGATACAATAATGGATATGAAAACAAAGAAATCAACAAGAAAAGTAAAGGATAGATAGAATGACACAAAGGAAGACACAATTTGGCAACTAAAGCTCTATAATAGCTAAAACCTCCAAATTAGTATTCAACCAAGCACCAATTCTCTTAGGATGACCTCAAGGGAACTAATGCCCCAAGCATCCAATCCTCTCAACAAAACAAGATTCAACAAGAGCCTTCCATACGCCTCTCACAAGTTTCTCTCTCTAGAGACAACAACAATATTCATAATTCATCAAAAGCTACCCTAATGAAATAACAAGTGTAGTATTTATACTAACTAGGCTAAGAAGACTAATATAACTTATTACAAAAATACTCTTAATGAAATAAGGGCCTTCATTAGTCTTCTTAAAGGATGATGGCTTGTATTTATAGAATATCATCTTTTGCATACATAACCACCTTCTTCTTTCTTCCAAGTGAAGTCTTGTACTTCCACTTTAGCACATTCTCGAGCTTCAAGTCTTCATTCCAAGCATCCTCTAAGCCTCCAAAGTAGCTATCCCTAGCTCGGCTTGGTTTGCATGTTCTTGATGAAGCTCAGCTTACATCAAATATAGAGTTCCAAATTTCTTCTGTGAAAACAGATAGGATTTTCACATCATTATACAGCGTATATTTTAATTTATCAACAGAGCCTAAAATGAATTATGTAGTTCTTTTTATTTGCTTTGGGGTGGGCTATTTCGGGGGGGGGGGGGGGGGGGGAATTAGTGATTACACCTGCTGAATGCTCTACTGTATTGCAATCGGCATTGAGTGTAATCTTTGAGCACTTATGCTATATTTAGTCGTTGTCTGTTTGTCATCAATTTTGGTGCTTGATTATACTTTTTTGACCTACTATGATTTACTTGCAGCACTGGGAACATCTGTGTGAATGTAAGCCACAAAAGCGTCGACTCCTTTTTCGTCATACCCTGGCTGAATTGAATGATATGGTGCTTGAAACCGATAAGAGTAATCATGAAGAGGCTGCAAAAAATATCAGAAGGCAACTTCTGTCATCCAACGATCCACCTGCTTTGTCAAAAAAGGTTCTGATCATCACTTTCATTCAAGATGGGACCTTTTTTTTCATCAAGTGTTTTTTTCTTATTCCATTTGATTCCCTTGTTTTCTGGCCTAGTGAATATTAAAAATTGCCTTTTGGACCCTCTCTTGGTCCCCACCGCGTTCTGCATGTCGTTGCTAGCTTTTCTAGTTACCTGTAGATTCCCAAATTTCAAAAAAATTACCTGTAGATTCCCGTCTAACCATTCAAGTTGCAAAGATTTCTATACTCTAGTTTTCAGCATATCTGTAGTAATCAGTTTTTAGTTCAAAAGAGGTGTGGTGGGGGAACGAAGGCTCTTTCTTTCTGTTGCTTAGCATTATTTATAGGAAGTAGAACACAAATATATATCTTGGTATCAATAATCACTCCATACCAGTGTTTAATCAATTTTTTTTTTGAGATTGGTAACAGTAGTGTTTAATCAATTGTACTCCGATCTTATATATCTGAAATGTTAATACTACCAATTTTCCTTCATCATCTGTTCATCTTATACAATATCTTTGGAGAGTTTACAACTTTGTGTCAAAGACTAGTAAGGATTTTCTTAAATTTCTTTCTCACTTCCCTTGTCTAATTTTCTTGCGACGTCACACCCTATCCTCTGAGTTGTCAATCAAGAAGCTTAACTATCTTAATGATACTAGTGGTCAAGAAGCTTAACGATCTGAATGGTACTAATGGTCTTGGGACATTCCTTCTTGAACCTTTTCTGCTCTGTCAAGTTTCTAGTCTTTGATAGGCTGATACCTCAGTAAGCTATTCACATCTTCTGAGTCATTTAATACTTTGAGATGTGATATCTGCAGTCTGTTTCTTGCATATTCGTGATAGTGTGTTATAGTCTAAAAGATAAGAAATAGTTCTTTTTAATATGTGGCTTGTACAAACTTATAAAGTGATAGCTTCTAACAGTTATGGCTCAAATCACTGGCCAAATGTAGATAAAAGGTGGCTATATCACACACATGCAGCTTGCTGAAGAATGGCGAATAAAGTTCAGTAAGCTTTTCCAGAATCCATATTCTTCAGATGCTTATCGTCGTGCAATAAAGGAAGCCGAACAGTTTATGTGGGCTGGTCATGGAATGGATCCAGTGAGAATTTCAGCCATCTCTTTTTTCTATAACTTATTAGTCTTAGATTTTGTTACTGCTTCAACTAAATATCTATATGTCAAATGGGGTTTAGGTAAGAGATTTGGTGAAGAAGTTGATCGATGCTCAGAGTTGGGCTCAAAATGTCAGGGACTCTCTCTCCAAAATAAATTCTTGGATGTCTGATCACAATAGTGATGTAGCGAAGGTGCAGATGGAAGTTGTTGACAATTTGCTCAGTTTAAACCCCATACCCTGTAATGAACCTGCACATCTCGAATTGAAGGTGAAATGCTTTTGCTTCTGATTTTACCTCCTTTATATGCACTGGGTCTGATGATCCGAGTATGCTTTGTGTACAGGATTTCCAGAAAGAAGCGAGCGAGCTGACTCTGAAGATTGATTCTGTTCTTTCATCATGCTCAAATATTCTTGTAAGCTAGTTCATTTACCTTGTTGATAGTTGTCTAAGTATAGTGTGGTTTGATGTTCTATGTACCCTAGTATTTTTTGTTGCTGCTGCATTAGCAAACAAAATATGACAGTAGCTAATGCTGTTCTTTGAGAATTGTAGTTCAGTTTTAGGGTATAATTTCAGGCTTATGACATTTGTGGCTAATATAGTTTTATTCTCTGCCCCCCCTCCCACCCCCGAAAAAAGAAAGAAAAAACAAAAAACCCATTGAAGGTTGTCTAATTAAACCTTTTATCTGCCTTTGACACTGGTCATTTGATACTTTTACATTTCTGGATCGTTTGGACATGTTTCTTCTTCGTTCCTTTGAGGTTTGGAAGTGTTGCTCATTGCTGTTAATTATTATTTAATTGCCCTTTCAGTTATCTGATTTGGAAACCTTCTGCTCCAAGGCTGTGGATTGTCCCATCTACATCAAAGGTAGTGAGGAATTATTGCACAAGTTGTCTTCAGCTAAGGTATACCTTCTTATTTTGTAAGTTTTACATCTTATATAATGTTGATAAAGGTTATCAGGCTGACATTGCCAATTTTTATGTTTTCGAACATTGGCACATGTAACGCCTCCTTATCTTCTCCTAGAGAATAATACATCGAGTCAAATTAAAGGAGTTAAAGAAAATTGGGATAAGAGGGAAATAAGAAGACAACCTTTTTTTGTGAACAAAATCTTTTGTATAGAGAAATAATAATACATTAAATAGAAGACAAAACCCCTGAAGTTTGGTTCTTTTGTCGAAGAAAAGGTTCTGGTTGTTTTTGCCAGGGTATGTTCAAATATCATGAAGTTCCTGCAGCCTTTTGTCTCTCCGTAAATGCAATTGACTGTAGAAAAGAGGATCAGCATATTTATGATCGTCCTTTTTGTTCCATCTGGCCTTTGTTGTTTTTTGCATAAAAATTGGAAGTTACCACTGGAGAAGTTATAAGATCTTATGAGGTGAAAGAGATGATAAATGCTTATCAGTGAAGACAGTGGTACTGTTAATGGTCATTCTTGAAGATAGTAGTATTGTTATCAAAGAACTGGGAATTATAGTGTTTCAGTGCATGTACAAGCTTGTTAAAGGTTTTCTGACTTTTACTGTGAATGAGATACAAGAAGTTTAAACCCCGATTAGGAAGATGAATGCTTTAGTGATATGGAGAGATTTAAAAAATAAAAACAAAATAAAGTTTGAGACTTTTGTATGTTGACTATATTGGCATAAGAACCAGCAAATATTTTCTTTTCCGCAAAGACTTGTTTACTTATACAAATTGTAAAGCAATGAGAAGAAACCCACCTGGGGTTGGTCAGTGCAGCTTTTAGGGTTCTCTGTTTTCTTTTTTTATGTATGATGACGTGATTCAGCTTATAAAAAAAGATGATGAGTGAGTCCTGATTCAGTGGGTAATCCACATAGGAGGCAATTAGCTCTTGAGATGGTCACCATTTTCCAACAGTGCATGTTAGAAGAACACAGATAGTTAAATTTTCTAAAGATTTTTCTCAAATGTCTATAAAAGTAAAAGGAATTGGTAAGAACATTATGTTGTTTCGCCCGTCAAAAGAAATATAAAAGTGAAGTATCCTTTTGGCATGGTTTCAACATTGATTCACTTTAGCACAATTGTATTGTACTTGAGGAACACATTTTAAATTCAACATAGAATTACCTCTGCAACGCATGAAATGTTCTGTATCTACATATGCAAATGGAAGTGACGTGCATTCACTTGAGATGCTTTGGATGTATGGCAACTGCCATCTGAACCACTTTTTGCTGTTTCGAATCTCTATCAACTTTGTGTCTTATTGCTGGTAGGATTGAAGATTAATTCAAAGGGTTGCTCTGTGTGATGTGGTTATTCGTTTGTGGTGAATTGTCATTTGATGCAAATTAATCTTCAGAAATAGAACAGGTTTTGCTTTATAATCTCATATATTGAGCTTTTTCAGGCTTGGGCTGAAAGAGTAAGGAAATGTGTGTGTGAGACTTCTGCTAGAGTTGAGGCAGATGTTCTCTACAAATTAGAGAAGGAGGTGATCTGTTTATCTTTGCTTTCTGTGATGCTGTCTTTCATTTTGGGATTATTTGTTTTGTGATTGTTCTATTACTTTTTTTTTGTTTCTAGAATTTAAGCCTTCAAGTGCAACTTCCTGAAGGTGAAATGCTCCTAGACTTAATTAGACAAGTTGAATGTTGTCAATCTCAGTGCCGTGAGATGTTGAAAGGTTCTCTTAGTGTCAAGGTTGGTCCTACCTTGTCATACTTTGAGAAGTGTTGATGGAAGTAGAACATTGCATAAACGCCACATTTTATGTTGTACAGGAACTTGAATCACTTCTCAACAAATGGGATGGTTTGGCGGTTAACATTCCAGAGCTTGAACTTCTGAGACAATATCATAAAGATGTTGTGTCTTGGATAGTGCGTGCTAATAACGTTCTACTGGGCATCAGCGAAAGGGAGGATCAAGAAACTGTAGTTCATGAGTTAACTTGCATTCAAAAGGATGCATCGTTGCTTAGAGTTGAAGGTTTGAAATCTCAGTCGATCTTTTGTTTACTAGTCGTGATGTAATGCAAACATCTATAATATTTCTCATGCTTCTGACATAGTTGAGGAGCTGCCTTGTGTGGATATTGAGCTGAAGAAGGCTTGTTGTAGGGTGAAAGTTCTGAAGGTAGAGTGGTCATTCTTTTCCTATCACTTTCTGCGGATCGTTGAGTTACATTTTCCGCGTTCTTATCATGTCCTATTCCTCTTTTCGCTTTTTCTTTCTTGGCCATTTGATTATTTTTATGGTTCATGACTGCTTAGACATCTAATCACTTACGCTATCTAAAGTAATTCTTCATTCATTGCGATATTTTTGTCTCGTAAATCTCTAGTTCCTTCCGCTATCTGAATTTTCTGAGATTCTTCTTTCGTACAGGCACTTCGTTGCAAAATGTCCATGGACTATATTGAGCAGCTGTTGGTGGAGGCTAGCATGTAGTATTCCAATTTTCACCTTACTAATAATGATTGTCTTGAAAAACCTATTGTTCATCCCATTTCGTATGTGAATATATCTCCAGATTGCAGATTGCGAAAGAGAAGTTGTTTGCTGATGTTTCTGAGGTAAAAACAATTGCTGTAACTTTAGAGGAAAGAGCTAGACGCGTCCTGAACAAGAAGGCAGATATATCTGAATTTGAGGATGTTGTAAGGTGTTGCCTCCTTCCCTGATTTAGTTATTGCTTCATATTTCTTGTGTGTGTGTGTCTAATTCATCCCACTTCCCGTCTAATATTTATATTTTGTAAAATAATTAGGGCTTCAGAGGAGATATTTGTGATTCTTCCTTCACTTGATGAAGTCAAGGATGCGGTATCAATGGCTAAGTCATGGCTATCTAGGTCACGGCCCTTTTTATCACGTGATTCTATGGAACTTGGTTCAAGTCCTTCTCTTGAAGTTGAAACTTTGAAGGTTAATCACTTGCAAACTTTACCTTTATGAAATATAACGAAGCTCTTACATACTTTGTTGTATTTGTGCAGGAATTGGTATCAGAATCTAAGCTTCTGAAGATATCTCTGAGAGAACAACTGATGGTTCAAACATTGCTTGATACTTGCACCAGGTGGGAGCAGGATGCCTGCTCTGTGTTGCATGATACAGAGTGGCTGTTGAATGTCGAAAAGATAGATGATGAAATATTGAGCAGACTTGGTAAAATTGAAAAGCAAATTCAAGCCATAGACTCAGTTGTAGAAGCAGGTCAAGGTCTTGGTTTCAATTTTAATGTGGTTCCAAAACTTCAAGATGCTTGTTCTGCTCTTTGTTGGTGCTTTAGGGCTCTATCTTTTGCTACTGCAATTCCAACACTTGAGGTAATTCATTGTCTCATAAGATTTCTGTTCTACATAAAGAGAGATAGATCTGGACATTGATTTGTGGTTTTGGCTCTTCTTGATATGGCTGTGCATGCACTCCAGTCCTTACTATTGGGGTAAATATATGTGACTTTACTAGTTTTGTTTGGCTTCTTTTGGTATCTAGTGCCTAAAAGTTTTTCCTGGTCCCATATTCTGCCTCTGGTATCACCCATATTCAAGGGTCAATAGCTCTAATACCTTTTTGTCTATTGTTACCATGGATTTGAAAAACTTACAGCGTGACAGTTATTGATGGTTATTCATTTGGAGCACTATTCTCTTTTAGCCGGTTTGCAAAGTTACATGGTATATCTCTTTGGTTCATGTAAGTCCACCTAAGTTTGGAAACTGCAGGTGGCGTGGTATATTTGGAGCACCATTCCTGGTTCTTCCCCTATCCTTTTATGTTGGCTTATTGTAAAGTCATAAACATTATGCTATGTTGCTGAACTGAAGATGTTAGGTCACTTAGTGATGCAACACCTCATTCAAGAGTATCACTAGTGTGACCTCTTATGATACTCTACACCCTTCTCCCATTTTTCCTTCCTTCATATGCTTGGCGACTGCCTTGTTGGTAGGAGCTTAGGACCTTTTCTTTTGATCTTTTATGGGTTATCAGTTGGGTTTTCTTCTTTGACCCTTAATTTGGCACATCGGTCTTTTCCTCTTATGTAAGCCTTTAAATTCCATAGTTTGCCTTACCTCCCTTTGTAACGGCTTTGTTTCCTTTTATGGTGTCACCTCGTTTAAGACTTTTTGTTACGGTTCATCTGTCCCTCTCAGAATGATGGTGCATGTGCTTAAGTTAATATGTTAACATTGCTGTAGGAAGTCAAGACGAATTTGGAGATTGCGAGCCACCTTCCTATCATTTATACAACTTGCAGTTTATGTATGTTCTTAATTGATTGGGTGAATTGGCTTAATAGAGCTTTGGAGGTCTCCATTACTGCTGGAAGATCCAACTTAAGCGATGCTGAAGAAGTTCTCAGACAGTATCAGGTACTTTATTCCCGCCTCCCAGTTTGTGTTATGTATTTCAATGTTACTAGTATCTAAACTTGTATTCTAGCTTCCTCATTATGTGTAAAATTTTATATTCTGTGTTTGGTGCCTCCGTGCTGCAGAACATTCGTGTCTCATCTCCTGCAATGATTAGTCAGCTTCAGAAGGCTATTGAGAAACACAAGTAAGTTCCCCATTTATGCAGATTTTAGGTGTGTGCTGTGTAGCTGTTTGTCATCACATTTTCATGATGTCCAAAAATATCTTCTTCAGCTATAAGTTACTACCAAGTGTGGCATCGGGGAGACCTAAATTTTCTTCATGCTTTTTAGAAATAATATCTCATACTGTAGGTCAAATATCTTATGTTTCTGCGGTTTTCTTTTCTGGGATTCCTCTGTTGAATGCATGTAAATATCAAGTTAGCTCCTTTGGGAACCTATCGCTATCTGAGAGGCTGTGTAGTCCCATGCTACTCTATACATTCTTCCCACAGTTTTCACTATTTTTTGAAGTTGTAGTTGTTACTTTTATTTAAGAATTATAATTAAAACAGTAATAACCATTATTTTATTTAGTCTATTGCTTCTACAATCTACTGAAAGGTTGGGTTTGGAATCCAGTTGGCATTTATGGAAAGTTAGGACCATTCTGTTGGTACATGGCATGAACCTACTGCACTACCATTCCCGTACAAACCCTTTCTACCCTGCCTGGTAAAAGAAACTATAGGGAAAAGTATAGTATCAGAAAGCAATGACAAGTGAATCAAAGGATAACTGAGAAGATAATTGTCTAGTAGTCTGTTTTTCTTTCTGGAGCTTTATGTTGTTTTTGTAACCTTTTAGTACCTTCTTGGTGCAACAACAACAACATAACAACAACATACCCGGTGTAATCCCACAAGTGGGGTATGGGGAGGGTAGAGTGTACGCAGATTTTACCTTACCTTGGGAGGTAGAGAGACTGTTTCTAAAAGACCCTCGGCTCAAGAGAACACATGACAAGGAAGGTCAGATAAGAATTGAGAAAAGTAAAGAAGTCATAGAGAAATACTATAGAAAAGCATTATGATGAAAGGTAACAGTAACTGCAGCAAACTAATACGATAATCGAAGCATAAGAGACAACAAACTGTAATAGATATCAAACGACCAACTACAAAGAAAAATACGACCCTACTAGTATGGAAGGATACACGAAAGCGCTATACTTCTTACTAACCTTCTACCTTATTCCGCGTCCTCTCAACCTCCTATCTAAGGTCATGTCCTCGATAATCTGCAATTGCACCACGTCTGTCTAATCACTTCTCTCTGTACTTCTTCTGCCTACCCCTACCTCTCCTGAAACCATCCATAGCCAACCTCTCACACCTCCGCACTGGGCCTCCATGCATCCCCTTGTACATGCCCGAACCATCTCAGCCTCGCTTCCCGCATCTTGTTCTCCACCGAGGCCACTCCCACCTTATTAAAAAAAACTAAGAAGATAATCGTGTACGGAGTTCCAAAGTAATAAGGGGAATTGCTATAGCAGATGAAACTATGTCTAGGTAGGGAATTATTTGGCATATAGACACCAGAAAATTCTGGCACACACACTTGCCATATCCATATTTTTCATCTTGTTTGCTTTTCGCCAATTTTTTTTAATTAGTTTTATGATTTTATCAATTACAATTTAAACTTTTGCAGCTCATGGCTGGATGAAGTGCATTTATTTTTTGCCCTTAACTTTAGGGCTCGATCATGGGATCTGTTGCTGCAGCTTAAGGTAACATATCTTCGTGTGCTTTGTTTTCTTTTTTTATTTTTCTGGCAATGTTATTGGGCTATTTTTGTTGCTTTGGATTTCCAATTTATGAGTTTTTATTATGCTGGAAGTTGGAAAAGTAGTTTAATGTCTCATCTTTCGTCTCTGTTCTCTTGGTAACTTTTCGATAGATTGTTAAATTTGGGTATTTGAATTTTCCCACCAAATGAGAGCACAAGGCATTGTTCTTTAGAAAGAGGGGATAACCAATGTGATTCGTCTTCAGTATATTTTTCCTTTTCCTAAGTAATCCTTTCTCACGCGGCTCATGATATAACAGCAATCTAAATTCTCCTCCTCGGTCTCACAACCCATTTGAACTGGAACTATTGTTTTCTCACTTCTGATTCAGATTCGTGCTGTCAGTCAACCGTATGGAGATTGATTCGGCAGGACAGCTTGTTTGGAAATTTCCATCCTACTACTATGTGTAGAAATTGAGGAAGAAACTTAATGAGAATTGATAATGAGAAAGTTTCGTGGATGTGACTAGTACTTGGTTATCAACTGGCTTGTTGTCCACAATTCTGAACTTTTATTCATTGAACTGACCCAATAATTTCTCTCTACCTACCTAAGTAATTAATGTTGAGTCAACTTCGTGGTTTTTTGCTTTGAAGCTTTAAACACATTTTCTCATTACCATATAGTGGTATTTACCTGTGATATTCATTGATTTTTATGGTTATTTAATGTCTAGTAATTTGAACACATTCAGGAAAAAGGGAATAATGATGCCTTCAGTTGCTCAGAACTGGACATGGTTTTGTCTGAGGTTCATAAGATAGAGGAGTGGAAGGGCCAGTGTGAGGAGGTCTTACACCCTTCAGTTAGAGATGCTCATCTGCATACTGCTCTTCTACAGGTTTAAAGTTGTTTTCTCCTTATATTTTGTTCTCTTTCAGCTTGTTGACCTGTTATAGCTATTATATGGTAGATGCGTGATACAATCTAATGGAATTTGCAGACTGAAAATGTACTTGAGAGATCAATCAGCATCTGTGAGACATCTAACCGGACCAATGCCAGGGCTTTATGTATATGCTGCTCGCTTGATGGTGTGAACCAGAAGCTGTTGACATGTTCTACTTGCAATGACTGGTACTTTATCCGGCTAATTAACTTGCTATTTTGTGTCTCTAAAAAGGATTTGAGATAGATTTTGGGAGAGGGGACTTTGAATGACTATTTGTTATTACCAGTTATCCAGAGGGTGATATAATACTTGGAGCCTTTTTGGCCAAGCTTCCAAAGCTTCATATTTTCAAAAACACTTGTATCAAAATAGCTTTTGGAGTACTCTTGGAGAGTAGCAGTTTGTGTTTGGCCGATTCATTTGAGAAGTGTTTTTCCTGATATTTTTTTTGTGTTTAAGAGACTCCACAAAGTGCTTTTGAGTGTCAACAAAAGACAGTATCAAGGTTCATTTTTCAATTTAGTATTATTAAAATTGAGATGTGATTTTAAATATTTATTATGGGAATAAGGAGAAGAAACGGTAGAACAAAATAGGAAAAGGAGAAGAGGGTTATACTTATATTTGAGAGAAAGATGGGTTAAATTGATGACCAATAGTTTGGTGAATATAAATTTTTGGCAAGGATATGCTTGTCTTGAAAAAATATAATTTTTTTCTTCTGTTTCTATTTCCTGGAAGAAGCAGAAATTTATAGCTTCTTCCCCACATCAGAAAATCTGCTTCTGCTTCTGCTACTGCTCAAAAAACACTTTTCCTTTTTGGCGATATACCTTAAATCTAAAAATGAAGTCCTTTTATCTTTCAAGAAGCTTGACCAAACGGGCTATTAATGTCCTTCGACCAAGGGAAAATTGGACTATTTTTTTCATTGAACAACTATTTTGTCATTATCTTCATATGAAAATTGCTTTTGTTCACTTACAAAAAATGTGATGCTTTTATACAGCTTCCACTTGCAGTGTATTGGATGGTCAACAGGAGATGCCAATGATTCAAAAAAATTTATTTGTCCTTATTGTCATTTTATGAACAGTGGAAAGATATCAAGAAATGGAAGTGATCCTCTGGTATGCTTGACCAAGTAGCTCTCTGAATGAACTTGCACTTAAAGTTTGCAGTAATGTCTGATTTCTGGTTTTACTTATTGTAGAATATTGGAAGGAAGAGTCTCAAGCTGCACAAGCTCGTTGAGATCTTATCAGATGCTGAAGATCTATGTTTATGGTAATGACTAGTGACTAATAGCCTGTTTCAATTGAAATTCTGTCGTCAGAAGACTCAGAACTGCTTTTACAAAACTGAGTAGGATGCTAGGATACCAATTGTCTTCTTCTCTTTTTTCTTTTACTTCTCATTTTGGTTAGGACAATGTGGGTAAGGAGGAGTTCTGGAAGAGGGTGGATGTTGCTTTAGGCTGCTTTTGGTTCCTTGTACTAGTAGTGTGTAGCTCATTTTGAGAAATATATGATAGAAATTCTGGACAACTACAATGATTACTACTAGAGATTAAAAAAAGGTGTGTCTGAGTTTGTGTATATGGATTTTCAATTTGTTTCCTCGTGTACTATTTCAACTAAGGTTGTAAAAGGGGTACCGAGTAATTTCCTGACGTTTTCAAGTGTTTAACAGAATATCCAATAAAATCCGAATGGATTAATGGAATTTATGCAGTGGAAATATTGTCAATAAGCGCTGCTAATTGATCTGGATATATGGTGGAGTTTGCATGAAGTTGGTATAAAATATGTAAATGAAGCTGAAGTAATGATAGATATCTCATGGGATCCCTTTCTTAAAAAAGTGTGTATTTTAGTATATTCCATCTGTGAAAGTAACATTAGAGCTAATATATGAAAGGCACCATTAGGACTTCTTGAGGTGCTTATCTACATGTAAACCTAACATTACGGGATCGAGTTAAAATTGTCGAAATCTGAATCAATCAGTTACAAATTCAATCAGCTTTTCCAAAATTTAAAAATAAAATCAACAGAGTGAAAGCTGTCTTCAATGTCTCTCCTACGTATGAGTTGATAACATGTTTACCTCAGAGAGTTTATTTCCTCTCAAGCTGTCACTCGAACTCTTGCAAGAAGTGGCAATCGGAGTTTTTCTCTAAAGCACTTGAATCACTAGTTTGTAATAAATGGCTTGTGTTAGTTTCCCCTCTGCCCACTCCCCTCCAAAAAAAATAAAATGAAGCACTTTCCATCTTTTACTTGTTGAGGGGTGGGGTTTCTTTTTGCTTATTTGAACTTTGTTTTCTGCTATTGTGTACAACCTTGCTCTTATAGATTGTCTACACCGACACCTCACTTTCTATAAAGTATTTCACTTAGCCATTGGCATTCTCCTTGCAGGATTCAGGAAATAGCTGTACTTCATCAAATTGTTGACAAAGCTCTTGATTTCAAAGCTCGCATAGAAGAGATTGTCAAGTTTGTTTTAGCTTATTCAGATAAAGACCTTAGCATTATTGCTACAAAGTTCTGTGCTGCTTTGAAGGTACCAAATGTCTATTCAGCATTCAGTTTCAATTACTCCCTCCGTCCCAAAAGATTGACACTTTTCGCTTTTCGAGAGTCAAACTTCCTAATTTTGACCATGTGTTAGAGCATAGAATCTTTAAATTTTTTGAAATAAAATTTACATATTTGGAAACTACGTAAAAAGTACTATAAGTCACCATAATTAATAATTTAAAATATTTAAAAGACATTTGAAAAAATTACGGTCAAAGAACAACTCGTTTGTCTCGAAAAGTGAAAAGTGCCAATCTTTTTGGGACGGAGGGAGTACAATATTAGTGTAGTGACCTGTTTGAGTCACTGATATGTTTATCTTTTCTCCTGCCGATGTGTTTCTTTGGTGGTATCTTCATTGGTATGGGCTTATGGTTTTCTCTTGTGGGCATTTGACTTGATTTGGGAATCAATCAATTCTGAGTTTTCTGTGAACATGTCAGAATATTAGCCGTAAACTCGCCACTTGGAACTTAATTTTGCTTTCTGTTGACTGCATAGGCTGTACATGTTGTTGGTGCATATGATTGCGAGGCAAACAGCAAACTCGAGTTGGCATTAGCAAGAACTTCTTGGAAAATTAGGGCTCAGAGATTATTAGACGGTTCACATAAACCCTCAATTCAAGTGCTTCAACGACATTTAAAAGAGGTATGATGTACTTTCCCATGCCCTGTATTTGTATATTGGTTGATCTATTTATTTCTCTTGGGGTGCTCCAGCTCACTTTCCATGTAGGCTCGTATAATTATATTCAAATTTTCTCTTTTTCTTTTCAATGCAAAGATGGAGAACTAGGGTCACTAATCGGCCTGATAAAGTTTCAAATGGTCAGTTAACTGCTTTCTGAATGAACTTAAGAAAGTAATTGCGGACTTCAAAAACCTTCGGCTCTTTGAGTGTTCTTATCAGGTTCACTGTCGAAATGAGCGGGCTCCATTCTCGGCAGCTTGTCACCACTACTGAAACTTTCGTTCTCATATGCGCTTTCTGTGAATCAGGAATCTAGTTCATGAGTATGCTGACCTTAATAGAATACATTTCTTGCCCTTTTGGCTATATGATATGATAAAAACATACTGACCTTAGTAGATCATTTCTTGATATTTTTTGGCTTATCATTGGTGTGAGGTTTTGATTGGAAATTGCTTGCAACCTAACGAATTATAGCTTAATATGTTGATTGTTCAATACTACTTCAGGGACTAGCTGTCGGCATTCCTTCAGAGGATTATTTTAGACAGAGGCTGACAGAAGTGAAGAACATCTGGTTGCAGTGGGCTGATATGGCAAAGAAGGTAAAAACTGTACATATTCATCTCAATGGTTATATTCTTAGATATATGACATTAACCTTAACCATCTTCCTTGTAACAGGTTTCAACAGATGGTGGCACACTTGGATTGGATAAGGTCTTTGAGCTCATCACGGAGGGTGAAAATATACCTGTGTCATGTGAAAAGGAGCTTAAGGTAAAATGTTAAAAGAGCTTTTCTTGTTAAGATGAAAGTTAAGCGTAGTCATTCATATTTAATTAGGCTATATTTTTGAAACATGCAGCTATTAAGGGATCGGAGTATGCTTTATTGCATTTGTCGGAGACCTTATGATAAGAGACCGATGATTGCTTGTGATAAATGTGATGAATGGTATCATTTTGATTGCATCAAGTTATCCTCACTGCCAAAGATCTACATCTGCCCTGCATGTTGTTGCATGGACGGAGAGGATTTTGCATCAGTGTCAACAAGCGGCGAAGAACAGTGAGCATTTTCTCTTTTCTCGTTGCTAACGAGTAATTGCTTGAAGTAAATGATTCATTGGTGTTCTTGGAAAGCAAAAGAAAATCATGCATCCACAGACGGATCTAGGATTTAAACTTAATAGATTCAAATGTTCCGAGTGCTTTAAAATATGGGTTCAAAATTTAATATTTTCAATATATTTCAAAATTTTCTGCATATACATATGTGTTGTAAGTGAAATGGTGGGTTCAGCTAGACTCCATCTATGTTGCTCAGACTTTCCAAAATGATGCTGCACCCGTGTCGGATCCTAAGAAAATGCACTATTTTTTGAAGGATCCGATACACACCGATGAATTTTTTTAAGAGTCTGAGCAACATAGAAATCCATATTCAAACCTATAGGGGTTAAGGTCCACCTCTGCATGCCTCCCACTATAGAACAAATATAGAAAGTATTCATCGGGATGAATTGTTCTTATATGGTCAACGAACTCATACTAATGCTAAGATTCGTCGCGATATATGTTTCTGACTGCTTGTTTGAAATGCAGGGTCGTCGGTGGCAAACACGAGGTACCTCAAACACCTTCTCCGCGACACAGAGAATCAAGGACATCAAGAAAATCCAAATGGGAGAGAGTGGATGCTGCTGGTGATGTATCAAGAAATACTAGTAATATTGAACATTTGTTCTGGAAAAATAGGAAACCTTATAGACGAGTAGGTCGTAAACGACAACATTTTGAGACCTTGTCCCCTTTTATTTTTGTGCAAAAATAGTTAATTGATGTGTAAATACGCTTTTGCCCTCTATTTTATTTATTCAATAGATCCTCATTTTTTGAGCTTTTTGCCATTTTTTGTTCGCTTCCCTTCTGATCATGAATAGGTGACAAAGTTAATGGCTATATTTCGCAATTTCTTAAAATATTTGTCTGCACATGCATTTGCAAGTTAACTAATTTAAGTTTATATAGTGAAAATCGTTTATCAACAAATAAACATCACCAACATATTCAATTAATTTCAACTGTTTGACACACGTAAAGTAGGGATGTTTCACACTGTATTCAAGTGCATCAACTATTTTTTTTAACTCAAACACCTAGTCCCAACTTGGGAGACTAGGAACATTTAATTTACTTTGAAAATTTACAATAGAATTGATGAGTACATAAGTATTTTCTTTTATCTATATTCATTATTACAAAAAAATTGTCATTTTCCTTTTCTTTTCCATTGTCCCTTTCTCTGCACTTCTAATGCATTAAACGGGTGGTGGAGTAATAAAAATCGTTAGGGGTCGTTTGGTAGGATGCGGTAAAGAAAATAATACATGCATTAACTTTGCGTATTATTGATATCTTGTTTGGTATCCTTTTTTAACTTATGTATAATTAATACATTAGTTATACACTTTATTTGGTATTATCTTATGTATAACAAATACATGGAAAACCATGATAATACAAGGATTTTTAATACTTACATGCATAAATATAGTTAAAGACATAATTACCCCTGAAATCTCATACATTGTATAGTATGAAGGGTATTTTTTTTTTTATAAAAAACCCATTTTTTAATAGAAATTATGCAATGCATATTATTTCTAATACATCAAACCAACTAGTAAATAAAAAATAATTTCAACATACCTAATACTAACATAACTAATTTCAACATTATTAATACACTCTATTCAATATTATTGTTATACCAAACGACCCCTTAGTAATTCAAAAGCTATTCTTCTCAAAGAATAGTACAAAAAGGAAAAAATGTATGCTAGCCTTTTTTAATTCTCATAGGAATCTTGCCTCAAGTGGCAAAAAAAAGACCCTTTTTCCTGTCACTACCTTAAGCTTGTCACAGAGCTCATATCACTTCATTCTAGTTTTTGAATTCTTGAAGACCAAATATTCAAAACTCCATTGAAAAGAACACAACTTTGAAAGAAAAATAGTAGAAACAAGGTCAAGCTTAGCTCCAAGACAACAACCAGCTATGTTATCTTCAACACTCCAAGGGTGGTATCCCAATCAGAAAAAAAGGAAGTACAAAAAAAATCTGTGGAATTTCCAGTAAGTTTTTCCCTTCTAATATATTGATAAATGTAGCAAAAAATTCATTAAAAAAAGACCAAAACTTGAAACAAATTAAAAATCAAATTTCCTTTACATGCATGTTTTTCAGTTTTTTCTTTTGAGAGGGTTTATCAGAAACAACCTCTCTACCCCACAAATTAGTAGTAAGTTATGCGTATCGTACCCTCCTCAGACCCCACTTGTGTGACTACACTGGGTATATGTTGTTGTTGCTGTTGTTGCATGTTTTTCAGTTTCTTCAAGAGGATATTTAACATTTTGTGCTAGCTGTGGGGTTGCCCTTCATTTTGTTGTTGTTTCAGTGAAATATCAAAAAGTTGAAATCTTTACAAGATTATGTTAGGATTTGAGTCTCAAATCCGACCTAATCAGAAAATAGTAAATAAGCGAAGAACAAATAACACACAGATTTATAGTGGTTCACTCTCAATGCTATAGCTACGTCCACTTTGCCGCTGCAGATTTCACTATAATCAAAGTAGGGAGTTTGTGTTTACAATTCTCTCTTGCTCACCTTTTCTCTTGCTCAACCCAGAAAGAAAACAATGCCCCAGTTTATATATAGCGAAAACTAGGGCGAACATAATACAAGTGTCGATCAGCGTTTCACGCTCTGCGTAAGGTCTTCATAGTGTCGGCGATGAATTAGGCTCCACAACTCAACAGATTATAGTAGTACTTTCTTGGCATTTGGGTTGTATTAAAGTTGTATCATGTATTTCTGCATTCAAAAAACAAACCTAATTTTTTAGTAAATTCTTGAATAGGCTCTATTGGTAGTTGGTTCTGTGTGTGATTTGCATTAAGATTTCCTTTTTTTTTTTGGTGATGAAGTAAGTGAAATATCAAAGGCATCAAGAAGATGCCTTTTCAATGCGAGTCCCAAATCCGACCTAATCAGAGAACAGTAAATAAGCGAAGAACAAATGACACAGATTTATAGTGGTTCACCCTCAATGCGAGAGCTACGTCCACTTTGCCGCTGCAGATTTTACTATAATCAAAGTAGGAAGTTTGTGTTTACAATTCTCTCTTGCTCGACCCAGAAAGAAAATGGCGCCCCAGTCTATATATAGCGAAAACTAGGGCGAACATAATACAAGCCCGAAATTTCCAAAATACCTCCACTAAATAACCTTAAATTATAAGCGTTCCAAAGCCCTGCTTGTAGCTCAAATGTTGTAGTTGTGGTTGACATATTTGTTTGTACTCTTGTCAACTTAGGATATCCCTTATGTGACTCCAACATGTATAATCCATATATCTCCCAACCAATCTCCTTCACCTTCCTAGTGAAGAGATCCCGTAGGTCAAAAAATCAAGAAAAAACCTTGCACTGCAATTTAGCTCTTTTGTCAACTTTGAAACTGAAAGTAAATTGAACTTAAAACTTGGCACACACAACAAATGTTCTATGAGATCACCTCCAGTCAACCTGCAACTTCCAGTTTGAGTGATTGTTGTTGTATCACCAGTAGGCAATTGTAGTTGTCCTGCATTTTTTATGAAATTAACTTGTTCTATCATGCCCTTATCACTCACCATATGATTAGTTTCTCCTAAATCAACTATCCAACTACTATGCTCCTTATCAAACATAGGCTTACATGTCATGTGGACCCTTGGTGTTGTTGCATTACCATGTGGATCTGCTTGTTGATTCAGCATTGTGATCACTTTGTCATACTTGTCTGGAGTGCAGGTTCTCAACAAGCAATTGATTTGCTCATGTTGCTCCTGAGATAATTGTCTCAATTCTCTTGTATTCTTTTGGTTTGCAGGACCACAATAGTGATGTTGTGATCCATCAAGATCTCTGTGGTGAGCACCTGTCATAACCACATTGACCTTCTTCTTACTTTTAAAATCAGGAGGATAACCTATGATCTTGTAGTAGGTATCCCTGACATGTCCCTTGTTTTTACAAAAATCACAAAACATCAGCTTGTAACATGTATCCCTAGTGTGTCCTTTCATTTGGCAGAAGTCACAGAATACATTAGGAGAATAAGGCTTCTTTTGTTTAAACTGCGTGTTGGTCTACTGAACAATACAGTAGGCTCAATATGTTCTCCTAAACCTGTGTACTTACCTGTAATTATCTTTTGACTCTCATCCTGAGCAATCATAGTATAAGCCTGATTTACACTAGGAGTAGGTGACATTAGCAGAATGTGACTCCTAGCTTGATTATAACTGTCATAGTCCCATGAGGAACTCTAACAACCTCTGATTTGCCAGATGTTCAATGTACTCCCTAGGACTGTCACACTCACATGTTGGAGGAGGAATGCTTGAATCAATTTCATCCATAGATCCTTCATCTTCGAATAGTAATTAGATATATGTGACACACCTTGATGTAGCATTGCCAGTTCCTTCTTCTGGACAAATTTATCTTATCAAACCTTTCTTTCAAATATTTCCATATTGCATGTGCTGTAGATCTATACAGTATTCCACTTAACACGTTCTTATTCACATTCCTCATAATCCATTAAATGACCATTGCATTACATCGATCCCATTGTTTGACATGATTAGGACCATATGTGTCTTTCTTAATAGTTCCATCAATAAGCCCAATTTTGTTTTTTGTTAGCAGAATCAATTTCATAGCTCGACTCCACAAAGTATACTTTTCCATGCCTATTAACTGGATCTCCACTTGTACTGCTCCAGGTGTATCAGATGCACTAAAAAATAATGGATGATTGTAGTCAACAATGTTCGATTTTGAACTCGAACTCTCATCGACAGTTAATGAAGCATTTGGAGATGTATTCTCCATCAATCATAGTTACAATATACTATGAGGATAAAAAAGCACTTCGAGAATGAAATTTAAACAGAAATTTAAAAATTGAACAGTAAATCGACTTGTAAATCTCACTGGTTGAATACGAACTTAGCTCAGAACTTCGATGAAGTATCCCTCAGTTTCCAGTCGAATCTCGGCCAGAAAACTCCTCGATTCTCCCTTCGATTGCTCTGATACCATGTTAATTTCTTCAATCTGTACCAATTATAAACTGCAGGCAAGAGATTTGATCAATTGCACATCGAATTGTGCAATTGGAAATTGCAGAAATCAGATTAGTTCGAAATGGAAGAGAAGAGGAGTTTGTGGAAGCTTTTCTATTTCTCTTATTCATGCAATGTGTATCATACACTTATTTATACAAGTATAACAAGTATAAGCTAATCAACTAACTCCAACAAACTTCTAACAAACTAAAGTAGGAGTGTGAGTGGGATATTGTGTGTGATGCTACTGCATGCTACTTCTCGGCACCCCTCTTTATTCTGCACTTCAACACACTCATCCCTAGATAAATGATACAAGTATATGAAATGAATTTAAATGGAGAAACATGATCGGTGAGTGTTCATGTAGTGTCCCCGACTAATTTAGGAGGTGTAGTTGTTATATTAAATGATAAAAGTCCAATTGCATGTCATGGTACTGGTTTGCTATTTATAAAGGTCTGATATGAAGAAGAAAAAGGGGGAAATAGGAGAGTATGAAATACAGTAGTTGAGACCAAAAAAATGTGTGCTCCACTATTAGCTCTATTTTCTTTTTAGCAAGTTTTATATAAGTTCTAACTTTAAAGCATAACATCTTCACAAACTAAAAGCTTAATTAGTTTTCAATAAGTTCACTTTGAAGCTTATTTATGACGAAAGCTCTAGCAATAAGTTCTAATTTTAAAGCTTACATCTTTTCTTTAGCTAAAGGTTTAGTTTGTTTTCAAGAAGTTCTAACTTCAAAATATCCTGCATCTTCTTAAGCTAAAGCTTCAGTAACTTCTAACTGTTTCGCATATATCTTGTTTCCTTTACTTCTTCCAATATCTTAAACTAAATCTTTCCATGTTGTTGATGTTGAAATGCCATCCATGGCAACAACAGAAAGTCCAGGCTCGCAATCTTTTCTACGACGTGGCTCAGGTCGCCCTCCGAAAAAGATATCAGATGGTGAGACTCCTTCTTTCCCCATTCTGTACTTTTGCCTCATGCACATTCTGTTTTAGTTCAAGGTTTCTTTTCTCTTTTTCCTCTGTTGGTGAGCTTTTGCTTCAGATCCTCGATTTGCCTCTTCAAAGTTTCTTCTTCTCCTAGAGTACGACCAAAATCCTCCTCAACATCATTTGCAGTAATCATAGCATTTTCATACTTTTCCTGCAATGCTGACGAAGACCACATGGTTTCTTCTAAGAAGTAATCAGCTTCTTCACCAATAAAGATTCGACTTTAAGAATTACTTTCTTCGATTCTTCATCAAGAATCTTGGGTTTATGGATTGTCTTTGGGGGATGCATCAGTCCTCTAGATGACTTCACATTTAACTTTGTGTCCTCTTCATCAGAGGGAACTTCCAAAGGCCTATCACTGGTTGACCCCAATGGAGTTGGGCAACCGCCTTTGGAGTATTTGCAGTCACCGAAACTAATGGACTATCTCTGGTAGACCCCAATGGAGTTGCGGTAACAACCTCTGGAGTATTTGTGGTAGCCGAAACTAGGGACTATCTCCAGTCGACCCCAATAGAGTTGGGGCGATTGCCTCAGAGTATTTGTGGTAACCAAAACTAATGGACTATCTCCGGTCGACCCCAATGGAGTTGTGGCAACTGCCTCTGGAGTATTTTTGGTCGCCGAAACTAGGGACTATCTCCAGTTGACCCCAATAGAGTTGGGGCGATTGCCTCAGAGTATTTGTGGTAACCAAAACTAATGGACTATCTCCGGTTGACCCCAATGGAGTTGTGGCAATTGCCTCTGGAGTACTTTTGGTCGCCGAAACTTCTCCTGTCGACCTCAATGGAGTTGGGGCAACTTCCTTTGTAGTATTTGTGGTCGCTGAAACTGATGGACTATCCCCGGTCGACCCCAATGGTGATGCTGGAGGTGGTGAAACTGCTGGAGCTTCTGTAACTAAATAGTGGCAGTCACATTAACAACATCAACAATTTAAAGTTAAAACTAAGGCTTTAGTTTACAAGATATATGCTTTAAATATACAACTTATTGAAAAGCATACTAAATCTTTATAGTTCAAAAAGATGTATACTTTGAAGTTAGAACTTACTGAAAAATGCAAACCTACTAAATCATTGGTTTAAGAGATGTATATATGCTTGGAAAGATACAAAGGAAATGTTTTGTTTTGTTTTGTTTTGTTTACACAATTCCCGTTCATATTGGCAAATTGTAAAGTTTTATAACTGTGAAAATTTGCTAAGCAGATAAAATATCAAAAGATAAATAAGAGCTAACAATTGTTCCCTGTTTCCTCCGATGGCAACCTCTGCCTCGCCCTCTGCCACATTCTACAGGTTGAGGAATGGTGTCACACAAAACTCGGCTGACATCTTGGGAAGCTCACCATCTGAGAAATGAGCTTCGCGAGATGTCAGCCGAAAACCACAAGTAGGGTTGGGCATATATCGGTTCAAACCGAAAAAACCAACCGAACCAAACCGTTTTTAATTTCGGTTTCGGTTTATTCGGTCCGGTTCGGTTTTAATTTTTAAAATATCGGTAATTCGGTTTGATTTTCGGTCTATGAAAATTTTAATTCGGTTAAACCGAAAAATCGAATTTTAGCAACCCTATTTATCTCTGAAACATTATGCATATTATATTGGGTTTTGCCCCTAAATAATAAACTATACCCAAGCCCAAATCCCAATTATTGAAACCCAACTCCTAAGTCCTATCAGCTAATCCCTCACTTCAAACCTCAAGTAATATCGACGAACAGCTACTGTGCTTAGACTTGGCTAGTTGCTGCCTTGCTGTTTGTACTACTGTACTAGAATGACATATTTTTATGCAATATGAATATACAAATGGCTTCCAACATTTAATGTCTCTGTCCGTTACAAAAATTCATGTAGCTTAATTGTACTTTTCATATTTCCTTAACCATTGTGAAAGAATTAATTCAAGATAACAATCATTGGTACAATTTCGAAAGCCCAACTATCACACAGAAAGACCCAACATAATAATGTATAAACCGAAAAATTAAACCGAAATAAACGGAACCGAAATTGTAAAAACCGAACTGAACTGAAGTTATTTCAGTTTGGTTTCGGTTTCCGTTATTACCAAATCGAAAATTGAAAAACCGAACCGAATTTGCAAAATCGAACCGACCGAACCGAACGCCCAACCCTAACCACAAGTACTCCAGAGTCAGTTGCCCCAACTCCATTGGGGTCGACTAGGGAAGTTTCGGCGACCACAAATACTCCAGAGGCAATTGCCACAACTCCATTGGGGTCGATCGGAGATGGTCCATTAGTTTTGGCTACCACAAATACTCCATAGGCAATCACCCCAACTCCATTGGGGTCGACTGGAGATAGTCCCTTAGTTTCGGCGACCACAAATATTCCATAGGTTGTTACCGCAACTCCATTGGGGTCTACCAGAGATGGTCCATTAATTTCGGGGATCGCAAATACTCCAAAAGCGGTTGCCCCAACTCCATTGGGGTCAACCAGTGATAGGCCTTTGGAAGTTCCCTCTGATGAAGAGGACACAAAGTTAAATGTGAAATTGTCTAGAGGATTGATGCATCCCCCAAAGACAAATCATAAACCCAAGATTCTTGATGAAGAATGGAAGAAAGTAATTCTTAAAGTCGAATCTTTATTGGTGAAGAAGCTGATTACTTCTGAGAACGATGTTGGTTACATGGTCCATCAGGCCAATGCTACCTTTACATATTTGAAAGTGTTTGGTGTTGATTATACCTCTTTTTCCAGAGAAGTCACATAATACATCTCTCATCGCTGCAATTTGCTAGATGCAACGAGAAGAAACCATGTGGTCTTCGTCAGCATTGCAGGAAAAGTATGAAAATGCTATGATAACTGCAAATGATGTTGAGTAGGATTTTGGTCGTACTCTAGGAGAAGAGGAAACTTTGAAGAGGCAAATCGAGGATCTGAAGCAAAAGCTAGCACATATCGAACATAAAAAAGAGCGTCTGGAAAAAGCCCATAAAGTTGCAAAAGCCAAGGAGCAAGAACTTGGCACCCAGTTGCAGGCAGCTCAAGCAAAGCGAAGTGAGATTCAGCAGCGCAAGAATGCAGCTCTCGTAGGGATTAAATCCGCCACCCGACGCCTAAAGTCCACATATCATCTTGATTTCGATTGGTTGGATATTTGATAACTCAGTAAAAACCCATCTTGAACTTTTTGGGATTCATATTTTCAAGCAGCAGACTGGTTGTTTTTTTCGTTTAGTTATTGGCATGTAGTAGATTCTCGTTAAAGTTTCTTGTCATGCTTTCAGTCTCTCAGCATGTACGCATCAGATTACTTTTTAAATTCAGTTTCATGTCAACTTTTATATTCTTGTATGTCAGTTTTTGTTAGTGTTAACTTATGGTTTCATGTAAATGAAACATTTCGGCCTGCTACAATATGTCTCTTTAATTAACTACTGAAAGCAAACTTTTGCTTCTGTAAAGAATTTTGAACCTCTTTGTTATTGCCTTTAGATTTTGATAATCCAAGTTAAATTGACCTCGTTGCTCTTACATTCCTGTAACTGTCTTTGATCATATAATATTTGCTACTGCAATGAGAAATGACTAATAGTTATATGAGTATAATGTTTTGGTTCCAGAATGTCGAGAAATTACTACAGCCTTTAAAGTTGCACCCGGCCCTGCCAAAGACTATGTTAGATACATTTGTTGTGGTTGGAATACTTCAGGTAATAAAAGATCTTACCTCGTCGCCACAGTTGAGTTATGAATGTAGTTTACCTCATCCGATTATGTTAATGTCTTCAAAAGATGGATGTGTATCTATATTGTAACTGTACTAGACATCGGAAAAAATGAGTTTTAAGTTATCGCTGCAGTACGTAGGTTAGTGTGTTTTGTTAAAACATATTTAGGACTCTCTATTTAATCTCTGTATAAATTGTAGTAACACTATTAAAGAGCAAGACTATAATCAGTAATTTTTCATCAAAGGGGTTTATCATGTATTATATACACAAAACAAATTGACCTTGTATATTATACAGTGTGAATATAATAGTATGGACCACAGCTTTTGGGGTCTTTACAAAGGGGAAAGTCCCGAAGGCGAAACCCCCAACCTGTATCAGAGGCCCCTTGGCCAAGTGGGATGTAAATCGAGGGATATGCGCGAGTGGCAGCCCTGCAAGGGAGAGGACCAACGGGACACGAACCCAGCAACGGCCCTTGCAATATTTCAGCAAAGATTGTCACCACACGAATTCGAACCCGCGACGTCGGAGTGGTTGTACCAATCACCTTGCCACTTACCAACTCGCATGTGCCCTGGGGCGCTTTTGGGGTCTCTCTTGGAGAATCTTTTGATGTATTGATGGCATTTTTATCTACTTGCAAATTAGCTACTATTTCCAGTTTCAGTTCAATTGTCCTTGCAGCTTTCTGCATAACTCATTTGAGGAATATGAAAACTTGATCCCTTGTTATGATCACAGCCGTTGAACGTTTTCCTCACAAGGCTAAAGATAAATAGAGATGAAAACTCTGAACTTTCCATTTGTAACATTTGCCAAAATCATTGTTTAGCCTTTTTCAGTTTTGTTTTTTTTCCTTCTCATGTACAGTACACACTACACATTACAATTACCCCACTGTCTCAATTTATGTGATACAGTTCGATTTTTAAGAGTTAAACAAGAAAATCTTTGACCGCGATTTATTTATATGCCTTTAAATATTTTACATTGCTAATTATTTAGTGCTCCTCCGTTTCTTGGCACGAACTTTAAGAAAGTCAAATATACCCTTCTACTTTAGTTTATTAGTCAATTTTGCCTCCGTTAGTGAAAGTAGTCAAATATACCCCTCCCGTTACAAATTGGGGTCAAATATACCCCTACCGTTAGCAAAGTATTCAAAAATACCCTTTTTAAAAAAAATATTTTGAAAATTTGGATTTTTTTTAATTTAGAAAATTGGAAAATATTTTTTTAATCTAGAAAACTGTAAAGTATTTTTTAACAAAATAAAGTGTCCAAAAAATCTTTTTTAAAATCTAGATTAATTTTAAAAAGAAGTCTGAAAAAACTGATTTTTTAAAAAAATATTTTCCAGATTATTTAATAAAAATTTCTTCTTTTTTTGAGGATATTTTTTTAAAAAAAATAAGTTTTATAAAATAAAAAAAAATCATATTTTTAATAAAAGTTATTTTTCCAAATTTGTTTTAATTAGAAAAATCAATTTTCCAGATTGATTTAAAAAAAATTGTCATGTAGGTACCACCACATAGAATAAGTTAAATGTTATATAAAATAAGTTAAATACCTATATAATATGTTAAAAATGAGGGGTATTAGTGTGTATTTCCCTATATAATATGTGTATAATTTTGGTGACATATATCATTTAACTTATTCTATGTGGTGTCTACGTGATAATTTTTTTAAAAACAATTTGAAAAATTGATTTTTCTAATTAAAATAAATCTGGAAAAATGGCTTTTTATTAAAAATATGAAATTTTCTTGATTTTATAAAACTCATTTTTTAAAAAAATATTCTGGAAAATTGAATTTTTTAATTAAAAAATCTAGAAAATATTTTTTTTAAATAAAAATTTCAGATTTCTTTTTTAAATTAATCCAGATTTTAAAAATATATTCTAGGGAACTTTATTCTTTTAAAAATATACTTTACAGTTTTCTAAATTAAAAAATCTAATTTTTTAGAATATTTTTTTAAAAGGGTATTTTTGAATACTTTGCTAACGGTAGGGGTATATTTGACTACTTTCGCAAAACGAGGGCAAAGTTGACTAATAAACTAAAGTAGAGGGGTATATTTGACCCTTTTCCCTTAAACTAAAGATATGTAAGATATACCAAAATGTCACTTAATCCTGTGATCTTAAACATGCCATGTGGAAAGTTTGAACTAACAACAACAACATACGCAGTAAAATCCCACAGCGTGGGGTCTGGGGAGGGTAGAGTATACGCAGACCTTATCTAGCCTTGGTAGGTAGAGCGGTTGTTTCCGAGATACCCTCGGCTCAAGACAGAGCATAAGCACAAGCAAAGCAAAAGTAAGAATAAAGCAAGTAAGAGAAACGATCAGAAAAAAATTAAAGCAGTATGAAAATGATGATATCAAAAGCGAATAAAACATGATATCGCATTCTGAAAAAGTAAGCAGTAATTAGTGCAGGTAAATAAGCTAAACAAAGTACGCTAAAGGACACATATCAGCAGAAATCAAGCTACAGGGGACTATAACGCAATACTGCGCCTATTAGTATGATAGGCTAAGCGGGCCTACAATAATAACACTACCATTATCAAATTGCAAGCGTAAATAGGACTACACTTGACTACCTACTACCCTTCTACCATAATTTGTGTTATCCACAACCCCCTATCTAAGGTCATGTCCTCAGTAAGTTGCACATGCGTCATATCCCGTTTAATCACCTCTCCCCAATAGTTCTTTGGCCTACCGCTACCCCTCCTGAACCCGTCCATAGCCAACCTCTCACACCTCAGCACTGGGCATTTGTGTCTCTCCTCTGCACATGCCCAAACCATCTCAACCTCGCTTCCCGTATTCTTATCCTCCACCAAGGCCACTCCCACTTTGTCCCGGATATAATCATTTCTAATCCTATCACTTCTTGTATGCCCGCACATCCATCTCAGCATCCTCATCTTTGCAACTTTCATCTTTTGGATGTGCGAAGTCTTGACTGTCCAACACTCCTCCCCATACAACATAGTCTGTATAATCACCATCATATAGAACTTACCTTTAAGCTTTGGTGGAATATTTTGTCGCATACGACTCCAGATATGAGCCTCAATTTCATCCACCCTACCCCAATACGATGTGTGATATCGTCATCAATCTCTCCATCCCCTTGGTTAATAGACCCGAAGTACTTGAAGCTTCCTTTATTTGGAATGACCTGAGTACCAAGTATTACATCCACGCCTGTCTCAAGGTCGCTCCCATTACTGAACTTGCACTCTAAGTATTCTGTCTTGGTCTTACTTAGCATGAACCATTTAGATTTCAGAGTTTGTCTCCAAACCTCCAGCTTAGCATTCACTTCGCTGCAAGTCTCATCAATTAGGACTATGTCGTCTGTAAATAACATACACTATGGCACCTCCCCTTGGATTTGTCGCGTCAGTCCATCCATCACCAAGGCAAATAAGAATGAGATAAGAGCTGATCCCTGGTGCAGCCCCATCATCACTGAAAGTGCTCCGAATTTCCTCCTACTGTCCATACCCTGGTACTGGCTCCATCATACATATTCTTGATCTCCTTAATATACGCCACATGTACACCTCTAACCTCCAAACATCTCCATAGAACCTCCCTATGAACTTTGTCGTATGTCTCGAGGTCGATGAAAACCATATGTAAGTCTCTTCCTCACCCTATACTGCTCCACTAACCTCCTAATAAGATGAATGGATTCTGTGGTCGAACGCCCAAGCATGAATCCAAACTGATTCTCATAAATATACACGCCTCTTCTCACCCTCATCTCCACAAACCTCTCCCAAACTTTCATAGTGTGGCTTAATAGCTTGATACCCCTCTAGTTGTTGCAACTCTGGATATCACCTTTGTTCTCATACAAAGGGATCATTGTACTCCACCTTCATTCTTCGGGAATTCCCGCCTTCTTAAAAATGACATTAAACAACTCAGTCAGCCACTTCAAATCTGCCATGCATGCGCTCTTCCAAAATTCAACTAAGATCTCATCAAGCCTAGTCACTCGTCCCCTGCACATCTTGCGAACATCACCTTTAACCTCCTCTACTTTAATGCTTCTACAATACCTAAAATCCCGGTACCTACCAGATTGCTCCAGATCTCCCAGCACAATATCTCTATCTCTTTTTTCGTTCAAGAGTTTATGGAAGTAAGATTGCCACCTCCGCCTAATATACGCGTCCTCCACCAGTACTTTGCCGTCCTCGTCCTTAATGCACCTCACGTGATCCAAGTTGTTGACACCCAATTTTGTCTCGTCTTTTTCAATTTATTTGCAATTTTAAATATTTTTTAACACCTCAAAACAATTTTAATCTATATACATACATACATATATATATATATATATATATATATATATATATATATATATATATATATATATATATATATATATATATTGTTCTCATTATTATTATTATTATTCACATTTTTTACCGTCATTTGCATTTTTTATCATAATCATAAGTTTTATCCAAAAATTCTATGTTATTCTATTTTCCGCAAAAATGGCATCGCATTTCTATTTTTTATCAAGCATTAAGCACTTCGCAAATATTATGTTTTATTATTATCACATCGTTATATCCTATTTTAAAAAAATAATTTGCATCTTTCTTCAAAGCATTTTTAATATTAAACCCCTTTTATATTTTTAAACCCATAACCCATTCATTTCCCAACCCAAAACAATTTCTATCCAAAACAAACCTAAGCCCAAATCGGCTATCCATGCCACAGCACAACCCCTAACCCGTCGGCCCAATCGACCCAAGCCCAATACCTCAACCCAAAAACCTACAAACAAAATCACCCCTAAAACTTATGCCTTCAAACCCGGCACCCATTAAAACCCAAAACCCCTTACCCAGGCCCAATCTGCCACCCCCATTTTTCGAACCCCCCAACCGAAGCCCAACGCCCACTCCCCAGGCCCAACAGCCATCGGCCAGACCCGCGGCCCAATTCCCTTCCCCCCTTCTTATTTTTTCGACCAACCAAACCAAAAAAAAAACCCCTAAAACTAAAAAAAAACCCTAAGCTTCTCCTTTCTCTCTCAAGCGCCGCAACCCATACCCGCGACCCCACACAACGTCGGTCACCTCGCCCACTGCCACCACCAACTCCCCTGCCACCAACCCTTCGACCCATACCCCCAAAATCCGCGACCCATACCCCTAAAATCCGTGATTTTTAGCTCCTTTATTTTTGAAATTCAAGCTCGGTTTTAGGGGAGAATCGACCTATAAATACCCCCTTTTTGTTATACATTAGAGAGGATTTTTTGGGAGCTCCGATTCCATCTGTAAAAAATATTTATTGTGTTCTTGATGAAGCTTTCGCCTCCCTTGTTATTCAAGCAATAAGTCCGAAAACAAGTCCAAATCCGAAAAAGAAAAAGGTTTTTTGTTTCGATCGAAGGTCTGTTTTTATCTGTTTCTAGGTCAAAAATCCGAAAAATACTCGTTTTCTTTTCCCTAAATTTCACCCTCAAAATATCTGTTTTTTGTTTCAATTCGATTCGGGTCGGGCCATCAGTCCGGGTCGGGTTGGGTCACTGCCGGGCCGGGTCAGTTCCAGGTCGGGTCGAAATTTTCAGAAACAGAATTCTTGTCAGAATTATAAATTCAGAATTCGGTGATCAAACATCCAAAAATCTGAATTCTAAACATTTTCGGGCTGATTCGACGATTCAAAACAACACCTCGGCTTCGCTACCCGGAGAAGGTTAGTAAACACAAACCCTTTTGGTTTTCTATGTGATTAGCTTAGTGTAATTTACATTATGTGTTTGCGTGTTGATTAAGCATGTTTAATTATTGTTTGAGACTGCTAGTTAATTATTATGTATGTTTTGTTAAATTAGCCACTGCCTGGGATCATTAGGTTATCTATTAAGCATATTAAGCTATAAGCATGTCTGGTTATAATGGTTACTGTTTGTGTTCATTAACCAATTATTAGTGTGTTAACTAAAGTTTGTTTTTAACCATTTCTTGATTGTTTGGTTCATATGATGTTGGTTTGAGAAGCATGTTTGACCTCTTAAAGACTTTGTTTAGCCAATCCATGTCCCTGTGTCCTTGCTATGCCATTCAACACCAATTTTAAGTTAAGAACATGTTGTTAAGAGAAATCAATGCTTGTATAATGTGTATGTTGGCCTCTGGACATCTTACTTGGCTTGAATATGTTTAAAATGCTCATAATATGTCACCTAGTCTCTGTTTGGTTAAATAATAATCTAAAATGGTTGGTGCTTGGTTTAGGTTAGTCTGTTTAATCCAAGGATAACCAAGACTGTGTCATATGGCTTACCTTACTACACTTGTCTACATTATTCTGGTTCTGGCTTACCCTTTTCAAGACATTAATATGACTAGTTAGGCTTGAATCCTAAATGCCCCTGCCTATTCATGATGAAACACTTAAAAAGCTCAACGTTCTAGACTTGGTCTTCACGTTGCTTCCTCTCCAAGCTTTGACTGTTTCTTTTACCAAGTTTTAAACACAACATCATTGTTAGTTTGCCTAGGTCATTTTTTACTCACAGTAACACAACCTGTTTTGGTCGGAAGAATAGGCAAAATCGTTATAGGGATGTTGTCACAATATCGCAGGCAACATTCTTATTTTCATAAGATGTTGTCCTGAGCATTTACAGATGTTGTCACAACATCCATCCAACATCAACAATAATTAACTAAAACTAACCTCACATAATAATTTAAAATTGAGTATATTTTAATTATTGAAAATTATAAAAGCTATGTCCAGTCCCATGTCCTCTTTCAATATTCTTTCTAATTCATTTTATTAACATTTTGGCATGGTCTTGAGTGTTTGATGATGATGGCATGCAATGAATCTTGCTAATATTGTGTCCAGGTGAATGAGAACCAACATGTGTTTACTAAGGTCTAAACCTATTTCAAATTGAAAAGAAAAAGGAAAGAGGAAGCATCGAAAGAGAGAAAATAACAACAAATCCAGCTTAATCACACAAGTGGAATATGAGTAAGATAGTATGTATGCATATCTGTTTCTAAAAACTCTCAGCTCAATGGAAGGTGAAAAGGACGTTGTAACAACAGGTAGAAACGACAACGAGATAAAAGAATAATCAAGCGAAAGAAACAACAAGTAGTAATAGAACTCTAAGGCTAAGAAAATACAAGAATAATGCATACTCTTGGTATAGAAAAGAAGTACGCTCGAAGTGGAAAAAGAAGCAGTAACAACAACAAGATAAAAGGATAACTGAAGCGAAAAAATACTATTGGTAGTAATATAAATCTAAGGCTAAGAAAATACAAGAGCATTACTAATACTCCTAGCATAGAAAATAAGTATGCCTTGTATCCTAATTTTTGCCCTCCATATCCTTCTATCAAGGATCATTGTATTACCGAAACTGCACCATGTCCTGGCTAATAACTTTCGAAAATTTTCCATTGTTATTTGCTACTTTTCAAAAAAAAAAAAAATGAAAAAATACTATTGGTAGTAATATAAATATAAGACTAAGAAAATACAAGAGCATTACTAAGACTCCCAGCATAGAAAATAAGTATGCTTTGTATCCTAATTTTTGCCCTCCATACCCTTCTATCAAGGATCATTGTATTTTCGAAATTGCACCATTTCCTGGCTAATAACTTTCGGAATTTTTCATTGTTATTTGCTACTTTTCAAAATAAAAATAAAAATGAGATAATAATAAAATAATATCCGGTCGATATGACCATCGAAAAGGTTACACACTGAATTTTTTCGTCTCTCTTGCATTGGGTCATTTGCACTTCCCCGTATTTTTTGCTTGTCTTTAATTTGTGTTCTCATAACAACTAGTTTTTCAGGAGACATAAATTTATATTTTCATATTATAATATGAAACCCACAAATTATGTCCCGTGCTTTTAAAAACTTATGTTCCATAAGCATAAGCATTTGAACGACAATCTGTCTCAATAATTTTGGGCCAATAAGTTAACATGGGTTTGTTTGAATATGGGCTCTAGTAAAACCAGCCCAATATAAACTCCACCAGCTTCACATACCCAGAAGAAGTGCGGCAGGGCGACAGTAGAAGGATAATAATGGGTAAGAAATCATCATCAAGAAAGAAAGGATCTGGTTCGATTACATTAAGAGAAGAATTAGGTGGGATTGGGAAGAAGAAACAAACCCATGTAAATGCCAAATCAATGTTGAAATTGGAGCATATAAAGAATATTGCTACCTGGGCCATACCTCCACTTGGTGCATTTTTTGGACAGAGATTAGCTGCATCAGCTGAGTTATTGGGTGTTCCTCCTGACCCCTCATTCTTTACTTGTCAAAGGTTTGAACTTTTAAATTTTTTTGGTTATATCTTTAAAAATTGGATATTGGTTCAATATGAATTGAAGTGTTTGAATTGAGTTTTGCAGCTACATGTTCTTTATACATGTGTTTTTTTTTTCTTCATATGTTGATGGTTGTGTGTATTTTTTCTTTGGTTCCTTCCATAGCTCACAATCTGAAGAAGATTAATTTTCATGCTGGGTAAAGTTTGTATTGCAAGAAACAGATTACTCTTGCTTGTAGCGTTTTTTTTTAATTACATTGGGGGTAGGGGATTACTGTAAATATACAAGTATATACACGGTATACACATATATCACGGAAAATATACAATACATATACACGTGTATACACATATATCACAGAAACCTATAACAAGTGGGAAATCGTGATATACACGGTATACACAGCCGTGTATATCACTGTTATGGTAACATATTTAGTTGTATATTTTGTATATAATTAGTAGTGTACACTTATCATAATTGTAGGATTCTTGTACAAATAGAATAGGGTTTTGGGAGTAGAATATGAATATGATTTTTCATATTATGGAAATTGTAAATTGTATATATACTCTTTCACTAATGAAAATAATCAAGGGGATTATTTCTTTCATGGTATCAGAAGTCTAGGACTAAATTACTTCTGCTCCTCTCCCAAATTTAGTCTCGGTTCCGCCGTCCCTTCTCGGCTGAGCTTGCATCGGATTTCGTGCTAATTTTACCTCCTCTCTTCCCAAATTTCCTTCTCAATCCCTTTGTTCTTTCGTTATGTTGACGTCAAAGAACCACTTTTATTCTGTCCTTATTGTTTCTAACATCATATTGTTCTTGAGATGGAAAACGTCTAATACGCGACGTGGACGGAGTTATTCAAAATTCACGCCATCTCACATCAAGTGCTCTATCACATAATTTCTCCCGCTATCCCTACTCCCACGGAGGATCCTCAATTATGGATTACTATTGATGCTACTGTCCTTCAGTGGATTTATTCCACTATTTCTATCGACCTTTTACAGACGATTATTGAGCCGGACACTACGGCTATGGCTACATGGAATATATTGCGTGTATATATTCCAAGATAACCAACATTCCCGCGTTGTCACCTTTGAGCAGGAATTTTCCAAGTCAGCATGGAAGAGCTCCCGAATGTTTCAGCTTATTGTAAACGGCTTAAGGAAGCAGACCAACTCCGTAACGTTGGCGTTCCCATTACCGATAATCGTCTTGTTCTACAAATGGTTGCTTGCCTATCTGAGGCCTATAATGGTGTGGGACTCTCCTCCGTCAAAGTAATCCACTTTCGCCTTTTTATCAAGCCCGCTCGACGCTCACGTTAGAAGAAGCCGTTTTAGCCAAAAGGGCGGCCATTGGCGCTAGTCTCGTGGTCATGATGACGTCTTCGACTATTTCTCAGAGTTGTGTTGATAATTCGGGCCAAAATCGTGCTCACGGTGGAGGCGGCCAGAACAGTGCCAGTGGGCCGCAGGCTAGCTGGTGCCAGCCATGGCCCCCTGGCAGTGGGCCTAGACCGGTGGCCAGTGGCCCAACGGCCCCTATTTTTCAGCGTCTCCAAGCCCCTGGACAGTGGGTTGTTAATTTTTAGCCCAATTCGACATGGTCCAGTGGCTTCCACAACAACGCTCGGCCGGGGCAGCAAATAGGTGTGCTTGGGACTCGGCCTCCACAGGCCCATCATGCTGCCGGCCCCACTCCGACCGATATTGAAGCTGCAATGCATACACTTGGATTGAATCCCCCAGACGCGAATTAGTACATGACACCGGCGCCACTTCTCACATGACGTCCGATCAAGGTACTCTCTCGTCTTATTCTAATTTGAGCAAAAATCGTGGTATAATTGTTGGTAATGACAACTCAATTCCAAGTCATGGTTACGGTCATAAAACATTGTCTTCCCCATTCACCCCTTGTCTTGAAAAATACCGTTCATGCCCCTAACTTAATTAAAAATTTGGTGTTTGTCCATAAATTCACAACTGATAATTGGATTTCTGTTGATTTTGATCCTTTTGGGTTTTCTGTGAAGAATTTCAAGACGGGGATACCTCCCATGATATGTGATAGTAGGGGAGATATTTATCCTATCACATCCACCTCCAGTCTCTCGAGTCAAGTCTTGCCATCTACTTTTGTAGCTCTAGCTCATTCCTTGTGGCATGCACGTTTGGGTCATCCCGGGTCGTCCATTGTTTCTTCCTTGCTTAAAAACAATTTTATTTCTTGTAAGGGTATGCGTAGTACTCTAATTTGTCAATTCGGTCCTTTAGGAAAACATGTTAAATTACCATTTGTAGCCTCTACTTCTCGTACTTTAATGCCATTTGATATTATTCATAACGATTTATGGACATCTCCCGTTTTAAGTTCTTTGGGCCATCGTTATTATGTTCTATTTTTGGATGATTTTTATGGACCTTTCCGTTAGTGAAAAAATCACAAATTTTTCCACATTCTTAAAATTTATAGCATTCATCCGTACCCAATTCGATCGGAAAATAAAAAATATTCAATGTGATAATGGCAAAGAATATGATAATGAGTTGTTTCGGAATTTTTGTGATACTAATGACATAGTTTTTCGCTTCTCTTGCCCTCATACTTCCTCACAAAATGGAAAAGCCGAACGCCGAACGAAAAATTCGTACCATTAATAATATTGTCCGCACTTTATTGATCTATGCTTCTGTACCCCCTTCCTTTTGGCATCATGCTCTCCAAAGGACTACTTATCTTCTTAACATACTTCCTACTAAATGTTTGACATAATCCTCCCCTCTTCAAATCCTATATAATAAGACTCCTTCGTATTCACATCTAATTGTTTTTGGGTGCTTATGTTATCCGCAATATCCGTCCGATTTTGTCCCAAAATTCACCCAATTCTCCCCCGAGTCACAGACCGGTCATTCGTAGTCAACGAAATATTTGTAAACCAAAAAGACATTTTAATTTAAATTCTAATGTTCTTAAATCCTCCTTACCCCGTAACCCAATGTCCGCATTAAATGGCCCGAATTGGAAATTGGTAATGAACGATGAATATGTTGCTCTTATTGAGAATAAGACGTGGGAGTTGGTACCCCGTCCTTTTGGTGTTAATATTATTCGGTCTATGTGAATTTTTACTCGTAAGGATAATTATGATGGTTCTTTTGTGAGGCGTAAGACTCGTCTTATAGGTAATGGTAAGACTCAACAGATTAGCGTGAATTGTGGTGAGACGTTTAGTCCGGTGGTCAAACTGGCTATCATTCGCATTGTTCTCAGTCTGGCTCTTTCGAAAGCTTGGCCCATTCATCAGTTAGATGTGAAGAATGCGTTCTTACATGATGATCTTAAGGAGACCGTTTATATGCATCAGCCCTTGCGTTCTTACGAAGACCGCCCGCTATGACTGCGGGGGTGTGAAAATATACAATGATATACACGGTATACACATACCTTGTGTATACCGTGTATATCACGGAAACCATAACAAGTGGAAAACCGTGATATACACGGTATACACAGCCTTGTATATCATTGTTATGGTAACATATTTAGTAGTATATTTTGTATATAATTTGTATTGTACACTTACCATAATTATAAGATTCTTCTACAAACAGATTAGGGTTTTGAGAATAGAATAAGAATAAAATTTTTCATATTATGAAAATTGTAAATTGTATATATACTCTTTCATTAATGAAAATAATCAAGGGGATTATTTCTTTCAATTACAATGTGGGGATTCGAACCCTCACCAATAAGGTAAAAGTTCATATAACCAACCAACTGGGCGACTAAATCCCTACTTGTACCATTCTTTGTAAACTCTATCTAGCTGAAAAAGATAATCCTGCTATGTTGACAAAACAACAACATACCCGGTGTGATCCCCCACAAAGTGGGGTCTGGGAGGGTACAATGTACGCAAACCTTAGCTCTATCTTTGTTGGGTAGAAAGGTTGTTTTCCGATAGACCTCGGCAATCCTGCTATGTTGAAGCTTTTTTATTTTTTTTTTGTCAACATTCTACATTGAAGCTTAGATTGTGAGACTTTTTTTTAATCTCTTCCTCTTGTTTGCAAGTGAATCTGAGCAGTCCAACCAGCATTATGAATCATTGCTAATGTGGTCTTTTCTCTTTCATTTTGTAGTGGTACACTATATGGGTTTTTGCTTTCATCGTGATCTAAGCTTATCTAAATATCCACATGGATTTCTAGAGGTTGTACGAATAACTAAATAGAATTAGGGAAAACCATAAAAAAAAAAAAGAACTTGGTCTCATCTTATTTATACCTAGTTGGTATTATTATCTCTGGGATTCAGAAGGATCACTCGTGTGTTTTTTGAGTACAATACTTTACATTTATGTGGTATATAATATCCTTCAGACATAGCATCCTGAATACTTCACATTTTCAGTGCTATTTTTTGAGCTTTGGTAAGTGGTAACATCTATTTATGCCTGGAAAAGGCAGAATACATAAACCACGATCAAGACGTAGCTCACTCCTGAGCATGTGGAGTTGTTTTCATTTCTTCCTTCTGATTTCTCCTATTTTAAATCACAACATATGTGTGGAGTTGATTTATTCTGCTTAAAAATTTATTATTACTTCGAATCTTTGCCACTTTCATGTTGAATGAGCCATTGTCGACTTTTCATCCCTTTTTGTAGGCTTGCTTACTAACTTATATTTAATATTTCACAGGTGTGAATCTATCCTTCAGGTTGGCTACAACTGTACAACACGGATTGAGAAGAACAAAAGAAAGGCACGAAAGAAACGCAAGACATCCGGTGTTCCCCCGAAGAACTGTGTTGTATATGAATGCCATTTCTGCTCGCATCGGAATCTAAAGAGAGGAACCCCAAGAGGCTATGTGAAAAAGCTATATCCTGCCAAACCAACAACTTCGAAAGTAGACCCTGCTAAATCAGCAACCCGGAAGTCTGAACAGTTGGATACATTAGTAGCTAGTATCGATAAGGCAAGAGTTGATCCTACCGAGTCAGCAATGCGGAAGTGTAAGGCACAAGTTGACCCTACTGAATCAGCAATACAGAAGTCTGAACAATTCAAAGCTTCAGTGGCTAGTACCAATAAAGATAATAAGACAGATGTAATAGTTTCATCTGAAATAGGTGGAGATGATCCTATGGCTAGTCCTGCCACTCCGTTGCCAACAGTTCCAGTTACTTCTTTGTTGGACTCGAAGAGGAGGAAAAGAAATAGAACAGGTTCCAAGAAAAAAGCTGAACCTCAGGATGGTTCATTCACGACAGATGCTGTGAAAACTGTCGCAACATCCAGTAAGCGAAATAAGAAGTCTTGGACTAGCTTGAAGGAAATTGTTGAAAGTCAGAGTAGCAATAGCAGGAAGTTCTCCAACATATCTGTCCCATTTATTCTTTAATTGTATTATTGTCTGTCGAGAACCCTTTAGTATTGATACAATCATACTCCTGTAAGTTGTAACAGTTGTTTGTCTCCAATGTTATAGGAGTATCGAAATATTTATGTGTACAAGGGTGACAATGAGCTGCCTTCCCATTTCACGACGGGCCAAAAAGGAAGAGCTAGAAACATTTTCTTAAGCTAGGAGTGTTTGGGGTCATTAGGTTCGAATGCTAGTTACGTGGGTATTGTAATGTAGAGATTGTCTGTGTGGATGATAATGAAGGCATTTTTTATACGTAAATGTTGAGATTTCACCGATATCATAAGATCCCTTGTGTTTTTTCTAGATTTTTCCAACGCCTCTCACTTCTGTTCCTCTGCGCACTGCTTCCCATCCCTCTCTTTGTTGTTTTATCTTTCTCATTCTTTACTAAAATTTTCTCGTGTTAATTCTTTTTGCTCTGGACACTTTTGTTTTATCTTCTTCATTTCGGTTGCTTTGAATCGGTTAAACCTTTTTCAGAGTGATTCGGTAAGTTCTCTTTCTTATATTTGTCTCTATGTTGATAACGATTTCCGTTTTCTTAAATAGGTCTTCTATCCAAAGTTGTTACGGGTTAATTCTGATAGTCAGAACAAGTTGGTACAAGAGAATAGTTTGTCTTCTTCCATGTCGATAATTAGTTTCCTCAATTGAACATTATATATGTGAGGACTAGGAAACCGCTATTCAGTGTTAAAGCATGTGATTATTTTTCCAGTTTTCCTCATCTTTCGTTTGGATTGTTTCCTTTGAAGCTTTGAGAACCATGCTCTAGATTTTTGGTGCCTTTGTTTTTCCTCTTTAGTTTTTTTTTCTGGTTTTGAAAATTCAGCTATCTGATGCATCTTACCTCACGCTATGCAACTATCTTTTCTTATTAATTACGGCTTGTGTTTTTGAACTTTATTGTTTTGTTTCCGGTTATTGTGTATTTTTCATGTGTCTTTTCATTATAACATTTTTACCATTTTTACACTTCAGTTTAAATGCTTTCCCAATTCCCCTGCTTATTAAAGAACTTTGCATTGATAGATTCTGATCCAAGTGAGTTTCTGTTATTTTTTTGGAGTAACTGAGTAATTTAGATGCTTCTCCTAATGCTTGAAGTGGGAAATAGATCAAAGTCACCTGCCTTTTTTAACGTATTTGATGGATCAGTTTGATTAACACTGAGCAACCAATTTATATAGGCATGTTGTCAGAATAGTAGCTAAAAACTAAATCATAGATCTTTGTTAGGAGGGCAATGCATTTGGAGGATAGTATGTTCCTTTAAAATGTCGCTATCCACGTCGTTTTTCAAGTACCTATTTATATTGTAGGATGTTTTGATGTTAATTGATCATGAGGATCATTTAGGCGTACTGGGAATAGATACGATAGCATGAAGAGGAAGAGTGAGAGAAGGTGTTGCATTTTTAAATTCTATTTCTATAAGTGACAGATTTTGTCATTTCTAGCTATTGACCAGGATGAGCTGACATTGAAGGGAAGTAATATGTTTTAGATGTTAGCTTATATGAGTCTCTATATAACAAATGAAAAATTCTGTCAAGTCATTTTGTTGTGATGAGTATCTGATCAGTTTTGGTTGCCACAGTGATATGGGCAGAGTCTTGTCCAACCAAGAACTCTCATGTCCAGGAGATGAAAGTTGCGGAAATGAGTATGTTGAGATGGATGTGTTGTCTAACTAAGAGAGATATGGTCATGAAGAGATTCGGGACAGGGTGCGAGTTGCCTCTGTGGCTGATAAGATGCGGGAGACGAAACTGAGATGGTTTGGACATCTCCAGAGGAGAGGCACAAACGCTCCAGTGAGGAGGTGTGAGAGGCTGGCGATGGAGGGTTAGAAGAGAGGTAAGGGTCGGTCGAAGAAGTATTGGGGAAGGGTGATCAGACAGAATATGACAAGCCTTCAGTTTACCGAGAACATGACTCTAGATAGGAGGGTGTGGAGGTCGAGGATTAGGGCTAGTGGTAGGAGTAATGTTATCTTATTTTCTTGTTGGATTAGTATTATTTTCATCATTCTTTTGTATTTTTATTTTAGCATTCACATATTTCTTATCCTTAGTTTTTTATTACTTCTGATATGTTTTAATTTTCTTGCTATCCGGATTTTGTTTCTGCTTATTTGAGCCGAGGGTCTATCGAAAACAACCTCTCTATATGCCTAGGTAGAGGTAAGGTCTGCGTACTCATTACCCTCCTCAGACCCCACTCGTGGGATTATACTGGAATATGTTGTTGTTGTTGTTATGAGATGCAATCAACTCTAACAGCTTAACTTTCAAATAATAAAATAATCACAATTTGTTGAAATATATTACTATCATACTATGCAGTTTACATCTATAAAAAATAATTAATAAAATTTATCAGTACTATAATTAAAACATGGCTCGTTCATGAATTAAACAAAATTATTTTCAAATAGCGAATTAATAAAATATGATAATTTTGAGACATAAGACAAAAACACGAAGACCAATGACAAGTGAAGATGTAAAACTCGGCTATGTATTTTTAAACAAAATATTAAGTGATAATCACCCAAACAATGTTCTCAAATAGTAAATATACAATACTATGACTTGTTATTTGAGTTCCTCTCAATCTTCTTATTTCTATAGATAAAAATACTATTGAGCATAATTAATTTATTAAAGAATTACGAAGGTCAACAATTTTAATTAGCGACAAGGGATGCCCCGGAGATGATACCCAAGAAATGCAGCAAAGCAAGTCGTCTTTGGTTTGGAGTGAAATTTCATATATATAGGCTTCATCGAGTGCCTTACCGGAAAACGACGATATAAAGGAAGGGCTCTTTAGCTTGCTCCGACAGAGTGGGGTATGGTAGCTGCGAGACCTGCTCAACCATAACATTAGGGATCTAGGTCCAGCCGAGACTATGTTCTACTGACCAAGTGCAGTTGCCTCAATAGAAATGTTTTCCCCTGACACATAATTTGTGCAAGAACTATTAGGCTCTCGCCTAAGCGTTGGGCGATCTTGTTGGAAATTTACCTTTGGTGGGGAGGTGTGTCCACCCGTATTTAATGACTTAAACACTAGGGTTACGTATGTTGGAGGCTTTGTCTCTTCACACGTGCATAATCTACTAAGTGAGTAGATGACCGTAGGGCCCAGGATCGTCACATTTCATTGAGAAATGAAAGAGATATTGGTCCACGAAGTAAGGTGTTTAATACATGAAAATATGGTATGAGACAAATCTACCACATCGGTAGGAAAAAGGAAGAATTGTTATCTTTATAAGTCTCAAAATTGGCTAAGGGTTTGGGACCCCAAGGGTAACCTATGTGTTTGAAGGAAGGAGGATCTAAATGTATTTGGGTTCAAGGCTAAGCCCACACGCGCGCCGCCCCCCCGCCGTCCCGGGTCGTGGGCCTTGTTTCTTCCTTTTCCATTATTCAGCAAGTCGTTTTGTGTTTTGTTTTCTTCGTCAGAATCAACCTATTTGCTTTGTAGTGTTGATTAGTTGTTGTTTTATCTTAGGAGACTATTGCCCGTTAACGTAAAATCATATATACGGGGCAATCTTGTCTTAAAGACAGTGTAATAATTGTATCACTTAGTTTTAAAAAATAATATATATATATATATATATATAAACACTTCAATAATTGAACAAGATAGTGTAATAAAAATATTCCAAGACTATTTTTGTGCCTCTTATATTATTTAATAGAAATATGATTTTTTATTAATACAATTTCAAAATTGCAACTTTATGGTGTTATATAAAAGTTGCAAATCACAGTAAATTTGCAATTAAAAAAATTACATAGTTAACCATAAGATGAAATTTAGACACTGGAACATGCAGGTACTTTTCTGTTTTTTGGGAGGAAAGATTTGCTTGAGAATTTTTTATTCCTGTAACCTTAGTTGGTTTGGTCAAAATTTACCAGTCGTCCAGGTTTTACCGACCTGAGGAAGCAGTAAAAAAATCTGGTGGAAGTTGGCAATCACGAGACACGAGGGAATTGTTCTATAGTTTTCACCGAGATGAGGTTCCGGCAGAGTCGGTCATGCACAAGTGTGTGGTGCACTTCATACCATTAAACAAGACGGAAAGAGCATCCTGGTTTTATTGTTCAGAAGGTATATGACACCGAGCTGATGAGGCTTGACTATGAAGATACCAAACAGCACGAGATTGATCTTCTTGTTCAGAAGACTATAGCACGAGTTGGTCATCTTCCGGACATTGAAACTGAGGATAATCTTGCAGCTCCTGTTAGTCAGGAAGACCAATTGAAGATTAAACGGCTTTTGAGGAAGAAGAACATGATGTCTTTGGATGTCACCAGAGATGATGAAGGGTCAGTCTAGAGCAGAAACTCCAGGCAGTTGTGCCAATAATGCATCAGAGTACTTCATCATCCTCTCAATCTTTAAAGTCCTAACCGGTGAAACACAGCGTGACAAATGGCTGGAAACCATTTCAGATCTGCTTCCTCCCGCCTAAAACCATTTCACATGCACCCCTCCTTATTTTACTCTTTTCTCCTGTTGATTCTTTTCTAGACGTAATCGATCCCTTATTGATTTAGTATTGTCTACTCGAATTAAATGAATGTATTTGAATTCCAAATTTTAATAATTTTTTTTTATTGATGAGCTACCGCAGTTGCACCTATTAAAGGAACTAAAAGGATTATTGAAATCAATTCAAATGGAAGACATGTTGTTTCTGCGGCTAGTATTAAAAGCCTCAGAAATAAATGTGCGGCCGTACCGCTACTAACCAAATTAGCAGAGTTTGATATTTTTTATTTTAGGGTTCTGTACCTTACCAAACAGTTCTCAATGAAGGACATGAAGACTTGCTGAAATACTGGATGGGGAATGAGAAGACCTTTCCGACACTTTCAATGATGGCCCGAGATGTTTTGAACATTCAAGCGTCATCAACGGCGTCTGAAATCGTTTTTTCTGTCGGCAGGTATCAAATAGGAGAGCACAAACACTCATTAGCCGAGACATCTTGGGGATTGTAGTATTATTCAGAAATTGGATACGAGCGGAGCGGAGAAGGTACGGTCAACCGGAGATCAACGAAGAAGAAGTGAAAATTACAACGAAATCTTATCAGAAGGTGGTGGAAGCGACGTGGAGCAATTTGACCAACAAATACCAATTCCAACCGAAGAACCACGGGAAATTATCAAGAAATTATAACAAGTTTTTTTCAGAATGTAATTTTTTTAATTACAATTTTACTATGTAATTTGCAACTTTTGAACAACACCACAAAGTTGCAATTTTGACAATTGTATTTGTATTACAAAAAAAATCATATGTCTATTAAATAATATAAGATGCACAAAAACAATCTTGGGATGTTTTTATTACACTATTTTGTCTTGTTTAATTATTGAGTTTTTTATATATATGTTATTTTTTAAATTAAGTGCAAAAAAAAAAATCGTCCGAATCCCGATCCCGATCCCGCCCCACTTCGAAAAATCTCGCCTATCCCGATCCCGTCAAATCCGGCCCGACCCGGCCCACCGGCCACCCCTAGTCTAGATAGAAATTCAATAGTGAAGTCTGGTATTAAATATCTCTGAAGCGACAACTTGGTATGGATTGTTCTCTTTCCTAGGACTGTACAATTTGCACAGTTGTAAAGGTAGGGTAAGGTTATGTAGTTCTGGATTATTTTCTTCTACCTAGAAGTGAGCAATGTGTTTCAGACTTTCAGTTCACGTGGAGTAAGGCTGCATTTACGTGCCTTACTGACTTGGACCATTTATTTAACATGCATTCTACGTAGGGATGTCAACGGATCGGATCTGAACCGAATTCTACTAGATCCAGATTCAAATCTATTTTTCATATCTGAATCCAAAACCGGATCCAGATTCATCGGGTCCATAAAAATCATATCCAAATCCGGATCCATCGGATCCACCGAGTCCACGGATCGGATCTGGATCCACATATAAAAAAAATTGCCTTGCTAAGAATGTAACCTTGCTAAGAATTTTTTTTTGAACTGACAAACGATTTTTACTTAGCTAACAGTTTAGTGTGTTTCAATTTTGAAATGTTCATATGAGATATTTTGTTCGTTGTCTCGTTTTGATTGTGAGCTATTAATTGAAAATGTTGCACAATGACAATAGTTGTGAAAAATGCTGACTAGTATTTAAACAATATAGAACTTGCATGTGCTTGAAATCTTCACAAATGAAGTGAATATAATTTTAACTACTTATCTATGGAGATGTTAGTCATTCACTAATATAACATTGATTTTATTATCGAAGTTACCTCTTTATTTTTTTGGTTTTTGAGTTAACGCGGGGATAAATTAAACTTGTTTTGTGAATTAAACTTGCAAGGATGTGCTTAGCAATTTTAAGAAAATACTTATAAAATTACATTCTAGGTTATGAATATATTTAATAAAAAATGGATCCACGGGTTGGATCTGGACCGGATACGGATCTCAAATACAAGATCCAGATCCAGATCCGTCATAAATGGATCCGGATCCGATCCGGATCTGATCCAGATCCGTCGGGTCCAAATTTTGAAGATCCATATCCTATAAAATGGATCTGGATCCACCGGATCTAGGATCCACTGCCATCTCTAATTCTACGAATCAAGGATGTATTGGGAAATCCAAAGTGTTTGGCCCAGTGGCCAATACATTAGGGTATTGCTGTCTGAGGTTCCGTGTTCGAGTCCTCTGATCGGCGAGAGTGGAACCGTGTTCCCCCAAAAAAAATCCCTCCATACGCGTAGGGCCAAGCGGTGTATACAAATCCGTAGGGCCGTGCCGGAGGTGGGGTTTTACGGGGTATGGGGCCGTAATACGGTGGGACCGATCACTTTAAAAAGTTTACCCTACCACGGTTTATCCAAAGTGTTTGGCCCGATGGCCAATACATTAGGGTATTCTTTGTACGAGGTTCCGTGTTTGAGTCCTCTCGATCGGCGAGAGTGGAACCGTGTTCCCCCAAAAAAATCCCTCCATACGCGTAGGGCCAAGCGGTGTATACTAATCCGTAGGGCCGGGCCGAGGTGGGGTTTTCGGGGGGTATGGGGTCGTAATGCGGTGGGACCGCCTCACTTTAAAAGTTTACCCTACCACGCTTTATCCAAAGTGTTTGGCCCAAAGGGCCAATACATTAGGGTATTCTTCATCGAGGTTCCGAGTTCGAGTCCTCCGATCGGCGAGAGTGGAACTTGTGTTCCCCCAAAAAAATCCCTCCATACGCGTAGGGCCAAGCGGTGTATACTAATCCGTAGGGCCGGCCGAGGTGGGGTTTTACGGGGTATGGGGCCGTAATGCGATGGGACCGGTCACTTTAAAAAGTTTACCCTACCACAGTTTTATCCAAAGTGTTTGGCCCGGTGGCGATACATTAGGTATTCTTTGTCCCGAGGTTCCGTGTTCGAGTCCTCTCGATCGGCGAGAGTGGAACCGTGTGTTCCCCCAAAAAAATCCCTCCATACGCGTAGGGCCAAGCGGTGTATACTAATCCGTAGGGCCAGTGCCGAGGTTGGATTTTCTCGGGGTATGGGGCCGTAATGCGGTGGGACCGATCCACTTTAAAAAAGTTTACCCTACCACGCTTTTATCCAAAGTGTTTGGCCCAAAGGCCAATACATTAGGGTATTACGTCGAGGTTCCGAGTTCGAGTCCTCCGATCGGCGAGAGTGGAACCGTGTTCCCCCAAAAAAATCCCTCCATACGCGTAGGCCAAGCGGTGTATACTAATCCGTAGGGCCGGGTCGGAGGTGGGGTTTTCTGGGGTATGGGGCCGTAATGCGGTGGGACCGATCACTTTAAAAAGTTTACCCTACCACGCTTTTATCCAAAGTGTTTGGCCCGGTGGCTAATACATTAGGGTATTGCTTTCCGAGGTTCCGTGTTCGAGTCCTCTCGATCGGCGAGAATGGAACTTGTGTTCCCCCAAAAAATCCCTTCATACGCGTAGGGCCAAGCGGTGTATACTAATCCGTAGGGCCGGTGCGGAGGTGGGATTTTCTCGGGGTACGGGGCCGTAATGCGGTGGGACCAGTCCACTTTAAAAAGTTTACCCTACCACGAGTTTAATCCAAAGTGTTTGGCCCGGTGGCCAATACATTAGGGTATTGTTGTCGAGGTTCCGTGCTCGAGTCCTCCGATCGGCGAGAGTGGAACCGTGTTCCCCCCCAAAAAAATCCCTCCATACGCGTAGGGCCAAGCGGTGTATACTAATCCGTAGGGCCGTGCCGGAGGTGGGATTTTCTGGGGTACGGGGCCGTAATGCGGTGGGACCGATCCACTTTAAAAAGTTTACCCTACCACGCTTTTGTCCTCCGGGCATAGTCCAGGTGGCAAAGCCTCGGGTGCTATAAGGCGCTCTGTCATGGGACAGCGTGGGTTCGATTCCCCGCAAGCACGAAGAAACTCGCATGTTGGGGAATTTGACCTTGTCTCATTGATCAGTTGTACGCTCCCAGAAAAACTGGTCACCGGAGCACATCCCGCGATTTACCTGGTAATAGTGTTGAAGGACCGGTGCTATTACCTCCAGGACGTCTGGGTAATACCAGTGAAGTAGTCAGGCGCAAGCCTGAAACCTGGATTATCAAAAAAAAAAAAAAAAAAAAAAAAAAAAAGGATGTATTGGGAAGGAATCTTTATTATCCATAGGTGACGGCAACTCTGATGATTGTACAATAGCCAGCCTACTCACCAATCCATGTTGAAAAATCCGACCTATCATTAATTTTCTTAAATCAACAAGTTGAGTAAACTGGAATTTTTCAAAAATAGTAAATACAGAAACAAGTCTTAAGGCAAGATTATTTTCTGATATGAGGTTTAACTTCTGGTCCGTTAATAAGGTGATTTTTTTTGTGTATGACTAGATAGTAATCATTGGGAAGGAAAATACGCTATTAATATCTTCATATTTTGAATATCTTAATAAAAATCTGATTACGCCATGAATTGAAATTATGATAAAATATTTGTGAGAGTTCGAATTTTCATGTTGTAATCTCCTCCCTCATTTTCTCTTCCTCTATTTCTTATATAATAAAAAAAATTAAAAACTTTAATGAGAAAATTTCCGGCGAGAGATGAGAAGTGCTACTACTATTTACTCCATTTGTTTCAAATAACATGGCTTACAGGAGTTTAAAAAGGAAAACATGGATAAGATAAAAAAATTAAATTAAATTAAATTATTTAAAATTTAAAAATATATTATTTTTTCAATCAATTAATAATGTCATATTTAGAGATTCCATTAGGGAAAGAATAGAGAGTCGGCGGGTCATAAGATAGTCTGATATCGATTTGACCGACCAATTACAGATCTGCTTCCTCCCGCCTGAAACCATTTCACATGCACCATTCCTTATTTTACTCTTTTATATTGTTGATTCATTTCTAGATCTAATTGATACCTTATTAATTTAGTATTGTTTACTCGAATTAAATTAATGTGATAAGACATAATAAAATTCTATTTGAAAATAGAATTTTTTTATTGTTGAGTTACAGCAATTGTACCTATTAAAGTAACTAAAAGGATTATTGAAATCAAATTGGAAGAAAAAAATCTATTGATAAATGAATTTCAATTTATTGACTATTACTTAGCTCTTGGACCCTCTATCTTGCTTTGACCAAAATACCCTTACAAAAGAAAATAAATAAATGGGTTAAAAATGAAAAACTGAACAAATGAGTCACATGGTACGTAACAATTTATGTTTTACGTACTCGTCCGTTTCATTTTATGTGATGATGTTTGATTGAACATAAGAATTACGAATGATAATTCTTTGAGAATTGTGTAAAACAAGTCATAAACATGCGTGTGAATATTTAATAATTTCATTAATTCAAAAAAAGTATGACATAGATTTGAACACGGAGAGATTGCAATACTAAACTACTTTAGGCTACATTTTTCTTTTTACTTGGGGATATGAACATAAACTCGATATATGGGCGAAAGGGCGAGTCTTTTTCTTTTAAATCAATAATGGTCTCAAAATAGGTATAGTTCTTTTAATGTAAACAAGAATCTAAAATTATTAAGTGTTCACATAATTCTTTTTTTTTTAGTCGGTTCTTTAAACATCATTATATCTTCTATTATGGCACAACTACTATCCCCTGCCTCCATGGTACAACGACTAAATAAAACACCATGATCATCAACTACCATTACACACACATCATCCACCTCATAAGTCATAACCGCCGACCATTACTAGCGTTAGTGTTAAATATACATACTATACTGTGATATATCTTAAGTGTATTACCTTAGTTTATGTATATTATTTTAGTGTAATTATTAGTCTTGTACACTTATCATAATACTTGTATTACCACAATTGTATAGTTAGTGTTTAAGTAGAATAAGGTTTTAGGAGTAGAATATGAATAAAATTCTCCTATTATGGAAATATGTAAATTGTATATATACTCATTCAATTAATGAAAATAATCAAGGAGGTTATTTCTTTCGGTTAGTTATTTGCATAGCTAGCTTTTAGAGTACTTAAATTTAAAAATAATAATCAATTATATATTCAAATTTAATCATTTTAACCTACAAAAAATATATAGGGCCTTAGTTTATTCCGTCTTGATATATGGAAGACACATAATTGCCTCTCAAAGGAAGGATTTTTTTACGGCAAGTTAAAGGAGCATTATTATTCATCACTCAATTACTTGGTTATAAAGTATGATGCTGGACCACACTACCACACTTATGATTTCTATTCAACAAATGAATTAAATTCCTCACCAAATACAGTAGACAAATTTGAAGCTTAAGATAACACCATCAAATAATTCAACTAAATGAACCAAGTAGCAGATTACTTATACATTTTATTTAGTTGTTTTTAATGCCATAGTACATATAGACTATAGATATAGTAGATAACTTCTGTCTGCATGAGCTTACTCATATTATCGATTTCAAGCCCAAATAAAAGAGAAGGATGGTTTAGAAACCATCATAAAGCTTGCTAATTCATGATAAATCTTCATAATTCTCATTTTTACTTTATTTGGTGCAAGTGTGATGATGACATAAGTTAAGCTTAAATGAAATAATGAATATTCATATAATAGATCTAACTTATTTGCGATCGAAGCATTTATTTTTATTGTTATTATTGTATATATAGTAGATCTAGAAATGATGCATTAAAGAAAATTCAACTTAATAATATATACGTAAATAATAGATCTTTGGTCTAACTTAACCCAAAAAGCTATTTATGATGGAAGAATTGTCCAAGTCCATATAAGGAGTCCATGTTTTCATTCCATATTCGATGTGAGACTCTTAACAATATGTTACTCATTTATTATTATAATTATAAGTGAGTATTCATATAACCATCCAACTTATTGAAGTAGTAAAACTCATGAGCAACTAAGGTTACCATTTGTGTGCAACAATAAATGGTTCCATGCCTGGAAAGTATCCCCCAAAGTATTTCCCCAACCAAATCTTTACTTGCAATTGTCCCTTTCCCCATTAAAGTTCCTTGGACTTCACTTCAAAATTTCTTAGACCATTTTTTGGATGATAGTGAAATGAATGAATTACTCCTAAAATAAATTATATTATTTTAGTAATTACTAATAATATCATAGTTTTTTGGTTTTATAATATGGTGGTCTCTTATGAATAGCCAAATTTTAAAGTTCAAATATTTATAGATTACAATTACTAACAGTCAAGTCAATAAAATACTACTTAATTAATATAGTTTATTGATTACATAAATACTTACTTATCTAACTAGGAGTAAATTTAAAAGAAAATAATTAATTTCTTTTTTATTATATAAATAAACACTTATTTGAATCAAAATAAAAAAGTTAAGTGAACACTTATTTTGAATCAGAAGGAGTATGTAACAACGCAATCTCAAATGATAAATTTACCATTGTTTATGTTGCTTTATTTATTGAGGGACAAATTTGTCAAATACCTTTCAAGAATCAAGGATCTTGATGTAATTGCTTATTTGGAGGGATCTGAAATGTAGTAAATTCAATTCACCATTAATAAAAAAAGATTATTATAATTTAGGAATCACCTTGATCATAAGAATCCTGTCCCATATTTAAATTTGGACAAAATTATTAATTAGCCTGAGAAAGAGCCAAGAGAAAACAGTATCTGCTATTCCCAATAAAATATATTAATCCTTGTGCAGTGATTCCTCCAATTAATAATTGGCCTGTCCCCTCCTTGTTTTACAATATTACCCCTCAATCAAGTTTGATTAGTCCTTTCCTCAAGGTTAATATTGGAAATTTTCTACCTAAAACAGTGTCCTAAAAAGTAACGTTGAAGAAAGTGAAAGAAGGCAAGAAAGAAAGGCCACACACTAAGGGTTCGTTTGGATGAAAACAGTTATTACGGATTAATTATCCCGTGATGATTTATCTTCGAATTAGTTATTCTATTTTTCTATAGAAATAAAATTACACTATAATCTTATACCGAAATTTTATCTCAAACCAAATATGGAATAATCTATCTCAATTTTAATCTCAAAATTAAATATCATTATCCCTGGTACCAAATGAGTTATAAGGGATCCGTTAAGAACAAGTTATCATGAGATTAGTTATTCTACCATCCTATACGATGATTTTTTCCCAACCAAATATAAAATATAATAAATTCATCTCAAATTTAATTCCGATTAAGTCCTTATCCTCGTACCAAGCGTGTCCTAACTAAGAAAAAACTACTCTCTCATTTTAAAATATTTATCTTATTTTTCTTTTTAATCCGTTTAAAAAAATTCTCTTTTCTTTTTTGCCATTTTTTAACTTCAATTTTCCACGTAACATATTTAAGACCACAAGATTATATGATATTTTGATACATTTTAATTTAATATCACGAGATTCAAAAGTATTATCTACTTTTTTAAAATTTTATGTAAGTAAAACCGGACAAACATTTAACACTACTAGAAGAGGCAAATATAGAACAAAAAAATATTATATTTTACATAGCTGAATAAAAAAAAAGGAAAACTTAGGTCTACCGTGATTTGAACCTGTTGGATAGGACACGGGGAAGCTGGATATAAAAAAAAAAAATCACGAAAACATATGATGATGAGTCAAATATAGCTTTATTAGTGGACATATAGGGAAGCTTGGCAGCTCTTTTGTCAGAGTTTCACTTAGTACATTTTGTTACTACCCCTTTTTTCTTCTCCCAGTCTCTATCTCTACAAGGCATGCTTTGTCTTATTATTTTTTATTTTCTTTCTTATTTGTGGTTATTAACTCATTATATGGTGTAACTTTTTGTGGGTTGGTGTTAATTTGGGTTATTCTTTTGCCCTGATTCTTGGAGAAATTTTAAGTAGTCAGAAACTGAATACTCTTTAAGCAATGGAGTTTGGTTCGGTATCTTTTCTTTTACGCCTTTTGGAGAATATATGAATATGAAATATGCGTTCTTGGATGAGACTTTGAGCTTAAGAGATTACATTTCAAGAAATGATTGCTTCTGCTAGCAGTTTGTTGAGTTTTTCTTTGGCTTCACTTTTCTAACACCAAGTAATGTACTGTTTTTATAAGCAGTTGTGCCTTTCATTTCTTTGGATGCAATAAATTTTACTTTTTTCAATCTTCTTGAGACGCATTAGGGGGATTCAAAGCTTACTGTTGTGGGATTTCTTTGTTTTGTTACATTGGTTGAAGTTAATTGGACCAAAGTTTGTTCTTTTGAGGGTTTTTTGTTCTAAACAATGGAATTTATCATTAGGGTCCCTTTGAATTTGTGCATTTGCTAGGCCTTTAACTTTGCTCAGCCATCTTGTTTTTTAATTTGAAGATATGGGTATGCCCTTTCTATTTTTTTTGTTGAATATTTTCTGTTTTGCAACTGAAACACATGGCAGCATTGTGGTTTCTTGGTCTAGACTCTAGAGTCTTTATCTTAGATCTAGTTGTTTGCTGTATTCCTGAACTTCTGTTATGTTGAAGGCATGTTTGGAGTCTTGGAGTTGTAAAAATCGAATCTTTAGATATTTTCAATTGATTTAGTTCATAGAAATGTTGCCCTATAATATGTGATTAATTGTATCTCTCTGATGTTTGCTTTTAATTTTAATGCACCATGCTCAGTAGCTTGTTGATTCTACTGTGAATGACCTGTTATATTGTCCTTGATAGGTTGCAAGTCTATTGATATGACTAGATATGGAGTTGGAATTCGACAAGTATTGTGTAGTAGATGGAAGTCCTACAACTGTGCTTCCATCTCCGCGACACCGTCTAAAAGGTGAAAGGAGAAAAAGCAAAGGGAATTCTATAAATTCCAAATGCAGCAAAGAAGTATTGTCTGTAGATGATGACTTCACTGAGATAAGCTTTCATCGGTATCGTAGTGTTTCTTGTAAAGATGTTCCATCAAAGAAATTGCATTTGGGGGGAAATGATATCCTAAAGAGAGGCTCTGTCTATCAAAGTTCTAAAGATGTCAGGCGCGTCAAGAAAACTGATACTGTTGAGGAAAGACGAAAAATCGAGTTCTGTAGAGGCAATGCCACTGCACTCTCATTTGGCATTGTTGATGCTTTATGTAGTTCACGTGCAGATAATTCACTCATAGAGAAAAATAGATCCTCCTTCAATCCTATTCCTGAGAGAGATGTACCATCAGATAGCTCTATAGGAAGTTCTTTAAATTCTGATGATATAGAAAACAGAAGGGCTCAAATCCCACTAAGACATTCAGCTCAGGATTCAAACATAATGCCTCAATCAGTTGTTGAGAGAAATCCGTCTGTGTATTTACCCAAATCATTGTCTGCAAAATTAGCGCTACCACATTCGCCAGCTCGATCAGAAAGTGATTGCTCGAGGACCAGCAGCCAAAAATCCCGTTTCAGCCCTATCAGAAAGATGTTTGATCCATTTGGTAAATCAAAGTCTCTGAAAAGTCCATTGAGTTATACTTTCGAACCTGGCAGGGATATTAAGAATGAGCTCGTTAATGTCAGTAGAGGCAGAACAGTTCATAAATCTCTATTGCATGATTTCTCAAGCATAGAATGTGATCCTCAGCCTATCAAGAAAGAGATCCATAATTCGAATGTGCAGAGTTTACCAGCTCATTTACATGGCTTTCTCAGATCGGATAAGAAAAATGGATTGCCCTTTTTTGAGTTCTCAGTAAAGTCTCCTGAAGATAGTTTTGTCGCGAAGTCGTGGAAAGTGGAGAATACCTTGAATTGGGTGTACACTTTTCATTCTCTTCACCACAAAAGGAAGAGCAATGCTAGTGGATGGGGAATGAAAGATAGTGTTAGAGAACCCTTGTTGGTTGGGCAGATGCAAGTTTCCTGTTATTTATGTACAGACATTAAAAATGCGGGAAATTGTGACAACTCAATGGTGACAGAGTTTGTCTTGTATGATACGGCTCATTCAGGAAAAAGAGTAGCTTCGCAAGATAGTTGTTGTTCTTCACCTGATGTCACTAATGCACCTAAGGCCTCTGATGAAAAATCATCTGGAGCTAATTGTGAAACTGAAGAGGTACAACTGCAATCACAAGTTGAAATTGCAGCCATTGCTATAGAGGTACCGTTTGAAAAGAGAGAGAGTTTAAAATTCAGGAGTGGGGATGCAAAGGCTGATCAGCCACTTCCAAACTTACTGGAGATCTCTGTGGTTGAGCGAAGAATTGGACCTTCTGATACTGTGGGACCCGCCAAGGTGAACTTTGTGATCCCTTCTGGACACCATGGTCTTCCGACTACTGAAAGTCCTGGTCCTTCCCCATTGTTGGATAGATGGAGAATGGGTGGAGGTTGTGACTGTGGAGGCTGGGACATGGCATGTCCACTTCACATATTTGGCAATCCAAATATTCATATTGATGACAACCGTCCTCTGATCGAGAATCAGCAGCCATTGGAACTCTTCATTCAGGTAAGATTCTGACATGTAGCCTAAACATATGTCTCGTAGGCATTCACATCAAAGAAAGTCTTTTAGACCTTGGGCAATCTTGGTAGACATAATTAGTCCTGCATGCTACTTGAGCATTCCTTGTGAAAAGGCTTCTGTTCAAGCAGTGGGAAGTAACTGCATATAATAATAGTTAGAGTTCAAGTTTCTCATATTTAGTACTAACAATGATAACTTGTCAAAATTATTTCATCATTCACTAACATTGAAGTTTATTTCATCATCCTCTCTCATGTTAATAGATTCATATATCTCTTGTTCTTTTTCTAGAATTGAGATGATACTTGGCTCATAAAATTGTTTTAGAAACCAAATCAGTTGTTTTCAAGTTATACAAGCCAAATCAGTATCCACTTGATTATTACTGATAATGCTTGTCCCAAAGTGTTTTTTCCATATTCATGGTTTCAAACTGTATACAGGGAAGAAAGGATAAAGCTCCAGCATTGACCATGACGCTTAAGGAGGAGGGACAATATTCAGTTGATTTCCATGCTCAGTTATCTGCATTACAAGCGTTCTCTATTTGTGTCTCAATTTTGCATTCTATGGAAACTTCGACTGCTGTGGGACGAGAGAACAACATAGAATTTTTGCAATCCAACATATTGAGGGTATTTGTTCAGGATGACGTTAAAGGCTTGATTAATGCAGTTAGAGAGGAAAAGAAACAGAATGTACACAAGAAAGTGGAGCAAGTATTCCCATCTTTTGTGCTGAATCCACCATTCTCTCCAATTGGTCGAGTATAGTCTTGAACGAGAATGACTCACTCAATATTTGGAGTTCAATACAAAAACTGGCTGCTTAGTGAACTCGAGATCATCCGGATGAAACTTTTTTGTGCATGCAGTTTTTAGAGTAACCAAGATGATGAATAGTGCACACAAGGCAGCATGCTCGAGCTTGTCAAAATCTGATTTTTCAGCAGGATGATCCATGTTTTTGTTCTTTTGGAATAGGGTCAAATTCTTAGAGATGCCACACCACACTGTTTATATTGTTAGTTGATAGGGAGGGCATAGGAATCTCAATTCAATTTTTTCAACTATAGAAAATTTCAAATATAAACCTAGCCTACTTGTAATTTATTTATGATGGCCACAAGGTGCTGAAGGAAAGAAAGTCATAAGTGAAATTTTGTACACTCTTTGTTGTATGAACCAAGTAGTACACTTTCCTTTGAGAACTTCATGTAAGTATTTACCATTTTGGATAATAAATAAAAACAACTTGCATTCTTGGTTTGGACTTCAAGCCAGTTGCATAAATTTTTTCTTTTACATAATCAAAAGTTTTAGCTTTTGATGAAATGCACATGATGGCCATTGGCCAGTATGAAACCAAAAGATTCACATTCTTGGAAAAGGATTTTGCTTTCTTTTATGGCTTTTTTTCATGAAAATACTGAGATCATACTATATTTATTTACAAACATGAGATTCAGATCCCAGGAGTAAGATGCTGAAAATAAAATCAAATTTAATTAAAAAATGAGGGAAGAAAAATGAAAAAACGCCGTTGCCGGGGATCGAACCCGGGTCACCCGCGTGACAGGCGGGAATACTTACCACTATACTACAACGACTTTGTTGTAAAGGATTGTCAACTGATATTACATGACCGTTAACTTCCTTCAATTAGATCCATGTAAAAATCATTTGTGCAAAAATGGAAAATAGTTGCTCAGTCGTTTACACTTTACTACCTTTGTTTTTGTGAGGGAAAACGGTTTACCTTGAGCCATTAATAATTCCATAGGTTTCTGTTCTACTTGACACTTGGTATGTTGTTTGTTTGTTTTGTTTCTGTTGTATTTGCTGGAAAAGTACTTGTTAATTGCAATTTTCATCCATGTATATGAAAATCAACAAGTAAAAGGAAAATAGACATTTCTTTTATTAGTATTCTAAGCCAATATTAATATCGAAAGTTACATTGTACTCATTTTCTAGAACTTCAAAAAAAATGATCCGCGTGTTCTTTCTTATAATCGAAAAATCCTCGAGGGCTAGCTGTCGCATCGAAATTCGGGGAATAATTGGCCTGCATGTTTCTAATGAAGTGTTAAGAGAACCAGTTAGTGTTTAGCACTTCAGTTTCCTTCATCTTCTGTTTGGACCTCCAGCTCAAAGGAAAATATCCATGTTAATCTTGAAATCATATTTCCTTACTTGGAACATTGCTGTAAGATACACTACCTTGAACTGATCTTTCCTTTGTTAGCTTGGTGAAGGTAATGTTGCAGGATCATCTTCCATACGTTCATATGTAACTGTTTCTTGAAAAAAATAATCTCTTGATTATTTTCATTAATGAATGGGATATATATACTGTTGGTTATTACAAAGGATTTGCAAGAAACGGAAATTACAAGTAACTGCTTATGTAGGAATTGAAATTGCAATTCAACTAGAAAACTGAAAATTACAATATGACAAGAAAACTGAAATTACAATATTTGTTGAACAAGACCGGAAACTGCTTTGATTTTTGCTGAGTCGAGTGTGGCACTCTGTCCTTAAGACAATATTGCCCCGTATGTATCCTTTATACGTTCCGGACAATTCGTCTCCCAAGATAAAACAGCAATGGAACTATTGAGCAAAGGAAACTCAAAAGCTACCGTGAAGAATATTGAATAATGAAATGATGCTTGGAAGTTTAGGAAGAAACTGCTTTGCTTTGCTTTCTGCTTTGTGCAAATTCGTGTATATCAAGTGTGCCTCAACAATGGTGTAAGGGGTGTTTATATAGGAGGAAGAGGGACTCATTAGATCGCTCTCCATAATGCCATTATTGGCCAAATAATGACCATTATGGAGGTAGTAAAGCCACCAAATAAATGGAGAAAACTGCCAACGAATTGGCCATTATTGGAGGTGTAATTCAGCCAAAATAAATGGTTGAATTGAGTGTTGGACGTTTCTGTTCTGGACCGTCGAAATTCCAACTTTCAGAAAACTTCAGGGACCAAACTGTACATCTTGAAACTTCAGGGACCAAACTGTACATCTTGAAACTTCAGGTATCAAACTGCACATCCGAAAGAATTCTGGTTCAAACGCACATCTCGAAACTTCGGGATCAAACTCGTACTTCCGCAAAGTTTTCTGGCCCAAAAAGATAATATCAGAAGGCCCACACCCGTGGACCCGTGGACCCGTGGACCCGTGGACCCGTGGACCCGTGGACCCGTGGACCCGTGGACCCGTGGACCCGTGGACCCGAGAACCCGAGAACCCGAGAACCCGGAACCCGGAACCGGACCGGACGGGCGGGCGGCGGCGGCGCGCGTGTGGTCTTTCCTTGAACCGAAGCACATCTAGGTCCTCCCTCCTTTAAACACATGGGATACCCCTTGGGGTCCCAAACCCCAAACCAATTTCGAGTCTTATATACACAACAATTCTTTCTTCCTCTACCGATGAGGGAGAATTGAACACACACCACACTTTTCCATGCTTCAAACACCTTACTTCGTGAACCAATATCTCTTTCATTTCTCAATGAAATTTGACGATTCTTGGCCCTACGGTTATCTACGTACTTAGTACATCATGCATGTGTGAAGAACCGGATTCTCCAACATACGTAACACTAGTGTTTAAGCCGTTAAAGTTGGTCGGTCGCAACTCCCGCCAAAGGCTAATTTCCAACAATCCCCTCTTGAAAGAGATTTTGGCGCACTCACATGGTGTCTTTTCATTTCCAAAGCAATATTTCAACTGACCGATGTTGCATAAGGAGAGGTAGCCTCAGCTTTGAACCTTCCATAGTTGAATACCATCGGACTTACTTACTGCGCGGTGAACGTGATGTCTTGAACCGTCAGTGTTTAGTGTAAGCCAAGACAATGATACCAACACAACAAATTCCCTTACTCTCTTCTTCGTAATGTTTTGTCCGTTTTGGCCATGGACAACGTCTTGGATTCTTAAGTGCGTTCATTTTGAGGCGGCCTGTCCTCGCACTTAAATAGGTGGTCTCCTACAAGGTATCCTGCTATACCCCACTTCACAAGTGTTAGGAACCATTAAAAGTTTCCCAAGAACCTAACCTCAACTGTTGAGGATCATTACAGGTTTTGAAAACTTAACCTTTACCCATACTGCAGATAGCACTTAACGTCTATCGCGGGAACGACTTTGGATTTAGTGTTTCTTTTCAGAAATCACTATCCGAAGTGCTCATACTTCCACTGAAGCGATCAACTGAACCTTTACAACTTCGTTTTCCCATTGAACCAAATTACCGGGATCTCCGGTTCGTAAGGTTGGGTTACCACCGTATTGGTCCTTATATTTTGGGTTTTAAGCCCATTCCCTAGACAGCAAGCCATCTGATCTTTGGGTAAGCCCTTTGTCAATGGGTCCGCTATATTATCCTTTGACTTAATGTAATCAATGGATATTATACCCGTGGTGATCAGTTGCCTAACGGTCTTATGCCTCCGTCGAATATGACGAGACTTGCCGTTGTACATAACATTCCGTGCCCTTCCTAGAGCCGACCGACCGTCGCAAAGTGGATCATTACCGAAGGTACGGGTTTGTTCCAACACGGAACATCCTCTAAGAAGTCATGAAGCCACTCGGCTTCTTCTTCTCCCCGCTTGTCTAAAGCGATAAACTCCGATTCCATTGTGGATCGGGCGATGCAAGTTTGCTTAGAGGATTTCCAAGACACGGCCCCACCACCAATTGTAAATACATACCCACCGGTGGACTTGGTGTTCTCTATATCGGATATCCGGTTGCATCACTTTGTACCCCTCTAGTACAGCTGGATATCTCGAATAGTGTAACCCGTAATTTAACGTGTTATTTCAGGTATTGTAATACCCGATTTAACGCCTTCCAGTGATTATCACTCGGATTACGGGTGAACCTAGCCAACTTATTGACTGCGTAAGCAATATCAGGTCGGGTGCAGTTTGTTATATACATCAAACTCCCGATCACCTGTGCATATCGCTCCTGGTATACAGGTGCACCAAGATTTTTATCAAGCTTTTGATTTGAATCCATTGGTGACTTTATCGGTGAACTGTCTAACATCTCGAACTTTCTCAAAACATCCTCGATGTAGTGAGACTGAGATAAGACCAGTCCGTCAGACGTCTTAGAGATTTTAATCCCTAAGATGACATCTGCGATACCCATATCCTTCATGTCGAAGCATTGTTTCAACATGTTCTTAGTCTCTAGGATTACCCTAGGACTGCTTCCTGTGATTAACATGTCGTCTACATACAGGCATATCATGACAAATGAGTCAGAGTTACCTTTCGTGTAAACACATTTATCACACTCATTAATGGCGAACCCTTTCGATAGTAGAGTACTATCAAATTTTTCATGCCATTGTTTCGGGGCTTGTTTCAGCCCGTACAGAGATTTGACAAGTCTACAGACTTTCCTCTCTTGCCCTTGAACCACATACCCCTCGGGTTGGTCCATATAAATTTCTTCTTCCAAATCACCGTTTAGGAAGGCTGTCTTAACATCCATCTGGTGTATCTCAAGGTCACGCAAAGCTGCGATCGCAATAAATACCCGTATGGATGTCATCCGGGATACCGGGGAGTAGGTATCAAAATAGTCAAAGCCTTATGTCTGCCGATAGCCCTTGACTACCAACCTGGCCTTGTACTTGTCTATAGACCCATCTGCCTTGTATTTCCGTTTGAGTATCCACTTACACCCCAACGGTTTATTTCCCGGAGGAAGATCAACCAACTCCCACGTATGATTGTGCAGAATGGAGCCTATTTCACTCTCAATAGCTTCTTTCCAGAGCGGTGCTTCTGGAGTTGACAATGCCTGAGCAATTGTCCTAGGTTCATCATTAACCATGTAAGCTACAAAGTCGGGACCAAAGGATTTATCCTTCCTGGCCCTTTTACTTCGCCTTAGATCCATCTCCGGAGTCTCCAAGTTCTGAGAATCTGGAACACTAGATTCCGGATGTTCAGCCACCTCGAGATTCGCTAGATCTGAACCATTCAGATCCGGGCAGTCAAGGACTCCCGGTTCTTGAGAGCTTTGTGCATAACTTCGTTTGCGAGAGGTTATGTCTTTATCCTTTCTAGGAAAGGTACTTTCAAAGAATAGTGCATTCCTTGATTCCATTATTGTACCCTGGTGGATATCTGGAATATCTGACTTATGCACTAAGAAGCGATAAGCACTACTGTTATTTGCATATCCGATAAATATGCAATCTACAGCCTTAGGCCCAATCTTGACCTCGCTTTGGCTTGGGTACTTCAACCTTTGCCGACAACCCCACACCTTAAAATATTAGTAGGTGGGTTTCTTTCCTTCCATAATTCATATGGGGTTTTGTCTTTACCCTTATGTGGGACTCGTTAAGAATCGTATTAGCGGTAAGGACGGCTTCTCCCCACATGTTTTGGGGAAGACCGGAATTGATAAGCAAGGCATTCATCATTTCCTTTAATGTGCGGTTCTTACGTTCCGCCACACCGTTTGATTGAGGTGAGTATGGAGCCGTCGTTTGATGAATAATGCCTTCTTGGGCACGGTATTCCTCAAAAGGCGCTACATATTCTCCCCTCTATCGCTACGAATGGATTTAATCCGTAGGCTAAGTTGATTCTCAACTTCGCTTTGTAACGTCGGAACGCTTCAAAGGCTTCATCCTTACTTTTCAACAAGTAAAGGTAACAATACCTTGTGCTATCATCTATAAATGTCACAAAGTACTTGTTCCCCCTCTAGTTTGTGCAAACTTCAAATCACATATATCCGTGTGAATAAGTTCTAGAGGAGCGGTATTCCTTTCGACGGATCGAAAAGGAAGTTTGGTGAGTTTTGCCTCTACGCACACCTCACACTTATGTTGAGGGTTTAAGTCGATAGAAGGCAACAACTCCATCTTTACCACCTTTGAATAGACTTGTAGTTTACGTGTCCTAATCTATGATGCCATAAATTAGAAGACTCAAGCAAATAAGAAGAAGACTCAACTTTATTTCCTTGACGCAATACGAGACATGGCATTCACTTTGAAGAGGCCTTCACAGACGAAGCCCCTCCCCACAAATGTGCCATTTTTAGTGAGTACAAATTTATTTGATTCAAACACTAGCCTAAAACCAGCATTAACCAATAAAGGTCCAGAAACTAGATTTCTTCTAATCTCTGGGACGTGCATCACTTCCTTCAGAGTGAGTTCCTTGCCGGAAGTCATCTTCAGGATCACCTTTCCAACCCCTAGCACGTCCGAGGAAGCGTTGTTGCCCATGAATGCTTTCTTGTCGGAGACCGGAGTGTACGTGGAGAAGGCATCTTTGTTGGAACAGATGTGTCTTGTTGCACCTGTGTCCACCCACCACTGCATCGGATTCTCAACCAAGTTGGCTTCTAGCACCACGGCCGAGAGATCCTCAATCATGTCATCCAGGAGCGTGTCCTTGACGACGTTAGCTTGAGCCTTGCCTTTCGACTTGGCTTTCTGTTGTTGCTCAGTCTTGAGCTTGCGGCATTCCTTGATCCTATGACCAGGTTTTCCACAGTGATGACAGTTACCTCTGAACGTCTCCGCTGCGGGGCTTTTGCCGTCTTTGTGGAATTTCCGCTTGTTGCTTGTTTTCCCTTTGGCCTCAGCCAGATTCGCCTTTGCCTCAGAATGTTGTCTACCCTTTGGCAAGGTCTTCTTATTATCTTCCTGGATTTGCAGTTTGATAACAAGCTCTTCAAAGGTCATCTCCTTTGTCTTGAGTTTCAAGTAACTCATAAACTCATTCCATGAAGGAGGTAACTTTTCAATCAGTGATGCAACCAAAAACTGCTCGTTTGGCTTGAGTCCTTCCAAATCCAGGTGATGTAAAATCATTTGGAATTCCTGGACTTGGGACATCACTGTCTTACTGTCCACCATTTGCAATTTTAGAAATTTTCCAACGATGAACTTCTTAGTACCCGCATCTTGTGCGTTGTACTTCTTTTGCAGTTTTTCCCACAACTCTTTGGCAGTGCCAACGGTAGAATAGACCGTGTAGAGAGGGTCTCGCAAGCGCCAAGCAGTTCAGTATATAGTTCTTGCACATGAAATCGCTATGATTCCATGCGTCACGAACCATCTTCATGCCATTAATGACATGGATACCAAGGCCCCCTTCACCCGTTTGATTAGGCGAAGAGTCCATTTCATCTCCAAACAGCTTGTGGAGGATCTTCCGTAAGGAACCGGGCCATGCCCATAATCGTTAAGTAAAACAAAGATCTTTTGCCGCCATCTTTTGAATTCGATCCCATGAATTTTTCGGGGCGATCATGGTGGTGTGAAGAAGAGGGTGGAGCTCCAAAGCGGCCGAAGGCAGGCGGTGTTACACGCCTTGAACAAGAGCGAGTGGCGAAAGGCGAAAGCGGCGGTGTTACTTGCCTGAGCGAGTAGCAGCGGTGGTGGGGAAGGCGCAACGTTGCCTCGAGAGGCGAGCACGATGAGCAAGAACATCGGTCATATTTCCAGCCATGTTATTGCAGTTACCGTAAGCACAATATTGTCTTAAGTTGTTGGTTATTACAAAGGATTTGCAAGAAACGGAAATTACAAGTAACTGCTTATGTAGGAATTGAAATTGCAATTCAACTAGAAAACTGAAAATTACAATATGACAAGAAAACTGAAATTACAATATTTGTTGAACAAGATCGGAAACTGCTTTGATTTTTGCTGAGTCGAGTGTGGCACTCTGTCCTTAAGACAATATTGCCCCGTATGTATCCTTTATACGTTCCGGACAATTCGTCTCCCAAGATAAAACGGCAATGGAACTATTGAGCAAAGGAAACTCAAAAGCTACCGTGAAGAATATTGAATAATGAAATGATGCTTGGAAGTTTAGGAAGAAACTGCTTTGCTTTGCTTTCTGCTTTGTGCAAATTCGTGTATATCAAGTGTGCCTCAACAATGGTGTAAGGGGTGTTTATATAGGAGGAAGAGGGATCGTTAGATCGCCTCCATAATGCCATTATTGGCCAAATAATGACCATTATGGAGGTAGTAAAGCCACCAAATAAATGGAGAAAACTGCCAACGAATTGGCCATTATTGGAGGTGTAATTCAGCCAAAATAAATGGTTGAATTGAGTGTTGGACGTTTCTGTTCTGGACCGTCGAAATTCCAACTTTCAGAAAACTTCAGGGACCAAACTGTACATCTTGAAACTTCAGAGACCAAACTGTACATCTTGAAACTTCAGGTATCAAACTGCACATCTGAAACTTCTGGGATCAAACTGTACTTCTGGCAAAGTTTTCTGGCCCAAAAAGATAATATCAGAAGGCCCACGACCCACAGCCCACAGCCCACAGCCCACGACCCGTGGACCCGAGAACCCGGAACCGGACCGGACGGGCGGGCGGCGGCGGCGCGCGTGTGGTCTTTCCTTGAACCGAAGCACATCTAGGTCCTCCCTCCTTTAAACACATGGGATACCCCTTGGGGTCCCAAACCCCAAACCAATTTCGAGTCTTATATACACAACAATTCTTTCTTCCTCTACCGATGAGGGAGAATTGAACACACACCACACTTTTCCATGCTTCAAACACCTTACTTCGTGAACCAATATCTCTTTCATTTCTCAATGAAATTTGACGATTCTTGGCCCTACGGTTATCTACGTACTTAGTACATCATGCATGTGTGAAGAACCGGATTCTCCAACATACGTAACACTAGTGTTTAAGCCGTTAAAGTTGGTCGGTCGCAACTCCCGCCAAAGGCTAATTTCCAACATATACAAGTTACAATCTTCAAATATGGAAAATTCTATTCATACTATACTTCTAAATCCTAATCATACTTGTACAAGAATTCTACAACTATGATAAGTTTGTATACTGGTTTAATTACAATTCTAATCCTATTTGAGCACGGTACCGTGCTATATTCTATCACACCCCCGCAGTCATAGCGGGCGGTTGTCGTACGCTGAGATTGTCCCTAAAATCTTCAAATAGAACTGAGGGAAGGCCCTTCGTAAAGATGTCAACAATTTGGTATCTAGAGAACACATGTAAAACGCGTAGTTGTCCACAAACAATCTTTTCGCGAACAAAGTGAATATCCATCTCGATATGTTTAGTGCGCTGATGTTGGACCGGATTGCCAGAAAGATAGACTGCACTAACATTATCACAATAGACCAAGGTAGCTTTCTGAATAGGAAGTGTAATTCTAATAAAAGATTATGCATCCAACATGATTCAGATACCACATTAGCCACGCATCGATACTCAGCCTCTACACTGGATCGTGATAATATAGCCTGGCGTTTAGCAGACCATGAGACCAATTTATCCCCAAGAAACATACAATAACCAGATGTCGAGCGTCTGGTATCAAGATAGCCACCCCAATCAACATCTGTATATGACACAAGAGTAGAGACGGAAGAAGGATATAAATGCAAGCCATAATCAAGTGTGCCCTGGATGTTAATGCGTTTGAGCGCATGCATGTTCTCAATCCGTGGGTCATGCATGAATAAACACACATGCTGAACTGCATAACTAATATTAGGTCTCGTGAAAGTAAGATACTGAAGTGCCCCTACAAGACTGCGATAATGGGTGGGATCCTTGTATGGTGTGCCCGACGTAGTACTCAGCTTCGGTTTGGTATCAACCGGAGTGGAAGTAGACTTACAAGATGACATACCAGCTCTCTCAATAATCTCTTAAGCATACTTCCTTTGAGATAAAAATAGACCAACTGAATGACGCGTGACGGTAATGCCCAAGAAATAACTCAAGGGTCCCAAGTCTTTCATTGCAAATTCAAAAGTGAGAAATTCGTGATATGATAGACTTGCGCAGATTATCAGATGAAGTAGTCAATACAATATCATCTACGTACAGTAAAATGTATGCCAGAGAAGTACCACGACGATATATCAATAGAGAATGATCAGACCGGCTGTGAGAAAACCCAATAGTAGATACATAATCTGCAAACCTCTTATACCAAGCCCGCGTGGCCTGCTTAAGCCCATACAAGGACTTTTTCAGCAAACAGACATGATGAGTATGATTGGGATCTCGAAACCCAAGGGCTGATGCATATAGATTGTCTTTATAAGATCACCGTGTAAGAAAGCATTCTTTACATCCAACTGATGAATAGGCCATACTTTTGAAAGAGCCAAACTAAAAACAATGTGAATGGTAGCCGGTTTGACCACCGGACTAAACGTCTCACCACAATCCACACCAACCTGTTGAGTAACATCACATACAAGACGAACCTTATGCCTCTCAAAAGAACCGTCAATTTTTTTATGACTAAAAATCCACATAGGCCGAATAATATTAACACCAGATGGACGGGGTACTAACTCCCACGTCTTATTTTCAATAAGAACATTATATTAGTCACTCATAGCCAATTTCCAATTCGGGTTATGTAGACAGGGTTACGTGGTAGTGGGAATTTAGAGACATTAGAATTGAGATTAAAATATTGTTTTAGTTTAAAAATACCCATTTGACTACGAGTAACGAGCCCGTGAATCGAGGTAGATTTGGGTGGTTTTGGGGCAATGTGTGTGACGGTGACGGACTGGCCAGCAGGGGCGGAAGCCGATAATGGAGTGGGCTGGAACACTGGAACAGTATCGAGATCGGTATTGGGCCGTGTTTCTGGCCCACTGGGCAGAATCGGCGGAACAGTGGTAATGGACTGTGTGGGCTAAGGCTGGCCAATGGGTCGGGTCGGCCCGGTCCCACCCCGACACCGCCCCGGTTCCGCCCCGACCCCGACATTTTGAAAAAAAAAAAATTACGGTACCGGGACGGGACATGGTCTCGTCCCGACCCGCCTCGGCCCGACCCAGTCCCGGTCCCGCCCCGATCCCGCCTGAAACCCCCTTTTGTACAAATAGTCGTTGCACCAAATAGTCCAGGATATTGTCCTCCGCCACCGTTTCGGCCCCCGTTACCATTGCCGGAACCGCCGCGTTTTCCCCCGCGATTTTTGCCATTATTTTTCCGACTATTTTTGCCGCCACCATGAGACCGGTTTTGGTTTGAATTGTCACCAAAATTTTGAGGATTAGTGAAAGATGTCATCATGACCACGGGGCTAGCACTAATCCCTTGATTATTTTCATTAATTGAAAGAGTATATATACATTTTACATAATAGGAGAATCATATTCCTATTCTACTCCTAAAACCTTATTCTACTTGGACACTAACTATACAATTATGGTAAGTGTACAATAATAATTACAACCAAATACTACCTAAATTATAGCCCAAACCGTGGGCTGAATTACTGTACAAACCCGAGACACCAACAATAGACAATATACATACGATATACATGTGTATACGGTGTATATCATATGCATATTAACAATGCTTGTTCCTATGGCTTGTTTCCTTGAGGCTCACAAACATTTATCACAATTTTTACTGATGCAATCCCATCATGGCATTCCACAAAACTTACTAACACAAGTTGCAATTCAAAGTCTAATGAATGTCAACTTTCTTCCATAGAATGGAATTGGGATAAGCCTATTTACACATCCATTGTATCTGAATGGTCATTTCATTGTTCTGATAGTCCTATGCTTCAAGGCCTTCCTGCTTCATCTTTTTCCATGGGCTGCTTGCTTGGTCGCCTAGTTCTTGGTCTGTTAGGTGACACGATTGGTCGAAAAACTATGTTGTTTTTCGGGTGTTTGATAATGTCCATGGCTTCAATCTTCATTGCTTTCTCTAACAATATTTGGATGTACTCGGCCTTGAGATTTCTAAGTGGATATGGCCGCACTGCGATGGGATCCTCTGTTCTTGTGTTATGTTCTGAGAGTAAAAAAATGGCAGCCCGGTGCACTAAGCTCCCGCTATGCGCGGGTCCGGGAAGGGCTGGACCACAAGGGTCTGTTGTACGCAACCTTACCTTGCATTTCTGTCAAAGGCTGTTTCCACGGGTATGTTCTGAGAGTTTTTTTTTTAGCAACACTGTTATGTTCTGAGAGTGTTGCTAAAAAATATCAAGGCCAAGTGGGAACTATAGGATTCTTTATGTCTACACTTGGATTTGTATCATTACCAGGTTTGGCTTATTTTAGTAGGAATTACTCATGGAGAGTTCTTTATCTTTGGACTTCTCTTCCAGCTATAGTTTATTGAATGTTGCTACAATTTTGTGTTTATGAGTCACCAAGATGGCTTCTTTCTAAAGGGAAAAATAGAGAGGCTTCTACAATCCTCCACACATTTATTGCACCATATTTCAAGAACCAAAGCTTAAATCTTGATCACAAGAAGTTGAAAATTACTACTACTGGTTCTAATCAACCACTGAGCAAGATTTTGTTGAGGAAAAGATGGATTCTTGGACAGTTATTGCTAGCTTTGGCGGCTGGTTTTGGCATTGGATTGATGTACTATGGCATGCCATTAGGACTTGGAAATGGAAACTTTAGCTTAAATATCTACTTGAGTACCGGGCTAAACGTGTTGCTAGAATTACCAGCATTCTTGATAGTCTTTTTCTTGGTAGAAAAATGCAAGAGAAGAAGCACACTACTTGGACTAAGTATTTTATCAGGTGTTTGTGGCATGTTATGCATGATGACGGGCGAATGGAAGATCTTACAGCTAGTATGTACTGCATTTGATCTATTGCTGATATACACTGCAGAGTTGTTCCCAACTAAGCATAAGGAATGCCACTGTGTCAATTGTCTCAGGCTGTGGTGCTAGGGGGCGTTGTGAGTCTGGTTTTGGTTGATGCAGGAGGAGACAGAAACAAGATTTTACCATATTTGGTGCTTGGAATTATGACATCAATTGCAGGATCTTTAGTCATTTTTCTGCCAGAAACAAAGGGATTGGAGATTTCTAAGAACATAGAAGATCCAGAAAAAGAGGATAATGAACCACCTTATGTAATGAAAGGAGTGTGAGGATTGATCTTGTTATTGTAGTGCTCATCCATCATGTATGAGTTTTGACTTAGAATTAGAATGTTAAGCTTATGTTATGCTCTTTTTTCGCGAAGTAGATCAATTGCTTCGGATTAGAAATGCTTCCGATGGTCTTTTTCAACTTTGATCAATATAAGTTCACTTGGTACTAGGAGCTTTTGTCGCGGAATTTCTCATCTTAGTAGGAGCTTTGAGTGATAGTGTTTACATCAATCATCGGCGCGGTGTAGTGGTTGCAGTCCCTTTAGAAACAATAGATGAGGCAAGAGGAGAAAAGCCAATAAAATGAGCAACAAAAATTTGATGGATGGAGTTATAAGACTGATGATTTACATCATAGATATATATGACATGTTATGAGGTTAGGCTTTACATTTAACTCATTCTCATCGAACTCTGATGTAATTTGAGGCAAAAAAGGTAAAAACTTTCTCCCAAATAAAAGAATAAAAATGGATAAGAATGCAGCAAAGTGACAGAAAACTTATAAGTTTGCAAAATCAAGAAGTAGAAACAAAAATAGAACAAGTGTAAAAAGTGTCTGAGCCCGGGTTCGAACCGGGGACCTCTAGTGTGTGAGACTAGCGTGATAACCAACTACACCACCCAGACTTGTTTGCTAGGATCAGCTATATTGTTATATATTATTTCGCCTCGCATTAGCATTTTAATGGAGGGTCCCCTTAAGTCACTATTTTGTTCATACTTGCATAACAATGGGACAAGCTTAGATCATGTTTCTGCAGGCAAATGAGTTTTTTCCTTTATGTTCGGTGGAAATCACATGTTATACTATATTTCAATAAATAGATATCCGTGTTATAGACTAGTTTCTTTTTGAATTGTTAATTCTTGGTACTTCACTGTTCTATTTCAGCAGAAACTGATTGTCCCAAACAAAAGGACCATTTCAAAATTAACAATATTGGACCCGTGGCCGTTCCTTGCTGTTTTGCACAGATTTCCCTTCAAACACATTGGTCTATCGGAAACAACCTCTCTAACTCCAATATAAGAGTAAGGTTCGCATACACTCTATCTTTCCAGACCCCACTTTATGAAATTACACTGGTATGTTGATGTTGTTGCTAACTCTCACCAGCATAGGTACCGAGTAACTCTATCTATTAAACCTTAGGCAGAGAAGGAGAGAGATCACTTCACCCTTCTTTTTTTGAGTTTTGGCAAGACATAGTACCTTGAATTCGAAAATGAAAACGATCCAGTTACCTTGATATGAGTGATTTTTTTTTCCTGCTTTAGCAAGTGCTCAAGCATGATCTTCCTTTCACAATAAGCACCATAATCAAACAGGAGTTACACCATTTAATAGCCTAAAAGTGCATCATTGAGTTCTTCAATAGAGCTACATGTACACACTACACAGTGTCAAACCCCACGCCACCCTCCTTTCCTCCTCCACTTCGAGTAGGGGAGGCGGGAGTGAGTGTAGGAGCAAATATTCCTAAAGAAATTCACTTGATCAGTGCAGCTTGCTACAAGCTGAAGTTCCTACATATCTTCCACAACAATGGAAGACGACACAATAATCGTGTCTACAGTCTATTCTACAAAGAAGTGTTGCAAGTATCCTCTTCCACAATTTTTCTTCTGTACTATTGCCATCTTTTGGAGGACCTAACTGCAGAACTGTTGCCGGAAGGGGGTTTTTTAGAACCTGTGAATCATAGAGAGGAAAAAGCAAAAGTTGGTACTGTTTATGGCCAAAAATAATGCTTTAGAAAGAAAGAAATAGTGAACCATTTTTGTCATTTGTGTTCTATAATTTGGAGAGCATATCAAAGAAGGAAAATAAAGGTGAAAACCAAGAACATATGAGAATCACATACTCGGCACTTTAGGGGTGCTCTTCTTCATTGATAACAACCGGGAAGATCCTGTTTCCACCTTCTTTTGTGTGGGCCGTGGAAGTTTAGCAGGTACAGAGGGCCTGAATCATTTACCAACAAAGAGAATAAGTCAGGGGAAAACTGTAAGCTGTCTTACAAATTCTGTACCCAAGAAGAGATGTGATCTAAAAGTCATGAAGTACATTTAAAGTTGGAAACGAGGATTTGTGACTTCAAACTATATAAAACGCTCATTCAGAATGTAACCTGATGCATACTCAAATCTTTCTTTGAAGTCAAAATATGGAACACGAAATGAGAAAAGTATTAGCGAATATTCTCCGAATATTCTCTCGTATAATTTGTAATTATGATAGATGTATATTTAAGGTAACTTAGGATTCTAATTGCTCTTCTTCATTGATAACAACCGGGAAGATCCTGTTTCCACCTTCTTTTTATACCGTGTGGGCCGTGGAAGTTTAGCAGGTACAGAGGGCCTGAATCATTTACCAACAAAGAGAATAAGTCAGTTCTTTTAGATTTGATGAGTGCCTTAGAGGTCTTTAACAACGAGTTCAGCAGCAAAACTTAGCATTCTGCTTTTCCCAGAAAACTGTAAGCTGTCTTTGACAAATTCTGTACTAAGAAGAGATGTGATCTAAAAGTCATGAAGTACATTTAAAGTTGGAAACGAGGATTTGTGACTTCAAACTATATAAAACGCTCATTCAGAATGTAACCTGATGCATACTCAAATCTTTCTTTGAAGTCAAAATATGGAACACGAAATGAGAAAAGGAAAAAGGGAAGTTCCAATACAAAGTCAGGAAAAGCAAATTTTCAACACACAAAGATACAAGATATGCTGACATTACAACCTGAGGTCCTTACGGGGATACAGGAAGTAGAGATTCCACAAATGAATCAATATTCAAGAAAAAAGTCATCTAACTTTAAGGCAAGACCGAAAATTAGAATACTCACTTTTCTGGGGTCTCTGAAGGTGGCTTTGCTGTTTCAGGGAAAAGAGTGTACTCTACGATACTATTGATTGAACCATCAGTCTCAGTTCCCATTGAAAGTACACCATCAGATATGTCACTTAATCTCTCTTCAGAATCTGCATCATCAAACCCGATGAGCACCACGTCTTCATTAGGATTTTGACCTCCTCTCACAGTGTCTTCACCCAAATTTAGACCAGCGTCTACTACAGGAAGCCTGGATTGTCTAAAGAAATCTCTGTGATGCCTAAAGTCATCCATTGACTGCTGAGAACCAGTATCAGATTGTCTGTCACTGTATTCTGAACTATTGTCCACATCAGAAGTAGCCTTCTGAGTAGGTTTTGAGCTTCTCTCTCCAGAAAATATTTGGCTTGCTCGTGGACCACCTAAAGAATGCCTTCTTGGAGAAGCAGAGCCATGCCTAGTTGAGCTCACACTACGCCTCTCACCATTGCCATTGGTTTCGATAACCCGTAGCCTTCTAATTTCCTCGTCTTTCTTTGCAATTGTGTCCTTTAAATTAGCTACCTGAAAATTTACTATTCTATTTCAATAACAAAGGAAATAAAAACATAGCGAGCATCATAAATCTAGTGTACTCTAGAGAAGAGCTAAGTGTACAAGATTACTATTATGATGGAGTCTTAATCGTAGATCCACAAATGTGATGTCGGATTCACAAAAAATTAGACAGTACAGTAGCTGCATGCAATGAGAAATAGTAAGAGCAACTAGAATGACTTTATCTATAGAACTGCTGATAGAACATCCATGAGGTACCTGATCCATAAGCTCTTTAACACCCCGACCCTCTTTATTATTTCGTGCTGCACCCAACTCCACTCCAGACACCCTCTCAGCAAACTTCAGGGTGCTAATGGTTTCGGAGTAGGATTCTACGTCAGGATTGAGCTGTACAAACATAAGTGTCTTCGCCTGGCCTCCTGTAACATGAGATGAGCGAAAATAAAGTAAATAATGGTTTAATGGGAAAGAGAAGTAAGACTCGTTTACAGAGTAAAACAATATATTTAAATTTGAATAAACACGGAAAAGGTGTTTAACTACCAAGGGAGCTTTGAAGAACTTGAGTAAGTTTGCTATTTCTGTATGGCACATGAGAACTTTTTTGTGCCAATGCAAAGATCACATCGCCAAGAGCAGATAAGGATTTGTTTATATGTTGTGCTTCCCGTAAACGATCCCCTGTGGCTTCAGAGCGATCTACTCTTTCACTGCCAGCCAGATCTACCAAATGTAGGCAACCTCGTAGAATATCATTTGTTTCCAAGTCTAAGCCTCGTACATGAACAGTGAGGATACTGCATTGTAATGAGTCAAATAAATATGATGTACAGATAGACAAAAATTAGAATGCGATAAGAAATGTTAGTTTAAGGGATAACCTATGTGACCGGCTGCTTCTTTCATTTAAAGCAGTAGCACCAACAGCTCTATTCATTAAGCCAATATTCATTAATTCTAAGACATTTGCAGTTGATTTGACCGGATGCATGCTAGCATCAGGGACAGCTAATCCATTGGGTTGAGTAGTACTCCAAATCCCAAGTGTGCGCAAGTTAAAGAAAACATCAGGAAATATATGGCATACACATTTATGAGATCTTCACTAACTACTGAAAAGGAGAACTTGAAAATATTTATATAATTACATCGAAGCAATAGTGCTTCAAGGATATAAATGTGTAAAAAATCAAACAAAGAAAATGTAAATAGTCAATATATCAGAAACACTAATAGATCTTTTCAACAAGGATATCGTTTCTGAGAAGCATCACTACAGAGCAAGTCACGCACTTGCTCATTGTATATCTCAACCATTTGAACACCAACTTCATATGCGATGGAACTTTTCCTACTCTGGGAGATGTTGAATAGATCATTCAAAGCTCGATAGTTAACCCCCCAATCCTCCACCGATGACATATTGGGCCCACTCTGAAGGCAATTAAAATGGACTAGGATAAGTAGAAGTGAATAGCCATTGGTGTCTAGTATAAATTTTCGAAAGATGGGCATACCATGGTATATGTTTTTCCAGAACCAGTCTGACCATAAGCAAAGATGCAGACATTGTACCCATCCAAAACAGACCTGATTAATGGCTGAGTGTCCCGAAATACCTCCTCTGAAATATGCTAGAATTAGAAAGGAAAATGGCAAGCATTGGGAAAAGGTACAGTCTTTCTTTTGTTATCCTTCGTGATGAAAGAAAAGGATATTTCCATCTTAGGTACTTATTCTAAATATCGAGCCGATAAACAAAATCATCAAACCTTGGGTTACTGCAGGTGCAAAGACCTTGTTGAATTTGAAAAGACGGTGACTATCTTTCCCCGGTTTGGAGGGATTAGTGACAACCAGTTCCCCATTCTCACCGATGTACTCTATGGTTGTTAGTTTTTGGCTTTGGCCCCGAAGGAATGGCCTTATTCGACAGTAAACTCTAATGTTACCTATCACAAATGATTTTATGTTAGGAAAACATCATGTTGCACTTCAATAACTATGTTTTTAACATTCCATTTGACTAACCTTTCAAATCTTGAACTTCGTTGTACAACTTCCTATTTTCTTCAAGCACTGTGTGATAATTCTGAGCAGCATCAACCAATACATTGAGATTGAACCCTATTATTCAAGAATACATCCAAAAAGATCAGATTTCAGGATCAAGAAGTCCAAATGTAATCACAGCATTCGGCTCTCATTCTGACCAAAGTGGTTAAGTTCTTCGACGTAAATCTCCTTGGTTCTCATCACCTCCTGCCTTATAGACTCAGATGATATCCTCAATTCCTGAGTTATTTAAGAATGTCATATTCCTAATAGCTTTTAGTATGAGCTGTTAAGAGTAAATTCAGATGCAAACCTGCAGAGATCCAAAATGAGAGTCTATGAAGTGTTTGTAGCCAAGCTCTCTCCTTTTCAATTTCACAAACTTGGATTCCGAAAATGCCTCAAGTTCTTGTACTTTCTTTGTTGATTCACTCAGCAGATTTTGAAGTTCCAGTATCTTGTTCTCTAACTCAACTCGAGTTTGCTCCACTTGTGCTTCCAGTTGTAACCGGTCTTTTTCATGTGCATGTTTGGATGATTCAAGCTCAGCCATCAATGAGGATATTTGCATCTTGTAGTGATCATTATCTTCCATTAACCTGATTAAATCTTGCTCTTGCAGTTTTTCTTTCTCTTCCATTTTGGCCTTCTCTATCTATAAAAGAGAAGTTGGTTGGATGTACAGTAAAATAGAACCACAAAAGCAACATTGCTACATTATCAATTCAACATATTGTATCAGGCATACTAATCAACCGTCACAACAAAATAAACAAGTGGAAACAAGGGAGAAAAGTTCTATCATAATGCATTCATCCGGATTTGGTCAGGCCCCAATGCGGGTACCGTACACGTCATACATTAAGCACACTGGAAAGTTTCTTAACCTCAAACCAATAAAAGAATACATGAATACTACTAAATACTATAGCAAGGCAAACAGTAATGATTAGACAAGCCAGTAACAGGGTAGCGTGATAGCTCAACTAGGTTTAATTTGATCATGCAGAAAATTTATTCCAGAATCTTGTCAAATGAATGGACCAAACTAAATATGGCAAGGAATATCTGAAACAGTAGAGAAGCTCTCTAAGTGATCAAGAAAAGAGAATCAAGAGAACTTTGGCAAATTGAGCGAAGTCAATCTAGTCTACCTTCATAACCAGAGAATATAAATGAGTTCAAATCATTTATTTAGAGTACTAACATGACTTCAATGGAATCCTCCTATAGTCGTATATTCTCAATTACTCCCTTTGTTTCACCTTTTTGGAAATGGTCCAATTTTTTCCCACAGATCGAGAAACTAGTGTTAGGAGGAGATTTTAATGGCCACATAGGGTCTACTGCAGGAGGATATGGTGACGTGCATGGCGGGTTCGGCTTTGGGGATAGATATGAGGGAGGAAATTCGCTCTTAGACTTCGTGAATGCTTTTGAGTTGGTCATAGCTAACTCGAGCTTCCGAAAGAGGGAGGAGCACTTGGTGACGTACCGTTGTGCAGTAGCTAAGACTCAGATAGATTACCTACTCCTTAGGAAGGGTGACAGAGGTGTTTGCAAGGACTGCAAGGTTATCCCGAGCGAGAACCTTACAACTCAGCATAAGCTCGTGGTTATGGACTTAGAGATCAAGTTAAAGAAGAAGAAGAAGAAGAAAAGACATTGAAGAAGGAAGCGAAGCTAGCGGTCACGGCAGCTAAAACAGCAGCCTTTGAGCACTTGTATAGGGAGTTAGAGTGCAAAGGCGGGAATAGAAAGTTGTATAGGCTCGCCAAAACGAGAGAGGAAATCTCACAAACTGGACCAAGTGAAGTGCATTAAAGGCGAGAATGGCGAAGTGTTGGTAGACGATGCACACATTAGACAAAGATGGCAGATGTACTTCCATAAGCTCTTGAATGAAGAATGGGACAAGGATATCGTGATGGGGATTTAGAGCATTCCGAGAGTCGTAGAGATTTTAGGTACTGTAGGCATCAAGGCGGCAAAGGTTAAGGAGGCTATCCCTAAGATGAGGAGGGGAAGAGCGATCGGGCCTGATGAGATCCCGATAAACTTTTAGAATAGCGCGGGGAGGCAGGTATGGAGTGGCTGACTAGGTTGTTTAATGTCATTTTTCGGACAGCGTACGATGCCAGAGGATTGAGGTGGAGTACAATGGTCCCGTTGTACAAGAACAAGGGCGATATTCAGAGTTGCAACAATTACAGGGGTATCAAGTTGTTAAGCCACACTATGAAAGTCTGGGAGAAGGTGGTCGAGTTAAGGATGAGAAGGGATGTGTCGATATCCGAGAGCCAGTTCGGATACATGCCGGGTCGATCGACTACAGAAGTTATTCATCTTGTCAGGAGATTGGCGAAGCAGTACAGAGACAAAAAGAGAAGACCTTCATATGGTGTTCATTGGGAGGTCCTTAGGAGAAGCTTGGAGTCTAGAGGTGTGCATATGGCCTACATAAGGGCAATTAAGGACATATATGAGGGTGCCAAGACTCAGATTAGGGCAGTGGGAGGTGATTCCGAACACTTTCCGGTCATGATGGGATGCACCAGGGGTCAACCCTTAGCCCGTTTCTATTTGACTTAGTGATGAATGAATTGACGCGTCATATTCAGGAGGAGTTGTCGTGGTGTATGTTATTTGCAGACAACATAGTTTTGATTAACAAGACGCGTAGTAACGTTAACGATAGGCTGGAAGTTTGGAGGACAACCTTAGAATCTAAAGGTTTCAGGTTAAGCAGGAGTAAGACGAGTACGTGGAATGCAAGTTCAGTGACGTGACGCAAGAGATGGATGTGGAAGTGAAGATCGAGACACAAGTTATACCCAAAAGAGAGAGTTTCAAGTATCTTGGGTCCATTATACAAGGAAACTGGGAGATTGACGAGGATATCCCCGTCGTATTGGAGCAAGGTGGATGAAATGGAGGCTTGCCTTTGGGGTGCTTTGCGATAAGGAAGTGCCGCCTAGGCTGAAAGGTAAGTTCTACAAAGTTATGGTTAGACCAACACTGTCGTATGGGGCGAAGTGTTGGCAAGTCAAAAACGTCCACGTCCAGAAGATGGAAGTAACAAAGATATGGATGCTATAGGAGACAAGGTCGAGTGGCCCCGTGGAGGACAAGATCAGATAGTTTGGGCTAGGAGGTGTGACCTTAAATAGAAAGATTTGGCGATCGAGGATTAGGATAAAAGGGTAGTAGGTATTCGAGTTTTGTCGTGATGTGTGAGAGGTGGGGGGCTAGCCTTTCCACCTCCTCTTCTCCTTTTCTTAGATGTATTATTTTGGTATCGCGTCGATCATTATCTTTATGTGTGTATTATTTTGTTGTACCATTTGTTTTGTATCTTGATATTTTATTGCCTTATTTTTCATGCAACCCTGTAATGATTACGTTTCTTTGAGTCGAGGGTCTATCGGATACATCATACAGCCTCTCTATCCCGCAAAGGTAGAGTTAAGGTTTGCGTACATCCTACCCTTTCCAAACCCCATTTGTGGGATTACACTGGGTATGTTGTTGTTGTTGTTTCACTTTATTTGGAAGTGTTTGACTGGGCACAGATTTAAGAAAGAAAGGAGGACTATTGGAACTTGTGGTCTTAAACATACCATTGCATTTTTGTGGCTATAGAAACATATCATTAAGGTAAAACTGAAAGTTTAGAATTCAATTATTTTCAAATATAGAAAGGTGTCATTCATTTTGGATAAGACTAAAAAGGAAAAAATGTCACATATAAAATGGAAGAAAGGGAGTATTAGTTTAAGGATTAGCAGTTTTGTCAATTATGTGTGTTGTGTGTAATATATTATAATATTGTTTAAATAACCAAGAAATCTACTGTTTTCAGCTTCGAAATAATGGCCTGACCCTCTAACCTTCTCCTTGCATTAACACACTTGTTTGGAACCTGGCCTAGAAGGTCCTTAATATTTATGGTATATGAATAATGTCCGCAATGTTTATGGCATTTAGCAGTGTTTCTCCATCAAAACTATGACATCCACATATATGTACCTTTTTGGATCTGCGAGTATTAGCTAAGCAATAAGGGGGATTTAAGAAATAATGACTATTGTACTGACAAATAACTAAGGTAGTTTTCATTGCCAAAAGTAATACAGGAGAATAAAACATTGTCAAAACCCCAAAAAGCTCTCCATAGTACCAGTGGTGATTTAGAAACACAACAGTAGACTTGGCATGAAATAGACTCAGAGTACATATTCAGTAAGAACATTCAATATACTCAGCACTCGAACTTCGTAAAAAAAATGCTAATTCAAGTCAGAAATTAGTAACTTCTTGATAAATTTAGTATATGCACCTTTAGCTGTTGAAGCTTCTTCATAACAACCTGGAAAATTGAATGCAATGTGAAGTTCAATAAAAGAATAGATAGTACAAAAAGAAGAAAGAAACAATTTTTTTATCAGTAGTGATACTTATAGTACCTCATGTTCCTCAGTGGTCCCCACTGCAAGGGTTTCTAGTGCTTTAACTCTTGATTGATATCTTTCCTCACGACACTTGTACAAACCATTTTGCTGTAATACCCCAAGAGATCCACAATTCGTAAGTCCTTTGCATGAAGTTCATAAATCAGTACTGATAATTGGAACACTTGTACCTTTCTCAAATTATCAGCTTGTTTTGAAACTCGTTCTTCAATCTCTTGTACTACTAACTTCACCAGGGAGGCCACACACTTAACAAGCAGTAAAAGGATATCAGTAAGTATCAAATAGGATCCAGCAAAAGGATTTCTTTTCATTTTTCTGTCATCTTGTTCAGTTCATCTGCCATACCTGAGGTATATCCCCATTCTTTCTCTCAATGCTGTCATCCAAAATATTATTCACAACACTGAAAAGTGAATGAGTGGAGGCACTCTGAAGATAAAAGTCAGTTCAATAAAGGAAATCTGAAGAAGGCACAAACAGTATAAAAGAAAGTAATAAGTTAACAACAAGCAAAGACCCATTCCAGCTTTACCTCTAAGCTGTTTAGTTTCATCAATTCTGAGATCTTAGCAGCTGGAATATCAGTAAAACCGTGCTTTGATTGGATTCCATCAAGCAATTTACTCCCAGCAAGATTATCTGAAAATTAAAGCTCTAAGTGTGAGAAGTAAATCTACAGCGGAAAATATTATCACCAATGACTAATGCACTTAAGATATTACATGAAATTGGTACATCTGACACAGAAAAGAGGGAAAAGAATCCATAAATTCCACACAAGAATTTTTCTGATGCACAATTATCTGCAAAAATAGTACAGCTTGTTTTACGTTTCCAGTGTTCAGCCAACTAACTAAAGAGATAATCAGGGAAGGAAAGAAAAGGAAAAACGGAAACAGGAGCAGAAGGAACATTATAAATCTTCTGGAACTAGGCTTTAGTTCCTCCCAATGGTCAAATTCTATATTACTACATTGTTAACACAGAGGAAAGAACTTTTCCACTTGTTGGATAACATAGGGAAAGGACAGAGAAGATCAAAGACTTGAGATACTGAAAGTATGGAATAATTTACCTTCTGCAGACCCTTTGAAGTTAAGAATTTCGTTTAAACTGGCTGAGTCTCCATTTTCAGTTGCAGCTTCTGGATTCATGATAAACTTGATATATGCTTCTGCAGGATTACTGCAGAGAGCCCTACTAGCAAACAAATAAGAATATGTTACTATATAAGTAAGTTCGATTTTGGGTAATTGAAAAGGAGATGATCAAACTAATGGATCGAAATACACTAGCATGATTACATTAACAGCTATTCTTCAGCCAAAAGCAATGATATGCAAATAGGGTTGACACAACTACAATGAGATTAGCCAAATGTTATTTTAGTCAAATAAAAACAATGCATGTGTATCTTTATTTGACTTTCAATCATATTGATATGACCAAACAATGTTTTGCACAAGAACTGTGTGATTGTACATATGTTCTATTAGAACAGGTGCCTTTATTTAAATGTCTGACATTTGCATCCGGACAGGAAAATCTTTTGTCTTGGATTAAGATTCCCAATGAGTTATGAGCACTATCAGGCATCATAATTTCTTTAATTGTGAGTATCTATCTTCATTAGAATCTTATTCTCTATTTCTTTTTAAAGGATCAAGAACTATAGATGTCAAGGATCTCATAATCCATCACATAAGTAAATCGACAATTCTCTCACTAATAAGAGAAGAAGTTCTTATTGTTATTATACTAGCCCCAAACAAAAGATCTTTTGGTTATTGTACCTACCCCAAAAAGTTCTTATGGTTATAATGAAGCTGCTAATTGTAGCAATGTGGGTTATAGTTTGAAAAAAACCCATCTTGGATCCACAATCAAAATATTCATGACACTTGTGGCCTTGTACGTAATGTCTAATTGAAGACTGAAAAAAACATTGCATCATTGCCATCTTTGAATTATTTTCTTATTTGGAGAAAGGTTAATATGGATTAAACCCCATTTAAAACCTACTATAGTAATATGATACCATCTCACCTCATATACGTTGTTTTAGTTTAATGAACAGGTCATTTGCTAAAAAGTGCAATTAAACTGATTAAACTACTTTCTTTTTTGAGTAAGTAAACTGATTAAACTACTTTATAGAAACCTTCCACTTGAAATGCTGGATTCAGACCAACAAAGCTCACAAAATATGCACTCCTGGCAAAAGTTAGTCTTGATATCATTCCTGACTATTGTGGGAGCTAATTTAAAAGTTCAATCAACTGGATTTTTTTAGTAAATTAACTACATAACCGAGTGGTAGAAAACAACCTAAACAAAACATCTTCCAAATCTTATAGTTATCCTTGTGTGGAAGAGGCAATAACATGTTCCATATAGTGAGCATGTTAATTCAACATTTCACTATGCATAGAGTACGTAGAGTTAACTTTATCCTATTTGATTTCTCTTGTAAAAGACAACACAAGTAAGAAAAAAGATAACTTTAAACAGAAAATAGACAGTAATTCTGATTACAAGCAGATCTAGAGCTTCCAACTATTATAGACATTAAAAGCATAGAATGGAAAAGGAGAAGGAATAACAACAACTACTACTATGACTCAATCCCAAACAAGTTGGGGTCAGCTATAATCCTCAATATCCATTCCGCTCCATTTGAAGCAGTTTCAAGGAGAATGAAACATTAAAAAAAAATACTCAGCTGTGTTTTTACACCAGAAAGAAACACTAAGCTAGAAAGGGCAGCTCCAAAAAAACAGATTTAACTAAAACAAGGAAGATCTTTTATTAAAGAACAACATTTGGTACCCCTAATCAAGAAACCTCACTTCACACACACTCTGCACAATAATACTGAAAAGGGAAGAAACTGTAAGAAACCTCACTTTCCCCTTTAAGAAAAATTTCCAGTGCATATATATATATATATATATATATAACTTGGTTAAAGAACAAAACTTGGCACCCCAAACCAAGAAACCTCATTCACACACACACACTGCACAATAATGCTCTGAAACAATCAACACCCATTTTGCTATTTCCCCCATTTATGAAAAGTTAAGTCCTTTATTCCACCCAAATGTGAAAAAGGAAGAAACTTTAAGAACTTCATCGCCAAAAGAAAAGAATTTACTCAGCTGACACCTAAAACAAACTAAGCTAGAATGGGCAGGAGCATACAAATAGGCAACAGCTTGAGCCAGATTTACTAAAACAAACCAGATATTTGGTTAAAGAACACACACACACACACACAGCACAATAATGCTGAAACAATCAACACCCATTTGCTATTTCACCCATTTATGAAAAGTAAGTGCATTCCACCCAAATTGTTAAAAAGCAAGAAACTTTAAGAACTCCATAGCCAAAAAACACCAAAAATCAAAAAATGAAAAAAAGAATGCATTTTGAACAAACCCCACATCAAGTAAAACCTTTAAAAAGAAAATGATAATGTTGGTAAAGATACAAACCAGAATGAGCTGAAATGTAAGAGATCTTGACAATTTGAAGCTAATTAAGCGATTGGATCAAGGAATTGCTGAATCATTTCAGTTGGTTTGTTAAACTAAAGATTGAATCTTTGAAATTTGAACCTTTTTGTTTTTGGTTGTTTTCTTGAAATACTGATTTTTTTAGAAGCAAATCGAGGATGATGCTCCTATTTCTTGGGAATTCTTTTGGGTTTGGTCTTCCAATTAGAGATTTCAGGTTTTACTTTACTATTTTTACAATTTCAGAAAAAAAAAATATTTAATCTAACAATGGTTTGATTAAAAATATAATCTAAAAGTAGACTTTTACTTTTTCTTCTCTTTACATTTTCTCGTATCTTACTTGATAATTCTAAATATTTTCATATTCTTATTTGATGATACTCTATGTTTCATGTTAACTCTTCTTTTTTTTTTTGTTAAACTAGATACTAATACTTATATATATAATAAAAATATATACAGTTTTACGATGTTATAAGTTTTACTTCATTTAAATTTATGTAATAGTAATTTTTTAGTCAGTTCTAATATATTTAGTACTCATAATTTAATTTTTAACTTCTCATTTCACTACTAGAAAAAGAGGTTTTTCTCATCGACATTCAGTATAAATATGCTATAAAACATAAAAAAAAATTCACCTTATTAGCACCGAATAATTTCACTGAAAAACGCATGGTGGGAAACATGTTCCCATTGAAACTATGAGAAATTTTCTAAATTTTCTCATTTGAAGACTTTACTATTTAGGTTTTTCCACCGACATTCAATGGAAAATATTTATTGGAAATTTTTCAATAGAAAAATAGTAATTTTATAGTAGTGTTTTACCTTAATGGGATTATATAGCCACATAAATTGTGAAAATCATCAAAATTTCTCAAATTCTTATACAATCTTACAAAATGAGTAAATCATAGTTCATAACAAATTAATACGCTATTAAAATATATTTCTAAAAATACTACAACCTCTATTGATTGATCTTTTGTTCAATAAAAATATTGAACATGAGTTGTAACCGTAAATTTAGTTGGTAAATGGTTGGTAAGAGTAAATTTTGTTATAAATATATTGCCAACTTGCAGATTCTTTTTTATATTTGATATAAATAGTTTATAAACATGGTTGGTAAATATATCTAACAATTTATATATGATTATTTTTTTTATAAAATATAAACATATGTATCAAATTTTACAGTTAAAAAAATAAAATCATTCTTTTTGGAGAATTTGAAATTTGAAATCATAATGTGAAATTAAAGTTTAAATTTTATAAACATATGATAATTTAAAATTAAAATATAAAATTATGATTTTATATGGCCAAACGCCTACTACGGTGATGCAACTTTCATCTCAACGAACAATATTTCACTAATTAGGCATAGGCAAAACTAGAGCATGTAATCGAGTGACACGAATTTAAAGAGTTGATCAATTTTCTATCTAACATTGTTTTCTCTTTGTCCACATGAATTATCATGTTTTATTTTTATACGAGCTTTTTGATCAACCAATCTACTTAAGGGACATCTGTGTAGGTCATATTAATAGCATTTCATATTAGATTGGTTTTGGAATTGGTCTTGGAGTTGCACACGTCTTGGCCTTACATAAAATTAATAGAGTGTTGCGATCTTGTGCATGTTGTTGTTATACTTGAGTAAAACTGATAATTATTCTCCATTAATAAATATTTTTAGAACTTATAAATAAATTAACGAGTTAGATATATTAGATGTTCGTTTGTAATAGACACCTTTTTGCAAAATAAAAAGTTTAAGTCCAAAATATACACTCCCGACAAAAACTGATCATTCTCCCCCGATGAAACAAGCAAATAATCAAAATAACACAACTGGAGTGCGGCTATTTTAAAGCTTGAATTTAGCTATTTTCTAATCAATGCTCTTTAATTGAGTTTTCCTAAAAAAAATACTTAATCATAATTAGCTGAATTCACTCTTTCCGGTTTGCGTATTTTTTGTATTTTCTATATCTATCTTTCCTTTTTCAAATGTTCAAAATTGATAATACGTGTGGTCCACATATGTTTTGGAATGGTATTCCCGCCTTATACTATTTGTAATGTTATGCTCTCCTGTTTTGACATTTTTAGAGTATTACACGTGGCAGTACACTTAGAGTGGGTCCACCCCTTACATCTTATTTTTTTAATTATTACAAATAATATTACTAACTGTATTATAATAACGACCCTTAGATCCGAAAAGTAAAGTTGCAGTCACGATCACTAAACGTGCATCCCGTATCGGCTTTTTTTTCCTTTTCCAATTTTTGGTTTTGTTCCATTCCATCAACCAAGCAAAGAATCTCTACAATGGTACGATAGAAAACTTTATACAATTCACACTAAATTTCAAAGTAAATTATTAGATAGTGATGAACACTTATCTTTGCTTTCGGAGATAATTGTTGAAAGATTAGTTGCAAAATCTTTTAAGTTTTGTTACTCTCTTTATTTACAATCATCTCTTAATGAGGTAGAGAGAAAAATAATCTAATAACAGACTTTGAAACTATGAATCAAATATATAACAGTGACACACATCTTCGAAAGAGATATAACTTTTCAAAAGAACTTTTAAAAGATAACTCTTCAGTTATGAATCTATAAATTATAACTAAAGAGTTAACTATATTTCTATGCATATAAATTCATATCATATAACATAATATTTATATATAGCCCATAAAAATAACACTTTATTAGATCAAGAAAATGGGCGTTTTTAATTGATAACATATCTATGTACAATTATATTAAATATGTAAGTCAACTAAATAGAGAATTTCTAACATGATATGCTTTAAATTAAGAAAATAAAAATACTTCATTGCTAAATAGAAATGATTTTGATTTTTGAGAAGTTAAATAGCCTCTGGATTTAGATTTTAACTATGAAAAATTATAATTTACAATGTTTTATTATAATTGTAGAATGTTTTCGAGTGACTAACAAAAATAACTTTTCTATCTCCTAATGTAGAAGTAAGTTTCCTTACACTCTACCCTCCCAAAACCCACTTATAAAATTATGTTGAGTATATTGTTGTTGTTGTAGAATGTAGATATATGTTAAGAAATAAAGTAGCGTCCAGGATTACGCTTAAAGTAAGAGGTATAACCCGTCATACTCCAAAACAATTTTTTTTCTGAAATGGATAGAGTAACTCTTTTAAGTAGTATTTGAAATAAAATAATCTCTTGATTATTCTCATTAATGAAGAGGTATTTATATACAATATGCAATCCTTAATTAAATGGAAAGTACTACTCCTATTATAACAATAAATCATAATTACACTTGTACAATAATTCTTCAACTATGGTAAGTTTACACTAAAACTTGAACTCGAATACACGTGTATATCACGTGTATACTCCTTCTGTCACACCCCCGCAGTCATAGCGGGCGGTTATCGTACGCTGAGACTGTCCCTAAAATCTTCAAATAGATCCGAGAGAAAAACCTTAGTGAAGATGTCATCAATTTGGTACCTGGAAGGGACATGCAAGACGCGTAGTTGTACACGAGCTACTTTTTCGTGAACAAAGTGAATATCTATCTCGATATGCTTAGTGCGCTGATGTTAGACCGATTTCCAAAAAGATAGATTGCACTAACATTATCACAGCAGACCAATGTAGTTTCTGAATAGGAAAGTGAAGTTCTAATAGAAGATTACGCATCCAACATGATTCAGACACCACATTGGCTACCCCTCGATACTCGACCTCTGCACTAAATCGCGATAATGTAGCCTGGCGTTTTTCAGACCAAAATACCAAGTTATCACCCAGAAACATACAATAACAAGAGATTGAACGTCTGGTATCAGGACAGCCACCCCAATCAACATCTGTATAAGACACGAGAGTACAAACAGTGGACGGATATAAATGCAATCCATAATCAAGTGTTCCCTGTATGTATCGTATAATGCGTTTGAACGCATGCATGTGCTCAATCCGTGGATCATGCATAAACAAACACACCTGCTACAATGCATAAGTAATATCAGGTCTCATGAAAGTTAGTTATTGAAGTACTCCTGCAAGACTGCGATAGTGGGTGGGATACTCGTATGGGGTGCCAGACGTAACACTCAGCTACGGTTTGGTATCCACCGAAATAGAAGTAAACTTACAAGATGACATGTCAGCTCTCTCAATAATCTTTGTCGCATACTTTTTCTGAGATAAAAATAGACCATCTGCATGACGAGTGATTGTTATGCCCAAAAAAATAGCTTAAGGCCCCCAATATTTCATAACAAATTCTGAACTGAGAAGGGACATGATAGACTTGCGTAGGATATCCGATGAGGCAATCAATATAATATCATCAACATATAACAAAATGTATGTCAGAGAAGTACCACGCCGATATATGAACAGTGAATGATGAGACATGTTGTGAGAAAACTCAATAGTATACACATAATATGCAAACCATTTATACCAAGCCAATGGGTCCTGCTTAAGCCCATACAATTACTTTTTCAGCAAACAGACATTATGATGATAATTGGGGTCCCTAAAACTCAAGGGTTGATGCATATAAATTGTTTCCTTAAGATCGTCGTGTAAGAAAGCATTTTTCACATCTAACTGGTGAATGGGACATGCCTACGAGAGAGCTAGACTGAGCACAATGTGAATGATTGCTGGTTTGACCACCGGACTAAATGTCTCTCCACAATCCATGCCAACCTATTTTGTTTTACCATCACCTACAAGACGGGCCTTATGCCTCTCAAAATAACTGTCAATTTTTTTTATGAGTAAAAATTCACATAGACCGAATAATATTAACACCAGGTGAACGGGGCACCAACTCCCACGTCTTATTTTCAATAAGAATATTATATTCGTCATTCATTGTCAATTTCCAATTCGGGTCATGAAGGGCAGACATTGGGTTATGTGGTAGGGGGAGATTTAGTGACATTAAAATTAAGATTAAAATGTCATTTTGGTTTAATAATACCCCTTTGGCTACAAGTAACGGGCCTTTGACGTGAGGTAGAATTGGACGAGAGTTGGGCATTTCTCGGGTTGGCAGTGGACTGGCCAGCAGGCAGTGGGCCTGCTGGCCCAATAACTAGGTGAGCAGTAGATATCGGATCGAAATGAGTAGTGGGTCATGTCGCTGGAACAGTACAGTTACCGGGACTGGCCTGAGACTCTAGATCGATAATTTATGGGCCAGCAAGAAGTGGGCCTGCTGGCGGATTCGGGTCACGGGACATCTCGGACAAATGGTGGATAATATACGGTAAGATCCTGTCATTCAAAAAAGCATATGAACTAGACACGGAACTACACAATTTAGTAAAAAAAAATTGGGTTTCATAAAAAATAACATGGCGACTAATGATGATTTTGTTAGAGGATAAATCAAAATATTTATAACCACGATGATTAGATGAATAACCCAAAAACACAAGCGGTAAAACGGGGGGCTTGAAGCTTATAAATGGTAGTAGACAAAAAAAGTGGATAGCATAAATACCCTAAGATGAGAATACGAAGGATCTTTATTGTAAAGAATTTTAAGTGGGATTGATATGCTAAGCCTTTATGAGGGAGGATGCTAAGTAGATATGTAGCCATTTGTAATGTGTGATTCCAAAAATAATGTGGTAATGAAGCATGGGCAAGCAAGGTACGGACAATATTATTTATGGAACGAATTTTTTCTCTTGGCCTTCCCATTTTGTGAGAACGTACGTGGACAAGAAAATAAAAAAGATATGTAATTAGTGTCACAAAACTTCTTGAAACGGCCCATTATCATATTCCCTGCCATTATCATATTCCCTGCCATTATCATATTCCATGTCATTATCACATTGAATGTTTTTAATTTTCCATTCGAATTGGGTATGGATGAATGCTCTAAATTTTAAGAAGGTGGAAAAAATCTGAGATTTTTTGGATAAAGGAAAGGTCCACATAAAATTAGAATAATCATCAAAAATAAGACATAATAACGATGGCCCAAAGAACTTAAAACGGGAGATGTCCATAAATCATTATGAATAATGTCAAAATACATCAAAGTATGAGAAGCAGAGGCTACAAATGGTAATCTAATATATTTCCCTAATGGACAAGAAGGACAAAGTGGAGTACTACGTGTACCCTTTACAAGTAATAAAATTATTTTATGCAAAAAATAAATAATAGATGACCCCGAATGTCTAAACGTGCATGTCACAAGGAAGGAGCAAGAGCGACAAAGGTAGAAGGTGTGGCTTGACTCGTGGAAATGATGGTGAGTGGATACAACTCCCCCATACTATTGCATCTCATTAGAAGTATCCCCATCGTGAAATCCTTCACAGAAAATCCAAAAGGATCAAAATTAATAGAAACCCAATTATCAGTGGCGAATTTTCGGACAGACACCAAATTTTTAATTAAGTTAGGGGCATGAAGAATATTTTTTTAAGATAAGAGGTGGATGTGGGGGAGACAAATTCGTATGATCATAACTGCGAATTGGAATTGAGTTGCCATTACCAATAATAATGTCATGATTTTTGCTCAAATTAAAATAAGACGAGATATTACCTTGTGCGGACGTCATATGAGAAGTGACTCCGGTGTTCATGTACCAATTCGGGTTAGGGGATGTAATCCGAGTGTATGCATTACGGCCTCAATATCCGTAGGTGTCGGGACTAAAACCGGGCCCGCAGCAGTGGCATGCTGAGGCCGAGGCCCAAGCAGACGGTCTGCTGCCCAGGCCCAACACTGTATCATGATGCATTGTTCGGGAATCTGGGCATGGAAGCCGACTGCATTGGGCCCCAGGATATGGCGTTGGTGGATAATAAGGGCTATTGGGCCAATGGCCACTGGCCCAGCCCCACGGCTATGAGGCCTAAGGTTGCGATCCACTGTTCCGAGCCCCAATGTTGCCGCCGCCACTATTCTAGCCACCACCACCACCGTTGTTACCACCGCGACTGCCACCGTGGTTCTTGCATTATTTTTACAATTTTGACCCATTTTTTCCGCCACCGTTGGTATGGTTTTGGCCCGAATTTTCGGAATGAGATGAATGAGGGTTGTCTGACGTGGCCATCACCATGACAAAATTTGCGCCGGTAACCACCTTCTTAGCCAAACCAGCTTCTTCCAACGTGAACATGAAACATACTTGATAAAATGGCGGGAGAGGATTACTTTGACGAAACAGTGTCCCAACTCTATTATAGGCCTTGGATAGGACTGCAACCATATGAATAACAAGACAATCATTGGTAACGGGCGCACCAATATTTCGAGTTGATCCGCCAATTCCTTTAGCCTTTTACAATAGACTGAGACGTTCGAAAAACTTCCATGTTGACATGGGAAAATTCATGCTCAAGCGTGACAACACGAGAATTTTTGTTATCTTGGAATATATCACGCACCCTATTCCAAGTTTCCATCGTTGTAGTGGCGGGTTCAATAATCGTTTGCAAGAGGTTTGTAGAGATAGTTGAATAAATCCACTGGAGAACGGTAGCATCAAAGGTCGTCCATAATGTAGGATCATCATCGGGGGTAGGCACCTTCTCCTTGCTAGTGACCGAGGGGATGATGTGATAGATGACTTGATGCGAGCGTGCGTGAACTTTGAATAATTCATCTACGTCGCGTGTTGGACCTTTTCATCTCAAGAACAATAGAGATATGTTACCACCACGACTATGTTGAGCCGGTTGAAATGGAGATGGATGATGAATAGATGTATCTTGTCAAATAGGGTATCATGGAAATTCCAGAGGAATGGGACCCATCAATGCGGATTGTGAAAGACCGAAGAGGCTTGGAGAGAGGATCGGGGCAGGAAGGGACCTGATTAAGTATGTTGTCTCTCCTATAAGTGGTGAGTTAGTACATGTTAATGAGATGTCTGAACATATGATGATCTCTCTCATTGATCCCAAGTACAGTGAACAGAAGGAGATGATGTTTGCAAAGATTAGGGAGACAACTCTTGCTCATGATGATGAGATTTCTAGGAATATTGTTGAGCTTGCACGAACACGTCCGGATATATTTGGTACTACAGAGGATGAAGTTTAAGGGGAGCCTTTGAGTAACTGGTAAAGTTGTTGCCATGTGACCATGATGTCATGTGTTCAAGCCGTGGAAACAGCCTCTGGCAGAAATGCAAAGTAAGGCTGCGTACAACAGACTCTTGTGGTCCGACCCTTCCCCTGACCCCGAGCATAGCGGGAGCTTAGTGCACCGAGCTGCCTTTTTTTTTTAGAGGAAGAAGTTTCAAATGCTGTCAAGGCTGAAATTGAGAAAAAGAAGGAAGAGCCAAATCATGTCATATGATATGGTCACACAAGCATCATTGGTCGCACTGCTAACCAAACAATGTCTCAGAATACTAATATAGATGATCAGAATGATGCAATAAACCTTCATGGTCCTCAGGCTCCTTCATCTCTCAAGCCCGGTCTTCCATCTGTTAGGACGCTACCTCCATTGCATATCCCAGGCCTCATAATACACACCAGTATTCCACTCCCACCATTGTTGGGGTTGTTGCTCCACCTTTACTTCGACCTTATATGGTTAACATGATTCCTCAGGTTCGGACCCCAACTCCTCCAACTCTGATACCATGAAAGAAATAATCTCTTGATTATTCTCATTAATAAAAAGGTATTTATATACAATATACAATCCCTAATTATGGAAAATTCTACTCCTACTATAACAATAAATGGAAAGTCTTATTCCTATTATAACAATAAATCCTAATTACACTTGTACAAGAATTCTTCAACTATGATAAATTTACACTAAAACTTGAACTCGGATACACGTGTATATCACGTATATACTTCTTATGTCAGAATTATATATGTAGTTGTAAACTAGCTTACTATAAATATCTAACATCATATTATTATAAATATGTTGCCATAATTATACTAATATGCGATTATTCGTATTATTTATCAAATAGATTGATAGATTTGTGATTGATGGCCTGCTTGTCCAAGTTTTTAAAATTAATTTATTTTAAAATGTGTTTTTTCTAAAAGTGTTTTCAAAAAATAATTTTGGGCGAAAAACAATTTGTGTTTGATCAATAAATTTAAAAAATATTTTTGACCCACAATTAGTGTTTGACCAAGCTTTTAAAAAGTGTTCTAAGTGTATTTTTTATCAAAAGTATTTTTCAAAAAATACCTTTGGGCAAAAACTATTTTTTTTAGCTTCTGAAAACAACTTTTGCTATTCTCCAGAAATACTTATTTTCTCCAAAAGCTTGATCAAACACCTCACTTTTTTTTTAAAAAAATAAGCATTTATTGGAAAAAAATAAACATTTTTTGAAAAAAATTAACTAAGGCAAAGAGGCTATAAAATAACTAATATGGTATCAAGTAAATACGAATCATAAGTAAACACACGAGATGTAATCATGAAGAGTAGCATATGACAATGCAATAACTCTTTTATCTTTTGCTTTAAGCGTTCTCATTACTCGACTTAGTAATTTTATTAGTACGTTACATCACATGCTCATTAGGAGAAAAATTGGGAATGCAAGTGGTTTTAATATTTGCTATAAAAATCTATTCAAACTCATGCTACATTTTAAATATAACTTTCACAATTCTCGTCAAATATAACAACTGAAGTTTGTTAAATATCTAATGCAGATTACAAGTGTTACTTTTAAATTATTTAAACGATTGAATTTGGCTTAAATAAGCCATTTTAAGCATATCTCCAAATATCCAAAAAATTGACGTGGGCCAAAGTATCCTTTATTCGCGGATTTACTAAATTAGAGATTCTGGGTTCGAATCCTAGCAGAGATAAAAAAAACGCAAGGCAAAATTTTTATAAAAAATTATGCATATTCAGTCAAAGTTATATAGAGACTATGCCTTAAGGGGCATAGTTTCTATGTAACTATGCATACAAAGTTTAGTTACATAAAAACTATGCCCCTTAATGCATAATTTCAAAATATGTCTATTAGGCCAAAGTTATATAGAGATTATGCCTTAAGGACATAGTTTTTATGTAACTAAGCTTTGCCTTCAGAAATAGTTACATAGAAACTATGCCCTTAAGACATAATCTCTATACAACTTTTGCATAATTTATATGAAATCTTGCCTTGTAGTTTTTCTTCTTTTTAACTCTGTTGGGATTCGAATCTCAGAGGTATTTTTGGAGGTATAATTACATGACATAATTTTTATACAATTTTAGCCGAGTAAACATATTTTCTAATGAAATCTTATCTTGTGAATTTTTTTTTTCTTTTTGACTATGCTGAGATTCAAACCCACAAACTTAAGAATATTTTTGATCATTTTTTTTAGACGGACCACCAATTTGAGGGACAAAAATGAAAGACTATCCTAAAATAGGAATAGTGCGAATTTTCCCCAAATATAAAGAACTGTTTTTTGTCATTTTCTCCGCTCGAAACTTTTGGGAAGGAGGGTTATTTTTGGGCCTACTACAAAGTAGGCTTAGGTCCTGGGCTGAAGTTGACCCCATCACTGTTCTGTTTCGCTTTCAGAACACCAAAGCCCAAGATATTGTTATCAGAAAACTAGAGAAATTATTTTTGCACTGATTTTCCTTCAAAAACATTGGTTATTAATTTTTGTCCATCATACATGTAGTATTTAGTTTTTGTCTCTGCTATTCATTTAATTAAAATATTCAGACATGTTTTGCTTAACTTAAGTTTTGTAATATTTTTATCTTTTAAAATTGAACTTTTGCCTCGCTCGACACAACTTCTGCAGGAATTAAAATATGCGGCATAATTTGTGTAGCATTTTTTAAATTATGTCGAGTGTTGAAAGTTTTACCTTGTTCGGCATAACTTAAACATAAATTATGCCGAACGAAATCTAAAATTATGTCATTTTTCATACGATGTTGAGTGTTGGAAGTTTTACCTTGTGCGGCATAATTTGTGTAGACATTATGATACATATGGCGAAGTTAAATATAAATTATGCCGCGCAAAAAATGTTGAAGGGACAAAAATTAAAGACTATAAATTTGAGGGACGAAATTAAAGACCATCCCAAAATAATGGGGCATTTGTGCGAATGACTCGAAATTGGAGCAATTACAGCTTTGATCAATTTTTCGACCCGGATTTGATAATGTGAAAATGGAATCGAACCAAACCCTAGTTTCAGACAAGGAGACGAATCAGGTGAACTCCGAAGTAGAAGAAGAAGAACAAAGAGGGGAATGTGGTGATCACGGAAATGCGGAGTCTCAAACATCATCGTTAGTAAATGGCAAAGAAATTCTGAAAGCAATAGAAGTTGTAGAGAGAGATTCAATGGCGATTGCCAACAGCTACACTTCTCTTTTTGCTTCTCTACGGTCTACTCTATCTGAGGTATCTGCTCTCTGTACTTAATTCATGTCAAACATGCCACATAATTGAATCTCGCCGCCACCCTTGTGTTTGGACTATGGTGAATATAATTAAATATTAAAAACATGCTCTGTGTAACAACTTAAGCTTTTAGATAACATGGCTACGCACTTCAACATGGTATCGCATCAGATAAAAGGTCCGAATCTCACCGCCACCCATTATAAAAAAGAATTCCATGTGCTTGTACCATGAAAAAAAATTAAGCTAGGAGCGTGTTGAAAATATAATTAAATATTTGAAATGTGCTCTCTCTTATAGCTTAAACTTTTAGATGATATCAATCACTTTAACATGGTGTTATGATCACTGCCACGAATATTGCATATTAGAAAGTTGTAGTGCCTCTTGTTTACTCATTGGTCTTATAATAAGTGTTGTTTTTAGCCTGATCACACCCCTTAATAAAACTACTCGCTTCAGAAGTATTTTTACTAACTTACCCTTAATCAAATGCCTTGAGAAAAGAAGAGTAGCTCTTTAATAATTTATTTGTTATGTAGAACTTCACTTATTTAAATAAGGGTAAAATTAGAAGAAGAAAATTAATGCGTTATTGATTTTGTGAAACACCACTTATTTTGAAACAAAATGAAAAGGTAACAACACCACTTGTTATGAAATAGAGGTAGTAAGTTTTAGCTTCTTTCTTAAAGTAAGTTCCCTTTTTTATTTGATTGATGGATTTGAAAAGTAAATATCCATATAGGACATATCAAACTAGTTGGAATTGAGGTTGTGGTACATTATATCTTTTTAATATGGTTACTGATTAAAAAAGGTATTTTTAATTTGGTTTGAGATAGTATGTCAGTGGATTTGGATAAATGTGAGATTTAGAGAATCCGCAATTTAGTAAGTGTTGAATGGAACTGATCTAGATGAAGCAGAATGGATATTGATGATTCAGATAGCATAACTTCAGTTAGTTTGGGATTTAAGCGAAGTAGTACTAGTTGTTGTTTGATTAGAAAAGCATGCTTATGGTGATAACCGAGCTACATGGTATGTGGGCTCTTTGTGAAGTAGTATTTGTTGTTGGATTAGAAAAGCATACAACAACAACAATAACACATATCCTGTATATTCCCACAAGTGGGGTATGGGGAGGGTGGAGCGTACGCAAACCTTACCTCTACCTTTGTGGGGTACATAGGTTGTTTTCGATAGACCCTCGGCTCAAGAAAATCGTTTGTAAGAGTAAAAAGCTAACATGAAAATATTGTAGAAACAAAAGTATTGACAATACAAATATTAGGGCTAACCAAAGTAAAGAAACAACAATAGTAATAAAAAAGATTAGAAAAGCATGCTAGTAAATTTTCTCAACTGGAATCTGTTGTCATCTGGGTAGACGGCAAGGGTTTTGCAACTCAGCATTTTATTGTGTATCTGAGTTCATTCTCCTTTTGATATTATCACTTCTGAGCATCACATTTGGCTCTTTGAGACTTTTTTCAACTATATTTTAGATGGTTTGGCACTTTGTTATTTATTCTCCCCAGAGATGTACTTTGTTATACGTCTTCTCCGTGGGATATTGCGCTTGGTTATCAGGTCATGTTCCTAACGTTAAGGGTAAATAGGTGACATGACAATCTTTCAACAACTTCTGCTGTAAAGTTACCTTAGGGGAATCTAGATGGAAAAATGCAATGCTAAGGAATAGATGGCATAATACTATGTAATTATGAATGGCAAAGTGCCAAAAAACATTACAATTTAGAAGAATTCATGCATTCTAGACTTGTTATTAGATTTTTTTTCCGTGTGTGTGTGTGTTTGTGTATTGCCCATGTTTAAGGAGCTAGCATGATTTTGCAGGTTACTAGTACTTCTGTTGATCACATGAATTGCTTTGGTGATGCAGCAGGACGGGTTCAAGAATGTGGTATATATCTTAACCTCTTCATCTTCAGTTGTTGAAGTCCTTAATGTTAATAGTTTTTCTTTTATTCTGCTTGTGTTCGTGTATTCTTTATTCAATGGGAGAATATTGTTTGAGATGGTTTGGTCATATCCTAGGTAGGCCTCTAAATGCTCTGATTTCAAGTGTGAAATCATGTGATTGAAGGTGTTAAAAATGGACTAGGTAGATTGTCTCTTCTATTTTTGGTGTAAACAAGATATTTTTGGTGATATAGGAGATCTGTTAGAACTGATAGGCAACTGTTGATGCCTCAGCTTTTTAGTTTCTGATTGATCTCTGGCTTTGGCTCTTTTGAACTTGTAATTAAAACCTCACCAGCATCCTAGTATGTTATTTTTGGATATCTATACAAGTTGTTACCATCATCACAAAAAAAAATGAGGGACTAGGTAGACTTAAAATCGCTTGGAGGGAAGTGGTCTAGATATACTCGCAATCTCTTGGAATTGATGCAGACTTAGCGAAAGATGGACCATCTTGTTGAAATTAGAGTCTCAGTCATGTTGGTATGTTTCAATTAGGTCCAATATTTTTTGGAAGTCCTTTTAATATTGTGAAAGATTTGCGCGATACTAGAAATTGTGAAGAGCTTCTAATGTCAGGGAACCTAAATTATTGAATTTGTGAATGATACAGGTACAAATGAGAGAGATTAATAGTGAGGATTCGTATAGCTAGGCTCTTCTAGCTTGGGATTGAGGCGTAGTTGTTGGTTGTTGTCTCCTTTGTTGTGTATTGCCTTTCCCTTCAGGATACTTGTCATTCAAGGTCCTTTTACATATATGCCTCTTGCAGTGTCCCAAGCATAAGATATTCAGTTAACAAAAATAGGTAATGCTTGTATATCGTCCCACTATAAAGAAAATCTGAAGCTTAATAGGAGTACCAATTATCGTGATTAATTGTTCTTGTTCTTAGAGTAATTTCTTGATAATATATAGTTCCAAATCTCTCCTTTCTCGTTATATTTCACTAATGCATTCACCATTTCATTAATACCTGATTCACATGTTTTAAGTAATGTACTAAAATTGAACTGTTCATATTTATGTTTGCATGTTTATCTTGCAGCCCTTGATGCATCAACTAAAGGAAACCGTTATATAAACTCTTGCCTAAGGTAGTATCTTGTATTCCTTAGTCAATTCCCTATAGTATCTTCCTAAAAAAAATATTTTAAAAACCTACCAGAGTCCCCCTAAAGAGAAGTTAAGCACCAAGTTAAGTGTACCTATTATGATTAGATCACATAAATCTTCAGTATTTATGGTATTTCATTTGTGTGTGGTTGGCAAAGCTGTATTCTTCATGCCTCTAAAGGGAACATAGAACCTGCATGTTCTGATTCAGGTCTATTTTTGTATCAAACAGTAATAAAATTATATCTCCCCCCCCCCTCCCCCCCCCCCCCCTCTCTCTCTCTTTCTACACCGCCCCAAAAATCTTGCAAATAGTACTTCTGGCTTATCTTTCAGAGCTGACTCTCATTTGCAGATTGAATGAGGAAATGAAAGGAATTGATAATCTTGCAACACAGCTGTATCCTTTCCTTGTGATTATGGTTTGACGTAACATTGTTTCTCCTTTTAAGTCTCTATATGCACAACCACCAATTCTTTGTTTAAAATGTCACAATTGGATGCAATGGCGATTCTTTTCACACAGTTGGCAATTAGCCAGTGAACTGACAGGTTTCGTTATTGCTTTTCTTTTTATAAATAGTTTTTCATTTATTGCACCCACAAAAAAATAACAGTTTTGCATTTATTGCTTTAAGCCAGAATCCCTGGATTCCTTGCTCCATGTGATGATCTAGTATGACTGTTTAGAACCAATCCAGATATTGTGTGTAGTAATTTTCTTTGTGATTCCTTGATTCTTTGAAGGAAAATTATCCGGAGAAATGTAGATGCATTGGACTCGGCTGTAAATAGGCTAGTTCGTTTCCCATAAGTGAATCAGTCTTGATGTACAATGTCGACTAGGTGAGCTGCACATATTTTCTGGTGCCACCACTGGTGCTTTATTTATGAGTGAGATGCCAGTTGAAGCCTTGCTTCTTTGGAATGTTTCTAACCCATAGAAAGCTGTCGACATTGTTTCTTTTCTTTTGCTTTTAAAGACAATTTGTATGATTTGTCCTGCTGTTGCTCCATTTACATAATCTTGTTTGGTAGAGTTGTTATGTGAAGAACTGTTGAACTAGTCTGATTTATTGCTGATCCAATAAATAAACTTATGTTTGGTACATTGGACTGCACTTATTATTTTCTTAAATTTAATTGGGAGTATGAAATCTAATATTCAAGCATTTAGAGGTCTCGGTTTGAGCCTGGGAAAATCCTAATAGGGAGCGCTCCTCTCAAATGAACTTTATGCATCACAAATCTTAATTAGTCAGGTTGCGGAGATGAGGATGTTGAGATGGATGTGTGGGCATACAAGGAGAGATAGAATTAGAAATGATGATATCCGGGAGAAAGTGGGAGTGGCGTCGGTGGATGATAAGATGTGGGAAGCGAGGTTGAGATGGTTCGGGCATGTGCAGAGGAGAGACACAGATGCCCCAGTGCGGAGGTGTGAGAGGTTGGCTATGGACGGGTCCAGGAGGGGTAGAGTTAGGCCGAAAAAGTATTGGGGAGAGGTGATTAGATGTGATATGTCGCATGTGCAACTTACTGAGGACATGACCTTAGATAGAGGGTTGTGGAGGACACGAATTAGGGTAGAAGAGTAGTAGGTACTCGAGCGTAGTCTTACTTATGCTTACAAATTGATAGTTGTAGTGTTATTACTGTAGGCCTGATTAACCTATCACACTTATAGACACACTATTGCTTTATAATCCACTGTAGTTTGATTTCTGCGGCTATGTGTTCTTTAGTGTATTTTGTTTATCTTATTTAGTTGTGTTAGCTACTGCTCCCTTTTGTTCGAATGCACTTTATACTGCTTTAATTCTTTATTTGAGTCTGACCGTTTCTTTTGCTTTACTCTTTACTCTTGCTTTGTTTTGATTGTTTTGCTTGTGATTATGATTTGTCTTGGGCTGAGGGTCTCCGGAAACAACCGCTCTACCTATCAAGGTGGAGGTAATGTCTGTGTACACTCTATCCTCTCCAGACCCCACAGTGTGGGATCTCACTGGATATGTTTTTGTTGTTGTTAATGGAATTCTAATACTAGATGGTTAAAGGAAAAGAATATCCAAAAACGTATAGCTTTGGTGAATAACATAGAAATATAGGGTGAATATTTATACACACTCGGTGTTTACATCTCATCTTATTATGATTAAGTAGGCGAATGACCATGCGTTTTCAAATCATGGTCTCATAATTTGATTTCAAATCACGTTTGTTTATGCAAAATGTGGACATAATTTGAACTTCAACTTCATGTCATGGTTTGAAATCCTAAATCATTCAAAAAGGTGTGATTTGGAATTCCAAATCATGATTTCAATTTTTTTAAATATAAAATTTGGCCCATAAGTTCATATTTTGTACAAAAAGATCCATAAATTAGTAGATATATATCAATTGATCGATTTTATATTATATTGAATGTAGTTGTCCAATACATAATTTATATTATATATATATATATATATATATATATATATATATATATATATATATTATTTGTATACAAAGGTATGACTATGTCATGACTTAAAAGTGTACAATTTCGAGTTGCGTATTAATTTTGTTATGAATTATGACTTGTTCATTTGGTAAGATTGTATAAGAATTAGGAAAGTTTTGATAGTTTTCACAACTTGTGGGTTTTTTATGTCAATGAGAAAAGATACAACATAAGAAACACAAATTGTATGTCCAAACAAAACTTCAACTTCAAATCATATGATTTCAAATCATGATTTTAAACCATCGTTTCAAATCATGTCCAAACGGCTCCTAAGTGATTTAATGTTGTAAAAATATGTATTTATTAATCATAGTTAAGGGTAGATATGTATGTGCAAGTATAAACATTTGGTATGAATTAAGTTTTTATGGAATTATAGTATGTCGCACCAAATTTGTTTGTCATGTTACACGTCCAATGTACAACTGTAACATGAACTCTTAGTTTCTTTTGTCCCTTTTCAAAAGAAAAAAGAAGGGATGTGAAAACGACATATCCGTGAAAGGTGATTCTCACCCAGCATTATTATCATATGAATCCAACTCATTTTGAAGAATATTCCTCGTAATTTATAGAATCTAATACAAAATTCACTTTAGTGATCCAATACGTGGTTACTGGTTACCAAACCTAGTGATTATTGGTTTAAACTGAATCCTTAGATCGACTTCCAATATTTTATTCCAACAAAAAAAATTGTTGATTAGCATTGGTTGGATCTTGTACTTTTAGGTCTGACAAATATATTTCATATCAGGATGAAGTTTAAGTTTTATAAGTTCAATCTTTTCTAGTATTGAATTCATTGTATTTTTTAAATACTTTCATAAATTTATGCTTTGCGTTAAATGTTCCGAGTTCAAATGAAACAGTAACTGATACTCTACATCGGTCTCTGGGCATGATGAAAATAATATGATCATTAACATTACAAGGAAAATATAAATTTGTGATAAATATATGATGATCTTATGATGAAATTCATCCGTGTAACGGAATTCATAATGAACATGATAAATAGTCACAATTCAATTATAAATTTGTGAGAGAATGATGGTCTGACTCAAATATGTTACATAAATCCGTCAGAAACTTTTATTGGTTAATTTCTTTTGTTGAAAAAATAAAGTTTATAACAGCCGTTACAAAATTGCAACAGAAATGAAGTTTCTGTCACAATTTTCTCAACAAGGCAAAATTTTAAGCATAGGCAGACACCTATATAATTATATTTGAGTTTACTCGAAGCACTATTTTTGACATATAGTAGTACTACAGAGTACAGAGTACAAATATGTATATATAAAAAATCTTTTAAAAAGTATTGTAAGTACTAGGTTTGGACCTATAATTTGGCCGCTTAAGCATTTAGTCAAAATACATTAATTTTTTGAGTTGTCAAAATACATTAGTGTGAGCAAAATGAATAGAAGAAGTCCTAGTTTTTTTTAACAATGACTTTGACCAATATTTTAAGTTATATTTTTTCATCATATTAATATGAGAAAAATTGCAACTTATAGTACTTTTCGTGCAGTTTTTGAATATCTAAATTTTAATTTAAAATATTAAATTAATCTAATTTAATTTAACTTTAAAAATTAATCAAATTGACTTTTGAAAAGGAAAACATGACAAGTATATTGGGACGTAGGGAGTACTATGTTAAATCTTTTAGGTAAATATTATTTAGCATGAACTCGTACTCCCTCCGGATAAAAAAAAGTGTCCACTTAACATTTATTTTTTGAGTCAAAAAGAGTGTTCACTTATCAAATCAAAAAAGAATTAACCTTAATTTTTTAGTTTTGTCCTTATTAAGTATTAGATTATCAAATCTCAATACATATTTAATTAGAAATATTTTAATCAAATTATTTATTTTTGTCTAGAAGTTAATATGTTCTTACGGGGTGTGCAAATAACTAATTTCACAATTTCTTTTATATGGAGGGAGTAACAAATAGCGTGTCTCAATTTTTTTATGGCCCTCCTTATTAAGATGTGCTTTTGTGTAAAATTGCACGTGACAGCTCAATTTCATTGTAATTATTTTTAATCACGAATCTTGATGATACATGTGACAATGAATTTTCAAAGTTGTAGTCTTTTATGGTTTCCCAGTATTTTAGGTACTGTTATTAATGTGAAGACCCATAATACTAGGCAATTATAAGGTCCACGTGCAGCTTCACACGAGAAATTTGTTTTAACACATGAGACTTATTATTCACTATCATTATTATACTTATTTTAGAAAACAATTATTGGTACTCTATAATTACACTTAATAAATGAATGTAATATGTCTTGTTTCTTTTTCCATTAATTTATATAACTATTATGATTAATAACTCTTATGATTCAATTACCTGATTCAGGGTATACATTAAGGATGAATAAGTATTTTTCATACCGTCATTATTTTATTTTTTACTTTTCCAAAATTTTGTTTCACGCTGTCTTGGTTCTTGAAATCTTTTAGTACCTTTTTCACCTTTCTTGATAAAAATCTAAAGGAAAAGAGAGAATATTGTTAACTGTACACGTTTTGTTTCTCCCAAAGAGGAAACAAATTTGTTACTTGAAAGATTGCAATTTTTGGTAGCTTGGTTATTATTAGAATTAAAAATTCTGAAAGTGTTATGATAGAAATGAAAGTATTTGTCGAAAAATCATATATTTTTCTTAGAGAAATCAGAAATGTGACACTTAATCCATCGTGGCAAACTTTAATTTTATATTTAAAATCTAGTTGAATATTTTATTTTGTTAGAGAAATCATAAATGTGATACTTAGAGTCCATGTAGGTTAGCAGATTGTAAGTAACTGATAAACTTAAAGTGTTGAAACACATTTTATAAATAAGTAATTACATGTTTGGATAAAATGTTGAAATTAATAATAAGCAGTTAATGTATTTGATAAAATAACGGATAAGCTGTTCTTATATTTAAATGACTAGAATATCTTCAATTCTTTTACAAATAATTATTAATTTAAAAGCTTCTTTGTAAAGAAAATTAGCGTTCATATGCAATGAAGAAAAATTAGAATTTTATTTCGAAAAAGGTATTTTATGAATTATCTTGGTTAACTAAAAGTGTGTATAAGCTTAAAGCCATAAATTAGGCATAATCAATTTATGATTGATTTTGACTTGTTAACACTTAGCTCCTGAGTTTTTACCAAACTCATAGGCTATTATGGTCATTTTTTGAAGTTCAGTTTGCTACAATTTTCTATAATATAGAAGTTTAGAACTTCAAAATTCTTACAGTATTATATTTTATTTTTTTACTAAAACAGAAGAAAAAAAATGTGTCCCCATGCCATAAGTCATTTTAGTGATGCGGTGGATGAGATTCTTCATCCATTAATCAAAGGTCTCAGGTTCGAACTCTGTGTATGAAAATCCTTGGTAGGGAGCGCTTTCCACAAAAATGGGTCCTACACAGCGCAAATTCGGATATAGTCGAATCACAATGCGGAGACCGAACACCAGGCAGAAAACAAACAAACAAAAAAAGTCATTTTAGCAATTTTCATTTAAATTTTAGCTTACTTTCTTTTCTTCCTCCCACAATGGTCATCACTAACCACCACCTTGTAGGTATAAATCGGGGTAAAGTGTATTCGAAAGGTTAAACAAAAGAAACGATGAGTCGAGAGATGGGTCTTTAAGACAAAATTGCCCCGTATAAATGTTTTTACGGTATTGGGCAATAGTCTCCCAAGATAAAACAACAACTAATCAACTGTACAAAGCAAATACAATTGATTCTAGCAAAGAAAATGAGTAAGAACAGATTGATTGTTTGAGTTTCTGATTCTATGTATGTTATGAACATAAGAGAAGATTTTGGGTTGTGTGTTCTGTTTTCCTGTGCTTTGTAATTTGAACAGAAGTGTTCAATTTATAAGAGCAGAAAGGGAGCCAACCAGTCATGTTTGTTAGTGTCTTTTAGAACCGTTGTAACGTTCTGAAAACTTCAGGGACCAAAATACAAATAGATAACATTTTAGAGACAAAAAAAAAGTTACGGGCCCACAACCCAAAGCCCAAACCCGAGACCGGACGAGCCATAGTGTGCGTGTGGGGCTTAGCCCTGAACCCAAGTTCACCTAGGTCATCTCCTTTCTAAACGCATGGGTTACCCTTGGGGCCCAAACCCTTGCTCAAACTTAGAGTTTATATATTGCATAAACTCTCATTCTTTTACCAACTCTCATTCTTTTACCAATGAGGGAGATTTATCATTTTTGGCCAAAGGCCCCATCTTGTCATGTCTCAAACATCTTACTTTGTGTACCAATATATCTTTCATTTGTTAACGAAATTTGACGATAATTGACACTAACATTATCTACCCACTTAGTAGATTAGTCATGTGCGAAGAAACGATATTTCCTACCTGCGGGACCCCACATGTTTAAGTCATTAAAGATCGGATAAACTCAATCCTAGTTAGTAAATTTCCAACACACCTTTGATTCTTCTGCTTCTTTTGTTTTCAAATTTTAATGGTTTTTGGTTTTACTCTCTACTCTCTTTGTGGTGCAAATACACACATAAATATGACTAATCACTTCTTGGTTTTCACTGTAGGCCCAAAGACTTGATTTTTATTGCTTTTTTCAACCTTTTTTAGCCCCTTTTCAGTACAATTCTTTAGCATAATTACTCCACCATTGAAACCCCACTTCAATATGTACACTTTCAACTTAAGTAGCTCAATATATGCCAAGTTGTGCATGTCTCTATCTTTATGATATTAGCTCAAAAGGGTACTTGGCCATTAACATTATCCTTATGAAAAAATGGGTATTTTAGCTCTAGTTTTCTTGAAATTTGGCATTGAAAAATTCTAAGTGTATGGACTAATATGGACGTGGTGTTGAGAATTAAGACCCCATTTGGAATCAAGATTCAAGATTTCTGTTTTCTTGGTGTATTCTGATTATAAAGCTTGAAACTTTGAAATGGCTATGGGACACCAAGACCAAGATGGAGTCCCAGACAACTTGAGAAAGCAACTTGCTTTTGCTGTTAGAGGCATTCAATGGAGCTATGCAATTTTCTGGTCAACTCCACTTACACAACCAGGGTAATAAGAGCTAATTTTCTCCCACTTTATTTTGTTTTGCTTGAATTTCATAGTGTAGAAAGAATCTTTAAATTAGAAGGACCAGTAAATTTGGAATGGAAACGAATCTTGAGGTTAAGGTGAATAATGATGGTACATATAACATATGTTATCCCCTTTATTCATAAACATGGTACCTAGTTGCAATTCTTGCATTATTAGGAAATAGGATATGTCAATTTGATTTCAACTTTAGTATTTCTTGATAATGAAGAAGGGGAGCCTTGGCACAATAGTTAGACTTGCTGCCAGTGACCAACAGACAGGTTCAACCTGTGGAAACATTGCAGAAATGCAAGGTAAGGCAGCATACAATGGATCCAATGTGGTTATTCCCGCATAGCGGGAGCTTAGTGCAAATGACTTTATCTGCTAAGGATTCTTGTGGATATAAGTATTTATATACAGTCAAACTTCTTTATAACAACATGGTTTGTTTGGATATTTTTTGGCTGCTAAGCGATATGCTGTTATAGAGAACATATAATATAACATAACACTGAAATCGTTGTTATAGTGAAATGTTGTTATAGAGGATGACTGTTTTAGAGAGGTCTGACTGTATCCCTTTAAAAAGCAAGTTTCATTGTAGATTTTGTTTTCAAGATATTTGTTCTAAAGTGTGGAATATTATCTTCTAGGGTGTTGGAATGGAGTGATGGGTACTATAATGGGGATATCAAGACCAGGAAGACCGTTCAGGCGGGGGAAGTTAATGAAGACCAGTTGGGGTTGCAGAGAACTGAGCAACTGAGAGAACTTTATAGTTCCCTCTTAACAGGTGAAAGTGAAGAAGACCTACAACCACAGGCCAAAAGGCCGTCGGCTGCATTATCTCCGGAAGATCTCACTGATACAGAGTGGTATTTCTTGGTATGCATGTCATTCGTCTTCGATGTTGGCCAAGGGTAATTTCTTGAAACTCCAAATCTTGTGCATGCAATTTGTTTTCTTATGTATTAATTAGATTTTATAGTCCACCAAGACCACACTTGGTTTCTCTTGCAATACCAAAGATTATACAAAGCTCATAACCTCATATAATGTAAAATAACAATCTTCTAGGGTGTGTTTGGTAATGATGGAAAATGTTTTCCTAGAAAATAAGTGAGTTTCTTACTTATTTTCTAGTGTTTGGTAATTATTAAAAAAAAAAAAGATTATCCCAAGAGCATTTATATCTAATGTAACAAAATGTTATGGGGTGGGGAGTGAGGGTTCAGGGGTGGCGGGGGGTGGGATGGTCAAGGGGTGGGGGTTGGGGGCGTTGAGTTGGTGGGAGGAGACAATGAACTTGGAATGTCACTTATGGAACTTGTTTTCCTACTTCCATTAAGGTAGTCATTTTTCTTACTTTTAAGGAACTTGTTTTCTAACCAAAGATGAGAAACAAGTTCCAAGTGAAAATGTTTTCCTCCATACAAAACCCACCCCTAGTTTTCTCCTCAAATCATTTGTCTTCTTAATGTTCAAGTGGAGTGTTGCTCCCTTTCCAGTTTGAAGTTTATGAACGATTCTTTGTTTAGTTTTGGTCTAAGAGTAGATAGGAAAGTAAATGGTTAATATTTTTCTTCTTCTTAAAACAGCAGGACAGAATGTGTTCACTATAATTAGCTATTGTAATTGCTCTAAATTATTACACAGGTTGCCAGGGAAGACCTTATCAACAAATCAAACAATCTGGCTATGCAATGCTCACCAAGCCGAGAGTAGAGTATTTTCTCGCTCTCTGCTCGCGAAGGCAAGTATATGGTTCATGTATCAGCTTTGCTCTAACTGCAACCTCAGTCTAAGTGGATATCCTTAAGGGTGTGCATTTGGTCGATTTTGGGTTAATTAAGCTCGGTTTCCTTGGTTTTTTGGTTTGTAGATTGGAAAACTGATCACTGAATTGGAATAGGTCCTTTTGAATCATTTTAGTTTGTGCCTCTTTTGAGTTTCTAACTGACACATGCAAATTACAAAATTGTTTTGTCTCAAGTGTTTAGAATTTAATTGATACTTTTGCCACTGTATCTTATAGGATTAATATTTAAAAGATTAAACACAGTCTTGATCAATCTTTTTTCTTCTGGAAAACAAATACTCCATATAAGAAAGATGTCATAGTTTCTTTCTAATTTCTTTTAAACTTAGATAAGAAAACAAACATGAAAAATGAGACTAGCCGAAATACCGAAAAAGTCTAACCAAAAGAGCTGAAAATTTTGTTTGGTTAGTTATTTCGGTTAAAACCTTAAAACCGAATGATGCACACCCTTTGATATCAATTCAATTGAAAATTCTGACATCTCTTTCCTTTTTGGTTTCTCTATGTTACTGGTTAAATCCTCTTTGCCTCACCAGAGTGCATCTATCCAGGTACTACTCTCTCTCTCTCTCTCTCTCTCTCTCTTACAGACTTACACACACATACAGGGGACCGTTCAGAGAAGTGCAAGCATGCACCGACAAGAAATCAAATATTTACCCTTGCTCTAATGCATGCAAATAAAAAATTCCATTCTAGAGCCGTGGAAGCCGCCACTAATGCTTGCATTAAGTTAGGTTGTCTACATCACATCCCTTGGGGTGCGGCCCTTCCCCGGACCCTGCTAACGCGGGATGCTTTGTGCACCGGGCTGCCCTTTTTTTTTTTGCTCTAATATTTTTTGATTTTGTTGTCTATCTCCTAAAGTTAGTCAAATGCATGAAACAACTCTCTACTAACCGATAGGACTTAGGAGCATGCATCAGCTCCTAATTTATGTTATTCATTCCTTTTCGATAGAGTATGTGTTTGATCACTGCATTTTCCTCTCTTCACAACTTGTAGACTGTTGTATGCTTCCCATTTTTAGGAGGCGTAATTGAGCTGGGAGTCACCGAGCTTGTAAGTCAGTTTCAATTTGTCTCTTCAGTCGTCCTGATGTTTTGCAAGTTATCACTAATTACTTGTGATAATATTTTGCCTTTTGTAACATGTTTTTTGCAGGTCTTAGAAGATCCCAACCTCATTCAGCAAATAAAAAATTCCATTCTAGAGGTTGATCACTCCGTTATTTCGAAGAGGCCTAACTATGTCTCCAACGATGCAAAAAATGACACGAATGTTATTAGCCAAAAGCTTGATCATAATGTACTTGAAAGTGATGCTTATCCAGTTGAACTAAACAACAGTTCACCTCATGATAGTTCAAATGGTTTTGTTGCCAATCAAGAGACAGAAGATTCATTAATGGTGGCAGGCGTTATTGGGGAAACTGCACAAGCTCAAAGCTGGAAGTTCATGGATGATAATATGAGTAATGGCGCAAATAATTCTTTAAATTCCAGTGACTGCATCTCTCAAAATAATGCAAATTGTGAAAAGTTGTCCCCTCTTTCAAGTGGAGAGAAGGAAACTAAGCCTTGCCCACTAGACAGTCAAGAGCACGATCAGAAGAAACTGCATCTTTTAGATCATCAAGGAGATGATGCTCAATATCAAGCTGTCCTTTCTACCCTCCTAAAGAGCTCTGACCAATTAACTTTGGGACCACATTTTAGAAATATTAACAAACGGTCAAGCTTTGCTGGTTGGAAGAACGATATTCAGATGCCGAGATTAGGAACCGCACAAAAGTTATTGAAGAGGGTACTTCTTGAAGTTCCTAGAATGCATGGTGGTGTTATGCATAAATTGAGCAGAGAAAATCGTAACAAGAACAGCCTTTGGAGACCAGAAGTTGATGACATCGACAGAAGCCGTGTTATTTCAGAGAGAAGGCGAAGAGAAAAGATAAATGAGAGATTTATGCATCTTGCATCAATGTTGCCAACTGTTAGCAAGGTACTGTAAGATAAGATCTACTCAAGTTTAAATAGCTGCTGGTATATGGTGCATTGATCAAGATTTGTGTTTTTCCTTGGTGTTTGCAGGTTGACAAAATATCACTACTTGATGAGACAATAGAATACATGAAAGAACTTGAAAGGAGAGTTCAAGAGCTGGAGGCTAGATCAGCAAGACGATCAAATGATACTGCAGAGCAGACATCTGATAATTGTGGCACTAGTAAATTCAATGACATCAAGGGATCACTACCGAACAAAAGGAAGGCATGTGATATGGATGAAATGGAACCTGAAAGCTGTAATGGATTACTGAAAGGTAGTTCAGCTGATAGTATTGTCATCAATATGATCGATAAGGAAGTCTCGATTAAAATGAGGTGTCTTTGGAGTGAGGGCTTGTTGCTTAAAATTATGGAGACACTGACCGACCTACAAATGGATTGCCATACAGTTCAGTCTTCCAACATTGATGGGATTCTATCCATTGCTATTGAATCCAAGGTTTGTCATGGAAGGGCTTTTTTTAATGTCCAACACCAATTCAAAGAATTTGCACAACTTATGAAATACACTAACTAACAGAGTCTCATGTCTGCTTTTCCAAGCTTAAGATGTTAGGTATTTTGTTTATATTGCAAGTAAAGATGCATACTCATTATTCTTTGATATTTTTCCCTTTGCAGTCAACTGGATCAAAAACAATAGCAGTTGGAACAATTAGAGAAGCACTTCAGAGAGTAGTCTGGAAATCTTGAAGATTAGTCACTCAAGGTTGGTCAATTAAGTCTATCTGGAAAAGAGCTTGACCAGTTATGTCATGAGAGGATAGTTAGAGCTTGTGTATATTATTGTACTTCAAAATGTTTTTTGCATAGATTTGGCAGTCTAGAGGGAAGTAGTCATTTGGAGTAACTTTCTTCTAATGCATCATCCTTTTCTTGATCATCACTTGATTTGTGGTCCTCTGAAAAGTTCATGAAAGTAGAGTTGATGAATCTTGCTATTGATTTCTGTCAGTGAGTGCTTCCTCCCCCCCGCCACAACCAATAAAAAGAACAAAGTTGAAAGGTCACTTCAGGAATGGAAAAAGTTGGTGTTTGCTTTAAGTCATTCAACATTATTGAGACTTAAGATCCAGCAACAAGTAAATTCTTGTTAAATCATTTTACTATTCAGAACATGCTTAAGCTCTCTCATTAATATTTCAGACGAAAGGAGATTTTTATGCAACAAACCCCTCTAGCCGAAGACTAGTGGTAGGTGGTCCTGCAGAGCTTTCCGAAAAGGGACCTTGTTTGTAATCATAACAATGAATCACGGTGAACCATCAATATTAGTGGATCCTCAGTGGTGGTGACCCTTTCACTCTTCCATGGACTAGTACCTGTACAAAATGCTCATTCGGGAAAGTTGCCTCCTAGTACTGGAACCTAGGGGATTGTTCTGAGAAATCCTTTCTTTCTCGTCATAAATGAAGTGCTAGAATGAAACTCACATCAGGAAATACAACAGGGGCCCATTGAGTTTCTTCACACAATGCCAAGTTCATGACTGACAATTGCTCAAAATAATTTAGTGAAAAAGGATCATATTAGATAATACTAGGGCTGTCCAGTGGGCCGGGTCGGCCTGACACGCCCCGGCCCGATCCCCATAAAAATAAATATTTTGTCGGTGTCAGGGTTCGAATTTGGGACGGGTACTGGATTGTCGTGCCCGACCCGCCCCATCCCAACCCCGTCCCGCCTCGCCAGCCCCCTCCCCCATTGCAAAAATAGTCGTTGCAACAACGACCGACCAAATTTTGATTTTGACCGTTGTGCAACGGCTATAACGGCCTTTCCCCCATAAACCCCCGACCCCCTTAATATTTATTTTTAACTCCTAAGTTAATATTATTTACACTTTAACCCTATTTCTCAACTATAAATACCTCATTTTCCTCTTCATTTTTCTCACAAATCTTCCTACCATCTCTCTAATATCTCAATTTATCTCTCTATAATTCTACATTGCCTATTAAATATTAAATTTTTTTTGCTCATTTATATCAAAGTTAAAAAAATTGGGAGTGAAGTTGGCAACTAGTTTGAGGATCATCCATCGAGCAAAGTTTCAATTTTCAACCTCGATTACACGTCGACGTTACGTCGGCGTTTGGTACCTTCGTTCCTTCTTTAAATTATTATTGTTACTTTATTTTAATTATCGCACTAAATTTTATTATTGTTAAATATTTATTTGCATAATTAAAATTGAATGATTAAGAAGTACAATTATGGGTAAGAGTAAGGATGCTTCTTCTAGTAGGGGTAACAAAGGTAAGAGTCCTTCTAGTATTCCTATTCCTAGTCCCGATGATTTCATTGATTTCACTCATATAGATGAAACTGCTTTTTTTAATGATATACCATTAGATGATGAGGCAGATGAACCAAACTTTAATTTAGACTATAATCTAGATGACACACCCACTAGTGCACCTCAACCTCAGGCTCAGACTGAGTCTCAACCTCAAACTGAAATTGAAATGACTCATATTCCCCCTAGTATTAGTCGAGGCCCCACACAACGAAAATTAAAATCAGTTGTATGAGATTTTTTTGATAGGGACCAAGAGAATCAACTAGCTAGAGGTAAAATTTGTAAAAATATTTATAAATTTAAAATCGAAAAAGGTCAAGGCGGGACAGGAGTTTTATTGAGACATGTACAAGGCGAGTCGAGATAAGGTCAATGCCATCTGAGTCGGGATAAGGTTCGCATAGTGTCCCAAATTAAGTACAGGGTCAAATTAACCCGACGACGGGGGAATTTTTAGTCCTAAATATGATAGAAACAAAGATAGGAAAAATATGGCAAAATTTCCACCATTTATATTGGTGTTGTATTAAATTCGACTATTAAAGTAGACGGTTGTAAAACACTTGTAGAAACAATTTATGATTGTATAAAAGTACTTCCAACAGACCCAATTGAAGAACCAACTCACAAACCAACTAAAGAAGAAGTTACGTATAGCATACACACTGAATGCAAACAAGTATATATATATTACCAATAACAAAGTGCAAATAATCAACCGTCTTCTGTACCATTTTCTACTACTTCGCTGCAACCTCATAAAACATGTTATTTCTGCTGCTAGTACTCAAGACCTTAGAAATAAAATGTTTAGTGGTTCAACTTCTTCACAAGTTAGTGAATTTGATGTTTATGTTTTGCAAGGTGTTGTACCGTACGCATTAATTGTCAATGATGAAGGACACGAAGACTTGCTGAAACACTGGAGTCAGAATGAGAAGACATTATCAACACTAGCAGATGGCCTAGATGTGTTGAACATTTAAGTGTCATCAACAGCGTCTGAAAGCGCTGGAAGATTTCAAATAGGAGAACACATACATTCATTGACGGGAGACACATTGGAGATTGCAGTTCTTTTTCAGAGATTGGATTCGAGCGGAGCGTAGAATGTGCGGTCAACCGGAGATAAACGAAGAAGAAGACTACAACTACAACGAAATCTTGTCCGAGGGAACAGGAAGCGACGTCGAACAATTTGATCAACAATTCCAATTCCAACCGAAGATCCTCAAGACATTGTGAGGAAATTCGAAAAAGTACGGTTAACTATGTAATTTTTTTAATTGCAATTTTACTATGTGATTTGCAACTTTTGAACAACACCACAAAGTTGCAATTTTGAAATTGTATTACAAAAAAATCATATTTCTATTAAATAATATAAGAGGCACAAAAACAGCCTTGAGATGTTTTTATTACACTATTTTGTTCAATTATTGAAATGTTTATATATATTATTTTTTAAAATTAAGTGGCAAAAAAAAAAAATCCGACCCCGACCCGTCCCGTTCCGTCCCCCCAAATCCTGGTCCCCCTTCCGGTGAGATGTGGGACGGGACCTCTTCCCGTCCAGTCAATCCCGGCCCGATAGGCCCGCTGGAGCCCGCTGGAGCCCGCGTCCCGACCCTCCCCGTCCCACCGGGATTGGTCCTAGCCCACTGGCAACCCCTAGATTATACTAATTAATATTAGCAGTAAGATAAAGTTGGTAAACTTTCTAATGACCTGAAAAGTGAAGAGGGCCTCACATACTCCTTTTTCTTATAAATCTGAGAAAGAACCCAAGTGGAGAAGTAGCAGGACCACAAAACTACTTTTATTATGTAAATAAAACCCCACAAAATTAAAGAGAGGGAAAAGGGATGGCTACAGCTTTTCCAGTAAAGGTTGGATTTGTTAAAAGAGGAAACAATAACAAATAGATATGGCTCCAGGAAAAGAAGAATAGTATCCCAAGAACATATGTTGCAGCTTTCCTATACCAACTCAGCTAATCAGCACAATTCTTTCTTCAATAGCGGTGGGGTTCGGGCTAGTTTGAGCACACCTCAACTATTCAACGGGCACCTGCTACCTTCCACGAGCATAACTATTAGCATAACAACAGTTATACATAGCTTGACAAAACCTGATTCTGTTGTAACATAGTTTTCTCACCTCTTCCTTTATCACCAACGAGTAGATAGTAACCAAACTATTTCACAACGTTCTTAACCCAACATAGGTACTGCTTAAATTAGCTAATAATCGAACCCTTGGGACATTCTTCAACTCGAGGATGTGATGAGGTCAATGAAGAAATAATTGAATTTCAACAGATGCATAATTTTGAAATGTAAATGATTCTTCTTTTGTCTTGGTATATTAGTAATAAAGAATCAAAATTTTGGAACATAAATGAACTTTTTGTTTTGGTTTGCAATAGTGTGAACCTTTTAACTTGATTCGTAGTAATATTTAACACATTTAACTGTAAAACAATGTTGAATGCTTAAAATGCAAGGTGTCTAACATTGTAGTTCGAAAAAGTTAACCTCCTAAATTGTCTTTCTCAGAAAAGAAAAGAAAGTTTGTGGATAATGCTTTGACCATTTCAGAAAAGAGGCACAAAAAATGTGGCGTGATTTTTATACCTTTATTGATCAAAGGTAGCAGGTATCTAGTAGAATAATCGAGATGCATGTAAGTTGATCGGACACCAACATTATTAAAAAAAAAAGGCACGACCAAGATTTGAGTAAAATTTGGCACCAATATATCCATGAAGTATAAACCGTTGAGAGCACTTTCTCGTTGAAATGAACCAGTTCTCCCACACAACAAAAGGATCTAACCTTTTTTCATGGACTTTTCCCCCTTCTGTTTTGCGCCCTCACCATCCCCCCCCCCCCCCCCCCCCCCCCACAAAGAAAAAACCAAAAGAATTCTACTTTAGTCACCAAATATAGCATTCTTTATAATAGCTCATTCCCACTCGATTGTTGATGGAGGCTTTGATGTAATATCAAGAAGAACTCGATTTACACCACGAACGCTGTTGCAAATCTTTCTTGATACGTTGTCAAGGAACTTGAAATCAAAGTAGTACCTATGAAGAAATTACAATTTCAAATCAATACACAGATTTAGCACCCAGCATATAATTATAACAGCACAAAGAGTGGAGTATTCTTTTGATTCTTTCACAAGAGAAGTTCCAAGATACATTACAAAGATTTTTACTACTTAACAACTATTTCAGATATCATGTTATGGGATTATTTGGACTACAAGTAGTATTCAATCGATTGGTCCGAGGTTATTGACCAAAAAGAATTTGTCTGAGCCACACCATTTCTTTTTGTTAAAGTCACCCATATTTTTTAACCTTCTCCTGAAGTGTGAGGCAAATGGTACTACTAAAGGCGAACAACCGGCATTGCAAGCAAACAGAAAACACAAGAGTTGCATAAACACATAGCATACATCCTTGATATCTATTAAAGTGCAAGACAAAACAGCAATAACATTTAGGTCAACGATGTCCAATTGTAGAACTTGTACTTATAATTGAACGTGGAAAACATGAGCACAGAAAAATGGGTAGTAACTACAGCAATATAAAGAAAAGCAGAAATATTTGTAACGAATAAGTACCAGTCTGCGGTCATTCCATCTTGACTTGTGACTGCTCTAAGTGCAACAGCATGGGAATGTGTTCTTTGGTCTCCTTGTACTCCAACAGTTTTCACTGGTAAGAAGACGGCAAAAGCTTGCCAAATTTCATCATAGATTCCAGCATCTTTGATTGATTGAATGAAGATCTCATCAACCTAAACAAAAGAAGTCTTCAGAGGACAAGGAACCACAACAGAAAGGATAAAGAAATTACTACTAATACTGGAGAACTCCTAATACCTGACGAAGAATATCCAAGGAATTCCCTGCTGTGACATCTCCTGGAATTCGGACTGCGAGTCCTGGCCCAGGAAATGGATGGCGCTTGAGAAAAGCCACAGGTATATTCATAATCTTTCCCAATGCGCGAACCTGCGAGATAAGTGGAGTGTAATAGTTCAATGTATAATCAGTCTGGAATGAAAGGGAATATGATGTGGAGATGCATGCAAAAGTTGTAGAAGACAAAATGAAACCTCATCCTTGAATAGAAGTTTCAGTGGCTCGATGAGCTTCAACTTCATGTCCTTCGGAAGCCCTCCAACGTTATGATGACTCTTGATAGTATGAGAATGTGTTCTTCCACTTCCAGGTGGGGGACAAGACTCTATTACATCAGGATACAAGGTTCCTTGGACTAGGTAAGTAGGTTTCTTTCCCACTTTTTTCTCCAAATCATGGGCGAAAATATCAAATATGTTGATGAACTCCTTCCCAATTATTTTCCTTTTCATTTCAGGTTCTGTAACACCTTTTAGTTTGCTGAGAAATTCTTCTGTGGCATCAATACAGGTAACAGGCAAATGGAGGTCACTCTCAAAGGTTGCCATCACCCTTTCTTGCTCCTTATACCTAAAAAATTGATGCAAAAACTCATGTCAACGCTGTCAAGGATACGAAGCAAGTGCTAATGGATTAACCGATTAACGGAAAACTCCAACTTTTGCAGTTTTTATTTTATTTTTGAATTAGTTTGTGGTACTACTATTTGATGGGATAATTGGCAGCTTATAGAGAAGTGGCAAGACTAGAGACTTGCCTTAAAAGGCCATTATCGACAAAAACACAGTGAAGCCTGTCTCCAATAGCCTTGTGTACCACAGTAGCTGCAACTGTGGAATCAACACCACCAGATAAAGCACAAATCACATGATCTTCAGGTCCTACCATGGCTTTAATAACTTTTATTTCTTCCTCCAGAACATATTCCATGTTCCAACCTGCTGTAACCCCACAAATATCAAATAGGAAGTGGCGTAATGTATCCATCCCTTCAATCGAGTGCGTCACCTGTACAGCATTCACGTGATCAGTGAGGATGAAATATTTGCTATCACATATTCACAGATTCAAAAACCAGAAGAAGCATAACAAGCAGAGAGGGATATAAAGTCTAGTAGCCAAATTAAGCATATTAAAGGTGAAACACATGTTGTATGTACCATCAAGAAGCAGTCAGAAGTTATGATAAAAAGAAATAATGGGGATATGTTTAATCACTGTATAGAGACGCAAGAGGACAATGGCTACAAAGAGACCATAAAAATTCCATTTAGACATCAATTTGAAACCAAAGGCCCATTTAAAGGACAAGTAACAGCAAGCCCAATAATTTTCCCAGTCGCAATTTTACCCCGCAACAATTAGCTCCTAGTCGTTGTTGCCAATTTGAATTAGCAAAAACAAAGTGAACTCTTCAATCTGTAAGAAACACTCAGCCAGCCCTCTTACAGAAGGAAGACAAATATTATCTGACACATTTATATTAGGCTAGATTAATTATCCGTTTTAATGAGTTAGAAGGGACCTTTACATGCTATATTGAATTCATCAAAGACCCAAATAAAAGAGAAGTACATAACAAATAATCCAGGCAAATAATAACAAGAGGACCAAGTGAAGAGTGTTAAAGCTTCAAGATGACCTAAGTACCAAGCAATTTAATTCGATTCAACACAAAGGTGTGTTTGGTATGGTAGAAAATATTTCTGCAAAAATGTTTCCCCGAAACATTTGAAAATGTTTACTCAAAGGAGAATATTTTCCACCGTATGGGGAAAATTGCTTCCGCGGCCTTACAAATATTACATTCCTACTCCAGATTACTTGTTTCAACAAAAACTTAGACATTGTTGCCAACCTTTAGTACTCAAAATATCATCAATATGCTATCTTTATATTATATCTGTATACTCAAGCATCCATTTTACAATTCATACTCCATACTGTTTCACTTTCAACTATAATTAAGATATTATTGCTAACCTTAGTACTCAAAGTATCATCAAAATACTATCTTTATATTCTATCTGTATACTCAAGCATCCATACAACTACCTACTTCTATATCCAACCAAACACCCAATAATAATTCAAATAATTTTTATAAAGATAGTTTCTTTTCCCAAAAGAAATCATATTCCTCCATAACAATAGCACCCAAGGCACAAACATTTGAAAACATTTTCTCAAAGCAAAATATTTTCCACAGCATCGCAAATATCCCAATCAGTACTCCATATTACTTGTTTCAACTAAAACTTAGACATTGTTGTCAACCATTAGTACTCAAAATATCATCAAAACACCATCTTTATAATCTATCCCTATACTTTATCATCCATTTTATAATTTTACAGCTAACTACTTTTATATCCAATCAAACACCGAAAAATGCTTCAACTAATTCTGCAAAGATAACTTTTTCTCCAAAAATATCATATTTTTTTACCTCAGGATGATACTGCAGGCCATAAAACCGCCTCTCCCGATTCTCAATAGCAGCAACAGCACCCTGACTACTCCTAGCGACAACCTCAAACCCTTCCGGCAACTTCACAGCCTCATCACCATGACTCATCCAAACAACCTGTTTATCCCCAATTTCTTTATTCCCAAACAACCCTTCATTCTTTTTCACCTCAATATCCATTCTCCCATACTCATGTTTCTCACCAATATTAACAACCCCACCAAGTTTCTGAACAAGCAATTGCAACCCATAACAAATACCCAACACAACAATCTTTTCTTTCTCAACATACTCAATAAACCCAGATGGGAAACAAGGTGCCCCGTCAGCATGGACACAGTGGGGTCCACCTGAGAGGATAATGACACGTGGATTGTGTTCAGTTATGGAGTTTAATGAAGATGTGCCGTTGATACAAAGTGAGAAAATCGATAGGCTTCGGATACGACGAGTGATGAGGTGCGTGTATTGAGAACCGTAATCTAGGATTAGTACGAGGTTTGGTTTGTTGGATTGTGTTTGAGGTTCCATTGTCGGAAAAAGAAGGATAGAGAGAAAATGGGGGCTAGGGTTTATGGACAGGGTTTTGGGATGGCGGGAAGATGATATTTTATGTGGACCAATTTAAAAGTTTATATTTTTCAATCATAATTTTAATAACTTATGCGTCGCTCAGCATAACTTGCTTATACTAGATTGGCTATGAAATATATTGTGCCTTCCCTCACATAAATTGTGTAACATTTCACAAGTTATGATTCGCTCGGCATAAATTCAATTTTCTATGTGTGTGTTGCTGTGAAATTTTCTATTTCCTTCGCCGCATAAATTGTATAATATTTATTGAGCTTTTTATATTTTGAAATTAAACTTCTATCCTTCTCGACACAAGTTATCTAGTATGTGGGTATATGTGTTGCTATGAAATATATTATGCATTTGTTGACATAAATTGATTATAAGTATTAGTAACTTATGACGTTAAAGGCATAAAATAAAAGACATAAGTAAGTTATGTCTTTTATGATATAACTTGTGGGTTATTATGATACGAACATATAATTTTGCAGGGGAGTTTTTAGCCAAAATTGTTCCTTATCTACAAGACTAGATCTATTTTGATTCTTTAAATATAGCTTTGAGAATTTTTAGTTCCTTAAGTTTATTAAAATTGAGCAACTTAGGTCCAACTAACATAATAGACTTACAAATTAACATTTACTATAAAAAAACATGGCAAGATAAAAAAACCTAATTTTAAACCGACTGATCCCATTTTTTAAAGAAAAAATAACTGATTGAGTTTAATCATTCTATTGTGCCAAAAACTGAAAAAACTAACATAATAGACTTACAAATTAACATTTACTATAAAAAAACATGGCAAGATAAAAAAACCTAATTTTAAACCGACTGATCCCATTTTTTAAAGAAAAAATAACTGATTGAGTTTAATCATTCTATTGTGCCAAAAACTGAAAAAATGAAATACATCCTGACGAATTCAATAAATATATCAATTTATCTTTCCATTTTTGTGAAAGGGAGATATAGAACATAATTTCATTTCCAATGGGAGATTTTTTTTTGGAGGGCTTGTGTAAGATTTTTTCTATCGATTAGCTCGAGAAGGGGCAATTGACATCCTCCCTTCATTCTTCTATTCAAATGGGAGAAAATAAAAATAAGAAGAATTATTTAAGGTAGTCACTTTTTTTTTTTGGTGTACCGCTTTACGAGCAGAGCGAATAAATAATTTTTTCTCCGAATATCATAAATATCCTTCGATCCTTATATTCTCATCTTCCTATTTATAAGCCACACCTTACGAATAACTGAACTCAATCGGTTTATTTAAAAAACATTATCGGAGTTTTGATTAAAAAAACGATTGAGTTCATTCGGTTTCTCAAAAGATTTTATAATTTTGAATAAGTTTGACCGAGCTCGGTCAGTTTTAATAAAAAATATTTTCGCGAAATATATAAACGATCGAGCTTAGTCCATTTTTATTTGCCTGATTTTTGCTCAAAAATTGAATTGAGCTTGGTCGATTTTATCAAGGAAATAGATTTTTAAAAATCATCGTCAAACCAATCAAATCGATCGTTTTTTCTGTCGATCGGTTTTTCGATCGATTTTTGTCTTGTTTTTAATAATATTTTTTGGTAATCACCTTTAATTTTTAAAGTTCATTATATTAATTTCATCAAAGCTGTTTCACTTTAGCAAATTTAAGAGAATAAAAATACATAAAATTATATTTAAATGACCAAAATAAACCTACTCCCTATGAATAAGAGATCATTTTGATTAAAAACTCTTTTGGGGCCAACAGCCAACTGAATCCCCATTTCTTGGCTTGTATTAGGATGGCATATGTTTATCTCTAATGAGAGGGTCTCGAGTAGTTGCTCGCAAGCTCGGATGAAAGTGTAAGATGATATTAATCTCCCTTGAGGAGTCTTTCATTAATATCAAGGTATATATAGAGTACAATATTAATCACTTATACAATAGGAATCCTAAGCCTATACAAAAGAGGAATCCTAAGCCTATACAAAAGAGGAATCCTAAGCCTATACAAAAGAGGAATCCTAGTCTTACCATAATTATATTTACACAATATATGAAAATATTCTAATTATGGGTAGGGAATATATTTACACGTTTACACACCCCCTCAGTCGGAGCGGGAGGAGGCCGGACGCTGAGACTGGCTCGGAAGTCAAGAAATAACTGTCTGGGAAATCCTTTGGTAAATATGTCTGCATACTGATAGGATGATGGAACATGTAACACTCGGACATGGCCTAACGCAACTTTCTCACGAACGAAGTGTAGGTTTATCTCAATATGCTTGGTTCGCTGATGTTGAACCGGATTATGAGAAAGATAGATGGCGAGATGTTATCACAATACACAATAGATGCCTCGACGCAAAGGACACCGAAGTTCTAACATGAAATTTCGAGCCAACAAATCTCGGCTACTACATTTGCAACGCCTCTCGTACTCACCTCGGACTTTGAACGAGATAGGGTAGCTGTCGCTTGCGCGACCAAGAAATCGATTATCCCCTAAGAAAACACAAAAGCCGGAGGTGGAGCGTCGCGTGTCCGGACACCCCGCCCAATCTGCATCCGTATATGAAAGCAACTTGTCCGGTGCGAGGGGTATAGGTGCAAACCATAATCAAGAGTGACCTTAATGTATCGAATGATACGCTTAAGAGCAATGAAAATGAGACTCCCAGGGGGCATGCATGAATAAGCACACCCGCCGAACAAAGATAAGCTATGTCCGGCCCGGTGAATGTGAGATACCGAAGTGCACTGCAAGGCTCCTATACGAGTAGGATCGAGACCGGAGCACCATCCATAGCACCGAGCTTAGATTTGGAATCAACCGGAGTAGGCACCTCTTTGCGCTTCGCCATCTTAGCCCCGTACACAATTTCTTCTGCATACTTACTCGACACAAGAACATATGATTGCGGACACGTCACCGATATCCCCAAAAAGTAACTCAGCTTTCCCAAATCAGTCATTGCAAATTCGGACTTGAGCAAGGCAATAATCTCATTTTTTAATCCGTCGGAGGAGGCAGTAAGAACAATATCATCCACGTAAAGCAATAAGTAAGCCGTGCTACTACCTCGATGAAAAATGAAAAGTGATGTATCACTCTTGCTGCATACAAACCCAATCTTCAAGATATACCTGGCAAAGCGATCATACCACGCACGGGGGGCCTGCTTCAGGCCATATAGTGACTTACGGAGACGGCACACATAGTGAGGAACTGGGATGGATGGGTGAACCCCGGTGGGCGATGCATGTAGACCGTCTCTCTCAGATCCCCATGTAAGAATGCATTATTCACATCAAGCTGATGGATCGGCCAATGTTTGCCCATGGCTATGCTCAAAACTGTGCGGATGGTAGCCGGTTTGACAATCGGGTGAAGGTCTCACCACAATCAATGCCCTCCTGCTGATTTGTGCCATTAGCCACAAGACGGGCCTTATACCTCTCAAGATCCCCATTGTCTCCGAACTTGTGACGAAATAGCCACATACAACGAAATGACATTCACCCCCTCGGTCTAGGTACTAGATCCCACGTGTGTTTGTTTAGTTAAAGCATTGAATTCCTCATACATAGCCGCATTCCAATTAGGGTCTTGTTTGGCCAATTTTGGGTTCTTTGGAAGTGGAGAGATGGTTTGGGCGGACAAGTTGAAATGGACTTTGGGTTTGAAGATTCCATGCTTTGAACGAGTTTCCATTGGATGGGTAGGGACGGTGGGTGGCGAGTGGTGTCCGAGACGGGGGTAAAGTCGGATAAGGAGAGGGTGGGGGCGAAGCCGTCGGAGGTGTCGCGGCTCCTGGATCGAGAGTCGCGGTGCTAGAAGGTTGACAAGCTTCTCTGAAGTTTGGGCGCCGCGGCTCTGACGACGGAACAGAGGATGTGAGTTGTTCGATTATGAGGGGAGAGATGGCAGACTCATCAAGAAATGAGTAGTCCTGTTTTTGGAATTTTGGAAGATTCGAAAACGGGAATGTGGTCTCGTCGAATGTGACGTGACGAGATATGTGGATCTGACGAGTCGACAAGTCATAGCATAGATAGCCCCTATGGTTCGGCGAGAATCCTAGAAAGACACATGGAGTGGACCTAGGAGCGAGCTTGTGAGGGGCGGTGGAGCTAAGGTTGGGATAGCACAGATAACCAAAAATTCGTAGATGATCATAAGAGGGGATTCTATGGTAGAGGATTTCGGTAGGGGTCATATTGTGAAGAGTGCTAGTAGGGAGAATATTTAGAGTGTATTATGACATTTTAGCAGCATAGACTCATATTGTTAATGGTGCGGATGATTCTTTCAGCTTTACCGTTTTGTGGTGAGGTGTGAGGGCAGGAGAAGCGAAAGACCATGCCATTATTGGTACAAAAATGGTGAAACATAGAGTTATTGAATTCACGACCATTATCGCACTGAAATGATTTTATGCCTTTTCCAAATTATGTTTGAATGAACTTGCGAAACTCAAGAAATTTGACAAACACTTCCGATTTAAATTTAAGAGGGTATAACCAAATGTAGTGTGAAAAATCATCAAGCAACACAAGATAGTATTTATGACCGAGAGAACTAGTGATAAGAGATGTCCATAAATCGGCATGTATAATATCAAAAGGAGCAAATGTAACACTAGTAGATGATTTGAACGGAAGACGAATATGTTTGCCTAAAGAGCAAGAAACACAATTTTGGGCAAGTTTCCCATTACAAGCAATGAAATTGTTGCCTCTAAGAAAATTAAAAATCGGGACTCCCGGATGACCAAGCCTATTATGTCGTTGAAGAAGAAACAACCGCTAGAGTGACGGGAGAGCAAGATCGCGGCAAATGGAGGTGAAAGTGAATGGATAGAGATCCCCCGTGCTATTGCATCTAGTAAGAGGTGTCCCCGTATGAAGATCTTTTACGGTAAAACCAAAAGGGTCAAAATCCACGAGAGACGAAATTATTACGAGTAAATTGGCGGACAAATATGAGGTTCTTAATCATGTGTGGGGCATATAGGGTGTTTTTGAGGGAGAAGGGTGGATGAGGAGGTTGTGTGTATGAGGTACCATAACCCTTAACCGGAATGCGTTGTCCACTACCAACCGTAACATATTGAGGATGCTTTACATGAAACAGCTTTAGGAATAGTACTGCAGACCGGGTGACGTGAGATGTGGCGCTGAATCCATGTACCAAGTATTGTCGGTCGTTGCATAGAGAGGGTCTTTGAACGCCCGACCCAACTCGGTGAGTGTCATGCCGGAGGAGGGGCTGCGGGACCCGACCTTGCATGAAGTGGGCCTATTGTGGGGGGTGGAGCGGGGCCTAGCAAACCGGGGTAAGAATATGGATTGTATGGTCGCTGGCACGGTACCGGAATGGACTTGGCGTCGCGGCTCGAATCGGGGCACCGCGGCGCGCGTAGACGAACCGCTGAGCGAGCCGCAGCCCCGCTTATTCTCGCGATCTCTGTTCTTGTTGTTCTTGTTGGTTCTGTTGACCGCGACCCTTGCCACGACCACGACCCTCCTCTACCGCCGCGGCCTTTTCCACCCTTGTCGTGCGGCCACCGCCGCTGTTGGGAGTTGTCCGGTGGCGTCGATTTTGAGGTTGCGTGTCGACAGCTAACACCTGCTGGGCGTGCTCATCCTGCTTAGCACGACGGGTTTCTTCGAGCAACAATTGTGAGCGAGCTTTGTTAAAACTCGGTAGCGGATCTGCCTGTTGAATAATGGTGGACAAAGTATCATATTCGCCCTTAGTAAGGCCGTAAATCATTTGTAGCACCATTTTATCGTCGATGACAGGCGTGCCGATGTTGGAGAGTTGATCCGCTAGAAGTTTAAGCTGCTTGCAGTACTCAGAGACATTGGAGAAGTTTTCAAGACGTGTTTTGTTGAACTGTTCTTCCAAATACACGGCACGAGTGTGCTTGTTGTCCTAAAAAATTTCCTCCAAACGATTCTACAAGTCAAGGGCTGTGGAGTCAGATTTCATGATAGTAAGGAGCAAATCCTGAGAGATACTACCATATATCCATTGTTTGACGCCGGCGTCGAGACGGTGCCAGATAGAATCATCAACCTCCGTAGGGCGCGGAATAGTGTCATCAATATGGTCAAGCATGTTATAAAGACATGCATGATTGCGAAAAAGTTCAACCCAGGGAGAATACGGTTGTTTTCTTGATCAAGAATAATGGGAATATGGTTCTTGATGTTGGAAACAAGATGAGGGGCGGGATAAAACGGGGGTGATGACTTTGTGGTGGGATTTGTGGAGGTAGAGGCGTCAGAAAGTGTGGAAGAATCAGGGATAGCCATTTAGAGAAGAGAAGAAAGGAAGAACAAAACCCGAAAAACAAGAAGAAAATCCGGGAGGGCCGCGGCGTAGGAGAGAGCGGCCGGCGACTTTGTGGAAGAGAAAGGTTTTTAGGGTTTTGTTTATTTGGCTCTTGATACCATGTAAGATGATATTAATCTCCCTTGAGGAGTCTTTCATTAATATCAAGGTATATATAGAGTACAATATTCATCCCTTATACAATAGGAATCCTAAGCCTATACAAAAGAGGAATCCTAAGCATAAACAAAAGAGGAATCCTAGTCTTACCATAATTATATTTACACAATATATGAAAATATTCTAATTATGGGTAGGGAATATATTTACACGTTTACAGAAAGAAATCAAAAGTTGATTCAGTATAATTTGATTATTGAATATTTAAAATAATAATAATCTATTATATTTATATTATCACCTTTTCTTATGTTCATATATTGTTTTTTTATTTGAGTGCAACTCTATATTAGTCGATCTAGTATATTTTGAATATTTGATATTTTTTTGTTGACAAAAAATTCGTAGCTGCTGTCATTCGAATGTGCACAAGATAAACCCCGCTTACTATAAGAATAATGAATGTTAAAAGCGCAAAAAAAATCTATATCTCTTAATTAATTTACCCTTTTTATTGTTTAGTTCGTTCGCATCGGTCATAAATTTGAATAAAGAAAGAAAATTGTGAAAGATTATCAGTCAATTAAGAATAGCCCAACTAGAAGAGTTTTACATATTGAAGGATTTGTTTACATCAGAGACAATTCTAATTAATTCGGGATTTAGGAGTTGTTGATTAATTACTATATATACTCCTTTTGTACAAAACAACCAACGTTTTAATTTTTATTAAATAGAGATCTTGGCAATGCTTGCAAAATCAAATCAATGTAAGATTTTTTTACTTTCTGTCCTTTAATAGATCTCTATTTTGGGACATACATTTATGACCAAGGTCTATGGAAAACACAATCATGTATTATGGACCAAAGTAATAAAAAATTGGATACGCTATAAAGGTACATAAAGACATTATCACCCCCCCCCCCTCTCTCCCACCCACCAAGGTCTGTGGAAAACATAATTATTTTCAACACAATACAATAATTTTAGAGTCGGGATTCAACATAAATTGACTAGTTTTACTCAAATCATTCAACCATTAAAATAATTCACATCCTTCATCCACACTTGAGATTGACGATGTACTTCTCAACGGAGTTTGAAGTTTATATAACAATTTCATTTTTAACATTTGCTTCTAGCTTTATTTGTGTAACCTTTTATTTTCCTCCTGATAATATTATTTTTATTCTTTTAAAAGAATTGTAGCCAAATAAGGTTTGGAAAATCTTTTTCAATTGCCAACTTGCATGTGAAAAAGCTGTCAATTTCCAAATTGTCAACTTGCATGTGAATAGAGGTTATCAATGAATAAAGGCAACCAATTTAAGGCCTTTTATGAAGATATTGACTTGTAGACAACCTACTCCAAAAGTAAAGGTATCTATCTATTTCTCCATCATGAAAAAGAATCACCTAAGTATTTATATTAAGCTAATGCGATTTTCAGTTTATGATAAAGACAGTAAAAGAATTTATTGAAAAATCTGTCTATTCAAAAAGATTTTTATTTTACTGTCCAAATATCTATTAAGCATTTCCAAAAGAGGCGCAATACGTTCAGTAGAACCCAATAGCTTTAGTCCATACCCTATATTTGTGTTTAAAAATCCACAAAATATGTATAATAATTTATCAAAAATCCAGTAAGCTGCCTTGCTAGAATTCATAATCCATATGACAGTGAAAGAATACAATAAAATGAATTTTTGAAACAAACACAAATAAAGGAGAAAAGGCATGTGTTTTTTCCCCTTTCAACTCCTGCAGGTATTGAAAATCTTGAACTCATTCATAAAAAACTAACTTTTGTACCTAAAAAAACATTGTTAATTGGTACCTCCATTCTCTAATATGTTCTTGCTTTTGATCCTAAGACAAAGGTATTTAACTACATCAACTATAATCACCATTACAACATTTTCATAAGAACTCTATATGAAATTTAAGAGAAATTGTATGTTCAGGTATAAATAAACAAGAATATACTAGCTAAGGTGTATAAATGCTCAGTACAAACAAAAGGAAAAGAAGGCAAGGAATGTTCAAGAAAGAAGCAAAATCTATAGCCTGTTTGGCCAAGTTTTGGGGAGATAAAAGTGCTTATTTTAGAGAGTTAGAGGTGCTTTGTTAAGCTTTTAGGCCAAACATTAGTGCTTTTGAGAGCAAACGCTATTTTTTCAGAAGCTGAAAAAAAAATAGTTATTCCTCAAAAGCACAAAAACAAACTGTTACTCTAAAAAAAAAGTACTTTTTTCAAAAAGCATTATTCCAAATAAGCAGATTTTGGAAGTTTGGCCAAACAAGCTATAAGCTACACAAGAAAGAGGTATGAAGTTGGAGAACAATATCCAGAATTGATTCTTCAAGAACATCATCTGTGATGTGAGTCACAATATCTTCAGCATCGTTTCGGATATCGAGCCATGAACAAGATTTTGCCAAATCATTCTCAACATGGTCATTCAATGTAGATTGTTCCATCACTGGAATAAGGTGTTGTCTCACTTCTTTAATTACCTTTTCTACTAGATGTTTTTCCAGTGGAAAGGACCAAATCTTGGGTTGAACGAACGATAGCCACAGAGGAAATTTGAAGTGAAAATCATATGCTTCTATTAGAACTTCATTTGTGTAGTCCATCAAGAGTTTAGGCTCAGAATGGCATTGCAATGCTAATGTCTCCAGCTCATCAGATAACGTTGCATTGAGCATTTGTTCTGAAAGATGCCTATTTACCCAAAGTTCTTCCCAATTCAAGTGAAGAGTGTGCAAACTTGACTGAATATAAGTACCAAGGGCATCAGGTTCAGCGTGATTCAGTATGGGGTTTTCAGGGAATTCCTTGTTCAAACATCTGTCAAAGTTGATACGACGCGGTTGTAGTACAGTGTCAGCTGCAAATGATCATAGTTTTGTGACTTTGTTGTTATAGTGGATAAAGTTTAGTGACTATACATGAAATTAACTGGAAGACTTTGTGTTACTTACATGGTTGATTTCTTGAAGGGCTTGTTGGATCATCAGTGAAAACCGGTTCCAGGACTGACACTGGACTTGGGTGATCTCCTCTTAATTTGTAAATGCTATATGGACTCGACGACGAGACATCTGTTGAAGAACCAGGAGACCAAACTTCTGAAGGTGAAGCCTAAAGAGGATGGGGAAACAAGATTAAGGCTTCTATAGTTAGACTAAGTGAAAAGGTAGAAGTAAATAGATAACAAGAAATACACTTACCACCATTAAGCTATTAAGATGCTGGCAATCCTTGTGTCTTTGAGGACTTTGAAAACCAGTAACGGCTGTCTGTGGGGGCAATTCTTCTATACTTGTATCTGCAAGAAGTGAATGTTAAAATTTTAAATACTAAAGGACAATGTTCATAAGAAGACCAAAGAATTCTCCATAAATGGAAAAGAAACCTACCATTGTGCCTCATTTGTTCAGGATTACTTTTACGATCCTGTTTTGAACTATAGTTGAACAGACGATCATGCTCGGGTGAGGAAAGAATCCTTTCCAATGTTCTTGAGGGTTGTCTGCTCATCACAGCTTCACCTGTAGTATTGACATAGTTTAATCTTTGAGAAAGATGTCTCTTTGCCTCCATAGATATATCCAGTTCCCTTTTCTTGGTGTAGCTTATGGCAGGCACATCCAAAATTTTACGCACTTTTTCAGTCAGGAAGGTGACTTTAGGTGCCTCATTCTTGGTGGTGGACTCGGTGAATGAGTTAACGGATCCCCCAATCGAAAGGCATGAACTGCCCCCTTCATTACCAACTTCTAAGTTCTGACTATTGCTGATGCTATGAAGCTTATGTAAAGTACTTCCTACGGAAATCAAATGCTTCTCTCTCCATTTTTCTCCCACTGCATATTTCAGTTTCCTCTTAATATCTTTGAGAGAAAAGTTCTTGTGCTTGACATTTTCCCCTTTACTACTTGTGCTATGAAGAGACTGCATAGACGAGCAACGACAAGAAACATTTTCAGAACATCGAACAGTTCTAGGAATCGGCTTCAAAACAACTATTTTATTTGAAGGCCGGTAGCTGGAACTTTCTTCGGATGCAGATACATGATGTTTCTGTTCACTCATGAAGCACTTGATTGAATCTCTTGCCATTTGCACGTTTTGCATGTTTCGGATTTGCTTTGCTAATAGTGAATTCGGATCTTGTAGGAGTTTCAGAAACAAATCTCCATTTGAATTTAACATCTCTAATGCATTGGAGAACTGTTCACGCTCATAGCTCGCACTACCTTTACTGATATACTTCCTGTCTATGAACATCTGATCGATAAATGCTTTGGCACTCGTCTGAAGTACTTGTAAACTAATCTCATCAAGCTGATCATTCTTAAAGGCACTCCTCTGTGAATCTCCATTTTCTTGATGAATCTGACTGCAAATAGCTTCTAATATGGATGCCAATTTTAACTTATTGATAGATATTTCTGCTGAGCCTGAAGCCTGCTGAAAATCCCCCGTCTCAGTATCCTTCCAATCGTATAAAGGTGACTGATTCTTACAGGTCTTCTTTGATGATGGCTTGTATTTACTTATCATATGATCAAATAGTCCATAATCTACTTCTTTACATTGCTCATTTCTAGCTATGATTTGAGTGTTCTTTTGCATGTCACCACATGTACGAACTCCTAAAGCTTCCACTTCAGCTCCATCCTGAGACAAACAACTCTGAAGTCATTACTCTTTACTCAAAAGTACATCTTTTCTGAATATATGATAATGTACTTCTCAGAATTTGCGGTGTAAAACTATGGAGATGTCAACTAGAATAATTCCTACAAGGAGTGACAGAGTCAGAATTTTAACAAAGGAATTCAAAAAGGTTGAGAATGTCACAGCTTCACACTATTTGCATAGTCTACCTTTCCGAGAAATGGGATCCAATCGAAACCCCTTTATTACATGTAGCTACTTGTCTTATGACTACATTGCTATACGAACTTTAGATGCACAAAACAAAAATTATCCTCCAAAGTTACATTCTTTTTCTTGACCCTGTGATAGCAAGAACCTTAATAATAGAACTGGCTAAGTTTTAGTACCGCGTGTGTTGTGACAATTAAACAAATGGTGTACTAAAGTCAATTCTCTAAATACTGTCAAAAAGAAACTTGACACAAGAGCTGAGTCTAGACTCTAGAAAGTAACTTATTTTTGCTAGAAACTTACCTTAAAGCCATATAATTGGTCATTGAAGTAAGTTAAAGCATCCAGCTTTCTTGGACTTTTGCCTGCAAAAGGGTAAAACCAAAGATCAAAACCTCCAAGATTGATTAATGTCATTGTTGAAATGAAATCCTAATGTAATTATTCAGACAAATTACAATAAGAAATCTTAAGAAAGATGGCTTCACTCTTTTGGATTATCCATAAAGGCACTTAGGGAAGAGTTAAAGTTCTATGTACTGACTGTTTAAAAAGTATTTAAACAATCAAGTCACCTATAAAGTAACTATAGGTAAATCTATGTGGAAAACACAAATTGAAAACCCGATAAAACTGGTAACTAATATGCTATAATAATAGGTTAAACTACACTGATGGTGAAAAAAAAAATTACAATGTCGTGTAACTTATATCAGTATCATTTGTGCATTCCTACTAGTGATAGAACAGAATGAACAGTGGAATTGAAGAATTGTTACCACTTACCTATAACATTCTTAGTTGCAGCTTTCCCATTTGAAAGCAGCTTTTGTTTCTTATGATTTTGACCAAAATAAAGGCTGCTAATCAATCCCCACATACAATTAAGCTGATTCTTCTCTATCTGTTGTGGATTTCTTGATGATCTCTTCTTCTTCATGACAAATGTAATTTTCCCAATTATCAGTTTTCTCTCACAATAGTCTGAAATTTAGGAATAAAAATCAAGAAACCATTTAGCTTTTGAAAGTGAATATAGCTTCTCTAAACTTGTTCACAAACAAATGAGTTATCTATTACTTGTGCTGGTGCGAGATGACTGACATCAGACTAATCAGTTAAGTAGCATGCAAGTTGGACCGGACATCCTTAAAATATTCAAAAGAGAAAAAATGTGTTCATTCTTTCTTCTTTGTTATTCTAAATGTTCAAGAAAGTGTCTTAAAAAGACATTAACTCCTTGAAAGTTGAGTTCTTGGAGTAATTTTTTTAGAGATGAAAAAGGAGAAGGAAATAAAAAAGAGTGAGAGACAAAAGTAGCATCAAATGAGGAAGAAATTGAGATTTTATTTGTTTTGCATTAAGCAAAATGATGTTGACTTATGCTACCATACACAACTATATACTACTGTTTTGTCTCAACCACTACTACCTCTCCCATGAATTGCTTTACAACACTATCTTTTCATTAAAAAAAAAATTAACAGTATTTACATTATTGTTTAGTGTACCATTAATATTCTAATTACCTGATCTTATTTTGTTATTGAGTATCAGACTAAAATACAAAAGTTAATGTCTGTTTACTGTTGAAAACCACTGAGTCAGCACTCATAAACTGTGTTCTAACTTCTAAGTGAAAGTATATTTCAAGATTTTTTTTTAACTTTCTGTTTTTTTTTCCTGCAGAATTTTAGAAAAACACTTGTCCTTATGCTAGCCACTGGTTGTTGACTCATGTAATAACTGATGATGCTCACAATATTTTAATTCAATCAAAATTGCTAAAAGTTAATCCTTCTTTAACCTTTGTTTATAACAATGTATAATTGGGAATAAGATTAGTTTTTTCTTCTATAGTTATTATTTGCTTATCTTGTTTCAGAGTAATTGATAAAGTTGTTGTCATATGATCAGGAGGTTACGATTTAAACCGTAAAAATAGTTTTTTATAGAAATATAAAGTAAGGCTGCATACAATAGAATCTTGTAATCCAGCTTCTTCCCATATGCAAAAGCTTATTACACCTAACTGTTTTTTTTTTATCTTTGATCTTGTTCAAATGAGATTGTGTTGGAAAGTTTATTTTTCACAAAATATTAATAATCATCTCATAGAAGCAAGTGGGTATTTCTCATAGTTGTTCTATTTATGTCATTATGATATTTTAAAAGTCAAAAAATGTAATCTCCTACTATGGTTTTTTTCAAACTACAAATTTAGAATTTAATAATTTTAATTGGGGTTCTTTTTATATATTTTCTAACTATCTAAACTTTTTGTATCCCCTAAAAAAGAAAAATATGTATATACATATAATTTGTTATGGCTTAAGGGCAGTCCGATACACTAAGCTCTCGCTATGCGCTGGATTCGAAAAAAAGGAGGGACAAAAAAAGATTTTCCAAATATATAGATATTTAATTAATTTTCCTCCACCAACCAGCAATTTTAAATTATTGAGTGTGTAATCAATCTCTCATAATGAACTTTCTTTTTCACATAACTTCACATATTATTGCATGGCTTCCTCAAGATTCTCACGTTAAGAAAAAAAAAATCAAGATTAGGCACATGTCGGTTAGTGAGGATATATAAAACTTTTTCTGGTAGGCATTCTTCTGATTGTTTTTTATATGGTACAGGAATATCACTATTCACTAATGTGCTAGATCTAATTATATGGCTAAATTTAAATTGTTAAATAATAAAAGCATATAAGTCGAGTAAAATTATAATCACTTTCTTGTGATAAGTAAATAAGTAAAAATTAACCTAATATGCCTTAAATTGGAGATGAAACAGAGGGACATCTTCTTCCTCCGATAAATGAGAATTATTCATGAGAAGGAGCAATTGTTGAGCAAAAATAACCCTCACTAACCATTTTTCGATCATGTTTTTGAAAAATAACTATTGCCATAAAATTTCGAGGACATTATTTTTTGGTTATTTCATAATTATATGGACTAAAAATGGCTATTTATGAATTTACTAATTATTGATAAAAAAACACTTCCCGTTAAATGGATTTAACAGTGCAAATTTAAATTAATATGTGATTTTTACACCACATGGTTAAACAATTTTTTTAATGACGAATTTAGGATTTGAAAGATCAAGTCAAGACGAAATGTGATAAATTGCTTAGATCTGACAAATCATTTATTTTTGCAATCTATACTTAGGAAAACAAACAATTTGAATCATTTACATTGATATAGTATGTACACTACTATTTGCAATATCACTGGTTGTAACAATTCATTTACTATTTTGCCGGTGAACAATAATTGACTTAACTATTTACACGGTTGTGTATGGAAGTCAAATTAAAAAAGAAAGTAATGTGTGAACTCTTGATAATAGATACACCTAAGTGCGTGACATACTGGTCAATTAAATACTGCTGAGAGCCATGATTTTATAAGATTTCAATTTAAATTTCAACAAAATACTAAAATACTGATCTCCAAATTTTTATGGATAGAGTTATATGCGATCTTATGTTGGTGGGAGGTAAGTCGAGATTATGCACAAGTGATCCTGATAATGAATATATTTCATATATATTCACAATATATTTTATAATTAATAATGTAATATATATAAAGTATATAATTATAGTCTAATAGAATTAGGATCTCTATTTTACATTAATTACACTAAATATTAATTACAGATTATATTGTGAATATATATGAAATATATTCACTATAAAATCCAATACCTATCTACTGAAAGATAAGTTAAGATATATATAAGCTGATTCAAACATTGTCGTTATTAAAAAAAATGTAACATGTGACTTTGTTAGTTTGTTGTTTTTAATGAATATTGTTTTTTAGCAAAGTATGCTCAAATAACATAAATGGAGATACCATAGGATTCCAAAATACAAAAGGGCAAATTGACATTAAAAAGATGTCATTTCTAGACAATCTCTTACTGCGTCGGCACTCCAATCTCAGAACCCTAAGTTTTAAAGGTCCTTTATTTTATTTGTTTGACGAATTTGTTTTATTAGGAATCAAACAAACATTAAAGGGACCACATATTCCACTCTAATATATACCAACTGCTACATTTATTGCTGTTCTTGACTCTTTCTTCTTATAGTCTATTCCAAGTTTTGATGATTATGAACCTCTCCTACAACCACTACACATTTTGTTGTATGTAGGTATTTATGCATTCACTCCAAATGTTTATTTTTATTTCTAGTGTTTTCTACTTCACATGAAAAATCATATAGTGATATTTCATGAAAAGCAAACAATCAAGAAGTTTAAGACTCTTGAATATATTAATTTGAGCAATAATCGTGGTATAAAATAGTCATTCAATTCCAATTCGTGGTTATAGTACTACAAATTTGTCTCCCCCGAACTCACCATTAACTTTAAAGAATGTCCTTCATGCTCCTCAATTGATTAAAAACTTGATTTCAGTTAGAATTTTACTACTGACAATTTAGTTTCTGTTGAATTTGATCCTTTTGGGTTTTTCGTGAAGGATTTTCGGACGGGAACGCGTCTAATGAGATGTGATAGTCGAGGCGAGCTTTATCCAAAATTCACACTTGGAGAGCTTAGCATACAACTTATGATCCCGGAGCGTCTGTAGTACTATCCGCAAATGATCCACATGCTCTACTTCCGAATGGGAGTAAACCAGAATATCATCTATAAATAATATCACGAATACATCCAGAAATGGGCGAAACACGTTGTTCATTAGATCCATAAATGTTGCATGTGCGTTTGTGAGTCCAAATGACATTACTAAGAACTCGAAGTGCCCATACCTTGTTCTGAAAGTCGTTTTCGGAATGTCCTTCCCTTTGACCCTTAGTTGATGGTACCCTGACCTTAGGTCATCTTTGAGAAACATCTTGCACCTTGTAACTGGTCAAACAAATCGTTAATTCGGGGAAGAGGGGCTTATTTTTTTATAGCGACTTTGTTCAGTTGCAAATAGTTAATACACATCCGTAACGAGCCATCTTTCTTTCGTACAAACAATACCGGCGCACCCCAAGGGGATATGTTGGGCCTAATAAAGCCTTTCTCAAACATATCTTTTAATTGCTCATTTAATTCTTTCAATTCAACTGGAGCCATTCTATAAGAAGGAATATATATAGGCTGAGTGTCTGGCAACACATCTATACCGAACATAATCTCCCTTTCAGGATGAAAGCTTGGAAGTTCGTCTGGAAATACATCAAGAAACTCATTAACCACCTAAATTGATTGAGAAATAGGTGGTTCGGCATCGACGACATCTCTAGCCCGAACAAGATGGTATATACAACCTTTGGAGATCATCTTTCTTGCCTTAAGATATGAAATAAACCTACCTTTGGCATCGCCGTATTACCATTCCATTCAAGGACTGGCTCGCCTGGAAACTGAAAACTAACAATCTTTGTTCGGCAATCAATATTAGCGTAGCACGATGCCAACCAATCCATGCCCATAATAACATCAAAATCAACCATTTCCAATTCTACCAAATCTGCTAAGGTTTGATGGCTACAAACTAATACTACACAATCCCGATAGACCCGTCTAGCAACTACCGACTCACCAACTGGTGTAGATACCACAAATGGATCTCTTATCAACTCAAGTTCCATACTAAATTTACATGCAATAAAATGGGTGATATATGATAGATTAGAGCTTGGATCCAACAACGCATAAACATTATGTGAAAAGGCTGATAATATACCTGTAATAACATCAGGTACGACTCCTGATCCTGTCGTCCCATTAATGCATAGATGTGGTTCTGGCCCCTACCTCTGCCTCGACCGGATGATGTCTGATGATTTTGCCCTAACGGCCGTACTGAATGTGATGAAGCTACTACAGATCCGATCGGCTGGGCCCCAACACCTTCGCCTCCCGTTGGGTATTCTCGCCTAATATGACTAGGTTCACCACAAGAATAACACACATTTGATCTTTGTCGGCATGGTCCTGGATGGGTCTTACCACATTGCTCGCATCGAGCCAATAACGACTTCGTCTGAATAGAATCCCCTATATAATAAGACCTAACGCTCGTGAACTTTGACCTGGTCCCGATTGAACAGACCGATCAATCCTCGATTTCGTAAACGGTAATGATGCGCTAACTGCCGGGTAGGATGGACGTTTATACAACTGTGGTCTGGGTTCACCTCTAGAACTCTCTTACGTCACCTACGGATCGAGCCCTCTTATGCTGTCCCTTATCACGCTCTCGATCTACCCGCCGTTGTCTCTTATGATCCTCTAGATTATGTGGGTAAGCCTGAATGCGAGCAATATCCATATTCAGATTCAGAGAAGCCGTAGTACACTCATTGATCAAGTGCGGCCCCAAACCAGTAAAAACCTATGTACCCGGTCACTCATCTCAGCTATAATCATAGAGCATATCTGGCCAATGAATTAAACTATAAGCTATATTCTCGAACACTCATATTGCCCTGCTCAAGACGTAGAAATCTATCCTGCATGGCCCATCGAAGCTCGACCGGCAGAAAATGCTGTAAGAAGGCCTTTGAAAATTCTCTCAATCCTGTTGGTGAAGCACGAGTTACCCTAGAATGCTCCATGTTTCATACAAGGTCACCGTGATATCCCACAGTCTATAAGAAGCAAACTTTATCGACTCAATATCGGTAGCATCCATTACCCGCAACGTACGTTGTATCTGATCTAGAAAATTCTGCGGGTCCACGTTCAGGTCCGATCATGTGAATATTAGAGGGTCTAAGTTGATGAAATCTCAAACTCTCGCGCTAGCAGCTCTATCAGAAGGATTGGGAATCTGACGTTGGGCTTGAGCGGCCACTAATCGAGTTAATAAATGTACAACACTTCGCATATCAAGATCTTCATATGGATCACGTGGAGGAACTAGGGGTACTGCAGCCCTACTAACCTCCTATAGATGTGGTGAGTCGGGGAATCATATGAAGGGGTCACACCGTATCCCTCGGTAACGTCCTCATACTCTCATACTCTTGAACTTCTTCCTTGTTGTAGGCATTGTTGAAATCATAGACACGAGATATATTAAGAGTGGAATGCTTATAACTCAGTTCTATAGCACGATCTATGAGATGAAAGAGTGGAAACCATCCCTAAATGTCAGGTAGCCTCCTACTTATAAGTATGGTGCACAACATACCTATAAATAAGACTCTACTAGACACGACTTGTAGACTCTCTAGGACAAACCTGCTGTGATACCAAGTTTGTCACGACCCAAATTGGAGGGTCATGACGGGCACCCGAACCTTACCTACCGAGTACCACCTAACATTCAGTCAATATCTAATCATAATTAATTACGGCCACAAGGTCGTCACCCAGTACCCTACTGACACATAGAAACTATACAATGGAAAGTAACTATGTAAAATCTTAACTAGAAAGCCCAACTTATATATATATATATATATATATATATATATATATATATATATATATACGTACCAAGGCCGACAAAGCCATACATGACTACTACACACAACACCGTCTACAAGCCTCTAAAAGAGTATATGACGTCATAAGGGTCGGGACAGGGCCCCGCCATACCCATATATACATGCAAAAATACCGTACCGAGATTAGACCGACACTCCAAAATAAGGGGGTGCTCCAATATCCGTTGAGTCAGCAACCTACTAATGTGGATCGTCGCCTTGCCTACGTGAACCTGCGGGCATGAAATGCAACGTCTCCCGACAAAAGGGACGTTAGTACGACTAATGTACCGAGTATGTCAGTCATGAGAAACAACATAACAGAGATACAAAAATAAACAGAAACAGTCGACAAAAATAGTCGATAGCAACAAGAAACAACTGACACCAAGAGCCACAAAAACATCTAACCAGTAGTAAATTCCTCCGAGGGTCATAATATGCCTAAATATCATGCATAATGTGGTATACACACAAACACACACACACACACACACACACACACACACATATATATATATATATATATATATATATATATATATATATAACGCCATTGGCCTCATTGGGTATCTTCCTTTCCATAACAGCCTTTGTGGGCATCATATCATATCGGCCTCTGTGGGCATAATCATCATCATATCCCAGCTGATCATGTGGTATGTGTACCCCATTTCCCATTCCCAATATATGGTCCAGGGTAATACATGAATAAACACATTTTGAGTTTACCTAAGTAACATAATATTCTTGTAACTTTGGCTAACATTAGGAAGATCAACATCTTTCCCATACACCTCAATAAGGATTTGAGAACATATTTAGACATGTTTTTAATATAGGAATAAATAACCGGAACATCCTTAACTACTAAGATAAGAATAATTTATGGAACAATATTACGTTCACGGTTCGTACATAGAACATGCCAAAAGAAAAAAATGATTTTCTTTAACATACCTTGATTTATGATTTTTGGAAACAACTATGATTGTTTAATCTCCCTTTAAATCTTAATCCTAACTCCACGCTTAAAGGTGGAATAAACACGTTGCTGCAGATATACCTTGTCTTGTGCTATGCATGAAATTGATGAGAAAGTTTCTCTAATTTGGCTTTAACTTCCGTGAAACAGAAGGAACATTTGCCGAATATTTTGGTATCAATAGCTATAAGTGCTTGAAGGATCTTCTACTACTAGATATTCTTTGGTAGCCAATGTTGAGAGAAAATGGTCGATGATATCCTAACTAAGTCGGTGAGGTGAATGTTTGGTATATGATAGGATTACGTTTTGCAGCATATGGTTTTATCCCATTAATTATTTAGGAAATGAGATAATGCTCCCTCCTAACGTGTAACCCCAACTTAACATGCATGTCATCCACCTAATCTCACTTTATCATGTGTCACCACCTAAACACCCTAAACAAATAGTCACTTAGGTAATTCATTAAAATGTTACACGTAAATATCTCCACTTAAACTTGTCCCCCACTATAATTTATCTGTTAGTCGATCGTTGTTGTCCCACACTATAATTTATCTGTTGGCCGATCGTTGTTGCCCCACTTGATAGGTCCTAAATTAATTCAGGACCACATCCTTTTATATACTAAGCTTTTAATTTGCATATGTCTAGATGTTTAACCTATCGTCCGGAAGTACGGGGTGTTACAGTAAAAAATGCATTCCTGCATGGAGAACTCAATAAAATGGTGTACATGTCTCAACCCATGGGGTACAGAGACCCCAATTATCCTAATCTTGTGTGTCTGCTGAAGAAAACATTGTATGGGCTCAAACAAGCTCCTCGAGCCTGGTACAAGAGGTTTGCAGATTATGTTTCTAATATTGGATTTTCTAACAACATGTCTGATCATTCTCTATTCATATACCGTCGGGGTAATGATATAGCTTACATTCTTATATATGTGGATGATATTATATTAACTGCCTCATCTGATACTCTTCGCAAGTCTATCATGTCACTTCTTGACTCAGAATTTGCAATGAGAGATCTAGGGCCATTAAGTTACTTCTTGGGGATAGTTGTAACACGTCATGCATGTGGTTTATTTTTGTCTCAAAAGAAGTATGCGAAGAGATCGTTGAACGAGTGACATGTCCTCATTGGATATCTTGGTCCTCCAAACGGCAAGCTACCTTGTCCAGGTCCGACCTCCCGCCAATTGGTGTCGAATCTTATGGGGAGCTCCATTGTCCCGTTCCAAATGCGACATTGGTTTATGATAATGAATATCTCTCGAAAATTCAACATAAAATTAGTATTCATAATTGTGTATATTGGACAAGTACGTATATGATAGGTATATATTTAGTGATTTATTACCTTAACTCCAATCTAGAATTATGCTTGTATGATGAGTATATTTAGTATCACTTTGAAATGAAATAATGAACATTAATATTACGTTTTTACTGTAACGATGCGACTATTGTACGTTGGTTTTAGTTGAAGGGTATATTTTGATGTAAGATATAGTTGGTGTCCCGTATCTCGTAAGAGAATGAGTTGTTATCTTCAGAAAATATAAAAATGAAAATATTAGAATTGGTGCATAAATTTCTGTAGGTTATCCCTTTTGGTGATAGCTTAGTAAATGACTTTCCCTTTTTTTTTTTTAAACTTATGGACCTTTTAAGTTTTAAATCAAGGTCTAAATTTGTTTTGAGTAAATTGAAAATTTTATGAGAAAACGTTAGCTTGTAAATGCTAGATGACATTTTAATATTCTAAGGTTGAGCAATATATGAGAAAATATACTCGAATCTGACATTATTCAGAAGGGTGATTTTTCAAGGATATATTTGCACTATTTTTAAAAAATAGGGACAAACTTTAAATAATGGAATTTGCGTAAATCAACCGGAATTGGTGGGATCGAAATCCCACACAGAAATCAAAGCTATTCGGTCTAAACATTCGAAACTGAAGTCCATAAAAGGGAACGAGCTATAGCCCAACCATTTATCTATGGGTCATTGGCACTTATGCCCCTATTTGTGCGGGAAGTTCGACCTTTGCCAAACAGCCCCACACTTTCAAATATTCGTAAGTGGATTTTTTTCCTTTCCATGATTCATACGTAGTTTTATCCTTACCCTTATGCGAAACTTTATTGAGAATTGCATTAGCGGTAAGAATGCTTTGCCCCGCATATTTTGGGATAAATCCGGAATTGATAGTAAAACATTCATCATTTTCTTTAACGTACGGTTTTTGCGTTCGGCAACACTGTTAGACTGATGCGAGTAAGGAGCGGTCGTTTGATGAACAATGTCGAATTGAGCACAGTATTCTTCAAACGGTGCTACGTATTCTCTCCATCTATCACTACGAACATTTCGTAGGTTTAGTTGATTTTCAACTTCTGCTTAATAACGTTTAAATGCTTCAAACACTTCATCTTTACTTTTCAACAAGTAAACATAACAATACCTTGTACTATCATCAACGAAAGTCACAAAGTACTTGTTCTCCTCTAGTTTGCACAAACTTTAAATCACATATATCGGTGTGAATAAGTTCTAGAGCGATGTTTCTTTCGACAGAATGGAAAGATGATTTGGTTGCCTCTACGCACATCTCACATTTATGTTTTTATGTTTCCAACTTTACTAACTTTTGAATGGATTTGTAGTTAACGTGTCACAATCTATGATGTCATAGATTAGAAGACTCAAGCAAGTAGGTAGAATGCTTTGTTTCATTAGATGAGCGGATTACAGACATAACATTCATTTTGAAGAGGCCGTCACACGCGAAGCCTCTTTCTACAAATATATCATTCTTAGTTATTACAAATTTGTTGGACTCAAATACTAGTCTAAAACCAGCCTGGACTAATAGTGGTCTTGAAACCAAGTTCTTGCGGATGTCAGAGACATGCATCACTTCCTTCAGAGTAAGCTCTTTACCTGAAATCATTTTGAGGACAACCTTTTCAACCCCTTACACTTCAGAGGTAGCGTCGTTGCCCATGAACAACTTTTTGCTCGAGATTGGGGCGTAAGAGGAGAATGCACTCTTGTTTGAGCAGATGTGACGGGTTGCACCCATGTCTATCCACCATTGCTTTGGATTCTCCACTAGATTAGCCTTCAGCACTACAGCCGAGAAATCCACAAACTTGTCGTCAAGATCTGGAGGATTACCGTCGTCTTGTACAACGTTAGCCTCTGCCTTGCGTTTGTTCTTGGCTTGGGTATTTTGGCCCACTTCAGTCGTTGTGTTAGACTGAGTGTCCATTGCATCCCCACTAGACGGAGGATCTTCTGTTTGAGATCGTGACAGGTTCAACGCAGTAAGATAGAACAATATTTTTAGTCTCTCTCTTATTGTAATTGTTATCCAGAACCTTACATTGGTGTTTGCTTTGGAAACCGTCAGGAGCATGGACAACAACATTTTCTTGAGCAGCGCCAGAGACAATAACATTTCGTGGAGCAGTGGCAGAGACAACAACATTTCCTTGAACAACAGCAATGCCTTGAACAACAGCAGCAGAACTAGAAATATAACTGTTGACAGTAGTAGAACCAGAACTACCAATGTAATTGTTAACAGAAACAGTTGGTAGAAACAGAGCCAAACCCAGAGTTAGAACCACAACCGGAAACACAATTGTTGACAGACATCTTTCGAACACTTAGAAAATAGCAAATTTTGTCTTAAAATTGTAGGTAAAAATCGGGGTAAAGTGTATTCGAAAGGTTAAACAAAAGAAACGCTGAGTCGAGAGATGACTCTCTGTATTTAAGACAAAATTGCCCCGTATAGATGCTTTTACGGTATTGGATAATAGTCTCTCAAGATAAAACAACAACTAATCAACTGTACAAAGCAAATACAGTTGATTCCAGCGAAGAAAATGAATACGAACAAATTGCTTGTTTGAGTTTCTGATTCTCTATTATCTGTATGTTCAGAACAGAAGAGAGGATTTTTTTGTTGTGTTCTGCGTAGAAGAGAGGATTTTGTGTTGAGGATTTAGAGTCCCCTCATACAACCCCTGATGCAGTTTTGGTTCAGAAACAGATGGCAAAGATGGTTCATAATGGCACTGAGGCTTTAGTAATGGAGGCTTCTTCTCACGGATTGGCATTAGGTCGGTGTGATGAGGTTGATTTTGACATTGCAGTTTTTACTAACTTGACACGGGATCATTTAGATTTTCATGGGACTGAGGAGGAGTATAGGGATGGTGGACCCTGCTCGACACCGTAAGATTGTGAATATTGATGACCCTAATGCAGCTTTCTTTATAGCACAAGGAAATCCAGATGTGCCTGTTGTGACTTTTGCGATGGAGAATAGGAGCGCTGATGTTCATCCCTTAAAGTTTCAATTATCTCTCTTTGAGACTCAAGTGTTGGTCAACACACCTCAAGGCATACTGGAAATATCTTCTGGCTTGCTAGGGAGGCATAACATCTATAACATTCTTGCAGCAGTCGCTGTTGGAATTGCGGTTGGGGCACCTTTGGAGGAGAAGAGGTTGATGCAGTCCCTGGTCGATGTGAACTGATAGACGAGGAACAGGCTTTTGGAGTAATTGTAGACTATGCTCATACCCCTGATGCTCTATCTAGACTACTTGATTACGTGAGAGAGCTTGGCCCTAGGAGGGTTATTACGGGTAAGCAATCAGCAACTTGTTCTTCCTCCTCTATTCAGCAATGGTGCATTTAAATGCTCGTGTTAAAACAGCAAGTCTCTGCTTTTCTTATGCAGGCTTCTCTTAGGTGGAGCAAATTTTCAAGCTTCATGTTAGATTACTAATTTCTATTGTGGGCTCGGAAAGTTCCCATTTCTTAGAACCGTGATTTGTATATAGACTTACACACTGCATGTTCTATTCCTGAATGAGAAGAAAATGCAAGTGAATAGAGCATCGACCTAGAAGTTATACACATAGTTTGTATTCCGTCTTTGAGAACAGAAGTTAATCAAGTCAAACTTAGTTATTTTGTCGAAGGATTTTGAAATATTTCAATATTAAAAGTATAAACCAAGCTAGGCCATAAAGTTAGAGGTGTTGGCCCTGAGGCATGAACCAAATTTGTTTTCACCATCGAATGTCATCCCCTTTTATCTTTATTAACATATCTCATTTATATTTTCAAATCTTCTTTTCTGTTATCTATTATTTTCTACTGAGGTAATACCTGTTTCATTGCTTGAAGTTTTTGGTTGTGCTGGAGAGAGCGACAGAGGAAAGAGGCCCATAATGGCAAAGATAGCAACAGATAAAAGTGATGTGACAATTCTGACATCCGACAATCCAAAGACTGAGGATCCTTGTAAGTATCATAGCTTGAAGAAGATCTAACAGAGAACACTTCTGGAAATAATCATATTTGAGATTATTTGGCTGTCTTTCTCTTTTTCACTATAAGATCAAAGATCATTGAAATATTCACCAGTAGTTGCCAATCTGTTCTTAGAAAAATAGTCTGTTTTAGTGTCCTATCTGATACTACATATGTTACACTAGGCTGGATTCTGATCTCTCTTGTTCACTAGTTGTCCCTGGCACTGTTTATGCACCCAATTTCAGTTATATTAGTGTCAATTTCGCTTTCTTCACATGTTTGGGAGTTGAGACTGAAGCTATACCATATTACTTCTCTCAGTGGACATCTTGGATGATATGTTGGCTGGTGTAGGATGGACTATGCAGGACTACTTGAAACACGGAGAGAATGATTATTACCCCTCTCTCCCCAATGGCCCTAGACTCTTTGTACATGATATCAGACGTGTGGCTGTCTGCTGTGCTGTTGCCATGGGTGAGGAAGGTGATATTCTTGTAAGTTCCTTGTCTCTATTCTTCCTCGTTTGTCCTTGTTATTTGTTTTCAAAAGCTAGCCAATTGTACAGGCTACAACTTAGATGGGTAAAAACATATTCATATAGTAAGTGCTTACTAGGCGATTCAATTTTACTTGTGTTGTTTAATCCAGTACCTGTTAACCACGCTGCAGGTGGTTGCTGGCAAAGGCCATGAAACATACCAAATAGAAGGTGAGAAGAAGGAATTTTTTTATGATAGAGAGGAATGTAGAGAAGCTTTACAGTATGTTGATGAACACCAAGCTGAATTGACACAAGTGAATTCCCATGGCGGTATGTACCTTTGTCTTCAGTCTCAAGTGTTATGGTGTAGTTGTCTTCAAACAATTATTATGCAATCATTTCTCTTTGAGGCCCTCATCTAATCATTATAGTTCTAATACTAGCAATTAGATGCAAGCTATAACTTTGTAGAGTTACTTGTCTGGACAAAAATAAAAGGATAACTTTTCTGTTTGCAAAAACAATATTTAGTTCTTCGTTGGTAGCTAAAGGATTATAAATTATCAGGTTAACTGGTTTCTCATAGCATTCAATAGAAAATAGAAGGCACAATTGTTTTTCGTCATCAATCTTTGTACTAAAATAAGTGCAAAGTGCAAACATATCTCTCAACTTTGCGATTTGGAGCAAATATATCATTCGTTATAAAAGTGATGCATAATACCCCTACTGTTACACAAATGATGCAAATATATCTCTGCCATTACACAAATGGTGCAAATATATCCTTTCCGCTAACAATTTTAAATTTTTTTATTTAGCTTGTTTTTAATTAAAAAAATGCCACGAGGCTTTAAAAAAAATGAGTCGACCTATTTTTTTTAAAGTCACGTGGTAATTTTTTTTCCTGATGGGTGGGGTATGGTTCATTTAAAAAAAACTTAAAAAAAATAAGTCTACCCATTTTTTAAACGAACCAGACCCAACTCACCTGGATAAAAAATTACCACGTGCCTTTACAAAAATAAGTCTACTAAAAAATGGATAGAAATATATTCCGTCAGCAAGATGGTATATTTGCACCATTTGTGTAACGACTAGGGTATATAGGCACCACTTTTTTAACAAGGGATATATTGCTCTATATCGCAAAGTTGAGGGTTATATTTGCACATTTTCCCCTAAAATAAAGGAAAGGAAGACTAGAGAATAGGAATATAAATGAAATTCTTAATTTGATAGGACGAGGCCAACTTTAATACTGTCTGTATAATTAACCCTCTTATTGTTATCCTTTTGTAGGTTACTAGAGAGTCACTGATACGATATAAAGTGCATGTTAAAAAATTGACAGTGTGCTGACTGCAGATAGCCATTGTGGAGTGCCCAATAAACCTGAATCAACATTGTAAGTTTCTTTGCATCCCGCTCTTCTCCCTTTTGGCTTTTCACAATCTGGAAACACGAAAACTACTCCACTTCATTTCCTTATAGTTTTGATCCTTTTTCCTGAAGTAAATAGGATTTAAGTGTTTTTTCCTTTTGGGCAGATTAACACTTTGCTGCCGTTACATGTTTGTAATTTTCTAGAGACACGGCAAAGCAAAAGTCCATTTTTGTAAGAACCTGTAGCCTGATTTTGATAGGGATCTCCATATCTAGAATGAGATTCAGAAGGGCTTCTCGGCTCTCCCACCCGTCACATTATGTTTTGTATAGGAAAATACATAGAGATAAAGAGCAATTATCGAGTTGAGATTAGGATTTCCGGTAATAGTGGAAGATCTTTCTTCAACAACTGCTATATGATAAAAAAGTTACACCCTTGTATTAACTTGGCATGGTACTAGAGAATGGAGTTACAATTAGACAAAGCCAAATACTGCCCTGATACATAAATGGCCATATACTCTAGGCTATATAGCACACCAATTGTCTGTTATCTATTAAGCCTTGAGTGGATGAGTTATTTGGTACTTGTGATGATGGGAGGTAACAACCTAACATCTACTTGGTCGAAGAGTCAACTTGCACACAAGCTAGTCCGCCAGTCACTGTTAAGTGTATTAGCTGTACTCTATAATCTACTTTCTAGAACACTGACTTGGCTACAAGAGCAAACACAATGATGTAGTAAATCTAGGCAGTGTCTGCCTCCTGCTCATTTTATTGCCTTTAGTCCAATGGTCTTCAGGTTTTCTGCTATCAGAATCCACAACAATGCACAGAGTTAAAATTTTGATCTTTTACCTTTGAAAACACATCTAAAGCACTATATTTCACAACAATGTAAAACAAGTTAGGCTCTAGTTAGTTTGTTCACTGAAAAACATAAGAATCTTTTGGTATACAACCTACAAGTTACCCAACCTGCTGATCAGTAGGTCATTGATAGCTACTGAATGATCATGGCCATGACAGAAACCAACCACCTCAAGGACTTAATGAGGTGGCCATGCCAAGTTGTCGACATAAGCCCTATTCCTCACCTGATGGCCACATGCTGCTTCATTATATATGACATCACAATTGCACCCATGATGTGGTCTAATGGTCAATGAAATTGAAGGAGAAGCATAAGGTCTTCAAATCTAAGCAGAGACGAAAGACACTAAGACACCAGGGAACTTCTTCTCATCTGCTTAAGCTTTAGTAGATAGAGGTACTCGCGGTAACTATATTGGTGAGATGTAGTAGGTTGTCAATGAAATAATTGAGGTGCGTGTTAGCTGGTCTGGATATAAAAATATATGATATCACATTGAATTCCATATGCATGCTATAGTTTCTATGCAAAAGCTAACGTGAGCGCTATACGGAGAAAACAACATGTTAGGTAAAATATTTGGGAATTCAATACCTACTATAACTCATTGAAACTCAGTGGTTGATTTAATCATGAGTTGGCGAGAATCTTGTATTTCAAATTTGAAGGATATGTGTGTGCGCATACGTAATTGGATATACATTTCAAAACTCATTCTCGCAACTAAACTTCTGAACTCTTCTCCATTCTTTATCTGTTTATCCCGTCCTCAACATAAACCAATAAAAATAAGAAATTCAAATTAGTGCTCAGTGCTCACTCAGCCCAAGTTGGGAACATGTAGAAACATATTTTGCACTTCAACCAATTTTTGTCACATCATGTTTTGCCTCTTTTAACTTGATAGTGAAATATAACAGATGATGATAGAAACATAATAGAATGTCTTTAAATTATGTGAGAATGTTATATACTAATTCTTCATCTATTTCTTCGTTGACATGGATGTAGAGTGCAAAATTATGATAACTATTATTGCACATGCTTATTTTGCCCAACTTTAAATGTTTCATTCATTTATTGACCTTAAGAGATCTATAAGTATTAAATAATTTTACGTACTATTAAATCTTATAGAATAATTGCTAGTACTAAATAAATTAGTAATTTCATCCAGAAAAGTCCGAACTTCTAGAACAAATTTACAAAACGATTAGAAAAGCCGTCACTCATCACAATCAAAATGACATAAGCAGATTTTGAAAATCACTATGATCGGACAACTGAAAATGACAGGTAAGGAGTTTAGAAGCATAAATAGTGTAGTATGTTCAAGAATTTTATATTCCCACGTAACATTCTGTGTTAAGATCCTAAAGGAAGTTTCTTTTTTCTTTTTCCTTACATTTTGACATTTTTTAAGTGAGGAGTTTTTGAGTTTCAAACGGATGCGGATATGTGATTCAAACTTTATGAGATCAATCTTCAAAATTCTTAGGTGAACTCATTATATTTTAAAAGTTATGAATTTATATCTATTATTTATTATAATTTTACATAAAATATATATTCCGCGTTAAAAGATAGGGTTCAATTGAACCCTCACCTTCAATGCTACATGTGCACCAAACTTTTTTTTTCCGAATAAAAAAGCATTTGTTTGTGTTACACTCTAAAAGGGGTTGTTTGGTTTTCAGACTAATTTATATCAAGATTATAGTAATGCAAGGATTAGTTATTAGTTACATTTCATCTTTATTCTACATAAAATAATATATAAATTTTCAAATAACTTATACATGTATTAATTATGCGGGATTGTAAATTAATAATCAAATACTGTACTTGGTATGTTAAATTTTATACATTACAACTAAAATGCTACGTACTAATTATACTGATTTTAATGCATGAATAAGTCATTTCTCAATCACCAATCAAATGACCATAGAGTATTTTTTTTTTAAAGTTTATTTTCCTAATAGTAATGGTCTCATGAGAAGAAAAACAAAATAAAAAAAACAAATAAATAAAAAAACGTTAAAAAGACAGCGCGACGCACTAAATTAATGCTATGGATAGGTCCGGAAAAAGGCAGCTAAACGATGTCTTGTAATTACCGCAAGACTCATGCTTCGTGATGTCAGTCAGTAGCTCTTCTTGGAAACACAGTAAATCCAAGTCCACTGTTCAACTGATAATTCCCTCCCCTTTGAATTCTACTCAATATTCTAATAATTTATCACAAGAATTCCCCTTTTATATTACTCCTATTAAAAAAAATTAAATAGTAGTTGCCCTTTCTTCTCTAAGAATTCTTCATATTTTCAAGAACCAAACTTCTGTAAATACATTGTATGGATTTCCAGAGGATTAACTTTGTTTTTTTCATTTGTGGAGTTGTACTACTCTTACTCAACTTTCCTGCTAAAGTTTCAGCTGGTGATATTGTTCATGATGATGACGTGGCACCCAAGAAGCCTGGTTGTGAGAATGATTTTGTGCTGGTAAATTTTTTTCTGAGTTTCTAATGCTCAATTTCTCTTCGACCCAGTTCGTTTTTAGTGATTATCTTATATGGGTTTTGTTCAATTTTGTGTGCTTTTGCGTTCTTAGACTTGGACTAGTGAAAATTTCATTGTAAAAGGTGCTATTTTTTGCCCCCAAGAAGCCTGGTTGCGAGAACAATTTGTGGTTGTTAACTTTTTTTCTGAATTTCTAATACTTAATTTCTATTCGATCCAGTATGTTATTGGTGATTATCTTATCTGGGGTTTGTTCAATTTTGTCTGTTTTGCGTTCTTGTGCTGGGACTAGTGAAAATTTAGCTGTAAAGGTGCTGTTTTTAGCTTGATGCTTTTTGTTAGTTTTATTTTCTATACTGGGTTTCCTCCATTTTGTTCCTTTTTGCGTTCTTGTACTCGAACTAGTGAAAATTTAGTTGTAAAAGTTGCTATCTTTAGCTTGATGCTTTGTTACTTTTATTTTCTTAATTAGGTTTACTCTATTTTGTTCTATTTTTGCGTTCTTCTGCTGGGACTTATGAACATTTTGTTGGAAATTTGCCTTTGGCGGGGAGATGCGTCCACCCATCTTTGATGAATTAAACACTAGTGTTCCGCATGTTGGAGACTTTGTCTCTTCGCACATGCATGATCTACGAAGTGAATAGATGACCGTAGGGCTAAGAATCGTCAAATTTCGTTGAGAAATGAAAGAGATATTGGTCCACGAAGTAAGGTGTTTGAGGCATGGAAATATGGCGTGGGACAAATCTACCACATCGGTGGGAAAATGAAGAATTGCTCTCTATATAAGTCTCTAAAATGGTAAAGGGTTTGAGACCCCAAGGGGTATCCTATGTGTTTAAAGGAGAGGACCTAGATGTGTTTGGGTTCAAGGCTAAGCCCACACGCGCGCCGCCCGCCCGCCCGGGCCACTGGGATTTTCTGATATTATCTTTTTGGACCAGAGGACTTTGCCAGATGTACAGTTTGGTCCCTGAAGTTTAATATTTTACAGTTTGGTCCCCAGAGTTTCTGAAAAGTTGGTTTTGGGGTGACGGAAGGCAGAAAACCCGTTGGACTGTGTTTTGGAGCATTAACCATCCATTACTTGGCTGATTAACTCCTCCATTAACAGCCCATTACTTGGGCAGTTGAACAACCTCCATCAATGGCCATAATCAGCCATTACTTGGCTGTTTAATGCCCTCCTAATGGCCATTAACAGCCATGTTTTGGGCAGTTGTACAGCCCCTTCTCCGTGCTATATATTGAGCCTCATTTGGCTCAATTCGTGACTAAGAAAAACAGTACATACGTGACTGAAATTCAGCACAAAACAGTGAGCAAAACAGCCAGAAAATAGCACAAAACACTGCTCAAAACAGTGAGCAAAACTGTGACAAAAAACAGTGAGTTAATACCCTTATATACACAAGATATACACAACAGAGACACACTATATACACAGAGACAAAAGAGAAGAGTAAACAGAAACTCTTTCTTCCCTTTCCATATCTTCAGCAAGTCGATTCATATTTGTTTTCTTGGTCAGGCTCAACCTATTGGCTTTGTAGCGTTGAGATTAAAGTGTTGTTTTATCTTGAGAGACTATTGCCCGCTAACGTAAAAGCATATATACGGGGCAATCTTGTCTTAAGGACAGAGGACAATCACTCGACTCAACACACAACGTTGTAACCATCCAGATTTAGTTGTTTCTTGATTTCAGGTTATCAAGATTCAAGACACAACAAACTTGTGGCAGTTTTGAAGATTGGCCTATTTGTTCAACAAGATTCAATTTCTGAATATTGAATATTTGTTTATCTTTTCGAATACTTGTAATAGTTATTTACTTCCCGTACTGCTTTATAAAGTACCATAGAGTAACCAACACATTTAGCTATGGAAAAGTGTAGATTTTAGTTTGATTCCATGTTACTTGTAATTTTTTCAAGTGGGTTTCCTGTACTTTCTATGTTGTGCTTGGACTAGTGAAAATTTAGTACTGAAAGGTGCTATTTTTAGCTTGATGGCTATGTTTTTTTTTTGGGGATAAGGTAAAGTATGTTATTGCTGAATAGTACCAAGAGGTGCTGTACTTTAAAAGTACAGCTTGATCCTATTTTACTTCTATTTTCTCAACTAGGTGTCCTCTATTTACTTTGGTTTCATGTTGTTGTTCGGACTAATTAAACTTTAGCTGTGGAAGGTGCTGAGTTTATCTTTGATCATATGTTAATTTATTTTTGTCAACTGGATTTTTTCTCTAGTTTGTTTGGTTTTGCTTATAGTGCTTGCATTAATGAATACTGTTAGCTGGATCATGTGTTACTTTTATTTTTCAACGGGGTTTCCTCTATTTTGTTCGGTTTTGCTCTATTGTGCTTGGACTATTGAAAATTTAGCTGGGAGAGGTGCTATTCTTAGCGTGATCCTACGTTAATTAATCTTTGTCTATTAAGTTATGTCCACTTTGTAAAAAAATTAGGTCTGTCCCAATTCCAATTTCTTTTCTCTTCCTTTTGATGTATTTAAGTTTTGATTTGATTTTCTTATTAGGTGGTAATCTAGTTGTTTCAGAACATTATAGACCTTGAGGCAAAACTTGAAGATAAGTGTTGGATATGTAAAGCAGTACGGGAAGTAAATAAATATTACAAGTGTTCGAAAGGATAAACAAACAAGCCAATATTCAGAACTGTCGCAAGCTTGTTGAGTCTTGAATCTTGATAACCTGAAATCAAGAAACACTAAATCTGGATTGTTACAACTGTGGGCTGAGTCGAGAGATGACTCTCTGTCTTTAAGACAAGATTGCCCCGTATATATGCTTTTACGTTAACGGGCAATAGTCTCTCAAGATAAAACAACAACTAATCAACACTACAAAGCAAATAGGTTGATTCTCTCTTCAGTTTATATGTTGTGTCTCGTTTCAGTCCAACATCTACAATTGAGCCAAAAGGCTCCAATATATAGCATAAGGTGAGGGACTCCTCAACTGCCAAGTAATGACCATTAATCAGCCAAGTAATGGAGGGAGTTAATCAGCCAAGTAATGGCTGATTTAATGTGCATCTTGAAGGAGCTTTTAGGGAGGTGATAAAGTGCAGATTAATGGTTTTAACGTTCCAAAAACCAATCCAAACGGTAGGCATAAAGCAGAAACTTTGTGCTTTCCATTGTTCCCAATTTCAGCTTTTCAGAAACTCCAGGGACCAAACTGTAAATATTAAACAATTTGGGGTCTATCAGAAGAAGCCCAAGACCGGACCGGACGGGCGGCGGCGCGCGTGTGGGCTTAGCCCCGAACCAAAGCACATCTAGGTCCTCCCTCCTTCAAACACATGGGTTACCCCTTTGGGTCCCAAACCCTTAGTCAATTTTGAGACTTATAAAGAGATAAATTTTTCCTTTTTCCACCGATGTGGTAGATTTGTCCCACACCATATTTCCATGCCTCAAACACCTTACTTTGTGGACCAATATCTCTTTCATTTCTCAACGAAATTTGACGATCCTTGGCCCTACGGTCATCTACTCACTTAGTAGATTATGCACGTGTGAAGAGAGAAAGCCTCCAACATGCGAAACCCTAGTGTTTAATTCATTAAATATGGGTGGACGCACCTCCCCACCAAAGGCAAATTTCCAACAATAAGAACATATTTTCTGGAAGTTCATGTAGTATTGATTGCAGATGCTACATTATGGACCTAATGCTACATATTCTGTTAAGCTGCTAGTGTGCAGAACTATTCGTTGTCTAAATGAACATCTTTATTTAACATGGTTACCAAAGAAGTTAACTTTTGATGTAGCTTGCTGGTGCTTAACACTTCAATGGTTTATTCATGTTATCCTTTAATTGCCTTTTATTGATGCTTTGGTTAGGTGAAAGTTCAAACTTGGATTGATGGTAAAGAGGATGCAGAATTTGTTGGTGTTGGTGCTAGATTTGGCACTACTATTGTGTCAAAGGAGAAAAATGCACAGCAAACTCCGCTTACTCTTTCTGACCCTCAGGATTGTTGCAAGCCTCCAAGGAAAAATGTAATTTTCTCCATATAAATGGTTACTATGTATAGCTCAAGGGCCTTTTGCTTTATGCTTCTAATAATGCTTTTATTTTTCAATTCATTTTGGTAGCTTGCTGGAGAGGTGATCATGGTAGATCGCGGCCATTGCAAATTCACAAAGAAGGCTAATAATGCTGAAGAGGCAGGGGCTTCGGCAATCCTGATTGTAAATAATCAAAAAGGTAATTGATGATTGATGAATATCTACGGATGGTTATAAGTTATTTATAATATGTGATGTACTCAGGTTGATGCCAATAATTGGATGTCTTCTGCAGCAATAATAAGTTTTGGAAAAATAAAGTCTAAAGATAAAAAAAATTCTTATTTCTTCTCATTGTTCTCTATCTGAGGGGGTTGTGTGTAGCTCTTGCTGTTTTTCTGTTGATCGAACGGTGCCGTAACTCACCGCTTGCAGTTGTTTTACGGGTGTCATTTGTCTTGCAGAACTCTACAAGATGGTTTGTGATCCTGAAGAAACCGACCTAGATATACACATACCCGCTGTTATGCTACCTCAGGATGCTGGGACAATGCTGAATAAAATGCTTTTAAATGGCTCATCATCAGGTAAAACTCCGAGTTTAGATGCAGCTTAGATGAGAAAGCACTTTAAATCAACATGTTCTAGGCACTGTTAAAAGCTCAATGCAAGGATAATGCTGTTAAATAATATACTCGATCAAGCCCCTAGGGCTTTGGTTCTATGATAAGGAAGCGGAACTCTTTGTGTAGATTGGGCACACGTCACCGTTCAAACCCTGCAACTGCCACGAAGCCTGGTGTTTAAGTAGGACCAGGGTAGACAGGTGCAGATCCATACTCCTCAGAGTTTCAGACCTGATGGACCAACTTAGGTTGGGCCAACTAATCCGCAATGGATTTCTCGGTTATAAAAAAATAACAATAATGTGCTTGATCAGAAAAGTGCCGTTAAATGATATCATCATGTGCTGATATCATAGTTAATTTGGCCTGCAGTCATATGATAGGAAAAGTACTATTTTTCACAGTTAATCACCTTGTGCTCCTGCAACTTCATGATTGTTAACTTTGGGCTGCATGTAGTGTTTGTACTTTCAACATGAACTTTTGTCACAGACACAGGTGATAAAAATATGAAGTACTAAAAAGGTTTTACTACATGTAGTGTTTGAGCTATTTTATGTGCACATTTTTGCCTAATTACATACTTATTATAGTACAAACACAATCTTAAAAGGAAAAATAAGCTTGGACTTTTCAGGTTCCAGTAGAAATATTATCCAAGGGAATGAAGAGATTGTTGACGATGTCAAACATCGTATTGGGACAGGGTGGATGAAATGGAGGCTTGCAGTCAGAGTCTTGTGCGACAAAAAAGTGCCATCAAAACTAAAAGGGAAGTTTTATAGGGTGGTGGTTAGACCGCCTATGTTGTATAGGGCGGAGTGTTGGCCAGTCAAGACGTCGCACACCCAAAGGAGGAGAGTGACGGAGATGAGGATGCTGAGATGGATGTGTGGGCATACAAGGAGGGATAGGATTAGAAATGATGATATCCGGGCCAGAGTGGGAGTGGCCTCGGTGGAGGATAAGATGCGGGAAGCGAGGTTGAGATGGTTTGGACATGTGCGGAGGAGAGACACAAATGCCCTAGTGCGGAGGTGTAAGAGGTTGACTATAGACGGGTTCAGGAGGGGTAGAGGTAGGCCGGGGAAATATTGTGGAGAGGTGATTAGACGGGATACGAAGCATGCGCAGCTTACTGAGGATATGACCTTAGATATAAGGGGTTAGGAAGACACATATTAGGGTAGAGGGGTAGTAGGTAGTCGAGCGTAGTCCAACTTACGCGTACAAATTGGTAGTTGTGTTATTACTGTAGGCCCGCTTAGCATATCATACGAATAAGCATAGTATTGCTTTATAGTCTTCTGTAGATGTATTTCTTCTGCTATGCATTCTTTAATGTACTTGGTTTATCTCATTTATTTGCGTTAGTTACTGCTTCTTCCTTCTTTTTCAGGATGCGCTATTATGGCGTATTCGCGTTTGCTATCAGCATTCGCATACCGGGTCTGACTATTTTTTTTCTTGCTTTGCATGTTCTGAGCCGAGGGTCTCTCAGAAACAACCGCTCTACCTACCAAGGTAGATGCAAGGTCTGCGTACACTCTACCCTCCCCAGACCTCACGCTGTGGTATTTCACTGGGTATGTTGTTGTTGAGTAGATATATGAGCTTGTGTATATAGACTACTATTGCAATGACTAACCAGTCACATGTTAGAGTGCCTTGTGTAAACCAATGAATTGTGAAGGAACCATAATAGTTGAGAGGAGAAGTGATTTTCTAATTGCTGAGATGGTTTGGGCATATGTAGAGGACAGACAAATGCCCCAATACGGAGGTGTGAGAGGTTGACTATGGACGGGTTCAAGAGGGGTAGAGGTAGTCTGAAGAAATATTGGGGAGAGGTGATTAGACGGGATATGGCACAAGTGCAACTTACTGAGGGTATGACCTTCGATAGGGGGCTGTGGAGGAAACATATTAGGGTAGAAGGGTAGTAGGTAGTCGAGCGTAGTCCTACTTACGCTTACAGACAGGTAGCTGCAGTGTTATTATTGTAGGTCTGCTTAGCATATCGTACAAATAGGCGTAGTACTGCTTTATAGGCCTTGTAGTTTGATTTCTGCTGCTATGTGTTAGTTACTGGGTTTTTTTCCAGAATGCGCTATCAGTGCGTATTAGCATTTTCATATTGCTTTAAATTGCGTTAATTTTTTTGACCTGATCTGACTGTTTTCTCTTTTTTTTGCTTGTGCATATGACTGTCTTGAGCCGAGGGTCTTTCGGAAACATCCACTCTACCTAATAAGGTAGAGGTAAGGTCTGTGTACAATCTACCCTCTCCAGACCCCACGTGTTGTTGTTGTATCGTGCTCCTTATAGACATAGAATGTGAGGGATTCAGCCCGTAGCTTGTCTATACACAAAGCAAGGTAAACCTAAGTTGCGCGGACTCTCCGTTTTGGGTGCCGTACCCGTCCAGATGGGGGTACGGGTGCGGGATACGTCTCGTATACAGTCAACCAACTTCAGTTACTTTGACCGGAGACGTCGAAAGTTTGGGAGGAAAATTGAGGATAAAACGGATTTAAGATAAGAGAAATGACATACCTTCAATATTATAGTATTTTTGTCTCATTTTTGCTGCTTCGTGTTTCAAAGAAACCAAGAATTCAAGGTCGTATTCTAAGTTTGGATGGTAGACAGTAGCAACGATATATCTTTATATCTCTATTTTTTATAATTTTGAATTTTTTTAGCCGAATCCCCGCACTCGTATCCATACCTGGATACGCACCCCGAATCTTAAAATCTAGATTTTGCCGAATCAGACACTCGGATACCCGCACCCGAGTCCGAGCAACTTAGAGGTAAACAGACATGCAGAAGTGAGTAAATACACTTCTCCAGATCGTACATGCATGCATGTTTGTTGAGAGAGAGATTCTGATGTTCTTTTTATGCTTTGTGATAAATCCAGGGGCGGCTCGACGCAATTGGTGGCTTAAAGCCAAATCTGGCTTGGAGGCCTTCATTTTGTTTTTTCATATTTGAAGTTTATTTTGGAATAGCGCAGGCAGGGCACAGACCTTACCTCCAATATTATAGCTACAACTATCCTCCCCAGTAATAACACTACAGCTACAACTACCTGTGTAAGCGTAAGTAGGACTACCCTCCCCGTAATAACACTACAACTATCAAGGTGGAGGTAAGGTCTGTGTACACTTTACCCTCCCCAGACGCACGTGGTGGGATTTCGCTGGGTATGTTGTTGTTGTTGTTAAATAATTTTTTTATTTTTTTTTTCAATTGATAATATAGCTAATCCAATTGATTGTTGATCTTAGGTGAGATGTTATCAATTTTAATCAATTTTAATTTAGGCAAACTTCTTTCCCCATATGCGAAGGCTACAGAAACTGTTAACATTTTGTATAAGCAATATAGACATTAAGAATGAAGTACTTTTATCTGATTGAGCATATCGCTTAAAATATTGCCTTCTAATTGTAATATTTCCCTTGACACTTTTTATTTGGAAAGTAAGTTTATATCATCAATATCGAAGTAACTATTACTATCTTTTAAATTTTGAGGTTATAGAAATGTTTTTTTCAGAGATTCTCATCATTTAATGATTTCAAATTTTATTATCAAATAGAAAACCAAATATATTCTCATATGTCCGCTGTGCAACTGGTATTTCAATTGAAAAAATATATATTCTTATACACGGTTATCATCAATAACAAATCAATTAAAAATTATACTTTTTTACTTTTAAGATACTTATTTTTTAAAATGTAATAATTCATAAGATAGTTAAAAAGGGCCCCCCAAAATTTGGAGGCCTAAAGCCGTTGCTTCACTCGCCTTATGTTTGAGCTCCGGATAAATCTATCTTAGAGCAATATATCCCCCCCCCCCCCCCCCCCCCCCCTTTTTTTTTTTTTTTTGCAATGCTTATATAATTTTTTAGGTATCTTAGAAAAGCATTCAACTAAGTTCATTGCTTTCATAACTTCTTTATGAATTTGAAAAGTCTGGTGATACTTTAACTTTGACACTAACAACTTTTTTCCAAGTTTTTGCTCTTTCATTTAGTTACTGTGCAACTCTACTCTCCAAAACGACCTGTAGTGGACAGTGCAGAAGTATTTTTGTGGCTGATGGCTGTTGGTACAATTTTGTGTGGTTCTTATTTGGTCTGCTTGGAGTGCTAAAGAAACAGCTATAGAGCAGGACAAGCTGTTGAAGGTCATCCATCCTTAATTTAGTAGCGATCTTTGCTAGAGTATGGTGAAGATAATTGCACTTCAGTTTTGCATTGAGTTTCCTATTTGTCTCTTCTTGTAGGATGCTTCGGAGGAAGAGCTTCCGAATTTTGGAACTGGTGGTTCAAGCACCGTGATGGATATAAACGTGATATCAGTATTCTTATTTGTTGTTGTTGCTTCCTGTGCCTTGATTGTATTGTATAAGTTGATGAGGTTCACGTGGTTCTTTGAAATCTTGGTGGTTCTCTTTTGCATCGGTGGTGTAGAGGTGCGTGTTGTTTCTATGACATGTTATTTATACTTTAGTCCATAGACTTGTCTTGGCAAATGATATACTTGTCCAAGTTTGACTGCTTTAGATGGTTATAGTGGGATAACAATTCAGGCAGGATACTGGTGCACCTTGGGGGGGGGGGGGGGGTACATATGTGGCAGGGATTAGGAGGAGCTATGTTGAAAATGTTATAACTTCTGTAATACGCATACAGGATATGATTAGCAACATTATCGTCTTATTCTAATCCTATCCTATGCGATAGTGCATCCTCGAAATTTGTATCCATATATAAGAATACCATTAGATATGGTTCATTCATGATTTGCATTAGCTCTTCAGGTAAAAAAACCTTATGATTAGTTAGTGCTCAGTAAGTTTCCATATTATTATAAATTTGTTATTTATAAACCTTTCAAAAAATAAATAAATAAAAGAGATTAAGGAGAGGATAGAAGTAGTTAGAGGCTCTAAAAGAGCAAGAAGATGTCAATATTGGATTCAACAGATTTGTACTTGGTAGTTGCTGTTTTCTGAGGTCTAGCTGGATCACTATACCCTTCCGGCAAGGTGGTAGGTGACCTCTAGATGCTCTTTAAGGTGTGTTTGGTATGAAGAAAAATGTTTTCCATGAAAAACAAGTGGGTTTCATACTTGTGGTTCGGCCCTTCCACGGACCCCGCGCATAGCGGGAGCTTAGTGCACCTGGCTGCCCCTTTTTTAAAGTGAATTTCATACTTATTTTCTAGTGTTTGGTAAATAAGCAAAGAAATATTGTCCCAAGAGCATTTATATGTAATCTAGCAAAACACTATGGGGTGGGATGGGGTGGGTAGTGGGGGTTAGGGGGCGGTGGGGGTTGGGGGCGTTGGGGAGGTGGGAGGAAGCAATGAACTTGGTATGTCACTTGTTTTCCTTACTTCCATTAGGGAAGTCATTTTTCTCCTTTTTTAAGCAACTTGTTTTCCTAGAGAAAATGTTTTCTAAAAACTTTGACCAACCAAACATGGGAAAATTGGAAAACATCCACCGTGTTTTCCTCCATAGCAAACACACCCTTAGTTTGTACTCATTTTGTTAGTAATGGTAATATTTCACAGTTTATTACCAAAAAAATAATAATCAGTTATTCATATATTTATATATTTGCAATGTATAAGTTGTATGTTGCATATGAATGTATTGTCAACTTTTTTTTTTTTTTTAAAATAAGGTAACATGTATGTATATTAGTAGTAAGAATGACTCTACTGAGAACTGTGGCAGTCTCCCATAATCACAAAAGGGAGTGAATAAAATCAACTTCTTTTAGAGAAGCAGATTTCTAATTCTATTATATTTATTTTGTTTATCTGTTCCTCTCTTTCTATGACCTTGTTCTGGCTTCTGCAATCTGTTAATGGTGTTGTTTCGGTTCCTTTCATGTGCAGGGGCTACAAACTTGCTTAGTTGCCTTGCTAGCAAGGTATGGTTAGTTTCACTTTAGTTGCGTTATACATAGTGTAATCTGCTGTCTCTTAACTTAGAATCATGCTTTTTGCAATTCTACATTTTTACTGCAGAACTTAGGATGGATAAATGAACTTTTCAGCTGTTAAGGAATCCAGCTTTAAGTTGTGTGATGAGCAAAATTGCTAGCATTTTCTTAACTAGTAAATCCTTTTGTTATATGATAAAAAAACTTTTACATTCAATTCAAGCATAACCATATCAGAAGTGAAAAGTTATTTTATCTTTCCAGCATTCCGGGTACTGAATGACTTGGTGAAAGCTTGAAAATCAATTTGAATTAGCTGTCTTTACATTCTGATTGTACTTGTTATGCTGTCTGTTTTGGTCTTTCTAGTGTTGAATGCATTTTGTTCAAATTACATAGTTAACCAGATTCATGGGTATGGGTTAACTTGTAAAGTTGCTGCCATGTGACCAGGAGGACATGAGTTCAAGCCGTGGAAACAACCTCTTGCAGAAATGTGAGGTAAGGCTGCGTAGAATAGACCCTTGTGGTCCGGTCCTTCCCCGGACCTCGCGCATAGCGGGAGCTTAGTGCACCGGGCTGCCCCTTTACATAGTTGACCAGATTCATCTCACGGGTGGTTTTGGTGGAAAATGTGATATCACGGGACTACTTTATCCCCTTTCCACATTGGATGGTAGTGATGAGGGATAATATGCAAGACTATAATACTTTATCATGTGATTAAGATTAACCTTATTGATGATATCCATCAATAAAGTGCAGTATGTAGTTTGGTTTTGTAGCATTCACCTTTAAGTTCTAGAATGTCCTTCTAAGATGCCCTTCGAATGAGATTTTTTTTTTTTTTTTTGGGGAAAAGGCAAATAAGTCAAATGAGATTTATCTTTTTCATCTTTCAAGTTTAGTATTTCCTCCATCTCATTTAAAATGGCCTAATATGACTTCAATGATCAATCAATCAACTTTTTAGGTGAAATTCATTTGATTTTTCAACCTTATAAAATATTAGATGTACTAATTAAAGTGAGAAAAGAAATACTATCAAATGTTAGAAAATTAGTTCAGCCCGGTGCACCAAGCTCCCGCTATGCACGAGGTCCCCTGGAAGGCCGGACCAATTGGGTCTTATATATGCAGTCTTGCATAATTTGCTAGTAATAATGTAGAAGTTAACTAGGACATTTGATATGAGACACAGAGTAATTACAAGAACTTCTCCTCATCATTGATTCCCTTGCCGAAAACTCATCTCTACACACCGATATGTCTTTTCTCCATCTAATTTGAAGCAAAAAATATAAGTAAATAGTTAAAGTGAAATTAGGAATATAGAGAAAATTACAGCAACATCAATATTTTATTGTTTTATCCAATGATGCAAAAATTTCCTTCAATAAAGAACAGAAAAACTTGTAAAAATTGTTCGGAGAAGATAATAGGCTTCTCCACACACACACACACACACACACACACACATATATATATATATATATATATATATATGAATATTGCAAAAAGTTCATTGTAATAATGTGCAAAGAATTTCATGTGCTTTTGTTGCCCTAATCCAATTACAATTTAGATATGGTATTGGAAGTTCTGCTTTTAATAAGGATATTATAAGTTCTGTTACACAATGATTATCTAAGTTTCAGGTGTTTTTTTCTTTTCAGGTGGTTTAAGCGTACGGGAGAGTCATTCATTAAAGTACCCATCTTTGGTGCAGTCTCGCCTTACTTTGGCTGTTTCCCCATTCTGCATAACTTTTGCAGTGGTTTGGGCAGTGGACAGAAATTCTTCTTTTGGCTGGATAGGTCAAGACATACTTGTAAGGGTTCATTTCTTTTTGTTTTCTTACATACTTGTAAGGATCATTTCTTTTTTCTTTTAAGCAATATTTTTGTATTTCTTTAAATGCTAGTTGTTTGTTTGATATCCTGTGCAAACTTTTTTTTTTCTTTTCGAAAGTCTGTTGAAATTTTTGTGCCCTGCATTATGAAGTCTATCAAAAATTTGACAGTTATTGCTATAAACAAAAGATTCTATTAGATTGTTGTCCTTTGACTTAGTTGTTTGCTGCCCAAAGTTGGATTTTGACATCCTAAGAAGTTTGACACCATTGCATTTACTGTTTTATTCCATACAACTTTCACATATTTCATATTCAAATATATTTAACAATTCAAAGTCGTAATAATAATGTGTTTCTTTATCAAACTAACTCTGAACAACTGTTTTAAAATTTTCTTCCTTTACAAGACCTGATCCATATACCTCTATATCCAAAAAAAGGACCAGATCATGTCCTTTAGCCTCAGCTGGAATGAGGGATGAGACATGGTGAGTTGGTTCAACCAGGTACTAGCATGCTGTATTTGTACCCCAATAGTACTAGTTTTCACAGTGCCCCCCTCTCCTTCCTCTTGTGCCATATTATGTGAAACTACACTGAGTTTTCTCATTTGTAGGCTATGTTTATTTTACTGTTTGAGGTATATCGATTGATGACCGTGTGGCCATGAGTACTATTCACTTTTTTCCGAAAAACTTATTCACTTTATTTGAAATTCAGCGTTTGCCCATGAAAATTCCAAATATGATTTGACACTTTATTTGAAGTTGTATTTGACATTTGGAAAACACCTAAAACCCTGTTTGCACTATTTTTCACTTTCAGTACATTCAAACAACCAAATATTCTTTGCAAAAACTATAACCAAACACAACTCCAACTTCAAAATTCCAATTAAAGTGAAAAATATTTGGTTTCTATGGCCGAACGCCTTTAAATTCCATAGCTGTTACATGTGAAACTGTAGCCTATGTTTATTTTACTGTTTGACGTATATCAACTAATGATCATACTCTTTTTTCATTTGGATAGGGTATCACACTAATAAGTAATAATTACAGTTCTGCAAATTGTACGGATACCTAATCTCAAGGTAAATAATTCTACCCTTTTAAGCATTAAATGGAACGAGCTTGCGTGAACATTCAGTTAATCTCATGTTGGAATTATCTTATAGCCATGCCATGTTTTATGTTGGTGACTTCTTTTTACTTGTTTTCCTAAGTTGTATATTCTTTCTAGTGCCATAAAGAACATACACATGCAGAAGTAAGCATTGTTATTACATTAACAAGATGCTTGTTTTTTACCCTCATTTTGAGGATTGCTGCTAGAAATGGTGGCCAAGTTTGCTTAAAAAATCAACAAAATCTTTTTGAGATTTTCTTTTTTGTTGTGAAGGTCACTGCTTCGGGTGTTTACTATCTTAAATGCTGTCTTTGACTAACATCAGTCAAACCTAACTTTACATGGTTCTCAAGAGGAAGTGTTAGACCAATTGAATCTCTGAGTGCTATATACTATGTTAATGCTCAATCTACTGGCATTTCTATTTTACAGCACAGTTTATGATGATGTTATCATTTCTTGAAATATTAACTAGTATTAAATATCAGGTCGGTACAGTTCTTTTGGGTTGTGCCTTCATCTAGGACATATTTTGGGTATTTGCTTCTAAGAGGCTCTTCCATGAAAGTGTGATGATTGTGGTAGGTAAATCGCTTAATTTCAATTTGATGCTAATGGGAGTTGCTTCTAGATCTAAGTCGGTAATTTGCATTTTCCACGTCTTTGAAGGTAGCTCGTGGTGATAAAAGCGGGGTGGATGGTATTCCAATGCTGCTAAAGATTCCACGACTATTTGATCCATGGGGTGGTTACAGCATTCTTGGCTTTGGTGACATCCTATTGCCTGGCCTGCTAGTGGCATTTTCACTTAGGTCTGGAAATGAGACAACCGTTTTCCCCTTTCGTAATTTAGTTTTCTTTCTGTTGTGATATTGAGGTAATACTTTGACGTCATACAATATTTTGATAAAATAGAGAATATAGAGATCTCGGACCCTTCACCCTGTTCACACCCCAAATACACACATGCAATATTTCGATAAGATAGACTGTAGCGATCTCGGACACTGATTCCAGAATTATTTTATTTTTGTAAAAATTTGTTCCTTTGCAGGTATGATTGGCTTGCAAAGAAGAATCTTCGAGCTGGCTACTTCTTGTGGGCAATGATTGCATATGGATTAGGTACTTAATGACATCTACTTTAGAATCAGCCTATCACTTAGGTTGGAGTTTTTTCTGTTTATTTGACATGTGATCTTGAATACATTGCAGGTCTTCTTATTACAGATGTAGCATTGAATTTAATGGATGGTCATGGCCAACTTGCACTTCTTTACATCGTCCCATTTACCCTCGGTAATTCTCATCAAATACTTTTTAAGTCGTAATGAAAAAATGTTTTTGGTAACCAGACACTGTATATGACTTTCCCATGATAACATTTTCTTGAAAAATAACTTATGTCATACCAAACACGTTCTAAATCTTCATGAACAACAAGCTCCGAGTTTCACGATCACCGGACCAATACATACTTTTCGTGCAGGGACATTTTTGGTGCTGGGGAGGAAGAGAGGTGACCTGAAAATTCTTTGGACCAAGGGTGAACCAGAGAGGGTGTGTCCACATGTTCGTCTCGAATCAATGGAAGAATAAGGCAATCTTCCTCCTGTAATTATATTAGACTGACCTAAGTATTATCTGCTATCAATCATTAACATGGTATCATCTATCTGTTTTAAAACTTGCAAAATCTTCAGTTGTTAAATACACATTGATATGCCAGTTAATGTACAGCTGATTGATCAGCATTTGTCCCTTTGGTGAAAATAGTGTAGTTGCTGTTTGATTATTGTCTTCCATTATTTCCTCCTCAGCCTCACTCCCTCTTTTTTGGACTATATATATATTGTTTAACAACACCGGCCGGACTAATTAGGATTTGCATCAGGTAGGCCTACTAGGGGGAGTAAAGCGTTCGCTTACCAAAAAGTTTTTCATTCCCAAAGCTCGATCCGAGACTTCTGATTAAGCATCCATACCTTTTGGTGGTGATACACAATATATTCTTTACATTATTTTGTCTTCCGAATTTTTAGGGACTAAGAAAATTTGAGCCTTTCGAATTTTTAATTTATCAATCCACCAAATCTGGCAATCCATTAAATTCTTGTGCTTGCTATATGTAAACAACAAATTTCGAGTCGAGAAAAATAATAATTCAAAACATGAAAATTGAGTAACAAAATGTAATATTTGATTTCAAACGTGTTGAGTGTTACAATCTCTATTTAATTCTCTAATAATAATATGAACTATGTTGAATTTGAATTTGAATTTGATTTAGATTCAAGGGCTTGAGTAGCTTGATCTTGAATCTCCGTCTTTGAATTTGGATTTAAATTGTTTATCACGAACAAGCAACTTGATCTTGAATGTCTGGATATATGTCTTCGTTCTTAATCTTGAACTTGAACTTGATTGCTTGAATTTGTAGCTTGCAGAGAAATATGGGGCTTTTGATGCACGAGCTCTTTTCTTGCTTCTTGTTCTTAATTCCTCCTCTTTATGAGTTATGAGGACTCCTATTATAGTTTTAGGGAAGGTGAAGCTCTGTGATTTGATTGGTCGGAACATGTCATCTGCTCACTTGACATGATTTCATTGACTCATTTATTTGACTTAGATTGCCATATTATTTGATACGTAGCATGAACTTGAATTTTAAGATGGACTTGGAACTTGGACTATTAAAGTGAGCTCATCATTTGGAGCCCAATCAAATGAACTAGCTCAATGCATTTAAGATTAAATAATTAAATCAACATTTTAACCATATTATTCGAACTACTTTTTTGAATTCAATAGAGCCCAACTAATTTATGAATTTAGATTCAATAAAATTTAAATGATTACACTATCAAACAAGAGGAAACAGAGAAATCTAGTCACTCGTGAATATTTCTTCCACGGAGAGGGAGAAAAAAGACAATCTACTCTAGAATGTTAGCATGAGTACGACGTTTGTGAATATTTTTCAAGTGTTTGGTGTTTGAAGGAATGAGAAGTTTGGATAAGGACAAAATGAAAGAAATGTGAAGAAATAAATAAAGCAGAGAAATTAAGAAAAAGAGGTTAAGAGTATCACATCGGATATTAAATGAAAATATGGACTCCTTATATAGACTTAAACAATCATCACCCTATAAGCTAACTTTTGGGGTTGAGTTAGACTCAAGATTCATTCTTTACAAAAGGGATAATGGAGTAGTATTTTTGAGTCCTCAATTATCGGTAGTTTTGTGATATCTGATTAAGCATATTTAACTTTAATTACTTGAAACGCGCACATTTGATCTTTTTATTGTGTATATCCAAAAAAAATCAGAATTATATAATGTTCCACCATTTTATTTCATTTTGTTTTTAGTACCTTTTTTTTGGTTTTCTATCCATGTCCGGTACCCATATTGAATCCCGACTAATTCGGATTTGCAGCGCGTAGGACCATTCGGGGAAGAGCTCCCTCTCAAAGATTTGTCTATACCCCGGGCTCGAAATCGAAAAGAGTAGTCCCATCTGTTGCACCACATTCTTTGATGGTTGTTTTTTTAATAACAAATCATAAAAAATATTATGATTTTCACGAATTCATATCGAATCACACCATGTTGAAGATCAAATAGTTTTTATATGCTGAGTCGTCTTTTTTCAACAACTTCATGTGCTTTTTCGGGTTTTTTAGTGAACGCTTACCTAGAACTAAGGATGCCAACGGATCGGATCTGGACCGGATCCTACTAGATCCAGATCCAAATTCATTTTTCATACCTGGATCCAGATTCACCGGGTCCATAAAATCAGATCTAGATCCGGATCCACTGGGTCCACAGATCGGATCTGGATCCACCTGTTGAAACTTTTTTGACAAAATAAAACTCAATCTGATTGAAGAAAATGCTTGAGTTCATTCAGTCAACCTACACAAACATGCCACCATTCTTCCAAAATACTGAACGAAGTTTTAACATCACAAGAAAATAAAGACGATGAAGCAAAGTAAGTAAATAATAACATCATGATTCATGTGAAACGCTGCAATTACAAAGGTCTTTAAATTAACAATGTTCTTTAAAATGACAGCAACATCTATAACCTTATGCAACATCAACAATCTGAAATTAAGCAACGTTCATCTTCGTCGATGTTGTTGTCAGTTGAGCACCGAGAGAGGAAGCGGTGGTTGTCGGAGTATTTATAGATTATGAGATGAAAGGATGAGTGTAGGAGTCAGTTGAGCACCAGAGAGAGGAAGCATTTGTTCATGTGAGAAATGAGATGAAGTAGGGTTTTCCCCCTTCTTAGTTTCTTACTGCAATCTATATTTATTTTTTGGTAAAATTTTTTATATATTTTAAAAAAATGGATCCACGGGTCGGATCTGGACCGGATACAGATCTCAAATACAGGATCCAGATCCGATCCGTCAGAAATGGATCGGATTTGTCGAGTCCAATTTTGAAGATCCATATCCTATAAAACGGATCTAGATCCACTGGGTCCAGGATCCACTGTCATCTCTACCTAGAACTAGTAGTCGATAACATTTAATCACACCATGCGTTTATACTAAAAATCAATAAATGCATGCCATGTATTTGAATGTACATAATTATTACTTTATTTAATAATGATTAGTTAATTATATATTCACTATATTATATTACTTAATCACAGTAACTTGAACTGATTTGATGTAAATATTCATTGGAGGTAAGTATTTTCACAAAATGTAGTAATTTGACTTATTATTTAAGCACTTAATATTTATAACAAATTAAGAATTTTAATATAACGGGAGCTTAGTACATCGAACAACTCTTTTTTTTAACCTCAAGATAAAAATAAAAAAACATTTTGACCCCCTAAGGTAATGACAACCTTTTAAGGCGTAGTAACAATTTGCTTACCTTCTATAACTTGCTTCAATACCAAATTTATACGCTTGTCAGGTCACCTAGATAATAGTTACATGTAATCATTTAAAAAATATGATGTTAATAATCTGAATAATAAGGATGGTTACCAGTTGTATATATTTCACTGATAGTGCAATTTTTTTTGTATTATTGTTATTATTATTATTATTATTATTATTAAATCCTTATCAAATATATATAACTATTATAGCCAGTGAACATTTCATTTTTCTTACGTTGCTTCAACAATAAAATAGGGCCAAAAATGTATATTAATACCTAACATGATAAGTACCTCATATGTGTCTTGTGCGATGAGAATATAGCACAATTATTAGCACGACTTTTCTATTTGTTTGAACCAAAAATTGAAGTCACAAACTCGTTTTTATGTAATGGCGATTAAGACATGAACTAGTATTATATACGCCTTAAGTGTTGGCAAGTAAATAATATACACATATCAAAGATGCTCCTATTCCCTTATCTTCAACATAATTAATTACATCTCACAATTTTTTTTTGAAAAAAATATGCATTTTTCCATTTCGTTATGCTTTTGCCATCAATCTTAATCATTTTTCTTAAATTGGTACTCCATCCGTCCCAAAAAGATTGTTCCACTTTTTATTATTTGTTTGTTCATAAAAAATGACACATTTCTATATTTAAAAAGAATTTAACTTTATGAGATAATTTACAGTCACACAAATTATTAAGATTTATTTTGGATTACATATTTCAAAAGTCTTTATTTATTTTTTAAACTTTGTGTCAAGTTAAACTAAAATAATCTTTTTGGAACGGAGGAGTATATTGTAGTCTTTAGCATTATAATATGATTGCTTTTTCAGTTTTTCTTTTCTTAATAAAGTTGGACCACAAATGAATGAAAATAAATGGGTCGGTTTGATTAGGCGGCTGTGCTGACCCATGATAATAGGAATTTTACTACTATTATTTGTGACAATTGTTGATGACAAATGGCTACTTGATAAGGTTTGGACGGCTTATTATATGTGTACAAATTATAATGGTATAACATTTTAATGTCTTTTACTTGTTTTCATTTTATCTTTTAGCCAATTACACTCGAGATATTGAACTTGTAATTTAGTAGTTGTAAACTTTTTTGTTTAACTTAGGTATCTGAAATACAATGATACAATTAATTTAGATGCGCGTCCCGTAGATTCACTAAGGATAAAGAACTCTCTATCAAGTTAATTCTTCATTCACATATACAGATATGTACTTAGTTTCAAATTCACTAAAAAAACTTTCTTCCTTTTACCTACTGTTCACGAGCTCAACTAACCCCAAACATTAAGAGAAAAGAAAAAAGAGAGAGTTACATTTGATATAGTAATAATTTGAGATAAAATAGTATAAAGTATAAACAAACAAATCGCATTTGTTTCAAAACCTACACTTTTTTGTGGTGGATATTAAAAGCTTGAAATTACATTTTTATGTAAAGGAGATAGCTTTTTTTAAATTTACTTTTTATTTATTAAAAATATTTTTAGCCTTTCTTTTATTTGTTTTTGGAGGCCGGTGGAGAAAATCAAAAGAGAATATTTGAATGACCAAATATCACAAGAGTTGTATAGACCATGATATGCACTTCTCTTTTTGTGTGAGCAACATATATAAAGTTAAATCCAAATTAAAGTTTGGAAACCACAAGTGTCACAAATGTTATTGGTAAGTGTATATTCAAGATGAACCATATAGTGATTTTGGTCCTCAAATTTGAAGGGAATGACAAAAAGGGACAATAATGCACTTCTTTTCTTAGCAATTCCTACATCATTATTTTTTCACTCTCTTACTCTGTATATAATAGCAAATAATAATTATACTTACAAGCAATTCAAACTTATCAGTTGGTGGATGTTTGCATGTCCATCTCTCCACCTAAAAAAAAAGTTTTTTTTTTCGAAAAAATTAAAATCTATAAAACAAAACCTTCATTTAAATAAAAGTGATTAGTTTGTGGGTAATTATGTCATTTAGATAAGCACTTCCATTTTATAGACAACATTTTCAAATAGATGGGCCCCAATTTGATGTCACAGCAAGGAATGACATTGATGGATGACGCCCTAAAGATCAGCCCATCCTATCTGTTGGGCCTTGGCCCATGTGCTTATTGAAATGTGCTGTCCCTTTCCATAACGGTCACATAATTTTTTTCACAAATAAAACGGCTATCTTTTTTTAGCCACTCGATTAGTAGCTCATATCGTTTTTCTTTTTTTTCTTTTTCTTTGCGGTGGTTGTGGCTGTGATTTTTCTTCACAAAGAATTGTGTTTCTTAAAACAATGAGATTTTTATTTTTCATTTTGCTCAAAGGTTCAATAAAAAAAAAGAACAAATCAAAGAATAGTAAATTTGGATTTAGAAATTTTAATTTTATTATAAGAGCGTAATACATGATGTGTGGACTTGGTACATGTTACATGTTTGAACACTAATGACATACATAAGCCTAATATTTAAATGAAGAAAGATAAAATGAACAAATTTATTATCCACCAAATTTCGAAGGTTTCGTCACTCTAAAATTTCTTACAAGAAAATAAGTTTGATGAAATTTTTTATTTTGTGGCTAACTTTTCAGAAAAAAAATATGTCTTCTACAATGAAATCTAATAAGTGAGATTTCGAGTATGTGTTTTCATTTTGTCTAAACTCCTATTTTCCCTTGCAATAGTAATTTAGTTCACGAAGGAGAGTCTTGGAATAAGGTAATGTTGCTTCGTGTAATTTATACTATGAATTTCAACTGTGAAATCAATTATTATTATTTGTTGGAAATTTGCCTTTGGCGGGAGTTGCGACCGACCAACTTTAACGGCTTAAACACTAGTGTAACGTATGTTGGAGAATCCGGTTCTTCACACATGCATGATCTACTAAGTACGTAGATAACCGTAGGGCCAAGAATCGTCAAATTTCATTGAGAAAAGAAAGAGATATTGGTTCACGAAGTAAGGTGTTTGAAGCATGGAAAGTGTGGTATTGTGTGTAATTCTCCCTCATCGGTAGAGGAAGAAAGAATTGTTGTGTATATAAGATTCGAAATTGGTTAGGGGTTTGGGACCCCAAGGGGTATCCCATGTGTTTAAAGGAGGGAGGACCTAGATGTGCTTCGGTTCGAGGAAAGACCACACGCGCGCGCCGCCGCCCGTCCGGCCCGGTTCCGTTCCGGTTCCGGTTCCGGTTCCGGTTCACGACGGGTTCACGGGTTCACGGGTTCACGGGTTCACGGGTTCACGGGTTCACGGGTTCACGGGTTCACGGGTTCACGGGTCGTGGGTCGTGGGTCGTGGGTCGTGGGCCGTGGGCCGTGGGCCGTGGGTCGTGGGCCTTCTGATATTATCTTTTTGGGCCAGAAAACTTTGCCAGAAGTGCAGTTTTCAGCCCCTCCCTCACCTATATAAACACACCCTTACACCATTTGTTGAGCACTACAAAAGAACAGGAAAATAACAGTTCATAAAGCTCACGAAAATACACAACAAAAACAGTTTTCTTCCTACAACTTCCAACCATCATTTCGTTACTCAATATTCTTCACAGGTAGCTCTTGAGTTTCCTTTGCTCAAGGGTTCCATTGCTGTTTTATCTTGGGAGACAAATTGTCCAGGACGTATAAAGGATACATACGGGGCAATATTGTCTTAAGGACAGAGTGCCACACTCGACTCAGCATAAACCAGTTTCCATTTTTCAGTCTTCAACAAAATCGTAATTTCAATTTTGTTGTTATATTGTAATTTTCAGATTTCATGTTGAATTATTGAAATCTTTATTTATCCTTTCGAATACTTGTAATAGTTAAATACTTCCCGTACTGCTTTATAAAGTACCATAGAGCAAAACTCCCAACAACTTAAGACAATATTTGTATAGTATTACTATTAGTGTTCGAAAGATGTCGGTCAAAAGTTGTGTGACCAAATCCGAATATGGAAATGGTTTTCGGTAGAAGAGAGTGATGATGATGAACGTGTTCATGGTCTCACCGCTACAAAGACGGTGGGAACAAGCGCTCTCGAGAGCCCGAGGATGTCAATCGGGGACAAGAGGAGAAGAGTGAAGATGTTATTCTATCTTGTAGCAGAAGGCCTATATCTGTCCCGCACAAAGGATCCGAATAATGGTGAGAAGGAAATGGACACTCGGTCGATGAAGTGACCGAAGTGAGCCGAGAATCCGAAATTGGGATAAGTATTTTTCTCACTTGTCAAGAATAAGGATTAAATGATAAGTAGTTTTTCTTACTTGTCAAGAATAAAGATTAAATTATGTCGATTAAAAATGGATTAAAGTAAGGAGGAATATGAAAATAATTTATATTCCTTATGCTTTAACAAATCGAAGTTTAATCTCATCTTCTTTTCCGTTTAAAGATTGGATTTTGTAAACGACTTAAGAAGATCCGTTCTTTTAAGTGTAATTACTAAAGTGTGTAAAGTATGTCGCACATACAATGGAGAAAGATCCACTAACGTGCGAAAACTCTTACCACTCTTAAGTAAGCGCCAAGAATTATCTCGGGCACCAATCATAATGAAAGAAGACTAAAAGCTAAAGACGTTGAGCTCGTCATACTATTTGGCGAGAAGATCCTTCATAGGATGATATTGGACACTCGGTCATAAAAAGCCTCCGGCGACGGGTGGGCCAAAATTCCTTTGATATGATGATATTGGACACTCGGTCATATAAAGCCTCCGGCGACCGGAGTGGTGCCGAGAATTCATTTCATAGGAAAAGTAATGGACACCTAGCAAGGTGGGCCGAGTTTCCAGGTCCTAAATGATCTGAAGGCCTAAATAAATGCAGTAAAGAAATTGGACACTCAGTCTGCCAAAGCAACTAGAGTGGACCCGAGTATCGAGATCACATATGATCCGGTTACGCCCTAACCACGGGCAAAAGGTTGTTCATGTGAAGCAACGCCACCTCTAAAATCAAAGGGGTTGGAGAGGTTGTCCTCAATAGGACTTCATGGATTGTGATCACTCTAAGATGAGGTGATACATATTCCTAACTTGGTTTAAGGGACGCTGTTGGTCAAGCTAGTTTGAAATTAGTCCAACAGGTCTGTAATAACTAAGAATGGTACAGTATGTCTGTAGCCAAATGATGATATATTTGTAATCCGTGCATCTATGCCATCATAGATTAAGACACGTTAAATAGCAAGTCATTCAAAAGCTAACGATGTTGAGATTGTTGCCTACCGTCGAAATAAACCCTCAAAATAAATGTGAGGTAGATGAAGAGGAAAAATCACCTTTCCAAATTCCGTTAAGGGAATAGCGAAAGAAGCACCGCTCCTCTAGAACTTAGTCACACCTAATTGGGTGATTTGAAGTTTATACAAAATAGAGGGGGGAGACAAGTACGTTGTGATCGTCATTTGATGATAGTACAACGTTTGGAATCCTTTGTTTGTTGAAAAGCAAAGATGAAGTTGTTGAAGCGGATAAGCGCTACAAAGCGAAGTTTAAAATCAACTAAGCCTACGGATTGAAAAATTCGTAGTGATAGAGGGGGAGAATGTGAAGCATCGTTCATTAAACGAATGTTCATTTCTCACCTCAGTCTAACGGTGTTAGCCAAGCGCGAAGTTGTACGCCCAAATTACGAGGGGTAGCTTGGTAAAAGATGGGCTACCGAAACAGTCAAGTTTGACCTAAGATCGTAGATTGCATATCCACCGGATCCGCAAATAACGATAGTGTTGATCGCCTCTTGGCATCAAAGAATGCCGAATTCATTGAAGATAACTTTCCTTGAAATAGGAAAAGGAGTAATTGCTCAAGGTTAACAAGAACCCGCGAGGGCTCCGATCGTCCGAACTAGACGTTCGTATCTTCATGACTCGAAAGTTGTTGTCTATCCCAACTTAATATTCCGGATCTGCAAACTCGGGGATTCTAGATGTTGAACCGTGACGGAGCAAAGAGGGGACAAAGACTTGTTCCGATCCTTCTAGCTTGTATGGTTGAGAACGAACCATGGACAATTAACAAATAATTGTTATCTCCAAAATGCGCCGCTTTGGAAAGAAGCTAAAGGGAGAAATAGATTCCATATATAGAACCATACGTGTGTAATAGTTAATCTTCCTCCGGAAAAGAACCTTTGGGTTGTAAAAAGTGCTCCCCCGTGAGTAGCTTCACATCCAGGGCCATTGTAATCTTACATGGCATGGGTGTTGAAACGACCTTCCCAATCGGAGAGTTGGAAGAAGAGGATTAGAATTGGTTTGCCGAACTGTTGGGCTTCTTCCCCGAACTTTCATTTTGGTCCCCGAAATGTTAACATTTTGGTCCCGAAAGTCTCGGATAAAACGAAACAATGAATCGATCACGAAACATTGACTCGAAGTTAGAAAGCCAACAGTTGGAAAACCAACGGTCTTAGAGTGAAAATCATATTGAAACAAAGTCTCGATATGAAAGATATGAGTATCACGAGATGACATCTTAGGAATTGGATTTCTAAGACATCTAACGGACGGTCGATAGTTGACGGTCTCGTTGAAGCCACCAATAGATATGAATCATAGAACCGATTGGAATCATGGTGCACCCATAGACAAGGAGCGATATGCTCGGGTCACGTGTAGTTCAATGTATTGTACACACTACAACCGACCACAGGTATCGTCCAACAAACAGATCAGTTGAACTAAGGTTCACCGATGATCTTAATACATGATCAATAGAAGGCGTTAAGTCGAGATATGACGATATCCGAATTATTCGCTTATCTACGGATTATAGTATTCTGGATGTCCAATGGTTACGAGAGAACACAAGTGATGCAACCGGACATCGGATCCGAAGAACACCAAAGCCACAAGTAAATGTGTATGGTGGTTCTTGGAAAATCCTCTAAGCAAACTTGCATCGACCGATTCATGATGGTATCGGAGTTTATCGCTTTATACAAAGCATGAAAGAAGTTGAGTAACTTCACGACTCATTAGAGGACGTCCCTTATTGGGAGAAACCCATGCCTTCGAGCAGCTTATACACTTTGTGGCTAGCCGATCGGCTTTAGGAAGGACACGGATGACGGCGTCCGGACATATCTCGTCGGGATCCGTCGGAGACATATGACCGTATGGCGCTTGATCATCACGGTGTCACTTCCTTGTTTACAAACTAAGGGACTACCCGAGATCAAGCGTTCTGCTGTCTAGGGAATGGGCTTAAAACCCAAAATATACGAACCAATACAAATGGAAACCCAACCTTACGAACCGGAGATCCCGGTAATTTGGTTCAATGGGAAAACTAAGTTGTAAAGGTTCGCTTGATCGCTTCGGTCGAAGCATGAGCACTTCGGATAGTGATTTCGAAAAGAAACACCAAATCCAAAGCCGTTCCCGCGATAGACGTTAAGTGCTATCTCGGATGGGTAAAGGTTAAGTTTTCAAAACCTATAATGATCCTCAACAATTGAGGTTAGGTCTTTGGGAAACTTTTAATGGTTCCTAACACTTGTGAAGTGGGGTATAGCAGGGATACCTTGTAGGAGACCACCTATTTAAGTGCGAGGACGGCCGCCTCAAATTGAACGCACTTAAGAATCCAAGACGTTGTCCATGGCCAAAACGGACAAAACATTACGAAGAAGAGAGTAAGGGAATTTGTTGTGTTGGTACCGTTGTCTTGGCTTACACTAAACACCGACGGTTCAAGACATCACGTTCACCGCGCAAGAAGTAAGTCCGATGGTATTCAACTATGGAAGGTTCAAAGCCGAGGCTACCTCTCCTTATGCAACATCGGTCCGCCGAAATATTGCTTTGGAAATGAAAAGACACCATGTGAGTGCGCCAAAATCTCTTTCAAGAGGGGATTGTTGGAAATTTGCCTTTGGCGGGAGTTGCGACCGACCAACTTTAACGGCTTAAACACTAGTGTAACGTATGTTGGAGAATCCGGTTCTTCACACATGCATGATCTACTAAGTACGTAGATAACCGTAGGGCCAAGAATCGTCAAATTTCATTGAGAAATGAAAGAGATATTGGTTCACGAAGTAAGGTGTTTGAAGCATGGAAAGTGTGGTATTGTGTGTAATTCTCCCTCATCGGTAGAGGAAGAAAGAATTGTTGTGTATATAAGATTCGAAATTGGTTAGGGGTTTGGGACCCCAAGGGGTATCCCATGTGTTTAAAGGAGGAGGACCTAGATGTGCTTCGGTTCGAGGAAAGACCACACGCGCGCCGCCGTCGCCCTCCTCCCGTCCGGTCCGGTTCGGTTCCGGTTCCGGTTCCGGTTCTCGGGTTCACGGGTCACGGTCACGGGTCACGGTCGTGGGTCGTGGGTCGTGGGTCGTGGGCCGTGGGCCTTCGATATTATCTTTTGGGCCGAAAACTTTGCCGTGCTGCGCTTTTCGGCCCCTCCCTCACCTATATAAACACACCCTTACACCATTGTTGAGCACTACAAAAGAACAGAAAATAACAGGTTCATAAAGCTCACGAAAATACACAACAAAAACGAGTTTTCTTCCTACAACTTCCAACCATCATTTCGTTACTCAATATTCTTCACAGTAGCTCTTGAGTTTCCTTTGCTCAAGGGTTCCATTCTTGTTTTTATCTTGGGAGACAAATTGTCCAGGACGTATAAAGGATACATACGGGGCAATATTGTCTTAAGGACAGAGTGCCACACTCGACTCAAAGATAAACCAGCTTCCATTTTTCACCTTTCAACAAAATCGTAATTTCAATTTTGTTGTTATATTGTAATTTTCAGATTTCATGTTGAATTATTGAAATCTTTATTTATCCTTTCGAATACTTGTAATAGTTAAATACTTCCCGTACTGCTTTATAAAGTACCATAGAGCAAAACTCCCAACATTATTATCATAAACTTAGAATAAACGGTCTATATTACACCTCCTGAAGTTCGATTTCTAAAAAGGATTACTAATCCTTAACTTTTCGAGAAATCCTTCATCAGTGGTTGTGAATATAATTTTTTCAATCTTTTCGACATTGGTTTCGTAGGAACACGCGAAATAGTTAGTATATTAGTTTAGCCTATAAACGCCTTCATAGACCTCTTTCGACCTTCAGCCTTTTTCGAAATGAAAAGGGTTGAAAATATGTGGAGTTTTCTGTGGCAACAATATGAGGGGCATTTATTCCTTTTTTATAAAAAATAAGTAACAGGTTTTCACTCTATTATGACTATTAATTTTTGAAAAAAATTGCTTAGCTGGCCACATTCTTACAACTATAGCAAGATTAGGTGAATAAGTTGGCCTGGACCAGCTAATCAAGTTCACAACATTTTCAAATAATTAACACTGACACTCTGTTGATGATAAGAACAACAAAAAAACATACAAAGAATCTGTCAACATCCTCCCCACTCTGGCTCTTTCCAGAACACTATATTCTTTATCTGTTCAAGAAACAAATTATACTCATTTAGTACAGTACACAATATGTCATTAACAAAATAATTAACACAACAATAATAACATATCTGATGTAATCCGAAAGTTTCAACTTGTTGACTATGACAATAGTCGCGACTATAAATAGACTCGTGATTATGACAGGGCGGTACGCTCATTGAGGCCCCATGAAGACGACTCTACTTTACTGGGAAGACGCGGTACTCATGAGCGAGCGTTTGGTGACCAATAATTCCGGAATGAGATTGGGTGTTTTCACGTCTTACCGTAGTGCCCGGTTTATCTGTAAGCCTTTATCATTGTCAGTCAACTAAGTAGGGCCCTACACGAAGGGTTGTAATACTAGGAAAGCAGTGGGCATAGCCTTTTCTCCGTTAGGCTCCTCTAAGGGCGGGTATGAGAAGGGGTAGGGGAGCGTTCCGCCTTAGAAAGAAGCTTCTGCACGAGCGGTCGATCCCCTGAATTTTTTGGCTTCCCTTTCCCTTCAATCAATCACTCTTTTAGTTACCAAAATATATATAATTCAGGATATAAGTATGTCTAGGGAAGGTAGAGTGTACGCAGAATTTTCCCTACCTTGAAAAGTAAAGAAGTTGTTTTCGATAGACCCCCAACTCAAAATAAAATAATAATAAAGCAGGTCAAATAGAAAAACTACAATAAACATTATGCTAAGTGAAGAACAAGAGACATAAAGTAATAAGCAAAAATTAAAGGGAAACTACTCCCTTCGTTTACTTTTACTTATCCACTATTAATTTTACACGCTATTTAAGAAATAATAAATGAAGTGCATAATTTATCATGATATTCATATTAATTTATTCATAGTTTTAATGAATTTGAAAAATAATTTAAAATAAGTAATTAATACTATGAATAAAACATAATTTTTTTTTATCTTCTCTTAATATGCCAAAAGTAACAAGTAAGAGTGAAAATCTATTTTTAGTATAATGGATAAAAGGAACGAAAGGGGAGTAAATGAGAAATACTATTTCTATTACTTCCTCTTTCAGTTTAAGTGTCTTAGTTTGACTTGACAAGAAATTTAAAAAATAAAGGGAGATTTTTAAATCTTGTGATTTTAAATTAAAGATGTGTGTAATCTTGTGATCTTAAACTTATTTTGAAATTAAAAAACTTATTAAATATAAAAAGATACACTCTTTTTAGGACATAAAAAAAAAAAAAAGTAAGACACTTAAATTAAGACGGAAGAAATAAAATGGAAAGATAAGCAAGAGCATGCTACTAATTACTAACCTTATACCTTAACCCGTATCGTACACACCTTTTATCTAATTTTAAAATAATTAATACTATTCAGGAAAAAAATTAGAGCAACCCAATAATTAATCAGACCAATTGAATAAGTTTGTCCCCACATTTAATTTATTTTGTGTTAATAATAATGAGTTCTCCACTATAAAACAACCACAACACTATCTTTTCTCAATACCAAACTTGGTTTTTGAACTGTTGTCCACTTAGCACAAAGAGAGTTAAAAAAAAAAAGGTAAAACCATTTGTGTGGGTGTGTGAGAAAAATGGCAGAAAACAAAGAAGAAGATGTTAAGCTTGGAGCTAACAAGTTTAGGGAAACTCAACCATTGGGTACAGCTGCTCAAACTGATAAGGATTATAAGGAGCCACCACCAGCTCCATTGTTTGAACCAGGAGAGTTGTCATCATGGTCTTTTTACAGAGCTGGAATAGCAGAGTTCATGGCAACTTTCTTGTTCTTGTATATCACTATCTTGACTGTTATGGGTCTTAAGAGATCTGATAGTTTGTGTAGTTCAGTGGGTATTCAAGGAGTTGCTTGGGCTTTTGGTGGTATGATCTTTGCTCTGGTCTACTGTACTGCTGGTATCTCAGGTTGGTTTTTTTAACTTTTCATTCTTGATGGTTCTTTTAATTATTATCTTGCTAAAGTTTGTTCCTTTACCTGTTTTACTAAAAGCTTGTACTATATGTTTGAGTTTGTGTTTATTTATTGTGTATATTATATTGTTGTCAACTAGTTTTGTGAATTCTTGAGTATAGTTAACTAAAAGATTCAATCTTTCCATGCTTTAGAGGTTCAAAATACGATATTACTTCTTAGTTGTTTTCTTGCTGAAGCTTGTATCTTTACCTGTTTTACTAAACACATGACCTTTTCTTTGAGGTGATTCTCTTTATTTTTCCCTTCTCTTGCTCTATACGTTTGAGCTTGTGTTTACATACTTTGTTGACCACATAGTTTTATCAACTAATTTTATGGATTCTTGATTATAGTCGACTAAAAGATTCAATCTTTCCCTGTTTTAGAGGTTCAAAAGATGTTATTGGTTTACTTTCTCTGTCTAACCTACAAAAATATGGAGTTTTACATACCATTCTTGTTGGTTCTTAGTCTTTCCTTACTGAAAGCTTGTTCCTTTACGCTTATACTAAAAGTATAACTGTTTGTGGCTAATTCTCTTTGTTTCCTTTCTTTTGACACCATATTTGAGCTTTTAGTTACTTGCTTTGTACATCATACTTTTGTCAAGTAAATTTATGTATTCTTGAGTATACTCACAAAAAGGTTCAATTATTCCCTGTTTTTGAAGTTCAAGACATGTTATTGGTTTACTTTCACTGTCTAAATTACAAAAGTAGAGTGTTCTTTCTTTGATATGGCTTTTGCACAGATGGATTTATTTAATATTTCTCTAAAACTGAGTTCTGTATGTTTTGATATCAAACAGGAGGACACATCAACCCAGCTGTGACCTTTGGACTATTCTTGGCAAGGAAACTGTCCTTGACCAGGGCTATTTTCTACATAGTGATGCAGTGCCTTGGTGCAATCTGTGGTGCTGGTGTTGTGAAGGGCTTCATGGTGGGACCATACCAGAGACTTGGTGGTGGTGCTAATGAAGTTCAGCCTGGCTACACCAAAGGTGATGGCCTTGGTGCTGAAATTATTGGCACCTTTGTCCTTGTTTACACTGTTTTCTCTGCTACTGATGCCAAGAGAAATGCCAGAGACTCACATGTTCCTGTAAGTTTTCTATTGTAATTTCAAGTTTGCTTGTCATGGAAATTTACATGTTAGTTCTAAGTTTCATTTGACCTTGTACTTGTAGACTTTGTGTTGTAGTGGGAGGTTGATAATTTGGACGTAGATTCAGCTAGATCTCTTTTTACACTTTCCTTTCTGAAGGATAACTTTTTATGAAAAGGTTCTTTGGGGAAGGAGAAGCAGTGGGGATGGGTGGGGGAATTGATTCTAGGGTAGAGTTTAACTTTTTACACTAGCAGTGGAAGGTTTTTTTTTACACTATCAGGATAATGTAGGTGAATGCTCATACTAAGTGAAAAATAAGAGTTTATATATTAACAGTGTAAATCTTTTTTTTTGAAGCTGTTAGGTCACATAGAAGATGACTCAGTAACTATCTATAATGTTGACAAAAAGATTTATCTATAGAAAATGGGATTAATAACTTTGAAAGAAAAAGATGCATACCTAATATAACATATTTCATAATTTATATTGTTATATAAGTTGAATTCTGAAAATGAATAATTATAGTGTAAAAGTTAATTAATTATATTGTTAGTATATGTAAAAGTTAAATCCTTTAGGACAAGTGGACTTACTTTTTGATATAGCTAGTAGGGTTATATCCTGGGGACCCCATGTCATTGATAAATATGGTGTGGGCTAAAGATAGTGATGTTCACGTGATAAGTTACTGTAAGTGTGGCGAGTGTTGTCATGCAGTGATTCACCATGTCAGAGTGTTGTGGTCCTAATTGTGTATGTGTTAAAGGATATCTCATTTACTTTCAGAAAGGTTTAAAATTTATTGTCTTTCTATTAGAATAGGTGAGATCTTGGACATGAGTTGAGTGTTCATGGTTGTAAAACGAAACAAATGAGTCTTCAGCAACAATCTTAACCAAATGGATTTCAGAGGCTAAAAGGGACTAGAGGAAGTTGAGATATCTATAATAACATTAAAGTTGTAGCTTTATAATCACTTGTGAAAAGATTAATTGGAACTTTTCTGATAAAGTAAATATCTTTACACGGTTAATGTGTATAAGTTAAGTTCTTGAAGAAGTACTGAAAATTTGCATGCTATTGCAGATTTTGGCACCACTTCCTATTGGATTTGCGGTGTTCTTAGTTCATTTGGCCACCATTCCCATCACCGGAACTGGCATCAACCCAGCCAGGAGTCTTGGAGCTGCTATCATCTACAACACCGATGCAGCATGGGATGACCACGTACGAAACATTTCTTTCTTTCAAATTGACTCGAGCACCACCGTTATTTAAACAAACAAAAAAAGAACATTTGTTTCTTGTGCCATGGTAAAGAGGCAAAACTAACAAGGGTTTTTTGTTTTTGTTGATTGTCAACAGTGGATCTTCTGGGTTGGACCATTCATTGGAGCTGCTCTTGCTGCAGTTTACCACCAAATAATCATCAGAGCGATGCCATTCCACAAATCTTGAAGTTTCCTCAAGAAACATCTTTCTGGATTCTCAAAGAGTGTACCTTTTTTTGTTAAATTTTTAATTCTCCCTTTCTGATGTATTTGTAATGTGGATTTTCTTCTGTTAAGATGTCTATTATGTGTGTAAATTATCAGGTTATGTTGTACTTGTGCCCTTATCAATCAAGGTTCTTTATTTTATCCTTTTAGTACTCTTCTTCCCCCCCCTCCCACCCCCCAACCCACAAAGGGTTTAGCCCATTAGAGATAGCAAAGTTGACAATGATCTTGTTTTTTCAGCATTCTAATTGGCCCCATGACATTTGATTGCTCATAATCTGGTGGGTATGGACCATTCCTACCCCTTATTAGATATAAGCTTATATAATTGCATTGTAGGGTGAGGTCTAGTGGTGAAATCAGATATATGTGTTGGTGGTAGGAGGGTAATATGTTAAAGTAGTTGGGTGGTGAGTATTATTCTGCATGTAATGTAGCTGCACTGTGCTAGCTATATGGCTAAAGATAGAATTGGCAAATAGTTTAAATTTTGCAATAAAAGCAAATCAAGAATTTCTAGTCAATTGAGTCTAATATATATATATATATATATGTGTGTGTGTGTGTTTTTTTTTAATCAAACATATATATTTTTTTTAATATATACTTATGGATTGAGTTAAAAGCAATAAATCCGCTTTAAAACGGCCTTTCATTTTTGCACGAATCAAAATTGGCTTAATTTATTTATGAAGACATCACATTTCATTAGAATTGAAAAAATAACCAAGACAACAATTTAAAAGGACGAATCAGTTGGAGTTATTTTTTTATTTATAGAGTTCCTCAAGTCTTTCTTTCCCTATCTCCTAGAGGTTAGATCAGCCAAAAGTTTAAAAAAAGTCAAAAAATAAAGATGAGGTGATTCGAAAAAATAAAAAATAAGTGGTTAAAATCTTAACACCAAACAAATCTCCTTTCTAGTCCAGTACTTATAGCTTTGAAAATGAATGTCTATCATCATAGAGGGCCGGCCTAAGGGTATGGGTATGGCAAATGAAACTTTTGTCGTAGACCCCCAAATACTTAAGGTATTAAGTATTATATTATTATATATAATATATAGTCTATGTAATTATTTAATAGTTAAATTTTAAAATTTTATTTTAGTTTGAATGAGGTTGTACAGATGAGTGAGTAAAAAGTGATATTTTTTCCCATTAAATATAATAATATGTTTATATTCCTCGTTAATTCTAACTTTCCCTTCTCATGTTTTTGATTATTTCACTTTCAAATTTCAACTCGTTTTTCTATATTAGCTACTGAATTTTGTCATGTTTGATTCATGCATCCAAAATCAAATCTATTTATGTGTCATCTTTTTAATAGAGAAATCAAAAGCAAGTGACGTAAAGTTAGAAGCTCGTAGATAATAGTCCCATTTTCCTACCTTTCTACACTTAATGATCATGCTTTTGCCTACGACAAATCTAATTTGAAACGGTGATGTATGTGCTCTTATCACTAGATCAAAAATCTGGTGATTCTTTTATATCTCACTATAAATTGTATGAATTTTTTATGAACAATAAATTACAGTGTTTTCTTGATCTACACTAAAAGAAAATTAAGAACAAAGAAAAAAATGTGGTTATTTGGAAGAAAAGGAGCATCTGGATTCTCTACTTATTCAACTGCTGAAGAAGTTACTCATGGAATTGATGCTACTGGCCTCACTTCCGTTGTTACAGGTTGATATATATATATATCTTTTTTTTTCTTCATATTTTTTCTTTTTGGTGTATTTTTTTTTCTTCAGTACCCATTTCACCAATTCTTTTAATTGACTAGTAGGTATTTTTTAAATTATTTTTTGGTTTTTTCTTTCATTTGACTCTATTAGTTCTCCAGTTTAGAGTTTATGGTGACAGAAAAAGTTGAACGTGTGCCTAGTCCCTTTAGTTTGTATTGCTGCATTTATTGTATTTGTTGATATAAATTGAGCCTGAGTTTCCAAAGCATGTCTTTTTTTTAGGCCCGGATAAAGGAGAAGGATTGTGGAGTGTAAAAATAGTATAAGATAAAATATTTTATGAATAAATTGTTTGGACGTGTCTGATATTGCAATGACAGTAGACAGAGGTCCTGTGTTCGTGTCTCACCACCACTGTGCATATAAAAAAGTATTGCAATGAGAGCGGAACAGATACCGAGGATTCATATAGCTGAATTGAGGTGTAGTTGATTGAATGTATTTCATGATATAACAGATGATCATCATCCTTGGTAACAAAGTGTATCAATGGCAAGAGATGATCATCTGAAAATTAATTAACAGAGTTTCATAATTAATTTTTCTTACCTGTTGCAGTTATTTTTGTTCAAGACTGCAACTGTATGGTAGTAATTTGTCACTGATGTGGGATGTTTTGAATTGGGGAGTCCATGATTTTTATGTTGATTTGTTTATATTGAACAAATCAGAAAGTGATCACCAACTTATGTCGCTCGTATCAAGAAAGAAATTAGCTACTTATTTCATCTTATCTCCCATAAAATTCCATGTTAAGAGAGTGAAATCACTATCTTTCTGGAATGGAAGACCTCTTATCTACTTTACTTTAATGTTTCATAACTACCAAGAGTTTAAATGAAGAGAGCCTTGATGGATATAACATGGACGTAACTAAATTTTGGAGTCTGAAATCGGAATTATAATTGTTGAGAGTCTCACGTCGGATATGGAATAGGAATATGAACTCCTTATATGGATTTGAACAATCCTCACCCTACAAGCTAGCTTTTTGGGTTGAGTTAGGCCAAAATCCATTCTTTACATGGTATCAGAGCCAAATCCATTTCAATTCTTTGTTCGTCGATGTTGGACTCCCTCTTATATTGTCCACGCTCCAGATGTCTAGCCCTGGGTGTGAGGCGGGGTGTTGAGTTCTCCCACATCGGTGGCTTGAGCAATCCTCCTCCCTTTGAACTAGTTTTTGGGGTTGAGTTAGGCCCAAGATCCATTCTTTACATGGTATCAGAGTCAGACTCATTCCAATTCTTTGTTCACCGATGTTGGGCCCCCAAATTATATTATCCACGCTCCAGTTAACAAGGTCTGGACGTGCGGGGAGTGTTAAGAGTCAAACATCGGATATGGAATGGGAACATGGACAATCTTCACCCTACAAGCTAGCTTTTGAGGTTGAGTTAGGCCCACGATCCATTCTTACAATAATATGAAGACTGGATTTAAAAATGGGGCTACATGATACTTTGGTTAATTTAGAAGTGACCCAATTCTCTTGATTGCACACAATAAGTATGTGACAAGTTTTATGATTTTTTGAAAGTAGACATTATTTTGGCAAAATCTAAAATAGAAACAATGTGAGTTCCTCATTCTATCTTCTACTTTTCTTGCTATTTTGCAATGTTTGATGTTTATCATTAATGCTTCAAATTTTTGTTCTTAAGAAACAACATGATATTTGTTGGTTGACAAATGTATAGTTGTCAGTTTTACTTGGCAACCTGTCTTGAAAGTAGGGCAGTATAAAACTGAAAATGGTAACCCAAAACTAGAATGAAGTATCAAGTACTATACATTATATTCAGGATCTGGAAGTGGATGCTTTCTTTCCTCGAGAGGACAGAGGTTTGACAGTTATGTTTATTTGTCTATTTCCTTACACTGCTATACTTGCTTATGGACAGTCGAAGCTTGCTAACATCTTACACGCTAATGAACTTGCAAGGCATTTCAAGGCAAACTATTGTATTCTGGGTATTGAAACCTCTTAATTTCTGCGACTGGTAACTAATAGAACATTTTAGTACTCAGAGGCCGGGGGAAACATTTTTATTGTTGGATTTGATGTCTCTATCTAGTATTCTCACCCAGTAACAGTTTTGAAGTTGAATTACTGTTTATTTTACGAGGAAGGTACATTTCAACAGTTTCCACCATCATCCTGGTAATGAAGTGTAGGTACTAAAGGAATTCTTCAGAGAAGACATAGCATCTATCCTATTGCTTTCTCCTTCCCTTTATATCGAGCTGCTTCTCTTTAGCTGGGGCAGTATGTTGCTATGTTCTAGATATTGATGTTGGTTCGTTCTTGATATCCTGGGAGTATCACTCACAATCTTGTATCCTGTGCATCATTTTATTCAGAAGCTCAATTAAATTTCATGACCTTCCTTGAAAGCTGAAATGGTTCTTGTGTCTCAGTAAGGGTAAATGTCATTGTTTTCATCTATCATGTACAATCATTTAGCAGAGGTTAAGGCCACATATTCCATGTAATTTTTTTTTGCCGTTAGTTCAAATTTTCACGGTTATTAGTTGGTCGAAAAGTACCCACCCAAGGGAACTAAGTGTAACCATCAGGGTAAAAACAGCTTTGGGCTCGTGGTGATGTTCCCATGCCTTCTGGTGAATAAGTTGTTGGCATCATTGAGTTAAATAGTGGACAACACCACCACCACCACTAAGAGGTGTTGATGAACCAGATACAGCACGGGAGCTTGATATGGGAGAGGGGGACAATCTTCCACTAATATGTTTAGGTGATTGTGAATGAAAAAGAGGGCTCTCTATCCCAACTGGAGAAACTGGACAAGATATGTTCCTTGGAACAGGTATATCACTGCAAGACAAAGTTGAATAAGAACATAATGCTTATGCGCAGAGCTGAACAACATTACCATAAATTACATGTATAAAAAATTAGTTATACCATTTTTCTTGTAATTCGATTATCGTATGATTTTGTGGTAGTTAGGGTATTGTCTTTTTCTCAGACTGCTTTGGCATGCTTTATATCGTATTTTTGCCATTACTACTTTGCTTCTGTTATTTCTTTTCCCGACTGATTTGGTTTGCTTTCCTTTGAGCCGAGGGTCTATCGGAAACAACTTCTCTACCTGCCAAGGTAGAGGTAAGGTCTGCGTACACTCTACTCTCCCCAGACCCCACTTGTGGGATTACACTGGGTATGTTGTTGTTGTTGAGTATGGGTAATGAGACTGTCTGTAGGGTGGCTGGTATTGGAACAATTAGTTTGGAAACTAGTACTGGAACTAAACTAGTTTCAAACAATGTGAAGCATGCACCTGATGTTCGTTTGCACTTGATATCTGTTGGTGTTCTGGATGATGAAAGTTATGTTAGTACCAATGGTGCTGGAAAGTGGAAACTCACTAAGGGTTCCTTGATTGTGGCTCGTGGTACAAAGCGTTGTGGTCTATGTTGGACTACAGCTTCTGCTTGTGCTAATATGGTGAATGCAGTTGAGAGCGATATCTCTTCAACGTTATGACACAAGAGGCTTAGCCACATCAGTGAGAAATGACTCAATGTCTTAGCCAAGAAGAAATTGTTGTCAAATTTTGAAAGTGCTAATTAGAAAAGTGTGAGCACTGCTTGGCTAGAAAACAAAATATAGTTTCTTTCAAGTCTCATCCTCCTTCAAGAAAGACAGAGGTGATTGAGTTGGTGCATTCAGATTTATGTGGTCCTATGAAGACAAGGACTTTGGGTGATGCTCTTTACTTTGTTATGTTTATTGATGATTGCTCAAGAAAACTTTGGGTCTATATCTTAAGACTAAAGACTAAGTGTTGGGTGTCTTTAAGCAGTTTCAAGCTTCAGTTGAAAGAGAAACAGGAAAGAAACTGAAGTGTATTGATAACAGTGGTGAATATTGCGGACCGTTTGACGAATACTGCAAGCAACATGGTATCAAACACCAGAAGACTCCTCAGCTTAATGGTTTGGCGGAGAGGATGAACAGGACCTTGATGGAAAGAGTCAGATATTTGCTTTCTGAAGCAAAGTTGTTGAATTCTTTTGGGGTGATGCTTTATTGACCGTTGCACATGTTATCAACCTATCTCATGTTGTTGCTTTGCAAAGTGATGTTCCAAACAGAGTTTGGTATGGAAAGGATGTTTCCTATGACCATCTGAAAGTATTTGGTTGCAAAGCTTTTGTACATGTGCCTAAAGATGAGAGGTCAAAATTAGCTACCAAGACAAGGCAGCGCATCTTCATTGGCTATGATCTTGATGAGTTTGGTTACAAGCTATATGATCCAGTTGATAAGAAGTTGTGAGAAGTCGTGATGTTGTCTTCGTGGAGGATCAAACCATTGAAGATATTGACAATGCAGAGAAGTTAAAATCTTCAAGTTCTGATGGTTTAGTTAATCTTGATCAAGTTCCTCATATAAACATTGATGATTTCGGTGGACTCAATGATGACGGTGATGCCCAGAATCATGTTCCAGATCATCATATTGATGTTGATGATAACGATGTCGATGTTGATGAGGTAGATTCTACTACTCATGAAGTTGTGGAAGAGTCAAATATTCCACTCAGGAGGTCTACTAGACAACACATTCCTTCTTCCCGTTATTCTCCTAATGAGTATGTATTACTCACTGAAGGGGGAGAACCTGAATGTTATGAGGAGGCCATGAAAGATGAGCACATGGATCAATGGATTGAAGCCATAAAATATGAGATGAAATCTCTGCATGAGAACCAAACTTATGAGTTGGTGAAATTGCCTAAAGGCATGAGAGCTTTGAAGAATAAGTGAGTGTTCAAAGTCAAAGCTGAAGAACATAACTTTAAGCCCAGGTACAAAGCTAGATTGGTCGTTAAGGGATTCGGTCAAAGGAAGGGTATCGACTTTAACGAAATATTTTCTCCCGTTGTGAAAATGTTTTCAATTCGTACAATTCTTGGTTTGGCTGCTAGTCCTGATTTGGAGATTGAGCAAATGGATGTGAATACTGTTTTTCTTCATCGTCTCTTAGAAGAAGAGATTTACATGGAACAACCTGAGGGCTTCAAAGTAAAAGGTAAAGAAAATTATGTGTGCAAACTTAAGAAGAGTCTTTATGGATTGAAGCAAGCTCCCAGACAATAGTACAAGAAGTTTGAATCTATTATGGGATAGCAAGGCTATAAGAAGACCTCTTCAGATCACTGTGTATTTGCACATAAATTTTATGATGATGAGTTTATCATCATCTTGCTATATGTGGATGATATGTTGATTGTGGGGAGGAATGCTTTCAAGATTGACGGGTTGAAGAAACAGTTGAGTAAGTCTTTTTCAATGAAAGACTTGAGTCTCATGCGAGTAGATTTTGGGCATGAGGATTACTCGTTTCAGAGATGAAAGAAAACTTTATTTGCCACAAGAGAAGTACATTGAATGTGTACTAGAACACTTTAACATGAAGAGTGCTAAGCCTGTTAGCACACCTCTTATTGGTCATATGAAATTGAGCTAGAAGATGTGTCATACAACAACGGAGGAGAAAGAGAGCATGGCCAAAATACCCTATTCCTCTACCGTCGGAGGTTTGATGTATGCAATAGTATGCACTAGACCGGATATTGCTCATGCAGTCGGTGTTGTTGTTAGCAGGTTTCTTGAAAATACTGGAAAAGACCATTGGGAAACTGTTAAGTGAACACTGGGGTATCTAAGAGGAAGCTCAAATGAACGCTTGTGTTTTGGAAGATCAAATCCAATCTTGAAGGGTTATATAGATTCTGATATGGCAGGTGACCTTGATAACATAAAATCCACTACTATATATCTGTTTACTTTTTCAGGAGGAGCTATATCATGGTAGTCGAAGTTGCAAAAGTGTGTCGCACTATCTACAACAGAAGCAAAGTATATTGCGGCTACTGAAGCTGGCAAAGAATTGATATGGCTCAAAGGATTCCTTCAAGAACTTGGATTGCAGTAAATGGAGAATGTTGTCTATTGTGATAGTCAGAGTGCAATAGACCTGAGCAAGAACTTCATGTACCATGCAAGAACTTGGTCTGACTTAACCGGCTCGTAGGAATGAATGGAAGGATCGGCTGGGGCCCAACGTCTTGGGGTTAACGTGGGATCCGCTCAAGGACCTACTGATTTAGGTAAATATCTAATGCGTTTCCCGATCGGAGAAGTCATTTTTGGAGGAGAACTGAGAATGTGAGGGCCGCTCGATTACGACCTATCTCTTGTTCATGTAGGGTTCAGGAAAGAGCTAACATCCCAAGGGGTTAATATAAGCAATATATTATGACACAAGTATTTTCGCTAATTTCACGATTCAAACTCGTGACCTATAAGTCACACGGATATAATTTTAATGTTGCTCCAAGCTCTCCGGGTTCAAGAATCAAGAATTCGACATTGATATAAAATTTAGTTTGCCTATATATGATGAACAAATGTAACAATTCAATCTCAATAGTTCATCTAAAAAGAATCGAATCATATTGACATACCAACTACTGAAAGGCTAAGTGGCTGATCATAATCATACTATGGACCAAACACTTCAATTTGTAATTTAAGACGATGCAAATCTTTTAATCCACTAGGCACCATAAATGTATCAAAGTATTAATAGCACAATTAGTATAACAATATATCATTGTACAGGATCTTAAAATGACAACTGTATCTTATTGCACACAAATGAAGTACAGTATCTATATATACCCATATATAATGTATTGAAACAGAAAATAAAAAGGTGATAAAGGAAAAAAAAAAGTTAAAGCTGTAACATCCAACTTTGGCAAAGTCATATATCAGGTATACTGTGGAAATAAAAACCTGATAGACATTATTGGTGATCCAATGAGGAAGGCACTAAACTTTGTTCTTATAAGCCATAAACAAACACCATCTAATTTCAGCCCAGCCCACATTTAATATGATCAACTAGTCATGAAAATAACTGTTACTCCACTATATATAAACTGTTACTAGTGTATCATAAACAATTTAATTTCACTTGCAAGATTCAAAAATCATCAAGCTGCAATCCCATTTACTGCAATGGCTCCTGGTTGATGAATACCATTATTGATCATATGCTCTCCAGCACATGACTGGTCAATTTTGCCAAATTTCCCCAAAATTGGAGTCAAGTCCCTAGGGTTCACATTCATAACTAGGCCATACTTCATGAATAATGTCAGTGACATTTTTTGTTCCACCTTGTGGCCGGGTGCCACCGCGAGCCGGTGGCGGAGCAACACTGCTGCTGCTATTGATTTCATTTGCAAATATGCCAAGTCTTTGCCTAGGCAAATTCTTGGTCCGGCATTGAATGCGACAAATCTGAAAGTATCTTGAACTTGGAAATTGTTACCGTCTTGTGACATCCACCTTTCTGGCTTGAATTCTAAACAATCCTCGCCCCATATGAATTTCATTCGACCAGTGGAGTATATGGAATATGTGATGTTAGAACCTGCAGGTACAAATGTGCCATCAGGCAAATAATCATCACAAATGACATGTTTTGAGTCCTCTGGCACTGATGGGTAAAGTCTTAGGGTCTCGGATAATGCTGCCTTGAGATATGTCAATTGGTCAACTTCTTCAAACACTAGGGGCTCTTCTAACCACTTTGACGTGTCGTTGCCACGTGTCTCCACTAGGATTGTGCAGAGCTCGACCAGTATTTTCTCCTCCACCCTCGGGTTCAAGCTGACAAGCCAGAAGAACCAGCTCAGCGCGACAGATGACGTGTCACGTCCAGCTAGGATGAAATTGAGCGCCACGTGTTGCAGGAATTTGTCGGTATATGATTCCTTTTTCTTCATGAACCTCGAGAGGAGGTCGTCGTGCTGGGGCCCGCCATTATGATGATTCAAGAGCTCTAGCTTACGTGTATTGATCACGTCGGTCATGTAATTGTCCAATTGTTTCAAGCTACGGCTCAAGCTCACCTCCATTCCAAGTCCGAGCATTTTCTTCAACTTCCAAATGAATTCGGGTATAATGAACCGATGCAACGAGGCTTCGGTGGCACGATCAAATGACGTGGCAAAAATATTTTCAGGTAATCCTGGAGAGAGTGTCTCTGGATCTTTGCCAAAAGTCAAACCACAAATGTTATCAAAAGTGAGCCGAAGGAGAAGATCTTGAAGTTCAATCGGCTTCCCCTGGAGCTGAGCCATTTCAAGAATCGGGCAAAACCGGTTCTTGATGGCTCGGTTGACCCACCGAGCCATGGCTTGCCTCAAGGTTCGGGTGGTAAATTCCAGCGCGGCGGTCTTACGCTGGAATAGCCACGTGTCACCATCTGAATTGAAGATACCCTCACCTAGCAAATCATGAAACACAGCTTGCCAAGTAGGACCCTTGGGGTAATTGTCAAACCTAACCTTCAAAATATGCTCTAAATTCTTTGGATCGCACGTGACTGTCACGAGACCTTGCTTCCGGGCTAAAAATGGAATTGCACATATGCAGGTTTGGTACGTACCGGTGCAGACCCGAAGATTTTCAGCGATCCATTCATGCATCCGGTTTCCGTTCTCAAGCAGGCCGGGTAAACTTCCCACTATGGGCCACATTTTTGGGCCTTTGGGCCCTTTCATGGATTTCGTTATGGATTTGAACCACAGTAAGTAGGCCGCTACAATTGCTACAATCATCATGCCCGTTGATACCTCCATTTCACTCACACAAACTACCTGTCATAAATAAATAAATAAATAAAGTAAAAAAAAAAAAGCACATTAATTTTGAAAATTTCTCACAAAAATATTGTGAAAAAGTTGGATTATTTGCATTGTATGGCCTCACGTGAGGCCAACCTTGAATTCTAAATTATGTCCCCGTTAGCCAAATAAGCTAAATATCTCCTTTAAAAATGAACCGATGTTTTTCAAATGAACTTAGCCTGACGAAGACAATTTATCTAGTGGCCTCAAAAAAAAAATCTGCAAATTTCTATACACAATGTTTGTGTTAGTTTTTGCACAAGATATAGTTTGCCTTTATCTTAGTTTCCAAAAAAATAATTGAGTTGATTTTCAAGAATCTTTTTTTATTAAATGTCCCTTAAAAAAATAGCATAAAACTAGAAAATTTCGTACTTACTTGCAAGAATGACTGTCTAACTTGAAAGATCCCAACAGTGAAGCTTCAACAAGATCAATAAAAATATAACAACTTTATAAAGGAAATTAAATACAGCAGAAAATAATGTGAACAAAAAAGTGGGGTGAAGGGAGAGAAAAGAAGAAAGGAGAGGACTTGTGAGTGATAGAGAAGAAAGAAAATAAAGTGATTTAATAGAAGAAGTTAAGGGGAAGAGGATGTAATAAATGAAGGGGCCGGTCTATTGTTGAAAAAACTAAACTCAACAATACACAAACATATCACAGTACAAAAAGAAAAAGATATAGATTCATATGCATGAATCATGATACTATGATAGCTAAGTTAATGCAAGAGTCCCGCCAAAGTGATAAGTAATTCTTCATTTTTAATTAGACGTCTTGTGTTTGAATCATGGATGTGGAATCGTATTTGTTAAAGAACGTTTTACCTCCTAATATGAGACTTTCCGTTGGGAATTCAGATTTACTCGAGCCCCAATACAGATATCGGACACTGAAAAAAAAGTAAAAAGAAGTGTGAATGTGAGAGAGTTAGTGTGTGTACTGTATTCTTGTTGGGTATTGATATTGGTGAATGGGAAATGATTGGAAAGAAAGGTGGGAGTTGTCCCACATCGGTAGTGGAAAGAAAGTGGGAGTTCCCTCTTGCTTTATAAAATACATTTGTCCCACATCGGTAGTGGAAAGAAAAAAATTACTCCTTCTTGTCGAAAAAGGGTTGAGGGGGCAAGTGTGAATGTGAGAGAGTTAGTGTGTGTACTGTATTTTTCTGAATTTTAACATATAAAAACTCTTATTGTATAGATGAACATAATTCATATGGTGTATGAAAAAACAGCTTTAATAGCTAAGAACAATAAATGCCAACAGAGGTCGTTGGAGAGTATAGCTAATAAAAAAGATAGAAGAAATAGACTTACTAATTAAAAGCAGCTATCTACACACCATTAACTGAGAATCACATGCACATATAACAATTTTTATGATGCAAATTTCTCCAAAATGCTATTGATTTCTCTAATGGCCATTTCTTGAACTTCCTTCATTTAATAGTATCCATTATAGGAAACTGATAAAGATACCTTCTAAGACTTTGCCACTGATCACATGATTAAAATACACACTTTTTTTTCTTCCTTTGTAACTTTCACTTGTTTTATATTCCGGATTTGATGTGTTCTTTTTGCTTTAGTATTCTCTTAGGTTCAAAATAAGTGTCGTTATAATCGGTGATGGAGTCACCCTTATTTCAATACAAGTGTATTTGTTGAAAATTACACTCTTTATATTTTGACTTTCTTTGGTGAAAAATCTTGGATCCATCACAGGTTTTAAGTTTTAACCAAACTAATTAATTTGGTCCAAGATAAGTATTTCCTTAATTAAGGAGTCAAGATGACATTGATTGTGCTTTCTTTCATCTACCCTTACTTTAATAAATGATCTACTCTATATAATTTTCTAAAAAGTCCGATCAAACAAAGGATAATTTAGCCAAATAACCCTCCTGATTACTGTTATTCAATTAAATGGGTTTCATATGTCAAAACCTTACAAAGTTAAGCTTTGAAATATCTATTAAGAAAATTATTTACTATAACTTAGTAACATATTCATAATTTGACTTAGGTTATTCGTCCTATCCCTTCAGTAAATGAGTTATAATAACTGGTATATGCCTTCTTAGAGTAGTAAGGTGAAACTTGAACAAAAATAATTAATGCTTTCTTATTGCTAAAGTGATAAATTAATAATTTGGACTAAAGTTTTTTTGACTAAAAAACAAGTAAGATATGACAATTATATTGATCATTATATATTTATATGTAGCAGCAAGAATAGTTTTTAAGCACTCACCTAATTTTGCAGGAAAGAGGTTCCTTCCTTAAATTCTAGCACTAAATGAAGAAAGAAGAAAAAGTTAATGAGATTAGTTGAGAAACTATACAATGACAAACTATACTTAAATTAGGAAAAAAACATTTGAGGTAGTTTTCATACGTATTTCGTGGGGAAAGAGACATGGACCACCGGCATATGTTAAGGAGAAAAAAAATTTTGTTGGGATACAATTGTTGTCAGGGAACGGAAAATAAGTAACTATTATAATGGTAAGAAATGATAAACTAAATATTACAATAAACTGGAAAATCAATAACTTAACAAACTGCTTGTGTGATTTGCTGAGTCGAGTGATGACACTCTGTCTTTAAGACACGATTGCCCCGTATATCTCATTTTACGTTGTCGGGCAATAGTCTCCCAATTCTTTTATCAATGTGGAATACATTGTCATTTGGCCAATAACCGTCCATAATTCTATGTCTCAAACGTATTACATACATACCAATATCTCTTTCACTAATGAAATTTGCGATACTTGGCACTACGTGTGCACGTGTGTGGAAACGACTTTTCCGACGTGCGGATCCTAATTGTTCAAGTCATAAATTAATGGGATATACTTAATTCCACATTAGTAAATTTCCAACAAAAATAAAATCAGTTTATTCAGTGAAGGAAATATATATATAACATTTTAATGCTAGCTTTAAACTCTTGATCACATGCACTGTTCACATATTGCATTCTTCATCAAACACACTTTAAATAGAATATTGACAGAGAAAATCAATTTGTATTATGTTGTATTATGTTAACTTGGATTCCATTTATTCTTTTTTCCTAACGCAAAAGATTGCATCTTGTTGAATTTTTATTGAATTTAAATTTTATACACCGACAGTAAAAAGGATTTTCACACTGTTGGATTACCTAAAATATTGTTGGAAATTAGCCTTTGGCGGGGAGATGCGTCCACCCATCTTTGATGAATTAAACACTTGTGTTCCGCATGTTGGAGACCTTGTCTCTTCGCACATGCATGATCTACGAAGTGAGTAGATGACCGTAGGGCCAAGAATCGTCTAATTTCGTTGAGAAATGAAAGAGATATTGGTCCACGAAGTAAGGTGTTTGAGACATGGAAATGTGGTGTGGGACAAATCTACCACATCGGTGGGAATAGGAAGAATTGCTCTCTATATAAGTCTCTAATTGGTAAAGGGTTTGGGACCCCAAGGGGTATCCCATGTGTTTAAAGGAGGGAAGACCTAGATGTGCTTGGGTTCAAGGCTAAGCCCACACGCGCGCCGCCGCCCGCCCGTCCCGTCCCGTCCGGTTCCGAGTTCCGGGTTCACGGGTCGTGAGCTGTGGGCCTTTCTGATATTATCTTTTTGGACCGAGAACTCGCCGGATGTACGCTTTGGACCGAATTCTTTTATATGTCGGCTTGGTCCCTAAAGTTTCAATATTTACGCTTTGGTCCCCGCATTTCGGAGACTTTTTCTCGACTACCGTTGGGATCGTTTTTTGAGGAATTAATCAGCCATTACTTGGCGATTAACTCCTCCATTAACAGCTCTCATTACTTGGGCGCAAGGGCGACCTTTCAATGGCCATTAATGTACCATTACTTGGCCGTTTTAATGCCCTCCTAAATGGCCATTAACCGCCATGTTTTGGCGTTGGACAGCCCCTTCTCTATGCTATATATTGAGCTTCATTTGGCTCAATTCAAAGTGGCAGAATATAGACGAAAAACAGGCCACAAAACAGACGAAAAAGACACTCGAAAAATCAAAGAAACCAAAGGGCTGAAAAATCAGCAAAACCAAAGTGGCTGAAAAATCAGCAAAACAAAGGGCTGAAAATCAGTCAAAAACAAAGTGACCAAACCCTCACGTATACACAAGATATACACTACGAGACACACTATATACACAGAGACAAAAGAGAAGAGTAAAGAGAAACTCTTCCTTCCTATTCCATATCTTCAAGAAGTCGAGTCATATTTGTTTTCTTCGACAGTGCTCAACCTATTGGCTTTGTAGTGTTGAGATTAAAGTGTTGTTTTATCTTGGGAGACTATTGCCCGCTAACGTAAAAGCATATATACGGGGCAATCTTGTCTTAAGGATAGAGGGCTATCCTCGACTCAACACACAACGTTGTAACCTTCCGTATTTAGTTGTTTCTTGATTTCGGGATATCAAGATTCAAGACACAACATACTTGCGGCAGCTTCTCAAAGTTGGCTTTGCAAGGTGATCAAGATTCAAGACACAACGCACTTGCGGCAGTTTTGAAGTTTGACCATTAATTTATCCTTTCGAACATTTGTAATAGTTATTTACATCCCGTACTGCTTTATAAAGTACGATAGAGTACCAACAACTTAAGACAAGATTGTATTGTAATACTATTAGTGTTCGAAAGATGTTGGTCAAAAATTGTGTGACCAAATCTGGATATGGCAATAGTTTTCTGGTAGAAGGGAGTGATGATGATGAACGTATTCATGGTGTCACCACTACCAAGACTGGTGGGAACAAGCGCTCTCGAGAGCCTGAGGATGTCAACTGGGACAAGAGGAGAAGACTGAAGATGTACTTCTATCTTGCAGCAGAAGGCCTGTATCTATCCCAGACAAAAGAGCCGAATAATGGTAAGAAGGAACCGGACACTCGGGCTTTGATGAAGTGACCGGAGTGAGCCGAATCCGAAATTGGGATAAGTAGTTTTTCTTACTTGTCAAGAATAAAGATTAAATAATGTCTGATTAAAAATGGATTAAAGTAAGGAGGAATATGAAAATAATTTATATTCCTTACGCTTTAAAATCAGAAGTTTAATCTTATCTTCTTTCCCGTTTAAAGATTGGATTGTAAACGACTTAAAAAGATCCGTTCTTTTAAGTGTAATTGTTAAAGTGTGTAAAGTATGTTCGCACATACGATGGAGAAAGATCCACTAATCGTGCGAAAACTATTACCACTTTTAAGTAAGCGCCAAGAATTATCCGGGCACCAATCTTAACGGAAGGAGTCTAAAAGCTAAAGACGTTAAACCCGTCATACTTGCGAAGATCTTTCATAGGATGATATTGGACACTCGGTCATAAAAAGCCTCCGGCGACCGGAGTGGGCCAAAATTCCTTTGATATGATGATATTGGACACTCGGTCATACAAAGCCTCCGGCGATCGGAAGTGGGGCCGAATTCATTTCATAGGAAAAGTAATGGACACCTAGTAAGGTGGGCCGCAGTTTCCGTGTCTTAAATGATCCGAAGGCCTAAAGAAAGGTGAAAAAGAAATTGGACACTCGCCCGCCAAAGCAACCGGAGTGGGCTGCAGTATCTAGATCATATATGATCCGGTTACGCCCTAACCACGGGCAAGAGGTTGTTCATGTGAAGCAACGCCACCTCTAAAATCAAAGGGGCTGGAGAGGTTGTCCTCAATAGAACTTCAAGGAATGGGATCACTCTAAAAAGAGGTGATACATGTTCCTAACTTGGTTTAAGAGACGCTGTTGGTCAAGCTGGTTTGAAACTACTCCAACAGGTCCGTAATAACTAAGAATGGTACAGGATGTCTGTAGCCAAATGAATGATATATTTGTAATCCGTGCATCTATTCCATCATAGATTAAGACACGTTAAATAGCAAGTCATTCAAAAGCTAACGATGTTGAGATTGTTGCCTTCTGTCGACATAAACCCTCAAAATGAATGTGAGGTAGATGAAAAGGCAAAATCACCTTTCCAAATTCCGTCAAGGGAATAGCGAAAGAAGCACCGCTCCTCTAGAACTTAGTCACACCTACTTGGGTGATTTGAAGTTTATACAAAATAGAGGGGGGAGACTAGTACGTTGTGATCTTCATTAATGATGGTACAACGTATGGAATCCTTTGTTTGTTGAAAAGCAAAGATGAAGTTGTAGAAGCGGATAAGCGCTACAAAGCGTGTTGAAAATCAACTAAGCCTACGGATTGAGAAATTCGTAGTGATAGAGGGGGAGAATGTGAAGCATCGTTCATTAAACGAATGTTCATTTCGCACCTCACCCAACGGTGTTAGCCAAGCGCAAAGTCGTACGCCCAATTTATGTGGGGTTGCTTGGTAAAAGTTGGAATAATGAAACAGTCCAAGCTTGTACCTAAGATCGTAAATTGCATATCCATTGGATCTGCAAATAACAGTAGTGATGATCGCCTCTTGGCGTCAAAGAATACTGAATTCTTTGAAGATAGCTTTCCTTGAAAAAGGAAAAAGAAGTAATTGCTCAAGGTTAACAAGAACCCGCGAGGGCTCCGACCGTCCGAAACTAGACGTTCCGTATCTACAGACTCGAAAGTTGCCGGCTATCCGAACTTAATATTCCGATCCGTAACTCGTGGATTCTAGATGTAGAACCGAGAAGGAGAAAAAGGGGACAAAGACTTGTTCCATACCTTCTAGCTTGTATGGTTGAGAACGAACCATGGACAATTAACAAAGAATTGTCATCTCCAAAAACACTGCGTTGGAAAGAAGCTAAAGAAAGAAATAGATTCTATCATATAGAACCATACTTGCGTAATGGTTGATCTTCCTCCGGAAAAGAACCTTTGGGTTGTAAATCGTGCTCCCCGTGAGTAGCTTCACATCCAGGGCCATTGCGCCTTGCGTGGCATGGATGTTGAAATGCATTTTCCCAACCGGAGAGTTGGAAGAAGAGAATCGTACTTGGTTTGCCGGATCGTTGGGCTTCTTCCCGAACTTTCATTTTGGTCCCCGAAATGTTTACATTTTGGTCCCGAAAGTTTCGTATAAAATAGGAACAATGAATCGACCACGAAACATTGACTCGAAGTTAGAAAGCCAACAAATTGGAGAATCAACAATCGAAAGTAAAAGTCATATTGAAACAAAGTCTCGATATGAAAGATATGGGTATCACAGATGACATCTTAGGAATTGGATTTCTAAGACATCTAACGGACGGTCGATAGTAGACATGCTCGTTGAAGCCACCAATGGATATGAATCATAGAAATGATTGAAATCATGGTGCACCCATAGACAAAGAGCGATATGCACAAAGTCATGTGTAGTTCAATGTATTGTACACACTACAACCGACCCGGTATCGTCCTACAAATGATCGCCTTGAACTAAGGTTCACCGATGATCTTAATACATGATCAATAGAAGGTGTTAAGTCGATATGACGATATCCGAATTATTCGCTTATCTACGGATTATAGTATTCTCGGATGTCCAATGCGGTTCGGGAGAACACAAGATGCAAACTGGACATCGTATCGAAGAACACCAAAGCCACAAGCAAATGTGTATGGTGGGTCTTGGAAAATCCTCTAAGCAAACTTGCATCGGCCGATTCATGATGGAATCGGAGTTTATCGCTTTATACAAAGCATGAAAGAAGTTGAGTAACTTCACGGCTCCTTAGAGGACGTCCCTTATTGGGAGATACCCGTGTCTTCGCAGCTTATACATCGTGGCTAGCCGGCCGGCTTCGTGAAGGACACGGATGACGGCGTCCGGACATATCGTTTAGGATCTGTCGGAGACATAAGACCGTATGACGCTTGATCATCACGGGTGTCACATCCTTGTTTACTAACTAAGGGACTACCCGGAGATCAAATGTTCTCGCTGTCTAGGGGAATTGGCTTAAAACCCAAACAATACGAACCTTTGCGGTGAAACCCAACCATACCGATTGGAGATCCCAAGGATTTGGTTCAATGGGAAAACTAAGCGGCAAAAGGTTCAACAGCGCTTCGGTGGAAGCAAGAAGCACTTCGGATGATGATTTCGTACGTAAACATGAATCCAAAGTCGTTCCCGCGATAGACATTAAAGTGCTGCCTGCATGGTGGGTAAAGGTTAAGCTTCCAAACTTTTTAAAAGATCCTCAAACGGTTGAGGTTAAGGTTGTGGAACTTTTAATAATTCCTAACACTTGTGAAGTGGGGTATAGCAGGATACCTTGTAGGAAATCACCTATTTAAGTGCGAGGATGGCCGACTCAAATGAACGCACTTAAGAATCCAAGTGTGTCCATGGCCACAACGGACAGAAACGTAAGAAGAAAAATGAATAAGAAGAGTTATTGTGTTGATATCGTTGTCTTGGCTTACACTAAACACTGACGGTTCAAGACATCACGTTCACCGCGTAGTAAGTAAGTCCGATGGTATTCAACTAGGGAAGGTTCAAAGCGTAAGCTACCTCTCCTGATGCAATATCTTTTCGCTGAAAGATTGCTGAAATGTAGGCACCTTGTGCGCGTGCGCCACAATCTCTCTTTCATAGAGGGGATTGTTGGAAATTAGCCTTTGGCAGGGAGATGCGTCCACCCATCTTTGATGAATTAAACACTTGTGTTCCGCATGTTGGAGACCTTGTCTCTTCGCACATGCAAGATCTACGAAGTGAGTAGATGACCGTAGGGCCAAGAATCGTCTAATTTCGTTGAGAAATGAAAGAGATATTGGTCCACGAAGTAAGGTGTTTGAGACATGGAAATGTGGTGTGGGACAAATCTACCACATCGGTGGGAATAGGAAGAATTGCTCTCTATATAAGTCTCTAATTGGTAAAGGGTTTGGGACCCCAAGGGGTATCCCATGCGTTTAAATGAGGGAAGACCTAGATGTGCTTGGGTTCAAGGCTAAGCCCACACGCGCGCCGCCGCCGCCAGCCCGTCCCGTCCGGTTCCGAGTTCCGAGTTCCGGGTTCCGGGTTCTCGGGTTCACGGTTTCACGGGTCGTGGGTCGTGGGCTGTGGGCTATTCTGATATTATCTTTTTGGACCAGAGAACTCTGTCGATGTACGCTTTGATCCCCGAAGTTTCATATGTACAGCTTTGGACCGAATTCTTTTATATGTCGGCTTGGTCCCCGAAGTTTCAATATTTACGCTTTGGTCCCCGCAATTTTTGGAGACTTTTTCTCGCCTACCGTTGGGATCGTTTTTTGAGGAATTAATCAGCCATTACTTGGCGATTAACTCCTCCATTAACAACTCATTACTTGGGCGCTTGGGCGCCTTTTTCAATGGCCATTAACAAACCATTACTTGGTCGTTTTAATGCCCTCCTAAATGGCCATTAACAGCCATGTTTTGGCAAATTGACAGCCCTTCTCTATGCTATATATTGAGCTTCATTTGGCTCAATTCAAAGGCGAATATAGACGAAAAATAGGCCACAAAACAACGAAAAAAAGACACTAAAAAATCAGCAAACCAAAGGGCGAAAATCACCAAAAACAAAGACCAAACCCTCACGTATACACAAGATATACACTACAGAGACACACTATATACACAGAGACAAAAGAGAAGAGTAAAGAGAAACTCTTCCTTCCTATTCTATATCTTCAGCAAGTCGAGTCATATTTGTTTTCTTCGACATGCTCAACCTATTGGCTTTGTAGTGTTGAGATTAAAGTGTTGTTTTATCTTGGGAGACTATTGCCCGCTAACGTAAAAGCATATATACGGGGAAATCTTGTCTTAAGGATAGAGGGCTATCCTCGACTCATCACACAACGTTGTAACCTTCCAGATTTAGTTGTTTCTTGATTTCAGGATATCAAGATTCAAGACACAACATACTTGCGGCAGTTCTCAAAGTTGGCTTTGCAAGGTGATCAAGATTCAAGACACAACGCACTTGCGGCAGTTTTGAAGTTTGACCATTTATTTATCCTTTCGAACATTTGTAATAGTTATTTACATCCCGTACTGCTTTATAAAGTACGATAGAGTACCAACAAATATAACTACAGATAATCGTTCATAATAAGTGAGATTAATAATATGAAAAATATGGTAGAAATAACGCTTACTGATCACTTTTCACTTTTCACTTTTCACTTTTCGGCCCTATCTTGAAAAATCACCATTGTTATGAAGTTTCAAATTTCACAACTAAACTTTGGAACAATGATTATTTTTCAATTAGTGAATTGAAAAGTTGCTATTTGTTAATTTTACCTAAAAATAAGGTCGATTATCTACTACAACATATTAAAATATAATGATAGAACAAAAATCGTTACATATATATATATATATATATATATATATATATCAGATCCATCTTGCTTAGCTTCTATAAATAGTCATTTTTTTGAAAATATATAAGGTCCTCCAACAGTCTTTTTCCGTTTTTTTCTAAATAAAAAAGAATAACATAATTCTGGAAAAATTGAGATGCTCCTGTTAAACTCAACTTAAATTGCTTATCCAACTATTTGAATATGGAAAGTTGAAGTGCACAAAACTTCTTACTAATACCACCATTAGTGTTAAGAGAAGGCGCTTAATTCTGGAATTAAACTAAATTAGATTACGTTTCTTGTTTAAGTGATTAATTATCACTGATGCTTCAGAGGAAAGTCATTATTTATAAGGATTTTATTATTTGACCTGATTAGGATATGATCAGGTTTGCATATTTAAGAAAGTCAAAGTAATCCAATTTTAATATGAAAAACTTCTACGTTTTAGCAATCTCAAATAATCTTTTATAAGATCACATTTAATAGCAAATGAACAACCCTTGTCGCACCAAATAAAATATTAATCTGTGTCCCACTTTGTATGATATAATTTGGAATACCTAGAGTCAAACTATCTAATTCTTTATGTGAATCTAGAAATAAAATCTTCAATTTTTTAAAATAAAATTTACATATTAAAAAAATATGAAAAAATATTAGATCACAATAATTATCAATTCAAAAATTTTAAAAGTTACATGAACTTTGTCACATTAATTAGTACATAAACTATCAATGTGTGTTTCTACGAGGGCGTTTGGATTAGAGCTGTCAAAACGGGCTAACCCACACGAGTTTTGGAATTTGACGGGCCAGGCCGGGCTGACCCACCATTTTGATGGACCTTTAAACATCAAACTCAATCCATCACTACGTGGGTTGCGGGATTGGTCGGGTCAGCCCAACTTTTAAAAAAATATATTTTTCATAATTCTTTAATTTAAATTCTAATTTAAAATGCTAACATAAATATTTACAAGGCAATATTACATCGTATTATCACTACCAAGTCTCAAATCAACAAATAAAATTATTCTAATAATACTTAATAAATTTGGCTTCAAGTAAAGATTTGATTGTATGACTTCGGTATGAAATTTCTACCATTCTATGCAATTATTTTGGGTACAACTGAAGAAAATGATCTTGTAGGACCAAACCTTCTGCGAAACTGAATAACTTTTGATATTGATAACACTTAACATATTAATAACTGATATCACTCGAACCCAATAGAGATATTAATCACAAACTAAACAGTTAATGAGTAGCGATACAACTGGCTAAATAGAAATATTAACCTAGCTTTGTTTCAATAGATCTCAATAAAATGCAAAAGAAAATGATAATATTCCATCAATTTAAAGTAAAAATGAACTTCTCAAAGAAACTTCTTTGGCACTTACAATGTATCCAACACCAGTATATCATCTTCATTAAGCACATGTGATTCTCTTGTAACAATGTTGTCTCAACATCTTCACTTTCTTTCTATTTTTTTTTATTTTTAGATTACGGGCCGGCCCAACCCACGCACACTCAAGCCCACTGATCAACGGACTTACTCGGACCGGACTAAAAAACCTTGTTCTAAAATGGGCTCCAGAAATTTAAGCACAATCCTATCAAATCATGGGATGGGTTGGGTCGACCCACGGATCTTAGCTCACATTAACGACTCTAGTTTGGATTGACTTATAAACTGGTCAAATCAACTTATAAGATCTTTTTAACTTTTTTGGGTGTTTGACAAAATAGAAAAATGTTTAAAATAAGTTAAAAACTGCTTAAAATAAGTCAAAAGTTAAAAGTTGAAGTTCTCTGCAACTTTTTATGAATTGGAAGATTTTGATTTGTAATTTTTTTTCTTTTAAACTTCAAAGCCTAGTTAACACTTAACAGTCCTTTCTTTGATTTATACACTTCTCGTACCTGATCTTTTTCTTAAAAATATATTATTCTCCACATCTGCTTTTTCCACATATAAATATTAATTAAAGACTTGAAAACATCACTATTTTAGGAGCGTATAGTGTTAGTTTGACTTATAGAATAATTATTCTTGATTTTAAAATAAGATTTACATTCATAGAAACGTATATGAATATACATTGATGATCTGATATCATAAATAAATTGAACCATAAATAAACTTGTACTAAAATTAATTTAGAACTTAAAGATTCAACTATTAATTCATTTTTAGTGTTAATTAGTCGTTCTAAGAGAATATATTGTTTTTCAGTACTTTTTCACCAAACATATCAACGGTTTATTTTCAGCTTCAACACTTTTTAACCAAATACATAATTATTTCTTTTTTAAATTAAGCTCCAACGCTTTAAAAGTGTTTTAAATCCAAGTGTTTAAAAGTTACTTTTATTCAACTAATCCAAACGGGCTCTATATATTGAGAGGAAGATAAGAGAGTTAAACAAGCTGCAATTAATAAGTATAGTACATAACTTGAAACTAATAAACAGTCAATTTAATCATTTGAAGTAATTGATTCCGTGACGTGATGTATATATATCAGTGTGGATGTACCTACAAAACTAGCATATCTTAATTACTAAAAAATGTTTTTCGTGTGTGGAAAACTTGGGATAAGAAAGAAATTTAAAAATACCCATTGTAGTAAGTCAACATTTGAAAGTTAATACTAATGAACAATATATACTTAATGATTGTCTTGAAGTTGAGGGTCCGCTCACGCTCGTCTTACATCATATAATTGTAAGTTCATTAGCAATATTTACATGCCCTCTTCCTCTTCGTCCTTTTTTTTTATGTAAAAATAAAAGAATTTTAGTTTTATAGACTGACAGTTTAAAAATAGTTACCCGATCATATCACTTAAAAGATATCTATAAGTAAATTCTATGATTAATATTAATTTATTAATAACGTGATAAAATTGTATCTTGCATATATATTATTATGTACATGTTAAGCTACATTTATAGTATTGTAATATTTCATACAATCAGTGTATATAACTTAAATTAATAATAATAGAATAAGAAAAACATAATAAAAGATTTTATAGAAAGGTGATTATATTATTTCATCATTTAATTACCTGATTGGGATATGATTACACAAGATATAAGATATTCTACCAAAGATTGATCGATGTTCATTGATTAGCTTAGCATCTTAATTAAAAGGTCAAAAGTAATCCAAGACTTCAAAGCTTCATCAGTCTCAAATAATCTTCTATATAAGATTACAAATAATAACAAATGGAGTAAGAGAATGAAGTTAAAAATAACCTGTAATTAACAAATTCACTAATATTTATGGATGGAGAACTAGTTTACTATAAATGATTTTCCGCCCTTTAATTTTTTTGCATCAAATTAAAATACTATATACAAGACTTAAAAGGGGTTAAGTAGTCCAATAGATCAACTATATATCTTCCAAATGTGTAATATGGACTAATTGTTTGTTTATAGTACTATATTATCTTTGAAATATATATATATCACAAAAATAAGCATCACAATCTCCCGGTCATCATGTCATCAATTTTCTTGGCCTTTCGATATTGGTGGACGTTAACTTTTATACCTAGTCTTACGACTTTGTTGAGACCTTTGTTTTTAGTAAATAATCGTCCGGCACGATCGTTTATCTTATCAAAAAACTTAGAATAATAAAGAAAAATAACGATTGTACTAAGTCAATATTTGTAAGTTAAATAATGAATGAGGGTGAGCTCATTCGGAGACCACCTTTTGCCATTGATCCACACGTAGTTATAGGGTTCAACTTTCATATGCAACATTTATATCCCCTTTCCTTAAAAGGTAAAAATGAAGAAATTAAAATCATACAAAAACATGGAAACAGAAGTTGATTTTTCTAATGTTTTGCATTTACTTTCTCCATTTTATATCAAATAATTAAAAAAAATTCAAAATGAGTGTTTCATCATTGATTGAAAAGGGGCATGGGCGAGTGGTGGTGAAGGAATTTTTGTGTAGAATTTAGAAAAATTGAAGAATGGATGTGTTAGGTGGCAAGTCATTCAAGTCCAAAAAGGAATTTTGCTTGCAGAGATTTATATGCCAAAACTTGTGCACATGATGATAAATAAAGAGAATCTGTAAATGGTATAAAAGTCAGCATCGACTCCATGCTTTTATTCTTTAGGGGGAAATACAACATGTTGTGAATGAAATTAGGGTATTATTTCCTTATTCGGTTCAAAAGGGAGCATTGGAACAACTGTAAAGTTGATTTGATTTGAGATGTGGAAATAGTCATTAATGATTGCATTAGATTAGACTATTTACATCACAATTCTTAAAGTGCAGCTCTAATGCATAGTGCATCGGGCTGTTCTTTTTTATTTCCTTATTCGATCCATATAAAAAAAATGTATTGTGGTATTATATTATTCTAAAAGTAGTATTTTTGAAAATTATAATTGTTCGTTCCAATCATTTGCTAACATCTCATAATATATAGCGATTCTTGAAATGTACAAGTACAACCAAAATAAAAATTAGAATGACCTCGAAATGTAGTATGGACTATGGTCCATGTGCAATCAATATTTATAGCCACACAAGTGATTGCAAAGTTGAAATTGGAGAGGAGACCGAGTAAACGATCGAGGTGCAAGCAATTTCACCTAATTTTTAGAAAACAATTAATAGATCAATAATTGTCTATTATTGCAAGAGATAAAAGTAAATGACTTGTGAGTTGTGAGACATGGTTAATTTATTAATTTGAATCAAAAGTTACCAGTTTTAATTAAAAGCGAAAAACTCTCAACGAGAGAGCAACTTCTTCTAACCACGGATAATCCAGATATTTCCACTTCATGTTCCAAGTTCGAATTCTATGTATAAAAAACATTTCGATAACAAACGCTTTACTTCTCCAAACAAAAACTATCGAATATAAGTTTGAATTAGTTGGGTCAATAAATTTTAAATAAATTAAATCAAACTAAAAATATAAAAAACGGAGAAACCGTAAAAGGAAGTAAAATAAATTATCCAACTACCAATGGTGGTTTAGTGAGATGAATATGATCTCAACTCTTTTTTTGGCATTGTATGAACATGTGTTCTCTTGTTTCCTCCATTGTTTGACAGAAGACACATTTCTTGTCGACCATCATTCCCCACTTGTGTAATTGATCAGCTGTTAAAGAGTCTTTCATGAAGCATTAGCCACATTGTAAAAATAGGTTTAGACCTTGCAGCATTATTGAACATTAATATCTTCCAGCTGATTTTTGACTGATCACCTAATAGCAACAAATACATTTGTCTGATAAGGCTAGATTTTGTGCTGATATTATCTTTCAGTTGTTGCACCAGAACCTGAGAGCTCATTATCTTCCTAGTCATCCAGCTAACTTGCTGGGGGATAGGCCATAAAGGCAGTTGATGATCTTTTATATAATATACATGAATTCACTTAATTCAATGTTTGTGCCAAGTCCCAACAAAGTCTACCAACAACATCTTTATTCCATTTCTGGAGGTTAGTAAGATTAAGCCCACCTGCTCATTTGGGACAACACATTTTCTCCCATGCCACTAGTGTTTTTTTAGTAACAGCCCCTTCACCTGTCCATATATAGCTTTTACAATGGCTACTATTAATTTGAGCACATTGCTAGGAATGATAAACAATTGAGTCCAATAAAATTGAATTCCAAAAAGCACTGTCTGTACTAAGTGCACTCTGACTGCATAGGAAAGTTCCCTAGCTGTCCAAGTTGTTATCTTAGCTACTATCCTCTCAATCAGAGGATACCATTATAGAATGGATAACTTTTTAGTAGAAAGTGGGATACCTAGATACTTAAAGGGAAGATTCCATATTGAGTATCCTAGGTGTTGAATGATCATCTCCCTGTCAACTTGTTTAACACCCCCAAAATAGATTGAATTTTTACTCAGATTTACTTGCAGATCAGAAGTTGTTGTGAATTGAGAAAAGCATTTATGCATTGCCTAAATAGATTGTAAGTCGCCTCTTGTAAAGATCAACAAATCATCAGCAAAGGTGTGTGAGTTCAAATGTGGCACACTTGGGATGATATTTAAATTCTTTCACAGTCCTGAGTTCATTTAGGGATCTACTAATATATTCCATAGATATTGCAAAGAGGAAATAGGATAGATGATCACCTTGTCGGAGGCCTTTAGCAGCATCAAAGGGAGCAGTAGTTTATCCATTAACAATGATATAATAACTGACTGTTTTAACACAGACCATCACCCAGGAAATGAAAATATGAGGAAAGCCTAAACAATGCATTACTTTCTCCAAGTATGGCCACTCAACCGAATCATAGGCTTTTTGGAAGTCTATTTTCAACATACATGTAGGGGAAACATTTTTTCTAGTATAAGCTCTAACCATCTCATGAGCTAAAATGATGTTATCAGAGATTTTTCTATAAATCATGCCCGAGCTTCACAAACCACATCACCAATCACTTTATGGAGGCTGTTTGCTAAAACCTTGGATATGATCTTATAAAGTACAGAACAACAGGCTATTGGTCAGAATTCCTTCACAGTTGTTGGAGATATAGTTTTAGGTACTAGAGAAACAATTGTGCAATTTACTGGTTTGTGCACCATGCCAGTCTTAATAAAAATACTTGACTGCAGTAATAACATCCTCTTTAATGATATGCCAAGATTTTTTAAAGAAGCAAACATTATACCCATCTATCCCTGGAGCTTTATCATCTTGAATGGCTTGTAAACCAACAATTATCTTATTTTCAGTGACATCTACACATAAAGTAATCCTATGTTGTTGACTGAGAACTGGACCTCTCCTCATAATTAGCCTATCTACTGTTGGTAAGGAAACAGCAGCTGATCCCATCAAACTTTTATAAAACTTTACAAATTCCTCTTTGATATCCTTAGGATCCAGTAGTTTAATACCATTCAGATAAGTGATCTCATGAATCAACTGTTGGTACTCTATTGTACTTTATAAAGCAGTACGGGAAGTAAATAACTATTACAAGTATTCGAAAGGGTGAACAAATATTCAATATTCAGAAATTGAATCTTGTTGAACAAATAGGCCAATCTTCAAAACTGCCGCAAGCTTGTTGTGTCTTGAATCTTGATGACCTAAAATCAAGAAACAACTAAATCTGGATGGTTACAACGTTGTATGTTGAGTCGAGGGATTGCCCTCTGTCCTTAAGACAAGATTGCCCCGTATATATGCTTTTACGTTAGCGGGCAATAGTCTCCCAAGATAAAACAACACTTTAATCTCAACGCTACAAAGCCAATAGGCTGAGCCTGACGAAGAAAACAAACATGACTCGACTTGCTGAAGATATGAAAAAGGAAGGAAGAGTTTCTCTTTACTCTTCTCTTTTGTCTCTGTGTATATAGTGTGTCTCTGTAGTGTATACCTTGTGTATATGAGGGTGTTTACTCACTGTTTTTCAAGCAGCATTTGCTCACTGTTTTGTGCTATTTTTCAGTCACGTATGTACTGTTTTTCTGTGTCTTTCCTGTCTCTGAATTGAGCCAAAGAAGGCTCAATATATAGCAAGGAGGAGGGGCTGTACAACTGCCCAAAACATGGCTGTTAATGGCCATTAGGAGGGCATTAAAACAGCCAAGTAATGGTTGTTAATGGCCATTGAAGGAGGCTGCTTAATGGACATGAATGAGGGTGAAAATGGAGGAGTTAATCAGCCAAATAATGGCTGGTTAATGCTCCATAAAGTTAATGCTCCATAAAACAGTCCAACGGTAGGCAGAAAGTTTTCTGCCTTCCGTCACCCCAAAACCAACTTTCCAGAAACTCTGGGGCCCAAACTGTAAATATTGAAACTTCAGGGACCAAACTGTACATATGAGAGAATTCAGGTCCAAATTGTACATATGAAACTTCAGGGATCAAACTGTACATCTGGCAAAGTTCTCTGATCCAAAAAGATAATATCCACCGCCCTCGACCGGTGACCCGGACGGGCGAGCGGCGACGGCGCGCGTGTGGGCTTAGCCTTGAACTCAAGCACATCTAGGTCTTCCCTCCTTTAAACACATGGGATACCCCTTGGGGTCCCAAACCCTTTACCAATTAGAGACTTATATAGAGAGCAATTCTTCCTATTCCCCCGATGTGGTAGATTTGTCCCACCACATTTCCATGCCTCAAACACCTTACTTCGTGGACCAATATCTCTTTCATTTCTCAACGAAATTTGACGATTCTTGGCCCTACGGTCATCTACTCACTTCGTAGATCATGCATGTGTGAAGAGACAAAGCCTCCAACATGCGGAACACTAGTGTTTAATTCATCAAAGATGGGTGGACGCATCTCCCCGCCAAAGGCAAATTTCCAACATCAACTTCCTCTGACTTCTCTCCCTTACCACGACTGCAAAATATTTGGTGTTAGAGTCACTTAATTTTATCTATTGAGCTCTTGACTTTTGTCTGAGTGCACTCTCTTCAATTAGAGACTATTTTCCAGGTTCAAGATAGTTCCTTTTCCAAATCAATCAGAGCATTTTTGACTGGCTTAGATATTCCTTCCTGAAAAACTATAAGATCCTCCCTAGCCTTTGTAATCTTCTAACTAATATACTTGAATTCAGTGTTGTTGACTTTCCTCAATGCAGGCTTGAGGTCTTGTAGTTTCAGCCACACATTCTTCATATTGTTTGTGAAAAATATTTGCTCCAAGTGTTTTCCATAAGTGACAAGAAGGTGGGATATTCCGACCAGACATCGAAGAATTTGAAGGATGCCTTGCCAGTAACTGAGTTGGAGCATAGTGACAAGATCATGGGTGAATGGTCAGAGATAAGAGGGACATCATAAGTAGTGCTCACATGTCCCCATTTCATCATCCACTCAAAATTGCCAAAGGTTCTGTCGATTCTACTACAAATCTTGTCAGTCCTATGTTGCTTATTAGATCAAGTATAATACTCCCCTTTTCATGACAATTCAGTTACCCCAATTTATTGAATACAATCTGTAAAATCAATTATCTCAGCCTGGGCAATGGGTTTACCAAACAACCTATCATTGACTGACAGGACTGCATTGAAGTCACCACTAATTAGCCAAGGTTGTGAGATGCCTTGGCTAATGCTAATCAGGTCCTTCCACAAATTCTTTCTTTGTTCTAGAGTATTATAGCCATAGACTTCTGTGAGCATATATTGATAACCTTTACTTCTGTCAATGATCAAGCTGTGGACTAACTGCTGTGGACTAACTGAGAAGTTTGCATTATCGGTGTTACATTATAGAAATCAGGGTCCTAAACAAGCCAAATTCTATCATTCACTGCTTCTTGGTAATTTGTTAACAGCCCCAACCAGGAATGATGTCTTTTAGTCTTTATGTGGCATTTTACTCCTCAACTCTTGTTTCAATAAGTCCAACAAGTTTTACTCTCTTGTTCTTTAGATTCTGCCTGAGCTACTTTTGTTTATACCTCTTATTTACTTCCCTGCGGTTCCAAAAGAGCCAATTCATTAGCAACTTTGAGGTGCTCTACCTCTATCCATAGATAGAGTTGGTAAACCACAGTTCCTCATCCTTAGAGCTGTAAAATTATTCTTCAATGGGACAGTTGGCAGGACTGAAAAATTCTCTAGATTAAACTCAGGACTAGGCATCGCTGTTTTCCCTTTAATTATTACCTGTTGAGGGTCTGGTTGTTCAACCCAAGGTGTCACCAAGTTTCTAGGTGATATATATTGATCTAACACATGTGAAAGTACCTCTTGTGGCATGTTCTGCTCAGTAGCCATATAAGGTTTAGTTGATGGGTCTGCCTGTTGTTTCTGCCATTTAGACTTCTGTTCATGTTGAATCTGCCTAAGTGCTCTCCTTCTTCTTCTGGGCTTTTCATTCTGTAGTATCACGGGTTTCTCTTGCTGGTTACATTTGTGGCCTATTTCTAACATTTATCACAAAAATCAGGCTTCCATTCCACAATCACTGTTTGCCTAAACTTATTACCTCTGGCATACGTAACAGTGATTTCATCAGGGATTGACTTGGTAATGTTAATTTCAGTGTGCTTAGTCGTGCATTCATCAGCAAATAGGGGGTTACCAAGCGCACTAGCAATCTTACTAAGTGCATTGCTTCTCCAATAGGTGACAGCAATTTGGGAAAAATGACCCAAATTGGTATATCAGCCAAGAATTCCTTGCTCAAATCAAAATTAGTCGACCATGGTTTCAATATCATTGGTCTGTTATTAATAGTAAATGGTCCAGCATATAGAATCTGTTGGATATGTAAAGCACTACGGGAAGTAAATAAATATTACAAGTGTTCGAAAGGATAAACAAATAAGCCAATATTTAGAACTATCGCAAGGTTGTTGAGTCTTGAATCTTGATAACCTGAAATCAAGAAACACTAAACCTAGATTGTTACAACTGTGGGCTGAGTCGAGAGATGGCTCTCTGTCTTTAAGACAAGATTGCCCCGTATATATGCTTTTACGTTAACGGACAATAGTCTCCCAAGATAAAACAACAACTAATCAACACTACAAAGCAAATAGGTTGATTCTGACGAAGAAAACAAACACGAAACGACTTGCTGAAGAATAGAAAAGGAAGGAAGAGTTTTCTGTTTTTTGTCCCAACGTTTCTGCTCACGTTTTGGACTGAATTTCTGTGTGTTTTACTCTTCTGTTTTGTCTCTGTGTAGTTGTCACAATTGTGCCAAAAGACACCAATATATAGCATAGGGGAGGGACTCCTCAAGTGCCAAGTAATGGTTGTTTATGGCCATTAGTTAGTGAGGGATGGCTGTTTATGGCCATTAGTTAGTGAGGGATGGCTGTTTATGGCCATTAGTTAGTGAGGGATGGCTGTTTATGGCCATTAGTTAGTGAGGGATGGTTGTTTATGGCCATTAGTTAGTGAGGGATGGTTGTTTATGGCCATTAGTTAGTGAGGGAGTTAATCAGCATGTAATGGCTGATGATTAATGTGCAATATAAATGTTGCACAGGACGGGCGGCGGCGGCGCGCGTGTAGGCTTAGCCTTGAACCCAAGCACATCTAGGTCCTCCCTCCTTCAAACACACGGGTTACCCCTTGGAGTCCCAAACCCTTAGCCAATTTTGAGACTTATAAAGAGAGCAATTCTTCCTTTTTCCACTGATGTGGTAGATTTGTCCCCACCATATTTTCATGCCTCAAACACCTTACTTCGTAGACCAATATCTCTTTCATTTCTTAACGAAATTTGACGATCTTTGGCCCTACGGTCATCTACTTACTTAGTAGATTATGCACGTGTGAAGAGACAAAGTCTCCAACATGCGAAACCTAGTGTTTAAGTCATTAAATACGGATGGACGCACCTCTCCACCAAAGGTAAATTTCCAACAGAATCTCACGCATATCTATAAGCGATTGAAATTTTACCACATAGTAGCCATCTTCATGGAGATAGAGATTCGGTTCTGCCACTTATGCCCAATTATGACTTCAGCTCTTAATCAGAGGTATCGAATTCATGTTTTGAGAATAATTTTTTTTAGTATGACACATTTTCACCTTCATAATTTAAATTAATTGAGCTCAAAGAAAATATTGTACACCGAAAAGGTGAAAATGAGGGGGGGAAATAGTTCAAATTTGGGGCCACAACCATTAGTAATTAGACGGCAAGGAAGCAAAAAGACAGATGGCAGACACCCTGGAAGCTTTAATAGTTGCTCTGGTTGGACAACCTTTCACAACACATAACATTAAACATTAAACATTAAACATGGACTTATCTGACTTCTACCAGCTCATCAATATTCTGGATTTTCTTTTGCATGCTTTTTCTCTGCCATCAACTGCATAATTCTTTCTTGTCCAGTTTTTTTTTTTTTTTTTTTTTTTTTTTTTTTTTTTTTTTGATAATCCAGATTTCCAGGCTTACTTCACTGGTATTACCCAGACGTCCTGGAGGTAATAGCACCGGTCCTTCAACACTATTACCAGGTAAATCGCGAGATGTGCTCCGGTGGCCAATTTTTCTAGGAGCGTACAACTGAACAATGAGACAAGGTCAAATTCCCCAATATGCAGAGTTTCTTCATGCTTGCGGTTTATTGAGTGCATCTTACCTTCAAAGAATTTATTTTATCTTCTCTCTCATGACTTTATATTTTACGTACCATATAGCTACCTAAGTTGACCACGACTAGACAAAAATTGGAACACATTCTTAAACGGTCTAGTTTAGTAGTTAATAAAATAAGTGAAAATTATAAAAACGATTAGGGTCAAAATTTCAATCGGTGATGGAACCAAAAAGTTTAATAATGGGATTCTAAAAATTCAAACTTATGACCTTAAACCTTAACCAATTTTTGAACTACCTTTGTTACTACAAGAGATTCAAAAGTTTGTATATATAAAAAAACTGTTTTTGCAATACTTGAGCATGCAATACATTTTTCAACGAAGAATATTCATTTGAACCTCTTCCTTGGTTCTGGCTCCCATTGATCTCAACATAGACAAAAAATATTCATTGGGTAGAATTACTCGATACTTATTAATGAGAGACATCAAATACTCAAAAAATTAGTCGAGATGGACACAAATTATACCGAGCACCACCATCATCTAAAAATAAAAAGAAAAGAATTGGAATAACCGTTTGTTAATGAGTACTTTTTTTTGTGATATGTCGACTTTCAAAAGTCGCCAAGACCTTTTCCACACGTAATATTGTTGTTGTAGTTTCAATTTTCAACCTCTAGGCTCTAGACATAGCACTTTGACAATGGACTAAGGTAGTAAGGTATTACTACCAACCTCCATATCGTTATAACTATTTGCACCCTCGAGACATGAAGACCTATTAGTATAGTAATTGGCCGTCAAATGGTAGGAAAATGATTCCTTCATCAATTTCATTCCAATAGTACAATATATATATACAATTATAATATGCTTGTCTTAAGAAAGACTAATCTCCTTTACCTAAAATATAAGATGCTAATTATAATCATCCTAATTAATGAGATATTACAATATATTACAATATCAATTATGAATAATGAAGATTGGAGATAATTATGGGATTGCCCCATAATTACTCTAACAGTCCCCCGCAGTCTTAGCGGGAGGTTCACGTATGCTCAGATTGTCCCTGAAATCATCAAAAAGTATGTGCGAAAGACCTTTCGTGAAGATATCTGCAATTTGATAGCGGAACGGTACGTGGAGAACACAGACATGTCCACGAGTAACCTTTTCGCGGACAAACATTATATCAATTTCAATGTGTTTTGTACGCTGATGCTGAACATGATTGTCGGATAAGTATATCGCACTCACATTGTCACAATAGACCACTGTTGCCTTTTCAATCGGACAATGTAGCTCCAATATTAGATTACGGAGCCAACATGATTCAGCAACCACATTGGCTACCCCTCCGTATTCTGCCTCAGCACTTGACCGAGACAGTGTGGATTAGCGTTTGGATGACCATGAAATGAGATTGTCCCCCAAGAACACACAATAATCGGAAATGAAACGACGTGTGTCTGGGCAACCACCCCAATCTGCATATGTGTAGGCAGAAAGACTCGAGATGGAGGACTTATACAGATGAAGTCTGAAATGGAGAGTACCCTTAACATATCGCAGAATTCTTTTGAGAGCCCACATATGTTCTTCCTTCGGATCATGCATGTGTAAACAAACTTGTTGAACCGCATAGGAAATATCTGGTCTTGTAAAAGTCGATTCTTGCAAGGCCCCTACTAGGCTACGGTAATGGGTAGGATCGTTGTATGGTGTTTCAGCATCGTTACTCAATTTCACCTTTGTGTCAACTGGAGTATGTGAAGGTTTGCAGGACGACATCCCTGCTTTATCAATTATTTCTTCGGCATATTTCTTTTGACTGAAAAAACATACCACATGCATATTGGGTGACGGCAATGCCAAGAAAATAATTTAACGGACCCAAGTCCTTCATCGCAAATTCTGCTGCAAGAAGGGAATGTTGGTTACAATGGTGCAGGAAACGAAAATAAGTAACTGCTAAGTATTACAACACAATGAAATTACAACAAACTGAAATTTTAATAAACTGAAACAAGAACTGGAACAGTTTTGATATGCTGAGTCGAGTGATGTCACTCTGTCTTTAAGACAAGATTGCCCCGTATATATCATTTCTACGTTCTTGACAATAGTCTCCCAAGATAAAACAACAACTCAACAAATGAGCAAAGAAACTCAAGTGTTACTTTGAAGAATTTTGAGTAATGAAATGATGCTAGAAAGTAGTAGGAAGAATCTGATTTCGTTTGTATGTTCTGTGTTGTCTCAACAATTGGCAAAGGCTTCATTATATAGTTGTAAGGAAAGGACTTACCAACTGCCCACATAATTGCTGTTACTGGCCAAGTAATGGCAATTATGGAGGTAGTAATTCAGCCAAAATAAATGGTGAAATGATGTGTAACGGATTAGCTTTTGGGGAGAGTTATTCAGCCAAAATAAATGACTGAATTGAGTGCATATTAATGTTGGTTAACGTTCCAAAAAACCAACAGCAAAAGCACAAGTTCTCTACCCAATTTAACTTACCAGAAACTTCAGGGACCAAACTGTAGAAGCAATTCGGGTCCAAAAAGATAATACCAAAAGAAGCCCACGACCCCGGACCGGACGGGCGGCGGCGGCGCGCGTGTGGGCTTATCCTCGAACCGAAACACATTTAGGTCCTCCCTCCTTTAAACACATGGGATACCCCTTGGGGTCCCAAACCCCAAGCCAATGTTGAGACTTATAAACTAAACAAATCTTTCTTCCTCCACCGATGAGGGAGGATTGGTCTAAATACCACACTTTTCCATGCTTCAAAGACCTCACTTCGTGGACCAATATCTCTTTCATTTCTCAACGAAATTTGACGATCCTTGGCCCTACGGTCATCTACTTACTTAGTAGATTATGCACGTGTGAAGAACCGAAGTTTCCAATATGCGGAACACTAGTGTTTAAGTCATTAAAGATGGTTGGACGCAACTCCCGCCAAAGGCAAATTTCCAACAGGGACATAATAGACTAGCGAAGTGAAGTGGATGATACTGTGATAATAATATCATCGACATACAGAAGGATATATGCCATGTCAACGCCTTTCCGATAAATGAACAACGACTGATTGGACTTGCTGTGAGAGAATCCCAACTTGGAAACAAATCCTGCAAACATGTTATACCATGCCCAAGGAGCTTGTTTCAAACCATATAAGGAATTTCTTCAACAGGTAAACATGATCTGGACTCGTATAATCTCGGAAACCCAACAGCTGATGCATGTACACTATCTCATGTAAGCTATACAATTAGATTAGGGTGTTGAACCGTTATGAAAGTATATATGGAACAACAATATTCAGTTGGAAGTAGATGAGGGTGTTGAACCTTTTTGAAAATATATAAAAGGGCAACCCGGTGCACTAAGCTCCCGCTATGCGTGGAGTTCGGGGAAGGGCCGGACCACAAGAGTCCAAAATAATAACTGACTTGCATCTGTTGAGTGGATTTTGGAGCCATTTACTGAAGTCGTGTCTCTATAGGCCATTTCTTCGAACACTTCATGGGTTTCAAGACTTATTGTAAGGGAGGAGAATGGGAGAAAGAACAGAAAGGGGGTATGGACAAAGGTAGCGCATTTTGAGTTTTGTTTAACTGAAACATTACCGGCTTTTGGGTTTCTGTAACTGAAGGCCGAAGAGACACTTTTAATTAACTAAACAATTCATTTTTTTTAATTTTAAATGGCAAAAAACGGAGAGAAAAGATAAATAGCCATGGTAATCATAGAGCCCACCACATCAGTTATATTTATATATAGATTACCAGGAGTTTGCCCTTGCACCAGGGAAAAGAGCACTATTTCATAGCATTCATGTTAGTTCACATAACTCAAGCATACTCATATCCCCATAATAAGTATAAGTCATTTACAAAATAATTATAAATAAATCTCTATGATAATTAATTAATAACCTGATGAAAATTATGAGTAATTAGTTATATTATGTCAGAATTCAGATGATGATCTCAATACCCTTATCTTGATCTGTTTGTAGTCTAAATATGTACTCCTTCCGTCCCAATTTATGTGACACTATTTGACTTGACACAAATTTAAAGGAAAAAAAACTTAAAAATTTTGGTCCAAAACAAGCCTTAGATATTTCTGTAGTTATAAATTATCTCATTAAGGGTAAAAAGGAAATTTTAAAGTTAGATTGTTCTAATTATAGAAAGATAATATTCTTTTTTGTTACGGACTAAAAAAATGTGCAACATAAATTCGAACAGAGCGAGGAGTGTATTTCTTAGTTAATTAATTCGATTTTGATATCAAGAGTTACGAATTGTGAAAAGGACATGGTGTGGCACTAGGAGGAAATGGCTCAAAAGGCCCCAATTTAAATAAATGTCCCAAAATAGTCATTAGGCCCAAAATAAAGACAAGTAGTAGCCCATTTATCAGAAAGAATATGGCATCAGATTTCTTACGGGCTCAACACTTCTTCACTTTGTCTTCTTCTCTACACTCTCTGATCTCCCACCTTTCTGCCGCCGCCATCGCCAGAGCAAACCACTGCTCACCACCATAAACGCAACCAAACGTCGCTTTTCCCTCTTCTCATCTCCTCCACTGTCACCACCCAACTCCAGTTTGCTTTGGGTTTAATCCCACACCTCCACCGCCGATCTGTTGACATGTCCGGTGTCCCTCCGTCGAACAATCGTCGCCGCCTTCGACCGTGCCTCTCGATCCGGCTAACAACATCCACACCACCGCCACATCTATTTTTCTAGACGCGCCGTCACTGAAAGTTCACATCGATTTCAGATCTGGCCGGATTTTTTTTTCAGCGGTCTCTATTTTTTTCGATAATCCTTGCCTGCATATAAATTATTTATAATATTTGTATCATTAGTGTGTGTATATTATACAGTGATTAAACATTTATTATACACAAATTATACAAAAAAATATATAATATGTATATATATTGTATAAAAAGTGTATATATGAAGTGTATAACAAATGTATATATGATGTATAATATATTTTTTTGGCTAGAAAATGTCTTTTGATATATATATGGCTATTTGTTGTCAATATTTTATACATGATTACTTATGTCCTTTGCCTTAAGAATTTTCGGTTACGTAACCAAATTCAGCTATCCCACATGTACCGACAGCACAAAACAAAGTCGTTATTCATTGGTAAGTAGTAACTTTTTTTTAGCACCAGTCTTTAATTTTTGCCATTTAAATAGCTGGTCGTTATTTTGTGCATGTTTTTCATTTAATAAAAATTTGTGGGTTAAAATATCCTTATTCATTGGTCTACGAAATTAGAGATTTTGGACTCGATCCTCAGTAAAGTCGAAAAAAATAAATTTCGCAAGGGGAAGTTTCATAGAAATGAAGTTATCCGGTGTAAGTAGTGTACTCCCTCCGTTCCATAATAAGTGATGTTTTTAACTTATACACACCCTTTAAGAAATTGCTCACTCCTAGAAAATTATGAGTGATTTTACTAATTTATCCCTAATTAATGCCTAGAAAAATTAGCTACTTAATGATTCTTGATTATATAAATAAGGATAATTTTGAAAGAATAAGGTCAATTTCTTCTTGAAATCCTAAAGCACCGCTTATTTTGAAACAAAACAAAAAGTCTAAAATATCACTTATTATGGATAGAGGGAGTAGTAACTAATTCGCTCGGCATAAGTTTATAGAAACGTTGCTTTGTCCAGCATACGTTATGTAGAAATGAATTTATGCCGATAACTTAATTCCTACATAATTTATTGCGAAATTAGGTCATAGATAAAGGTAGGCCGATTTTTTTTATTTCTTCAATGTCACAGATATTTTTAGCCACTTTTTTATTACTTAAAGTGTCGAAAGACAAAAATAAAAGACTAGAGATTTGAGGGGGGGAAATTAAAGACCATCTTAAGACAGGGTCATTCGTGCGAACTGTCCAAGTTGTAATGAGTCATTGTGAAATTTTCGCCGGTTGTTTCCTTTTGAGATAACTATTTAGTAAACCGTCATTGTTTTTGCAACTTATGAGTCTTTTAGACTATAGTATTCTAACGATTGCTTTTGAGAAAACATCAGACTAGGGTCTAAAATTTTTAACGTTTTCACAAACATTAAATGATAGTGTAAATTTCGTCAGTAAGGTTGAAGAATATATGAAAAAATATTATATTCAAGTCTAACACATTATGCGAAAAAATGATTTTCCAAGGGTTATATATATTTGAACAATGTTTTAAAAATAAGCACAAAATCTAAATAACAACTCAAAAAGAGAATGTGTAAATCAGTGTTCAACTCAGCCAAAGAGCCCAACGTTTTAAATGGCCCAAATCAAATAACGGGTTCGTAGGTAATGGGCTTGTTCCTTCATCATTCTTCATGTAAATATGAGTCATTTGTACTTTTCCCCTATTTATACTTGTCTTTAACTTTTAACCCTCAAATGGAACTTATATATTTTGGGGCATAAGTTCTTACGTGATCCGACACAAGTAATATCGGGTCTCGTAAAGAATTTATGCCTCAGCCGGCCTAAGTTCCATTTGAGGGACAAAAGTTAAAGACCAGCTCATTTGAAGAAAAACCGTGCAACTTTTTGTCTGTAGAGTTCCAACCCCTTGTTGAGTTGATTGAACTTTGAAATCATTGTCCAAGGTATGTCAATCTCCTCTCTGTTCCATTAAATCTGAGATTATCAAACATTATTGTATATCGAGTATTGAAATTAATTATTTAATTGCAGTTTAATCATTATAGTACTAAATTCATATATAATTATTACGTACTTTTTAATGTTGATTGCAAGCTTACTTTCAACATTTTTATATGAGCAGTTGAAATAATTGAAACTGAAAATATCACAATATATCATGGCCATTTCTGTATGAGTGTTCTGATCTTTCTGATTTTGATCAGCCGCTAAATATAAATGTGTTACTACATATGGAACTCATAATTTCCACATTTTTGAAAACTCTAATGGCAGCTCAACATCACATGCCATTTCTGTTTTAGCCACCAACTCACCATCAACCTTTTTGAATTTGAGGGATCATAGTATATATGAAATGCCATTCCCATCCGCTAAACCTGCTCCTTCTGAGAATGGTTTTACCCCGCTCCTCAATCTTATTCTCTTTCCGATCTTGCTGAAGATTCTCTTTCAGTTGTGGAAACAAGCCCCTATTCCTATCGGTTGAGTAGCCCAAGCTCCAACAAGCGTATTGTCCCCTCTCCCGTGAAAGAAAGAGGTTGATGCACCCAGTATAGTACTACTATAACATTGTATAAATCATATTATTTGGCGTATGTATAGATGGATTCAAGTGGTAAGGACGCAACGTGGGATATACGAATTAAACACAAAATCTAGTATTTGAGTAGAAGGAGGTACAGGAGCGGGCCAACACTCCCCTGAGTTTCAGACCTGGCCTAATACCAGTTATAAAAAAAAAACATATATATAGTGGCGTACGAAAGATCTATTATAAGTGATGCTGACATTTAAAGAAGTGAACAAGTAAACAAAAATTGATATAACGTCATATTAACGAAAAACCTATTCAAATTGTATTAATAAAACATCATTCAGGTAAATTACCACAACTCTTCTCGATGAGTATTCATATTTTGAATAGGATCCATGGATTGATTAGCTGGGGAAAACAGAAAAGACTGAGGTGATATAAGGCCCATAGAGAGAGCAACAACACGAATTCTTCCTCCAGTTTTGTTCAAGGAGATGAAAGTCCAAAGTCTAACAATGGAGGTGGAGGAAGTAGGTAGCGAAGAATCAAGAATTGAAACCGGTGATAATGAATGAGCAATAAAGCAAGGAGATGAAGAAGCAAAAGACGGTGATGATGAGGAAGCTGATGCTACAGATGAGGCCGACATGAACCAAAAGAGAAAAAGATGCACTAGCTTAAGAAATACTTGTACTAGTACTAGTAAAACAATTAATGCTTTATTGCTATCTGAGAAATAAAAGTAGCTGGAAAGCTAAATTTTCCAGAACCCTTTTGCCATATCCTTTCATCTTTGTGCATAGCACCCAAAGGTAACTGCAAGACATATTCGCCCTTAATTTCTCCGAGAAGCTTTATTTTGTGTCTTACTCAACTGACACAAATCGCCTGAGGCTTGTCTTTATGTCATGTTGTTAAACAACAACAACTATAATATACCCAGTGTAATCCCACAAAGTGGTGTCTGGAGAGGGTAGGATGTACACAAACCTCACATCTACCTTTTGTGGGGTAGAGAGGCTGTTTCCGATAGACCCTCGGCTCAAAAAGATATGTTATGTTGCTAAACAGACCTTAATAATTGATTCGCGCCTTCTGTATGTAGAATTCAATTTCAGGTGGCAGCAGAAATGAAAAATTCCTGTGAATATTTGTTGCTATAGTGACGGACAATGTTGAAATGTTGTTAGTAGCTCTGTTTGCTACTCATTTGATTCGAACAGGTTGATTGGTGTTGAAAAGCTGCACGAACTATAAAATTGGTCTTATACAGAGGCAGACACACAGAAAATTATCCATAGCATTCATGTTAGTTCACATAACTCAAACATCTAAATTTGATGAGGTCTTTAGATGCCTTCGGGGCTTTGGTCAAGTGGTAAAAGCGCAGCGCAAAAAGGACTCATTATCCACCGAATTTTGAACTATGCGTCAAGTTGGCCTTTGGAGTTTCTCAATTGTGAAAAAAATGAGGTCTTTAGATCAGTAAAAAGTGGCAGTGTGAAATGATTTTTCTGTAATACTGCTTCACAACTAGAATAATAGACCACTAGAAATAAGCAACTCTGTAAGCCTCTTCAATAAGTGTATTTAATCACTTACGGATGTGGCGGGATAGATGAAATCTCTTCACCATTAATCAGAAATCTTGAGTACGAGTCTTGAGATTGAAGAAATTTCTGGTAGGAAACGCTTTCCCTATAATGGACCCTATATGATGAAAATTCGGATTAGTCGAGTCGGTTGGCAGTGGCAGGGCCACCTTTAAATATAAATGATTTAGTACTTCGTTCAACAAGTCATTTAGCTTAAAACAAAAACAAAAAAACATTTTAAAACACACATTTCTTTATTTTTCTTAATCCATGTGACTGTTTGACATAGCCAAAAAGATGGTGCAAATTCAGTCCCTTAGCCCGGAACCTAATCGGGTTTCCTTTGCAAATAGACCAATCAATGGTGCTCAATCAGAAACAAGATTCAGTGGCTACAAGTCCACGACAGAGCACTTGGTGAGCTAGGTTTAGTGACATTATGTAAATTTTATAACATTAACATGCTTTGGATAAGAAATTTATACTAATTACCATAAGATGCACATGCAATGCACGTGATAAATAACCAATATGAAATGTTAATTGATTTTTTTACCCTTCGTTAAATGATGAATTAGTCACCACATATCTTCATCCAGTCACATAAGTCTACCCATTAATAGTGAGGAAGAATAACATGGAAAACAAATAATAAATTAAAGTTTGATATTCCACTCAGCTTCACATACATACAATTTGTGCAACGAAATAAAGTATTTACAGATAATTTAATAATAATGAACACCAAGAATCAGAGATTGAAATTACTAGAAAAAAACATCGCCAACTATGTTGCTCGGAGCCTTCAAAAGTATCGACGGGTGAGTGTCAGATCCTCCAAAAGTCATTGTTTAAGGATCCAACACAGATGATGCAGCATTTTTTAAAACAAGGTTGCAGAAACTAGAATCCCCTTACTGAACTCTGCCAAACTTCAACAAATTGTTGATCTTTCCTTGTAACAAACATTTTGTTGCCTCCAAAGCTGAAATGAGTTATCTTATTTCCACAACTATCTTTTGCTCTCCCCATTGAGTTCTTCCTAAAGACTCTATCTTTAATAGAAGAACCAATCAAAACTTCTGACCACAACTCCAAATTTCCACCTTTACTACAAAACACTTGATTTCCATGACTCTCAATCTTACTCCCAATACCTTCCTTCTTACCATTTGTTACTACTTTTCTTTGATCACCAAGACAAGTCCAAGAATTTTCCTTACCAATATTCCTCAAATCCGAAATGAAAACTTCGCCTGAATGCACACCGACTTTCAGTATAGCTGAAAGATCATCCGAAACTGTGCAATCAGAGAAGCAATCGACATTTTCCTTAATCTCCCACACTGCATTCCCGGACCTTAAATCCCAAAACCTAATGTTCCCGCGAACACCAGAAGGTCCACTATGTGATCCAGCAGCCATTAACAAGTTATGACTAGGAATCCAACTTAGTTTAGTTGCTGGAATTGCTGAATCCAATTCAGCACCAAAGATTTCATAGTGACCAATCTCAGTAACAGGCCTAAAACCGTCGTTCAAATCGTATATCATAATGCAGTTGGAATTTCTCCTAGCTGATTCAAAACTAGTAAACAAGTACTCTTTTGAGGCACCAATTGCTTGTACTGTTGAACCAGATTTAGTCACATTTTCCCAGTTTAAAGTCTCCTTAACAAACCCTTTACTAACATCAATAATTTGTAAACCTGAAAAGTCAGTAGCACCAGCAGCAACAACATTTGGTGATAAAGATAACATAGAATCAATACCAGCAAATTGTGTTAAAATGGTTGATTTTCTCTTAAGTGACCAATCAAATGAAGTGATTTTACAACCATGAGCAACTTGAACTGAACCTAATTGAGTTGTGGAAATAGCAGTAGGTGAATCCCTACCACTTAAAGGTAAAATAACTGATTTTTCAAGATCAAAAGGCTCAAATTGAGAAGGGTTTGATTGGGAATTCAATAAAAGGTGTTCAACACCATAGTACTGGGATTCAAAAACCAAATCTTGAATATCAAAGGTTTTAGCTTTTGAGGGTAAATTTCCAGTTCTTAAAAGGGAAAGCAAGATGGAAAAAATTTCAGGGTCTCTATCAATGAATGGAATGGTACCATCAAGATTTGAAATTTCAGAAAGAATGGATTTTGAACCTGATTGCTTTAAGGTCTGTTTGGTTGTTTGAAAAAGCTGACCACCAACATCAATGGTGACAATATTTGAAGATGAATCAACATGGTTTCTTGAAAAACCATGAGAAAGAGGATGAGATCCAGCAAAAGGTGGCATCTTTTTAATAATTCAAGAATGCTATGTCAATCTTTGGGAATTCTTGAAATTCAATGTAAAGACTCAATTTTTATATTTTTGGGGATATTTTGTGATTTGGGTAAAATTCAAGAATAGGGTTCAATGTATATATATAGAGTTGATTTTGTAGAGTTGGGATCTTGATATTCAATGCTAACATAAAAGACTATTATTATTGGAAGTTTCGTGGTTGGATGAATGACAAATTGGTTAGAAAAATGTGGGGAAATTGAGTTCATAAAAAATAGGGAAATTTGCTAAAAGAGGCTGTAGAAAGTCAAAGAGACTACAAGTTGGTCAATAATGGCATTTTGTTTCTAGGGTTTCTAGTTGTTTGACTTAATGGCACGTGGGTTAATATAGCATTCCAACATAGACCACATTTTCTTTTTATTTGAGAATAGGAAATAGAATACGAAAAAAGAATAACAATATAACTACTTTTGGGAGTTAAAGTAATTATTATTATTATTCGTTCAATTACTTCAAAAATATTTTAAATTATTAACTATTGTAGTAACTTATAGTATTTTATATATAATTTTTAAATATGTAAATATTATTTCAAAAGAGATTAAAGATTGTAGGTTCGAATTTACATGTTGTTTGATTTGGCTATTCTAAATCTCATCACATAAAAATGAGATGAAGGGATATATGCAAATGTCTCTACAAATCAATATGTAGATTAGGACTCTTTGTTGATTAGAGTTAATCCAAAAGAGATGTCCCTTAAGTTTGATAGAAGTCAAGTTACATACCTCGCTCCACTCCTCAGTCGGATTAAATCTAGCAAGCTTCTAAATAGATGTTTGTTCCACAATACTTAATTCTTTAAAATAAACATTATATGTAAAAAAAAAAATTGAAAAATGTGCATATTAATATTGTGGCTGTTTAGGGGAAGATGGAACTGCAATTTTAAAATCCAAAACAATGTCAACCCTATAATGAACTTTTAATTTAATTTAATAAATATTTAGGTACTCACCACCCTCATAATTCGGCCAACACATGTTAATTATTAAAATTAATTGAAAGTTACAACTAATATTCGCATATCTTGGGGACCAAACACTCTTGGCGGCGCCCGCTCATGTGCTTAGCTCCTCTACTCAGCCTCCAAATTTTAATGCACTCATTTATTTTCAGTATATTTCGGCAGATACATTTCCTAATCACCCTTCTTCCTTACAATTTCAGAAATTTGTTTTCATAAAATCTTTTAGGACAATAAGAAAATACTTAACTATACAACAATGGTCAAATAAGAACGATTATTAAGCCTCAATCCCAAATAAAGTAAGGTCAAATGTATGGATCCTAACTCCTCGTGTTCTATGTCGCTCTATTCAAACTCGTCTTAATCGAACTTGTGAAATATGATTAGAATGCTTATGAACACATGGAAATCACTCTTTCAGCTTAGCTGATTCATTACATATTTCAGTAGCAGCCAAGGCAAGTATCTCCAGATAAGGTCATACAAGAGACAGAACAAAATGAACATTATCATCATCATATTCTACACTGTTTTAACAATTATTTATGTTATACATAGAAGAGCTGCAAGGCAAAAAAGTAGACTATTAGTTAAATGTAAAACTCTCACTGAGGGGAGAGCAAAACTAGTTTATCAAATGGTAATTCCTAAAATACATCCCTATCTATCTTTTCCTAGTTCAGGAAGTGCCCAAAAAAACAGTCTTCGTTAGTATCAATTTCTATATTAGTCCTGCTGCACATCATTCCCTTCAATGCCTTGTCCTTGTACATCTTGATATCAAGAGTTCCGGTATTTGCTGCTGGTTGTATTGAAATTTTAGGGCAGCTTAGCAGCAGCTTATTAGTATGGTGTGGATTTACCAAAGCGATATAACCAGTTAGTTGACACCTGGTTGTATCACAGGGAAGATCCAATTATTGCATGGCCCACCCTCCTTTCCGAGAACCTTCTCGTTAGCCCACCAGTCAGAGCCAACAGTAGCTTTATCAGGATATCCTCCATCCACATTGTCAAAGTTAAATTCCTTTGAGGATCCGAGAGTGATGGATCTGTGCTTCTGATGCCTCTGTCCGTCCTCTCCGTCAGTAGATGATCCCTCGCGTATTTTACTGGAAGGCTCATGCCCGTCCAACTCCTGTCCATCTGACATTTCAGCCAGGTTTTCCCCTCGCTTGTTGTGAGATATTGATCCAGTTTTCATCAACATTGATGGTTTCTTTTCCACACACCTCACAACGTCTTCTGCAGTTATCTCAAAAGAAACTCTCTGATCAACCACTGTTAGATCATTTTTCCATCCATTAAATGGCTTAGGAAGACGTGGAATACCAGAGTTCTGATGATTGAGAAGGAAACTATCGTGATATTTGGGGTATACTGTATCAGGGGTCAAAGTCCCAGATCCTTGCCGAGATCCCCATTCATGAGGGGCTATTTTCTCCAGGTTCAGGAACTGAGGGCGAGTAGACTCACGGTCAAGAAACGGAGATGAGGTTCCAGATACAGAGATGGCTGACCCAGGCGAGATCAAATTGCTAACTGGACTCCCTGGTTGAAGTTGATATGATTGAAATTCATACTGAGCAAAAGGAAATCTCTGACCAGCATCATTTTGGTGGTTGGGGTCAAGAAGCTTAGCAAATGGTACCTCAGGTGATGAAGGTGTAGTCAAGTGGACTGACTCAGGAGGAGGGGTAAACGGAGCAGTAGATGGTTCGGTAGTGAATGTAGAGAACACAGGTGGAGACACCAGTTGAGGTTCATGAGCATATGGCCCAATAGCAAAAATTGAGGCAGGTCCACTGGGAGAATATGTAGACATAGAAAGGCATTTCGAGCCAACTGGTGAATGGGTTGCTGAAGGGGGTTCTGATGGTAAGAAAGATGCAGGAGATGAGGGTGGTGCAATGAAGGGAAGCACTATCGAAGGAGCTTGAGATGAACTGTTAGCAGCAGCTCTATCTGACCCACGGGCTGTTGTTTCAGGAACAAAAACTGCATGTCCGATTCGCGTTGTCTGTTTCTGAGTCCCAAAACACCAATACATGCTCCAGCAGCTTCCCCATCTTCGTTTCTGTTGAACCAATTTAAAGTGCAAGAGATGATGAGATATCATAAAGTGAACAAGAAAATCCCAGCTAAGTTAGAGAAAATAAAACATTGTTTCTGGATGCTGTTCTCAAACAAGGATGCGAGCAATTTAATTGTTTCTTCGAATCAAGCAGTCGAGGTAATAAAAGCAAAGAATGGACACAAGCAACCTTGGACATGGTAGTCCATATAATTGAACAGTTGAAGAATATTGGAGGACGAATGATCTAATCCAGAGAGCTGAGAGAAATTACGTCTGTTCATACAAACCAATTAATGTTCTGAGGCTGGATAAAAACAGGCCTTTTTGGTCCAGCAAAATGTGGGTTCTATGACAGGAGAAAGCACCACAGAGCAATGCAGGAATAAAAACACTTGAGTTTGCAAATGTCAAAAGAGTGTCAATCAAAAATGAATGGGATGCAGGAAGGCTTCCCTAGTGGCTTTCTATCTTGCGTCCTTAAGGTAAAAGGCTCAATTCTCACCCACCTCCTCCCAATTTTTTTCCCCTTCCCCCTACCCAATATATTAAGAAAACGAGGGAAAAAGAACTCTGTTAAAGTATCATACACATTCTTACATAATAAGATCAATTATAAACATTAAGAAAATTGTGAACACCAGAAAATATTAAAAGAAAATCCAAATAAAACAACAACGAAGAAGAGGAGGGAGGCACCAGATAGCAAAGTAACAAATATTTGTACAATTTGTCCAGAACTGACTGGAGAGCATGACAACATATCAACCTCCATCCGTTTCAAGCAGAGGCCATTTACTTAAGTGCTTGCATGTTTTGACCTCTTAACTTAGCCTAGGAGGTTTATCAAATCGGTCCTCGATTTCGAATGAAACAGGAAATCGGCTTTCACTTACAGCCTCATTTAGTGAAGATCTACAGTTGATTTATTGAATTCACGGGAAGAGTTTTGATATCACAAAATGTACACATTTAGCCTTTTGGAACATATTTGGACGTGTGAATGAAGCAACTTATGGTATCATTACGACACTCTATAGTAGGGATCTGAGACCAATAGCAGTGAGCACTCTAAACCGACGGCTTAAATTCAGGATCTTTTTTTATAGGTAATTTTTTTTACTACAATAACAGTACCAAGAAGGTGCTGAAAATGTATAATGAATCTGGATTTGACTCCTTCCAGTGTAGTGAGTCCAAAAGATCCAGAATTTCGTCTAATTCACTTACAACACTCTTTTTGCACCAAAAGCATAAACCACACAAGCATCCACATTTTACATGAGAGATATTTTCTTTCTCCTTCAAACATAGAACTTCAGGTTTGTTATATTAGCAGCTGAGTGGTGTAAATTCAATCGTGGCAAAATATGATATCTGCATCTGTTGAATCTGGAACTTCTAAAAAACTGATTCTGCTTACTTGAAAAGGATAAATAAGAATAACTCGACCCTCTGAAATGCATAACTGAGAATCGCATTACTGCATCGCTTTACGAACGAAAGAATCACCTTTAATAACACTTTTGGCTAGATAGCATTTAGGAACAAGATTAAGAAAGATTACTCCAGTTACATGAGGCTGCAGATGCTACTTATGGATGATAAGGAAAGTGGCGCCACTAAGAAGAAAAAGAGTTCATAAAGTGACAGATTTTCTTGATTTTGGATTGATTAAGAAAAGAAAGAAAGCAAATGATTTATGTATATATTACATCACTATCTTTACTAGAATCTTGTTTCTCATACCAGCGAGTCGCCTTTCCCATTGAAAGATGTTAAAAACATCCATTGGATCTCCTTTTCCCTTTCCTTCTCTTCCTCTCTTCAGACATATTTCAAGCATTTGCAACCATATCTCTCCGAGTTCCTCCTTCACTCAGTCAAACAAGTTTTAAGTACACTTGTTGACTGCACACATATCATGAGCAGTGACACATATTATCCAACTTCCTGGTAATTACTTGTCTTACCCACGGGCGGGGCAGAATTTTCACTAAGGAGGTTCAAATATGAAGAAGTAAACACATGAAGAAGAAAAGGGGATTCAACATCTACTATATATACATAAAATCAATTTTAACCTAATATACATTATAACTTTTTGCCAAGGGGGTTCGAATCTTGCTCCTACCTGGCTCCGCCCCTGGTCTTACCGTCACCAATTTCCAATAGGAAACCAAGAAAAACACTAACTTTCTATATGATGACACTTTTCTTTTAATGAAGTCATTGTGAAATTTTCTGCACAATTCTCGAAAAGTTCCACTATTTGCTATACAGGATGAAAAGTGCAGATGTATCCCAAATTCAGACAGCGGAGACAGCATTTATAACAATTGAAATCTCAGACCACGATGATACCAAGCAATTTCCGATCAGAAGATCAAATATGTAACATCTTTCTTTCTTTGTTCAATTTAACACACGTATAAGTTCTTAATGCAAAGAACAGAAACAATACCAAAAGTTCTGTGATCTATAAATCTCTCTTGCAATTCTGGAAAAAGCTTCAATTTTTAACAATCTTAGACGCAATCAAAACGCTTCAATTAAGTTAACTCTGAGCTCAAAAATACTAATCACGATCTATAAATTCCAAAAAGGAAAAATAGACCATCACCGGATTCAAATCAAAGTGAAAACAACAAACGATCTGCAAATTCCAATCGGAGTGAAACACAAAAAATGAAAAAGACTAACCGGATTTCGATCAAAGTGAAACACAAAATGATTTTTAATTTACAAACAAAAAAATGTAACTGGATTCAAATCGAAGTGAAACATAAAACGATCTATATATTCCAAAATACGCCTTTAACCGAATTCAAATCCAAGTGAAACATATAAATACTTTAAACTCCAATAGTAAAAAGCTGTAATCGGATTTAGATCAAACTAAAAAAAATGACTTTTAAACTCCTAAAAAATGTAACTTGATTCAAATCAAGTGAACACAAAACGATCTATATATTCCATTATACGGCTTTAATCGAATTCAAATTGAAGTAAATTTACCTGAAACGAAGCTTGAGGAACACAATTTTCAACTGAAGCGAAACACAAAATGATTTTTAATTCCTTTAAATCGAAGTTGAAACACAAAACGATCTATATATTCAAATATACGGCTTTAGTCGAATTTAAATCGAAGTAAATTTACCTGAACCGAAGCTTCAGGAACACGATTATCAGCCGAAGCGAAACACAAAATAATTTTTAATTCATTCAAATCGAAGTGAAACACAAAACGATCTATATATTCAAAATATACAGCTTTAATCAAATTCAAATCGAAGTAAAATTAACTGAACCGAAGCGAAACACAAAATGATATTTAATTCCTTCAAATTGAAGTGAAACACAAAACGATATATTCAAATATAAGGCTTTAAACGAATTCAAATCGAAATGAAACACAAAGAGATCTATATATTCAAAATATACAGCTTTAATCAAATTCAAATCGAAGTAAAATTAACTGAACCGAAGCGAAACACAAAATGATATTTAATTCCTTCAAATTGAAGTGAAACACAAAACGATCTATATATTCAAATATAAGGTTTTAAACGAATTCAAATGGAAGTGAAACACAAAGTGATCTATATATTCAAATATACAGCTTTAACCGAATTCATATCGAAGTGAAACACAAAGCGATCTATATATACATATATATTACCTGAACGGAAGGTTGAGGAATACGATATTCATTAACCGAAGCGATGGCAGTAGCAGCAGCGTTGATAGTCTCCAAAGTGCTATCAACTCTGCTCATCTTCAAATTTCTTAACTCCGACGACTCCTCAGCTCTATAGCATCGCCGGAACTCACTTTTCCGATCAAAAATCACAAACTTTCCGATTCGCACAAAAAATTGGAGAAGAAGAAATTGATTTCATCAATACAAATGCATATATATATATTTTTTATATGTATAGGCCATGGGAGATGGTGGCTTTGTTGGAGGTCAAACACGGCAATGACTTGCGTGATTTTTCTATAATAATGGGGTTATTATTATTGGTAAAAGGTAATTAAAAGGTTCTTTATTAAAGGTTAGAATTTTAATTAATGGTTTTTTTAAGGATGAAGTTTTGGTATTGTGAAATTACGATAATGGGCTTTATTTGGAATTGAATAGGGTAGGATGAATTGCGTGGTGTTTCACCTGAATTTTGCTAGCCACATTTAATGTATTTTCACTTTTTTTTTTCTACTTCAAATTTTAATTACCATTCTTAAATACTAGTACTACTATTGTTGTTGTATGGTTTGATTCATTTAATAATAGAGTTAAAATGGAATAAATATTTTAATTTACTTCAAGGAAAAAATAATGTTCATTACCTTTGTTATTTTGTTAGGTTTAATCTAACAAGACAACGACAACAACATACATACTGAAATTCTATAAAGTGGGTTTGGGGATTGTACGCAAACCTTATCCTACCTTGAGAGAGATTATTTCCGATAGACCCTCGGCACAAGAACATGAATAATGTTATATTACTAACAATTACTTTTTATTTTATTCGAATGAATTACTTCCTCCGTCTCAATTTATGTTATATAGTTTGACTAGGTGCAATTGCAGCTTACCGAGGACATGACTTAGATAGGAGGTTGTGGAGGACACAGATTATGGTAGAAGGTTAGTAGGTAATAGAATGTTGTCTCGCTTTTCCTTTCTTACTAATAGTTGTAGTATTTCTCATGTAGTTTCTTCTCCTTTGTATCTGATACTATCTATTGTTTCTTCTTTCTTTCTTTTTTTGCTTAGCGCACTGTTGTGTTGTTACTTTTTTTTTTGACATGCTTTGTATTTACTTATTTATTTTTGCTTTATTCTGAGCCGGGGTCTATCAGAAATAACTTCTCTACCTCTCAAGATAGAGATAAGGTCTGCGTATACTCTACACTCCCAGACCCTATTTGTGGGAATATACTGGGCATGTTGTTGTTGTAGTTTAACTAGATGTTGTTGTTGAAACTTGTGGTCTAAAACAAGTTATAGATATTTGTGTAGTTGTAAATCATTTCATTAAGGGTAAAAGAGAAAGTTTTAAGTTAAATTATTTCTAAATATAGAAATGTATCATTTTTTTGGACTGACTAAAAAAAAGTGTATCACATAAATTGAGACACAGAGATTACGGTTTATGGTAGTATGTCCTGAACTTTTTAAGTGTGCATGTAGATTAAGAGATAAATATTTTATATCTCAGCTTCTGAATTTGGTTCCACATATAAGATGAGGTTATATTTGTTTTACTGAAATTAATTATGTCTTAAATCACTCGTACAGAAGCAAGCTTTGGAGATGCTAACATGCTTCCTAGACGGTGGTAAAAATATCTGAAGTTCTCCTTAGGTGTAATTATTTGGTTTGTCTATGATGATACTTCATTGTATATTACCCAAAAAAGCTTTTCTAATTGTTTATCATAAAATCACATTAATTTATCTTGATTGATGGCTAAATTAAGTGACAATGCGTATCATATACTTAATATAATTTGATGTAAAACACTAAATAAACTTTATTGTAGAAAGAGAATTTAGTAATTCCGTTCAAATTTTGATTTCTTCAATTTGAAATGAATGAGATGCATGATAAAAATAAATTACATCTTATACTTGAATTAGACAACCCCACAATTTTGACATGAACTTATTAAATAATAAATGACTCATCTCATGATATCCACATGACATTAATAGCAAAATTACTTCAACACAATAAAATCTTAAACTACAAAGGATAAGAAGAAAATAAAACCATTGATGGTGACAATTCAAGAATTAAATAAAACTAAACAAACAAATTTAGTCAATATTGGTACCAATGGTACTACTAAAATATGCTATCCTAAATTTAAACTATTATTCAATAAAAGCCAATCTATATATTCGACCATACTATTGAGGGTAATTTGGTCTTATTAGGACCACAAATTATTGACTAATTTATTACTTAGTGTGCAAATAAAGTACTACTACTCCATTATTATTGTTATTTTAAATAAGTAATTTAAGTACCGATGATACTTTTTGTTAGGCCAATGAGTGCGCACGTGTGCACATCTATTTACTCGATGGCTTTTTTCTTGTGCGCACCCTCCTTGATCCTTCCGGCGTAGGTTAGGCCCCACCTTGAAAGTTCCTCTCTCTTTTACTCGCCCACTTCAACTAACGTGCACACTTGGCTCATCGTTTTCTGCATTTTATTATAATTATACATATTCAATAATTATACACTCATGTTTTACATTTTTCATTCTATTTCAAAATAAGTGGTGCTTTAAAATTTAAAAAATAAAAAAATTTCATTTTTTTTAAATTATTCTTATTTACATGATCAGAATCATTAAGTAACTTTTTCTTTTTAAGCATTAATTAGAGGTGAGTTAATAAAAACACTCATAATTTTTTAGAAGTGAACAATTTCTTAAGGGGATGTGGATAAGCTAAAAACTTCACTTATTATAGAATGGAGGGAGTAATTCTTTATTTACCATAGGCATTAACGAAAGTTATTTGAAGTAAATTGCAGATAGAGGAATAAGAATATCTTTAAAAAAAAAAAAAGAGGGCATTAATTGTTTGAAAAAAATATTAAACGGACAGCGAAATCAGAATTCGAAGTTTAAGGGTTCGAAATTTTAGTTATACATATTCAATATTTTTTGTAAAAGTAAATACATAATTTGGATCAAACTACTAGATTTGATCGAACTCGTAACCTCTATTTTAGCTCTACTTCTGAGTTCTTAGTCAAAATTGACGAAATAAAATGAAAAAAGATTTCAATTTCATGTTTTAAATGAAATGAGTGGACTAGAATCGACAGTATTCTAATAGTTAGATAGTATGGTAGAAAAATTTATCTAACTCTTTCTAACATACTATTATTTGTTCATTGGAGCGTCGGAGTGCGGAGATTGTTACCATCATTGTCAGGGTGTGGCCGTGTGGGATTGAGCCTTCTAACTTAGATGGAAAAAAAAGTGCTTAGTTTTGTTGGAAAAAATAACCCCTAAAATTGATATAGTAGCAATTCTTTAAAATTGATATATGTAATCCAAATCCGTATTATTTAAGACTGGGGGTAGCGCTTCTTCATTCTTAGAGGTTGAAATGATACTTCTGATTAAAGATAAATATCTCATTGATGTTATTACATTTTGTAGTGGTTTTGTTTGTTGTCTTACAGAATTATAATTCAATATTAAGGTTACAAAAAGGAGGCTTTCTTCCGGAGTAGGTGCCACCAAAATTTAAAGGCAAGTTCTATAGGGTGTTGGTTAGACCGACTATGTTGTATGGGGCGAAGTGTTGTCCATTCAAGACTTCCCACATCCAAAAAATGAAAGTTGATGAGGACGCTGTGATGGATGTGTGGGCATACAAGGAGGGATATGGATTAGAAATGATGATATATGTGACAGAATGGGAGTGGCCTCGGTGAAGGATAAAATATGAGAAGCGAGGTTGAGATGGTTCGGGCATGTGCAAAGGAGAGACACAAATGTCCAAGTGCGGAGGTGTGAGAGATTGGCTATGGACGGGTTCAAGAGGGGTAGAGGTAGGCCGAAGAAGTATTGGGGAGAGGTGATTAGACGGGATATGGCGCAGGTGCAACTTACTGAGGACATGACCTTAGATAGAGGATTGTGGAGGACGCGTATTAGGGTGGAAAAGTAGTAGGTAGTTGAGTGTAGTCCTACTTACGCTTACAGGCTGGTAGTTGTAGTGGTATTATTGTAGACCTGCTTAGCCTATCGTACTAGTAGACGCATTATTGCTTTATAGTCCCCTGTCGTTTGATTCTTGTTGTTGTGTGTTCTTTCATGTACTTTGTTTTTCTTATCTACATTCGTTAGTTATTGCTTCTTTTTTTCAGAATGGTTTATCATGGCTTATCCACTTTTGTTACCATCATTGTCATACTGTTTTAAATTTCTTGTCCGGGTCTGACCGTTTCTCTTGCTTTACTTGTGTTTATGTTGTGTTTTGAGCCGAGGGTCTTTCGGAAACAACCACTCTACCAAGGTAGAGGTAAGATCTGCATACACTCTACCTTCCCTAGACCCACGTTGTGAGATTTCACTGAATATGTTGTTGTCGTAAGGTTACAAAAAGGCAATTGGAACACCATACAGATTTTATCATTTAAAAAAGGTGAAGTTGACATTTGTTACAAAAAATAAAATTACTGTAATATTTCAAAACAGAAAGCAAATTAATATTGTGGAAGTAAAATGAGAGTGATTTCTAAAATTCTACCTTTAATAAATCTAAATATTTTCTTACTTCACTTTTTGGAGCTCTTGTGAAGTTAAAATCCTAACTTCAAAATGTTTTAATCTTAAATTGGAAATAGAAAAACAAGCTCCTCCTTGTGATGATAATGATGATAATGAAATCCGCTTGGACAGCTCAATTGGTTATCAAGGGGATATTTGAAAAATGACCAAGGATCGAATCCCGTCAGCGGTAGTGTGGGGGTTACTTCTTGAAATAAAGGAGGGCCACTTGTGCGCAGCATGGTACTGGTCTAACCTTTGAAATCAATTGAGTCACCATGATTTACCTTCTTCACAGACCTGTCGGACCGGAGTGTGGGAGCTCCTGAGGTGGGAGTTCCACCTTTTCTTTTTTTTTTTTGGAAAATGATGATAATGATGACAACCTTAAAAGGCACTTGGGAATAATAAAGAACCTTTTCAAAACTTACTTGCCTTTTTTACCTTTTCAATATGATTTTATCCAAGACATATAAAGATTTAGGGCTACTTTTCAAGATCATTACATCTTTATCTACGAAAAAGCTTTTAGATGTGCAAAGAAAATAAAACTTTCTTATTTCATTGCTTTTCAAAATTGATAGAGATTTCTTACTTATTCTTCCTAATCCTATCGTATAAAAAGTATGTTTAGTACGATTAAAGTATATTTTGGAATACTAATATTTCTTAGTATTTCGGCGAGTGAATTTCTTGTATAAAAAATATATATTGATGATTAGTAATGATATTGGAGAATATTCTAATAAAAATATTAATAATAAAATCTAAGGTCCTGTTTGGAAAGCCACCCTATAATTGGATTTGGGTGTAATTGAGTGTAATTACACAGTTTTACCATGTTTGTCTGGCTAGGTAATTACTTAGTCAACATGTAATTGATAGCAAATAAATATATTTTTTTAAAGTTGAAGTTTTAAAGTACAAGTAATAAGAATTGGATGCCCTTTTAACATAAAGGTTGGACTCATTTTATAGCTATGAAATGAAGGCATTAAAATCCGAGACTCCCTCTCAAATTAAATGTCATCAATGCTTATAACAGCCTATTAATGACTAAAGAGTAACGGTTGCCGCCATATCCGGATCGAATATACGTTGGATGCCTCCGGCATTTCACCCGGTGTCAACTGGCTTTACCGCATCCGAACTTGTCTCAACCGCTACCTCACCTCGATCTCGAACCATATCCGACTCTGACTTTGCCCATCTTCCTTGAAGTCTCATTCTAATCTTGCCACGTGTCACGTCGAATTTTACCGTGTACAATTTAGTTCTATTTTTCCGAAATAATATGTATCTTGAATACACAATGATAGATAAAATTAAGTAATATTTCTTATGTGAACATATATTTGTCAAACATTAACGTTTAATTGTTGATAATTAACTTTTATTTTTAAAATTAAAAATATTTAACAGTGTAATTATATTTGTGCAATTAAATAGTACCTTATAATTATAATATAATTACCTTATGACAAACAAATAGGTGATTGTAACTACTATACTGTGTAATTACTACCATAGTAATTACACCAATTCCAACTACCAGATGGCTTTCCAAACAAATCCTAAATATTAGCGAGCAACATGAAGTTAGAATTTAGGTGAAGATAGTTATAAAGAAAATGACAACCGCCTATAAGTGAGATTATGAGTGAAGTTATTTTCTTCTTTTTCACAAAAACATCAAAAAATAACATCACCGAATAAAATATCTTAGTGAAAAATTATGCCGTACCAAAACACACCTTAAAGGTAATTTGCCATTGCATATTCTTTATTACAATACTAATGAAGAGCGACTCATGAATTATTGTCCAAACCTAGATATACACTATCATTCTAATTAATATTCAAAGTATCTAACTTCCAAATGATAGAAGGATATTTCGTCCTACTATATAGAAAGAGACAATATAATTATATGAAATCTTTTGAGTCGGTACCATGATATCATCCAATCATATAAACTTCTCTCTTTCACAAAAAAAACTACACGAGGAAAATGAAATTGATGCATATACTTAATCAAAAGAGTAAATTTCCCTAGCCTTATTTTATTTCTTCCTCAATTTGAATTTATATATTTTATTTTCTTTTTTATATCGGTCTATATTTAGTACTCTTTACTCATAATTTCAATATTTCATATGACATATTTAAAATTACAAATTTTTTGATACATTATTCATATTTTGACTTTACTTTCTTAAATTTTGTATAATTAAACAAAATCACATAAATAAAACGAAAAAGAATTAAGACAAGTGTGACTTTCTTTTATTTTTAAAAAAACAATCGAGATATTATGTAAAGTTGGTTGGGAAGATGAGTATCTGGACCTAAATTTAGGCAACTGATTATGACGTTACCCATATTTTATTCATGCAGACTCAGTAAACCATAAAAGTCAAATTTGAAATTTTATGGCAAAGCGTCAAAGCTATTAGTGAATCCTTATCACTCAATATTATTAAACCAAATTTTTTTGAGCATGAGTAACTCGGAAATACTCGTGCTCGTGACAAATAACATTTTGAAAGACTATACACGATAGTCTTGTATATCGGCCGTATATGGCCCATGTAAATTTGTATATTTACTTATCATAATTATTAGAATTTTTGTATATGTATAATTATAGTAGTAATTTTATATTAGGAAAATATAGTAGTCTTGTATTATAAAAATGTAGATTTATTTTCCATAATTACATATTGTATATCATGTATATAAACCTTTTCATTAATGAAAAGGATCAAGGGATTATTCTCTTTCATGTAAGGAAATTTGATAATGGGCTGTTTCGAAAATTTTGTAATGCTAATGCCATATCTTTTCGATTTTCTTGTCCTCATACGTCCACAAAATGGAAAAACCGAAAGAAAAATCCGTACTATTAATAATATTGTTCGGACATTACTAGCTCATGCTTCATTACCACATTCCTTTTGGCATCATGCATTACAAATGGATACTTACCTTCTTAACATACCCCCTAGCAAAGGATTAGCATATTAATTCCACTAAAAATTCTTTATCATGAAGATCCTTCGTATTTCCATCTTAGGGTGTTTGGGCTATCCTCTATTTCCATCCCCTACAATTAATATACTTCAAGCTCGGTCTACCGCTTGTGTGTTTTTGGGTTATCCATCTAATCATCGTGGTTATAAATATTTTAATTTATCCTCTAATAACATCATAATTAGTCGTCATGTTATTGATGAAACTCAATTTTTGTTTGCTAAATTGTGTAATTCTGTGTCTAATTCTTATAATTTTTTGGATGATGAGCTTTCACCGTATGTGGTCCACCATTTAGTCCAACAAACCTGTGACCCAAATTGGCCAACAGGCCCACTGCCTGCTGGCCCAATTGATCAGTCTCCAGATTCTATTTCTCGGCCAGCAGACCCACTGCCTTCTAGCCCAGTTTCTACATCTTCGGCCTAGTCCTCCTTCAGTCCAGTCCGTCAGCTAGCAGGCTCACTGCCTGCTGGCCAATCCCGTGATATCCCTACACCAACTCAGGTCCTACCCACTTTTATTCCGAGTCAAGGGCCCATAACTCGTAGCTAATGGGGTATTTTTAAACAAAAATAATATTTTAATCTCAATTCTAATGTCACTAAATCACCCCTATCACGTAACTCATTGTCTGCCCTTCATGACCCGAATTGCAAATTGGCCATGAATGATGAATATAATGCTCTTATTGAAAATAAGACGTGGGAGTTGGTGCCCCGTCCGCTTGGTGTCAATGTTATTCGTTCTATGTGGATTTTTACTCATAAGGAAAAATCTTATGATTGTTTTGAGAGGCATAAGACCCGTTTTGTAGGTGATGGCAAAACTCAACAGTTTGGCGTAGATTGTGGAGAGACATTTAGTCCGGTAGTCAAACCAGAAATCATTCGCACTGTTCTCAATCTGGCTCTCTCGAAAGCATGACCCATTCATTAGCTGGATGTGAAAATGCTTTCTTATACGGTGATCTCAAGGAAACAATTTACATGCATCAACCATTGGGTTTCAGGGGCCCTGATCATCCTAACCATGTCTGTTTGCTGAAGAAGTCCTTGTATGGGCTAAAACAGGCTTCTCGGGCTTGGTATAAAATGTTTGCAGATTATGTGTTTACTATTGGATTTTCTCGCATCAGGTCCGATCATTCTATGTTCATATATCATTGTGGTACTTCTCTGGCATACATTCTGTTATATGTGAATGATATTATATTGACTGCCTCTTCTAATAAACTGCGCAAGTCTATCATATCTCTTCTCACTTCCGAATTTGCTATGAAAGACTTGGGGTCGTTGAGTTATTTTTTGGGTATAGCTGTAACTCGTCATGCATGTGGTCTATTTCTATCCCAGATGAAGTATGCAGCTGAGATTATTGAACGTGCTAACATGTCATCCTGTAAGTCATTTTCTACTCCGGTTGATACCAAACCGAAGCTGAGTGCTAATTCTAGCACACCTTACGAGGATCCCTCTCACTATCGCAGTCTTGCAGGGGCTCTTAAGTATCTTACTTTTATGAGGCCCGATATTATTTATGCAGTGCAGCAGATGTGTTTATTTATGCATGATCCGAGGGACGAGCACATGCATGCTCTTAAACGCATTGTGCGTTACATTTAGGGCACTCTTGATTATGGTTTGCACTTATATCCATTCTATGTATGTACTCTCGTGTCTTATATAGATGCTGATTGGGATCGATGTCTAGATACCAGACGTTCGACATCTGGTTATTGTATGTTTCTTGGTGATAACTTAGTCTCTTGGTTGGCTAAACGCCAGGCTACTTTATCGCGATCCAATACGGAGGCCGAGTATCGAGGGGTAGCCAATGTGGTGTCTGAGTTCAGTTGGGTGCGTAATCTCCTATTAGAACTTCACTTTCCTATTTAGAAAGCTACCTTGGTCTACTGCGATAATGTCAGTGCGGTTTATCTCTCTAGGAATCTGGTCCAACATCAGCGCACTAAACATATCGAGATGGATATTCACTTTGTTCGTGAAAAGGTAGCTCGTGGATAAGTACGTGTCTTGCATGTCCCTTCACGGTACCAAATTGCTGACATCCTTACTAAGGATTTTCCATTAGTTATGTTTGAAGATTTTAGGGACAGTCTCAGCGTACGACAATCGCCCCTTATGACTGCGGAGGTGTGAAAGACTATACACGATAGTCTTGTATATCGGCATAAATGGCCCATGTAAATTTGTATATTTACTTACCATAATTTATAGAATTCTTGTACATTTATAGTTATGATAGTAATTTTGTATTAAGAAAAGATAGTAGTCTTGTATTAGAAAAATGTAAATTTATTTTTTATAATTACATATTGTATATCATGTATATAAACTTTTTCATTAATGAAAATAATCAAGTGATTATTCTCTTTTATATTTATCCGATGAAATAGTCGATATGTGAACAAATTAGCTTAGAGACCACAACTCAGACGTAGGTCTTCACAAAAAGTAACAAGTATATTTTCGAAAAGCTAATTTCTAAAAAGAGGAGTAATATAAAGTATAAACACACAACCCTTTTCCCCAAAGTTAAATGTATTTTTGTAAAAGATTTTATAAAATTAAAAATTTGAAGTATCCAAGAATTTGTTTCATAGGAATATAGGATGCCCATTATTGCAGTTTGCCGTCATTTTTGTAAACTGATAAGAAAATAGTTGATCTTTCTTGTCAAACTGTTACTGTCAAGGAGGAACTTTCTTGTATCATTCTGCAATCACTAGATGCCTTTTTTCCCCTTTTTCAAAAGACAATTATGACTTCTTCAAACTTTAAACATGCAAGATGTCAATTTCCACACTTAAATCACCTCTAATTTCGAATTGTACGAGTTTAATTAAAACTAATGGTGGCCAGTGTGTTGTATAATAGGATAATTGAATTAATAATAGGTTAGAAACACCGAAAAATAATGTTATCTTTAAAGGTATTAATTTCTCTCTATCAGGGGTAAAAGGTTCACTGAGGAATTAACCTTCCAAAATACAAAATCTATATTCTCAGAAATTCGAAAGTTATACTCCAACGAATTTCAGAAGCAGAAATCAATCACACGTATAAAATATAAATTTTAAAGAAAGAATAAATCTCAAAGAAGGGGGTATTTAAGTAAAGAGTCACTTGTCCCACATTGGTATTTGAGAAGAGGTTTGAACTTCCTTGTGGCTATAAAAAGAGTTAATGGGTTTGATACGTTGGTCAAGCTATTGGACTTCCATTCATTATGGAGGAAAACCAATAGTAGCTTCAATAGTAAACAAAAGTGCATAGGTCAAATATAGATCTTTCGAAATAGTATCACCCCCACTATTTCCAAATTATGCACTCTGAGATGTATCCAAGTTTCCATCTCGCCAATGTCTAATATTGAATTGTCTTTTTAACTCTCATAATAAGATGCCAATTATATAACTTGTACCTTAGAATAGAATTGGTTTCAATCAAGACATTGTTTATATCGATAATAGCCCCATACCTCGCATGACCTTTTTGATCTAATCTCCCGATAACGATTTTATTAACGAATCTGCTAGTATTTGATTTGTTGGAAGATATTCAAGTGTGATCTTCCCCTTCTTAACCATACCTCGAACATGATTAAATCTCGTAGAAATATGTTTACTATGATAAGATATTCTCTCATTCTTTGCATTGTAAATCACAGTTTGATTATCACAATACAAAATTATAGGACCCTTCTTCGGTTCTATAAAAGGAATAGTTCTTAGGAATCTTCTAAACCACAGAAGCTCTTTGGCAGCCATTAACATGGCTATGTATTCAGATTTCATTGAAGATAAAGCAACACAACTTTGCTTTTTCGAAACCCAAGAAACTATGACACCTCCAACAACTAGTTGACTTAGAATCACTTGCATCTGATGCCCAATTTGCATCACAAAACACTCAAGTGTAGATGCATTGCATTTGTAATTCAGACCATAATTCCTTGTTGACTTCAAGTACCTTAGTACTCGTTTTAGTTCCTTCCAATGATCTTCTCCCGGATTGCTAGTAAATTTACTCAGTATGCCAATAGAACACGCAAGATCAGGTCTTGTGTGATTCACCACATACATAATACTACCGATTATTTTGGCATATTCTTTTTTATTTATAGTTTCTCATTCATTTGGAGCTAATTTTACGGTTGGATTGATAGGACTTGTGCTATCCTTGCAGTCAAAGTAACTAAACTTCTTTAACACTTTCTCAATGTAATGAGATTGTGTTAGAATGTAAGTTCCTCCTCTCTTGAGCACTTTGACTCCCAATATGACAACAACATGACCTAAATCCTTTATGTCAAAAGCTTGCTTTAAAAACTCTTTGGTCTCATTCACACATTTTATGTCAGTACCAACGCTAAGCAAGTCATCAACGTATAAAGTCACCACTACTTTATACTCAAGAGTAACCTTAGTAAAAACACAACTTTCTACTTTGCTACTCTTAAATCCGAACCTTTTAATTTCTTGCTTAAACTTTTTGTACCATTGTCGTGGTGCTTGTTTATGCCCATACAGAGACTTTTTTAATTTGCATACTTTATGTTCTTCACCCTTAACACATAACCTTCAGGTTGATGCAAATAAATTTCCTCATCCAAGTCTCCGTTTAAGAACGCAATTTTAACATCCATTTGATGAACCTCTAATCCATACATAGATGCAATAACAAACATGGTTCTGATTGATGTGAATTTAGAAACGGGAGAGAATGTCTCAAAATAATCAATCTCTTCTTTTTTACTATAACTTTTGGCTACCAATCTAGCCTTGTACTTATCAATAGTACCATCAGTTTTGAGTTTCTTTTTCAGAACCCACTTGCAATCAATAGGTTTAGTCATAGGAGGTAAATCAACAAGAGTCCAGGTTTGATTTTCAAGTATAGACTTGATTTCATCATCCATGACTCTTTTCCACATATCAGAATCTGATTGTGACATAGCTTCTTGAAAAGTTTTTGGATCCTCTTCTAACATGTAAGTCAACATATCAGGACCAAAATTCTTTTCAATTCTATGTCTCTTACTTCTCCTTAATTCGATTATTTCATCATTCTCTTTTTCTTCTAAATTCTCATCATTCACAATTTCACTTCTGGTTGTATGCTCATTAATATCAAGTTCACCAAATAAATCATTACTTATTTCTATTTTATCAGCATCACGAATATTCAAGTGTTCATAAAATATAGCATGCGCAGCCTCAAATACACTATTATCATGAAGCCTAAGAAATTATATGCTTACTCATAGCAGAATAACCAATAAAAATATATTTAACTGCTCTACTATCAAGTTTTGGCCTTTTCAAAGTTGCGTCCAAAACATATGCAATACAACCTCATACCCTTAGATGTTTAATACTAGGCTTACGCCCAATAAATAACTCAAATATAGTTTTCATATGTTTCTTGTTTACAATCCTGTTAGTAATGTAACAAGAACTCAATAGTGCCTCTTCCCAATAACTCATTGGTAATTTTGAATGTGTTAGCATGACACTAACCATTTCCATTAAAGATCTATTTTTTCTTTCGCCCACTCCATTTTGTGGTGGAGTATTAGGTGTTGAATATTCTCTAACAATTCCATTTTATAAATAAAATGATATTAACTTGTTAGATAGATATTCACCACCCATGTCCAATCTCAAATATTTGATCCTTAAATTGGTTTTATTTTCAACTTCCTCCTTGAATATTTTAAACTTATTAAAAGCCTCATCTTTGGTTTTAAGCAAATACACATAGGTGAATTTTGAATAATCATCAATAAAAGTTATGAAGTATCTTTTACCACCTTTAGTAATATACTCTTTATTATCACAAATATATGTATGAATAAGTTCAAGTAAACCATTTGTTCTAACATCACCTTTGAAAGAGGATTTAGTCAATTTGGATTGAGAGCAACATTCACAAGTTTTTGTGGTAGAAATTTTAGAAGACTTTGAAATAAAATCATTTGAAATCATGCGATTCATAACATTTATACCAACATGCCCTAGTCTATAATGCCAATTAACATGATCATCAACATTAAGTAAAACATCAGAAAGTAAGTAGAAGATGCAGTCTTATTATAGTCAACATTTAACAAGTACATTTTGTCTTTCATGTAGCCTTTTCCTACAAACTTCCCATTCTTAGTGATAGTCGCTTTTTGGGAACCAAAGGCTACTTTGAAACCATTTTCGTCCAATTTGTGGACCGATACAAGATTCTTCCTACTACTTGTTGCTTACGATTATAAAAGACCGATAACTTTATTTTTTAACGCCCATAATCGAAATCCAACTGATATGCTTATAGATAATGATTGGAAAAAAATTTCAGAACTTATTGGATTTTTAGAGAAAAATTTTCAAGCAACTAAAGAATTTTCTGGTATATATTATTCTACTATTTCAACTATGTTATTTTATATAGCTCTAATATTTTTGTTACTTAGTGAATATATGGAAAAACCATCTTATAAGGCACTTATTAAAAAATGTATCAAATTAAAAAATATTTTTTCCCTATTCCCACTGTTTGTATTATTGGTGTTGTATTAAATCCGACTATTAAAATATATTGTTGTAAAGCACTTATTGAAACTATTTATGATTGTACAAAAGTATTTGCACCTCCAACTCCAAAAAACCCAAATGAAAACCCACCTAAGGAACCAACTAAAGAAGAAGTTTTGTCTAGCATACACGATGAATGCAAAAAAGTATATATGCATTACCAACAAAAAAGTGCTAGCAACCAACCGACTTTTATACCTTCTTCTATACCTCCTCCTCCTTCTTCTCCTCCTCATCCTCCTCCTCCTCCTTCTTCTTCTTCTTCAATACAACCTCATAAAAGACATGTTGTTTCTGCGGCTAGTATTGAAAGTCTTAGAAATAGAATGTTTAGTGGTACCACTGCTAATCAAGTTAGCGAGTTTGATGTTTTTGTTTTGCAGGGTGTTTTACCGTACCAAACAGTTCTCAATGAAGAAGGACGTGAAGACTTGCTTAAATACTGGAGAGAAAATGAGAATACATTTCTGATACTAGCAAAGATTGCCCGAGATGTGTTGAACATTCAAGCGTCATCAACAACGTCTAAAAACGTTTTTTCTGTCGGAAGATTTCAAATAGGAGAGCACATACACTCATTAGCGGGAGACAACTTGAAGATTGTAGTTTTATTCAGAGATTGGATACGAGCGGAGCGTAGAAGGTGCGGTCAACCAGAGATCAACGAAGAAGACGATTTAAACTACAACGAAATTTTGTCCGAGGGAACTGGAAGCGACGTTGACCAATTTGACCATCAAATTCCAATTCCAACCGAAAAACCACAAGACATTGTAAAGAAATTAGAAAAGGTGTTTATAACTATGTATTTTTTTAATTGCAATTTTACTATGTGATTTGCAACTTTTGAACAACACCACAAAGTTGCAATTTTGAAATTCTATCACAAAAAAATCATATTTCAATTAAATAATATAAGAGGCACAAAAATAATATTGTGATGTTTTTATTACACTATCTTGTTCGGTTATTTAAGTATTTATATTCACAACTTTTTTGAAATTAAGTGTCTAAAAAAAAATGAACCCGGACCCGACCCGCCTCGCCAATACCAGTCCCCCTTTCCGACGGAATGAGGGACAGGACGGGACGGGATGAGACATCGGCATGTCCTGCCGGTCCCGCCACAGCCCCGAACCCGACCTAATCCCCAATCCCGATGGTCCCGTCCGGCCGAGACCCGCCCCACTGACCACCCCTAATTAAAACTCATTGTCCGTACATCTTAATCCAAGCAAATTTCAACTAAATTGAATCATATGACTCATTTATTAGCTCAACCGCTTATTCCTTAGAACTTAGAAGGTCAATTATTATCACGACCCAAATCGGAGGGCCGCAACGGGCACCCGGATCCCACCCGCCGGATACCGCCATTCTTACCATGAACATCTAATCATAATTAATTAGGGACTAAGCCGAAAGAAAATTATGACAACCAGAGAACCAACTTATATATATACATGTACCAAGGCCGACAAGGCCGTACAAGTCTACTACTCACAGGACACCTGTCTACAAGCCTCTAAGAGTAGCAACATCAAAGGTCGGGATAAGGTCCCGCCATACACATATAGACACGCAAAACTGTATCATACCAAAATCAGACCGACACCCCGAAAAGAGATGAGTGCTTCCAAAATCCACTGAAAACTGCAATCTATTCACGTGGGCCGTCGCCTTGCCTATGCGAACATGCGGGCATGAACTGCAGCATCCCCCGATAAAAGTGACGTCAGTACGACTGATGTACTGAGTATGTCTAGCATAAATAACAGCATAACAGGAATATACCAATAACTGAAACATAAACCACTGACCAACATTAACTGCCTCTGAGGGCCCTAATACACTTGCCTACATGTTATGCATAGTGCGGTGTCCATATTCATTGGCCTCATCGGGCAAGTTCCTTACCATGACAACCTCTGTAGGCATCATACCATGTAATGGTACTTACCCGTATAATTATAAGTAGCAAACAATAAAAGATTGTTGGCAAGCAAGCCACATGCACTATCATATTATTCACTACAAAGTGGTTTAGTTAACTAACATATGCAGGATGCAAGTGCGGTATATATATATATATATATATATATATATATATATATATATATATATATATATATGTTAGTGTTGCGGATTGTGCAACCCGTCCCAATATATGTTAGTGTTGCAGATCGTGCAACTCGTCCCAATAAGCCATACATGCATCACATCACATCATCACATCATATTGGCCTCTTCGGGCTCTTTTGTAATAGTCTTTACCAGCTGCAGGTGGTGTGCGTATATAACGCCTTTCCCTCTTTTCCCATATCCCTACATATATAATATTTACCATATAGTAGTGTGCATAGCACCAATGGTCCAGGGTAATACATGAATGCAATGCAAGTGCAAATGCATAAATAATAATAAAATATCCCGAGTGACATAATATCATTGCACCTTTAGCTAACACTGTGAATATCAACACATTTTCCGTGTGCCTTAATAAGGACTTAGAAACATATTTAGACATGCTTTTAGCATATGAATCAATAACATGAATATTCTTAACTACTAGGAGTAGAATAAGTTATGGAGAAATATCCCGGTTATATTTTTGTTACATGAAACATGCCAAACGACATAAATAATTTGCCTTAACATACCTCGATTTAACTTAATATTGTCCTTTGCTGAATTGCTACTTTGCAACAATTGCGCAAGGTTTCTGTTTTTCAGAACCCTCACTAGCCGTTCCCTCCTTTCACAAATAAACCAAGGCAACACGAATGACTCCCCTATTTCCTAACCTACAGCAAAACGAATTGCGTCCTAATTCCCCTAAAAAAATACTTTGGATGTAATGTTTCATTAGCCTTAAATGGCTGTAATGATTCGGTCTCCCACCAGGCCAATTTTTGGCGGTGGGGAGCCTCAATTGATGCCACTTTGCTTCCCATGCACGGTCACTTAAATTAAGTGATCGTCCTCCGTAAAATTTATCAATCACACACATAATTAATTCCGTAATTCCAAGTCCCTTTAAATCTTGACAACTTATAGGACCATCATATATTCAATGTCATAATTTGTGATATGACACTAGCCCATAACCTCTTTATACACGTGCCAAATTTATTTCCGGCTCCCGTGGTCGTACTTCTTACGTCCAAAATTATTTTGGGTTTAATCATTTTTATATACTAATCTCTTTATTAGCATACGTAAATATAACATAATTTTTTTCCCAATGCTCGGGTCTATTTACATATGCCTAATGATTTTATAAATGCTTAGCGATTTAAATCGTAACCCGAAAATACAGGACGTTACAATTATGTTGGGACACTCAAGCCACCTTAACACAACACATTTGGACGTAATAAATTTTAGACGGTAGTTATCCGTTTATTGATTCAATAGTAACTTAAAAGAAAAAAAATAACGGCAATGTCTAATTCAATTGAGTAGACCTAGCTAGATTATTTAATGAGTATTTGCTACTTTCTTCGGATGAAAAAGAGTGTCAACTTAGTCTTTATTTTTTAGATAAAAAAGAGTATTTACTTACCAAATTAAGAAAGGATAGGATTTACTTTTCAAAATTTACCCTTATTAAGTGTTAGGTGACCAAATCTCAATACCTATTTAATTAGGTGCATTTTAGTCAAATTGCCTATTTTTGTCTAGAATTTAGTACTCCCTCCGGATAAAAAAGAGTCACTACAAGAAAGTATAGAATTGACAACAAAATTTTAGCAACAATAAATATATTGTTGCTAAAAAACATAAATGGTAACAAAATTTTAATATATTATTGCTAAAAAATGTAAATGGCAACAAAAAATAACTTGTTATTGCGAAAACTTTTTGCATCAGAGGTTATTGCAATGGCATGCAACAACTTTTGTTGTTATGAAAAATGCTTTTGACAACAATATCTAACATATGACAACAAAAATGTTGTTGACAAATGCCTTTTTTCTGGTAGTGAGTGTCCACTTGGTCTTTTTTTCTTGGGTAAAAAAGAGTGTTCACTTATCAAATCAAGAAAGAATTAACCTTATTTTTTCAAATTTTCCCCTATTAAGTGTTATGTGATCAAATCTCAATACCTATTTAATTAGAAGCAGTTTAGCCAAATTAACTATTTTTGTCTAGGAGTTAGTATTTTCTTAAGGGGTGTGCAAATGGTAAGTGGACACTCATTTTGATCCGGAGGGACTATTTTCTTAATGAGTGTTAAAATGACTAAAAGTGAACACTCTTTTTGATCCGGAGGGAGTATTTAATTCCATCATCACATATATTAATGGTGTGTTTGGTATCGAGGAAAACATTTTTTCAGAATTTTTTTTTCAATTTTACCATGTTTGGTTGGCCAAAAGTTTTGGAAAACCTTTTCTCCAGGAAAACAAATTCCTTAATTAATGAGGAAAATGACTTCCACAATGAAAGTAGGAAAAACAAGTTACATAACTGACATTTCAAGTCCATTATCTCCTCCTCACTCACTCAACACCCCAACGCCCACCCCTTGACTATCCCACACCCACCGCCACCCCTGAACCCCACTCCCACCCCATTCCACGGTCCCACCCCTATAATATTTTACTAGATTACATATAAATGCCATTGAGATAGTATTTTTTTTCTTCCTTATCAAACACTAGATAATGAATAAAAAACTCACTTATTTTTCAAAAAAATATTTTCTAGGAAAACATTTTTCATTGTACCAAACACACCCAAGTAACTTTAGTTTCTGGTGAGGCTGCTCGTGCATTGACATTGACTTGCCTTATCAAGAAGTTCCATTATGTCAACTGATAATAAAGTAGTAGATAGAGGTCTTTTTATTCAATCTTCAATTCAAGTCCAGATTCTAGCACTGTTTATTTTTCCAATTATCCAAATTCGTATTAAGGTAATTGCTAGTCCATTGGGAAAGATGACATAGCAATTAGAAAGACTTTTGAAATGTATGGTCTAAAACAAATCTTAAATATTTATGCGGTTGTAAATTATTTTATAAAGTTAAATTGTTTAGGACAAACTAATAAGGAAAATAGGACAATTTTTTTTGGGACAAAGAGAGTAATATCCAAAGTTCATAATACTACGAAATTCATGCCTAGCTCGTAGCTGAAACGTAACCCATCTCAGAACAATCTCAACAAAAACTGAGTGCTAACCAGTATTGCGCATCGAATTTTATATAAGTATTAAGTGGTGTCTTTCTATTTTCACCATTCCACTTGTGAGTCTTGATCGAAGACTATATTGCTTAATTTTAACACTTCCCTTTTTCAAATTGATATTTACATTTTTCAGAGCCGTGTTACTACAATGATCCTAAAAAGGAGGGATTGTCATCCAAATGTTGTGTTATGTGGTGGAGCGGATGAAGTTTCTCGTCTCGGGTTTGAGTTCTGAATATAAAAAAATTCTTGATAGGAAGCACTTTTCCCTAAATGGGCCCTTACATGGGCAGAATCCATATATAATTGAGCTCAAATGCGGATACCGGGGGACTAAAAAAAATATTTGGATAATATCTCATCGATTTGTCGTACAATTGTTTTGGACTCGTATATCTATATTTAGATTGTATGACAAGAAGTACCAGTGGTCTAGTGGTAGAATAGTAGCTGCCACTGTGCAGACCTGGGTTCGATTCCCGGCTGGTGCACTCTCTGAGAGCAGTGATGCCACTTGCACACGTTGTGAACGATGGGTCGTCACATTCATCTGACATTCAGATGAAAAAATGTGCATCTGAGCTCTCTTTTGGCTTTCATAGACTTTTTTAAAAAAATTCTTTTATTTTTTCATAAATTTGTAAACACAACTTAAATGTTAGAGGACCTTAATGCTCATTTTTATTATTTTTCACTTTACACTTTATTGGTGTGATGATGACATAATTTGAGCCTTAATAATGAAACGTGGTAATTGATGATTCATATAGATGACCTGAACTTGTTTGAGACTAAAGTGTAGCTGGTGTGGTATAAATTTGTAAACTCTAAATTAAGCGTCTTTGAGGATCTTTGAATCTGCATTATAACCAACTTCTCTAGTGCCACATGGCAGTTTCCACCATGTTCTTCCCTATTTTCGGTTAACAATGTGAAAGACGAACACAAAAAAATACACGCATATTGTGACCCAAAAACAGCTACATCAACATTCCCCATCGCACATTTGTTTGTTCATGATCATGATCACATACATAATTAGCAGCAGTTACTATATAGAGTTGCATAATATTCTCATTCAATCGACTACAATGAACATGAACCTTGACTGAAAGTTAGCTCTTGGATACAAACACGACACTAGGGAGGTGAAGAATTTAGAAGAAAAATAAACACAACTGGCGTATGCTAAGTAACATTGTTCCAGGTCCTGAATTTCAACAATTCCTATCACTGGTACAAACTAACGAATGAAATTTAATGGTCTGTGGATTACGCCATATTGCTGCCACCTGATTGTGACCGCGACTCGTAGAAGAGTCTTACAGTTGAGAAGATGAGAGAAGGTTCAGCCATTGCTCCATTTCCATAATCTCCACAAGCTAGTCTCTTTGATACTGGTGGTATAAGAGAGATGCCAAGCTCATCAATTATCATAAGATGTCGTTCTGTGAATGGATTATTCCACATCAATGTATTCATGGCTGGTGCCATAAAAAGGGGTTTATTGTAGTCCCATGCTCGTACGATGCAGGTTAACAAGTTATCACATAGTCCGCCAGCAATCTACAGCAAAGAAGACATATATTAGCTTACTAGCAAAGTCGAAAACAATGTAAACTAGTAAAATCAAACGACTTATAAACCATGAATGTAAACTAGTAACATCAAACGACTTATAAACCATGACATCACAAATCCTTCTTCTAAGACTATATATGATGTGGGGAGATTAATTGGTGTGTGTCTTAATGTTAACCTTCCAGCATGGACATGTTCACTTAGCATGTTTGACAATGTTGATAGTCCGTTTTTATGAAGAATTCCACCACTCATGCTACCAAAATCTTTCAGGAAAAGTCAATTTTATCATATCTTCAGTAAATTATCTTTTCACTGCCTATTTTGAGCTTTCAAGACTATGCGATACTACTGTAATCTACTAGGATAAGGGAATAATTGTGTTTTGGAGGCAGAATGGGTGTTATCATGAAAGAAAATTTCAAGAATAAAACTGTGGAATGATACATCACCTTCCCAAGTGTGTTTGCTGACAAAGGTGCAATAACCATAATATCAGCCCACCTGCGGAGCTCAATGTGTAGCACGCTATCACCAATCTTCTTCCAAGTGGACCATTCCTCCTCATCAGTATAGAGAATGACATCGTTCGGAAGTGAAGCTTTGTCTATGAAATGAAGAGAAGGTTTTGTTCAGAAAAACAACGACATAGATTGGCAAACTTAATAGCAGCCACACTTCCACTTGCTGCAAGAAGAATACGAGGTCTCCTAGGTGCACTGTTAATCTGAGCCGGTTCCATCTCTGAAGTCATAGGCTCCATATATACCCTAACCTGTGAAACAAAAAAAAAAGGATTCTTTACTGCACCAATACAAAGATACAAGCAAAGAAGCAATTGACATGCGTGCATCTAAAGAGAATGGCAGCAGTAGATTAGAAAGAGATCTCCCCTGGTAACTTGCTTCACAATCACAACTCTTTGGACTTAGCTCACCTTAGGTGTGGTCAAATCCATGCTATCTGAATTTCTTAAACCCATTTTAACCCTAATCCATCTTCACAAACATCAAAAACAGTTGGCCACCAGCTGATGTAGATTCAACAATTTGAACTTTGACTTGCTTACCGGTCATGTTGCTCACCTGAACTGGTCAATTGGTCCTTAATTCGGCAAAATTGGTTTGCTGGTCTTTCATTCAGCTGAACTATCCCTCAGCTCGAGTAAACTAACCTCAGCTCGGCTAATCTTTTTTTGCCTAGGGTCACATCGGTTAATCATTTTTTACTGGACGTTCCAACTGATGTCCATCCATTTCCATTCTTGTAGAAAACTAGTTGTTGACTAAGTCATTGACCGTAAAAAACTTCTTGAGACTTGATCAACGGTTGTAACTTTCCTTCCATCATGGTAATTCTGGATTTCACAGTCTTTGAAGGTGAGCTTCAAACTTGTTTTGGGGATTAATGGATTGGATCGAAGTATCACCATCAGTTTCTTTCTCAAGTGTATGGGCTTGGCCAATACTTTGTGATGAACTGTAGCTCAACAGGCTAACTCTAGTAGCCGCAGTTGACTTTTGGGGCCCAAGCCCTTCTAATCCAAGTCCATAATAAAATTCCGGCATTAACAGTAGGTTATCAATTCAAAGTTTTTCATTTTATGACTGAAATTTTCAAACTTCATTTAGAAAGGGACAAGGTTTCAAGAACTACCACCCCAAAAACATTAGGATATCATATGAGGAGACAAAAGGACAGGACCTGTTCGACAAAAAAAGGACGGGACCCTTCCATAATATGTAGAGAGACAAATCAAATAGTCATTCAGAAAGAGAAACATTAATACAACTGATACACATGCAACTCTGCATACTAAGTAACCATTCTTTTTCACAATCGAGGGAAGATTGAGAAGGCACACGGGCAAACCTCCGTGCATATGTACTCAAAATTTTATTTTTCAAAGAATCTGCTCAGTAATCAACAATACCTCAATTCCAACATATTTGCTTCGGCTATATTAATCATCCATATCCTTCTTTGGTTGCTTAATTTTTTATTTATTTATCAAGATAAGGTATTTTATAAGGTGGATCAACACTAAGCTAGTGCATCAAAGACATAGTCACAAGTCATGCAAATCCCCGATCACATCTAACATGGGATCTACATCAAGTACAAATATCAGGTTGCACCATAAAACCAACTAAGAAAAAGTTCTAAACTTAAGACTAATATTGCTTCTCCGGGTTGCCTTCAAGAATTCTGCTATTCCTTTCTATCCAAATTGTCCACCAAATAGCATGTGGTATTATTGCTCCTGTTTTGTTTATATGTTGTTTCAAAACACCTTAGTAATTTCATCAGTTTCTCTCTCTCTCACACACATACATACACACAACAGTCACACACTCACTCATTTCTTTAGTTCTACATACATCAGAATTCGCTCTAAACAGAATCTTTTACTTCTTTTTCTTAAATTTAGAAAGGAGGTGACGAGAAGAGATAACTCATAACCCCCTCCCCTAAAAACAGAAACAGAAAAAAGAGGATTAACCAATCAATAATCAGCTGGATCTCAATACCAAACTAGTGGGATAGGCTATATGAATCCTCTATATCCATTGTGCTCTATTTGAACCAGTCTCATTTTGACACTAAAATAATTTGTCACTTAGCAGAAACTAGTTGTTATCTAAATCTCATATATATTCGTACACAATACAAGTTCGAAACCAAATCACATCACTTTTTTTTGGATAATCATGTTGTCCAGGCCAGCTTGCACGCACCTCGACTAATTCCACGGTATACCTGCTGTTGGAAATTTTCCTTTGGGGGGTTGCGTCCACCCATATTTAATGACTTAAACACTAGGGTTCCGCATGTTGGAGGCTTTGTCTCTTCACATGTGCATAATCTACTAAGTGAGTAGATAACCGTAGGGCCAAGGATCATCAAATTTCGTTAAGAAATGAAAGAGATATTGGTCCACGAAGTAAGGTGTTTGAGGCATGGAAATATGGTGTGGGACAAATCTACCACATCGGTGGAAAAAGGAAGAATTGTTCTTTTTATAAGCCTAAAAAATGGATAAGGGTTTGGGACCCTTGGGGTAACCCATGTGTTTGAAGGAGGGAAGACCTAGGTGTGCTTGGGTTCGAGGCTAAGCCCACACGCGCGCCACCGCCCGCCCGTTCCGTCTCGGGCTACTGGCTACTTCTGATATTATCTTTTTGGACCACAAACAATTTATGGCATTAACCATCTGAAACGTTTTGCACTTACTACAAAACGTTTCTGGCCATGACTACACCTCTTAACACGATTTGAGGGAGTGGATTCTAAAAAGAAAAATAAGAGAGCAACAGAAACAGTAGAAAAGAACAGAAACTCTTCCTCTTCCTCTAAATTTTCCATTCTTCAGCAAGTCGTTTCATGTTTGTTTTCTTCGTCAGAATCAACCTATTTGCTTTGTAGTGTTGATTAGTTGTTGTTTTATCTTGGAAGACTATTGCCCGCTAACGTAAAAGCATATATACGGGGCAATATTGTCTTAAAGATAGAGAGTCATTTCTCGACTTAGCTACAGTTGTAACAATCCAGATTTAGTGTTTCTTGATTTCAGGTTATCAAGATTCAAGACTCAACAAGCTTGCGGTAATTATAATCTTGGCTGTTAGTTTATCCTTTCGAACACTTGTAATATTTATTTACTTCCCGTACTGCAATTATATCCAATAATTTTAAGACAAGATTGTATTAGTGTTCGAAAGATGTCGGTCAACAGTTGTGTCACCAAATCTGGTTATGATTGTGGTTTTCTGGAAGAAGACATGTCTGATTATGCTGTTGACGGTCAAGGTGTTGGTGGTGTCACAGCTTCCGAGAGTGGTGGGAACAAGCGCCCACGAGAGGCTGAGGATGTCAACTGGGACAAGAGGAGAATGCTGAAGACGATGTTCTATCATGTAGCAAAAGGCCTATATCTGTCCCAGACAAAGGATCTGAATTATGGTAAGGAGGAAATGGACACTCAGTCCGACGAAGTGACGGAAGTGGGCCAGAATCCGAAATTGGGATAAGTTATTTTTCTTCCTTGTAAAAAATGAGATTAAATGGTGTCTGAATAAAAGGACTTAATGTAAGGCTAGGAATATGAAAATGTTTTCCAGAAAATTATATACCTTACGTTTGAAAATCAGAAGTTTAATCTCACCTTCTTTCCCGTTTAAAGATTGGATTTTTGCAAACAAATCTTGAAAGATCCGTTCTTTTGGGTGTAATTATTAAAAATGTGTAAAGTATGTTAGCACATACAAGGGAGAAAGATCCACTGACTGTCCAAAAACTTTTACCACTCTTAAGCAAGCGCCAGGAATTGTCTGGGCACCAATCTCAAGGGAAGAAGATTAAAAGATAATGACTTATCTTAAGACGTTGAACCTGTCACACTATTTGACAGAAGATCCTTAGACACTCAGTCGTATAAAGCCTACAGGCGACTGGAGTGGGCCAGAATTCATTTGATAGGATGATATTGGACACTCAGTCGTACAAAGCCTACGGGTGACTGGAGTGGGCTAGAATTTTCAGGTCTTAAAAGATCTGAAGGCCAAAAGAAAGACAGAAAAGTAATGGACACCTAGTGAGGTGGACCAGAGTTTCCAAGTCTTAAATGATCTGAAGGCCCAAAAGAAAGGCAGAAAAGAATTTGGACACTCAGTCTGCCAAAGCAACTGGAGTGGGCCAGGGTATCCAGATCACATATGATCCAGTTACGCCCTAACCACGGGCAATAGGTTGTTCACGTGAAGTAATGCCACCTCTAAAGTAGAAAGGATTTGAGAGGTTGTCCTTAAAAAGGACTTTAGGGAATGGGATCACTCTAAAATGAGGTGATACATGTCCCAAACTTGGTTTAAGGGACGTTGTTGGTCAAGCTGGTTTGAGACTAGTCCAACATGTCTGTAATAACTAAGAATGGTACAGTATGTTTGTAGCCAAACGAATGATATATTTGTAATCTATGCATCTATGCCATCATAGATTAATACACGTTAAATAGAAAGTCATTCAAAAGCTAACGAAGTTGAGATTGTTGCCTTCTGTCAACATAAACCCTCAAAATGAATGTGAGGTAGGCGAAGAGGCAAAATCATCTTTCCATTCCGTCAAAGGAATAACGAAAGAAACATCGCTCATCTGGAACTTAGTCACACCTACATGGGTGATTTGAAGTTTATACAAAATAGAGGGGGGAGACAAGTACTTTGTGACCTTCATTGATGATGGTACAACGTATTGCATCATTTGTTTGTTGAAAAGCAAAGATGAAGTTGTTGAAGCGGATAAGCGCTACAAAGCAGAAGTTGAGAATCAACTAAGCCTACGGATTGAGGAATTCGTAGTGATAGAGGGGGAGAATCTGAAGCATCATTCATCAAACGACTGCTCATTACTCACCTCAGTCTAACGGTATTCGCCAAGCACAAAGTCGTACGCCCAAAATATGTGGGGCAAGGCGATCCTTACCGCCAATGCGATTCTCAACAGAACTACGCATAAGGATAAGGATAACCCTCCGTGTGAAATATGGAAATGATCCCACCTACAAATATTGTGTTGTGGGGTGGCTTAGTAGAGGTTGGAATACCGAAATAGGTTAAGTTGGACATAAGACTGTAGATTGCATATCCACTGGATCTGCAAATAACAGTAGTGCTTATCGCCTCTTGGTGTCAAAGAATGCTGAATTCTTTGATGATAACTTTCCTTGAGAAGGAAAAAAAAGTAATTGCTCGAGGTTAACAAGAACCCGCGAGTGCCTGATTGTCCGGAACCAGACGTTCCAAAGCTACAGGACTCAAAAGTTGCTGACTATCCGGAACTTAATGTTCTAGATCTACAGAACTCATGGATTCTAGATGTTGAACCGAGACGGAGCAAAGAGGGGACAAAGACTTGTTCCAGGCCTTCTAGCTTGTATGGTTGAGAACGGACCATGGACAATTAACAAAGAATTGTCATCTCCAGAAGCGCTGCTTTGGAAAGAAGATGCAGAAAGAGAAATAGATTCCATCAGATAGAACCATACTTGTGTAATGGTTGACCTTCCTCCGAAAAAAGAACATTTCGGTTGTAAAAGCGGATACTCAAATTTAGTACAAAGCAGATGGATCTACTATCGAGTATAAGGTCTCGGCTACTTGGACATGTGCTTCCTTGTGAATAGCTTAACATCCAGGGTCATGGCAGTCTTGCGTGACATGGATGTTGAGACAACCTTCCTAACCGGAGAGTTGGAAGGGGAGGATCAGAGTTGGTTTGTTGGACTTCTTCCTGAACTTTCTTGTTGGTCCCTGAAATGTTTACATTTTGGTCCTGGAAGTTTCAGGTGAAACAGAAACAGTGAATCTGACAACAGAAACATTGACTCTGAAATTAGAAAGCTAACAGTTGGAAAACCAACAGTCTAAAAGTGGAAGTCATATTGAAACAAAATTCTCGATATGAAAGATGACATCTTAGATATTGGAATTTCTAAGACATCTAACGGACTAGTCTAATTCCAAACTCATGATAATAGCATTTCAATAGAATAGAACATAAATGATTTAAAATTTAAAGAACATAAAGTTTAGAACTAGCGTATGTCGACTACATTTTGGCAAAAAAATAGCCACCATCACGAAGTTTCAAATATACAAATGTTATGAAGTTTCACATTTGTCATGAATTTTTATATGTGAATTTAAAATTCCATGAGTATGATAGTAGTTACAAAGGCTGAAAAATGATTATTGTGAATTTTATCCCTTTTAAGTTGAATTTTAAGTTATGACAAAAATTTAACTATTTTGCAAACATTGATTATTTTTAAGTTAGTGTTTAGTGATAGATTTGATCAGATTTTGAAATTCTATCTTAAAAAAATTTCAAGTTCATAAAACTTTAATTTTTTTAAAATAAAATATATATCCTAACATAACTTTAAAAACTCAAATTTTCAAGTCGAAAGTGTATGGCTTGAAGGGAAGCCTTAGATTAACTGATAAAGTTGTTGCCATGTGACTAAGTCATGTGTTCAAGCCGTGGAAACATTATCTATCAGAAATGCAAAGTAAGACTGTGTACAATAAATTCTTATGGTCTGACCCTTCTCCGAATACCGCACATAGCGAAAGCTTAATGTACCGGATTATAAAATGTATGGCTAAACGGGAGATTAAGGAGTATCAATTTTACAAGTGGCTAGCGGAACTTCCCCAGGTCCTCCTTGGCAACGCCCAACTACTTCTGGACTCAAATTGGGGCCCAACCTTATCTAACCCGTCAAAGTGGACCCCACCTTATCTACCAATGCCCAACCGAACCAAATTTAGCAGTGGCGCTAATTCAATTCTCCATTTTTTTTAATTTCAGTACACGTCGCCGGCGGTGAGTTCGTCGGAGTTATTTTCCGGTGAGAGATATGACGCTAAAATTATACGTAGATCGTATGTCCCAACCTTCTCGTGCAGTTATCATCTTCTGCAAGTAAGCTCTTTTTTCTTGATTCTATTTGTACCATTGAAGTTCAAAATGGATTTTTTATTAGTTACTACTCCCTCCGTCCCATTTTACACGAAGGTGTTTGATTGAAACAAAGGAGAATACTTTTGAAGTTCCCATTTTATTTTTGTGGCCTCTCATAAAGTTAAATTGTTTCTAGTTGTGTTTTTTTTTAGACGACTAAAAAAAGATAAAATGGTGGAACGGAGGGAGTATTAATTTTTTTCAAAAGTTTAAATGTGACAGTTTTTTTTTTTGGTTTGTTTTGAATAATCTTGATTCTATTTCTAATTTCAAAGCTCAAACTGGAATTTTTGATGACTGATCTTTCAAAAATTTAACTGGTTAGAAGGGTTATTTTCTTCTGAATTCCCAGAATTGTGTTTCTAGCTTCAAAGCTAACAACAGAGTTGTTGTTTTTTTGAAAACTAAAGGATTACAACAGAGTTGTTAATGATTAATTTATTATAAAGTTGTTTTTTTATACCCTTGAATGTTGATGTGTTTCTAATTTTGAAGCTCAAAAATGGAGTTTGTAATGATTATTTTTCTAAAAGGTTAAATGGAATAGACTTTGAGGAGGTCCGCATAGATCTTTCCAAGCGCCAGCAATTGACTCCTGAATTTAAAGGTTTGTCTTTTTATTAACTCTACTTTTCTGTAGAAAAATGGTTTAGAATGATCATTTGTTTCTTAATTTCAAGATAATTTCAACGGTTTCCTATGAATTCATCTTCAGATTTTAACCCCATGAAGCAAGTACCAGCTATAATGGATGGAAGATTTAAGCTTTTCGAAAGGTAATGTTAAGCTTGAACTAAAAATATAGCATTTTTCCAGTATCACAACTTTGTCAATGTCTATTGTTTGCTGTATATGTTGCACACATCCTTAAGCTTTATATTTAGTTATTTATTCTTGTAGAAGTTCATAGTTTGATGTGTTCACCTCTGCGTATATACTGCAAGAAGAAAAATTAGAAAATACTCATTCTGTTATGTAGTGTGCTAGCACCATGCGGGCACAAGTAACTACTGAGGATACAGGACTTTGTTATCTTTCCCTGAGTTTCACGTATAGTATTTTATGACTTGGATAACGTTTAAAAGCTAGCTAACCGATTTTATGTGCTTGCAGTCATGCAATTCTTAGATATCTGGCTTGTGCATTTCCAAGAATTGCAGATCATTGGTAAGTTCATCAACTTATTTTCAGTATATACCTTAATGGGATGCTTTTTTATTATGGAAATGAGTACTCTTTAAAGCTCTTGTTCTTGACATGGAACACAACCAGAGGCAGAACCAAGATTTAATCTTGATGGGTTCAATTTTTATATTTTCACCACTGGACCCATTGCACTTTTGAAATTATAGAAGAATTTAATAGTTATACTCTGGTTATTGTATAATTGCTTATTCTGGTTAGTGTTTGCTTTCTGCTTTAACTCTTGTGTCTTATACCCTCCTATTGAAGGTACCCAGCTGACTTATACAAAAGAGCAAAAATAGACTCTGTGTTGGATTGGCATCACTCTAACTTGCGTCGCGGTGCAGGTGCTAATATCGAATATTGAAATATTTCAGTTTCCAGTTGGAATATGATTACTTTACCTTGCACTGCTTGAGTTAATTTAGTGGTGAATGCTGGGATATGCGAGAACCTGGGCAAAGAGATGCTTAAGGTTAAGGCAATGTCTGAATTAAATCTTTATCACAAAATGAGATAAATTGGAGAAATTTGTTTGTATGATCACTTTAAAGAAGAGTGTTATAATGCTCTTTGCTAAGATTCTTGCTACTAACCTAATGCAAGACAGTTGCTGTGAGCCTGCAAGTTTCTTAGTCTATCTTCAGTGGTTGATTCCTTTAATTGAAATAATTGACATTTCTCAAACCTCTAATTGTGAGTCTAGCCTCTTAATGATGGTGAAGTTTTTGTTCAACAATGACGGTGACTAAAAACACTATGATAAGTAGTATTTTCCCCAGTGTTCTCTGATTGCTACTTGTTGATAACTTGATATGCCACTCTTTTTGCTGTTTCCAACAGTTTTCTGAAGCGGTGCTTATGTTTTCAGCTGGATATGTCTTTAATACTGTTCTTGCTCCTGCTTTTGGGTTGACTTTGAATCCACAAGCAGCAGCAGAAGCTGAGAAAGTCCTTAAGGCATCTCTTGCAAAGATCGAGTCTGTTTGGCTCCAGAAGAAAGGACGATTTTTGCTTGGGAGTGGCCAGCCTTCAATAGCAGATCTTAGCTTAGTGTGTGAGATTATGCAACTTGAGGTAAAAAAAAATCTCCCCTTTCCTGCTGTTGCTTTACATCTTTTATTCCAAAGATTATCAAGAGGAGTCTTATTGCTTAGGACATTATTTGAGCACTCTATAAGTAGATAATTTCAATAAACTCTATCATCTCAAAACAAGCTTGTCTAAATGCATGTCACTTGCCCCTGGAGGAAAATGATGCATACATGTGAAACCATGACTTAATTGTTTTTGCTCAAAATGTAGTCAGTGGCATTCAGAACTGTGTAGAGGAAAGAAAACAGTTGGTAGAATTATTAGGATCTCTGTAAGTATTTCTTTCTCTGTCTTTCTTCTTTTGAAGGTCATAATGCTGAAGAATACAAATTTACCATTTTCCAAAAAAAAAAAAGACATTCAGAACTGTGTTAACTGTTGTTTTCCTCTCCATCAGCTTATATAAACTTCCATTAAAATTAAATATTAATGCACATAGTGGTATGAGGCATGCCCTTTTAAGTCCCTATGCTGTAATACTAAGAGGTAATAATAGTTTTATTCTGCACCCAAGGGCCAAGGGTGTGGTCAATGAAGTTCTTAGGATAGAAGTCTATCCACTTGAGTTGACTTGGAGAGATTTACTTGTTTCTGAGGTCTTGTAGAAAAAAATTTCTGCTGAATTTAGGTTTTGGATGAGAAGGATCGTGAGCGGATAATAGGCCCATACAAAAGAGTTTTGAAGTGGATTGATGACACAAAGAATGCCATGGAACCTCATTTCGAAGAGGTACATTTGATCCTCTTCAAAGCTAAAGAGAAGTTCCAAAAACAAAGATATGCTGTAGGAAGTAGCATTCCTCAATCGAGCAGAAAACCAGAGTTGCATTCGAAGATGTGAGAAAGCAATTAGGAGCCAGGCGGTGCATTGTGCTCACAGTATCATTGTGCACCATGGTGGATAACGGGATAAACAGTGTGTATGTGAAAGCTGATACAGGAAGGAGAATTCTGATCCAAGCTTTCCTTATTCATTTTCTTTATGTATTTTTACTTATAAAATAAGTGTAAAATTGATAATCCTAGTCCACAAAGTATGTAACCAGACAAGTTGAGAGTCCCTTAATCTTGGGTATACATCTGTTATTTCTTTTCTGTATCAAATATATGAGTTTTTAATATTATCTAAGAATATCGCTTGCAAGGTGAATAATTTCTAGCGCCTCTCAGGTGCATTTTCCTTATTTTGTTAACTTCAGGTACTTTCTAACGTGTTACTTGAAGAACACCAAATACTTGGCTGCCTAGATTTATTTCTCCCCCTAGGCTGAAAAGCCTGAGAGCTTGGCTGGCAACTTGACACTGTTTCCTCTTCTTTTCCTTATGTCGTTTTTGCTTTTTTTTCCTCTGGCTATTAAGATGTTTAGTTCGCCATGTGGTCTCTTGTGTGTTCATGGATTCAACAACAATATGTAAAGTTGCCCTATTCGAGACTCCCTGAATCTATGCTTATTTTTAACTCCCTGAAGTATTTCATTGATTATTACGCACTTCCTCATCTCTGTCTTCTGGGTGCCAAAGTATCCATCAAAAGTCTTTCCTCGTTTTAACATCGGCCTTCACTCTTAAGAATTTGAGAAGGATCGTAACAGGAGATTGGGTCCAGAAAATAGTGTTGAGAGACCTGACTCTTGTCAATAAACTTTGTTATCACTTTACTATATCAAATGTATTGAGTTTGGAATTCCATTCAAGAATGTCTATGGTGATATAAGGCATTCTTCTAAGAAGAGCCTAACCAGTTATCTCAAGTGTCCTTATTTGCTTAAAGTGAACTTTTAATTCTTGTGTATCCGTGGTTGAACATAGTACATGAAGAACATGATTTAACAGCAAATAATCCACTGGCTGTATCTTTTTTCCCAGTGGCAAAGAATCTACAGAGTTTGTCTAGCTACTAAGTTAGCAGCAGGCAAGAATTACTCAACAATGATCCCTTGTAAATCATGAGTATTGAGCTTCTTAGGTTTCCTGTAGTTTTTCAGCAGAAGAGAGCTGCAGACAACACTCACTGAAGATGCAGCCATTGCAGCCCCAGCAATCCATGGTGGTAAGCGAAAATGAGTAGATGGGAACAGAACGCCAGCTGCAATTGGGATGCCGAGGAAATTATATCCCAAAGCCCAGAAGTAGTTGAGATGGATTCTCTGGAAGGTTTTCTTCGAAAGATCGATTGCAGTTATCACATCTTTCAAGCTGCTCTTCATAAGAACAATGTCAGCTGCCTCGATTGCTATATCTGTGCCTGCACCAATTGACATTCCTACATCAGCAGCCACAAGTGCTGGTGAGTCATTAACTCCATCTCCTACCATTGCCACAACTTTGCCTAAATCCTGTGGACTAAAATGAAACAGTTGAATCATGTGAAGAAAATGTTGGAACAAAATTTTTAAGATTAAAACCATAATTTTTCAGGATTTATCATGTCAAATCATTAAGGGGTCGTACGGTTAGCAAACAAGTTATACTGGAATCATAATGTGTGGATTATAATATGGGAGTTAAATAATAAGAACATTATTTAGTGGATATACTTTTTTAGTAGATGTTTGGTTTGTTGGATTAAATATATGGAGTATAACATAGGACATGTGTTTGGTTTTACAATAGATAAACTTGGACAAACTTTTAATAATAGCAAACAACATACAATTATTATTATAAATATGTATGTATGTCGCGTGCACAAATTCATAAAATTCTAACAGAAGATGGATGTTTGAATGATGAAAAGCTGAGTAATTGAACAACTTTCTACCTGTAGTTCCTTCACTTTTTCAGCTTTCTGTGCAGGTTTGGCTTCTGCAACAACATATTTTCTCTCAATTCCAACTTGCTTTGCTATGGCATTTGCTGTTCCCCAGTTGTCACCTGTGACTATCATACTCTCAACGTTCATTGATTTGAGAATTGATACGACTTCTGGAGCCTCTGGCTTCAATGGATCAGAAACGGAAAGAACACCAATCAGCTCCTTATCGATAGATACAAGTATGCTGGTTTGAGCCTGTCCTTCTGTTTCCGCTAATGCTTCTTCAGCTTCAACTGGAATAGGAATGCCCTGCTCCATCATCAAGCCTTTGTTCCCTAAAATCACTTCTTTGTTACAGATGATAGCCCTCACACCATGGCCAGTTATGGACTCGAAGTCTGAGGCTTCAGGCCAGGCTAGGTTCTCCTCACTTCCTCTTAATTTTTTCTCATACTCAACAATTGCCTTGGCTAAGGGGTGATCACTATTTACCTGTCGAAAATGCAGTACAACATAAATTGATGTCATTTTGGTTACTAAAAGTGCTAACGACTTTCTTGGCATTGAAACCTTGTCAAATGTTAGTTTTACTGAAAAGAGGTCAAGTTTTATTAAGGGTGTGAATTGACCTTTCCGATGAAGAGTCGTAAGCAAGATAATATCCTACCTCAGCAGCAGCAATAAGTTCATAGAATTCTTGAGGTAGCATAGTTTTGAAAAGCCTAGTGTTGACAACCATAGGCTTGCCAATAGTAAGAGTACCAGTCTTGTCAAAAACTATACAGTTTACCTGTAGAATGAAACAGTTCACCATCAGTTCATTAACAAAATTTGAATTGTTATAAAGAAGTATGAGTTTGAATTCAGACCTTTTGTGCCCTTTCCAACGCCTGACCACCTTTAATAAGGATACCGAGGGAAGCTCCGACTCCAGTACCGACCATAACAGCCGTGGGAGTAGCTAGGCCGAGTGCACAGGGGCAAGCTACCACCATGACAGAAATGCCAAACTGCAGAGCAAGCTCAAAGCTATCCATGGAAGAAGGAATCCAACTTCTTGGATAAGAATTAAACATTCCAGCTAAAAACCAAGAAGCCCAAGTACAAAATGAGAGAGCAATGACCTGAGAAATCGAAATTAATCACTTAATTTCAGCCAAACCAAGATATAGTTGGTTAGTTATAGTATATACATATTGACAGCAATGACATGTAAGGGGTGCTTAATCTTACAAGAGGCACAAAGTACTTGGAAATATGGTCAGCAAATCTCTGGACCGGAGCTTTGGCCATTTGTGCTGATTCAACCAACCGAACAATCTGCGATAGAGCAGTTTCTGACCCAACCTTTGTTGCCTTGATATGTAACACCCCGTTCTCATTCAAAGTCCCTCCGATCACCATGTCACCCGTCTTTTTAGTGACCGGACAAGATTCTCCTGTTATCATGCTTTCATTTATATGGCTTTGTCCCCAGACGACAAGACCATCACAAGCTACTTTTGAACCTGGAATGGTTTTAATCACATCATTCTTTTGTATCAATCGGCTATCAACTTCTTCCTCATTCTCCACTTTGCCTTTATCGTCTATTGTTAACAGTGTTGCAGTCTTTGGGGCTAAATCCATGAGTTTGGCAATGGCCTCAGATGTCTTTCCTCTAGCCAATACTTCCAGATATTTTCCAAGCAGAATGAACGAGATAAGCATCGAGCTAGTCTCGAAAAAGTCACTGGCTTTGAAAGTTGGAGACGTAGCAGCTCTTAGTACCGAATAGACTGAATAAAAATAAGCTGCATTTGTTCCTAATGCAATAAGAACATCCATATTTGCATAACCATGGCTTAAGGCAATATAGGCACCAATATAGAATTTTCGACCAATGATGAACTGCACCGGTGTAGATAATGCCCATCTCAGAACCTGTCCAACGGTTATCATGTTGGCAACCTTAGTTTCCAACACATTTTTCAAACCAGGAATATACATAAACACCATGGAAGTAAAAAACACAGGAACTGTAAATACTAAACTCCAATAAAAAGCTCTGTGATATTGCCTGATTTCTTGATGTCTATGTTCTTCTCTTTCTCTTCCCTCAGGAAAAATAGATGCCTTATAACATCCTGATCCAGTTGATTCGATTACGTGAATAAAGTCTCTAGGTCCTGTTACATCTGCTGTATAAGAGATTGATAACTTTTTCAGCTGCAGGTCAAAGTCTATTTCTTGAACTCCTTGGAGTGCAAGAAGGGAATTCTTTATCAGCTTAATACAATTCTCGGTGTTAACTCCATCGACTATTAGCAGTATTCGACTGCTACCTCCTCCTGTACTAATCAATATGCCTCCAAATCCTGTATTTCCGATAACTTCTAACAGCTTATTGCAATCGACTATTTTTGGATCATAACAGATTTCAGCTTCTTGAGTAGCTAACGCGACTCGTGCTTTTTGTACACCTGGGATTACCTGCAATGCTGATTCAAGAGTTGTGGAGCAAGAAGTACAAGTCATTCCATTTACTTGAATCCTGCATACTTGAGAGGACTTCTGATTCATTTCTTCTTCAATCAACTTAGCCTGAAATCCGACATCCTCTATGGTTTCGCGGATCATCTCCTCCTAGTCATATTAACATAAAGCATTTAAACTATGTAAAAATGATTCCTGGAGAATTTTTATTCTCTCACAAGATTGTAAAGATGTAAAGGCAGAGTGCCTAGTAGAAGAGACCCCTTTTGGAGAAACCACATACTAAACAAGCATAGAGATTGAACTAGTTTTTATATCAAGAAACTTACTGTGTGAGTGTTATATATGTGATACATTGTACTTCATTTCCTTAAAGATGTATCATATGACAGCTTAATCACAAAATCTAGCAAAGTCAATTTCATATTGAAGGGAAGCTCGATGCACGAAGCATCTCGTGTTCACGCAGGGTTCGAGAAAGGACCGCACCCAAGTAGGTGTGATGTAAGCAACCTACCATGAGTCCATGACGCAAGCATTGGTGACTGATTACACGGATCGAACACATGACCTATAGATCATCGCAAGGCAACTTTATCTCCCTTTCATATTTTCAGCTTCATATTAAAGTTTCTAAATAGAGTAGGCATTTAGAATAAGTATAATTTTAATATACTAGGAGGTCCATTACTCGTTGTCTAATTAATAAAGTGGCATTTGTGGATAATTTTGTATACTGATCAAAACACATATCCACTTATGAAAAAGAAAGTGTTTTTTTTTTCAGCATGCACTCAGAAGCATTTCAAAGTTTCTTAACTTGTGTATGAAGAATAAAAAAGACAGCACAAAACACTAAAAAGGAAAAAGGAAAAAGTATCTTCTTCAGAAAAAAGATAGGAGAATATTTTCCCACTACAGAGCATAGATTTGATTAGTGCTTTACAGTCAGCAACTTCCAATTGTATATCAAATTCACATTCTGAATGGTAGCTCAAGTTGGAATTTAAATGGATAATGAATAAGTTTTGCATAATTCAAGCTTTAATAAGAACAGTACTAGTGAAATATTTCGATAACATCAAGAATTTTTTCAAAAAAACTACTGAAGTGTAGTGCAATAAGTTAATGAAATTCAGAACTAATAGTCCTACTAATATAGAAATTAGAAAACATGCACCAAACACACTCTTCTAAGTAGTTGTGTTCAAGACAAAATCAAACTAGCACACCTAAAAATCGAGGAGAAATGGGCAAATAGCTATTTTTCGGGCCGCTAATATTTAAGAATTGAAATAAAAATATGTCTAGCTAAAATGCAGAAAAACTCCAGAAAACTTTAATTGAGTTTGAACTCCAAGATTTTTAGTTGAGTTTGAAAATCCGGGAGTTTTAACTGTTGCGTAAGCCAAATATATAGAGAGTGATTAAATCACACCTACTATATTTAAAGGCAACTAATAAATAGTAATTGAGACAATAAAAAAAAATAACACCAAGAATTTATGAGGTTCGGCAAAATAATATTTTTTCCTAGTCCTCGAACACAACCAACTCAAATTTTATTCCACTTCAAAATTACAAGTGAAATACTACAAAAGAGAAAGAAAATTCAAATGTCTTAGAAGATGAGAAAGCAAGTGATGATGTCTTTCAAATAAACAAAACTCTTGCTATTTATAGAAGGAAAATTGACACACTAATGTCATGCATGACATCACTTAGAATGTGAACATGCAATGTAAATACTTGAAAAATACATTTACCAATTTTATTCTAAGAATGAGGCTTTCAATGTTTATATCAATCTTGAGTCTTTCAATGTTCACATTTGTTCACATGAATCTTGACAAATTCAACAAATCTCCACCTTGGCAAGATTTCACATTTTCACTTTTCTCTCAATGACAAATTGTGGTTGTGTATTCAACTTCAATCTTCAATGTTCAACAATGTTGATCAAGTTCAAACAATATTGAAACTTGACCGCAGTCACTGCTTTTATCAGCATATCGACATGATTATCTGTAGTCCGAACTTTCTGCACCATGACTCCACCTTCTTCAATAATGTCTCATATAAAGTGATATCAAACATTAATAGTTTCGTCCTTGCATGATAAACTTAGTACTTTGCTAATTGGATAGTACTTTGACTATCACATAATACTGTGATGCTTTCTTGTTCAATACCAAACTCTCTAAGCAAATTTTGAAGCCAAATTGCCTCATTCATAGCCTCCGTAATTGTCATGTACTCTACCTTAGTTGTAAACAAAGAAACTGTTGACTGCAAAGTAGACTTCCAACTTACTGGTGCACTTGCAAGAGTGAAAACATAACCAATATTTGATCTTCATTTGTCCAAATCACCCGCATAATCCGAATCACAATATCCGACTACATACTTATTTTCTTTCTCCTCAAAAATCAAACCAACATCTACAATATTATAAATATACCGTAGAATCCATCTCACAGCTTGCCAATGCTCCTTTCCTGAATCATGCATATACCTACTTACAACTCCAACAACATGTAAAATATTTGTTCTTGTGCAAACCATTGCATACATCAATCTACCACAACATTTGCATATGATAATCTTGACATATATTCTCATTCAGCTTCATTCTTCGGCGACATAGCGGCACTAAGCTTAAAATGAGGAGCAAACGGAGTGCTAACCGACTTCATTTTCTCATTCATGCCAAATCGATCTAGCACCATCTTCAAGTATTCTTTCTGAGATAAACAGAGTTTCTTTGAATGTCTATTTCTTTATCTTCATGTCAAGAATTTTCTTTGCCTCACCCAAATCCTTCATTTCAAACCCATTTCTTAGTTGAATCTTCGACTTCTCAATTTTCTCTTGACCTTTGGAAGCTATCAACATATCATCAATATATAGAAGAAGATATATGAAAGATCCATCTCCAAGCTTGCGCAAATACACACAATGATCGTATTTACTTCTTTTGTACCTTTGCTGTAACATGAACTTGTCAAATCATTTGTACCATTATCTAGAAGACTGTTTCAATCCGTACAACGATTTTCCAAGTTTGCACACCATATTTTCCTTTATAGCAACTTTGAATCCTTCTAGCTGAGTCATATAGATTTCCTCTTGTGGTTCGGCCCTTTCCCGGACCCCGTGCATAGCGAGAACTTAGTGCACCAGATTGCCCTTTTTATTTTTAATTATACATATTAGCCTCAATAAGCTGTAAAACCACAGACAAGTTCGAATTGAGACGGATGTATATACTTAAAGGATGTGACATATTTTATGTGGTTAACTTATCTACATAATATGTGCTTGAGAAGATGTGCAAAATCTTTTTCAACATTTGAACAAAAAATATCCAATAAGAACATTTTATCATGTGTTCATGTTCTCAATTGAAATATATTGTAGTTTAAATATCTAAATGAAATTCGCTAAAAAATTTAAGGAATTTCTGTAGATTACAACAGTTGCAGGAAACAAGAATTAGGTAACTGCTAACTATTACAACAAAATGAAATTACAACAAACTGAAATTTCAATAAACTGAAACAACAAACTGAGATTACAAGCACTTTGATTTGCTGGGTCGAGTGATGACACTATGTCTTTAAGACAAGATTGCCCCGTATATATCCTTTTACATTCTGGACAATAGTCTCCCAAGATAAAACAATAACTCAACAAATGAGCAAAGGAAACTCAAGTGTTACTTTGAAGAACTTAGTGTAATGAAATGATGTTGGAAAGTAGTAGGAAGATTTTCTGTTTTTCGTTTATGTGTGTAGTCTCAACAATTGAGTCAAAGGCTTCAATATATAGTGCATGGAGGGAACTTGTCAACTGCCCAACTAATTGCTGTTAATGGCCATATAATGACAATTAGTGAGGAGTAATTCAGTCAAGTAAATGACTGAATTAAATGTGCAACGTATTGGAGCTTTAGTGATGAGTTATTCAGCCAAGTAAATGACTGAATTGATATGCAGATTAATGGAGGTTTAACGTTCCAAAAACCAACCCAAAATGCACAAGTTCTCTTCCAATTTTATTTTACCTAAAACTTCAGGGACCAAACTATAAATATGAAGCAATTTGGGTCCAAAAAGATAATATCAGAAGAAGCCCAAAGCCCAAAGCAATTTAGGTACTCCCTCCTTCAAACACATGGGTTACCCCTTGAGGTCCTAAACCCTTAGCCAATTTTGAGACTTATAAACTAAACAAATTTTCTTTCCCCTACCGATAAGAGAGAATTGGTCTATACCATATTTTCATGTTTCAAATACCTCACTTCGTGAACCAATATCTCTTTCATTTCTCAATGAAATTTGACGATCCTTGACCCTACGGTCGTCTACTCACTTAGTAGATTATGCACGTGTGAAGAATCAAAGTCTCCAACATGCGGAACCCTAGTGTTTAAGTCATTAAAGATGGGTGGACGCAACTCCCACTAAAGGCAAATTTCCAACAATCCTCTATTGAAAGAGATTTTGGCGCACTCACAAGGTGCTTATTTCCAACAATATTTCAGCGGACCGATGTTGCATAAGGAGAGGTATCTTCAGCTTTGAACCTTCCATAGTTAAATACCATCGGACTTACTTACTGCGCGGTGAACGTGATGTCTTGAACCATCAGTGTTTAGTGTAAGCCAGGTCAATAGTGCCAACACAACAAATTCCCTTACTCTTTTCTTCGTAATGTCTTGTCCGTTGTGGTCGTGGACACTTCTTGGATTCTTAAGTGCGTTCATTTGAGGTGGCATGTCCTCGCACTTAAATATGTGGTCTCCTACAAAGTATCCTGCTATACCCCACTTCACAAGTGTTAGGAACTATTAAAAGTTTCCCCAAACCTAACCTTACTCGTTGAGGATCATTAAAGGTTTTGGAAACTTAACATTTACCCACACTACAGATAGCACTTAACGTATATCGCAGGAATGACTTTGGGTTTATGTTCCTTATAGAAATCATAACTCGAAGTTCTCTTACTTCCACCGAAGCGCTCAACTGAACTTTTACAACTTAGTTTTCCCATTGAACCAAATTCCTGGGATCTCCAGTCAGTAAGGTTGGGTTACCACCGTATTGGTCCTTAAATCTTGGGTTTTAAGCCCATTCCCCTAGACAAGCAGAATATCTGATCTCTGGGTATGCCCTTTGTCAGTGGGTCTGCTATGTTATCCTTTGATTTTATGTAGTCAATGGATATTATACCCGTGGTGATCAGCTGCCTAACGGTATTATGTCTCCGTCAAATATGACGAGATTTGTCATTGTACATAGAACTCTGTGCCCTTCCTAAAGCCGACTGGCTGTCGCAGTGAATCATCACTGAAGGTACAGGTTTGTCCTAACAAGGGACATCCTCTAAAAAGTCGTGAAGTCACTCAACTTCTTCTCCTGCTTTGTCTAAAGCGATAAATTCCGATTCCATCGTGGATCGGGCGATGAAAGTTTGCTTAGAGGATTTCCAAGATACATCCCCACCACTAATTGTAAATACATACCCACTGGTGGACTTGGTGTTCTCTATATCAGATATCCAGTTTGCATCACAGTACCCCTCTAGTACAGCTATAAATATCTCGAATAATGTAACCCGTAATTTAGCGTGTACTTCAGGTAACGTAGCACCCGATTCAACACTTTCTAATGATCATTACTTAGATTACGGGTAAACCTAGCCAATTTGTTGACTGCATAAGCAATATCAGGTCGGGTGCAGTTTGTTACGTATATCAAACTCTCAATCACCTGTGCATATTGCTCCTAGCATACGGGTGCACCACGATTTTTATCAAGTTTTTTATTTCTATCCAGTGGTGACTTCATAGGTGAACTTTCAAACACCTCAAACTTTCTCAAAACATCCTCGATGTAGTGAGATTGAGATAAGACCAGTCCGTCAGACGTCTTAGAGATTTTTATCCCTAAGATGACATCCGCGATACCCATATCCTTCATGTCGAAGCATTGTTTCAATATATTCTTAGTCTCTAGAATTATACTAGGACTGCTTCATGTGATCAACATGTCATCTACGTACAAACATATCATGATGAACGATTCAGAGTTACCTTTCGTATAGACACATTTATCACACTCGTTAATGAAGAAACCCTTTGATAGTAGAGTACTATCAAACTTTTTGTGCCATTGCTTCGGGGCTTGTTTCAACCCATACAGAGATTTGACAAGTCGACAGACTTTCTTCTCTTACCCTGGAACCACATACCCCTCGGATTGTTCCATATAGATTTCTTCTTCCAAATCACCATTTAGGAAGGCTGTCTTAACATCCATTTGATGTATCTCAAGGTCATGCAACACTGCAATCGCAATGAATACTCGTATGGACGTCATTCTAGACACCGGGGAATACGTGTCAAAATAGTCAAGACCTTCTTTCTGTCGATAGCCTTTAACTACCAACCTGGCCTTGTACTTATCTATATGCCCATATGCTTTATACTTCCGTTTGAGTATCCATTTACAACCCAACGGTTTATTTCCCGGAGGAAGATTAACCAACTCCCAAGTACGGTTATACATGATGGAGTCTATTTCACTCTCAATAGCTTCTTTCCAGATAGGTGCCTCTGGAATTGACAATGCTTCAGCGATTGTCCTTGGTTCGTCATCAACCATATAAGCTCCAAAGTCAGGACCGAATGTTTTATCCTTCTTAGCCCTTTTAATTCGCCTTGGTTCTATCTCTGGAGTCTCCAAGTTCTGAGGCTCTGGAACACTAGATTCCGGATAATCAGCCACTTCGAAGTCCACTAGACCTGAGCCATCTAGATTCAGGCAGTCAATGACTCCTTGTTCCTGAGAGCTTTGTTCATAACTTCGTTTGCGAGAGGTTATGTCTTTTTCCTTTCTAGGAACAATGTCCTCAAAGAATTGAGCATTCCTTGATTCCATGATTGTACCCCCGTGAATATCTGGAATATCTGACTTATGCACTAAGAAGCAATAAGCACTACTTTTATTTGCATATCCGATGAAAATGCAATCTACAGTCTTAGGCCCAATCTTGACCTGCTTTGGCTTGGGTACTTTGACCTTTTGCCAAACAACCCCACACCTTTAAATATTTATAGGTGAGTTCTTTCTCTTCCATGATTCATATGGAGTTTTATCCTTACCCTTATGTGGGACTCTGTTAAGAATCGTATTAGCGGTAAGGACAGCTTCTCCCCACATGTTTTGGAAAAGATCAGAATTGATGAGCAAGACATTCATCATTTCCTTCAATGTGCGATTATTACGTTCCGCCACACCGTTCGACTGAGGTGAATATGGAGTTGTCGTTTGATGAACAATGCCTAATTGGGCACAATATTCCTCAAATGGCGCTACCTATTCTCCCCCTCTATCGCTACGAATGAATTTAATCCGCATGCTTAGTTGGTTCTCAACTTCTGCTTTGTAACGTCGGAACGCTTCAAAGGCTTCATCTTTACTTTTCAACAAGTAAAAGTAACAATACTTTTAAAAATTTAGAGCATTCATCCGTTAGCGAAAAAATCTCAAGTGTTTTCCACTTTTTAAAAATTTAGAGCATTCATCCGTACCCAGTTCGAACGGGAAATAAAAAATATTCAATGTGATAATGACAAAGAATATGATAATGTGTTGTTTCGGGATTTTTGTGGTACTAATGGAATAAAATTTCATTTCTCTTGTCCTCATACGTCTTCACAAAATGGGAAAGCCGAACGCAAAATTCGTACCAATAATAATATTGTTCGAATTTTATTGATCCATGCTTCCGTGCCACCTTCCTTTTGACATTATGCTCTACAAATGACTACATATCTTCTTAACATACTTCCTACCAAAGGTTTGCCATATTCATCCCTTTTTCAAATCTTATATAATAAGACTCCTTCGTATTCACATCTTAGGGTCTTTAGATGCTTATGTTATCCACTATTTTCGTCCACCATAATTAACAAACTTCAGGCCCACTCTACCCCTTGTGTATTTTTGGGTTATCCGTCTAATCATCGTAGTTACAAATATTTTGATTTATCATCTAATAAAATCATCATTAGTCGTCATGTTATTTTTGATGAAATCCAATTTTTGTTTGCTAACGTGAGTAGTCCCATGCCTAGTTCGTATAATTTTTTGGATGACGTTGTCTCTCCGTATATTATCCACCATCTTTCGGACTTATCCCTCACCCAAATTCTGCCAGCGGACCCACTGCCCGTTGGACCTCCTGCAACTGTTTCGGGTCCAGCAACTGGAAATATTCCTGCCACTGTTTCGGGTCCTCGGCCCAGTTTTAACGTCGCCCAGTTCTGCCCTTGCTTGTGCTAGCAGTCCAGCTCCTGTTTCCAGTTCCTGTGTTGGGCCAGCAGGACCAATGCATGCTGGCCAGTTCGTCACTTATCCCGGTATTTCCCAAAATTCACCTAATTCTCCCCCCGAGTCACAGACCGATCACTCGTAGTTAACGGGGTATTTTTAAACCAAAAGACATTTTAATCTAAATTCTAATGTTCTTAAATTCTCCCTACCTCGTAACCCAGTGTCCGCATTAAATGACCCAAATTGGAAGTTGGCTATGACCGACGAATATGATGTTCTTATTGCAAATAAGATGTGGGAGTTGGTACCCCGTCTGTCTGGTGTTAATATTATTCGATCTATGTAGATTTTTACTCATAAGGATAATTCTGATGTGAAGAATTCTTTCTTACATGGTGATCTTAAGGAGACCGTTTATATGCATCAGCCCTTGGGTTTTCGAGATCCCAAATATTTTCATCATGCCCGTTTATTGAAGAAGTCCTTGTATGGGCTTAAGCAGGCCCCACGGGCTTGGTATAAGAGATTTGTAGACTATGTTTCGTCTATTGGGTTTTCGCACAGCATGTCTGATAATTCATTGTTCATATATCGTCGTGGTTCTTCCCTGACTTATATTCTATTATATATGGATGATATTATCTTGATTACCTCTACTGATGCTTTGCGCAAGTCTATCATGACCATGCTTAGTTTTGAGTTTACTATGAAAGACTTGGGGCCCTTGAGTTACTTTTTGGGGATTGTTGTTTCTCGTCATGCAGGTGGGTTATTCTTATCAAAATGAAAGTATGCCGTTGAGATAATTGAAAGGGTTGGTATGTCCTCTTGTAAGTCTACGTCTACACCAGTTGACACTAAACCCAAGCTAGGTGTTGCGGTTGGCGTTCCATACGAGGACCCCACCCACTATCGTAGTCTTGCAGGGGCGCTTCAGTATCTCACTTTTACGCGATCGGATATTACGTATGTCGTGCAACATGTGTGTTTATTTATGCATGATCCTCGGATTGAGCACATGAATGCGCTCCGCTACCTACAAAGCACTCTTGATTATGGCCTACATCTATATCCATCGTCGGTTTCTACACTTGTCTCTTACACAGATGCTGATTGGGTGTGGTTGTCCGGACACCAGACGCTTTACGTCTGCTTATTGTATGTTTCTTGGTGATAAATTGGTCTCATGGTCTACCAAACGGCAAGCTACCTTATCCCGCTCTAGTGCAAAGGCCGAGTATCGATGGGTGGCCAATGTAGTTTCTGAATCCTGTTGGCTCCGTAATCTCCTTTTAGAGCTTCACTTTCCAGTTCACAAAGCTACCTTAGTTTATTGTGATAATGTTAGTGTTGTATACCTTTCTGGAAATCCGGTTCAACATTAGCGCACTAAACATATTGAGATGGATATACATTTTGTTCGTGAAAAGGTAGCTCGTGGACAAGTACACGTCCTACATGTCCCTTCCAGGTATCAAATTGCAGACATTTTTACCAAGGGTCTTCCATCGGTTCTATTTGAAGATTTTAGAGATAGTCTTAGCGTACGAGGACTACCCTCTATGACTGCGGGGGTGTGATAAAACCTGTGATATACATAGGTTTGTATACCATGTATATCACGGTTTCACAAGGCAATTTACCTAGTGTGAAACCGTGATATACACGGTATACATACCAATGTATGTCACGGTTTTGTGCCTTATTTAGTGTAAGGTTTTGTGCCTTATTTAGTGTAACATTATTGTAGTAAATTAGGATTATACACTTACCATAATTATAGGATTCTTATATTACTAGAATATGATTTTGAGAGTAGAATAGGAATAAAATTTTCCTATTATGAAAAATTGTAAATTGTATATATACTCTTTCACTAATGAAAATAATAAATGGATTATTTCTTTCACTTACTAGCAAAGACGGATTACACATTGAAGTTATGATTTTGTTAAAATTATTGAACTAAAATTAACATATAATTTGCACTATTTATAAGACTCTAACAACGGTAATTAAATGTCACAATCCAAATCGCGAATCATGGTGATACCTACACTATCCCCCGAGTAGGTGAACCACATCCCAACATCTAAAATTATCAAGTCAATTAAGCAAAAATTAAATAGGAAATAAATTTTAAATACTTATCATAACTAGAAAAATTCAACTTCCCCAAATGATCTGGTCAAAGGGTACAAGAGCTCTGATACAATGATACAATAAGAAATATAAGTCTAAATGTCTGAAGGCTACGTACTGTCTTATAAAAAGAAAATACAGATGTAAATAAGGAGGGTCATTGCAGGGGTCACGGATAACCAAGTAGCTCACCCTGAATAACTGAAGGATGTCACCCTCGCGCATCAGCCACAGGGCGTAGAGCTAAAATCGGAATCGTACTCTGCACTCAACAAAAGTGCAGCAAGAGTAGTATCGGTACAATACTATACTGGTAAGTATCATAGGACGACTAAGATTAGATAACGCAAAACTAAAAAGTAACACATAGAGCAAACATGTAAGATCATGTATCATAAACAAGTCCATATCAAGAAAATCAGGTAATCAACCGAAGACGGATATACGTCACCAACAGAACAATTGAGAATATAATAATAGATGAGTGCAATGTAATGCAATAGTCATCTCTCTCAGTCCACTCTCGTAGACACATGCTCAAGACAAAGTTCATTGAGCCATGACCTATGGGGACCCGCAAAGTCCATGTATCACTCGGCTATCCGGCAAAACCTCGATAGCATCAATCAATATCATCTCCGACAAAAACCTTGGAGTATAAATAAATATCGTCTCCGGCAAAAGCTTTGGAGTATCAATCTCATGTCGTCTCCGGCAGAAACTTTGGAGTATCTCTATCACTCTCAATCTCCGGCAAAGACCTCAGATTGTCTCAATCAACCACCTCACCATCATGAATATATCAGAGTAATAAGTAAATCATGTCATGCATGATATCAAATCTCAAAAGTATCACCAATAATTAATCAACAAGTACTAATCATATCATCATTCACATTTCAATTAATCAATATTACTCTTTCTTTTCATGAGATGAGTGAGCTATAATATGACAGAGTAACAGATAAGAAATAATTACAGAAAATAACACATATGGCGACAAGCCCACATAAACAACATTCATACCAAACCAGTGGAATTTATCACCACCTTCATGCCCAAAGGCCTATCATGCTATCCTCGTCAATTTCTACGGCATATATACGGCTCTCTAATTAAAGTCTAACTCAAGTAAGTTGTAACTTACTTCAAGGCCGAGCAGGAGCCATGAACCCTCAAGCCGGAGTTTTTCCTTTCTGAAGTGCCTCTGAATAATCAAAGTCTATCAAATACGAATTCTATATTAGATTACGAATCTAAGAATACCAATAAGTCGTTGAATTCAAATTTATAATCAAGTTCCAATCTTGCTGCCAATTAATAGGTCAAACCTTCAATTACTCCAAAATCTTAATTTAGGATTAAAATTCTATTTTTCACATCTCAAATACCATGAATTTGAAGGTGTTCATATAATCTAGTGCATCTAATATCAAATTACATGTACCCCGTATATCAAAATTGTAGTGGCAATATAGTAATCATATGAGAAATCCGAAACCTGAAGCTAAGTGAGAAAACAGTAACTTCAACCTAAAAATTTACGTAGAAATCATAAATCATCCACCATTTATTATAAATTCTAAATAATTAACTCATCACTACATAATCATTAACCCTCCAATAATTTACTCATCATTTATCATAATTGCTCCACTAGTCTTGTCTCCTTGCTTTATTTAGCCAAATACCTAACAGTTAGTATAAAGCACAAATCGGACTCAATTTCATTACTACCAAAATAATACTACAAAAGTTAATGTCAAGATTCATTTCCAGCTACTTTGCTCCCATTTTTTTCTTTCTTTCTTTTAATGTTATCCCTTTAATATGTCAAATCCTACCCACTTAAATTCACTCCTATATATGGGACATAGGATAAGACATAGAGTATTAAATGAATTGTGGACTTGGCCCATTAATTCATCACAATAGTTTTCTCAATTTACATATTCACTTAATTACTTTGTCTATTTTTAAAATTTACCCATTAATCAAATACTATATTTATCAACTTATACCTTATATGGGTGCAAATAATATTCATATGAGCAAACTATTCACAAATATTAAATAATAATATTCTAAAAATTACCCATCAATTAAATGACTTTGTCATCCATCTCCGCAAATTATAAACATCAAAATAAAGGTTACAAAAAGGACAATTTAGGTATTATAACTCGAAAAGGGCCAAATGACTACACGAGTCGTTAGAAAAATTGAATAATTAGACTATATCCCACAAAGGTAGAGATAAGGTGTGCATGCATCTAAAATATGACTTTATTCTTTTGTAATTATTTTTATAACTTGCTAACAATGATATAAAAATTAAAATATTGAAATTAAGCTTAAACTCTATTTTAGTTTTTATTTTTATCATTTATTTTATCCTTTTTTCTATATTTTGTCCTTTTCTTTTTTTTTTATCTTTCTTTTTAAAAACAAAAAATACTAGTTAATTATTTTAAGACTAAAAATAATATAAAATTAATCTTAATATAACTCCCGAAAAATGATATATATATTTAAATATCAAACAATGTTCAATCCTATTCATATGGTATATCATGTACTAACAATTCAATCCTTCAAGAAAAACACTCATTCATCTATGATATCTTTTGACTATATGATATATCATAGGGCCAGTCATTCATGATACCATGTCAATATATATATATATATATATAATGTAGGTAGCATAGACGATTACGCTCTATTTTTGAAGAATGAGTCGATCCTCTATGATATCTTATTAGCAATGATAGATTTCAGATTGGTATCATAGATGAATGCGCTCTTTTTGGAAGGAATATGAATTAATTACTTTATGTAATTAAAAGAACTGTTTAAGTTTATCCCATTACGGAATGATTTGGTTTTCGGTTTCCCAATATTCTTAAGTTTGTGTAATCGAATATTGTTTTTTTATTTCCAGTTAAATTGAATTGTTAGATAATGATCTTTTGAAAGTTTCGTTTTCTTAAAAATGGTTTAAAACATAAGTTAAACAAAAGAGTATAAAGTTTCACTTTGCATGCATATGCTGAATGAAAATTTTCCTGTTGTTGCTTGAGAAATTCTTCAAAGGGAATAATAGGTGAAATTTGTTTTTGGGTGAAAGAGAACAGAAAATATAGGTTAGCGCAACTTACCAATATGAACGGTTCGTCAAAATTATTTACCAATATGGCTGAATTATTTAAACCCTATATACCAATTATGTATAGTATATATATTATGTATATTATACGTATAAATATATAAAACATATACATTTAGTCATATCTTGTAAACTAGACCCAAAGTCCCCTTATAATTAGCAAATATGCGTGAACCAGTTTGTTAAATTGTTTTACCGGTGGGATTGTCATTTGGCTGTTAAAATAATTACAGTCGCTAGTCAATATATAAAAAATACACATTAATTATATAAAATTTGTATATTTTCTTTACATTATAATTAATATACAAAAATATACATTTGATGGCTATTATTTAGTTGCAGTTATACCACATAAAAATCCAGAAATAAATCCCATAAAAAATGTTCAGTTTTGGCCCACTTAGGCCCGTTTACGCTTAGAAAAACTTCAAATTGCACGGTTTCCCTTCAAATGGGCTGGTCTTTAATGGGGGAGGCGGGGATACAAATGGCCCTATGAAAAACAAAACATTTGCCTTTATTTTCGATAATAACCAACAATAGTGTTGTTCAAGGAGGTACTAAAATGTGTAACGGTGCGTACGCAGGATTTTCGTCAATAATGTCATATTGTAAAATGAATTAAAATAATGTAACACCATATATATATATATATATATATATATATATATAGAAAGAATGAAATATAAATAATACTTTCTAAAAAAAATTACTAAAACTTTTCTCGATGAGATTTTTTATGTATCCAAAATAACCTCATTAGAAATAATAATAAATACTTTTTATATAGGGCATCAAATGATCACTAAACAACTCATTATTCATTTGATTTAATAAATTATTATTAATCAATTTTATTGATGAGAAAGCAGGTGAAAAATATAAAAAAGAACCGCATAACAACTAGCTAGTGAAGCAGCGAGATCTTCCTTTATTATCCATATTCATTGTTAAGTGTGAGTTTAGATTAGTTGGTGTAAGTTTTGTTAACTTCCAAGAGGTTAGAGGTTCGAACCTAAACATGTATCATTTTGTAGATGAGAAACAATTATTTTTTTTTGTAAAAATATATTTACATCCGGTTGAACTACAAAGTCCTTTGTGTCAAAGAGTGTCACTTAATATAATATGTTAAATTTTTTAATCTGTCTTTTAATTATATAGACATATTTAGTAAAAAATTTCGATGAAGCAGTATGACGTGACACCCCTCAGCCTAAGGTAAATCCGCCCCTGAACATGACCCAAGAAAGGAATACAAATACAAAAAGTTCACTTGATTCTTGAAATTTTTTCAACTTTGTAAATTGATAATCAGAAGCTATCACGATAAACTTTAACAAAAAAAATTTACTTCTTGGTAATATAATATCAAAATTATTACATTAGAAGTAGATTTAACAAGATAAAAACATCTCAAGCCACAAGATGACTATAAATACGACGACAATTTGGACACAACATCTGCCTAAGCATTCAGATTTCGATATAACAATGATTAGAGATGCCGGTGGATCCTGGACCCGGTTCGGATTTGGTGGATCCAGATCCATATTATAGGATATGGATCTTCAAAATTTGGACCCGACGGATCCGGATCCATTTCTGACGGATCGGATCTGAATTTGAATCTTGTATTTGAGATCCGTATCCGGTCCAGATCCGACCCGTGGATTCATTTTTTATTAAATATATTCATAACCTAAAATGTAATTTTATATGTATTTTCTTTAAATTGTTAAGCACATCTTTGCAAGTTTAATTCTCAAAACAAGTTTAATTTATCCTCGCGTTAACTCAAAAATCAAAAAATAAAGAGGTAACTTCGATAATAAAATCAATGTTATATTAGTGAATGACTAACATCTCCATAGACAAGTAGTTAAAATTATATTCACTTCATTTGTGAAGATTCCAAGCACATGCAAGTTCTGCATTGTGGAAATACTAGTCAGCATTTTCCACAACTATTGTCATTGTCCAACATTTTCAATTAATAGCTCACAATCAAAACGAGACAACGAACAAAATATCTCATATGAACATTTCAAAATTGAAACACATTAAACTGTTAGTTAAGTAAAAATCGTTTGTCAGTTCAAAAAAAAATCTTAGCAAGACAAATTTTTTTACATGTGGATCCAGATCCGATCTGTGGACCCGGGGCCGATGGATCCAGATTTGGATATGATTTTTATGGATCCGAATCTGAATTCAGGTATGAAAAACGGATCTGAATCTGAATCTAGTAGGATCCGGTCCAGATCGGATCTGTTGCCATCCAATTGATGATGAAACATATTACTACAAGGGAGAATGCGTACTTGCTCAATTTGTTCGAATTCACCCAAACAAATGTGGCATGTACTATCGGTGAAATTTATACCATCTTGCACTAATGAATATGGTACAAAAGGAAATCCGATGATGACTTTTTTGATAGCGTTGTTGTGCCTAATATAATAGCACGGCCCCCTAAAAAATAACTACGACTATGAAGACTGCCTCTATAACAAACCCCCTTGAAATGGGTCCAACAACATCAGATTCTTCTTCGTCTTTTGACGTGACACGAACACGATCAATCCAAAGTAAGCAAAAGTTTACAAATGAAGAAATAACTTATAGTAATTACAATAGAACTTTACAATTGATTAGTAAGATTATTTTTTGTAAATATAAATTATTCTATGATAAGCTAAAGTAATAAATTTGACTAAACTTTGTTAGTAAAAAAACATAAATAATACACAAGTTATTTGTATAGAAGAAATATTTGAACGAATCTAGAACTTCAATTAGAAACCTTTTTTTGGAAGACTCAATTCATTAGAAAAGCCTAGTACATAATCACTTATAGGATCATTACAAAATTAACAAATCATTAATGGACACTTTGAAGCAAGTTGATTTTAGAAGATTATATGCAAATTAACAAATCATTAGTTAAGAGATTTCAAGTATATTTAATAAAATCAATTTATGTGTGTGTTGTACGTGCATACCATATGTCACATGTGCATTTATTGTGTTACCTGTGCATCACGTGCATTCAATTAATATATTTTTTTAAAATCACATATTTTATCAATACCAAGATAAAAAGTACCAATCAATTATTTCTTGACTGAGAAAATTACATAACTAAACAAAAATTAAACATTAGACAAGAAGAGGTTGCTCAGTTTGTTTTCACTTACTGAAAGAATTAAAGTTGGTAGGGAGGAGATTATATATATATATATATATTATATATATATATATACCCAGTGAAATCTCACACCGTGGGGTCTGGGGAGGCTAGAGTGTACACAGACCTTATCTCAACCTTGGTATGTAGAGCGGTTGTTTCCGAGAGACTCTTGGTTTAAGACAAATCATAATCACAAGCAAGACAATCAACACAAAGCGAGAGTAAAGAGTAAACAAGAGAAACGATGAGACTCAGATAAAGAATTAAAGTAGTATAAAGTACATTCGAACAAAAGAGAGCAGTAGCTAACACAACTAAATAAGCTAAACAATATATATATATATGTTTCAATAAAAGGGGGAGAGTAAGTTGTAAATCCTACTCGGTACTCCCTTCCTGTATTATCTTCTCGCTATGTTTGTCTTTTAGATAATCAAATAGCTATCTCCAAGGTGAAAATAATTTTTTTTTTTTTTTTTTTTTTTTTTTTTTTTTTTTTTTTTTTTTTTTTTTTTTTTTAAATCTGGACTCTGTCCAGTCACTAGTCTTAAGGTTACTATTCATCATCTCTGCCAGTTGGTGTATTTGTTACTATTTAGTCTTACTGTACTATTATTCCTATTCACTTCTTTCTTTTGAACTGTTCATCTCGTCCTTTAGACTTTACCCTAATAATGACGGTCGTCTTTAGCCACACCCAATTTCAGGCCAACACAGTCCTTCCACGGACATCAAACGGCCATTACTACCAACCACCGCTGGTATAGGAATTTACAGGCTAATCCATGGATGTCACTATAGAGAATAAAGGATAACCATATACTAAGTTCATCTGAAAGTCATGTCTAGGCATAATGTAAGTAAGATTTCATTAGCAATTAATACCTTCTTTGGCAAAGATTTTAACTAGTAGCTTAAGATTCATGATGAAAATAAAAAACATCATATTGTATTAACAATAAACACTTGCATTTCTGCAAGATAGATTACAGTAAAAAACATAATATACATATGGAGATAACTACTTAAAAACTAAAAAACTTACATAGTCTGAAGTACAAGGAGGTTTCCCTTTCGGGAGTCCCGGGGAGATGTTACTTACATCGGGGTTTATACAAGTGGGGAAATGGGATGTATATGGATTCTTGGAGAGAAAGGGGATGTTTAGAGAGCGGGTGTCTATGAATTCACTCTTACTAAGAGTTCACTCTACTTTCTTCTCTGAGGGAGTCTTGTATTTATATAGTCTGGCGGACTTCAGCTGCGGATTTCAATCTAAAAAAGAATCTTTAAAAGTTGCGGTCGGGTGCGCTGCGGGCCCCATCGTCACTTTAACTTTTGAAAAATATCTCTTCTTGTTATTTTCTGCTGCTGGCTTTTGCTTTGTTGATTTTTCAACGCTGATGTCCTGTCTGTTTTCCACTTTCGGCTACTTTGTCTAAAGTGGCTGTCTCTGTCTTGCTTTAGCATCTTTTCAACTTTGTTGGCTGTCCGTTGCTTTAGCATTTTGTCTTTATGTGTTCAAATTGTGTTCTGCTATGGAATCAAAACTCATGCCAGAGTCATCATCTTCGTTAGGGTCCTGAGCATGTTGGATTAATTCATTTTCAGAACTTGTGTCTGACACATGATCTATGTCTTCTGCGATTAGTCCTCTATTTTGTCTAGAAATCTCCGGTGTTGTATTTTCTGGATTTTCGTGTTTGTCTTCCATTACTGGTCTAATCTGTTCTTTGAAAATACTTTCCAAAGTACATTTTATTATCTGTTCTATGTTTTTAGTCTGAGTCTTCTTCTTTCTGCTCCGATCTCGGGATGTTGATCCTTTTAGAGTTTGGGGCAGCTTACGGGTAGTCTGTAGAGGAATTTCTTCCTCCGATTCACTTTTTGGTAAAGTGACAACCGTCAACGGATTTGATTTGTCTTTACCGGCGACCGTTTGTACCGGACTAGCTGTACCCTTACTCGATACAATAGGTTTCTTAACATTCAGACGGGAATGTTCACCGGTCTCATCCATTTTTTGAGATGGAGAACTCTGTTGAGTCTGTCTTAGAAGTAATTCTAATTTTGTAGTCTTTTCTAGGAGATATATATTCTGTGTTTGGAGTTCTTCCTTTGTCTGATTTAATCTTTTGAACGACTCTGTCATTGTATCACAATGATCACAAAAGATAATTTTGTCTGTGTCTCTTTTGATGTTGTACTGAGGAGTCTGGTTAGGATTTTGTCTGAGTGCTGGAGAGAGGTAATAATTTGGGCCAAGTGTTCCTCTTGCATAGTCAATGGCCTCATTGAAATCATTAAAACCTTTAAAAAGTGGTGTTTTAAAATCTTTAATTGAATCTACCACTTCAATCCATGTCTGAAAAATCCCTTTTGTCTTTCCATGAATCACAACATAAAACTTAAAACGTTTTTGCAAATTCTTTTCATGGAAATAAGAGCAAGTACTATTTAAGGTAGCCAAGAAATGGATGTTGTCTTTCCTTGTGTGTGAGATCCACACGTTGTCCACAAGGCACCTTTGCTGTTTGTCTATTACGAAATCTGGCAAAACTTTAAACGTCATATTAGACGGAGGATAAGAAATTAAATTATTCTTACCGAAAATGAGTCTTTCTAATGGGGGAGTCTCAAGGGCAGATATGGGCCTGAAGTTCAGGTTTCCCAACACTGATTGTCTATATGTGTCTTGGGGTATGGCTGGGCCTTTCCCCTTGTCTTTAGCCGTCTTTTTTGATGAGCTACTCATGCTGCTGAGAGAAGAACAATAAATAGTTTGGATAAATCTTTATGTTCCTCCTCGAGTTATCTGTAGAGATAGCTAATCTGCTAAGTTGGTCTGCTAAATTATTGTCTTTCCCCTTTATATGTTCAAAGACTAAGTTATATATAGATATGGTGTCTAAAAAATTTAACCACCTACGTCTACTACTGCTTTTGTCATTTATCTTCTGGTGAAACTTTACTATAGCTTCACAGTCTGTTCTGACTAGCGTCTCGGGTTTATTCAAAATATAGAGTCTAAAAGCATTTAGTCCGTATATTACTGCTAATATCTCGGCGTCTATGCTACTCATGTTACCCTTTTCTTTATATTTTCCGCTTTGGTAAGCGCAAATACGTTCTGTTGTCTTACTACAGTATTTATTTGTTTTGGCTTTCAATACCGCGCCCCATCCCTCGAAACTTCCATCTGTCTCAACTATTAAGTAGTCTTTTTCGAGAGGCATGCTTAGATCCGGAATGTTCTGGATCCTTTGCTTTAGGAGCTTTACAATCTTTGTATCCTCAGCATTGAAATTCTTCTGGCCTGTTGAACCTGTTTTAGAATACAACGGTCCAGCAATCTTTCCTAAATCTTTTATAAAATTTCTAGCATAATTTAATATCCCTAAAAACTTCTGTAAGTCTTTTGTTTTATCTAGTTTGTCTGGCATGTCTAATACTTTTTTAGCGATATGGGGTTGTAGTTTTATCTTTCCTTCCCCTATCGTTACCCCTAAAAAGTCTATGTATTCTTTACATAGGACCATTTTCTTTTTACTTATGATTACACCGTTATCTACAAAAAGTTTGAAAACCGTTTGCAGGTGTCCTAAATGTTCTATCATGTTATTACTAAATACTAGTATGTCATCTACATACACTATAGTAAATATTTTATATTCCCCAAAAATCATATCCATTTTCTTTTGAAATATCGGGGGAGCAGTCTTTAATCCGAATGGCATTACTAACCACTCGAAGTGTCCTTCTGGACAGGTGAATGCAGTCCATTCGATGCTGTCTGGGTGCATCTTTACCTGCCAGTATCCTGATTTACAGTCAAATTTGCTGAAAATCGTCTTTCCCTGAATTCTATTTATTAATTCAGTTTTGTCTGGTAGCTTGTAGCCATTACTTCTAGTATTGTCATTGAGTCTTTTGTAATTAATAACCATTCTGGCCTTTCCTCTAACTTCTTCTGAATGGTTCCTTACTATGAAGGCCGCAGATCTATGTTTGGACGTAGATCTTCTGATTATTTCTAAATCTGTTAAGTCTTTAATCTGAACCTTAAAATCTTCTAAGTCTTTATTGGTTGCTTCTATTGAAGCAGTCTTGATTATATACTCTGGATTAATAATTTCTAATTCACAAAGAATTTTATTATTCTTCCAGTGTCTTAAAGGTTTCTCACCTATTATTTCTAGTTTATCTAGGATCTTAACTATTTCTTCTAGATCTTTCTGATTCTTTATAACTCCTATTTTGTTTAGACCATCTCTGAAATTCACAAAATCTGTTTCTAATTCTATTAGAGTATAGTTCTTTTCTAGAATTTCATCTTCTATTAAATCATTAAATTCTAAGTCTTCTATTTCTAATTTATTATTGTTTTGGCAGCAGTATTTCTCCTTACTGTTGCATTCTTTACAGCAATCGTCTTTTTTATTTATTTTGTTTATATCTGAAATCTGACTTATCTTTGTCTCCAAATTTTGAGTCTGTACCGGAGAATAAGTACTGTTTTTTTGGAATATAATTCCATCTCTAGTTATAGTGCAGCTACCATTATTATGTAGCAAAAAGTCTAAACCTAAAATAAAGTCTGTATTTATATTTAGGTCTCTTACTAATATCTTATTTATTTTATAGTGTGGGCTATAAAATTTATCACAAGAATTAATGAAGCTTATTACTGCTTCTTGTAAGTAGTATTTATAAAAATTATGTGTGCCATCCATCTGCATGGCTGATGATGGTTTGTCTAGAGTCTTAATCAAACTAACTGGGACAATCTTCTTATTTATTATACTGCTTGTGCAGCCTGTGTCTATTAAAGCTAACGTAGTTATTTCGTAATTCTGAAGTTTAATCTTTGTTAGCAGTCTTAAAGAACTAAACTTCTTATCTTTGTTACAAATTAAAGTTCTATTCATTAATTCTGACGAGTCATTTATTTGTTCTTCTTCTACCTGTTCTTCTAAATTTTTATCTTTAGAGTCTTTTTGTATTTCTATTAAATTTAGTCTTTTTTCTAAAGTATTGACTCTAGTTTCTAGAGTCATTAATCTTATTGATAGAGTTGGATCTGTTATTGGGCTTTCTACAATAGTTATATCTTTCTTTGGCCCAATTATTATGTTTAACTCTTTCTGCAGGCAATTTATACAGCCTTCCATGTAGCATTTCTTGCATTTGGCCCGCTTGCTTCTGCTTGGGAACCACTTACAAATGCAACACGCAGTGCTGTCTAATCCTTTATTCTTTTCGAATAAATGATCACAGTCTAAATCTGTATTTACTAGATTATTAAGGTCTTGTATATTTAGATTCTCTATACCTAGTTCATTTATAAATTCATCTGCTTCAGAGTCTGATGAATCTATCAAATTGTCTTGGTCATTACGTATACTTACCACTGAATATATGATTTCTGTATCCGACATATATTCGTCTACGCATATTAAAGTCTCCTGAAAGTCTTCTATTAATTGAGCATTCTTACTATTATTATTTATCCTCTTAGGACACGTATTTGCTAGGTGTTCTATACTACCACAAGTAAAACATTCTAGTCTATTTTTGTAAGTTCTATCATCTCGATATTTTCTAATATGTTTATTCTTGTCTAAGTAAGGCTTTCTAGCTGTTGACTTTCTAAGATAGTATTTTTTCTTATCGTATTTATCAGTCTTATAATTTTTTCTTTTGTACTTCTTTTTCTTCTGAGGGTCTTTATCGTAATTCTGGGTAGTGTATATCACACTCTTGCAGAAACTTAGCTCATTCTGTTTAAGCTGTTTCTGTATCTGGAGGTTAGTACACTTTTCTTGGAGTATTTCCATAATGTGCTGAATCCTGTGTCCTATGGACCATTTGGCTGTAGGATTCTGAAGGATTCCATCACGTTTACTCCATCTTTCTTCAATTTCCCTACCTAGGGCTCCTGGTAGTTTATTGAATAATTTCTTGCCTAAGTCTTGATCAAACGAATTTCCGCTGATCGTGTAGTAATAGAAAAAATCATTTAAAAACTTTTTAATATATATCCAGTTACTAATGCTAAGTTGTTCTAGCTTTATTAAAGCATTTTTCTGTAAGATTATAAGTTCGCTATTGGGGTCCTCACCAGTGATAAGAGTATGAATCTTATTGGTGAAATTATACGGGTTTGATCCCATACCTACCAATTGGACAAATTCTTCTGGAAAATTAGTCTTATAAGCTTCCCATAAGGCTTTAGTTGATTCGCCTAAGAAAGTTTTTAGATACTTATACATGGTCTCTGGGTCTGTTTCTATGTAACTCTGTATGTAGTCTGCTACTACTATACCCTTCCATATATCTATTACGGAGTTCCACCTAGTTATTAATGTCGGGAGATGGTGTATATTCACTAAAGACTAATTTTTTGAAAGATGTCAATATAGATATTAGCGAATATTCTCAGAATATTCGCCGTATATTTTGTAATTATGATAAATGTATATTTAAGGTAACTTAGGATTCTAATTGTATTAGGAATCAACCTTTGTAAGGTAAGTTAGGATTCGTACCATATTAGGAATCAACCTTGTACAGCTATATATATTGTGAATAATGAAAGAAATTCTAAGGGAAATTATTCTATCTTTCATGGTATCAAGAGCCTAAAACCTAAATCCTCATTCCCGGCCGAAATCAGAATTTTTTTCTGCTTTCACAGAAAAAAAAAACAAAAAATTCTTCTGGTTTCTTCCTCCATATTTCGGCCAAACCGTAAAATTCCCTTCCTCGACAAAGGCAACCATGTCTTCCCCCACAAATTCCGCTTCATCCACTAGCACACTTGAAAACCCCTCTCAACGTTCAGTATCTTCTTTTCATCCGACATTCGCCGTTAACAACATCAAGAATTTTATCCCTATAATTCTTGACCAAGAAGACTGTCAATATTCCATGTGGATGGAACTATTCTACATTCATGCATGTGCATACAACGTGCTCGATCACATTGACGAATCTGTTCCTCGTCCCACCGATGTTACAGACTCAATCTGGCGTCGTCTTGACGCCATCGTCAAACAATGGATCTACGGCACCATCTCCAAAGATCTGTTATGTACTATCATGAAAACAGGTGCTACGGCACGTGAACTTTGGGTCCGGCTAGAAGAAATCTTTCAGGACAATAAAAATACTCGGGCTGTGTATTTGGAAGAGCAATTCAACAATACCCGCCTCGAGAATTTTAACAACATGTCCGAATATTGTAAGCAACTGAAACTCATAACCGATCAACTATCCAACGTCGGGACTTCTGTTTCAGAAACCAAGATGGTGCTTCAACTTGTTGCGGGTTTACCGAAAGGTGAATATGACACACTCGCAACAATGATTCAACAAGCCGACCCTCTCCCAAGTTTCAACAAGGCACGTTCACAACTATTGTTGGAAGAAACTAGACGTGTTAAACAAGAGGAACATAACCAAAAGGCGTTAGCCGTTGACGGGATGGCAACACCTGCGGCCAGCAGCAACCAGTAGTTCCAGCAGCAACAACAGAGCGGCGGAGGTCGTGGCGGCAGAGGTCGCAACAACAAAGGCAAGGGCCGCGGAAAGGGCCAACGCAACCAGTGGGCCGGACAACGGCCAACCACCGGACAAGCGGCGACAGCGGTGGTCCAACCAAGGCGGCGGCATGGCCCAACCAGCGAACCGGGCCTCGCCCGCATGCCCGTACCCGACCGCAGGGGACCGGTTCCGCACCTTTGGTCGACCGGCTGTTGGGCCCTACCCCCGGCCACCGTGCGAGCCCACGGCAAGGCAAAGAATAAGCCCACTCGATTGCGATCCAAGAAGCAGCAAAGAATCGCAGGCAGCCTATTGCGGTCCGGCCCGAAGGCGGCAGAAAGACGACCAGTTAGCAGCCCGGCCTGGCCCCGACCGATTTGGGCCGAGGCATACACCACCGTGAACCTTCAATAGCCCGGCGACAATTGGTACATGAACAATGGAGCCACATCTCACCTCACCCGATCGTCGTCAGGTAACCTATCTCAACTACGTCGGCTAAAGTGTCCTCAATTTATTACTGTCGGCAATGGTAATCTCATTCCAATTGAAGGTTACGGTAACACACACACCAAACATCCACACCCACCTTTCTCCCTAAACCACGTCCTATACACACCTAACATCATTAAAAACTTAATCTCTCGTTAGAAAATTCACTAGCAATAATTACGTGTGCGTCGAATTTGACCCTTTTGGTTTTTCTCGTGAAGGAACTCAATACGGGGAAAATTCTTACACGCTGCAATAGTGTGGGAGACCTCTACCCATTCACTCAATCTTCCGCTGTCAGACCACAAGCACCTCTATCCCTTGCGGCGATCTCTCCCTCAACTTGGCACAACCGACTCGGACACCCCGGAGACCCAGTTTTTACTTTTCTTAGGACTTCTAAGCGTATTCAATGTAATAATGGGAAAATTGCCCAACACTATTTTTCTTGTCCACTAGGCAAACATACTTGTCTTCCCTTTATGTCATCAAACAGTGTTACTTTTTCTCCCTTTGATATTGTTCATGCTGATTTGTGGACATCTCCGATTGCTAGCTCTTTGGGTCATAAATTATATCTAGTATTCTTGGATGATTTTTCACATTTTGTCTGGATTTACCCACTGAAATTCAAATCTGAAGTTTTTGCAAAATTCCTCGAGTTTCAAAAATTCATTAAGACACAATTTGAAAAATCTATTAAATCATTCCAATGTGATAATTGACGTGAATTTAATAACTTGGCATTTCACAATTTCTGTTCTAAACAAGGCATGATTTTCCATTTTTCTTGTCCCTATACTTCTTCCCAAAACGGAAAGGCTGAAAGAATTATACGTACCATCAATAACATGGTCCGCACACTTCTGTTTCATGCCTGCCTACCACCGCCTTTTTGGGTCTATGCTGTCAAAATGGTAGAATCACTTCTAAATATTTTACCAACTAGCACACTCCAAAACAAAACCCCTACAGAAATCTTATACCGTAGGCAATCATCATATGATCACCTACGTATTTTTGGATGCTTATGCTACCCCAACATAGCCTCCACTGCACCCCACAAACTTGCCCCTCGCACTCTTCCATGTGTCTTCCTTGGTCTATCTCCTAATCATCGGGGCTACTTGTGCTATGACATTGCTACTCGCAAAATCATCGTCTCCCGTCACGTTACCTTTAACGAGACAACCTTTCCTTTTTCAAATCTCCGGAAATTTCAGACCACCGATTACATCTTTCTCGATGAACCGAGTTTGTCTCCGGTCATCCAAAATCTGTACCGCCGACAACTCACCGTTCCGACGCCATCGCGCCTCCCGGCGGTGTCATCTGACCCTCCCGCAGTAATGCTGCCACCTAGTCCAGCTCCCACACCACCCATGCTGCACCCTGTCGAGTCTAATGCACCACCCACACTGCCTCCAGTCCAGCAAATCCAACAACCTGTCGAGTTTCCTGCTTCTGCAAAGAACACGCTCGCCAACCGGGCCCGCAGGCCCCTACCGCCACTACCCCCAAGAACTCCGGTCCCGACCTCCCAGTGCTTCCCCCTCACCGCATGGAGACTCGTGCACAACACGGGATCTTCAAACCCAAGGTTCACTTCAATCTCTCCACACAAACCTTATCACCCATTCCAAATAATCCAAAACTAGCTAAACTGGACCCCAATTGAAATGCGGCCATGTGCGATGAGTTTAACGCTTTAACCAAGCAGAACACTTGGGATTTGGTACCTTGACCAGCTGGTGTGAATGTTATCCGGTGTATGTGGCTATTTCGTCACAAGTTCAGAGACAATGGTGACTTAGAGAGGTATAAGGCAAGACTAGTTGCAAATGGCACTAATTAGCAGAAGGGTATTGATTGTGGTGAGACATTCAGTTCGGTTGTTAAACCGGCCACTATTCGGACTGTTCTCAGTATTGCTATGGGCTTGCATTGGCCGATTCATCAGCTTGATGTCAAGAATGCGTTTCTTCATGGGGATTTGAAAGAGACTGTGTACATGCATCATCCTCCTGGTTTTGTTCATCCGGTAGCTCCACAGTTTGTGTGTCGTCTCAGGAAGTCATTGTATGGATTGAAACAGGCCCCCCGCGCTTGGTATGATCGATTCGCCGTATCTTCTCGCAAATTGGTTTTGTATGTAGCAGTGTGTGATACCTCTCTCTTCACTTTTCACCGAGGTAGCGACCTTTGCATATTTGCTATTATATGTCGACGATATTGTTCTTACTGCCTCATCTGACGGGTTGAAGAATGAAATCATTGCTCTACTCAAAACTGAATTTGCTATGACTGACTTGGGGAAGCTAAGTTATTTTTTGGGTATATCGGTGACTAGATCTCGTCGCCAATATGTTCTGTGTCGGCGAAAGTATGCGAAGAGATAGTGTACGGGGCCAAGATGGCAAATTGTAAAATTATGCCAACTCCGGTGGACTCAAAATCCAAGCTTAGTGCCAATGACGGTGCGCCGCTTCGATCCCACTCTATATCGGAGTCTAGCGGGTGCTCTTCGATCTTACATTCACTAGGCCCGATATTGCATATGCCGTTCGACGGTGTGTACGTTCATGCACGACCCCCGAGAGTCCCATTTTGCCGCCCTCAAACGTATTATCGGATATGTTAAGGGCACACTTGACTTTGGCTTACATCTATACCCCTCTGCCCCAACCAAATTGCTAGCCTACACGGATGCGTTGGGCGGGATGCCCGACACACGTCGCTCCACCTCCGGGTCTTGTGTATTTCTTGGGGATAATCTTATCTCATGGTCCGCCAAGCGGCGGCCACGCCGTCCCGTTCGAGTGCTTTGAAAGCGAGATATCGCGGAGTTGCTAATGTCGTCGCCGAGATCTGTTGGCTCCGAAGTCTTCTTTTGGAGCTCCAGTGTCCATTACGCAAGGCGTCTATAGTCTATTGTGACAACATATCTGCTATCTATATGTCTCATAATCCAGTCCAACATCAGCGGACTAAGCATATTGAGATGGATATCCACTTTGTGCGAGAGAAGGTTGCTCGTGGTCAGGTCAAAATTTTACACGTGCCTTCCTCGTATCAGTATGTAGATATTTTCACAAAGGGACTACCGCGACAGCTCTTCACCGACTTTCGATCCAGACTTAGCATTCGGCCTCCTCCCGCTCCGTCTGAGGGGGAGTATTAGCGAATATTCTCAGAATATTCGCCGTATATTTTGTAATTATGATAAATGTATATTTAAGGTAACTTAGGATTCTAATTGTATTAGGAATCAACCTTTGTAAGGTAAGTTAGGATTCGTACCATATTAGGAATCAACCTTGTACAGCTATATATATTGTGAATAATGAAAGAAATTCCTAAGGGAAACTGTTCTATCTTTCAATAGATATATACTTGAGAGTATTCAGGTATATACATATTGTTCATTCGCGGAATGAGTGTAAAGTGTTCTCTTAAATGGTGATCCTGACATGCAAGAATAATTTTTTTTTCAGTAACATGTAATCTTGTTTGTGTCCTCTTCAGTTAAAATTGCATTAAGTACATATGAATTTTCCTGAAATAGATTAATTTATTTCCCGAAGGAACTTCTGACTCACTTTTCTCCGAAAATGTTTTCTTGAAAATAAGTGAGTTATTTATTATTTTGTAGTGTTTGGTACGTAAGAAAAAAATATTATTTCAAAAGCATTGACATGCAATCTACCAAAATACCATGGAGGTGGGATAGGTGGAAAATGGGGGTTTGGGAGTGGCAGGGGTGGGGGTGGGGGAGTTGAGTGGGTGAGGAGGAGACAATGAATTCGGAAGTCACTCATGAAACTTGTTTTCCCTATTTTCACTAGTAAAGTCATTTTCCTCATTTAGTATTTAGTTTTCCTAGATAAAATATTTTTAATGACTAATCAAACAAGGAAAAATTGGAAAATATATATTTTCCTTCCTACCAAACACACCCTTAGTGTAGCCATTTTTTGTTTCTAGACAATACTTTCTCACAGAAATCAATCTACTAATATTTTTGAAATAGCGCGATTCAATGAAATTGATGGTCTAATGCAAATTAATTAAGAGATCTCAAATATGTTTAATAAATTTAGCTTTTATGTGTGTGGCACGTGCATCCCATTCTCATATCAATTAGTAATTTGTTTCTTAATAAATCACATCTATCGTATTAGTAACACTTACTATATTTATATATATATTTTTAAAATCTAACCTTTAGTAGTGGGGTGGTCATCATGCTTTCTTGGAGGACTATATTACAACCAGAAATTTCAGAGTAGTGAAACTTTTAGACGGGGAAGAAAGAGAAGGGAAAAAATGAAAATCAAAAGTCAAAAGTTATAAAGACGGAGACGAAGAATTAGTAACCCCATTCTTGCCTTTATATATTATTCTTTTTCTTTGAGCTATACAAAAAGCCGTTGTTTGGATTGACTTCGTAAAAGTAAATTTTAAGTTAAAAGTCATAATTTAGAAATATCCAATTTTTAATTTATTTTTAATCTTAAAGTAAGTGCTTAAAAATACTTTTTGTCTTTCTCAAACACTATAAAAAATAAAAATTGAGTTAAAAGTCAATACACATAAAATAAGTCAATTCAAACGCCTTCTAATTTAGCTTTTCAACAGTGGTACCTTCATAAGCACTTTTTTTAATTAAGTTTACTACAAGCAAAAAATTGTATTACACCTACTTAGTTTGACATAAAAAATGATCTATCAAGAGCAAGAACAACCGCTCAAGCAATAAAAACGTTTTTTTTTTCATTTGCAATGAAAAAAAATACTATTATATATGATGTTTTTTCCCGCTTTTGTCAATACGATCATATTCGTGTTCTTTTAGCATTAAACTCATTACATTTTTAAAATTATGATTTAGAATCTAATATTTTATTGAAATTTTATTATTATTTACATTATTTTGAGTAAAAAATAAGTAATGAGTTCAGTTGAATACGATTACATCCATCACGACAACGTCAAATGAATACTAATTATACTGAAGTATAATGATTTTGTGTAGTTCCAAATTAAGAGCACTTTTAAAAAAGGAACAATTTGAAAGTTGCGTCATTTTTTTTGTGTGGTTAGAATAGGTCTTGTTAAATTACTCCCTCCATCTCAAAACACATGTTATCTTTATTAAAAATATGTGTCTCAAAATATTTATTATTTTAAAAGTTTAAGATAAAAATAATTATTTTTCTCATTTTTCCTTAGTAGCCGTAATTGTTCATGAAAGACTACAAATACCTCAATTATGAAAAATCAGCAGAGTAAATATTCACTAAAGAGAGATTATATCTTAAGATATAAATAAGAGCAAAGTAGTCAAATACCCTTCTTATTAATATTTTTTTAAAGAGGCGTGGAAATAAAAACACGACAAATATTTTGAGATGGAGGGAGTATTTTCGATCGAGCAATCAAAAAGCATTTTTTGCACGGATTTTCCTTCAAACGCATTGGTCTTTAATTTTTGCCTGTCATATTTGTGGCTTTAATTTTTGTCCCTACTATTTATTTAATGAAAATATTCAGACCAAGTTTGCAAGGTATAGTTTTTGTAACATTTTTATTTTCAAAAATTGAATTTTTTACCTCGCTCGATATAAATTATGTAGAAATTAAGTTATGTGGCATAATGTTTTTTGTATTTTTCATATTATGTTGAATGTTGAAAGTTTTGCCCTGTCCGACATAATTTGTGTAGATGTTATGATAAATATGCCAAAGTTAAACATAAATTATGCCTTGCGAAATTTAAAATTATGATATTTTTTCAGATTATGTTGAGTGTTGAAAATTTTGATTTGTTCGGCATGAATATTATGATACATATGTCGAAGTTAAACATAAACTATGTCGCTCTAAAAAATATTGAAGAGTAACAATTAAATATTATAAATTTGAGGGATAAAAATTAAAGACCACCTCGCAATAAGGAGATTTGTGCGAACGATCCCGTGTTTAAAACCCTTTCTTTTCCTCCCCACTTAAACATTTAATTGCACGGTTTTCCCTTCAAATGGGATGGTCTTTAATTTTCTCCCCTTAAATAAAATTTATGCTATTGGACTATAAGTTCTTAAGAAATCCGATAACTCATGTCGAATTATTTAAAAAACTAATTCCAATAAACATAAATTTCCTTTGAGGATCAAAACTTAAAGATCAGCACAAATAGGAAAAAGTGCAAATGTTATACCCGGCCCAAAATGATAACATCCTAAGAAGCCCCAATTCGGACCCATTAAACCTCGAAAGAAAAAATAAGTAGTACTCTGTTCCTTAAACTTCAGTGTTGGCTGTAATATTGCAGCGCCACCAACTACAAGAACCTCAAAGCCACCAAAATATTTCAAGAAAACGACAATGGCAGAACTTTCTATAAAATTAGAGGAGCCCCACAAAGCTAAAGATGAGAAAGAAGAAGTAATTAATGAAGAATTATTGGAAGAAGATGAAGAGGAAGAGTTATTATGGTCATCAGATTCAGATATTGGTGAAGCTTTAGATTATTTGGACACAAAAGATAATATTGATTCGATTAATGGTGCTTTTAGTCTCCAAACTAGACGCCCAAATGCTCATGGAGGGCTTCATTCTAGGCCCAATTCTTCTGCTTTACAACCCCTTTCTAATCGTACTCAGAAGTTTGCTAATCATATTAGAGCTCAACCCTTAGAGGTATTCTTGAAACTATAGTTAGACAAGAATAGTTTGAACCTTATTTATTTGTTCAAAGTTTGAATCTTTATTTATTTATTTATTTATTTTTTTGAAATTTTGTTGAGTTCAAATGAGATATTGTTAGGGATTAGGCTTAATCATATCAGAGCTTCACCTGTAGAGGTAATTTTAAAGCCTAGTTAAACAGATAGAGGGTGTGTTCGGTATGAAGGAAAATATTTTCCAATTTTCTCAAGTTCGTTTGGCCAAAAATTTTGGAAAATATTTTCTTCCATACCGAACACACCCAGAGTGAAACTTTTTTGTTTTCTTTGAATACAAAAGTAATGTTGTTTGTGACATAGGCTTAATCATATCAAAGTTTTCACATTTGGAGGTATTTAGAAGCTTAGTTGAACAAGAAAAGTGAGTTAGTCAGTTATGCTTATCTGTTGTTTCTTGTACTTTGATCATCGTATTCGTTTGTGGTTTTTTTAGACTGCTTTATCCTACTTTTTATAGTATTTTTTGTCATGACTTTTTATACTGCTTTGGATTGTGTGTGCCGAGGGTCTACCGGAAACAACCGCTCTACTACCTCCCAAGGTAGGGGTAAAGTCACTCTACCCTTCTCAGACCCCACTTTGTGGGATTTCACTGGGTATGGGTATGTTGTTGTTGTTGTTAGTGAGTTATGCTTAGTCATATCTAAGCTTCATCATTAGAGGTAAAGTCTGAAGCTTAACTAAGACAGGAAAAGATTGGATTTTTTCAATTTACTTTTTTTCTTTGAATTCTTATGTTATACTGCTAGGGCTCGTTTGGTATGAAGGATAAGGGATAATTAATTCCGGGATTAAATTTGAGATGATGGGATAAAGTCGCGGTATAACTAATCCCGGGATTATAGTGTTATTTTTATCCCTATGGGAGGGTGGGATAACTAATCCCGGGATAATTAATTATGCGATAACTTGTTCCCAACCAAACGACCCTTAGTGTTTTAAGCTTAATTTTATCAGAGCTTCACCTGTAGAGGTAATTTAAAGCTTAGTTAAACAAGAACAGAGTAAATATTTTTGATTTTCTTCGAATACGAAAGTGATATTGTTAGTGACTTAAGCATAATCATCTCAAAGTTTTCACATTTGGAGGTATTTAGAAGCTTAGTTGAACAAGAAAAGTGTGAATCTTTTTTTTTTTATTATTATTTTCCTTGAATTCAAATGTAACATTGTTAATGAGTTTAGCATAATCACATCAGAGCTTCACCTTTAGAGGTAATCTGTTGGTTTTTCTCAATTGAGGCAAAAACTTGAATCCCTTTGTCCATAGGATTGAAATGAATAAGCAGGTTGAGATACAAAAGGGAAGACCTGAAACACATGAGCAAAACGGACACTAGCTACTAAATTGTCCGTTTATCAAGAAATGTTCTTAAATAAGCTAATATTCCCAGGACAGATGAAAAATACAAACTTTTCCACCTTTTTAATTCAATTTTTTTTAAGGATATGTCTGATTAGACAGGATATGGCGCAGTTGCAAGTTGCAACTCACTGAGGACATGACCTTAGGTAGGGGGTTATGGAGGACACGTACTAGGGTAGAGGGATAGTAGGTAGTCCTACATACATTACAAACTGGTAGTTGTATTATTATTATTGTAGGCTCGCTTAGCCTATCATATTGCCTTATAGTCCCTTGTCGTTTGATTTATGTTGCTATGTGTATTTTGTTTGTCTTATTTACTTGCATTAACTATTGCTTCTTTTTGCTTCTCTCTTTTCAGAATGCGCTGTCATGACTTACGCACTTTGTGTGTCTTACTTTGCTTGGGCTTGTGCTTTGTCTTGAGCCGAGGGTCTCTCGGAAACAGACTCTCTACCTACCAAGGTAGAGGTAAGGTCTGTGTACACTCTACCCTCCCCAGACCCCACATTGTGGGATTTCACTGGGTATGTTGTTGTTGCTGTTAGGATATGTATCTAGTAAAATTAGAAACTGAAGGAATATAGTTTGCTACTTCGCTTGAAGGAATATAGTTTGCTACTTCGCTTAAGGAAGTGTGTCGCGTAAAATGAGTCTGAGCAAGTGTAAGATTATATGAAATTTTTTATTGCCTAGTTTGGGCAGTTGGGAAAGCAAAAGTTTCCCATTAAGATGTGATCAGGCTTGAGTTATTTTCATATAGCTTCTAGACTGAATTGACATTTTGCAGGAATGGGAAGGGAGGATCAGTGGCATGTCAAACTCTGTGACTACTGCAATTCGTGGAAGTGTTCGGGATATGGCTATTGGTAAAACTAAAACTACTGAGAAAGCGGACCGTGCCACTGTTGAACAGGTAAGACTGATAACTGACAACTAGCAGCAATATCTGAAGGTTAAAGTTCTTTTTGGTTGACTTCTATGAAAGGAAAGTGATTAGAATTAACTATTTTTCTGCTGATCAATTTTATTTGTAAGTAATAATTACACAACTGCTAATTTTATTTGAAATGCGCTGGTGGTGTAGTTCTTATTTCATCAGCCTACTGATTGACATTCAAAAGTGAGCTATCAATATTTGTGAGCTTATATTTCCCCTTGTTAAGGGGCCAAACATTCTCTACAAAGTGTATCAAATCTGTAATGGTTTAGTATATTTTGCCATAAACATCTTCTTTTCATCTTATGATCATGCAGACTTGTAATTTTCTGTCTAAATGATTTTGTCTCAACTGTTGAGTTGCTTAATGTAGCTTATGATATTTCTGAATTCAGCCAGTTCCTCTTGTTTGTCAGTTGAAGTACTCAATAACTTCCCTTCTGTGTACCACCTAAAAATTTCTCATCCTCTGGGTGCTGCCCCTCTCCTTTTTCTCCGGAAACTTCAAATGTTCACAAAACTGAATTTTGCCCCTCATAAGACTTATAAAGCCAATAACTTGACTGTGACTTGATTCTTGTGCACTTTTTCTCTCTGGTTGTTTTTTGTGTTTGCCATATCACATGCCGATGCAATCAATTGCTAAATGCTTATAGAAGGACATGATGATATTAATTCTGGGAAAGTTCTATCTTTTTTTCTCCAGGCAATTGATCCAAGAACACGGATGGTTTTGTTTAAAATGTTAAACCGCGGTGTTTTTCATGATATCAATGGCTGTATTTCAACTGGGAAAGAGGTAAACTATAACTTTGCTACCTGTTTCTCTTCGGTGGTTTGTTTGTTTTCTCTCTTTCACTAATAATGCTGCAGTTGAACTTTTCTATTCCTACTGTCTAACAGGCCAATGTTTATCATGCAACAAAAGCTGATGGTCAGGAACTGGCAATCAAAGTATACAAAACTTCAGTCCTCGTGTTCAAGTATGCCCTGCAGCCTTTTCTTTTATAGTTAAATTTTTTCTATGGTATTTTTAGTCATTTTCCATAAAACATTTATTTGTATTTGTCCTTTTTTTTTTGTGCGCGCGCTAGAACTAGTAATAGGATGGAAATGAGTAAATTAAGAATTTACAACTTTCTGAATGATCAAAAAAGAAAATAAAACAATTGCAACTTTCTGTTGGTCACAAGCCATTTGAGGTGAAAAGGTTTGTAGAACAAGAAAGATAAAGATCTTGCAACTTTTTAAGATCCATATTGTACTCATCCACAAAAATGTTAAATACTTAAGTTAGATGCCAATAATGTCGCATATTCTTAGTTCATTTGTGTGGTTCGATATTTATGTCTTCATGTTTTACTTCCTTGCTTCTTGCATTACAGTTTTGGGTATTCTGTGTTTCAACTTAACTGTTGTTTAATCCTCTCGGCTAACCTCTGCATCTGTTCCTCGCAACTTCAGGGATAGAGATCGCTATGTACAGGGTGACTATCGCTTCAGATATGGATACTGCAAGCACAATCCTAGGAAAATGGTTAAAACATGGGCTGAGAAAGAAATGAGGAATCTAATGAGGTATGTCAATTCTCAATCTCAAATGTTTGATCTTGTAGCCTTTGGCCCTTACAGGCGGCTCTGTCTTTCTCTTTATCTTTCTCCTCCTGCCCTTGTGTCTCCTGCTTCTCCATTAACTTCTGTTTTTCTGGCGTGGTGGAAGAGCAAGACAAGGTGGACACATTTTAAAAGTAGAAGTTCTATAGTGTAATCAGTAATGTCTGCCACTTGCTCCCCAATATGTTAAGCAGCTATCTTTGCCTGCTAAAGTGGTTTCGTTAAACTGTTTCTGAGTGCAATTCATCCTTTTACTTAAAAAGAAAAAAGGAGTGCAATCTCTCGTCGAATTCGGCCCAATGCTTGTCCTTGTTTCTGGACATGTGTTAACTTTCGAAGTTCCATCCTTATGTTTGTTCAGGAGAACTCTCTTCCTTTTGATCACTTTTGAAGAAGCAATCACATTTAATACAGAAAGTTTTCATTTCCAGTTGCGGTTGACCTTCTAGTTTATCTCATGTGTGAAAACTGGGGTTGTACAGAAAAACATCATTTGAGCTGAGCAACTTATGTTTTTCGTTATTCATAATCTATAGTGGTTCTGGAACTGCAGGCTGAGAGCAGCTGGAATCAGGTGTCCAGCTCCAATTCTCTTGAGGCTTCATGTTCTTGTTATGGAATTCATAGGTAATGTGCACGACATGCGTGTCTTGACATTTTTCTTTTGATAAGTACTGTATATTCTTAGTAATATAAAGATAAAATAAGTACTTACTCTATATGTTCTTCAACTTGTCGATGTATTATTCGATGGGTCACAAACATAAAATTCTAACCAAAAGGCTTAGTGTCGAAGTAACAACATGTTCCTGGAGGATTGCTTTCATATTAGTCACAGATGGATGGTGTCCTTATGCCCAGAATGCAACAAATAAAGGAACAAAGTACCTCTTGTAGAATTCCTATCGATAGGTCTTTGTTTTGGTAGTCCTGCTACAAATAGCCTGGGCATTGCCTCTCAACATTTAACAATCCATCTGGAAGGGATTATGTTGAATGGATTTTTTTAGCCAAATCTGAGGTCCCAACAAGCTCAAAGCAATTGAGTATTAGGTCTGTGCCCTGGCTGGAATCCATGTCATTTAGTGAGGAAAATCAAGTTTAAGCTGCTGAAACCATAGCACGAGCAGTATATTGATTCTTTCTGTGTCTGCAAAAGTCAACTGGGAATTCATTGTTGTGTCCCACTATAATGCACAAAGCAGTTTCAGGGGAATGATTCTTGTTGTTTCTGATACATGAAATCCTTATCAGTGAAAAATACCTGTAGTTCAACTTGCTGCCTACCTGTATATATTTTTGTTTTAAAAAAGAAAGTGCATTCTTGGAGAGTGAGCAGCAGCAGCTGCTGCTGTAGTGACCAGTTCTCCTCAGGATTTAAGAAATAAGGTGCTTTTGAGTTCTTATGTTTATGCCACCAAGAGAACATGATTTTAGTTAGTTATTTATGCTGTTGCATATACTATGTACAATCCACAGAGAACATTTTCCTAGAAAACATGATTTTCAGAAGCCTTAAATCTTATCCTAACAGCGGGACAATATGTTTTGAGTCGCTTAGAAGTTACCAAATAAAAATTGTGTTATTGACTTTTTCTTGCTTTGTGCTTCCATTTTACATTCATTGCTCCCTGTAAAATGGTAAAGTTTTTGTTTGATAGGGAAAGGAGGCTGGGCAGCACCTCGACTAAAGGATGCTGCTTTATCTCTTGACAAGTTACGTGAATGTTATGTGGAGGTTTGTTTTCTTCTCTTAATATTAAGATTATTAGCTTTAAGATGAAAGTTGGGACTTCCTCCGCAGCTTCTTTGATCTATTGAGAAATAATAATTGATCCTAGTATAGTCAAGTCTATAAATAGTTGCGCTCCCTAAGATGATATCAAGGTAGAGGTCTTTGGCTGACTGCTATTTGGTGGGTAGTGTTTTATGCATTAAATTTTCAGCTTTTTCAGTTATCCCTTTACTTCCCCCTACGTCTTTGTGCTCATGGTGTAAAGCGGTCTTTAGATGATTCTCTTGCTCAGATACTATATCATGCTGTATTCTAGCCATTAGTGATTGATTATATCCCTCCACATTGGAACTCATCTCCAGCCTTACCATCCATCCTGACTTTTTGTTGGGTGCTCGAGGTAGAAATTGTCCTACCTTAGAAACATCCCATAGCCACTAATAAATCTACATGCAAGTAGATAGAACATGGGCAAATATCAGACAACTCGTAATCTTGCTTAGATCACTTGATCAGTATCGCGAGAGTGATCTTCTACATATTATATTGACCGCCTTGTAGAAATTTTTAAATGTTGAGTTATTACTTATGAAGGGGAGCCTTGGAGTAACTGGTAAAGTTGCCTCCATGTGACCAGGAGGTCATGGGTTCAAGCCATGGAAATAGCCTCTGACAGAAATGCAACATAAGGTTGCGCACAACAGACCCTTATGGTCCGACCCTTCCCCAGACCCCGTGCATAGCAAGAGCTTAGTACACCGGGCTGCCCCTTTTTTTGAGTTATTACTTATTAGTGGTTTGTTTAGACAATGGAGTTCCTTTGTGTGGTTGTCTGTTTGTATTAAATTAATGATTTTCCTTAAAATTTTGGAGAGAGAAGATAAGATAGACCTAACCAAAAGTACTTGTACCATTTGGACTTCTTTAGATATGAGTTATGGACCATATGGTACTCATGTTCGCATGATTAAGGAACTTTGTATCAACTGCAAATACTACTGCCTAATCATGTTAGATGCATATTTTAACATGTGGCTGAGGCTTTTAGAATGGGCACTGCGCTACGTGATTCCACATAATTTTGATACATTAAATATTTGTTTTTTTACCAGATCATTATGACAATGCGAACTCTATATCAGAAATGCAAGCTAGTGCATGGTGACTTGAGTGAGTATAATATCCTATATTTCGAGGTAAGCCTTTATCCCTATATTTATTATCTAAACTGAAAGTTGTAAGCACTAACTTGTACTTGTTTCACACTTTACAGGGTCACTTGTATGTTATTGATGTTTCACAATCAGTTGATCTTGACCATCCTCATGCACTTGATTTCCTCCGAGAGGATTGTGTACATGTTTCTGTGAGTTCTCAGTTTAAAGTGAACTCAGTTTGAAGTAAGGGTGGCCAACGGGGCGGGTCCCGACGGGACGGGGGGAGGGCGGGACTGGCGGGATCCGCCGATGTCCTGTCCTGTTCCGTCGGAAAAGGGGACTGGTCTTATCGGGGCGGGGCGGGGCGGGTCGGTTACGGGATTTTCCGATTTTTTTCACTTAATTTTAAAAAATAACATATATAAACAACTCAATAATTGAACAAGATAGTGTAATAAAAATATCTCAAGACTATTTTTGTGTCTCATATTATTTAATTGAAATATGATTTTTTTTGTAATACAATTTAAAAATTGCAACTTTGTGGTGTTGAAAGTTTCAAATAACATAATAAAATTACAATTAAAAAAATTACATATTTAAAAATACCTTTTCTAGTTTCTTCACAATGTTTTGTGGTTCTTCGGTTGGAACTAGAATTTGTTGGTCAAATTGCTTGACGTCGCTTTCACCTCGGTTGGATCAGATTTCGTTGTAGTTTTCGTCGTCTTCTTCGTTGATCTCCGGTTGACCGCACCTTCTACGCTTCACTCGTATCCAATCTCTGAATACTACTGCAATCTCCAAGCTATATCCCGCTAATGAGTGTCTGTGCTCTCCTATTTGAAATCTTCGGGCAGAAAAAACGCTTTAAACGCTGTTGATGACGCTTGAATATTCCACACATCTCGGGCCATCTTTGACAGTGTCTGAAATGTCTTCTCATCCTCCCTCCAGTATTTCAGCAAGTCTTCACGTCCTTCTTCATTGAGAATTGCTTGGTACGGTACAACACCCTGCAAAACAAAAACATCAAACTCGCTAACTTGATTAGTAATGGTACCACTATACATTCTATTTCTAAGGCTTTCAATACTTGCCGCAGAAACATGTCTTTTTTGATGTTGTATTGAAGAAGAAGAAGATGGTATGTAAGTCGGTTGGTTGCTAAGCACTTTCTTCTTGGTAATATCTATATACTTTTTTACATTTATCGTGTATGCTAGATAACACTTCTTCTTTAGTTGGTTCCTTAGGTGGTTGATCATTTGAATTTTTTGGAGTTGGAGGTGGAAGTACAACTATGCAATCATAAATAGTTTCAATAAGTGCTTTACAACCGTCTATTTTAATAGTCGTATTTAATACATCACCAATAATATAAATAGTGGGAATAGGAATAAAATATTTTTTAAATTTGATAAACATTTTTTTATTAGGTGCCTTATAAGATGGTTTTTTCATATATTCACTAAGTAATAAAAATATTAGAGCTATATAAAATAACATAGTTGAAATAGTAGGATAATAAATACCGGAAAATTCTTTTGTTGCTTGAAAAAAATTCTCTAAAAATACAATAAGTTCTGATTTTTTTTTCCAATCGTTACTACAACCATATCAGTTGGATTTCGATCATGGGCGTTAAAAAATAAAGTTATAGGTCTTCTATAATCATAAGCAACAATTAGTTGTTCATATAAAGAATTTCACCTAGTCGCTACTTCGGGAATTTTTCTATAAAGTAGTCCACAATCGTGACAAGTTTTTTTATATTTTTTTTTTCGTTGTATTCTATTAGTTCTAAAAATAAAGTTTATAGCAAATTGTATTTTATTAAGAATGTCTTCAAAAATTGATAGACCATCCTTTACAACTAAGTTATAAATATGGCACACATTTTATATGAAAATGATTATGAAAAGATGAAATTAAAAGATCTTTTAAAAGTCTAATAGCATAATTATTAGAAGAAATATTATCTAATGTAATAGTCATATTTTTATCATTTATTCCATAATAATCGCAAACTTGATGAATATTTTCTGAAATAAAAGTTTCAGTGTGCCTATCATCAATATATCTATATGCTAAAATACATTTTTGCATAGACCATTTATAATCTATCCAATGACATGTTACAATTAAATAATCATGGTTGTTAGTACTATGGCCTATATCAGAGGTGATAGATACTTTGCCATTAAAATGATATAATGAATAACGTAAATACTGTTGATATTCATGTGCAAATTTAAAAACATCTCTCCTAACAGTTGATCTAGGAAAATAATTAAAAGCAGGATTATACATATCTCTAATGTAATGAATAAAATCAGGAGAGGAAGGAAATGAAAAAGGCAAACCCCCTCCACCGCAACTAATTTTGCTAATGCTTCCCTATTTCTATGTTTATCGTATTTAGGGCCTACAATTCCCCCTGTCATCGGGTTAATTTGATCCTGTACTTGGTCCGGGACATTATGTGAGCCTTGTCCCGACTGAGAGTGCATTGGCACACCCGACTTTGTAGCCTCGTATTCATTCCACCTAGCTTTGTGAAAGTTTTGTACATGTCTCAATAAACCTCCCGTCCCACCCTGACCTTTTTTCATTTTAAATTTATAAATATTTTTACAAATTTGACATCTAACTACTTGATTCTTTTGGTCCCTATCAAAAAAATCTCATGCATCTGATTTTAATTTTTATTGTGTTGGGCCTCGTCTCATACTAGGGGGAATATGAGGTGTTTCAGTTTTAGTTTGAGGTGCACTGGTGGGTGTGTCATCTAGATTATCTTCTAAATTAAAGTCTGGTTGAGTTGCAGAAAATATCTCATCATCTAATGGTATATCATTAAAAAATCCTGTTTCATCTATATGTGTGTAATCAATCAAATCATCATGTCTAGAAATAGGATGATTAGAAAAAGTACTCATGCCCTTGTTACCCTTACTAGAAGAAGCACTCTTATCCTTAAACATTCTTCTTATTCCTTCCATTTTAATTATGCTAATAAATAATTAAAGATAATGAAATTAAGTACGCTAATTAAAATAAAGTAACATTAATAATTTAAAGAAGGAACAAAGGTACCAAACGCCAACGTAACGTCGACGTGTAATCAAGGTTGAAAATTGAAACTTTGCTCGATGGATGATTAGGGCTGGCGATGGATTGGAGGAAGAGCCTTGACTTTAGGTTAGGCCGGTCTCATCATTCAAGCAATTCCATCCTTTTCCCTTTGAGTTCAATCCTATCAGCCTTTGAGTCAGCGCCTTCGCATCATGCCTTTCCATTCTTCGCTCTATGAGCTTTCACGTCTGCGCATAGAATCCTTTTTTGCCCTTCCATTCTGTTCTTACGGTAGTTGGGTCGGAATCTGTGTGATGGTTCGAAAGTCGGCCAAGTGGTAAGGCAACGGGTTTTGGTCCCGCTATTCGGAGGTTCGAATCCTTCCGTCCCAGAACATATATATATTTTATGACCCATCCTCCTCCTTGATCCCACTTTCTTTCTACTGGTTGGTTGTCTTTCCTTGGGATTCATTCCGTGGCGCGAAATCCGTGGATCGGGTGGAGCTCAATCCGCCTCCACCCGCCAACGATCCATCCACCACCCGACCCATCCATCACCCTATTTTTTTAATCCACATCCGATCCACCCATCATCCACGGGTGAATCGGGTGGATCGGGTGCTTCGCGGATGGAAGTGACGAAGACTTATGAAAATTGACCGATACTCAAGTCTTGTAGGTAATTTATGACAGTTAATAAATATGTCAGTTCAAATTTCACAAAAATGAACTTTACTTTGTTCATTTTATTGGAAGTAGAGAATTGTACGGATTAATTCGAGAATGGCAGGGTCTGGTAAACCCACAAAGTTGCATTTGATTATATCAACTATTAAGATAAAATAAATATCATCAATCCTCCTAGTACCGTGAGTTCATATTTTTATGAAAACGATCAACATTTGTTTTTTCCCCTTCTTATGTTGTTCAATGTACGGTTTACTTGATCAAACTTAGAGTGGTATAATTAGCAGCTAAAAATATAATTTGTTCAATCTGTTTAAATTTGGACGAGTTAGCGACCCGCATATTTCCTAACTCAAGTTATTTTTTATAGTCTGATTCAGTCAAATTAAAAATAGCATTTATTAAGCGTTTGGACATGCAATTTCATCTCATGAGATGAAATTCCAAATCATCCAAAAAGGCATGATTTGAGATTTTAAATTATAAATGTAAAAGTTTATCACAAGTTTATATTTTGTAAAAATAGATCCATAAATTGATAGATATAATTAGCAATCATGTTTATCTATTATTTATATCAAATATTAAAAGATCTACAAGAGGGGTGGATTGAAACTAATTAATTTATAACGGGTGGATGGGTGGGTCAGGTGGTGGGTTGGATATATGTCCACCCGAATCTGACCCGATCCGTCACCCGATCCATCCGTCACCCAATTACATCCATGTTTTGTCGGATTTTCATTCATATAATCGGGTCGGATGGATCGGATATCCATCGGGTTAGGGTGAAATTGCCAGCCCTATGGATGATTCTCAAGCTAGTTGCCAACTTTACTCTCAATTTTTCAACTTTGATATAGTTATACAAATGAACAAATAAAATTTAATAGACAATGTAGACGTGTAGAGAGATAGATTGAGAGAATTAGAGAGATTGTAGGAAGATTTGTGAAAAAAATGAAGAGAAAATGAGTTATTTATAGTTGGAAAATTGAGTTAAAGTGTAAATATATTAACTTAGGGGTTAAAAATAAATATTAATGGGTAGGGGGGGTGGTTGGGGGAGGCCAAAAATGACCGTTGCACAACGGCCAAACTATAAAATGGCCGTTGTGCAACGGTTATTTTTTGCAAAGGGGAGGGGATCGGCCCTGGGTCGGGACCAGCCCAGGTCCCGTCCCGAGTTCGAGTCCCTCCCCCCCCCCCCCCCCCTCTTTTTTTTTCCGCGGGATCGGGGTGGGACTGAGTCGGGGTGGGTTGGAACCGGGCCGACCCGGCCCTCTGGCCACCCTTAGTTTAAAGATTATATGTTAGTTTCAGATTAAAACTAGCTTATAGCTAGGCACCAGCTATATGAGTATATTAATTAGAGCTGGTGGTGGCTGCATGCAGGACTTCTTTAAAAAACATGGTGTGGCTGTTATGACGATTCGGGAGTTGTTTGATTTTATAGTTGATCCTTCTATTAATGATGATTCAGTGGATAGCTATTTGGAGAAGGTATGTCTCAAAACATCTTCCTTTGTCCCTTGACAATCAACACACGGTTCCTTTATCCTTTTACCTTTCATGATAAATTAGCTAAACTCATAAAAACCAACAAAAAAATAGCATTGAAATCGTTTTTCATTGACCAATCAGAATTGCGTTCAAAATGTCCAATATATATACATTATTGGACCTTTTGAATAACAGCCAAGAAGATCTTATGAAAATTGAACATTTTCGTAGCGAAGATATAAAACAGATATTGGGCATTTTAGAAAAATATTTCGTAATTGATTTAGACATGCATCGGATGGTCGAATGCTTGCAAAATGATGAGATTCTAATTCTTTTATGTTAAAATGACTTGAAATCTTTTAATATTGCTGTTTCCCCACAATATACTAGGTTCAAGAGAGAATTTTGGCTAGAGGTGAGATGACTGCAGAAGAAGAAATTGCTGACTCTGTGTTTATTCAGGTATGATTTCTGCTAGTTATTTGAACTTCTTCGCTTCCATCATAGCAAGTTACGGAAAACTATTCAACACGCGATCAGAGTTATACTTGCAATTTTTATCGAAGTCCCTAAATCGGGTAGGGATGTTCAGATAGGAATGTTGAAAAATAGTGTTGTGTTATCTCTTTTCCAAATAAAATGGGAAAACATTGGTCATTTCTAGGGAGTTGCAGTCATATCGGTAACAGTATGTTTGGCGTTTGCACAAATTCGTCCGTGGACATGGCTTGTTTTGACAAATTGTTTTAAACTATTTTGCTCATCAACAACAAAAACAACATATTCAGTGTTATGCCACAAGTGGGGTCTGGGGAGGGTACAATATACGCAGACCTTACTCCTATGTTGTTCGGACTCTTCAAAATGTCGCTAGGTGCGTGTTAAAGTAGTGTAATTTTTAGGGTCTGACACGAGTTTGACAACATTTTTGGAGAGTCCGAGCAACATAGGAGTTAAACACCTCAATTGATTTTCTTAAATCTTTGTCTAAGGGATAAGTCAACATTGCCCTTTCCCTAGGATGTATTAGTCTGGTTAATCCTCTCACTATCGTTTTGTATTGCACAGTCATTTATTCCCAAGACTCTTGATCATGTGAAAGACGCTGAAGCAGACGTTCAACGAATTATTAGTGGCGAGGACACAGGAGACATGTACTACAAAACTATTACAGGTCTTACACAGACTCTCTATGGAACAAACCCTTCAGCAGAAAATCAGCAGCACCAACAAAACGGTGAAAGGGGAGGAGAAGAGGCTGCTGCTGCAGCTGATATCGACAAACCATCTGATGGTGAATCAGAGACCGAGTCAGATGATGACGATGAAAGTGATTGTAGTGAGGGATATTCATCTGATGGTGAGAAACCAACAGCTGCTGATAAGAAAGCAGCTAGAAAAGAGAATAAGAAGAAAGTTAAAGAAGAGAAAAGGGAGTCGCGGAAACATAAAGTACCAAAAGCTGTGAAGAAGAAGAAGAAAAAGTTGGCCAAAGCCAAGAAGTATAGGTAATCAGCTAGTAAAAGAAAGTTTTGTTTAAGTTTTGTTTTGAGGTTTAAATTGTGCAGAAAGGATGTTGAAGTTATTAGGTTTTAGAGGTTATACTATAATTATAGAAAGCAGAGTGAAGGGTGCTGCAAAGATGAACAATTTTCACGGATAATATTCTGTTGTCGCGTAAAGTTGCAACTTTCAACAATTTTGGCCAATCAGTGTAACTTATTTTCCCTGTATTCTAACCAATCATGGATTAAATCATCCAATATTCAAAGTCTATTGGTGTTTGAGTGTTAACTATTTCGGGCTCGAGCCACCCCGAGATTTCTGTTTAACGATTTCCACATCCTTCGGTTGGTTTGGAAGATTAAATTGTAAAATCTGCAAGAGAACAAACTTTTACTCAGTATATACAGAACTAGTACTCCCTGTCTTATTTTTTAATCTGTTTAAAAAAGAATGTAATATTTTCTTACATCCACTCAAACGTGTATGCCTTATTTTAGACCGCAGGTTTCAAAAGTTCATTTTTCTTAAAATTTCCTTCTCAATCAAACATTGTCATATAAATTGGAATGGAGTGTGGAATTGCTCCGTTTGAACTTTTAACCACTAAACTATCATATTAATCATGTAGATTATGGTTAGTTAAATCATGCTGAAACTGTTGTAAGAGTCAAATCAGGACGAAAATTGTCCCTTCAAGAAAAGTGGGACAAAAAAGAAATTGTTCTGGACTTCAACTTTTATGATTGTCCTAGACTTGTTTTATGCTACAACTCAATGTCGTGTGTTATTAATCACAAAGTATATTGTCACATGGATCGCTTGGCTTCATCTTGACAATTGTTTTTCCTGCAATTTTTGAAGTAGAATAGTGCAATGTTGACAAGTCAAACTTAGATCTGTTCTAACAAATGCATCCATCCATCAAGGAAAAGCAGAAAAAACGAAAAGAACAAAGTCACTCGAATTGCCAAGTAAATATATCAGATCTGAACACAATTGTTGCCTTGGGCTAATACAGACTCATCGGATGAATTGTTGAGTAAATAGATCATAACTGAATGCAGTTATCGCCTCGAGGTACCATAGCATGTCAGGAAATAAGCGAAGACATACTGAATGTGACTCGTGACCACTCCCTTTCAAGGGAAACAACTCCAACAAACCAAAAGAATTGCTAAAGCACATATGAAATCAAAAGCAACTGAACTCGAGGACCTCGGACATTGATACATTATATTATGAAGAATTGGACATGACATTCATCTGTGAGAATTAGTTCAAATTCTTTCAGAAAAGCAATATATTGGAATATCCTGTTCTTGTTGCAGCCAGGACCAAGAATTGTACAATGATACATTGCAAAACTCTTCTGCAGTAAATCTAAAAGTATAAAATAAGAATTATTATCAAATATCTTTACAGGATTTTTCGTCAAGTATATATGATTTACAGGTCTCATAACCAAAGAAGAGAGGCATATTTGGTTTTCTTCACTCTGCTGATTTGATTTTACTAAAGCATGATCTTGACCAGAAAATGGTTAAAAATCCTTTCTTTTTCCTGCATTAAACAACAGAATAATATAATATTTAGCTTGGAGAAAATAGCAGACATATGCTTAATTATATATACTTGAAAAACTATTATACATAGTAAGTAGAAAGGAAATTTCCATTATCAATCTTATGAGTGCCAAGAAAGACATATCTAAATGTATAATTTATTGTTCTAATTCAAGGGTTTATATATTCTTTGATTTCCAAACAAAATTGAAATGCATAAAATCAGAATCTGAATACGTAATCTCTCTTATTAAATTCTTTTCTATAACTGCAGTCTACAACTTTACAAGGCTTCCAACTTTGTTCTAATGATATCTAATTCATAAGTGAATTAAAATATTTAATAGCTTTCCATTAGAAGCACAACTGATTTTATTGAATGCCAAAAAAGAAAAGTCTATTCTTTGTTCAGTTCTGTTTGTACTTTGTCCTAATATGGGGATCAACATATTTCCAAAATCACACTAGTCAAAAGTCTTTTTTCGTTGTACCCGCGCATAGCTGAAGCTTATTTCACCAGGCTACCCTACCCTACTCAAAAGTCTTGTTCAATTTTCTGCAAACTTGAATACACAAAGTATAAAACAACAAAGAGAAGACAAAAGGATTCATATATTAACCAATCTAAATCAATCTTTGCTTTCATCATTCATAGGTAGATTCCAAAATCAATCTTTAAAGAAGAATTAACATAAATAAGTCCAACCAACCCCTTAAATTAAAAATAGTCGGCACATGTATAAATCTATATATAATAGGTATATAACAGTACATAATCTATGTATGTCAATTAGAAAAACTAAACAATAAATCCGTCTAGCTATTTGTGTAAAGATCCCATCTTTAATGTACCCTCAATTGTGTTTTCTCATAAAAAATTGCACATTAATTATCTCATAGTAACAAAAAAAAAAAAAAATCCGGTGCACGAAGCATTCCGCACAGGTATCGGGAAAGGTAGCAACCCAAGGGAGTGTAATGTAATCAACCTATCCAGATGTAAAGCATCAGTGGCTGATTCCACAGCTGAAACTCGTAACCTATAGGTCATGCAGAGACAATTTTACTGTTGCTCCTATGCGTCTCTTCTAAATTTTCAAAAGTAACAATATCAAGAACTTTCTGAGCTGAGAAATTTAGAATTTGAAGATACCTGTTAGTATTTCTTCTGCTATCAGTATTATTGCTATCATTGCTACCACTTCTGCCAGTACTTTCACTATTACTGCTGCCTGTTTTGCTACTATCACTCTCACTTGAACAAGAAAATCTCCTCTTCCACCACTCTTTCTCCACACTTTTTGATGATTTATCTGAACTTTCTACTGGCTTAGGTGAAACTTTAGTTGTTGTTTTTGGTGAATTCTTCATCTGTTGTTTCTTCTTTGATTCCAAAGATATTGGAAAAAACATCTTCAAAAATAGCCTCCTATCTTCAAAACTTTCACTTCTAATCATTTTCCCTTTCTTTTGATGATCATTTTTTCTACTACTCTCTTGTCTTTTTATGCTTTTAACCCTTTGTTGCACAACTTGTTGTTCTTGATCAGTAGTAGTACTAGTAATATTTTCCTCCTCTTTATTGATCAAACATTCTTCATTTTTTTCAACAAGATCTTTAAGGGACAACTCATAGCAAGATTCAGGCATGTTCTTGACCATTTCCATGAGTTCCCATTGGCCTTTAGCTATTGCTAATGTTCTAGAGTTAGGTGAAATTGACCGATAATTCGTCGACTTTTGGAGGGGGTGATCAGGGCTTCTTGGTGGTCTATTTTTCCATAAGGGTGGTGAAGAAACACCAGATTCATCACTATAATCAACATGGTGTGACATTTCTTGAACTCTAAATTGGACACTTTCAACATCATTTTTAGGCCTATTTTTGGTAAGTTGGTAAGTGTAATTTGAGGTTGTAACTGGATCAAGAATAGGTATATGATCACTGGGTTTTTGGTTTCTTGATTCATACATAGTTGTTAGATGAAGGAAGTTGAGAGGATATTTTAGGGGTTTGTTGTGTGTATGTATGTGTGTGTGTGTGTGGGGTGGGGGGTGGGGAGAATGAGGAAAGATTTTGTGGTGTGATGTGTGTATGTAGATTGTAGATAAAGTAAGTCTGACATTTCAATTGTCTCCTCCCTACCCTCTATTTTTATCCGCAAGGTTTGTCTAGATTTTATATAAATATTTTTAATATAATATTTTTTGTTTATTACTAAAAAAACAAAAAATAAATTAAAAAACCATATATTTTCTATTTGAAAAATATTTTTCTTCATACCAGACACACCCTTTAAGGTTTCTGCTCACATGTTTAGAAAATATTTAAAGCTTTAATTATAAAAATAATTGGGTACTTTTTTTTATGTCTCACTTAATTAATAATTTATTAGTTTGAACGGTAGGGATAGATTGGAAAATAATAATAATAATAATAATAACAAGTTCCTTTTTTTAAAAATGTCAATTTTTTTAAAAATAAATGACAAAATGACTAATATTTGGGATCGAAGGCAGTGACGCATTATGTACCGTTGAAAATGGAAAGAAAAATTGTAACAGAAAAAAGAAAGAAAGAGTTTCTAGATGGGTGAGCGTAACTAGGGGCATATCTATTTTTCATATTTCCTTTTTTTTTTGTCTCATTTTGAGTCATTGATATTGAGCTTTTGGTTTGTCACATTTTCCCATTGAATCAAAAGACTCTGTTTGTCCCTTTTCATACTGCAATTGACTATACATTAAGATATTTAGAAAAAATAATGACCAAAAAAATATTTTCGGAAAAAAACAAACAAATGAAAGAAGCAATTCCATTTCCAGATAATTACAAATTTATGATGGATAAGTGGTTAATAAGAAAAGACAATTTCTTCCACGGTCTCAATTTATATGAATTTTTTTATATTTAAAAATTATTTAACTTTAAAATTTTTATTTTACTGACCACACCTATATTATGATTTATTTTAAATTATAAATTTTAATTTTTTTATTTCATAAACTTCGTGCCTAATCAAATATTATCATATGAATTGGAACCGCCGGAGTAATGGAATTGTCCTATTGTTCATTGCTTTCTTTTTTTAAAAAAAAGTTTTTGCTCCTTTTTTTTTTTTCTAAACTTTATTCAAAACAAAAATTGTCTGTTTTTGTATTCTTGCCAAATGAAACCGAAATTACAACCACATTGCACCTGTCAGCAAAAATTGTGCACCTTTAGAACACGAGGTAACAATTTTATCACTTATATACAATTGTTAAAGTGTCAATTTAAGATGGCGATTTGGCAGTTAGAGATATTGAAAACTATTCAAGATAAACATTTTTAGTGAATATGGTTTATTTCACCATCTTAGCAATTTTAGCTTTCATATGTTTCTTCGTAGTCCTGATTGATGAGACTCGCAACGGAGTAAACGCTAAGCTGGAGGTTTGTAGATAGATTCTAGAATATAAAGGGTTCAGGCTGAGTAGGACAAAGACAGAATACTTGGAGTGCAAGTTCAGAAACGGGAGCGACCATGAGACAGGCGTGAAGGTGAGACTCGGTACTTAGGTCATTCCAAAGAAAGGAAGCTTCAAGTACATTGGGTCTATTATCCAAGAAGTGGAGAGATTGATGACGATGTCACACATCGTATTGGGGCAGGGTGAATGAAATGGAGGCTCGCATCTGGAGTCTTGTGCGATAAAAAGGTGCCACCAAAACTTAAAGGCAAGTTCTATAGGTTGGTGGTTAGACCGACTATATTGTATGGGGCGGAGTGTTGGCCAGTCAAGACTTCGCACATCCAAAAGATGAAAGTTGCAGAGACGATGATGTTGAGATGGATGTGTGGGCATACAATGAGGGATATGATTAGAAATGATGATATCCGGGACAGAGTGAGAGTGGCCTCGGTGGAGGATAAGATGCGGGAATCGAGGTTGAGATGGTTCGGGCATGTGCAGAGGAGAGACACATATGCCCCAGTGCGGAGGTGTGAGAGGTTGGATATGGACGGGTTCAGGAGGGGTGGAGGTAGGCCGAAGAAGTATTGGGGAGATGTGATTAGACAAGATATGATGCAGGTGCAACTTACTGAGGACATGACCTTAGATAGGGGATTGTGGAGGAAACAGATTAGGTTAGAAGAGTAGTAGATAGTTGAGCGTAGTCCTACTTACGGTTACAAACTGGTAGTGGTAGTGTTAGTATTGTAGGCTTGCTTAGCCTATCATACTAGTAGGCACAATATTGCTTTATAGGCCCCTTTTGTTTGATTTCTGTTGCTATGTGTACTGTAGTGTACTTTATTTATCTTATTTACCTACGTTAGTTTTCTGAGAACCTGTTTGGTTTCATGTCGGGGCATTCGACCACATAAGTCATCTATCTTATTAGGAGGTTGGTAGAGCAATATAGAGAGAGGAAGAAAGACTTACATATGGTTTTCATCGACCTCGAGAAGGCATACGACAAAGTCCCTAGGGAGGTTCTATGGAGATGTTTGGAGGTTAGAGGTGTACATGTGGCATACACTAGGGCGATTAAGGACATGTATGATGGAGCCAAGACTAGAGTACGGACAGTAGGAGGAGACTCAGAGCACTTCCCAGTGATGATGGGGCTGCACCAGGGATCAACTCTTAGCTCATTCCTATTTGCCTTGGTGATGGATGGACTGACGCGACAAATCTAAGGGGAGGTACCATGGTGTATGTTATTCGCAGACGACATAGTCATAATTGATGAGACTAGTAGCGGAGTGAACGCCAAGCTGGAGGTTTGGAGACAGACTCTAGAGTCTAAATAATTCAGGTTGAGTAGGACCAAGACAGAATATTTGGAGTGCAAGTTCAGTATCGGGAGCGACCCTGAGACATGCGTGGAGGTAAGGCTTGGTACTCAAGTCATTCCAGAGAAAGAAAGCTTCAAGTACCTAGGATCTATTATCCAAGGGAATGAAGAGATTGATGAATTGGGGCAGGGTGGATGAAATGGAGGCTCGCATCGGGAGTCTTGTGCGACAAAAATGTGCCACTAAAACTTAAAGACAAATTCAATAGGGTGGTGGTTAGACCGACTATGTTGTATGGGGCGGAGTGTTGGCCAATCAAGACTTCGCACATACAAAAGATGAAAGTTGCGGAGATGGGGATGCTGAGATGGATGTGTGGGAATACAATGAGAGATATGATTAGAAATGATGATATCCGGGAGAAAGTGGGAGTGACCTCGGTGGATGATAAAATGTGGAAAGCGAGGTTGAGATGGTTCGAGCATATGCAGAGGAGAGACACAGATGCCCCAGTGCGGATGTGTGAGAGGTTGGCTATGGATGGGTTCAGAAGGGGTAAAGGTAGGCCGAAGAAGTATTGGGGAGAGGTGATTAGACGGCATATGGCGCACGTGCAACTTACTGAGCACATGACCTTAGATAGGGGGTTGTGGAGGACACGAATTATGGTAGAAGAGTAGTAGGTACTCGAGCGTAGTCCTACTTATGCTTACAAATTGATAGTTGTAGTGTTATTACTGTAGGTCCGATTAGCCTATCACACTTATAGACACATTATTGCATTATAATCTACTGTAGTTTGATTTCTGCTACTATGTGTTCTTTAATGTATTTTGTTTAGCTTATTTAGTTGTGTTAGCTACTGCTCCCTCTTGTTCGAATGCAATTTATACTGCTTTAATTCCTTATATGAGTCTGACCGTTTCTCTTGCTTTACTCTTTACTCTTGCTTTGTTTTGATTGTCTTGCTTGTGATTATGCTTTGTCTTGAGCCGAGGGTCTCCCGGAAACAGCCGCTCTACCTACCAAGGTGGAGGTAAGGTCTGTGTACACTCTTCCCTCCCCAGACCCCACAGTGTGGGATTTCATTGGGTATGTTGTTGTACCTGCGTTAGTTACTGTTTTTTTTCTTTTCAGAATACGCTAACATAACTTATTCGCTTTTGTTACCATCATTTTCATACTGCTTTAAATTTTGTGTCAGGATCTGATCGTTTCTCTTGCTTTGCTTGTGCTTATGATTTGTCTTGAGCCGATGATCTTTCGAAAACAGCCGCTCTACCTACCTACCAAGGTAGAGGTAAGATCTGCGTATACTTTACCCTCACCAAATCCCACGTTGTGGGATTTCACTGGGTATGTTGTTGTTGTAGTAGTATTTGATGTCATAAATATTCGAATAGCGTTCATTCTTAGACTAAAAATAACTGCATTTCTAGAAACCTAAGTATGTTATTAGGCCAAAATGAAGATAAAGGTCAAAACAAAAATGTAATAAAATAAAATAAAATGAAAAGGGATTTCAACTGACGGATTCTCTCTTCACTATATAAAATTTAAGTGCACGTGTTGGACCCTTTTGTATAACTTTGAAAAAATTGTCTTTGGTTTATGTCATCACTCATCGTGAGTGAATATTTATTTTCCCAACGAAAAATAAATACAGCTGCGGATGTTAAGGATGGATAGTAAAATAATGCACTGGAGAGCCGCCTAACAATTTTTTTTGGTTGTTGCGGGAGGGGGGGGGGGGGGGGTTGCTTGTATAAACTATAAAGTGGAATAAAAGTTGTACTAGTTGTTTTCTGTTGAATATACCATTTAATATTCGAAGTGAAAAAAGAAGTATAGATGAATCACAAAAAAAATGAAATAGAAAACTAAGCAAGCTAGTACGAATATTGAAAACATAAGTTGATAAACTAAAGTAGCTATGAAATGCCAATACAAATTGTCATTTGGGGAAAAATAAATAAGGATAAGCAGAATATTGGACAATTAAGTAACTCTAAGCTCTATTAGTTATTTTCAAGTAGTTGTACAATGATTCTAGCTATATAATTGTTATGAATTTAGGTATTCAAACAACCCTAACACCAATATGTTTCCCTCTAGTTCCACAAGTTTTTTTTTTTTTTTTTGGTGTGTATACAATTTTTTTCCCTCTGCAGATAACAAAATTAGAGGTAATTTGGTCTTCTTGATTCTTTTTGTTTTCAAATGAAAAGTCCATTAATTAGCCAAAAAACTAAATGAAGAGGTAGGTAACTTTTTCCTCTTTTTGTAGCCCGGGGTGGGGTGTTGGGTGGATTCAATATCTTCAAGTGGCAAATTTACCACACCCTATATACTTGAGGGGTTAAAGTAGCAACACCCTATCATGATTAAAAGACATGGGTGAAATTAGTAATTCTATAGCCCTTTGAGTATGAATTTTAAACTTGAAAGAGAATAATCTTCTCATTATTTTTATTAATGTCAAATGTATATATACATGATATATAATATTTAATTATGGTAATTAAATCTACCTTTTCTTAATACAAGACTACTACATTTTCGTAATACAAGACTACTATCATAATTACACATGTACAAGAACTCTAATATTGTAAAGAGTGATACACGACATATACACACGTATATTCTGTCACACCCCCGCAGTCATAGCAGGAGGTTGTCGTAAGCTGAGAATGTCCCTAAAATCTTCAAATAGAACTAAGGGAAGACCCTTAGTAAAGATGTCAGCAATTTGGTACCGTGAAGGGACATGCAAGACACGTACTTGTCCACGAGCTATCTTTTCGCGAACAAAGTGAATATCCATCTCGATATGTTTAGTGCGCTAATGTTGGACCGGATTCCCAGAGAGATAGACCGCATTAACATTATCGCAGTAGACCAATGTAGCTTTCTGAATAGGAAAGTGAAGCTCTAATAGTAGGTTACGCAACCAACAGGACTCAGACACCATAATGGCTACCCCTCAATACTCGGCCTCCGCACTGGATAGCGATAAAATAGTCTGGCGTTTATCCGACCAAGAGACCAAGTTATCACCAAGAAATATACAATAAGCAGATGTCGAGCGTTTGGTATCTAGACATCCACCCCAATCAGCATTTGTATAACACATGAGAGTAGATGCGGAGGATGGATATAAATGCAAACCATAATCAAAAGTGTCCTGAATGTAACACACAATGCGTTTGAGAGCGTGCATGTGTTCTTCCCTCGGATCATGTATAAATACACACATGCTGCACTGCATAAGTAATATTGGGCCTCGTGAATGTAAGATACTGAAGAGCCCCCACAAGACTACGATAGTGGGAGGGATCTTCGTAAGGTGTGGTGGAATTAGCACTCAACTTCGGTTTGGTATCAATCGGAGTAGGAGATGACTTACGGGATGACATGTCAGCTCGCTCAATAATCTCAGCCGCATACTTCCTATGGGATAAAAATAGACCACATGTATGACGAGTTACAGTAATACCCAAAAAATAACTCAAAGGCTCCAAGTCTTTCATAGCGAATTCGGAGCTGAGAAGAGATATGATAGACTTGCGCAGTTTATCAAAAGAGGCAGTCAATATAATATCATCCACATATAACAGAATGTATGCCAGAGAAGTACCATGACGATAAACAGAGGATAATCAGACCTACTGTGAGAAAACCCAATAGTAGACACATAATCTGCAAACCTTTTATACCAGGGTTGAGGGGCCTGTTTTAGCCCATACAAGGACTCATTCAGCAACAAACATAGTTAGGATGATCGGGGTCCCTAAAACCCAAGGGCTGATGCATGCATACCATTTCCTTAAGATCACTGTGTAAGAATGCATTCTTCACGTCCAGCTGATGAATAGGCCAGGCTTTGGAGAGAGCTAGACTTTAGAACAGTGCAAATAGTTTCCAGTTTGACCACCAGACTAAATGTCTCTCCACAATCCACGCCAACCTGTTGAGTTTTGCTATCACCTACAAGACAAGCTTTATGCCTCTCAAAACAACCATCAGATTTTTTCTTATGAGTAAAAATCCACATAGAACGAATCACATTAATACCAGGAGGACAGGGAACCAAGTCCCACGTCTTATTTTCAATAAGAGCATTATATTCATCATCCATGACCATTTTCCAATTCGGGTCATGAAGGGCATACACCGGCTTACGTGGTAGGGGTGATTTAGTGACATTAGAATTGAGATTATAATGATATTTTAGTTTAAAAATACCTCATTGGCTACGAGTAACAGGCCCTTGACTTGGAATAGAAGTAGGTCAAACTTCGACCGGTGTGGTGACGTTGGAACTGGCTTGGTTTAGAAGGAACAAGCTCGGGTTGGGAGGTGGGCCAGCAAGTAATGGGCCTACTGGCCGAGACGCTGGATCGAGATGAAGAATAGATGGGCCAGCAGGCAGTGGTCTTGCTGGCCGAGAAACTGGATCCGGATGTGAAGACATTTGGGCCAGCAGGCAGTGGGCCTACTAGCAGACTCGGGTGACGGACGAAAGATGGTCCAACAGGCAGTGGGCCTACTGGCTGGAAATGATCATGGGAAGGGTCTGGGCCAACCGGTGTCTGCTGGTCCAAATCACGAGATGGGGGCCAAACCAAATGGTGGACCACATACGGTGAGAGGCCATCATCCAAAAAATTATAGGAATTAGACACGAAATTATGCAACTTAGCAAACAGAAATTGGGTTTCATAAAAAATTACATGGTGACTAATGATGATTTTATTAGGGGATAAATCATAAGACTTATAACCACGATGATTAAATGGAAAACTCAAAAATACACAAGCGGTAGAATGAGCTTGTAGTTTGTTTATTGTAGTGGAGGGAAAGATAGGATATCATAAACACCCAAACACCCGAAGATGAGAATAGGACGGATCTTTGTGATAAAGAATTTTGAGTGGAGATTGGTATGCTAATCATTTGCTAGAGAGTGTGTTAAGAAGGTAAGTGGCCATTTGCAATACATGATGCCAAAATGAATGTGGTATTAAAGCATGGGCTAGTAATGTTCGAACAATATTATTAATGATGCGTAGATGCTCCCGGATGACCCAAACGTTCATGCCATAAGAAAGGTGCTAAAGCAGTAAACGTTGACGGCGTGACTGGATTAGTGGTGATGGTGATGAGATATAGTTCGCCCCGACTATTACATCTTATTAGAGGTATCCCCGTCATGAAATCCTTCACAGAAAATCCAAAAGGGTCAAAGTCAACAGAAACCCAGTTATCAATTGTAAATTTTCGAACAGACACCAATTTTTTAATTAATTGAGGAGCATGAAGGACATTTTCAAGACTAAATGTAGGTTCGGAGGAGATAAAATTGTGTGGCCATAACCACGAATTAGAATTGAATTACCATTACCAACAATAATGCCATGATTTTTGCTCAAATTGAAATAAAATGAGAGATTACCTGGCATGGACGTCATATGAGAAGTGGCACCGGTGTCCATGTACCAATTTGCATCCGGAGGATTTAATCCCAGTATGTGCATCGCTGCCTCGATATCTGTGGGACTCGGGGCTATTGCTGGGCCGGCATCAGCGAAGGTCTGCTGTGGCTGAGGCCCAAGAAGGCCATGTTGCTGCCAAAGCCCATTCTGCCGAGCCCCTGGTTGCTGAAATCTACTAGGCCTGGCCTAAAAATTTGCTGGAACGCCTCCTGGACCTGGATATGGTAGACTGGGCCGTGGCCCCACTAGCCCAGCCCTACGACCATTGTGCACTGGCCCAAGGCTGCGGCTAGTAGTGTTACGGCCCAGTCTGCTGGCCACTGCCCACTGCCACCCATCCTTTTCCACTACCACCCTCACGGCTGCCACCATTGCCACCACTGCGATCGCTACCGCAGTTTTTGCCACAATTTTTTTTAATTTTGGCCCTTTTTTCCGCCATCATTGGTACAGTTTTGGCCCGAATTAACCAAAAAAAAGTGAGGGTCATCGATGTCGCGTGACGTGTCCACCATCATGGCAGAATTGGCTCCGGTTGCCGCCTTTTTAGCCAATTTGGCTTCTTCTAATGTGAGCATGGAATGTGTTTGGTAGAATGGCGGGAAATGATTGCTTTGACGTAGAAGAGTTCTAATGCCATTATACGCCTCGAAGAGGCCTGAAACCATCTGAAGAACTAGACAATCATTAGTGACGGGTGCGCCAACGTTCTTGAGTTGATCCGACAACTCCTTGAGCCGTTGACAATAGGCAGAGGCATTCGGAAAATCCTCTATGTTTATGTGAGAGAATTCCTGCTCAAGGGTCACAACACAAGAATTTTTGTTATCTTGGAATATATCACGCAGCTTATTCTAAGCTTCCATTACAGTGGCATCGGGTTCAATAATAGTCTGCAAGAGGTCCGTAGAGATGGTGGAATAAATCCATTGGAGCACAGTAGCATCAAGAGTTGCCCACAACTCTATTTTATCATCGGTGGTAGGCATCTTCTCCTTTCCTTTTGCCGGTTCGACGATGTGATGAAGGACTCTATTAGACCGTGCGTGAATTTTAAATAGTTCTGCCCACGTTGCGTATTGGACGTTTTCCATCTCAAGAACAATAGGGATGTTGTTCTTGATATTGGAGACTGCAAGGGCATGATGAAAGGTGTTTTTTTGTGGTAGACATGAGGAAAGAACAGGAGGAGAATTAGGGTTTGAAAAAAATTGAAGGAAGTGGGTAGGTACGGACGAAGGGAAAGTAGGGTGGCAGAAGAAAAAATTTATGGAGAAGGAAAAGTTTGTCCTAAACTACTGATATCATGAAAAAGAATAATCCCCTGATTATTTTCATTAATATCAAAGGTATATATATACATGATATATAATATTTAATTATGATAATTAAATCTATATTTTCCTAATATTAGATTAAAAGAAATGGGTGAAATTAGTAATTCTATAGCCCTTTGAGTATGACTTTTAAAATATTCCTAGCAATTCTTTCCATATTTTTCTCATGCCTAACCAAAATGGAAGTGGAAGGTGGAGTTTGTGTTATGCAATATATTGTTTTTCTTTCTATGGCATTGGTTTTTACAGATATTATGTAAAAATTGTTGGGAGATTTGCTCTATGGTACTTTATAAAGCAGTACGGGAAGTATTTAACTATTACAAGTATTCGAAAGGATAAACAAAGATTTCAATAATATTTTCGACTAGAAATCTGAAAATTACAATATAACAACAAAATTGAAATTACGATTTTGTTGAAGACTGAAAAATGGAAACTGGTTTATGCTGAGTCGAGTGTGGCACTCTGTCCTTAAGACAATATTGCCCCGTATGTATCCTTTATACGTCCTGGACAATTTGTCTCCCAAGATAAAACAGCAATGGAACCCTTGAGCAAAGGAAACTCAAGAGCTACCGTGAAGAATATTGAGTAACGAAATGATGCTTGGAAGTTGTAGGAAGAAAACTATTTCGGTTGTGTATTTTCGAGCACCTTGTTTTTCTGCATCCGTTTATGTATTTTCGTGCATATGTCTTAGTGCTCAACAATGGTGTAAGGGGGTGTTTATATAGGTGAGGGAGGGGCTGAAAAACTCGCCTCCATAATAGCCAAATAATGGCCATTATGGAGGTAGTAAAGCCACCAACATAAATGGTGAAAGACCAACGGATTTGGCCATTATAGGAGGAGTAATTCACCAAAATAAATGGCTGAATTGAGTGCTTGGCATTTCTGTTTTTGACCGTCGAAATTCTGATTTTCTGGAAACTTCAGGGACCAAACTGCACATCTGAAAGAATTCTGGTCCAAACTGTATATCTGAAACTTCTGGTGGCCCAAAAAGATAATATCAGGCGACCCGCGACCCGCGACCCGCGACCCGCGACCCGCGGGCGGCGGCGGCGGCGCGCGTGTGGTCTTTCCTCGAACCGAAGCACATCTAGGTCCTCCCTCCTTTAAACACATGGGATACCCCTTGGGGTCCCAAACCCCTAACCAATTTCGAATCTTATATACACAACAATTCTTTCTTCCTCTACCGATGAGGGAGAATTACACACAATACCACACTTTCCATGCTTCAAACACCTTACTTCGTGAACCAATATCTCTTTCATTTCTCAATGAAATTTGACGATTCTTGGCCCTACGGTTATCTACGTACTTAGTAGATCATGCATGTGTGAAGAACCGGATTCTCCAACATACGTTACACTAGTGTTTAAGCCGTTAAAGTTGGTCGGTCGCAACTCCCGCCAAAGGCAAATTTCCAACAAAAATTACTTGCAAGACAATCTAGTCTCTACTTTTAAACAGACAACATCACGTTATTACAACTTCACGTTATTATGATCATAATTGCTATTACCTCATCTTCCTTATTTTTATGGTGGTATTAGGTCAATGTATGTGGAGCTCCACTATTTCATCGAGTGTCTGTTAAATTTACTGACACAACTATTAGGAAATTTGCTCATCAAATTAAGCTTAGGTGGATGGAAAGAAATTACCTAATTTTTTTGTTTTTGATGAAATTTGAATTAATATTCCATGATTTTCCTCCCATTTAATTGACCAGTATTAGGTCGAACCTTTAGGTGTCATTACCTCAACATTTCTTTAATTTCCTCATGATCTGTATGAATAAATGAAGAGAAAGTGCAAATACGTTCAAAGAGTTAAGAAGCCGATAATTAACAACCAAGTACAAGTTCTTATTTTTATTTTCTTTTTTCCTCTTTTGCTAGAAATAATTATAAGGAAGGTGGTGATGCTCATGTAATAATTTCTTGATTATCAACAATCACTAAAGAAACTACTTTACTTAAAGTAGAATTTATTTTAAAATATTAAAAACTCATAATTACAAAAAGAAAAATCTTTTGCAAAAGCACTTAAATAGAAATTGAAACCAACGAATGTTTAAGATAATTGAGGGAGAGGGGATGTGGAGGGTCCATGTGTATACTTTTGCTTTTCTTAGTAGTAATATTTAAAACAAGAGGCGCAGAAAAGTGCTCGTAATTGTTTGATTATGAAATACGTGAGTATATTATTAATATTTTCATTAATTTTTATGAATATATTTTAAAAAGAAAAATTAAAATTTTCAATTTGACAAAAGAGAAAATCATAAATAAACGGCAAAAACTTACGTTTTGACATTATAGAAAAACTCTTATTCCCAACTTTGCTCTATTGAATACTGCCACGTAATTTCTCTCAATCTTTCAGTTTATAGATGAGTTAATTTCTCAAGTGGACATTTAAGTTGTAAAAATAGCTTAAATGAAGTCACTTTTAAATTTTTGTGACAAGAAAGTCATCAAATTATTTCCATATCTCCTACAAAGTAAAACAAACTAGATCTCCCTGAATGTTTATAAAATTACTTTCTTATCTACAACTTAATGACTATACGAGAAATTAACTTTCTATAAGCTAAAGGTGGGATAAAATCCGGAAAAATAAAAATTGCCTAAATCAAAAAATTCAAATTTTCAATTTCGGTTTAATCAGTCGGTTCACGTTTACATTTTTTATAAATTCGATTTTCGGTTTCAATAGTTCTGCGAAATTTTATAAAAGGATATTTTGGGCTACAACATATTGGATATCAGATCCATTGATTTATGTGTCTACTTTGTCATATAGCTTTTCAACATTTAAATATGGTTTATTGTAATGACCGATAATGCAGTTTATGCATGCACATAAAAGTTTGAGTTTCTCAACATTATTCTAAAAGGGCTGATATGACAAGTACAACAAATTAAAGTTTAAAATAAAAACCGAGCCTTGCATAAGTGAGCTGATAGTCGAGGGTCTAAATTCATCTCTCTCAATTGATGTGATACGTTTTTTTTTTTTTTATTATTATTCTATTCTAAAAATAATTATACATTTCTATATTTTCAAAATTATTTAATTTAAAACTTTTTTTTTACCTTTAATGAAATGATTTACAATCACACAAATATTTATAACTTATTTTAGACCACAAATTTCAAACCATCATCACTCAAGTGAATTTCAACAAAGTTCATCAGAATCAAAAAGAGGGAATAAATCAAGAGGAAGAGCTTCTTTGATTTCAATTTAAGAACAAAGCTCTTTCCTCTTGAACTTCACTATATTTTATACGTATCAAGTTTCAAAAATCATCATTTATTTTCTTAAATTTCATACCTATTCAAACTATATCACATAAATTAGGACGAATATCACATAAATTGGGACGAAAAGAGTAGTACTTAGTACATTCATACGTTGATTAATTCTCATTGCATATAGTATGTTCATTGAATTCAAAAGAATGTGTTTAATTAGCCTTCTGTTCCCAAAATTACACCCCTATCATGGTAAAAGTGATGGATAGGGGTGTAAAATTACACGCGATAGTGATGGAGAAAATTGGGGAAGTAGATCGCCAATTCTTGGATAGGAAGATCACGCGATATTCGTTAAAATCATGATTCCGACGTGTATATTAATTGTATAATTTCTGTAGTAACTTTTTTTTGGTTACTGCGACGTTTGTAGACGTTTTGCTACAAAACTCTTGCTATGTTTGGTAAACTAAATTAGTGCTATGTTTGGTAAATATGGGTCTGATTTCGTATATATATAAAAAAAAATCACTAATAAATGAGTGAGTCAATAACCTGTCCAAACTTGAATGAGTTAGGACAAATCATGTGTTCATAGGCTAATTGTATCACCCCAAGCCGCAACATTTGGTTCATCAAAATCTACTATAGGTGAACTAGGTGAAATGGAGAACTTGTTAATAATGTGATCATTAGCCAGACAGGAGATTTAATTTTGTAGGCTATAGCCTTAATAAGAAAAAACTATAAACTATAACTAAAGCTTTAACCTTCTCAAATTGGAATATCTGACATTTTAGTGTACAATGAAAGAACTAATACAAGGAAGTGAAAGTGCCTTACACATGTGTTCTCGCCTCAAATTCTGTTTTATGCCGTTTTTATCAGCTGATCATATCGGGAGACAAATTGATTCCTTAACTTAAGCGATTTGGGCTGGAAACAGAACTCTGATTTCCAGCAAAGGGTTCCCCAACTACTCCAGAAAGCGTTAGGACGGTGATATGAATAAACTAAGAGGTAAGAAACATGAATGCAGCTGAGTACAGTAAAGTAAATGATAAATAAAGTAAAGGATAAAGATAGATAAAAAATGAGTTGTTTGATTGATTGGTTGTGTTTGTATATACAAATAATGATCCTGTTTATAGTAAAAAAAAAAGTAAAAAAAACTGTACAACGTGATCCCCATGTCAGTCATCAAGTAACCCACTAAGTTCAATGGCCGACTATGGGGGAGGTGGTATCGATTTTCTCGCCCTCTACTCCTCTTGCTCGGATAATGACCCTTTCTTTTAGCTGTTGTTGGCCGTTAGCGCTTCTAGGGGTCCGAAAACCCATTTGACTTGGTCGTTGAAGCGTCTGCATCTGAGTGGGTTCTAGTCGTACCTCTAACTAACAACTCGGGTAAGATGCCTTAGTAGCCGATGAAGTTCTTGTAGTCGAGGGCTAGAAGTAAATTCGGCTCTGGAACAGTTCGGTTATTCGGGTAAACACTTAAATTACTTTTGAGTGTTAATAACATGTATTATTTTTTAAAAAATGTGATCAACATAAATTATGCTCATTTTAATTGGAAAAATGAACAGCAGTACTGCAACACATACAAATTAAACTACATTCTGCACATATATAGCTAATTACGGTTTACATTGATGATCAAACTTACAGAAATCCAATTCTTCATGTGAACTGTTCTCTAGTTGAATACAAATCAATCTTGGTACAAACATATGTTCCTTTAAACCAGCAGCAGCAACATCTGGAGCATAGACAATGATCGATCCCTTCGAGCTACTGCTTCAATTGCCACCACTCTATTAATTACCGCGAATCACACCACCATGCCAATTTCATTCTTCTCATTGCCATTAACTTCCACAGTGTTGTAGATGAACAAATTCATGAACTGATCAAACCAACAAAAGAGTCCCAACGACTAAGCGGCTGGTTTTCAACTTGATTTGAAGCTGCTTGTCCATATACTTTTTGTGTTCAACTCTGCTTGCTCGGTGCCTCGAGAACAGAAACAAGAATTTTATCTCTGTACTGTAAGTCCAAATCTTTTCTCTTATTTTCCTGAATTCATATTTCAATTTAACATCATGATTTGTTATCACTTAAGTTAAGAATTCAAAATGGTTCACTTCTTTTTCTTTTTCATTGACCTAATTAATTAGAAGATCCTGCAACCTCGTTGTGCTGATGTTGACAAGTAGCCTAATTAGTACTTCCCTTATACAAAAGAATACTCTCCTTCAAGTTGTTGTTCTTAATTTACTTACTGTTACAGATGGTTATAGAAGCGTAAAATCTGTCTATTTGTGTAACACGGGAAATTTGTATTAAAACGATAATTTGTTTCGGGCCAAAGAGAGACATGTCCCTTGGTTTTACTTATTGACCCTGGATGCACGCGTGATACACGTATGACGCACACAAAGTTCTATTAAATGTACTTGAGACATCTTTAAAAAGTTTGGCTTTAGGTCGCAAATTTCAATGAGCTGCCATTACATACATCAATTTCAATTGGTAACTAATATTTTTATTCCTTTTTCATGTTTTCTTTTTCTTTCTTTTGGCTGAGACGGATTTCCATAGCTCTATGTTGCATCCATTATGTTATTGCAAAAGAAGAAGGCTGGCGTGATAAAAAAACTGTTTGTTATGGGGGTGTAGTTGTAATTTTATTATTACTATTTAGTCATATTTTGATTTTTTATGACAAATGCTGCATTCATTGTGTTCGTGCAAAAGAAAATTGGGTTAACAATTTTAAGCCAAATTCAAGCATGTTGGGGTGGCCGTTGTAGTAGTTGTATTTTTTCTCCTTGTAACATTTTTGGAGGCACGACATAGGATTAGACGTTATGCCTCTACGAAATTTATTAGGCGCGTAGTTAAATTATTTCCTCGTGTACAATATTTAATATAAGAGGAAATTAACTTCACGGATGGTACGTGCCATATCTGTTTGAATGAATTCAAACAGACTGAGTACATACGAGTCCTATCGTGCAACCATGTGTATCATCATGGCTGCCTATTCAAATGGATATATGACTAGGAACATGAAGTGTCCAGAATGTCGTCGTGATTATAGTTATCATCTACAGGCTTAGGAAATATATGTTGTACTAATGATAATGTATGTTACTACTGATGAGATGCACATGTGATGCACGTACGACGCACACAAAATTCTGTTAAATGTACTTGAGACATCTTTAAAATATTTGACTTTAGATCACAAATTTCAGTTAGCTGCCATTACATACATCAATTTCAATTGGTAACTAATTTTTTATTCCTTTTTCATGTTTTTCTTTTTCTTTCTTTTGGCTGAGACGGATTTCCATAGGTTAGCTATGTTGCATCCATCGTGTTATTGCAAAAGAAGAAGGCTGGCGTAATGTTTTAAAGCCAAATAAAAAACTGTTTGTTATGGGGGGCGTAGTTGTAATTTTATTATTATTATTTAGTCATATTTTGATTTTTTATGACAGTTTGGTAGCTCTATGCAGCATTGATCGTGTTCGTACAAAAGAAAATTGGGTTAATGATTTTAAGCCGAATTCAAGCATGTATGTTGGGGTGACTGTTGTAGTAGTTGTATTTTTTCTACTTGTAATATTTTTGGAGGCACGCCATACAATTAGATGTATTTCCATATATTGTGTAAATATAATCATGGTAAGACTATGATTCCTCTTTTGTATAGGCTTAGGATTTCTATTGCAGCAACAGCAACATAGATCGCAGAACAACTGGGCCGCGGGTCCTCAGCAGTTCGTCTACAGCGCCGCGGCGCCCCAGTACAGCCGCGGCGCCCCAGTTCAGAGTCGCGGCGCCCCACTTCAGAGCCGCGGCACCAAGTCCATTCCAGTACCAGCAGCCATACAATCCGTATTCTTACCCCGGTTTGTTAGGCCCCGCTCCAGCCCCACAGCAGGTCCACTTCATGCAAGGTCAGGTCCCGCAGCCCTCCTCCGGCATTACACCCACTGAGTTGGGTCAGATGTTCAACACCCTCTCCATGCAACAGCCTGACAATACTTGGTACATGGACTCAGGCGCCACATCTCACGTCACCCAGTCTGCAGGTACTATTCCTAAACTGTTTTAGTTAAAGCATCCTCAATATGTTACAGTTGGTAGTGGACAACGCATTCCAGTTAAGGGTTATGGTACCTCATACACACAACCTCCTCATCCACCCTTCTCCCCTAAAAACACCCTATATGCCCCACACATGATTAAGAACCTCATATCCGTCCGCCAATTTACTCGTAATAATTAAATCTCTCGTGGATTTTGACCCTTTTGGTTTTACTGTGAAGGATCTTCATACGGGAACACCTCTTACGAGATGCAATAGCACGGGGGATCTCTATCCATTCACTTCCACCTCCGCTGCCAGATCTTGCTCTCCCGTCACTCTAGCAGTTGTTTCTTCTTCAACTTGGCATAATAGGCTTGGTCATCCAGGAGCCCCAGTTTTAAATTTTCTTAGAGGCAACAATTTCATTGCTTGTAATGGGAAACTTGCCCAAAATTGTGTTTCTTGCTCTTTAGGCAAACATATTCGTCTTCCGTTTAAATCATCTACTAGTGTTACATTTGCTCCTTTTGATATCATACATGCCGATTTATGGACATCTCCTATCTCTAGTTCTCTCGGTCATAAATACTATCTTGTGTTGCTTGATGATTTTTCACACTACGTTTGGTTAAACCCTCTTAAATTTAAATCGGAAGTGTTTGTCAAATTTCTTGAGTTTCGCAAGTTCATTCAAACACAATTTGGAAAAGGCATAAAATCATTTCAGTGCGATAATGGTCGTGAATTCAATAACTCTATGTTTCACCGCTTTTGTACCAATAATGGCATGGTCTTTCGCTTCTCCTGCCCTCACACCTCACCACAAAACGGTAAAGCTGAAAGAATCATCCGCACCATTAACAATATGATTCGCACCCTATTGATTCATGCCTCCCTCCCTCCACCCTTCTGGGTCTATGCTGCTAAAATGTCAGAATACACTCTAAATATTATCCCTACTAGCACTCTTCACAATATGACCCCTACTGAAATCCTCTACCATAGAATCCCCTCTTATGATCATCTACGGATTTTTGGTTGTCTGTGCTATCCCAACCTTAGCTCCACCGCCCCTCACAAGCTCGCTCCTAGGTTCACTCCATGTGTCTTTCGAGGATTCCCGCCGAACCATAGGGGCTATCTATGCTATGACTTGTCGACTCGTCAGATCCACATATCTCGTCACGTCACATTCGACGAGACCACATTCCCATTTTCGAATCTTCCAAAATTCCAAAAACAGGACTACTCATTTCTTGACGAGTCTGCTATCTCTCCCCTCATAATCGAACAACTCACATCCCCTGTTCCGTCGTTAGAGCCGCGGCCTCGAGGGGAGGCGCCACGGGGCCTGATTTCCAGAGAGCAATCTTTTGAAACACCGCGACAGCGCCGCGGCCCTATGCTGAGGCGCCGCGGCGCCCAAACTTCAGAGAAGCCTGTCAACCTTCTAGCGCCGCGACTCTCGATCCAGGAGCCGCGACGCCTCCGACGGCTTCGCCCCCACCTTCTTCTTATCCGACTTTACCCCCCGTCTCAGACACCACTCCGCCACTCACTGTCCCTACCCATCCAATGGAAACTCGTTCAAAGCATGGAATCTTCAAACCCAAAGTCCATTTCAACTTGTCTGCCCAAACCATCTTTCCACTTCCAAAGAACCCAAAATTGGCCAAACAAGACCCTAATTGGAATGCGGCTATGTATGAGGAATTCAATGTTTTAACTAAACAGCACACGTGGGATCTAGTACCTAGACCTGAGGGGGTGAATGTCATTCGTTGTATGTGGCTATTTCATCACAAGTTCAGAGACAATGGGGATCTTGAGAGGTATAAGGCCCGTCTTGTGGCTAATGGCACAAATCAGCAAGAGGGCATTGATTGTGGTGAGACCTTCAGCCCGGTTGTCAAACCGGCTACCATCCGCACAGTTTTGAGCATAGCCATGGGCAAACACTGGCCGATCCATTAGTTTGAAGTGAAGAATGCATTCTTACATGGGGATCTGCGAGAGACAGTCTACATGCATCAGCCACCAGGGTTCACCCATCCAGCAGTTCCTCACTATGTGTGCCGTCTCCGTAAGTCACTATATGGCCTGAAGTAGGCCCCCCATGCGTGGTATGATTGCTTTGCCAGGTATATCTTGCAGATTGGGTTTGTATGCAGCAAGAGTGATACATCACTTTTCATTTTTCATCGAGGTTGTAGCACTGCTTACTTATTACTTTACGTGGATGATATTGTTCTTACTGCCTCCTCCGACGGATTGAAAAATGAGATTATTGTCTTGCTCAAGTCCGAATTTGCAATGACTGATTTGGGGAAGCTGAGTTACTTTTTGGGGATATCAGTGATCAGGTCTGCCAATCATATGTTCTTGTGTCAGCGTAAGTATGCAGAAGAGATTGTGTACAAGGCTAAGATGACGAACCGCAAAGAGGTGCCTACTCCAGCTTGATTCCAAATCTAAGCTCGGTGCTATGGATGGTGCTCCGCCTCTCGATCATACTCGTATAGGAGCCTTGCGGTGCACTTCGGCAACTCACATTCACCGGGCCGGACATAGCTTATGATGTTCGGCAGGTGTGCTTATTCATGCATGCCCCCGCAGAGTCTCATTTCATCGCTCTTAAGCGTATCATTCGATACATTAAGGGCACTCTTGATTATGGTTTGTACCTATACCCCTCTCGCACCGCACGGTGTTGCTTTCATATACGGATGCGAGATTGGGCGGGGTGTCCGGACACGCGACGCTCCACCTCGGCTTTTGTGTTTTCTTAGGGGATAATCGATTTCTTGGTACGCAAGCGACATGCTACCCTATCTCTCTCCGGTCCGAGGCCGAGTACGAGGCGTTGCAAATGTAGTAGCTGAGATTTGTTTGCTCAGAAATTTACTGTTAGAACTTCAGTGTCCTTTGCGTTAGGCATTTATTGTGTATTGTGATAACATCTCTGCCATCTATCTTTCTCATAATCCGGTTCAACATCATCGAACCAAGCATATTGAGATAGACCTACACTTCGTTCGTGAGAAAGTTGCGTTAGGCCATGTCAGAGTGTTACATGTTCCATCATCCTATCAGTATGCAGACATATTTACCAAAGGACTTCCCGGACGCTTATTTCTTGACTTCGATCCGGTCTCGCCGTCCGCCTCCTCCCGCTCCGACTGAGGGGGTGTGTAAACGTGTAAATATAGGAAACAATATATTCCCTACCCATAATTAGAATATTTCCATATATTGTGTAAATATAATTATGGTAAGACTAAGATTCCTCTTTTGTATAGGCTTAGGATTCCTATTGTATAAGGGATGAATATTGTACTCTATATATACCTTGATATTAATGAAAGACTCCCCAAGGGAAATTAATATCATCTAACAAGATGTTATGTCTCTACGAAACCTATTAGGCGCGTAGTCAAATTATTTCCTCGTGTACAATATTCAGTACAAGAGGGAATTAATTTTACGGACGATACGTGTCACATCTATTTGAATGAATTCAAATAGACTGAGTACGTACGAGTCCTATCGTGCAACCATGTGTATCATCATGACTGCCTACTCAAATAGATGACTAGGAACATGATATGTCGAGAATGTCGTCGTGATTATAGTTATCATCTAGAGGCTTAGGAAATATATGTACTGGTTGTATTGATGATAATGCATGCTAATACTGATGAGATGCACGTGTGATGCATGTACGACGCACACAAAATTCTGTTAAATGTTCTTGAGACATCTTAAAAAAGTTCGGCTTTAGATTGCAAATTTCAGTGAGCCACTACATACATCAATTTTAATTAGTAACTAATTTTTATTCCTTTTTCTTTCTTTTGGCTTAGACGAATTTCACTACAAGAAACAAAACTAATTGTGACGACATTTAAGAGCGACCCTATTTGTTGCCACAACAGTTACATTTTCAGTGGCGACAATTGAAGTCACTGCAGAAGCTAAATATTTAGTGGCGACATGTCATAGGTTGCCATTAATATGCGTCACTAATTTTGAAATTCCCGCGAACACCAAAATTTTAGCTTCATATTTTCAGTGACAACTGTTAAATAGTCGCCTCTGAATGTCCTTTGTGGAGACTTGGTCGCTCCTTTAATATAAAAATTAATATAAAGAAAATGCTACTTTAATTGAAAGAAACAGAGAGCAGAAGCTTATACGCCATTCTTCTAGTTTTTTTCTCCATCTCTCTACAAAGGTTTTCACCCTTTCTCTCTTAAATCTTCAACTTTTCACTACTAAATGTAAATTCTATCAAATCTCTTTAACTGCTTGCTCACACTACAAAATGTGAGTCATGTTTTAGAGACCCAAAAACCCTAACTAAAAATTGTGACTCCATCAGGTATGTGCTCAAATTCCTTTTCGATGATCCTTTTTTTTTCCATCAGATTTTACTTTTATTTTCTTAACCCATTCGAAAATTTGTAGAAATCAAGTTATCTGAAGCAGAAGGTTTGAAGTTGTTCGAAGATTTGCAGGTTTATCTCTATTTTTATTTTTCGTATTTGTCGATTCTCGATCTTGACAGTAGTTTTTGAGTTATCTCTTCCTCCGGGCAAGATGAAAATTTTATTTTGAAATTCTAGACCTTTTGATGTTGTTATTGTGATTGCATGTTCATATTACATTGGGTATCCTGGGTTTAATTATTTATGCAGAGAAAAGAGCTTCCTTTAGGAAATTCTACAAGATGGATAAACAAAGAAAAAAAATTGTTAAATCAGTCTTCTTAAAATTCTTCATGGTATCAGAACTTTAGCTCGATCCTCAATATCAACTACACTCACTAATACTATCAATACAAGAATGACTGAAATTGGTACTGAAGCAAGTAATACAGGAAAGGCCATCACCATTGATAACAATCACCCTCTTCATCTAAATCAATCAGATTTCCTCTGGTATGATCTTGGTTAACACAATCTTTGATGGCAAGGGCTACCCAGGTTGGAGAAGATCCATCCTCTTATCTCTTTCTGCCAAGAAAAAACTTGGTTTCATTAATGGAGTTTGCAAGATGCCAAATCTGGAAGATGCAGACTATGAATAATGAAACTGTTGCAATGATATGGTAATCTCCTGTATCTTGAATTCACTATTAAAGGACATTGCTGATAGTGTAATCTATTCCAAGACAGCTAAAGAGCTGTGGGATAGCTTAGAGAAGAGGTTTGGCAAGTTAAATGGTGCCAAACTCTACCACCTACAAAAGGAACTCTCTGGATTAGTGCAAGGTAATAGTGACATTACAACATATTTTACTAAACTCAAAAAATTATGGGATGAGCTAGACTCTCTCAATATAATTGTATGCTGCTCATGTGTCTGTACTTGTGAGGGTAAGGCAAAGCTAACAAAAGGCTTAGACGATCAAAGGTTAATTCAATTTTTGATGGGGTTAAATGATGTATACACACAGGCTAGGAAAAATGTTACCATGATGAACCCCTTGTCTAGTATGGATGTTGCATATTTTCTCTTGTTGCAGGATGAGAATCATAGGGAAATATATGCTAATGCACAGATCTCTACTGATGTCTCATCCTTCATGGCAACTGGACATGGAAAACCAGTTCAAAAATTCAAGCCAAGAAAGACCAAATACAACCCAAATGCCAGTTGCACTTATTGTGGAAAAACAGGCCACATTCATGATGATTGTTACAGACTTCATGGGTTCCCAGAGGACTATGAATTCACAAAGACAAAGCCATACCAGGAACCAGTCAAAGGAAATACAGTAATTCCAAGTGAGGAGGTTGATGCAATGACAAGTGCAAATAATGTAGAATCAAAATTCACTGCAAAGATGAGCAATGAGCAGTGTGCAGACCTGGTGCAGCAAGTAATCAAATATCTCAAAATGGGACAAGTGAGAAGTTCAAGTTCAGGGTTCAATGCAAATACCATAGCTGGTACTATACTCAAGTATAATGGTTCCTGTTTTTCAGTTTTCAATTCCAGCACCTGGATCATTGATTCAGGTGCTTCAGAACACATGTGCTTTGATCCTAAATCTTTTACTATCCTAACCCCTCTTCCTGTTGCTCTTAGTATTAGTTTGCCTAACTCTTTTAGGTTAAAAGTCTCACACACAGGCAGTGTTCCTATTCAGCCAAATATAGTCTTACAAAATGTTCTCTATGTGCCAGATTTAAGTATAATTTATTATCTGTTCATAGGTTGTCCATTCAAATCAATTGTCATCTCTTATTCACTCCTAGTGCATGTCTGTTACAGGACCTTTTAATGAGGAACACTCAAGTTTTTGGTGAAGCTAAGGAGGGATTGTACCTGTTGCAGCCTAGCAGTGTTGAGTCTAGGTCTAAAAGTTTATCTAGCGATTATGTATTTTCAATTCCCCAAGGAAGCAATTCCATTCTTAAGTCTAGTTCTACTTCTTTATCATTCAACTAATTCTACTCCTAATGTTGATCTTTCGCATGTAGGATTGGGGCATGTCCCTTATTCTGTAATGAAAAAGTTCAATTCCATCCATTTCCCTTCTAATTATGATTCTGCTTGTGATGTGTGTCCTAAGGCTAGACAAACAAGATCATCTTTTTCTGTTAGTGAAATCAGAACTAGTCACATTTTTTATCTTATCCACATAGATACATGGGGTCCTTACAAATTTTGCACCTATAATGGCTATAAGTATTTTCTTACTATTGTTAATAATTACAGTAAGAGAACTTGAATTTTCTTGATGAGTACAAAAAGTAATGCATTCCCAATACTAAAATTTTTTAGCCATGGTGGAGAGGCAGTTTGATAGTAAAGTAAAATGCATTAGGTCTGACAATGTATTGATATTGGGCAAAGAAACACAGGAAGCCCTTTTCCTCACATCAAAAGGTATTATGCATCAAAGGTCTTGTGTGGCAACTCCACAACAAAATGTGGCAACTCCACAACAAAATGTGGCAACTCCACAACAAAATGGTGTTGTGAAAAGGAAGCATAGACACTTGTTGGAAATTGCAAAAGGTCTATATTTCCAATCCAAAGTACCAATTTGCTATTGGGGAGAATGTGTGTTGACTGCCACACACCTAATTAATAGGTTACCCTCCAGAGTTTTGAATGGAAAAACACCTTTTGAGGTTCTTTTTGGTAAACCTCCTAATTACACTGATTTAAAATCATTTGGTTGCCTATGCTATGTATCAACTCTGTCTTAAGGAAAGGGAAAGTTTGATTCTAGAGCCACTAAGTGTGTGTTTCTATGATATCCTCAAGGTCAAAAGGGATATAAACTCTTAGACATGAATACCAAGAAGGTGTTTGTCTCTAGAGATGTGCAATTTCATGAGAGCCATTTTCCTTTCCACAATATCATTCAACATCCACATCCACACCTATCTTTCCTATTCCTAGTTTTTTTTCTCATCTTCAGAGACTTACACTACTCCTTTGCCTACAGCTTCCTTCATCTCTTAATCGATCTTCACCACCATCCACTGACTGCCCAGATCTACTCCCATCACTATCCACTACAACATCTAATTCAGTCACTGTTCCAGTTCCCATAACCTTCTCTTCTCCATCTACTAAATTCTGACACTGTCCAAATTCCTACCAGAAAATCCACTAGAGCTCTACACAGACCTACATACCTAGATGACTTCATCTGCAACATTATTTTCCTTACTGATCTCACCTCCACATGTTTCATTCATCCTAACAAATCTACTGTGCACTCTTTTGGAGCTTTGTCTATTCCAAATCAACATCTAATGCAGTCTATGTCTACTATCTCAGAACCTAGTTCTTTTGCACAGGCTTATTCTCATCCAGGATGGAGAAAAGCCATGGTAGAAGAAATTTCTGCTCTTAATCTCAATCACACTTGGGATGTAGTATACTTTCTAAGTGATAAAAAGGCTCTACCTAGTAGTACAAGGTAAAACATAATTCAGATGGTACAGTGGAAAGATTGAAGGCAAGGTTGGTAGTAAGGGGAGATATTCAAAGGAAAGGAATTGACTACACAGAAACATTTTCACCAGTGGTCAAGATGACCACTACAAGGTGTTTGCTTATTGTTGCTATCAAGAAAGGATGGAAGGTTTCTCAACTTGATGTCAACAATGCATTTCTGCATGGTGAACTTCAAGAAGAGGTATTTATGAAGTTTCCAGCTGGAATTGCCCCTCCTAAGCCTAATCAAGTTTGTTTATTGAAAAAGTCTCTCTATGGGTTGAAGCAAGCATCACGACAATGGTATGCTAGGCTTGTCGGTGCACTAAATTACAAAGGCTACTCAAGTTCACTCAATGATCAATGTGTGGCTTATGACTGAAAGCCTGTTTTTTTTACAAGAAATGTCAGATTGTGGGACATGCCTGTCTTGAGGAGACTAAACCTCCCTAAGATTTTATGCAACCTAAGAAGAGGAGAAGAGGGCCTAAGAAACCTCCTCAACACTGGCAAAAAAGGGGCAAGCCCAGACTATTTCTGCTCCAGCTCAAACTGTTGTAGCTGCACCTAGCACTGATTTGCCTCAACCTGTTGCTGAGTGTTGAGATCAAAGATTTCTCTAAATGTGTACAAGATTTAGGACTGCATGAACTCTTATGGAAAGGCAACTATTATACTTGGTCAAATAGACAACAAGATGCTGATAGGATATGTAGTAGAATTGATAGAGCTCTAGGAAACTTTGAATGGATCATGAAATGAGGTAATGTGGTTGTGGAATATGATGTCCCTAGCATTTATGACCATGCCCCCATGCTTCTCGCTGTGTTTGATCATCCTAAGTGCACTATATCCCCTTTCAGGTATTTTAATGTTTGGTTAAATCATCCTACCTTTATTCCACTTGTTAAACAAGAATGGAGTAACAAAAAGGCTCCTTGACCTATGAAGAATGTATGGCTGCAGTTGAAGGCTCTCAAACCTAGTCTTAATAAGGAATTTAAAGGAGTATCACACAGAATTTCTCAAGCTAAGTCTGAACTGCAAGCAGTTCAGGAGCTTATGATTTCCAAGTGGACTTCAACCTTGCAAGAACAGGAGAAATCATTAATGTAGAGTCTTGAGAAATGATCTATGATTGAAGAGAGTATTATGCAATAAAACTCTAGAGCTACCTTGATGAAACTTTGTGACTCCAATACAAAGTACTTCTCAGCAGTTATAAAAGAGAGGACTCATAGGAAGCAAATTTCTGAGCTGATATCTATCTCTGGTACAAGGTTAACTACTCCTACAGCAATAAGGGAGGAGGTGGTGCAATTCTATAAGAGCTTAATGGGTTCATCCTCCAGCAACCTTACTGCAGTCAATAAGCTCACTATGAGATTTGGTCCCAGTTTATCTCAGGCTCAGAGACTTGAATTAGTTGCTGATGTAACTGATCTGGAGATAATCAATAGTCTAGGGGGCCATAGGGGAAGATAAAACCCTAGTGATTGATGGGTACAATGCTTCTTTCTTCAAGAAGTCTTGGCATGTGATTAAGGCTGAGGTTCTAGAGGCTGTGCATCAATTCTTCAAAACTAGAAAAATGTATAGACCTATTAATTGTACTGCTATTACTTTGGTGCCCAAGGTTGAGAATCCAGTTACTATTAAGAAGTATAGACCAATTGCTTGCTGTACTGTTCTGTACAAGCTCATTGGTAAGATATTGGATAATAGGCTTCAAAAGGTCATTGATAGTGTGATCAATACTTCTCAAGCTGGATTCATTTCAGGTAGAGGAATTGGTGACAACATTATTATGGCTCGTGAACTAGTCAAATCATACAAGGAAGAATGTCTCACCTAGATGTATGATCAAGATTGATCTACAAAAAATATTTGACAGTGTGGAATGAGCTTACTTGGAACAAGTCATGCATGAGCTTGGTTTCCCTGATCTGTTTTGTGAGTGGGTTATGGAGAGTGCCACGACTGTAAGCTACTCTATATTGGTGAATGGTGAACCAACAAATTCTTTTCCAGCTGCTAAGGGGCTTAGACAAGGGGTTTATTTGCAATAGCTACGGAGTACCTTAGTAGATGCCTCAACAACCTCACAAGAGTATAGTAGTTCAAATTTCATTCTAGGTGTGCTAAAATAAAAATCACCCATAGATGCTTTGCTGATGATTTGTTACTTTTTGCTAGGGGTGATTGTCCCTCAGTCCAAGCTATGATGGATGTTTTTAGCAGTTTACTAGTGCCTCAAGATTGCAAGCTAACATGGGAAAAGTTGTATATACCTTGGTGGTGTGTCTCCACAGGATAGGCAACTGATCTTGCAAAGTACTGGTTTCTCTTGTTGGAAACTGCCTTTCAAGTATTTAGGTATGTCTTTGTCTACAAAGAAGATATCCCTGGTGCTATGGCTACCCATGATCTTGAAAATAGTTGTTAGAATTTCCTCTTGGACCTCTTAAAAACTTTCCTATGCTGAAAGAGCTCAGCTGGTGCAATCTGTATTATTTGGAGTCTAAGCCTACTGGGCACAGATTTTTGTACTGCCTACTAAGGTGATTACGCTTATTGACAATTACCGCAGGAGCTATTTGTGGTCAGCAAGCAACACCATTACCAAGAAAGCATTGGTGGCCTGGTCTAGAGTGTGTTCTCCTCTTTGCTTTGGTGGTTTGAATTTCACCAATATTGGTCTATGGAATAAAGCGGCTATAGCCAAAATTTATTAGGCTCTAGCTAACAAAGAAGATAGATTGTGGATCAAATGGGTACACACAAACTACATAAAGGGGCAGACACTTCTGAGTCTCAGAGTACCTCAACAAGCTTGCTGAATGATTAGGAAAATCATAGAAGCTAGAAGATCTCTCCAGCAATTTCAATACAACTGTACCAAGGGAAAAAGCCTGATCAGATAAGGTTACCTGAGTTTTTTAGAAAAAAGAACCTAGAGTTGCATGAAAAAATCTGATGTACCTAAATGCTGCAAGACCTAAGGTTAGATTCACTCTTTGGCTCCACATTCAAAACAAATTGCTCACCACAGATAGATTACACAAATGGGGACTTCCTGGTGATCTACACTGTCCTTTGTGTCATGTGCATTATGAATCAAGAGACCATTTATTTGTGTATTATGACTATGTTAGGAAACCTTGGTATATGCTTCAGTATTGGATGCAACTCACACCTATACAATTTCACACTTGGGATCATCATCTGGCTGGCATGATCAAGAGAGTGAAGGGGAAGACAAGAACAATCCAAATTTTAAAGATGGTTTATACTGAATTTGTGCACTGCCTGTGGATTGAGAGAAACATGCGCATTTTTTGAGAAGGTTGCTGGAGACTATCCTAGTATTGCTAGAGAAATAGCTTATGTTTGTTGTGTTAGAGCCCCTCCCAGAATTAGCTCAGTCATGTCTCAATTTTTGTTCTAGATTTCTGGACAGGGACTTTTGTCGACTATGATGCTTGTAATTATTCTCATTGGTGATAATAAAAAATTGTTAGTTACCAAAAAAAAGAACAATACAAAATTTAGAGGCAGAGACATGATTTGAAATTTATGAATCGGGAATTCTAGCCTTTTTAAATTACTGAGTTCTAAATTAATAATTATATATATTAAATGGATTTCTTAGACAAATATGAAATTTGAACCAGTCACAGAGTTTGTTTTGTTAGAGTTTGCCTTGAATTTTTTCTACTTTATTTGAATTTTTACCTTTTCACGAAGGAATGACAAATAGTTTACCATGATTGATTTTTACTTTTATCAAAATTAAAGGAAAATATAAATCTTTCATACTTGGTAACCCTTTTCTCGGAAGAAAAGGATTTGAATTTCTATAAATTGAAGATTTTTCGTTCATACTCGAACATAATAACATCCACAATGTAGTCATTAAAAGGGTCTTGTTTAGAGAGAGATTATTCTTTCAATAATTTTTCTCTCAATAATAAATAAACTTTCTTTTATATTTATTTTTATATTTGGTTAATTGATCAAATCATATAAAAATATTCTGCTTCTTTTAGTATAGTTTTTTTTGTTATCTGATTTACGTCGGTCAAGATTTGTAATCATTAACTTCATCATCACTAACAAATTGATAAATTATCAGCCATAAATATAGACCAAAATGGTTGTTAATCCTATTGCTTTTACTTTTCTCTTTTTTATTTCTCTTTTTAATGTGCTCACCTGCATATAGAGATGGCAATGGATACTGGACCCGGTCCGGATCCGGTGTATCCAGATCCGTTTTATAGGATATGGATCTTCAAAATTTGGACCCGACGGATCTGGATCGGACCCGGATCCGTTTATGATGGATCGGATCTGGATCTGGATCTTGTATTTGAGATCCGTATCCGGTCCAGATCTGACCCGTGGATCCATTTTTTATTAAATATATTCATAACCTAGAATGTAATTTTATAAGTATTTTCTTAAAATTGCTAAGCACATCCTTGCAAGTTTAATTTATCCCCGCGTTAACTCAAAAATAAAAAAATAATGAGGTAACTTCGATAATAAAATCAATGTTATATTAGTGAATGACTAACATCTCCATAGACAAGTAGTTAAAATTATATTCACTTCATTTATGAAGATTCCAAGCACATTCAAGTTACGTTGTGGAAATACTAGTCAGCATTTTCCACAACTATTGTCATTGTCCAACATTTTTAATTAATAGCTCACAATCAAAATGAGACAACGAACAAAATATCTCATATGAACGTTTCAAAATTGAAAAACAGTAAACTGTTACTTAAGTAAAAATCGTTTGTCAGTTCAAAAAAAAATTCTTAGCAAGGTAAAATTTTTTACATGTGGATCCAGATTCGATCCATGGATCCGGCGGATCCGATGGATCCGGATTTGGATATGATTTTTATGGATCCGCTGGATCTGGATTAAGGTATGAAAAACGGATCTGGATCTGAATCTAGTAGGATCCGGTCCAGATCCTATCCGTTGCCATCCCTACATGCATATTATACCTTATGCAAGTGGAAGAAGGTTACAACAAACTTGAAGTACAATCAAAATAATGACGAGCTAGTCCCCGAGCATAGCTGGATGGCAAAGAAGGAGAACTTAAAATCCAGCTGGAGGCCTGCAGCGTGGGTTCGAACCCTGGTGGGAGCAATTTGCTCTCTTCTGGAGTAGGACCTTGTAGGTGATATCAGTTGCTCTATTCTTAAATCCTGATCATTTAGGCACATCCCACGATTTACTGGTAGTAGTGCTGAGGGACCGGGACTACTATCTCCAGGAATAGTCTGGTGTAAGCTTAGAAGCTGGATATAAAAAAAAAATGACGAGCTTCTCGGATTTGTACTATTTAAACTAGTAATTTTTTTTTACAAAAAAATAAAGTATCCTTTCTTTGTAATGTATTGCTTGGAAGTATTGTCACTGAGGACCCTTCAGTTTAAAGTTTAAACTAAGGGTGTCCAGTGGGCAGGGTCGGCCCGATCCCCGACCTGGCTCGTCCCGGCCTAATCCCCCAAAGTTTAAAAAAAAATTGTCGGGGTCGGGGGCTCGAACTCGGGACCGGGCTTGTGTTCGTCCCGATCCCGACCCGACCCGCCCATCCCCAGCCCTGCCCGTCCCGACCCCGTCCCGATCTCGACCCTCCCCTTTTGCAAAATAACCGTTGCAACAACGGCCAAATTTTGATTTTGGCCGTTGTGCAACGGCTATAACGACCATTTTTGCCCTCTCCCTCCCTACCCCCTACCCCCTTAATATTTATTTTTAACCCTTAAGTTAATATATTTACACTTTAACCCTATTTTCAACTATAAATAACTCATTCTCCTCTTCATTTTTCTCACAAATCTTCCTACTATCTCTCTAATTTCTCAATTTATCTCTCTACAATTCTACAAATCTTCCTACTATTAAATATTATATCAAAGTTAAAAATTTGAGAGTGAAGTTGGCAATTAGCTTGAGGATCATCCATCGAGCAAAATTTTAATTTTCAACCTCTATTACACGTCGACGTTACGTCGGCGTTTGATACTTTCATTCCTTCTTTAAATTATTATTGTTATTTAATTTTAATTATCACACTTAATTTTATTTATATAATTAAAATGGAATAATTGAAACGCATGATTACGGGTAAGGGTAAGGCTTCTTCTAGTAGGGGTAATAAGGGTAAGGGTACTTCTTGTAGTAATCATATTCCTAGTCTCGATTATTTGATTGATTTCAGTAATATTGATGAAAATGTTTTTTTTAATGATATACTAGTAGATGATGAAGTATATGAATCAGAATTTAATTTAGACGATAATATAGATGACACACCCACTAGTGTTGCACGTCAACCTGAGGCTCAGAGTGAGCCTCAGCCTGAAACTACAACTGGAATGCCTCATATTCCCCCTAGTATGAATCGAGGCCCGGCAAAAAGAAAGTTAAAATCACATGCATGACATTTTTTTGATAGGGATGAAGAGAATCAACTAGCTAAATGTAAAATTTGTAAAAAAGTTTATAGATTTAAAACCGGAAAAGGTCAAGATGGGACGGGAGGATTATTGAGACATATACAAGGCGAGCACACATCTAAGTGGAATCAATACCAGGCTAATAAATCGGGTGTGCCAATGCCATTTGAGTCGGGACAAGGTTCCCATAGTGTCCCCGAGTACATGGTCAAATTAACTCGGCGACGGGGGATTTTTGGTCCTAAATATGATAAAAACAAAGATAGGGAAAATATGGCAAAATTAATAGCGGTGGAGGGTTTGCCTTTTTCAGTTCCTTCCTCTCCTGGTTTTATTCATTATATTCGGGAAACATATAATCCTGCTTTTAATAGTTTTCCTAGATCAACTGCTAGAATGAATATTTTTAAATTTGCAAGTGAATATCAACAGTATTTACGTTATGCACTATATTATTTTAATGGCAAAGTGACTATCACTTCTGACATAGGATGTAGTACTAACGGTAATGATTATTTAACGGTAACATGTCATTGGATAGATCAAAATTGGTTTATGCAAAAACGTATTTTAACATATAGATATATAGATGATAGGCACACTGGAAGTTTTATTGCATATAATATTAATGAAATTGGTGATTACTATGGAATAACAGATAAAATTATGACTATTACAGTAGATAATGCTTCTTCTAATGATTATGCTATAAGACTTTTAAAACTTAGATTAATTCATCTTTTCCTGATCATTTTCATATAAGATGTGCGTGCCATATTTATAATTTAATTGTAAATGATGATCTAAAACTTTTTGAAAGCATTCTTGATAAAATACAATTTGTCATAAACTTTATTTTTAAAGGTAAAAAAATACAAAGACGCAAAGAGTATAAAAAATATGTCATGATTGTGGATTATCATATAGAAAAATCCAGAAGAAGTTTCGACTAGGTGAAATTCTCTGTATGAGCAACTACTTGTTGCTTACGATTATAGACAACATATTACTTTATTATTTAACGCTCATAATAAAAATCCAAGGGATAGGCTTGTAGATAGTGATTGGAATAACATTTTAGAACTTAATGGATTTTTAGAAAAAATTTATCAAGCTACTAAAGAATTTTTCGGTATTTATTATTCTACTATTTCAAATATGTTATTTTATATAGCTCTAAAATTTTTGTTACTCAATGAATATATGCAAAAATCAACACTTAATACAGCTATTGAAAAAATGTTTAAAAAATTTAATTTTTTTTCTATCCCACTATTTATATTGTTGATGATGTATTAAATTCAACTATTAAAATAGACGGTTGTAAAACATTTGTAGAATCGATTTATGATTGTGTAGAAGTACTTCCAACAGACCTAACTGAAGAACCAACTGACACACCAACTAAAAAGATAGTTACGTCTAGCATATCTACTGAATGCAAAACAATATATATGTATTACCAACAACAAAGTGCAAATAATCAACCGGCTTCTGTACCATCTTCTACTACTTCGCTGCAACCTTATAAAAAACATGTGGTTTTTGCTGCTAGTATTCAAGACCTTAGAAATAAAATGTATAGTGGTTCAACTTCTTCACAAGTTAGCGAATTTGATGTTTATGTTTTGGAGGGTGCTCTACCGTATAAATTAATTGTCAATGATGAAGGACAAGATACGGCTACGATATTTTAATTTGAATATCATTTCACATGTATCAAAACTTAAACAGGGCTGACCTTTATTTTTTTTTATCAAATAAGTAGCAGTAGTAGTAAAGTGATATTTTTATTTGAAGAGTAAATAAAAATGATATCTGTCTTTACTTTTAAATTATTTGAGTATTGGAGCAGGTAAGTTGATGTTGGCTTTTTGACTACTTTATTGACATTTGGTAAACTCGTTGTCATAGCAAAAAAGTCCTAGCTATAACACTTTTTTTTGCATTAAAAACTGTGGGAAAAGTTTGAATATCAATGACAATTAAATCAGACATCAGAGTTGAAAATTCAACAAATTTTCATTTTAAAAATGTAAAAATTTGAGCTTTCTATTGTGTATAGTAATAATTGGCCAAAAATTAGCATGACATTTATCCATGATTTTAAAGATTTGAAACTTCATCAATTTTTCATTTACTCTCTTTGCGAAGATGAATTTCAACGCGCAGTCTAATTGCAGTTTTATGAATTTATAGTTAATTAATACTCCATCTGTCTCATATTAGTTGTCACATTTCTCTTTTACACACTCTTTAAAAATCATAAATAAAAAATACATATTTATTATCTTACTCTTATTTTTCTCCTAAATTACACTCTAATTAATATTGTATTAGCTATAATTTTCAAGAATAATTAACATTAAGGATAAAATAAAATATTTTAAGTAACCATGACAACTAATATTGGATGGAGTATATTGTACTTTTATTAATTTTTATTTATTTTACAATGAAAAGTACTTATGAACTGCAGGTTACTCTTAACAATTGTATATTTTTAAAAAACAATTGAAAATGTAGAAGGAAAAATATATATATTTTTGTTTAAATTTTGGTCTAAACTATTCTTGAAAACATGTTCGATGCAACTCAAATAATTGTTCAGAAAAATAGAACTAATATATTTATTAATGCACTGAAAAACAGAAACATAAACCGTGCAAGTCTCTGTTTCTAACATGCGCTGAGAATGAGGCACATGATTACTTGCGCAAAGATTCGAAGACCCTTTATCATAACACTTACACTGATTTTCCTTTTTTACCCCTTACTATTTTTAAACCCACCCCATGTTTGATACCCGTCTTGAGGCCAAGTGTTTTCTATTAAAAGTGATTACATCCCGAATAAATGAGTAGACAATTCTACGTCACACTTCTCCATGACTAAAGATCTTATTTATTTATTTTTGTTAGCTTTTTATATCATTTTCATGATTTTATTTAATTTAAAGAGCCATTTTCATAATTCACACCCCTTTATCTCCATAATTAACTTCTACTCTTAATTAGTATTAGTAATTAATTTCATAATTTCTAATTTAATATACAATTTCATATATATGAATGATGTGGCACCTCTCTTTGGGCAAGGATCTTATTTATCTTTTTTCTTATTTTTTTGACAATTTCTCATATTTCTTTATATTTTATTTTACAAGAATAAAAATATCAATTACTCCTCCATTCATCCATATTATTTAATCTAAAAAATTAATGGTCTTTATTTCTATTACTACCACAAATTCTTATTATCATAATCTCTAAATAATTAATCTTTATTTTCATTACTCCCACGACTTTTTATTACCATAACCTCTAAATAATTAATAATCATGTTCATGACATTATTTAATATTCCATATTATAGTCCTACAGATAGAGGCATTGTAAAACTTTATTACAAAGAAAATGATCACATTAGTTAAGAATGTCACCCTTTTATAGCATCGCATATTGTAAATTCATGTTTTTTGTTTCGTGAGATCCTACCTAAGGTTATCCTTTCATTCCATATTTGAAGTACGTAGTAATGTTGTTATATTTACTACTGTATTATATTCATGCTTTAGTTTGAGATGAAGAAAAAAGAGGATACTCATGAATGGTGATTGACTTGTAGGAGTAGATAATATCAACAAGAGCTCGACAAATTATGCATTAATTTCATATTTTTTTTCTTCTATTTTTTATGATTAAGGTCGTAAGAATGATGTGTATTGTATTATTCTCTTCTATATTTTTTCATATGTTCTCTTTATAATTCTTTTTTAGATTGATTTTTATACGAATTTCTGATTGTTGTTAGTATAATTTCTTTTGGTTCAAAATAGCAACTTATGACTTTGTAGGAAGTCTACTACTAATAACCAAATATTTTTCTCTATGAAATCAATTGTACTTCTGGTATTTATATAGAAACGGGCAAGGGAGTGTATTTGTTTTCTTCTTTCTATGGCCATCAGTTGCATTTAAGAACCTAAGTAGATAATTGATTGAGAAATACATATAAACTTTACAAATTGCTTGGAATATGAACATTATCATCATATTATTGGAAGTGCTTTATATTTATAATTTAGTCAATATATATATATATATATATATATATATATATATATATATATATATATATATATATATATATATATATATATATATATATAAATACCTCTTCTATTTATATTATATTTAGTAAATTATTAATATTTTTATGATCGCGCGAAATACGAATAAATTCATTAGTTTTTAATAAATGATACCTTACTATAACAACCTTAGATGATGATGTTATTTTTATAAGTACACACTTATTTCAGAGACATATAATGTAAATTTACAATACTGAATTTCAAGTGACATATTAAACTAATGGATCGAAAGTATAGTTCAAATGAAATATTGATTTCAATTCATGAATTTTAACTTTCATCATTTTTTTGACAAAATAAAATTTATGTGTAAACACAATTAAATACTCTTACGCGTGATTCTTCTCACAAATATTTAGATTCTACGACTATTTTTTTCAATCAACTTCAAATACTCTTTTTACTTGCACTTTCAACTAAGATACTGTCCACTCACTTATTTAATTACACTTGCATGCTCTAAAGTTTTACCATCTAACACATACCCCTCACATAAACTACTAACATTTTTTCAAATGGAGTATAACAAATTTACATTTCACTATGACTATACAAATTATTCCTTTGTGTATTAGCTTTATTTTTTCCCCTTGAAATTCTTTCTTTTACATGTGAGGGGTATGTATAATTAAGAATAAAAAAGGCATAACTCTGATGAATTGATAAGTACTCATTTATTATTAATTAGAGATTTTAAGTGCGAGTATTTGATATAAATTCCCACTTTGTGGGATTACACTGAGTGTGTTGTTGTTGTTGTGTTTGATATAAATTGATTTTGTTAAAGAGCGCTTTATTTTCAATGCATTTCCCCGTATGATACTGGATTTAATTGGATCTTAATGAGGGTAACAAACGCCTGATACGTAATTGCCTTTGTTAGAGAGCACTTAAATTAATGTATAATTTTTTGACACAAATCTAAATTTTATCGAAGAACTGTATCTACATTGAGGTGTTGTTATATAAAGATGTTGTTATAGAGAGGTCTGCTTGTATTATTTGTTGTAATTTTATTTGATCTTTACCCATAACTTTATGCTCTATACTAAAAATATTGAGTTCAGATAGACGCGGTATCAGAAGGGCACATCCAGCTTTGTTCTCTCAGTATGAAGTTGCTTTTATTAAGAAAGCTTACTCCCAATAAGAAGACTTTGATATACGAATTTGAATTTAATCAAGCCCCAATATGTAATCTTTACACATAAATTTATGTTCAATACTAAATGTATCGTATTCAGATAAACACATTATCATAAGGGTACCTCCACGTCTGCCTTGTGTATGAAATCACCTTTGTTAGAAAATGCTTTACCCAAAATAAAAACTTTCAGATTCAAATTTAAATTTATTCAAAGTCCAATATATGATACCGGACACCGAGCGAAAAACTAAACAAATAATAATATATACAATAGAGAAAATTGTATTTATGAGAAAATATTCAAAGCTGATCCATTAAAGCCACGCTTGTAAAGGCCCACACTTCCTTTAGTCCGCCGCTCCTTCTATCTCTCATACTCTATTATCTACTTCTCCATTTTCTCTTTGATTATTTTTTCTTCAAATTTAACATATAGTTTTAATCATTTCTTCACCTCATAAACGATCTCCCTTTCTAGCACCAAACCTCTCTTTGAACCCAAGTTCTTTTTTAACTAAGTTGGTGACACTTAATAGTAGTAGTTTCCTTTCAAGATTCCACTTAAAGGGTTGTTAGATTCTTGAATTCACTCTTAAGCTTTGTTCTAAAAAAGACAACTTTATCTCTTTTCTTTTTCTTTATTTTTCCAGCTTTTCTTTGTTTGTTTTCATCTGTTATTAAAGCCACCGTCTTGGGTCTTTTCCTATTTTCTTGAATCTTTTGCTTTTTAGGTCCTTGAAGTTCTTGGAAATTGTTTTCTTGAGATGGGTTCTTTCAGTTCTGGGCTATTGTAGAAAAACTAGTGTGTTCTTGGAAAAAAAGATGAGAACATGTGCTTTTTTGCAAGTTTTATTTACTGTTTTTGGACTGTTTCTTGTTATCTGTGATGCTTTTCCATCATATGAAGGTATGTATTATGATATTATCAATTCAAGTTTAGATCTTGATGTAGTTGTTGTTTCAAAGTTTCAAATTTAGTCTTTTAATTGATCATTTAGTGTTATAATGCAGTGTATTGTAGAAAAACTAGTGTGCTCTTGAGTGTTTCTTGGTGTAGTGTGGAGTTATTGATAAAAAAAGATGAGAACTTGTGTTATATTGCAAGTTTTAGTTGCTGTTTCTTGTGATCTGTGATGCTTTTCCATCAAATGAAGGTATGTATTATGATATTATCAGTTCAAGCTTAGATCTTGATGTAGTTATTGTTTCATAGTTTCAAACATTTGTGTTTTAATTGATCATTTAGTGTTATAATCGGAAACAACCTCTCTATCTTGCAAAGGATAGAGGTAAGGTCTGCGTACATCCTACCCTCCCCAGACCTCACTTGTGGGACTACACGGGTATGTTGTTGTTGTAGTAGTGTTATAATGCAAGATGTTATGTAATGTTGTTCAGGAAAGGTCTTGAATTTTCTTGTTTTTTGTACAGTTTATGCTCTGAATACATTCAAGGAAGCTATATATGAAGACCCTCTTTTGGTTTTGTCAAATTGGAATGCTTTAGATTCAGATCCTTGTGATTGGGCTGGAGTCTTTTGTTCTTTGGCTCAAGATCATGTCATAAAAATGTAAGCTAGTGTCTTCAATTTTATGTGATATGCATAGATAGGCTGTTTTGGTTATTGAATTTTCTCAAGTAAAATGCAATCTAGGGTGTGTTTGGTATGAAGGGAAATGTTTTCCTAGAAAATAAGTGTGTTTCTTACTCATTTTTTAGTGTTTGGTAAGTAAGCAAAAAAATATTATCCCGAGAGCATTTATATGTAATCTAGTAAAACACGATGGGGGTGGGATGGGGTTGGGAGGGGAGTGGGGGTTCGGGGGGTGGCGGGGTGGGATGGTCGAGAGGTGGGGCTTGGGGATTGGGGGTGGGAGGAGACAATGAACTTGGAACGTCACTTATGGAGCTTGATTTCCTAACTCTCATTGGGGAGTCATTTTCCTCATTTTTAAGGAACTTGTTTTCCTAGAGAAAATATTTTCCAAATCCATACCAAACACACCCCTAGTGGATCTTTTATGGACTCAAATTTAGTGCAAATGAGTCTCTAATTCGCATTTCTACTGCCTCGTGTTGACAGTAACATTTCTGGTGCTTCGTTGAAGGGTTTTCTTTCACCCAACTTGCATCTACTCTCTTGTTTGCAAGAACTGTAAGTTATTACCTAATAGACTTTACTTACAAGAATTACATAGTTTTGCAAAAGCTTATGTCATGCACTGGTAATATGCAGAATTTTGCATGGAAATGTACTGATTGGTACAATTCCTAAGGAGATTGGGCTGTTGAAAAAACTGAAGTTCTTGGATTTGGGTGCTAACCATCTAACAGGACCGATTCCTCCCGAGCTTGGCAATTTGTCAAACATTATGAAAATGTTAGTCTAACTTGAATTTTGTAGGTTTATTTGTACTTGACTTTATCTATCTTCGTTGAAGTTCCCTTAATTTTCTAGCTTGCATGTATCTCTGCAGAAACCTTCAATCTAATGGATTAACCGGAAAATTGCCTGCTGAGCTTGGTAATTTGAAATACCTTGAGGAACTTCGGTTGGACAGGAATAAACTTCAAGGAATAGTGCCGGCTAATAATGGATCAGATTTTACATCCGGTGTACATGGAATGTGAGTGGATTAACTACACCACATACTTTTTCGTGTTTCTTTTGAAATCTTTGGTATGTGGATAAGGAGTAATACATGATTCTTTGTTTATTTACAAGATATAGTTGTTTGTCCTTAAGCATTTCCCGTATGAAGAAAAATGAGTAAAATTTTTTGGTGTCGCATTTTGTCCATTACATTTATCTTTATTTAACTGTTGGTTTCTTATTTTTCCTGTTATTTCTTATTAGGTATGCCTCTGGTGCCAGCCCTACAGGTTTTTGTCGCTCATCCCAGCTTAAAGTGGCTGATTTCTCATTCAACTTTCTAATTGGAAGCATACCGAAGTGTTTGGGTTACCTTCCAAAGTCAGTTCTTAATTCTGTGCCATAATTCTTGTTTTACCCGAATGCCTGTTATTTTCATTGCTGTAAATCTATATTTCTAGGAAATTGTCTCTATTACAAGTGTTGTTTCTATTACTTTTTCTGTTTCTCAATGCCTGTTATTTTGTGTTGCCGTAGATCTAGCTTTCAAGGGAATTGCCTTCAGCACAAAGATCCGAAGCAGCGCTCTGCTGCTCTATGTGGTACGTATTGCTACTCGGGCTTTTTTTTCTTAACAGTTACAGTAAAATAGATTTATTGTAATACTGTAAGACTGAACTGGTTGTTTTGACATCGCATTATAGGTGGCACTCCACCTCCCACTTACCATGCATCAACAGTCAGTAGTAATAAGCAGCACCAGCCTGTTGAACAACCAAGACATCAGGCTTCTTCCAAGCCCACTTGGCTTTTGGCTTTAGAAGTGGTAACTGGAGTTATGGTGGGTTCTCTCTTCATTGTGGCTCTTGTGACTGGCCTTCAGAAGTTTAAGAACAAATCCTCCATCATACCTTGGAAGAAATCAGGAAGTGAGAGAGATCATATGACAATTTATGTAGGTTAGTACTATCATGCACTTGAACTCAGGTACCTGCTTTCTCAAATGGGATTTTATACTTCAGAAGCATTGAGCCTATTCTTCGTTTCTATTTACCGCTAATGTTTCTTTTTAGATACTGGTATGCTGAAAGATGTCGTAAGATACAGCAGACAAGAACTTGAGGTAGCTTGTGAAGATTTCAGCAACATCATCGGATCCTCACCGGACAGCTTAGTTTACAAGGGAACCATGAAAGGTGGACCTGAAATAGCTGTGATATCACTTTGTGTCAAAGAAAAACACTGGACAGCCTATCTCGAGCTTTATTTTCAGAAAGAGGTAAGACTCATTCTTTCGTCATGATCAAAAAGTTTGCATCTCAAGTTTCATGTTCTAACTTCTGTTAATTTACGTTAGGTGGCAGAATTGGCCAGAATAAATCACGAGAACGCTGGGAAACTTCTAGGCTATTGCAGAGAGAGTAGTCCTTTTACAAGAATGTTGGTGTTTGAATATGCATCTAACGGGACATTATATGAACACCTTCATTGTGAGTAAAGTGAATTAGTTTTTGCATGTGCGTTTTCAGTATGTCTTCGAGGCGATTTCTTAACTCGTTCAATTTCATAGATGGAGAAGGATGCCAACTATCTTGGACACGCCGGATGAAAATAGTTATTGGCATTGCTAAGGGACTGACATATTTCCATTCAGAACTTGACCCTCCATTTACTATATCAGAACTGAATTCAAATTCTGTATATCTCACAGAAGATTTTTCTCCGAAGGTAAATGAAAGACCATCATCTATCATTGACTAATAAAACAGTGCTAATCATCTGTTCAATTTATCTCTTAAGCAGTCACAAAAACTTTGCCATTCCCTACTTAGCCTTCTCTAAGTTTGTTTTATTTGGTGCAGCTTGTTGATTTTGAAAGTTGGAAGTCGATAATTTCCAGATCAGAAAAGAACTCGGGTGCTATCAGTAGTGAAGGAGCAATATGTGTCCTTCCAAATTCTCTAGAGAGCCGTCATCTCGACGTCCAGGGTAACATTTATGCATTTGGAGTACTGCTACTGGAAATAATCAGTGGAAGACCTCCATATTGCAAAGACAAAGGGTGCTTAGTAGATTGGGTAAGCATTTCTTTTTGAGCAAAAAGTTTCTGGTATGATACACTTTCCCGGTAGAACAAGTTTCGCAAATGCGTTGGCAGGACCTGAATTCGACCTTTTATGTGCAGGCTAAGGAATTTCTTGAAGTGCCAGAGGTACTATCATATGTTGTGGATCCCGAGTTGAAGCATTTCAAAGAGGAAGACCTTAAAGTGATTTGTGAAGTGATCAACCTTTGCATCCACCCGAGTACGAGTAGGAGGACTTCTATGAAGGACTTGTGTGCTATCTTGGAGAGCAACATTGACACTTCGATCACTGCAGAGCTCAAGGCATCTTCTTTGGCATGGGCCGAGCTTGCACTTTCATCCTAACTGACAGAAGGCTAACAGTATATATATCAGAAATATGTAATTGTCTACCACTTTATCCTTTTTTTTTTTGACCTCTCGATTTCGTTCCCAATGTTCTGGAGTGATGGTTGAGTTCATGTAAATTTTGAGTTTGTAGGAAAAATAGTGTTGAAGTGATGCTACTCTGTTGATTCTTTGTAAACAACTGGTTCTTTACTAAAATGAATGGTGTTCATAGTGAATGTAAAGGCATGGTGGCTAGATTTTACATATCTACTTCTTGAGCTTTCTGTACTGTTGAACAAGTTATATTTTAAACTTTGATTTAAAAATAATGAATCATCTTTAACACTCAAAAATGTAATTGGAAATTCAAAATTACTGTTCTTAGGTCACTATCTAGATTTTGTTCCTATTTTTAAAAGTTGTGAGAAATATGTAGTCCTTGGAAAATTATCCTTCTGGACGACATTAGACTCGAGTCTAATATTTGTTCATATATACCACACAACTTCACATAAAATATTTAGATTGTCGTCTAATGTTTACATTAACTACAATAATTTACGAAATTTTAGATTGTAATCTAAAAAGTTCATAAATTATAATAGAATTAAAAAGAGAATCATTTACGCAAGCAAAAACTTGCACAATATTTCTTTGAACATGGAGACTTACAATAATTAACACCATCTCTCGACCTCACCAGGTCCTCCATAAAATACATAATGACGAGTCTTTCCAAATTTTCCATATCTCCAATGTGGTTCATCTAGAACATCATATAATTTAAGCATCATAAGCTCTTTCGATCATTTTCACTATATCTATCGTCTCGCCTTCATCGTTTGATTTCCCATAGGTAAACAACTGGAGCCCATCGGAGGTTTAAGCACACCTGGTGGACTGTATACAACTCCTCCGAACTCAACATGATTGGCAAAGCTTGTGAAAATTCTTCAGAGGACAAAAACCAACTTGTTCATAATTTTCGTTGAAGCAATGCGTATTACCAGCCTAGTAGACATACAATATGCATCAAGTTTTTTCAACATTTAAGGTATATATATATATCATGAACACAAAATGAAAATCATTATAGAATATAAAATAATTTACCTGGAAATGTATAAAGAGTGTAGTTTTAGTATCATTATATAGTGTTGGATCCACCTGAAACGTGAAATAGGATTATTAGATGGGAATTCTCTCCCATCCTTGCCTTCGGAAAGAAAAAACCCGCAAGTACACAAAAATATTTAAATTATCAATAACGAACTGTAAAACTTACTCTCCAACCAACTTGTAAGATATATGATCATTTTGAGATTATCACTCGACATGCACTGTGTTGTTGACCTTCAACCTTAGGACATTCCAGCTCCAGAAAACTTATATTTTGGATTATTTGGAACTCGAACTATTGCAAGCTGAATATAGTAAATGAATATTTATGTTAATAAATGACAGTATAATCAAAATTAGCCTATTTACGTAGCCTAAATCAATTTGTTACAATAAAAGAGATAACCATTCTGAACGTTGGTCCTTTGCTTGTTCTTCGGTTTGTCATAATTTAAAGGAAAATTCAAAATTACAAAATAAAAAAATGATAATTAAATAAATCATACTTAAATACCTTGTATCGCTGCGAGGATATGTTACTTAAAGAAGCACCAAAGGTTTCACATAATGCCCAGTCAGCATTACAGTAGGCAGACAGAGTGTTAGAATCCCTTGTAGGCAGGAAAATACCCAAGCATGGTGCTTGCTTGATGTATCTAACTACTCTAACAACTGCTATAATATGTGAAACCTTTGGTGCTTGCATGAATTGACTCAAACATTGAACAACAAAGGCTATATCTGGCATGATATTGGTTAAATAGAGAAGCCTTCCAATAAGCCTCTGATAACCAGTAGGATCATCCAAAAGAGGATCACTAATCATATTGCTAGTATCACCACTAGCAGCTGCATCATCATTCACATGTTGATCAAATACATCAGAAGTTAACTTGACATTCAACTCCATTGGTGATCCAACATGCTTAGCTCATGTCAAGCCCATATCAGCTATTAACTCAAGTGAATACTTTCTCTGATGCATCACAATACCACTCTTGTTCCTAGTAAATTCAAAACCCAAAAAATATCTCAACTCCCTTAGATCTTTGATCTTAAAATATTATTGTAGTGTAGCTTTAGTTTCTATAATAAGATTCTCATCATTCCCAGTAATAAGCAAACCATCAACATAGATACTATAACTATATTGCACTTGTCATTCTTTGTGAGAAGTGAATAGTCTAGATGACTTTGTGTAAAACCAGAAAACATCAAGGCAGTGGTTAACTTAATATTCCACTGTTTTGAGGCCTGCTTGAGTCCATACAATGACTTGAGCAACCTACATACCTTCCCTTTCTCATGTGCAAAACCTTGAGGAAAATTCATGTATACCTCTTCATTAAGGTCTCCTTGCAAAAATGCATTGAACACATCCATTTGATGCACAATCCAACCCTTTGCACCAACAATAGAAATTACTGACTTTACTGTCACCATCTTCACCACTGGTGAGAAGGTGTCATGATAATCAATGCCTTCCTTCTGGTTGTACCCTTTGGCCACTAACTTTGCCTTAAACCTTTCCACTACACCCGTGGCCTTGTACTTAATTTATATATCCACTTGCAGCCTATTGACTTCTTGTTACTTGGTAAGTCAACCACCTCCCAAGTCTTATTATCTTCTACGGCCTGAATTTCAGCCTTCATGACCTCTATCCACCTCTTGTCCTTTGCTGCCTCATAGTATGACTGTGGTTCATGCTCTTCTGAAGTCTTAGCTATAAAAATTTGATAAGACACAAACAACCCAGCATAATTAACAATATCAGACAATGGATATAAATATGACTTCACACTCCTTGAATCAGTTGCAGGCTGAATGAAATCTTTCATCCATGTAGGAGGTCTTCTGTCCCTAGTGGATCTTCTAGTCTCCAAGGGTGCATGAGTGATGGGATGATCTTGTGGAGATAACATAATCTCAGATTGAGGAAAATCAGTAACAACATGTCCTTTATCAACACCAGGAGTTGATTTTGACATGATATCATCATCGGTTGGCAAACTTGTTTCTCCTGGCTCAACAATATCCTCAGCTGCAACCTGCTTATGTATAGTATCATCAATATGTGCATAAAGAGTAGGAAAGTAGTCAGTGTCAATACCTGCAATATGTGACTCAGCATCACACTGCCTGTGCTATCCAAAAGGAAAAATATCTTCATAGAAAGTCACATCTCTGCTCACAAAAAATTTTGTTAGCCAGATCAAGCACTTTATATCCCTTTTGTCTAGCTGCATAACCAAGCATCACTGACTTAATGACTCTAACATCAAACTTGTCCTTCTTAACCAAGTTAGTGGCATAGCATAAACATCCTATAACTTTCATGTAAGATAAGAAATGTGTCATCTTAAACAACTTTTCATAAGGTGACATATTTCCTAACACCACAGAAGGAATTCGGTTGATCACATAGACTGCTGCCTCCACACAATTTCCCCAAAACCTTACTGGCAAATGGCTTTGGAATTTGATAGCTCTGGCAATCTCCAAGATGTGTCTGTGCCTCTTTTCCACCACTCCATTTTGTTGTGGAGTGTATGGACAAGAGCTTTGATGTATAATCCAATGCTGACTAAACAACTCACTACAAGAGCTATTAAAGAACTCTGAACCATTATCTGATCTAACACTTATAACAACCATATTGAATTGTGTTCTGATTATTGCAAGCAAATTCTTAAGAGTAGTAGCCACATCAAATTTAACATGCAATAAAAACACCCAAGTCCATCTGGTGTAATCATCAACAATTGTGAGAAAATACCTCGTGCAAGTATAGGTAGGAATCCTATATGGTCCCCATACATCAAGATGTAGCAACTGAAAAACAAATTCTGTTTTACTGCTACTAACTGAAAATGACATCCTAGTTTTCCTAGCCACATGGCAAACATCACAATGCCTTATTACAAAACTAGATTTGTTACCAAAACTATCTTTATGAGCACACTCATTGGAACATGCCCTAGCCTCCTATGCCAGAGTCCTGCTTGTAACTTAGCTGTTGTAACTATAGTTGATACATGTGCTTGTGCATGTATCAGTTCAGAACAACTCTTTTTTGACTCTATGTATAATCCATCCATTTCTTTACCAATCTCTTCACCTTCCCAGTGAAGAGATCATGTAGGACGAAAAAATCAGGAAAGAAACTTGCACAACAGTTTAACTCCCTTGTTAACTTTGAAACTGAAAGAAGATTAAACTTAAAACTTGGCACACATAACATATGTTTTATGAGATCACCTCTTGTTAGTCTGCAACTTCCTGTTTGAGTAATTGCTGTTGTATCACCAGTAGGCAGTTGCACTTGTCCTATATTTCATACTAAATCACCTTTTTCAATCATACTCTTTTCATTAACCACATGGTTAGTTGCACCCGAATCTAATATCCAACTAGGACTACTTCCCTTATTGAACATAGGCTTATCTGCCATGTGGGCTCTGGGAGCTAGAGCATTGCAATGCTGTACACCAGCATCTGTATGTTGATTCAGCATTGCAAGCACCTTCTCATACTTATATGGAGCGCATGATCTCAACAGAAAATTAATATGCTCATGTTGATCCTGGGATAATTGTCTCAATCCTCCCATATACCTCTGATTTGAGTATCCCATATGCCCGCCACAAGGTTGTTGATATGAGCTACCCCTTCTCCATGTTAAGCACCTGATATAACTGCATTGCCCTTCTTCTTTCCTTTGAAATCAAGAGGATAACCTATAAGCCTATAACAATTATCCCTAACATGCCCCTTATTTTTACAGTAATCACAGTACATCAACCTATAACATGTCTCCCTAGTATGCCCCTTCATTTGACAAAAGTCACAGAATGCATTTGGAAGATATATAGACTTCTTTGGCTTACGTTGAAGACATATACTAAACAGAGCTGTAGGTTCAACAGACTCTCCTATGGCTGTGTATCCTCTTGTAATCATTTTTTGGCTTTCATCTTGTGCAATAATTGCATATGCTTGATTCACACTAGGAGTAGGTGACATTAGGAGGATGTGGCTCCTTGCTTGACTGTAACCATCATTAAGTCCCATGAGAAACTCTAGCAATATCTGATTTGCTAGGTGTTCTATGTACTCCCTAGGGCAATCACAGTCACATGAAGGTAGAGGAATGATTGAATCAATTTCATCCCATAGATCCTTCATCCTTGAGTAATAACTAGACACATGTGATACACTTTGATGCAGCATTGCAAGTTCCTTCTTCAACTGATACACTCTAGATAAGTTGATTTTGTCGAATCGTTCCTTCAAATCCTTCCATACTGAATATGCATTAGATCTGTAAAGTGTACCACTGAGCAAACTCTTATTTATATTTTTCACAATCCATGAAATTACCCTCGCATTACATCGATCCCATTGCTTCACCCGATTTAGACCATAATTATCTTGTTTGACTGATCCATTAATGAAACTAATTTTATTCTTTGTTAACAAAGCTAATATCATAACGCGACTCCATAACGTATAATTCTCCATTCCTACTAACTGAATTTCTACCTGCACAGCTCCAGGTGTATCAGATGCACTTAAGAAAAGTGGATGATTATGATCTATTAATGTTCGAGTTTGAGCTCGAGCTTTTCTCAACAATTAGTGATGCAATTGGCGATGTGCTTTCCATGATTAATCATAACTATGAGAATACTTACGCTACACTAAACAGTTTCAGAGAGAAAATTAAGCTACGCAACTCACAGATTTGAAGACGAACTCACAGAGTCAAAACAACTCAGATCTCGCGCTGAATCCCTCGATCTCCATCTACAATTTGCTGGATAATCCCTCGATTCAATCCACGAGTGCTCTGATACCATGTGAACGATTACGATCTAAGCTAATTCTAGATTGCATGTGCAGTCCACTGCAGAAGCAAGCATTAGATGCAACGAGAGAGAAAATTTGTGGAAACTTTTCTTCTCATATATTTTCTCTACTATTACAAGGCTAATGAAACAATATTTATAGAAATGAAAAAACACCCCAGCTCACTTAATTCAAAATAACCAACTCAACAACTCTAACTAACTACTCAACAACTCTAACTAACTCAACACTAAATATCTTGTGTGCTATGGACCATGTGAGCCTTGCTCTCTGCATTCATCTCAACATTTTCCCTTAACCATATGCTCGATGACCTAACAACGGTTAAGGTAGTTGAATTTTACAACGTCCTGACTAAAGTAGGTTTCATCTGTTCATCAAAAACTCAAATTATTTGCGTTGGCAATTATATTCTAAATTATTATTAAAAAATTAGAAGTAGAATAAAAAGAGTAGAGACATGCCTTGTGATGGAAATTATGTTTCTTTAATGACGGATGATCAAATGCAAGTTGTTTGTAAAAATTCACACAAACCCCATATTTCATTTGTGAACCAAAACTTCATAAAATAAGTAATCTTGGTTACTAATTGGATGTATTGCTATCAATATGTGACTTTTGATTACGTAAAAGATGCAGTGAAAAGGTTCAGGAAATCATTAACACAATAATCACTCGACTTATGAATACAATGATTTTCTGCTCAAAATATTTACCTTAAGTATTTTGACCGCTGGCTTGTTCAAAAGTTTAAGTTGCTTCTTCAACTCTAAATCTTCTAGTTTGGATAGCTTTATTTCTCCTTGAACTCCGTCATAACTCAAAAGAAAATATAGTACTAGAAAAGTTTGTCGAACAATTTTTTAACGAATCAACATAGTCTGAATTCATAAAAATTATATTATACGTCTGAATGCTAAAATATCTATCTGTTGGAAATTTGCCTTTGGCAGGGAGATGCGTCCACCCATCTTTGATGAATTAAACACTAGTGTTCCGCATGTTGGAGGCTTTGTCTCTTTACACATGCATGATCTACGAAGTGAGTAGATGACCGTAGGGCCAAGAATCGTCAAATTTCATTGAGAAATGAAAGAGATATTGGTCCACGAAGTAAGGTGTTTGAGGCATGGAAATGTGGTGTGGGACAAATCTACCACATCGGTGGGAATAAGAAAAATTGCTCTCTATATAAGTCTATAATTGGTAAAGGGTTTGGGACCCCAAGGGGTATCCCATGTGTTTAAAGGAGGGAGGACCTAGATGTGCATGGGTTCAAGGCTAAGCCCACACGCGAGCCGCCGCCGCCCGTCCGGTCCGGTCGTGGGCTGTGGGCTGCGGGGACTTTTGATCCCTGAAGTTTATTATGTACAGTTTGATCCCTGAAGTTTAATATTTTACAGTTTGGTCCCCAGGATTTCTGGAAAGTTGGTTCTGCCTCCGTTGGAACTATTTTTTGAGGCATTAATCAACCATTACTTGGCTGATTAACTCCTTCATTAACAACCCATTACTTGGGCAGTTGGGCGGCCTCTTTCAATGGCCATTAACAGCCATTACTTGGCTGTTTTAATGCCCTCATAATGGCCATTAACATCCACGTTTTTTGCAGTTGGACAGCCCCTCCTCCATGTTATATATTGAGCTATTGTTAGCTCAATTCGGGACTGCATAGATGACTGAAAACACACTGGAAAAACGCAGAAAACCGACTGAAAACAGTGAGGAATATGCATTGCAAAACAGCACTGAAAACACACGAAAATAGCAGCACTTTACAGTCACAAAAGAGCACAAAACAGTGGCCAAAAACTGTCCAAAACAGTGGCCAAAATCAGTGCAATTCGTGACTGAAAAACAGTGAGTAAACCCTCATATATACACAAGATATACACTACAGAGACACACTATATACACAGAGACAAAACGAGAAGAGTATTGAGAAACTCTTCCTTCCTAATTCCATATCTTCAGCAAGTCGATTCATATTTGTTTTATTCGGCAGGCTCAACCTATTGGCTTTGTAGTGTTGAGATTAAAGTGTTGTTTTATCTTGGGAGACTATTGCCCGCTAACGTAAAAGCATATATACGGGGCAATCTTGTCTTAAGGACAGAGTGCAATCACTCGACTCAACACACAACGTTGTAACCATACATATTTAGTTGTTTCTTGATTTTAGGATATCAAAATTCAAGACACAACAAGCTTGCGACAGTTCTCAACATTGGCTTTGCAAGGTTATCAAGATTCAAGACACAACAAGCTTGAGACAGTTTTGAAGATTGACCATTTATTTATCCTTTCGAACACTTGTAATAGTTATTTACTTCCCGTACTGCTTTATAAAGTACAATAGAGCACCAACACTATCTATATATATATATATATAAAAAATTAACATTTAAGGAAAATAATTAGTTAACACAACATTAAAGTACTAAACAGTGAACTTACTTGATAAACTAGATGCACGAGGTTGAAGTCTTTGAGCACTTCCATTTTTTCTACCTATGAGTAAAAAGCTATATAGAAGTGATATAAGAATTTTAAATCAATGTGATTTTCTAAAGCATGACTACTAGAATCTAGGGAAGATTTTCTGGTAATGAATGTTGGTTTTCTCTTCTATGTATAATCCAAAAAGATAATCTAACCTTAGATTACCATTAAAATCAACATAATCTACAGAATTGTTCTGTTTAAGCTATTGTATGTGATATATTAAATCAGTGTAAATCATCAATAAGAGTTGTGGTGGAGTGGTAAGTACTCATCTAGGGTTCGAGCCGTGTTGGTACGGAGTTGCCTTTGTTAGGGAGCGGTTTACCCCAATGTGGACGCGAATTCAGATTTAATCGGGCTCCAATGCGACTATACGAACATGAATACTAGGTGTGAAACCAAAAATAAATAAATAAGTGTAATTTTCTAAAGGGTGATTAATAAATCCAAGGTCTTAACTCTTAAGATATCTGGTAATGAATGTTGATTGTTCTCTTCTGTGTATAATAAATTCAATTCAATGGTCCATTCTATGGCTATTCTGGATCCTGGTATTTCCAATTTTTTTCTTCTTGCTTTGGTATAACCATCTCCTATCTGGTATACGTTGGCCAATTAATTCAGATTTGCGTGCGTTGCGTAAAAATCACTAATGAAGGAAGCACTCACATAAATAGCGTTCAATCAAGAAAAGCGAAAAAGATTTGTGTAAATTAACAATTTAGATTGATCTTAGAACCTATTATATTAACATTAATTGCGTCCATCGTTGGTAACTTATATGATTTGTTCATGAGAAAATCTCACGTCAAAAGTCCATACTGTATATATTAGTATAATGTTATTTGCATATAATTCATGTATGCTAGAATAACATAATGGAACTCATATATGGCAATTTTGCTCAACCTACCAAGGTAGAGATAAGATCTGCGTATACTCTTCCCTCCTCAGACCTCATGTTGTGGGATTTCACTAGATATGTTGTTGTTGTGGTATATATGGTGATTTACACATTTTATATAGAATTTCCATGCGTGTTGCATATAAGTTTCTTGATTTGCATATTTGGCTCATTGGATATGTGGGATTGGCTTCGTGATTGCAGAAGTCAACTCAGTTGACCTTTCTGATTTTGCGGACCTTCTCCCACTTTCGCAACGAGTAAGCCCTGTTCTTGACTAGTCAATACTTCCACGATCGCGATTTCTAACCTAGCGATCGTAAGACACAAGATGAATCACATTTAAAAAAAAATTAAGTTTCAAAATGTATTAAAACTCACTCGAGTACTCAAATCTCAACTCAAACTATCCTAACAAGTCACAAATAATAATATCAATTAGTGTACATGTTCAAAACTTAAATTGGGACAAAAGTATGCAGAACGAGGGACGGATTGTTACAAATAATTTTGTCCAAATATTTTTTCTGCATTTACGTAACTTCCTATTAGAAATTATCTTTTATCTAGTCCAATTTTCTTTCATTTTATCTAAAAACTGTAAGGGCCATTTGCCTTTTTCTTTCTTACTACTTTGCCTTAATTTACTTGAATCCAATTGAAGAAATTGCAAGGTTTTCCTTCAGATGTGCTGGTATTTAATTTTTGCCCCTAAAATGGGTTGTTATTTAATTTTTTACCTTTAAATGAGCTGGTCTTTAAGGTTTCCGGTATAATTTATAAGATATTATGATGCGAAAATATAAATTTATACCTCGCAAAAAAAGTTATTTGTTTTGAGGGACTAAATTTAAAAATCAGCACAAAATAGGGTCAAAAGTGCAAATGACCCAATCCAATTGACAAAATTAGTCAAGCTCAACCACCTAAACTAACAAGTCGCTTTACTGTGTGCACGAAATATTTAACTTGAAAATTCACCAATCACATCATCAATTTCATACTCTGATGAAAAAGACTGTCATCGTCAACTGAAAATATTTGTAAAGTCCGTTAGTTTAGATTAAATTTAGGAAAAAGGGTCAAAAATATTCATCAACTATGAGAAATAGAGTAAATTTTTTCTTATTTTAACTTTGGTCTCAAATTTTCACTTCAACTATAGGAAATAAAATAAATTTACCCTCCGTTTGACTTTAATCCCACATATACCCTTATCATGAGTGCACTGACTCATATTTGTCCGTCAAAACTAACTTTTTTCTTTAAATCAACTCTTTTATTTTAGGATAAAAATTTATTTGACTTTTGTTTCAAAAACAACGAGAGTAAAAACAAATTCATTCTTTTCGTGAAGAAATGACTTCTGAATGTCGATTTAATTTATTTTTTTGAAAATCAGACCTCCGGAGATCTTTTTTTTTTAAAAAAAATCTACCCGAGCTCGGTCAGTTTGCACTTTTTCGAGTTTTGACAATAAAAAATTGACTTTCGGAGGTTGATTTTGTTAAAAAATATTTAGTTTTAAATCGACCTTCAGAGGTCGATTTATTCGGTATTTTTTTGGAGGTCAACTTTTTAGATCGATTTTTGCTCTTTTATTTAGTAGTGCAAGTTTTATTTTTTCTAACTACTGTATAAACAAATTTCATCTTTTTCCTTTTTCTTTGTATTTGGAAAGCATCTAAAATTACATACATCACGTAAAAAATTGCATCAAAAATCTTAAAATGTATTAAGTACTTCAATCACATTAAAGTGATCAGAAATATATAAGGGTGGAAGAAAAGCCAAAAAAAAATAAAAATATGATGGAGGGTTCGGGGAGAGAGAGTCAGACGTAATATTTGGAGAGAAATAGTGCAAATAGTTTTTTTTTCTATTTTTAAGTTTTAGAAAAAGGGAAAAATAGCTAAAAAAAATTGGTTACCTGCAATAAAAGGTAAATTTTACTTAAAATTGTAGAAAAAATTATACACTGACGATGAACAAAACTTAAACTCATAAAAATATATATTTTAATTGGTTAAAAATAAGAAGTTGGAAATATGTTAGTTTTGAGGAGAAATATGAGCTAGTTCATTCATGATAAGAGTTTTTTGGGACTAAAGTCAAATGAAGGGCAAATTTGTTCTTTTAAAATAGTTGAAGGGCAAATTTTTATCAATCCACTAATGATAAAGACATATTTGAGACCAAAGTTAAAATAAGGGAAAATTTATTCTATTTCTCATAATTGAAGGGCATGTTTTACCCTTTTCCCTTAAATCTATGTTCAGATTGTTATATTGTATAATACTTAAAAATGGACAATCAACATTTATTAAATAACATTTTTTTTTGTAGATTCTGTTAACCATGTTTAAGAAGATTACGTTAACTTAATATCTTGTACAGTAGTTACTGAAATCTCTTCTACACCTTTATAAACATCTTCCTCGTAGTAGCAAAATTCTCATACACCTAGTAAATCAAGTTCAATATTGTTTAGATCTTTCTTGTTGTTTTAATTAGTTCGACTTTTTAAAAAGGCCTTACATTAGTGCCTACAAAAAATGAATAAATTTAGGATGCATCAAAAAATTGTTCAACAAATTTTGCTGGTGCTATATTTTCTTTTGAGTTATAATGGGGCACAAGGAGAAAAAAAGCAATTCAAATTAGAGGACATGGAGTTAGAAAAACAACTAGAACTTTTGAACAAGCCAGCAATCAAAACCATTAAGGTATTTGTTTTGGGTTCATAGTATTTGTAAGTCTCACGAGACATTGTTATTCTTATTTGATATAATTTCACCTTTACCTGGGGAAGATTTCCTCTTTCACATGGTTTTTTGGTAAATCAACCTTACGTTCTATCTCCTTGTTTTTGTAAATTCTTGTTGTATTCGAAAATTGAACCCTGTACATTATAGTATTCTTTACATATTATTATTATTTTCCTGCATTTTATCTTGCAAATTTGCAGACAAAAGACATCTTAATGGCGTAGATGAAAACCTAAGACTTTTCAAAGTCGAATGTCAATAATTTTTAGAAAGATAGTTGTATACTCATCATTTCCTAACAATTGTTTATGTGATATTGTTTTGTATTTAAAAGGTACATATTGAATAGCAAGATGTAGAATTACTGTAACTTAGGTAATTTACTTATTATTTTTTTTGTTTCACAGACTAAATATGGGGATATATATGATTGTGTAGATTTCTACAAACAACATGCGTTTGATCACCCGTTGTTGAAGGACCATAATTTTCATCCAAAGGTATATCTCTACTCTCTTTTTACTTTTATTTGTTTGTACAATTTTTTTTTTGGTCAAGATACAAGGATATGATATTTTGACATACAATTAAATATTTGGTTGAACAGGTGAAACCTACTTTATCTAGGATAAAGAAAAACTCAGATACCTCAATAACTAGTAGGTCATCGACAATATGGTCAAAGGATGGAGGTTGTCCTTCTGGAACAGTTCCTATTAAGAAAATTACGAAGGATGATCTTCTAAGACATAGACGTATGCCACCGCCAGAAAATGTCAAATTCGATGCTCAATTTGTTGGCGTAAGATAATTTATGAACAATTTAATGCTTTTTCTTGAATAGTTCATACCAAACATGAGAATTCATTGTTCTAATTTTATATATATTTTAACAATTTAAGATTTCGTTAATTTATAGAAAAGTGTTAAGAGTCCACATCGGATATGGAATGGGAACATGGACTCCTTATATGACTCAGGCAATCCCCTTTCCTTTAAGATAGCTTTTGGGGTTGAATTATGTCCAAAATACATTCTTTACATGGTATCAGAGCCAGACTCATTCCAATTCTTTGTTCATCGATGTTAGGCCCCCAAATTATATTATCCCCTCTCCAGTTAACAAGGTCTGGACGTGCGGGGGAGTGTTAAGAGTCCCACATCGGATATGGAATGAGAACATGGACTCCTTATATGGATTTGGACAGAGCCGTTCCTATACTTTTAAGGGTCCGGTACGAGAAACAAAAAAATGTTCTTTTTTATTCACATGAAAAATTAAAATTAGGCCCAGGGACGGCTCTGGATTTGGACAATCCTCACCATACAATTTAGCTTTTGATGTTGAGTTAGGCCCAAAATCCATTATTTATCCAAAGAAAACAATTCATGCAAACATAAACAAGTTTAGTTTTCAATTATTGTGGCAACACTTCTATATTGCAATACATTTGTGCAGAGCAATAACAATAGTGAGCAAAAAGGAAGTTACAAATCTGCACAAGGCCGATATAAGGTATATGACTATGAAAATATTGTCATGATTTCATTTTTCAGTTTTGTGATTGCTTTTCTAATCTGTTTCTTTTAATTTGAAGTAACAAATGCAATAAGTTGTCCTTATAGTTTAATTAACAATTAGGATTTTTTATCAAAATATCAAATTGTGATGTCTAGGTCTATGTATTTGCCTTTTGAGATAGCAATACTTGATGTAAAAATAGTTAAATAAGTTTTGGAACTTATGGATTTGCCTTTGGAACCTCAGGAACCTCACGTTGTACTCCGAAAGAAAGAAAAAAACATACGATTTCCGTGTTTATATAGGGGTTAATTCGGATAATATCTAGGAGTTAATTAATATTTTTTTTTTATATTTAGCGTGCAATAGTTCGAACTTTAAAAGATCCAAATAACAAGTTTTCGGGAGCTGGAATGGCAGCTAGTTTGTACAATCCTCGCGTTGAAGGCGAACAACATAGTGCTTGTCGACTAAAAATTTACAAAGGATCGGATGTCTTACAAGTTGGTTGGAGAGTAAGTGTAACTGACCTTTTTATCTGTAATTTAATTGTTTGATAGAAAGAATATCTCTAAGATGTCAACTAGAGACTTTATTATAATTTCATATTCCCTTATTATAATGTCGTTATTTCGTATTTTAGGTGGATCCAACATTATATGGGGATAATAAAACTAGGCTTTTCATACATTTTCAGGTAACTTGTATTAGTACTTTGATGATTTCAATCTAGAAATCATGAAACTACTATATCTTTGGGTTTTGTTATTTTCTTTCATGTGGAAGAGTTCAAGTATAAGATATGTTTTTATGTTTTCTAGGCAGGAAAAATTCATTGTTTCAATACATTATGCCCTGGCTTCATAATAGTAAACACTGAAATACCTCTTGATATGTCATTCGAGGACAGCATTTCACAACGTGGAGGGATGATATGGGAGACCACAATGTACATTGACAGGGTACTTTTATACTTTTTTTTTAATTGTGTAAATCTTTTATCATGTCTGTACATATATAAGGATTACAATTTGAGAGGCACATAAATACTGACATTGATATTTTTTAAAAAAAAATAAGGATGTAGTCGGAAACTGGTGGCTTTTAATAGGAAACAACTATGAGCAAATTGGTTTTTGGCCGCACAGGATCTTCACTGACTTGGCAGGTTTTGCTACGAATGTTGAGTGGGGAGGAGTTGTATATTGTCCACCAAATGTACCTAAACCTCCCATGGGCTCAGGCTTTTTCCCCAGTGAACACTTTGATTATGATGCTTATTGTAGGAGCATTGAAGTTTCAGACGTGAAAGGAGAGACAGTTGCCATACATAGAGTAATCACACATACCGATAATTTTAATGAGTACAGGGTTTTATTCAAACGACTTAAGGTTGGTAAAAAGTCTTTTAGCTTTGTGCTTTATGGTGGACATGGTGGCTGGTGAAAGTGCACCCGGCTAAGTCTTGTTAGTTTCTATTATAATGATATTTATGTTCAATATCTATTGAAATATCGGCTTACGCCAGATTATTCCTGAGGATAATAGTTTCGATCCTTCAAAATATCGAGCTTTATTGATGAGTTTATAATTGGATAGCTCTTTTAGTGGTCCTTACCTGGCAATTTCTTTTGCTTTACCTGCTTAACTTGTTATATTTTCATTAATTGAGTGATAATTTTTTAACAAAAAAAGTAACAAACAAAGAAGAGGTAAAAAAAAATATTATTTTGATTGTTCTTGATCTAAAGTGTAAACAAAGTGGGAGTGAATTAAAGATTGTTTATTTTTTCTTTTCTATTTTGGAAATTTGAAGAGTAGTGCGCGCATGTGAAGAAAGATTCACTATTGAAGAAAAAAGAAAACTAAGTTTACTTAAGCCAAGATAAATGGGATAAAATTCACTAAACAATGAATTATAACCCAATATGTTCTTATTAAATTTTATTTCTTACTTATTTATTATAATTTGCTAATATCTAACATACATATTACATATAAAAGGTCGCCTTTTACAGTGCTAGAAGATTTTAGAATAATAGACGAGATGGGCCCGAGTCCAAATTAGTTAAATAATGAACTATATCAAGAAAAGAAATTTTACATGATATAACCATAATTAATAATTATATTTTAAATTAATTACATTAATATAGTTATATTATATATTTAATTATCCACCATAGCTAATTGACAAAAAATACTATCAATTATTTAATTCCCGCACACAACTCTCTCTCTCCTTCAAGCAACAATTTTCTCTGTTCATCTCCGCCGCCGCATCTGCCGCCAGTCTCTCCACCACTGTCGCCAGAAAAGTATACTCAAGGGCGAATTGGTGGTTTTCGAGTCCATTTTTGCAAATAGGGAGCTCAAGTTTCTCCGGCAAAGTTTTTGTTTCCGGCGAAATTGAGTTGTGGGAATCCATGACTAGCCGGAATCCATGGCAATCAAGTAGATATGCGTTAGCTTCACGCGCCACCGTCTTCAAGGCCGCATTAAATGGATTTGAGTGTATTCATTGATCTGAGTGATGGTCGTCGTGCTCCACCCCTTTGTCCGTAGCCATGACAGTAGCATTTGCTGTTTGCCAATTGCTTCAGGAAAAAATACAGTGTTCGGAGTATCTTTTCCCCTCAGATCTGGTGAACGCCATGGCCTCGAGTCTCCAAATTACCTTCGCCCCTCAGATCTGAATATTTCTTAATATCTCTATCTCTGAGTATATTTGAGTGTATTCAGCATTTTTTTAGTGTATTGCAGCATCTATGACAATCTGTATTTCTGTCAGAGGTATTTATATACAGATACATGTATATTTTGTGTGTATTTATGCATCACAGTGTCTATTGAAGTCCATATTTTTTGTCAGATATATTTCACACAAATACATGTGTATTTTGTCTGAATTTATGCATTGCAGTATATATGCAATTCTGAATTTTCTGACCAATGTATTTCAGTATCTACCCAAGTCTCTATTTCTGACTGAATTTTTTGTAATCAACTTTTATCACTACATAGTACTTAATATGAAGAGTAAAATGCATAAATACATTAATAACTCATATCACTATCAACTATGACCATTTATCTATACACTTACGAATACGGTTAAATACACTAAAATACTTTATTTTACCGTTTATCTATACACTTATGAATACAGTCAAATACACCAAGTTAGCTCGCTCAAATATTTAGATACAACGGACAGTATATTAGAATATATTTAGATACAACAAGTTAGTTCACTCAAACATTTAGATACAAGAAGTTAGTTCACTCAAACATTTAGATACAAAGGAATAATGTATTCGAATACAGTCAAATACACCTGAAATATTTAAAAACTTTCTTCATTTCATTTAACTATGAAAAAATGAATGCTTATGAATTTATATTCCTAATAGTCCTAAGTGTAGATCAGAAGGTTTAATTGACTAAAAAGAAGGTGTTAGACACTTATTTAGTCTTAATTAGTTATAATTACGTGATCAAATCCGTAGGAACTTCCAAAGTAGTTTGGTTAAGAACTTAAGATATAAGGAAATTAAATCAAGCACGATAAATAATCGCCACAGTAAAAAAAAAAAGATTGAAAGCCTAAATGAAAAGGAAAATGGTAACTACTTGGTTACATGCTTCTTATAGTTTGCTAACGAATAAGGGACAACGAGGGGGTTACATTATCTATCAACTATGTCTATATATAACGGAGAAGACTAATTCAACGTTGGTGTACAGAACTTATGCTTTAGTTTTGGGTTTGTTAGTTTTGTAAATTAGTGGTTAGATAAATTTTGTAGCCAAATTTATATGAAAACATGTTTTCTAGGCACTGTTAAAAGTATGATGTTACTATTTATCTATTGGTGTAGTTGTATCCGTTCAATTTGGTATTAGAGCTAGTTAAAGCTTGATGCAAGTTTTGAATCTTAAATGAAATCGAGATCAAGGATTATGTTGGCAAACTCAAATAATTTTTCAACTATTCTATGATTTTCTTTCATTTCATCTAAATTTTCTTTCATTTCATCTATAAACCCTTAAGGGTATGCATTTTTCTTTCTTGTTTCAACTTTCATGTGCTTAATATAATTGAATCCACTCCTCATAAGTCATAAGTCTAGGGATGACAACAGATCGGATCTGAATCGGATCCTACTAGATTCAGATCTAGATCCATTTCCATTTTTTATATCTGAATCTAGATCCATCGGGTCCATAAAAATCATATCCAAATCCGGATCCATCGGATCCACGGATCGGATCTGGATCTACATGTAAATTTTTTGGCTTGAATAATATTCCCATATGTTGAAACTTTTATGACAAAATGAAACGCAATCTGATTGAAAAAAATGATTGAGTTCATTCAATCAACCTACACAAACATGACACCATTCTTCCAAAATACTGAACAAAGTTTTAGCATCACAAGAAAATAAAGACGATTGACTTCATTAGTGATGCTGAACATGTTGCAACTTTGAGCTAATATTTGGAGGCTTTAGTGATGCTTCACTTGTAGTTCTACTGATTTACTTCATTAAACAACATAAAACAATGTCAGTCATATATCAAAAGTCCCAGTTTTTTTTTTGCTGATAAAACAAATGAGAAAAAGATACTTAAAGCTTACGGCTATCAGATTCAAGAAAGGGAAATTTAAAGAAGAATGATAATTTTTTCTTTTTATAGAAATGAAAATATGGGAAACTGCAGAGAGCATATAAGTAAAAGAAATGAAACTTCAAAGACAAATTACATGGCTGTGTGACTTGTGCCTTATCCTGGTTCAACCCTTTACCCAATACATAAATTATGAAAAAAATTTAAGAAAATACTTATAAAATTACATTCTAGGTTATTGATATATTTAATAAAAAACGGATTCACGGATCGGATCTGGACCGGATACGGATCTCAAATACAAGATCCAGATCCAAATCCGATCCGGATCCGTCGGGTCCAAATTTTGAAGATCCATATCCTATAAAACGGATATGAATCCACCGAATCCGGACCGGGTCCAAGATCCATTGCCATCTTCTAGTCATAAGTCATAACTAGTCGGACCCAACCACCAAAACCAACAAATCACTTTACTGTGTATGCGTAATATTCTGAATTAAAAAATGATCATTGTCTATAAAAAAAAATTCATTGGACGAATTCATTTTGTCAGCAATATTCAAAGTTGATGTGTCAAATTATTTGATTTTTTCTCTTTTTTTCATTCTTAGGCCAAGAATTTGGTGACGTCCCTACAATAGTTTAAGAGAGAAATTCAATTATTAAGCAAAGTTAAAGAGGCTAAGTAAATTTCTCCAAAATTTTGACACAGAGTGATAATACATGGTCAGAAGTTCTGTTCAGATATTATATAAATGTGAATGATCAATTTTCTCAATTAAAAACCTTTGTAAATTTAGTGATCAATGCTGATGAAATCTATGTTCAAATTGTTATTTTGGATCTTACTTAAAAAGGGCAATCAGCATTTATTAAATTTTTTTTTTTTGTAGATTTTGTTAACTGTGCTTAAGAAAATTACGTTAATTCAATATCTTGTATAGTAGTTACTTTAATCTCATCTACATCTTTGTATAACATCTTCCTCATAGTAGCAAAGTTCTCATACACCTAGTAAATCTCAGTTCAATGTTGTTTAGATCTTTCATGTTGTTTTAATTAGTTCCATTTTTTGAAAAGGCCTTACATTCATGTCGAATGTACAAGGATATTGTGTCACTTGGATGAACTCAGAATATTTTATCGTCATTCATGCATTGTATTCATGTATTACTCAGGACCATATATTGGGGTTGGGAAACGGGATACGCAGACCACCTGATCAGCTGGGATATGATGATGATTATGCCCACAGGGACCGATATGATATGATGCCCATAGCTATTATGGGAAGAAAGATGCCCAATGAGGCCAATATTTATATGTATACCACATTGTGCATGACATTTAGGCATATTATGGCCCTCAGAGGCATTTACTACTGGTCGACTGTTTTTGTCGGTTGTTACTATCATCTGTTACTATCGGATGTTTATGTCAGTTGTTACTATCGGCTGTTTCTGTCTCAGTTTATGTTTATATCTCTATTATGCTATTCTTCATGCCTGACATACTCAGTACATCAGTCGTACTGACGTCCCTTTTGTCGGGGGACACTGCGTTTCATGCCCGCAAGCTCAGGTAAATGGGTGACGGTTTGCATTAGTAGGTTGATGGTTCAGCTGATATTGGAGTACTCTACTTGTTTCAGAGTTGCAGTATGGTTGTGGTATGATATTTTGCATATGCATATGGGTATGGCGGGGCCCTGTCCTGACCTTGTGATGTTATGTACTCTTTAGAGGCTTGTAGACAATTGTCATGTGTATAGTAGTTATGTATGGCCATGTTGGCCTTGATGTGTGTGTCGGCGGGATATTTGGTAACGGTCCTTGTGGCCATGTTTGATTATGGTTAGCTGGTAGAGATGTGAAGAGTGGTGCTTGGCAAGTAAGATCCAGGTGCCCGTCATGACCCTCCAGTTTGGGTCGTGACATTTTGGGGGGTCTGATGCTTGTGAGGTGAGCTTTCAAAAGCTCAAGGCTTTATTGACCATCGCTCCTATTTTGACATTGTCGGTCGCGCGAGAGAGAGAGCGAGGAAAAGCACAAACGAAAGCTCCGGTAATGGGGCAAGGACAAGGCCGAGGTTGGGGAAGACCTAGGAAAGTTCCTCTCGCTATGTTTGGTAGCTCGGTGGGAGCTCAAATCAAGCCTGTCATTGCGAATCGTGAATCGCGAGATGTAACCCTAAAATCAGCTGAGGGTTACATCTGATTTTGAGTTGGGGAGGGTGAGATTGAGTCGTTTGGCAACCCTAGAAGAAGGCCCACTCACATCTGATTAGTGTCCTGAATTTTATGAACGGTGTATGGTGGTGGGTCATAAATGTGCTCCAGTTCCTGAGAGGGTGGAGGCACCACCAGCAAAGCCAAAGGAGAAAGCACCAAGAAGAAGGAGACAACATAATGCAGTCACTCAAGAATGGAGAAATAAGGGGAATGTGAAAGGTTTTCATGCTAAAGGGTTAAATAATGGTACTGAGGTTGAGCTGCAGACAGGACTTGCCACCCCAACACAACAAAATCTAACTTAACCTGAGTAGCATCAGACACCAATTCAGCAGCAGACTCAGAGACAAAGGCCTAGCAAAGCCACTAGACCTCAAGAGTATGAGAAACATGTCCCTGAACTGAACTTGGAGCACTTTCCTGCTCTCACTAAAGCAACTAGATCAAAAGGAGAGAAAATCTTACAAGGCCTCCTGAAGTAAGGCCTCTTGCAGCCTCAATATGACTTGGGTATGTTGGAATGTGAGGGGTATGAATAAAAAATACAAACAAAAGGAGCCAAGGCACTATATCAATAGAAAGAAGCTCAAATTTATTTGTATTGTGGAAACTAGAGTTAAAATTCATAGAGTTCCTAGAGTTATGAATAATGTAGTTCCTGGATGGGGTAGTTTACATAACTATAATCAAGCTAGTAATGGGAGAGTTTGGATTCTGTGGGACCCAAACTGTTATGATGTGCAGATGATGCTCAATTTATTCATAGCCATGTGAAGGGGAGATTAGATGGTGTTGAGGCAGAGGTCACTGTGGTGTATGGCTACAACAGTATGGAATAAAGGAAAAGCTTATGGCAAGGGCTTAAAAGAGTAGCTCAAAGGATTACAACTCCTTGGTTGGTGTGGGGTGATTTTAATGCTGTGCTTCTCCCATTGATAGGCTTATGGGCAATCCTATCACATTGGCTGAAACACAAGAGTTCTCTGAATGCATTCCGGACTCACACCTGAATGAGCTAGCATGGAAAGGTGAGTTCTATACATGGTCCAACAAGCAAACTGGTACTAATAGAATATGGAGCAGAATTGATAGAGTCTTTGGCAATGTTGACTGGATGATGAAATAGGAGCATGTTCAGACTGAGTATGGTTTGCCACACATTTTTTATCACTCCCCAATGAAACTACACTTGTATAGTGCCCCTCAAGCTGGTAAAACTCTTTTTTCGATTCTTTAATATATGGGCTGATCATTATGAGTTTGTTCACATGGTAAAGAAGATATGGGTGCAACAAACAAATTACAAAGGTATGAGGAAAATCTGGGATACTCACATGGAGAGCTCTCTTTAAAATATTTAGGTATCCCTTTGTCTACAAAAAAAGTTAACTCTGATCCAATGGCAACCACTGATTGAGAAGATTGTTAAGAGAGTGTCATCATGGACTGCTAAGAAGTTGTCCTATGCGGGAAGCGTCCAGCTAATTCATAGTGTTTTATTTGTCATTCAATCATACTGGGCTCAACTATTTATTTTGCCTGTCAAGGTGGTAAAAATCATTGAAGCCTATTGTATAAGTTATGTGTGGTCTGTTGGTATTCTATGGTACTTTATAGAGCAGTACGGGAAGTAATAACTATTACAAATGTTCGAAATGAGAAATAAATGGTCAATCTTCAAAACTGCCGCATGTGTGTTGTGTCTTGAATCTTGATCACCTTGCAAAGCCAATGTTGAGAAGCTATAGCAAGTTTGTTGTGCCTTGAATCTTGATAACCTGAAATCTAGAAACAACTAAATCTGGATGGTTACAACGTTGTGTGTTGAGTCGAGGATAGCCCTCTATCCTTAAGACAAGATTGCCCCGTATATATGCTTTTACGTTAGCGGGCAATAGTCTCCCAAGATAAAACAACACTTTAATCTCAACACTACAAAGCCAATAGGTTGAGCCTGGCGAAGAAAACAAATATGACTCGACTTGCTGAAGATATGGAATAGGAAGGAAGAGTTTCTCAATACTCTTCTCTTTTGTCTCTGTGTATATAGTGTGTCTCTGTAGTGTATATCTTGTGTATATGTGTGGGTTTGCTCATGATTTTCGTCACAATTTGCTCACTTTTTTTGAGCTATTTTCGTGATCGTTTTTCGATCAGTTTTGCACTGTATTTTCGTCTATGTTTCTGCCTGTTTCTTGCTTTTTTTTCCCAACCAAGTGAAGCTCAATATATAGCAAGATGAGGGGCTGTCCAACAGCCACAAACAAGGCTGTAATGGCCCTTAAAGGAGGCCATTAAAACGACCAAGTAATGGCTATTAAGGCCATTGAAAGAGGCGCTCACTTTGCCCAAGTAATGGGCTGTTAATGGAGGAATTAATCAGCCAAATAATGGCTGGTTAATGCTCCAAAACGCATCCAATATTTACGAAAAAGTCTCCGAAAATTCAGGGACCAAACTGTAAATATTGAAACTTCAGGGACCAAACTGTACATATGAAAGAATTCTGGTCCAAACTGTACATCTGACAGAGTTCTCTGGTCCAAAAAGATAATATCCCACAGGCCCACAGCCCGTGAACTCGGAACCGGACGGGCGGGCGGCGACGCGCGTGTGGGCTTAGCCTTGAACCCAAGCACATCTAGGTCTTCCCTCCTTTAAACACATGGGATACCCCTTGGGGTCCCAAACCCTTTACCAATTAGAGACTTATATAGAGAGCAATTCTTCCTATTCCCACCGATGTGGTAGATTTGTCCCACACCACATTTCCATGTCTCAAACACCTTACTTCGTGGACCAATATCTCTTTCATTTCTCAACGAAATTAGACGATTCTTGGCCCTACGGTCATCTACTCACTTCGTAGATCATGCATGTGCGAAGAGACAAGGTCTCCAACATGCGGAACACAAGTGTTTAATTCATCAAAGATGGGTGGACGCATCTCCCCGCCAAAGGCTAATTTCCAACATGGTCTAGGGTCAATACAATCACCAAAAAAATCCTTGTATCATGGGAAAGAGTCTGTTTTGCTAAAGCATCCGGGGGGCTTAATCTGATTAATTTACAATCATGTGTTGGGATTTGGCTAGTAAACATGATAGGCTCTGGATCAAGTGGATTCATGTTATTTATATCAAAAATCAAGACATAGCCAATGTAGCTATCCCTGGACAAGCCTGTTGGATGATTAGGCAATTAATTGGGGCATGGAGGATACTTGAACAAGTGAATACTGAGAGGCAGCCTGGCAAGAGTATGATCATGGGCATATATTTACAGTTCGCCCTAAATCTACTTTTATTTTATGGCTCTGTCTGCATGGAAGGCTATTGACTGCTGACAGACTCATTAGTTGGGGAATGAGCATCGACTCAAGTTGTGTGTTGTGTCAAAGATTCAATGAAAATATAGAATGGTGTGTGCTGAGGTTGTAAATTCAGTCTGGTCTGAAAGGAATATGAGGATATTTAAAAAGAGAAGCCGTGAAGCGTGAAATAGCCTATGTTTGTAATGTTAGAGCTACCCCAGACATCCAAGCACTTGTCCAGAATTACATATTTTGATTCCTTTTGCATTGATGTGTTAGAAATAGGCTTGAGTACTCTATAGATTTTCTTATTTAGATAGCTAGCTGAGTGTGGCTAAGCTATGGTACTGTGATTGACACACTTGGTGATTAATAAAACCTGTTAGTAACCAAAAAAAAAAAATAACATAAGAATACAGTTCGTACTTAACCCAAATAATAACCTACATTGGTAAAATTATTAGGAATTACCCACTTGTTAAACTACATCAGATATAAATAGGAGCGAAAAATAGAATTTTTAGATCTATAGACAAATTTTAAGCAAGCTTCTGCCAGTCTTTAGGTTTATATAACGTTCAATCGCAATAAGGTTTGTCTTTATTTAATCTCCTTATATATTTTGTAGAGTATGTAAAATATAAGTTTCAAGAATGGTATGTAATCCGCTTTTCGGGAGCAAGATATATCTCTTTTGGTACAAGTATATTAGGTGATTGTTGCTTATCTAAAACAAATTAAGACGATCTGATTTTATTCAAAAGCTTAACCTTCCAAATTATAGTCCAATAGTCCAAAAAGTTTATTGCAAAGCATATTGTTAAACAAAGGTCATACACCTGTGATATACACTGAATATACAGCAGTATATCACAGGTATACAAAGAAGTGGACTGGGCTGCAATGGGCAGCGGTGGGCCTCGGCGGTGGGCCTCTCGGCCGATCTTTGCAGGTGTATTGGGCCTCGGTAGTGGGCCTCTCGGCCAGTGCTGCAGATTGTATTGGGCCTCGGTAGTGGGCCTCTCGGCCAGTGCTGCAGATTTGGTGACAATAGGATATTGTATATATGGTATATATATTTGTAGTTTATTGTAGTATAAAGGTTACCTTAATTAGTGTTATACGCTTACCATAATTGTATAGTTAGAATTATGGTAGAATAAAGATTTAGAAATAGAATAGGAGTAGGATTTTCCTATTATAGGAACATGTAACTTGTATATATAGCCTTTCAATTAATGAAAATAATCAAGGGAATTATTTCTTTCATGGTATCAAGAGACTAGGTTTTACAAAAAAATTTCTCTCCCTAAATTTTTTGACCTTCTCGGCCGAGAACCCCCCCCCCTCGGGTTTCTCTCCCAAATTTCGTCTTCCGCTCTAAAAAACCTCTCTTAAATTTCCCCTCCTTCTTTGTTCTTTCAATATGTCTAAGAACAATTATCACCCTGCCCTCACGGTTTCCAATATCAAGAGTAGTATCCCTATTGTCCTTGAGATGGAAAACGTCCAATATGCGACGTGGGCGGAGTTGTTTAAAATTCACGCTATCTCTTATCAAGTTCTTCATCACATCATTCCTCCCGCTAGACCCCTTCCTGCGGAGGATCCTAAGTTATGGATTACACTTGATGCTACCGTTCTCCGGTGGATCTACGCCACTATTTCGGTGGACCTTCTATAGACGATTATTGAGCCGGATACCATGGCTATGGCTGCATGGAATAGATTGCGTGACATATTCCAAGACAAACAACATTCACGTGTCGTCACACTCGAGCAGGAATTCTCTCTAGTTCGAATGGACGAATTTCCGAACGTTTCTGCATATTGCAAGAAACTAAAGGAGTTGCCAGATCAACTCCGTAATATTGGCGCACCGATAACGAATAATCGTCTCGTTCTACAGTTGGTTGTCGGTCTTTCGGAGGCCTATAATGGGGTTGGAACTCTCTTTCGCCAAATCAACCCTCTTCCTGACTTCTATCAAGCCCGCTCCATGCTTACTTTGGAAGAAGCGGGTTTGGCTAAAAAGGCGGATACCGGAGCAAGCCCCATCGTCATGATGGCGTCTTCCCCTAGTTCTTCGGGTTTTGTGAATAATTCGGGCCAAAACCATAATAATGGTGGCGGCAAGAATAATCGCAAGAATAATAACAAAAACCGCGGGGGCAAAAGCGGCGGTTCCGGTGGCGGTTCCGGTGGTCAGCAAGCAGGCGGTGGGTCCCATCCAGGGAACAGTGGCCCACCACCCCCCGGGCCCAGCAGTGGGGACCATGGCCGTGGGGGCTGGGGCAGTGGGCCGTGGGCCAACAGTCCTTACCAACCAGCAGCAAGTTCCAGCGGCCAGTGGGCTGGCCAACAGTCCAGGCCCAACACCCAGCAGTGGCGGCCCACTGGCAAGTGGCCCAGTAGCAACTCCAGCGGCTACGGCCAAGCACCATCACGGACAGGAGTTCTTGGGCCCCGACCTCCGCAAGCCCATCATGCAGCAGGCCCCACTCAGACTGATATCGAGGCCGCGATGCACACGTTGGGGTTGACTCAACCGAACCCAAATTGGTACATGGACACCGGGGCAACTACTCACATGACTTCCGAATCAGGTACTCTCTCCTCTTATTCCAATTTGAGCAACCCTCGGGGTATAATTGTTGGTAATGGCAACTCTATTCCAATTCAGGGTTATGGTCAGAAAACATTGTCTCCCCCCAATCCACCCCTTCTCTTGAAAAATACTTTACATGCTCCTAAATTGATTAAAAATTTAATGTCTGTCCGGAAGTTCACTACTGACAATTCCGTTTCCGTTGAATTTGATCCTTTTGGTTTCTTTGTGAGGGATTTCAAGACGGGGAGTCATCTCATGAGGTGTGATAGTAGGGGGGATCTGTATCCTATCATGCTTGGTTTCAGTCCATCGAGTCAAGCCTTGCTGTCAGTTTTTGCAGCCATCTCTCCGTCCATGTGGCATGCTCGTCTGGGTCATCCGGGATCTTCTATTTTATCAGTTTTAGATAAAAATAGCCTTATTTCTTGTAAGAGTACGAGTCGTACTCCACTTTGTCAGTCTTGTTCATTAGGAAAAATTGTTAAGTTACCATTTGTAGACTCCAATTCTCATACTTCAAAGCCATTTGATATTATTCATAGCGACTTATGGACATCTCCTGTTCTTAGTTCATTGGGTCATCGATATTATGTTCTCTTTTTAGATGATTATTCTAGATTTTTGTGGACGTTTCCAATTGCGAATAAATCACAAGTGTTTTCCGTCATCATCAAATTTAGAGCATTCATTCGTACTCAATTCGAAAGAGAAATAAAAAATATTTAATGTGATAATGGGAAAGAGTATGACAATAGGGAGTTTCGGGAGTTTTGTGCTAATAATGGGATAAATTTTCATTTTTCGTGTCCTCATACATCTTCACAAAATGGGAAAACCGAACGCAAAATTCGTTCCATAAATAACATTATCCGAACTCTCTTAATTCATGCCTCCATACCTCCATATTTTTGGCATCATGCTCTACAAATGACCACATATCTTCTTAACATAATTCCTTCTAAAGGTCTGACATATTCTTCCCCCCTCAAAATCCTATATAATAAGAACCCTTCTTATTCTTATCTTCGAATTTTTGGGTGCTTGTGTTATCCGTTATTCCCATCCACCACAATTAACAAACTTCAGGCTCGGTCTACCCCGTGTGTATTTTTGGGTTATCCGTCGAATCATCGTGGTTATAAGTGTTTTGATTTATCCTCCAAGAAAATCATAATTAATCGCCATGTCATTTTTGATGAAACCCAATTTCCGTTTACAAAAGTTCATACTCCCGAGCCTAGGTCGTATAATTTTTTGGATGACCAAATATCCCCGTGTATTATTCGGAATTTTTCGGACATCTCCCGCACCCAAAATCCTCCAATGCCCCACCGCCCGCCGGTCCCACGCTCCGCCAAGCGGCGGCGAGCTCTAGTTTCTAGATCGGTCCCTGCAATTGGGCCGGTCCGACCCCACCTGAACCGATCCGAAGACAACCCAGTTTATCGATTTGGGCCAGCAGGCCCACTGCCTACTGGCCCGTCTGTCCCGAGCCCAGAAAATTCCCAAAATTCTCTCAATTCTTCCTCGAGTCATAGATCGGTCACTCGTAGTCAGCGGGGTATTTTTACACCTAAAATACATTTTAATTTACATTCTGATGTCTCTAAATCCCCTTGCCCCGCAATCCTTTGTCCGCATTAAATGACCCTAATTGGAAAATTGCTATGACTGATAAATATAATGCTCTTATTGATAATAAGACGTGGGAGTTGGTGCCCCGTCTATATGGTATTAATGTTATCAGGTCTATGTGGATTTTTGCTCATAAGGAGAATTCAGATGGGTCATTTGCTCGACATAAGGCGCGACTTGTGGGTAATGGTAAGACTCAGCAGGTTAGGATTGATTGTGGTGAGACGTTTAGTCCGGTGGTCAAACCGACTACCATTCGCACTGTGCTTAGCTTGGCTCTTTCAAAGACTTGGCCAATTCATCAGTTGGATGTTAAGAATGCTTTCCTACATGGTGATCTCAAGGAAACAGTCTATATGCATCACCCGTTGGGTTTCAGGGATCCAAACCGTCCTCATCATGTATGTTTGTTGAAGAAGTCCTTATATGGGCTTAAGCAGTCTCCAAGGGCCTGGTACACGAGGCTTGCTGACTTTGTTTCAACTATTGGGTTCACTCACAGCAGGTCAGATAATTCCTTGTTCATCTACCGCCATGGTTCGTCCTTGGCCTACATTCTGTTGTATGTGGATGATATCATCTTGATTGCCTCTTCCGATGCCTTGCACCAGTCTATCATGACCATGCTCAGTTCTGAGTTTGCTATGAAAGACTTAGGGCCTTTGAGTTATTTTTTGGGGATTGCCGTCAAGCGTCATTCAGGGGGTTTGTGTTTGTCTCAACGAAAGTATGCTACTGAGATCATAGAGAGGGCTGGGATGTCATCCTGTAAGTCCACTTCCACGCCAGTTGATGCAAACCCCAAGCTAAGTGCCGCAGCAGGTGCACCATACGAGGACCCGACCCGCGATCGCAGTCTTGCAGGGGCCCTACAATATCTTACCTTTACCAGACCGGATATTACGTATGCGGTTCAGTAGGTATGTTTATTCATGCATGATCCCAGAGTGGAGCACATGAATGCAATCAAACGCATCATTCGGTATATTCAGGGGACACTGGACTATGGGTTGCACTTGTATCCTTTATCTACATCCACACTTGTCTCTTACACAGATGCTGATTGGGGTGGTTGTCCCGACACCAGACGGTCGACTTCTGGCTACTGTATGTTCCTTGGCAACAACTTGATCTCCTGGTCGGCAAAGCATCAGGCAACTCTATCACGCTCAAGTGCAGAGGCAGAATATCGAGGGGTAGCGAATGTGGTCTCCGAATCATGTTAGCTACGTAATTTGCTTTTGGAGCTTCATTGTCCCATTCAGACGGCAACCTTGGTATATTGCGATAACATTAGTGCCATCTACCTTTCAGGTAACCCAGTTCAACACCAACGCACCAAGCATATCGAAATGGACATTCACTTTGTCCGTGAGAAGGTTGCAAAGGGTCACGTTCGCGTATGCCATGTCCCGTCTCGTCATCAAATTGCAGACATCTTTACAAAGGGTCTACCAGCGGTTCTCTTTGAAGATTTTAGGGACAATCTCAGCGTTCGAAGACCGCCCGCTATGACTGCGGGGGTGTTTTAAACAAAGGTCATATACCTGTGATATACACTGAATATACGACGATATCACGGTGTATACAAAGCAATGGATTTGGCGACAATGGGCGACGGTGGGCCTCTCGGCCAGTGTTGCAGATTGTATTGGGCCTCGGCAGTAGGCCTCTCGGCCAATGCTGCAGATTTGGTGACAATAGGATATTGTATATATGGTATATATATTTGTAGTATATTGTAGTATACGGGTTACCTTAATTAGTGTTATACACTTACCATAATTGTATAGTTAGAATTATGGTAGAATAAGGATTTAGAAATAGAATAGGAATAGGATTTTCCTATTATAGGAACATGTAACTTGTATATATAGCCTTTCAATTAATGAAAATAATCAAGGGGATTATTTCTTTCACATATTCAATATGTAAATCATACTCCCCGTCCCAAAAAGATTGACACACTTTTCTTATTAGTTTGTTCCAAAAAAAATTGGCTCCCTTCTATAATTAGAAACAATTTAACGTTATGAGATCATTTACAACCACACAAATATCTAAAATTTGTTTTGGACCACATTTCAAAAGTCTTGGCCAATTTTTTTGGGACGGAAGGAGTAACATTGATCTTAAATCTTATCTACAAGTACTTTCCCATTTGGAATTTTCATTTTTCTTTTTTTTAGTTTAATTACTGTGGAGTTGAGTCGATTTTTCAGTTTGAAATTCATAAACTTACTAACGAATCAGCAAAGAAGATATATACAACACATAAGGAAATACTATTAATGTACATCAAGAGTGAGATATTATGAATATTTATAAACGAAGTAATAAAGCATTAAAGTGGAATATTTGCAGAATAGGAATATGGTAATAATATTCCTGATAATACGACCCCTCCCATTTTCACTGGCACATTTGCACTTTTTTTGTTTTTAAATTTTTATTCTCCTTTCATGTCCGTTACTTAATTTTAATTTGATCAATATCCAATTATTAAATGTTTATCAAAACAAATTCCACAAAATAAGTTCCTTTCTTTTTATGGTTCAAACTTACCATTTGGAACTCTCATCGTTTTCCTATAAATTCATAGAAGAATTGGTCACCAATTAAAACACAGCTCATACATACTTCCAATATTCAAAGGTACCTATTTGACACTTCTTTTTACTCTTTCTCAATAATCATTTTCTGGGTATAGTATAACTTTGGGATTTGGTAGTGTCCATTTATTTACATTATGTAATGAAATGTGATTATATCTTTGTTTTATTTTTGGTTCCTTAATATTAGTTTTTCGTATATTATATATATATATATATATACTGATCAAAAGTCGCCCATAATTTTTTCTGATGAATTCAGAGTATGTTGATTCATCAAAGAAATGTTCTACAAACTTTGCTGGTATTATATTTCCTCTTGAGTTATGATGGGGTTCAAGGAGAAATGAAGTTGTCCAAACTAGAGGAACTAGCATTAGAGAAGCAACTCAATTTATTGAACAAACCATCGGTCAAGACAATTAAGGTATGTGTTTTGGGTTACTTGACGGATTATTCTTCAACATTTTTATGTATTCACAAGTAATTAGCATTAGTTCGATAGCATGTTATTGAATAGTGAAACAAAGATTACTAATAGGTTTATGAATTTTTTGGTTCGCAGGCTAAATGGGGAGATACATATGATTGTGTGGATTTCTACAAACAACCTGCATTTGATCATCCATCGCTGAAGAATCACAATTTTTATCCCGAGGCATGTATTTGCACTATCTTTTTGTTTATTGAACTTTATAAGGATGTAATATTTTAGATAAATAAATTAAAGCAAGTTTTGGATTTGCAGATGAAACCCACTTTATCAAGGATGAAGCAAATTCCAAGCAACTCAACATTTGATGTATCTTCGAAGGCATGGTTAGAGAATGAAGGTTGTCCGTCTGGAACCGTTCCCATCAAAAGAGTTACAAAAAATGACCTTATTAGGCAAAGACGTATGCCACCACCAGAAGATTTGACATTTAAATCTCAATTAGAGGATGTAAGATAATACTTACACTAATTTATTTCATTATACACAATATAATAGGTTAAGACTTATTCCTTCTTTATGTATAAATCTGATATATTTTTATTACTGTTGTGCAGACTAACAACATTCTTGATGCAGCAGCTGTAGGATACACGGTACATGAATATGAAATTGAATCTTTTTTTTCTTCATTTTTTGTGTTATATTCCTTTTTTTGGGTTAAAATTGAAGTAATAACATGAGAATAAGTTGGTTACGGATTCATCATGTAATGAATTAATGAAAAAAAATTATCTTTTATTTTCAGCGTGCAATAGTAAAAACTCCGGATGATCCAAATAACAAGTTTGCTGGAGCTGGAATGATAGCTAGTCTATGGAATCCTCATGTTGGAGGTACACAACATAGTGCGAGCAGAATGAAGATTCAAAAAGGATCAGATAGTATTCAAGTTGGTTGGAGAGTAAGTTTATTACAATAATTTAATTATGTTCTTATTTGCAATAGTTACAATAGTTATGGCCGCTCTATTTCTTATTTTAGGTGGATCCAACCTTATATGGGGACACTAAAACTAGGTTTTTTGTACATTTCCAAGTAAGTTTTCTTAGGTACTTCATTAAATGATTTCTATCTTGTGTTCATATAATTTGGATCTTTCAATCTAGCCATTCACTTCAATATATCATTGTTCATTAGTGGTTTAATGTTTGTAGGCTGGAAATACACAATGCTTCAACACACTATGCTCTGGCTTTGTATTAGTAAACAATGATATACCTCTTGATGGCGTATTCGACTCAATTTCTCACCGAGGGGGAAGGATAATATGGGAGTTGATTGTGTACATAGATCGGGTACAATTTATGTTTACTTTATTAAGTTTTTCAATGATTACTTACTATTAGAATTTTGAAAATGCTAACCTACATCTTGTGAAAATGAAAGGATCTAGCAAATGGAAATTGGTGGCTTTTGTATGGAAAAAATCAAGTACAAGTTGGTTTTTGGCCTCCAAGAATTTTCACCGCATTAGGCAACGATTTTGCTACGAATGTCGAGTGGGGAGGAGTAATATATAATTCAGCAGGTGGATCTTATCCTCAAATGGGCGCAGGCGTTTTTCCACTTCCAGAGCCTGCACTTGATGCTTATTGTAGGGGACTTGTAATTTTAAATGATAAGGGTGAGACGATAAATGCAAAAAAGACACTCAGTGTTGTTGACAGGCAAAAATACTACAGGGTCGATGATAGACCATATTGGGCAGGTGGAAAATTTCCGCATTATATGTTTTTTGGGGGACCTTATGATCCACGTGGATAAACATATGTAGAATTGTTGTAATTATCATATATCTTTTGCAAAATTAAATTCAATGTCATGCACGTTCATAAGTTTGGCCTATCAGGTTACAGTAATTTGACCCGTTTTGACTCATTAGCGTGACAAGTTATTTCGAATTAAGTCCATTGAGTCAAGTCAACAAATAAATTATAAGCCAATTCGTTTAAATTTGGGTGAGTTGGGAAAGTTGTCATTTTGGAACCGTTCCCATCAAAAGAGTTATCAAAGATGATCTTATTAGACAAAACGTATGCCACCGTCAGAGAATTTCACATTTGAAGCTCAATTAGAGGATGTAAGATGATGTTACACCAATTTATAGCTTTCTTGAGCACTTCATTTTTGGCCAACAGAATAGATCATGTATAAAAGTGAAGCCCTATTCTTAATGTAAGATAATATTAATGTATAAAAGTGAAGCTCAATTAGTATATATATATATTATTACCATACAAAGCTAATCAAGACCCATATAATATAAAATTTTAATGTGAATCCCATACAATCAATCAAAATAAACTATTGCCTGCGGTAATAGGCATTTCGTGCATATCTCCCGATGTACTTTTCATATATTTTTACTTGCTTTTAGTTCTTCCAAACTACGAGTACATAATTCCAATATCAAATTTTGTTTGTTGTATATTTGAATTTGAGTTGCATTTTGAAAGAAATAATCTCTTGATTATTTTCATTCATGAAAGAGTATATATACAATTTATAATTTCCATAATATAGAAAATTCTATTCCTATTATACTGTCAAAACTCTATTCTATTTGTACAATAATCCTATAATTATGGTAAGTGTACAATATTAATTATATACAAAATATACAACTAAATATGTTACCATAACAGTGATATACACGGCTGTGTATACCGTGGTCCGTGTATATCACAGCTTTCTACTTGTTATGGGTTTCTGGGATATACACGGTAATACGGTATACACAAGGTATTCGTATACCGTGTATATCCTTGTATATTTTCACACCCCCGCAGTCATAGTGGGCGGTCTTCGTACGATGAGACTGTCCCTAAAATCTTCAAAAATGACCGAGGGAAGACCCTTGGTAAAGATGTCTGCAATTTGATACATGGAAGAGACATGGTAGACGCGTACTTATCCACGAGCTACCTTTTCGCGAACAAAGTGAATATCCATCTCGATGTGTTTAGTGCGCTGGTGTTGAACCGGATTACCAGAAAGATAGACAGCACTAATATTATCACAATAAACCAAGGTAGCTTTTTGAATGGGACAATGAAGCTCTAAAAGAAGATTACGTAGCCAATAAGATTCAGAAACCACATTGGCTACCCCTCGATACTCGACCTCTGCACTAGAGCGTGATAATGTAGACTGTCGCTTCGCAGACCATAAGACCATGTTATTACCAAGAAACATACAATAGCCAGACGTGGAGCAGTTAGTATCTGGACAGCCACCCCAATCAACATCTGTATATGAGACAAGTGTCGACGTCGATGAAGGATATAAATGTAAACCATAGTCAAGTGTCCCCTAGATGTATCAAATAATGCGTTTGAGTGCATTCATGTGCTTAACCCTGGGATCATGCATAAACAAGCACACCTATTGTACGACTTACGTAATATCTGATCTCATGAAAGTAAGATACTGAAGAGCCCCTGCAAGACTGCGATAGTGGGTCAGATCCTCGTAAGGTGTGCTGAAAAATGAGATTATCACCATGCTCAAATCCGAATTTGTCATGACAGACTTAAGTAAGTTAAGTTATTTCTTGGGGATTTCCGTGACTAGATCCAAGAATGTAATGTTCTTACGTCAGCATAAGTATGCCGAAGAGATTGTTGATAGGGCTAAAATGGCAAACTACAAGATCATGCCCACTCTAGTCGACTCAAAGTCGAAGATTAGCGCCGATGATGGGGATCCGGTGCTTGATCCTTCTCTTTATAGGAGTCTAACTGGTGCACTTCAATATCTTACCTTCACTGGGCCCGATATTGCCTATGCCGTTCAGCAGGTGTGTTTGTTCATGCATGCTCCAGGGAGCCTCACTTTACCCCTCTTAAACGTATCATTCGGTACGTCAAGGGTTCTTTTAACTACGGATTACATCTTTATCCATCTACACAAACTAGGTTGATATCTTATACAGACGCTGATTGGGGCGGTTGTCCAGACACACGTCGATCTACTTCCGGCTATTGTGTAATTTTTTGTGATAACCTCATCTCATGGTCTACAAAATGGTAAGCCGTGCTTTCCCATTCGAGTGCAGAAGTATAATATAGAGGCGTTGCGAACGTTGTTGCCAAAAATTGTTGGCTCAGAAACCTCCTTCTAGAGCTTCATTTTCCCTTACATAAAGCATCTCTTGTCAACTGTGATAACATATCTTCTGTTTACTTGTCTCATAACCCGGTTCAGCATCAGCGAACCAAACATAATGAGATAAATATTCACTTTGTTCGTGAGAAGGTTGTCATGGGCCATGTTCGGGTGTTATATGTTCCTTCTTCAAATCAGTACACATATATATTTACTAAGGGACTTCCTCGACAGTTGTTCTTTGACTTCAGATCCAGTCTCAGCGTACGACCTCCTCTCGCTCCGACTGAGGGGTGTGATAGAGAATATATTAATATTCTTCATATATTCTGTAATTATTATTCAAGTGTAATTATGTAAAGTAGAGATTCTTCTCCAATTAGGTTTGTAAATTGTAAACACCTATAAATATTTCATTACTGAGAAGCCTCCAACCAAGAAGAATTATATTATTCTACAGTTAGTATATATGACTTAAGTTCTATCAATAGTTAATAACTTTAGGATTTAATGTGGTGAAATGATCATTAAGTTGGAAAAATTGTTTGAGAAAAGTGTTGGTCTAGGAAAACCTTGATAACAAATGACTTATTTAGATATGGATTAATTATTGTCCCTTGTTAGTTTGATGTACATGCGTATATCCTGACATTCATGCCAATAAAAACATATTTCATGAATTCAGGCAATGCAGATAAATCGAGGTATTATTCAACAAATGTTGTTGGTATCATATTTTTTTCTGACTTATAATGAGGTTGAAGGAGAAATAAAACTATCTGAAGTAGAGGACCAAGAGTTGGAAAGACAATTTAAACTTTTGAACAAACCTGCAATCAAACATAATTAAGATAGTATTTATTTCGGGTTAAAATTTGGATAGCAAGATATGCAATTGTCATAACCAAAATAACTTATTTATAATATTTTAATTCACAGACCAAGTATGGAGATACATATGATTTTTATAAGCAGCCTGCATGTGATCATCCATCATTAAAGAATCACATTTTCATCCAAAGGCATGTCATCACTAAAGAACCACAATTAAAAAAAAATAATGTGTTTAAAAAAATATTGAAGGTCGCAATCGTTTCAACTCTTAATGATTGGAAAAATAAGTTCAGGGGACCTGGAATGACAACTACTTTATGGAAGTCTTATGTTAAGTTTCAGCAGCATAGCGGATGCCGATTGAAAGTTCAAAAAGGGTCCGACATTATATTGTACAAATTGGTTGGAGAGTACGTTTGACAATGTATCTATTGCTTAGTCATTGATTTCTTGCAAAAAAAATTATTCTGTGTTTAGAGGATTTAATATTGCACCTCTAGAATCTAATGCAAGTTAGAATCAATGTGTATCACTAAGCTACCATTCAATTCTTATGATAGTTCTATTTCTTGTTTAGGTGGATCCAACATTATATGGAGATGGTAAAACTAGGATGTTTATACATTTTCAGGTTAGTTATTTTCACGAGTACTTGTTAATTTCCATCTCGTGTTCATGAAATTATTAAGACTTCATATATAATTTGTGTTTTAGGCTGGTAATATGCATTACTTCAATACACTATGTCCTGGATTTATACTAGTAGACAACGAGATACCTATTGAAGCGTCATTTATTAATACTTCATACCATGGGGATACAGAGAACTTATTTGAATATTCAATGTACATCGATCGGGTATATGTTACATTCTAGAATTGTTTTCAAGTTTTTCAATAGTACAATACCATATAAAACGAGATACTAATTAGACATTTTCTTTTGAAAACAAAAGGATATAGTGAATGGAAATTGGTGGGTTTTGGTTGAAGATCCGCATACAGAAATTGGTTTTTGGCCTCAACACATCTTCACTGACTTGGCAACCTTTGCTACGAACATTGAAGGGGGAGGAATGGCTTCACTACAAGAAAATATAGAGTTTGCAATAAAACTTACATTATTGCTAAAAAAATATAAATGGCAACAAAAATTTAATATATTATTGCTAAAAACATAAATGGCAACAAAATAAATAATTTATTGTTGCGAAAACTTTTCGCATCAGAAGTTATTTCAACGGCATGCAACAATTTTTATTGTTGCGAAAATTACTTTTGGCAACAACATCTAACATATGGTAACAAAAGATATTATTGACAAATATCTTTCTTTTTATAGTGCTTACAGCCCGGCGGACGTTCCTGAACCTCCGATGGGCTCTAATCTTTTCCCGTTAGAATATTTTAGTATGACGCTTCATACACGAATATTACAGTATTAAACTATAAAGGTGAGACGATGGATGTAACAATGACCCCACACACAGACAATCCTAATTTCTACATGGTTTTCGATCTTCCAAGTGGAGCAAATGAAAAGTTTATGCACACTATTTTTAACGGGGGACCTGGTGAGAACATAACTCTTAATTAGTCTCCTTAGCTTGTTTATATATTGCCATGGCAACATTTACAATCTATGTCCAAAGATAAATATATCGAGAGATTTTTAGGTGGTCATACTTGAAATTATTTCATTTCACATGTTTTCACTTATATTTTTCTTTCATTTTCTATTGGTTTTTATTTATAATCACGAAACAACTTAAAATCTAATGGAACAAAAGAAATTGGTAAATAATTATTTGTTAGTCACATAAATTAATCACTTAATTCGAATGACAATCAGGCGAATATCAAGAGAGCATATTACTAGATCATCAAATTCGTTCATGAAGCGCCAATGTAGCTAAGATGATGTCTTATTTTTGAACTCTATATAAACTATGAACTAAAGATGCATATTTTAATTAACATACTAGGACAAAAACGCATCACCTCTCTATAAACAATTAATTAAGGAATCATCCAAACTACATACGATAAATTACTTCAAACGTAGCCATCGATCTTATTTTATGTTCATGATTACCAATGAGCTCATTTTTCTTGTTTTAAGTTAAGCATCAGCAACTTAATTCTTGTATATATCTCAAGTTGAATTTGTCTATATACACTTTTAAGTTACTTTCTTTTTCTTTGCGCTAATTTAGTGTTCCAAAAACCTTTGAATAGCTACTGAAGTTTGAATAGATAATAAAATACTAGTAAAAAAATAAGTAAAATATTGTATTCAAAATGGTATGCTGATGGTTGCAGCAATTAGGTAATTAACAGGTTGTCAAGTAAATGCTTGCTTAGGAGTAGTTTGCACATGATTTGAAGTCATGATTTGAAATCATATAGTTTGAAGTTAAAGTTTTGTTTGAACATGCAATTTGGGTTTCTTAAGTTGTATATTTTTTTATTGACATAAAAATCCACAAGTTGTGAAAATCATCAAAACTTTCTTAATTCTTATGCAATCTTACCAAATGAGCAAGTTATAGTTCATAACAAAATTAATACGCGGCTCGAAGGACTTTCTAAAAAATACAACATCAATTGATCAAACTTTAGTTCAATAAAAAGGAAAATTAAAGATGAATAATAGTGTAACTACTCTTTAATATAATTTTCTCACATGATATGTACAATCTTTTCACGCGAAGCATGCATTTCATGATCAGATGACTAAGAAGACGAAGCTACATTGTTACTTTGAACCAGTTGTTGGTCAATATCATTAGCAACCGTATCATCATGTTCAATATCATAAAAAAATATTATTTTCAAAGGAAACATGATTAACATTTTAATTTTGAATCTTTGCGTTTGTATAATAGTTAGTGTTGTTGCCTTTTGCCAACTAATTTTTTCTCTTTTATATTCTGAAATATTTTTTTAATTATTGAGTGTAATTCTAAATGTTATGAAAAAAAATCCATGAAGAGCAAAAATATTATTTCAGTAGAAACACCAATTTTTTACCGTAAGGAAGACTAATGATTTCAAGACCCAAAAAATGGACTAATAATTTTATATTGTGCGTTATTGTCCCAAATGTAATGTAAACATATATTTACTTTATCATGTTACGAATGATGTTTATTTTTAGGACCAATGCGTCTAAAATCTCGTCCATTAGGGAGAGTATTAGATAGAACCATGCGTCACTAATTAATGGTGAGAATGCAATATACCAATGAACTCTATATATACAAGAAATAGGCGGTGGCAACTTTTATATAAGGTAAGTTTTAATTAATTTCAAAGTCCTAAATATTAGGATTTTCAACCTATGTCAAATAAGGAATGACTTAATAAGATTTTTTAATTGTTTTTAGATTAATAGTAAATGACAGTTTTGTAGTCTTTTAATGAATAGCAAGAAGTTCAATCAATATTTCTAAGACCATTCGTGCTTTAATATAATATAGATAAATTATGTATTGGACATTTATATTCAATAAAATATAAAGCCGATCAATTGGTATATATCTACTAATTTATGGATTTTTTTTTTACAAAATATAAACTTATGGACCAAGTTTTATATTTGAAATCATGATTTGGAATCTCAAATCACACCTATTTGAATGATTTGGGATTTCAAATCACGACATGAAGTTGAAGTTCAAGTTATGTTCAAATTGCATAAGCAAACGTAATTTGAAATCAAAATATGAAATTATGATTTGAAAACGCTTGGCCAAACGCCTACTTAGTAGGACAAAATGACTATTTTTTCTCAAAAAAAATTTAAATCTGTAATTAAAAAACATTTTAATTTTTTTTTCCAGCGTAAGTTCACCAATGTCAGCATGCACGTGAATACATTATCAAGACTTAGTTAAAAGACAACCTTAATTTCTTCAATAGATGCAGGCACCACTTCTAATGTTTCCAAAAAACAGTAACATAAGTGGATATTTATACCTAATCATGCTGATGAATTAGAAAAATGCAAATGGTTTGTCAAACTCAAACTTTTAAGTATTCACATTATATTTTGTAATTATGATAGATGTATATTTAAGGTAACTTATGATTCTTACTATATTATGAATCAACCATTTAAGGTAAGAATTCATTTTATTAATCACAATATATATAGTTGTATAGATGAATCCTAACTTACCTTAAATGGTTGATTCATAATACAGTAAGAATCCTAAGTTACCTTAAATATACATCTATCATAATTACAAAATATACTGTGAATATTCGGTGAATATTCGCTAATAATAACTTTTGTGTGCATGCTGCCTGCACTTTGAATTTATTTATAAAATTATCCTAAAATTTTAAATTTATTTTTACTCATTCTGTCTTACTATCCAATCATATTTTAAAGATGTGGATGAAGTTTTTTAAAGTAAGCATGTGATAAGCTTTAGTTCCACAACATGCCACGTCCAACTTCTGACGGTCATTCTGTCTTATTATGAGGAACTATATAAAGTCTGTTTAAGTTAGTTGATTAAAAGTAATCCATAAGTAGAAAGAGCTGAAAATTAATTTTAGATATAGAAATTAATTTTATAAATAAAATAGTTATGTTTTACAATAAAAGTGTTGAAAGATAATTATAAACAATTAGTGTGTTTGGTAAAAAAAAATGTTGATAAGCATTTCTCAGTAAAATGGCTGAAATGTCTTTAAAGACATTTACAAAAATATGGATTTGAAAGTAAATTACTTAAAGGAGAAAGAATGAAGAAAATGAAATTGGAGTAGAAAGATAACTAAAAGTTAAGTTTTAGTTGGTGTGAATGGTACGGTTCGGGCTATTGTTTTATAAAATTTATAACATATAGATTTTTTGGTTTTATTTTATATAATCAAAATAAGACTTTTCGAAACCGTCCCATCATCTTCGGTATCGGTACGATTCAGTTAATTTTTAATATATTTTTTAAAAAATATATAAAAGTCACTAGTAAAAGTTAGAACACGCTACCATGTATACTTGTGTAGGACTTTGACAAAAACTCTCTAGACATTTTTACTGTTTAAAAGATAATAAATAAAGAAAACATGAAAGATAACAAGAATAAAGATTCATCTCACTATTTTACGATAGTGTAAAACAATGTTAAGTAAAGACAAAACATATAATTTAGATCACACGAGCGGGAAGAAATTAATCAAGATGAGACTCAAGAATTGAGTCTACTAAGATTAAGTATCTAATAGTAAGAAAAAATTAAATCATACAAGAGGAAAGATATCTAACAACTTTTAGCTTGCGCCTACCCAAGATCGTTAGAATACCTTGTAGCTTATTAGTTACTACACGAGATGCTAGAACTAATTTAGTTTCGATAAGAATAGTATAATAGGTTTCAGTATTAGGATTTTGGGTGTTAATTATGCTGCACGGTTATAGTCATTTCCATCACTCCGGGTCTAAAGCAAAAATTTTAATATTTTATTATTTCTAAATTTAATATATAAAATGTATTTTACACATATATTATATTCGGTATGGTTCGGTATTTCTTCGGTTATTTTTTATAAAATTAAAAATATACCTAGTTATTCGGTACAGTTATAAATCTATATAAAAACCGTAGATTTTACTTAAAAAATCTAAAAATCGGTTTGATAATGTTCGATTCGGTCGGTTTACTCGGTTTTTTTTGCAAACCATTGACACCCTTAAGTTTTAGGAAGATCATTTTAGAGATTACAAAGATATTTAGGATAGAATTATATATAAAAGATTGGTGAAATCAAAAGTGCTTAATTAAAAGTTGCAAAATTATAAGTTTAGGGTAACCAACTTATGACTTTATATGTTGATTTTGACATATAATCACTTGATTTGAAGCACTTTTAATGTTTAATCAGATAAGCTAAAAAAAATACTAATGAAGTAATTTAACTAACTTATAACATGAACCAAATACTATCATAAATATAACGATAATCACATTGTAGGTGTTAATTTCTTAAGAAAGAAATAATATTCAAGAGTGTCTTATACGTACAATTCTTGTGAAAGAGCAAATTAAGCAAGGTGATTTATTTCACAAACGATTGCACCCCATTGAAATCGAGGATTGGACAATACGATATACTAATGATTTGGAGATTCGTGTTTTACCAATTAAATACTGAGAATAATGTGGCATTAAATTAAAGGTTAATTCAAAATTTAAATTCGATGAGTTCACTTTTTAGATTTTTAATTATCTCTGAATACACTACAATTTTTGAAATAACAGGTTCAAACCTTAGTAGTTTGAAAATTTGATATTTTTTTATATGTTATTTATATTTCTTATTGAAAATATTAAATTCAGTTAGATCCGTAACTTATATATATTCTACATAAATTATGTGCGGCTAATGGCATAGTCTTTCGTTTCTCCTGTCCCCATACTTCCCCACAAAATAGTAAAGACGAACGAATTATCCGCACCATTAACAATATGATTCGTACCTTACTTTTTCATGCATCTCTTCCCCCCAACTTTTGGGTATATGCATTAAAAATGGCAGAATACCTTCTTAACATACTACCTACTCGTACGCTCCAAAATAGGACCCCTACCGAGTTCCTATTTCGTCGGATCCCTACATATGATCACCTTCGGATTTTCGGTTGTCTATGTTACCCGATTCTTACCTCCACCGTTCCTCACAAATTAGCACCTCGTACCACCCCGTGTGTCTTTTTGGGGTTCCCGTCGAACCATAAGGGATACTTATAACATGTCCACATGTAAAATCATAGTCTCCTGCCATGTCACGTTTGATGAGAACGTATTTCCCTTTGCCAACATTCACCAATTTCGAGCCACTGATTACGAATTCCTTGATGACTCGGATACTTCACCTCTCTATTCAAAACGCACTACATTGGCCAAATACCATCCCGTCGAACATCGCCCCACCCACAGCCCTAGTTACGGACCCTACTGCCCTACTCACTGCCCCACTTACTACCCCAGTCCCGTCGCCCCCACTCACTGCCCCCGTCGCAAATAAACCTGCCCCGTCACCCATCCCATCGCCTAGTCACCTGACACACTGCCCAGTCCCGCCAGTCCACTGCCTTATGCAACGTCACCCGAGCCCCATTCCCCGCAGCCCCCACCTACCACCACACTACCCGTGATCCATGCCCCAAACCACCATATGGAAACACATGCACAACATGAGATTTTCGAACCAAAGGTTCACTTTAACCTATCCACTCAAACTATCTCACCTATTACTACAAATCCAAAATCAACCAAACTTGACCCAAACTAAAATGCGATCATGCGTGCTGAGTTTAATGCATTAACCAATCAGCACATTTGGGATCTTGTCCCGAAACCAAAGGGGGTGAATGTGATTCGTTGTATGTGGCTAATGGTACAGGGCAACATGAGGGAGTTGATTGTGGTGATACCTTTAGTCTGGTGGTCAAACCAGCCACCATTCACACCGTGTTGAGCATAGCTATGGGGAGGAATTGGCCTATTCACCAGCGTGATGTAAAAAATGCTTTCTTATATGGGGATTTGAAAGAAACTGTTTATATCCATCAACCGCGTGGTTTTGTGGATTCAGAGGTTTCTCAGTATGTCTGTCGTCTTCGTAAGTCACTATATGTATTAAAACAAGCCCCTAAGGATTGGTATGAGATGTTTGCTACATACACCATACAGATCAGTTTCGTGTGCAGCAAGAGTGATCATTTGCTCTTTATTTTTCATCGAGGTACTGACATGGCTTACCTTATTTTATATGTGGATGATATTGTTTTGACAGCTTCCTCTGATACACTGAAACACGAGATCATTGCCCTGCTCAAGTTCGAATTTGCTATGACAGATTTGGGTAAGTTGAGTTATTTTCTGGGGATATCAGTGACTAGATCCGCACATGCCATGTTCTTATGTCAGCGTAAGTATGCAGAAGAGATTGTCTACCAGGCTAAAATGGCAAATCGCAAGATCATGTCCACTCCTGTCGACTCCAAGTCAAAACTCAGTGCAAATGACGGGGATCCGGTCAGCGATCCCTCTCTTTATAGGAGTCCCATAGATTCTCTTCAGTATCTCACCTTTACTCGGCCCGATATTGCATATGTTGTTCAGCAGGTGTGCTTATTCATGCACGCTCCTAAGGTGCCTCACTTTACAGCTCTTAAACGTATCATTCGGTACGTTAAGGGCACTCTTGACTATGGACTACATCTATATCCCTCCACACCGACTAGATTGCTCTCTTACACGGACACCGATTGGGCAGGCTGTCCGAACACTCGTCGCTCTACGTCAGGATATTGTGTATTTTTGGGGGATAATATTATTTCATGGTCTGCCAAGCTGTGTTAAGTCTGTTTAAGTACTATTTTAGAGTGTGTTTTAGGAAGTTTTGTGTTAGTCTTTAAGTTGTTTTGTACCGTGTTACGCTTGTTTTTGTTTTATTTTCAGGATAAAGCAATACATAATGGAAGTGAGGCGGATTAAGAGAGAATAAGCTGATATTGAGGATAAATATGTCGATTTAGTCAAATAAATTATTCAGAGAAGTCCTAGGAAGTTCGTGAGGCAGTTGAACGTGTCTCGGATAAAAAAAAATGACAAATGAGGTTCCAAAAAGACAACGTTTCTGGAAGTAGAAGAGCCGCGACGCTCTCTGGACTGAGTCGCAGCACTTGAGAAAATCTACAAACTAGCCGCAACGCTTGTGTCCGTATAGATTACGAGAACTCATTTTTTACAAGGGAAAAAATGTCTTTTCAAAGGGAAAAATAGGGTTTGCTTTAAATGAGGAAAAGAGACGGATAGGCAAAAAGAAAAAAAGAGGTTTTGGAACCTTGGAGGAGCCATTGGAGATCAATTTCTCAAGTTTTTTTTCTTTGTCTTGAAGTATCTTTATGTTAATTTTTAGCTTATGTGTTAATTTTAGAATGACTATGAACTAATTCTTCTATTAGGGTTTTCAATTAAATCACTTGAACCTCTATCATGAACTAATGCAAAGTTATCTTATCTTCTTCATATATTAAGGTCTTTTCAATGTGTGGTTATTGAATGAGAATTGATTGGCCATTGGTTTTCGTTTATCTGAATGAGTTTAAATCAAAATCTGAAAAGTGAGATTTGAATATGCTATAGTTGAATTGACATAGGCTTAATCTTGAACGAGAGTATCACGATTGCTTGTGTAGCTTTTAGGTTGTTGATTTTAATGCCTCCTAATTGATGAAATTTATCATAGAAATATAGAAAATTCTCATTTAGGTTGAGTTTTATATGTCGTAACTTGAATATAGAACGTTTTTGTTAACCTTCTATCTTAATAAGAAGAAGAACTGTAATCTTGCATTAGTAAATGGTAGAGTGGTTAGTTGATGAGATTGGAATCCCTAATTGCTCTCATTCTCGAATTTAATTCGTGTGTTTTTGCTACTAGTGTATTTTTGCATTTTACCTTCGTTTATGATTTTCTTATTTTAACCTTTACAAATCAAGATTCGTTAGCCAAATAGAAACTAGAGATTAATTATTTGGTAATTGATAATTCAGTTTTTGTGGGACGATACTTGGTCTTTCCGAAAATTATTACAAATTGCGACACGTATACTTGCGTAGCTCTAAAAATCCACAACAAGTTTTTGGCGCCGTTACCGAGGACTGAAAAATTATCAATATCAAAGTAATAAATTTTATTTCTAATTTAGTTGTTCCAAGAACAAGTTTCTAACTTGATTTGTGTGCATCTTTTGATCATTTTTTAGATAGTTGTGTTATATGCGAAGAAGATGAGGAGCAGACAACCTTGTTCCTATTAATCCTGAGATTGAGAAAACGTGCAAGCAGAATCGAAAAAAACAAGAGAGCTGGTAGTCAACTATGGTTATGGAAAATCCTCAAAACAATGATGGGTTGAATAGAGAGGTGCCAGAAATGGTGCAGGAACAAGGTCAGAATCCCGTTGTGAGAAGCTTACGGGATTATATACTTCCAACTGTAAAAAGAGTTTAGACCTATATAAGACCACCAGCTGTAGAGGAAAACAACTTCGAGATTAAGCCGACGATCCTGCAAATGGTCCAAGGCACAGTTCAGTTTGGTGGATTACCCTCTAAAGATCCCCATATGCACTTGGCAAATTTCTTGGAGCTATGTGCAACATTCAAATACAATGGTGTGACTGATGACACCATTAGATTGAGGCTCTTCCCATTTTCACTAAGGGACCGAGCTAAAAGCTAGTTGAACTCTCTTCAGGAAAACTCTATTACTACTTGGCAAGATTTGGCTCAGAAATTTCTTGCCAAGTTCTTTCCTTCATCAAAAGCCGCTAAGCTAAGGGGAGAACTGAACAGTTTTTATCAGCTTGAGGGGGAATCTTTGTATGATGCGTGGGAGAGGTTTAAGGAGTTGAAAAGGAGATGTCCCCACCATGGAATTGAATAATGGATGTTGGTCCACAATTTCTACAATGGGTTGTGTGGTACTACTCGTACCATAATTGATGTGGCGGTTGGAGGGCCATTTATGAGTAAAAGTGCCAATGAGGCGTATGAATTGTTAGAAGATATGGCCACAAACAACCATCAATGGTCTGATGAGAGATCAACGAGCAGTAGAAAAATGACTGGAGTTCATGAACTAGATGCCATCACTGCTTTAACTGCTCAAGTTACTTCTTTGACAAAGCAATTGCAGCAGAATACTGTGTCGCCAATGCTATTCAGATACAAGTGGGTTGTGAAATTTGCGGGAGTCCACATATTTTTAATCGGTGCACAACAATGGATCCAAACAATATTCCTATGGACGAAGCTCAGTTTCAAGTAGTTGGGAATTTTCAGAGGCCCTACAACAATTCATTTTCCAACACTTATAATCCTGGGTGGAGGAATCACCCTAATTTCTCATGAAGAAACAACCAAGGCCAACAATTACAGTTTCAAGGGAAATATCAGCAGAACAGTCCACAACAACCAATTAATCAAGCTTCATCTTCTCAACAATCTAGGCCACAAGTCCCACAATAGAATCCTAATGAATTGCAAATAGCTTTGTTGACTCTCACTAATACCCAGACTCAGTTCATGACAGAGACAAGATCCTCTATTCGAAATTTGGATACACAATGGTGCAGTTAGCAAGCATGTTGAATAACAGACCTCAAGGAAATCTGCCTAGCAATATTGTGGTGAACCCTAAGGAGCAGTGTCATGCCATCACTTTGAGAAGTGGTAAACAAGTTGAGCAGTCTGCACTCCACACAGCTGTTGAAAATAATGTTGAAAAGAATGAGGACTTGGGAGAGATATCTAGTTTAGAGAAAGAGGGGGTTACTGAAGACCACCCTATTACAGAAAGGCACCACCAACGATTATTGTTGATCCTCAGATTAGAATTCCATACCCTCAAAGGCTTCGAAAAAATTCTCTTGATAAATAATTTTTCAAGTTTTTAGAGGTGTTCAAGAAGTTACACATCAGCATTCCCTTTGCTGAGGCCCTAGAAAAATTCCCAGTTACATGAAATTTATGAAGGAAATTCTCTCTAAAAGAGAAAGATGGGAGATTATGAAACTGTGGCTTTAACTGAAGGGTGCAGCACCATTTTTCAAAAGAAGTTTCCCCAGAAGTTGAGAGATCCAGGGAGCTTCACTATTCCCTGCACTATCAGGAATTTCGAATGCAAGCATGCCTTGTGTGATTTGGGGGCAAGTATAAATTTGATGTCTTTGTCTGTGTTTCGTACACTTGGTGTGGGTGAAGCTAGGCCTACAAAAGTGACTTTACAGTTGGCAGACCGTTCGGTGAAGTATCCACAAGGTATTATTGAAGATGTGTTAGTTAAAGTGGATAAATTCATTTTTCCTGCTAACTTTATTGTTCTTGACATGGAGGAGGATGCTGGTGTGCCTATAATTCTTGGGAGACCATTTTAGCCACGGGGCAAACACTTATTGATGTTCAGAAGGGTGAGTTGAGACTCTGAGTTCAGGGCGAGGTAGTTTTCAATGTGTTCAAGTCGATATCTTATCCTAGAGCAAGTGACAATTGTTTTTCAATTAATGTGATTGAGGGGTTGTTTCTGAAAAGAGCATGAGTACTGACGCTCTTGAGGTGACGCTAACACAATGTGAGGAAGATGACAGACTAGCGGGCCATAGCTACTATTGTTTCTTGGATGGTTATTCTGGGTATCATCAGATTTCCATTGCATCAGAAGATCAAGAGAAGACTACATTTACTTGTCCCTATGGTACGTTTCAGCGTCCGACTAAATGACATTAATGACAACGCCATTGGGAGGCATCCCAATATTTTATTTATTTTTGTTTTATTTCAATTATCATAAAAAAAATTAAAGAGAAGAAGAAGTCGTGGCGCATAGAGTAGAGTCGCGACTCATTTGAAATCGTGAAAAAATTAGAGCTCCCAGGTGCCGCGGCGCTTCCATCCGAGTCGCGGCGCCATGGAGACAGAAAAGGTCTAAAAATATTGTTTGATGATCCACGACGCAAGTGGAAGAGCCGCGGCGCTACTTCCGCTACCACCACCATTTTGAGATCGCTTGTTGGGATTTTGGTAAGTCTTCCTTCCCTTTCTTTTTCACATTTGGGACAATGTGTTAAATAAATTTGGGGGAGAAGTTTGTGTCTTTGTGTTATTAGTGTTTAGTTGTTTGTTTGTTGTTAGTGTCTTAGTTACGTAATTAAATTTAGTGTCATGTGCCAGTGAATCAAGTTGATAATGATGGTCGATGAGATTGAGTGAATGCGGTGTGATATAATTTGATGGAATTGACAGCTATGAAATGAGAAATTTGTGTGCTTAAGTTGGATAATTTTTGAGTTTGCTTTTGGTTATTAATAAAGATGAAAACTTGATCATGATTGCTAAATTTCTTGTACTCAAATGTTCGGTTTATACATTGTTGAATGTCGGATTGAGGAAAGATGGTGGAAAATTCTAGAACTTGTTGGCTTTCTACTTGAGACGAAATCTTAGATGATGCATGCTTAGGAAGACGATTTAGGTAATTTTTTTGTAACGATTGAGCCTTTCAAGCCAATCTTTACTAATTTAATCCCTAGTTACCATTTTTGAGCCTTAAGTTAATTCTTTGTTGATTGATGCCTATTTTGAGCCTACTTGAAACCCTTTACTATTTTTTTCCTTCCCTTGAATTTTACCATGAGCATATAAGTATATGATTGGGGATTGAATTTTTGTAATTGGTATTTTAGATTGGGTGCTATCAATAGAAGAGTAAAATATTGAGAAAAAATGAAAAAAAGGAAATAAAATACACTCTCCTTGTACATACACTGAAAAACAAGTTTGGAGGGGGGGGGGGGGGGGGGGGTGTAGTTCAAAAAATAAATGAAAAATAAAATATAAGTGTGAATTTTCTCAATCTAGAAAAGAAAAATTGGGGATTGCTGTTGGTTTGTAATGTGGATATCGAGTTTGGTTGGTTGATTTCTATGCTTATGATAATTTTGAGCCTAAATGACATTTCATCTACCCGTGCCTAAGCCTATCGTTATAACCTATAAAAGTCCTATTGATTCTTGAGCATGTGTTGTCTAAATTAGTGGAGAGTAGCAAGTTAGCAAGTCTATGGATTATGGACTTGATGGACTGTTGGTGAGAATTTGGTTTGTATAAACTGAGTTGAGTACTTGTTTATTCAGAGATCATGGTTGAGTTGCCATATGTATTGATGATTTTAAGTGAATTTGAGGAATATCTGACTTGAAATTTTAGATTGCAAACGGCTTGACCTTCGGGGAAGAAGTCCGTGGGAAAATGATGGCTATAATGTTCTAAGGATTATATTGCATGGTATTCATGATTTTTGAGGCTTGATCTATTGTTATTGACTTGATTCATTTTACAGTTCATTTTTTTTTGTAGAGTGTCTAGAGTTCGTTACTCGAGGGCGAGTAAATGTTAAGTTTGGGGGTGTTTGTTAAGTTTGTTTAAGTACTATTTTAGAGTGCGTTTTAGGGAGTCTTGTGTTACTCTTCAAGTTATTTTGTACCGTGTTACGCTTGTTTTTATTTTGTTTTCAGGATAAAGCAATACAGAATGAAAGTGAGACGGATTTAGAGAGAATAAGTGGATATTGAGGATAAATATGCCGGTTTAGTGAAAGAAACGGTTCAGAGAAATCCTGGGAAGTTCGTGAGGCAGTTAAATGTGTCTCGGATAAAAAAAATGAAAAATGAGCCGCGGAGCTTGTGTCCGTACAGATTACGAGAACTCATTTTTCACAAGGGCAAAAAGGTCTTTTCAAAGGGAAAAATAGGGTTTGCTTTAAAAGAGAAAAGAGGCGGACAGGCAAAAAGAAAAAAGAGGTTTTGGAACCTTGGAGGAGTCATTGGAGATCAATTCCTCAAGTTCTTTTTCTTTGTCTTGAAGTATCTTAATGTTAATTTTCAGTTTATGTGTTAATTTTAGAATGACTATGAACTAATTCTTCTATTAGGGTTTCCAATTAAATCACTTGAGCCTCTATCATGAACTAATGCAAAGTTATCTTATCTTCTTCATATATTAAGGTCTTTTCAATGTGTGGTTATTGAATGAGAATTGATTGGCCATTAGTTTTTGTTTATCTAAATGAGTTTAAATCAAAATCTGAAAAGTGAGATTTGAATATGCTATAGTTGAATTGACATAGGCTTAATCTTGAACGAGAGTATCACGATTGCTGGTGTAACTTTTAGGTTGTTGATCTTAATGCCTCCTAATTGATGGAATTTATTATAGAAATATAGAAAATTCTCATTTAGGTTGAGTTTTATATGTTTTAACTTGAATATAGAACGTTTTTTGTTAACCTGCTATCTTAATAAGAAGAAGAACTGTTAATCTTGCATTAGTAAATGGTAGAGTGGATAGTTGATGATATTGGAATCCCTAATTGCTCTCATTCTCGAATTTAATTCGTGTGTTTTTGCTGCTAGTTTATTTTATGCATTTTACCTTCGTTTATGCTTTTCTTATTTTAACCTTTACAAATCAAGATTCGTTAGCCAAATAGAAACTAGAGATTAATTATTTGGTAATTGATAATTCGGTTTTTGTGGGACGATACTCGGTGTTACCGAAAATTATTACAAATTGCGGTACGTATACTTGCGTAGCTCAAAAAATCTACAATGGCAAGCCATGCTTTCACGTTCGAGTGCAGAAGCAGAATATCAAGGTGTTGCAAACGTTGTTGCCGAGCTATGTTGGCTCCGTAATCTCTTTTTGAGCTTCATTGTCCCTTATGTGAGGCATCTTTAGTTTACTGCGATAACATATCTGATGTCTACTTATCTCATAATCCGGTTCAGCATCAACGAACCAAGCATACTGAAATGGATATTCACTTTGTTCACGAGAAGGTTGCAATGGGTCACGTTAGGGTGTTACAGGTTCCTTCTTCGTATCAGTACACAAATATCTTCACTAAGGGACTTCCTCGACAACTGTTCCTTGACTTCAGATCTAGTCTCAGCGTCCGACCTCCTCCCTCTCCGACTGTGGAGGTGTGATAGTGAATATATTTTCATATATTCTGGAATTCTGTAATTAATATTTTAGTGTAATTTTGTAAAGTAGAGATCCTTATTCCATTAGAATTACAATTGTACACACTATAAATATTGTATTAATGAAAGAACTCAAATTAAGGAGATTTACACTATTCTACACATTCGATGTGCAATTATTTTGTTAACTGATAGAAAATATGTTTATATTCTCCATATATTCTATAATTATTATTTTGATGTAATTATGTAAACTAGATATTCTCATACAATTAGACTTGTAATTGTAAACATCTATATATATATATATATATATATATATATATATATATATATATATATATATATATTGTATTAATAAAAAAACTCCAAACAAGGAGAATTACACAATTCTACATGGTATCAGAAGTCAAATCCTAACCCCTTCCTAACCCTAAAATTGGCGCCCCCCTTATCTTTTTCTCACATCGCCGGAAGCCAATGTTCATGGCTTCTAATGCCTCTTCATCCTCCACCCACGACGAAACACATCCTCCCCTCCTCCAATCACCTTTCATCTGGCCTTTGCCGTGACGAATATAAAAAACTTTATCCCTTTGGTTCTTGATCAAGCGGATGGACAATACTCATCGTGGGTTGAATTATTTCAAATACATGTTTGTGCTTACAACGTCCTTGATCACATCGATGCCACCACCCCCCGTCCACCCGACGTCGATAACTCGACATGGAAGCGACTCGATGCAATCGTCAAACAATGGATATATGACACCATATCCAAGGATTTACTTCATACTATTATGAAGACAAGTGTTTCGGCTCACGAATTATGGACAAGGCTAGAGAAAATCTTTCAAGACAATAAACATATACACGTGCTGTGTATTTGGAGAAACAATTCAATAACACCCGTCTTGAAAACTTTGGTAACATGTCAGACTATTAAAAACAACTAAAATTAGTTGCAGATCAATTGTCTAATGTTGGAAATCCAATTTTCGAAACAAATATGGTTTTGCAACTCATTAATGATTTGCCGAAGGGTGAATACGATATACTTGCGACGATAATCCAACAAGCTGATCCCCTCCCTAGATTCAACAAGGCCCGATCACAATTGCTATTAGAGGAGATTAGACAAGCCAAACAAGACGAGCATAGTCAACAAGCAGTGGTGGTTGACGTACCGCCAACCACCACCGCACCCGCCGGACCACCACAACACACGGACCACCAACATCAACGTGGTGGCTGAGGTGGTGGCAGGGGATGAGGCTACGGAAATCGAGGCAGCGATAGAGGGAAAATGGTGTAGAGAAAAGTCTAATTCCGGTGGACAGACACAGTTGGCCCAAATACCCCTCTTAGTGGGCCGGCCCAATATTGTGGCCTATGACCGTACCCAACAACCCCGGGAACTGGGCCTCTTCCCATGCTCGTACCCAATAGCCCCGGCCCAATATATCGGTCAGCGTCTGCATCTGAGCCTCCTAGGCCCTCCTCCAGGCCCACTCTACACGGGACAACAACATCAGGCCTACCTCTTTCTGGCCCAACAGCAACAGCAGCATCCCAATAGCCTTATGACCCCTACCGAACTGAGTCAGGCCTACAACACTATGAATCTACAGCAACCTGACGACGCCTGGTACAAGGATACGGTGCCATATCCCACCTCACTCGTAACTCCGGTAATCTCCCTCAACTATTTAATTTGAACAATCCTTAATTTATTTTGGTCGAAAATGGCAATCACATTCCAATTCAAGGCTATGACACCACTCAAACACAACCACTTCACTCTCCCTTTACCCTAAAAAATGTCATATATGCTCCTAACATCATTAAAAATATAATCTTTGTTAGGAAATTTAGTAGTAATAATTCTGTATCTATTAAGTTTGACCCTTTTGGTTTTTCTGTGAAGGACCTACGTACGGGGACAACTCTTACGAGATGCAATAGTGTGGGGGACCTATATCCTTTCTCATCCAATTCCGCTACAAGTGTCAACCCACAAACCTCTCTAGCTGCAATCTCTCCATCAAATTGGCACTGTAGACTTGGGCACCCGGGAGCACCAGTTTTTAATTTTCTTAGAAGTCAAAATTTAATTCAATGCAATAAAGGGAAATTTACCCACAACTGCTACTCTTGTCCTTTAGGGAAACATGTTCAACTACCTTTTATGTCATCACTAAGTGTAACATTTTCTTCCTTTGATATTATTCATGCAGATTTATGGACATCTCCCATTACTAGCAAACAGGGTCACAAGCGTTATTTGGTGCTTTTGGATGATTTCTCTCATTTTCTTTGGGTTTATCCTCTAAAATATAAGTCCCAAGTGTACTCCATTTTTCTTGTATTTCAAACATATGTTAAAACCCAGTTTGAGAAGAACATCAAAATATTTCAATGTGACAATGGTCGTGAATTTGATAATTCCCTCTTTCATAAATTTTGTGCGGACAATGACATGGTGTTTCGATTCTCTTGCCCCCATATCTCACCTCAAAATGGTAAAGCCGAAAGAATCCTGCGCACCATCAACAATATGATCCGTACTTTGCTCTTTCATGCTTCTATCCCCCTTCCTTTTGGGTCTACGCATTGCACATGGTAGCATACATTCTTAATATATTACCAACACGTACTCTTCAAAATAAAACTCCAACCGAAATTCTCTTCTGTCGAATCCCTTCCTATGGTCACCTTCGGATTTGTGATTGTCTATGTTACCCGAATCTTGCCTCCACGACTCTTCACAAATTAGCACCTAGAACTACTCCTTGCATTTTTTTGGGTTTCCCGTCGAATCATAGGGGGTACTTATGCTATGATTTGTCCACAAATAAAATTATAGTCTCTCGCCATGTCACATTTGAGGAGCACATTTTACCATTCGCAAACGTCCGAAAATTCTAAGTCACTGACTATGACTTCCTTGACGATTCGGACACATCCCCTCTCATTAGAAATGTAATACATGGAACTAGTAGTCCGGCCCAACCCGTGCCTCCGACGCCTGCCTCTACTTCCGCCCAGGTCCAACTACACTGCCCGCCTACGGGCAGTGTGTCGTCCTCGCAGTCCCCTTCCCCGTCACTGCCTGCCTACGGCATGCAGCCCACCCCACCCACCTGGCCCGCTGCCCACATACATTAACTAGTGAGAGCGCGTTTCGTTAATATGATGATTATATTTTATTACTTACATTTCAGGCTTTACGACACCTTAGAGAGTTCTAAAATTTTAGACAAGAGAAACAAATAATAATGGTAATGATTGAAAACCATGATGATTTCAACTTTGAAATTATTACATCTATGAACTTCACTTATCAAATACAGTAAGTAATATATACCAACAAAGTCAAATCATCATAATTCCCAACCAAAATAATTAAATTTTATTTTTGGGCCGGTGCATAATTGAGTCTGCCCCCAAAGGTAGAAAAATCACTGAAAAGGATAACATCTTTTTGTTCATATAATTATTACTAAATATTATATTTTTCTTCCACTAAAAAAGAATATGGATGTCAATTTACCAACTCCAACTTTTCATGGAAGTGTGAAATTCCCAGTGGACAATCATCACCAATGTGAAATTTAAATGTTCACTTCGTGCGTTTACTCGTTTTGATAACAACTACTACCATGTACTATGAGTAATTGATGTAGAAAAATATATATATTTATAAATATCTGATGTTTATACTAAACGAATGAGTACGTGACACGTTACATATTCATCACTTTATTATGGTTAATTCATAGACAATACTCTTATCTTACTTGATCATAGTTAATTAATATGACTTGATATAAACACTAGTTAGGTTCGGATGTAGCTATTTAGTTGTGACCTCCAGGTTCATCTAAATCAAATACTTTCAATGCATAAAATAAATTTATAAGTAAAATCGCTGCACAAAGTGTGTAAACGTTCTTTTTTTTTTTATGTTCGCGCCCGTTATCTACAAGCTGATATATGTATATAGTTTGAATAATTTATAAAAGGTTATATTGATATTAAATTTACGTTTTTTTAACTGTCTCAAAATAATGTAGAATAAACAGTTGGTCACTGTCAGTACCTAATAATTCCTCATCAAGTGATAAGAACGAAAAATAATGCACTCAAGCAATTAACAATGACTACTTATTTATTAAATCATTGATAATCCTTGACATCTTTTTTTCAGAAAAATATTCCTTTACCCCTAAGTGGAATTTAGAACCTCTAATTGCGTCCCTCTTTACTTCGAACAGTTCTTTGCACTCCCTCTTTGTTTTATGTTTTTGAAAAAAATTATAGTGGTCGTTACACAAACGTAAGTGGAGCCCCACTGAATTGAGCATAATGTCATTAAGAAACAGGGTTGACTTCGAATTAGAAAATTATTAATCTCAAAAAGTCTTAATGATTATTCAAATCAATAAATTCTGACAAAAAGAAATTTTTATGTTTAAAAGAAAACAGAGAAACAAAGGAAAATTAAGAAATGAACATTTGAAACGTTGTCCACGTATCTTGGAGACCAACATTTTGTAAATTAAATAACAAGGATGGGTCTTATATGAAGCTTGAGTAGTTCATGTGAGGTTGTCAAAAATCATACTCCTATAAGATAACATGTATTCTTAATTAATGCGGGAAACTAATAACACCTGCACACCTAGAATTGTACATATGAGGCGTGAACATTAATATAGATATAGAAGGCCAATATAATGTAAATCAAGAAGTAACTATGAATGTGATTCTCCTGCTATGTTACGAAAAAATAAATCTTAAATTTAATTTAAATTCAAAAACTAACTTATAAAATGTGAAAATCCAAGTATTCTTCTTTTTTTATTATTATTATTTGATATTCAAAATTTGATAGTTCGATTAAGTAACACATATTTAAGAGGAAGTGCTTTCTACCGGAGTCCTCGTTACCATCCATCTCACTGCATTCTACAATGATGAACCTCCAAGTTTTCGACATATTGTCAAGTGAGTTATAGACCACATTTTTGGAACTTCTTAAAAATCATTTGACCCCAAATTTCAAAAAGAATCTTTAGTTCCGAGGTAAAGGAGAAGGATAAATGGGGGAAATGCATCTATATCCTGGTTAGTGGTTCTCCACAAGGCCACCTCAGTGGCACAAAATCATATTATATAAGGTGTACAAACAGACACCATAGGAATAAAAATAAACTAAATGAACAGTCATCTTCTACTTTATTGCAAAAGACAGACTGGAAGAATAAATAAAGACAATAAATCCTACCATCAACTGGTGGGGTTTAAGTTACATACACAAATTAACTGAAGATAATTTTTATATTATAAGATAATTGTATTCGTTTACAGTAGATTACTCTTCTATTGTCTAGGTTACTTTATAACGGATGTAGTCTATGAATAAAGTCTCTCCATACTTAACAAAAGGTTTCGAATTCGAACCCTAACAAAGAAAAAAATTCAGGCAAAAAGTATTTTTTGATTTAGTGAATTTTAAATTGTGTAAATTTGAATTAATCAAACTAGTACTGATCGAGGGTGGAGCCACCATATTATAGTCGCATGTATTAGCACACGATAAATATGGGAGAAATTTCATATTATCATCCTCCATCATAAATCATGTAATTATAATCAATTAGTAATATTATAATTATTAGACAAATCAATTAGGTAGTAATTAGCATCTTGTATTTTAGGTAACCTAGATTATTACAATATACCGTGATTGTATATATATTCTATGGATGAAATGAAATACTCAAGGGATTCAATTCTTACATGGTATCAAGAGTTTAAAGATCATTTGCCCTATATTCTTCTCTTTTCTTTCTCCTAGCCGATTTCTCACCTTCTCTCCTTACAAATATTTTCGGCCCTTAGGTTTAATATTCCTCTAAACCCTAAAACAAAATAATACATCAACCCTAAAACTAAAATACAACCTAGCCGTCTACTACCCCCACCCTCCTCGGCTAGATAGTGTTGTTTTTTCCAACAATTAGGGTTCTTCCTTCCACTTAAAACAAAATACCACCTACTTCTCCTCTTCTTTTATTGCTAAGTGGAAACTATGGCCGAAAAAAAAAAGCTTTCATCCCGCTCTTTCCGTTAATAACGTCAAGAACTTTATCTCCATAACTCTTGAAATGGAGAAAGGGCATTATACCTCATGGGCAGAACTATTCAAAATTCACTGTCGTGCTTATGAGGTGATTGATCATATACTTCCGTCCGAGTCACCGTCGGATACCACTGCGGTGGACAAGAAATTATGGTCTCGGTTAGATGCTATAGTCCTTCAATTGATTTATGGCACTATTTCGAATGATCTTCTCCATACCATCTTAGAATCCAATTCTACGACTCAACAGGCGTGGAACAATTGCAAAACAATTTTCAAGATAACAAAATTTCTAAGGCCGTTATCTTGAATACCAATTTACAAATGTTAAATTGGATGACTTTTCCAACATCTCAGCCTATTGTCAAGAATTAAAGGTACTTGCGGACCAACTATCCAACGTTGGTTCGCCCGTGACAAATCAAAGGTTAGTCCTTCAGTTGATTATGGGGCTAAATGAATAATATGATGGTGTTGTTATGTTCATTCAGCAAAGCAATCCGTTGCCTCCCTTTTACGAGGCCCGTTCGAGGTTAATTCTCGAGGAAAGCAAAACAGGCATCATCGGACACAACCACCGACGAAACGACTCTCGTCTCCACTAACTCATTTTTCACTGATTTGGAGCCCCAAAATTCTGGTTCGGGGGGCAATAATATTCGTCAGAATAATGGCCCAAAACGGGGTTCAAACCGTAACAATAAAGGAAAAATAATGGTGAAAAGGGACGATGCCGGGGAGGTGGACAAACTGTCGGCGGCAGTGGCGGGCTGGCAGTGGCGGTAGTCAGTGGAGCAGTGGCAGAAATCAGTGGGGACAGTACCCACAGTGGGCCTGGGCCCTACAGTGGGTTGCCCCGTCATGTCCAAACCCGACTTCTTCGTGGGCCAGGCCTCCTCCTTCTTAAAATCTCCAACTCGGTATTTTAGATTCTCGTCCACAGCATGCGTTTGCGGCCCAAGCACCATCTTCGGTTGGCTATGCACCCATAGATATTGAACAAGTCATTAACAACATGAATATAAGTGTTCCAGATGAGTCATGGTACATGGACACAGGGGATACGTCACACATGATGACATCTCAAGGTAATCTCTCGTCTTATTTTAATATGAGCAATAATAAAAATATTATTGTCGGTAGTGGACAGGAAATTCCAATTCGTGGCATTGGTCAGGTAACACAACCCTCTCCGCACCCACCATTATCCTTGAAAAATGTCTTACATGCACCAAAACTAATTAAAAACTTAATCCATATTAGACGTTTTACCATTGACAATAATATTTTTGTGAATTTTAATCCGTTTGGCTTTTTTATAAAGGATTTTCAGACGGGGATGCCACTTATGAGATGCAATAGCACAGGGGACTTATATCATGTCACCTCTGTTTCAAAACATTGCATGACACAACCATCAACCTTTACTGTCATTTCTCCTACCCTATGGCACAATCGGTTGTGACACCCGAGAGCACGAGTTTTTAATCATCTTAGGAAGAATAATTTATTTGATTGTAACAAACTTTTGGACTCTTCTGTTTGCCAATCTTGCGTGTTTGGTAAACATGTTAAGCTTCCTTTTGCATCTTCTACTACTCATACTTTTATGCCATTTGATATTGTGCATTGTGATTTGTGGACATTACCCGTTTTGAGTTCTGCAGGTCATAAATATTATCTGCTCATTCTCGGTGATTATTCGAATTTTTTGTTGGACGTTTCCCTTAGGACATAAATCACAAACCTACACCATTTTTAAACAGTTTAGTGTTTTTATCAAAATTCAATTCGGCAAAAATATTAAAAGTTTTAAATGTGACAATGGGGGGGGGGGGGATTTATCAATTCCCAATTTAATGATTTTTTTTACCAAAATGGGATGTCTTTGCATCTTTCGTGTCCACATATGTGACCACAAAATGGGAAAGCCGAAAGAAAGATTAGAACAATTAACAATATGATTCGTTCTATTCTTGTGCATTCTTCCACTCCACCAAAGTTTTGGCACCATGCACTTCAAATGGCTACATACATTTTAAATATTCTTCCTAGTAAATTGCTCTCCAATGTGTCTCCTACACAAATGTTGTATCATCGTCTCCCGTCTTTTACATATTTGAGGGTGTTTGGGTATTTGTGTTATCCATTGTTTCCATCTACTACCATTAACAAGTTACAGACTCGTTCCACTCCTTGTGTGTTTTTAGGATACCCGCAGAATCATAGGGGATATAAATGTTATGATTTGACGAATAGGAAAATAATTATATCTCGTCATGTGGTGTTTGATGAGTCTACATTCCCATTTGCTAAGTCTCATGTGGCATCCTCACCTTCATATAAATTTTTGGATAACGAAATACATCCCATTTTAATAACCAAACACAAGTGGAACCACCTCAACAACATAACTAACACCTTTCGGCCCATCCACAAAATAAGACTGGACCGGAGACCATAGCCTCGTCGCCGGGGGTCTCGGCCCAGTCCCATTCTCGCCGTGGGCAGACTCAAGTGGGGAGCCCACTGCTCCCTTACCAACATCCGCAAACCAGCCTACTACCAGATCCCAGCCCAACACCGGTCACCACACACCCCCTCGGCCCATTACCAATACTATACAGCCTCGGACCATTGAAACTGGTGCAATGCATAAAATTTTTAGGCATAAACGTCAATTTAACCTTCTATCCACAGAACAACCTTCACCTATACCGAAAAAACCAGAGATGCCTTGTCCGATCCGAATTGGAAAGCTGCTATATTAGATGAATTTAATGCTATTATTAAAAATAAGACATGGAAATTAGTACCACGTCCGTCTAATGTGAATGTCATTCGGTCTATGTGGGTGTTTTTTCATAAGAAAAATTATGACGGTTTTTTTGCAAGATACAAATCTCGTCTTGTTGGTGATGGCAGGTCTCAGCAGGTTGGGTTCGATTATGGTGAAACATTCCGGTAGTTAAGCCAACAACTATCAGGACAGTTCTAAGTTTGGGTCTCTCAAAATCCCGGTCTATTCATCAGTTGGATGTTAAAAATGCACTTACATGGCCACTTACAGGAAATAATGTACATGCATCAGCTGTTGGGGTTCTGAGATTATTCATGTCCAGGTCATGTTTGCCTGTTGAAGAAATCCTTATATGATTTGAAACAAGCCCCTAGGACATGATATAACCGTTTTGCAGGGTTTGTTTCCAAATTGGGCTTTTCTCACAGCAAGTCTGATCAATCACTGTTCATTTATCGAAAGGGCGCTGACATGACCTATATACTTCTATATGTTGATGATATTATTCTCACATCATCATCCATTTCACTTCGCCAGTCTATCATGTCTCTTCTTGCAGCAGAATTTACAATGAAGGACTTGGGTCCATTGAATTATTTTTTTGGCATTGCAGTAACCCAATATGCAGGTGGTCTCTTTCTTAGTCAAAATAAATATGCCAAAGAAATAATTGAAAAAGCTGGGATGTCTTCCTGCAAACCATCCTATACTCCAGTTGACACAAAGGTGAAGTTGAGCAATACAACAGGTATTCCATACAATGATCCGACATATTACTGAAGTCTTGCAGGAGCCTTGCAGTAACTGACCTTTAGAAGACCAGATATTTTCTATGCAGTTCAGCAAGTTTGTTTACACATGCATGATCCGAAGGAGGAACATATGGGGGCTATAAAAAGGATCCTGCGGTATGTGAAGGGTACTCTCCATTTTGGGCTTCATTTGTATAAATCCTCTGTCACACATCTTTCAGCCTACACAGATGCAAATTGGGGTGGCTGTCCGTACACACGCCGTTACACTTCCGATTATTGTGTATTTTTGGGGGACAATCTCGTTTCATGGTCGTCCAAACGATAATCCACACTGTCTCGGTCAAGTGCTGAGGCAGAATACCGAGGCTTAGCCAACGTAGTTGCTGAATCATGTTGGTTTTGTAATCTACTGTTGGAGTTGCATTGTCTAATTGAAAAGGCAACGATGGTTTATTGTGACAATGTGAGTGCGATATACTTATCCGGCAATCATGTTCAGCATCAACACACGAAACACATTGAAATGAATATACTATTTGTCCGAGAAAAGGTTGCCCGTGGACAAGTCTGAGTTCTTCATGTACCGTCCCGCTACCAAATTGCAGATATCTTCACGAAAGTGCTTTCGCGCGTACTTTTTGATGACTTCCGGGACAGTTTCAGCATCCGTGAACCTCCTGCTAAGACTATGGGGGACTATTAACACACGATAATTATGGGAGAAATCACATATTATCATCCTCCACCATAAATCATGTAATTATAATCAATTAATAATATTGTAATTATTAGACAAATCAATTAGATAGTAATTAGCATCTTGTATTTTATGCAACCTAAATTATTACTACATACCATGATTGTATAAATATTTTATGAATGAAATGAAATATTCAAGAGATTCAATTCTTACAGCATGATCGGCAGAACTCAATACCTTTGGCTGAAACTTTAAAAAGATCATGATTCAAACAAATTAAATTTTTTTGACGCATCCTATATACTGAATATATTAGTATATGGTTATAAAAATAAAAAATCGTCGTCAACATTACACGTAAACGTGGGCAAAATGTTACTACGGTCTAAAGTCAAATGTTTCTACTTTCTTGATTGTTTCTTCAGCAATTATTTTTAGTGGTTTCTTGTTCTAACTTCTATTTATAGCCTTTCAACTTCTCTATTACTCATCAGAAAGAATCCAAAATCTTCTCTCAAGCCCTTTCATCTTCTTCCTCTTCGATATTCCAAAGTTTTCTTTAATTTTTTCTAATGGGTAAAATTCATCCAGAAAATATATCTTCTCCTCCTCCTCCTTCTCCTTCTTCATCTCCATATGTAACATCCATAAGAGAAACTTTTACTATATGGATGAAATCACTAGTTTTTCATGGGAATGGATGTACTGTTTTTAATTCCAAAGGTGAACTTGCTTTCAGAGTTGATAATTATCAAGAAAAATGTAGCAATGAAGTATTTCTCATGGATCTCAATGGACAAGTTCTCTTCTCCATCAAAAAAGAGGTAATTTTAAAAAAGGAATTTTTTTTTGCACTTTGAACTATTCTTTGTCTTAATTTATATGGCACCGTTTGAATTTCAGGAGTCTAACTTCTTAACTTTGACCATGAATAACTAGTTTGACTCTTGAAATTCGAACGTTGCTGCATAAATCGGGACAACAGGAGTAATTTTTTTGGTATATTTCATGTTATGGAAGTTGAAATTTATATTACTTTTTTCCTTGTTATTGCAGAAATTGAGAGTTTTTGGTCGATGGAGTGGATATTTACGTGGTGGACTTAAAGGGAAGCCATGGTTTCAAGTGAGAAAGAATTGCACATTTTCAAGAGGAAATGTCATATGTAATGTCAATTTGGGGCATGAAAAATCAATTGAAAGCTGCTACAAGATACAAAAATTGGACAGAAAATCATCATTTAAAGTTACAAATAATACTGGAGAAATTGTTGCAGAGGTAGGTCCTTTGAAATCTTTGGATTTCACATAACTTATATAACTTTTTTTTGAATTTAAGTTGTATATATTGTCAGTATAAATATTTTTTTAAATCACTTTTTTTTTTCCTGTTGCAGTTAAAACAAAAGCAATCATCAAGAGGATTTGCATATGGAGATGATGTGTTAACTCTAGAAGTGGAACCCCAAGTGGATCAGTCACTAATTATGGCATTAGTGACAGTTTGTGGCTTAATTAGTCGCAAATTATGATCAAGAAATTATATGAAGAATTCAAGAAATATACAATGGGGCTCTTCCATATGGAACCACCATTCTGACTTTAGAATGTGTTGTGTGCATTTATTTTCTCTTTTTAAATAGGAGATCAAATTTGTATATGCAGTTTACAAGAAAATTAAGCTGGGAGATGTAGGACAAAGATCTAGAAGAAATAGTCTAGTTACATTTTGTTTTCGTTTCTTGTTGTAGAAATCTTCAAATTTTGTAACGAGTAATTCAAAAGATACTATCTGACCTTTTTTTAAATATTTGCATTTGTTTACATTTGGAATATTATTGAGATTTTGTAAACTTGCATTAAGTTCTACTTCTTTGAATTATGTAGAAATTTGTGCTTAATGGCCTTTTATTCTACTTCTTTCAAAACTGCGATGAGAATTGTTTGGAGCACATAATAGTTTTGATTAGAGGAAGCTCTAGGTTAGAGTTTAACAATTAGAATCTAATTAGTCTTTGAAATCATCATATGATGTTATCCTGTAGAGATGTGGAATCAATTAAGAGCGAACACCATCTCTATTTTATAGATGTGTCGAGACCAATCTTTTTTTAATGAATAATGTTCTACTGATTAAGCAGGGACAAAATCCAAAAATACTATCTTTTTCACTGGTCTAATGAATTGTCAGTTGATTTGAAGTATTTTTCAGCCAAATTCTCCCCCTTTTTTTTTTTTATTGGAAATCTCGTAATGAAATGAAAAAACAAACAGCACTACAATCTAGCCCTTATGAACGAACTGATGGCATCCTTCTGGCTGATTTACGCAAATGGCCTTTTTTAAGCCATCATTTATATGTTATCCCTACTTATTTGGGAAGTTATTCTTTTTGGACAATATTAGATTTAGGTCTAATATTTGTTCTATCATACACACAAATATTAAACTATCGTCTAACATTTATAATAGAGACAACGTTTTACACCATGACCTAATATTATCTTATAAGATTTTTAATTTGTTCAAACGAAATTTACAGATATATATATATAAAAGATAGATAACTCGTTTTCAGAGTTTCAACTCGAGTGCGACTCTCATCTCATGCTAGAGACAATAAGACGACAGTGATCAACAAATGCAGGCAGTCCATGTACTATTTTCGGAAATGCGTGAATATCGTTTGGCCCAAATGCATGTGTGTAGACGACAAAATTTGGCTGGCAACTTGCTTGTTTTTTTAGGCTTCTTGTGTCCCTACAAATGCCCATCATGCTTAAAGATATCATGAGAATTGTCATCCACAGCCTCACTCAATTCTATCTTGTATTCAGTATTCACTAGATCGACCGATCCAAATTTGTATAGCATATTCCATTAAAAGGAAAGCGTTCTCACAAAAATAACTATTAAAAATAAACAAAAATAACTATGTTCGTCGATATTGGACTCCCAAATTATATTGTCCACGCTCTAGTTAATAAGGTCTGGGCGTGCGGGGGAGTGTTAAGAGTCCCACATCAGAGATGGAATGGGAACATGAACTCCTTATATAGACTTAGACAATCCTCACCCTATAAGCTAGCTTTGGGGATGAATTAGGTCTAAGATCCATTCTTTACCTGAACTAACTTAATAAATGGACCATAGTATGTCCAATACGTTTCACAGGTTATGGGTTGGCGTGAGATGGATTAAACAATGAATTTTAACTTAATTCATCCAACTCTTATCAAGTTTTAATTTCTTTATTTATTTTTTAATATTTGTTTAATTGACAAACTGAACTAAGAAATCTTTTCCCTTTACGCTATATATAACATATCATATAAAAATATTTAATTATTTTGATCAAAACTTTATGGATCAATTTTATATACTTAGCCAAATCGACCGAACTATGACTGAGTTTAGACCAACCAAGTTGCTGGGTTAATAAATGTGCGGATCTTTAATCCGCCCAAACTTGGACTGCTTGAATGAGCCATACTTTTATGGGCTAATTTTGTCTTTCTTAGATTGACTTAACAATTGTGATTAATTGGTAAGTCCTTTATTGTATATTTCTCGAATTCTTTTATCCTTTTCTTTTTTATACTTTACTTTGTTTCCTTTTATGACCAAATACCAATCACATGTCTCTCGATCTACACTTAGGGATGGCAACAGATCGGATCTGGACCGGATCCTACTAGATCCAGATCCATTTTTCATACCTGAATCCAGATCCGGATCCGGATCCCTCGAGTCCATAAAAATCAGATCCAAATCCGGATCCACCGGATCCACGGATCGGATCTGGATCCACATGTCAAATTTTTTGTCTTGCTAAGAATGTAACCTTGCTAAGAATTTTTTTTTGAACTGACAAACGATTTCTACTTAGCTAACAGTTTACTGTGTTTCAATTTTGAAATGTTCATATGAGATATTTTGTTCGTTGTCTCGTTTTGATATATTTTGTTCGTTGTCTCGTTTTGATTGTGAGCTATTAATTGAAAATGTTGGACAATGACAATAGATGTGAAAAATGCTGACTAGTATTTCCATAATGCAGAACTTGCATGTGCTTGAAATCTTCACAAATGAAGTGAATATAATTTTAACTACTTGTCTATGGAGATGTTAGTCATTCACTAATATAACATTGATTTTATTATCGAAGTTACCTATTTATTTTTTGGTTTTTGAGTTAAGGCGGGGATAAATTAAACTTGTTTTGAGAAATAAACTTGCAAGGATATACTTAGCAATTTTAAGAAAATACTTATAAAATTACATTCTAGGTTATGAATATATTTAATAAAAAATGGATCCACGGGTCGGATCTGGACCGGATACAGATCTCAAATACAAGATTCAAATCTAGATTCGATCCGTCAGAAATGAATCCGGGTCCAGGATCCACTGCTTTCTCTATCTACACCACCTTATATTACAAAAGCTGACGATTCAAAAGAGTTGTAACATATTCCAAACCCCAAATTTCTTTCAAGAAAACAAAAACTACGAATAGAAAATCTAAGTAATAATTACAAATATTAATGCATGTGATCATACTATATAAAAGAGGTCATGGAACCTGAGACTTGCATTGACCCTGGCAAATTTGTTTGTGTATTTGGAAACTGAAAAAGAAAAGAAAATATCTATAACAAAATCTCTATGTGAATTGTGATGCCACAAAATTGGAACCGACAATAAAACACATCATGTTTTTAGTGTTTCTTTTTTAATAGTAATAAAAGGCCCATGTATTTAATAGACGGGGTTATGCTGACCCCTAAAACCAGCAATATTCGAATTGGCAAAAGCATTGAAGAAGGGGACGTATATCACCTTCAAATAAATTTTGATAGTGAGTGAAGATTCCCTTTCTAACAAAGATTATCTAATATTTATGTGAACCGAAAGAGCTAGGGATATTAGATTTTATTTAGTGGAGAAAAGAAAAATGCTCCAATATTGTTATTTTATTTTGTTTATGGGGACCAGTCAACAAATCTCCATATGTTTTTATTTTAAATTAATATTGAGTATAGCAACTTAAAGAAAAACGAATGATTTCCCCCCAAACAAAAGTAGCTTTAATATCTTAGGAAAGATTTGTTGGAAATTTGCCTTTGACGGGAGTTGCGTCCAATCATCTTTAATGACTTAAACACTAGTGTTCCGCACGTTGAAAACTTCGGTTCTTCACACGTGCATAATCTTCTAAGTAAGTAGATGACCGTAGGGCCAAGGATCGTCAAATTTCGTTGAGAAATGAAAGAGATATTGGTCCACGAAGTGAGGTGTTTGAAGCATGGAAAAAGGTGGTAAAGACCAATCCTCCCTCATCGGTGGGGGAAGAAAGATTTGTTTAGTTTATAAGTCTCAACATTGGCTTGGGGTTTGGGACCCCAAGGGGTATCCCATGTGTTTAAAGGAGGGAGGACCTACATGTGCTTCGGTTCAAGGATAAGGCCACACGCGCGCCGCCGCCGCTCGCCCGTCCGGTCCGGCCGTGGGCCGTGGGCTTCTTCTAATATTATCTTTTTGGACTCAAATTGTTTCATATTTATAGTTTGGTCCCTGAAGTTTCTAATAAGTTAAATTGAGCAGAGAACTTGTGCTTTTGCTGTTGGTTTTTGGAACGTTAACCAACATTAATATACGCTCAATTCAGTCATTTATTTTGGCTGAATAACTCTCCCTAAAAGCTAATCCGTTGCACATCAATTCACCATTTATTTTGGCTGAATTACTACCTCCATAATTGTCATTACTTAGCCAGTAACAACAATTATGTGGGCAGTTGGTAAGTCCTTTCCTACAACTATATAATGGAGCCTTTGCCAATTGTTGAGAGCACACAGAAGATACAAACGAAATCAGTTTCTTCCTACTACTTTCCAGCATCATTTCATTACTCAAAATTCTTCAAGGTAACACTTGAGTTTCCTTTGCTCATTTGTTGAGTTGTTGTTTTATCTTGGGAGACTATTGTCCAGAACGTAGAAAGGATATATACGGGGCAATCTTGTATTAAAGACAGAGTGTCATCACTCGACTCAGCATATCAAAACTGTTCCAGTTTCTTGTTCCAGTTTGTTACAATTTCATTGTGTTGTAATACTTAGCAGTTACTTGTTTCCGTTTCCCGCACCATTGTAAACAACAAGATTTAAAACATCTTATTATTGTAGGGTCACACTATGTCGATTGTCTTTTCGATCTAAGAATGTATTGAGAGAGTATTAAATATTCGATTTAAAATCGAGATATTTAAATGAATAATGATTGTTTTAATTAAGTCAAAATTGGATTTTAGATTTAATTAAGAATGTGCGGAAAATAAAACGAGACAGTGTACGGCGACGTCAGCGCCGCGGCACCCACACCATAGGGTTGCGGCGCCATGACCTAATATGTCTCGAATTTTGGGCCAGGTCCAATGTCAAACCCTAATCCGGTTTGACCTAATTTTTCACCTATAAATTCAAACCTACACTTCATTATTCAATACACTTGATTTTCATATCATTATTCAAAGTCTTAGAGACTCAGAATCAAAACACTCTCTCGAACCTCTGCCAGATTTCCTAGCTTTCTAAAGGAGGAATACATTGAAGCTTGGAGCTTGCAATCGAAAGGGCATTCGCGTGCGCACCCACAATTGATAAAGATTCCAGATATTGTAAACATGTAAGTACCATTCAAGTCTTATGTTTACAGTTTAAAATTATCCTATAGTCAAACAGTTCTACGTTTATTGGGTTTGAAAGTAGTTTTCAACATCCGCTGCGTACAACAACCCAACAAAAACCTTCAACATGGTCTAATACAAGTTGATTGCCTTGGATTTGACACTGCAAACCCCACACCCCAACCTACCAAAAATAATACACCTAATGATCTTAGTATTAATAATAATTATTACAAAAATCGTGCTGGTATGAAAATGATTATGAAAGGGAAGTTACTAAGAATCACATGTCACAAGTCCCTCGGGCATAGCTGGATGGCAAAGGAGGGGAATTTAAAATCCAGCTGGAGTCCTGCAGCATAGGTTCGAACCCTGGTGGGAGCAATTTGTTCTCTTCTAGAGTAGGACCTTGTAGGTGATATCAGTTGCTCTGATCTCAAACCCTGGTCATTCAGGCACATCCCGCGATTTACTGGTAGTAGTGCTGAGGGACCGAGACTACTATCTCCAAGAATAGCATGACGTAAGCCGAGAAGCAGAATATAAAAAAAAAACACATGTCACAGGTCAGCAAATCAGAAACATCTGATCTGTTATCATTTATTGTGAATAGAGTGAAGTAGCAAGTCCAATCCAAGAAGCAAGAAGTGAATCACCTGTTCAGGGACTTTTGAAAAGAAAAAGAAAAATAAAAGCAATTATAATAGATATATACATCACAATAGAAAAATTATTGCAAGTTTGCGTGCCAATTATATGTATACGTCTGTCGATAATTCAACCTCCAAGCAGGACATTCTAGGATATTACGACAATCGATTTGAATTGATCGTAAGGTTCGAAGTAATAATTCGATCAAAGAAATGTTACACAATTTTCAAGTTATGAGAAGAAAGTGCTACATATATAAGCCCATGGATGATACCTATAATTAATAGTAAGATTTAATTGTACAGTATGTTTTCATAGTCCAATTTGTGTTAGCAATCCTTTTTATATGGCGCTATTTACGATCACTAGCAAATATACATATATTATACATTAATTATAGGCACGTCGACTATTTTTTTCGGGCGGACGGATGTTTAAATTATCCTTCATATATGTCAATTAAAAATATAAAGAACTTCTAGAATTAAAAGAATATAATTATTGAATATTTGAATAGACGAGTTTAAATGGAAGTGAAGTACATATATATAGGGATGATTCATGTAACCGACTCTAAGTAGTTTGAGACTGAAATTGAAATAGTAGTTTATTTTCTTATGCTTATTGTCCATTTCATTAACTACTTCAAGATTTGATTGTATATAACTCGCTACATTTTTCCTATTATATCCTTAGATAAAAAATGGCAAGCTCTTTATTCAAGAAATATTTATTGACAAGTTTTTTATTTAAAACATAAATGATTACTATTCATGCATGATTTAATCAAAAGGAAAAAATAATCTATTTTTATTAAATTGGTAGTTTGGTAAATTTTTCATTGCATTATTAATTTCTTAATATGTGTGATTTTGGCTAAGATGACACTTATTATGGGACGGAGTGAGTAATGGTGATAAGTTGCTGTGATCATTTATAAACTATACATATTGGTAGCTAGGAGCCTGGGACTATTTATGGGCCTAGTTATCGGGGTTTTGTATGTATATATGGCTAAGCATCCATAATACGGAGTAACATTTAACAGGCCCATATCTGGTGTAAGCCCGAATGGGTTTGATTTCAATTTTCAAGTCCAAACTTAGATCTAAAGTTGGTAAATGTACGGCTTGGCGGTATTTAGCGGGTTAAAATGAGAGAGACAAAATAAGTTGAGTCAATAAATATCCGAATAAAATGTTTCTGAAATAAGTTGGGTCCTGATTGGTTAAACAATGGGTCATAGCTAATCCTCCAAACTCTTGTCAAGTTTTAATTTCATTTTGTTTTCTTATAATATTGTTTTAATTACTTAATAAAGTTTTTTTCTTTAGTATAATTATATATAATATATAAACCAAAATAAAAAATCCTTTTAGAATATTTTGACAAGGTCTATTATGGTATATATTAGCCCAACTTTCAAATGACAGGACAAAATGAATTAAGATAATAAATGTGCTATCACGAAACACTTTCTCAAGAATCATTTATTCATCTTTGGAGATCACTACGTGTGTGTATAAAAGTGTCTGAAAATAAAAAGACTTACTCCCTCTTAATCACGTTTTTGAATTACGATTTGTAAATCATGCTTATGAAATGCGATTTGTAAATCACGCTTCTGAACGTGTTTTTAAAATTTGTAAATCCGGCTTCTCAAAAGCGATTTCTTTATCAATTTCTACCTCACCTTGTAAATTGTAAAAAAATTAAACTAGCTGTGACATAATTATATCTATTACTTTCGGTAGGAAATATTCTTCCTTGCCTTTGTTCATTAATGGTGTACAATATATATAATGTTACAGAAATATTTACTTTGCTGCAAACTAGGTAACTAATCAATCCTAATTACAAGAGAAATCTAATTCTACCTAATATAGGAGATGTACAATTATAAATGCAATCTAATTCTATTACACCCCCGCAGTCGAAGCGGGAGGTCGGCGTATGCTGAGACTGTCCTGAAAGTCTTCAAATAAAACCAGCGGAAGACCTTTTGTAAAGATGTAGCAATCTGATAATGGGATGGGACATGTAAGACACGTACTTGTCCACGAGCAACCTTTTCGCGAACAAAGTGAATATCCAACTCAATATGTTTAGTGCGTTGGTGGTGAACTGGATTCCCTGAGAGATAAATTGCACTAACATTATCACAATAAACTAATGTCACCTTCGGAATCGTACATTGGTGCTCTAAAAGAATGTTTTGTAGCCAACAAGATTCAGACACCACATTGGCAACTCCTTGGTATTCTGCTTCGGCACTGGATTTGGACAAGGTTGCTTGCCGTTTTGAGGATCAAGAGACCAAATTATCACCAAAGAATACACAATAACCAGACATGGAGCGTCTGGTATCCGGAAAACCACCCCAATCGGCATATGTGTATGAAATAAAAGTGGTTATCGAAGATGGATATAAATGCAAGCCATGATTTAGAGTACCCTGAATATAACGTACAATGCGTTTGAGAGCATGCATGTTATCCTCCATCGGGTGATGCATGAATAGACAAACATGTTGCATAGCATAAGAGATGTTGGGCCTCATGAATGTGAGATACTGCAGGACCCTGCAAGCCTTCGGTAATGTGATGGATCGGCATATGGCTTGCTGGACGAAGCACTCAACTTCGGTTTAGTATCAACCGGAGTGGCGGACGGTCTACACGACCATCTCGTTCAACAATCTCTGTTGCATACTTCTTTTGGGATAAAAATAAACCACTTGCATGACGTGTCACAGCTATCCCCAAGAAGTAACTCAGTGGCCCTAGATCCTTCATTGCAAACTTAGAGCCAAGCAGTGACATGATAGACTTGCGAAGAGCATCAGATGAGGCAGTTAATATAAAATCATCCACATACAAAAGAATGTAAGCGATATCATTATCCTGACGGTAGATGAATAGAGAATGATCAGACCTGCTGTTAGAAAACCCAATATATGAAACATAATCTGCAAACCTCTTGTACCAGGCCCTAAGAGCTTGTTCGAGCCCATATAATGATTTCTTCAGCAGGCACACATGATGAGGATAAGTAGGGTCTTTGTACCTCATGGGCTGATACATGTACACTATTTCATTGAGGTCTCCATGCAGAAAGGCATTTTTGACATCAAGCTGATGAAGCGGCCATGCCTTTGAAAGAGCCAAACTGAGGACCGTTCTGATAGTTTCTGGTTTGACCACCAGACTGAAACTCTCACCGCAATCCACACCAACCTGTTGAGTCTTCCCATCACTTACATGACGAGATTTGTGTCTCCTAAATGTACCATCAGATTTTTCTTTATGACTAAAATCCACATACACCGAATCACATTAACATCAGGGGGACGAGGGAACCAAATCCCACGTCCTATTATTAATAAAAACATTAAATTCATCATCCATAGACATTTTTCGATTCAGGTCATTAAGGACAAACACAGGATTACGAGGCAACGTTGACTTGGAAACATGGGTGTGAAGACCGTATTTTTTGTTTGGCTTAAAAATCTCGTGTTGACTACAAGTGACAGGTCATTGGGCCAGAATTGGAGTTAGGCCAGGCGGGAAGAATGGACCGCTCGGCAGTGGGCTAGTAGTGATTGGACTGCCAGGAAGTGGGCTGCTTAAGCCTAAAGCTGGGCCGAGACCCAGTGGACTGCCAGCCACTAGGCCCCGCGGCAGTAGGCTGCTAGCGAAAGACTTAGCTGGGCTAGCAGCCGTTGGACTCGGTGATTGGGCTAAGACACCGGGAAACATGGGGCATGTTTGGGAGGCTAATTTATGGATCAAATACGGGGGTATGCTATCGTCAAGAAATTCATAGGTAGGAGGCCCGGAACAATGTAATTTGGCAAAAGGGAAATTTGTTTCATAAAAAATTATGTGATGACTTACAATGATTTTATTAGAGGATAAGTCGAAACATTTGTAACCACGATGATTTGACGAATATCCCAAAAAAACACTGAGTTGACCGGAGTTGAAGTTTATTAATGGTAGTAGAAGGAAAGAGAGTAAGCACCCAAAAAATCCGTAAATGAGAATATGATGGGTCCCTTAGGTATAAAATTTTGAGTGGGGATTGGTTGGCTACTTGTTTGTTCGGAAGTATGTTCAACAGATAGATTGACATTTGTAACGCATGATACCAAAAGGATGGTGGTAGAGAGGCATGGGCAAGTAAGGTTCTAACAATATTGTTAATGGTTCAAATTTTTCTTTCTGCTTTTCCATTTTGAGATGATGTATGTGGACATGAGAGACGAAACAACAAACCATTAGTTTTGCAAAAATTCCAAAAAGGCCCATTATCAAATTCTCTACCACTATCACACTGAATATTTTTAATGTTCCGTTCAAATTGAGTGCGGATGTATGCTCTAAAGGATAGAAATGTGGATAAAACTTGTGACTTTTTAGAAAAAAGGAAACGTCCACAAAAAATAGAGTAATCATCCAACAACAGAAGATAATATCGGTGGCCCGAAGAGCTCAAAATGGGAGATGTCCAATATCACTATGAATAACATCAAAGGGCATAACAGTACGAGAATTAAAAGTAATAAAAGTCAACTTAACATTTTTTCCAAGAGAACAAGAGCGACAAACATGAGAACTACGAGGTCTAGTACACTCAATAAATTTATTTTGTTTAAGGAAAGCAAAAACAAGTGCTCCCGGATGACCCAAACGTTCATGCCATAAAGAAGGAGCTAAAGATGCAAAAGTGGATAGTAATTTGGCTTGATGTGTGGTTGTGGTGATTGGATAAAGCTCGCCCCGACTATCACACCTCATTAGACGCATTCCCATCTAAAAATCCTTCATGGAAAATCCAAAAGGATCAAATTTAACCGAAACCCAATTATCAGTGATAATTTTATAACTGAAATCAAGTTTTTAATTAATTTAGGTGCGTGAAGGACATTTTTCAAAATTAACGGTGGGTTCGATGGAGACAAGTTTGTAGTACCACAACCATGAATTAGAATTGAATGACCATTTCTGACAATTATACCATGATTATTGCTCAAATTAAAATAGGACGAGAGATTGCCTTGTGAGGACGTCATATGAGACATTGCACCGATGTCCATGTACCAATTTGCGTCAGGCGGAGTAAGTCCAAGAGTGTGCATTGCGGCCTCGATATCTGTCAGGGTCACCACTGCCTAGTGGACCTGCTGCCACTGGCTCGGCAGTGGCCAAAGAATTCCAGCCCCTGGTTGTTGGGCCTGCTGGCTGCTGTTCTGTTGTGCCTGGGCTGCTAGCTTGGGGTTAGGCCTGGCCTAATTTCCTGCGGGGAATGGGAGGGAGTCATGGCCCAGGGCCACTGCCAGGCCCACGGTACCGACCCACTGCCTCACTAGACTGGTACTACTTCTGGGATGGATGTTGCTGCTGGCCACCGCCCCTGCCGCCACTACCACCACCTCCTCCGCGGCGGTTGCCGCCGCATTTTCCACCACCGCGGTTTTTGCTCCTATTACCGCCCTTCTGGCCACAATTTGGCGGCAAATGTTCAAATTGTGACGAACTCTCATCGGACGGAGTGGCAACCAAGGCGGAATTTGACACAGTGGCTGTCGTTTTGGCAAAACCCGTTTCTTTGAGGATGAGCATCGAACGGACTTGGTAGAATGGCGGAAGAGGATTGCTTTGGCGGATGAGCATACCTACTCCACTATATGCGTCAGTAAGGCTGACAACCATTTGTAATACGAGACGATTGTTAGTTATCGGCGCCCCGACGTTCTTGAGTTGGTCTAACAGAGCCTTGAGTCGTTGACAGTATGCGGACGCATTGGAAAAATCCGCCATATCAGTGGTGGAAAATTCCTGCTCAAGCGTGATGGCCCAGGAATTCTTATTGTCTTGGAATATGTCACGAAAACATTCCCAAGCTTCCATAGTCGTGGAATCAGGCTCAAGAATAATATGTAGTAAATCACTCGAAATTGTGGCGTAGATCCACTGGAGGACCGTTGCATCAAGGGTCAACCATAATTCCTTCTCATCATTGGTCTTCGACACATTCTCTTTGCCTTTTTCCGACGGAATTATGTGATGGATAACCCGGTGTGAGCGACAATGGATTTTAAAGAGTTTTCGTCCATGTCGCATAATGGAGTTTTCCATCTCAAGAGTGATGGAGATATGAGATTTGATGTTGGAGACAGCTAGGACTTGGTGAAAATTGGATTTCGAGTCAGACATGGCTGTCGGACGGAGAAGGGAAGCCGGCGGCGCAAGGAAGAAAAGGGGGGGGGGGGGGCGACAGGTTTGAGATAGAAAATTTTAGGGTTTAGGATCTGATACCATATAGGAAATATTCTTCCTTGCTTTTATTCATTAATGATGTACAATATATATAGTGTTACAAAAATATTTATTTTTCTACAAACTAGGTGTAGTGGCACTTACAACTCAATTTGGAAATACATTTTCCTAAGAGAGATTATGTAAAACGAGAAAATAGAAAACTTAGCTAAATAAGTAGTTAATATACTTACGTATTCCTTTTACTTTCAACCATGTGCTTCTATATTTTCCCATGCACAATACCATTGTCGGAATAAATATGAACATAATCCTACCTTATTATATTGGAGATTCTCAGACTCTTGTGTATGTAAACATTTAAAATTATACAGAAAAAAATTTGGAATAATTTGATATCCTGCCAGTTTATGTGAAGGTTAAAGACTTGATGCACTTCATCAAAATATTCTTCGGCATTCCTAGATTTTTTTTGGATACGAATAAGAGAAAGCTCCCTTTAAGTTATTGCCTTTTAAAATCTTTTTCTTTCTTTCTGTTTTTTGTTTACCGTTTCCACGTTTATTCTCAAATATTAGTGAATATTCACTGTATATTTGTAATTATGATAGATGTATATTTAAGGTAACTTAGGATTTTTATTATATTCTAAATCAACCATTTAAGGTAAGTTAAGATTCTTACTGTATTAGGATTCAACCTTTGTACAACTATATATATTGTGATTAATGAAATAAATCCCTAAGGGAAATTATTTCAATCTTACATGGTATCAAGAGCCTAACCCTAATCCCTACTCTTCTTTCTATCCAAAGCCGCCGACCCCCCCCCCCCTCAACTTCTCCCTTCTCGGCGACGGCACACCTGGTTGCCACCATGTCTTCTCCCACAAATTCTGGTTCCTCCACTAGCACTTTTGACAACCCTTCTCAACGATCATCGTCTTATTTTCACCCGATTTTCGCCGTTACCAACATCAAGAATTTTATCCCTATAATTCTTTACCAAGAAGACTGTCAATATTCCATGTGGACAGAACTGTTTTATATTCATGCATGTGCGTACAACGTGCTCGGCCACATTGATGACTCCGTTCCTCATCCCACCGATATTGCCGATTCAACATGGCGCCGCCTTGACGCCATCGTCAAACAATGGATATACAACACCATCTCCAAAGACTTGTTGTGTACTATCATGAAAACAGGTGCTACAGCACGTGAACTTTGGGTACGGTTGGAAGAAATCTTTCAGGATAATAAAAATACTCGGGCCGTGTATTTGGAAGAACAATTCAACAATACGCGTCTCGAGAATTTTAACAACATGTTCGAATACTGCAAACAACTGAAACTCATAGCCGACCAACTTTTCAACGTCGGAACATCTGTTTCTAAAACCAAGATGGTACTTCAATTAGTTGCTGGTTTACCGAAAGGTGAATACGATACACTTGCAACAATGATTCAACAGGCCGACCCCCTACGAAGTTTCACCAAGACACGGTCACAACTATTGTTGGAAGAAACACGATGTGCTAAACAAGAGGAGCATAATCAAAAGGCGTTAGCCGTTGACGGGATGACATCACCGGCGGACAACACTACCCCGCCACCATCGCAAGACCACCACCACCAGCAGTCCCACAGTAGAGGCCGCGACAATAATAACAAAGGCAAGGGCCGCGGCAAAGGCCACAAAAACCAACAAACAGGCCCAATGCATGCGCCCTATGTCCAGTGGGATGGACCGCAACAATGGCCCAATACCGGGACCTGGGCCTCGCCTGCCTGCCCTTACCCAACAGCAGCGTCCCAGTTCCAGCAACAACCTTGGTCACCCGACCTTCTAGGCTCCGCCCGAGCCAACAGGCCGGCCCATCAGCAGTGGCATCAGGCCCATATGGCCTCGGTCCAGTATCACCCGCAAGGCAATAGCTTGGCCCCTACCGAGTTGGGTCGGGCCTACAGCACCGTGAACTTTCAATAGCCCGACGAAAATTGGTACATGGACACCGGAGCCACCTCTCACCTCACCCGGTCGTCAGGTAACTTATCTTAACTGCTTCGGTTAAAGTATCCTCAATTTATTACTGTCGGCAATGGTCATCGCATTCCAATTGAAGGTTATGGTAACACACATACCAAACATCCTCACCCGCCTTTCTCCCTCAATCACGTCCTCTACACCCCTAACATCATTAAAAACTTAATCTCTGTTAGAAAATTCACTCGCAATAATTCTGTGTCTGTCGAATTTGACCATTTTAGTTTTTCTGTGAAGGAACTCAATATGGGGAAATTTTTTACGCTCTACAATAGTGTGGGAGACCCCTACCCATTCAATCAATCTTCCGTTGTCAGACCGCATGCACCCCTATCCCTTGCGGCTATATCTCCCTCAACTTCGCATAACAGACTCGGACACCCCGGAGAACTTATTTTTAGTTTTCTTAGAACTACTAAGCGTATTCAATGTATTAATGGGAAACTTGCCCAACATTGTTTTTCTTGCCCGCTCGGCAAACATACTCGTCTTCCATTTATGTCATCCAACAATGTTACTTTCTCTCCTTTTGATATTGTTCATGCTGATTTGTGGATATCTCCGGTTGTTAGCTCTTTGGGTCACAAATTTTATCTAGTATTTTTAGATCATTATTCACATTTTGTCTAGATCTACCCACTGAAATTCAAATCTGAAGTGTTTGCCAAATTCCTTGAATTTCAAAAATTCATTAAAACACAGTTTGAAAAATCTCTCAAATCTTTCCAATGTGATAATGGACGTGAATTTAATAACTCGGCATTTCACACTTTCTGCTCTAAACAAGGCATGGTTTTCCGTTTTTCCTGTCCCTACACTTTCTCCCAAAACGAAAAGGCTGAACGAATTATACGAACCATCAATAACATGGTTCGCACCTTCTTGTTTCATTCTTGTCTTCCACCGCCTTTTTGGGTCTATGCTGTTAAAATGGTAGAATCCCTCCTTAATATTTTATCCACTAACACTCTTCAAAACAAGACCCCCACTGAAGTTCTATACCGTAGGATCCCATCCTATGACCAACTCAAAATATTCGGATGCCTATGCTACCCCAATTTAGCCTCCAGTGCCCCTCACAAATTAGCACCACGAACTATGCCCTGTGTCTTCGTTGGTCTCGCGTCTAACCATAGGGGTTACCTGTGCTATGACATGTCAACTTGTAAAATCATTCTCTCCCGCCACATCACATTTGACGAGACGTATTTTCCATTTTCAAATCTTCAGAAATTTCAAAACACGGACTACACATTTCTTGATGACACAGATCTGTCCCCACCAGTTCAATCACTGTTCCAGTTTCCGACCACTATTCACGCGTCATCGTCGTCGGCGCAGGTGGTTTCGCCTCCACCAGCGACCGTCACCGACGCCGCTAGTCCAACCAGTCCGCCCATGTCTCCTCTTCGCAGAGCCGACCACTCACCACCACCACCAAACCACCAACCTCCTGATAGGCTATCCAGAAACCCTATAGCCGACATATCTCCGATCCACCCACCCATCAGAAATCTGCCGCTACTGCCCAGCTCCACCAACTCACCACTAAACCTACTGCCACCGACAACACCCAGGTCACCACCAGCACCCGTCACCGACAACTCCCCGACACCGCCATCAGGTTCTGAACCTGCTGCTCCGCCGTTACTGCCTACCCACCATATGGAAACTCGTGCTCAATATGGGATTTTCAAACCCAAGGTTCACTATAACCTCTCCACACAAATCATATCACTCATTCTAAAAAATCTGAAACTAGCCAAACTGGACTCTAATTGGAATGCGGCCATGTGCAAGGAATTTAATGCTTTAACCAAGCAGAACACTTGGGATTTGGTACCTAGACCAGACGGTGTGAATGTTATCCGGTGTATGTGGCTATTTCATCACAAGTTCAGAGACAGTGGTGACTTGGAGCGGTATAAGGCAAGACTAGTTGCCAATGGCATAAATCAACAGGAGGGTATTGATTGCGGCGAGACATTCAGCCCGGTTGTTAAACCGGCCACTATTCGGACCGTTCTCAGTATTGCTATGGGCATGCATTGGCCGATTCATCAGCTTGATGTCAAGAATGCATTTCTTCATGGTGATTTGAAAGAAACTGTGTACATGCATCAGCCCCTCGGATTTGTTAATCTGGCAGTCCTGCAGTTTGTATGTCGTCTCAGGAAGTCATTGTATGGCTTGAAACAGGCACCCCGCGCTTGGTATGATCGCTTTGCCAGGTATCTTCTGCAGATCGGTTTTATATGTAGCAGGTGTGATAACTCTCTCTTCACTTATCATCGCGGTAGCAGCACTGCTTATTTACTATTATATGTGGATGACATTATTCTCACTGCCTCATCCGACGGTTTGAAGAATGAAATCATTTCTCTACTCGAAACTGAATTTGCCATGACTGACTTGGGTAAGCTAAGTTATTTTTTGGGTATATCAATGATTAGATCTGCAGCTACTATGTTCTTGTGTCAGCGTAAATATGCAGAAGAGATGATATACAGGACTAAGATGGCAAATTGTAAAATTATGCCAACTCCGGTTGACTCAAAATCCAAGCTCAGCGCCAATAAGGGTGCGCCTGTTTTTGATCCCACTTTATATTGGAGTCTTGCAGGTGCCCTTCAGTATCTCACATTCACTAGGCCAAATATTGTATATGTTGTTCAGCAGGTGTGTATGTTTATGCACGACCCTCGAGAGTCCCATTTTGCGGCCCTCAAACGTATTATCAGATACGTTAAGGGCATACTGGATTTTGGACTACATCTCTACCCCAATGCCTCAACCAAGTTGCTCTCTTACACGGATGCAGATTGGGCAGGTTGCCCAGACACACGTCTCTCCACCTCAAGCTACTGTATATTTCTTGGGGATAATCTTATCTCATGGTCCGCCAAGCGGCAGGCCACGTTATCCCGTTCGAGTGCTGAAGTAGAGTATCGCGGTGTTGCTAGTGTCGTTGCTGAGATCAGTTGGCTCTGAAATCTTCTTTTGGAGCTCCAGTGTCCACTATGAAAGGTGTCTATAGTCTATTGTGACAACATATCTACCATCTACATGTCTCACAATCCGGTCCAACATCAGCGGACTAAGCATATTGAGATGGACATCCACTTTGTACGAGAGAAGGTTACCCTTGGTCAGGTCAAAATATTACACGTACCTTCCTCATATCAGTATGCAGATATATTCACAAAGGGACTACCGAGACAACTCTTCACCGACTTCCGATCCAGCCTTAGCGTTCGGCCTCCTCCCACTACGTCTGAGGGGGAGTATCAGCGAATATTCTCTGAATATTCACTGTATATTTGTAATTATGATAGATGTATATTTAAGATAACTTAGGATTCTTATTATATTCTGAATCAACCATTTAAGGTAAGTTAGGATTCTTACTGTATTAGGATTCAACCTTTGTACAACTATATATATTGTGATTAATGAAATAAATCCCTAAAGGAAATTATTCCAATCTTACATCAAGTGTGAGTTATATTGCACAAATCCATATCTGAACTGATTGATATAATCGACTAGTAGAAGAACAACTTCATGATCATAGAGTTGAGAAGTAAGAAAGATATGGTGTGAAAAGAAGAAATGAAAGAACATATGAGGAGATGATGATCGAAAAAGATAAAGAGAAGATTTGTATATTCATCATATTCAAGATGAGATACAATTTCTACAATATAAGGTATATAAACATTGTGTATACAATCTATGAAGAAGTTGTTGATAACCAACTGCTTTCCGGAAGGTAGTTAGATATAACTAACTCCTTAACTAACTAATTGAACTAGTACTTACAACAATGCCATTCTAGTATTATACTTCAATTCTTTAACACTCACCCTCAAACGAGGTGGGATGAAAAATATCAAGGACACCTAGTTTGGATTTCAAGTATTCATGTTGTACTCTAGATAATCCTTTTGTGAAGATATCTGCAGGTTGATCCTTTGTATGGATATATTGTGTTGACACCAAGCCTTGTCGTATTTTTTCTCGACAATCAATTTCTATATGTTTTGTTCTTTCATGATGAACAGGGTTAACTACTATATGTAAAGTTGTCTTGCTGTCACGGAATATTGTAATTGGTTGCTTTACTTTAGCTCCAATCTATTTATTCCCAGTAATCATGTCAATTCTACTACTATTGTTGCAAGGTTTCTATATTCTGCCTCTGCAGAACTCCTGGACACCACTGTTTGTTTTTTAGACTTCCAAAAGACTAAAGAATCTCCATATTTGATCATAAATCCAGTCACTGATCTTCTGGTGATTGGGCAAGCAACCCAATCTGCATCACAAAATGTTGTTACTTCATTTTTGAGGTTGTTTGAAAGTAGAAGTCCTTGTCCTGGTTGAAACTTGATATACCTTATGATCCTTAGTGCAACATCTAGATGAGATTTTTTAGGAGCTTGTAAAAATTGACTTAGTATTTGAACTCCAAAAGAGATATATGGCTTGGTTACTATAACATATTTCCTATCAATCCTTGATAGAGTCCTTGGTCTACTAGACTGTCCTCTATGTTGTTGGCCTTTTATGTGTTGTTGACCTTGTCTTCTACCATATCATCATATTGTTTAGAAGTAAGTTTGACATTAATGTCAATAGGAGTAGTAGCAGATTTAGCACTTGACAGTCCTACTTTTGAGATTAGCTCTAAAGCATATTTTCTCTGGTGCGAAGTAATGCCTAACTTAGATCTAGCAAACTCAATGCCCATAAAATATTTTAACTCACCCAAATTCTTCATTTTGAAAGCTTATTAAATAGACACCTTTGTTTCTTTGATGAGTTCAAGACTGTCTCCAGTGATCAACATGTCATCTACATAGACTAGTATAATGACAGTTCATGATTCTGATTTCTTTGTGAAGAGTGCGCGATCATAATGACTTTGAACAAATTGAAACTTAACCAATGCTTCACATAGCTTAGCATTCCATTGTCTAGGTGCTTGTTTCAATCCATACAGGGATTTCACAAGTCTGCATACCAGTTTCTCTCCCTGACTTTGAAAGCCTTGTGGTATATCCATATAAATTTCATCATATAGATCTACTTGTAGAAAAATATTATACACATTCATTTGGTGTATAATTCAATATTTAGCTGCTGCTAATGATAAAACTTATCTTACAGTGACTATCTTTACAACATGAGAGAATGTCTCCTGAAAATCAATTCCTTCCTTTTGACTATATCCCTTTTTCACAAGCTTAGCCTTGAAACTTTCAACCTCTCCATTTTTCTTGTACTTGTCCTTGTATACCCATTTGCACCCTATGGTGGACTTGCCTGCTGGTAAAGGAACCACTTCCTAAGTGTTATAATTCTCTAAAGCAGTAATCTCTTCTTGCATTGCTTTTTCCCATCTAGGATCTTGTATAGCTTCTTGATAATTGGTAGGTCCTATAATGGAAGAAAATTCATTAGTGTAGTCATGATACCTCTATGACAATTTGTTATATGACACATACTTGTGTAATCCAAAAGGGGTATCTTGATGTATATTGAGTGAAACAAATCTTTAATCCATATTAGAGGTTTTTTTCCTCTACTAGATTGTCTTTGTGTATGAGATGATGTTTGTTGAGCTGGTATCTGCGCATCAACATGTTCAGGTTTATTTTGTTGTAGTTCATCCTGAATGTAGTTGAAGTAGTAGATGTCTGTTGCAGAATTTGTTAAATTTTTTGAGTTATTGTCTAAGTGATGAAAAAATAAAGGTTATAAAACATTTTTCTTTGTGTGCAATGGAAAAACATCTTCCTTGAAAACAACATCTCTGTTGACAAAAAATACTTTATCAATTAGATCATATAGTATATACCCTTTCTGCAGTTCAGAATAGCCCATGTGAACCACAGTTTTTGCTTTTGACATTAGTTTATCATTTTGAGGTATAACTTTGGCAAAACATAAAAACTCTAGTACTCTTAAATGTTCTAAAGAAGATCTCTTACCATACAGTTTCTCATAAGGAGATAAACCATTTAGAACGGTACTAGGCAATTTGTTGATTAAGGAAACAGCTGCTAAGATGCAGTGTCCCCAAAATTTGATAGGAATATAATTTTGAAACCTTATTGCACTAGTTACTTCAAGTATATGCATATGTTTTCTCTCAGCAACACCATTTTTCTGAGGTGTATAGGCATACGAGGTCTGATGGATGATTCCTACTTCTTTAAACATGTGATTACATATTGAATTTATAAACTATGTGCCATTATCAGTTCTTATAATTGTAAACCATTTTGTTGAATTGATTTGTAACATAGATCAGAAAATGTTTTATAGCAACACATGCATCAAATTTTTGTTTAAGCAAAAATACCCAAGTCATTCTAGTAAGGTCATCAACAATAGTGAAAAAATACTTATTTTCATCAAATGTAGGTACCTTATAAGATCCCTATAGACCCATATGTACCAGCTCAAAACACACAGTACTTTTGATATTACTAGAAGGAAATGATAGCCTTGTTTGTTTAGCACAAGGGCATACAATACAAATTTCTAAATTGCCTTTTATTCTAAGCAAACTACCATAACACAGTTTATTTAGTATTATAGATGAGCTATGTCCAAGTCTTCTATGTCATAGATTGATATCAAGTTTCCCACTATTAGGTTCTGCAGAATTTGAAACAGCGAGACTGATATTTCTTCCTTGATTGTCGTAGTGCCTCAACAACATGTACAGATCATTCTCTAGTTTACCAATCTCCATCACATTTTCAGTGAGGAGATCCTGAAAAAGACAAAATAGGAAAGAAATAAGCAAAACACTGTAATTCTCTTATTAGTTTAGCCACAGATAACATATTACATTTGAACTGTGGAACATAAAATACATTTGAAATGATACTCAATTTAGAAATAGAACTAGCTCCAGTATTAGTTACAAGTAGGGGTGGCCAGTGGGCCGGGCTCGGGTCTGGCGGGGTCGGGGTCGGGGTCGGGGCGGGACGAGCTAGGGGGTCGGGGTCGGGTCTAGTGGGCCTAGCGAGGTCGGGTCTGGGCGGGACCTGCTCCAGTCCCGTCCCGATCCCGATCCCGTTGGTATCGGGGCGGGGCGGGGTCGGGGCGGGGTACGGTCGGGTTTTCCTTTTTTTTTTTTTTTTTTAAAAATAACATATGTATAAAAAAAACTCAATAAACAAAACAAGATAGTGTAATAAAAACATCCCAAGGCTGTTTTTGTGCCTCTTATATTATTTAATAGACATATGATTTTTTTGTAATACAAATACAATTGTCTAAAATCTAAATTGCAACTTTGTGGTGTTGTCCAAAAGTTGCAAATTACATAATAAAATTGCAATTAAAAAAATTACATTTTCAAAAAAACTTGTTCTAATTGCTTGATGATTTCATGTGGTTCTTCGGTTGGAATTGGTATTTGTTGGTCAAATTGATCCACGTCGCTTAGTAGGAAAGTTAGCCAAGTTCTCCTGCCTAGTTTAGATAAAGCACCCTACTACCTTCGGTTAAGATTTCGTTGTAGTTTTCATCATCTTCTTCGTTGATCTCCGGTTGACCGCACCTTCTCCGCTTCGCTCGTATCCAATCTCTGAATAATACTGCAATTTCCAAGTCGTCTCCCGGCCAATGAGTGTCTGTGGTCTCCTATTTGATATCTGCACTGCGAGAAAAAGCGCGTTCCGACGCGAGTTGATGACGCTTGAATGTTCAAAACATCTCGAGCCATCAATGAAAGTGTCGGAAAGGTCTTCTCATTCCCCTCCAAGATTTCAAAGCAAGTCTTCTTGTCCATCTTCATTGATAACTTCTTGATACGGTACGAACCCCGCAAAACAAAAATATCCAACTCGCTAATTTGGTTAGTAGTAGAGGTACGGCCGCACATTCTATTTCGAGGCTTTCAATACTAGCCGCGAAAACAAGATGTCTTTTGTGAGGTTGTGTTGAAGATGAAGAAGATGGTATGGAAGCTGGTAAGTTACTAGCATTTTCTTGTTGATAAAATCTATATATATTTTTGCATTGGTGTTCTACGCTAGACACCGCTTCTTCTTTAGTTTGTTCAATAGGTGGTGGGTGATTTAGATTTTTGGGACTTGGAGGTGGTAGTACTTCTATACAATCGTAAATAGTTTCAATTAGTGATTTAGTACCGTCTATTTTAATAGTAGGATTTAATACGAAACCAATAATATAAATAGAGGGAATAGGAATAAAATATTTTTTAATTTTGACAAACATTTTTTTAATAGGCCTTATAAGTTTGGTTTTTTCATATATTCACTAAGTAATAAAAATATTAGAGTTATATAAAATAACATAGTTGAAATAGTAGGATAATATATACCGGAAAATTCTTTTGTTGCTTGAAAAAATTTCTCTAAAAATACAATAAGTTCGGAAATTTTTACCCAATCACTATTTAAAATCATATCAGCTGGCTTTTTATTATGAGAGTTAAAAAAATAAAGTTATAGGTAATTTATAGTCATAAGCAACAAGTAGTTGCTCGTATAAAGAATTCCACCTAGTGGATACTTCTTGTGGAATTCTTCTATAAGGTAGTCCACAATCGTGACAAGTTTTTTTATATTCTTTTCTACGTTGTACTTTATTACTTTTAAAAATAAAGTTTATAGCAAATTGTATTTTACTAAGAATGTCTTCAAAAAGTGATAGACCATCCTTTACAATTAAGTTATATATATGACACGCACATTTTATATGAAAATGATCTGAAAAAGATGGAGTTAAACTATTTTTTAACACTGTAATTGCGTAATTGTTATTAGAAGTGTTATCTAATGTAATAGTCATAATTTTATCGGTAATTCCGTAATAATCGCACACTTGATAAATATTTTCTGCAATAAAAGTACCAGTGTGCCTATCATCTATATATCTATACGCTAAAATACGTTTTTGCATAGACCATTTATAATCTATCCAATGACAAGTTACAATTAAATAATCATGGCCGTTAGTACTACGACCTATATCAGACGTGATAGATACTTTGCCATTAAAATGATATAATGAAAAACGTAAATATTGTTGATATTCATGCGCGAATTTAAATACATCTCTCTTAACAGTTGATCTAGGAAAACCGTTAAAAGCAGGATTATATATATCTCTAATGTAATGAATAAAACCGGGAGATGAAGGAAATGAAAAAGGCAAACCCTCCACAACAACTAATTTTGATATTGCTTCCCTATCTCTATGTTTATTGTATTTAGAGCCTACAATTCCCCCGTCATAGGGTTAATTTGACCCCGTACTTGGTCGGGACGATGTCGCATGTCAACCTTGTCCCGATGGAGCGAGCGTTTGCGCACCCGGTTTTGAAGCCTGGTATTGGGCATACCTAGCCGGATAAGCACTTACTACGTGTCTAATTAAACCCCCGTCCCACCGTGACCTTTTCCAGTTTTAAATTTTAAAACATTTTTACAAATTTTACATATGGCTACTTGATTCTCTACGTCCCTATCAAAAAATGTACATGCATCTGATTTTAATGGTCGTTTTGCTGGACCTCGTCTCATACTAGGGGGAATAGGAGGTATTTCAGTTGAAGGTGCACTAGTGGGTGTGTTGTCATCAACATTAGTGGGTATATCATCTAGATCATCGTCTAAATTAAAGTCTTCTTGAGTTTCAGAAAATAGCTCCTGGTCTAAATCTAATGGTATTGTAGGAAAATGTTGAGTATCAACAAAATCATCCTGTGTAGGAATAAGATGACTAGAAGAAGTACCCTTGCCTTGGTTGCCCCTACTAGAAGAAGCACTCTTACCCTTGCCCTGGTTGCCCCTACTAGAAGAAGCACTCTTACCCTTACCCTTAAACATACCTTTTAATCCTTCCATTTTAATTATGATAATAAATAATTAAAGACAATGAAATTAAGTGCGCTAAATAAAAATATAAAATAAACAGACAATAATAATTTAATGAAGGAACGAATGTACCAAACGCCGACGTAACGTCGACGTGTAATCGAGAGGTTGAAAATTGAAACTTTGCTCGATGGAAGATCCTCAAGCTAGTTGCCAACTTCACTCCCAATTCCCAAATGAATTAATAAAATTGAATATTTAGCAAACAATGTAGAGAGATATATTGAGAAATTAGAGAGATTGTAGGAAGATTTGTGAGAAAGATGAAGAGAAAATGAATTATTTATAGTTGAAAAATTGGGTTAAAGTGTAAATATAATAACTTGTGGGTTAAAAATAAATATTAAGGGGTAGGGGGGGTTGAGGGAGGGGGGGCCTAAAATGGCCGTTGGCCAACGGCCATAATCTAAAATGGTCGTTGGTGCAACGGTCATTTTTGCAAAGGGGGGAAAAGGGCGGGGTCGGGGTCGGGGTCGGGGCGGGGACGGGTCAGGTGGGCCTGGGGCGGGCTCGGGTCTGGCGGGACGGGACATCGTCCCGTCCCGAGTTCGAGTCCCGCCCCCGTTAATTTTTTTTTTTTTTAAAGCGGGGTCGGGACGGGGTCGGGTCGGGGTCGGGCCGTCCCGGCCCACTGGCCAGCCCTAGTTACAAGTGACACATCCCCATCAGGAAGATGCACCTTCTTAGGAATTACTGTTTGTTTCACAGTTTCCTGTTTTAACAGTCCAAGATCTGATACCATATGATTAGTGGCACCAGTATCAATGATCCATTCAGGACTATTTGGAGCTAATAGAACCAGATCTTTAGGAATACCCGTCACATTAGCATATGTGGGAGTATAACCAACATCTGCTGGATTTGTAGGAGTTTAATTCAGTAGTTACAGGATCTGATCATACTGGGTTCTGGTGAATGGGACTGAACTGGTTTCTGCTTGCATGTTTGAATTAGATGGCCCTCCTTTAGTCATACTTGAACTTCCTATGTTGGTGTTTTCGCCATATGCAAATACAGGCTGACTTCCTTAGTTGTTTCCACCTAAATCATTTTAAGAATGTTCACCAGAATTAAATTCACTATGCACGTTATAAGCAGCATTACCATGTCCATGACTTCCATATCTATGATTCCCATTACTAGTAACATTTTACTTTGACTTGAAGTCTGCAGGGTAACCTACTAGTTTGTAACACTAATCTCTAGTATGGCCCTTATACCTGCAATAGTCACACACAATAGCTGAGTTATAGTTGATGTTAAAGTTTTTCTTGAACTTCTGATTTCCATTATAACCATTTGTATTATTCCTAGTATACGTAGCAACATCATATTGAGTCCCAGTCATAGGATTTGTCCCTAGAACACCAGCAGTTGCTGCAACTAGTCTTTGACTCATATCATTGATCATCATACTATATGCCTGATTAACAAATGACATTGATGACATCATAAATACTTGATTCCTAGCTTGGCCATATGAGTCATTTAACCCCATTAGGAATTGAAACAACTTCAGTTTCTGTATATGTAGCACAAAGTCCCTAGGCAATCACAATCAGGTGTTGGTACTAAAGCCTCAAACTCTTCCTAAAGAGTCTTGAGTCATGAGAAATATGCAGAAATAGATGAAGTTCCCTGGGTTAAAGTTGCAATTTCTTTATGGAGATTGAAAGTTCTTGAACCATCTACTTTATTGAATTGTTCAACAAATCCCCCCAAACAGCTTGTGCACTAGAAGCATACATGATACTACCAAAAAGATTCTTGGCTACAGAATTCATAACCCAAGACAACAATATTGCATTAACTCTTTCTCAATGGTTTCCCATTATTTTTGGAAAAAACATTTCTGCAAGTACCGTCAACTAGTCCTAGTTTGTTTCTACCTAACAAGGCAATCTTCATGGACATATACCATATTGAAAAATTCTCTATACCAGTCAATTGAAAAAAGATAATTTGTATACCACTAATATTAGAAGAATGTAGAAACTGTTGGAAATTTGCTTTTGGTGGGGAGGTGCGTCCACCCGTATTTAATGACTTAAACACTAGGGTTCCGTATGTTGGAGGCTTTGTCTCTTCACACGTGCATAATCTACTAAGTGAGTAGATGACTGTAGGGCCAAGAATCGTCAAATTTCATTGAGAAATGAAAGAGATATTGGTCCACGAAGTAAGGTGTTTGAGGCATGGAAATATGATGTGGGACAAATCTACCACATCGGTGGGAAAAGGAAGAATTGTTCTCTTTATAAGTCCCAAAATTGGCTAAGGGTTTGGGACCCCAAGGGGTAACCCATGTGTTTGAAGGAGGGAGGACCTAGATGTGCTTGGGTTCAAGGCTAAGTCCACACGTGCGCCGCCGCCGCCCGCCCGCCCATCCCGTCCGGTCGGGGGACTTGGGCCTTGGGCCTTGGGCTTCTTCTGATATTATCTCTTTGGACCCCAAATTGCTTAATATTTACAGTTTGGTCCCTAGAGTTTCTGGAAAGCTGAAATTAGGAACGACAGAAGGCAGAAAGTTTATGCCTGCGTTGGAGTTGAATTTTGGAGCATTAAAACTCCATTAATCTGCACCTTAACTCCTCCCTAACAGCTCATTTATGTTGCACATTAAATCAGCCATTACTTGGATGATTAACTCCCTCACTAATGGCCATAACATGTCATTACTTGGCAGTTGAGGAGTCCCTCCCCTTATGCTATATATTGGAGCCTTTTGGCTCAATTATATAGACTACAATATATATACACATAGACGAACAAAAGAGTAAAATACAGTCCAAAATGTGAGCAGAAACGTTGGGACAAAAACAGAAAACTCTTCCTTCCTTTTCTATTCTTCAGCAAGTCGTTTTGTGTTTGTTTTCTTCGTCAGAATCAACCTATTTGCTTTGTAATGTTGATTAGTTGTTGTTTTATCTTGGGAGACTATTGCCCGTTAATGTAAAAGCATATATACGGGGCAATCTTGTCTTAAAGACAGAGAGCCATCTCTCGACTCAAATTTACGCTTGTAACAATCCAGATTTAGTGTTTCTTGATTTCAGGTTATCAAGATTCAAGACTCAACAAGCTTGCGACAGTTCTGAATATTGGCTTGTTTGTTTATCCTTTCGAACACTTGTAATATTTATTTACTTCCCGTACTGTTTTACCTATCCAACAAGTTTAAGACAAGATTCTATTAGTGTTCGAAAGATGTTAGTCAAAAGTTGTGTGACCAAATCTTGATATGGCTGTGGGTTTCTGGTAGAAGAGAGTTTTGATTATGCTGTTGAAGATCAACGTGTTCATGGTGTCGCCGCTCCTAAGAGTGGTGGGAACAAGCGCCCACGAGAGGTTGAGGATGTCAACTGGGACAAGAGGAGAAGGCTGAAGATGTGGTTCTATCTTGTAGCAGAAGGCCTATATCTATCCCAAACAAAGGATCCGAATTATGGTAAGGAGAAAATGGACACTCAGTCCGACGAAGTGACTGAAGTAGGCCAGAATCCAAAATTGGGATAAGTAATTTTTCTTCCTTGTCAAGAATAAGATTAAATGATGTCTGAGTAAAAAGGGCTTAAAATAAGGAGGAATATGAAAATGTTTTCACGAAATAATTTATATTCCTTATGCTTTAAAATCAGAAGTTTAATCTTATCTTCCTTCCCGTTTAAAGATTGGATTTTGTAAACAACTTAAAAAGATCCGTTCTTTTGAGTGTAATTATTAAATATATTCGCACATACAAGGGAGAAAGATCCACTGACTGTGCAAAAACTGTTACCACTCTTAAGTAAGAGCCAAGAATTTTTTGGGCACTAAAAGCTAAAAGCTAAAGACGTTGAGTCTGTCACACTATTTGGCAGAAGATCATTCATAGGATGATATTGGACACTCAGACGTACAAAGCCTACGGGCGACTGGAGTGGGCCAGAATTCCTTTGATAGGATGATATTGGACACTCAGTCATACAAAGCCTACGGGCAACTGGAGTGGGGCCAGAATTCATTTCATAGGAAAAGTAATGGACACCTAGTAAGGTGGGCCAGAGTTTCCAGGTCTTAAATGATCTGAAGACCAAAAGAAAGGCAGAAAAGAAATTGGACACTCAGTCTGCCAAAGCAACTGGAGTGGGCCAGAGTATCCAGATCACATATGATCCGGTTACACCCTAACCACGGGCAAGAGGTTGTTCACGTGAAGCAACGCCACCTCTAAAGTAGAAGGGGTTGGAGAAGTTGTCCTCAATAGGACTTCAGGGAATGGGATCACTCTAAAATGAGGTGATACATGTCCCAAACTTGGTTTAAGGGACTTTGTTGGTCAAGCTGTTTTGAGACTAGTCCAACAAGTCTATAACAACTAAGAATGGTACAGTATGTCTGTAGCCAAATGAATGATATATTTGTAATCCATGCATCTATGCCATCATAGATTAAGACACGTTAAATATAAAGTCATTCAAAAGCTAACGAAGTTGAGATTATTACCTTCTGTCGACATAAACCCTCAAAATAAATGTGAGGTAGGCGAAGAGGCAAAATCACCTTTCCAAATTCAGTCAAAAGAATAGTGAAAGAAGCACCGCTCCTCTAGAACTTAGTCACACCTGCATAGGTGATTTGAAGTTTATACAAAATAGATAGGGGAGACAAGTACTTTGTGACCTTCATTGATAATGGTACAGTGTATTGCATCCTTTGTTTGTTGAAAACCAAAGATGAAGTTGTTGAAGCGGATAAGCGCTACAAAGCAGAAGTTGAAAATTAACTAAGCCTACGGATTGAGGAATTTATAGTGATAGAGGGGGAGAATGTGAAGCATTGTTGATCAAACGACTGCTCATTACTCACCTCAGTCCAACGGTGTTAGCCAAGCGCAAAGCCGTACGCCCAAATTATATGGGGCAAGACAATTCTTACCGCTAATACGATTCTCAACAGAACTACGCATAAGGATAAGGATAACCCTCTGTGTGAAACATGGAAAGGATCTCACATACAAATGTTGTGATGTGGGGTGGCTTGGTAGAAGGTGGAATACCGAAATAGGTCAAGTTGGACCTAAGACTGTAGATTGTATATCCACTGGATCTGCAAATAACAGTAGTGCTTATCGCCTCTTGGTGTCAAAGAATGATGAATTCTTTGAAGATAACTTTCCTTGAAAAGGAAAAAGAAGTAATTGCTCAAGGTTAACAAGAACCCGCGAGTGCCTGACTGTCCGGAACTAGACGTTCCATATCTACAGGACTCAGAAGTTGTTGTCTATCCGGAACTTAATATTTCAGATCTACAGAACTCAGGAATTCTAGATGTTGAACCGAGACGGAGCAAATAGGGGACAAAGAGTTGTTCTAGGCCTTCTAGCTTGTATGGTTGAGAATGAACCATGGACAATTAACAAATAATTGTCATCTCCAAAAGCGCTGCTTTGGAAAGAAGCTAAAGAGAGAAATAGATTCCATCATATAGAACCATACTTGTGTAATGGTTGATCTTCCTCCGGGAAAAGAACCTTTGGGTTGTGGAAAAGGATACTCAAAAGTGAGTACAAAGTAGATGGATCTACTGACAAGTATAAGGCCTCGGCTACTTGTACATGTGCTTCCCTGTGAATAGCTTAACATCCAGGGCCATTGCAGTCTTGCGTGGCATGGATGTTGAAACAACATTCCGAACCGGAGAGTTGGAAGGGGAGAATCAAAGTTGGTTTGGTGGACTATTGGGCTTCTTCCTGAACTTTCATTTTGGTCCCTGAAATGTTTACATTTTGGTCCTGCAAGTTTCAGATAAAATAGAAATAATGAATCTGACCACAGAAACATTGACTCTGAAGTTAGAAAGCCAACAGTTGGAAAACCAACAGTCTGAGAGTGGAAGTTATATTGAAACAAAATATATGGGTATCACAGATGACATCTTATGAATTGGATTTCTATGACATCTAATGGACTGGTCTATCTCCAAACTTAGTTGTGAGATAATTGACAGTTTCGTTGAAGCCACCAATGGATATGAATCATATAACTGATTGAAATCATGGTGCACCCATATACAAGGATATATGCACAGGTCACAAGTAGTTCAATGTATGTTACACATTACAACCGACCTGGTATTGGCCTACAAAGCAGATCAGTTGAACTAAGGTTCACTGATGATTTTAATAAATGATCAATAGAAGGCGTTGAGTCGGATATGACGATATCTGAAATATTCACTTATCTACGTATTATGGTATTCTGGATGTCCAACGGTTCTGGAAGAACATAGTGATGTAAACTGGACATCAGATGTGAAGAACACCAAAGCCAGAAGGAAATGTGTATGGTGGGTCTTGGAAAAACCTCTAAGCAAACTTGCATCGACCGATTCATGATGGAATCAGAGTTTATCGCTTTATACAAATCATGAAAGAAGTTGAGTAACTTCATGACTCCTTAAAGGACGTCCCTTATTAGGAGAAACCCGTGCCTTCAGCAGTTATACACTGTGGCTAGCCGGTCGGCTTCAGAAAGGACACGGATGATGGCGTCTGGACATCACGAGTGTCACTTCCTTGTTTACTAACTAAAGGACTACCCGGAGATCAAGTGTTCTGCCAGTCTAGGGGAATGGGCTTAAAACCCAAACAATACGAACATTTGCGGTGGTAACCCAACCATACTGATTGAAGATCCCAAGAATTTGGTTCAATGGGAAAACTAAGCGGCAAAAGGTTCAGTTGAGCGCTTTGGTGGAAGCAAGAAACACTTCGGATGATGATTTCTGTAGGGAAACATGAATCCAAAGTTGTTCCCGCGATAGACATTAAAGTGCTACCTACATGGTGGGTAAAGGTTAAGCTTCCAAACCTTTAACGATCCTCAAACGGTTGAGGTTAAGGTTGGGGAAACTTTTAATGATTCCTAACACTTGTGAAGTGGGGTGTAGCAGGATACCTTGTAGGAGATCACTTATTTAAGTGCGAGGACAGGCCGCCTTAAATGAACGCACTTAAGAATCCAAGTGTGTCCACGGCCACAACGGATAAAACAATAAGAAGAAAATGAATAAGGAGAGTTATTGTATTGGTATCATTGTCTTGGCTTACACTAAACACTGACGGTTCAAGACATCACGTTCACCGCGCAGTAAGTAAGTCCGGTGGTATTCAACTAGGGAAGGTTCAAAGCAGAAGCTACCTCTCCTGATGCAATATCTTTTCACTGAAAGATTCTTGAAAGTAGGCACCTTGTGTGCGCGCCAAAATCTCTTTCAAGAGGGGATTGTTGAAAATTTGCCTTTGGTGGGAAAGTGCGTCCACCCGTATTTAATGACTTAAACACTAGGGTTCCGTATGTTGGAGGCTTTGTCTCTTCACACGTGCATAATCTACTAAGTGAGTAGATGACCGTAAGGCCAAGAATCGTCAAATTTCATTGAGAAATGAAAGAGATATTGGTCCACGAAGTTAGGTGTTTGAGGCATGGAAATATGGTGTGGGACAAATCTACCACATCGGTGGGAAAAGGAAGAATTGTTCTCTTTATAAGTCTCAAAATTGGCTAAGGGTTTGGGACCCCAAGGGGTAACTCATGTGTTTGAAGGAGGGAGGACCTAGATGTGCTTGGGTTCAAGGCTAAGTCCACACGCGCGCCGCCGCCGCCCGCCCGCCCGTCCCGTCCGATCGGGTCTCGGGTCGTGGGACTTGGGCCTTGGGATTCTTCTGATATTTTCTCTTTGCACCCCAAATTACTTAATATTTACAGTTTGATCCCTGGAGTTTTTGAAAAGCTGAAATTGGGAACGACGGAAGGCAGAAAGTTTATGCATGTCGTTGGAATTGCATTTTGGAGCGTTAAAACTCCATTAATCTGCACCTTAAGTCCTCCCTAATAGCTCCTTTATGTTGCACATTAAATCAACCATTACTTGACTGATTAACTCCCTCACTAATGGTCATAAACAACCATTACTTTGCCATAAACTGCCATTACTTGGCAGTTGAGGAGTCCCTCCCCTTATGCTATATATTGGAGCCTTTTGACTCAATTATATAGACTACAATATATATACACATAGACGAACAAAAGAGTAAAAAATAGTCCAAAACGTGAGCAAAAACGTTGGAACAAAAACAGAAAACTCTTCCTTCCTTTTCTATTCTTCAACAAGTCGTTTCGTGTTTGATTTCTTCGTCATAATCAACCTATTTGCTTTGTAATGTTGATTAGTTGTTGTTTTATCTTGGGAGACTATTGCCCATTAACGTAAAAGCATATATACGGGGCAATCTTGTCTTAAAGACAGAGAGCCATCTCTCGACTCAGCCCACAGTTGTAACAATCCAGGTTTAGTGTTTCTTGATTTCAGGTTATCAAGATTCAAGACTCAACAAGCTTGCGACAGTTCTGAATATTGACTTGTTTGTTTATCCTTTCGAACACTTGTAATATTTATTTACTTCCTGTACTGTTTTACCTATCTAACAGAAACAAAGGATGATTGTAGTCAATTTCTGTAGACTAACTAGTATTTCATGTAACAATATTTGAAGGAGGAACCTGATGACTTGCATTTCCAAGAGCACCATTGTTGGTTACACCGTTGTTATGAACTCCATTTGCATTAGGATCCATCGTAGACAAGATTTCTTTCAATGATTTAGCAGAAGCAACAAGAAACAGAATATGAAATTTGCAATTTTATGCCATTTCTGGTACTCAGGAACAAGATCTGCAAATATCTGCAGAATCAAAATTTCTTTTGTGAATTTGTGATTCAATCAGTAACTTCGAAACAAGTCAGAGAAGTCTACTCTGATACCATAAAATGATTGATAGAATCGACTAGTAGAAGAACAACTTCATGATCATGGAGTTGAGAAGTAAGAAAGCTATGATGTGAAAAGAAGAAATGAAAGAACATATGAGGAGATGATCGAAAATGATAGAGTGAAGATTTGTATATTGATCATATTCAAGATGAGATACAATTTCTACAATATAAGGTATATAAACATTGTGTATACAACCTATGAAGAAGTTGGTGATAACCAACTGCTTTCTGGAAGGTAGTTAGATATAACTAATTCCTTAACTAACTAATTAAATTAGTAATTACAAAAATGTCATTCTAGTATTATACTTCTATTCTTTAACACTCCCTCTCAAACTAGGTGGGATGAAAAATATCAAGGACGCCTAGTTTGGATTTCAAGTATTCATGTTGAGCTATAAAAAAATATCAAGGACACTTAATTAGCTTCGCTTTTACGAATATCAGGTAACTCTCTGTCCACACACAAAAATAGGCCTATGAGAAGAAATTAACTAATATTTTTTATCTATATATCAACACCCCCGTATATAACAATACTGAGTTTAAATTAATTACATTGTTGGTGTAGAATTTTTTTACACCATCATTTACCTACTTGTAACAAGAGGAACATGGCTCTACAAAAGGATGGGCCTCTATGCATTTCATTTTTTCCTCGAGGGAAAACAAGGATCCCCCATCGATCATAGCAAATCTCACCTTGTGATCGGGATGCCTATGGAAATCTTTTCAAGTCGCCCATTTATTATGGATTCAAAGTAATTCCTCACATAGTGTAGGGTGGTCTGTTTTATTTGAAGATTACAATCTCACATTTTAAGAAAGCTTATTTGTAAATATTTTTTAGATTATAACTTAATAGTGAAAAAAGTTTGTGAACAATGTGTATGTATACATATATAACTTTAAAATATAAAGAGTTAGCATCTTTTGAGTTCCTATAAGTCTTCCATATCTTTCTCTTTCGTTTTAAATTTGGATTTTGGCACATTTATTCTACTACTACGTACTAAACTAATCACAAGTTCACAACCATCGAAAGGGTGTCAATTAAATCAAACATTCCTATATTCGTAATACGCGTACGCTTCCACTCTTTAATTTTGTTGACTCGATACTTTGTTAAAAATGTGTGTGAAAAAAATTCTCTTAAACTTATTTAGTACAAGATGAAACTTTAACACCATACTATCTAGGGAGAACACCGACACATAAATTTTGTAATTTTTTTTACCAGAATTTAACTTTTCAACCACTAAACATTGGCATCATTGCCTCGTTGAGTACTAGCGACTATTCCGCAAGTGATTTTTCTAGAAAAATTAAATTTGCATTAATATATAAAAATAATAAATACAAGGTTTAGTTCAAACGTTATCCCTATATGTTTAATATTTTTTTTAGAATTGATCAGTATTAACAAGAACTACTTCTTTAATGTTAAGTAGGCATTTAGCCATAGAACCCAAAAACAAATTCACTTTTTTTGAAATTTTTGGAGTTAGAGTTGGAGTTGTGTTTGGCCATAATTTTTGTAAATAATATTTGGTTGTTGGAATGTACTTTTTCTAACAAATATGAAATATGATTTATACCCCTCAATTTTTGAAAACTAGCAAAACCACCAAAAGCAATTAATAAACATAACGAGTGCGTAAACACCGCTCATCAATCATTTTCTATTACATTAAGCATGATTTATATAGACTTTCTTCAATACGATGATATAATCAAGTTCACAAAACTCATCGATCGAATTTAGTACGGGGTCAAATTTATAAAAAATAAAAAATATAGGGTAAAATTTGAAAAGTGAAAGATAAAAGCAATGACCAAAAACAAAAAAAAATGAAAGTCGTAAAAACCAGGTTTGAGGTGTTTTTCATATTCCAAATACAACTTCAAGTTGTACTTGAATTTTTCATGGTCAAACACTAGTTTTTTGAAAAAGTGAAAAAAATTCCGCAAAAGGTAAAAATTATCTATGTTCAAACGGGTCCTAAGGGTATTGAAAACAATTGTAAACATAGTAGTGAATCCGTAAAGTGACAATTTTTAGTTCTGGACAATCTTGTTAAACTAAAGCGATAGATAAAAGGAAGGGAGTATTTGACTTTAATTTTCCGGTTAGACGTGACCGTTATTATTGGGGAGATGCTTCAAGTAATACTGTTTCAAGAGAAATATATCATGACGAAATTGAGTTTCTGATTAGCTCAAACCACACGAACTCTACATTTATGTGTGAGAAATAATCTATAAAAAGATTTATAATTAGTAAGAATAAAGTATCACTCCACTCAGTACTTCTTTACTACAATGGAAAAGAGCCTAAAATGTCCTGAACTATCGTTTTTGGTATAATAATACCCTTCATCCATCTTTTGGGTCAAAAATGCCCCCGCGGTCAACCTTTTGACTTTAAAATACCTTTATTTTTAACGGTTTCATATGAAATTAAAGTTAATGAATTTATTTATTACGTGGCGCGATTCTATTGGTTAATTTTGAATTTATTCAAATTAATTAAATTTTCAACCAAAAATCCGGATCCATCTAAGAGCCATATCCGCCCCGCCTAAGAGCCCCGTTTAACTAAGAAAATAAACATCAATTTTTATTTTGTTAATTGCTCTAAATCTGATTTGGTCTTCAAAATGTTGATCGTCTTTTTCGTTGAACTCAACTTCAAAATCGATCCAAGCCACCTTAATTCAGCTTCAGAGAACTCCAAAATTGAAATAGAACTTCATAATGATGCCAAGAATAATAATCTGAATCACCCACTTCAAAATAAGCAATAAATTATGGATCAAAATTCAAAATCTCCATTAGAGGTTCATCCAATTTTTTTCTTATCAATATTCAGCTTATTTACAATGAGTTTTAAGTTTCAAATACAACACCAATCAGATTTAAGCTCAAAATCGCACATTTAGTAAAATCAAATTTATCTACTAATTTGGGGTTCAAGGATTCAAATCTATTTGGGGTTCTGTTTAAAGTTGTAAGTTGTTGAATCTTTGAGTATAACCATCTTTGAGGTCATTTTGGTTTGGCCTAGTTTGATTTAGTTGTTGATTTGGTAAAAAAAAAAAATGGAAGCAAAAACTGAAGGAAATCATTGAAACTCCATTTTTGTAGCTGAAGGATTTGGAATCTCAATTCAAAATCTGAGAACTAAAGTTTGTAGGTTATCCATTATTAAAATAATTTATTTGTTGTACTTAGGTTTAAATTTACTTACTAATTTAGTTGATTTATTTAAAGAAAAATTATAATCACTATTCGAGAGTTTGGAAAATTTTGAAGAACACCTAAATCGGTATGTTGTGAATCCATAAAAAATGGGGCTTTAGGCGGCGCGGGTATGGCTCTTAGATAGATCCGGGTTTGGGTTGAAATTTTAATTAATTAGGATCATTATAAAATTAGTCAATAGAATCATGTCACGTAATAGATGAATTCATTAATTTCAATTTCAGATGGAGCCGTTAAAAATAAGAGTATTTTAGAGCCAAAAGGTTGACGGATGGGGCATTTTTTGCCCGAAAAGTGGATGGAGGGTATTATTGTACCAAAAATGATAGTTCAGGGTCATTTTAGGCCTTTTTCCGTTACTATAATAAGATCAAATACTCTATTGAAGACCCTATTCTAGCCTAATTATAATAGTTTAGTCTATTTATGATACAATTGTAATTATGATAAACATACGTCCGGGTTACCTTATAAGACTACTTCTATATAAGGAGGTCATTATGATGAATACAATGTAGAAAGAATTCTCATATTATTCTTGTCTTTCTAAATTCTCGTCTCTGTCTTGATTTTAACATGGTATCAGAGTCACGTTAGAAAGAACACCAAAGCCCTAGAATAATGGCAGGTGACAGTAAAGAAACCGGCGATAATGGCAAAGGAATCGCCGGTGAAGAAAATAAAACCCAAAGAAAAATAATATCTCCCTATGACATTACGTCGAATGATAACCCTAAAATTTTGGTGACACAATTCCAATTGAAGGGCGAAAATTATGAAGAATGGGCTAGATCTATGAGGACAGCCTTAAGAGCAAGAAAGAAGTTTGGCTTCGTCGGCGGTACAATAAAAACAATTAGACGAAGAGTCGCCGGACTGGGAAGATTGGTAGACTATAAACTCACTGTTGGTGTAGTAGATTCGCAACACCATATAACCGACGTTTCGCTCAACGATTACACATAAAGAGAAAGTTAAAGAATTATGAACGAGCATCCGAGAGCGGTTCACCGTTATTAACGGCTCTCGTCATATGAAACAACTAAAGGCGAAACTAGCAAAGTGCAAGCAAAAGGGAAGGACCATAGTGGATTACTATGACAAACTCACTAAGCTGTAGGAGGAATTGGCGAATTACGAATAGATCCCAACTTGTACGTGCGGAAAGTGCACATGCAATCTAGAAACGGTCCTAGAAGCCAAAAGAGAAAAGAAAAAGTGCATATTTTCTTCATAGGATTGGATGAGGGAACGCATGGAACAGTGAGATTAAACATTCTGGCCCAGGAACCGTTTCCATTATTGAACAAGGTCTACTCGAAGTTGGTTCAAGAAGAGCGTGTGAGAGGAATCACACAAAAAATAGAGCACCAGAGTGAAATCATGGTTTTTGCCGTATAAGGGAAAAACCCTTACCGTGACCGAGGTGAAGAAAAAATGATGGTGCATTATGAACACATTGCAAGAGATCTGGACACATTGTGGATGGATGTTTTCAATTCATTGGTTATCCGAGTTGGTGGCCGGGAAATAAAAAAGGAGAAAAAAATTAAAGGATGAGGACAGAAACAACAATAGAGGAGTGGACCAGGATTCGATCATAGTAGAGGCAACTACCAGGCTAATATTGTAGTTGCCAAAGAAGAAACTCGGACGGAGATAAGAACGGTGAACACATGTGACACAAGACTTCACAATTTGAGAGATGAGATCCGAAAGACTGTGATTCACGTGTTGAATTTCCAGAGAATAAACCTGAATGGAAAGATGGATAGTAAGACCAAAAGGAAGTTGATTGGAAAGAGTGAGCGTCGAGGTGGGCTTTACTATTTTCGAAATGTTCCGCTGATACGGATTATGAAGGCAGAGGCAGTTGATTGGTTCAATCGTTGGCACAAACAGTTGGGTCATCATTCAGCACAAGTAACGAAGTCTATTACAACATTAGGCTTAAAGGAGAGTGGTGATAGATCAGACAAAGAATGTGACGTATGTAAACAAGCAAAGCAAACGAGAAGTGTTTTTTCTTTAACTGATATATTACTTCGGATACTTTTAAGATGATTCATTATGATTTATAGGGACCATATAGAACTTCTTCCTCTTGTGGTGCTTCATATCGTTCACGAGCTGTGTGGATCTTTCTCTTAATTAATAAAAAAAGTGTCCTAAAACTTGAAGAGTTTCTTCGCCTTGGTGGATAGACAATTTGGTAAGAAAGTGAAGATTGTTAGAAATGATAGCGGAACTGAGTTCACATGTATGAAGACTTACTTCTTCGAACATAAAATTCTTTTTGAAACATCTTGCACAGGAACACCACAGCAGAATGGAAGAGTCGAAAAAAATACCATCACATTCTTAATATGGCGCGAGCATTGAGATTTTAGGGTCATATTTCGATCAAATTCTGGAGAGAATGTGTTTTGCCTGTGGGGTATCTGATCAATAGAACACCATTGTCGGTGTTGAATGAGAAAACCCCCTATGAAAATTTATACGGGGAAGCACCTCAGTATGATCATTTAAGGGTGATAGGGTCACTATGCTATGCACACACAAAGGGAAGAATGAAGGACAAGTTTAAGAGTCGGAGTCGTAAGTGCATCTTCTTAGGATACCCCTACGGGCAGAAAGGTTGGATATTGTATGACTTAGAGAACGATGAATATTTAGTCTCAAGAGATATTGACTTCTACAAGACTAAGTTCCCCTTTATTGTAGGATCGGGTAGCTTGAGCGACAATATAGAAGTGATCCCGGACGAAATGGAGGAAGAAAGAAATCAACACGACTTTGAAGAAGACACGACCAACAATATATGTATGAATGAAACTCGGATGAATAAAATACGGATACCGAATACTAAACTTACGGATCAGTCTGCATTAGACCAGACAGATGTAGGTCTTGATGAGAAATCATGGAGGATGTACATATTGAAGGTAACCAGACTAACGAAATACCCTGAAATAATAATTGGGTCTGGTTAAATGTCAGAAGCATGAATCGACTCGATTGCGCGACTACGTCATAGAAACATTCCCGAAACAAAGTCCATCAACACGTCCTTCTGATCCTCAACAACCCTCATATGCACCTTATCCTTTAGCTAACTACATATCATGTGATAATTTTTCCTCACAACACCAAAAGAACCTTGCAGCAATTACCACAGGAACTGAACCAAAAACCATCTCGGAGGCAATGAAAAAGAAACATTAGAAAATAGTCATGCAGCAAGAGATCCAAGCGTTAGAGGATAATGGAACATGGACACTAGAAACTTTGCCACCGAATAAGAAAGCACTCAGATGTACATGGGTGTACAAAATCAAGTACAAATCTGACGGAATAATCGAGCATTATAAAGCTTGTTTGGTCATATTTGGAAATAAATAGAAGGAAAGAATTCACTACAATGAAACTTTTGCTCTGGTTGCTAAGGTAGTAATTGTTTGGACATTCTTGGTTGTTGCGGCTGCACGAAATCTGAAGTTGCATAAGATGGATGTGCACAATACTTTCTTACACGATGAGCTTACCGAGGAAGTTTATATGAAATTGCCATCGGGATTTCGTGTTCTTAATCCGGGGCAAGTATGTCGATTCTGAAAATCTTTGTATGGTTTAATGCAAGCTCCAATGTGTTAGTTTGTGAAATTGTCAAGTGCTTTGATGAAATATTGGTTCAAACAGTCGTTCTCAAATTATTCTCTATTTACTATGCATCGGGGAGGTATGCAACTTAATGTCTTAGTCTATGTGGATGACTTGATTATCTCTGGAAATGATCATAGTGTTATTAAATGATTCAAAGATTATCTCCACACCTGTTTTCACATGAAGGATTTGGGCCCTCTGAAGTATTTTCTGGGAGTTGAAGTTGCACGTGGATCAACTGGGTTATTTCTCTGTCAACGAAAATATGCCCTGGATATAATCTCTGAGTTCATATTATTAGGAGCTAAACTAATCAATACTCCCATGAAACAGAATCATATTTACTTGGCAAGTTGGCCGATGTGTTTACAAAGGCTTTGGGAAAATTGCAGCATCAATATTTACTTGGCAAGTTGGGCATTCGAGACCCTCATGCTCCAATTTGAGGGGGGGGGGGGTATTGAAGACCCTATTCTAGTTTAATTTTAATAGTTTAGTCTATTTATGGTACAATTGTAATTATGGTAAACATAAGATTTGTAGTCCTATTGGAATAATGTTACCTTATAAGACTAGGAGAAGGAGAACCTTACTTCTATATAAGGAGGTCATTATGATGAATACAATATAAAAAGAATTCTCCTATTATTCTTGTATTTTTAAATTCTCGTCCCTGTATCGATTTTAACATATGTATAAAAGTTTTAATTAACTTGAGCTGGAAAAAGTGAATGTACTTGTATGTGACACCCTAGGAAAATCTCACATCGATGAAATATGAGAACTGCCGAGTATATATGGACCCTAGTGATGCGTTCTAAAACCGTGCATGTCTAAGCCTAGGCCCAAAACGAACAATATCACTAGTGGGTCGGACTGTTATAGATGGGATCAACCTTGAGCGATGGTGGGATAAACCGTAGAGTTAAATTAAGTTTAGGCGAATCTTACACATATGATGGCGAGGCAAACGTCATTAAGAATATTAAGTTTCTAAGGGGAATGTATGTGGTTGGCAAACTTCAGCAAAGATACTGACTTTGTAAGGAGGATGTATGTGGTTGATACCTAGGAAATTCCAACATGGACAAAACATGTCGAACCTTAACAACACATTCAGCCTTAATAGAGATCACCACTTTACTCTTGAGCGGACAATATCACTCATAGGTTAGGTTGTTATGTTTTACAGTAAAACATAAAACTATCCGTCCTCGACTAGAACAATTTGACCTTATGTACGTATGTACAGCTTGAAGATGCCGATATAACGCTTATTAGAACGTAACTCTAACACTAAAGAAAGGAATTAGTTCTTAGCGCGGTTTGTATATTAGTTAGCATAAAGGAAACCATGCACTACCTCAAGTGCAACACAGCAATAGCACTATGTCAACCGTCAATCCCCATATATATATCTAGCTGTTCAGAAATTGACTTTTGCATATATTCCCTCTTTCTTTCCTTTACATCCTTCTCTACTTTTTCAAAGGGAATTAAAAGGGAAAATATTAATTACTAGCATTCAAGATGTGGCCTAACGGTCAATTTTTCACGTATGTTTTTTTGTCAGAACTTCTTCGGAAATATGAATTTTTTGATGGAAAGTCTGTCAAAAACGTTTTTGACACGCCAATTTTCAAGTTCAACCGATTCCGTCGGAAAATTCCACTGAAAATTTAATCTTTTATTAGTAGTAACTTTGGAGATCAAGATTTAAATTCCAGGTGAGAGAAGAAATGCAAGATGACTTTTTCTTATCTGCCAAGTTGTGCTGGTGGATATATCATGTATCCAATGCAATATAATCGAGGAGTGCGAAAATTAACCCTTACGCTATTATTATACAAAAAAAAAATCAAAGTAAGTTATTATTGGCACGTTTCTTGCCATTGGCCAGAAGGAAGTGACTAAGAAAGTGGAAAACTTTAGTAGACAGTAGTACATATTTTGCAAGGTTCTATTCCCTTTGTTGATCCCTTTCTTTCTATTCCTTTGGAAGTGTATATATACCCCTTTCTAGTGTCTTCTTCCCCTCAAAATATTTCCAATTCACTCTCTAAATTAAGTCTATTATGTCGATGGCTAACGTTTACCCTAACAAGTCATCAAACCTAAGTACTACGATTTCCTCTTCTTCTTCTTCTTCTATTTCCTCTAACTCTTATGTGAGCCCAAGAAGAGAAATATTCACTTTGTGGATGAAATCCTTAGTCTACCATGGAAATGGATGTACTGTTTATGACTCAAAAGGCCAAATTGTTTATCGAATTGACAACTACAACATAAAACGTAGCAAGGAAGTCCATCTCATGGATTCCAATGGCAGAGTTCTCTTTTCTATTCGTAATAGGGTAAGCCGGCACTCGTGCCATATTGATTCTTTTTCATGAGCCAGACAATTTAAAAATATGACTAGTGAAATTGTGATCACTTCATCTAAAAATTTAAACGATTAGAGAAGTTACGTTTTTATTTACTTAATTATATCTTCAAAGTTCGATAATTACATATTTTCTTGTTTTTTCCCTCAGAAAGTTCCAGTTTTTGGACATTGGGATGGCTATAAATGGAGTTATGATGGAGTGACTAGTAAGGAGATACCATGGTTTCAAGTGAAGAAAATTCTCAATGTGCGTAGAGGAGATAATATGAGCTATTATAATGTTATATTGGGATGTAATTCTGAAGCAAGCTGCTATAACATTATCCTTGGCACAACATCAATTAAGATTATGAACCAACATGGCAGACTTGTTGCAGAGGTTAGTCATTATTTAGCCTTTTTGGTTATTTACTTGATTTTTAGTGTAGAAAGATAATTATATATTATCGTCTATAAGAAGTTGGATTAGTAACTTGAAAAATAAGACATCATGTTATAGTCGAATCTTTCTATATCAGTCATTCACTATAACAACATTTCATTAAATTGTCAAGTTTTCTTTGGCATCGATTTTCCATATTATATTGTATTGTATGTTTTCCATAATATCATTTTGCTATAACAATAAAAAACTATTAAGACAAATGGCGTTGTTATAGAAAGATTTAATTGTATAACTAGTTAAGATACGCTAATCGTACATTGGCGGTGTTTATAAGTTAAATTATTTCTTCACTAATAGTGTTAGTGATTTTGTGTTTATCAGGTAAAACAAAAACAAGCAAGTTCAGGAGTGCTATTTGGAAATGATGTATTAACATTGGTAGTGGAACCTCATGTTGATCACTCATTAGTTATGGCTCTTGTCACTGTTTGTGGTCTCATCCATCACAGAATTTGATTATTAGTATTAAGAGTAACAAGTTTAATGTCTTCCTAGTCACTTTTTTTCTGTTTAATAATTGTAATCTCTATCTTCCCTTTGTTCTTGGAAATTAAACAGGGTGAAGACTAAAGAGAACTTAATTATAGTTTGTACCTTGAGGAATGAGTTGTATTTAGATGTAATCGTTTGATGAATATTGAAGTGTACAATTCTAGAATCACCGTGTTGGATCTTATTATATGCATAACTAATTGGATTAAATTGAAAATTATCGTAGTTCATGCTCATGAAAAAATTAAAATCCCAGTGAAAGCAAGGTACTCCGTTAAAAGGCATACAGAGTTCAATATGTCCAAATGTTGGCCAACCCCTGATATATATACGAGTATGACACAAAAATTGGAACAAAATCTTAGTGATGTGAGATTATTTAGCCATTTCACAGACATTCTCTAGGCCTTACTCCAATTTATGCAGTGCCAAACTTTTAGGATAGTGAATCCTATTTAACTAAACCATCAAACTCAACTTTTAACATCGACAATAGAATAGGGGTGTCCAACCGAGCGGGGTGCGGGGAGGGACCCGACGGGACTTGGGGAGGTCGGGACCGGTCCTCCGGCGGGATCGGCGGGCCAAGAATGGCCAATGTCCCGTCCTTCATCCCGTCGGAAAAGGGGACCGGTCCTGGCGGGGCGGGGCGGGGTCGGATCGGGGTCGGGTCGGGACCGGGATTTCCATTTTTTTCCACTTAATTTTATAAAATAATATATATAAACACTTCAATAATTGAACAAGATAGTGTAATAAAAACATCCCAAAGCTATTTTTGTATCTTTTATTTAATAGAAATATAATTTTTTTGTAATACAATTTCAAAATTGCAACTTTGTAGTGTTGAAAGTTGCAAATCACATAGTAAAATTGCAATTAAAAAAATTACATATTTATAAACACCTTTTCTAATTTCTTCACAATGTCTTGTGGTTCTTTGGTTGAAATTGGAATTTGTTGGTCAAATTGGTCGACATCGCTTCCAATTCCGTCGAACAAGATTTTGTTGTAGTTTTCATCGTCTTCTTCGTTGATCTCTGGTTGACCGCACCTTCTACGCTTCACTCGTATTTAATCTCTGAATAAAACTGCAATCTCCAAGATGTCTCCCGCTAATGAGTGTATGTGCTCTCCTATTTAAAATCTTCCGGCAGAAAAAGCATTTTCAGACGCTGTTGATGACGCTTGAATGTTCAACACATCTCGGGTCATCTTTGCTAGTGTCGGAAATGTCATCTCATTTTTCCTCCAGTATTTAAGCAAGTCTTCACGTCCTTCTTCATTGAGAATTGTTTGGTACGGTACAACACCCTGCAAAACAAAAACATCAAACTCGCTAACTTAATTAGTAGTGGAACCACTAAACATTTTATTTCTAAGGCTTTCAATACTAGCTGCAGAAACAACATGTCTTTTATAAGGTTGTATTGTTGAAGAAGCCGGTTGGTTGCTAGCACTTTCTTGTTAGTAATGCGTATATATTTTTTTGCATTCATCGTGTATGCTAAATAAAATTTCTTCTTTAGTTGGTTCCTTAGGTGGTTGTGCTATACAACCATAAATAGTTTCAATAAGTGTTTTACAACGTCTATTTTAATAATCGAATTTAATACAGCACCAATAATATAAATAGTGGAAATAGGGAAGAAATACTTTTTAATTTGATAAACATTTTTTTAATATGTGTCTTATAAGATGGTTTTTCCATATATTCATTAAGTAATAAAAATATTAGAGCTATATAAAATAACATAGTTGAAATAGTAGTATAATATATACCAGAAAATTCTTTAGTTGCTTGAAAAAATTTCTCTAAAAATTCAATAAGTTCTGAAATATTTTCTCAATCATTATCTATAAGCATATCAGTTGGATTTCGATTATGGACGTTACAAAATAAAGTTATAGCTCTTCTATAATCGTAAGCAACAAGTAGTTGTCATATAGAGAATTCCACCTAGCAGGCAATGTAATTGTAGACTTGTAGAGAGATAGATTGAGATGTTAGAGAGATTGTAGGAAGATTTGTGAGATAAAATGAAGAAAAAATGAGGTATTTATAGTTGAAAAATTGGGTTAAAGTGTAAATATAGTAACTTAGGGTTAAAAATAAATATTAAGGGGTAGGGGAATTTATGGGGTGGGAGGGCCAAAAATGGTTGTTGCACAACGGCCAAAATATAAATTGGTTGATGTGCAACGGTTATTTTTGCAAAAGGGGGTCGGAGGGGGGAGGGTTGGGTCAGGGCGGGGCGTGGCGGGACGGGCCTGGGCGGGACCAGCTCAGGTCCCGTCCCGGTTTCGAGTCTCAACACCAATTTTTTTAGGGGGACCGGGGCGGGGTCGGAACCGGGCCGACCCGGCCCACTGGCCAGCCTTACAATGGAATACGGATCAGCTTGTTTGCACTTCCACGATTTTATTGGGTACATGCTATATCTCCCGCCTATTATATATATTTGTGCTTCTTAAATGCAATTTAGATCACGCTTTTGGAATGCAATTGTATTAACAATTATTGCTTGTACTTTCGGATAAAATTGGTACTTTACTAACAGATAAAGGTTCCTGAAAGAAGAACTAGCTATATTTACAACCCAATTTGGAAATATGTAAAGAGAGAAAAGAAAATTAGCTAAATAAAGTAACTCCATAGCTATTTATAGCCGTCACACCAATATTAATTCTCTTCGATTTCGTGTGTAACTACATATGTGAAAAGCATCGATCATTTCCTTTTAGAAAAAAGGGTCAAACATACTCTTCTACTTTCTTTTATTAGCTAATTTTACGCTCCGTTAGAGATAGTGAACAAAAATACCTTTGTTGTTACCAAAGTTTATACATATATCCCTATTTGGATGGAAATCTCCAAATCAAACCCAATTTCTTATTTCACTTAAAATTACCCGTTGATCCGCCCTTACCCACCAATTAAACACAGCCCCCATCCCCACCCAGAAATATACCCCTCTACTTCAACAATCTTCTTCAACAACAACAACAACGAATTTGCAACTGAAATTCACCAAAAAAAAAACTCTGAATCCTTCACCAAATTATTCCAATTTCAGATATAAACTCTCCAAGACGTTTCCGATTGATTGCAATAATATTCATTCAAAACGAAGCTCGTTTGCGGTAATCCAGTTTTTCAAACTTGAGCTTCCACAAAGTTAGTAGTTACCTGGTAGAGATGATCACGCCTGGAAATTATATTCACATGATGGAAGACTTGCTACAAAAAATGCAGGAAATAAACCAGCGAAAAAACAGTTCAATCGTTGTTGCAAAATCATTTTTTTCACATGTCTACTGCAGTAAGGTAATCTGAAAGAGAGGAACACAGTGAGAGATAAGTAATCCCAAAACTATTAGTTTGGCATTAAGCACACCTAATAAAAACATGGAGAATAACAAGTGGATTGGTGTCTGACCGTGCTACATATTTGCTTCATACAACTACCTAGGATAAAAGCTCAGCTAACTTAGAACACAATGAAGGCTAACCATCAACTTAAGCTGAAGTTTGAAAAATTGAATTGCCGCAAACGAGCTTTGTTTTGAGTGAATATTATTGCAAACAATCTGAAACGTCTTGGAGAGTTTACATCTGAAATTCGGAATAATTTGGTGTAGGATTCGGAGTTTTTTTGGTGAATTTCAGCTGCAAATTCATTGTTGTTAAAGAAGAAGATTGTTGAAGTAGAGGGTATATTTTGGGGTGAGGGTGGGGGCTGTGTTTAATTGGTGGGTCGGGCATGTCAACGAGTAATTTTAAGTGAAATTGGAAAAATGAGTTTGATTTGGGATTTCCATCCAAATAGGGTATAGATGTAACTTTATAAACGGCAGAGTTATTTTTGTTCACTATCGCTAACAGAGGATAAATTTAGCTAATAAAAGAAAGTAGAGAGGTATATTTGACCCTTTTCCCTTTCCTTTTACTTTCAGTCGTGTGGTTCAATTTTTTTCCATGCACAATACCTAGGGCTGTTCATTCGGATTATTCAATCCGATCCAAAAAAATCGGATATCCGAAATTTTCGAATCGGATAACCGGATATCCAAAATTTATCATACATTCGTCATTCTAGCAACTGTCACATAAATATCCTGCTCTCTTCAGCAAATTTGTTCAACATAAACTTCACATACCACTTAAAGTAAACACAATTAAATAATGAAATAACCTCAATCCAACATGTGACCGACCAATACACATCAATATAGTCTTCATTCTTCAAGGATATAAACCTGTAATTCCTAACAAATAGTAAAACTCCAAAATGGAAAGTAGAACTTTATAGGTGCAATGTCCAATACATTAACTACTAGCTAAAACATCCGATGTCCAACATCCAAATTAATACACCAATACAAATAAAGTTCACAAATTAAAATCCCATAAAGTTTCACCACCATGCAAAATAGCTCATAAGTCTAGTAGACTATTACATCATTCAAAAGTATCCAACGACTCATCAAGATCAATTGTTGGTTGCTCCGTAGTCAAATCTTTCATACCTACAAAACAAGTATCACAAGGAAAAAGATAGTACTAGCATTAAGTAAACAAAAATACAAATTTAATAATATAATTTTAAAATAATTGAGATAAAACTAACCATCTTCCAGATTCTCCAACTCAAGCAAACTTTCCTCTATCACAAGAGGCTCATGAGAATTGAAAAACACAAACGCATCCTAACTATTAGGAAAAATAAAAAGAAAATAAAAAATAAAAAAATTGGATATTTCTGGACCGCTCTTGTTCTCAAGACTTGTGTTCCTCAAATTAGAGTAAGGTTCTCATTTTATAGTGTTAAGGATGAGGAGAGGTGTTAAGAGGTACAATCAAGGCCAGGAACGTTTTGTAATTAGTACAAAACGTTACAGATGGTATAAAGTCATTCAAACTATTGACTTTCCGGTTGCTGGCAGCATTCTGGAACTTGAGCGTCGCAGCTCTTCCCAATTTTATTTTTCCTGAAACTTCAGGGACCAAACTGTAAATACTAAGCAGCTTGAGGTCCAAAAAGATAATATCAGAAGTAGCCCAGCAGCCCAGACCGGGCGGGTGGGCCTAGCCTTGAACCCAAGCACACCTAGGTCCTCCCTCTTTCAAACACATGGGTTACCTCTTGGGGTCCCAAACCTTTATCCATTTTTAGGCTTATAAAATGAACAATTCTTTTTTTTCCCACCGATGTGGGAGATTTGTCTCACACCATATTTTCATGCCTCAAACACCTTACTTAGTGAACCAATATCTCTTTCATTTCTTAACGAAATTTGACGATCCTTGGCCCTACGGTCATCTACTCACTTAGTAGATTATGCACGTGTGAAGAACCAAAGTCTCCAACATGCGGAACCCGAGTGTTTAAGTCATTAAAGATGGGTGGACGCAACCCCCATAAAAGATAAATTTCTAACAAAATATCTATCATAGTGAACCTCTCTTTGCACTACAAAACCAAAAACAAAGAAAAAAAATAAAATTAGCTACGAACTTAATTGTTAATTTATCACTAAATAGCTCGTACTAATAAAAAAATATAATTCTTCGTTAAATAGTATTAGCTACGAATTTTATTGTTTAGCTATAAAATTTATCCGTCATTAATTTATGTTCTTTTAGTAGTGTTGTACGATCGGGATGTCTATAGATACCTTTTTAGGTCGTTCATTCCGTATGAATTCTAATATAGTACTATTATTTGATTAGATCATCGAATTTTATTTTATTTTTTTTGGACATTGGGATGGTTATAAATGGAGCTATGATGGAGTGACTAGTAAGGAGATACCATGGTTTCAAGTGAAGAAAATTCTTAATGTACGTAGAGGAGATATTATGAACTATTATAATGTCATATTGGGATGTAATCAAGCTGAAGCAAGCTGCTAAAGCATTATCCTTGGCACAACATCAATTAAGATTGTGAACCAAAAAGGCAGACTTGTCGCAGAGGTTAGTCACTGCCCTTTTGCAATAATTAATGTGTCAGATCACCTAAAAGATAATTACATATAATTATTCATTAAAAAAGTTGGATTAGTAGTATGGAAACAAGAGGTTACTTGCCACTAGTTAAATATACTGATGTCGGTGTATATAAGTTAAATCATATGATTAATAGTGTTAATGATTTTGTATTTATTATCAGGTAAAACAAAAACAAGCAAGTTCAGGAGTGCTATTTGGAAATGATGTATTAACATTGGTAGTGGAACCTCAGGTTGATCACTCATTAGTTATGGCTCTTGTCACTGTTTGTGGTCTCATCCATCACAGAATTTGATCATAGACCGTCCATTCTTGTGGAATTGGCTTGCTGATCGTTGGATATAATTGCTGGCAAGGAATTTTACCTTTTAATTATTCCATGATGGTGTCAGTGTTTGAGAAAAAATTCCTCTTCAGCCTTATTAGGTTTCTTCCTAGTCACTTCTCTCTTTAATTGTAATTGTAATATCTCTCCTCTGTATCTTTTTCTTTTCCCCATTTTGTGGCAACTCCTTGTTTGTTCTTGCAGACAGGGAAAAGATAGTCTAAGAGAATATAAGTGGTACAAGTTTTTTTATTTTAATCATGTTATGAATATTGAAGTGTACAATTTTTTGATAAAATAAAACTAGACTTACTGGATCCTTACCAGTGAAACCAAGGTAGTACTTATTTACAAGGTCTTATACAGTTCAATATTTCTCAGAGGTTGGTCCACCCTGATATGTATGTATGACATATTTATTTATTTTGAGAAAGGTAACAATCTTATGGATGTGATAAATTATTTAACTATTCTGCACACATTCTCTAGGCCTTACTCCAGTTTATGGAGTCCCCAACTTTTAGGATAGTGAATCCTATTAACTAAACCATCAAACTTTACTTTTAAGGATGGTATTGTTCGGATCAACTTGCGCGCACCTCAACTATTTTATCAGGTATCAACTACTTTCCACTGACATAGATATCATTACTTCTGACGATAATGGTGTTCGAACCAGCTTGAACTTGTTGGAAATTTGCCTTTAGTGGGGAGGTGCGTCCATCCGTATTTAATGACTTAAACATTAGGGTTCCGCATGTTAGAAGCTTTGTCTCTTCACACGTGCATAATCTACTAAGTGAGTAGATGACCGTAGGGCCAAAGATCGTCAAATTTCGTTAAGAAATGAAAGAGATATTGGTCCACGAATTAAGGTGTTTGAGACATGGAAATATGGTGTGGGACAAATCTATCATATCGGTGGGAAAATGAAGAATTGCTCTCTTTATAAGTCTCAAAATTGGCTAAGGGTTTGGAACCCCAAGGGGTAACCCATGTGTTTGAAGGAGGGAGGACCTAGATGTGCTTTGGTTCGAGGCTAAGCCCACACGCGCGCCGCCGCCTGTCCGGTCCGGGCTCGGGTCGTGGGATTTGGGCTTTGGGCTTCTTCTGATAGACCCCCAAATTGTTTAATATTTACAGTTTGGTCCATGGAGTTCTGGAAAGATGAAATTGGGAATGACGGAATGGCCATTACTTGGAGCCTTTTGGCTCAATTGTGGGCAGACAGAAAACGAGACAACAATATACAACACAGAAGAAGAGTACAACTGAAATTTTGTCCACAAACAGAAAACTCAAAACTCTTCTTCTTTTTCCGTTCTTCAGCAAGTCATTTCGTGTTTTGTTTTTCTTCGTCAGAATCAACCTATTTGCTTTGTAGTGTTGATTAGTGGTTGTTTTATCTTGGGAGACTATTGCCCATTAACGTAAAAGCATATATACGGGGCAATCTTGTCTTAAAGACAGAGAGTCATCTCTCGACTCAGCCACAGTTGTAACAATCCAGAGTTAGTGTTTCTTGATTTCAGGTTATCAAGATTCAAGACTCAACAAGCTTGCGACAGTTCTAAATATTGGTTTGTTTGTTTATCCTTTCGAACACTTGTAATATTTATTTACTTCCCGTATTGCTTTACATATCCAACAGAACTCACCTCGACTATTTCATCGGATGCCTTCTACCCCACCGGTATAAATATCAAATAACTCTACCTAAGCTTTATACCTCTGCCCGCAAAAGCTTAGGCAGCATCAAACTTTACTGTATTTCAGAATAATGTTTATTTTTCTGCAGTTGTATATCAAACAGTAGAGAATAGTTGCATAGTTTCACTTATTATTCTGGTAGATGTCCCCACATTCACCTTCACCAGATACAATCATGAAAATTTGCCCCAAGACTGTCATAGATTGATGTTAAATTCTAATTTTGAAACGTAAAAGTTTCAAGTCAAACTGATGCCAAAATAAATTCATTGGTAAAGATATTTTACTGCCATTGATCAAGTAGCTAGTACAAATTTTCTTGTTTTACAGATCAAAGAATGAAAGATTTCTGTCCATGAAATATGAAACCAAAAAAGAAAAGAAAAAATCTCTTCATAAACAAAAGACATTACCAGTCACTACACAAGACTCACAGAAACAGCTGAAAGTACTCTTACACAACTTGTAAGTGAGACATATAACCTACTTGGTAAACTACTTTACATTCTTGTATAATATCTAAGGCTAAAGTCAAACACTATATGCTAGAAACAAAATATAAAAAAATGACAAAAGAGAAAAACTTCCTCACCAATATACATTTATTTTAAATTTTCTTTTTCATTTTTGGTACAATTCACATTTAATATTCTGGCAGAAAGAACCTGGTTTCATCATCTCCCTGGAACTGCCTTATGTGTTCTATTTAGCGTCTTCGCAATTTCATTACTAGCTGTTGTCTTTCTCCTTCTACCTCAGCAAACTTGAGGCTTATTTCTGAATATCTCTCTTGCATTTCCTTCAATTCATCTTCCATTAACTTGTTCCTCTCCCTCAGGAGTTCAATTTCGCTCGACAATTCCTCGAGATGTCTTGTATTAGATGCTGAGGCTTCTATTTCTTTGTCAAGTGAACAGCTGCAAGTATAAAGGTATTCCATTTAGAAATATAATAAAGGACACATTTAATATTCCTGGTAAGCTATCCAAGCAGGATTTGAAAGAAAAAGCTAGAAAGATCATCAACTAGAATATGAGAACTCGTACCTCCTCCTTGTCAACATTTGACAGGGACTTTCATCTTCTATGCATGTAGTTTCAACCACCTGTATTGTACATGAAACAAACACTTACAATGCTATTTCATAAAAGTCAATACGTGCTAAAATCTTGTGAGTGTCAATGCAAACTTGAATGAGTCAATTTTGCTCGGTGCTTAAGCCATAATCATGCAATAGTACTAGTATGCTCAAGTTGTTTTCCTTGTGGACCAATTAACAAGTGACATTTGCTAAAGTAACTCAAGAAACGAGTTAGATGGTTTGCAGCAGCTGACCTTTCGGGATTCCTGTTCAGAGAGCCTTTCTGCATTCTGACTGAGTTCTTCTAATCTTCTGTCTAACTCCTCTATTTTGTCTTGAAGATCTCTCTCCTTCTCCAAAAATGAATTTGTTGAGCTCTCAAGTGCACTTTCCTTCAGCTTGATCTGACCCTGATGGTCATGGAACATAATACGGAATTAAGAACAGTTGCTATTTCAAGTACCAACTCACATTATATCTTGAGCAAAACTAGGAAACACTAAAGTCCAGTAATAAAAGAATATAAAGACAGTTTATTTCCTAGTAAGATCATATAGACAACCTATATTTTTTATTATTAAAGGTATTAATAAAGATAATCTATCTATATCGTAAAACTAGAAATAATTTAAAATAAGACACACCTAGCAACTCATATGGAGGTTAGAACAACGTTCAGGTAAAGTAAATGCGGGTAAATATTCACCTCAAGCAACTTTATTTTCTCTTTAAGACCTGCAACCTCTCTCGAGCCAACAGATGTGGGCATGGATTTGTCGTTCTTCGACGTTGTTTTCATTCCATTAGAAGCTATTACTTGACCATTAGCATCCTTGAGCTTTTTATCTAAACCGCTCAACGCTTCCTCTTTCTTCTTCAAATCACCTTTTAATTGAGACACCTGTTTTTTCAATTTTTCTTTCTCCACCTCATCCTCAAACAACATCCTTTTCATTTCGTTGCACCTAGATTTAAGGTTATCTAGTTCTGAATGCACTTTCCCAGCTAATGCCTCCTTCTCATCCTTAAGACACCTCATGTTGTTTAATTCCTTCAGAGACTCCTCGGCTTCTTTTCTCACCGATGAAAGCTTAGTCTCCAGTTCACTTCTTTCATTCTGACCTTGTTCTACAAGCAATTCCATGTCTTTAATTGATTTCCTCATCTTATCTAATTCTGCTATCAGAATATTCTTCTGCTCTACATGATCAGAAGATATTTTCTTGTCTGCTAGAAGACTTTCAATCTCGGCTTCAAGGATTATAATTTTCTGCGACAGATGTTGCTGACTTTCATTGGCAAGGTCTTCTTGTCTCTGTATTTGCGTAGAATTTTCTTCAATTTCTGTCTGCAACTTTTCTATTTGACCTAACATTTTACTCACCTGTCTGGAAAGCTCGAAAACCATTACTTCATAATGGTCTTTGATTGACTGAAGCTCCTCGGACGATTTCCGGAGCATATTTTCAAGATGCATTTTCTGTAAGCGGAATTCATTAGCTTCATTCAATGCTTTGCTAGCCAACTTTTCATTAGCCTCAAAAGTGGATGCCATTTGGACAGAGAGCCGTTTAAATTCCTCCTGAAGCCGCTCTGCTGTGCTAGCATTTTGCCATCTTGTTTTCCTCAATGCTTCTTCAGCTTTTATCGCTCTCTTCTCTTGTTCAACTTTATCACGAGTAAGCGCGTCTAAATCAGCTTCGAATCCCTGGGCTTGCTTTTCAAGTTCTTCCTCCAAGTTCCTCACTTGAGCTTCGAGTTCACTAATCGTGACCAAAGAGTCGGAGAATTCTTCAAATTGCTTCTTCAGTTCATTCTCCAAGCTGTCAATCTGGGATTCCAGTTGACTTACAGTGGCATATGAAGAAGAACATTCATATTGCATCTTCAATTGTTCCTGTAGCTCGCTTTGCTCCATTTTGTACGACATGTCATGGTTTTCTTGCTTCAGTATCTCATAGTCAAGCGCGAGTTGCTCCATCTGCATCTCTAACTCATCTCTGTCTCTTCTGTAGATCTCGATTTCTCCTTGTAGGTCCATGATTTTTTGCTCTAGCAAATGTGTTCCCTTGGCATCGGTATGATCTCGCACAAGTAGTTCAAGTTCTTTTTGCTCTTCATCATCTTCATCTGTCATTTCATGCTTTTCAGCATCATCAAGGGTCATCGATTTGTTGGGTAGACTAGAGATTTTGTGGTTTTTCTGTTCCAACATCTCGTCTAGATAACGGACAGCAAGAATTAGTTCAGAATTTGATTCTTGTGTATTCTGAAGTTGTATCTGAAGATTGGCGTTAAGGTCCTTCTGGTAATTCAACTCTTGCCTAAGCTCATCTACAAGAGCCTGAATATCTCCATTGTCATAAAGCAACTTGTCTTTGGACCTTGTCTCATCCATACGTCTCTGGGAGGCTTTAAGTTTATCGCATTCTTCCTTGAAAGCATCTCGTTCCTCTTTCAGGCTAGCTACCTCTTTTGAAAGGTTGATTCCCCTTTTGCTCTCCTTGACTATCTGTTTCCGAAGAGTCTGTAGTTCCAAATCTGTCATGTCCGCCTGCCTAGTCGTAGCTACGAGCTCTGTTTTGAGCTTTTCAACAACATCTGAGGCCTCTTGTCCCATCCACTCCCATTGTACGTCCGGAATTTCTTCAGTAACCGTTGTTGAGACATTGCTATTTTGCTTCTGAGGAACCAAAGCACGATTCAGAGAGGATGGAAAGTTTATCTGCTCGTGATGGCCCGTGTTGTTCTTCGATGGGACTTCACAAGGTGTATCAAGACCTGAGCTGCTTCCAGAACTGGACAGGGTAATATCAGATTCGCTTGATGTCCGGCAGTTGCCGTTCTTTCCACCGTTTTGTGATGCAGGTTTATTGGCAAGATCATCCTGTCAAATAAAGGACAAGTAATGACACAATCTTGTCAGTCAAGAATCAGAAAACCAAGAACGATGCATAATAGAATTGTGTGTGCGCGGGTGTGTAGGTGCGTATGTGTGAACTAAGTGCAATAGCAAGCTTTATTGGTCAAGAACAAAGTTTTATTGGCAAGCTTCAAAATTATGATACTCAGATCTTTTTCTCTCTTACAATCAGACCAATGTCTTGATGTGTTTACCTCAATAGAATTGTCTTTAAGTATATCTTCAAAATCACCATTGCTTAATTCTGACCTCAAGCTTCTATCCTGAGTATTAAGTTTCGCATTTTCAATTTCTTCGACAACACTGTAAAAACACCAAAAAATGGAAAATTTTGTTTAGTCATTAGATTCAACTTGCAATCAAAAACTAAACACGCACACACAAAAAGAATCATAAAACCCTTCTAGAAATTGGATAGCACCTTCGATCAGCAGAATCTTGAATCCTCTGTATTGAAACCTATAATTTAACAATAGCAAACAGAAACCAATTACACCATTGTAAAGAATTTACAAATTACCAGTCTTAAAACATTTCTTTCAAAAAGGGTTAAAAGACTTACATGCAACACAGCTTCAGATTTAGAATTTCTGAGAGGAAGAGACACCAAGGAAACCTTAGTTGCATCTGCATAACTCGAAAAATCAATAGAAGCTTCGCCAACGAATCCAGCTTTTGAAGAACCCTACAAAGCACAAATTCGAATAATCCATCTGTATCTCTAAATAAGAAAGCAATGCAGCATAACAAAACCATGAGGTAGAGATGTTGTTGCTTACAGTTCCCACAACAAAGTTATAGATCCTCTCATGAATCTTCCCGGACTTTGGCTCTCGAACAAATTTCACAGTTTCGAAAACTGCATTCTCCCAGTAGCAGCTCCCGTCACGAACCGTTGCCTTCTCTGATCTTACCGTTGGCTTTCCAACATCAGTAGGGACCACAGATACCATCAATGCATCTCCTACTACTTGTGACACCTATACAAAATTTACCCATTATACTTTCATTCAATGCATAACAGTCCATCCTTCAACCACCCATTGCCCCCCCCCACCCCCCACCCCACCCAACACACAAATCCAACCAAAAAAAAAAACTTAGAATAGGAAAATGCAAGCAGAAAACAGCTCCATTTACAAGAACTGAATCATATGATGTCCAAGGGTGTGTTTGCCTGTTTGATAAAAAGGAAAATGTTTGGAAAATATGAAACTCCATACCAAACACACTCTACATCAAAGATCTTCACAATGTAAGAGCTGAATCTACATTTTGACAAAATCAACCATTTACCCCACAAATTAAATTGTATAGCAATCAAGAATCTTCCTTGCAATCATGCATCTATTACTTTCCTTTTGAGTCGAGGGTCTATCGGAAACAGCCTCTCTATCCCATAAAAGTTGAGGTAAGGTGTGCGTTCATCCTATGCTCCCAGACCCCACTATGTAGGATTACATTGGGTGTGTTGTTGTTGTTGTAATCAAGGATCTGGACATCAAAATTACATTACACACCAAAAAAATTGTTTTTTCCATCACTACTGTATAATCTAGAAAAAAGGTGCAACTAATCACTCAATTGCACATTGTTATTTCCAATGTATTCAACACTGATTTCCAAGAAAACAGCTACTCACAAGCACAACAAACAAAATAAATAAAAAAGATAATAAAAATCCAATCTTTGACTAGACATTTGCTTTCAAGAATGTAAAATGACAGTAACAGTACCTGAGTTGCATGAAATTGCAACTTGAATACAGCTTTGATCTTGTTCTTTTCGCCCCTCCATCTCGAAGACTTAAACATTTTTTCCACTTTAACCCCCCAATTAACACATTCTCCAAAAACCACCCCAAAATTCTCGCCGGAGCTCAGTTATGACCCTTACCGGAGCTCCGGCTAACCTTGCCGGAAAATGACCATGCAACTCAAATTCACAAAATTAAAAATACCCGGATTGAGTTTTTGCAGTGTAGATACGTGGCAGTGAGTTAAACACAATGGATGTAATGTGAACTAAAATAGAGCCATTGTTATGATTATTACATGAAAATAATCAAGAATGTGTTAAGAAGACAGAGATCAGTAGATCTGAAGTGTGTTTTTTTCACACACACAGTGGCGCTCTCTCTCTCTCTCTGCTTCTTTCTCTCTCTGTATCTAGTTGTGTATATATATAAACAGTTCCCTTTGAAAAAGAGTTGTACTCATATAGTGACAATTTACTTATTTTATGTTTCTTCTTTATTTACTTTGCAAAGTAATGATTCTTAGATGTTTGACTGGACACATGCTATTTAAAAATTTAAAAAAAATTAGAATTTATAATCTAACATAGATTTCTTAGATCCAAAAATTTATCGAAAACAATTTTTCTATCGATTTGGTAAGAATAAGGTATGCGTACACTATATTTTTTCCATACTCAACTTATGATATTGCACTAAATATGTTATTGTTGTTAACACAGAGTAGACTATAAATATTTGTATGACTATAATTAAAATAAAAAAGTTAGAATTTTCCTTTGAACCATTTTAATTGTCTTGCTTACTAAAAATAAACTAGTCTAAAATAGTTACTATTATTTTATTATTTTACTTCTTTTTTGTTTCTTTTATTTTTTTTCTTTTTATTTTGGCAAAGTATTTGTATTTGTTTTTTTTGTTTCTTTTTAAATAATTAGCTTTATTGGTTTTATTTGAAGGGGGCTTTGGAATAACCGATAAAGTTGTTGTCATATGACCAGGAGATCATGGATTCAAGCCATGTAAACAGCCTCTTGCAGAAATGTGAGATAAGGTTGCATACAATAGACCCTTGTGGTTCATCCCTTTCTCGGATCCCGCGCATAACGGGAGCTGAGACGGATAGGGAGGGAATGGCCTATCAATTATTGTTTGACCTTCCCTTGAACCAGTCACGGAGCTCTCAACTGAGTTGTTTAGGTTCTGGAATTCCATCTCTAGTTGGGACTTTCGATTCAAAAAAATGTGGTGCGGGTTCATCTCTCTCGACCTACATGGAGAGGAAGGGTGATCGAGGGGACCCAGACTTTCGATCTCTTTTCTATGGCGGGAGGTTTCTTTCGTATCCTTTCTCAGATCCTGCGCATAACGGGAGCTTAGTGCACCGAGCTGTTTTTTCTTTTTGCTTTATTGGTTTTATTTGTCCACAATTGGGGAAAGAGAAGGAAGAAAATAAATTATTGTAAAGGGAAGCTTCTTTGTCTTGTTTCAAGAATCTGACTCATCAGATATTAGGTGAAATCTTCTAGTAAAATTATTATATTAATTGCATGATGGAGTATATAGTTTATAAAATGAACTAGTAATATTATGTTCTAAATTGACAATATTGACCTTCAAATTATTCTAAGATGATCTTGCTTAATGGATAATTGAATATGTCAATCAAAAAGAAAATGGTGTGACTTTCTTCATTTGGATAAATTTCAAAATCTCAAGAATTTTTGGCTCAAAATTGTTTTGTGTTAGTTTTCTTATTCAAACACTTTTTCTTGGTGAGGTTTCAATTTCATTTACGGCCTAAATTGTTCATAGGCATAGGATTCTAATGCAAAAATCCTTATTTTTCCTATTTTGGAGGTCTTCTAAAATGTTTGTTGCTACATCATCAATCTATTCAACAATTATTTTTGGTAATATTCAGTTTTCGTTAAATCACAATCACGTTATATAGTTCATAGTTACTATTTGAAGAAAAATAGAGAATTACTTACATATGTGAACTTTCTTATCTCTATTTCTTTTTTTTTTTAAATGGTGCCATATCAAAATTTATTTTGGCAAAAAAAAACAGGGTCGTTTGGTAGGAGGGATTGAATTATTAGTCTCATGAGATTGAAATTAATCTCATATTTGATTGGCGGGATAAATTGTTTGTATCCCACCCAATCCTATCTACATGGGATAAAAAGGTGGATAAGTTATTCCATATAGAAGGTGGAATAAATTATCTCATCTTATCTCACCAAATTTCATCTACATGTGATAACTTATCCATCATACCAAACGACTCATAAACAACTCAATTATTCTATTTAAATGATTATTTATTCGATATAATTAAAAATGAAAAAAAATATTATTATGTCAGAGTATAGTCTTCAAATTTTTTCCTTTCCATTTTTAAGGAAAATGCAAAATCACTGTCGAAGTAAATGAGATTAGGTAGCCCTTACTTATAGGTGAATTGTTCATTATTTCTCTCTTTTTTTCCTTTTAGAGATATAAGAAACTACACTTGAGTTGAGAGTTGAGACTCACAAATCCTAATGTCATATCAATATTCTTTTAATTACAAAAAGAAAAAAATAAAGCTGGATTAAAAAATCATACGTACATATTAAAAGCTCAAATGTCCCACTTCCTCACATTCGGGGGTCACTTAAATTAAAAGCATACATATTTAAAGATACCCACTTTATCATATGTTTTGGCTGGCATATTCAACTTTGGATATGCCCACAATCTACAAAATATTCCGATATAAATTTCCAACTATTTCACTACTACGATAAAAAAAAATGTAACAGTGAGGCAAAATCATTTAAATCTTGAATTGGATAGTCAAAATTTATTTTGTACCGACTGTAACATGAGAAATATAATTCTTGTGTTATGCAAAACGTTATACGTTTAACCATAAACCATTCGATCAATTTTAAGATTTTCGCAGAAGTGTATGTCGATATTAAACGATGCTTATTCATTTTTTAATAACAAATTGTGTTATTTCATCTTATATTTTTGCCTCGGTTAGATCTAAAATTGAAACCTCGTGATTCTCAATTAAATTTGTTGATTACTAGGCGACACCAAAAAAATGATATTGGTCAAAGGTGTAAATATACTCTTCAATTTTGCGATATGGAACAGATATATCCCTCGTTAAAAAAAGTGAAAGTTACACAAATGACTACACTTTAGGGGTTTTTTTTAGGCATAGTTCTACTTTTGATAATTACATTCCGTAGCTACAGTAAAGTGTATTCAAAATTCTTTTCATTGTATGCAGGTCAGATTTCGTTGTAATCAAGTTAGATGTATTCAACTCATCAACTCAATTGTATTCAAATCAGATGTATTTAACTCAGTTGTATTCATTTGTAGCTACTTTTACATTGTATTCAATTTATTATATTTAAAGTTGTATTCAAATTCACTTTATTTAATTGTATCAAAAAATCTCCTTCAAAATACAAGCAAAATGTACATAAAGAAACACTGAATTTTACACTAAAACTTTAACGAATACACTCAAATATTGAATACCAGAAATAAAATACACCCCCAAACACTGAATTTTACACTAAAACATTAATGAATACACTCAAATATTGAATGCAAGAAATAAAATACACACACATCTGAGATACAAGAAAATAAAATACATTCTGATTTGAAATACAAAAAAATAAATAAGCTCACATCTAAGCCAGTAGGCCAGTGTTTTGGTGCTCCATTGATCCAATCGGTGCTTTGACTAGTCCGACGGTGAAGATATGGTGGCAAATCACTCGCAGTGGTGTCCGAAAAAAACGACCGGAAAATGATGAGATCTGGAGGGAGGCGCGCGGCGGTCATGACAATGTAGAATCTGGAGGGAGCATGGCGTCGCTGCTTTTTCGATTTGGGATCGGTTTTTCCGGCGAGCAGTAGTGTCCGGTGAAGGCGTCGGCGGTCGTGACAGGTGCAAATCTAGAGGGACCAGATTTGGAGGGAGCATGGCATCGCTGTTTTTCCGATTTGGGATTTGCTTTTTAGGTGAGTGGTGGTGTCCGGCGAAAAAAGATCGAAAAACGAAGAGATCTGAAAATCGTCGGTGGTCGTTGTTGCTCCGGCAGTGGGGCGATGGCGGAGAGAGGGACGGAGAGAGAGAGGTGAGGGAGAAGAGAAGAGTGAGGGATAAATACAAGCCATAAACCTAATGTATTTTGGTATAGTTGTGGCTGGTAATTAACATATAATTTTTAGCCATGGGATGTAATTAAAACAAACTATAGTTACTAAATATAATTAGGTACTAATAGTTAGTCATGTCACGTAAATGTTTCTTAAAAAAGTGGTGCATATATACCCCTACCGTAACACAAATGGTGCAAATATACCCTGTCATTACACAAATGGTGCAATTATACCCTTTTCGCTAACCGTTTTAAAAAATATATATATTTAGCGTATTTTTGAATTTAAAATAATGCCACGAGAATTTTAAAAAATAAGTCTACCTATTTTATTTAGTATATTCTTTTTTAAAGCCACGTGATAATTATTTTTCTGAGGGTAGGGTATGGTTCGTTTAAAAAAATATTTTTGTGGCTTTAAAAAAACAAGTCTACCCATTTTTAAAACGAACCAGACCCAACTCACCAAAAAAAAATTATTACGAGCCTTTACAAAAATAAGTCTACTAAAATCATGGGTAAATATTATTTTTTTTAAAGCCACATGATATTTTTTAATTAAAAAATAAGCTAAATGATATTTTAAAAAATATTCCGTCAGCAAAAGGGTATATCTACACCATTTGGGTAACTACATGGGTATATGCACCACTTTTTTAACGAAATATATATGTACTCTATAACGCAAAGTTAAGGGATATATTTACACATTTTCGCAATGATATTTATCCAGATAGTAATAAGAATTGAAGAACTTCATTATTTAAGCATTTTCCACACACTTACTTTTGTTCCCTTCTTTTATTCCTAATTTGGGATTCGTTATTTATTTTTTGACTCGACTAATTCAGATTCACACATAGAAATACTTTGGGAGTAAAGTACATCCTATTAAAAATATTTCTATTTATAGAATTCAAACCCGAATTTTCTAATTAAGATAAATAAGTATTTACCACTCTACACTAACTTTTAGTGGTCCTACTTATGTTCCCTTCATTTATGATTAGTACATAAGTAGTATTTGAAAAAATGAGAATCAAATTTATGATGTTTAAATTAAACAAGAAGATAGAGGATAAAATTGTCATTTCCAATAATATACAGAGGGTGGCTTGAAGACAAAGGAGCTGAAGAACAAAACCCAAAGGTCCTGTTGCCAACGGTCAGTACGGTTACGTGTTAAGTGGATTAATTACTGATTATTTAATTTCCTGAAAAGGACATTTGAACTAAATAAATGCCCTTTTGCCCTATTATTTTATGATTCTTTCGTAAGCAAAAATCAACTCAATAATGACCCAATTTATTGTCCCATTGAGAAATGACAGTAATAGATACTCTTATTAGTATGTATTTCCTTTGTTTTTTTCTCTCTTTTACAAGTTATTATTTGAGGCGACATAATTAAATATGTAATTCATAACGAAATTTAGATGAGATCGGTCAGCTAGGCATCAAAATTATTGTTCTTCCACAAATTAAGAGACGAAGTCATCTCTCTTCTAATTCAAATTAAAACATAATACGTATTTTTCTCTATTTCTAACGCTTTATGAAGAAATTAATAAATAATCATAAAAGGGGGCATAATATTTCCAAAAAAAAAGAATACGACGGTGCAATATATGGTGAAAAGAAGTAAAAAAAGAATCAACTTTCACCCCTCGATTAATAGTAACACATGAATAATCTCTTCAAAATGATGAGCAATACACTTTTCAAATAATAAATTCTTATTTAATGTTTGATAATCATTTTCGAACTTGTTGTTTAATTATTTTAATGTATTTAAAAACAAAGAAATAATCTGTACCCTCCATAAATACACGGTTGTTACCTCTTCTAATCGGTAGCAAAAAAATATATTTTGTTCTGCAATTTTTCTGGCTGCAGATATTTTTTATTGGTCCATATTATATTTGTTGAACATCTAATTTAATTTATGGATCGCCACCGTTTCATTTATGTTTCACCATAACTTGTCCCTCATTGTAACGTGAATAAATATTGAATAATGATTAAAGAAATGTTATATCCAGATATATACTGATCTTGGTTAAGAAACCCAAATATCGTAATAGTATAGTAGTCGTCTCAAAATGTGCAGATAAATAAAGAAAAAAAAAAAGAAGTAAACGCAGTGAAGTAGTATAATGATACCATGGAATAACAATAAAAAATAACACGGCACGTGGTATAGGTAAGTCAATTCGAGTAATAGATCTATGATTGTTTCATTTAGGTTTAATGTTGATAGGCTCGGCTTCTATTTTATTTGGTATGTTTTTATATGTAGAAACCAAAAAATTAAGAAAAAGGGATAAAAAATATTTACTATTTTTAATACAAGTTTTATGTTTCAAAGAAACAAAAATTACAAAAAATAGATTTCTTATAACATAGCTTTTTTTTAGTTAATTACTTTTGGATTATTTTTAGGCTAGTTATTTAATTTTTCGTATATTGGTTTAAAAATAGTCGATTAGTGTATTTATTTTTGTCTCTTTATTTAATCAAAAGAAAAATAAAAAAATTAAACCATAGCATATTGCCATTTAGCGAAATTCAATCTCATCCACACCAAAAGCATATTCCATTTAGAGAAGAATATTTCATTCTTCATTTCAAGATATTTTTATTAACAAGAACAATTTGGGAAGGATAGGTAGAAATATACACTACACAAAAATCCTAATCTATTCTATACACACTATAAATAGAAAAAGACATCCTAATATACCTAGACTCGAACCTACACCTACACACCTAATCTGCGGCAACATTTTTCACCTGGAGAATTTCCATAACACCTTCACCCTTCTCCTCCGTTCAAACCATTCTTATCCTTACACAATCTTACACCATGTTAAGAGTCCCACATCGGATATGGAATGAGAACATGAACTCCTTATATGGACTTGGACAATCATCACATGTAAGCTAGCTTTTGGGATTGAGTTATGCCCAAGATCCATTCTTTACCCACCAGGTAAAAGATTGAATTACCAAGCTTTTCCCCGTCCGAGAATCTCCATCTGCTCTAAGTGGGCGCGAGCTAGAATCCTTATGTCAGCTTGGTTAACACACTTCATTCACGTAGAAAGAACAATATTGTAGCTCCTCCAGTTTTATTTTGTTCGGATGGTTCATTCAAGTCGAGTTTGTCGGGTTTTTGGTCTGTGGCAGTTTATGTGGGATACAACAATTGCAAGGAACGGGAAGTAAGTAAATATTACAATTGCTAGAAAGGATAAACTAAAGATTACAACAAAATTGGAAATCAAGAATGAAACAAATTCCTTGTGTGATTTGCTGAGTCGAGTGATGACACTCTGTCTTTAAGACAAGATTGCCCCATATGTCTCCTTTTACGTTGTCGGGCAATAGTCTCCCAAGATACAATAGCAACTTAACAATTGAGCAAAGGAAACTCAAGTGTTACTCTTGAAGAACTTTGAGTGTAGTAAACTTGCTAGAGAGGAAGAAGAAGATGTTAGAAAATTCTGTAAATATTTATGAGTGTAGTGTTCAACAATTGAGCCAAAGACCTCAATTTATAGTGTAAGGAGATGACCCCTCAATTAGCCAACTAATGGCCTTCAATAGCCAATGTAATGACACTTATTGAGGGGTTACATTCAGCGAAATAATGGCTGAAGTCATGTGCCAAGTAATGAAGATTCAATGCTCCAAAACCAACCAAAAGGTTAGAACTTTCCAACTTCCCGTCGCAGCATTCTGCCTCCGAAGCGCCGCGGCTTTGTGAATTAGCGTCGTGGCTCCAGTGACTGGCCACCCAATTAGCGCCGCGGCTCCGACGGTGTTGTGTCGCAACCCTTCACGGCTCTGCGGCGATTTCCGACTCGTTTTATCTTACACTTCTTCCTTCGTTTACCAACATGGAATACTTTGTCATTTGGCCAATAACCGTCCATCATTCTATGTCTCAAATGTATTACATAGATACCAATATCTCTTTCACTAATAAAATTTGCGATACTTGGCACTACGTGTGCACGTGTGTGGAAACGACGTTTCCGACGTACGGGCCCCCAATTGTTTGAGTCATAAATAATGGGATATACTTAATTCCATATTAGTAAATTTCCAACAATCCCCACTTGAAAGAGATTTTGGCGCACTCACATGGTGCATTTTCCAGCAATCCTTCAGTTGATCGATGTTGCATCTAGATAGGTAGCTTCAGCTTTGAACCTTCCATAGTTGAATACCATCGGACTTACTTACTGCGCGGTGAACGTGATGTCTTGAACCGTCAGTGTTTAGTGTAAGGCAAGTCAACGGTACCAACACAACAACTTTCCTTACTCTGTTCTTCGTAATGTGTTGTCCATTGTGGTCGTGGACACTTCTTGGATTCTTAAGTGCGTTCATTTGAGGCGGCATGTCCTCGTACTTAAATAGGTGGTCTCCTACAATGTATCCTGAAATACCCCACTTTACAAGTGTTAGGAACCATTAAAAGCTTCCCCAAACCTAACCTCAATCGGTGAGGATCATTAAAGGTTTTGGAAACTTAACTTTTACCCACACTGCATATAGCACTTATAGTCTATCGCGGGAACGACTTTGGATTTGGTGTTTCTTTACAGAAATTACTATCCGAAGTGTTCATGCTTCCATCGAAGCGCTCAACTGAACCTTTACATCTTAGTTTTCCCATTGAACCAAATTCTCGGGATCTCCAGTCAGTAAGGTTGGGTTACCACCGTATTGGTCCTTAAAGCTTGGGTTTTAAGCCCATTCCCCTAAAAAGCAGAATATATGATCTTTGGGTAAGCCCTTTGTCAGTGGGTCCGCTATGTTATCATTTGATTTTATATAATCAATGGATATTATACCCGTGGTGATCAACTGCCTAACGGTCTTACGTCTCCATCGAATATGACGAGACTTGCCGTTGTACATAGAACTATGTGCCCTTTCTAGAGCCGACTGACTGTCGCAGTGGATCATTATAGAAGGTACGAGTTTGTCCCAACAAGGAACATCCTCTAAGAAGTCGTGAAGTCACTCAACTTCTTCTCCTGTTTTGTCTAAAGCGATAAACTCTAATTCCATCGTGGATCAGGCGATGCAAGTTTTCTTAGAGGATTTCCCAAACACATCCCCACCACCAATTATAAATACATACCCACTGGTGGACTTGGTGTTCTCTATATCAGATATCCAGTTTGCATCACTGTACCCCTCTAGTACAGCTGGATATCTCAAATAATGCAACCCGTAAGTTAGCGTGTATTTCAGGTATCGTAGTACCCGATTCAACGCCTTCCAATGATCATTACTCAGATTACGGGTAAACCTAGCCAACTTGTTGACTGCATAAGCAATATTAGGACGGGTGCAATTGTACATTAAACTCCCAATCACCTGTGCATATTGCTCCTGGCATACGGGTGCACCACGATTTTTATCAAGCTTTTGATTTCTATCCATTGGTGACTTCATAGGCGAACTGTCAAATATCTCGAACTTTCTCAACACATCCTCGATGTAGTGAGACTGAGATAAGACTCATCTGTCAGACGTCTTAGAGATCTTTATCTCTAAGATGACATCTGTGATACCCATATCCTTCATGTCGAAGCATTGTTTCAACATGTTCTTAGTCTCTAGAATCAATCTAGGACTGCTCCCTGTGATCAACATGCCATCTACGTACAGACATATCATGACGAACGAGTCAGAATTACCATTCATGTAGACACATTTGTCACACTCATTAATGGAGAAACCCTTCGATAGTAGAGTACTATCAATTTTTTTGTGCCATTGCTTTGGGGCTTGTTTCAGCCCATACAGAGATTTGACAAGCCGAAAGACTTTCTTCTCTTGCCCTGGAACCACATACCCCTCGGGTTGTTCCATATAAATTTCTTCTTCCAAATCACCATTTAGGAAGGTTGTCTTGACATCCATTTGATGTATCTCAAGGTCACGCAATGTTGCGATCGCAATGAATACTCGTATGGACGTCATCCTACATCTTACTCCTTTTGTCTCAATTTATTTGTTGTGTTTCTCTTTTACACGCCCCTGAAAAAAAGATCAATTAGAATGTGATTTTAACTATTTTGCCCTTATTTATATCTTAAGATATAATGTTGCTTTGTTAAATGTTTACTACATATGTGCCATTTTGAGGTATATGTAGTCTTCAAGAACAATTATTATTAAACACTTCTAAAATGGCAGATAATGTGAGACAATTATTTTAGATATCATGACAAATAATTTAGGACGGACGGAGTAACTAATAGAGACTAGTATATCATAAGAGAGTAATAATTTCTTAAATGATCATCAAACTAACAGTTTTTTAGTAAAATTTCACTAAATTTAATTTTTATTTATTTGTTAATAGTTGTAATGTAAGTCCCGACCTACTCGACCGCCTAGGAGAATAAAGGTTCATAAACATTATTCCGTTATCCAATATTCATCAACATTATTGAACACTACTAATGGGATCTAAATCATTGAGTCATAATTATTGATGTAAATAAAAAATATCCGACCTTTTTGGTGGGTGGTACTAATTTTCTATGGTAAGCGGAATATTTATTAGATACTTAGAAGAATGATTTGTTTGGTAGAAACTGAACTGTTATTTTAATGGCAGAAATACATTTAAAATTGTTGTGCATGTTGGAATATCATTTGTTAGGAAGGCATGTATAACGGAAATGGACAAGCTACATACGTTAGGTATATGAAAGTACTATTGGAATAAATGTATTCAAAGCTGATTTTAATTTTAAATATAAGAATGAAACGAGTTGTTAGAAAGGTAGAGGAGAATGAAGGACTAATATGTAGGGGTCACTTTAAGTTACGTTTTAGGAATGGTGAAGTACCAGCGTTTTTTTTAAGAAGTTAATTTATTGGTAATAGGGAGATTGTTTAATAATATGCATAGGACTTTATCCCTTACCGCCTCAAATTCATATTATTCATCGTTTAAGATTGTGTACAGTTCTTAATAGTGGCTATGAGAAACCTTTTTTTTCCCGGCTTTAAGTGATAAAGAGGTTCTTTTTCTTGGGTAGATCAGTCTTGTTCTCTCTTATGAGTCTTGAGTAAATAAAGACTCATAAGACTTTTTGTCTCAATTAACTTTTATCTAGCTCTGTTAAATGTCTCAATTGATAGTACTCCATAAAAATGTTTCTTTTTTAAAAAAACGTCAAATATATTAAAATAATTTCAATTTGCTAAAATGATAAATATGTAACACTGAATTATTACTCTTTTGTTGGAGATTGATGATCATTAATAAATGCTCAACTACAATTCAACATTCATATGTTATTGTTTGGTCTGCTTTTAATAAGGTATAATATATCTATTTGTATGCATATTCCAGCCTCAATATCCTTTCTCCTTACATATGTTTGTTTCAACAAATGTAGAATGTTGGAAATTTACTAATGTGGAATTAAGTTTATCCCATTATTTATGACTCAAATAATTGGGGCCCCGCACCTTGGAAATGTCGTTTCCACACACGTGCAATCTTAGTGCCAAGTATCGTAAATTTCGTTACTGAAAGAGATATTGGTACGTAAGTGAAATGTTTGAGACATAGAATGATGGACGATTATTGGCTAAATAACAAGTGTTCCACGTTGGTAAACGAAGGAAGGATTGTGCAAAGTGTAAGATGGTACGGGTCGAAAAAGGGCCACGGAGCCGAGAAGGGTCGCGGCGCCCCCTTGTAGCGCCGCGACGCCTGATTGGCAGTGAGCATCGTGAGTTTCTGGCTGAATTAGCGTTGTGGCGCTAATGTGGCAGAGTCACGACGCTTTATTGGCAGTGATTGCTCGACGGAATCCCAAAGGTTTTGGTTGTTGAGGTGGTTTCAATGGCATTGAATCCACCCAATAATGACCATTACTTGGACCATTATGTTGCTGCATTACTTGGGGGTTAAATGTCATCCATTACATGACAATTGAATGCCATTATGAGGCATTTGAAAGGCCATCTTGCACACCTATAAATTGAGGCCTTTGGCTCAATTCTATAGATGAACAGAAATGAACATATGAACATACTCACAAGTTAACAATACCACAAAGAGATCAGTTTTTCTGATAAGCAATCCTTCTCTTAGCAATCTTCATTATTCGTGTTCTTCGCTGGGATCATTTGTGTAGGCTTTGCACATTTGATAGTTTGTTGTTTCATCTTGGGAGACTATTGTCCACACTTCCGTAAAGCCTATATACGGGGGCAATCTTGTCTTAAAGACAGAGAGTCATCTCTCGACTCAGACGGTGGTGTTGTGATTATCTAATTGGTTGCTAAGTGTTTCAGGTGTGAACTTGAATCTCAAAGGACTCTAACCGTTCGGATTCTCAGCGGTTATACAAGCCACAAGTGTAGCAGTTCATGTTCTTGTATTTTCGAATACAAGATCCACATTTGAAGTTCCAATTCAAGATCAAGATATTGACAACTTGTTGTTGTAATATATGTTGTTTATCCTTTCGATCACTGTAATAATTATTTACTATTCTTGTACGTGCTTTACCTATCCAACATAGAATTCCTAATGCTTTACTCTATGGCACGAAGCTCTTTTTCATCATTAAATGAAGAGATCTAGTTACAAAGTTTCATTAATTAGTCTCATATTAGGATTTTTTTCATTCAATGAAGGATTTATTTGGAAAAGCCTCACTTCCAAAAATACGAAATCAAACATGATTTACAGTTCCTATAGTTTTCAAAGTGGTTAAGACACTTAATTATTACTATGAGTGTCACCATACCACTCCATCGAATAAATTCAGTTCGACAGGAGGTTGATACTGCTTAAAAATAATGCAAAGTACATATCAATATCAATCGGAACAAGAGATAATTAGGCATTACAGTCCACACTACTCCAGACGGAAGTTCATATACAAGCATATTTCTTTGATAATAGATTGACACTGTTAGTATAAAATTTTATATACGCCACTATTATAAAAAATACTCAGGTATAAAGTATGCATAGGATGGTGATAGGAGGATGTTGATAAGGGCTAAGACACATACGTGTAACATGAAAATTGTTGAAGCTTCCATAGAAGGGCAAAGGAGAAAAAGGGGTAATGGGTAGTTTTAAAAAATAGCAACTTTTCTTGGCTTTAAAGAGGGTCATGGATTGAGCATGAGAGAAGTGACGTCCTTATTTCAGGCATACTAAATAAATCACTTCCTTCTTTACTCACCAGAAATAGACCAGACCGTATGGAATATTTGTCCTACCAACTATGTAGTATTCTCAAATTCAAGTGTATGCTGTTACATACAAAAACCATTTGGATATTATTTGGTGTATATTCCGTTATAATCTTTTTCCACAAGCATAGAGGGCGTGGCTTACATTGGCGTATGCAAAATTTTGTATTAGCGTTGTTGATTTATTGTCATATATAATTCTTCTTGTACATGAATTTGAATATGGGATTGTACGTGAGGTTTTTAATTAAGGCTTTACTTCGTGTTCCAAATTTACATTATCTTAACATTATTGAAGGTATTCCAATGGGCACCCGAAAGTCAACTGACACCTTCAATAAGTATATTATGTCCGGCTTCAGGTCACTCGCGAAGACAACAAAGATTAGGGCTCAAAGAAGTCCTCTCATCCTGAGGTGCGGGTGGGATGCCTATCGAAATAAGAGAAGGTGATCTCTCGGGAAAGATGACCAATTTCTCTTCTTAACATAATTTTTTTCATAGTACAGCTTGAACTTGAGACCTCTGGTTAAAGGTGAAGAGATCCTATATATCCATCCCGACACAACTTTTAGTGGTTCTTGAAATTCTACTCAATGTGTTCCACTTTTATACTCTGAGTATATGGGTCAAACTACTTAATTTTAGGTCTGAAATCGAACATAGAATAGAATCTTTAATTTTTTTGAAATAAAATTTAATATTTAGAAATTATATAAAAAAAGTATAAAAACAGTAATTACCAATACAGTTTAAAAGCTCTTAAAAATATATGTTGACACTAAGTTCACCCATTTATCATGAAAGAATTGTGGCTGCAATGTTATTTTGCACAAAGTGAAAAATTATGTGGCAAGCCACTGTCATCTGACTCAAAAAGGTTCTCTGGTTTCTTGCTATATTCTTTTCTGAGAGAAACTTAGTGAGTACCAATAACTACCAGCCTAGCCTAACTGCAACTATCTTTATAAAAGGGGCCAAAATTTTGTGCCATTTAAAGGGTGGAGGAGGGTCCTAAAGATTGTCTTGTAAGGGTCATTTTTAACCGCTAATAATGCCTTGGTGGGTACAAGTCACACATGGTGGCGACCACATTTTATTAATTCACCAGTTGTCCTATAGATATACAATGACGAATTTAATAGTATAAAAATTGTGTTTATATTACTTAGTAAATTTTAACTTGTAGTAGTAGGTCAGTTACCGCATTTACTAAATTACCAATTATTATATGAAAGATTCACATGTAATTATAGTTAGACCTCCCTATAATACTCATCCTCTATAATAACATTTCATTATGACAGTCAAGTTTTTTCTTAAACTGATTTTTTGTATTATATCATATTATATATTCCTACAATAATAATTCACTATAACAACTAAAAATATCCAAACAAACAACGTCATTATAAAAATGTTTTATTGTAATTTATACTGATAAATATGTGCAAATGCCTTTACATGTCAATGGAGCATATCTAAAAAAGTACTTCATGGTGCGACTTGTGAGCTCTATTGTTGAAGGACAAATGAAAGTGGAGCAGGCATTTATTTTGTATATAATCATAAAATTATCTGATCGCATTTTTGTAGAATTGTATTAATCTCCATTGGAGAGTCTTTCTCATTAATACCAAATATTTATAGGTGTACAATGTGGAATCCTTATACAATAGAGATCTTAATTCTACCATAATTACACAACATTAAATATGGTACAATGTAACTTTTGTACACGGCTAATACACCCCCTCAGTCTGAGCGGGAGGAAGCCAGACGCTAAGGCTGGATCTGAAATCAAGGAAGAGCTGTCTAGGAAGGTCTTTTGTGAATATATCTGCATACTGATAAGAGGAGGGCACATGTAAAACTTCGACGTGACCGAGAGAAGCAACCTTCTCACGAACAAAGTGGATGTTCATCTCAATATGCTTGGTTCGCTGATGCTGAACCGAATTATGAGATAAATAGAGAGCGGATATGTTATCACAGTAAACCAAAGACGCCTTACGCAATGGACACTAGAGCTCCAAAAGAAGGTTTCGGAGCCAACAGATCTCAACAACAACATTGGCAAAACCTCTGTACTCTGCTTCTGCACTCGAACGGGATAATATGGCTTGTCTCTTGGCAGACCATGAAATGAGATTATCCCATAAGACACACACAATAGCCTGAGGTGGATCGTCGTGTGTCCGGAAAGCCTGCCCAATCAGCATCCGTATATGATAACAACCTGATCGGTGCGGATGGGTATAGATGCAATTCATAATTAAGTGTGCCCTTAACATATCGAATGATACGTTTGAAGGAAGTGAAATGAGGCTCCCTGGGGGCATGCATGAATAAACATACCTGCTGAACAACATAATCTATATCAGGTCTGGTGAAGGTAAGGTACTGTAGTGCACCTGCAAGACTCCAGTAAAGAGTTGGATCTGACACTGGATCACCCTCCAAAGCATTGAGCTTTGATTTAGAATCAACTGGAGTAGACATGATTTTGCAATTTGCCATTTTCGCCATGTACACAATCTCTTATGCATACTTACGCTGACAAAGGAACATAGTATCTGCAGATCTAGTCATTGAAATCCCCAAAAAATAGCTCAATTTTTCCAAGTCAATTATAGCAAACTCTGTTTTTAGCAATGCAATAATCTTATTTCTCAACGACTCAGATGATGCAGTAAGTATGATATCATCCACATACAACAATAAATATGCAATGCTACTACCTCTATGAAAAATAAATAGAGAATTATCACATTTGCTACATACAAACCCAAGTTGCATGATAGACTGTGCAAAGTGATCATACCATGCTTTGGGGGCCTGTTTCAGGCCATAAAGTGACTTACAGAGACGACATACATACTGAGGGACTGGAGGATGGACAAAACCAGGCGACTGGTGTATGTAAACAGTTTCTTTTAAATCCACGTGTATAAAGGCATTCTTTACATCCAACTGATGAATCAGACAATGCTTACCCATAGCAATAAGCAGAACTGTGCGAATAGTGGGTAAATCTAAATAAAGTGAGAATAATCATCTAATAAGATGAGATAATATTTATGACCAAGAGAGCTAGTAAGAGGATATGTCCATAAATCATCATGGATAATATCAAAAGGAGCAAACGTAATAGTAAGAGATAACTTAAACGGAAGATGAATGTGTTTGCCTAATTGACAAGAAACGCAGTTTTGAGCAAGTTTTCCATTACACTGAATAAAATTATTACTCCTAAGGAAATTAAAAACAAGGGCTCCTAGGTGTCCAAGCTTATTATGTCACGTGGACGGAGAGATGGCATCAAGAGATATGGGAGAGCATGAGCTGACAGCGGAGGCGGATGAAAAAAGATATAGATCCCCCGTGCTATTGCATCTCGTGAGAGGTGTCCGCATACGAAGATCCTTCACAGTAAAACTAAAAGAATTCAACAGAGATGAAATTATGACGAGTAAATTTTCGGACAGAAATAAGATTTTTAATAATGTTGAGAACATACATGACGTTATTTAGGGAGAAAGGTGGTTGGGTGTAAGTTGTACCATAGCCCTGAATTGGAATGCGATGGCCATTACCCACGGTAATATATTGAGGATACTTTAAACGAAATAGTTGGGGAATATGACCTGCATTCCGGGTGAGGTGAGATGTAGCTCCCGTGTCCATGTACTAATTTTCGTTGGGTTGTTGCAAGGACATGCTGCTGAAGGCCTGGCCCAATTCGAATGGGGCCAAACCATTGTAACTGACGGGCTGCTGAACCTGGGCATAATGGGCCTAGAGTTGCTGGGGTCGGACTCCAGGATATGGGCCGAGAAGTCCCTGTAGTTGGGCCTGTTGGTTCTACTGATATGTCTGGGACAACTGCGGGTAAGGAACAAAGAAGGGGGCCCAGGGTCCAGTGATGGCACTACCTTGGGCCGACCCATGTACCTGCTATTACGGACTACAGGAGGTTGGGCTTGCCTCCGTGCCCCTGCCCGACCCCTTTACCGTTGCCCCGCCCCTTTCCGCCTCTACCACCGCCGCGGCCACCCCGCTGCTGGTGGTTGTCCGATGGCGGCTGGACGACGGTAGTGGCGGCGGTATGGGTGGGGACTTCAACCGTCAATGCTTTTTGGTTGTGTTCGTCTTGTTTAGCACGACGTGTTTCTTCCAACAATAATTGTGACTGAGCCTTGTTGAAACTGAGAAGAGGATCGGCCTGTTGAATCATTGTTGCTAGGGTGTCATATTCACCTTTTGGTAATCATGCAACAAGTTGGAGAACCATTTTTGTCGCAGAAACTGGTGTCCCCATGTTGGACAATTGATCTGCAATAATTTTTAATTGTTTGCAATATTCGGACATGTTGGTGACGTTTTCTAGACGGGTGTTGTTGAACTGTTCTTCTACATAGATGACACGTGTATGCTTGTTATATTGAAAGATCTCCTCCAAACAGACCTAAAGTTCACGTGCCGTGGCACCAGACTTCATAATCGTATGAAGAAGATCTTTTGAGATAGTGCCATAAATCCATTATTTAACTATAGCGTCAAAACAATGCCATGTTGTGTCGGGGATGTCAAGAGGGCGAGGAATGGACTTATCAATGTGGTCAAGCACATTATACGCGCAGGTATGAATATAAAATAGTTCAACCCATGAAGAATATTAACCCTCCTCTTGATCAAGAATTATAGGGACGACAGTAGTTTGTGACGGTAAATGTCGGATGGAATGAGAGATTTGAGGAGGGAGGATGGTCGTCACAGACGACAGTAGAAGATGCGGAAGCTTTAGGAGAGTTGGGAGCAGACATGGTAGCCACATATAGGAGTAAAAAAAAACCAGAAAAGTAGTTGTTATTTGCTTTTTCTGGTGGCCTCGAGAAACAAAAGGAAAAGGGAGGGGACAAGCGGACATGCCTGTTGGTTCTACTGACAGGCAGAGAAAAGAAAAGAGAGCACAGATCTGTGTCTCGAGCAGACCGCCATAAAAAGAAAGGGAAAAAAAAATTAGGTTTTGGAGTTTAGGTTACTAATATCATGTAGAATTATATTAATCTCCCTCGGGGAGCCTTTTCTCATTAATACCAAATATTTATTGATGTACAATGTGGAATCCTTATACAATAGGGATCTTAATTCTATCATAATTATACCACCCAAAATATGATACAATTGTAACTTTTGTACACGGCTAATAATTTTAGCCCACTATATATATGGAATGATGGAATACACGAGAGGGCTCCAAGTACTCCATCAGCTCAGTGACTTTAATTTAAAGTTTTTATGTATGTATGTGATCTTACGGTAACTAAAGTCTCTGTATAAAAGAAGGCATAATACAAGAATAAGGTACACGCATTACTGTAAAAGGTACAATCACTAGTAACATGATGTCCAATTCATGAGCTACTGTCATTCTATCAATTTAAGTAGGGGTGTCAAAATTAGCCAAATCCAAATGACCCGCCCAAGGTTTCATGAGTTCGGGCAAGAGTAATTTTGATGATGGATTGATTTGGGCTAGCCCAAGTTGACCCATCATAAATCAACAATCCAATGAACCCATGATGATGTCCAAACTTGACCAACGAAAATACTCAATTTTAACTATTAGAGCTCCACTCTAAATTAATATTTTATTTATAAATAATTATTTAAAAATTTTCTTTATTATTTTGAAAAAATAAAAATACACCAACACACTATCCATCCGCCCTCCCTCCTCCCCTACACCAACCCCCGCTCAAGCACTGAACCACTCTCACATCTCTGCCCCTATCTTGCCTACTCCACCCCACCCCCTACCACCCCTACCCCACCTACCCCACCTACCCCCAGCTCATGCCCTACCCCAACCCCCTTCCACCCCTACCCTATTTTCAAATTTCTATTTTATATATTTTTTACTTTTATAAACAAATTTATAAAAAATATGAAATTTTTTTCTTACCTCCCTCCCTACCCCCTCCACCCCCACCTCATTGCCCTACCCCATCCTCAAATTTCTATTTCATATTTTTTTTACTTTTATAAAAAAATATGAAATTTTTTCTTTCCTCCCTCCTACCGCCCTAACCCCACCTACCCCCTCCACCCCCACCCCATCTTCAAATTTCTATTCCATATTTTGTTACTTTTATAAAAAAATTATTAAAAATATGAATCTTTTTCTTACCTCCCCTACCCCTCCACCCCCACCCATGCCCTACCTCCATCCTCAAATTTCTATTTCATATTTTTTTACTTTTATAAAACAATTATTAAAAATATGAAATTTTTTCTTACCCCCAACCCCCTGCCCTCCCACACCACCCCCGAAGTTTTTATTTTATATATTTATTTTACTTATATATAAAATTTTATTAAAAATGAGAATTTTTTCGTGCCCCATCACCCAACCCCCCCCCCCCCCCCCCCCCCCGTCCTCCCACCCCACCACCAAATTTTCTATTTTATATATTTATTTTACTTTTATAATTTTTTTATAAAAAATGAGAAAAAATTGCTTACCCCATCCCCACCCACCACCCACCTGAAGTTTTTACTTTATATATATTTTTTTTACTTATACAATTTTTTATAAAAAAAATTAGAAACTTTTCTTACCCACTACCCCCCCCCTCCCCCACTACCCCTGCCCTCCCACCCATTATTTTATATATTTATTTTGCTTTTATAAAAAATGAAAAAAAAAATATTATTCTTATTTTAAAAATAAAGATATGGAAAAATCAAATATTATACAAAATAAAATAACATCATAAAAGGTAAGTTTGAAATTTGTAAAAGTAATGAGTCAAGTTGGGCATGTTGGGTTATCACCCATCATTTAACCCATCTTGACCCGCCCATCTTAGCCCATGTAAGTTTTGGGCGGGTTGAGCATTGACCCATCTATTAATTCATTCAATCTTGACCCGCCCAACTTCAGCCCAAACGGCACCTCTGACACCCCTAAATTTAAGTAGTTACTCCCCTCAGGATTTGCCTACAATATTGCTCCGAAATGCTCTCTCATATAGTTTTTGAAATCATATATATATAATACGTATGTACTGTCAACCTTGGATCAATTTGAATTGGTTAAGAGTAAAGAATAAAAACTTCACTTGGGAGTAGGAGAAGGCATATAACAAGCTAGAAGAGCGTGGCACCGCAACTTGGATGAACTTCCATCATCAAGTGAAATGGTCGAAATTATTATTGACCAATTCGCCAGTAAAGCTGCATATAATGCCAAACCCAATATCAATGGGTGGTTTCTTAATGTCCCTCACCAACGATCCGAGGTTGAAGCATGATTGATTTTGAATCTAATCTATTGTTGGATAAATACCTTTGACAACCAATATCCTCTTGATAGTACAATATCGTAGCAGGAGTATTATCGGTCAAATAGTCTGTAGGTATAAACTGCATGAGTAGATGTTATGGAATGTAAGAACTTTTAAGTTATTACTTCACCTAAAAAAAACTGCAGGTGACTATCCATAATTTTAAATATCTTTCCCTGTTTCGGAAAGAAGAATAGTAAAACCGATATTGGTAAATTGGTTAATTGATGTAAAGGACTGTCAACATCTAAATTAAGTCAAATTACACTTTCAAGATTTGTGTCATTAAGATAATTTTGATATTAATGCAAAAAGTTTGGAGACGAGGCTTCATCAAAAGAAAAAGAAAGAGTACATCTCGTGAACAAACAAATGAAAGAACATATATATATATATATATATATATATATATATATATATATATATATATATATATATATATGATGATGATGATCTTTTAAGATGGTCCTCTTCAACTTTCTCGTGAGAGCTTCTTTTTATCCACTTGCTAATCGTCTTTCTTTTCCAAGACCTTCATTTTAAGTACATTTTGATCTCTCTATTTTTTGCTAAAAAGGTTAGGTGGATTTTTAGGTAGTATTAATAATTAGTCTATCATTATGTAATACTTACCTAACAAATTAGTGGCATTGATCTACATAGACTTCTGCTAAGCTGAACAATTCCTAGTAACAGTAGTGACACGGAGTAGTAAATACTTGAAGAATGTCATTAACGAAGCCCAGATACGTAGCTCGTTTTGATCCAATAAATCTAAAAACATGTGTATCATGTGAATTTGTGCTACATTTTATAAAATTATTTCTCACTTTTCTTACTCATTCGATATAGAATTCGCCTAAAATATCGTGTGCCCTCTTTTTCAGAAGTTTACCAACCAAAAAGTCTATTAATCTTTCTCTTTGACCTATCCTCATTGGCCCGCCCTGATAGAATAGAATAGAATAGAATATTTAGTCATAATTGTGTATATTTTGTATATGGTAGGTGTATATTTAGTCATTACTTACCGTAATTCTAGCCTAGGATTAGGTTTGTATTATGGGTAAATTTACTACCCCTTTGAAATGAAATAATCGATAAAGATATTTCTTACATGGTATCAGATTCTAGAAAAAGTTCCTAAACCTTATATTTGCCTCTCTTGTCCGTCGCCCCCCCCCCCCTCCTTGCCGTCGCCGACCACTTCCTTCCCCTTCCCTATTCCGTCAGCCATATCTGACTCGAAATCAAATTTTCATCTAGCCCTCACGGTTTCAAACATTAAGTCCCATATTTTCATCACTCTTGAGATGGAAAACATCCATTATGTGACGTGGACGGAGCTCTTCAAAATTTATTGTCGGTCACACCCGGTTATCCATCACATAATTCCACCGGAAACATGCAAGGAGAAAGTGCCAAAAACTGATGATGAAAAAGAATTATGGTTGACCCTAGATGCAACGGTTCTCTAGTGAATTTATGCCACAATCTTGAGCGATTTGTTGCATACGATTATTGAACCCGACTCCACGATAATGAAGGATTGAAGGCGATTGCGTGACATATTTCAGGATAATAAAAATTCCTGGGCCATCACACTTGAGCAAGAATTCTCCACTACTGACATGGCGGAGTTTCCCAACGCATCCGCATATTGTCAATGGCGCAAGGTTCTATCGGACTAACTCAAGAATGTTAGGGCACCGGTAACTAACAAGCGGCTCATTTTATAAATGATTGCCGATCTCACTAACACGTATAGTGGTGTTGGTACACTCGTCCGCCAAAATAACCCTCTTACACCATTTTACCAAGCCCGTTTTATGCTCATCCTAGAAGAAGCGAGTTTTGCCAAAATGACAGCCAATATATCAAATTCTGCCATGGTTGACGCTCCGTCCGATGATAACTCGTCACAATTTGAAAATTTGGCGCAAAACTGTGGTCAGAGGAGATAAAATGGCAATAACGGCGGTAAAAATCACGGCGACAGCCGTGGTGGCGGCAAGAGTGGTGGCCACCGGAGTAGCAGAGGCGGTGGAAGTGGCGGCAGGGGTGGCAGCCAGCAGCCGAAGTCCGGCCAAGCGTGGCAGCCGCGGGCCTAGAAATTGGGCCAGGCCCAGTCCAAGGTAGAATGGCCAGTCGTATGCCAGCAGCCCAACCGCTTTGGGCCTAGCGTACTTGGGCCATATCCACAGCCGACCAGTAGCAGCATGCCCACTCGGCAGTAGCAACACCAACCGACATCGAGGCCGCAATGCACACTCTTGGGATCAATCCACCCAACGCAAATTGGTACATGGACACCGGAGCAACATCTCATATGACGTCCTCACAAGGTAATCTCTCGTCCTATTTTAATTTGAGCAATAATCGTGGTATAATTGTCAGAAATGGTCATTCAATTCAGTTTCTTGGTTATGGTAGTACAAACTTGTCCCCCCCCCCCCCCCCGAACCCACCGTTAACCTTAAAGAGTGTCCTTCATGCTCCCTAATTGATTAAAAACTTGGTTTCAGTTAGAAAATTACCACTAACAATTCATTTTCTGTTGAATTTGATCCTTTTGGATTTTCCGTAAAGGATTTCCAGACGGGGATGCACCTAATGAGCTGTGATAGTCGAGGCAAGTTATATCCAATCACCACTACCACACATCGAGCCAAGTTACCATCCACTTTTGCAGCTTTAGCACCTTCTTTATGGCATGACCGTTTGGGTCATCCGGGAGTACCTATTTTTGCTTCCCTTAAACAAAATAAATTTATTGAGTGTACTAGATCTCGTAGTTCTCATATATGTCGCTCATGTCCTCTTGGAAAATATGTTAAATTACCTTTTGTTGCTCCTAATTCATGCATTGTTATGCCTTATGATATTATCCATAGTGATATTTGGACATCTCCCGTTTTGATCTCTTTGGGCCATCAATATTATCTTATTTTGTTGGATGATTACTCTAATTTTTTGTGGACTTTTCCTTTGTCTAAAAAGTCATAAGTTTTTTCCACATTTCTCTCATTTTGAGCATACATCTGCACTCAATTTGAATGGGATATTAAAAATATTAAATGTGATAATGGTGGAGAATTTGATAATGGGCCATTTTGGGAGTTTTGCAAAACTAATGATTTATCTTTTTGTCTCTCTTGTCCACATACTTCATCTCAAAATAAAAAAGCAGAAAGAAAAATCTGAACCATTAATAATATAATTATAACCTTACTTGTCCATGCCTCTCTACCACCATCATTTTGGCATCATGCATTACAAATGACAACTTATCTCCTCAACATACTTCCAAGCAAACAATTAACCTATCAATCCCCTCTCAAAATTCTATATCTAAGGGACCCATCTTACTTTCATCTACGGGTTTTCAAGTGATTATGCTATCGTCTTTTTCCCTCTACTACCATCATAAACTTCAATCCCGGTCTACTCCGTGTATTTTTTTGGGATATCCGTCAAACCATCGTAGTTACAAATGTTACGACTTATCCTCAAATAAAATAATCGTGAGTCACCCCGTAGTCTTTATGAATCAAATTTTCCCTTTGGCAAATTGCATTGTTTCGTGCCTCCTACCTACGAATTTCTTAATGATAGCATGCCCCCGTATTTGGTCCACAAATTGGCCTCCCAAACATGCCCAATTTTTCACTGGTAGCTCGGCCCAATTGCCTAGCCCAGTGATTGCCAGCCCAACCGAGCCTCTCGCTAGCAGTCCACTGCCGAGAGGCCCAGCGCCTGGTAGTCTGCTAGGTGGCGGCCCAACTTCAGGCACTGGCAGCCTAGTTACTGCCAGCCCACTCTTGGGCAATCTATCCACTTCAGCCCCGGGAACCCACTCCAATTCAGGCCCAACTCCAATTTTGGCCCAACGACCAGTCACTCATAGTCAACATGGAATTTTTAAACCAAACAAAAAATAATGGCTTCACACCCATGTTATCAAATCACCTCTACCTCGTAATCTTGTGTCTGCCCTTAATGACCCGAATTGAAAAATGGCTATGGATGATGATTATAATGCTCTTATTAATAATAGGACTTGGGATTTGGTGCCTCGTCCCCCTGATATTAATGTGATTCGGTCTATGTGGATATTTAGTCATAAAGAAAAATCAGATGGTACATTTAGAGGCATAAAACTCGTCTTGTAGGTGATGGAAAGACTCAACAGGTTGGTATAGACTGCGGTGAGACTTTCAGTCCGGTGGTCAAACCAACAACTATCCGCACGGTACTAAGTCTTGCTCTTTCTAAGGCATGGCCTCTACATCAGCTTGATGTGAAGAATGCATTCCTGCACGGAGAACTCAATAAAATGGTATATATGTATCAACCTATAAGTTACATAGACCCCACTTATCCTAATAATGTATGCTTACTGAAGAAATCCTTGTATGGGCTCAAACAAGCTCTTCGGGCCTGGTACAAGAGGTTTGCCGATTATGTTTCTACTATTGGGTTTTCTAACAGCATGTCTGATCATTCTCTCTTCATATACCGTCAGGATAATAATATAGCTTACATCCTTCTATATGTGGATGATATTATATTAACTGCTTCATCTGATGCTGTTCACAAGTCTATCATGTCTCCTCTTAGCTCAGAATTTGCTATGAAAGATCTAGGGCCATTGAGTTACTTCTTGGGGATATTTGTCACATGTCATACAAGTGGTTTATTTTTATCTCAAAAGAAGTATGTAGAAGAGATCGTTGAAAAAGCTAACATGTCCTCATGTAAGCCGTCCTCCACTCCGGTTGATACTAAACCGAAGTTGAGTGCTACTTCCAGCAAGCCATATGTTGATCCATCACATTACCGCAGCCTTGCAGGAGCCCTACAATATCTTACTTTCACGAGGCCCCACACATCTTATGTTGTGCAACAAATTTGTCTATTCATACATAACCCGATGGAGGATATATGCATGCTCTCAAGCGCATTGTTCGTTATATCCAGAGCACTCTTGATCATGTCTTGCATCTCTATCCGTCTTCGACAACCACTCTCATTTCGTACACAGATGCAAATTGGGGTGAATGTCCGGATACCAGACGCTCCACGTCTGGTTATTGTGTCTTTCTGGGTGACAATTTGATATCTTGGTCCTCCAAAAGGCAAGCTACCTTGTCTAGGTCCAGTGCCGAAGCAAAATACCTGGGAGTTGCCAATATGGTTTCTGAATCTTGTTGGCTACGCAACCTTCTCCTGAAGCTCCACTGTCCTGTTCCGAAGACGACATTGGTTTATTGTGATAATGTTAGTGCAATTTATATCTCAGGGAATTCGGTTCAACATCAACGCACTAAACATATTGAGCTGGATATTCACTTTGTTCGCGAAAATGTTGTTCATGGACAAGTACGCGTCTTACATGTCTCGTCACTCTATCAGATTGCTGATATTTTTACAAAAGGTCTTCCGCTGGTTCTATTTGAAGATTTTCGGGACAGTCTCAGCATACGTGACCTCACGGTTCGACAGCGGGGGTGTGATAGAATAGGATATAATATTTAGTCATAATTGTGTATATTTTGTATATAGTAGGTGTATATTTAGTCATTACTTACCGTAATTCTAGCTTAAGATTATGCTTGTATTATGAGTATATTTACTAATCCTTTGGAATGAAATAATTAAGGAAGATATTTATTACACGCCCTCCCGTGACTGCCACCAACAAAGATCAAGGAGAAAAGAAAAAGAGAAGCAAAGAAAAAGTAATGTACCAATTCAGGATAGGTATAACCCATCCCTCAAATTTCAATAAATTTGAAAAGTTATCATATGAGTTAGATGTAGCTTCACCGACATCCAACTATAATCAAAGATATATGTACACTATCAGGTTAATTTATGTAAAGACACGGTATAAATTTTTTACATCAGCAGATTTTAAGCTGAGTTACAATTAACAACCAATAATTGCTCATAGCAATTTAATTTCCTTATATGGTACACTAGAAAATATAATAAATAATCTGTTATAACAATTTCAACTGCACTAATAGATTTTTTTTTCAAAAAAAAAGTTATACTGATAGCGTATGTATTAATAAATCTTTTAATATAATAAATATGGTTAATTCCTTTCTAATTTTTCCACTCCCATATATAATGTGCAACAACAATTATTAATCTTTCTATAGTAATAATTAGCATGAGACAATCAGATATTTCAACAATCATATTACAAAATGAAAGATTGTCTTGTCATTGTAGAAAAAGGGAACTTCAGAAAATCCAAGAGAGATTAGTTCCATAATTTACAAATCATATATATATATATATATATATATATATATACCTTGGGATAAATAAATTCAAGGTTCCTTTTGTTGCTTTCTATCATGTGATGAGAGCTGTTCACATGATAGTCTTAGTTGAAGTTATGAAGAAGATTGCAATTTGTAATTGAGCTGATGAACCTCTTTTTTTTGGTCTTGGAACTTTGAGGATCTGATCACATGTCAATTAAATAAATTGAAAAGTATACTACAACAAGAAAATGGGAATAATAAAGACAAAGCCATAATAATTAGGTTGTTAAAATAGATTTTTCTAGTAACAAGAAGGGGATTTCGGTTTTCTAGCTATTAATCTTGTGATTCGAAATGATGACCTCAAAATAATTATGTTTAACATTCGAATTATACTGGAAAAGAACAATAAAAATAAACTTTCCATAGTAGTTTACAATATATATATATATATATCACGCTCGACAAAGGCTAATTAATTAGTCAATAGATGATCTCACTTTTGGTCACGAGGGGGATGATTGCCTTTTCTATTTATATATATATATATATATAATAATGATGTTTTAACTTCTCTTTTCTTGTCTTCTTTTTTTTAATCACATGATCACATGTCATCAAAAGCTTTCATTTTCATTTACTTGTACAGGAGGCTACCCTAAAGTGAAAAGAGAAAAAAGATCAAAGAAGATAATTACACAAAAGTAAATATTCATCAATGGATTTTCTTAAAAAGAAAGAAAAAGGAGAAGAAGGATTAAAGAAGAAAAAGATCACAAAAGACTTTTCTCTCTTCAGAGAAAACAAGAAGGAGAGGGTGAAATTAATCATTAGATAATGTGCACACAAAGGAGACAACACAAGGTGCTCATGTGATGGTTCCCTACCTTCAAACCCCACCCTCACCCTCTACCCCTATTACGACAAAATCAGAATTTTCATAAAAAAAATTCAAAATATACAAGATACAAACCAAAAAAATTAAGATTCAACATCTATATAAAAGCCATCTCGGTGCACTAAGCTCCTGCTATGTGTGGGGTTCGAAGAAGGGCCAGATCACATGGATCTATTATACGCAACCTTATCCTACATTTTTTCAAAAGGCTGTTTTCTCGGCTCGAACCCGTGACCTCCTGATCAATGACATTAACTTTATCAGTTACTTCAGGGCCCCTTCTCAACATCTATTATATATAAATAAAAAGTAATTTTAACCTTATACTCCTATATAGTACTCCCTTTGTCCCAAAATATTTGTCACATTACGCTTTTCAAAAGTCAAAATATATGAATTTTGACCAACATTTTGAGCTATATATTTTCATCATATTAATATGAGAAGACTTGCAATTTATAATATTTTTCATATAATTTCTGAATATCTAAATTTTAAATTTAAAATAATAAATTAATATAATCTAATTTAACTTTAAAATTTAATTAAATTAATTTAAAAAAGAAGAATATGACAAGTATTTGGGAAGGAAGAAGTAAAGTTTTCAACGATGGTAGTCTGGATAAATTCCTTACGCCCTTATATCTAATCTACCTATTTTTCACCCACCCACCCCATCCAAAGACAAAGAGACGCACAGTATCACATACTATATGGTGTTGGGACATGAAGAGGAGGGGGTCCATTTTGTTTTCAAGAAGACAGCATTAGATTCACACACATGACTTGCTTTTGCCTTAATTTCTTGTCCCATGATGAAAAATGGCTCCTCTCTCTCTCCTCTCATGTCACATGTTATTTAACAGAAGCTAAGGGGAAAAAGAGTAAAATGTAAATGTAAAGATAGATGCAAAGATAAGGGAAGGAATTAAGTAAGTTTAGTTGATTAACTATTTGAATTTTTATCATGTTGGTCAGAGTTTGAATCTCCGTATGGTAATCTCATTTCCTTTCTTCTTTTTCTACCCTTATGTAATAAAAACAATTATTTTTTTAAAAAAAAGATGCAAAGATTAGGTACTTGCCAAAAATAAAGTTATGTGTATGTACTATTTACACCAAATCAAATTAGTTTATTATGAACCAAGTTATGAATCATGGCGAAATAATGTCTTCTCGAATAGTTTGACATTATTAAAAAATCGTTAATTTTCAATTGAATTCCTCAAAATTTAGCTTACGATAGACAATTTTTTCTTCGAAAATCTTGATAAGACTAGTCAAATTATGATAGTTGGATTTTTTTTTCTGGTAATGATATAGCTATTCTTAAGCGCGAGATGTATATACCTTAGGAGGTGGACGAGTCAGTCATCCCATGGACATAGTCCTTTTAGGCATTTGGCCATTTAGTCTAAGATGGTCGGTGCAAGGTCAGAAATTACTATTTTACTTAATCATGATCATCGATAAAGGTACATATCAAAAATACAAGTCATGCATGTATTCGTAAATTAGGTGTAAAATAAACATCGGATTTGAGAATCAATATGTTTGACACTAAATTTAGTGAAGATTTATCAAGTGGTATAGCATTTTATCACGTGCTGGACAACTTCAAAGGTGGAAATTAATCTCACATGACAAATTTCTGTGTCCAACTTCTAGACTAAAGTTATGCAAGTGGAAGTTTTACAAGTTGGCCACATCCTATAAGTCTAGTTGCATGTCCTCTAAACATATGATGTTTTGATCCTAATAATGAAATATTTGTGATTTTCCACAAAGTAAACTCTGAGAATTTAATAACGATTTAAACAAATATTAATATCAATACGTAAATGGTTAGTAAATTCATTTCTACGTATGGATCTTAAACTCAGGAGCTTCTCATCACATGACTCATAACAAGTCTTTATTTTTCAGTGTTCAACCTTTGTCATATCCCTTACTTGTTGCTCTTCTAAATGAATATAAAGTTAAAGTGACTGAGATTGGTAGCATAACGATTGCACCTCAAATTACCTTGTATAGAGTGTTGTTTGTGCCTTCTTTCAAGTTCAATCTTATCTCTATTTCTTCATTAACTGCTCAATTAAGATCCCTCATTATTTTCTCTGTCACTTCATATCTACTGCAGGCCCCTTAAATGAAGAGGCCTCTGGAAATTGGTGAGGCCAGAGATGGTCTATACCTGTTGTGCACACATTGCCTCAATTCTATCAATGACAATACTGTTTCTGCTACTTTGTCTCATAGTTTTAATGTTGTTAGTTCAATGAGTCACTCCCCTTATCCTTCCACTGTAAGATATCCCACAAATCATGTTTGTAGAGGTTCACCAGGTAGGCTGTGTCAAGTTCCTTTCGATGTAAAAAATTTCATTGCTAATAAAACACAGTTTGTTGCTTTGCATTCAACTTTTACTCCAACTCATGGTGGTAATATTGATGTTAATGTTCTATGGCATAATAAATTTGGCCATGTACCCTTTATCAAGATGAGAGGGATATCCACCATACCTGTTACTTTCTCACATAAACAATCTTTCTTTTGTCCCATATGTCCTATGGCCAGTCAAAACAGGCTACCCTTTCCTACTAGAACAAGCACATCACATAGGATCTCTGACATGGTACATGCAGATCTTTAGGGCCCCTATCATATATCAACCTATGACAATCACAAGTATTTTCTTACACTTGTGGATGATTTTAGCAGATCCACATGGAGCAGTCTATCTGCTGAGCTGCAAAAGTAATATTCTGCAAATACTCAAATCTTTCATTCCCATGGTTGAAACTCAATTTCAAACCATTATTAAAATCCTAAGATCAGACAATGGACTAGAGTTAACCAGTGCAGAAGCCACTTCCTTCTTTCAATTCAATGGCATCATTCACTAAAAATCTTATTCATACACACCTCAACAGAATAGTGTGGTGGAAAGGAAGCACAAATACCTCATTGAAACAGTCAGAGCATTACTTTTTTCAGTCCAAGTTACTCTTAAAATACTGGAGTGAGTGTGTATTAATAGACACATACCTAATAAAGAGACTGCCTACAACCTATCTACATAACAAATGTCCATTTGAATTGTTTTACAAAAAGAAACCATTGTACTCACATCTGAGAAGCTTTGGATGCATGTGTTATCCCACAATACCTAAAGTCCACAAGGACAAATTCCAACCTAAAACTGTCCCTCATGTTTTTATTGGATATCATCCTGATAGTAAAGGGTACAAAATGCTCAATCTAGAGTCTACGAAAATTTCCATCTCTAGAGATTAGTTTTTCATGAATATATTTTTCCTTTCATTAATTCTAAAACACATGTATCATCTTTTCCAATTTTTCCAGTCCTAATTTCATCACATGGTTATGAAAAAATCAGACTTTACTCGTGTCACACACACACAACACAATAATGCTAGCAATATGAGTGGAAATGGTTATGCTACTGATATGTCTCTTGACTCATCCATGGCTAGTTCACCACACTTTTACAACAATATAATGGATCACCTTCTTTTGCTAATGACACAATTGTTCCTACACCTAACCAACCCTTAGTTGAACCAATGAGATCATCTAGGACAAATAAAATGCCTACTCACCTGCAAGACTTTATATGTTCCATTTCTAATTTGAAACCTGCTTCTTCATCTACTTTTTCATCTAATGTTGTTCACACTACTTCTTCTCTTGCTTCTCTTTCTTCTGATTCTTTGATCCATGATAGGTAGTCTTTTGTGATGAATGTTTGTGATAGCAATGAGCCATCTTTTTATGAAGAAGCAGATGTTATATCTACTTGGAAAGTTTCCATGAATCAGGAGTTTGATGCTTTGCATATTAATCACACATGGGACATAGTCCCTTTGCCCAAAGGCAAAAAGTCTATTGGTTGCAGATGGGTATATAAGGTGAAACATAGAGCAGATGGTAGTGTGAAAAGGTTCAAGACTAGGCTGGTTGTGAAAGGATACACTCAACAAGCAGGTGTGAATTATACAAAAACATTTTCACCTGTTGTCAATATGACAAATGTGAGGGCACTGATAGCTATTATCATTAAAAGAAAATGGATCATCTCACAGTTGGATGCCAATAATGCTTTCCTCCATAGAGACCTTAGTGAACAAGTGTGTATGGATTTACCTCCGGGAATTGCTGTGGAAACACCAGGATCTGTTTGTAAGCTAAACAAGTCCCTATATGGCTAAAGCAAGCTAGTAGGCAGTGGTATGCCAAACTCACTGAAGCTTTGCAGTCTAAGGGTACAAACACTCTATGAATGATTACTCACTTTTCCTCAGACACATGGGTTCCAATGTAGTCTTTGTTGCAGTTTATGTTAATGATGTGATCATCACTGGAACTGATTCCACAGAGATCACAGCACTGAAAGATTTTCTTCACCACACTTTCAAGATCAATGATCTAGGCCAGCTTCATTATTTCTTAGGGATGGAAGTATTGTATAAGGATGATGGAGCAATAATCTCACAGAGAAAGTTCACTCTTGATTTGCTTAGAGGGTATGATTGATTGTCTCTAAGTGGTTTGTCCTCTCATCTTGATGCAACTGTCAAGTTAAGGGACAAGGAAGGTATTCCACTACATGATCCCACATACTATAGGAAGTTAGTTGAGAGGCAGATTTTCCTCACCAACACCAGATTTGATATTGCCTACAGTGTGCAACATCTTAGCCAATTCATGCAGGATCTAAGGGAGCCACACCTCAAAATAGCTTTTCACTTACTTAGATACTTGAAGAGTGATCCTACACTAGGGATCTTCTTCTTAAATTATCCAAATTCCACTATAACAGGGTATTGTGACTCAGATAGGGCATCTTGTCCTGATTCAAGGAGATCTGTGAGTAGATATTTGGTTTTGCTGGGGAACATTCCCATTAGTTGAAAATCCAAGAAGCAAGAGATTGTTTCTCTGTCTTCAGCAGAAGCTGAGTATAGTGCTCTAAGGAAACTATTTGGGGAGCTGTCTAGGTTGATAGGCTGCTTACAAAGTTACATGTTCCATTTCTTAAGCCCATCCCTGTGTTTTGTGGTAGTCAATCTACCATACACATATCCAAAAATCCTGTGTTCCATGATAGAATCAGGCATATTGAAGTGGATTATCATTTCGTGAGGGATACACTTCAAGATGATTTGATTTCCTTATGTCACATAGTTACTCATGATCAACTTGCAGATGTCCTTACAATGCCCCTCTCTGGTCCTAAATATTCTGCAATTCTAAGCAAGTTGGATGTGAGAAACTCGCCTCCAACTTGAGGGAAGGTATTAAATTTATATGTATTCATGTACTCATTTATTGTACTAGCTTAGAATAGTTGTACTTCACTTTTTATCTTGGGAGACTTGTACTTTACTTAGTTAGTTAGTTAGTTGATTCTTAGCTGTCAATGAGCTGGCACTGTTAGTTGGTTAAACAACAGCTTGTATATATTGCTTCTACTCATGAAATGAAATCAATTTTGGTTTCCCATTTCCCTTCTCCACGAATTGTGCTCTCTTTTCCATGGATGAGCTAGCTTGGAGCTCCCAATAACTGCCTCTTCTCGTTAAACATCTAGCTAATAAATACATAATAATAATAATTTTAACTATATATATATATTGATCTAGTAAAGAAGGAAGATAGGAAGGCATTTGTGTATCTAGCCCTTAGGTACACATTACAGGTTCAAATCCTCTATCTTTCAAAGGCATTCATCATCCAAGCTTGAGTGCACAATGCGGCTTGTCGTGCGAACTTGTGATGGAATTGTCGAGTAAACCCTCGATTTGGGTCATTCCATGTTGCTTGGGTCCTTTCACCAACTGCACGAACCTCAAGATGAAGAAGACTCGCCCTCTTCGACGTGTGGAAGCAAGTTTGGATCCCGACACATCCACTGCACGATCTTTTTGAGATGTAGTTTCTGGATTTACAAGTGGGCGGGAGTTCTTTGTTACCTTTGGACTAGCAATTCGGTTTAAAGCCAGTAGCATGATAAGACTTATATGTTCCATAGGTTCTTCATACATTGATCAGTTTTGAGCTTTGACTAATGCGCTTTCTTCCTCTCCTGGCTATCACTTCTCCTGCCTATCATACGCGAGCTGCTCCTCTCCAACTAGTTAAGTGGTTTCCACAACGACGTTGCCCATAGGTCAAATTATTTCGTGGGTTGGATTTCACTTGACTATCTATGGTTCCATTTTGTGTGCTCTTCTTGGACACATAGGTTTTCGAGATCTATAAGAAGTAGAGCTATCTCTCAAATTGTGTATTTAATTTGAAGAAAACATGAATGTTAGGTTGCAAGTGTATATATATATATCACGAGGATCTAAAGGGGATAATAGACTAGGAAGGAATTGAAATATAAGAGATTGAAGAATTAAAAGATAAATGAGACATGCAGAAAGTAAAGTAAGATTAACTTACAAATTACGGCTCCTAATAAGGAATCCATAATTTAAAGGATCTGCAAGAATTTAAATTAAATAGGCGGTAGAACCGGCCAAGGATTTAATGCAAGAATTTAAAGAATTTAAAAGAATGAATTTAAAAGATTAGGAGATAGCACCTTCCATAATCATGTTTATTCAAAATGTTAAAACTTACAAAGATTTAAACTTGAATATTTTCAAGGAGATCTATCTTGGGAGTTTACAAACTATTTGGGAATTTTGGATAAATTTAATTTCACATGAGGGGAATTGGAATTTATGAAGCTCTCACTTCTCTCTAGAATCTGAAATCTTATGAAAGAAAAAACTTGTCCTAAATGGAGGGGAGAGGGTCTCATTTTATAGGAGTTTACATGGCATTTTAGTAAATAAAAAGGAATCTAACTATTCATCGAGTGTAGAATGACGTCATCCATGACATCATTGACTTTGACATTTTCTTGAATTATTGCTGGAATTTTTTACTTTTACGGTTTCCTTTTTGAAAGTATCTCTTTGTGGGCGTTTTCTTTTGTCAAAATTTTGTTTAATCCTTATTCCGGCTATTTTGTCTTCTTTTGACAACTTTTTCAGAATCCACTGTTGCCAAAAACTGCATCATCTTCAATATCAATTTCTGGTTCTTCTTCCTCTGATGAAGAGCCTTGTTTTGATGAAGATGACGCAAACTTCAGAATTATTGCTTGCATTTCTTCTGGATTTTTTGCCGCGACAAACATTGATGCCATTTGGGATTTCTGGGAAAGAAACTGGGTGTGCTTCGGCATTTGTAGTGGTGCCCGTGGTGTTTGTAATGGTACTTGTACCTGAATGGACTTTCGGGTATTTAACAATTCCTGAACTTTTGGCGGTGCGAGACTTGTTGGTATTTTAAAGCTGTCCCACCATCTTATCTTGAACATTCTTCAGATCGTTGAAATTTTATTCTCAGAATAATCCACGAACCATATGAATACCTATGGTAAATGGAATCTGGCGTGGAATAGATGCAATTTAACAAAAAAAAATTCTTCATCTGTAGGTTTATAAAGGAATTTAAAGAGGTTAAAAGATTAAGACTTGAGGTTTTTGTATGTCGAGGTTGGATCCAAATTGTTTCCACCATGAATTCCACCATGTTGAGAATTTGGATGGAATACATGAGGTATCAAAATGAAAAAGCCAAGTATGGCTTCAGTTGATATTTTGAACAAAAAAAAGAATTGAATCAAGCTTGTTGGTAATCTCAGTAATTAAATGGAATATCAAAAAATGAGATATTTTGATGGGTATCAGGGAAATTTAGGAGTTGAGACAGATCATTTCCCCAATCACTTGGAGCAATTACTCTAAATATTTTACAAATAAAGTAAGAGGGATCTGAGTTATTTTTTTATAATAATTATTTTTAATTGTGGCTGATACTGATATCTATAGGATAACTTGATAAAAATATGAGGTTTTTAAGATATCCCATGATTTGTAAAACCATCATTGTCCAAAATAATTTTGTATTGCTAAAAAAGAGTCTTGAACAAAAAATCATTTTTCAAGAGTCACAATATTTTGAAAAAAAAGGTTTTATAAAGAATTCAGAAACATGTTTTTGGGGGACTTGTGGCACCACAAGTTGGGTTTTTGAAAATTGTTTTTGAGAAAGGATTTTTGAAGATTCCCCTTTCTCGATTTTTATAAAATTTTGAGAGGGTTTATCCTCTCCTGAGCTTTGAACAATTTCTTGTTTGGGAATTTGAAGTTGTAACAATGCCTTATGTAGTTCCGGGGATTTTGCAAGGAGTTGCAGAAGGTTTTCAGCAGTTGTTTCCTGTGTGGAATTTGCTGGTGTTTTTTGCACAACTTTTGCGGTGTTTGCATTTTCACTTTCTTCTTTCATGATTGCGTCATACCATGTCATGGTTTTTCGGTAGGAGTCTTGGCAGAGAATTTGTCTTTTTCTTCTTTGGATGAGTTTGTTGGTTTGGAAGTGGTGGAGTTTATAAATTTTTTGGTGGCCATAAAATTTGTTTGTTGTTGTGGTGCAACAACTGATGTATTTATTGGCAGAGAAACTTCATCCTTCCTTTTTTGGAGTAAGGCTCCAGACATTGCATGGATACGGTATTGTCTAGATTCTTTCATGTCCTTCCTTGATACTTTTTCCTTGTAACCCAAACAGTGGGGTATGAGACAATGATAGGACATTTCTGCATTGTAACCAATATCAGGAATTTGTAGGTTTTTTTTCATGTTTTTGAGGAAATCACGGGTTAAGAGATTTTCTTTAAAGTAAAAAACGTTAAGAATCAATTTGCAGAAAATATTTTTTAATGCAATGTTTTGAATTTTTTTTTGACATTGTAAATCATTTTGGAAAATTGCTATGCATGAAATAATGCTAAAAAGGGTATCAAATAATTTGATAAAATGGGCAAAAGCATACTGGACTTCCCTCCCTGTTTTTTGTTTTAGGATACTCCAAAAAGGATAGGTTCTAGGAGACTCAGGTTTGTGATTTAAAAAATCATTCATTAGTTCTTCTAGATGATATGATTTTTCATCGTGTATTGAATATGTTTTTATTAGATTGAGGTCTCTTATTTTTGGTTTTGTTAAAAAATGGAATTTTAATTTCTTTTTATCGAATTCAAAAGATATAAAATCGTTATCTACCTTATATGGGGTGATAAGATTTATAAACGGTGTTCCTAAGATGATGAAATTGCGTATGTCTTTTACTAGAGCAAAGGATGTTGCTATAGAAACTTCATTATTAATTTGACGCCCTGGTTTTGGATTTAATTTCTAATTTAGTATTATTAGCTACTGCTAACATTTCATGAGTTTTTTCTTGGAACTTTTCTAGTATTAATCATGTTTTTATGCAATTTAAATTTTCTCCCGTGTCAAAAAGAGCAATTGTTTCGATTTCAAAATTGTCTGAGAATTTAAGAGTTATTTGTATTAGGTATTTTTTTTGACGTGATTTGTCTTAAGATAATTAGGAATTCTTCTAGATTTTGTTTTTCAAAATCTTCTTCCGGTTCTTTTGGATTTTCAGAATCAGAATTTTCGGACTCAGAACTTTCCTGGTATCTTTTGAAATGATCATTTTTATTAATTCAGAATCTTGTTTTTGTCTTTCTTTCACTTCTTTTATATCTAGTTGTATTTGTTTTATCTCTTTTTGTAGTTCTAGAACTGGTATTTCTTTGCTTTCTTTTTATCTTTTTACCTTTTCATAGGATATTTGTTAAGTCATAAGTATTTCTAGAAGTATTTGGTAAAATTGTATTTTTATTATCTTTTTTCTCTTCTGTAAAGGATTTTAGGAGTTTATTCAAATAATCTTTTTGGTGCTGGGTATCCATGTGTTTAACCATGTCTAACATGAATTCTTGATCTTTAGTTAAAACACATATGCACTTTTCTTTATTATTATAAGAATTTTCGGATGAACTAGTTGTGACCAACTCATCTATTTGAAGCACTTTATTATCTTCTGAAAACAGAGAAAAATAATCAGGTTTTGTTTCGGTGTTCGAGTCAGAGGAATCTATTAGAAGATTAGAGATTTTTAGGTTACTTCTTCATCTAATTTTAGCTCTTGTAATTTTATTATTCATTTTACAATATCTCGATGTATGTCCTTTTTTATTACATTTATAACATGTTATATCTCTGTATTTAGATTCAGTCTTTTTGGGATTTGTTTTATTCTTGAAATTTTAGTAACGAGGATTTTTATAATATTCTTCGTTAGTCCTAAAATTCTTTTTCTTATAATCCTTTGTTGATTTCTTATGGAATTTATAAGTCTTACTACAGTTTCCTGTACAACTTGGAAAGGGCTTTGTGGAATTTGTATCAAATTGTTTACAAAATGTTTCTAGTTCACACCTAGTTCTTTTTAATTCTCATCTAAGGTGTTTTTGTAATTTTAGGTCTTGGCATATCTTTAATCCTTCTTGTTGAGTTATAATGACTAGTTGCCCGTATGTAAACTCATTATAAGGTATTATTTGTTTTTTACAATTTTCTTTAGTTTTATTCCTAACCTTTTTCTCCTAAAAGGGTAGGCAATCCTGCTAGGAATTTTTCTTTATGGTTGGTTGGAGTCTTCTCTAAGCATTACCCTAGTTAATAACGTATTTTTGTTCCATTGGAAATCACTTAATTTTTTACATTTTATATTTGAGAGTAACTCAGCATTTTTATCTTTTAGATGTGAAGAATCTCCTATGAAGTTTAAAAAGATTGTTAGTATCAAGGTTGACACTGCATCTTGTAGGGGTTCACCTTGTTCATCTAGGATTGATATTCCTTCTTCATCAATTTTTATGGAGTTTATGATGTCTTCTTTTTGTTGATCAGTGAGATAATTATCCACTATCCTTTTAATTGGTCAGAGAATCCTGCGATGAGCAGTTCCGCAATGGTCTTATCTTGTGTACCGTTTTGTGTTTTATAGGCATTTGCGGCCATAGTCATTTGTTGGAGGAAGCTAAGGATATTGTACTGAGTCATCCCATATATGTTCCATCATAAATGGAAGAGACATTAAAAAGGAATTGAGCTAGGGGTTTTACTATTCCTAGGTCTGGAGTAGGAATTATTTGTAATTATTGTTGTACAGGCTGTTTCCAATCCATTTTATTAACAAACAGTATTTATTTTGGAATTGTTCTAAGGTATCACTGTTATCGGAATCATATGTTAAAGTTGTTATTTTATTACTTGAATGTGGGGTATCTGGAACAATGAGTTCTGTACTAGAACTATTGGATGTCCCGCTTTTACTTAATTGATCCTGTATAGCCTGAATAAATTCATATTTATTTTATTGGATATTTTTAACACTATCTTTGGACACCTCAAGGGGTTTAAAGATTGGAGTTTTCAATTTCATTTCTTTACTTTTTCGGGGAATCTATAGTGACTAAAGGGTGAGTTTTTATGTGTTTTTCCACTCTGTCTAATTATTTTCTTATGATATTTAAATTAATATTTGTGAAATTATTTTGTGCGAGAATGAATTTTGTATTTGTTTTTTCATCTTATGCCGAGTTTTTAAAAGGAATTGCGTTTACGGGACGACCATAAATGTTAAGCTTAATACCTTGTAGAGGAGGGTGGTTGGACTGGACATTCCTAGAATCATCTAGGATTTCCCATTCCGGTGTTTTATCCCTGATTTTGAGAGGAATATATTTCAAACCAGTCGAAAAATAAAATGTTTACCCTATTTTTATTTACAAAATCATAAAAATTTTCTTGTATTTGTTTCCTAGTATTTAAAAAGTTTTTAAAGAACCAAATTCTTTTTTTCTAAGTTATAATTTTCGTAAAAATCTTTTTGTAGAAATTTCTTATCTATTTGAAATTCTTTTTCTGAGACTCCAATTTTATTTAATATGTTCTCTGTTATCGAGGAAAACGTTGGACTAGTAGGTTCTTGGTTATTTATTATTTTTCTCTCTATATATATATATATATTATAATTTTTACCCAAGGAGATAGAACCCCTTGCCCCTATCGGCTCCACCCCTGATTGAAAGCTCTGACAAGTCCAATTAAATTATGTAAAATCCGTCATATATATATATATATATATATATATATATATATAATCTGTCCTAGATTCTGGTTTCGTACAATGTTGTTGGTCAAACATGATCAAACGGCCAATCTTGCTATAAAACTTCAGAAGGAAGATAAACAGAAAAGTACAACGACAAGTTAAATATTTCGTTTACAAGGATATTTATCTCACCTACTCGATCTCAATTTAAGTGTTTTAGTTTGACTTGACACGAAATTTAAGAAATAAATGAAGATTTTTGAATCTTGTAGTCTTAAATTAAAGATATGTGAGATATTTTAAATCTTGCGGTCTTAAACTTACTTTGGAATTAAAAAACTTACTAAATATAGAAAGATACACTCTTTTTTGGATAAAAAAAGTAAGACACTTAAATTGGAACGGATGGAGTAAATTGTATTGGAAAAACGCATATAGATAGCAGCTACAAAGAGTTAGAGCCTTTTTTTTTTTTTTGATATCCCGCTTCCCGACTTATGTCTGACTATTTCTGGAGATAGTAGTTCCGGTCCCTCAGCACTCCTACCAGTAGTGCGTGGGATGTGCATGAATGACCAGGGTTTGAGAACAGATCAACTGATATCACCTACAAGGTCCTACCCAGAATAGAGTAAATTGCTCCCATCAGGATTCGAACCCACGCTGTAGACCTCCAGCTGAATTTTAAGTTCCCCTCCTTTGCCATCCAGCTTGTCCGGAGGACGAGTTAGAGCTTTTCTGATTGCAAATAAGAAGTAAAACTAGTTTCTCTATACATTAAAGTTATAATTAGTAGCAATGAAGCTAGTAAAACAAAAATTAAGCTGAAAAATATGTGAAAACTACGTTCTCCCTAAAAGCAGCAGAACTTGTTTTGCAAATATATTCATTATTATCCTCTACCAAGTAAGAGGATTGTTTTGCTAGTTTTCCTTCTTTTTTATCGGACCGAAACACCTTTCTAACTTTTTCTGACGTTGTGTTGAGTTTCTTATCAGTAGCAGAAGCAGTTTTTTTCTCCAGTCTTCGTTGAATAACGTACTCTTCAGGAATGTATACATCCATTACTATTTGAAGTGAGAAGAGAAAATGAAATGAACACTAAAAAAGTAGATCAATAGAATGCGCTATTTTTTTTTAGTAGTGCATAGAATTCAATTTATATAATTAGTGAATAAGTGAATAAGAAAATATTCCATGGGCGTAGGGGACAATGTTTTTTAGTAAACCAGCAACTCCAAAATTTACATTTTGTCTCTGCTTTTTGGTCCGTTGGTATCATCAAGATTCCCAGGTGCGCACTTGTGTTGGTTTTCGAGATGTTAAATTTGCTTGCCGTTTTATTCATTTCTACTTTGACGTTTGGATCTTTCCATTATACGAAAACAGGCTCCGAGAAAGTGAAATTTCTTTTTTTAATTTTCCTTTTTTTTTTTATAAATAGGCAAATGTGAGATGTGAGAGTCGTTCGGTAGTTGGTTAGAGTTGGATAAGTATTAGTAATACTTAAATTAATTAGTATAAGATAATTTATGTATTAGTTTATGCAGGAATCAGTAATGCAAGATTTAGTTATTCATTAATTAGTTATTGCATTTTCTATCTTTCATAAAATAATACATTAATTCCCTCATAACTTATACATGTATTAGCTATGCAGGTTTCTAAACGGCAAACTAAACGCCTTATCAGGTGTGTTTGATTTATACATATCAAAAGAATGCTACTTCCTCTGTCCAATTTATGTGACATCATTTGACTTGATACGGAGTTTAAAAAAGAAAAAAAAACTTTTAAAATGTGTGGTCTAAAACAAGTCTTATATAAATATATGATGGTAAATCATATCATAAAGTGAAATTATTTCTAAATATAAAAATGTGACATTCTTTTTGGACAAATAAAAAAGGAAATGGTGAAACATAAATTGGAACAAATGGAGTACTAAATATAGTACGAATTACTTATGCATAATTTAATAAATGAATAACTTAGCTTCTAACCAACTACTAAACGACGCTAAGTAAATGTGGAATGGAGCTCAAACATTATGTCACAAAATAATCTTTACAACTATGGCTTTGTGTGTGACTAGCAAATGGTAATGTGTTGCTCATTATTGATAAGTTTGGTGGAAGTAGGCAGTCTGTTTTTATTTAAGTCTTTTTGTATCCTAGTTTTTGTTGTTGTTAATTTTAATCGTTGTTTGATGGTTCATATATAGATTTGTACGAGACTTGAAGTAGGTTTTATCTTACTTGAGTATCTCAAACATTCACTTTTCTTTCCTTCCTCCGATGCCTCCCGTTCATTCTTCTTCATTTTATCATTTTATTGTGTTATTCTGTTCATAGGTCCCAAGAGTTCCTTGGTGGACAATATAGAGCCAAATCAGTCTCATGAGGTCGGTGAACTAGGTGGAAAGTGCAGGTCAGCGCTGTGGAGATAGAAATGATCATTTCTAAAAAATCCCTCTAAAAATAATATTTCTTCTCTGCATCTTGAAACCATAATAAGTATTCATTTTTATTTTTCATATACAAGGTGGAGCCTAAGCTATTAATTTATTTGGGAATAAGAGATTGATTATAGAAACAATTTGTAGTATAATTTGTAATCTATTTGTTGAAATCTGACAATAACAACAACAACATATCCAACATAATCTCACAAATAGAATTTGGGGAGAGTGGTATATACGCAATCTTACTCCTAACTTTGTGAAGATAGAGATGATGTTATCGATAGACCCTCAGATCAACTATAACATATTAAAAACAAGTATGAAAAAAAAATACAGAAGAAGGCATGCTAAATATAAAGAAGAAGAAAACAATATCAATTGTTGCAAACTGACAAGGCCACCATTAAACATATAGAGAGAAACAAATTAATGTGCCGACATTCTGACAAAAAGGACACAAGCATGAAAAGGATTATGCTGCTTATGAATGATTTAAAAAATTTCTATTCTTTTTCAATGTACCAAAAGCATGACTATTTAAAAATACTTTATACACTAACGATGTCAAAATATTTACACTACCACATTTAATAAAAATCAATAGTCCATCATATAAGTGCAGAGAGACTACCAACTAATCTGGTTATGGGCCAACTGAGTCCATCGCAAAATTGAAACCAAGTCCATTAAGCATGTGAACAAACCCAGCTAAACCCAAATTCGGGCCCAAATGCACATATATCCGATTTTGAGATCAACGTTGAAGCCATATCCAAAGGAGAGACTTTTGTAACTAGACAATATCAAATGAGACATTACAAATTTATAAAATTTTAGCACAAAAACTAATATAGCATTTAACAACCAAATACTCCCTCGGTCCAAAACATAACCTCCTTTCCTAGGTAGAGAATCTTAGTAACTCAGTTGTTTAAACTTTCACCTTATTGGTGAGGGTTCAATTCTCCACCTTATAATCCCTTCCTCCATTTCTCCCATGTAATAAAAACCATTTTTAAACAAAACGCTTTCCTAGGCCAAAACTTACGCTGCCATCGACCCAATTAACTCTTCCGAAATTCTCTCACCTGAATCATTAATTTTTAGATTTCCTTCCTCTCAAGTTGCTATATTATTGGTAGTTTAATATTATATTTCCATATAATAAGTTTTTATACTTTTATGAATAAAATCTATATAATTTGTATATTTTATAAAAGGTGAAATTATAATTGGAATAACCTTATATTTAACATGAAAATATAGTTTACATGTAAACGCAAGGGAAGATCTAAGACACTGCAAAATCGATAGGCGACTAGCCCAAACAGAACCATTAGATGATCCTTCCATAAATAAGCCCAAATTGCATGACTTCCGGAAGGAAAAATAAATGGCTCATTCACACAAATGTCCCTATTTCGGGGGTTTTAATTTTTTCCAATCAAATTTATGGTCATTAATTTTGTCCTTCAGCACTTTTCGTGTGACATATGTTTCGATTTCGCTTGGCATATGTATCATCATATCCCACAAAGATAAGATTAAAAATACTACACAACTTACTTCGCATTTCCTACATAACTTATGTCGAACGAGATAAAAGTTCAGTTTCTGAAGATAAATGTTACAAAATGCCGAGCAAAGCAGGTCTGGATAGTTTTATTAAATGAACATTAAAGACAAAAAATCACAAATATAAGAAGCAAAAATTAAATACCAGTGCGTTTGAAGAGCAATCCGTGGGAAAACTTCAAAATAAAGCCCAAAGGGAGAGAAGCTAGAAGTGGCTTGGGATTTGGGATATACATCTCTTGTTAGTATTTAAAATGGATCAAAGTAAAAAGTTCACGGGTACCCTACTTAGATGTCGTTATTTAACCATGGATCAAAGTAAAAAGTTCACGGTACCCTACTTAGATGTCGTTATTTAACTTGTGTTTAACTTTTAATTTTTTTTTGCGCGTCTAGTCACTTCAAAATAACTTTGAAGTTTCATATGTGATATGGCTAAAGTTCAAGAAAAAAGAAAAAGCTGCACTTCAACGATATGAACTTTTAAAAAAATTGAATTTCGAACACATATTTTGCCTGAATGTATGACTTAAATGGTGCGCCCAAAATCGAATGTGCATTTCAGCCGTTGATCAAAATAATTCGGAAACCACTGAAAAACAACCTTTTCTGCTCTCGTGTTCCAAAGATACCATAGTTTGAAATTAGGTCCGGTACGTCTAAGTTCAACAAAGATTAGTCTACTTGAAAATACGTATCCAAAATAAAGGGTTTCCACGTAATACGTGTCCAAAAAAAAAAACTATGTTTAAAAAATATTATATTCCATCCTACTTACAAAAAGCTTAGACCCCACTTGTGAGATTATACTAGATATGTTATTGTTGTTGTCCTACTTGCAAAAAGATATTTATAAAATATCCAACAAGTATGTATGTTGTATATATATTTGAGGTATATAATTATGATGTTATAGACAACATTGTAGTTTACTCTCTCTGTCTCATACTACTTATTCACTTTTGTCTTTACACGCCCCTTAATAAATCATAATAAAAGTGTATTTTTACTATGTTACCCTTATATTTTTTTCAATAAATTACACTCTAATCAATATTAGTTACTTTCAATAGCAATTAATGTTAAGAATAAAATAGAAAAAAATTAATTAATTTTATCTTGGTTTGTAAATTGACAAGTATTTTGGGACATATATTTTTAGTAGTGTGGACAACTAATATGGGACGGTGGGAGTAACTATTTTTATTAATATCTTCGATGTATATAATAATGTGAAGTGTATATCCGAAAGTATACAATGTACTACAAATTTTTTTCGTTTCTATTATTTTAGGGATATTTTGGGTTGCTAATGTTTATTGCCTAAGTACAGGAAATTGGCAGAGCCACCATATATTGATTCAATAGACTGGTCGAAATGGCACATTTTCTGGGTGGATGAAAGAGTAGTACTAAAGGATCATCCTGACAGCAATTATTTCCTTGCTTATCATGCTTTTCTATCCAAGGTAATTCCCCTTTCCATAAATATATTTATGTTTTAAGTGAAGACAATTATACTGAAAGGATTAATTTGTGATTTATTTTATTTATAAACATAAATTTATATGCATATGTTTGAATTTTAATCTTTGTATCTTGACTAAACTTACAAAAAGGGATATTTTTATATTTACTACTCCAATATTTTTTACGGCCCGTGAATCACAGATATATTCCTAATATGTTTTAATGCTGCCAAGGCACAACATGTGATGTGAAATGGGTTCGGGAATTCAAAGAAATTGCAGATAAAATCTTCAACCCCAGATGAACACCAAGAACAATTATAGAAAGCAATAAAAGAATATGAAGTTTAAGAGAATTATTGGGGTAAACACACACCTAAGTAATTAATTACCTAGGCATATGTAAATGCAATCAATAATCTTAAATCTATTATACAAAGAAAGAAAGGGTTATTCTAGAATTGAAATGCAGTCAATTAAGTCAAAGAAATAATGAAGAAAATCTAGGAACTAATTAGCTTAACATTCAAATAGGAGATATAATTCAAAGGGGAAAGAGAATGAATTCATACATGAATTATCTACTTGTAATAATTTAACAGAGGTTCAAGAGAAGGCATGAGACAATTCTTCAACTCTCAAAAGAGTAATCTACACTCATAGTCTAACATAATATATCTAAAAAAGAAAGACATAGCTATTTATATTAAGGTTCATTATCTAAGAAAAATATTAAAATACCCTTTAACTTATGGGTCTCCAATTTAAGACCAAATACACGAGTCTTCTTTCTTCTTTTGAGCTTCCAATTATATTGGACATTGTTCTCCACTCTTTAAATATCCACGTAAGCATATTGTGGATCTTGAAGCTCGGAAAGAAGCCTCCAATTTCATGATGGCCACCTCGTATCCCATCATTCCCTCCTTCTTTTAAAAAATTCGTCCTCGAGTTTGGTCCTTGCAAAATAATGACGAGAATAAGTATAAAGACACGAATTTGACCAAACAATATATGGCGAAGGCAAAAGAGTTTTACAATTTTTTACTCAAATTGTACATTTTTGTAATATAGCCAAGTATCATAAAAATCAAAGAAGAACAACTTCATATTATAAACAACATGTACTTGACTATAAGCAACAAACTTCTCATTGAATTTATCAAAACAACCAAGAATTCCAAAAAATAAAATATATGTAGCACACTTGGAAGCATTAACAAATGAAAGCATATCAATGTATTTTACCTCAATGGATTTTGACAATCCAAATTTAAGTAGCCATTCAAATATACCATTCTCAATTTTAAAAAGTTTGAAAACCTCTTGACACAATATACACCAAAGTAGCAACTCAAAACTCCCATTATCCTTACACAATTTCTTTGGTTGAACCTTCATAATTGAATCAAGAAAATTAGTAGGTTCTTTCAAACATCTCACCCTACAAGCATTAGCATAATCAATCAAGAATATTCTTTCAAAGTTAGGAATTGAGTAAGTAAAGAAATTAACACTAGTGCTAATATCAATCACTTCACCTTTCTTTTTGCACAAGGGTTCACTAATTTTAAGTTCCCCAAACTCATTCTTTTCACTAGTACATTCCTCAATATCCTCAATTTCAACTCCATATATAGAATTATCATACATTTTGAAGCCATGAGAAGAAGTCATGTCATTATGATGTAAAATATTATAGTCAAAACTCAAACCACTATTAACACCAAGTATCTCATCAAATGAAGTAAAAGTAGTTAGAAAAGATTCATGACTTTCTTCATCCCATAAAGGAGGACCATCATATGAGTCAACATTAAACTCATGCTCACTAGTCAAAGATCCACAATCAAGTTCATTCACGAAATGATCTTCAATAAAAATGCAATCTTTATGGTCAAACACATTAGCGATAAATGACTCTCCAAATTCATCAATTTTAACATCACTAGTTTGCAACTTACTATCAAGTTCACAAGAATAATCAACATGATCTCCACAACTTGATTCAACTAGTAGATGCTCACAATAAACTATAGAATCATCATCACAAGCTAAAGAATCGTTATGCTAAAAAATGCTATGACTAAATTCTAAACTCAAACATGCATCAAAGTTATTCAAAGTACTTGAGTAGAAAGTTTAGCTATTTTACCTTGAAACTCTTCACATAAATTTTCTTTACCTTAATCTTGCTCAATTAAGCCTATAGATTCTCTTAAAAATGTACCTTCTTCTTTCAAGTTCTCCAAAGATGAATTTTCTCCTTTTGATTGCTCCTTCAAATGCTCTTCTCCAAGAGTTCCTTCACAAGACACAAAAAAACTAGAGAAAGTAGAAAGGTTAATAACATTAGAATAAGGAAAATTCTCACTCTCAATCTTTTGTTTTCCCTCTTTTTTTTCTCTCATTTTCTTTTCAATCTCTCATCTCTTCACTTGTGACAACTCACTCTCTTCACTCGACTCTTCCACTCTAGAGTTGTCATTTTTTTCTCCCTTACCTCTCTCTATCTTTTTTCTTTCATCCCCACTTTTTCTTGCATTTTTCAAGGATTCCCTCAAATTCACTTGCTCTTTCAGTACTTCATCTAGTTTCAATGGTTCAAGCTTGATCACTTTTTCTTCCATCTCCAATTTATAGGATTTTTTCTTCCACTATGCAAAACATCCCTATCATACATCCAAGGTCTCCCGAGAATAATATGGCAAGCATGTAATTGCACCACACTACAAGTTACTTCATCTTTGTAGTCTCCAATCATGAAAGGAATTTTCACCATTCTACTCACTTTAAGTTCATCACATTCATTCAACTATTGCAACCTACATGATCTAGGATGATTAAAAGCCTTTAACTTTAATTCCTTCACCAAGGTAGCACTAATCAAGTTATCACAACTAACATCATTCACTACCAACGTGCACATCCTTTTCAAAATAATGCATCTAGTGTAGAAAATGTTATGTCTTTGTGCACATTCTTTTTCTTCATTCAAACAACTAGATAAGGATGTCCTTACTAGCAAATATTCATTCACAAGCACAACCTCATCATTTGCATTTTTTACTAAAGAAGTATTACTTTCAACAACTTTATCAAAGGCATCAACTTTAGATATCCCAACATTTTAAACACAAGAAGTATCACTCTTATCACAAGTAGACAATTCAACACCTTTCTCAAGAGGTGACACAATTCCACAATTAGAAGTAAAAGTAAGTTCCTTTAAAGAATGGATTCTAGAACCAACATGATTTCACTCACATTCTTTAAATAACTACTAGCTCTGAAAGATTTATCACAAGACACACTTTTATCACTACTAGCACAAGAAGTATAATTAAGTGTAGTCAAGTTACCTTGCACTCCACTTGAATGCTCACTATAATAAGTAGAAAATGACTTTTCTTTTTTAGGCATGTGATATGCTCCAACAACTTCATTTGACTTGTAGAAAGGGCCTTAACTTCATTTCTATGGTTGACACCATAAGAAACATCTCTTAATCTTCTTTTCGAGTGAATATATGACAAAGGATACACATCTTGATTATTCCTTAAGTTTTCTTTCTTGTCATTGTCCCTTGTTGCATATTTCTTCAAACTCCCATCATACTCTTTCTTTCTACTCCAAGTAGATTCTCTATTATATTCACCATAATATCTTTCTCGGAAATATGTAGGAGTAAATTTCTCTTTCATGAGCCTCTTAAATTATTTTTATTTTGTGACGGCACCTAAGTTATCTCTATACCTTTTGCTCATCACTTCATTCCACCACCGATAAGCATGATCTATGAACATGTTAGTGGTATAAATCACTCTTTGTAGGTTAGGAACTTTGAAGATGTGAAATGTCTCTTCAAGCTCTTGGATCCAATCAAAGTATGCATCCAGACCATCATTCCCATTGAAGCAAGGAAACTTCATTTTACGGTGTTTCTTCTCTTTAATCATATTTTCTTCATACCACCACTCATACCATGTATCAAAACCATATCGAATATAAGCCGGTTCATTAGATGAACTCCATCTTTCCTTTCCTTTCACGGAACCTTCACTTGGACTCATATTACCATCCATGTCTACCTTTTAAATTCTTGTACCTACAAAAGACATACTTGAAAAACAAAGAAGATTGATTAGTTAAACAAAATGGACCTCACACAAATCACTCCCTTAGTGTATCACTCAAAATTTATATCACTTAACACTCGTGTTTACGCTTAAGGCCGAAGGCTTTTATGGCCACCTCAAATGAGCTCACCACTCGTTGCCTTTTACCTCTCAAGGGATGTCCACAATCTCGTCAAGAACCAATCAATCTCAAATTGCTTCAAACAAGTATGCAAGCACCCAGTTCGTTCGACTTTGCAAACGACCTCAATGAATCAGTCTAATAAAACAAGATTTTCCACCAATATTCAATCTCAGCCGAGATTCCAACATCAATCACACTAGGATTTAAAATATCAAATTCAAGGAGATGAAATATTGACACAGTAACTTGGTCAGAAACAGTAGAGAAACTATTTTGTGATTTTTTTGTTTTTTTGTTGGGTCAAAATCAAGGAACAATTGAGTATAAGAATACCCAATTACGCCAAAGCTCTGATACCAATTTGATGTGAAACGAGCTTTGAAATCCTAAGAAACTGAAGATAAAATCTTTAACCCACATGAACACCAAAAACAATTATAGAAAACAATAAAAGGATAGGAAGTTTAAGAGAATGGTTGGGGTAAACACACACCTAAGTAATTAATTACCTAGACATATGTAAATGCAACCAATAATCTTAAATCTAGGATACAAAGAAAGAAAGGGTTATTCTAGAATTGAAATGCAATAAATTAACTCAAAGAAATAATGAAGAGAATCTAGGAACTAATTAGCTTAACGTTCAAATAGGAGATATAATCCAAAGAGGAAAGAGAATGTCATACATGAATTACCTACTTGTAGTAATTGAAGAGAGGTTCAAGAGGAGGCATGAGACAATTCTCCAACTCTCAAAAGAGTAATCTACACTCATAATCTAACATAATCTATCTCAAAAACAAAGACATAACAACTATTTATACTAGGGTTCATTACCTAAGAAAAATACTAAAATACCCTTTAAATATTTAAATATCCACATAAGTATATTGTGGATCTTGAAGCTCGGAAGAAGCCTCCAATTCATGATGGCCACCTCGTATCCCATCAGTATGTGCTATCTTCATTAGCTTTCTACCTACTCCTTACAGTTCAAAAAAAGTGTCCACTTATCAAATCAAGAAAAAATTAATATTTTTTTCCAGATTTTCCCTTAATAAGTGCTAAGTAATCAAATTCCAATACATATCTAATTAGAGATAATTTAGTCAAATTACCTATTTTTGTTTAGGAATTAGCATTTTTTTCTTAAGGATATGCAAATAACTAAGTGAACACTCTTTTTGAACCGGAGAAGAGTATTATATTTCACCTCTCCGGAATATTTATTGTTTCTCTCCAACTATTCATGTGATCATTCACTTGTTTGGCCGATCAAAATCTGGGACACAGTAGGTTTATTGTACTATTGATTCCTTCTCATATGTTCAATCAGGTACTCCACAGTATAAGTCGAGTTGTGAACAAGCTGGCCATAACAATGCTGTTATGAAAAAAGTTTTTTTTTTTGAATTACGAGCTATGCTAGTGGTCTCAATCTCTAGAGAAATAAATATAGTGGAAACGCGAACAGAGGTTAAATTCACTTTATGGTGCTATCCGAGTATTGATGGAGAATACACCTGTAGTTATTAAGCTTCCCATTCATCAACTCCGGATGAAACAATTAGGAAAATCAGATGAGAATGTGATTGTATTATGCCAGTGGTAACAGGGAACGCAAGTTATGTGTGCTGTAAACATAATAATTTTTCACGGTGTCTTAGCTTAAGAAACTAAGTAAGATGCGGGAGCTTAGTACACTGGGTTGTCCTTTTTTTAATTCTTTCTACCGAACTTCTAACCTCACCATTACTTCTCTTGGGCAGATACCTATTCCTGCTGGTCATGTGTATGCCATAAATGATGCATTATCAGCAGAGGGTGCGGCAGATGATTATGAGACTTGTCTAAAGCACTTAGTTAAGAGCAATATTGTAGACATCTCTAAAGAGAGTGGATTTCCAAAATTTGATGTAATTGTTGGAAATTAGCCTTTGGCGGGAGTTGCGACCGACCAACTTTAACGGCTTAAACACTAGTGTTACGTATGTTGGAGAATCCGGTTCTTCACACATGCATGATGTGTTGGTACTCTATCGTACTTTATAAAGCAGTACGGGATGTAAATAACTATTACAAATGTTCGAAAGGATAAATAAATGGTCAAACTTCAAAACTGCCGCAAGTGCGTTGTGTCTTGAATCTTGATCACCTTGCAAAGCCAACTTTGAGAACTGCCGCAAGTATGTTGTGTCTTGAATCTTGATATCCTGAAATCAAGAAACAACTAAATCTGGAAGGTTACAACGTTGTGTGTTGAGTCGAGGATAGCCCTCTATCCTTAAGACAAGATTGCCCCGTATATATGCTTTTACGTTAGCGGGCAATAGTCTCCCAAGATAAAACAACACTTTAATCTCAACACTACAAAGCCAATAGGTTGAGCCTGTCGAAGAAAACAAATATGACTCGACTTGTCAAGATATGGAATAGGAAGGAAGAGTTTCTCTTTACTCTTCTCTTTTGTCTCTGTGTATATAGTGTGTCTCGTAGTGTATATCTTGTGTATACGTGAGGGTTTGGTCACTTTTTTTGACTGATTTTCAGCCACTTTGTTTTGCTGATTTTTCAGCCACTTTGGTTTGCTGATTTTTCAGCCACCGGTTTGCTGATTTTTCGGTGTCTTTTTCGTCTGTTTTGTGGCCTATTTTTCGTCTATATTCTGCCACCGAATTGAGCCAAATGAAGCTCAATATATAGCATAGAAGAAGGGCTGTCCAACTGCCAAAACATGGCTGTTAATGGCCATTTAGGAGGGCATTAAAACACCAAGTAATGGCTGTTAATGGCCATTGAAAGGTGCCCAATCGCCCAAGTAATGGGTTGTTAATGGAGGAGTTAATCAGCCAAGTAATGGCTGATTAATTCCTCAAAAAACATCCCAACGGTAGGCGAGAAAAAGTCTCCAAAAATTCGGGGACCAAACTGTAAATATTGAAACTTCGGGGACCAAACTGTACATATAAAAGAATTCGGTCCAAATCGTACATATGAAACTTCGGGGATCAAACCGTACATCCGGCGAGTTCTCTGGTCCAAAAAGATAATATCGAAAGGCCCACACCCACGGCCGTGGCCCGTGGCCGTGACCGTGACCGTGACCCGTGACCGAGACCGGACCGGGCGGGCGGCGGCGGCGCGCGTGTGGGCTTAGCCTTGAACCCAAGCACATCTAGGTCTTCCCTCCTTTAAACACATGGGATACCCCTTGGGGATCCAAACCCTTTACCACATTAGAGACTTATATAGAGAGCAATTCTTCCTATTCCCACCGATGTGGTAGATTTGTCCCACACCACATTTCCATGTCTCAAACACCTTACTTCGTGGACCAATATCTCTTTCATTTCTCAACGAAATTAGACGATTCTTGGCCCTACGGTCATCTACTCACTTCGTAGATCATGCATGTGCGAAGAGACAAGGTCTCCAACATGCGAAACACTAGTGTTTAATTCATCAAAGATGGGTGGACGCATCTCCCCGCCAAAGGCTAATTTCCAACATGATGTACTAAGTACGTAGATAACCGTAGGGCCAAGAATCGTCAAATTTCATTGAGAAATGAAAGAGATATTGGTTCACGAAGTAAGGTGTTTGAAGCATGGAAAAGTGTGGTGTGTGATCAATTCTCCCTCATCGGTAGAGGAAGAAAGAATTGTTGTGTATATAAGACTCGAAGTTGGTTTGGGGTTTGGGACCCCAAGGGGTATCCCATGTGTTTAAAGGAGGGAGGACCTAGATGTGCTTCGGTTCGAGGAAAGACCACACGCGCGCCGCCGCCCGCCCGTCCGGTCCGGTCCGGTTCCGGGCTCACGGGCTGTGGGCCTTGGGATATTATCTTTTTGGGCCAGAAGTACAGTTTGATCCCAGAAGTTTCAGATGTACAGTTTGGTCCCTGAAGTTTTCGTAAAGTCGAATTTCGACGGTCCGAACGAAACGTCCGGCACTCAATTCGGCCATTTATTTTGGCCGAATTACACCTCCTATAATGGCCAATCCGTTGGCAATTTTCTCCATTTATTTGGTGGCTTTACTACCTCCATAATGGTCATTATTTGGCCAATAATGGCTGTTATGGAGGCAGTCAAACAATCCCTTTTCCTCCTATATAAACACCCCTTACACCATTGTTGAGGCACACTTGATATACACGAAAATACACAAAGCAGAAAGCAAAGCAGTTTCTTCCTAATCTTCCAAGCATCATTTCGTTATTCAATATTCTTCACGGTAGCTATTGAGTTTCCTTTGCTCAATAGTTCAATTGCTGTTTTATCTTGGGAGACGAATTGTCCAGGACGTATAAAGGATACATACGGGGCAATATTGTCTTAAGGACAGAGTACCACACTCGACTCAACAAAAAAAAACAACTTTCCAGTTTTTCTTGATCAACAAAATAGTAATTTCAGTTTGTTGCTATATTGTAATTTTCAGTTTTATAGTTGAATTATAATTTCAATTCTTACATAAGCAGTTACTTGTAATTTCCGTTTCCTGCAAATCCTTTGTAATATCCAACAGTAATGCTATTGGGTATGGGTCCAGATGGACATGTAGCTTCCTTGTTTCCCGGGCATCCTCTTGTCCATGAGAAAGAGAAGTGGGTCACCTTCATCAAGGACTCTCCAAAACCTCCGCCGGACAGGATTACATTTACATTTCCTGTAATAAACTCATCTGCAAATATCGCACTTGTAGTAGCAGGTGCTGGGAAGGCAGATGTAGTGCATTTATCGTTAGGGGATGGTGAAAGTTGTGATTTGCTGCCTGTGCAGATGGTTTCACCTGAAGGAGAATTGGTTTGGTTTTTAGACAAGGCTGCAGCTTCAAAGCTGTAAGGATGAAGATATGTGAGTTGTGAATTAGTGCTTCACTGCTATGAGGAAACAACCTCTTGCAGAAATGCAGAGTAAGACTGCGTACAATAGACCCTTATGGTCCGGCCCTTCTCCGGACCCGCGCATAGCGGGAGCTTAGTGCATCGGGCTGCCCTTTTTGCTAGTAAAACGTTGAGGATTCATATGCTTCCTCACTTGTTTCTGTAATGATCCTTTGGCTATCAGGAAGTTAGTTATAAAAGCGCAGTTTGTGCTGTTATTATCTTTTCATCTAAGGCATGTAGATAGTTTCTTTGTATCATAATTCATAACCAGGGTGTGATATGCCAACATCAAATTATGGTGCAAAGCAGTACCCAATTTACATACGTTTGACACTCCCACTCAATGATAAATACTTATTTCAAAGATAATATGATGAAATACTACTTTCTTTGAGAGTTCAAAAAATATTTCACTATTATATCGAGGTTGTTTAAATTATATCTTATAACAAGTTAGTTATCATTTTTATCAAGTCATTAATTAATAATTATGAATATAAAAACTTATTTATAATTTTCGTATAAGTAATTTTTATTGTGCAAGTAAATATTTTTATATCGTCATTATGCATAAAACTAATCAAACACACATGTAACGAGTATTCATGATTTCACCCACTAACGATTTTGGTGGGATGGATAAGATTCCTGCCCGTAATAAGAGGTCTTGGTTCAAGCCTTGTGTATAGAAAATTTTGGTAGGGAGCGTTTTCCTTTGGGGAAATAGTAGTTTTAGTCCCTAAGTAGTTATTGTCAAATTCTAATTTTGGTCATTGTGTTATAAAGCCAAACACATTTAGCCTTTAATTAAATAAAGTGTGTAATTTGAATCCTTAAACCTAACTTGAAGTTGATATTGTTATATTTTAAAAAAAAATTGTATTTTAACAAATTTCAATTAATTTTTTTTAAAAATATTTAGAGGAATCAGCGAGAGCCTCAGTAGATAATCTCTTATCAATCTCTTCACACTTTGATCAGCACCAATTTTCATGTGAATTCACGAATAATGCTTCTGGAAAGATGAATGGGCACAACTTGATAAAAAAACAACAACATACTCAGTGTAATCCAACAAGTGAGTCCGGGGAGGGTAGAGTATACGCAGACTTTACCCCTATCTTGGGAGGTAGTGAGGTTGTTTTCGAAAAACCAGCGGCTCAACAGAATGCATGATAAAGAATATAGAATTAACAAAAGTAAAAAAATCATGAAAAAAATATTATACATAAGCATTATGTTGAAAAGTAACAATAACTGCAGCAAACTAATACGATAATGAAGTATAAGAGACATCAAACATTAATAATAGAAATCAAAGTACGACCAACTACAAAGAATTACTACCCTACTAGTATGGAAGGATGCACGAACAACGCTCTACTGCCTACTAGCCTTCTACCCTAATAGTACGCGTCCTCCACAACCTCCTATCTAAGGTCATGTCCTCGGTAATCTGCAAGTGCGTCATATCATGTCTAATCACTTTTCTCCAATACTTCTTCGGCCTACCTCTACCTCTCCGGAAGCCATCCATAGACAACCTCTCACACCTCCTCACTGGAGCCTCCATGCACCTTTGTACATGTCTGAACCATCTCAGCCTCGCTTCCCTCATCTTGTCCTCCACCGAGGCCACTTCTACCGTGTCTCGAATAACTTCTTCTAATCCTATCCTTCCTATTATGCTCACACATCCATCGCAACATCCTCATTTCCGCAACCTTCATCTTCTGGACGTAAGATTTCTTGACATGCCAACACTCCGCCCCATACAATATAGTTGGTCTAACCACTACTCTATAGAACTTACCTTTAAATTTTGGTGGCACCTTCTTATCACAATAATAATCATACCAGCTAACTTTTATCTCTTTAAATTTTCTAATCAAAAACCTTTTGAAATGTGACCAAAGTTTTTAAACTGTGGAAGATTCTTCCTTGTGAGAGTTTGGAAATGGTAACAAGTAGCCAAGTCATGGCCCAACTGGGTATTCATGGCCTAAAACTAGCAAAGTTATCTTTTTGTCTTGCATTTGTTGCGGCTTACATGTTAATGTGATCTGTGACGGATCCAGAATTTTGAGTAAGGAGTTCAACATTTTAAATAGGTGAATAGTAAAAAAAATGCCAAAGAGGTTTATGAAAAAAAATTCTAAATATAAATTAAACTATCGCTAAAACTCATACTAACACAATATGTTAGATCAAAACTAATACGGTGTAACGTTGTTTTGAAGTATCTTATTTTTTTTCATAAGAAAAAATATGCTAGCTCAAAAGGTATTTAAAGGAAGAAAGGGCAAAAAAATTCATATTACAATAAAAATATAATAAATTAAAAATGATTGAAAAAATAACGTGCTTATTTGAGTTATCTAAATTGAAAATAATTTATCTCATAAGTCATAACTAATCTTGAGGATATCTTATTTAAGGAGGTGAAAAAGAAAGAAAAATTAACATGGTACTCGGATTGTTCAGTGGGAATTTAATAAAGTACCATTCAGAGTAGTAGAAAGAAAAATAATTGTACTGCTCGATTCAAACCTGCGACTGCTAGGAGAAATTAAACCCCCTCAACCGTCGAGCTAAAGAATTGGATTGTGTGAAGGGAATTCATTATATAAGATTTATATTATAAATGAAGATTTAACCTTATATATAGTGTAATTATTCGACGAAGGGTTCAAATATATGAATCCTCTTCCACCACCTTAGCTCCGCTCCTGAGTGTGATTATTTAATAGGCTCATCTGCAGCTATTTCGTAATTCATTTTACTTATATTTTGTTCATTTACGAAGATATCAATATTCTTCTCCAAACTATTTTGTACGTTGCCAAGAAAACAAAAGTGAAAGAGAAATTCAGAAGACATGCTCGGGTCATTTTTCCAGTTTCCGAAGAAAAGAAACTCCTTGTTTTTTGTTTCTTGCAAAAAGAAACCAAAATCTAAAGATGTTAACTCCAAGTTATGTTTAAGGACTAAAATACACACTTTATTTAATTAAAGATTAAATGTGACTGGCTTAATAACACAAGGACTAAAATCATAATTTGACAATAACTCAGGGACAAAAATTGCTATTTCCCTTTTCCCTTTTTAAACACAACATGAATCTCGACTAATCAAGACAACATTGCAAATATTAAAACATTGAATGTGTTAAACAGCCCATCACGGGCAGAGAAGCCCATCTCGGCAGTGTGCAACAGCCCATCACGGGCAGAAGTATATATGGTATATTAGGAATGTATATTGTAGTATATTGTAATGAAAAGGATACCTTAATTAGTGTTATACACTTACCATAATTGTATAGTTAGAATTATGGTAGAATAAGGATTTAGAAGTAGAATAGGAAAAGGATTTTCCTATTATGGAAATATGTAACTTGTATATATATCTATTCAATCAATGAAAATAATCAAGGGGATTATTTCTTTCATGGTATCAAGAGACTAGGTTTTACAAAAAAAATTCTCTCCCTAAATTTTTTGGACCCTTGGCCGAGACACCCCCCCCCCTCGGGTTTCTCTTCCAAAATTCGTCTTCCGCTCTCAAAAACCTCTCTTAAATTTTCCCTCCTTCTTTGTTCTTATCAATATGTCTAAGAACAATTTTCACCCTGCCCTCACGGTTTCCAATATCAAGCATAGTGTCCCTATTGTCCTTGAAATGGAAAACGTTCAATATGCAACGTGGGCGGAGTTGTTTAATATTCACGCTATATCTTATCAAGTTCTTCATCACATCATTCCTCCCGCTAGACCCCTTCCTGCGGAGGATCCTGAGTTATGGATTACACTTGATGCTACCGTTCTTCGGTGGATATACACCACTATTTCGGTGGACCTTCTACAGACGATTATTGAGCCGGATACCACGGCTATGGCTGCATGGAATAGATTGCGTGACATATTCCAAGACAACCAACATTCCCGTGTCGTCACACTCGAGCAGGAATTCTCTCTCGTTCGAATGGATGAATTTCCGAACGTTTCTGCATATTGCAAGAAACTAAAGAAGTTGGCGGATCAACTCCTTAATGTTGGCGCACCAGTAACAAATAATCGTCTAGTTCTACAGTTGGTTGCCGGTCTTTCGGAGGCCTATAATGGTGTTGGCACTCTCCTTCGCCAAAGCAACCCTCTTCCTGACTTCCATCAAGCCCGCTCCATGCTTACGTTGGAAGAAGCCGGTTTGGCTAAAAAGGCGGCTACCGGAGCAAGCCCAGTGGTCATGGTGGCGTCCTCTCCTAGTCCTTCGGGTTTTGTTAATAATTCGGGCCAAAACCATAATAATGGTGGCGGCAAGAATAATCGCAAGAATAATAACAAAAATCGCGGGGGCAAACGCGGCGGTTCTGGTGGAGGTTCCGGTGGTCAACAAGCAGGCAGTGGGTCCCAGCCAGGGTACAGTGGCCCACCACCACCATGGGCCCAGTAGTGGGGCCAATGGCAGTGAAACCCCTACCACCCAGCAGCAGTTTCCAGCGGCCGGTGGGGCAGCCAACGATCCGGAGCCCAATACCCGGCGGTGGCGGCCCACGGCCGGCCGGCCCGATGGCGGTAGCAACAGCAGCTACGGCCCAGGTGCACCACGGACATGAGTTCTTGGGCCCCGACCACCACAGGCCCATCATGCAGCAGGCCCCACTCAGACTGATATCGAGGTCGCGATGCACACGTTGGGGTTGACTCAACCGGACCCAAATTGGTACATGGACACCGGGGTAACTACTCACATGACTTCTGAATCAGGTACTCTCTCCTCTTATTCCAATTTGAGCACCCCTCGGGGTATAATTGTTGGTAATGGCAACTCTATTCCAATTCAGGATTATGGTCACAAAACGTTGTCTCCCCCCAATCCACCCCTTCTCTTGAAAAATACTTTACATGCTCCTAAATTGATTAAAAATTTAGTGTACGTCCTAAGTTCACTACTGACAATTCTGTTTCCGTTGAATTTGACCCTTTTGGTTTTTCTGTGAAGGATTTCAAGAAGGGGAGTCATCTCATGAGGTGTGATAGTAGGGGGATCTGTATCCTATCATGCCTGGTTTCAGTCCATCGAGCCAATCCCTGCCATCAGCCTTTGCAGCCATCTCTCCTTCCATATGGCATGCTCGTCTGGGTCATCCGGAATCTTCTATTTTATCAGTTTTAGATAAAAATAGTTTTATTTCGTGTAAGGGTACGAGTCGTACTCCAATTTGTCAGTCTTGTTCATTAGGAAAAATTGTTAAGTTATCATTTGTAGACTCCAATTCTCATACTTCTATGCCATTTGACATTATTCATAATGACTTATGGACGTCTCCTGTTCTAAGTTCAGTGGGTCATCGATATTATGTTCTCTTTTTAGATGATTATACTAGATTTTTGTGGACGTTTCCAATTACAAATAAATCGCAAGTATTTTCCATCTTCATCAAATTTAGAGCGTTCATTCGTACTCAATTCGAAAGAGACATAAAAAGTATTCAATGTGATAATGGGAAAGAATATGACAATAGGGAGTTTCGGGAGTTCTGTGCTAATAATGGGATCAATTTCAGGTTTTCATGTCCTCATACATCTCCACAAAATGGTAAGGCCGAACGCAAAATCCGTTCCATAAATAACATTGTCCAAACTCTCTTGATTCATGCCTCCATACCTCCATATTTTTGGCATCATGCTCTACAAATGGCCACATATCTTCTTAACATACTTCCTTCTAAAGGTCTGACATATTCCTCCCCCCTCAAAATCCTATTTAATAAGGACCCTTCGTATTCTCATCTACGGATTTTTGGGTGCTTGTGTTATCTGTTATTCCCATCCACCACAATTAACAAACTTCAGGCTCGGTCTACCCCGTGTGTGTTTTTGGGTTATCCATCGAATCATCGTGGCTATAAGTGTTTTGATTTATCCTCCAAGAAAATCATAATCAATCGCCATGTCATTTTTTATGAAACTCAATTCCCGTTTACGAAAGTTCATACTCCCGAACCTAAGTCGTATAATTTTTTGGATGACCAAATATCCTCGTATATTATTCGGAATTTTTCGGACAACTCCCGTACCCAAAATCTTCCAGCGGGCCCACTACCCGCTGGTCCCACAAGACTTAGTCACACCTGTTTGTTCCGGTGGTGAACAGTTCCGGCTATTGGGCCGGTCCAGCCCAATTGGAACCGGTCCAAAACCGAGCCCATTTTTTACCGATTTGGGCCGCGGGCCCACATCGCTCGCCGGCCGGTCCGTCCCGAACCCGAGAAAATTCCCAAAATTCACTCAATTCTTCCTCGAGTCATAGACCGGTCACTCGTAGTCAGCGGGGTATTTTTACACCTAAAAGAAATTTTAATTTACATTCGGATGTCTCTAAATCCCCCCTTCCCCGCAATCCTGTGTCCGCATTAAATGACCCTAATTGGAAAATTGCTATGACTGATGAATATAATGCTCTTATTGCTAATAAGACGTGGGAGTTGGTGCCCCGTCCATATGGTATTAATGTTATCAGGTCTATGTGGATTTTTGCTCACAAGGAGAATTCAGATGGGTCCTTTGCTCGACATAAGGCGCGACTTGTTGGTGATGAGTAAAAATAAAAAAAATGCCTTCGGAAAGCGAGCAACCCATCATTAGAGTTAATCTTTTTCTATCCCCATTTTGGAGGATCTATTGTGATTCCACACTTCTCCCGCAGCGTGACTCAAACCCTCCTACCGATCGTGGATGGAGTTGTTTTACCAATTGAGCAACACTCCCTTGTCATCAATAGAGTTAATCAAGTATTCACGTAAAATGGTTCCATTTTTTTAGTCATGGACATACCTGTTCTTTAATGTAACGTGGCAGCTCGAAATGAACAATATTTTAAAAAAAGTTAAGTGTCCATTATGTATATTAGATGAGATGTAACTATCTGTAACTCCTATAATGATAATAATTATCTTGATCTGTTTTATGGTTTTATCAGGAGAAACCATTAAATTTGGTTTAGATGAGTTCATTAGCTAAAGTTCCAAAACTTAGAAAAATCCAGTTGTCTCTGATGAAATGCAAATGTGGAACTCATTTTAAGCTTTGTAGAATCAAGGCAGGCTGGATATTAACAAGAGATAATATGTTAGGTTCTTACATCAAAATAGAGCTAATCTACTTCCACAATCTTACTGCTCTTTAAGTAATATTTGAGAATTGAGATTATTCCTTAATGATAATATAACAAATTCTACTTCAATATAATTGTCATAAATTTAATATTTAAGAGTTAAGCCTTGTAACTTTAGAATTAGTACGTTAAATACTAGGAGTAATTATTTTTTTCCAGTGAGATTACTCGATCAATCTCAATATATGTAGTTCTTTCCATTCCATAATGTTCCAAATTATTTGACATGACTCAACAATATTATTGGTCTACGTTCTCTTATTAACATTCAAATATTTCAATTGAAATTCACTAACATATAATATTTAAGCATGTTTGATTCATTTCCCATCTATAAGAAAGATAACGTTCATAGCAATATTATTACTTTTTTTCCTTTAGCGTTAGGTTTCGAATTAAAGCTGCATATTTTGGATTGCTGTCTTTTCTTTTCTGTTTTATTTTGCGCTAGATGTGCACTCCAAAAATGTATTTTTGTGTTCTTAATCCGTTAATACATCCTAATCAGATACAACACTCATGGTACTCTTTATGTTTGTTGCCACTGCTGGTACTCATTTCACAGTTATACAAGTATCTTTTAAAATTTGTGGACACACGTGAACTTGCTAGTTACTTTAATTGCTCATTTTTTAACCACTGTCAACCAACTATAGTTTTAACTCTTACGAGGAATTTGTGTGCTTGACACAAAATTCATTTTGTGATTTCTTGTATCTAATATAATTAGGCATAATACTATTTTCATTTATCAGCGTGCTTTGCATAAATTACCATTTTATTAGCGTCTTTACTTTTAATTTAAATCAATGCTCTCATCAAAATTATTTTTTAGTCATTCGCACTTTAAATTACTCATTTCTTTAACAAGTACTACTCTTTATTTTAAATTTTTACAAATGCAGTAATCTTTGTTGATTGCTTATTTTATATTTTTCTTCCGTTGCTGTTGTTTGAAAGGCAACATGAAATTCAAAGGTATAGAACAAACTCACAAAGTAGGAACTATTTTCTTCCACTTTTCAGTGATTTATGTGTACTCTCAGTCTCACCAGGTCCCCCATAAAGGACATAATACTGACTTTCTGAACTACGCCAAAGTCGCTCAAATGAAACCTTGTACATATTAGGATTGTCGGTATGCGTAGTTGTTCTATCTACTTGAATCGTCTTTCCTTTCTCGTTTAAAACTATAATTTCGGTACAATAAGCATCATAATCAGATCTTCCAATAGGAAAATAGCTCGAGCCCATAGGAGGTTTAGGTACACCTGGCGGACTATATACAACTCCACCCCATTCAACGTTATTAGCAAAACTTTTCAAACCAGTGAAGATCCTTTGAGGCCAGAAACCAACTTGTTCATGAGCTTTTGTCATTAAAAGCCACCAGTTTCCGTTGACTACATCCTTAATTTTTTCCAAAAAATATGTCAATGTCAATATTTATGTGCTCGCCAGATTATAATCTTTGTACTTGTATAAAATATGTTTAAGAACTCTAAATAAGAAAGAAAAGAAATATAAAATGTACCCGATCAATGTACATTGTGACCTGAAAAGTGTTCCCTCCACGTTGTGAAATAGTATCCTGGTATGATCGATCAAGAGGTATATCACTGTTTACTTGTACAAAGCCAGGACATAGTGTATTGAAGCAATGAGTTTTACCAGCCTGAAAAAAAGGAAAAAAAAGCTTGGCATACATGTTCTTGCAATTGAGGTAAATAGTTAAACTAAACAATATACTAGTTTATGAACTCAAGATGGAATTCATCAACGTATACGAGATAAGTTACCTGAAAATGAATAAAAAGCCTAGTTTCAGTATCCCTATATAGTGTTGGGTCCACCTAAATCACAAAATGGAGATATCATGCTTACTAAATATTGAGTTTAGTGATAATTTACATCTTAAAGGTACAATACTCAATCGTTAGTGTGTCTCCTCCTTTTATGAATCAATAAAGTGTCAGGATCACTTACTCTCCAACCAACTTGTAAGATATCTGTCCCTTTTTGAATTTTTAGTCGAGATGCACTATGTTGCCGGCCTTTAACATGAGGATTGTATAAACTAGTCGTCATTCCAGCTCCCGCAAGCTTGTTATTTGGATTATTTGGAGTTCGAGCTATTGCAACCTGAATAAAGGAAATAAATATTTTAATAACTTTTACAGAGTATCCAAATTAACCTACGTATATACACCAAAATGTTGAAGTTTTTTTCTTTTTCAGTATATGTTTGAGGAAAAGTAGGTAAAATAAGTGAGAATTCACACCCTTCCTGTTGTAAGTTGGAACACAAGTAATCAGTTATCGAAAGGCCAAATCCCAAATTTCAAAACTTATTTAACTACACTTTTATATCAAATAATGCTATCTCAGAAACGGAGAGAAGTATAATTTATTTTTTTATCTAAGAATATTCTAAGTATATATACAAATGAAAATAATTTATTTCTTTATTACTTCAAACCGAATTAAAAGAAACATACTAGAAAAGACAATAAAATGGAAATGGATTTGAATCTTGAGTTACATAGAAAGATAAGTGAATTTCTCTTTGTTAATCCTATTGGGGCGAGCGAAAGAACTAATTGTTTGCTAACATATGTTATTATTTCGTCTTATGAACTAACCCTCTAGCAAACATAAAACTGAAAAATAAAAACATGATAAAAAATTTATAGCCATGTACCTTATATCCTTGTGAAGATATGTATCTTTCTTTTGGCTCACTATTGTTGTTGCTCTGCATTAGATATGGACAACAATATATGGGTTTTGTCACGATGATTGAAACATGAGCTCCTTTATGTTTTTGCATAAATTGTTTTTCATATATATATATATATATATATATATATATATATATATATATATATATATATATATATATATACGAATTCTTAACTTGTTAGAATCTTTATATAAGTTACGTTGTAAAATAATGAAATCTCATGTTTATGTTTGAGCTATCCAAGATATATAGAGGAGTAAATTGACATAAATTATCTTACAACATCAAATTCAGAGTCGAATGTGAAATCTTTTGGTGGGGGCATACGTCTTTGTCTTATAAGATCATCTTTCGTAATTTTCTTAACAGGAACCGTTCCAAAAGGGCATCCTCCATCTTTTGACCATATTGTTGATGACCAATTAGCTGTTGAGGAACTTGAATTGTTCTTTATCCTAGATAAAGTAGGTTTCATCTGTTGAACGAAATATTTAATGGCATATCAACAATATCATATCTATGGAAAAAATTAATATATATATAATAAAGTTATGCATAGACAAGATGACGTGACACCTCTCTATGACCATCATTTGTATTTAACTTTTTTCTCAATTTTTTGGTATTTTCTCCATTTTTATGCATTTCTTTGTTCATTTCTACACACAATCTACTAATTAATGGATTAATAAAAGTAGCATAAATACATGTATCAATCAAGCTCACGTAGCATGGTAGCAGTAACCAAGGAACCTTTGAAATAAAGTCAATTAACCGTTTCGCCATTCCTATTTAAGGACTTTTTAACAGTTAGGAATTAGTATTATGTATTCATCACAAATTATATTATGAAATCAATCGATTCATATTAATGTGAGCAATATGCTGCATTAAGAACTTGAAATGGCAATAGCATAGACAGCAAACGATTTGCCCTTACTTAAGGTCTTTTGACATTCCCTATTAATGTTATTTTTAGAAGATAGGCAATTAGTATGTACTTATTGCAACTTTTTTTTATGAAATAATTAATTCACCTATATAATGTATTGAGAACTTGAAAAGGCAAAAGTATGGACATACAACTCTTTGTACTTATATTCTTAAACATGTGGTGGCCTTATGAAGCTGCTGCAATTGTTTTTGAAGCTATACCACATATTTTGGCTCAAGATCAGTGGTAAGGGTGATTTGCAATGGCTATGCTAGAAGAATTATGCAATCTAGATGGACTTTGCTACTTTAGAGTGTGGATAAATGAGAGGGGATGATAGAAAAGTGAAAACATTTTGATAAAATTGAATTCCAAACATAAGTTAGGCAACCAAAATCACAATTCAAAAACTGTAAGAATAATATTCTTTTAACCATTTTGCAGGTGTAGATAACAAAAAATGTTAGGTCAAGAACTAGAGAGGGGAAACAAGAAATTTAGGATTGAGAGCAAGGAAATGAAAAATAAATTACTTTTGGTGAAATTGAATGTGCAGACCTGAATGATGTTGTCTACAATAACAATCACTTAATTGTAAGAATAATATTCTCTATTTTTAATACGGAATATTCAGTTTGCAGCGATAATTTTATTACCTAGGTGTCACTCTAAATCTTCATAACTCTGCTTTTATGTTTTTCCATTCTAATTTTGTTAATTATGAGGTAATTATCATTCTTTTTCTAGAATCTTATCACTTTGTACTTTTAGGTTGTAATTTTTTTTTGAATATTTCATCTTCTTAATTTTTTATTATGAGTTGTAGTATTTTGGGTTCTAATCTTCTTTGTTTTTGTTCCACGTATATGCACTCAAGGAGAGTCTTTAGGCTTTGTTTCCGTTCTCTGTATTTTTTTCTGCTCATGTTGGTTCTACTTCTACTGGAAAATTATATTTCCAATTTTATTTTGGTAGAAAAAAAAATTAAGAGAAATTTAGGAATCGCGCGAAACGCGAAGAGATTCACTAGTGATAATGAAATAAAAAAGAGAGTAGAGATATGCCTTGGGATGAAAATTATGATCCTTCAATAACGGATGATCAAATGCACGTTGCTTGTAGAAATCTACACAATCGTATGTATCTCCGTATTTAGTCTGTAAACAAAAAAAAATCATATAATAAGGAACCTAAGTTACAACAAAATGTACCTTTTAAATACAAAACAATCTCACGAATACAATTATTAGTAAATGATAACACTACTCTTTTAAGAAAAAAATCTATTCATATTTGACTTTGAAAAGTCAAAATAGGTGTGTCATAAGCCATTGTTATGCCTTTTATCTCCAATTTCAAAGATAAATTGTAAAAATACTAGTTACTTTATCTCAATTTATATGATATATATTTTTTAATTAGTTAAAAATAATATATTTTTTTATTTGATAATAATTTAATTTTAAATTTAACGAGATGATTTCTAACTATATAAATATCTTTAACTTGTTTTAGACCATAAAATTTAAAAAAAATCTTTATTTTTAAACTTCGTATCTAATCAAATTGTATAATATAAATTTTGAAAGTAATAGGTAAAGAGTACAATAACGGTTCAATCTTCCAACACAACAAAAGTTTACACAAAGAAGGAAATAGAAGGTAAGGTCCATTTCCCAAAAACCATGTGGCAACGGAATATTGCTTCTTCTTTTTTTCCCTAATACAAAAGTGATATTACCAAATAAAATAAAATGGCTTTAGGCATACAAGTACAATTAAACCAAAAAAAAAATACCTTTACTGTCTTGATTGCTGGTTTGTTTAATTTTTTTAGTTGTTTCTCTAACTCCGCATCCTCTAATTTAGATAGCGTTTTTTCTCCTTGCACCCTATTATAACTCAAAAGAAAATATAACATCAACAACGTTTGTTGAACAATTTTTTGATGCATTCTAAATTCATTCCTTTTTATAGGCATGAATATTAGCTGTTTTGAAAAATTCTAACTAACTAACCCAACATGAAAGCCCAACACTGAAATTGATATGTTAGTTGCTTGCTATGAGGAAGACACTATATAGAGATATAGAAGAGACTAAATTGACTATTATACAAGATATTGAATTTATGTGTAATCTTCTGAATCATAATTGACAGAATCTGAAAAGTTTTAAATTTAATAAATGTTGATTGCTCGTTTGTAACTAATATCCAAAATAATAATCTGAACATAGATTTCAGTAAAAATAAGTAATTGAATCAATAAATGATTTTTGCTGATGAAGATTGATGGTTATCTACATAATATCCAAAAAGAACTTTTGACCATGTGACCAAATTGGTGATTGAGACCGGAACCAAAACGAGGTCTTTCTTTTTTAGAAAAAGAAATAGACTAACGTGTAGAAAAAATATATGTACATATAGCGCATGTATTCTTCTATGTACGTATGAGTTTTCCTTATTTTTACCTTTAACATTGAACAAAACTCTAATTTGAGGATAGTTTCAAATAATAATCGAAAGTTAAGGAGTACATTTGAACCGTTGTTCTTGGTGAACTTAGATACAATAAAATCTACTTATTTTACGCCAAAGCTCTATAATTATCTAATAATAAGGAAATTAAAAATATGAAATAATTTGCTAATAATAAGAGTATAATATCCTAAAAATAATTAGCAAAATTTTTTTGTTACGAATGAGAAATTGCAAACATTAGCTGATGATACTTTGTGCTTGCAGAGTGCAACCCTCAAACTCAAAGAATAAATACAGACAAAAATTATTTTGATTTGCTTGTTCCTCAAAATATTTTATGGTCTAGACGTCGTAGAGAATTGAGAATTCGAAGCTTTTTAATTTTTTTGAATTGGAATGGTATTCCCTCCCTAACCCTAAGGTAACCGCTACACAACTCATTTCCTGGGCAAGCGGAGAAATCGAATCAACCCGAAATGAACTTTCATTTCTTTCTCATCATCTTAAACGAACCTGACAGTTAAAGTGGGTAATAAGAAAAGGGATACAAGTTCCAGCTAGTGATAGTTTAGTCCTAGTAATTTCTTTTATTAGTTGCAACGTATTTGCATAATTACTTCTTACCACAAGTTTATTTGTTTATCTTCTAGTCCCTAGGTTAGTTACACTGGCAGCTGGCAATGACAGTACATATACATGTAATTGTTGCTAAGGGCAGTATCAAATGAAATATTCTATTTAGCTTAACATAGAGTAGCTCTATTCTCTTTAGTTTTCTTTATATTTTTCTTGCTGCAACAATGGTATCAGAGCTCTTTCTTGGCTCTGTGAATTAATGGTGTCGGAGATGAAAGAAATTATGAGTATGCTACAGAGAATGTCGATGGATATGGCGAATTTCACAATCAGACATGATGAAGCTAATCACGAAAGAGCACTCAAAAATCAGGATGTGGTGTTGCGCGAGCTTGGTGAAGCTATGAATGGGGGAAGACTATCTGAGCGAGACAAGAAACCCACCCCTAGAGGTGAGTTGTATTCTCCTTTAGATCCTACTTTAGAAATTCTAGACTCAAGACCGCCATTAACGAGTAGAGTTTCGGCAACTTTCCTAATTTCCCACAAAATTCCCAATTAGCAGTGGGTACTAGTTAGATTCCAGTTTTTTCCTCTGAATGCATTCCTTATTTTCGCTCTTTGGGGTTCTTTATAGAGCTCATTAGGCAAATTTTTCCTGAGAGTAAATGTAAGACCTGCTCTTTTCTTTCTTTCTTCGCCTCATTTTGAGCGGTGAATTGTTCCTACGGGATGATCCTCAACCTGTACTTGCATTCTTTCACAGGATCAATCCATGCATCTTTCTGAAAATCTCCAACAACAAAATTCACAATGTCAAGGTTAGAATAAGAATACAAAAAGAATGGTCATGAAGACATTTTTTTAGTATGTCCAGGACCAATCGTTCCTCATTCTCTTATGGTACATAATTTAAATGTGGAAGGCTAGAAATAGGTATGAACTCTTATTCCGCTAATTCACAATCAACCAAAACTTTATCTTCAAATATCTCAACTGAATCATAATCTTCTTGTAGAGTAGAAACTTCTCTCTCTAAATGCTCATCATCCCGAGTAGGCTCATTCTTACATGGTGTCTCTTCCATATATTCACCATCACAATGCAGTAAGTTTTCTGACATCATACTTACTAATTGACTCACTTGCGTTATTAGGTTTTCAATGGCTACATCATTTTGGTATAAATCTCTCTTCAGCACCTTTTATGATCTTAAACATAAGCTCTTCTAAGCTACTCTTCTCCCCTTGAGGTGGTTGTCTCACTTCTCTCATTCCAATCATAATCATGATATTTATTTCATTCAGAGTTAGAATTGTGCTCATATGAAACATCATTCCTGTAAGCATTGGAAACAGAGTGACACTTTTCATAAGACGCACAATAAGAGGAATACTTACCTGCTTGACAATCAAACCATTAATGATTTTCACTACATTTAAAACAGATAACAGACTTTTTATAAGATTCAACTGTTAATTCTGCAAAAAAAATTCTTGACTGATTGTGCTCTATCTTTAAGCACTTCGAGTTCAATTCTCAAGAATATTCTCTTCAAGCTTTTCTCTCTAGCACTTGTCAGGTACTACAAAAGAAATTTTGAAGACGAGTTAAATAAATAAAAACAACAGAAACAAAAATGACTTCTACAAGGAAATAACTATTGATTTTTTATTATTTACTCAAAAAAAAACCTGAATTAATACACAAGATTTTATTTGAATATTATTTATTGTCAATCCCTGACAATGGCGCCAAAAATTGGTGAGCGAAAAACACAATACAATTTAATCGCTTCGCTAGTTAAAGATAGTATAGTATTTAGATCTTCTCCACATGGATTGGTATAAATAATTACACAAATAAAAACATGCTTGGTATTTTTCAGGTGATCAAATTTTGAATTGTTGTGGTTCTAACCTACGAATAACGACTAAACAAAAGTAGTTAGAGACAATTGATAACGAGAAACAATGGTTACTATCAATAGGAGAATCAAGGGTAATAGACAAGACATGTGCCAGAGACTTATCGGGACCTAACTCTGTTCAAGATTCACTTTCTAAAGTCTATTGATTCTCACGAATTCAATAGTTAATTAGAATATTATTAGAGTTCAGATTCCTCTTACGATTTAATCTAAACTCTTTGAAATAAACTAATGACAAGCCTTGTGAACATATATGCTAGAACACGTTAATGGTTTTAATCTCAAGAAAAAACGTCTTTCGAATATTTTTCTCTTGGTTCAACCAATAAATTCAAGAAGCTCTTTCGATTACTTAGAAGAAATATTGAGTTCTAACCAAACAAGATTATGCAGAGAAATTTGCTAAACTATTCCTCTTTTGATTAAATAAAATAGTAAATAATTCTGCAATTCAATTCAAAACTCCTTTAACAAATTCAAGCAATAAACAAGAGTTAAAATCCACAAATAATACTCAAAACACCATGTCTGTCAAACCCTAATATAGATTACTCCACAATAGAAGAAGAAAACACATAAGAAGAACCCTCTTGTATTATTTGGACTATTTTACCCTCTTGTATTATTTGGACTATTTTACCCTCTTGTATTATTTTGCTTAACTGATATTGAACAAATACTACACTTAGGCCAATGAAATTGAATTTGAGGTTGTGTCCTTTCGGAAATTGATTCTCGGTTTCGGTTTGCTATTTTTGGTATAATTTACTGATTTGAACATGATACTACACTGGCCGATGAAAAATATCCGTCAAATTTTGAGGTCTCCACAGTTGGAAAGACAGAAATAAAAAATTCTGGGCAAGGATGAAACATAAATATTTTTTTTATCCGAGAGATCAACATGTATGGTAGGCAAGGAAACTAAAATGATCAACGAGTCATATGTTCGCAACCACGACGTGATTGTAATGATCTTTTCAAAATTTAAGTCTGAGCCCTCCGTAATCAAAACACTTATTGTTTTGGATACGGATCCGAAGTTATTTATATTCAATTATTTCTAACCGTTTGTTCATGACAGCTTGCATGGAACACTTACGAAAGTTAAAGAAGACAAGATACCCCTCGGAGATGATTTATTTTATTGTTGTTTTATTTTCTTTAAATCAGCTTTATTTTATTATGTATTGTAATATTATTTATTGTACTTGTGTAATTATTGAAATGTGTAGAATAGGTAGACTTAGAACTAATAATCTAGAAAGAGTAGATTTAAAATCGGAAATCGCTAGTTTATCTATTTTTTAGGCCCGTCGCCCATACTTTCAAAACTTTAGTTTATTTATTTTAGGTTCGTCGCTCATACCTTCAAAACGCTAGCTTATTTTTGAACTGTTCAGAATTTTCAAAACTATTGGTCACCTTTTACTCACACTATTAATCATATAAATAGTCTTATTTTTATCTGATTCGTTATTTAAAAGACTTTCAAAATATCACTTTCTTTGCATTACCAATAAGTTGTTTTCTTCTTACTAAATCACCTTGTATATATATTTATAAACAATGCCATACAAATGCATGTTTTATCCAAAAAAATCACTTTGCATAAATTCTATAAATAATGCCATCAAAAGTGTGTTTTTATCCAACAAATTACTTTGCATGTATTTTTGTAAATAATACAATACAAATACATGTTTCACCCCAAAAATCACCTTGTATATATTTTTGTCAACTTTCATACAAATGCATACTTTTATCCAAAATCAACTTTACATGTATTTTTTAAACAAAGTCATACAAATGCATACTTGTACAAAATGCATTCTTTCATTAAATACTTGCAACATCATTTTAACTTTATATTTTTAAACATGCATTTTCTAAGTACAATAAATAAGCCTGAGTTTGACCGATAACCGCAAGTTAGCGGATCTTAAAGGGTGTCTGACCCCTTCCCTTTAGGATAATAAAGAACTCTTACCTAGAATCTCATATTTTCGCAGACCAGTAATCGGAGTTCACTTTGCAGCCTTTTTTTTTTTTACATTTAGATGCTCTAATTCACCTTAGAATAATTAGGTGGCGACTCCTCAACAACATTTATCAATCCAGAGAGAGAGAATCAACACCATTACGTCGCGAGCCGCGGTAAAAAACGGGTGCGACACACGAACATTAACATTATTAGCTAGCTCACTCGTCGTTGTGCATTTTGCTAAGGCAGCCTGAGCCCTTGTGTGAAATTCCTCCGAATACCTTAAAATGTAAATGCAGAGAAGTTCCACAATTTAATCAGGCCAAATTGTACTAGTATGGCCATAGAGCTCTTTGTCATTCACTCTAAACTCTCTTTTATCTCCATATTCGCCGTGTTTCCTGATTTCATGAACCATACTCCATCGACCGGGCCAATTCCACACATTTAAACAAAACATTTGGATCGGAGGACTCGTTTCTTGATTTTGATCTGTTTGAGCCTCATGATTTCCAGCTCTTTAGTAGAATTACAAATTCTAGGCTTATCTCCTAATCTCTACTTTTTAGATTTTTATGTTTTTCAAGATTTCATTTTTATGATTTCATAGACTAATGTTCATATTAAGGAATATGAAAGGGGATGTATAAACAGAGTTCAGAGTACTCTGTGTCACCATGTATACCACTTTTTCCTTATATCTTGTTAGTCCAAAGCTACATTTCTATTAGTATCTTTTTTACACCATGGTCCATATAATAGATTGAGAGTTTTTTTCACCCTAAATCTATCATGCAACTCTCAACTACATCATTAATCAACCATTAAACACACTCAACTCTCTTGTCACAATCTCTTAACTATGTCTCTAGCATATATATATATGTATACGTCCTCACGTACGTACCTCTGATCCGAGCAGGTAGAATTAGATAAGAAGGCGGAATACGCAGAGAAGATGAAGAACAAGATGGCTGAAATTCACAGAGAAGCAGAAGAAAAGAGGGCTATGATTGAAGCGAAAAAAGGCGAAGATATTCTCAAGGTTGAGGAAACTGCTGCTAAATTTCGTGCTACTGGAAAATTACCCAAAAAGTTCTTGGCATGCTTTGGCTACTAATTTATTTTTTCTTGGCATGCTTTGGCTACTAATTTATTTTTCCTCAAGAACAATATGCATACTCTATTATATTTGTTTGATGGTCACTTTATGTATAGAGGAAGTTCTTGTTTATAGTTTTGATAGAACAATCATGTGTTATGAACAAAACACTCAGAATTATTATGAAGTTTGGTTCAATTTTTGGTGTTAATGTTGTGGTAAAGAGTACAGAGAATAGATAATGAGATTAAGGGCCTGGTGAGCAAGCACCCCGCCTGTGTTCACGTAGGGTCCATGGAAGGACTGTTGGGAGATTTTGCTCTATGGTACTTTATAAAGCAGTACGGGAAGTATTTAACTATTACAAGTATTCGAAAGGATAAACAAAGAATACAATATTTTCGACTAGAAATCTGAAAATTACAATATAACAACAAAACTGAAATTACGATTTTGTTGAAGACTGAAAAATGGAAACTGGTTTATCTTGGAGTCGAGTTGGCACTCTGTCCTTAAGACAATATTGCCCCGTATGTATCCTTTATACGTCCTGGACAATTTGTCTCCCAAGATAAAACAGCAATGGAACCCTTGAGCAAAGGAAACTCAAGAGCTACCGTGAAGAATATTGAGTAACGAAATGATGCTTGGAAGTTGTAGGAAGAAAACTATTTTTGTTGTGTATTTTCGTGAGCTTTATGAACTGTTATTTTTCTGTTCTTTGTGGTGCTCAACAATGGTGTAAGGGTGTGTTTATATAGGTGAGGGAGGGGCTGAAAACTGCCTCCATAATAGCCAAATAATGGCCATTATGGAGGTAGTAAAGTCACCAACATAAATGGTGAAAGAACCAACGGATTTGGCCATTATAGGAGGAGTAATTCAGCCAAAATAAATGGCTGAATTGAGTGCTTGACGTTTCTGTTTTGACCATCGAAATTCTGAACTTCAGGGACCAAACTGTACATCTTGAAACTTCAGGGACCAAACTGTACATCTTGAAACTTCTGGGACCAAACAAGACATACATCGAAAGAATTCGGTTCAAATCGTACGTCCGAAACTTCGGGATCAAACTCGTACTTCGGCAAAGTTTTCGGCCCAAAAAAGATAATATCGAGAAGACCCACGGCCCACGACCCGTGACCCCGAACTCGGGCCGGACCGAACCGACGGACGGGCGGGCGGCGGCGGCGCGCGTGTGGTCTTTCCTCGAACCGAAGCACATCTAGGTCCTCCCTCCTTTAAACACATGGGATACCCCTTGGGGTCCCAAACCCCTAACCAATTTCGAATCTTATATACACAACAATTCTTTCTTCCTCTACCGATGAGGGAGAATTACACACAATACCACACTTTCCATGCTTCAAACACCTTACTTCGTGAACCAATATCTCTTTCATTTCTCAATGAAATTTGACGATTCTTGGCCCTACGGTTATCTACGTACTTAGTAGATCATGCATGTGTGAAGAACCGGATTCTCCAACATACGTTACACTAGTGTTTAAGCCGTTAAAGTTGGTCGGTCGCAACTCCCGCCAAAGGCAAATTTCCAACAAGGACCGCACCTAAGGAGTGTAATGTATAGTGGCGGAGACATGATTTTCATTACAAAAGTTCATCATCTACTAAATATATGCACGTACAAAAGATTTTAACCTTATATATGCTGAATGATTTTCCGGCTGAAGTGTCATTGGTAATGTAGGCGGCACACCCTGACGCAAGCCTGATTTCACAGCTCGAATCTATAACCTATAAGTCACACGGACGCAACTTTTTCTATTCCCAAAAACTAGGAAGGGATTGGTACTTCTTTTTTCTTCCCAATATTTTTTTATTCTTTGTACTCTTTAGATCTGCATGACTCTTGATAATTTGTCCTAGACTATGATTATTCATTTTGAAGGAACTTATATCCTAGTCTTGAAATTTTTGTTGGTATTTTTTCTATGTACTTTATAAAGCGGTACGGGAAGTAATAACTACTACAAATGTTCGAAAGGATAAATAAATGGTCAATCTTCAAAACTGCCGCAAGGGTGTTGTGTCTTGAATCTTGATCACCTAGCAAAGCCAACGTTGAGAACTGCCGCAAGCTTGTTGTGTCTTCAATCTTGATATCCTGAAATCAAGAAATAACTAAATCTGGACGGTTACAACGTTGTGTGTTGAGTCGAGGATAGCCCTCTATCCTTAAGACAAGATTGCCCCGTATATATGCTTTTACGTTAGCGGGCAATAGTCTCCCAAGATAAAACAACACTATAATCTCAACACTACAAAGCCAATAGGTTGAGCTGTCGAAGAAAACAAATATGACTCGACTTCTTTGAAGATATGAAATAGGAAGGAAGAGTTTCTCTTTACTCTTCTCTTTTGTCTCTGTGTATATAGTGTGTCTCGGTAGTGTATATATTGTGTATACGTGAGGGTTTGGTCACTTTGTTTTTCCGCCACTTGTTTTTGCGGAATTACAGCCATTTGGTTTGCGAAATTACACCCTTTGGTTTGCGAGAATTTCGTGATCGAAATAAGCTATTTTTCTCGTATCTTTCCGGTGCTATTTTCTCGCTTTGTTTGCGCTCAATTTTCTTCCCGTTTTCTAGTCTTGTTTTCAGCCAAATGAAGCTCAATATATAGCATGAGGAGGGGCTGTCCAACAGCCACAAACAAGGCTGTAATGGCCCTTAAAGGAGGTCATTAAAACGACCAAGTAATGGCTATTAAGGCCTTGAAGAAGGCCGCCCAAATGCCCCAAGTAATGGTTGTTAATGGAGAATTAATCAGCCAAGTAATGGCTGATTAATGCTCCAAAAATGCAGTCCAACGGCCTTCCGTCACCTTCCCGTAAAGTATGGGGACTAAACGTAAATATTGAAACTTCGGGGACCAAAGCGTACATATAAAAGAATTCCGGTCCAAACGTACATATGAAACTTCAGGGATCAAACTGTACATCTGGCAGAGTTCTCTGGTCCAAAAAGATAATATCAGAAAGGCCCACAGCCCACGACCCACGACCCGTGACCCGTGACCCGAGCCCGAGCCCGAGACCGGACCGGACCGGACGGGCGGGCGGCGGCGGCGCGCGTGTGGGCTTAGCCTTGAACCCAAACACATCTAGGTCTTCCCTCCTTTAAACACATGGGATACCCCTTGGGGATCCAAACCCTTTACCACATTAGAGACTTATATAGAGAGCAATTCTTCCTATTCCCACCGATGTGGTAGATTTGTCCCACACCACATTTCCATGTCTCAAACACCTTACTTCGTGGACCAATATCTCTTTCATTTCTCAACGAAATTAGACGATTCTTGGCCCTACGGTCATCTACTCACTTCGTAGATCATGCATGTGCGAAGAGACAAGGTCTCCAACATGCGAAACACTAGTGTTTAATTCATCAAAGATGGGTGGACGCATCTCCCCGCCAAAGGCTAATTTCCAACAATCCCCTCTATGAAAGAGAGATTGTGGCGCACGCACAAGGTGCCTACATTTCAGCAATCTTTCAAATAAAAGATATTGCATCGGGAGAGGTAGCTTACGCTTTGAACCTTCCCTAGTTGAATACCATCGGACTTACTTCTTCGCGCGGTGAACGTGATGTCTTGAACCGTCGGTGTTTAGTGTAAGCCAAGACAACGATATCAACACAATAACTCTTCTTATTCATTTTCCTTCTTACGTTTCTCGTCCGTTGTGGCCATGGACACACTTGGATTCTTAAGTGCGTTCATTTGAGTCGGCCATCCTCGCACTTAAATAGGTGATCTCCTACAAGGTATCCTGCTATACCCCACTTCACAAGTGTTAGGAATCATTAAAAGTTCCACAACCTTAACCTCAACCGTTTGAGGATCTTTTAAAAAGTTTGGAAGCTTAACTTTTACCCACCATGCGAGCGACGCACTTTAATGTCTATCGCGGGAACGACTTTGGATTCATGTTTCCGTACAGAAATCATCATCCGAAGTGCTTCTTGCTTCCACCGAAGCGCTCAACTGAACCTTTTGCCGCTTAGTTTTCCCATTGAACCAAATTCTTGGGATCTCCAATCAGTATGGTTGGGTTTCCACCGCAAAGGTTCGTATTGTTTGGGTTTTAAGCCAATTCCCCTAGACAGAAGCGAGAACACTTGATCTCCGGGTAGTCCCTTAGTTAGTAAACAAGGATGTGACACCCGTGATGATCAACGCCATACGGTCTTATGTCTCCGACGGATCCTAAAAGATATGTCTAGACGCCGTCATCCGTGTCCTTCCCGAAGCCGACCGGCTAGCCACGATGTATAACTGCTCGAAGACACGTGTATCTCCCAATAAGGGACGTCCTCTAAGGAGCCGTGAAGTTACTCAACTTCTTTCATGCTTTGTATAAAGCGATAAACTCCGATTCCATCTTGAATCGGCCGATGCAAGTTTGCTTAGAGGATTTTCCAGGACCCACCATACACATTTGCTTGTGGCTTTGGTGTTCTTCGGATCCGATGTCCGGTTTGCATCACCGTGTTCTCCCCCAACATTGGACATCCGAATACTATAATCTGTAGATAAGCGAATAATTCGATATCGTCATATCGACTTAACGCCTTTCTATTGATCATGTATTGAAATCATCGATGAACCTTAGTTCAATCGATCTCGTTTGTAGGACGATACCGGGTCGGTTGTAGTGTGTACAATACATTGAACTACACATGACCCGTGCATATCGCTCCTTGTCTATGGGTGCACCATGATTCCAATCGGTTCTATGATTCCTATCCATTGGTGGCTTCAACGAGACTCGTCTACTATCGACCGATCCGTTAGATGTCTTAGAAATCCAATTCCTAAGATGTCATCTGTGATACCCATATCTTTCATATCGAGACTTTGTTTCAATATGACTTTTACTTTCGAATTGTTGATTCTCCAACTGTTGGCTTTCTAATTTCGAGTCAATGTTTCGTGGTCGATTCATTGTTTCGTTTTATCCGAAACTTTCGGACCAAAATGTAAACATTTCAAGGACCAAAAGTTCGGAAGAAGCCCAACAGTTCACAGAAATCAACTCGATTCTCTTCTTCCAACTCTCCGGTTGGGAAGGTCATTTCAACATCCATGCCACGTAAGACTACAATGGCCCCGGATGTGAATCTACTCACGGGGGAGCACATCTTACAACCCAAAGGTTCTTTTCCCGGAGGAAGATCAACCATTACGCAAGTATGGTTCTATATGATAGAGTTTATTTCTCTCTTTGTAGCTTCTTTCCAAAGCAACGCTTTTGGAGATGACAATTATTTGTTAATTGTCCATGGTTCGTTCTCAACCATACAAGCTAGAAGGTATGGAACAAGTCTTTGTCCCCTCTTTGCTCCTTCTCGGTTCAACATCTAGAATCCACCCGAGTTCTGCATATACCGAATATTAAGTTCCGGATAGCCAACAACTTTCGAGTCCTGTAGATACGGAACGTCTAGTTCCGGACATTCAGGCCCTCGCGGGTTCTTGTTAACCTTGAGCAATTACTCCCTTTTCCTTTTTCAAGGAAAGCTATCTTCAAAGAATTCAGTATTCTTTGACGCCAAGAGGCGATCAACACTCTTCGTTATTTGCGGATCCGGTGGATATGCAATCTACAGTCTTAGGTACAACTTGACCTGTTTCATTATACCAACTTTTACCAAGCAACCCCACATAAATTGGGCGTACGACTTTGCGCTTGGCTAACACCATTGGACTAAGGTGAGAAATGAACAATCGTTTAATGAACGATGCTTCACTTTCTCCCCCTCTATCACTACGAATTACTCATTCCGTAGGCTTAGTTGATTTTCAACTTATGCTTTGTAGCGCTTATCCGCTTCAACAACTTCATCTTTGCTTTTTAACAAACAAAGGATTCCATACGTTGTACCATCATCAATGAAGATCACAACGTACTTGTCTCCCCCTCTATTTTGTATAAACTTCAAATCACCCAAGTAGGTGTGACTAAGTTCTAGAGGAGCGATGCTTCTTTCGCTATTCCCTTGACGGAATTTGGAAAGGTGATTTTGCCTCTTCATCTACCTCACATTTATTTTGAGGGTTTATGTCGAAGAAGGCAACAATCTCAACATCGTTAGCTTTTGAATGACTTGCTATTTAACGTGTCTTAATCTATGATGGCATAGACGCACGGATTACAAATATATCATTCATTTGGCTACGGACATACTTTGTACCATTCTTAGTTATCACGGACTGTTGGACTAATCTCAAACCAAACTTGACCAACGGCGTCCCTTAAACCAAGTTAGGAATATGTATCACCTCATCTTTGAGTGATCCCAATCCATGAAGTCCTATTGAGGACAACCTCTCCAACCCTTCTACTTTAGAGGTGGTGTTGCTTCACATGAACAACCTCTTACCCGTGGTTAGGCGTAACCGGATCATATGTGATCCGGATATTCTCGCCCACTCCGGTTGCTTTGGCGATCGAGTGTCCAATTTCTTTTCTGCCTTTTCTTTAGGCCTTCGGATCATTTAAGACACTGAAAACTCGTGGCCCACCTTACTAGGTGTCCATTATTTTTCCTATGAAATGAATTTTGGCCCTACTCCAGATCGCCCGAGGCTTTGTATGACCGAGTGTCCAATATAATCATATCAAAGGAATTTTGGCCCACTCCGGTCGCCGGAGGCTTTGTATGACCGAGTGTCCAATATCATCTTATGAAGGATCTTCGCCAAATAGTATGACAGGTTCTACATTTTTAACTTTTAGACTCCTTCCGTTAAGATTGGTGCCCGAGATAATTCTTGGCGCTTACTTAAGAGTGGTAACGCTTTTCGCACGGATTAGTGGATCTTTCTCCATCGTATGTGCGAACCTACTTTACACACTTTTAATCACTACACTTAAAAGAACGGATCTTTTTAAGTCGTTTACAAAATCCAATCTTTAAACGGAAAGGAAGATGAGATTAAACTTCTGATTTGTTAAAGCGTAAGGAATATAAATTATTTTCATATTCCTCCTTACTTTAATCCATTTTTAATCGGACATAATTTAATCTTTATTCTTGACAAGTAAGAAAAACTACTTATCCCAATTTCGGATTACGGCTCACTCCGGTCACTTCATCAAACCGAGTGTCCAGTTCCTTCTTACCATTATTCGGATCTTTTGTCCGGGACGGATACGGGCCTTCTGCCGCAAGATAGAAGTACATCTTCGCTTCTCCTCTTGTCCCGATTGACATCCTCGTGCTCTCGAGAGCGCTTGTTTCCACCGATCTTGGTAGCGGTGACACCATGAACACGTTCATCATCATCACTCTCTTCTACCGAAAACCATTTCCATATCCGATTTTGTCACACAACTTTTGACCGACATCTTTCGAACACTAATAGTATTACAATACATTCTTGTCTTAAGTTGTTGGTATTTTTTCTATGTACTTTATAAAGCGATGACGGGAAGTAATAACTATTACAAATGTTCGAAAGGATAAATAAATGGTCAATCTTCAAAACTCGCCGCAAGGGTGTTGTGTCTTGAATCTTGATCACCTAGCAAAGCCAACGTTGAGAACTGCGCCGCAAGCTTGTTGTGTCTTCAATCTTGATATCCCGAAATCAAGAAATAACTAAATACGACGGTTACAACGTTGTGTGTTGAGTCGAGGATAGCCCTCTATCCTTAAGACAAGATTGCCCCGTATATATGCTTTTACGTTAGCGGGCAATAGTCTCCCAAGATAAAACAACACTATAATCTCAACACTACAAAGCCAATAGGTTGAGCTGTCGAAGAAAACAAATATGACTCGACTTGTCAAGATATGAAATAGGAAGGAAGAGTTTCTCTTTACTCTTCTCTTTTGTCTCTGTGTATATAGTGTGTCTCGGTAGTGTATATATTGTGTATACGTGAGGGTTTGGTCACCGTTTTTCCGCCACCGTTTTTGCGAATTACACCACCGGTTTGCGTAATTACGACCCACGGTTTGCGAAATTTCGTGATCGAAATAAGCTATTTTTCTCGTATCTTTCCGGTGCTATTTTCTCGCTGTTTGCGCTCAATTTTCTTCCCGTTTTCTAGTCTTGTTTTCAGCCAAATGAAGCTCAATATATAGCATGAGGAGGGGCTGTCCAACAGCCACAAACAAGGTGTAATGGCCCTTAAAGGAGGTCATTAAAACGCCAAGTAATGGCTATTAAGGCCTTGAAGAAGGCCGCCCAAATGCCCCAAGTAATGGCTGTTAATGGAGAATTAATCAGCCAAGTAATGGCTGATTAATGCTCCAAAAATGCAAACCAACGGCCTTCCGTCACCTTCCCGAAAAGTATGGGGACTAAATCGTAAATATAAAAGAATTCGGTCCAAACTCGTACATATGAAACTTCGGGATCAAATCGTACATCCGGCGGCGAGTTCTCGGTCCAAAAAGATAATATCGGCCGTGGCCGTGGCCCGTGGCCCGTGGCCCGTGGCCCGTGGCCCGTGGCCCGTGGCCCGTGGCCCGTGGCCGTGGCCCGTGGCCCGTGGCCGTGGCCCGTGGCCCGTGGCCCGTGGCCCGTGGCCCGTGGCCCGTGGCCCGTGGCCCGTGGCCCGTGGCCCGTGGCCCGTGGCCGTGGCCCGTGGCCCGTGGCCCGTGGCCCGTGGCCCGTGACCGTGACCCGAGCCCGAGCCCGGACCGGACGGGCGGGCGGCGGCGGCGCGCGCGCGTGGGCTTAGCCTTGAACCCAAACACATCTAGGTCTTCCCCTCCTTTAAACACATGGGATACCCGCGGGGATCCAAACCCTTTACCACATTAGAGACTTATATAGAGAGCAATTCTTCCTATTCCCACCGATGTGGTAGATTTGTCCCACACCACATTTCCATGTCTCAAACACCTTACTTCGTGGACCAATATCTCTTTCATTTCTCAACGAAATTAGACGATTCTTGGCCCTACGGTCATCTACTCACTTCGTAGATCATGCATGTGCGAAGAGACAAGGTCTCCAACATGCGAAACACTAGTGTTTAATTCATCAAAGATGGGTGGACGCATCTCCCCGCCAAAGGCTAATTTCCAACAATTTTCACTTGGTTCCTATCTTTATTTTCCTCTGTTTAGAACCAAGTGCTTGTGCATATAAGTTAAAGATAAATTTCCCTTTATTTAATCTCCTCTATTTCTTTTGATTTTTTTTTCAATTACATTTTTCTAGCTGCCAACTGAATAACTTCCTTTTCATTACGTGTCCTAAATGCTAGCAAATATTTTGCTTCTCCACTCATTTTATGCAATTGGTTGTAATTTAGTATAGACAGATATAGTAAATCATCTAAATACTTTTTTGTTTTGCTTTTTTATCATTGTAGCTTTGGGGAATAGAGATTGAAATCCTTGCTATAGAGACTTTGTATATATGATAGCTAAAAGGATTTCAAAATCTCAATTCCCATCTAGACTTTGAAATAATCAAAAGAAAATGTCTTTTACAGGAAGCCAACAGAAATGTAAAGTTTGTGAAAAAACTGTTTATATTGCAGAGATGATATCTACAAATGGTGTCGCTTATCATAATACATGTTTTAGATGCAACCATTGCAATGGAAGGCTTGCAGTAAGATCTTGTGATTATATATATAATTTTTTTAGGGAAAAAGCTTAAATATGCCATCGAACTATGCGTTAATGAAAAATTACATGGATGAGCCATTTTGGTAACGACAATGACATAAATGAGCAAAACTATTAACGATTGACATAAATGAGTCATTTCCGATAGTTCGATGACATATTTGAGTTTTTCCCCTTTTTTATCTTGTAACTAATTTTTTCATGTATAATAACATAACTAAATAGAACTCCTTCAAAGTAATTACGAAATAGTTTATATTGACAACATATTTTTTGTCATCTCGAGTAGATTAAAAAAGGGCAGTCCGGTACATTTAGGTTCTGCCATGAGCGCAGGGTTTGAGAAGATATATTTTGTCATCTCAAATAGATAAAAAAGGACAGTTTGGTGCATTTAGGTTCTACTACGTGTGGATCTGAGAAGGACCAGACCACAACGATCTAATGGATGCAACAATAATCTTACCTTGCATTATCCGTAAGAGATTGTTTCTATGACTCATACCCGTGACTCTGATCAAATGACGATAACTCTTATCCTTACGTCCCTTCAATTAAATCAATATGTTTATTGATTCAGGGGATTCTTAATTAGAATTAGAACCAATAAAGGGGCATCTCTGCCATTTCATGGTAGGGCTAAGATTCTTTTTGATGAATTCGCGCGCACTACAATCTTTCACATCAATTAAAGTTTCTATTACGTAATAGGCTTCTCGCCAGAGATTTGTTTCGCTGAAGGCCATACTTTTTTTTTCAATTTCCAATTGGCGTACACTCTACCCTCATAGACCTCACTTGATGGGATTATACTAGGTATATTATTGTTATTGTTATTGTTATTGTTATTGTTATTGTTATTGTTATTGTTATTGTTATTGTTATTGTTATTGTTATTGTTATTGTTATTGTTATTGTAGTTGTAGTTGTAAAATGGGCCAGAGTGGTAAAAAATAACAAAATGTAAATTTATTGAAGTTTTTCTACGGAGACTCCTCTTTTCATCTCAAGTAAAATAGATGCAATAGAAAAAAAGGAGAAATGTCAAATAGTTCCTTTTTTCCCCACTCAAATAGTTCCTTTTCCCATAAATAGAAAATATTTAACGTACTACCTTATCATAGTATCTTTTTTTTATGCAAGTCCACTAGGCTTTTTACGGCCTGGGGCTAATTTTTATTAATTTTCTCAAAGCAAAGCACAAATAGTTCTTTACAATGTAACCAAAATGCTAAAAAATGCAAAAATTAATCTAAAGATTAGCTTAGGATTTAATACCCTAAACTACTACTTACAAATAATAATGAGGAAACTATAGTAACATAAACCTTAAGTGTATCCAAGTGTTGCTGACAAAAGCCCATGTGTGATGCAATAACAAAGGAGTCTGATTCCTAAGTAGATGCATTTTGAAATTTGAACTGAGTCTAACTTGGCCAAAAATCAACTTTTGATTCCGGGAAATTGTGTCTGCCCTTTTTTTTTTTTATTGACGAAGGAATCCGCAGCCGCTACTCTCTCGAGTGCGCACAGGATAAATCCCGGACTGACGCAATCCTGTAATGATGAATATGAGATGCATTGCTTTCTAGTATACAATACATTGAAACATGACGCAAAAGTAGTTTTGTCTCCAAGAAATGAGGAAAAAAGAACCTTTTCAACGTTAATCTCTTTTGGTATTAAATACAACTTATCTTATACCTTTTATGTTTGAAATTTGAATCAAATAACGATTTTATTTCATCAACTTTAAGCTTTTTATAATTAAACATTATGTTAAATTGTTGAAGTACAGTTGAGCACATATTCAACCCTTGATGGAGTATTATATTGCAAGCCCCATTTTGAACAAATCTACAAGGAAAAAGGAGGCGCTCCCTTGAAGCATTCTGCATCATGTAATTAGTTTTAATTAATGAATAAATCCTACAATTTTCATTAATCATTTCTTTGTCTAATTATTTGTTTTTCTTATTTCTTGAGCAGTGGGGAAGCAAAATGAACTGGTATGTTAATTAATCGTATACCAATTGTACCATGTGCATTAATACTTGTACTTATCTTATTAATTTGATTCTATTTTACTAGTCGTATACAACATTTTTTTTTTGTACTCTTTATGTTATTACAGAACAGAAGCCCTAGCAAAGTTTCAGCTCTGTTTTCTGGTACTCAAGATAAATGTGCCGCTTGTAAGAAGACTGTTTACCCATTGGAGAAGGTTAGTACTTTTACCTCTTTTTTTTTCTTCTTAGAACTAATTAATGCTAACAATTTTTTTCTATCAAAAGGGGACTTCATTTTTGTACCTTCTTTCATTTTCTTGAAAATTAGTTTTAAAAGACAAGGAGACAATATATGATCTTACTAAAGTATATTAAAATAATAATTGTTCAATTTTACTCATCTATTACACAAATATCTTAGTTTTACAAGCTATTATACTTTTTAGTCATTCATATCCCTGTCGACTGCCGTTGGCAAATCGTTTTATATTTATTTTTTACTCTAACAAAGCTCCAACATGATTAATTGGGTGTGTTTCACGTGTCACTATACTCCGGGAAAGAAATGTCTAATTTATCCCTCTACTTTTTCACGTGGGTTAGAAATTAGAATTACCTTTCATAATTCTTCAGATTGGAGCTCTGCTTAGGCCAAGGATAAATTCAACACGAGTTACTAATAATAGAGATATGAACAACCCAAAATATAACGAAGGGCAAAATTAACACATGCAGGTAACAGTGGATGGTGAAATGTACCACCAGTTATGCTTCAGGTGTGTTCATGGAGGTTGCAAACTTACAACATCATCATATGCTGCATTTGATGGACGTCTCTATTGCAAACCTCACTTCTCTCAATTGTTCAAAGAAAAAGGTTCCTATAATCATCTCAGCAAAACTGCTTCAATGAAGAAACTAAATGAAGGCCAAAGCAACAATGAACAAGAGAGTTCTAGTACTGCTGAAGAACCAAAACCAGAGGAGAAACAAGATGATCAATCATAAGAATATGATATAAACTTAGTTTATTTGCAACATTTCATTTTTTATCCATTTATGGACAACAATTATTTCTTTCATTCTATGTTTTCTTCTAAAGTTTTACTTAAACGACAGGTCTTACGCATCACTCAAATTGTAAATGGCTATGTTCACCCGTTTCCTTATTATAAGATTGTGACGACCGAGTAAACATGATGAGAGAGAATTGACTGGTGGGGTAAAGAATGGATTTTTGGCCTAACTCAAATCCAAAAACTAGCTTGTAGGGTGAGGACTGTCCAAATTCATATTAGGAATTCATGTTCTCATTCCATATCCGATGGGCAACTCTTAATATTCCCCCGCACGCCCAGACCTTGTTAACTGGAGTGTGAATAATATAATTTGGGAGCCCAACATCGGTGAACAAAGAATTGGAATTGGCCTGACTCTGATACCATGTAAAGAATGAATTTTAGGCTTAACTCAATGCAAGCTTTTGGGGTGAAGATTGTTCAAGTCCATATAAGGAGTTCATGTTCTCATTCCATATCCGATGTGGAACTCTTAACAGGTAGTTCGTTCATGTCTCATCGATAAAATTATTAATCTCTTTGTTTTATCTTATATGACTTGTTTGATTGGATATAAAATTTAAGCCAAAATCTTTTTAGTGCAAGTGCCACTTCTAGTAGCTGAGTCTCCCGGAAACGATCGCTAGCTAGTTAGATTCAAGTTATGCGTATATTCTACCCTCCCCAAATCCACTTTATTTATTTCAGTGGATATGCTATTGTTGTTCTAATCTTTTCTAATTTCCAAGAATTTCGGACACCCAATTTCTCTTTGTCATATATATATATATATACTATGTATTGATTTTTTGAGTTCAAGAAAGAGCAAGAAGCTCAAAGAGACAAGAAAAGAGAAGGATGAGTACATCAACTAGCATTTTTGTGATTAGATGGATCAATTTTCTCACAATGGTATGAACCCCACTTCATATTTTCACTTTATTTTCAGCTTTGCAGCTTATTTTCCTCTATATGTAACTTGGGTTTGTTTTGTTTTAGTTCCATTGACAAGAAATGAAGAACCCCTAAACTGGTTTTGTGTTTTGTTTTTATTCATGTAGTTGGCAACTTTACTGAGATGCTTGTTAGCTTAGTCTAATGTTTCAATTTATTCTAAATGCTGTTGCTTTTGGTTCAATGTGGTAGTATTAGCTTTTGTGTTGTTCAGTTGAGCTTGATTTATTTGCTGTTTCAGAAGAAAAGAACAAATTTTTACCTCCTTTTATACTAGTTTTGCAAAACTGAGGTTTGAATTTCTTGTTTTCTATATTTTTGTTTTAGTTGAGACGGTTCTAGTTCTTAATTTAGGGCAGGAAAGTTTTTTTTTTTTGGTTTTATTTTGGGGAAAGTTACACATTTGGCCGCTCATCGAAAATAATTACAACTGCTAGCCATATATACAAAAAAACCATACAATAGTTATGTATAAAATATGTATATTGGACGTATATATACAAAAATTATACATTTGCCGACTATTATTTTGATAGGCAGCTATACAATGTAAAAATCCCTTTATCTCGATGGTGTTTAAGTGTTATTATTATACCCCATTTGGATCTTGGAAATGCAGCTGTTAGTTGTGGGCGTCGTAGGTTTTGGAATTTGGATGAGCGCTCATCATGATGGGTGTCGAAAGTCTCACTCTGCCTGTTTTAGGTCTTGGGGGAGTTATATTCGGCATGTAGGTTTACCATTTCGTTCATTTGGTTTTCCACTACTCTTTTATCCATTCGAAGCTTGTCTTATGTATGTTAGGATAATCATTCTTCTTTTAATGATTTTCAGATCAATTGTTGGGTTTCTTGGTGCATGGAAGAACAACTCAATCTTGTTGTGGATTGTATCCTTAGCATATCAAATGTCTCATGAATTGCAATTGTGATTTCTTATTCTTGATTGGCATAACTTTTGGTTGCTTCTCCTTAACATTATGTTTCAGTATCTAATCATGTTGTGCTTGATTTGGGTGGCAGTATTGGTCTTCACCGTCTTGGCGTAAGTTATGCTACCTGGAATTTCATTAAGAATTTGATGAATTATCTATCTCTTATTGCTGATAGACCAGCCATTGGTTTTCCCCGTTTCTCGCCTCTGTATTGCAATACTCAAGATCAAGTAAATTATCATGTAGATGTATTACAACAAATGTTTATAGACAACTACATGTATACTTTTTTATGGAGGAGATTTCAGTATGAAGTTAAAAGGCATTACCAAATTTGTGACTATTGGTCCACCGAGATATTTTAGTCATTGCTATGTTTATAGTCCATCTTCATCACTATGAAAGCCACTATAGTTTGTTTCAACTCCCTGCTTGTTTTATTTGTTTTAAGCTTTGCAAGTAACAAGCTTGTTACCAAACTTGGAAAATTGCTACAAAAACTCAAACAAATTCAAATCAGTTAGATACTAAATTTTTAGTTTTAGTGGCGGCTTTTGAACGTCTGTATGTGGAATTAGAGGAGAAAGGCGGGGATAGGAAGTTGTACAGACTAGCAAAGAGAGTGAGAAGAAGGCCCGTGACTTGGATAACGTGAGGTGCATCAAGGACGAGGATAGCAAAGTACTGGGGGGCACAGATTAGACGGAGCTGGCAGTCTTACTTCCATAAACTCTTGAATGAAAAAGGAGATGGAGACATTGTGCTGAGGATCTAGAGCAATCTGGTAGGTACCGGAATTTTGGGTATTGTAGAAGCATTAAGGTTGAAGAGGTGAAAGGTGATGTTCACAGGATGTGTCGGGGACGAGCGACCGGGCCTGATGAGCAGTTGAATTTTGGAAGAGTGTAGGCAGTGCAGGTTTGGAGTGGCTGACGAAATTGTTTAATGCCATTTTCAGGATGGCGAGAATGCCCGAAGAATGGAGGTGGAGTACAATGATTCCTTTGTACAAGAACAAAAGTGATATTCAGAGTTGCAACAACTATAGGGGTATCAAGCTACTGAGTCACACTATGAAAGTTTGAGAAAGGGTTGTTGATATGAGGGTGAGAAGAGGCGTGTCCATCTCTGAGAACCAGTTTGAATTCATGTCGGGGCGTTCGACCACATAAAACATTCATCATTTTAGGAGGTTGGTGGAGCAATATAGAGAGAGGAAGAGAGACTTACATATGAAAATTCATCGACCTCGAGAAAGCATACGACAAAGTAACTAGGGAGATTCTATGGAGATGTTTGGAGGCTAGAGGTGTACATGTGGCGTACATTAGGGCGATCAAGGATATGTATGATGGAGTCAAGACCATGGTACGTACAGTAAAAGGAGACTCGGAGCACTTCTCAGTAATGATGAGGTTGCACCAGGGATCAACTCTTAGTCCATTCTTATTTGCCTTGGTGATAGATAGACTTACACGATAAATTCAAGGGGAGGTGTCATGGTGTATGTTATTCGCAGACGACATAGTCCTGATTAATGAGACTCGCAGCGGAGTGAACGCTAAGCTGGAGGTTTGGAGACAGACTCTAGAGTCTAAAGGGTTTAGGCTGAGTAGGACCAAGACAGAATACTTGGAGTGCGAGTTCAGGAATGGGAGCGAGCTTGATACAGGCGAGGATGTGAGGCTTGGTAAGGTCATTCCGAAGAAAGAAAGCTTCAAGTACCTCAAGTCTATTATCCAAGGAAATGCACACATCGTATTGGGGCAGGGTGGATGAAATGGAGGCTCGCATCTGGAGTCTTATGTGACAAAAAGGTGCCACCAAAACTTAAAGGCAAGTTTTATAGGGTGGTGGTTAGACCGACTATGCTGTATGAGGCGGAGTGCTGGCCACTCAAGTCGTCGCACATCCAAAAAATGAGAGTAGCGGAGATGAGGATGCTGAGATGGATGTGTGGGCATACAAGGGAGGGATATGAGTAGAAATGAGGATATTCGGGACAGAGTGGGAGTGGCCTCGATTGAGGATAAGATGTGCGAAGCGAGGCTGAGATGATTTGGGCATGTGCAGATGAGAGACACAACTGCCCCAGTACGGAGATGTGAGAGGTTGGCTATGGACGGGTTCCAGAGAGGTGGAGGTAGGCCGAAGAAATATTGGGGAGAGGTGATTAGACGGGATATGGCACAAGTACAACTTACTGAGGACATGACCTTAGATAGGGGGCTGTGGAGGACACAAATTAGGTTGTAGATAGTCTAGCGTAGTCCTACTTACGCTTACAGACAGGTCGTTGTAGTGTTATTACTGTATGTCTGCTTAGCATATCGTACGAATAGGCGTAGTATTGTCTTATAGGCCCTTGTAGTTTGATTTCTGTTGCTATGTGTTAGTTACTGCTTTTTTTTCATTTCAGAATGCGCTATCAGTGCGTATTCGCATTTGATATCAGCATTTTCATATTGCTATAAATTGCTTTAAATTTCTTGATCGGATCTGACTGTTTTCTCTTATTTTTGCTTGTGCATATGACTGTCTTGAGTCGAGGGTCTCTCGGAAACATCCGCTCTACCTAATAAGGTAGAGGTAATGTCTGTGTACAATCTACCTTCCCAGACCCCACGGTATAGGATTTCACTGGGCATGTTGTTGTTTGTTTGTTGTTGGCTTGACAGAATTGGTTTGTGACGGTCTCACTAGATCTCAAAATATGTAGAAAGAGCCTTTTCTTCTAATGTCGTACTAAAATTATAAACTTTGGGATGTAAAGTTTTCAAATTTTTGTGTTTGTCTTTCCTGAAACTTAGCTAATTTGGTTACTTATCTCCCTACTACCACCGGTTTGAAGCCTTATTCCTTTTCTTTTGAGTTAAACGCACCAATGGTGGTGATTAATACCCAAAAAGGAGAATTATTTCTCAGGTCTATTGTTCTTTGGGTAAACTATGCTTTTATCCAATGGTCCTTTTTCTTTTACTAGCAATCATGTGGAGTATGCCTTCAAGAGAATTATGGCAAAGTTGACCCCTGCATTGTTACATAAGTAACTCTAAATCTTGCGAATTAGGTCACTATCTGAAAATAAAGCAACTTTTCTTGTTTTCATCCCAGCAGCATCAACACTTAGAAACAAAGTTAGTGCCAAGATTTTTCAGAATATCACCTGGCAGAATTTTATTGTTCAATAGTTTCCTCATGAAGAAGGAAATATAAGGAAGATTTATATGCCAAATTTTCCCGTGTGCAAAAGTGGAGGCTTTATGCTTTCGTCTCATTTTCCAAGCAATTTGACTCGATGCTTCATTTTCGGATCCGAACGGCTTTGTCATGGGGGTTTGGGTTGATGTTGAAGGATCTTTGACAACATACCTTGAGGGACATGCTCGGCAATTCTAGTTTTATTCCAACTATTACCTTGTAAAAGGTCCATATCCAGCTTCCCCACCAAAGAGATATTGCAAGTTAATGCTTGGTTTTTGAAAGTTGCCAAATATTCGCTGAGTATTTGTTGCCAAGCCCCTAGACCCCTTTGATTGCCGCTAGAATAGGCTGTACACAAATCTTTTCTTATAAGCCTGAAGTGGCATGAATGCAGCTGATGGCACGAGGAATCAATGGTTGCAAAACTCATACTATACATAAGGTAGTGGTGTGACATTGATATTCTTATAGGACTAGGGCTATGTTTGGTGATTGTGCCAGGTTTTTAGGTCACAGTTCATTACTCTTGATGTTGGATTGGTCTGATGATGCCTGTTTTTGCATTATATGTGTGGAATAGGACTTGTCTCTTGATGATAGCAGGTAAAGAAGCAACATTTGTTGTAACGTGCATAGAACAGCTCAGATCCATTTTCTGAAAACCAAGAGATCTGTTGTTTCTAGCTCCAAAACTCGTGGATGTTGGGTCTACCCCTCTAGCCTGCTCGACTTAAATACCAGATTTGGTTCGCAACATGTTCGAACTTACGACATGTGCTTACCTCAGATTCCATATTGTACTACCTTTACCAAATCCCTAGGGCAAGGACTCCTCAGATTCTACTGGAAAATAATATGATTTTCAATCTTAGGGTGCATCTTATTATCACACACTAAACTGAAGAGAACCCAAATAAAAGAAAGTGTGGGTCATGATGGCTCAGCTGAGACTTCAGCAGGTGAAGTAGTAACATGCAGTCTAAAGTGCATAAGACTTTCTAAAGTCCTTCTAGACCATAATAGGAAGTTTAACAAATCTGATATTCTCCTCCCTTCCTGCAAAGCACCTACGATTTATTCCAGCTATACTGTCCACATAGTGCAAAGGGGAATGCGGCAACCAAGTCTTCTTCTGGTTTTTCCTTTTTCTTATTTCATGCAGTGACAAAAGCTACACTAGCATGAGTAGAATCTAAGGATGCAAGAGTTTCGGCTTGGTTTTCAATAAACTTCATGACTAATTTCATATGCAATCTGTCTTGATCATGAAACTATAAACTCGGTTTATCATTTATAATTCTTCATTAAGTGGAAACTGTTGGAAATTTGCCTTTGGCGGGAGTTGCGACCGACCAACTTTAACGGCTTAAACACTAGTGTAACGTATGTTGGAGAATCCGGTTCTTCACACATGCATGATCTACTAAGTACGTAGATAACCGTAGGGCCAAGAATCGTCAAATTTCATTGAGTAATGAAAGAGATATTGGTTCACGAAGTAAGGTGTTTGAAGCATGGAAAGTGTGGTATTGTGTGTAATTCTCCCACATCGGTAGAGGAAGAAAGAATTGTTGTGTATATAAGACTCGAAATTGGTTTGGGGTTTGGGACCCCAAGGGGTATCCCATGTGTTTAAAGGAGGGAGGACCTAGATGTGCTTCGGTTCGAGGAAAGACCACACGCGCGCGCCGCCCGCCCGTCCCGTCCGGTCCGGTCCGGTTCGGGTTCACGGGTTCACGGGTTCACGGGTTCACGGGTTCACGGCCGTGGGGCGTGGGTGGGGCCGTGGGTCTTCGATATTATCTTTTTGGGCCGGAAGTACGCTTTGATCCCGAAGTTTCGGATATACGATTTGGACCGAGAATTCTTTCGGATGTGCGGTTTGGTCCCCGAAGTTTCAAGATGTACGGTTTGGTCCCCGAAGTTTCCAGAAAATCAGAATTTCGACGGTCAAAAACAGAAATGCCAAGCACTCAATTCAGCCATTTATTTTGGCTGAATTACTCCTCCTATAATGGCCAAATCCGTTGGTCTTTCACCATTTATGTTGGTGGCTTTACTACCTCCATAATGGCCATTATTTGGCTATTATGGAGGCAGTTTTTCAGCCCCTCCCTCACCTATATAAACACCCCCTTACACCATTGTTGAGCACCAAGACATATGAACGAAAATACATGAACAGATGCTTTGAAAAACGATTGCACGAAAATACACAACGAAAATAGTTTTCTTCCTACAACTTCCAAGCATCATTTCGTTACTCAATATTCTTCACGGTAGCTCTTGAGTTTCCTTTGCTCAAGGGTTCCATTGCTTTGTTTTATCTTGGGAGACAAATTGTCCGGGACGTATAAAGGATACATACGGGGCAATATTGTCTTAAGGACGAGTGCCACACTCGACTCGGCATAAACCGCTTCCATTTTTCGGTCTTGAACAAAATCATAATTTCGGTTTTGTTGTTATATTGTAATTTTCAGATTTCTAGTCGAAAATATTATTGAAATCTTTGTTTATCCTTTCGAATACTTGTAATAGTTAAATACTTCCCGTACTGCTTTATAAAGTACCATAGAGCAAAAATCTCCCAACAACTTAAGACAATATTTGTATTGTATTACTATTAGTGTTCGAAAGATGTCGGTCAAAAATTGTGTGACCAAATCTGGATATGGAAATGGTTTTCTGGTAGAAGAGAGTGATGATGATGAACGTGTTCATGGTGTCACCGCTACCACGACCGGTGGAACAAGCGCTCACGAGAGCTCGAGGATGTTAATCTGGGACAAGAGGAGAAGGCGAAGATGTTATTCGTCTTGCGGCGGAAAGGCCTATATCAGTCCCAGACAAAGGATCCGAATAATGGTGAGAAGGAAATGGACACTCAGTTTGATGAAGTGACTGAAGTGAGCCAGAATCCGAAATTGGGATAAGTATTTTTCTCACTTGTCAAGAATAAGGATTAAATGATAAGTAGTTTTTCTTACTTGTCAAGAATAAAGATTAAATTATGTCGATTAAAAATGGATTAAAGTAAGGAGGAATATGAAAATAATTTATATTCCTTATGCTTTAACAAATCAGAAGTTTAATCTCATCTTCTTTTCCGTTTAAAGATTGGATTTTGTAAACGACTTAAGAAGATCCGTTCTTTTAAGTGTAATTACTAAAGTGTGTAAAGTATGGTCGCACATACTATGGAGAAAGATCCACTAACGTGCGAAAACTCTTACCACTCTTAAGTAAGCGCCAAGAATTATCTCGGGCACCAATCATAACGGAAGAAGACTAAAAGCTAAAGACGTTGAGCCCAATCATACTATTTGGCGAAGATCCTTCATAGGATGATATTGGACACTCGGTCATTTAAAGCCTCCGGCGGCGGAGTGGGCCAAAATTCCTTTGATATGATGATATTGGACACTCGGTCATAGAAAGCCTCCGGCGGCGGAGTGGTGCCGAATTCATTTCATAGGAAAAGTAATGGACACCTAGTAAGGTGGGCCGAGTTTCCGAGTCCTAAATGATCGAAGGCCTAAATAAAGGCGAAAAGAAATTTGACACTCAGTCGGCCAAAGAAACTAGAGTGGGCCAGAGTATCTAGATCACATATGATCCGGTTACGCCCTAACCACGGGCAAGAGGTTGTTCATGTGAAGCAACGCCACCTCTAAAGTAGAAGGGGCTGGAGAGGTTGTCCTCAATAGGACTTCAAGGAATGAGATCACTCTAAAAGAGGTGATACATGTTCCTAACTTGGTTAAAGGACGTTGTTGGTCAAATCTGATTTGAGACTAGTCCAACAGGTCCGTAATAACTAAGAGTGGTACAATATGTCTATAGCCAAATGAATGATATATTGTAATCCGTGCATCTATGACATCATAGATTAAGACACGTTAAATAGCAAGTCATTCAAAAGCTAACGATGTTGAGATTGTTGCCTACTGTCGACATAAACCCTCAAAATGAATGTGAGGTAGACGAAGAGGCAAAATCACCTTTCCAAATTCCGTCAAGGGAATAGCGAAAGAAGCACCGCTCCTCTAGAACTTAGTCACACCTACTTGGGTGATTTGAAGTTTATACAAAATAGAGGGGGAGACAAGTACGTTGTGATCTTCATTGATGATGGTACAACGTATGGAATCCTTTGTTTATTGAAAAGCAAAGATGAAGTTGTTGAAGCCTACAAAGCGAGAAGTTGAAAATCAACTAAGCCTACGGATTGAGAAATTCGTAGTGATAGAGGGAGAATGTGAAGCATCGTTCATTAAACGAATGTTCATTTCTCACCTCGCCCTAACGGTAACGGTGTTAGCCAAGCGCGAAGTCGTACGCCCAAATTATGTGGGGTAGCTTGGTAAAAGATGGACTACCGAAACAGTCAAGTTCGACCTAAGATCGTAGATTGCATATCCACCGGATCCGCAAATAACGATAGTGTTGATCGCCTCTTGGCATCAAAGAATGCGAATTCATTGAAGATAACTTTCCTTGAAATAGGAAAAAGGAGTAATTGCTCAAGGTTAACAAGAACCCGCGAGGGCTCGACGTCCGGAACTAGACGTTCCGTATCTACGAGACTCGAAAGTTCTTTGGATATCCGGAACTTAATTTTCCGGATCTACGAACTCGGGGATTCTAGATGTTGAACCGAGACGGAGCAAAGAAGGGGACAAAGACTTGTTCGAGTCCTTCTAGCTTGTATGGTTAATAATGAACCATGAACAATTAACAAATAATTGTCATCTCTAAAAGCGCCGCTTTTGGAAAGAAGCTAAAGAGAGAAATAGATTCCATATATAGAACCATACTCGTGTAATAGTTAATCTTCCTCCGGAAAAGAACCTTTGGGTTGTAAAAAGTGCTCCCCTGTGAGTAGCTTCACATCCAGGGGCCATTGTAATCTTACATGGCATGGGTGTTGAAACAACTTTCCAAACCGGAGAGTTGGAAGAAGAGGATCGAAATTGGTTCTTTGAATGTTGGGCTTCTTCCCGAACTTTCATTTTGGTCCCCGAAATGTTAACATTTTGGTCTGAAAGTCTCGGATAAAACGAAACAATGAATCGATCACGAAACATTGACTCGAAGTTAGAAAGCCAACGGTTGGAAAACCAACGGTCTTAGAGTGAAAATCATATTGAAACAAAGTCTCGATATGAAAGATATGAGTATCACGAGATGACATCTTAGGAATTGGATTTCTAAGACATCTAACGGATCGGTCGATAGTTGACGGTCTCGTTGAAGCCACCAATGGATATGAATCATAGAACGATTGGAATCATGGTGCACCCATAGACAATGAGCGATATGCACGAGTCACGTGTAGTTCAATGTATTGTACACACTACAACCGACACAGGTATCGTCCAACAAATAGATCGGTTGAACTAAGGTTCACCGATGATCTTAATACATGATCAATAGAAGGCGTTAAGTCGGATATGACGATATCGAATTATTCGCTTATCTACGGATTATAGTATTACGGATGTCCAATGGCGGTTACGAGAGAACACGGTGATGCAAATCGGGACATCGATCCGAAGAACACCAAAACCACAAGTAAATGTGTATGGTGGTTCTTGGAAAATCCTCTAAGCAAACTTGCATCGACCGATTCATGAAGGTATCGGAGTTTATCGCTTTATACAAAGCATGAAAGAAGTTGAGTAACTTCACGACTCATTAGAGGACGTCCCTTATTGGGAGAAACCCGTGCCTTCGACGGTTCTACACGTTGTGGCTGGCCGGTCGGCTTTAGGAAGGACACGGATGACGGCGTCGGACATATCTGTCACGATCGTCGGAGACATAAGACCGTATGGCGCTTGATCATCACGGGTGTCACTTCCTTATTTACTAACTAAGGGACTACCCGGAGATCAAGTGTTCTGCTGTCTGGGGAATGGGCTTAAAACCCAAAATAGACGAACCAATACGGTGGAAACCCAACCTTACGAACCGGAGATCCCGATAATTTGGTTCAATGGGAAAACTAAGTTGTAAAGGTTCGGTTGATCGCTTCGGTCGAAGCATGAGCACTTCGGATAGTGATTTACGAAAAGAAACACCAAATCCAAAGCCGTTCCCGCGATAGACGTTAAGTGCTATCTGCGGTATGGGTAAAGGTTAAGTTTTCAAAACCTGTAATGATCCTCAACGAGTTGAGGTTAGGTCTTTGGGAAACTTTTAATGGTTCCTAACACTTGTGAAGTGGGGTATAGCAGGATACCTTGTAGGAGACCACCTATTTAAGTGCGAGGACGGGCCGCCTCAAATTGAACGCACTTAAGAATCCAAGACGTTGTCCATGGCCAAAACGGACAAAACATTACGAAGAAGAGAGTAAGGGAATTTGTTGTGTTGGTACCGTTGTCTTGGCTTACACTAAACACTCGACGGTTCAAGACATCACGTTCACCGCGCGATAAGTAAAGTCCGATGGTATTCAACTATGGAAGGTTCAAAGTGCGAGGCTACCTCTCCTTATGCAACATCGGTCCGTTGAAATATTGCTTTGAAATGAAAAGACACCATGTGAGTGCGCCAAAATCTCTTTCAAGAGGGGATTGTTGGAAATTTGCCTTTGGCGGGAGTTGCGACCGACCAACTTTAACGGCTTAAACACTAGTGTAACGTATGTTGGAGAATCCGGTTCTTCACACATGCATGATCTACTAAGTACGTAGATAACCGTAGGGCCAAGAATCGTCAAATTTCATTGAGTAATGAAAGAGATATTGGTTCACGAAGTAAGGTGTTTGAAGCATGGAAAGTGTGGTATTGTGTGTAATTCTCCCACATCGGTAGAGGAAGAAAGAATTGTTGTGTATATAAGACTCGAAATTGGTTTGGGGTTTGGGACCCCAAGGGGTATCCCATGTGTTTAAAGGAGGGAGGACCTAGATGTGCTTCGGTTCGAGGAAAGACCACACGCGCGCCGCCGCCGCCCCCGCCGTCCGTCCGGTCCGGTTCCGAGTTCCGGGTTCACGGGTCGTGGGGCGTGAAACGTGGGTCTTCGATATTATCTTTTTGGGCCGAAAACTTTGCCGAAGAAGTACGGTTTGATCCCGAAGTTTCGGATATACGATTTGGACCGAAATTCTTTCGGATGTGCGGTTTGGTCCCCGAAGTTTCAAGATGTACGAGTTTGGTCCCTGAAGTTTCCAGAAAATCAGAATTTCGACGGTCAAAAACAGAAATGCCAAGCACTCAATTCAGCCATTTATTTTGGCTGAATTACTCCTCCTATAATGGCCAAATCCGTTGGTCTTTCACCATTTATGTTGGTGGCTTTACTACCTCCATAATGGCCATTATTTGGCTATTATGGAGGCAGTTTTTCAGCCCCTCCCTCACCTATATAAACACCCCCTTACACCATTGTTGAGCACCAAGACATATGAACGAAAATACATGAACAGATGCTGAAAAACAGTGCACGAAAATACACAACAGAAATAGTTTTCTTCCTACAACTTCCAAGCATCATTTCGTTACTCAATATTCTTCACGGTAGCTCTTGAGTTTCCTTTGCTCAAGGGTTCCATTGCTGTTTTATCTTGGGAGACAAATTGTCCAGGACGTATAAAGGATACATACGGGGCAATATTGTCTTAAGGACAGAGTGCCACACTCGACTCAGCATAAACCAGTTTCCATTTTTCAGTCTTCAACAAAATCATAATTTCAGTTTTGTTGTTATATTGTAATTTTCAGATTTCTAGTCGAAAATATTATTGAAATCTTTGTTTATCCTTTCGAATACTTGTAATAGTTAAATACTTCCCGTACTGCTTTATAAAGTACCATAGAGCAAAAATCTCCCAACAGAAACTACTGTTGTATTAGGGTCAACGGGCATAAGTTGGCAATCACTGTATGTACGTGCTGATGTTAGAAATGGCTGATACCTCTATATATTACTATGATACTTATTTCGGTTTGCTTTGTCTCAGGTTCGTTGTGACGAATAACGGCTCAGGTCATAGTGTTAATGGACTAAGGTATAATCACCTCTCACACTGCCTGTGATCTCAATCTCTTGAATTAAAAGATTTCAATGTGTCTCAAAGACAAGGATTGTGCTTGTATATTTCATTGAGATGATCACAAGTTTTTCCAGTTCTCCTTTATCTTATCACTTTTGTCATGTGCTATTTGGAAGTGATGTTATTTATGGTTTTCGTCTTGGCCAGGTACAAGGAGTATCAACTTCAAGACTACAGTTCATGGTTTCTAAAACAAGTCAGCACCCCGTTTATATGCAAATAATAAGTTGCAGGTTACAGGGCAAAGGCATCATGTCTGATCATTATAGGGATTGTTTCCGATACCTTAAGATGAAAATTTCATACATAGATTAACCATTTGCTCATTTGTTACAGCTCAATAACACCCATAACTGGAAGCACCTGAAAAACTGTCTTGTCAAGACCGATGACTGCAGTAGCCTATCAAAAAATTACAAGGTCATGTTCTGACCTGAACCTTTTCATGATATATAACTTTGAAATCATATTAATGCGTCTGCTATGATGTTACAGACTCTCAAGCAATATAAATTAGCAAAACTAACACCTATTGAAGCTGGTTGCTGCAGACCACCATCTGAGTAAATTACTTTTTTGGTTTTTCTTTTCCCTTATCTTTCCAAATACTTATCCGGTATCATTCATTCCATGGACTCAGAAATAGTTTGCTCCTCTTGTAGGTGTGGTTACCCTGCTGCTAACGCCTCACACTATGACTTGAGGTCTTGAGCTTTCATCCGACGAGTTCCAGCAAGGACTGCAAGCTTTACAAAAACTCGAAGAATGTAAAGTGCTATAACTGTGATTCCTGCAAGTAAGGGTCGTCTTGTGGTCTTTTCATTCTTACCTCCATGTAAGATTATACAGCTCACGGCTTTTCTCCTACTATATTTTCGGGGCTGGTGTCGCACAATACATGAAAACTGAATGGAGAGTTATTGCTATCTCCAACGTGATTCTCTTTGTCATTTTGGTAAGTCACTCCTATAGTTAAGATGACAAAAGGGACCATATTTGACTCCTCTCTCTTGTTGGATAAGTACGGTTACATATACTACAAAAAAAACTGAAATTAGCTACGAACTTTGTCACTAATCAATCCATCATTAAATTGCTCATAACTAACAGATTTTTCTGATAATCCGTCGAAAATAGGATTAGCAACGGAGTTTACTGTTTAGCTACAAAATTTGTCCGTCGCTAATTCCTGTATTCATAATTTCATCAGTGAGTTTGAATCTCGTTTAATATGAATTCCGCTCATTCTCATCCTCTACTGATTCTTACTTGTGTCAGTCGATAATCTATTTCATGGGATGCTGTGCAAGACGCAATGCTGCTCGGAGCCACTCTAAAATTTGAATCCCGGCAACTGCAGAATCCACATGAGTTGGTTGTTCTTTAGCTGATGATATGTCGGGATAACAGTTCATGTTCTTCAGCTATTTGTTGACAAACTATGTAAAGCTTTATTTCGAACGAAATAATTCATGTAATATAACTTTTTTATGTTTATGTTATTCATTCTTCCATTACATCTAAAACATGCATTATGACCATCTAAAATTTGGATTCGCAACATTTATATGCAAAAAGATCTAATAGATAGAGTTTGTTAAATATTTGACGGAGACTAAACATTCTCATTTTTGACATTTTAAAGCAACAAAACTGTTAGAGATTATATTTAAAGGACTTTTTGAACCTACTCTCAAACACAAGGGACCATTTTCGTTATTTTCCTCTTCCTTGTCCCCCAACGCCATCAAACTTATTATGCATAGTTAAAGAACTAAAAGCAAAAAGAAAATTACTAACTTATTTATCAACTTAGCTATATCCTATAGACTTATAGCTTTAGAATACTGCAACTGTGGTGCTAATTTAACCAACCTTCATATCCAAAATGAATCTGCGAATAACGTTTGAGAAGTTGGTGATTGATGGTTCACTGTAAAGCTAGGCCAGTAGAAGAAAGAAAGTAAAGAAGTATAGTGAAAGGTGGGAATTCTAAAAGCAGAAAGTCTAAATGTAATAGAGTATATACATTAGGATATATTTGTAAATGTAATAGTTTTAATGGGTTAGGTTAGCGACTAAAACGATAAGGAAAATAAGTAAACAGTAACGCGCAAATTGCAAACTATCCCTAAACTGTTAATTCGTTAATCCCGATATCAATAAACATATTTTGTTGGGTTATCGATTCAATTATGAAAGACTCTAATGATAAGAGCAATTGATAAGGTAATATAACTAGTTGAGATTAAAACCTAACTATTACATACATATGGTAGATTTGGACAAGATCAGTGAAGAATCTTTTATTTTAGAGTACACTTAATTTATTTACCTTAATAGATGAATAATTTACCATTATTAAATAAAAGTATCCAAATGAAACAAAACGAATATAGAGAATTTGGACAACCATGTCAACTACTTCCTACGTTTATACTTTTATTTTTCCGCTATTTACTTTGCACACCTTTTAAAAATAATAAATAAAGTGCATAATTTATCATGATACACATATTAATTGAAGTATAATTTTAATGGACTCGAAAAATAATTTAAAATAAATAATTAATAGTATGAGTAAAAAAGAAAAAAAATTATCTTACTAAAAATGAAAATATATTTTTAATATATTTAACAAAGAAAAGTGAATGGATGAGTAGTTTGAAATTTGATTGGAAAATTAGGGGGGCCCACAAATCTCTCTCTTGCATATTCCCCAAAGTTGGGAATATTGTCATTTGGGCTCCAAAAACGCCTCAATTAATCTTAGCCGTCCAAAAGCGCGGTAAACAAAATCCAAAGACCAAAAAGCTGGCGTCCACAAGAAGCTGAAAAAAGTCATAAATATGTCAATACAACAAACCCTAGAACTCAAAAAAAACTCTGATTCTCCAATGGCACCTAAGAAAAGGCCAAATATGGAGCAACCCACGACCCGTGTAACCCGAAGTTCAACCCGCAATGGCAACTCAAAACCCATTTCATCTGACCCGGAACCACCAAAATCAAAACGGGTCAAAAAAACCACCATTTCTGAGTCCAAACCCGAAGTAAAAGCTACTGTCGAATCCGGGTCAAAGGGTATTGTGGTTGAGCATTGCACACAGTGTAGGCAGTTCAAGATTAGGGCTGTGAAGGTGAAAGAAGAGCTGGAAAATGGGGTACCCGGTTTGGAAGTTCGGGTCAACCCGGAAAAGCCCAGAAGGGGTTGCTTTGAGATTAGGGTTGATGGTGAAAATGGTGAGAAATTTGTTAGTCTTTTGGATATGAAGAGGCCATTTGGACCAATGAAGGCGCTTGATATGGACAAGGTCATTTCTGACATTATTGAGAAAATTAAGTGATTAAAATCTATTTTTTAGGGTTTGTTATGATGATTATTAGGTTTTTTTTGGGATTTTAGGGTTTTATTTTGAATTTGGGGTATGAATTTTGTGTATTGTTTGGCTAAGTACTATTGTAGCCCCTGGGAAAAGAAAAAGAATCTATTATGACTTTTTGCTTCTCTTACATTTTGTAACCTAGTTAAAATGAAATGCATGTATTGTGTATGATTAGGGAGAGGTGATTAGACGAGATATGTTGCATGAGTAACTTACTGAGGACATGACTTTAGATAGAGGATTGTGGATGATACGGATTAGGGTAGAAGGGTAGCAAGAAGGCGAGCGTAGTCCTACATACTCTTACAAAATTATAGTTGTAGTGTTATTACTGTAGACCGACTAGCCTATCACACTTATAGGGGCAATATTATTTTATAGTCCCCTGTAGTTTGATTTCTGTTGCTACGTATTTTTAGTGGACTTTGTTTATCTTATTTAGTTGTGTTAGATACTGTTTCCAGTTGTTATAATGCGCTACCATGGCGTATTTGATTTTGTTATCAGCATGTTCATACTTTCGATATTGTTTTAATTTCCTATCTGAGTTTGACCATTTCTCTTGCTTTGCTTGTGATTATGTTTTGTTTTAAGTCGATTGTGTCCCGAAAACAGTCGCTCTACCTACCAAGGTGGAGGTAAGGTCTGCGTACACTCTACCATTCCCAGAGTCACATTGTGCAATTTCACTGGATATGTTGTTGTATGTGATTTGGTGTTGCAAAATGCATGTATTTTCGTGTGAGGCTTGTTGACAGGTTGAAAATTTGATGTCTATGGTTGGTGTTTCAAATATCAATCTCATTGAGATCATCAATCTCATTGAGATCATCGATCTCATACCAAATCCCATCAATCGAATCACTTTTTGAGAAATACGAGACATCTAAGTCATACAAATAAAGAGGTCTATTTATTGATAAGAAAGAAAAAAACGTGAACGGGGATTTGATTAATGATAAAATAGAACTTTTCTTGGGAGTATGGCATGGGTTACTTCAGCATCGTAACGCCTGGTATTCGAACATTGGCTTGAGGCATTTTCTCTACCATTCTTACCCTGAAAAAGCAAGAACGTCGACGTTCATCGAGGCTTCGGTTGTCGGCTTCCTGTCATTAGGTCACCAACTTTCTTGACCTTCCGGCACTGGGATGCGTCATCCCCCATACATGATCTTACGACTTTGCGGAGACTTGTGTTTTTGGTAAACAGTCGCTCGAGCCCTAATTCTCTCTCTCTCCTGCATATCGCTTTATCTAAGACCAGTTGAAACTTGTATTGCTAACTAATCTAATATCCTATCAAACAAGATGAGCTTGCGGGTAATATATTGTATGTAAGACTGACAGGCTTCGAATGAGCCCAAGAAAGAAAAGAAAGATCCAGTTCGGGACCCCGAGAGAAAGGACTCGTTGCTGCTTCCTCCGCTACAACTAGTGGTTATGGATTCTGAAAAAGAGAGGGGGCGCTATCATTTAGATGGACTCAGATCCTTTCATGTAGGAGTCTTTGATAGGCTTTGAATTTGGATAGATCCAGCGGGCCTTCTTGCGTGGACTTGGGCTTGCTTACTGGCTTCGCTGAAGATGGGATTCCGCAAGCCGGAAGGAGAGTAGTAATGTTGTATTATTCATCCGAAGCAGTAGCAAGCCAGACACTGGTCTTTCTATCTTCTGGCTGTTTCTAGAAGGAATTTCTGAGCTTTTGAAATGAGCTCCATGCACTATTTACATTACCAATGATGTCGAGCCAAGAGCACCTTCATTCCTACATAAAATGGTGGATGTATAAATCCACAACGGATCGTGTCATTCAAGTCACACGTTGCTTTCTACCATATCATTTCAAACGAAGTTTTACCATATTAGTATCCTTGATTTGGTACTCAGGAGTATAATAAGTCAATTTGTACTCTTTTAACACCAGCTTTGAATCCAATTTTAGTCTCTGTTTTCTGGTGACATAAATCCCTCCCTACAACTCATGAATTAAGAATTTTCACAACAACAAGGTCTGCTCGACATGCATTCGGGATGCTTCGCCTAGCTGCACGACGTTTGTATTGCTCTCCCACAACCCGTTTTCACGGTTTAGGCAGCTCCCATTTCGCCTGCCGCTACTATGGGAATCGCTTTTGCTTTCTTTTCCTCTGGCTTAGTTATATATCAAGTTGTATTTTCTTATGTCGTTAGGAAAACAAAAATTAGAGATTCAAATCCAAGTCATTCATGCATTCTAAGTCAATAGTTAATGGTTCCTATTTTCATAAAGTTGAATTTTGGATTTTGCGATTGAAAATCCACGTTTGATTTTTCAATAGCGTAAGAGAAAGTTTTGAACATTATGATTTTGGAGATAGGCTCAATCGAAATTGAAAGGATGAATCAAACTCAATCAAAAGGGAAGAAGGATTAGGATTTCTTTGACTTTTAGGAAAAATTTAGGAAAACATAACTCAATGTGCAAGTATAATAAAAAAGCAGTTCAGTAATCCGAGAAAATTTTCATCTATTTTGTATTTGTAGCATTTTGGCGACATGGACGAGTGGTAAGGTAGAGGACTGCAAATCCCTTTTTTCCCAATTCAAATTCGGGTGTCGCCTGATCAACAAAAAAACTCGAAATATCTTCTTTCCTTCTTTACTGGACCAATCGAAGACTGAAAAAAACAGAGATTTCACTTTGCCAATACTTACTGATAGACTAGATGGAGAGCCTGGTGCAAGGTGGAAAGACTGAGTGAGAACTAGCCCTTTGAGGAGCTCTCTAAGTTGTCTAACTCTCTATTACCATAGGCAGAGGGAAGCCTGGTCGAAATGCATGTATTATCGTGTGAGGCTCGTTGACAGGTTGAAAATTTGATGAACTTTCATTCTATCAATAGATAGACTTCTTTGGCGAGCCAATATATATGGTTCCAAATTCGATTAAATGCATGTATTGTCTATAATTGGTGTTGTGAAATGTATGTATTATCGGGGAAGGTCCGTTGATAGGTTGAAAATTTGATGAAGAATCATCTAAAGTACATGGAAATTTTGTTGTACTTTTATTCGTCCATAGATAGACTTCTTAGGCGAGCCAATAGATATGGTTCCAAATTTGATGAAATGCATGTATTGTCTATGATTGGTGTTGTGAGATGCATGTATTATCGTGGAAGGTTCGTTGACAAGTTGAAAATTTTGATGACGAATCATCTCAAGTACATGGAAAATTTGCTGAACTTCTATTCGTCAATAGATAGACTTTTTAGGCAAGCCGATATAGTATATGGTTCCAAATCCATCTGACTAATAAGAGGAACTTCTAATAAGTTGCTTGCTTTCATATGTTGCGCACTAGCACGTTAGCTTTTCCTCAACCTAGTAAAAGGGTTGTTAGCTGTAGTGTGCATTGTATTAGTGAAGAAGAGATGTACATCGATATTATTAATGACATATGGAGGTTGATCGTAAAACATGTTCAATAGATTGCCTTTGTCTTCGTAGTTGAACAATGGTAGAAACCTATTGATAATGAAGAGGCATACGCATTGTCTTTCGACTCAATCCATCTTCCTTGGCTTATTCACGATCTCAAATTGGATGGTGATAGCTTTTTGTTTATTAAAAATCAAAATTAGGGAGGTTCATTTACATATCTAATTGATCTTGGAGTATCAGTTCCCGGAATTGAGACAAAACATAAAAGGGAGGTGAATCCAAAAACACAGTATTGCCTCCAATTAAGCTATGAGAAGCTCGGGTTTTTTCATAGCTTGCTAGATTGTTCGCTACCTTATTTGCCTCCCGACAAAATGTGGCTTGCGTGGGCTAGATTCATGGCCTCAAGTAGAAATCTGAGAATCTAATCAGTTTCCACAATAATAACAACACTACTAAAATCACACAACGTGGGGTCTGGAGAGGGTAGAGTGTACACAGACCTTATCTTTATCTTGATAGATAGAGAGGTTGTTTCCGAAAAACACTCAGCTCAAGAGAAAGTAAAAGCATAAGAAAATGTCTCAAATAAGTTCTTTGTAAAAGTCAATTCTAGTCCCCGAAATAGAGTATTGAGTTCTGGATACAAGACTCTAAAGGGATAATGAACCAAAACAGACTGCTGTCCAAAAATTCTATTATGTGAAATTTGACCATAAGCAGAATTAGAAAAATCATTAAAGAGTTTCACCTTTATGTTGAAAAATAAATAACTCCATTTATTTACAAAATTGGTGCAAGTTAATAATGTTTTCCCTTATTAGATGTAATGTAATCCAATCAACTATAGTAATACATTAATTCAAATCCCAAAGTCAAAAGTAACATGTAGCATCAAAATGAGCCTATCCTATTTTGCTTAGTATAAAATGCCTTGTTGGTTTGTAAGTTTTTAGTTCATCCCTGTAATTTGTGTTCAGAGTCAAAATAAATCAATCAGGTAATTCATGTGACACAACTTTCTTTTATTTTGTATCAACTTGCTTGAATTTTATGTGTTCTAAATTCTAAGGTAGAGGTATCATATGTTAGTAACTAAGTTCTGAATTTGTTTTTGGTACAAATTTAGTGAATTTTCTCAACACAGATACAAGGTTTAGACTAAAGCTGTTGAGTTTTGTTGAACCCGTACGTAATCTTTTAACCCCGCGCCCCTACTGATAGTCAATGGTATATTTGCTTGGAATGAACCGTAAAATGAAACAAGAATTAGTTAAATCACATTCTTGGATATTTTATTCTGGCTAGATCAACTTTTGAGCATTTTTATATAAACTAGTGAAATAGTTCGGCTGTTAACAAAAATCAAGATTTAGTTGAATCTTAATGTCATAATAATCCATTTAAGTCATTATATGAAAATTTGAATTAAAAAAAAAAAGAGAAAAATAGTACTCCATTGTAAAGAATAAAATCAAACATTGCCTCATTCATCCATATTATTACTATGAAAGTACTTACATATCTCTGAACATATCTATCACTAATTACTTTGAAATAGAATTTTTCTCCTCTTTATCACAAAATTACACTGAATTTTACTTTCCTTCCTCTTCATTTCTACTTTCCACAACCAGATTAATTTCCTTGTTGTTTTAAATTGAAAATCTGTGAAAACTTTTCTAAAAAAATCAATTAGGAAAGAAAACTACAGGCGCTTAAATAACAAATAAGCTTTCAATCAAGAATATGCGCATTTATGAAATTTCATTGCAGGCAAGGAATGTGAGAAATTAAACAATTGCTATTTAACTCTATTATGGCTCTTCATTGTCCTCTTATAACTCTTCATTACTTTTATTTATTAGCATAATAAATAAATAATAAATAATCAATTATTAGAAAGAGAAAAAGAACCAAATAATAAGGGTGTGTGACAGCAAAAAATGAGAAAAATAAATAAATAAAATTTCTTGGCTTTAGAGAATGACGAGTAACCCTGTCTTTCCTAGTTTTATACATAGATATATGGAAAGTTTTTTCATCTTTTTGTTCTTAAAAAAATGTCAACCTTCCGCTCCAATCTTTTTATTCTAAAAATAAATATCTGTAACCTCCCACTTAAAAATAATTTCATTTCATCTTCAAAAACATTAAATGATACTAATATTTCTCAAAATTTCAAAATATATTTTCCTATATATTCAACATACACGTCAAAAAAGTGTGGAGAGAATTCAAGAATTTAGACGAAAATATTCTTGAGCTTTTTTGTTCATTCACCTAAATAGATTATCGCATAAATCACTAATAATAATAATTAAAAATTCCTATGTCTCAAAAAGATTCTTACTTTTTTTTATTAATTTATCCTTAAAAAAAGATTGACACATTTCTATGTTTAGAAATAATTTAACTTTATGAGATAATTTACAGTCACACAAATATCTAATGTTTTTTTTTAAGCACACATTTTAAAAGTCTTCTTTTATTTTTATAACTTCGTGCGTAAAGTTAAACTAAGACAATCTTTTTGAGACAGAAGGAGTAACAATAGTGGTGGAGCTAGAAATTTTACTAAGAAGTGTCAATTTATTAAAAAGTAAACACACATAAGAAATAAGAGATGTCAACATATAGTATTTATACATAAAACTAAAATTTTGACCGAACTAAACATTGTAATTTTCCGACGCTGGGGATAAGAAGGCTCCGCCACTGAGTAACAATTACCAAGAAAAAAGATAGCAACAAAAAAATGAAAAACAAATGAATATACCTAGCCTTTTTTCACACTAAATCCTCTTGAATAGAACAACTCTTTTCGAACTTCTCAGCAATAAATATAGGGATTCAAAAAGGAGGACACTTTACATGTTTCCTCTAGTCATTTTCCATTAAAAGTAAAGTTATATCCAAGAAAGATCAAATATTAGAGATTAAACTGATAAAATTGAATAAAAATAAGTAGATCATACCTTACTTTTGTTGAAGTGTTAATGAATGATATTGTCTCCATATTACAAATATTTGCTACAAAATAACCACCATTCACATATTTCAGATGATAAAAATTAATAATCTTATGTGAGAGATCAAAAAATATGATGTAAATTTATTAAAAAAAAACGGTTAAGACGCTTATGTTTACCGACCTATTATTTCTGTGTTATAATAATTGCTACAAAATAACCATTGTCCGCGTATTTCAAATGATAAAATAATATTTTTACTTGAGATATAAAAGAGTATGATATATATTTATATAAAATAATTAAAATATTTATATTTACCGTCCTAACTTTTTTTTCTTCAGACTTCGGTACTAATTGCTATCGAAGAACTTACATTATGCATTAGACCATGACATTTGAAAAGATAGCGATTACAGAAAACCTAAAAAACTGCAATAGCGATACCTTTAAATTGTTGAGCAAAAATTTAACACGATGCACTATATTGGAGACTCGTTTTCTACTTTCATTGTGAAAATACCTTGTTTGTTGATATCTGAAGTTCATCACCATTATATGCCTCATTTTGAGAAATGAAATTGGATGCAAGTGTTTCAAATTCTTGAGTTGGATCAAATGAATATTTCAAGTTCACATTGTGAAGACAAGAAAGATTCTACTGGCCAAAATACATGAAATCTTTAGTAAAAGATTAGAATTACAATGAATTAGCAAAAAAGAAGAATAAGAGAGCATACGAACGACACCTTCAACCTTGACGTCCTTGAGGAAATTTAACACGACACTCCCCTTGATTCTCGTCATAGAAAAATCTAAGCTCCTACAATTAAAAAGAGATGCAGTGTATCAAGCATAAATGGAGAACTACATAAATATGAAATTTTACGGGAATATGAAAAGAAAGGGAAGGTAAAAAGGTTTGTAACCTATCTGAAATTATAATATTTAATTAATGAAAGTCATTTAATATGAAATAAATATGATTAAGAGTTATGAGAATTTAAGAGTTCTTTTTTGGATTTTCAATTAGCACGTAAATGAAAGAAATATGAGAGAAAATCCAAAAATTGAGAAAAAAAGATAAATGTCATTATTGGCTTTAGATGCATGACACGTAGGATTGACTATTTCTAACTTTATTATATAAATAGATTCATTATTCCAATTACATGCTTCATTAAGAGTAATATTTAAGGTGTAAGATGACTGCTTATAATTTTCTTGAATATGTAGAAAAATGTCATTGCATCTGAGAGCCATTATACAGATTTTGGTTGCAATTTCTCTATTTTTGGACCACTATGAAGTTGAAGATGAACAGATGTTGTCTGAAGCAGAAGATTTAGAATTAGAAAATCAACTAGAGCTTCTTAACAAGCCAGCAATCAAGATTATTAAGGTGAAATCTCTATTTTTCTAATTGTCTTATGAAGATTTTATGGACTCTAAATCTTTTTTTTTTTGTGGTCATACAAAAGAAATAACGTCATTTGTTTGACACGACAGGGAAGTAACAAAGATAAAGGTCACTGAGACTCAAACCCGTGACACTGCGATTTGAATTATAAGCTGTTAGCCCATAAGGGACAATCAGAGTATAAATATTAGATCTAATAGTTTGCACTACATGTATGTTTATATAAAGATTGGAGACTAATTGCTACTATTCGATGAGCAGGGCAAATATGGAGAAATATACGATTGTGTGGACTTTTACAAACAAGTGAACAACCTACATTCGATCATCTTCTATTGAAGAATCATAATTTTCATTCTCAGGTACATCTATATACTAGTTTCAAGTTTGTAGAGTCCAAAATTTGAAACAAATTGTTGTACATATATATATCAACTCATAAAACTTACCTTTTTGGATGCAGATGAAACCTACCATGCTCAATTTACAAATAGATGATATTTCTTCAAACATTAATAGGCCTTTTAACATAGGGTTAGATGTTTCTCCTGAAGGTGATGTGAGTTTCCTGTTAGAGTTACTTTATTTTTAAAAAGTCAACTATTTTGTATATGTTTCTTGACGATATATGTGGTTATTATTTCAATGCAGGGTATAGAGTTCAATGGTTCAGATGGAACCCAACCTCATAAGGCTTTTCGAGGAGGCCGCAAGGTTTGTATGCTTTTATTATCCTTATAATAGTAATAGCCCTAATAATAATAATAATAATCCCTCCATGAAACTTGGAGAAATTCATAGAAATGAATCGAGATAAATTTGATGTCGCACTGGCAAAGGCGGATTTAGAGCGAGTTTTGTTGGTTCCATGGAACTCATTGTTTGCTTACTCGAACTATGTGTGTGTATCAAAGAATTTAAAATTCTACATTATAAGATTACACTCGTTCTGAATGAAAATCTTGGATTAACATCTGCCTAACAATCAATTTGATAGTCATACGGATTCACTGTTTACTTTTTTCTATCAGGTATACAAAGATTATACACAAATGATACATCCGGTGGCTATTTTTAGTTTAAGCGGTTGAGTGAGCCGTTATTTAAGTTAATTCTTTAATAATTACATATTGATATTAAATTCCTAATATTACATTATTTTATAATTAGCTAGCCACCATAACTATCTAATGTTATGATTTTTTTGCTTCATTTCAGTATGCAACTGTGCAAATCCCATATAAACCAAGAAACAAAATGGCAGGAGCAGGAGCAATTAAGAGCTTGCATAATCCTCAACATCTTAGTGGGCATCAATATAGTGGAGGTCGTATAAAGGTTCGAAATGGGAATGACAGCATACAAGTTGGTTGGTTGGACAGTAAGTTAATTCTAGAAAATGCATATTTTAGGAAGTGCACTTTTATATATGTTGTGGATGATAAAATTGTAAAATACTCTTTAGATCACATAGGCACAAATACATTTGAGAGCAACACAGACTTATACAGAGTCCAAGATTTTATAGAACAAGGAGATGTATTTGGTCATTTGATCCTTTATGTAGGACCTGGTGATAGACATTAATGTATTATTAGTATAGTGTTATTCATAAATTAATAATTAAATTTTTTTTTTTTTACTTGTTTTCGATATCTTATCAATGTGTGTAGATGACATGCTTATAGCCACGAGTGATATCGAGTGTGTAAAAGAAAAAGAAGAATGGTTATCGTCATATTTGAGATGATTGTTAAACAGAGCAATATACATGTGATATACACTGAATATACAGCAGTGTATATCACATATATATCGATGGATCGAAGCGATGGCCTAAGCGAGCGAGTGCGAAGTGCGACAACGGCCCAGCTCCTGTTGGGCCTCTCGGCAGTGAGCAGCAGTGCAGCAAGAAGCAGTGGGCTTAGCCCAGCACGTCCAGCCCATCACGGGAATTAGGGCAGTGCTTCAGTGGACATGATTTGATTATTAATGAAAGTATATTGTGTGTATATTGTAGTATATTTGTTACCTAGATTAGGATATACACTTACCATAATTAGGATATACACTTACCATAATTGTATAGTTAGAATTATGGTAGAAGAAGGTTTTGTAACTTGTATATATATCTATTCAATCAATGAAAATAATCAAGGGGATTATTTCTTTCATGGTATCAAAAGACTAGGTCTAAACAAAAGTTTTTCTCTCAACTTTTGTCTTCCTTGTGGCCGAGAAACCCCCCCCCCCCCCCGGGTTTTCTCTCCAAAATTTCGTCTTCCGCTCTCAAAAACCTCTCTTAAATTTCCCCTCCTTCTTTGTTCTTTCAATATGTCTAAGAACAATTTTCACCCTGCCCTCACGGTTTCCAATATCAAGCTTAGTGTCCCTATTGTCCTTGAGATGGAAAACGTCCAATATGCAACGTGGGCGGAGTTGTTTAAAATTCACGCTATATCTTATCAAGTTCTTCATCACATCATTCCTCCCGCTAGACCCCTTCCTGCGGAGGATCCTGAGTTATGGATTACACTTGATGCTACCGTTCTTCGGTGGATATACGCCACTATTTCGGTGAACCTTCTACAGACGATTATTGAGCCAGATACCACGGCTATGGCTGCATGGAATAGATTGCGTGACATATTCCAAGACAACCAACATTCCCGTGTCGTCACACTCAAGCAGGAATTCTCTCTCGTTCAAATGGATGAATTTTCGAACGTTTCTACATATTGCAAGAAACTAAAGGAGTTGGTGGATCAACTCCGTAATGTTGGCGCACCAGTAACAAATAATCGTCTAGTTCTACAGTTGGTTGCCGGTCTTTCGGAGGCCTATAATGGTGTTGGAACTCTCCTTCGCCAAAGCAACCCTCTTCCCGACTTCCATCAAGCCCGCTCCATGCTGACGTTGGAAAAAGTCGGTTTGGCTAAAAAGGCGGCTACCGGAGCAAGCCCAGTTGTCATGGTGGCGTCCTCTCCTAGTCCTTCGGGTTTTGTTAATAATTCAGGCCAAAACCATAATAATGGTGGCGGCAAGAATAATCGCAAAAACAATAACAAAAACCGCGGGGCAAACGCGGCGGTTCTGGTGGCGGTTACGGTGGTCAACAAGCAGGCGGTGGGTCCCATCCAGGGTACAGTGGCCCACCACCGCCATGGGCCCAGCAGTGGGGCCCATGGCAGTGGAACCCGTACCATCCAATAGCTTTCCGGCGGCGGCCGGGGTGGCGCCAACAGTCCAGGCCCAATACCCAGCAGTGGCGGCCCACTGGCCAGTAGCCCATATCTTCTTAACATAATTGCCACATAACTTCTTAACATAATTCCTTCTAAAGGTCTGATATATTCTTTCCCCCTCAAAATCATATATAATAAGAACCCTTCTTATTCTCATCTTCGGATTTTTGGGTGCTTGTGTTATCCGTTATTCCCATCCACCACAATTAACAAACTTCAGGCTCGGTCTACCCCGTGTGTGTTTTTGGGTTATCCGTCAAATCATCGTGGTTATAAGTGTTTTGATTTATCCTCCAAGAAAATCATAATCAATCGCCATGTCATTTTTGATGAAACTCAATTCCTATTTACGAAAGTTCATACTCCAAAACCTAAGTCGTATAATTTTTTGGATGACCAAATATCCCCATATATTATTAGGAATTTTTCGGACATCTCCCGTACCCAAAATCCTCCAGCGGGCCCACTGCCCGCTGGACCCACAGTACCGCCACACCCACAAATTCCAGCCACTGGAACAGTTCCAGCAATTGGGCCAGTCCAGACCCCCAATTCTGGAACCGATCCGAAAACGAGTCCGCCTTTACCGATTTGGGCCGGCGAGCCCACCGCCTGCTTGCCAGTCCGTCCCGAGCCCAGAAAATTTCCAAAATTCCCTCAATTCTTCCTCGAGTCATAGACCGGTCACTCGTAGTCAGCGGGGTATTTTTACACCTAAAAGACATTTTAATTTACATTCGGATGTCTCTAAATCCCCCTTGCCCCGCAATCCTGTGTCCGCCTTAAATGACCCTAATTGGAAAATTGCTATGACGGATGAATATAATGCTCTTATTGATAATAAGATGTGGGAGTTGGTGCCCCGTCCATATGGTATTAATGTTATCAGGTCTATGTGGATTTTTGCTCATAAAGAAAATTCAGATGGGTCATTTGCTCGACATAAGGCGCGACTTGTTGGTGATGGTAAGACTCAGCAGGTTGGAATTGATTGTGGTGAGACGTTTAGTTCGGTGGTCAAACCGGCTACCATTCGCACTGTGCTTAGCTTGGCTCTTTCAAAGACTTGGCCAATTCATCAGTTGGATGTTAAGAATGCTTTTCTACATGGTGATCTCAAGGAAACAGTCTATATGCATCAGCCGTTGGGTTTCAGGGATCCCAACCGCCCTAATCATGTCTGTTTGTTGAAGAAATCATTATATGGGCTTAAGCAGTCTCCACGGGCCTGGTATACACGATTTGCTGACTTTGTTTCGACTATTGGGTTAACCCACAGCAGGTTAGATAATTCCTTGTTCATCTACTACCGTGGTTCGTCCTTGGCCTACATTCTGCTGTATGTGGATGATATCATCTTGACTGCCTCCTCCGATACTTTGCGCCAGTCTATCATGGCCATGCTCAGTTCTGAATTTGCTATGAAAGACTTGGGGCCTTTGAGTTATTTTTTGGGGATTGCCGTCAAGCGTCATTCAGGTGGTTTGTTTTTGTCTCAACGAAAGTATGCTGCTGAGATCATAGAGAGGGTTGGGATGTCATCCTGTAAGTCCACTTCCACGCCAGTTGATGCAAACCCGAAGCTAAGTGCCGCAGCAGGTGCACCATACGAGGACCCGACCCGCTATCGCAGTCTTGCAGGGGCCCTCCAGTATCTTACCTTTACCAGACCGGATATTACATATGCGGTTCAGCAGGTGTGTTTATTCATGCATGATCCTAGAATTGAGCACATGAATGCAATCAAACGCATCATTCGGTATATTCAGGGGACACTAGACTATGGGTTGCACTTGTATCCTTCATCTACATCCACACTTGTCTCTTACACGGATGCTGATTGGGGTGGTTGTCCCGACACCAGACGGTCGACTTATGGCTACTGTATGTTCCTTGGCAATAACTTGGTCTCCTGGTCAGCAAAACGTCAGGCAACTCTATCACGCTCAAGTGCCGAGGCAGAATATCGAGGGGTAGCGAATGTGGTCTCCGAATCATGTTGGCTACGTAATTTGCTTTTGGAGCTTCATTGTCCCATTCAGAAGGCAACATTGGTATATTGCGATAACGTTAGTGCCATCTACCTTTCAGGTAACCCAGTTCAACACCAACGCACCAAGCATATCGAAATGGACATTCACTTTGTCCGTGAAAAGGTTGCAAAGGGTCAAGTTCGCGTATGCCATGTCCCGTCTCGTTATCAAATTGCAGACATCTTTACAAAGAGTCTACCAGCGGTTCTCTTTGAAGATTTTAGGGACGATCTCGGCGTTCGAAAATAGCCCGCTATGATCATGGGGGTGTGTTAAGCGAGCAATATACATGTGATATACACCGAATATACGAAGCAGTGTATATCACATATATATCGATGGACCGAAGAAGCGGTGGCCTAAAGCGGCGAAGCGAGCGGTGCGAAAGAACGGCCCGGCTCTCCCTGTTGGGCCTCTCGGCAGTGGCCTAAGTAGTGAGCAGCAGTGCAGCAAGAAGCAGTAGGCTTAGCCCAGCACGTCCAGCCCATCACGGGAATTAGGGCAGTGCTTCAGTGGACATGATTTGATTATTAAGGAAAGTATATTGTGTGTATATTGTAGTATATTTGTTACTTAGATTAGGATATACACTTACTATAATTTGGATATACACTTACCATAATTGTATAGTTAGAATTATGGTAGAAGAAGGTTTTGTAACTTGTATAAATATCTATTCAATCAATGAAAATAATCAAGGGGATTATTTCTTTCAATGATAAATATGAGTGAAGAGCCATTTATTCTTGGAGTTATATTTCAATAGGTTGATTGAAGAGTTAGTTATTGACTCTTTCGCAAGAACCTTATATTAAAAAAGTTCTTGAATGTTTTTGCAATGCTGCAAACTCATAGGTACTCATATTTCTAGAGAACAGGTTTTAAGTCATAGAATGTGTCCTTATAATCCACGAGAGAAGAAACAAATAAGAAGGGTTCTTTATATAGGTCGATGCAATTTGTAGTCTAATGTATGTTATGATCATATGTAATAAACCTGATATATGTTATGACGTTGGGTTAATCAATTAATTAGCAGTTTGTCTCAAGATAATAACACTGGAAAGCAATTAAAAGGATATTGAAGTATCTCAAAGACACAATCAACCATTCTTTATGTTTCCACGAAAATGATCTACAACTCAAAGGCTAAAATAATTCTGATTGCGGAGGAGATTTAAATGAGAGAAATTAAATTCACCTTTGGATATGTATTATTGATTAAGAATGGCACTATATCATAGAGAAGCACAAAACAATCATGTGTAGCCTATACTTTCCGCATTTGTGCAAGAAGTTGTCTGGTTCAAACATTTTTTGCTACATGCACTTGGTTTGTGTCTATATATATTTAGTTTTGTTAGAGTTAAACATAGTTATATATATACATAAAGAAATAAACATGAAATATATATCTATGCACCATATGGTAGTAGATCTCGTAACGGAATTCACAGCATGTAATACTTATGTTAAGCTCAAATTTTAATGATGACAATGAAAAGTACATGAATCGAGAGAGCAAAAAGCAGAAAAGAATTGTGCAATTTTCATTAGAAATAAAAAAAAAATGAATATCGTTTGTTGGTGAGCTGCTAGAAAAACTAGCTGACATACATTATGTGGTGATTGCATAAAACCGCTGATATTTGTATTGAGTTAATGCAATAGTAATAAAGTACATAACTAAGTACAGACAAGCAAATAATTGAACAATTAATTAATTAAACATACACAATTTCTTAATGTCAATTGATGAATATGGAGATTGGATTCTCAAAGGGAAAATATTTTCCTGATCAAGATAAGCAGCTCTGATTTGTTCTTTTTTTTCTTAATACAAATGTTATACCACCCCACTTGGGAATTTAAAAATAGTCAAATTCTATTGTATTTATTTCGGAAAAGGGCCGAAATTGCCTCGAACTATTCGAAATAGCTCATATTTATCCTCCATTTATTTTTTGTATCAAAGCTATCCTCGCCGTCTATGTTTTGAACTACAAATGCCCTTAAAACGTTAAATCTTGCCACTAAAGCTGACATGACAGTCCACCGTGTAATAAAATACTCTGATAACCCACTTACTCATTTATTACACATGACCCGTAGTTTAATTAAAGGGGAAAATAAAATTATCCCTCATTTCTCACTTAACGCTCATAACTTCACAACATCAACCCAAACAATCCCAGTAAGATTTTGATCAAACTAATCATAGATTCACAAAACTCATTTTAGATTTTCAAGCTTTTAGGGATTTTTCCATGGAGAATTTTTTTAAAGCTCAAATCTTCAAATATCAATTCTCAAATAAAGAAATCCGTTTTTACAGCTCAATTTCCAGGTTCAATCGTAATACCCAAGCAATTTTCAGTAACATACAATTAAATCTCTTTAAATTTGACCCAAATCTTTGCACTTCAAGAACCCAACATCAACTAAAAATTTCTCATCTACAAACTCTCAAATCAACAACTATTTTCGAGTTTCAACAGACAAATAATGGCTTCTAGAGTTTTTCAAAAATAATCAAGCTTTGGAATTAAATTTGCAGTGTTAGATTCGTCGACCCAAAACTCAAACTATGAACTCGGTTCTTCAACACACAACTGCAACTTCAAACAAACTTCAGCACGCTTCGAAATTGATTTCAAAGTCCAGACAACAACTCAAACAAGAACAATGGAAGAACTGTTTTTTTTTTTAATTAGGGTTCAACAAAGAAGAACAAAACATCGATTTAAAGGGAGGGGATTTTTGTCATGTTGGACTGTCATATCTTCAAATTTATCCTTGTTGGACTGTCATGTCAACTCTAGTGGCAAGACTAACGTTTTAAGGGCATTTGTGATCCAAAATATAGACGGTGAGGGCAATTTTAATATAAAAACAAATGGAGCGTAAATATGAGTCATTTCAAATAGTTCAAGAGTAATTTTGGCTATTTTACGTATTTATTTCCATACTTTCTTTTTTAAAGCTCCGCGTTGAAGTTTTCATGGGAACTTTCCATGATATTTCGTGACATTAATTGTTAAATGATTCAAATTTTATTATTTCAATGAATTTATGTGCCTCTAGAAACCACATCTTTTATTATTAGTTGATTAGTAGTACTTAGTAATTATGAACAAGATAGAGGGCCCAAAACCCTACGTCATGTTAGAAACAAAAGTCTCTTGAAAATTTTATACTTAAATATTTTGAAAATTATGCAACAATTATGGGGGGAAATTGGTTTAATTATTTTTAATCTGAACATGTTGATACAACTAATTCAAATCTATGTCGTGTTTGACCCATTAAGAAAGAAACACTCTCTAGCATATATTTTTTATTTTCAAATTGAACCCGAAATATCTAAATAAGGTGGGAGTTTTCATTCATCCAATCATATTTCTAGATGATAATATTTATAAATTCTCCAAAAAAAAATAAAATACTAACCATGATCTTATCACGAAGATTTCCTATCTTCTTAAACGTAACACGCAATATCCTGCGACAAGACATTCATAAGTCCAATATAAAGTTTCATTCTTTAAATATAAATACAAATAAAACTCATATTTTTACAAATAAATAATTAGGACGAGTAGTTTATTAACTTATAACCAAAGTTGTTTTCTTAATAATTTCTAGCACTTTATTGCACATTCACTCTTATCTAATATATATTGTGTGTTTTAAGAAAATATATCATATTTTTAGTCTAAAATTTAGTTAGCGCATAGGTTTACAACTCCAAAAAACATAAATCTATCTTTCTACATTCCTCTCTACTTAAATATCAAACTTTATCAACAACATTTCATTCTTTAAATATAAATACAAATAAAACTCATATTTTTACAAATAAATAATTAGGACGAGTAGTTTATTAACTTATACACGTAGAATTAACTTATATAACCAAACATTGTTTTCTTAATAATTTCTAGCGCTTTATTGCACATTTACTCTTGTCTATTATATTGTGTGTTTTAAGAAAAAATATAATTTTTAGTCTAAAATTTAGTTAGCGCATAGGTTTACAATTTCGGAAAATATAAATTTGTCTTTCTACATTTCTCTCTACTTAAATATCAAACTTTATCGACAAAATTTCATTGTGTTCGAAGTCAACTTGCGTGCATCTAGACTAATTTAAGCAGGGTATATGCTACCATCATCTCGTATTTTTATCTTTATAGAGATTTAAACCTGAGATCTCATGATTCTCAATCTATTTTGTAGATCACTATGTCACACGCTTAGATGCTTAATCACGAACCGATATTATATATAATGCATGTTATATTTTTTGTTATATTTTTTGTATTTTTTAAATTATTTGATATCTAAATTCACTGAGAACTAATTTAGATTCACGCTAACATATGACTCATAAGAATTTTTTTATTTTTTATTTATATTTAGGACGGCAAAGAACATGAGACAGTTGCTGTTGCTGGCTTTGCTCTTGCACCACGTGCCTCTAAGATGGGTTCCTGAAAGACCTCTTAAAGTCCAACCTAGCAAATAGCAATTAATATACACACTCCTTATTTATTTATTCGAAGATATAACACTGTTTATTTTCACTATTAATGAAGGGCTACACAAACCCACTAAATTCTTGTCAGCCCTTCGCCCTCCAAGCAACATCTTTATTCACACTGCTATTTCCATCTTCCTTAAATGACTATTTTAGCCTTCAAACTTTTCATATATCAAAATTATTGGCATAACCAAGCATGGTTAATTAGCCACTTAGCCCATTATTAGTTACCAAGCATGGCTAATTAGCCACTTAGCCCATTATTAGTTTGTTCTCTGTGGTAGGATGATTGAGACTGTCACCTTCCTATTTGAGTAAAGAATGAATATCGGACCCTACTGACGTTCAACCGACGATCGGGCCTGCTGTCAAAGGGAGTGGCAATGCCATACGCAAAAAGGAAAAGACTCATAGAATGGCAAAGGCAAATAGAGCTTTTGCACATTTTCGTTAATCCATGAACATGATCTATACATCTCGATCATGTAGCGTAGCTTGGTAGCGCGTTTGTTTTGGGTACAAAATGTCACGGGTTCAAATCCTGTCATCCCTACCTATTACTGCTCCTTTGAGCAGTAACGAAGGATCAATTGAGATCGCTTCAAATTGGACATAATCTTTGATTTTTATCAAGTCTTTGATAGAGCTAATGGGTCAGGTCTAGGCGGATGCTAATTAGCGAGTTAGTCCATTATTAACTTGTCCTCCTCCTTAATCCTATCTATAACGTATAAATATATTATGAAGTTTAAAAAAAAAATATTTTTCAACCATAATATAACGATTAGGGTTAGCTATACAATAGAAAATATGCCTGCATCACTTTGGATATCTAAGTCGTGGACAAAGGAAATTCATTCGCTACGTGAGCACTACCGACGATCGGTGACACAAGTCGTGGTTACGGTAGATTTCTGTCCAAGCTCTTATAAAGAATGTTGGGTTCAAGGCTTGGAAAGGAAGAACTTTTTAATAGGAAGCGATTTACCATACAATGAGCATATCTATACGAATCCAAATCAATCGGCTAGTTGGTTCCGAAAAATGAATGGTTAAAAAAACAATCTTAGACTAGTAGAGAATTGAAAAAAGGAAATATTAAGGAAAAATTTCATAAATGTACACTTGATTGATTTACATTGCAAAAATATAGCTTAAAACTTACATTACAAAAATATAGCTCAAAAATACTTTTATACAATGTTATACACATATATACAAAAGACATGTACATTATGTATATAGGTATATGAAAGTGTATAATTTGTAGGTATATACTCTAAAAAAAATTATACAAAGTACGCACTTATACACATTTATACATAATTATACAATATTATATACGTGGATATAATACATAGATCTGGACTGATTTTGAATAAGAATTGCTAATTGCGCTTTTATACAACCGATACATTATGTATGTGGGTGTATAGAAATGTATAAATAGTGTATAAGAGGTGTGTATACACCCATATACACTACTATACGATCTTTTACACTATTATACAAAAACTAACTCCAACACCAGACGGAGCAGCAACAGCCATCGCCGGAGTTCTGTTCTTCGGTGAACTCCAACACCACTAACAACTGACGACGGCGAATCGCAACCCTATAACTCCGGTGAACTCCAACACCATCAATGAAGGCGAGTCACGACTCCACAACTCCGGCGAACTTCAACACCACCAACGACGGTGAATCGTTGCCCCACAACTCTAGTGAACTCCAACATCGCAATCGCAGTCGTCACCTCTCCCTCCACGGCGACACACCAGCACCACCGAGGACCCCAACCACCAATCTTTCTCCCTCTCCGTTCATCTTTATTTCTCCCTCGACGAGATCACGCCGGAGCTCCGGCAAAAATCACTAGCCACCCCACCTCGCTCACTACCATCAGATATGAGAGAGAAAGAGAGAGGATGCGTCAGAGAGAGAGCGAGAGAGAGGAGGACGGAGTGGGTCATTTTTTATAAAATTTAAAAAGGTGAGTCAATTTTAATAGCAGTGTTACCCTAATTAACCTACACCATAATTATTCCAATATTATGAGGGTATATGTGTCATTTTATACTAGACAATGTTAGTTTTTTTCTGGTTCTTATCTGCACCACAGGTTCTTTAACACACATATTAATAGAGAGACTTGTCACCATTCTACAAAAGTGAATAAACTCAAAATCAGATCAACCTGCCTACTTCCCTCTGTCCATTTCCTAATATTTCTTCTTCTTCTCCTCCTTTTTATCATCATAGTCATGAAAATTCACTACCCTTCTTTCCAATTTCTTCTAATCATGGTAATACTCTCAACTATTCAATTATCAAGCTGGAGAAAAATCCAAGAAATCACCCCAACAAACACACAACAAAGATTCAATTCAAGATTTTCATGGCACAATTCTGCACCAGCTCCAAAAAAATCAAGAAATGAAGATGATATTGATCAGAGTTATAGAGTTTCACATCGAACCGTTCCCGGAGGACCAAATCCTCTGCACAATTAATTTTCTTTTTATCACTCTTTGTTGTGTTCTGGTCCGCTTGTGTGCACCCTCTCTAACACATGTATCTAATAACTTGGTTCACCAAAATTTAACGGATACGAAAGAAAATTCCAAAATGTTTTTAATCTCTACTGAGATTTGAACCTTTGTAGAATTTCATCTCCATGTGTCTCCAAATTCCCAAGTTTTTGCAGCTAAGTTTGATATTATACATTTCTTTTTTTATTAATCTTTGTATTGTACATGGAAATCAAAGATGTATACTAGGAAAGCTTTATAGTACTACAAATTGATTGAATTATATTTTCTTTTCTTCTCCTTTTGTCCTATCTCCTTTTTAAGGTTTTATTTGCAGACAAAACATACATTTTTTTTTCTTTTTTACATTTTCCAGTTATCAAGTAGTAGTTGAGGAGCTACAGCTACATCATTGCTCATTAAATTTCAATAAATTTATGATGCAAACAAATAGAAGATAATAGTATAAGGACGGAGATATTGAGAAAGTGTGAAAACATGCCAAAATTAGACCAGTTTTCGAATAGAGCTACCAACCAATCAGCTACCGACTTAAAATTAAGAGTGTTTCAATATATTATTTTTTTGTTTTAAAGTAGAAGTGTATGTTTATTCAATAAGAAAAATATTGCAGCTGATGTAAATGAAGTCAGGTAGACCGCGGACAAATATCAAATTCATGTTTATTAGTCTCTATTCTAAGCATAGTGCTTAAATAATATTTAAGCAGTACAAGCCATATGATAGTGGGCAAGACCAGCTAGCTTTCTCATGCGTAAAGACTACAAAGAGCATTAAAAAAATTAATAGGGCATGATACAAAGTATTCCGTGTTAGAAGGTCGGGGAAAGGGCTATATCTTACGGATATGATGTAGACAGTCTACCCAAATACATGAATTAGTAACTGCTTCCACGGCTCGAACACTTAATATATAGGTCAATAGAAACAACTTCACCATTGCTCACCAGTGCATGTACGTACCCACGTTCCATTCTAGCTATCAATGAAATAAGTAAAATTAATGAAAATCAAAGTTCAAAATTTGAGTATATATTTTTTTAAAAAAAGATATTGTACCGACAAAATAGCTGAGGGCATGCAAATTGACCGAATACGACTATTATAATATTTTTTTAAAAGGTTGTATATGATTTGTTTCCTATATATAATTTCTCTGGAGGGTCAAATTTTTGTAAAGAAGTATTTGGAGGTAACTCTAACGACAGATGACAGAGTTATCTGAATCTATGCTAATGGAAAGTTATGGAAATTAGTTGAGTCGTATGCAAATTAATTCGGATAATATTATTACAGAAAAGAAAAAAACATTGTTAGTGCATCTACATAAATTGTTAATTATCACATCTCCGAAGAACTTAATCATAGGTCTCGGGTTCGAGCTCTAGGTATGGAAAAATTCATGGTAGGGAGTCATTCTTTCAGAAATGGACTCTACGCAGCGCGAATTTAGATATAATCGAACTCCAATGCGGATACCAGACATCGGATGGAAAATAAAAAATACATAAATTATTAATTTCCTATATATAATTCCTCGAGATAGTCAAACAACTCTTCTTGGAAGTATTAGGAGGCGACTCCAATGATATGACAATTAATTAATTGTGATGTGAAATGATTAGTAGTTTAATATATTGTCAAGCAACACTAATTAGTGAAAAGAGATAAGAACTTAGTCTGCCACAAGAGACGCAAACAATACAATATGATCATCATGCATATGCAAAAGGACTTCCTTCAACCCTCTGAAACTAAAAGTCAGCTAAATTTTTATATACTCTATCAGTTTGATTTGACTGATTATAACAAATTATTACTCATTTTTTCAACTTATCATATCAGAATTGATATTGATAGAATACCGTTTGTTGACACCCAATTTTGTCCCATCTGTTGCAATTTTAAATATTATTGACATCTTAAAATAATTTTAAAATATAGGCATATATATGTATATATATCATCATTTTTATTATTATTTGCGTTTTATTTGTCATTTGCATTTTTATATCATAATCATACTTTTATCCTAATATTATATGTTATTTTATTTTGACAAAACGTCATCGAATTTTATTTTGTTAGCACCAAGCATTTCACAAATATTATATTTTTATCATATTGTCATCTTTACAATTTATAAATTTTGCAAAGCTTTATTTTTATATAATAAAATCCCTTTTTATATTTTAAACCCATAACCCATTTATTTCCCAATCCAAAACAAAACCCCATTTTCGGACCCCCAACCGAAGCCCACACCGCAACAGCCCAACTCCCCCTTTCTTATTTCCCATCGCCCCGACCCCCCCAAACTACCAGGCCCAACCGGCCAAACACCCCAAGCCCAACCATCTCCCCTTTACTTTCCTAAATCCCCTAACCCAAAACCCAAAACCCAAACCCCATTTCCGGCCAGCCCATTCGACCCATTTCCCCATTATTTCCCCCAAGCGCTAACTGAAGCCCAAACCCGAGCCCAACACCCTATTTTCTTATACCCCAGCCCACCAAACACAACCCTAAAAACTTAACCCACCCTTACTCTCTCTCTCCCAAATCGCCCCACACACCCATACCCGACACCCCCCACTTCGCCGGCCGTCACCTCACCTGCCACCACCAACCCCTGACACCGCCACACCCCCCATCACTTCAACCCACTCCATTATCCCCGAAAATCCGCAACCCATACCCCCAAAATCCGCTGTCAAAATCAGATTTTTTAAAACCTTTTATTCGAATTTCAAACTCGTTCTTGGGGGGGTTAAGCCATCTATAAATACCCCATGTTGTTCTTCATTTTAGGGGGGATTTGGAGATCCGAAAATCTAGTTTTTTTAAAATTTTTGAAATCCGAAATCTTCTTAAGGGCGTTTGTTCTTCACCTTAAAGAATCCGAAAATATAAGTTAAAATTATTGGGGTTTTGGTATTGAATAATCTGAAATTTTTGCTATTCTTCACTGTTTTCGGATTCGGGTCGGGTCACCTTTCCAGGTCGGGCCGAATCCGGGGTAAAATTTTTAGATTTTTGTATTTGATAATTTGTTATTGGCTATCTGAAAGTCTAAAAAAAAAAAAAAAAAAAAAAACTGTTCCGGGTCGGGTCGACCCGGTTCGGATAAATTTCCAGATATTTTTTTTATATTTTTATATCTTGTTGTTGGTTATCTGAAATTTGGAAATAAATCGATCCGGGTTTAAAATCCAATTCGGGTCGGGTTCCTGATCCGGGTCGGGTCGACCCGAAATCCGAGCCGGATCACTATTCTGTCTTGGGCCGGATTTCAGAAGCAGATTCGAATCCTGCTTCGGTCCGAAAATTTCAGAATTCGGGTCGGATGTTTTAATTACAAGTTGTTGGTTTTTTTTTTTGGCATTTAAACATCCGTGCACGGATATCTTACTGCTTTATTGCTTTATTGCTTTAGGCCAATGAAATTGAATTCGAGGCCGCGTTTTTACTGCTTTGAATAGATACCGCATTTTGCCAATGAATAAATACCGCATTTTACTTCTTTACTGCTTTGAATAAATACCGCGTTTTTACTGCTTTACTGCTTTGAATAAATATCGCGTTTTTACTGCTTTACTGCTTTGAATAAATACCTCATTTGGCCGATGAAAAAATATCCGTCGATTTTTGAGGCCTCCACATTTGTAAAGACGGAAAATAAAACTTCTGGGCAAGGATGAAACTTAAATCTTTTTCACCCGATAGACCAACATGTTCGGTAGGCAAGGCAACTAAAAATGACCAACGAGTCATATGTTCGCAGCCACGACGTGATTGGAATGATCTTTTCAAAATTTAAGTCTGAGCCCTCCGTAATCAAAACATTTATTGTTTTGGATACGGATCCGAGGTTATGTATATTCAATTGTTTCTAACCGTTTATTCTTGACAGCTTGCAAAAATAAAGTCAAAGAAGGCAAATACCTCTCGGAGATTATTTATTTTTTGTTGTTGTATTTTACTTTCTTTAATCAGCTTTATTTTTATTCTGCATTGTAATATTATTGTACTCGTGAAATTATTGAAATATTTAGAATAGGTAGACATAGAATTAATTAATAGGGTAGTCTAAAACTGGAAATCCATCGCTAGTTTATCTAATTTTAGGTCCGTCGCCCATAATAATCACTTTGCATACATTCTTATAAATTTTCATACAAATGCATACTTACTTTTTTTTTCAGCCTTACCGGTATATTAATGCCATACAAATGCATAATTGTACAAAATGCATCATTTTATTAACATCTTGTAACATTATTTTTATATTTGTAAAACATGCATTTTTCTTAGCGTAACAATTAACCTGAATTTGATCGGATAACCGCAAGTTAGCGGATCTTAAAGGATGCCTAACCCCTTCCCTTTAGGATAATAAAGAACTCTTACCCAGAATCTCATTAGTTTTGTAGACCATAAAATCGGAGTTATTTTGCAGCTTTTAGTTAATATTCAGGTGCCCTAATTCACCTTAGAATAATTAGGTGGCGACTCCTCAAAACAAGCATTTTTTAATCCACCCGGAGGGAATCAATGCCATCGCGTCGCGAGGCCCGCAGATCAAAATCGGGCGCGACACCGTGTATTGTGTATTATGATAATGTAGTATAATTATCATAATTATAGAATTCTTGTACAGGTAGAATTAGAATATTAGAAGTATAGTAGAATATGATTTTTCGTATTTGGAGATTGTAACTTGTATATATACCTCATTTATTAATGAAAATAATGAAGGGATTATTTTCTTTATGGTATCAGAAGTCTATGTCTAAAATACCTTCTCCCAAAAACACTTCCGCTCCTCTCGATTTCTCCTCGGTTTCTGTGAACCCTTCCTCGGTTTTCGTGCACTTTTTATCCTCTATTCCCAAATTTTCTTCCAAGTCCCTAATTCACCTATTGTTCTTTCGTTATGTCTATGTCAAGGAATATATTTCATCTTGCCCTTACAGTTTCCAACATCAAGAACCACATCCCTATTGTTCTTGAGATGGAAAACGTCCAATACGCGACGTGGGCGGAATTATTCAAAGTTCATGCACGCTCGCAACAAGTCCTCCATCACATAATTTCATCGGTAACTGGTGAGGAGAAGACGCCTACCCCCGAGGATGATCCTACGTCATGGACAACTCTTGATGTTACCGTTCCCCAGTGGATTTATTCCACAATCTCTACAGACCTCTTGCAAATGATTATTGAACCCGACGCTACGACGATGGCTACTTGGAATAGGATGCGTGATATATTCCAAGATAACAAAAATTCCCGTGTTATCACTCTTGAGTAGGAATTTTTCCATGTCAACATGGAAGATTTTTCTAACGTCTCGGCCTATTGTAAAAGGCTGAAAGAATTGGTGGACCAACTCCGCAACGTTGGTGCGCACGTTACCAATAATCATCTTGTTCTTCAAATAGTTGCAGGCCTTTCTGAGGCCTATAATTGCGTTGGAACACTACTTCATCAAAGTAATCCTCTGACACCATTTTATCAATCTCGTTTCATGCTCACGTTAGAAGAAGCTGGTTTGGCTAAAAGAGCGGCTACCGGAGCATATTCCGTCGTAATGATGACCACGTTAGACGACCCTCACTCATTCTCTAAAAATTTGGGCCAAAACTGTAACCACGGTGGCGGAAAAAAGGGTCAAAATCGTAAAAATAATGGCACAAACTGTGGTGCAATTGCGGTGGTAACGGCGGTGGTGGGGGAGGATGGAACAGTGGCAGCAACAGTAGTGGGCCTCGGACCAGTGGGCCACGGGCTAACTGGCCCCAGCTGTGGGCCCCCTAGGAGTGAGGCTGGGCTAGTGGTCATTGGCCCAACAACCCTTATTATCCGCCTGCTCCTTATCCGGGAAATTGGGCTCAATTCTAGCAAAATTCCACGCCCAGTTTCTTGGTCCCAAACAGTGGAATGAGGTATAGTAATAGGTTGGGACAGCAGGCAGGCCTGCTTGAGCCTCGGACCCCGCAGGCCTTCCATATTGCGGGCCCAAATATGATCCCGACACCTACATATATTGAAGCCGCAATGTATACACTTGGCTTAAATCCCCCCGTATGCGAATTGGTATATGGACACCGGAGCCACTTCTCGTATGACGTCCGATCAAGGTACTCTCTCGTCTTATTCAAATTTGAGCAAAAATCGTGGTATAATTGTTGGTAATGGCAACTCAATTCCAATTTGCGGTTACGGACATACAACTTTATCTCCCCCATATCCACCTCTAGTTTTGAACAATACCCTTCATGCCCCTAACTTAATTAAAAATTTGGTGTCTGTCCGAAAATTCACCACTGATAATTGGGTTTCTGTTAATTTTGATCCCTTTGGATTTTCTGTGAAGGATTTCAAAACGGGGATACCTCTAATGAGATGTAATAATAGGGGAGAGCTTTATCCAATCACAACTACCACCACTTCCATGAGTCAAGCCATGTCATCTACTTTTGTCGCCCTTGCTCCTTCCTTGTGGCATGCACGTTTGGGGCATCCGGGATCATCTATTATTTCTTGTTTGCATAAAAATAATTTTATTTCTTGTAAGGGTCCGCGTAGTACTCCACTTTGTTCTTCTTGTCCGTTAGGGAAACATGTTCGATTACCATTTGTAGCATCTACTTCTCGTACTTTGATGTCTTTTGGCATTATTCATAATGATTTATGGACATCTCCCGTTTTAAGTTCTTTGAGTCATCGTTATTATGTCTTATTTTTGGATGATTATTCTAATTTTTTGTGGACCTTTCCGTTATCCAAAAAGTCTCAAGTTTTTTTCACTTTCTTAAAATTTAGAGCATTCATCCGTACCCAATTCAAATGAAAATTAAAAATATTCAATGTGATAATGACAAGGAATACGATAATGAGTTGTTTCGGGAATTTTGTGATGCTAATGGCATAGTTTTTCATTTTTCTTGTCCTCATACGTCCTTACAAAATGGAAAAGTCGAACGAAAAATTCGTACCATTAATAACATTGTCTGAACTTTATTAGAACATGCTTCCGTACCCCCTCCCTTTTGGCATCATGCACTACAAATGACTACTTACCTCCTTAGCGTACTTCCTACCAAAGGGTTAGCATATGAATCTCCCCTTAAAATTCTCTATAATAAGAATCATTCGTATTCATATCTTAGGGTCTTTGGGTGTTTATGCTATCCACTTTTTCCGTCAACTACAATTAACAAACTTCAAGCCCGTTCTGCCGCTTGTGTGTTTTTGGGTTATCCATCTAATCATCGTGGTTACAAATGTTTTGATTTATCGTCTAATAAAATCATAATTAGTCGCCATGTTCTTTTTGATAAAACCCAATTTCCGTTTGCTAAAGTGAGTAGTCTCGTACCTAGTTCGTATAATTTTTTAGATGACGAAGTCTCACCATATATTATCCAAAATTTATCAGACTTGTCCCGTGACCAAAATACACCAGCAGGCCCACTGCATGCTGGCCCATACAGTCCCGTTACCACTGTTCCGCCGATTCTGTCCAATGGGCTAGAAATACGGCCCAATATCTATCTCGATATTGTTCCAGTGTTCTAGTTCACTCCAGTATCGAATTCCGCCCCTGTTTTAGTTATTGGGCTTGCAGGCCCAATGCCTGTTGGCCAGTCCGTCACCGTCCCGCACATTGCCCCAAATCTACTCAACTCTATCTCGAGTCAAGGGCCCGTTACTCATAGTCAAAAGGGTATTTTTACCAAAACATCATTTTAATCTCAATTCTAATGTCTCTAAATCCCCACTACCACGTATCAATGTGTTTGCACTACATGACCCGAATTGGAAATTAGCTATGACCTACGTATATAATGCTCTTATATGTTTTCTTACACGGGGATCTTAAGGAGACAGTTTATATGCATCAGCCTTTGGGTTTTCGAGATCCCAATCATCCTCATCATGTATGTTTGCTGAAGAAGTCCTTGTATGGGCTTAAGCATGCCCCACGAACTTGTTATAAGAGGTTTGCAGATTATGTATCTGCTATTAGGTTTTCTCACAACTGGTCTGATCACTCTCTGTTTATATATCGTCGTGGTACTTCTCTGACATACATTTTATTATATGTAGATGATATTATATTGACTGTTTCTTATGATGATCTGCGCAAGTCTATCATGTCGTTTCTCAATTCCGAATTTGCTATGAAAGACTTGGGGCCCTTGAGTTATTTCTTGAGCATTGCTGTCACGCGTCATTCAGGTGGTCTATTTTTATCTCAAATGAAGTATGTTGCAGAGATTATTGAGAGAGATGGTATGTCATCTTGTAAGTATACTTCCACTCCGGTTAATACCAAATCGAAGCAGAGTACTACGTCCGGCACACCATACGAGGATCCTACCCACTATCGCAGTCTTGTAGGGGCACTTCAGTATCTTACTTTTACGAGACCTGATATTACTTATACAATTCAGTATGTGTGTTTATTCATGCATGGCCTACGGATTGAGCACATGCATGCGCTCAAACGCATTATACGGTACATCCGGGGCACACTTGATTATGGATTGCATTTATATCCATCATCCGTCTCTACTCTCGTATCTTATAGAAATGTTGATTGGGGTGGATGTCCAGATACCAGACGTTCAATTTTTTATTATTGTATGTTTCTTGGGGATAACTTGGTCTCGTGATTTGCAAAAAGTCAGGTTACATTATCGCGATCCAGTGCAGAGGTTGAGTATCAAGGCGTGTCTAATGTGATATCTGAATCATGTTGGCTGCGTAATCTTCTATTAGAATTACACTTTCCTAATCAGAAAGCTACCTTGGTCTATTGTGATAATGTTAGTGCAGTCTACCTTTTTGGAAATCCGGTCCAACATCAGCGACTAAACATATCGAGATGAATATTCACTTTGTTCGCAAAAATGTAGCTCGTGGACAAGTACGTGTTTTACATGTGCCCTCCAAATACCAAGTTGTTGACATCTTTACGAAGAGTCTTCCCTCAGTTCTATTTGAAGATTTTAGGGACAGTCTCAGCGTATGACAACTGCTCGCTATGACTGCGGGTGTGTGATAGAATACCGTGTATTGTGTATTATGGTAATGTTGTATAATTATCATAATTGTAGAATTCTTGTACAAGTAGAATTAAAATATTAGTAGTATAGTAAAAATATGATTTTCCTTATTTGGAAATTGTAACTTGTATACATACCTCATTCATTAATGAAAATAATGAAGAGATTATTTCTTTCAGATATGAAGAGTTGACTACTCTTATAGATCAATTTACCGGATATTATCAATCTATACCGTCCGTATGTAAACATCTTGCACGTTTGCTACAAAGTTTTTTTTTTTTTGCGCGTGTAAGATGTGAGTTTCCATCTAGTCTTAGTCCTATTATAGTTCGGTAGAGAAGATTAGGTAGAATATCAGACTATAGTATCTCATTTTGCTTTCCACAAGAAACTGAACTTTAAAGTCCATATAATTAAGCTCATTATTATTGACTTTTATACATACAGAATACAGTTCTTCAAAGATAGACCTAATTACACGTAATCAACCAAAAGTCATGTTTGCAGTGCAACTTGTTTGCGGACTGGATCAAAATATGAAGCATCTTAAGTGTATTTCAATCAAGATTGCAAAGTGATGCAACAAGCAAAATAAAATACTACTAATCAGTAAATAATGCACCTAATGTGGCAAACTGAACAGATACAGCGATCAAGTTAGTGGAATACTTATCGTGGTCTTTATACCAAATCAAACAATTTAACCGTAGCAGTTAAAAATTAAAAATGAGATACATATCACTTGACTATAGTTAAGTGACAAGTATACGATACGAATGACACGTGTCTTGCAATAGTTGATTTAAGGTTACTACCATGTGTGGATAAATTTTTATCTCTTGACCTGTTTGTTTCTTCGGAAAACAACTCGGGTAAGAAAGCTTCCTCCTGAATACCCTTTTAATTCGTCAATATCCAAATTAGAATGCCTCAAGAAGTTGAGATGGGATGTTAATTTTTAAGGGCTGTTTGTTGCAAGCAGAAGTAAACGAAAAATGGATGATTTTCCTGTGACAAGAAAAATGTTAAGCTCAATGATGAATTGGAAAAAAGAGATGATGAAAGTCTTTGAAATGACAGACATATGCCTTGCTTCCTTAACATGGAAATTATAAGTTGGCCTAGAAATGAGGTAGTATTATTTGTCATAAAAAGTACGCAAAGATAGTACCTCACAGCAACAAGATCAAATATTTCGTGTGCTGCAACGTTGTTGCCAAATTGTAATACATTTGTACAAGTGAAATACATATGACTGCTGCGAAGAGCGGAGCCAGAATTTTCTGACGAATTCGAAACCCTCTTGCGCCCTTATATGTCAAAGGGTCATTGGGTTATGGTGTAAGGTTCAACGAGGGTCAAAATTTGAAGCTTCGCGGTTATAATAAACAGTGATTGGATAAAACAAGCCTAATGGCTAAGAAAACTCATGCTTGATCTGCACATTGTGCAAAACAAAAGAATTGAGTTGTTTGTGTACGACCAAACAACTACTGTGATTTTCGTCACAATCTTGTTTCTTCCCGAAAAAAAAAAGGTACTTCAACAAGAAGTTGTACTTAGGAGGTGCAAAAGGATGATAATGTGAGAAAACAAAGGATCAATCTTCTAATATGTACTGCTGTGTCTTTACATTATAGAGTATTTTCTTCTGCTAACTCTGTAATCTCACCAGCAAAAACTTATAGTGGAATGTAGAGGAGTTGTAAGATTAAGACAAATGTAGAATGAGTAGCCCGGTGCACTAAGCTCCCGCTATGCGCGGGGTCCGGGGAAGGGCCGGATCACAAGGGTCTATTGTACGCCGTATTACCTCACATTTCTTCAAGAGGCTGTTTCCACGGCTTAAACCTATGACGTCCTGATCACATGACAACAACAAGTACATTATTCTCATATTTACCAATAACAAATACTACACGATTCTCAGATTTGAAAACAGCAAGGTACATCTGAGTCATCTGACTGTCCTTGTTCCATTTCTATTTTACTTCTAAGCCATGTTACTCGGACTCTTAAAAAATATTAACGCGTTTACGTGTCCGATCCTTCAAAAGTAATGTATTTTGGAGGATCTTAACACATATACAACAACATTTTCGAAAAGTTAGAGCAATATAGCTTTTAAGTATATCAACATTACCATTATTTATGCACAAAAGAACTAATCCAAGATCAACATGAGAGTGAAGGCTTAGAAGCTTATCAACTATGTCCTCAAAGATGCAACTGCAGAGCAAACAGAGGAAATACAACACAAAAGAATATATATACAGTAGTACTTACTTATCAAGTTTCACACTGAGTATTTGGATTCATAATATGTTATATTAGCTTTTGTAAAAATCAAGAAAATATTATCATTTCTATTTTTTGGCAAAAAAGAAGCAAATGGCTCTTGATATGGTATCAAATCACTGAGGAAGCAAATTATTAGAGGGAAACTGATGATATGAATGTGAATCTTCCTTTGGATTTTGTCTCTGTATGTTGTGGAATAGAGAAGCTTAACTTTGGGATGATCGTCTTTATAGAGAGAAAGTTGGTGAAATTGTTTATTTCGAATAACAAAGTTGGTGGATGGTAATGACATTTTTTAATTATTTAAATAGCTTAATTCCCACATTGTTAACATATAGTATTAAATTTAATATTTTATCGTCCATAAAATAAGATATAAATTCATACGTAACTTAATACAAATATTTAAAATACTCCCAATGAAACACTGCATTAATTATATGACCATTATTTTGTTTTTCTTATATGACCACCAGACACTGCATTATCTTAAGCAATATTTTATACATTATAATAGTTCCAATACCACAATAGTTCGAGTTTGTCTTAATTCATAAAATTATGAGCATGTTTTTAATTTTTTTTTGTAAACATAATATGTATTTGAAAATAAAAAAAAAGTACTTTAAATTACATTTTTTACAAACGTATAAAATAACAAGGAAATAAAGCTAAATTCTTCGGATAATACTAGTATTTTCATATAGGAGTAAAGACATTTCTGATCTGAGTTTAGTATTGAAACATATCTTTTCTTTCCTTATTTCTTCATTTTCCTTGTTTAACGAACATGCATGTCATAAGAAATTAGACATATTATTGTGATGAATCGTAATTTATTAGGGCTGGCCAGTGGGCCGGGACGACCCGACCCCGGCCCGACCCCGTCCCGACCCCGCCCCGGTCCCGACCCGACCCCGCTCTAAAAAAAAAAAAAAAAAAAAAAAAACGGGGGCGGGACTCGAACTCGGGACGGGACGATGTCTCGTCCCGCCGACCCGAGCCCGCCCCGAGCCCGCCGGACCCGAGCCCGCCCCGAGACCGTCCCGACCCCGACCCCGACCCCGACCTTACCTTTGCAAAAATAACCGTTGCACCAACGGCCATTTTAGATTATGGCCGTTGGCCAACGGCCATTTTAGGCCCCCCCCCTCCCCCAACCCCCCTACCCCTTAATATTTATTTTTAACCCATAAGTTATTATATTTACACTTTAACCCAATTTTTCAACTATAAATAACTCATTTTCTCTTCATCTTTCTCACAAATCTTCCTACAATCTCTCTAATTTCTCAATATATCTCTCTACATTGTTTGCTAAATATTCAATTTTATTAATTCATTTGGGAATTGGGAGTGAAGTTGGCAACTAGCTTGAGGATCTTCCATCGAGCAAAGTTTCAATTTTCAACCTCTCGATTACACGTCGGCGTTTGGTACATTCGTTCCTTCATTAAATTATTATTGTCTCTGTTTATTTTATTTAGCGCACTTAATTTCATTTACTTTAATTATTTGTTAGCATATAATTAAAATGGAAGGAATTAGAGGTATGTTTAAGGGTAAGGGTAAGACTTCTTCTAGTAGGGGCAATCGTGGCAAGGGTACTTCTTCTAGTCATCTTATTCCTACACATGATGATTTTGTTGATACTCAACATTTTCCTACAATACCATTAGATTTAGACGAGGAGTTATTTTCTCGGAACTCAAGAAGACTTTAATTTAGACGATGATCTAGACGATACACCCACTAATATTGATGACAACACGCCCACTAGTGCACCTTCAACCGAAATACCTCCTATTCCCCCTAGTATGAGACGAGGTCCAAAAAACGACCATTAAAATCGAGATGCATGGACATTTTTTGATAGGGACGTAGAGAATCAAGTAGCCATATGTAAAATTTGTAAAAATGTTTTAAAATTTAAAACTGGAAAAGGTCACGGTGGGACGGGGGTTTAATTAGACATGTAGTAAGTGCTCATCCACTAGGTATGCCCAATACCAGGCTTCAAAACCGGGTGCGCAAACGGCCGCTCCATCGGGACAAGGTTCACATACGATCGTCCCGACCAAGTACGGGTCAAATTAACCCTATGACGGGGGGAATTGTAGGCTCTAAATACAACAAACATAGAGATAGGGAAGCAATATCAAAATTAGTTGCTTGTGGAGGGTTTGCCTTTTTCATTTCCTTCATCTCCCGGTTTTATTCATTACATTAGAGATATATATAATCCTGCTTTTAACGGTTTTCCTAGGTCAACTCGTTAAGAGAGATGTATTTAAATTTGCGCATGAATATCAACAATATTTACGTTTTTCATTATATCATTTTAATGGCAAAGTATCTATCACGTCGATATAGGTCGTAGTACTAACGGCCATGATTATTTAATCGTAACTTGTCATTGGATAGATTATAAATGGTCTATGCAAAAACGTATTTTAGCGTATAGATATATAGATGATAGGCACACCGGTACTTTTATTGCGTAAAATATTTATCAAGTGTGCGATTATTACGGAATTACCGATAAAATTATGACTATTACATTAGATAACGCTTCTAATAACAATTACGCAATTACAATGTTAAAAAATAGTTTAGCTCCATCTTTTCCGGACCATTTTCATATAAAATGCGCGTGCCATATATATAACTTAATTGTAAAGGATGGTCTATCACTTTTTGAAGACATTCTTAGTAAAATACAATTTGCTATAAACTTTATTTTTAAAAGTAATAAAGTACAACGTAGAAAAGAATATAAAAAAATTTGTCATGATTGTGGACTACCTTTTAGAAGAATTCCACAAGAAGTATCCACTAGGTGGAATTCTTTATACGAGCAACTACTTGTTGCTTATGACTATAAATTACCTATAACTTTATTTTTTAACTCTCATAATAAAAAGCCAAATTGATATGATTTTAGATAGTGATTGGGAAAAAATTTCCGAACTTATTGTATTTTTAGAGAAATTTTTTCAAGCAACAAAAGAATTTTCCGGTATATATTATCCTACTATTTCAACTATGTTATTTTATATAACTCTAATATTTTTATTACTTAGTGAATATATGGAAAAACCAAATTATAAGGCAAATTATTAAAAAAATGTTTGTCAAAATAAAAAAATATTTTATTCCTATTCCTTCTATTTATATTATTGGTTCTGTATTAAATCCTACTATTAAAATAGACGGTACTAAATCACTAATTGAAACTATTTACGATTGTATAGAAGTACTACCACCTCCAAGTCCCAAAAATCTAAATCACCCACCACCTATTGAACAAACTAAAGAAGAAGTGTTGAATAGCGTAGAACACCACTTTGCAAAAATATATATAGATTTTATCAACAAGAAAATGCTAGTAACGTACGGCTACCATACCATCTTCTTCATCTTCAACACAACCTCACAAAAGACATGCTTGTTTCTGCGGCTAGTATTGAAAGCCTCGAAATAGAATGTGCGGCCGTACCTCTACTAACCAAATTAGCGAGTTGGATATTTTTGTTTTGCGGGGTTCTGTACCGTATCAAGAAGTTATCAATGAAGATGGACAAGGAAGAAGACTTGTTTGAAATACTTGGAGGGGAATGAGAAGACCTTTCCGACACTTTCAATGATGGCTCGAGATGTTTTGAACATTCAAGCGTCGTCAAGCTTGCGTCGGAAAGCGCTTTTTCTGACGCAGAGATATCAAATAGGAGACCACGACACTCATTGGCGGAGACGACTTGGAAATTGCGGTATTATTCGAGAGATTGGATACGAGCGGAGCGGAGAAGGTGCGGTCAACCGAGATCAACGAAGAAGATGATGAAAACTACAACGAGATCTTAACCGAAGGTAGTGGAAGCGACGTGGATCAATTTGACCAACAAATACCTATTCCAACCGAAGAACCACATGAAATCATCAAGCAATTAGAACGATTTTTTTGAAAATGTAATTTTTTTAATTGCAATTTTATTATGTAATTTGCAACTTTTGGACAACACCATAAAGTTGCAATTTAGATTTTAGACGATTGTATTTGTATTACAAAAAAATCATATGTCTATTAAATAATATAAGAGGCACAAAAACAGCCTTGGGATGTTTTTATTACACTATCTTGTTTTATTTATTGAGTTTTTTTTTATACATATGTTATTTAAAAAAAAAAAAAAAACGAAAACCCGAGCTCGCCCCGCCCCGCCCCGACCCCGACCCGACCCCGTCCCGACCCGATACCGACGGGATCGGGATCGGGATGGGACTGGAGCAGGTCCCGCCCAGACCCGACCCCGCTAGGCCCGCTAGGCCCGATCCCGACCCCCCGGATCGTCCCGCCCCGACCCCGACCCCGCCGACCCGGCCCGCCAGACCCGAGCCCGGCCCACTGGCCACCCTTATAATTTATAAAGGGTTGGTGGGTGAAACTCAGCTAATGAAATTTATACTTTTATCTAACTGTACTGATCAGATTGGAATTAATTCGCAATAATTGTGGTTGATAGCAATTTGAGAACAAACTCATCTAATGGATATTTTATTAAGTTTCAACATTAAATTATTAGAAATAGATTAGAGAAAAAAATCTGTGAGAAATATATATATATATATATATATATATATATATAGCTAATAAGTCTATTTGAAATGGTCAAACCTTTAATATGAATTTCAAATCCATTTATTTCTCAGTAAGATTTCCTTAATTAAACAAGTTGAAAAATGTAATCTTTAAACAATTTGTTTTTTCCATTAAAATATCAATGTTTCAATACACACACATTAAAATATTCATCGCTGTTATAGATATGATAATGAAAAAAGTAATGATTCAAAATTCGAACACTTTAATTTAGTAAATTACAATAATTTTTGTATTAATGAAAAATTTGATATTATATAAAATAATAGGAGTATTACTTTAGAAATAAGGGTAAAAAAAATACATTTTGAAGTATCACTTTTTTAAACTTCCTGCCTAAACTATCAAGTGCGACAGTTAATTTCCTATTTAAAATATCACTAACTAGTTATTAAAACACACTTAAACTATCACTTGTTCTCTTTCTCTACCCGATAGTCGACGTAGAAAAAGTGAACAACTGATAGTTGAGTTGTGTGTTGTTAATTAGTTAAGGTAAGAAAAATAAATAATTGATAGTTGAACCGTATTTTGCTAACTAGTTGACGATAGTTTAAATAGAAAACTCTCACATGTCATACTTCAAGTGAAAAATTAATGAAAAAGTGATACTTAAGATGTGTTTTTCATTTTAAAGTAAATTAATAAAAAAATGATACTTGAAATGTGTTTTAACGCATAAATGATTTTTTTTTAAAAAAATACACGTGTTTCCCCCTCACAATCACAAATAGTCGACTAGTTTGCCTAACATAACCTCTTTCCATATTTTTATAGTAGTGTTTTACAGAAACAACCTGTTTGACCCCCAAACCCCAAGTGTGCAGTTTCAGCTGAAATCGCGATATTCCGGTGAGATGGACGTTGGAGATTCGCCGGATTGGCCTCCACCTGGATTTACAGAGGATGCTAAAGTATCAAACGGTAGAAAAATCAAGGTGAAAAATTGAACTTTATTGACCTAAATTTTACTCATCATTTTGAATCTTTGGAGTATGTAATTAGTCAATTTTGTGGTTAATTACAAATGGGTTATTGAATATTTCATGAGATGAGTAAAGATAATTAGGATATTGTGTTCAAATCCAAATGGGGTTGTGGTAATTTTATCAAGGTTAAATTGGACTTATTTAGCTAAATTTTACTCATCATTTATCCAAGTTCGAATATTTGGAGTATGTAATCAGTCAATTTTGTGGTTAATTACAAATGGGTTTACTGATTTTCTTGGATGGTTAAAAAAATTAGGATATTGTGTTAAAATCCAAATGGGTTAGCTGTAATTTTTCATGGGGTTATCCAAAATTCAGATATTATTGCTGTTGTTTTGCTCTTTTTTTGGTTTGGGGCATCAAACGATGTATGCTAGGCCAGATTTTTAGCTCAATTTCACTGTCATTTCTTCAATTTCGATCTAAAGTTCATTTTTTCTTAGGAAAAGTTAAGGAAATGCAATTAAAGTTCACTTTTTGATAGGGTTATTCAAAATGGGGATATTAGCATTGTTATTGTTATTTTTGGGCGTGATCAACTTGGTAAACCACTTGCATGTGAACTTTTTAGCTATATTTTACTCATCATTTCTTCAAGTTTGAATCTTTTAAGTATGTACTTAGAATATTTAGTGGTTAATTACAAATGGGTTTAGTGGTTAATAGACCCTTCCCCGGAGCCGCGAATAGCCGGAGCTTAGTGCACCGGGTTGCCCTTTTTTATTGGATTTTACAAGGGATGATTACAAAAATTAGGATATTGTTACTGTTATTGTGTTCTCTTTGGAGTACCTCATGTAATTGTGTTCCTGTCTTGTCTTGGCTAATCTTGATGTAAGCAGTGATGTTGCAACATTAGAATCTGCATTATGAAAAGTTGTTACATGTACCGTCTGCTTATATGGCTTGCATCTCATGTTGTTGTCATTTCTCTTTTCAGTACTATACAGATGTGGAGACTGGGAAAAAGTTTTATTCCAAGAAGGAAGTCACTCGGTACATGAACACAAGAGATACTTGCAATGATGTAACTCAAGCAATGAATAATCAAGATAAGAGCTGCTCCGAGAACAATGCTAGTCAAATGAATAATCAAGATAAGAGCTTCCCCGAGAACAATGTTAGTCAAATGAATTGGCAAGATAAGAGTTGCTCTGCAAACAATGTTAGTCAGGTGAGTTTTAAAGGTAAAGTAACACTTACGTTCTACTTTTTTGCTACGTGGTTCTTATCTTCTAAGGTCTGTCATGCTATTATCAGATTGTTGAGGGAACAAAGAATTCTCATGAATGGTTACCTCCACGGTGGACAGTTGAGTTGAGGACTCGTAAGTCTGGCACACATGCTGGTACGACTTACAAGGTATGAAAATGGAAATATACCGACTTCTAAAATACTTGTAGCGATGATTTGTTATAATATGCATCTCTTAATCTGACTTTTTTGTGTGACCTCTGGGAATATTAGCAATGTGTCAATTTTGGTGATGTATCAGCACGTCTTTTTGCAAGATTTCATACTTTAAACAAACAGATAACTGTGTTCATTCGAATTCCATGTAGATGACAAAGTCTATGGCATACAAATGGCCATGCTGCTTTTGTTTCTGCTGGTAGTTTATCTGAATCCCAAAATGTCAATAGTATTTGTTAGTTGAGGTAATGATGAGAATGCAGATTCTAGGCAATATCTGCTTCTGTTGAATATTTTATTAAGGTAAAAAATCTTCCCTTAAGGGGTTGAGTGGTGCACGGACTAGTTATATATTATATAATATAAAGAAAAAAGTCCAAATTTACTCCTCTACTATATGGAATACCTTAATCTTACTCTCGGTTATACTTTGGGGCAATTCATACCCTTACTGTTAGCAAAATGTCTCCTTTTTGTCCTTGATTTAAGGACACTCCAGCATGGGCCGGGTGAATTCCACATGTTAAAATACTTTTGGAAAATGGTCAAATTTGCCTCTGTTTTGACTAGGGTTAAAATTACCCTTCGTTATACTTTAGATTGGAGTTGCGTTGCGGTCAAGGGCAAACATGAGGATTTGCTCACAATGGGGGTAAATGGCCCCAAAGTATATCAGAGGGTAAAATACCATGTGAGCTTCATAATTAATGCTACTCCCTCCGTTCACTTTTACTTGTCCACTATACTAAAAATAGATTTTGACTTTTACTTGTCACTTTTAGCATATCAAGAGAAGCCAATTTCTTTTTTTCTGTTTTACCCATAGTATTAATTACTCATTTCAAATCATTTTTCAAGTCCATTAATACTATGGACCAATTAATATGGGTATCGTGGTAAATTATGCACTTCATTTATTATTTCTTAAGGGGTGTGCAAAGTCAATAATGGACAAGTAAAAGTGAACGGAGGGAGTACTATTTTAGAACATTGTTTATAATAAAATGACATGTTTTAGCAAAATCAAATTTGGACCTGTTTATGTATCAAAACCTCAGACCAGTTTATTCATTAGGCCAACTCCTGAAACAGTGATCTGCTGCATCTAGGCGGGGTTTGATAATCAGGGGAATGCTTTAGAGAAAACTGAAATTGAAGAAGCTTCATGATTTAATTTAACTCTAATTATACAGATTTTGAGTTCTGTTTACCATAGAAACTTCAGCCAAGTATTCATAGAAACTTCTTTAGGGGCTTCTGGTGGCTTGGCTGTAGCCTTCTTTTCTTTTTAACAGTTTTTTTTTTTGCTGCAACACTAAGCGGCAGTTGTCCTGCTTTGCGACTTCTCTGAAAGACCATGGCCTTTAGAGCAGGAACGATGCTACTTTGCAGATAAAATGCTCCAATCATATCTCATCTTTAGTTTACATTCTTATTTCTTTTGCTGTTCTTCCAGGTTTACATTGATCCATCAACTGGAAGCAAATTCTATTCAAAGCCTGAAGTATCTAAATATCTCAAAACTATGAAGAAGAACGACATCGCAGGAGAAGGACAGATAGTAGGCTCTCTCCCTTTTTAAAAAGGATTTATGCACATACTTCTATTGTACTTGAACATTTCTTTTCTCAAGATACCAAATTTCATTCTTCTCTAGTCACAACTATCTTAATGAAACTAATCCATAAAAGGTTTTTAAGAAACTTGTTCAGCTTTGACTGTTTGGAGAAGTCATATGAAGCCACATAATAAAGATGGTGCAGTCAAAACAAAAATAAAGAAAAGAAGTACCTTGGATGAGATTTGATCTCCTTATTGGTATCTTGATCTGCATAATTCTATTAATGAATACTCTGTTTCTAAGGCTCTTTGAGAAAAAAAGGAAGTTTCTCGTATTTATTTCGGCAGTGGCTCGCTGGAAATGAGTAAAGTACTCTAAAGAGTTGCACCATGCATTTGTAACTAGTTTGAAATGTAAAAATCTGTCTTTGGGCAGCCTGACTCGTATTTTGGATGATGGGAAAAAGTAGGTAAAAGTTTGATGGAGGAAGCAAGTTCCTGAGATGTGATGGTAGCTTTTGTAGCCTTGGGTTATTACAACGTCTTCATGTGTAATTATGTTTTTGTTTCAGCATGGAAATGGTCAGGTATCCTCTTCAAATCAGAAAGCATCCGAGGATTGCGAAAATATCGGGGGCCAGAGTCGCATATCCAAAAGGCAGAAATCTGACACTGACCAGCCCACTGTAAAGACTATTTGTTCTGTAATATACTCATGAGACCGCATAATAATTTGATTTTTAGCTGTGTAGTTCACTATGGTTTACCGATTTCTCTAGTAACATATAGGTGGCAGTTGAAAGATAGCATTTAGGTACTACTACTTATTCTCATAAGTTTTTTTTTCTCAGCATGTCATTGAGGAGGGGTCATTTCCCAAGCAGAAAGCATCTCAGGATTCTGAAGAAGTTGGGGAACTGAGTTGCATATCCAAAGGGAAGAAATCTGGCATTAAGAGGCCCTCGACAAAGACTTCTCCTTCGGTAATATGCTCAAGATATCTCTGAAAAGATTTTATTGTTTAATTCACTATGGATTTACTGATTCTCAAGTACTATCTAAGTTGCTGCTGATAGCCTTGGGATATTGCAAGTATTCTCATGTAATTATCTTCTTGTTTCAGCATGGTACTGGAGAGGACTTTCCTTTAAATGAGAAAACATCTCTGGGTTCCAAAGAAAATGGGGCCCATAGTCCCCTATCCAAAAGGCAGAAGCCTGGCAGTGACAGTCCGTCTGCAAAGAGTGTTTGTTCTGTAATACCTCAGATGCTTCTGATAGATATGATTTATAGCTGCTCTATTTACCATGGGTTGCTGAATTTCATCGTAACATTTAGGTTGCAGTTGACTGCAATGCAGCGGATGAATTACCCCTTGGCTGGAAAAAAGAAGTCATAATTCGACAAAATGATCGTGGGACAAGGAAAGACCCGGTATTTCTCTTTTTCCTCAGCCTCCTCTCTGCGCGCGCATTTTCTCAAAATACCCCTTTTATTTTTCTGATCTGTTAATAAATAGTGTACAATTTTGTTTATGTTTTTCTAAAGAGTTTAAAGGTTGTCTAGCCCAGCATCACCAGAAGCTCCCGTTTCCTGTGAATTGAGAATCCAAACTTGCATGCCCTTTTTCCCCATTCCATTGCACGAGCAGATCCCCAGAATCAAAATATACTGATCTTGGTTGAGTGTTAAAGACACCCTTGTTGAGTAGGACTTATGAACAATGTGTGAGTAAATTTAATATTTTTCATCATTAGGAAAGAGGAAGTTAGAAAGGATTGGTTACCATACAAATTTAGAAAATGTGCATCTTTTCACAACAAAGCTAAAAAAATTTGAAATATTGTCTGCGAGGGTGTTTCTTGTTCATCTTCAACTCCAATAGACCTTTCCCAATTGAAAGCAAACCCCCATATGTCCAACACTGCTTTCCCATTCATTCATTTTCTTCTCCACAAAGACCACCTCAGTTGGTTCTAAAATGGGTTCATTATCCCTTCCATGATCAATCTTGGATGTACGAATTGGAAGGCTTGAAACTTATCGAAGCCGTAGCAGGAATTCCATTGAAGGAGCTGGGATTTTTGGAAGGAAAGATCTCGGGTGGGGGTGGTGTTTTCGGAAGGAAAGATCTCGGGTGGGGGTGGTGGGTACGGAGAGAAACTTCAACTTTTTTGGTTGAAAGACAGAAAAGTCCCCTTTTGATAATGAGATAGTATAGACATTCTGGGTAAATTAAAAGTGTGTATGGTGCTAACCTACAACACTCATGTAGTAGGTTTGCAAAACCCATATTTATATGCATGCATAATCTACTTAAGAGGGTCATTCTATTTTACACCTTTATGCAGTATTTTAGCATGCATGAGAAAGGGTGCTATGGGAACAGGGTTAGGTGGCTCCTTGTGTGTTAGACATGGAATGCCGTGACAGTAGATATATATTCGAAGTTGAGAATTTTATGTCGACTTTGTCATTGCAGCTTTACATTGATCCAGTGCATGGACATAGATTTCGCTCCAAAAAGGAAGTTTTCCGCTATCTACAAACTGGAGAGGCTAGTAGGTCTGCTAGAACACCTGCGAAAGGGAAAGTAGCGTCACCAAAGAAGGATAACTTTGTAAGCCTACACCTTTCTGGATTTCCCTCCCCCTTCCCTCTACCCATCACCACTGTTATTTAGATTGATAACACCTTTTTCATGTTACTGTTCAGCTTGCATACAGAACCTTGTTGGTCATATTTGTAATGTTGCCTCCAGTGAGATGCACCAGTCTCAACCCTTTAGTAGGAAAATATATTACATCCTGTAAGAGTGGTGTAGTTGCATCCTTCTGTAACACATTGTTTGTGTATTGGAGGTACTAAGAAGCTCTTCTAAAGAAGGGCAGGGTCATTGAATTTGTGAAATTTTAGTTACACTAGAAAACTCTGTGTAAAGAAAAAAACTCGACATCTTACTATGCAAGTTGAGGAGGGGAATGCCACTATGTTCAAGATATTATGTCAAAACAGGATCTATAACTTGCAAGAAATTTAGCTAATGACGGTTTAGTGGGACAGCAGAAGGATGGCTCAATACCTTACGATTCTATATCTGAAGTCTGAACCACCATCCAAATGTTATTTATGCCCTTTTCCTTGCAAGTCCTTTAAATGAGGAGGAATCTTGTCTGATATTGCATATCAAATATAATCAGTAAGTTTAAAATTCAAAGATTGAATGTCTTTTCACGATATTAACATTTTGTAGAATGGGTATATTCTTTCTGTCTAACTAATTGATCTTGAAATTCCTCCACCTTGTTCTTGACTAGCCTTATTTGGGTATCATGAAGGATTCAGCCTTATCCTTTGTAGACATGCTTTTGAAAAATTTGAAGTTTGCAAGCTCTATTTGTTTATTATCAAGACTAGTGGATGTTGATTTACCTAGAATGGGAGGGATCTCTGATGGTCAGAAATTTATTTCTTTTGATAGCCCACAACAGATGATGCCATCTTGAAGAAATTAAGGTGCTTTGTGACAGGAAGACCGCTTTTTTCCACTGATGAGTCGAAAGGTGATAATCTGTAGTTGGAAATATTGCTCCATTGTCCAAATCTGAGAGGACGTGTATCGTTTATTCAGTATCTGGTCATCTGTTCTAGTCATTTCAATTCCCTTCATTTTATCTTTCTTCATTAATATGTTTACCTGCTCTCTCTCTCTAGATGTTGGTAATTATTTCTCAATTGTGAAACTGGAATTACTGATGTAGGGGGAAAAAGTTTTGGTACTTGCTCACCTGCACAGCAAGTTGAGAGTTCCAAGAAACAGCTTGAATGCAGTGTGTCTGATCCTAACACCATCATCACATCCATTTTAGCTGAGATAAATGAGAACCATTCCCTTGAAAATGTAATTGAAGATGCTGAAATAGAAACTGTAAGTGTTGATGTTAAACAGCCATCAGCTGTTTCCACTCAGTCAGATCTCCTCCCAGAGAAGCAACTACCAGAAAATGAGCAGGAAAAGCAAAGTGATAAAGCAGTGACGCAGCAGTCAAGCAAATCCAAAAATAAAGAGTCACTTAGCCTTGGTCGTCGGGCGTCCAAAAGACTTGCAGGTCAAAATCCAGAAGCAGCAGCCAATTTGGATCTGGGTGAACGTGCTCTTCCAGCTGAAATTGACAAATCTGCCTCTCCGAGCCTCTCCCCGGATGTCTGCGGTCAGGAATTGCTCCAACACTCTGATCCTACACTGGAAACTGGCAACTCTGATCAGGCTTCTTTGAGCGGAAAAGCTTCATTGGACGAATTACCCCAAGGCTGGAAAAAAGAATTCAAAATAACAAAAAAAGCTAGTGGGATAAGAAAAGACCCGGTACTCTCTCTCTCTCTCTCTCCTCACATGCACATCATCTTATTCAAGCAGTCTATTTTGCACAATTAAGCTGTGATGGGTTATGAATGAGAAAGGCTGTTTTACATTAGCAGGAGTAAGGGCTGCTTATGGGAAGAATGCTGCATAAATAGATTTATATTCGAAGTTTCAGTGCGGATCTTAAGTTGACTTTTATTGCAGTTATACATTGATCCAAAGCATGGATATGCATTCTACTCCAAGAAGGATGTTTTTCGCTATCTACAAACTGGAGACATCAAGAGCTGTGCTATAAAACCCATCAAACGAGATCTACATGCTAGAATGAAAGAGAGTTCTGTAAGTCGTAACATTTCTGGTCTCTCTCCCACAAATCCCGTCCGGCTCTCCTGTCCCCTCTGTTGTTGCTATTTGTTGGATAAGTTCTATTTTCCATGTTACTGCTAAACCTTGTTGGTCCTATTAGTATGATAGTGCCTCCAGTGAGATGAAGCTGTTTCCACCCTTTACTAGTAAATCATATTAGATCCAGTAAGAACTTTGGTGAAGTTGGTGTCTTCTGTAAAAATCTGTTTCAGGAACTGGAGATCAGGAAGAACCTCTTTTAAGATAGGTATGCTTTATTCTGAGACAGAGGCTGCATTAACGGAATACCATGTCAAAGGAATCCAAAGAAACTTTAAGTCACACTACAACTTGTCAAGAGAAGCGATAGCCTAATTGTAAAGACACTCCACCTCCAACCAGGTTGGGTTCTAGTCATGAAGGAAGCAAAGTGGGGAAGGTCCACTGTTGGACTTCGGGTGTAGGGGGATTTGGGTAGCGTTGTTAAAGGCTAGCTTTAAGTGCACTTAAACGCTGAATTGGTGTTTTAGTGTAGGTGTCAAGGTGCTAAGGCGTGTGCACCTTCACCGATGGGTATTGTCTTTTAAGGGCAGAGCAACATTTATAGAGCTTAATTATAGTTTTTTCCATTCTTTTGTCCAAATATTTATTTTGTGTTTATAATTACGTTTTCCTGCATTACATTTCTATTCTTTGTTTTGCTTCATAGTGCTTTTCTCCGCTAAAGCCCACACTTGAATTGTGCTTTGCTGTTAAAGCTCCGACAGACTTTGGCACTTTTTTGTGCTTTTCGCTTTTGACTACTCTGGATTTGGGCGGTGGAGTTTATCCTACGCTCTCTCTCCCTTTCTGAAGATGCAGATGTTTCCTAAGTTTGAAGAGAATAACTCCACATCATACCATCTGAATTTAAATATGTGGAGACAGTAGTGTATATGACATATAGCCAACTATGCTATAAGAAGGTTAAAAGGATTGACTCTGTACCCTCAGTTTCCAGATTTAACCATGAACGTAATCAATGACCTTTCCGTGTAAGTTCTTTAAATGAGGAAAATCATTAAAAAATCTAGCTACCATTGTCATTAATTTCTTTAACGATGAAGTTCTTTAATTTCTAGCGAATGCTGTAGAAGGTTAAAAAGGAATGACTCCATACCTCATGGTTTCCAGATATGAACCACCATCCTGGGCATTACCATTGTCATTTTCTCTTGCAAGTTTTTAAAATGAGGGAAATCTTTATATCTAGTATTTAGCATATTGAATATAACTGTTCAAGAGTCGGATTGAAGTTGAATGTCTTTTCATTGTATTAACATTTCACTGCATGTCTCAACTCTATATATAATAGAATAATCTTTATCTTTGTTTTCTTTTGATGAAGTAGTTTCATTGATGGCATCAAGAAGCAAAGTGTACAAAAGATAGTGATTACAAAAGAGAGTTTGTTGGCTCCATCACATGAAGTTCTATGCTAAGGATAAGGAGTTAACAAAGTCCAAAAAATTGTCGGGTCTACAGGAGATGGATCGCACCAACTAAATAAACATAAGACTTCTAGCCTTAAGGGAGTGTTTGGAGTTGTTATTCCATCAAAACATTTGTGGCTCCTTTCTGACCAAACAGAATAAGAAATGCTCGTTTACCCTACCTTAACAAAAAAAAAGAAAAAGAAATGCTTGCAGGGATAATTTCCCAGATTTTCCTGATTGATTTACCAACTTCCGAGAGCTCCAGCATTTATAGGCATACTTAATATTCTCTGGCATGGCCCTGAAATTTCTGCATCTTGTTTTTGACTAGTCGTTTTATTTTCGTGGACTGTAATCACGAATTCCCTATGTTTTTCATGTTTTTCACTGTTTGTGACGAGTTTCAATTTTGGCAAGCTTAATTCCTTTATTCTCAGGACTACTGGATGTTGATTTACTTTGAAAATTCTAACCTTCTCTCTTTTGGTAGCCCACAGCTCCTAACACCAATTCGAAGAAATTAGAGTGCCCTGAGACCAAAAGGCAATCTGTTGGTGCTATGGAATCCAAAGGTGATACTTCTTTAGTTAATATTCCCTTGCACTCCAACTTTTAGTGGTGATATATAATTGACCAAGTGTTGGGCCATCAATAGCAGTCATTTCAATTCTTCCATTCTACTCATTCTCATTTATTTTGTGTCTTACCAACTTTTTAAATATACATTTATTTCTTAATTCTGAAACTGGGATTGCTGATGTAGGTCGAAAACGTTCAGTTAGTTGTTCACCGGAAGTACAAGCCGAGAGTTCCAAGAAACAGCCTGAAAGTGGTGCGTCCAATGCGAACACTATTATTATTACATCATCTGCAGCTGATACAAATGCAAAGCATTCAAACGAAAATGTAATTGAAACTGTTCAAAGAAATCTAGACACAGAGCCAGAATTAAGAGACTCAAGTGCAGACACAAAATTCGTAGCTGCTGAAAGTGACACTATTAAAAGATTATCTGCTGTCACAACTCCTCTGTCAGATCTACCCCCGGAGCAGCATTTACCAGAAAATGAGCATGAAAAACATAGTAATAAAGAAAAACTGGAGAAGTCAAGAAGATCCAATACTAAGAAGCCAGTTGCACCTGGTCGTCGGATCTCAAAAAGACTTGTGGGCCACAGCCCAGAACCGGTGGCTGATTTGGATCTTGGTGAACGTGCTTTTCGAGCTGTGGTTAAGAAATCTGCCTCTTCAGGCCTTCCCCTGAATGTCTCTGGTCAGGAATTGCCCCAGCAAACTGATCTAGCAACTGGCAGTTCTGATCAGCCCCCTCTAAGCAGTAAAGGTTCATCAGGAGATGATCCATTGGAAGTTGTGAAGGGTCTCTCAGAGGGCCAAGTCTTTAAAGAGCAAAAAGTTGCAAACGAGTTGACAAGTGAGAAGCAAGATGATGAGAGAATATTACAAGATTCTCAGCCAGCTGGAATATCACATGAAAGCGGAAAAGTTCAGTTGGAGCACCAGGCAGTTAAAGAAAGACCTACAGGAAACCTGGCGAAAGAAGAACAAGACAGTCAGAAGAGATTATTTAACAATTCGCAACCAGCTGAATCAGCATCAGTAAGTAGGGTACTCCCTGCGGAGGACCGGTCTGTTTCAGAAAGGTCTACCAAGAAACGAACTGGCAACAATGATCAGGCTTCTCTGAGCAGAGAAGCTTCAAGGGATGAATTATCACCAGGCTCGGGAAAGGAAATACTTGCCCAGAACAAAGATCCAACAGTAGCAACTGGCAATTCTGATCACGCTTATCCGAGCAGTGAAGTTTCAGGGGATAAATTATCACCAGGCTTGGAAAAGGAAATACTTACCCCGAACAAAGATTCGATAGTAGGAACTGGCAATTCTCATCAGGCTTTTCTGAGCAAAGAAGCTTCACTAGATGAAATACCACCAGGTCGGGAAAAGGAAATACTTGGACAGAACAACTATCCTACAGTAGGAACTGGCAATTCTGATCAGGCTTCTCTGAACAGAAAATTTTCACTGGATGAAATACCCCCAGGCTGGGAGAATGTAATAGCTGCCCAGAACAAAGATCCTTTTGTAGGAACTGGCAATTCTAATCAGTCTTCTCTGAGCAGAAAATTCTCACTGGATGAAATACCCCCAGGCTGGGAGAATGAAATACTTGCCTACAACAAAGATCCTACAATAGGAACTGGCAATTCTAATCAGGCTTCTCTGAGAATAGAAGCTTTAGCAGATGAATTACCACCAGGGTGGGAAAAGGAAATGCTTACCCGGAACAAAGATCTGACAGTAGGAACTGGCAATTCTGAGTCATTGGATGATATACCTCCTGGCTGGGAAAAGGAAATACTTGCCAGGAACAAAAATCCTACAGTAAGAATTGGCAATTCTGATCAGTCTTTTCTGAGCAGAGAAGCTTCAGTGGATGAATTACCACCAGGCTGGATAACAGAATTCAGAACGAGGAAAACCACTCGTGGGATAAAAAAGGACCCGGTATTCTCTTTCTTCCTCGGCATTTCTGTGTTCCCTCTCCCCCTGCACGCTTCTCTGTCCCTCTTTTTCTCATGCACATCATCCTATTCAACCAGAATCTGTTTTACACCTACTAATTCATAAAAATAGAAGTCTGTTTTACATCATTATGCAGATATGGGATATATGCATGAGAAAGGGTGCTTCTGGAGAAGGGTTATATCGCTGCTTATGTGGCAGATACGGAATGCTGCATTAGTATTTTGTACTGAGAATTTTAAGTTAACTTGGTCCTTGCAGTTTTACACGGATCTAGTGCATGGATATGTATTTCGCTCCAAAAAGGATGTTATGCGCTATCTGCAAACTGGAGACATCAGAAGTTGTGCTATTAGACCTACCAAAAGGGATCCAGATTCAACAATGAAGGATAATTCTGTAAGTCTGCACTTTCGATCCTGTAAGAACAGTGGTAAACTTTGCGTCTTCTGTGAAACTTTGTTTCATGTATTGAAGGTGCTGAAGCACCTCTTCTTAAACAGGCGTGCTTCGTCTGAGACTGAGTAGGCTGCTTTAGAAGGGAAGATAAATAGGAAAGCGATGACCTTATCCAAGTTCAAAGAGAATAATTCCACATCATACTATTTGTATTGGAATATGTGGAGAGAATAGTTTATATGAAACTATAGGTAAATGCGATGTCGTATAAGGTTAAAATGAATAACTCAGTACCTTACAGTTCCCAGACTGGACCACCATTCTGAGCTTTATCCCTGTCTTCGTAAGTTCTTTAAATGAGGAAAATATTTATAAACTATAGCTGAAAACAATTCTATAGAAAGTTGGAGGAATGACTTAGTTACCTTAATGATTTCCGGATTTCAACCACCATTCCAAGCATTATATAAGCTTTTTTTTCCCTGCGGGTTCTTAAACGAGGAGGAAAATCTTTATGTCTAGCGTTTTGCATATACAAATATAATCATTCATGTGGAAATTTCAAGTAGAGCGTCCTTCCATTGAATTAACATTTTGCAGCATGTCTTTACTTTATGTTTCTATCTGACAAGAGTCTGGAAATTCGTTCACTTCATTCTTGATTACTCCTTATTTGGTTTAATGGAGGTCTGTTATCAGAAATCCTTTATGCATTTCAATGTTCATGACAAGATTCAAGTTCGGCAAGCTCATTTTTAATTTCTCACCTTGAAAGGGAGAAATCTCTGATAGTTGAAAGTTTCTTTCTTTTGACAGGCCTCAACACACGACACCAGTTCCAAGAAATTAGGATGCTCTGTGACCGGAAGACAACTTTCTGCCACCGAGGAATCAAAAGGTGATACATTTTAGTTGGGAATTTTGCTCAAACTCCAATTCTGATAGGAGATACAACAGTATTCAGTATCGGCAGTCATTTCATTTCCTCCAATTTGTAGCCTATTTGCCAAGCTTCTCCAAGGCCAAAAGTGTGTTTTTTCCGGTATCGGAATTTTTTTCATTTCCTCCAACCGGTAAAGTTGCATCCATGTGACCAGGAGGTCATGGGCTCAAGCCATGGAAACAGCCTCTTGCAGAAATGTGATGCGTACAATAGACCCTTGTGGTCCGGCCCTTCCCCGGACCCCGCGCATAGCGGGAGCTTAGTGCACCGGGCTGCCCCCCTTTTTTTTTTTATAAAAAGAACTTTTCAAAGTTGAGGCGTTTGGCCAAGCTTTTAGCAGAAAAAAGTGCTTTTGAGTAGAAGCAGAAGCTGTTTTTGAGAAGCTGGAAAAAGTAGCTTTTCTTTAAAGTACTGTTTTGAAAAGCTCTTTTGAGAAAATACACTTACAAGCACTTTTTAAAAACTTGGCCAAACACTAATTGTTGTTCAAAAGCGCTTTTAAGATTGATTAGCCAAACACAAACTGCTTCTCACCAAAAGTATCTTTTTTGAAAAGCACTTTTTAAAACAAGCTGATTTTAGAAGCTTGACCAAAACAGGCTATTAATCTTGTCATTGATATATGTCCTGCCGAATTCTCTAAATGTTGATAGTCGTTTCTCAATTCTGAAACGGTAGTTGCTGATGTAGGTAGGAAGTATTCTGTGACTTGTTCACTGGCACTACAAGCTGAGAGTTCCAATGAACATCCTGAAAGCAGTGTGTTCAACCCCAATAACAGTACTTCATCTATTGTAGCTGATATAACAGAAATAAGGGACTCAAAAGCTATAGCTGCGGAAAGTGTTGATGTTAGAAGGTCATTAGCTGTTTCTCCCCAGTCGAACTTCCTCCCAGGGCAGCAATTACCAGAATATGAGAAGGAAAAGCATAGTAATAAAGGAGTGCCAGCTCGGTCGAGAAAATTCAGAAATAGTAAGTCATCTACTCCAGCTCGTCGGGTCTCAAAGAGACTTTCACGCCACAATCCAGAAATGGTGGCTGATTTAGATCTAGGTGAACGTGCTCTTCGAGCTGTGGTTAACAGTTCAGCCTCTTCAGGTCTTCCCCTGAATGTCTCTGGTCGGGAATTGCCCCAGCAAACTGATCTAGCAACTGGCGATTCTGGTCAGCCCTCTCTGAGCAAAAAAGCTTTATCACGAGATGATCCATTGGAAGTTCTGAAGTTTCTATCACTCTCAGAGGGCCAAATTTTTAAAGAGCAAAATGTTCCGAACGGATTGACAAGTGAGAAGCAAAATGATGAGAGAATATTGCAATATTCTCAGCCAGCTGGAATATCACATGAAAGTGGAAAGGTTCAGTTGGAGCACCAGGCGGTTAAAGAAGAACAAGACAGTCAGAAGAGATTATTGAACAATTCTCAACCAGCTGAATTAGCATCGATAAGTAGGGTATTCCCTGTGGAGGACCAGTTTGTTTCAGAAAGGTCTACCATAGAACATGTAAGTGAGAAACGTGATTATGAGAACAAGCAATGGCCAAATTCACAACTAGCTGAACCATCATGGAGAAGTGTGGTGGATCTTAATGTGGAGAACAAGCAATGGCAAGATTCACAACTACTAGCTGAACCATCATGGAGAAGTGTGGTGGATCTTAATGTGGAGAACAAGCATTGGCAAGACTCACAACTACTAGCTGAACCATCATGGAGAAGTACTGTGGATCTTAATGTGGAGAACCAGCAATGGCAAGATACACAACTAGCTGAACCATCACACAGATTTGTGGATCTTAATGTGGAAAACCAGCAATGGCAAGATCCACGACTAGCTGAACCATCACACAGAAGTGTGGATCTTAATGTGGAAAGCCAGCCTGTTAGAGAAAAGCAAACAGGAGGGCAGCTGGTAACTGAGAATCAAGATGAACAGAACAGAAGATTGCACGCGCAACTAGCTTCTTATCCATTTGGGGACTATTGGTCAGACCCATGCATGGAATTTGCATTCAAGACCCTTACAGGCGCAATACCAGTAGAAGATACCTTGCCATTTCAGGGATCTGCTCATCAAGATTTCAATCCTTCCTACTCTCAGGCTGATGATGGTTGCTTTGAACTGCCATTATTCAACACTTCCAGCTTTTACATGAATGATGTTCCAAACCATTCTACTCCACCGGAGGAGTACGTCGTCAAGGATCAACCGCCAATAAATCAGACCTTTTTGTCCGCTGGAAATAATAGCATACCAGGTTGCAGTAGTGTTGTTTCTCAAAATGCAGGTTTGGACACCCAGGCCAAGGACTACAACTACAAACAACATTCCCAGTATAATCCCACAAGTGGGGTTTGGGGAACCCAGGCTAAGGACTACAACAACAAACAACAACATTCCCAGTATAATCCCACAAGTGGGATTTGGGGAACCCAGGCTAAGGGCTATCAATCCAAATTTAAATCTCAAAGGTGAATGCCTTAAGAGAGATAAGTGTTAGGTGTATTGATGGATCAACTAATAACACGGTGCTGCTCTTCTGTGAATGCATTTTTGTGCAGCTGTTACCCTAACATTTTTAATGCAGTTTGTAGAGTTGGGGTGTCTATAATTGGTTGAAGATTTACCACAGGTGATGCTTCATCAAATGTATGTGGAGGTGACAGATAAATTAGATTTGTTCGAACTAGGATAGCTGGTCGAAATGTAGATGTAACTTTTTGAATGCTTAGATCCCGTGATCTGTTGCAGTTTATACAATCTTATTCACATTTCAAAAGGCATTATAGACAAATGTTTGCTAAATGTATTCTGTATAATGTTGGATCTCTAAGCTTTTGTAACACCTAAATTTGTCTCTGTTTCCTATTTGTCCCTCTTATCACTGGATTGTTAAGGCATATAGAGTTGGTGGATGCATCCAAAATGCCTCTTCAAAAGGCTACTTATTTATGAAAAGATCACAAATGCACTCAGATCAGGTCTGGTATAGTGGTCTGAAACTATGAGAGACCAAGGTTCATATTTCAGTAGATGCAAAGAATGTTAGTTGATTTTTTCTCATCTGTCTAATCCTTCTTCTGATATCTGTGTTGGTGGAAATTAGTAGATATTAGGTGATATAGTCGAGGAGCGCATAAGTTAGTTACAACATTATTTTATTTTTAAAAAAGGTCTTGGCAAGTTAAGAGTGATCTCTTCCCTGGAAATTTCAGGATATTTTACCAGGTGGTCTCTGAACTAACATTTTTGGAAGCAATGGTGAAATCATTCTGCATAATAAACCTTAAATTGCAGTGTATGATACAATAAATTGAAAATCATGGGAACCAGCATCATCAAATGTAACTTCTCTCTCCCACCCCCTCCCCTAAACCACAAAAAAAATGAAAAGAAAATCTCAGTTTTTCATACAACTACATGTTGGAACACACCATCTAGAATCAATTTCACAATCTCACTGAGGAACAGGAAACTGATCAATGGACTGATGCTTCACATCAATAAGATGACTCTTTCCATCCGCCAAAGCTTTCTTCTTCACAATCCCTCTCAGAATATTCCTACAACATAGAAAAAAGATATCAGGCACTTAGCATACCAATAATACTTGCATGTCTAGATATTTTAAAATTTAGAGTTCCTTATCCGGGGTTGTTTTATAATAGTCCTTTGAGACAGATTTAAATGAACGGACACAGATAGTGATGATTCATATAGTCGCTTTCAACTTGCTTGGCATTAAGGCACATTTGCTGTTTATCTGGGGTTACCAAACGTCATGGACTTGCTTGGCATTAAGGCACATTTGCTGTTTATCTGGGGTTACCAAACGTCATGGACGTAAACACACACTCTCTACTTCACTCACAATATTTTCCTTTAGAGAATCTACTCAATGTGAAGCATATAAATAAAATTTGAGAAAGTAACTTGCCTCAGGAGTAAAGGTAAGACCAACTCTAATTTCTCCACAGTATTCTTCATCTTTAACCACATTATAACACGTTGTCGGGATGCTCCCTTCTGACAAAACTGGCTCAATTGCTATCCTGCGAATATCATACCATTGAGTAGCTCAAAAACAAATATCAACCAATCAACTTCTTTAACAAAACTGCAGTAATAATATCTGACCCTTCAGGCAACACTTTGTGTAACATGACTAGAAAGTAGACATATATTGTCTCAACATATCAGCAGTGGGTGCACGTACAACCACTATCGCACTGAGACTATATATATATATATATATATATATATATATATATATAATACATATAAATCTTAGATTCACCTCTAATTAGGTATACTTGACTCCATAAACTAGTAACCTCTGAAGCGTTTAGAGCAAGCTTTGTGTAACACGACTAGAAAGTAGACACACTTATCTCAACATATGAACGGTGGATACACATATAACCACACTATCGTACTTGGACTATGTTTTTACATGTATAGAAAATACATATATATCATAAATTCGCCTCTGACGAGATAAATACTTACTTAGCTTCCCCCACAAAATCGTCCTCACCAACAGAATCACTGTCCATTATCTTCAAGAACAATTCTTCAACACCCTCAGAAATGGAGAAAACAAATGTTTCATTCCATTCTGGTTCAGATCCCTTCCCTATGGAAAACCAATATAAATAGGATTATAAATCTTAGCTTCATATTTTTTTCTTAAGAAATATATGAAATTAATTAAGACAAATTAACCAAAGATTATTAAGACATTGTACCTGATGCAACACTGCTCTTTTTCTCCTGTGATCTACATGTTAGGATCACATATGGATCCATATTATCTGTATCACCAAGATTACATTTTTAACAGGCAAATACAGAGGAATGAAAATTTTGAACACAACAAAGGCAATTTGTGAGTATGATTGGTGGATCCATGATTTGACGTTTATGATTTTCTAAAATGACCTGTAGTTAATACTATAATAATAATTGTATTGATAATAAAATATTTATAAATATTGAGTGGATCTCTTAATATATACACACGATCAAGGCAAAAAATAATGAATTCACATGAACTTATAACCAAACCTCTAGATCCGCCCCTATATGAATTGAATAAGTATTTTTTTGAAGAACATTTTTAATAATTCATTTTTTTAATCAATATAGATCCTCAATATACCTCAGTAATGAGACACAATTTAATCAAATATAGATCCTCAATAAACTTTTTAAAGACTTGATTTTTTTCCAACAAAATTCTAATTATTATTAAGTTGATCAGATCAGGAAAATAGGAGGAAGAATTAAAAAACACAATTTAATCAAATAATTTAATAAAACTTACTGAGAAAATCAGTGTTGTCAAGGCCTTTAGCCCCAACAAGAACAACTTCAAGTTTTCCTATTGCCATTTTCAATGTAAGTAACACATATCCCGAGAAAAAAGAAAGTTTAGATGCTTGCAGGAATTTTCGGACTCAGATTGGATCTTTTTTCGATGAGAATATGTTATGTTAAGCCGGTGTTTATATATGCGCGAATAGGAGACCGGGCGTAGGTGGGGTTAGACCGGGCGTAGGTTGTGTTTGGTATGAATGGAAAATGTTTTCTCGAAAAATAAAGTGTTTCTTATTTATTTTCTAATATTTGGTAAATAATCAAATAAAGTATTATCTTAAAATATTTATAAACAAACACTATGAGGGGTTTGGAATGGGGTGGGGGAGTGGGGGTGGTGGGAGGTGGGATGGTCAAGAGATGGGGGTTGAGGTATTGGTGGGATGGGGAGCAATGAACTTAAAATGTCACTTGTATTTTTTTTTTTTTACGTTCATTAGGAAAGTCATTTTTCTAATTTCTAAGGAACTTATTTTTCTAGAAAAATATTTTGGATAACCAAACCTGAAAAGGTTTGAAAAATATTTTCTTACCGATCAAGCACACCATTGGTGTAACTTGAACGGGACAATGGGCTGAACTCTTGAAATATGGATCTGGTGTGGTAAGTAGTTACTAAATCTATATCATGTGTGAGTTGTTGATCTATCATGTCGAAAATCACATGGTGTCTCTTATTTATTTATGAATTTTAGTCCAACGGTGGGAAAAAAATTATGTAATAAAATCACTTACAAGAGAATTACATGTAAATATTTATACCGACTCAATTTATGTACAAATGTACCTATAAGGTAATGGTCAAAATTCTTATGAAAAACTTAAATACATTCATTTTCTTTAGAAGTTGTGCATGCATTACAAAAAATTAAGGATGAGATGCATTTTGGTGGAAGGAAAAAACAAACAACTTTAAATGCATTTTTTGAGAAGAAATGACTTTTTATATGAACATTGTTGAATGAATGAAATATTTTAGTTTATTATATATACATATTGTTTTTATGGAATTTAATGATTATTCATTTATGTTTACATGGGGCCTTTAAGGACTCAATTTTTTTTATTTGTTAATGAATTTAGCGAGGTTATTCATTTAGCCCATTTGCCCAAGTCGGGACCGGAGAAAATTATTCATTTGACGAGGTTATTCATTTATTGAGATTATACTGTATATACAATCTATATATAATATAAAGTTATGCATAGATAAGGTGATGTGACACCTCTCTATATCTTTTTTTTAAAAAATGTTTTGGACTTTTTCTCTATTATTTGGTTTATTTTCTCTTCCCCATCATTATTTATTTATTGTGCAATTAGAGAGGGTAATTACAGGGTGAAACATAAATGATAACTTTATTGTTGGAATAGAAAATGAAAAGTTGTAACAGCTTAGTGCAATCAAGAAATGATCAGTTAAACCGCAAGGTTACGAGTTCGATCTCCTGCATAAACCTTCTTGGTTGAGCATGTCACACATGGCTTGTCAAGTGTGGTTAATCGGTTGACGTGGTTTAGAGGCTATTGCGTCAGTCCGGGGTTTACCCTGTGCGCACTCGAGAGAATAGCGGCTGCGGGTTCCTTCGTCAACAAAAAAAAAAGAAATGATCAGTTAAAAGGGTAAAAAAATATACAGTTAGAAAAGCACCGCATGACTAATAAAGAGTTAAAAAAGAGGATTATGAAGTTTGAATCCTATCTCCAAGAGGCTCAAACTCAAGCTCCAAAGGGTATAATTCTACTCCTTACTGCTATATTAATGAAATTATGTCTGATACATCAAATCTAATTGTTTTTGTTTAAGAATCCTCGGTTTTTGCATGAATATAAAAGTTTGTCCCTGGCTGATCATTGCACAAACGAATTCATCCGTTTTAAAAAAAACAGTATTGCTGAAAGATGAATGAATATAATATTATTGAATGATTAACATAGGCAATTTAATGTGCATATATATAACTAAAATAACTAAAAGGCCAAACACAAGAGGTAGCACTCAATTTTTAAAATGAATATTCATCAAAATGTAAATGATAAAGTTATCGTTAGAGAATATAGAGGAGACAAAAGACACAACAATTATTGTTAACATTTAATTCAATCGATATTTAAAAAACACTTTATAGAATTAACTGTTAAATAAGGTAATATACACATGAAAAAAATAATCCCCTTAATTATTTCATTACTTGAATAGGTATATATACAAGAAACAAAATATTCCTATTCTATTCCTAAAATCTTATTTTACCATAATTCTAACTCTACAATTATGGTAGTGTATAATCTACTTTAGGTAACAAATACATTATAATATACTACACATATATTTTCCAAATATACAATATTCTTATATACAAAATCAGCCAAAACCGAGAGCACCAATGGGCAGATTTCGTGGCATTTAATTAAGGCAATATACACTTGTACATTGTGTATATTTCCTTATTTAACACACCCCCGCAGTCATAGCGGGCGGTCTTCGAACGCTAAGACTGTCCCTAAAATCTTCAAAGAGTACCGAGGGAAGACCCTTTGTAAAGATGTCTGCAACTTGATATCTTGACATGACATGACATACGCGTACCTGCCCCCGAACAACCTTTTCACGGACAAAGTGAATGTCCATTTCGATATGTTTGGTGCGTTGGTGCTGAACCGGATTGCCTGAGAGGTAGATGACACTAACATTATCACAATATACGAAGGTCGCCTTCTGAATGAGGCAATGAAGCTCTAAAAGCAAATTACGTAACCAACATGATTCTGAGACCACATTAGCTACCCCTCGATATTCTGCCTCTGCACTTGAGCGGGATAGAGTCTCCTGACGCTTTGCAGACCAGGAGACCAAGTTGTTGCCAAGGAACATACAATATCCTGACGTAGACCGTCTGGTGTCCGGACAACCACCCTAATCCGCATCTGTGTACGAGACAAGTGTGGATGTAGAAGAAGGATATAAGTGCAACCCATAGTCCAGTGTCCCCTGAATATACCGAATGATGTGTTTGATTGCATTCATGTGCTCGACTGTGGGATCATGCATGAATAAACACACCTGCTGAACAACATACGTAATATCCGGTCTGGTAAATGTAAGATACTGGAGGGCCCCTGCAGGACTGCGATAGCGGGTCGGGTCCTCGTATGGTGCACCTGTCGCGATACTAAGCTTGGGTTTTGCATCAACTGGAGTAGAAGTGGACTTACAGGATGACATCCCAGCCCTCTCGATGATCCCAGCAGCATACTTCCGTTGAGACAAAAACAAACCACCGGAATGACGTTTGACAGCAATCCCCAAAAAATAACTCAAGGGCCCTAAGTCTTTCATAGCAAACTCAGAACTGAGCATGGCCATGATAGACTGGCGCAAGGCATCGGAAGAGGCAGTCAAGATGATATCATCCACATACAACAAAATGTAGGCCAATGACGAACCACGACAGTAGATGAACAAGGAATTATCTGACCTGTTGTGAGTGAACCCAATATTCGAAACAAAGTCAGCAAATCTCGTATACCAGGCCCGTGGAGACTGCTTTAGCCCATATAATGACCTCTTCAACAAACAGACATGATGAGGACGGTTGGGATCCCTGAAACCCAACGGCTGATGCATATAGACTGTTTCCTTGAGATCACCATGTAGGAAAGCATTCTTGACATCCAACTGATGAATAAGCCAAGTCTTTGAAAGAGCCAAGCTAAGCACATTGTGAATAGTAGCCGGCTTGACTACCGGGCTAAACATTTCCCCACAATCTATCCCAACCTGCTGAGTCTTACCATCACCCACAAGCTGCGCCTTACGTCGAGCAAATGAACCATCTGAATTCTCCTTATGAGCAAAAATCCACATAGACCTGATAACATTAATAGCATATGGACGGGGCACCAACTCCCACATCTTATTATCAATAAGAGCATTATATTCATCAGTCATAGCAATTTTCCAATTAGGGTCATTTAAGGCGGACACAGGATTACGGGGTAATGAGGATTTAGATACATCAGAATGTAAATTAAAATATCTTTTAGGTATAAAAATACCCCGTTAACTACGAGTGACCGGTCTATGACTCGAGGAAGAATTGAGTGAATTTTGGGAATTTGTTGGGCTCGGGACGGACGGCCAAGAGGCGGTGGGCTCCGCCGGCCCAAATCGAAAGCGGGGCATCTTCTCGACCGGTTCCGAATGGTGGGGACCGGCCCAATTGCGGGATTGATCTAGAAACCGGAATAGTGGACGGCACAAAGGGGTCCAATGGGGCGGTGGGTCCGGCCAAGGCGGGCGTGGGCCGCCGGAGGATTTTGGGTGCGGGAGATGTCCGAAAAATGCCGAATAATATACGGGGATATTTGTTCATCCAAAAAATTATACGACCGAGGCTCGGGAGTATGAACTTTCGCAAAAGGAAATTGGGTTTCATAAAAAAAAACGTGGCGATTAATTATGATTTTATTGGAGGATAAATCAAAGTATTTATAACCACGATGATTCGACGGATAACCCAAAAATACACAGGGGGTAGACCGAGCCTGAAGTTTGTTAATTGTGGTGGATGGGAATAACGGAAAACACAAGCACCCAAAAACCCGAAGATGAGAATAGAGAGGGTTCTTATTATACAGTATTTGGAGGGGGGAAGAATATGTCAGCCCTTTAGAAGGAATTATGTTAAGAAGATATGTGGCAATTTGTAGAGCATGATGCCAAAAATATGGAGGTATGGAGGCATGAATTAAGAGAGTTCAGACAGTGTTATTTATGGAACGAATTTTGCGTTCGGCCTTCCCATTTTGTGAAGATGTATGAGGACACGAAAACCAAAAATTGATCCCATTATTAGCACAGAATTCCCAAAACTCGTATTGTCATACTCTTTCCCATTATCACATTGAATATTTTTTATTTTCTTTCGAATTGAGTACGAATGAACGCTCTAAATTTTATGAAGACGGAAAACACTTGGGATTTATTCGCAATTGGAAACGTCCACAAAAATCTTGAATAATCATCTAAAAAGAGAACATAATATTGATGACCCAATGACCTAAGAACAAGAGACGTCCATAGGTCGCTATGAATAATATCAAATGGCATTGAAGTATGAGAATTGAAGTCTACAAATGGCAACTTAACAATTTTCCTAATGAACAAGACTGACAAAGTGGAGTACCACTCGTACCCTTACAAGAAATAAAGATATTTTTATCTAAAACTGATAAAATAGAAGATCCCGGATGACCCAGGCGAGCATGCCACACGGAAGGAGAGATGGCTGCAAAAACTGACGGCAAGGCTTGACTCGATGGACTGAAACCGGTCATGATGGGATACAGATCCCCCCTACTATCACACCTCATGAGATGACTCCCCGTCTTGAAATCCTTCACAGAGTAACTAAAAGGATCAAATTTAACGGAAATCGAATTGTCAATTGTGAACTTTCGGACAGACGCTAAATTTTTAATCAATTTAGGAGCATGTAAAGTATATTTCAAGAGAAGGGGTGGATTGGGGGAAGACAACGTTTTCTGACCATACCCTAGAATTGGAATAGAATTGCCATTACCAACAATTATCCCCCAAGGGGTGCTCAAATTGGAATAAGATGAGAGGGTACCTGATTCGGAAGTCATGTGAGTCGTGGCATCGGTGTCCATATACCAATTTGGGTCCGATTGAGTTAACCCTAACGTGTGCATCGCGGCCTCGATATCGATTTGAGTGGGGCCTGCTGCATGATGGGCTTGCGGAGGTCGGGGCCCAAGAATTCCTGTCCGTGACGGAGCCGGGCCGTAGCCGCCGGAGCCGCCGCATGTCCAGCCACCGGCCGCGGGCCGCCACCGCCGGTTATTGGGCTCGAATCGTGGCCGGCCCTGCGGCCACCGGAATTTCCCCGCCGGATTATAAGGGGCGCGGCTCACGGCCCACCGCCCCCAGCCCCCCCACCGCTTTGGACCGGGGGGGTGGTGGGCCACTGTTCTCTGGATGGGGCCTACCGCCTGCTTGCTGACCACCGGAACCGCCACCAGAACCGCCGTGTTTGCCCCCGTGGTTTTTGTTATTATTTTTACGATTATTTTTGCCGCCACCATGATTATGGTTTTGGCCCAAATTATTAACAAAACCCGAAGAACTTGGAGAGAACGCCACCATGACGACGGGGCTTGCTCCGGTAGCCGCCTTTTTAGCCAAACCAGCTTCTTCCAACGTAAGCATGGAGCGGGCTTGATAGAAGTCAGGAAGAGGGTTGCTTCGGCGAAGGAGAGTTCCAACACCATTATAGGCCTCCGAAAGACCGGCAACCAACTGTAGCACTAGACGATTATTTGTTATCGGTGCGCCAACATTACGGAGTTGATCTGCTAACTCCTTGAGTTTCTTGCAATATGCAGAAACATTTGGAAATTCGTCCATTCGAACTAGAGAGAATTCCTGCTCGAGTGTGACGACACGTGAATGCTGGTTGTCTTGGAATATGTCACGCAATCTATTCCAGGCAGCCATAGCCGTGGTATTCGGCTCAATAATCGTCTGTAGAAGGTCTACCAAAATAATGGCGTAGATCCACAGGAGAACGGTAGCATCAAGAGTAATCTATAACTGAGGATCCTCCGCGGGAAGACGTGTAGCGGGAGGAATGATGTGATGAAGAACTTGATGAGAGATAGCGTGAATTTTAAACAACTCCGCCCACGTCGCATATTGGACGTTTTCCATCTCAAGGACAATAGGGATACTGTTCTTGACGTTAGAAACCATGAGGGCAGGATGATAATTGTTCTTATACATATTGAAAGAACAAAGTAGGAGGGGAAATTTGGGAAAAGTAATAGAGATTTTGAGAGCGGAAGACGATTTTCGGAAGAGAAATCCGAGGGGGGGGGGGTACTCGGCCGAGAGGTGCAAAATTTTTGGGAGAGAATTTTTTTGTAAAACATAGTCTCTTGAAAGAAATAACCCCTTTGATTATTTTCATTACTTGAATAGGTATATATACAAGAAACAAAATATTCCTATTCTATTCCTAAAATCTTATTCTACCATAATTCTAACTCTACAATTATGGTAGTGTATAATCTACTTTAGGTAACAAATACATTACAATATACTACACATATATTTTTCAAATATACAATATTCTTATCTACAAAATCAGCCAAAACCGAGAGCACCAATGGGCAGATTTCGTGGCATTTAATTAAGGCAATATACACTTGTATATTATGTGTATATTGCCTTATTTAACATTAACATCTAAAAATAATAGGGGTCATTGGTCATGAGTAATATACATTTGTATAAGATTGCTTCTTTACTACATGATTTACTAAGATTAGAATGAACTCACATTTTTTAACTAACTTAGATGAGATTATTTTTATACTCCCTGAGTTTCAATTCATGTGAACCTATTATTATTTAGGGAGTCTATGAGGTGGTTCTTTAACCATATTTTTCTTAATTTTTTTCTATTTGAATTATAAATTATTACGACTTACAATACTTTTTATGTAGTTTCTAAATATATAAATTTTATTTTTATAAACTTAAAAAATCTATGTCAAAATTTACGATCAAAGTTATAAAGTTTGACCCTCGTACTCCGAAAATGTTCACATAAATTGAAACAAAAGGAGTATATATAATTTAATCAATTTATAGAACTAATGTTTGTCTGAAATTGTTAAATTTTTATCTCTACTATCTTGATTACAACAACAACAACATATCCACTGTTATTCCACAAGTGATGTCTGGAGAAGATAAGATGTACATAAACATTACTCCTACCTTTGTGGGGGTAGAGAGGTTGTTTCAGATAGACCATCGGTCCAAAAAAAAGGGAACAGAATAGCAAGATACAAAACAAATGCAACAACACATAGTAATACATATTGAAAAGTAAACAACTAGGCGATAACTAAATAATACTACAAAACATAAAAAACTACGCTATAACTAAAATAATATTACTAAAAAAAAGTAAGGAGAGAGGAGTAGGCTAGCCCCCATTATCTCCCACAAAGTGTGACACCTCTACTATCTTGATTAAAATTACAAGAAAAAATCAACCTATAAATTACTAATGTTTTAACAGCCATTACTAATAAAATTTGAAATTTAAAAAATGAAGAGGATCTTTAACATTTTTTAATATATTAGAAAATGTTAATTTCTATATCTAATAAGATTTTTATAACCGCGTAAAGCGCGGACAAATTCACTAGTTTGATATAAATATCATGTATTAGTAAGTTATTTACTCAAATACTCCCTTCGTCTCAAATTAGTTCTCATGTTTTGCTTTTTGAGAGTCAGTTTGAATAATTTTAAAGCTAAATTAGATTGGATCAACTCAAAATTGAAACTTTTCTCATGTTAATTGATTAAAAATATATTTTAAAATATTAATTAACAGTCACATAATTTGACTCTTAAGCCGCGAAATATGACAATTAATTTAGAACGGAATAAGTAGCAAATAGTTTTTTTTTTTGCTTAAGGATTTTATTTATTATCAAGATTTGATGGTAAGAAATCACGTTTTTGCTTTTGTTAAAATTTGAACTGGAGAGTCTCCATTGAGAATATATATACATTTTTATGTCGAACATGTTGGAATCAATTGAATTCCATCCGTCATTGAACAAATATGCAAAATTTTATTCAAATTTTTACCCGTCATTGAATATCATTTCCTCCATTTCGTTTAGCTAAATCTAGATAGATTCATTTTTTGCTAGCAAACTCCTCAATTATCTAAAGGAGAAATCATATTTCTAACAAGCAACAACAACAATAACATACCCATTATAATCTCACACATTGGGGTCTGGAGAGGGTAAGATGTTTTTTATAGATCCTCGGCTCAAAAGAACGTAGTCAATACAGAAATTCAAAGAAAATAAGACACCAAGATATCACAATACAAAATAAATAAAATAATACATAGGAATACAAACATAAAAGAATGGATCTACGCAAATCATAATTCAACAAGAAATTAAAGTACTTTTTAAGTAATTTTTAAATATGTAAATTTTATTTTTTTAAAAAATAAAAATTTCATACCCAAATGTACAGTTAAAATTAAACTGTTTGGCTATATTACGAACAAAACATGTTGTTTATAGGCTGTGTATTATATTGGCGGCTTTTAGTTTCAAGTGGAGATATTTTCGCGACAAAGTTTGCTCGTGAGCATTATCACCAAATAAACAAATTATTTAGCTATGTACATTCGACATAATAATATTGTCAGGCTCTTTCATTCAGCCGACTAGCTCTACCTTTGCCAACTTGTTTAGTGTCCACTAAAATGAGTTGCCTTGGTGACTTATACTTGTGCTTCTGGCGTAATTGAGGTCCATAACAACTGCCCATACACCGTTTGGGCGGTGGCAACCCCTGTAGGTGGTGGCCGACGCCTCGAGCGAGGTCAGAGTTGGTGGTTTTGGGCCCCCACCAGGTACTAAAATGTCACGTATATGGGGTCGTACTAATTGTCACTTCGATGGTTCTGGTAGAGGTGGGTGTCAGACCGGTGATTGCTGTGGGGTCCTAGAATGCAAAGGGTGGGGTAGACCACCAAACACTTTGGCCGAATACGCATTGAACCAATTCAGCAACCTAGATTTCTGGTACATTTCTGTAATTGATGGATTCAACATTCCCATGTCTTTCGGCCCAACAAAGCCGGGGCCTGGGAAATGTAATGCACAGCTAATATAAATGGCGAATGCCCTGGTCAACTTAGGGTACCCGGAGGATGTAACAACCCTTGTACAACATTTGGAGGACAACAATATTGTTGCACCCAGGGTCCATGTGGTCATACAGAGCTGTCAAGATGGTTCAAACAAAGATGTCCTGATGCCTACAGCTACCCTCAAGACGACCCAACAAGTACATTTACTTGCCAGAGCTGGACTACAGACTACAAGGTTATGTTCTGTCCTTACGGCGCTGCTCACAATGAAACAACAAATTTCCCATTGGAGATGCCTACAAGTACTCATGAAGTGGCTTAAGTAGATTCATGAGTGGAGCCATCTCTTTCTTGGTCAATTTAGTTTAGTTTTGGTCATTAATTGTCTTTGTATTACTCATATTTTTCTTTTAATTTATTTTCTTGAGGTGGCTTAGATCTAAATAACAATCGATCATATATTGTACTTTGTCTTGCACATGATATTTTAAATTTTCACTCAAGAGTGCATTTGGAGTATCGTTTATTTTTGTCTGTTAACTTCTAATTATTAAAGTTCTAAACCTTAGATCAAAATGAAAAAAATAGTCTTGATAACATTCTACATTACCCAGATCTGAAAATATAAAATTGTAAGTAGGGACAAGATAAAACTATTACTTTAGGAGATCTTGTGACATGTCATAATAATTTGAGATGGAAGTCATTTTTTATAGGCGGCTTTTAGAACATTTTTGAGCCCTTGATGTGCGGTATTAGTTTTGGGCTCTGCTAACTTAAATTTACGTTCAAAAAATTTAAAGCGTTCCTAACTAAAAGAAATTTTATTCTCAAGACTCGAACCCAATATATTTAATTATAAATAGAGAAATACTTGCCATTCACCACAATTTCTTTGACCGGATATATTCAGCACGTCATGATGCATGCTCTTATGCAACTACTCCTGAAAATAATAAGCAAAGTCCTCGACACTGAGTAGTATTTATCCATTTATTCTCATTCTTGAATATTGATTGATTTCTTTGTTTGGAAATGACAGATCATTATCAAGAGATATTCAAATGGTTTCGCCCTCCGGCCCTTTTTCAAAAACGTCTTGTATTCGGATTAAGAATCTTTTCTTGGAATGATTAACTAAAATATGAATAGTGAAAAAATAGATAGAATATTCAAAAGTGGCTATGATATGTTGGATTCTAGGTATCAAATCATATGTCCCATCACAAATCCTAGGTACTATATATAGGGACCCAATTTTCGGACTACACATTATTACAAAAATATCACCGCCTGACCACTCTGCAACTGTAGAACAGGACCGCGGTCCGTAGAACGGACCTAGGGTTCGCAGAGTGGTTCCTTGCTTGGACTGTCTTGAATTGCGGCCGGAAGTGTGGTCCGCAGAAGCGTCTTGAGTCTTCGCAATCTGAGTTGAAGTAGTGGTTCGCAGACCGAATTGCGGTCCGCAGAACAGAAGTGCGGGCCGTAGTTTGGGTCGCACTTCGGGGCTCCGGAATTCTTCGTTCACTGTTTGATTCTGCGGCATAACTACCATTCTGCGGTCCGCAGAAGTGGCCTTCTTAGCACTTCTTCCAATTTTCAGCATTTTTTACCATGTTTCAGCACATTTCCTCATTCTTGGTGTCCCAATGTAAAAATCCTACAAAAACCAAAATAACATAAGAAAAGACTACTACAAATGCAATAAGGACAACAATAATCCATAAAAATTGTATCAAATGTGCCGTAATTTCTAGGCACATCACTATTGTTATTAATTCTACTGTTGACCTTTGTACCTAGTATGAATGTAACATGTTAATCAGCACCACTCTCTGTAAGCCAAAGCAAAGTTCGTCGAGTTTTGGATATTGATTCTAGAAGTTACGGTTTGAACTGCTATTGGATATTGGTTGCTGGATTTTTTATTCTTAATATGCTTCTTCTCAACTGGTTAGTACCTTATCGATATAGTTTCAATTCCTTTGTGGCAGTTCTCTGTAGTTTGAGTTTTCTACCTTAATTTATCTTCTTTGTGGTTTAAGTCTTCCACCTTTTGGGGAGTCACAAAGAAATGCTAAGGTAGAACTTATTTGTGGTTCATGTCTTCCACCTTCTTATTACTTACCAGGACATGATTCACAGTCAAGTCCCTCAGTCAGAAAACCAAGTGAAAATGACAGGATAGTTGAAGAAGTTGAAGAGGAAGTTGTCGAGTTGGAGTTCTTTGACACAGCAGCAGTTGATAAGCTGCACACACATAATGCATACTGTCCTAACTGCAGTTCTCATATAACCAAGGTTGTCCTCCGAAGAGTAAAGCAGGAAAGAAGGATTGTAATAGAAACTGGTGATCGTTGTGACCAAACATCGAATATAGTCGGATGCTTGTCATGCTTCAGTGTTTCCATTCGTATAGGTATATTTTCCAAAATTTTATGGTCTTCTGAGTATCTCATCTAAGTGTAGTAGATGCATGACTATGTTACAATAAATAGAAGATGTATGACTATGTTACAATTAATTCACTAATTAAAATGCCGATTCATTTGTTGTACTTGTGTTTGTAACAACACCAGTGAGCTCAAAGTTTTACTATAAGGCAGGGAAAAAAAGGCGATGCCAAGTAGTGATCAATGATCATGAAGGTACTTAGTCGTGAAACTTTATGCATTTTGAATCACCCTGTTGCTTTCAGTAGGTGTTGTAAGACTGTAACCACTTTCATGTATGATTATTTCAGTCGCTTTTACAGCTTTCTAGTTCAAATAGCTGATTTAGTTACATTAGAAACATCGTAGGAAGAAATGGTGCTAAAGATCGTGGATATTTTCTTTTTCATGTATGCTTTGATCGACGTAGGACTTTTATGTTAAAAAGTTCGTATGGAAATATGTTGTGATAAATAGCTATATAATGCAGGAGATGATTGGCGAATTCCTATGGGAGATGCAGAAGCTTCATCATCAAATTTAGTGGCATGTCTAGGTACATCACATTTGGTTGCATTATCACGAGCGAAGTATCCTAATAATGCGGCATGTCTAGGTATATCTGATTTAGCTTTCTTCGCTAGATGTGAAGTGATCTATGTACATATGTTTTCTCTCCCTAACCAAATCTGGGATCTCGGACCTTGCCCCCTTTGATTTATGCGTTTTCTCTTTCATTAGTTGTTTCAAATTGTTCCTTGACTTACGTTCCTTCTAGAGTTGTTTTCCATGGGACTTCATCATTTTAGACATTAGAATTGTTGATAGAGTGGATGTATCATGACAAGTGAGTAGATCCTTTTCATCTAAAGAAGAGTGCACATATTCTGCTGGCCGACAACGGCAGTTGTTTGTATTAGATGGTTCAAACTTGAATATAGATCTTCACCATCATAAAACTCTTAATAAATCTTGCACTTCACTCTTTAAATTTCTTTTGTAATTTAAAGTCGCACTTGTTTCTGTAGGTATTCTTTTTCAGGATATCATTAATATTCATCATGGCCTTTTGCCATCATTCAAGGGTGGGAGTCCATCTAAGCGTAGGTTCAATTTCCATGCCCCTTTCTTTAGATGTCATTTTCCACTCTTCTCTGTGGAATTATATTGTGATGGCTTACAAACTTGAAGCATTTATTTGTTTTCACTTTTTGATAGGCTTTTGAGGCTGGTGTTAAGTTGATTGGTGCAACAAGTCACTTTGTTAGTGAAGTACTCGATGCAGGCCCAATCATCGAGCAAATGGTAATTATTTTTATGTGCATTTGAACTCCAAGTTAGTTTTAGGATTTGACCTGCATTTTCAGTCTTTAATTCTTATCATTCTACGATTGTAGTCCTAACTAGCTTTTCTCTTTCTTTTGATTCCTTACTGCTTCATGAAGCTAAAGATATGCCAACAATCATAAATTATGCATCATCACTTTATGATGTCATCGAGACTTGTTTGTTTGATATGCAAAACACTGTCTAGTCTTCGTTTACTGAATCCAACCATATAGAGACGAGACGACCAAGTAAAAACTTTCAAATTACTATTAAAATTTAAGTTAATTTTGCATTGGAATGTCGTCTCCTATTAATCGAATTGGCTTGGTCTTACATACTACTCTCATCGATATCCTGTTGGTCAGTTGCTTCACTCCTCAGTTATAAGCTGTTTAAGTGGTTTTCTCAGTCATTCCCTACAGTTTCTATAAAGTATAAACTTGTATACTACAGCCAATTCTTTTTAATAAAACTTTTATCAGGTTATGTTTTAATATTCACTCATGTTTAACTTTGGTAATAACAGTACCCAAATCACAATATCCACACACTTGATTTGAGTACTGTACAATTTATACTTCTTGAACCGTGAGTAATGGAATGTTACCACAGACAGGAATACCGTGGCTAACTTCCTCGGGACGCCCCTTTTGTGCACGGACCCAACCATGGCTAACCTACCGTGGGTAACATGATTTAGCCACGGATTTGGCTTCATATAGCCACAGTTTTGACCGTGGCTAAAAGACGTGTTTTTTGTGGTGATAGTGCAATATAAATGGACGAAAAAGAGTAAAAATATAATCTTTTCCCGTTTTGTTAAAGAATTTGCTTATTTTCAGGATCAGTTGCTGCATAGAATTCAAGTAGCACGTGCAGCATTACGCAATTACGTACGTAACTGAAAATGTTCTAAAAGCCGCCTATAAATAAATGTTTTCATCTATTGACTTATGACCTTAAATTAATGAGTTGCTAATTCTTTATCTTATCCCTATCATTTTATATTCTCCACATTCGGGTCCTGCTCTAAAATGTTATCCATACTTTTTTTGTTTTTGTTTTTGTTTATCATTACTAAAAGTCATTTAAATGATAATTTTTTTGCGAGTTATACTTCAACTAACCATTATTTCTTTTATCTATCTAAACTATTAGTTTAGGTAGGTAAAGAAAACATTGGATAGTTGGTCATATATATATTGTGTACAATGTTGAATCCTAATTGAATAAGGATCCTGTATTTACCATAATTATATACTACTATTAATAACAAGATATATGGAAATATTCGCTAATACACCCCCTAAGTCGGAGCGGGAGGAGGTCAGACGTTGAGACTGGATTTGAAGTCTAGGAAGAGTTGTCTAGGAAGTCCTTTAGTGAATATATCTGCATACTGATACGAAGAAGGCACATGCAACACCGTAACATGACCTATAGCAACCTTCTCACGAACAAAATGTATATCCATCTCAATGTGCTTGGTTTTCTGATGCTGAACCAGGTTATGAGATAAGTAGATCGCGGATATGTTATCACAGTACACCAAGGACGCCTTACGTAAGGGACAATAAAACTCCAAGAGAAGGTTTCGGAGCCAGCAGATCTCATCAACAATGTTTGCAACACCTCTATACTCTGCTTCTGCACTCAATCGGGATATGCTGGCTTGCCTCTTTGCAGACCACGAAATGAGGTTATCTCCTAAGAACACACAGCAGTCGGAGATGGAGCATTGTGTGTCCGGACAGTCTGCCTAATCGGCGTCCGTAAATGATAACAATCTGGTCGGTGCAGAGGGATAGAGATGCAATCCATAATCAAGAGTACCCTTAACGTATCGAATGATACGTTTAAGAGCTGTAAAATGTGGCTCCTTGAGGGCATGTATAAATAAACACACCTACTGAACAACATAAGCAATATCAGGCCTGGTGAAAGTAAGATACTGAAGTGCACCTGCAAGGTTCCTATAAAGAGTGAGATCGGACACTGGATCACCGTCAACAACACTGAGTTTCGACTTCAAGTCAACCGGAGTAGGCATGATCTTGTAGTTCGCCATTTTAGCCATGTACACAATTTCATCTGCATACTTACGCTGACATAGAAACATAGTATCTGCAGATCTAATCACTGAGATCCCCAAGAAGTAACTCAACTTCTCCAAGTCGGTCATAGCAAACTCGGATTTAAGCAGAGCAATTATCTCATTTTCAACATATCAGAAGAGGTAATAAGAACAATATCATCTACATATAATAACAAGTATGCAATGTTACTACCTCGATGAAATATAAAAAGAGAGAATGATCACACTTGCTGCATACAAACCCAAGCTGCACAATGTAATTAGCAAAACGTCCATACCACGCTCTGGGGGCCTATTTCATACCATATTGTGACTTACGAAGACGGCAGACATAATAAGGGGCCTCTGGATGGACAAAACCTGACGGCTGGTGCATGTAAACAGTTTCTTTTAATTCCTCATGTAAAAATTCATTCTTCACATCAAGCTGATGAATCGACCAATGCTTATCCATAGTTATGCTCAGAACCGTGCGAATGGTAGCCGGTTTAACCACCAAACTAAATGTCTCACCATAGTCAATACGCTTTTGCTGATTAGTACTATTAGCCACAAGTCTCGCCTTACGGTGCTCAAGGTCACCACTGTCTCTGAACTTATGACGGAATAGCCACATGCATCGAATCACATTAACCCCATCCGGTCTAGGAACTAGATCCCAAGTGTGTTGTTTCTTTAAAGCATTAAATTCCTCACGCATGACCGCATTCTAATTCTGGTCAAGTTTGGCTAATTTTGGATTTATGGAAATTAGGGATATAGTTTGTGTGGAAATCCTGTGTTGAGCACATGTTTCCATACAGTGCGTGTCGGCAGGGGCTGTTTGGGTAGATAAGTGGTTGCGATCTGGTGGGGTGTCGGGTCAGAGGAGATCTGGTGGAGTGTCAGGTCAGGGGTTGAGTTTTGGGATAGATTTGTCGGGGCAAAACTTCGATAACTTGTATGAAACCACAGAAATCGATAGAATATAAGCAAATATCTTGTAATAACTAAAATGTGATGGATTACAATGGAATAATGTGTCCTATTTATACATGAGCTACACGGGTACACAACCCACGAAATATACTCTCATTAATATATGAGAATGAATGTTGTAATAATTGGACAATCAATATCTCAATAAATGTCATTAAAACTCCATTAGAAGTCGTACGACCGATTTTAGTAACGGTCGCCCGTTACGAACTGAAGAGTAACTTCCGCTCTTCTGAATCACCGGTGTTGGCCGCTTGCATACGTTACTCTCGGTACCACTTGAATACTACCGGTAATGATGCAAGCTGACTTGGACTCGACTCAACATCAATTGCCATGTGTCGCATCATAATTCATACAGCTATCTTATACGAATTTTACCCTATACAAGAGCTTTTCTGTATACGGTGAAATCCGACATGACATGTGGAAAAATTGGAGCGAGAGTTCCGGGGAAACAGATAGACTTAAATCCGGGTACAACTCATGACCGAGACGGGGAAGCAGTTAAGACGAGTCCGGATATGACCAAGCCAATTGACATCGGAGGAAGATCCGAAGGCACTCAACTTATAATCGAACCAGATATGCTGGCAACCATTACTCAGCCGTTACAACCGTTATTCTTCAGTCATTAAGAGGTCATCAATGACCAGAATTAGCATTGATGACATTTAAGTGGAGAGGGAATTTGAGTCTGTAACGTTTGTAATTCATAGCTATAAAAGGAGTCCAACCTTCATGTTAGGAGGGCATCCAGTTTTCATTACTTATACTTGTATTCTCAATTTTATTAAGAATATAGCCACTAGCTCTCATTTTTGGCTCATAACCGAAGAAATTTAGCTGAGGCCCAAACCAATTTTGCTAAGAAGACTCATTCAAGTTTACCGTACTTCCAGGCTACTTTTCTTGCTTGTTTCTTTCATTTTATTAGTTATTATCAGTTAATATCAATTATTACAAATCAATCCACGTATTCTTAAAATTACTTACAAATTCAACTATAACTTTTTTGAAGTAAACCCATTTTTAGTATAATATTATGATTATTTCCTAATCGTCTATAGGAAAGAAGATTGTACTTTCGGCCTTATAATCTAGTGGCTTTCGATGTATGATTATTGATATCCATGAGGCTTTTTTCTCCCAAGCCCCGCCATTAGAACACATATATATCAAGTGGATAATTAATAGGAAAAAATATGTTAAGCCCACTACTGTAAAAAAAAAAGTCAAGAAAAGGGGTTGGGGATATAGATGGTGGGGTCTTTAATGTTGCAGCTTGGTCGTTCATTAATTATTGATTATACTATATTGTCTAAAGAATATTCTTTTCTGAAGTAATTTTCTTGTTTCATCCTAATACAAGATTTAAGTCATTTCATTCCATCAATTTCTTTTAGGCGAAAATCAGTCCTGTATTACATTGAGAAATTGTCTCTAATGGTCATGTTAGTATCAGGCGCTATATAAAATGAAAATAGTATTATATAAATTGTAAAACTTAAAATAAATCATTTTCATATATAAAAATATCGAAATAATGATATGTAAAATGAGTCAAAATGAGGTATGATATAAAGAATTTGCTTATTTTCAGGAGTTGCTTCAGAGAATTCAAGTAGCACGTGGCATCATTCCGTTACGTACGTACTTGAAAATATTCTAAAAGCCGCCTATAAATAAATATTTTCATCTATTGATTTATGACCATAAATTAATGAGCTCCTAATAGTTTATCTTATTCCTACCATTTATATTCTCCACATCCGGGTCCTGCTCTAGATGTATATATGTGGATACGACTATTTTATCGATGTCTATTTTTAATAATTGATTCGCTCTTATCACTTCTTATAAAGATCATCAAATCATAATAAGTCTTGATTGAAGAGATTCATATACCGAAGGACGACTAACGTATATTAATAAAATATATTTTATATTTTGTAATAATTAGTGTTGTATAATTATGATAAATATAAGATTTTTATTGTATTAGGGTTCCACATTGTACACACTATATATATTTGTATTAATGTATGTTAATATACAAAATATATAGAGTATATTTTATTAATATACGTTAATAGATAGCATATTCAATTAGTTGAAATTTCGAAGTTGAAATTTCACCTTTATTTATCATTAATAGATTTAGCCAGGACATAGTTAATACTTTTTTGTTTGTTTATTGGTCTAAGGCGTAAGACGGTAAGAGTTTACTAAAAGTTAAAAACAAAAACAAAACAATGATTAATCCAAATGCACTTGATTTATAAATCAAGATAAAAGTACATGTGTAATGTGACTCTTCATTCTTATTCAGGTTTATTACAGCAAAGAACACTTGACCCTCCGTCTTAGGACGGAGTGGAAGCCTCGACCCGAGCGGAAGTGAAACTCAAATTTACTTGGCCACATCATCACTTACAGGTATCTCCAAAGGGAAATTTGGGCCAGCAAGACCATTAGGACAAAAGACAACCCTATAATTTGTACTACCACTAGGACAAGTAAAAGTACTTGTAGGATCATCTTGTGGGTAGCTATAGGCATCAGGGCATCTTTGTTTGAAAAATCTTGAGAAATCTGTAGGACCACATGGACCTTGTGTGCAACAATATTGTTGTCCTCCGAACGTGGTACAAGGGTTGTTGCATCCTCCGGGTACCCTAAGTGCACTAGGGCATTCACCGTTTATATTGGCCGTGCAATGAATTGCATGACATTTCCCTCCACTAGGGTTGGTTGGGGCGAAAGTCATTGGTATGTTAAATCCGTCGACTAAAGAAATGTCCCAAAAATCTAGGTTGCTAAACTGGTCCAGGGCGTATTCGGCCAGGGTGTTTGGCGGTTTGCCCCACCCGGTGCACTGTAGGACTCCACCACAGTCACCGGTCTGGCACGAACCTCTGCCTGCAGCATTGAAGTTACAATTGGTACGACCCCATATACGTGCCATCTTAGTGCCCCTGGGCGCATTGATAACCCAGATCTGGCCCCGATCGAGACGTCGACCACCGCCTATCGGGGTTGATGCAGCCCACACGGTGTATGGGCAGTTATTGCGGACCTCGATAGTAGCAGCATAAGTATAAGTCACAAAGGCAAGGAGGAAGAAAACAAAAGAAGATCTCAAATAGCCCATGTTTGTGGACATTTTTTTAAAACAAGTTGTTGGATATAGTGACAAATTATTTGGTGGTTTATATAGGGGTATGGCGGCTTTTGGAACCATGTACATTAATCAAACATATCAATATCACACTTGACTAGTAAACGAATATTATTGAAATATGCTTTGGTAAAGGTTGAGGTGGCTAAATGTATAAGACCAGCCTAATATTTAATTAATTTATTTATATAGAAGTCAATTTAATTTGGTGATAACTATAAACTCTGTAACGTGACAGGACTTTTATCTTAAAACTACTAAATAAAAAGAAGCAACCATTTTTCTTTAATGGCTAAAGTCTCTTTCATACTTCTATGCTAGTTTTTCTTGCCCGATACTACCAAAGTGTAGATTTTTAAATAAAAATTAATGTCACTTTTTTACTGAACTCCACGATAGAGACTTGGAGTTTCAATGGTATATATTTGAACTTTATCAAATATTTTAACAAATTCTATCGGTTAGGATTTGAGGATTACTGTAAAAATATTAAATTAAAAATACAAGAAAAGTCTCATTAAATCTTAATAACCGCAACACAAAAAATACTTCATTATACACCAAAAATGACAGAAGTTGCACACTCTAGAAAATAGACTAGAAATTAAATAGCGTAAACAGAAAAAAAACCTCAAATGTCTAATCTGAGTTCCCGCTAAAAAAAATTTGTCTCACAAATTTTGTCAAATTTTATTGACGAAGTTTGTTAAATATTTGGTGAAAATAAATAATGCTAAAAAAGTTACAATTTTAAAGTACTAAAACTGCTTAGTATAAATTAAGGAACTACGACTTCGGTAAGATTGTATTAATTTCTCATGGGGAGTCTTTCTCATTAATACAAATATATATAGTGTGTACAATACCTAATACAATAAGGATCATATATCTACCATAATTATACAACACTAAATATTACAAAATAAATAGAGTGTATTTTATTAATATACGTTAATACACCCACTCAGTCGGCGCGGAATGAGGCCGGACGCTAAGACTGGATCTGAAGTCGAGGAATAGATGTCTAGAAACACCTTTCGTGAAGATATCCGTATACTGATACGAAGAAGGCACATGCAACATCTTAACAAGACCGATAGCAACCTTCTCACGAACAAAGTGTATATCCATCTCTTTGTGCTTGGTTCACTGATGCTGAACCGGATTATGAGATAAATATATGGCGGATATGTTATCACAGTAAACCAAAGATGACTTACGCAAGGGACACTGAAGCTCCAAAAGAAGGTTTCAGAGCCAGCAGATCTCAGCAACAATATTTTCAACACCTTAATACTCTGCTTCTGCACTCGAACGGGATAATGTGGCTTGTCTCTTGGCAGACCAAGAAATGAGATTATCCCCTAAGAACACACAGTAGCTGGAAGTGGGGCGTCGCGTGTCCGGACAGCCTGCCCAATCAGCATTCGTATATGAAAACAACCTGGTCGGTGATGAGGAGTATATATGCAATCCATAATCAAGTGTGCTCTTAACATATCGAATGATACGCTTAAGGCCAGTAAAATGAGGCTCCCTGGGCATGCTTGAATAAGCATACTTACTGAACAACATAAGCAATATCAGGTCTGGTGAAAGTAAGATACTGTAGTGCACCTGCAAGACTCTTGTAAAGGGTAGGATCAGACACTGGATTCCATCAACGGCACTAAGCTTTGATTTTGAATCAACTGGAGTGGAAATTATCTTATAGTTCGTCATTTTAGCCCTGTATACTATCTCATCTGCATACTTGCGCTGACACAAAAATATAGTATCTGCAGATCTAGTCATTGATATTCCCAAAAAGTAACTTAACTTCCCAAAGTCAGTCATATCAAATTCGGTTTTAAGCAGTGCAATGATCTCAATTTTCAACAAATCAAATGAGGAAGTAAGCACGATATCATCCACATATAACAACAAATAAACAATGCTACTACCTCTATGAAAAATAAATAGAGAATTGTCACATTTGTTGCATACAAACACAATCCGCATAATGTACCGTGCAACGCGATCATACCACGCTCTAGAGGCATGTTTCAAACCATAAAGTGACTTATGGAGACGACAAACATACTGAGGGGCTGCTGGATGGACAAAACTAGGCGGCTGGTGCATGCAAACAGTTTTTTTCATATCCCCATATAAAAATGTATTCTTCACATCAAACTAATGAATCGATCAATGCTTACCCATAGTAATACTTAAAATTGTGCGAATGGCATCCGGTTTAACAACCGGACTGGACGTCTCACAACAATCAATACCCTCCTGCTAATTAGTGTCATTAGCCACAAGTCTCGCCTTATATCTCTCTAGATCACTATTGTCTCTAAATTTGTGATGAAAAAGCCACATGCATCGGATCACATTCACTCCCTCTGGTCTAGAAACCAAATCCCAAGTGTGTTGTTTCGTTAAAGCATTAAATTCTCCACACATGGCCGCATTCCAATTTGGGTCTAGTTTTGAGTTTTTGGGAATTGGGGATGCGGTTTGTGCGAATAGGTTAAATTGGACTTTGGGTTTGAAAATCCCGTGTTGAGCACGGGTCTCCATATAATGCAGGGGGTAGGGGCAGATTAGGTATTTTGGTGAGGTGTCGGGTGTGGGCCAGGTAGTGGGTTGGATGTTTGGGAGATAGTGACGGGTGGTATTAAGGAGGCAGTGACTGGAGGTAAGTGTTGGAGAGGGGGTAGTTCGATGGGGTTATGGTTGGTGTTGTCGGGTGACTGAGCCGGAGTGGGTGTTGGTGAGGATCGGGTTCACAGTGCAGGGTATGTGTCGATTTGGTTGCTGGTGACGGCGAATTGGTGGGTGACGAGTTCTGGAGTCGGGGTGGGGTTAGTTGGGGGTCGGGGCCTTGTTTGGTGTGTTGTGAGGTTGATTGGGTACTGGGTGAGGTGATTGGAGGAGCGGCAGGAGCGGTTGGTGACAATGGGTTTGCCGATTGCAGGCGGGTGGTGGGTGTGACGGTGGTGGGTCGGAGATGAGCATTGTTCGATGTACTAGAGTAGACGACATCTACGACGGTGGTACTGGCTGGATTATTTTCTAATGAACTACCGGATGTGGTAGTGCTAGGCAGCGGTGGCAGAGATGGGTGGGCGGTGGTGGTGGATTGACGTAGTTCGCTGAGTATGACGAGTGAGATGTCTTACTCGTCGAGGAAAGTATAGTCCATTTTTCTGAATTTTTGGATGTTCGAAAAAGGGAATATTGTTTCGTCAAATATGAAATGACGAGAGACGTGAATTTGACGAGTGGACAAGTCATAGCACAGATAGCCCCTATGATTAGATGGGAAACCTACGAAGACACATGGAGTAGTTCGGGGTGCTAATTTGTGAGGGGTAGTGGAGGCAAGATTAGGGTAGCAAAGGCAACTGAATATCCGAATGTGATCATAGGAGAGGATTCGATGATTTAAAATTTTGGTCGAGGTTATATTATGAAGAGTGATAGTGGGTAAAATATTTAGGACGTATTCTAACATTTTGACTGCATAGATCCAAAAGGACGGAGGGAGAAAGGCATGAAATAGGAGAGTGTGCATCATGTTATTTATAGTGCGGATGATTCGTTCTGCTTTGCCATTCTGAGGGGAGGTGTGGGGACATGAGAACTTGAAAACCATGCCATTAGTAGAGCAAAAATTTTGAAACGCGGAATTATTGAACTCACGACCGTTATCACATTGAAGCGATTTTATGTCTTTTTCAAAATATGTTTTGACATATACACGGAATACAAGAAACTTGGCAAACACTTCAGACTTGAATTTAAGTGGATAGACCTAGACAAAGTGAGAAAAGTCATATAATAAGACGAGATAAAATTTATGACCCAGTGAGCTAGTAATGGGAAATGTCCATAAATCTGCATGAACAATGTCAAAGGGAGAATACGTGACACTTGAAGAAGACTGAAACGGAAGGCGAACATGTTTGCCTAAAGGACAAGAAAGACACTATTGGGCAAATTTTCCATTGTGACAACGAATTAAATTATTGTTTCTAAGAAAATTAAAAATAGGAGCTCCTGGGTGTCCAAGTCTATTGTGCCAGGTTGACGGAGAAATTGTTGCTAAAGCGGTGGGAAGAGTGACATGGGCAGTTAGAGATGTGGGAGGGTTGACACTAGCAACGGACGTGGATAGGAAAGGATATAGATCACCTTCACTATTGCATCTCGTAAGGAGTTTCCCGGTAAGGAGGTCCGTTACTGAAAATCCAAACAAGTCAAAATTAATAGAGACAGAATTATCGGTGGCAAATTTCCTAACGGATATTAGATTGTTGATGATGTTAGGATCATATAAAACGTTATTCAGGGAGAACTGGGGGGCGTTAGTGGAGTTAATGTGTGGCCAAACTCTTGAATTGGAATGCGATGACCGCTACCAATCATAATAGATTGTGGAGTATTTAAACTTTGAGAGGAAGATTACCAGAGTTATTGGTGAGGTGAGACGTGACGCCCGTATCCATATACCACGCATTATCGGACTGTCGAGGGGTCAATGTGACAAAAGTCGTGCCCAAATTGGATTGGGGAAGGCCTGGAGGGGATTGATGGGCTTCAGGAAATAGGGTCGAATTATTGTGGCCCATTGACAGGCCTGAGGCGAACTTGTAGGCTGCCTGAAATTGGGTTCAAAATTGATCTTCAGAATTGGGAATTGTGGGAGAAGTCATTATAGTGGATTATTTTTGGGGAAGGTGGAAAAAAGACAAAATTTTATTCTCGGGTAAAGAAAGACAGACGTAGAAAAGCAATTTTGTGTTCTGATAATTTGTTTGAAGGAGAGGACGGGTTGCCTACAATTTTGTTTGGTTCTAGGTAAGTGAATAGAAAAAGAAGAGAAGTTTTTCTTTGCTTCTTTTTTTTTTTTTTTTTTTTTTGATAATCCAGGTTTCCAGGCTTACGCCTGACTACTTCACTGGTACTACCCAGACGTCCTGGAGGTAATAGCACCGGTCCTTCAACACTATTACCAGGTAAATCGCGGGATGTGCTCCGGTGGCCAGTTTTTCTGAGAGCGTACAACTGATCAATGAGACAAGGTCAAATTCCCCAACATGCAGAGTTTCTTCGTGCTTGCGGGGAATCGAACCCACGCTGTCCCATGCCAGAGCGCCTTATAGCGCCCAGGCTTTGCCACTGGACTATGCCCCGGAGGACTTTTTTTTTTTTTTTTTTTGGTAAGTGAACAGAGAAAGCATAAAGGTTCTGCTTTGTTCTCGGGAAAGGAAGAGAAAAAGCAGGACAGCAGCCGCCGATTTTTTAGTAAACTGAAGGAAGGCTGCGAGTGGAAAAAATAGGGTTTAGGTTTTGGCCTTTGATACCTTGTAAGATTATATTAATTTTTTTTGGTGAGTCTTTCTCATTAATACAAATATATGTAGTGTGTAAAATGTGAAATCCTAATACAATAAGAATTCTATATCTACCATAACACTAAATATTACAACATATATGAAATATATTTTATTAGTATACGTTAATAACTTCCTTAACATACCCCAAATATAAGGGACCATTTTGTTATTCATTTTCTCCATTCACTTCTATGATAATTTTCTTTGCCCGCTAGCTAGATCCACGTAATATAATACAAAGCAATTCAATCGTGAAACAACTTTTTATTATAGTGCTACTACACGTATCAGTTGATACAAAAGTCAACAAAATAAAAGACAAATAAGGGGGGAGGGGGCAAATCGACAAGCCATCAAGCTTATCATCAACATTAAATTATTTTATTATGGCTGCTTTTAGAGAAACAAGTGGCTCACACGTAGTTGAGACAAAAATAACTCCTATAAATATCCCTGTAAAACCAAATGAATCTATAACACATAAAAAAGAACTTAGTTTCTGTTGGAAGTTTTTGCTCTATGGTACTTTATAATGCAGTACGGGAAGTATATAACTATTACAAGTATTCGAAAGGATAAACAAAGATTCAATAATTCAACTAGAAATCTGAAAATTACAATAGTTACACACGAAAACTGGAAATTCCAGTTTTGTAGAAGATGAAAAAATGGAAATTGTTTTTGCTGAGTCGAGTGTAGCACTCTGTCCTTAAGACAATATTGCCCCGTATGTATCCTTTATACGTCATGGACAATTTGTCTCCCAAGATAAAACAGCAATGGAACCCTTGAGCAAAGGAAACTCAAGAGCTACCGTGAAGAATATTGAGTAACGAAATGATGCTTGGAAGTCGTAGGAAGAAAACTGTTTTCGGTTGTGTATTTTCGTGCACTGTTTTTGGTGTTCTCCTTGGTGCTCAACAATGGTGTAAGGGGGTGTTTATATAGGTGAGGGAGGGGCTGATTACATCGCCCTCCATAACACCAAATAATGGTCATTATGAAGGTAGTAAAGCCACCAACATAAATGGAGAAAAGACCAACGGATTTGGCCATTATAGGAGGAGTAATTCACCAAAATAAATGGTGAATTGAGTGCTTGGCAACTGCTTTGACTGTCCGGATTCTGAAAACTTGAGGGACCAAACTGTACATCTGAAAGAATTCTGGTCCGAACTGTACATCTGGGATCAAACTGTACTTCTGACAAAGTTCTCTGGCCCAAAAAGATAATATCAGAAGACCCACAGCCCGTGACACTGCCGACCGGCTAGCCACAATGTATAACTGCTGAAGGCATGGATTTCTCCCAATAAGGGACGTCCTCTAATGACTCGGAACTCGGAACTCGGAACTCGGAACCGGACCGGACGGGACGGGCGGCGGCGGCGCGCGTGTGGTCTTTCCTCGAACCGAAGCACATCTAGGTCCTCCCTCCTTTAAACACATGGGATACCCCTTGGGGTCCCAAACCCCAAACCAATTTCGAATCTTATATACACAACAATTCTTTCTTCCTCTACCGATGAGGGAGAATTGAACCCAATACCACACTTTCCATGCTTCAAACACCTTACTTCGTGAACCAATATCTCTTTCATTTCTCAATGAAATTTGACGATTCTTGGCCCTACGGTTATCTACGTACTTAGTAGATCATGCATGTGTGAAGAACCGGATTCTCCAACATACGTTACACTAATGTTTAAGCCGTTAAAGTTGGTCGGTCGCAACTCCCGCCAAAGGCAAATTTCCAACAGTTTCATTATCAGTTTCGATTCTTTGAAGCAAGCAGAATTAAATGGAGGCAAAGAAGTCTATGGTGAAGTTAGCTCACGTGGTTGCTTTCTTGCTTATTGCATCATGTAATAAGCCATTTCTCACTCTCATGCTCACATTTATTTCTTGTGTTTTTTTTTTCACATATACTTTCATCTATTAAAAAGAAACTAATTATGCAAATTTATTCCATTAACAGTCTTTCAATCTCTTAGTGCTCGTGATTTTGAAATCGAAGTGAGTGATGAGTTAAATATCCTGCAACTTGATGTGTCTCAATTCATTTGCCCAGGTTTGTTTATACTTTTCATTGGTTAATTTTACGATTATTCATATATATCAAATATTGAATTTCCTTATAAGCGAAATAATACATCTAAGTTCGAGTTTTATGTTTGACATCAAGATCGAATTATTTTTAAACAGAAATGGGGAAAAATAAGAATAAGATGACAGTAGTGTGAGAGTAAAATCATTAAAATTATTCTAGATCAAGATATGAAAGTAAGACTCTTGGAGAAAGAATCTCCCACTACTAACTAAGAGCAACAACAACAACAACATACCCAGTTAAATCCCACAACGTGGGGTCTGGAGAGGGTAGAGTGTACGCAGACCTTACCTCTACATTGGTAAGTAGAGCAGTTGTTTCCGAAAGACCCTCGGCTCAAGACAAATCATAAGCACAACCAAAGCAAGAGAGGAAAAAGAAGCAGTAACTAACGCAGGTAAATAAGATAAATAAAGTACACTACAAAACACATAGCAGCAGAAATCAAACGACCGGGCCTATGAAGCAATAATGCGCCTACTAGTATGATAGGCTAAGCAGGCATGCAATACTAACACTACCACTACTAGATTGTAAGTGTAAGTAGGACTACGCTCAACTATCTACTACCCTTCTACCCTAATCCGTGTACTCCACAACCCCCTAACTAAGGTCATGTCCTCGGTAAATTGCACATACGTCATATCCTGTCTAATCACCTCTCCCCAATACTTCTTCGGCCTACCTCTAACCCTTCTGAACCCGTCCATAGTCAACCTCTCACACCTCTGCATTAGGACATCTGTGTCTCTTCTTTGCACATATCTGAACTATCTCAACCTCGTTTCCCGCATCTTATCCTCCACCGAGGCCACTCTCATTCTGTTCCGGATATCATTATTTCTAATCCTATCCCTCCTTGTATGCCCACACATCCATCTCAGCATCATCATCTCCGCAAATTTTATCTTTTGGATATGCGTAAGTCTTGACTGGCTAACACTCTGCCCCATACAACATAGTTGGTCTAACCACCACCCTATAGAACTTGCCTTTAAGTTTTGATGGCACTTTTTTATCGCACAAGACTCCAGATGTGAGCCTCAAATTCTTCTACCCTGCCCTAATACGATGTGTGACATCGTCATCAATCTCTCCATTCCCTTGGATAATAAACCCGAGGTACTTCAAGCTTCCTTTCTTTTGAATTACTTGAGTACCAAGCCTCACCTCCATGTCTGTTTCATGATCGCTTCTGTTACTGAACTTACACTAAGTGTTATGTCTTGGTCCTACTCAGCGTGAACCCTTTAGACTCCAAAGTCTGTCTCCAAACCTCTAGCTTAGCGTTCACTCCGCTGCGAGTCTCATCAATCAGGACTATGTCATTTGTGAATAACATAAACCATGGAACCTCCCCTTGGATTTGTCGCGTCAGTCCATCCATCACTAAGGCAAATAAGAATGGGCTAATAGTTGATCCCTAGTGCAGCCCCATTATCACAAGAAAGTGCTCTAAGTCTCCTCCTACTATTCGTACCATGGTCTTGGCTCCATCATACATATTCTTGATCGCCCTAGTGTACATCATAGGTACACATATAACCTCCAAACATCTCCAAAGAACCTCCCTAGGGACTTTGTCGTATGCCTTCTCGAGGTCGATGAAAACCATATGTAAGTCTCTTTTCCTCTCCCTATACTACTCCACCAACCTCCTAATAAGATGAATGGCTTCTGTAGTCGAACGCCCCAACATGAATCCAAACTGGTTCTCAGAAATAGACATGCATCTTCTCACCCTCATCTCCACGACCATTTCCCAAACTTTCATAGTGTGGCTTAACAGCTTGATACCCCTATAGTTGTTGCAACTCATGTCACTTTTACTTTTGTACAAAGGAATCATTGTACTCCACCTCCATTCTTCGGGCATTCTCGTCATCTTAAAAATGACATTAAACAACTTAGTCAGTCACTCCAAATCTGTCCTGCCTGCGCTCTTCCAAAATTCAACTGGGATCTCATCAGGCCCGATCGCACGTCCCCTGCGCATCCTGCGAACATCACCCTTAGCCTCCTCAACCTTAATGCTTCTACAATATCCAAAATTCTGGTACCTTCCGGATTGCTCCAAATTTCCCAACATAATGTCTTTATCTCCTTTTTCGTTCAAGAGTTTATGAAAGTAAAACTGCCACCTTCGTCTAATATGCGCTTCCTCCACCAGTACTTTGTCGTCCTCGTCCTTGATGCACCTCATGCGATCCAAGTCACGGGCCCTCCTCTCCCGCGTCTTGGCTTGTCTGTACACCTTCTTATCCCTGTTTTTTCCCTTTAATTCCACATACAGATGTTCAAAAACTGTCGTTTTCGCCGCCGTAACCGCTAGATTTGCCTCCTTCCTCGCCATCTTATACAATTCCCTATTCGTCGACTTCTATACCTCATCCTTTATTTCTACCAATTTCGCATATGCCGCTTTCTTTGCTTCTATCTTCTCTTGAACTTTACCAGTCCCCTCGATGCCCACCACGGCTACCCCGCGAGACCCCTAGCACTTCTCTAGATACCTCCTGAATGCAACTGGTCGTCCTGTCCTACATACCTGACGCATCCCCACTACTCCCTCAAGCCCCCTCGGCCATCAACCTCTCCCTCATCTCTTTTGCATTATCCATGGTCAAACTCCCCCCATTTGATTCTTAGCTTGTCATCCACAACCATCATCTTCTTATCCATTTTTATCTCCAAGTCCATCACTAAAAGCTTATGTCACGTTGTAAGATACTCACTCGAAATAACCTTGCAGTCTTTACAAAGACCGTTGTCAACCTTCCTAAGGAGCAAAAATTCTATCTAAGTCTTAGCCACTGAGCTACGGAAAGTCACCAAGTGCTCCTCCTTCATCATGAACCTCGAATTGGCTATCACCATCCCAAAAGCTTTAGCGAACTCCAAGAGTGAGACGCCTCCCCTGTTCCTGTCCCCGAGGCCAAAGCCTCCATGCACGTTGTCATAACCCCTCGGATGTGACCCGATATGTCCATTAAAACCCCCTCCTACAAATAACTTCTCAGTGGGTGGTATACCTTCCACCACCTCGTCCAAATCCTCCCAAAAGCGTCTCTTCTTCTCTTCGTCCAAGCCCGCCTGCGGCGCGTAAGCGCTAATAATGTTCATAGTGGCCCCTCCAACTACCAACTTAATCGCCATCATCAAGTCATTGACCCTCCTAACCTCTCCCATCTAATCCCTTAGTTCGTTGTCTACCCACTACTAACTAAGAGCATCTATATATATTGCAGTAGTAAATTTTATTTAATATAATATACTTCACATTCTGATGATTTAGAATAAAACATTTTTGAATGAAATATATATATATATATATTTTTTCTACAATGATCAAAAGCGTAATTATTTAGTTCCATTAATTAAGTTTATATAATTGTGCATATTAATGTTTTTTTTTCCTTCTTCATAATGATATCTCTCTCTCCATCTCTCATTATATGTATAAATTATAGGAGTGACAAAGAAACAATGGCCAGAACTTCTTGGGACACCAGCTAAGTTTGCTATGCAAATAATTCAGAAGGAAAATCCAAAATTAACCAATGTTCTAACTATACTGAATGGTGGTGCAGTGACAGAAGATTTAAGATGTAATCGAGTTCGTCTTTTCGTTAATGTGTTGGACTTTGTTGTACAAACTCCTAAAGTTGGTTAAGGGAGAAATTATTCACAAGGTAGGTTGTGCTTTAGACCAGTAAATATTTTTATGTATTAATAAGTGATGCAGCCCAGAAAATAAATTGGAGCCGTATGGTTAATGTCTCTATGTACTCTACCATTTGGTGATAAATAAATGTGGCTTTTAATATCAGTGTATCATCTCGCCCCTTTTTTCCCTTTTAAGAAGTAAATCATAGTTGTTTGTTTCTTTTCATTCTCCCGAAGACATAGTGCGGACGTACATTTCCTAAACGGTGTCACGGAACAATATTTTGTTGATTTTTTACTATATATATAAATTATAAATAAATTAAAATATTGTGTATAAATATAAAAATGACATTGTTATCATTATAGTGATTTATTCGTTTGTTCATTTTTCTCGTATACTGACACTGCTTATAAAAAAATCCTTCATACTACACAAGTTTTTTTTTGGAGTATTAAGATTTTGAGACGATTACCAAAACTGGATTTTGAATCAATTATGTGCTCATATTTGCAACAATTAAATTTAAAAGAATTAGTTACATAGCCCAGACATAACTCTGATTTTTTCCATATATATCTTAATTAACTAATTTCTGTCCAACATTTTTCATCTTCTGCCTTTAGTAGTATTCAAGTTCATAGGGGTTCCTCCATGAAGTAAAGGTAATTCACTAGTTTGAAATTCCATTGAAAAAGGTAAGTAAATGCAGTAAAAAAACCAAAATATAAAAAGTTGATCATTTGAGGATAACAGAGCAAATCAGGAAGCGTCGAAAGCTAAAGATATCACATGATATATAGTATGCAGTAAATTAAAGGAAATGACACACGATAAACTACATATATTATTTTTCATTATGATACATACACGTTGAAGGGTGTGTATACATTATTACACACGCATAGAAACATATTATCACATTAAGGCAGAGTTTAACAAGACTTATTAGTACACTTATTTTAGTAATTTTCCATACCATTTGTAGCAAAATATCGCATTTATGGGCAGAAAACAACTTTATAGTTGGTTCCTCCACGACAAGTGAAAGTGCTAGTTGGATCATCCTTAGGGTAACTATAGGCATCATAACACCTATCCTTAAAGAACCTTGAAAATCCTGTCGGGCCACAATTCCCAGAGTTACAACAAAATTGATCAGTCTTGTAAACGGTACAAGGATTGTGACATCCTCGGGGAGTTCTTAGCTCATTTGGGCATTGCCCATTAATATCAGCAGATCACCTAATGCCACGGCTGCACCCATTTGGAAGTAGGGATAAATTTTATTGGCACGTTGAAACCATCGACTAGAGAGACGTCGAAAAAATCAAGATTACTATATTGGTTTAGGGCATATTCGGCCAAAGAGTTTGGTGGTTGACCATAAGATTGGCACCGGAGGAGACCGTTGCAATATCCATTCTGGCACCCTGCTCCGGCCCGAACCATCGAAATTGCAACCGGTTCGGGCCCAAATACGGGCTCGTGACGTGCCAGCTGGAATCCAAATTCTCCAGTTTTGATCAGGGTTGAGCTGGCGACAACCACCCACTGGCACGGACGCAGCCCAAACAATGTAAGGACAATTGTTTCGAATTTCGAATATGGCTGTCTCAGAGTGAGTGAAGAGAAGAAGTTGATCAACGAGAACAAGAGGAAAAATAAATATGGACTTGAAAATGAACATTTTTCGAGAGAATGGGTACTTAGTTTAAGTGGTTAGTGTGGTGAGAAAGAATTGGTCTGTTAGCTATTTATAGAGAAGAATTGTGGCAATGTGCTAAAAAGTTTAGGTATTGGAGTAGAAATATATGATCATAGTGGAAGTAGCAAATACTTGTAGATCTAATTAGTCTTCGTCAATGCACAAGTTTGTCAGTATTGTTAGCAATTAATTTTAAAGCATGTTTAGGTTAGTTGACTGTAAATAGCTTATAAGTATTAAGGGTTGATAAGTATACTGTTAAGTGTTGATATATTTTTTATAAATGAGCAGATATGTGCATGGATAAAAATGTTGATAAGTATACTGTTAAGTGTTGATATTTTTTTATAAATAAGCAGATATGTGCATGGATAAAAATGTTGATGCTGATAATAAGCCATTGATGTGACTGGTAAGAAAATAATGATAAATTGTTCTTTTGACAAAATGACTAAAAATACCTTTAAAAGTACATGTGTAAAGAAAATAATGAATGACCAATTTAGAATGTGTTTTTTTCGTTTTAGGAAATGATATTTTGAGAGAATCATAATAAAGGATAAAATAGTAAAAGTATTGATCAAACTAATTAGTATTCATAAGCTTAAAAATCATAGTTTTTAACTAATTTTGGCTTATAAGTGCTTTGAATGTTGCCAAATGCGTAGATAAGCTAAACGGTTCTTATAAACCCATTAAACAACTTATAAACTTAATCAAACACCATCTTTAAACTTTTCCAAGGAAAATGTATATATTATTGGTTTAAAACTTCCACTACTTAAATTGTGGGAAATTTGTGAGTCTTCCAATGAAGAATTAAATGGATGGAATGATTATAAGGAAAATTCCTGTAAGGGAGAAATCCACAAGCCATTTACATATTCGTTCATTGTAAGTAATCATATTGGAGGAATACAAAAGTTGCAGTGCGTGCATTACTCGCATGATAATGGTTATATTAAAATACTGTCTATTTAATTTAAATTAACAAACTGCTAAATTACTATTACCAAAGACAATTCTTTAATTTCCGGAGATTGTTGGGATTCAAAGTTAAATAAAAGACTCTGTCAATGAAGAAAATTGGACTCTTATAATTGATCTCTAGTGTATGATTTACTGATCTTTTATATTTATATTTACCGATCTCCTATGAAAAGAATCATATAATAACTAAAAGAATATTATAATGAATCATAAAACTGATCTCCTCTTGCATTCCAAGCTAGATGGATGTTGACCACAAAACAAATCAAAGCTATGGTTAATTTGTATTGTGCTTTGCGCCATCATAAACAAAGATAGTAAATTTAATATATAATCTCGTAGTAAATTTAATCGAGATATAAAAGATAAATTTTTTGTATATATATATACTTCGATTAACTCCACAATTCTCCATGTCACCCGTTCCCAAATTTACTTCATTCAAATCATAGAAGAAGAAAATTATTGTCAGGTTGTTGATCATGCACCTCATAGCTTCACTAATCCCTAATGCAAATCCATGTTCAGTTTTTTGGATAGATATGCCACAATTTTATAATGGTTTGTACTCAAGCTATAATTAACTGTTGGGATCGAAATAATTAGATATTATGTGTAAGCTAACAACGCAAACTTTGAACAATAGTTGATAAATAATATAACAGACGTGTGTCCAATTGCAAACATACCAACATGGTCACTTTTGTCATGTTAATCCCCAAGCAAGTTCGCGGTTGATATAAGGAACTAATTGGAAGTTAACACAAACAATTATGAAAAATAAATTGCCTGTAGTCACGAAAAACATTCAAAACCAATTCTGATGTTGCAGATTTCTTGTGTTATTTAATACTAATCTCCTATGAAAAAGAATCACATTACCATTTGTAATAGACTACAAAATCAAATATGTGGGCGAACAGTACTCTGGCTTTATCACTAATTTCATTTTTGTTCACTTTTGGTAGCAGAAATGGATCAAGGATTTGAACAGTTCGAGGTTGGGATTCCACCAATGACGTTCATTTAATTTCTAGGTTCGAAATTTATTATATTTACTTATTTAGTGATCATTATGTACTACCATATATATCGAGTCAGAAATATTGAGCTCCGACGAATCCACATGTTACATACTAGATCAGGATCAGCCCCTGCTTGGTAGCCATGCTGGGGTTTCCTAGGTGAAGCAGACAATTGCCACTATATGTTATTCTAATTAAGAGCATGTTTGACCTAACGATTAAAAATTGTTTATTTTGAGAAGTGTTTTTTTTAAAATACTTTTCGAAAAAGTATTTTTAATGAAAAGTAGTTTGTGTTTGGTTAATTCATTTGAAAAGTAATTTTGATAAATAAATTGTGTTTGGCTAATCTTGTTAAAAAAAAGTGTCTTTTGGTGTCAGATTATGAAAAAGGACAAGTATCAATGAACGTTTACTATTAAGATTATTTATAGAGAGAAACTATTTTAAATATCTATGTCAAAGACTTAAAATAAGTTTTTACTTTTATCTAACTAAAATTTTAAAGTACATATTAAAATTTTCAATTAATATAATACTTAGATAAATCAAAGATAATTAGATAAATCAAAGATAATAGTAAGTGTTGATATAATATCAACATGGTAATTTAAATATACTAAAAAAATAACAACCAAAATAAAATTTAAAATTATTCCACAAATTAAAATTTAGCACAAAAATACAACATAAAATAAAATTAAGGATTATTAATTAGAAATTAATGGATTAATGAGGGATATACTTGGTAAATATGTATTTATGGTAGGGATATTTTTGTCTTGAAAAAAAATTATGCTTCTCCTTTTTTCAAGAAACAGAAATTTATTGTTTCTCCCCAACTGCAGAAAAACTGATTCTGCTTAAAAATAATTTTACTAATTAACCAAACACCTTAAATAACTAAAAAAATACTTTTTCTTTAAAAACACACACACACACACTTTTGGCCTCAAAACCGTTTTGCCAAACAGGCTCTAAATTGGATAGCAGAGGAGAAATAATATATAGTGCTGTAGTAAATTAAAGGAAATGACACACATAAACTATATTATTAACTTTCATTATGATTCAAATATATAAGTTGAAGGGACCGGGGAGTGTATGCATTACACACGCATAAGACCTTATTTTCACATTAAGACAACATAGTTTAACAAGACTTCATAGTACACTTTAAATATTCAAACCACTTGTAACAAGATATGTTTTATTGTGGCATTACTTATGTGCAAAAAAAACACTCTATAGTTGGTTCCTCCGGGACAAGTGAAAGTGCTAGTCTGATCATCCTTGGGGTAACTATAGGCATTATGACACCTATCTTTAAAGTATTTCGAAAATGGTGTTGCGCTACAACTTCCTGAATTACAACAATATTGATCGGACTTGAAAACAGTACAAGGATTGTTACATCCTCCAGGAGCTCTTTAGCTCATTTGGGCATTGTCCATTAATATTAGTCGTGCACCTAATGCCACGAGTGCACCCGTTGGAGGTAGGGCTAAATTCCATCGGCACGTTAAATCCATCGACTAGAGAGATGTCAAAGAAATCGAGATTATCGAATTGGTTTAGGACATATTCAGCTAAAGAATTTGGGGTACCCCAAAAGCTTGGCACTGGAAAAGACCATTGCAATCTCCAGTCTCACACCTACCCCGGCCCAAACCATCGAAATTGCAACCGGTTCGGGCCCATACACTACAAGAAAACACCTAATTTGTGGCAGTTTCCGACCTCCACAAACATAATATTGTGGCGGTTTTTAAAAATGCCACAGTTATTAATGCCACGAGCGTTATTGAGACGGTTTTTAAAAACCTCCGCAACGACCGCCACAAAATAATCTTTGAAGTTGTAGATGTTTTTAGAGATAATTAGTGGCAATTTATAACCCCAAAATATGATCTTACTATTCCAAAAAAAAATATTAAGACCCCCACAATATGATGTTAATTCTTTTTTACAAAATTTTGTAGGGGTTTATGACCCCCACAATATGACGCTAATGATTAAAAAAATAATAATTAGTGGCAATTATTTCCGCCGCAATATTTTTGTTATTGAAATTTCTTTTCCTGTTTGAGAATTTTAATTGGGATTATACAAATAATTTTACTGAACTTATAACACAAGTCAAATTCCATAAAAATAACCATAGTCGACAATACAAACTCAAATCCTTATCGAACTAAACAAAATTTGCATCATAAACTATGATATCTGATATGATGACCAACTAGCTAGGATAGTAAAAATACATGTATTCATTAGAATATTGAGCTTTTAATAATTTCATTCTAGATAGAATGAAGTACCATTCTCTAGCTAAGTCTCCATAGAAATTGATGGGTTGTTATGAAAATCTGAAATTGACTTTGATCAAGGAGTTCTCAATGTTCTTTTAATAATTAACAATGAAATTCACCCATCTTGTGACCATACTCTCTGAGTTGCTATGAATACATGGGATGCAATTCAACCCCCTAACCACACCAAAAAGAAAATTCAAAGATTATACATAAAGCACATTAGGCAAAACATAGAAAACATAATTCTAAGCCAAAATTTCATCTTTGGAGATGCTTTGAGTAGGGACTTGTGTATTCATTGAAAGACACGATTTGACAAAATAGACATGATTTTCTCTTTTATCTATTTTTCCTAACAGTAGCACAAAAGAAGAATGATATCAAACAAAAAGGCATGTCATGTGATACAGCTTCTGGAAATGTGTGAGGAAAAAGAGCAGAATTCTTGTATGAGAAGGATGAAGTAAATCAAATAGTTCAAACATACGTGGCACCAATTACATATGAAGAAAAGTTAATTTAGAGAGGTGACGTTTGTTGGTACTCTATTGTACTTTATAAGCAGTACGGAAAATAAGTAACTATTACAAATGTTCGAAAGGATAAATAAATGGTCAATCTTCAAAACTGCTGCAAGCTTGTTGTGTCTTGAATCTTGATAACCTTGCAAGGCCAATGTTGAGAACTGTCGCAAGCTTGTTGTGTCTTGAATCTTGATATCCTGAAATCAAGAAACAACTAAATCTGGATGGTTACAACGTTGTGTGTTGAGTCGAAGAATTGCCCTCTGTCCTTAAGACAAGATTTCCCCGTATATATGCTTTTACGTTAGAGGGCAATAGTCTCCCAAGATAAAACAACACTTTAATCTCAACTCTACAAAGCCAATAGGTTGAGCCTGACGAAGAAAACAAATATGACTCGACTTGCTGAAGATATGGAATAGGAAGGAAGAGTTTCTCTTTACTCTTTTCTTTTGTCTCTATGTATATAGTGTGTCTCTGTAGTGTATATCTTGTGTATATGTGAGGGTTTGGTCACTTTTTTCACTGAATTTCAGTCACTGTTTCTCACAGTTTTGGCCACTGTTTTCGTGACTGTTTTTGCCTGTTTTTCAGTCTGTTTTTCGGTGTCTTTTTCGTGTCTGAATTGAGCCAAAGGAGGCTTAATATATAGCATGGAAGAGGGGCTAAAAAACTGCCCAAAACATGGCTGTTAATGGCCATTAGGAGGGCATTAAACAGCCAAGTAATGGATGTAAATGGCCATCAAGAGGGGTTGAATAATGGACATGAAGAAGGGTGATAAAGGAGGAGTTAATCAGCCAAGTAATGACTGATTAATGCCTCAAAAAACAGGCCCAACGGTAGGCTTTCTGCCTTCCGTCACCTTCCCAGAAACTCTGGGGACCAAACTGTAAATATTGAAACTTCAGGGACCAAACTGTACATCTGGCAGAGTTCTGGTCCAAACCGTACATCCGGCGAGTTCTGGTCCAAACTGTACATCTGGCAGAGTTCTCTGGTCCATAAAGATAATATCAGAAAGTCCCCACAGCCCGTGACCCGAAACCGGACGGGATGGGACGGGCGGGCGGCGGCGCGCGTGTGGGCTTACCCATGAACCCAAGCACATCTAGATCTTCCCTCCTTTAAAGTTTAAACACATGAGATACTCTTGGGGTCCCAAACCCTTTACCAATTTAAGACTTATATAGAGAGCAATTCTTCCTATTCCCACCGATGTGGTAGATTTGTCCCACACCACATTTTCATGCCTTAAACACCTTACTTCGTGGACCAATATCTCTTTCATTTCTTAACGAAATTTGACGATTCTTGGCCCTACGGTCATCTACTCACTTCGTAGATCATGCATGTGCGAAGAGTCAAGGTCTCCAACATGCGGAACACTAGTGTTTAATTTATCAAAGATGGGTGGACGCATCTCCCCGCCAAAGGCTAATTTCCAACGACGTTTACCTGGTACATGGAGCTTCAAATTTTATGCTATACATTTTCAACCAATGATATAGCTCTTTTTTGTTTTCCCTTTATCTGCTTGTGAGTTCAATGGGAGAACAAACCTTGGCATTTCATCACTATGCACATAAGCAAATACAATGAAAATAATCTCACAAATCACGTATCACGTATCACAAAGTTTATGTAGTCTGTACACACAAAAATAGATTAAGACAGTAGAATAGATTTTAAAAATTGCAACTGTAAGAAGCAAAAATGGAAGGCAACAAGAAGGAGCTTTTATACCTTGTAGAGTTGTAGACTTATAGCGACTAGTGAAGCAGAGTGCTCTAAAACTTAAGGAGAAAGCTTGAGGTATAAAAGTGAGGATTTCTACAATAATCATCAACAAAGTTCCTCAAACCTTTAGCCCCTAAAATTTTCTATGCAATAACCCTAACAACAACGACTAGGTATTGGTCACAAAGGTAAATTATTAATTGGGATATGCAGCATCTCAATGGAAATCACAAGAAAACAAAATATGGACGAGTTATGTTCCATGTATTTCCTCAGAGTTTGCATGGCTTTATCAATTGTATCAATAACCGACACCACACTCATGTCCGCCGATTACTTCATTGACATGCAACTATGAAATGTGATCTCTTCATTGTTCATTCAAAATTTCAGATCACCTCTCTCAACATCAACAAGAGCTCGCTCCATGGCTAAGAATGGTCGTCCCAAAATTATGGAACTTTAAAATTCACCTCGCAATTCAAGATAACAAAGTCGGTTGAAAATATGAATGTATCCACAAGAACATCAAAAAAATACCAACCGGCCTTTTTACGGTGCGATCTGTTATAAGTAACCTCATAATTGTGGGACGGAGAGTGTCCAAATCCAACTTGTTGAAAATTGCAAGTGGGATCAAGTTATTGCTTGCCCAAAGATCACATAAAGCTTTTGCAAACTTGTAGGCCCCAATGGTGCACATAATAGTGAATTCTCCGGGGTCCTTCTTTTGAACTAGTGCCTTGATGACAATTGCACTACAATGATGTGTCACATCCGTCGTCTCAAAGCTAGATTGCCTTTTCTTTTTCACAAGATCTTTCATAAACTTCACTTAGCCCGGCATTTGCTCAAGGGCCTCAACCAATGAAATATTAATAGAAAGTTGCTTCAATTTTTCAATGAACTTTAGAAACTTCCCATCATTATTCTTCTTGGCTAGTCTTTGAGAAAACGGAGGTGGGGATTTAGAATAGGTGTCATCACTTCTGGGTTTCATCTTTTGCAAGCTCTTCTTCAATGACAATAGGCTTTTCAATACTAGCCCGCTTCTTCTTCATAACACTCTCTTCATCAACCACAATATGTGCTTCATCATCAACAACTTCTTCTTCATTTACCAACTTATCACCCCTAAGTACCTTTCCACTCCTAGTAGTAATGGCTTTATAAGAATGATCACTATTGTTTTTTGGGATTTGCCACTGTGTCACTAGGAAGTGTACATTTTTGCCTTTGGTTGATGGTAGCCGAAATTTGACTAAATTGGGTCTCTAGTTGTTTGATTGAAGTGGAATGTGAAGTCATCACTTGTCCCATAGTACTCAAGCCATCCCCCATACTCTTCATATCATTCTTCACCTCTTTGACGAAGGTGTCGGTTGATTTCACTTTTTGTAACACTTTGGAAAGCATGTCCTCGATCTTCGAACTAGCGGGGTCACTTGTGGACGGTTGGTTTGATATTTGTTGGCTTTTCTTATGTGGAACATAGGGATTGTCGCTTCGATGGTTGTTGTAATTGTTGTTGTTTTAACCACCTTGATTGTTGTTGTAACCCCCTTGGTTGTTGTTCCCCTAATTTGAGCCCCCTTGCTCCTTATTCCAACCTTGATTCCCTTGACCTTTCCGTCAAGTCCCTTGATTAGGACTTGGTAGTTAGACCGAGAATCCCCCTTTGATTATTCATAAAATTCGCTTTCTCATCAAACACTTGGTAGCATTGTTGATCCGATGAGCCCCCTTCACAAGACCCAACTGCATTAACCTTCTTTGACCCCTCTCCCATAACATATTTCGTTAGAAGATCCATTTGTGTGATCAATTTATCCATTGTTTCATCTCTCTCTTCTTCCCTTCTAAGTGCCTTTCTAGACAACAAATTCTTGAAATAACTTCCTCCAACCACCTTCTGACTCTCTAGTATGCCAAGCTTCATTTGTTTCAGTTAGCTTGTCAAGTAGACCACTCATCACATCATATGAAGTATCCATGACGGCCCACTTAGCTAGATTGTTCGCCATCGACTTGTTGACCGATTCAAGTGACCTATAGAATATTTGGAGGAGCACACTATCCGACAATCCACGATTTGGACAACTCTTCACCTTCTTTTTAAACCGAGTCCAAGTCTCGTGAAGTGGCTCATTAGGGAGTTAGCGGAAGTTGTTGATTTCATCGCGGAGTTGTAAAAACCGGGATTGAGGAAAATACTTCTTGAGAAATGCATCGGTCAATTCCGCCCATGTTGTGATTCAACCAGCCGGAAGATCATCCAACTAAGATTCTACAATTAAGTAACAAGTATTTAAATTGAAGACAACTAATCAACGAGTTATCAAGTAATTAAGGTTTTAGTATCAATTTTTGCCATTATTTTTCCAATTTTTCTTGCCTCCACGTGAGTACAGTTTTGGCCCGAATTATCAACAAAACCTTGAGAATTATCGGATGAATTCTCCCACTCCTCATCCTCTATTCCTTCTCAAACACTTTCAAATATTCTCCCGCTACTTTTTTTCTCTTCTTCTCTAAAAGGAATCTAAAGCCTATGCAAGTTATATTTGATTCTACTGCTCTAAGTTTTTGAACAGTGACATATATGTTGTGATAAATTAATATTACGTCTTAATATATTTAATGTAGTTAACATGTTGGATCATTCACAAAGTTAATTTCTATTAAAACATAATTCTCAAGCATCTTTTGGTCAGAGGCGGCTCAACAACACTTAGAGTCCTAAAGCAAAAAGTTTAATGGAGGCCTTAAGTTTTCAAAAAAGATTTTGATATATATATATATATTTATGTATGTACTCTAATTTTCTAGCTTTTGAAATGCAAAGTAATTTTGTTAATCGATTTCTTTGAATAATACATTTTAACTTTTGAGATGCAAAGCCGTTAACAGTTTTTTTAATCGATTTCTCTGGCTAATACTTTTGATAGTAACCTAGTCAATCCATCTAATCTTTTTTGAGACCTTATTAATCTTAGGTAAGATTCTATTAATTTTAATCTTGAAGAAAATATTTTCGATGAGACATATGTTACATGAACTTTGGACATTATTCTATAAGCAATATAAGTATTTCGAATAGAATCAAGTCAATTTATCTAATTGAGTATATCAATTAGAATATTATATTCTTGTATTATTTCAATTGACACTTTTAATTTAAAAAATAAGTCTAGACTATCAATATCAGAATGACGATTATGTTTTAAGGAACATTAAGGTTAATGCTATATATTTTTTTTAAAATTCTCATCATTCAATGATCTTAATTTTTTACTACTAAATAGAAAATTAAAAATATTTTCATATTCCTCAAATTCGTATACTCCTTTTGTATGAAAAAAAATCACTTTTCTACTAAAAAGTACTCAATGTAATTTTTAAGAAAAATATATAAGTTAATTATTGCTAAACAAAAAGATGGCCCCCCTAAAATTTGGGGCCTGCTTTAGTTGCTTCACGGTAGAGTCGGCATTACTTTTGCTATAAATAATAAGATAGGAACGCTCATGTTTTTCCATTTTTTTAGTATTAGATTCACATTTTGTTAGCTTCCCTTCCTAATGTTGAATTTGATGATTGTAATTATTCGGAACAAGGCCCATTATTTAAATAACTTACCGAAAATGTTTAATATATCACGATTAGAGGTGTCAATGGGCGGGTGGGATTGAATTTGGGTGAATAAAAATGGACTGAGTTAATAAATAAGTTATTTATTGATCCGCCAAAGTTATTTGGGCTTAAATTAACTAAAATATGGGTCATAACTCAACCAGCCCAAATCATACTAATGTTTAATTGCTTTATTTTAATTTGTGTAAATTCTTAATACCTTATAACATTATTATTTTTGTTTATTATGACTATATATAACATATCAAATAAAAAAATTTATTTTTGAAAATATTTTGATAAGATTTCTCATGAGTCAATTTAGACTACATATCAACCAATTTTTTATGGACTGAAATGAGTTGAGTTATTAAATGGTAGGTCATTGACCTGCTCAAACTTAGATAGACTGGGCGAATTGTATTTTTATGGGCTCAGTTTATCACCTTTAATCATGACAATTGAATCCACCCATTGATTCTTATCAGAGAAGTTAGGTGAGTTAAAGTGAAACTTACATAAATGACTATAGTTTAGGGGTTTTAAAATTTGTCATAGCTATAGTTTCAATATTTACTGGACGTAGCTACTTTTTAACTCGATGTATTCATAAAACGGTATCGTTGTATTCATGAATACAACGAGTAAAAATATATTCAAAATTCTTTTTGTTGTGTAATCAAGTCAGATGTATTCAACTCAGTTGTATTCACGTCAAAATGTATTCAACTCAGTTGTATTCGTTTGTAGCTACTTGTATTCAATTTATTGTATTTAAAAATCGATTGTATTCAAACAACATAAAATATATAAAAAAAATATATTCAACTTATTGTATTTTAGATTCGATTTGTATTCAACTAACATAAATACAAAAAAAATAACAAATACGATGAATACCATGAACGTGACCTGAAGAAGATGACTCAGATCTGAGCTCCGCGCGGGCAGTGACCGGAAGTTCGATCCCTCTACCGCATCACTTGTCATCTAATGGTTCCGTCGTTCCCTCCATCGCCACACTTGTCATAAAGGCGTTGAAGGAACCGGAACGTGATCGGAAGAAGATGACTCAGATGTGAACGTGACTGGAAAGCTATGATAGAAAGAAGACGACTCAGATCTGAACGTGACCGGAAGGAACATGAGTGGAAAGCTCATATCACCAGTGCTGGAGAGGAAAGGGACAACGACAACGGTGGGATGGGAAAATATGGAGAGAAAAGTGACGGCGGCGGTGGTGGGGCGGGCAAATCTGGAGAAAAAGGGACGACGACGGCGGTGGTGCGGGCAGTTATGGATGGAGGCATGGTGTCACTGCTTTTTTGGCGAGTAGCAGTGTCCGATGAAAACGACCAGAAAAGAGAAGTTGGACGGTGGTGGCGTTTAGGCGAGCAGTGGTGTTCAACGAGAATGACCGGAAAAGAGAAGAGGTTCATCGGCGTGGGGCGGCGACGGAGAGGTGAGGGAGAAGACCATAAACCTAATTATTTTGGTATAGCTATGGATGATAATTAACATATAACTTTTTGCTATGCAATGTAATTAAAACAAACTATAGTTACTAAATATAATTAGATACTAATAGTTAATTATGCTATGTAATTTTTTCTAAGTTAAATGACTTTTAGGGAGTACTAGTTTCGAGCATTTACGACAATAACAACATATTAAGTATAGTTCCACAAGTGAGGTCTGGAGAGGATGAAATATGCACATATTTTATCTCTATCTTTGTGAGATAGAGAGACTTTTTCAGTAGACCTTGGTTCGAAAGAAAAGATAGGTAGGTGGCAACAACTAGCATGATAAAAGAAAGTTTTGAGCATTTACGTAAAAGAGAACTTATTTTTGCAAGATATATTAGAATGACAACAAAAATTAAATAGTTAATGATTAAAAAACACATTTGAATTATCACTTTATAGCGATTTTCAATTATCATCATCTATATATTAAAAATGATTAGCCTAACTAATGGTTGGTCCCTTTTCCTACCTAAACTCTCAACTATATGTATTTTAATATATAGATCATAGATGATGATAATTCAGATAAAAAAACAAACAACTGATAAATTGTGTGTGAAACTCGCGAAAAATAATCCAATATTTTTTTGAATATTATGTCAAAATTAAATAGCAGTCCCCCGAGTAATTTTGTTGAATTTTAACGTACTCGTCAACAACTCATTAACATTAACGATCCAAGTTTTGTCACGTCCAAAATGAATCAACATGAAAGAGACGGTGTGAGAGTGGCGTCAAAATACAGACATTAAAAAGGTCAAAAAGCGAATACTCCTCGGTTCAAAAAGAATGACTTACTTTTTCTTAGTCCGTTAAAAAAATAATATATTTCTTTATTAATAATAATTTAATTTTAAATTTTATATTAACTTATTTTAAATCATAAAATTCAAAAGTCTTATTTTATTTTTTAAATGTTGTAGCTTACATCACATACATAAATTGAGACGGACCCCCCCCCCCCCCCCCCCGTCGCTTCCTTCTCACACACACTAGTACCAGTACTAGTTGATATTCAAAACCCAACAAATCCGTCAGTTACATTCACTAGTATTATTCATCAAATCTTCTTCAGTTTCCCGCTACTATCTCTCTCTCTCTCTATATACAAAAATCTTATTAAACCCTAGTTCTCTCAAAAGGTCACTTACATTCAATTCTACTACTACTCTCTCTACATTTAGGTACATTTTTTTTATGTATCTATAGCTTTGTCTTGTCTCCACTGTTTATTTGACGATTTCGAAGCAATTCTTGTGTTTTCCTGCATTTTTCACCGCATGTGTTAATCAATGTATGTTTTTAATTTTTATTTTTTTCTTATCCTTGTTGTTTCTTCAGGTGATGATTCCGTTTGTTCTGAAAATCTGATCATGTTCGATTGCTGATAAAATCTGGTGCAAAGTTTTCATCTTTGTGTTCAATTTTGATTTTTTTTTGCTTAAAAACTGGATTTTCGTGTGTTTTATTAGTTCTTGAGGAGATCCTTTAGGGATATCCATGAAATTGGATTATACAAAGTAGATTCGTTTGGCCACTACAAAAAATGATATGCACAAATTGATTTGTATTGACGATTTCGGAACAATTCAAGTGTTTTTCTGCGTTTTTCACCGCATCTTGTTCATCATTGTATCTCTTTGTTTTCTTATGGAGTCTTCTTATGGTCTGTTTCTAAAAAGAAGTTTTTTTTTTCATTTTAATATTTCATGTGTAATTATAGTGCTTGCCACTTCCAAGTCTAGATAAAAGAAGAGGGTTGTAAGTTGACGACTAGTATAAAGATAGTCTAACATTATAATGATTGTTGGAACCAACATGCCACATACATTGTTGATTCTCCCACATCGGTTGTGGGATGAGAATTTGTACTCCTTATATAGACCTGGACAATTCTCCCCTCATAAGCTAGCTTTTGGGGTCGAGTTAGGCTCAAGATCCATTCTTTATATGTTATCAGAGCCAGACCCATCCCAATCCATTATCTACCCGATGTTGGGCCCCATCATATATTGTCCAAGCTCTAGATTTCCAGTCATGGGCGTGCTCGAGGGTGTTGATTCTCCCACATCGGTTGGACAATCCTCCCCTCATAAACTAGCTTTTGTGGTTGAGTTAGGTCCAAAATCCATTATTTACATACATGAATAGAGCGAAATGTGTTTTTTGATTTATATTACTATTCTTTTTTTCCTTAATTAGCTTGTGCGTTCGAGAATTTGTTCTAACTTCCTGGTAATTGTTTTGCAGTTTAAGGATATTCCTTGGCCGCAAGATCATGATACAAGTTAAGGAGGAAGCTCCGATTCTGGACTTTGGTGGATTCACTTCTTGTTCATCTTTCTCTGACAGCAGTTGTGAGGCTAGCACTCCGAGATGCTCCTCCGAACCTGGGTAAGCTGAAAATTTTGATTTGTTTCGGTGGCATGAAGTTGGGCCTCAAATCAGGTCTTTGAAAAAGATGGTTGATTGATGCAAATTTAGTTTATACTTCAATTTTTCTAAATCCTATTTCAGTTCCAGTTGCCGAAGGAGCTCAGGTCCAACTAAACGTTCTTCTCAGGCAGGCTGGACAGAAGAAGAGGTAATAGGCTATTCGCTGGGGCTCTTGTTATACCTATTATATGGTTGAATTTCAAGTGTTTTAGTTCTCTATCCAAGCTTTCTGTGTACTTTTATGATGATTTTTACAACGTTGTGAGAGTGTGTCTCCATAATAGTTAGGTACTTACAGAATTATCAATATGAGTTGTCATGTCCTTTTTCCTTTTGTTTCTATGCATGTGGATGCTTAGGATGTATAATTGATCAAAGGAAACGATAAAGATAACTTTTGTTAGTCAAAATTCCAATTTTGGATCTTTCGGAAACAACCTCTCTACCTCCCAAGATAGTGGTAAGGTCTGCGTACACTCTACCCTTCCCAGACCCCACTTGTGGGATTATACTGGGTATGTTGTTGTATAGTTCCAGTTGCATTTGCTCATTTTTACTATTTCCATAGGCTCATTTCTTTTGATCTAGAAATTTCTGACTTCTTTATTCCTTTCACAGGATAATCTGTTGACTGAAGTGGTGAAAAGGTTCAAAGGGAAAAACTGGAAAAGAATAGGTAAGGCACAATTTATTCTGTCATGCTCTATACGTTTCAGCTAGTTTTATTTTATTTGATCAGGTCACTTTTCAGCTAGGTTAACCACAAAGACCTTTAGTTATTTCTCCTAGTCGCTTTATGACTTGGGTCCTGCTCTAGGAGAAGGTAGTTGGGGCAAACATAGAGAAATGGCTACATGGAAAACTGTGTATGAGTGGCATTTAGTACCTTAGAACATAGAACTTCCTTTGCAGGCTTTTGCTGCCTCTTAAGCTGTCTCCTTCTACCATGAAAGTAACAACAAGACACGTTGACACTGGTTTGGAATTGATATAACCAACTATACTGTAGTATGAAAGTTACATACACGAAACCACTTCATTATCTTCCATTACTCAGTAGGTGAAAAGTTTTAGGAAGCCTGTGTGATCTACCTTTCTTTTAATCCTTTTCAGTACAATAAAAATGTTTACCATCTTTTTGAATACCTGGCTATTTCATGGAGTAACTTCTACTGTTGTCTCTATGAGTAAAATTTGTCTGCTGAACGTTGTGTGTGGTTGTATTGTGTTCTCTTTTGTTCTACAGCTGAGTGCATGAATGGAAGGACCGATGTGCAGTGCTTGCATCGCTGGCAGAAGGTTCTGAATCCTGAGCTTGTAAAGGGTCCTTGGACAAAGGAGGTACAGAACGATCTTACAACCATTGGTTTGCTACGAGTTAAATTCCTTATATCAAGACTGATTATTAAACAATTATTTTGTCCTTGCAGGAGGATGACCAGATTATTGAGTTAGTTGAGAAATATGGCAGTAAGAAGTGGTCCCTTATCGCAAAGTCTTTGCCTGGTCGCATTGGCAAGCAATGTCGGGAAAGGTCAGTTTCCAACTCTGCCTAAATCCGTTGATATGCAACAGTTTGTATTTATACCTCCGGTTAATTTACATGCTCATAAACCCAGAACTTCTTAAAGGCTTCCTGGAACATCTGTAGTTAGTCTGTGGATAGAGTTTTTCCTTGCCTTGAGAACTCATTTTGTCTCACTTTTCTCTTGTGTTATGCAGGTAGCTTATTTTTGTCTTATTTTCACTTAGCCCTATTGGTTTTTATGTCCTGTGTAGATCATTCTTGTTTAAAGGAGCATTATTACTTCTTGTTATCTATTGTTTGATGTTGTATTGTATCTTTTCAAAGCAATCAATCAATCTCAGACTGCACACGGGAATTTTTTTAAAAGTGAATATGAAAAAGCATGACAACCAGGAGCAGCTCAATATTTGATTACTGCAATTTACTGGTGAATTCTTTGTTGAATTTGCAGTTAAAGCCTTAAAGGAGATCCACATCTCCATGTTCTTTTCCAATTGAAAAAAAAATGACATTGGTTGATTATTGCAAGTTATTATACTTGTTGCAGTCTGCTATGTACATTAATGTTGTGAGATCATCTATGAATGTAACAGGTGGCACAACCATCTTGACCCAACAATTAAAAAAGATGCCTGGACTGACCAAGAAGAATCGATCCTCTGCCACTATCACCATATATACGGGAACAAGTGGGTTGAAATAGCGAGGTTTCTGCCCGGAAGGTATGCTAAAAAATCTATTTTTAAAATTATGTATACGGGTATCTGATTTAGAGATTCTTTGGGCATTCCCAAAATGTTGGTCAAGTAATTTTCAAAGTCTACCCCTCTTAAATACAAATGGCAGCTCATTTAGAGTGCATGATGCTGAAAAGTCATAATTAGTATAAGTGATATAACTCGTATGCCAAATCAAACACAAACCTTTTGACTGTTATGATGTCTAGGCACATTGCTTACAGTGTATCAAAATCCTGGACACTGCTGGAGCTTACGATATTTAGTAACAATTTTAAACTTACCATTTTACCCTTATGAAATGTTTTCTAGCCACACAAATATTTATGGTTTATTTTGGACTACAAGTTTCAAAAGTCTTCCTTTCATTCTTAAACTCCGTGTCAGAGTCAAACACCCTCACATAAATTGGGACAGAGGGAGTAATTCTAATAATGGAGAGACTGCCAAGGCATAAGTAGCTTTCCTTTCACTTTTACTTCTCTCCATCTTATTCTCCAGTTTCACTTCCATCTGGACTTCGCAATCCCTTTCCCCCAATATGGTTTCTTATTTTACTTCTTGAGGCACAAAACTATCCATGACTAGAACTCTTTTAGCATTTCATTTTGTCAATTTGAAATGGGAAAAAGTTTACAACTTGTAGTAATAAGTTAAAGTTTTATCTTCCAAAAGATCAATTAATCTGAGTCCAATCTGACTTTGAAAATTAGTCAGGTTGACCCTCGGCAAGCAAGTTGGGAGAACCAAATGGGGAGAGAGTTTGTAATAGTGTGATAGCTTCTTGCCTGAGTAGTCTGGATATTCTAAGTTATGTAACTCTACTTTTAAGGACTCAATGTGCACCCTGTTTAATCCAGAGGATCGACGTTCTTTTGTGCTATTAGCTGGAGGTACATGTGTCAATTTGTCTCTAACAAGCCAAGGTCTTACATTTTCATGATTACTCTAAAATGAATTTCTTGCCTAAGCTTGATGCATTCTGTTTGATTTTCACGAAAGTACCATATATGCACATATCTTTGATAAGTTCTTTCTGATCTATTTTAAATTTTGGAGCTCCCCCAGGACTGATAATGCAATTAAAAATCATTGGAATTCCACAACAAAGAAAAGATCAAGTTTGAATTTACTAAGTAGGTTGGATATCCAAAGTGAGGGATCTCCGGATTTTTTGACTCACAAGAAAAAACTAGAGATCAAGAAGCATCCAACACAGGCTCATAATGCAGAAACAATCTTTTTGAGCGAGCAGACAGGAGTAGTTAATGCTGCTGATGCTTGCTCAACTGATCTGAGAATTGGATATGCTTATTCTCCGCGAAATGTTTTACATAAGGATACTTCTTTATTTGGAGCCAGTAAATCATCAGAAGACAATGTGAGAGATCTGATAAAGCCACTTGGTGGAATACAATTTGGCAAGGCAGAGCTTATTCCAAGTGGTGAGACAGATAAACAATGCCAATCCAATTTAAGTCGCACTAAAATATCATATCCTCTCTTGGCCTCTTCTTTAGATTTTCCTTTGGATCCGTTGCACCACACCAGATGGAGTAGTTCTCAGGTTGAGGCTGTTCATCCTACTACTTTTGGGAGAGTGTATGAGTCTCCCAAAAGGTCTAGGCACGACACTGTTAATGATCCTGACCATGATTTTTTGACTTTGTCATTGGCTGGCTTCACCGAGGTTCATTCCCAAGGTAACAAGAAGAATAAAGCATATGATACACAATCTTCTTTGCCTCTCAAGCAGCCTGGCTGCCTGTATTATGAACCACCAAAATTAAAGGACTTGCTGTTCCCTTTAACGGATGAAAACCTTAGTAGTGACAACCTTATCAGGCAACAAAACGGCCATCCACTTTGCTCTACACCTCCTAGTCTTAAATTAACAGTCTCTGCTAATGGTAGCAGTCCAGAATCTGTGTTAAGGAATTCTGCAATGAGCTACACAAAAACTCCTTCAATCATAAGAAAGAAGACTTCAAGATTTCCAGAAGCTGCTGGGCATTCTTGTTGCACAGGCACCACCACTCCCGCGTATATTCTTCGTAGTGTTCCTGACAGAGAGGACACCTCAAACCTGAAGGACAGGATTTCTGGATGTAAAACATCAGTTTCAGGAAAATCTCTTGGAAGACGGTTGGAATATGCCTTTGATATGGAATGGGATTCCTCTAGATGTTGCACACCAGTTTCTGCAGCTCCACCTTGTGGACTTACTCTTGATGCTATTGGTGCTAATACAATGTTGACACCATGAAAACAGGTAAGTAATGTAGCAGTTCGTTTAGTTTGTCTTTAACTTCAGCTTTTTCTTGCTCAGTTTGAGAAGATTTTATTTTTTGGGAGCTTGAAATCTACAAAAGCATCTTTATTGCGCTAGTTCAGTTAAAAAGAACTTGAACTGATCTGACAAGTCTACTAAAGATCTTAACGTAACCACATATTTGTGGATGTGTCTAATTACATTGCTTTCCCGAGTTGGTTACTCTCTCCGGTCCAAAATAAGTGTCGTTTAATGTTTTGGTATACCCATTAAGAAATCATTAAAAGCATTAATCACAAAGGGTTATTTGACTAAAACACCCTTTCTCTCTCCTCAAATTACCTTTTATCTCTACTCAGACTTTTAAAGATCATTTAATGGAGCTAGGGTAGAGTTGGGAAAGAATAATTAATGCCTTCTTAGTTTTCTAGAGTGACACTTATTATATGGACTAAATTGATTTGGCTAAAGAGACTTATTTTGGACCGGAGGGATTAGTACATTTTGAGCGGTTACACTTCCGAATTAGTTGTAGTGTTATTATTGTAGCCCTGCTTAGCCTATCATACTAGTAGGCGCAGTATTGTTTTATAGTTTCATGTCCTTTGCTTTCTGCTGTTGTATGTTCTTTCATGTACTTCAGGTACTTCGTGTACTTTGTTTATCTTATTTACCTACGTTAGTTACCGCTTATTTTTTCAAGAATGCTTTATCATGGCCTGTTCGCTTTTGTTACTCTCATTTTCATACTTCTTTAAATTTCTTGTCCGGGTCTGACCGTTTCCCTTGCTTTTGCTTGTGCTTATGCTTTTCTTGAGCCGAGGGTCTTTCAGAAACCTCTCTACTTACCAAGGTAGAGTTAAGATCTGTGTACACTCTACTCTACCCTCCCCAGACCCCATGTTGTGGAATTTCACTGGGTATGTTGTACACTTCCGAATTAGCAGGATGCATATATTGTCATTTTCTCCAAATAGCACGGTGATCTATGTTTCAGTTATTTGCAAACCTTATCTGATGCCTCTTAGGTATTAGAATAGAGGGAACTTCAAATAGATGTTGGACCATTCTTTTAGTTAAATCAATGTATAAAACAAGTGAACTCTTCTAGCTTTTTTGTCTCAAAGAACTGTTGAGCCTGCTGGTTTTCATGACTTAAACTGATCTGAAGACCAGCTTTTGGTATATCTTTGAACAAAATGGTATATGCATTGCCTATTTCCTGTTAGATTATTTTTGCATTTCCTTATTTGCTAAACTGAAAATATTTTACGGCAGAAGGAGCAAAGTGGTATGTTCATAGGTGTGTTAATGTTTATGGGAATATTCACTGCTTTACCTATTCCTTAGACAATCACTCATTTGTAAAGCTGAGAAGATGGTAATGAGGAGGGGAGAAATGGTATTGTATGCATAGATTAGTATACATGCCATATAATATGTGACCACTCTGCAAAGAGCGACGTCATATGTTCCAGCCTAAATGTTTATCTGTCCTCCTTCTGAACTACTTTGATCTAATCTTACATTCTACTATGGATTTCTCTCGTGTTATTTTTCTCTTATGATTTTCTTTTTTTTTGATTTTATGAATCAGCCGTAGTGGATTAGTCTGGAGAAGCTTTTGTTGTAGATTACAAGCAGGTAAAAAAGTTTAATCTTTCTCGCAGTTGCTTCAAAATTGTTGCAAGTAACTCCTATTTCTATTAGTGTAGCGCATATCAATTGATCAGTTTCGAATTGCACAGTCAAATCATACTAACGGATGGATCAATCGGAGAATTATCAACGCCTGACAATTTTCGAGGTAACAAAGACCAGTGAAGCATTGACATGCTGAGACACTTGAGAAAGGCGAAGTTGTAGCTGAAAAATTAGTTGGAGATTGGCATACTCACATAAACCCTGTGAACCTATTGACTAATAAGAAAATATCGCAAAAATGTGCAACTACATGACCAAATTTTTGGAGTAATTCTTGTTTTGGGAGTTACACAGTGCACAGTTGTTTGTAAATATACATTTAGAATCAATTGCATGCGGCTTTGTGGGATTTTACATTGTTGGGAAAATGTGCTCCTAGTGCTTTGTCTTGTTCTATGCCATTGTTAAAGAAACAATTATATTATCCTGAACCATTGGAGAGTAAAAGATGGTAAATGTTGGTGGGTTATACTAAACAACCCTATCATATCTCAGTTATACACTCCCTGTATATTTAAATCGAACACTATGAAAATGCTAAACTTAAACTATGTCTATCTTTAATTAAGTATAAGTCCTTGAGCTCTTTATCCTCAAGGCACTCATCCTCTAGGCTAGGATCTCTCTCGAAAGTTCTTCAATATTTCTTCAAACTTGAGCTCAAATCCGATTTTTTATGTATTCATTTGTATCTTTTGAAAATTTTAAATAGGAAATGAACACAAATTACTCTTATCGAGCCGGAAAATAAGGTGAAAATAAATTGTAGTAACTAGTGTTTCTCTAAAGTTCCAAAATCTACTCTCAACTTGGAATTTAGAGCTGTGAAAAAGCCGATTTAATTGATAAATGGAATTGAAAAAAATGTTATTGGTTTATTGGTATCGGGTTAATGGGTTAGCCATTTTTAAACGGTTATATTAATTTTTTTATTGGACTAACGGCTCGATTTTTAAATTTTAGTTAATAGTCAAACCAATAACCCAATAAGATTATATTAAATTATCTTTTTATCTATAATTATATAAAAGTGCCTTCAAATCTAGAAATCATATTCCTAATCTTCTACTAGTATTTTCTAAATTCTACTTTTAGTACAGGGCCTTTTGCAAGTTGCAACATTATTGAATTTGCTTCTGCCTGGACTTTTATGCTTGAAAATGGCACTGCTTCTGCGTCGTCCCTTGCAAATATCAGTCTTTTAATTCAACTGAGCACCTCTTTAGTTTATTAATCACTGCACAAGGCATTGTCATATATGGTTTGATCATTCATCTAGATTTCATGTCACATTAACATACATGACAATGTCATGTGTAATGAATTAAAGAAAGAGAATTTTCTTATTGGTTAAATTGAAAACTGAATTGTTAAGAAACGCTAATCGATTAACCGAAAACCAATAACAAATATCTTATTGATTTGATTATCAGTTTAGTATATTTATAAATTAATAACCGATAAACCAAACTATTAACCTATAAAACTGGATCCAACAGACCGATAATTACTCCTCTTTAATAGTGATTTTAGGATATGGACGTATATCGTCGTCAGCATTTCTGGTGACCATCATTTCGCCAATAACAGGAATGCAATTTGCATCCTTAGCTATCTTAAAGAGTTTTCGGATAACATGATAAGAACCAATTATTGCTTTGTCTATCAATTATTAACTAATATATCCTCAATATATATAGTACTCCCTTTTTCTTTATTGGTGGAGACCTTTTTCTTCATGATAAGCTTAAAATTATTATAATTGTTGGTATATTAATATAATTGTTTTTATTTATTACATATTGTTCCTGATGTACGGTTTGATTAGTTTAATGAAAATGGCAAACAAGAAAAGTATCTTTTTCTCATTTTTTATTATTTCTTGACAAACTGAGCTATCTGTTTCAGTTAAAGGAGCTATGAAAGAAATCTTGGAAACCCAAATTTTCGAATGATGAGAATTCCACGTCAGCCTTAACGTCTGAAAATGACTCAACGAGTAATTTCTTTTAACAAAAAAAAACAATTTCTATTCACATTTTTTTCTTTTCCATTACAATATAATTTACATGGTATGAAAGCTGTAAAAACCTACTCACAGGCCGCAACGGTTTTTACTCCAAATAAATAGATGTCTCATATGTTGTTTGTGTATATACTTATATTATTTAATTATAATTAATTAATTCATATAGTTATTACATTAAATCATTTAACTATAATAAAAGTCTACATTCGCACGCGTAAGTATTTACTATATGAAAGTATTTTTAGGGTTCATAGAAGTCTCTATCCGCTTCATATATGTTATAATATGCATGTCCATCAAAACAAAAAAAGAAAGAAAGTCAAAAAAAAAAAAAAAGTTCCAGCAGACAGTGATAGTAATAATAATTCAAAGTTAATATAATTCAAAATAAACTTGTTTGAATAAAATAGATTCTACCACTTCAAAAAAGTTATTGCTTCATGGTGAAAGAGATATTTGGTACGATGAAAGAGATATAAGTCGTAAAATCATGCATGACTCAACTGACAAGACTATGAAGATAACTTTTTCAGTGTTAAGAGTCTCACATTAGAAATAAAATGAGAATTTTGACTTTTTATATGGACTTGGACAATTCTCCCATCATAAGTTAGCTTTTGGGGTTGAGTTAGACCCATACATTATTTGCTTCAATTCCATATCCAATGTGAGACTCTTAACATAATGTTTTTTTAAGATTAAATTTGACTGGGATGAAGACTTTTTCGAGCAAGAGTTCTTCGTTTGAACAATTATTGAACTAGTAACATAATATGTGAATAAAATCACTTTTTTTTCACTAGAAAAGTCATTTATTTTTGTTATTTTATTCAGAAAACCATTCAAGCCGAAAGTAATATACACAATCACATTTTAATAACGTGACACCTGATATTTTAAACCGAAAAATAAAAAGCATTAACCCCAATTCATTTTAACCAAAAATCTCTTAGTTGACCCAATACTCGACCTGTAAAATCTCTTAATATGCTAAACAATTGCCAAGATATCCCCTTTATTTGCTTGAGTTATCTTTAAAGTGGTCGTATATATTATTTTCCAGCTTACGTGACTTTTTGAGATAGTAAAATATAAATGACTTTTCTGATATAAAAAAATCAAAACTTTTTCCACCTATTTCAGTTAAATCTATTGAAACTTTTCTTAGAAATAACCTATTTCTCAAATTTCTCTCTTCGACAAGAAAAAAGAAATATTCGGACTATCCACAATAATATAGTACATGATTAATAATTTGAAATACGAGAGTCAAACAGTTTGAAATATCGAATTGGGATAACATGCTTGATGGGAGCACGAGAGGTGGTATGAAATATATGAAAATTAGACAAACAACCAAGCCTTTTAAGATTATAAAATAACAAAGAAAATTTCACTTGCTAAATAGAAGGTCTTTTAGATTTTCTTATAATTGATCAATTATCATCTCATCAGTAAGAAACTAAATATTTTTTTTCTCCATGCATTTACTTATATATAAAATTGAAAAAAAAAGTAAAACAGATATTCTTTTAGTAGGAATACGTAACAAAACTTTCGGTGTGGGACCAACAAAAAAAACCAACTCTCGTTGATTTTATCAAACATGAGAATTATAATGGTTACGACAATAGACAAAAAATATGGCGTAAAGAATAAGTCTCAATTTGCAACAAACGCAATGTTCCTCTCAACTTGGATAGCGTACGTAACTGACTACTGTTTTTTTTTTTTGCCTTTCTAAATGTAAACATTATAATACCATAGTGAGGCATGCGTAACAAATAACTCAAAGCATAAAGAGCAAATAAAATATACCTTTTAAGATATTTGATTGTTATATTTATTGGGGTTAGAATCACAATTTTTAGTAAGATAAATAAAAATATAAAAAATTAAAAAATTCAATATATAATATATATATATAAATAAATTATCTTTTACTTATTTACCTAATATAATTTTTCAGTGAAGAGGTAGATATTCGTTGACACAAATATGGCTCGGCCACTACTGATGGACACATTAATTTTCGTGAGACTTTTAAGTTTAACCTTCTAAAATCATTTTAAAAACATTTAAAAGCTTTCTATCACCAAAACAGGTTGTGCAGTGACTCCCAACTTTATCATTTATAACATGTTTATTCTAAATGTGTACATTATACAATAATGGTAACTATCCACAGATTAGCAGGGGCGAATTTATGTTGAAATTTTGGGTCACGTGAATACATGATCACTCGATTAAACTAGATATATTATGTGTATAATTATGAAAATATAACTAATATTAATTGAAGGAACACATGCTCAAACCAGGCTGAGTGGAGCATTGGTTAGTGGTTGTATTTATTTTCCCAAGGTCTCGAGATCAAATCCCAACTTCTGCACATAAATTCAAGATAAGACTACTTACAATAGACCCTTGTGATCCGACCCTTTCCCGAAGCCTGCGCATAGCGGAAGCTTAGTGCATCGAGCTGCCCTTTTTTTCTAAACTCTAAAAGCATTTGTGAACCCATCCTCGTAGTCTTACTTTTTCTTCTTTATTAGTAGTCGTAGTATTTCTCATGTAGTTTCTTAGCCTTCAATTTCTGTTACTATCTACCGTAACTTGTTATTCGATTAACATACTATTTTATTGTAATTACTGTGTTTTTCCTTGTTGACCTACTTTATTTTTATTTTATTCTGAGTCGATGGTCTATCAGAAACAATCTCTCTATCTCCAAGGTAGTAGTAACATCTGCCTATATTCAATTCTCCCTAGATCCCACTTGTGAGATCACATTGAGTATGTTGTTGTTGTTGTTGTTGTCGTCCCACCCGGTGTCCCTACCAAAGATTTTTCCATACCTAAACTCGAACGAGACCTTTAATTAAAGGAGGAGCAACTCCATCTTTTGCACTACATCCTTTAGTCATATGGTAAATGAGTGCTTATCGATCGGTTTGGTTTTGTGTATTATCAGTTCGGTTTATCAGTTTTCGTTTATAAATACTCTCAACCGATAACCAAACAGATAAGATATTCGATTTTGATTTTTTCAATTTATCAGTCTTTTGTCCTTAACGGTTCGATTTTTGGTTTAACCAATAAGAAAAAATATTCCGCTAGCTTTTTTTGCTCTCTTATTTTCTTTCGTTCATGTATACATTGCATTCATGCCGAACAAGGAAAATCCACTCTATTGTCAATTCAACAAATTAAAGCCAAAATAAAATGCACAAATTAAAGCATAGTATTGTACTAATAATAATGCAACAACGTAAGAAACCCCCAAAATGGATTTTAAGACAAAGCAGATTTAAAACCACTATTATATAATTAGAGATAAAAAGATAATTTAAATATAAGTTTATTGGGTTATCGGTTTAACCATTAACTAAATTCTTCAAATAGAAAATTGAACCGATAATTCAATAAAAAAATTACAAAATTATTTACAAAACGTTAACTCAATAACCCAATACTAATAAATCAATAATATTTTTATTAATTCTATTTATAGATTAAATCAGTTTTTGCCCACCCTAAATTGATAACTCTCTATTTCAAATATTGGAAATCCGATTACTATAATTTCTTTGCCTTTTCTGGGCGCGCGCACAAACAGCACACTCGACTCATGAGCTCCGTAAATAGATTCCAAACTTCCATAAAATTCTCTTCTCATCCCAATAACCCCACCACCCCACTAAACCCCACCATCCCTTCATAATTTCTCTCACTTTTCTTTTTCCTTATTTAAGATCCTTTTGCTTATCCATTTTGCAAAAAACAGTACTTGATTTGCTCAAATTCTTTTCCTTTATATCTTCTATATAAATACATACTATCCCCCCTTTTCATTTTACACTTACTAAAAAACAACCCCTTTTTCTCTTTCTACATAAAAATTGAATCTTTTTGAATTTTTGTTGTGTTTTGTTGAAATGGGTGTGGAACGTCAAGAAAACATTTTGGTAACTGGAGGTGCTGGTTTTATTGGAACACACACTGTGGTACAGCTTTTAAATGAAGGGTTTAAGGTTACAATTATTGATAACTTTCATAATTCTGTTGAAGAAGCTGTTGATTGTGTCAGAGAATTAGTTGGTCCTCAATTTTCACACAATCTTGAATTCATTTTGGTATGTTTTTTTTCCCTACTATTTTGAATATTCTTTTGATCAAAGCCAACACCCTTTTATTGAAACCAAAAAATTGTGGTGGTGGGGGCAGGGGCAGGGGCAGGGGCAGTGACGGAGCCAGTGAGGGCCAAGGGGTTCATCCGGGCAAAAAGTATATATAGTAGATGTTGAATCCATGCGTGTTTACTTTTTTGTATTTTTCCTCTTAGTAAAAATTATGACACCGCCGTTGGTGTGTGTGGGAGTTCCTTATGTTTATATGCTTGTTATCTAAAAGGGTTTGATTAAGTTCACAAGAATTATGAGTCTTAGGCTCTTTTTTTTTTTTTGAGATGTTTAAGGCTTTTGTAGTCATGAAATGTTTTAGGCTTCATTATTTAATGCTTTGCTTTTACTTTTTTTTTTGTGTGTGTTTTATTGCCCTGTTTTATGTTGTTATCATCTTATAATCTAAAAGGGTTTGATATGGTCATAAGAATTCTACTCCCCCCATCTCAAATTATTTGTCTTGGAATAGTTGTCTTAAATTATTTGTAGTTTTAGAAGTTCAAGGTATAATTAATTAAATTTTCTCTATTTTACCCTTTATCATTAATGGGGATGACACATCATTAGAATAAATATTTAATGGAGAGAGATTATTAATTTAGACATAAATAAGGTTAAAGTAGGTCAAATACCACTCCTAATTAATATTTCTTAAGGGTTGTGTAAACCAAAAAAGCGATAAATAATTTGAGACCGAATGAGTATTACTTTTGTAGGAGAATTATGAGTACTAGGCTCAAGTGTTTTCTAGATTGTCATATGTTAAAGCTAGAATTTTGTAGTCATGAAATGCTTAAGGCACATCATTTAATGCTTTGCTTTTACTTTTTTTTGTGTTTTTTATTGCCCTGTTTCATGTTGTTATCATCTTCTAATGAAAGTAATCTTAATGTTTCTTAGTCAGTACTCTCGTTGTCCTATTTGAGGTGAAGATGTTATTGTTTGGGAGTCTAAAAGTTTTTTCTTTTGATAATAGTTTTCTCAAACTTTTTAAATAATTTTGAATCAATAGTTACGTTGACTTATAGTACTTCTTTGACGTAGTTTTCAAATACGAAAAAGATATTTTTAAGCGTTTTGACCCTCCTACCCTCCATGTAGGGACATAGGTAACAATAAATAAAGTAATCTTGATAAGTGGTTACTGATATTTGCTCTGTGATTATGCCACTAGGTCTATTTAATCCTCTGCTATTGGAAAAGGGTAATTTTGGTTGTGCCCTGATACTGATCTTGCATACCTTAAATATACAATACTAAATTGCTTTTGGATTTCATCTTATTTTGCTTCTTGGTTGCAGGGTGATATTAGAAACAAAGATGACTTGGAGAAGTTATTTGCTAAAAGAAAGTATGCAAATCTCTTACTTCAAGATTATCTCCAGCTATTATAATTTCCTTTTGAATGCATTTCTATGGTAGTATTTTCAGTGATTGTTTTGCAATATATATCGAAATAGGTTTGCTGCTGTGGTCCATTTTGCTGGACTTAAGGCTGTTGGAGAGAGTGTTGCTCATCCCTTTCTTTATTTTGAAAACAACCTGATTGGTTCAATAACTTTGTATTCAGTCATGGCCAAGTATAATTGTAAGAAGGTATGTCTTTCGATATATTTTTGGTTTCTCGTAAATATATTTTGAAATACGTTACGCATTCAGCACAAGTTGGAATCCGTTATGTTCATGACCGTTGCTACCATGTACTTATAATTTTAGTAGAATTTGAAGGAAATTACTTCCCCCGTCCCAATTTATGTGTACCTTTCGTATTTCGAGAGTGAAATGAGTTTTTCTTTGACCATGATCTTTTCATTGCATGTTTAAATATTTTAAATTATCAATTACTGACTTATAATACTTTTTACATAGTTTTCAAATTGTAAATTTTATTTCAAGAAACTTAGATTCCATGTTCAAGTGCATGGTCAAAATTAAAGAGTTTTGACTCTCGAAATCCGAACTTTGCCACATAATTTGTCACAGAGGGAAAAGTAAATATGAGTTTCTTTTAAGAACTCATTTAGCCTCTCGCGAACAGGGGTGGAGCTAGGAGGCGAAAGGGGGTTCGATTGCTCAGAAGTGGCGAATTGTTGAATCTGTAGGATGGTATAGAGGTTGATAACTTTTTAACTTTGATGGTGTGAAATTGCAGTTGGTTTTCTCATCATCCGCGACAGTTTACGGTCAGCCTGAAAAGATTCCCTGTGTGGAGAATTTTGAATTGAAGGCTATGAATCCATATGGTCGAACGAAGGTTTGTACTGTCAATATTTGTCTCTTTAGTTTGTAGCAATTAAAGACCGTAGATATATGTATATTGTATAACTAACCTGTGTTTTCGTCTATGTAATTAGCTATTTCTTGAAGATATTGCTCGGGATATCCAGAAGGCAGATCAAGAATGGAATATCATTCTGTTGAGATATTTCAACCCGGTAGGAGCTCATGAAAGTGGCAAACTTGGGGAAGATCCAAAGGGCATTCCCAACAATCTTATGCCTTACATTCAGCAAGTAGCCGTTGGTAGATTGCGTGAGTTGAACGTATATGGAAACGACTACCCTACACCTGATGGTACCGCGGTAGGTTATGTTTGGCTGATTGTTTGTGACTATAGCATCTTTGTATGAGAACAAAAAAAAAAAAAAGAACTGTTATTTATATTGAAGAAAAAAGACAGAAATATAGTAGAATATCCAAGTAGATTCATGGCATGAATTTGCTACCTTCAACATATTTTGCTCGTATTTGGACTGATAAACGTCTTCTAATCTATTGCTCACTAGATACGAGATTATATCCATGTTATGGATTTGGCGGACGGTCATGTTGTTGCACTTCAGAGACTTCTAAGGCAGAATGATATAGGCAAGTAATCTTTTTCAAAGCAATTTGTCGAATGCTTTTGCTTTTTAGTATTTTGCTATTGTGACATTTGTTCTTCTATTTAATGGTTTGCATTAGGTTGTGTTGCCTACAATTTGGGTACTGGGAAAGGCAAATCTGTCCTGGAGATGGTTGCTGCCTTCGAAAAAGCGTCTGGAAAGGTTTCTTAATGAATATATAGAACACAACATGCTAAACCATACCTCAGAGAATTTGAATTATTTGAACAAGGCAACAAGTTCATCATATGCTGTACTAATATTTTGTTTTCTTTCAGAAAATCCCACTCAAAATGTGTCCAAGAAGACCAGGTGATGCCACTGCTGTTTATGCATCAACAGAGAAAGCTGAGAAGGAGCTTGGTTGGAAGTAAGTAATGAATGGTTCTTTTTCCTTTTGCGATTAGGTTATCTTTACACAAATAACCTGCTGGATTCACTGTTTATCTTTTCTAGCTGGTATGCATAGATTATACACATGTTATACACGTTTAAACACATATTATACTTGAAGTGCACGTATATTATATTTGTCTGTCGGCTATTTAGGTTAATTCTTCAATCGTCTATGTCGACTCTTTTCATTTCACCAGTTGAAAGAGGTATACTAATGCTGATCAATTTTTTTTTCTTTTTTCTCAGGGCAAAATATGGTATAAATGAGATGTGCAGGGACCAGTGGAAATGGGCAAGCCAAAATCCATGGGGATACCAATCAAAACCCTGAATTGTTAAATAATACAAGTAGCACTTGGAGGACTCAATCAAGATTGCAAAATGCTCTTCTAAGCTTTATATAATTACGTTTCTTAAGAGTTGGATCTGTAGTCAACCTAGTACTTTACATTTTCTGCAAACATAAATGTATCCGAGGACAAAACAGTTCAATATGCAGTAGTTGCTGTTGATGGTCATGTACCTGATGGATCTTGTTCTTCTTTTCACTTAATGGTTTTATGGGGGCTTAAATTGTGCCTCCTATTTAGGACCCCCTACAACTAAATTGCTTTACTATTGTAATTCATTCAAAAATAGTAAAACATCTGGTCTATTATGTCATTGAAGGTGATAGTAGTTGCCCCACTTGTGGGATCTATTTTCATTCCTTGTCTACTCTTTTCTTTATCGGAAACAACCTATCTATCTCACAAAGTGGAAGTAAGATCTGTGTACATCCTACCCTCTCCAGACCCCACCTTGTGGGATCACCCTGGGTGGTGGTGGTGGTTGTTGTTGTCTACTCTTTTCTTTCCAGTATTTTTCTCAGCCATATGGATAGTTCAATGTGCTCAACGCCTGAGATGTGAAAAAACTGATTAATTGGATGAGAATAAAGATAGATTCCCGTTGTAATATCACGGAAATTAAACCAAGGTCAAGATTGGATGTCTTGGCTGGAATTGCAACTGTTGTGTTAACGTGAATATGAACTAAATTCTATTTGTCTTTGACCGAACCATTCTTAAGACCATCAAACTTTCTCAAATGAGTTCTAATTTATTTTGCTTACCATTTGTGCACTCAGTATTTTGAGCTACATTAAGGGTTATCTTAACATAGGTATTGCTTGAACTTTGAAGATAGAAATCCTATATCCCGACTTTGCCAATGGCTTACAAACTATTGAGGGATAGATTCAGATGCCTGGTTACGGATTCACATGAACCCTTTAACTTTTGCCCAAATCTATATATATATATATATATATATATATATATATATATATATTAAGAAATTTACAAAATATTTATAAATATTTAATTAGTATTGTAGTATGAACTTGTCGTAGGAATTCATAAAATCTTCAAATCCTAGATTCGTCTTAGCTTTAGATGTGTGCAATTCTTTCCATCATTGTTGGTGAAATTATGGTCTGTAGTTGACTTAATAATATCACTTGGCGCAGTGTAAACAATTGAAAAATGCCTTCACTCTGGTGAAGCAATGGTTTATGTAGTTGACTTACAACATATAAATTTAAGTCACCTGCTTCCTTTTAAATTTAGTAGTGGGTAACCAACTATTCTGTACTTGAGACGACTTATCACCGGCCAATTATCAGTGTGTAACATATGCACTTTTGCTCAATTGGCTGCATAACAATCCCAGACTTGGTTCTTTCCTGTTATTGAAACAAATTGTTCTTTACAGTTACCTTAGTGGCTAAAAGTTGGAAAAAGGAGAGAACTATGAAAGAAGAAAGTAATGTGATGGTGATTGCGCAGAGAATGATATCTGGTGCATCTCCTTCTCCTTCATCAACTCCAAACTCTCCAGCTACACAACCACCTTTGCCAACGCCATCACCATATTCGTTCTCAGTGGTATCAACAAGGTTGAGATCAAGGCCTACTATATATGCATACGATCTTACCCTAAGGTCGATGTCACTCCTGTTCTCCTTCATCTCTGCTCTTTCGCTAGCTGCACCATCACCAACAAGGACCAAACGAGGAGAAATTTCCAGATTCTATGATAACCCGCAATTAACGTAAGGATCAATACCAAACCGGTTGAACCCTTATCCATTTACATTTATTAGTTTTCCCTCATGAAATCTCGCAATCAGTCCAATGGTTTTGAGAGCTGTTTTACACCACTGCAGGTACTGCTTCACAGTAAGCATATTAGCTTTTGTCTACTCGGCCTTTCAACTCTTCAAAAGAGTTTGTGACATTGCTTATAGAGGTGTCTTGATCTCGGACATGACCTCTGACTACCTCAGTTTCACACTCGATCAGGTACTTATTAACTTCAGTTAGCTAGATATTTCTTCCCAGACCAAAACCAAAAGGAAGCTGGCTCACTGTCTCACATATAACTATGATCATAGAAATAGTTGCACCCATTCCTTTAGTTAAAACTAGGACCAAGAATTTACTCTCTGGATGTCACCCGAAGTGTCATCAAGAATCTATGCTCTATTAACCACTAATAGTAAAACTTTATGTCCAACAATAATGGCAACAAGCAGCAGATAGTAACAATAAGCAGACATCATCTTTATCTTTATCCATGAAAGAAAGAAACAGGAGTCGAAGCATCTTATTTGATATCAAGCAGCCTAAATTTCAACTATTCTGAATGTTTTTTTCTAGTTCTCTTCTTCATTCAATGCAGATAAATCTTTCAAAACATATGAATTCTCATAAGCAGAATGTTGTACAGTTGGCAGGTTACCTCCTTGTGTCCTCTTCTTCAGTAACAATACCGGTCATTCAACAGATGGATAGCCAAACCTCTCTCTGGAAGGCGGCTATTATTGCTGTTTGCATGTCATTTACTGCTTTCGTGGTCCTTGCAGTCTCTGCACTCTTATCAGGCTATAAGCTATGCAAAAGGATCATCTGGTGATGAAATCCAGGATTGACAAAGCGAGCATAGCGTAAAATGCGGGACATATAATTTCTTCTTCACCTTTTTGTTTCCGTCAAAAACGTTTTGATCTGCTTGAAGCATCACAAGTAGCAATTGGGTGGCATATACCAACTATCCTCGACTATGCTAATGGTCTGGTAGAAGTGATAACAATAAGAAGAGGGGTTCGGAGGTTAATAGCAAAGAAGAGAATCTGGGTAGAAAATATCCACATACGCTATTAATTGTTGTGCCATTGTCATGGTGAAGAAACAGTATTAGTAGTAACAAAACTAGTTTGAACTTCCTTGCTTGAAAGTAATAACTTACAATTTTCTTTCTACAGAAAATGTTTTCCTGTTGCATATGGTGGACTGTATGGAATGAAAGAAATGCTAAGTGCTTTGAAGACAACTTATGCTCTATGCAATCAAGATGAAGTGTGTTTTGTCCTTTCTCTTCTGGTGTAAAGAATATTAAGGATGCAGATAGTATTTTTGAATTTTTTGAATCCTTGTAAGATGAACAAAGACCTTTTGTAATTGTAAATCTTGGGACACCAATATCACCTTGATGCTGATGAATATACATGTTACCTTTCTCAAAAGAAAATAGAAAATGTTTTCCTGTTTCCACTTGGAATATATTCACTTCTCTGCATCTGGAACGAAATAATAAATACTATAAAACACTAGCCATTCCATATAACCAAAATACTCAACCTTCGTTGATGAACAAAGAAGTAGGTTCAGTTAAAAACCTACAGTTGTCGCCAGTTCAACATTAGGAACATTAATTCACATAGTATTTTTCAACTTCTATTTATTTATATCCAGCAAATCTTGAATACGGAGTAACATTTTTCTCAGATGACTTACATATATGATTCCAAATAACTAGAGGTTGAAGCAACTCGATCACAATACCATCATATTCAATGTAGACAGCCACGGCACATTCTTTAGAAGGCAAATTCTCATCTGCATTGGCATGTTAAAGGCAAGCAACTGCATTTTCAGCTCTCACCATTAGTTGACAAATTCCAGTTGTCTTTAGTGATTTGTCTTGTAAAAATTTGACAGAAGCATGTTCTACGTAGAAATTTGACAGAAGCATGTTCTACGTAGTTTAGTCTTCTATAATGACGAGATTTCCCTCAGAAAATTCACAAGCCTGGATGGAGAGGGAAAGCTGCTTCACTAGCTTTTTTACAACAAAGACTTCTGGCTGTTCACATATGGTTACTACTGTGCCCTTGCGGCCAAGCCTGCCCGTACGACCAGCTCGATGTGCATAATGAACTGAGTCAGTAGGTAACCCCAGATTAACTACAAGATCACATTCGGGTAAATCCAAGCCTCTAGCTGAAAGCTCATTTGTTAGCAGCACCCTGATCTCCCCATTTCTGAACTTCTTTAAGATTGTTGACCTTACAAGTTTGCTGAGATCACCATGTAACTCTGCAGCGTTCATACCACGAGCTTCTAGTTTGTAGACAGCATCTTTCAGTTGTTTTGTGTGGTTCATAAAAGCAATTACACACGTGGCATCCATAGCATGCACACACCTTCTCAACATATCAACTTTGTGCTGTATCCTAGTAATAGTGTAATAATGCTGCAAATTAGGGGGTAAGCTCTGAACACTAGGCATAGCTTGTACATCTGAGCTTGAACCAGTAATAGAAGGTGTTCCTGATATATTAACCGGTCCAGAAGGAGTGAGAGACTCGAGTGGAACAACTTTATTGGCTTGGATGAGAAGTGGATCACAACCCCAACTTCTTGCTGCTCTTATAACTGAAAAAGGCACTGTTGCAGACACCATGATAGTCTGACGCGCAGCTCGCTTGACAAGTGGACTATTTGGCTCTCCCCTGCATGCACCAGGTCTTCTCCCCACATGGTCTAATATCCGTTTCATGTCCTCCCGGAAACTGAAAGCAAGGAGCTGATCAACTTCATCCAATACCAAGTAACGACAACCATGGGTAGGAAGCTTTCCAGCTGCACTAATCTCTGCTATCCGCCCAGGTGTCCCCACTACGATGGAAGGCTTGTTTTTCCTCAGAGCTTCCTCCTGTCTCGATCGGTTGGCACCCCCTACAAGCTGCTGGACTAGTTTCTTATTCGCTGGTCCTAAAAGCTTTTCAACTTCCCTGACAATTTGCATGCCAAGTTCCCTCGAAGGAGCTACTATAACTGCTTCGATGTCTACTTTGTTCCCAGTTTCATAGCCATTTAAAGTTTCTCCCCTCAACGGGCCGACTCGAGACAATATGGGCAGGAGATAAGCTAATGTTTTTCCTGAACCTGTGTAGGACTGAATCACAACATCGTGATTTTTAAGAACAGTTGGAACTGCAGCAGCCTGAACATCAGTCGGAACCGTAAAGCCTTCCTTCTCTAGCCTTTCGACCAACAAAGGTGGAAGGCCAAGCTCTGAAAATGACTCCACAGCAAATGGGGCAGTCTTTATATCTACTGGGTTTTTCGACTTGACAAATCCTGTTTTATTGCCACCAACTCTTTTCTGCTCTCTTCTCTTGGGGACCTCAATTGTTGAAACACCCTGCTGGAGCTTATTTTTCTCATTTGCACTTACTGTCTTAATTCCACTCTTCAATCCAAGGCTAGCTAGAGTGAGGGATCCATTACCACTTAAAAAGCGAACATTGCCTTGAAATGGAGCTATCCGTGTAAACTGTGATAATTTTCTCAAAGCTAAAGAATCCCCAACTAACAAGAGGGCCCTTGTTAGCACTAATACAGGCATGATTTTTATAGCACTTGTTTTCCCCGTTGCTATCTCATGGAAAAACTCAAATTTGATATAACTATTTACAATGCCAAAATCCTCTTAAGCAGCTTCCTATCATCAATGATCAGACTGCAACAAGAATGTTAAAATATCAAATATATATAACAATGTAGGATCTATAAAGAAAAAAAAGGCAGCCCGGTGCACTAAGTTTCTGCTATGCGCGAGGTCGAGGGAAGGGCTGGACCACAAGGGTCTAATGTACACAGCCTTACCCAGCATTTATGCAAGAGGCTGTTTAATATAATAAGTAAAATTAAGATTTAGCATATCAGCATTCTTTTTACTAGAAATTGAGATGTAGTGACAGAAGTATGCCGCTTTGTGTTGTAAATATCCCTCTACGAGAAAAAGAAAAAAATCAAACTAATATAGAAAGCAAATAGAATTAGCACAGAAGGCATGTCAAACATAACAAAATCAATCAATCAATCAACTATGTCTCAATCACAACTAGTTCAGGGCCGTATTTATAGGGGAGATTATGGGGCACGTGAATCCATGGTCTCCGTAAAATTAAATATTTTATGTACATATTTTCTAAAGTTGATATAATATTAACTGCTGGCACCCATGCTCCAAGAAGGCTGAATGGTGCGGTTGAGTTATTTACCAAGAGAAATAGGGATTAATTCTCACTTAATACATGTTTTACTCCTTTTTTTAATAGTGCATCCATATACTAGAAATCCTGGATCCTCCTCTGAACTAGTTGGTGTCTGTTACTATATCATTCCGTTCCCATCAGCCATAAATCCTATTTTTCTTTTTCCCCATTAAGCTTGAACCCCACCTTAGGTGCCGAGTGATGTCCTCTACTCCCTAAATAAACATAGTTCTTCCGGCCCATATCATTCCAATACTAACAAATTTGTCTTTTCATTCCAATACTAAAAATGTCTTTTAGGGGTAAGGTCTGCGTACACCCAACCCTCACCAGACTCCATTTGTGGGATTCCTAAAACTTCTTATATTTTATAATTATAAGATAATATTACATATTAAATTATAAAAAATAGGTCCACTGGGTATGTTGTTGTTAAGGCCGTAAGCAGAAAAAACGGTTTTAAAAGAATCATTTGTGCACTCTTGAAGAGCAATAACAGGGAAGATTGACTGGAATTTACTGCATAACCAGAAACTCTTCTAATTAATCATTCAAGACAAATTATGCCATTTCTTGAACACCAAGAAACCAGAAACCACTAAAGCAGACATTTTATCAAACACATGGTGACCAAGTACATGAAAACCTATCATAACTAAACTTAACTTTCATTTCTATACACCTACACATTTCCACTATCACATTCAACATATAAGGGTAAACAAGAACTAAAATAGATAGAAAATATGAAACTAACAAAAGTATATGTACTCGAACTCTCAGCAACCATTGAACTTTGTTCTCCACCTTAGCTGCCTGCTACCAATCTGTTCATAGAGAAAGAGGAGAGAGAGAAGGATATCCTGATAGATAACCTCAAGGCCCAATTTTTTCTGGGCTATAGCTCAATTTGGTTTTAAAACTATCCGGCCCAGTAGATATAGCCCATATTCGACCTTCAAGATATGGCTTTTTGTTCAATCTTCCACTTTTTTGCTTAAAATTTTCAGAAAAACAAACTTCTGATGCTTGAACTAGAAAACACTTATGGCCTTTGAATTTGGTTAGAGTCTCTCAGAGAAATGATTAGTTTCAAGGACAAATAGGCTCAATTTAAATTTATTACGTTTCATGAATATGCAAAATATTTCTTAATACTTGAACATGTAAACTTAGTAGAAAAAACTATGCAAAATTTTCTATTACTTGGATTTGTACATTTGGGGGAACCCATTTATTCTAGTCAGAATACCTAAAAAAATTCTATGTGTTTTTATTTGATTCAAATTACTTCTTGTACTCGACTTTTCTTATATTCGTTGCCCCTCAAACAATAGTTGATTCTAATTACTCCCTATACTTGGCTTGTCTATAATTGTTATCCCATCAAAAGTAAAAAGAAGGAAAATCAGACTTGTTGTGAGAAAAATCCAAGTATAGAAACGTAATTTGCAAATCTCTTGTACTAGGCTCGAGGAGACTGTTTTAGTCCATACAAAGATTTCTTTAGCAATCACACATGATTCGGATGAGCGGAGTCCCTAAAACTCAATGGCTGATGCATGTATACTGCTTCCTTGAGTTCTCCGTGTAAGAAGACATTTTTCACGTCCAGCTGATGAATGAGTCATGCTTTTGAGAGAGCTAGACTGAAAACAATGCGAATAGTTGCCGGTTTGACCACCGGACTAAACGTCTCGCCACAATCCACGCCAACCAGTTGAGTTTTGTCATCACCTACAAGACGGGCCTTATGCCTCTCAAAACACCCATCAGATTTTTCTTTATGAGAAAAAATCAACATAGAACGAATCACATTATCATCAGGTGGACGGGACACCAAATCCCACGTCTTATTTTTAATAAGAGCATTATATTCATCATCCATAGCCATTTTTCAATCCGGATCACGAAGGGCAGACACAAGATTACGTGGTAGAGGGGATTTAGTACCATTAGAGTTGAGATTAAATTGTTGCTTTGGCTTAAAAATTCCCCGTTGGCTGCGAGTAACTGGTCGTGAAGCCGGAATAAGAGTGGCCTGGATTTGGGTGGGGGCAGTGGGTTGGTCCGGTTCTCGGCTGGACCGACTCGGCCCACCACCCGATGGATAGGGGATGGGTCCAGCGGGCAGTGGGCTGCCACTGGCTGGGCCTGGCGAGGTGGGCCGAGATCCAGGCATAGCAGAGACGGACTGCCGCTGGGTTAGGTCGGTTGGCATAAGGCACTGGCCTGGTTGGCTTGGGCCATCAGTCAGTGGGCCGGAGTGGGCCAGCTGGTCCATGTGCCCAGGTGTTGGCTTGGCCAAGTGATGGACCACATAAGTTAAAATCTCATCATCCAAAAAATCATATGAACGGGACGTTGAGTTATGCAACTTAGCAAACATAAGCGACTAATGATGATTTTGTTAGAGGATAGATCATAGCATTTGTAACCATGATGATTAGATGGGTAACCCAAAAAGACACAAGCGATAGAGCGGGCTTGAAAGAGAATAATCTCTTGATTATTTCCATTGGCTAATTAGCTTATATACATGATATACAATAATAATTCTAGGCTACAATTATGAAAATTAATTGTACACCTAACTAATACAAAATTCCTAACAATCTCTACCAAATCACTAAATATATTTACATATATTCTATCATGGACAAATATATGGAAACTTCGCCTCTTAAAAAGCTAAATTTTTTATCTGGCTTGTAATACATAATCAACTTATAGGTCAGATGAGCTTAGATTCCACTGAAAAAAATACAATAATCGTCAAAGTGTGAACGATATGATGGAGATGTAGAAGACTCTACTCATATTCTCAGGGTTGTCAACTATCTAAGCAGGTATGGAATAAGTTCATTCCACGAAAGGAGATTGATATTTTCACTAAAAAGTCAAAGCTTGAATGACTTGACGATATCATAAATGACTCGTGCCAAACCTCCTGTATTAATGTTACACTTGTTGTTTTTCATTATGTAAAGAGCGAAACATAAATTTGATTGAGAGGAAGCATCTGCCACTGAATTTATATGCAAGCATGTTAGAGATTATGCTAAGCAAATTGACGACATATTTCCTTCTGTATCTAAACAAGTTAAACTAATATAGTGATTGCCTCCTTGTGTATAGGAAAAAGGAAATTTAATACTGATGGTAGCGTGAAGATTCAAACCGGAGATGCTACTTATGGAGAGGGATCTATAAGGATGACTAACGAAAGTGTTGTTGGCATATTCTGGTAAGTTGAAGCCTATATCAAGTATCACTACAAAACTATGAAGTATCAAAGAAGGTCTCAAACTAACAAAAGAAGGTGCTACCAAGAATTAGAAGGGGAGATTGATTCACTACAAAAAATCAGTGTATTTGCGGAGGTTTAATTACCGGGGTTAATATCAACCTCCGCAAATTTAAAAAATAGTGGGTTTTTTTTTTGAAACTCCGGGAAACTTGCAGCCTCTACCATAGCCTTGGACACAGCCTTTGTCCTTCGGTGAGCACTCTGTGGTGAACACTCTAAGACAGATGTTTAACATGTTTAGAATAGCTTTCTTATTCTTATATCTAGTTTGTCCTTGATAAATATCTATTATGTTTTGGTACAACTCTCTGACAAACTGGTGGATTGGATTTTCTTACACAAATAGTTTGTATGATGAAGTATCATACAGCATCGCAATAATTTTTCAGCTTAGTTGCATATGCACGAGATATAGCAGACTTGGCATAGTTGATTGGTATGTGTTTACACATTCTGAGTGGTTATGATCCTATTTAATCATTCATATCCGATATCCAATCTCTATGTTTGTCTTTTGGTGTAAACATGGTTGTAAGACGAACGAAGATGTAAACTTTCTTTCATCAAACTGGTTCCTGCGATGTCATATTTTACACATTTCTCTGTATGCTGATCCATTTCTTTGCTCTATTCAAGGACAACAGGTTTTTCTGGTTAAACCTGCTGGAATCAACTCTTTTAAGTTGAAGTTTTTATTGGTTATATATTGTTCCCATTTGTTCTATAAACTGTAATATAAGAGATTTTTTTCTTAAGCACTTTCATGCGTCACTTAAAAAAAAATTCCATTGGATTTGCAGTCATGGGACATCGTGGTTCTACCAACAGTCTTCAACAAGTGGCATGAACTTAGTAAGATCACCCGGCATGCAAGAGCAAGAGTTATCTGTGGTAATTGTATTTCCTCCCTATTCTCGGAGATTTTAGAAATATTTATGTTTTGCCGTATGTTTATATAATTTGTTGAGTTAAAGACGGAAATGCACCATGTTAAGCTATATCTAAGGGATTATGTAATGGAAAGGATGATTAATTTTAATTAGGACAATACTACTAAAATTATTAGCACGTGTACATTTATATATATTTTGCCATATTTAGTATGGTATAATTATGGTAAATATAAGATCCATATTATGTAAGGATTCCACATTGTACACTTGTATATATTTTGTATTAATGAGAAAGGCTCCCTAAGGGAGATTAATACAATTCTACATGATATCAAGAGCCAATAACCCTTCCTGACCTAAAACCTAAATTTTGGCTGCCATTCTCGTCCTTTTCCGGCACAAAACTGCCCATAAACATCCGATATACATCTGATATACGTTGATATACTGATGTCCAGCCCTTACCATTCTACAAACAGCCTTGTATACACCCGATATATCACTGATATACTTCCCTATTTCCCTCAATATCTCTTCAACAAGCCGTATACAGCCCATACACGCCGATATACACCTGTATACGGTTGATATACTTCTTCAACCACTGTATACTACCCGTATACAGCTATCTTAAGTCGCTATACACCTTGTATACGGATGATACTACCCCTAATATATACGTCACGACCCCCCAAATTTTTATCCTCTCTCGCCTCCTCTCCAGCAGACGTCGTGGCAGATAACGACCGGGGTTGTGGCAGCAGCCACCGCGGTAGTTGTGGCAAATGGGATCAGGCGAGCCACTGGTGGCAGCAGGCGTCCAGCCACTACCTGGGCACACAGAAGATGGGCCACATACAATAGGCCCACCCTCAAGTAGCCCAGCAGATCAGACCAGCCCAGTCCTTGGGCCTCTATTATGCGGACCACCCTAAGGCATTCACGCAGATCGGACCAGTCCACTCGTTGGGCCTCCATTATTTGGTGCAGATTCCTGAGGCCCAACAGGGAGTCCAGCTTCCTTAGGCCCAATTGATTGGAGCCCAACAGTCCGCTCCAGGCCGTCTCCAATCCAATTTGGGCCAGGCTTTCGCCACATTGACTCATCGGCAGCACGATAACGCGTGGTATATGGATACGGGCATCACGTCTCACCTCACCAATAATTCTGGTAATCTTACTCAACTGCGAAATTTAAATATTCCACAGTCTATTATGGCAGGTAACGGTCATCGCATTCCAATTCAAGGATTTGGCCACACTCTTACCCCACCACCGCATCCTCACTTCTCTCTTAAAAACGTCTTTTATGCCCCACACATCATCAAAAATCTAATTTCTGTTAGAAAATTTTCCACCGATAATTCTATCTCAATTAATTTTGATCCGTTTGGATTTTCGCTGATGGACCTTCGTACATGAAAACTCCTTACGAGATGTAATAGTGAGGGGGACCTATATCCTTTCCTACCCACATCCGCTGCTAGTGTCACTCCTACCGTTCTACTAACCATATCTCCCTCAACGTGGCATAGTAGACTTGGTCATCCGGGTCTCACATTATTTATTCTCTTAGAAATTGAAACTTAATCCAATGTAACAAAGGGACCTTTCTCATAGTTTTTCCTCGTGTCAGTTAGGGAAACACGTTAGACTACCATTTACGACTTCTATGAGTACTACTTTCTCGCCCTTTGATAATATTCACGTTGATTTATGGACATCTCCCATAACTAGCAATTTAGGCCACAAATATTATCTGGTATTTTTGGATGATTTCTCTCACTTTCTTTGGGTATACCCACTCAAACTCAAATCTCAAGTGTTCTCCAAACTTGTTGAGTTTCGTACACTGGTTAAAACGCAATTTGGAAAAGACATAAAATCGTTTCAATGTGATAATGGTCGTGAGTTTAATAATTCCTTATTTCATGAATTCTGTGCGGCTAACGGCATGGTTTTTTATTTTTCGTCCCCATATACCTCCTCTCAAAATGGTAAAGCCGAAAGAATTCTCCGAACCATTAATAATATGATTCGTATCCTCATTTTTCATGCGTCTCTCCCTCTTACTTTTTGGGTATATGCACTAAAATGGTAGAACACATTCTCAACATTTTACCTACCCGTGCGATTCAAAACAGGAAACCCACCGAAATTATCTACCGTCGGATCCCTACCTATGACCATCTTAGAATTTTTGGTTGTTTGTGTTACACTAATTTGACATCCACGCCCCCCCCCCCCACAAATTGGCACCAAAATCTACTCCATGCGCCTTCCTAGGTTTCCCGTAGAACTATAGGGGATACATGTGCTATGAGCTCTCCGCTGACAATTATAATTTCTCGTCATGTCACTTTTATTAAGTATGTGTTCCTGTTTGACAATATTAAAAAATTTTGAGTCATTGATTATCATTTCCTCAAAGATTCGGACCATCACCGCTTGAACAACAAGCATTCCGTCAAGCTGCCACTGTTTCGACGGCGACAGACACACAAACTGCCACCACCGGCAGTCAGGTCGTCATCTCCCTAACCCCTTCAGTCAGATCTGCCACCCACCCATCTCCGCCACCTCAGACTTATAATTCCACCACCGCCAGTCTACCAATATACTACTCTACCGGTTCAGCCTCCACCACAGGCAACATACCCACATCTCAGTCCTCACTCTCGTCACCGTCACGGCTAAGTCAACCTATGCCACTCGTGCCGCTGTCACACCACCATTCCAAACCCCCAAACCCACCCAATTCCCGGAACCCATACCGACACAACACCACACCAGCAACCCATCTCCAACCTACTGTCGACATCGTACCCCACTGCTCCTCCACCAACCAGCGTCGATCTATCCAGATCGACACCACCGACACAACCACTGTCATGCTCAGATACCATAAACCCGACCCCCCACCAGTCGCCACACTCGGCTCCTACCCACTTCAGATCCCATCGGCCCTTCCCTAGAACCAGATCCAACCACCCAATAGCAAAAGTGCCCCTGCCTCCACCCACTGTATGGAAATCCGTGCCCAACACGGTATTTTCAAACCCAAAGTCCAGTTCAACTTGTCAACCCAAACCGTGTCACCAATTCCTAAAAAATTAAAATTAGCCAAACTAGACCCCTATTGGAATGGTGTGATGAATTTAATGCTTTAACGAAACATCATACTTGGGATTTGGTTCCTAGACCGGAGGGGGTGAATATGATCCGATGTATGTGGCTTTTTCGCCACAAATATAGAGACATTGGTGACCTAGAGAGGTACAAGACACGATGTGTGGCTAATGACACTAATCAGCATGAGGGTATAGATTGTGGTTAGACATTCAGTCCGGTTGTTAAACCGGCCACCATTCGCACAGATCTGAGTATTGCTATGGGTAAGCATTGGCATATTCATCAGCTTGATATGAAAAATGCATTACTACATGAGGATTTGAAAGAAATAGTTTATATGTATCAACCACCTAGTTTTGTCCATCCAGTAGCCCCTCAGTATGTATGTCATCTCCGTAAGTCACTTTATGGTTTGAAACAGGTCCCTAGAGCGTGGTATGATCGCTTTGCTCGGTATATCATGCAAATTGAGTTTGTATGCAGCAAGTGTGATAATTCTCTATTTATTTTTCATAGAGGTAGTAGCATTGCTTATTTATTATTGTATGTTGATGATATTGTGCTTACTGCCTCCTCTGAGCTGTTGAAAACTGAAATCATTGCACTGCTAAAAACAAAATCTTCTATGACTGATTTTGGGGAAGTTGAGCTATTTTTTGGAGATTTCAGTGACTAGATCTGCAGACACTATGTTTCTTTGTCAGCATAAGTATGCAGATGAGATTGTGTACAGACCAAAAATGGCAAATTACAAGATCATGTCCACTCCAGTTGACTCTAAATCAAAGCTTAGTGCTTTGGATGGTGATCCGGTATCAGATCTCACTCTCTGCAGGAGTCTTGCAGGTGCACTATAGTACCTCACTTTCACTATCCTGATATTGCTTATGTTGTTCAGCATGTATGCTTATTCATGCATGCCCCAGGGAGCCACATCTTACTGCCCTCAAACGTATCATTTGATACGTTAAGGACACATTTGATTATGGATTGCATCTATACCCCTCAGCACCTACCATATTGTTGTCATAGATGTTTATTGGGCAGGTTGTCCAGACACGCGACGATCCACCTCAGGCTATTGTGTATTTTTAGGGGATAACCTCATTTCTTGGTCCGCCAAGAGACGAGCCACATTATCCCATTCGAGTGCAGAAGCAGAGTACAGAGGTGTTGCTAATGTTGCTGTTGAGATCTACTGGCTCCGAAACCTTCATTTGGAGCTTCAGTGTCCATTACGTAAGGCGTCTTTGGTTTATTGTGATAACATATCCGTCATATATTTATCTAGTAATCCGGTTCAGCATCAGCGAACCAAGCACATTGAGATGGACATCCACTTTGTTCGTGAGAAGGTTTCCCTCGGTTATGTCAAGATATTGCATGTGCCTTCTTCTAGTTTTAAATTTATAAACTTCGCGATAAATTTTACAAATAGCTAGTTGATTAGTAATGTCCCTATCAAAAAAAAATTCATGTGGGTGATTTTAATTTTCGTTGTTTTTATCCTCGACTCATACTAGGGGGAATATGAGTCATTCCAGTTTCAGTCTGAGACTCAGTCTGAGGCTGAGGTGGAGGTGCACTAGTGGGTGTGTTAACTAAATTATCTTCTAATTCATTTTCTAAATTAAAGTCTGGTTCAGATGCAGAATATACCTCATGATCTAATGGTATATTAATATTAACATTAAAAAAATCAATTTCATCTGCACGAGTGAAATCATCGTAATTAGAATTACTAGAAGATGCACCCTTACCCCTGTTACCCCTAGTACCTCTACCAGAAAAACGTCCACTTCATTTCATTATAATTATGCAAATAAATAATTATAGTTAATAAAATTAAGTACGACAATTAAAATTAAATAACAATAATAATTTAAAGAAGGAACGAAGGTACCAAACGTCGACGTGTAATCGAGGTTGAAAATTGAAACTTTGCTCGATGATCCTCAAGCTAATTGTCAACTTCACTAGTCTCGTCACGAATTCGAACCCAGATACTGACATTTTTCATCCCATTTTTTAAGGGGGGTCGGGGCGGGTCAAGACAGGCCGAGCTGGGATTGGGCCGACCCGGCCCACTAGACATCCTTAGTCTAAATTGCCAGAATTATTTTTGAATGGAAAGTACTTAGTTGAACTCTACTCTTCAATTTTTCTTTTCTTTCTAAACTTGTTATGAGTATGATTATTTTCTTGCTTTGCCGAATTCTGAAATTACTAAATTTAATGATGTGAAGAAAGCAATTATCATAATCATACTCAAGTTGTGACAGAACTACTGTTAGAAGGGTCTACGGCTATACGCTACTCAAAAGTGTGAAGAGGTGCATCTTTGGAGACTGAAATCAAACTTGTTGATATTAGAGATCCTAGTTTTATGAATAGATGTTTAAAAGTCACAACAGAAGCTGAACATGTGTTCAACCTTTCTGCCTATATTAGGTGTATTAGATTTTTCTTGTATTCTTATGGTGTAAATAAAGTGTATCGGTAGTTTGATAACTTGAGATTAGTTTTACGCTAACATCTTTATGATTTTATAAAATATTGATGTTTTATTTATACGTTCATTTATTATTATTATGAATGTACAAGTTTAGTTATTAGTTATATTAAAATCTATATTAACTGTAATTTATATTAAATCTCGTCAAAACTTGCGGATGTTATAAGCCCAACAAAATGAAGTATTTAGATTTGAGTAAAAAATATAGTGAAGGTTAAAATCCCCGCAAATTGAATTACGAAAATTGTCAGGCTAAATTGCGGAGGTTAAAACTCTCGCAAAATGACCGCCACAAATAGGTCTAAAAAACTCCGTAATCAATTTGCGGCCCCATCTTATTGAGGGTTTTTTTTTAATACCGCCGGTACAACATAATGCGGGGGTTAACAACCCTCACAATCTGTAATTTTAACCCCCGCAGTTGAACAGTTTTTCTGTAATTATTGTTTACTTGTTAAACTATCCAAGAGGAAATATACAATGTCATCCACATAGGGCTATTATCGAAGATTGTCGATATTTTTCTGAGAGTGAACAGTTTCATTATCACACATCTGGAGGGAGGCAAATAAATGTGCAGATTTTTTGACGAACGAAGGCTGTAATCATGCAAACATATTCACTAATGTTAGAAGACGCACTCAAGAAGATGAAATTTATTCTCCTAACAGACTTAAGTCATGTAGGTTATGAATGATACTAAAAACTTTATTTAGTTTTAGTTTTCCAATGCACCAAAAAAATGTTGCATGAATTTCACCCTTATCCTAAATATATACTTCCTCCGTCTCAAGTCTCTCCTGTAATTTTTTTTTATATAATTTGAATTATTAATTATTGTGACATATAATATTTTTTACGTAATTTTTAAATATATAAATTTTATTTTAAAAATTTAAAAATTCTATATAAAAATTTATAATTAATGAAATTCGAATTGTGTCACGTAAATTGAGACGAAGGAGTAATATAGATTACATTTGTGGCTTCTTCACGATTTCTTTCCGTTTCTAGACTATTTCTGTTATATTTGGGGTCCTGTAAGGATTGTAGAAATATTTTAATTGAATTCTAATTACAAAATTGGAACTGTAGACTTATGAGTAATCTGATTTTATAATTTAATTCTGAATTTGACTATCTAATATAAATTCTATATTGAGGGAAATATTTTTAAACTTTATATATACCTATTTTTTGCACTTAATAAATTTTGTACTGTGTCGACTCATCCACTGTTTCCAAGACTCCAACGTAAGAATAAGCAATTCCATAATTCCTACGACACGTACTCTTCCCTTCTTTCAATTAGTACATTTTAGAAGTGGGAACTAAAGACACACACACAACATTAATGATGTTGGAAACTCAACGAAACACAGAACCTTCTGGAAAAATAAAACCAACTTTTTAGATTTTAATTTAGCCCACCAAAATTATCAAAGGTACCTTCTCGCATCTTCCTAACTAAAAAAAATAGTTACTGGGTCCCACATAACCCCTAAAAACAATTTGCCCATTTTACCCTCTACTGTTATTATTCCCATCATATTCTCTTTATCAACCATTTCTTTCTGTTGTCTACTAACCTCCTAAGAAACTTCTAGAAACATAACACAACTTTTTTGGCTCTGTATTAGTATTAGCAGTGGATATCATGGTGCCGTCTCCGGTTGAACAGACCGGCGAATCTATCGCCGGTGGTGAGAATCAAAGATCTCTTCCGACGCCATTTTTGATGAAAACTTATCAACTCGTCGATGATCCTGTCATCGATGAGTTGATCTCGTGGAATGAAGATGGAACAACATTCATTGTTTGGAAACCTGCTGAATTTGCTAGAGATTTGCTTCCTAAATATTTTAAGCATAATAATTTCTCCAGTTTTGTTCGCCAGCTTAATACTTACGTAAGATTCTCATTATCATGATTTTAAAAGAATTTTTGATCATTTTTATTACTCTCTCCTTTTTCTATTTATGTGTTCACATGTATTTATAATATTTTTATATAATTTTTAAATATATAAATTTTATGTTAATAAATTTAAATGTTTATGTGTCTGAGTTTACGGTCAAAATTAAGAAATTTAACTTCCAAAATTCGAACTGTTATCACATGATTAGTGTTTTTCTTATTGATTTAACTATTTTGTGAAATTATTGTTTAGGGATTCAGGAAAGTTGTACCTGATCGATGGGAATTCGCGAATGAATGTTTTCGGAGAGGTGAGAAAGGACTACTTCGTGATATTCAACGCCGGAAAATCTCACCGTCAGGCACCGCCGTGACTGGGGTTTCACCAGTAGTAAAGGTGAATGCAGCACAAACGGTGACGGTAGCGGTGGCGCCGGCGATGCGGATGATTTCTCCGTCGAACTCCGGTGACGAGCAGGTGTTATCGTCCAACTCATCACAGGCGGCTACGACTGTCGCCGCAGCTGCGGCGGTGCTAAGGACCACCACGTGTACGACAACGCCGGAGCTTTTAGAGGAAAACGAGCGATTGAGAAAAGAAAACGCGCAATTGAGTCAGGAATTAAATCGGTTGAGGAGTTTATGCAATAACATATATAATTTGATGTCCATTTATTCACCGGCCGGAATACCGGAAGGACGAGCTCTTGAATTGCTTCCGACGGGACAGGTAAGGACTGCTCAATCAAATTAGTGGCCTAAAACCAAAATAAATAAAGGCTAAAACTTTTAAAAGAAATTAGTAACATATTCTTTTACGAAAATTTTCTAGCTCTTTTATTATGCAAAGTAGTCAATTTTTTATTATTGATTTCTTCTAAGAAAAATCAATTGATAATATAGCCGATTATTTAATCTTTCTTGAGATATAATCGGCTAAATATTGTTTTTGAAAAAAAGAACTTATCACCTATTATTGTAAAAAAAAAAAAAAAAAAAAAAAAAGGAGACTCAAATTTGGACCCTAAAGCAGATGCTTTTTATTAACATCTTGGAGCCGGCACTGGGCAGGTTGACGGCGGCGCCACCTTCACGGCTGCGGAAAGTTGCGGCGTGAAGGCGGAGGAATATATAAGCCCAAGGTTGTTTGGAGTACCAATTGGGGTAAAGCGCGTGAAGAGAAGCAACGAAGAAGAAGTACGCCAGCACGGATCAGATGTGAAATCAGAGCCGTTAGATTCAGGAAGCGGACATCATGATGGTGATCATCAACCGTGGATAGATCGATTAGGCTGATAATTTTCACAAGAACTCAAAAAAGACAAAAAGTGGGCCCCGAAAGAGGTGGGGCCCATAAAAAGCACTTGCTAGAGCAACGAGGAAGACGAGGGATGTTGATTAAGAACACGTGTACAATGAAGGTAATTATCAATGTTGGTTCTGGTGGTTTCTGGAAGAAGAGAGAAAGAGGGTCCAATGGTATTAAAAAAAATGGTCGCTATAATAGAAAAATATTTTTTGCTTATAAAAAGACCCCAAAAGCCGTGATAAAGGAGAAGAAAAGGTTGCTTTTTCAATGATATCCATAATTGGATTTGGAAAAATAGGGGAGCTGGGTTGGCCTAGTTGAAAAATATGACAAATGTGGGAGAATAAAGTCAATGTTTTTGTACATAACTGAAAAAAATAATGTTGTAATTGTAACTTAAAGTTCTTAGTAAATTTACTGAATTTTACTCCTTTCTCATTTTCCTTTTTTCCTCGTCCTTTCTAGCTGGTTGTTTTTTTGTTTTGGTTTGATTTGGTTTGGTTTTCTTATAGCTTCTAGAGCTCTTTAAGCTCAAGGATAAATTTGAATATTTTTCATCCACGAGTTGGAAAGTTTAGCCCTTGGTATACAAGAGTATATTTGGATGAAGTGATATAGCTTAACCTCAATTATTGATGATTGACAAACTTATTGTTTTATAAAGTTTCATGACATATTTATACTTTTTTCTCTATTTTAATTCCAAATTTAAGATACTTCCAACTTTAGCATCGCTAGAGCCTAGATATATAGGTCGCACGGCAACAACTTAAATGGTAACGGAGAAGTTTTGAAAAATGTGATTTTAATGGATATAAACTAATTGGGATGATGAGAAATTGATAAGCAATCGTACAAATACTTGCGGACTAGTTGCATATAAAAGAAAAAATTTCACTAACTCCTTCATTTACTTGTCAAAATACTTGACCACTTTAATGACACTTGTATTATTATTGATTGCGTCCCTTATATATATTGTGTTGGTATTAAATCAAGATGTGATGTGAGACTTGAGTTCAGAGAAGTTTCGTATACTACCTTTATTGGAATATGACAATCTCGATGAATTTGAATTACTTGAGATTTTTATTTTATTTCTTGATGCAGTCGAAATTTATGGATTTTGAGGTGGGAGGTGGGGGAGTTTTTTACTCTCTAGAAGCTTAGTTAAATAAATAAATCCTCGTGGATAGAACTATTTAATATTTCTACTGTTAAGTGTTGCGGCGAATTTTCTAAAAGTAATCCGTACTTGAAAATTAGCTGGGAGGACACCCTAAGTAATAAGGGAATAGGGTTTTTGGCAGCTTATATACAAGATTTCCCACATAATTAAGTATATATCTTGTAATCATGATCTTTCATTAAAAATTAATAAGAATTGATGATGATCGTGATTTCTTCTAAAAATTATTGCTTCCATAATTGTGGTCTCATACCATGTACTTGATCCAAAAACCACTCTTATCGTAAAAGGAAAGAAAATCACATAGAAATGACTTGAATCATCTTTAAAAAATTCTGAACTTGATGTAGGACTCAATTAATGTTCTAAAAGGTGCAAGGTTAAGATATATAAAGTCCACATATGTTGTATAAGGATTTAAAAAACAGTTTATAACGATTTTGGTGTATATCATCCATTATCTTCAGATTTTGGATTAAAATGTACAAATTCTTTCGTAATGTGCACATGCAAATTTATAACACCCCTTAGGTTTCACTAGAGGATGAGGAATTGCAAATATAGAAAAAAAAATTAGTTTTGTAGTTTAATACAGCATGAAGTAAAATAATTCACCAATTAATAAGCATTTAATGGAACATGTGATCATGTCATAGTGTGTGATACATACTAATTTTTTTGTTATCATCCAATATGAGGTGTAATGGCAAACCACAAAAGATGATGGAGTATCATTTATGATGAACGTATACTCTTTCTTAAACACCTAACATTGATAAAAAATTCATCATATTTACTCATTTTAATAGCCTCGAACAAACAAGAGATTACATAGATTGCTATATGACTGTTCATTGTGAAGTACTACATGCACTTCATTTCATTAGGGAAATTATCCTAATTTTCAACTAAATAGATTCTTACATAAATGTAGGGTAAAACTGTGTACAATAAACCCTTATGGTTTGATCCTTTTTCAAATCCCGCACATAACAGAAATTTAGTACACCAGACTGCCCTTTTTACTCTTGTATAAATATCTAAAAGTTAATCACCCATAGTATTTGGGATCATTCGTATACATTTCCTATTAGTAAATGTGCTCGTTAGGTAGGGATGACAACGGATCGAATCTGGACCGGATCCTACTAGATCCAGATCCGTTTTTCATACCTGAATACAGATCCATCGGGTCCATAAAAATCATATCCAAATCCGGATCCATCGGATCCGCCGGGTCCACGGATCGGATTTGGATCCACATGTAAAAAAAATTGCTTTGCTAAAAATGTAACCTTACTAAGAATTTTTTTTTTGAACTGACAAATGATTTTTACTTAGCTAACAGTTTACTGTGTTTCAATTTTGAAATGTTCATATGAGATATTTTATTCATTGTCTCGTTTTGATTGTGAGCTATTAATTGAAAATGTTGGACAATGACAATAGTTGTGGAAAATGCTGACTAGTATTTCCACAATGCAGAACTTACATGTGCTTGGAATCTTCACAAATGAAGTGAATATAATTTTAACTACTTGTCTATGGAGATGTTAGTCATTCACTAATATAACATTTATTTTATTATCGAAGTTACCTCTTTATTTTTTGGTTTTTTAGTTAGCGCGGGGATAAATTAAACTTGTTTTGAGAATTAAACTTGCAAGGATGTGCTTAACAATTTTAAGAAAATACTTATAAAATTACATTCTAGGTTATGAATATATTTAATAAAAAACGGATCCACGGGTCGGATCTGGACCGGATAAGGATCTCAAATACAAGATTCAGATCCGATCCGTCAGAAATGAATCCGGGTCCGATCCGGATCCGTCGGGTCTAAATTTTGAAGATCCATATTTTATAAAACAGATCTGGATCCACCGGATCCGGATCGGGTCCAGGATCCACCGCCATCTCTAGTTCTCGTATATATTTGTTTTGAACTTTAACGGAACGTAACTTCAATGTGGATTGAGTGAATCCCCATGTATCAATTAGAGAAAAATATCTAGATTTATTCATCTACTTTTGATTATGATTTAAAAATACCCTTCCTTATAATAAATAATGAACAAATATCAGATTTATCAATTGGTTCGTAATTGTATAAGTATAGTGTTATACTAACGGACAACTAACTTTTTATTTTTCTCTAACCTTTTTCTTTGAGAAATTGAAAGGTAATTGCATGGAAGATCCTTGTAATGTGCTATGGAAATCTTGATGTGGGTGTTGACTACTTCAAAGACAAATATTATCTTGTTTTTTTCACTTTGCCCCTCTTGATAATAAATAAATAGAAAAAAATTACGCTTTTACTTTTTCAATTTCCACATAATATATAAGATATAAAAAATTAAGTAACTAACGAAGCAATAAAAGGGAAATTGTCTAATCCTATGATTGTGGAAAAACTCACTATGCCTGATTTGTACTAGAGACGGATCTATTAAAAGTGGGAGAAAAAGAAACGATAAAACAGACGTGCAACTCTATGTTTTTTATTGTGGAATTTAAACCTGACCTTTAAATTTGCTTATTTTATACGGTGAGTACTCACTCACATCCGGCAAGTACGCCATTAACGGCGACCTTTGAGGATGCATTCCCAAAATAAAAGAAGATTCCAATTTAACAGCAACATTAACAACCCCATGACCTCTTGAACCATCTTTATTTCTTAGCCGATAACTAAATTGCCGTATAAATCCCACCGGAAGCAACCCGTCATAAACGTCGGCCGCCGGAATCATACACCACCCGAGTTCACTCCGACCCTTGAGGAAATTTCTGGAATATATTTGAATGTATATGCATAAATGTCCATGTAAAAATGGACTAGCATCAATAGAGAGGTGAAATTTATCGCCCCACGTAGGATTATTATTATTGTTGTTGTTGCTACCTCTTTTTTCATCAACACTAGTTGTGTGAACTTCGATAGCAGAGGCGGTAGCAACGGTGGACACGGTGGCAAAAGGGCGGAGCCGCCACGGCCAGGTGGTGGTGTTCTTGAGGCCTTGAGCTGATATGATAGTAATTTCCATGGACAAAAACAAAAAGAAACAAAAAAAGAAGAAAGTTATATGTATGATGCAATTTGAATTTTTATTGATCTTATAATAACGAGGGACGAGGCACCCATGCAACTTCCCTTGTAGAAAAAGTTTGGTGGACTTGAAATGTAAACGGTGATAAATGAAAGACTTGAAATGTAAACGTTAATCACAACATATGAAATATATTATCTAAAATAAGCGTTAGATATTTGTGCTATTATAATTAAAAGATTAATTCAACATAGCAAAAGATATATTAACTCAATTATTTGAAAGATGGATAATGATTAGGAAAAAAAATCTTTAGGAAGAGAGAAAATATTTTACAATATATTCATGGACAAGTTATTATATTATCTAAAATCATGGTTAAGGTCTTGATTTAGTCAATTATATCTTAGACATTAATTCTAATCAATTTCATGTGTTCCTAATCCAAGTTAGAATTTGAAAAAAAATGGAGATAAGAGAAAGGGGGAGGAGCCAGATCCAACAACATACCCAGTGTAATTCCGCTATGTGGATCTGAAGAGGATAAAGTGTACACAGACCTTATCCCTACCTCGTAGAATGATCGATTATAAATTATTTTATTAAAGGTAAAATTAGAAAATATAAATTAAATTATTTTTAATATAAAAAATAATATTTTGGAAAGATTATAAAGGAAACATGTCACTAAATTGAGATGGATGGAGTAAAAAGATACTTGTCTGGATTTAATGTGTAAATCGAGGAAAATTCTTCACTAGATATATCTGACCTAATATATTTATACTGGCCAACCATTTAAAAATTAATCAGTCTGAAAAAAATGAGGCCCACGACATTTTTTTCTTTCTCAATTCTTTCTCGGAACTCGGAAGTAACTTGCAATAAGGATGAGCATTGAGAAAAATGAAGAGAAGTATTTCACGATATTCGTGTGATTATAAAAATAATTTTAATAATAAAATATATAAATATATTATATTTTTAAAATGGACTAATAAAGAAATAATATCATCAACTAATTAAGCTATTTGCTACTCGTATTAGTTAATTAAGCAGAGACTTTTAATTACCCTGAAGTCTTCGGCTTTATAAAAGTTTGCAATAAATGTATTTGCAACCATTTGGTATTTGTTGGTCCACTGTAAGTAACTTCAGATAATTATAGATTGATTTCTAACTTGGGTCCCTTAAGGCTTGATGTGAGATTGGCTTTTTATTTCTGTCATTTGTGAAATTAATTAGTTTATTTTATGAAAACATTCTATTCTATCAACTGGTAAAGAAAAGGATTTTTTTTCAATGTTTCTTTTTTTGCATATCCATGACCAGTTTATGGTGGTTAATTAGGATCTTTATTTATTATAGATGCTAACTCCATGACCCACGTTAATTGTATAAGAATTTTCAAATATAAATTTCTAATGTTCTTTAGAGTGTGTTTTATATCTGGAAATAAATCTTTTTTACTTTTTTTTTTATATTTGGTAAGTAAATAAAAATATTATCCCAAGAACTTTTGGGGGTGGTGGAAGGGTGGGGGGAGGGGGCAATTGTGTGAGTGTTGAGAAGTGTTGTTGGGGGTGTTGGGGTGGGGGCAGGAGCGGATTATAGCAGCTCTAGATTCAATTTTTTTTACCTAAATCATTTATATATTAAGAAATTCATTAGATATTTATAAATGTTTAATTGTGTTTAGTCCTTAACAAATTTCTTTTTAGTTTTATAACCTTTTTACAAGATATTTTTATTTTTTACAACATAAGAAATCTGGAAAAAAAAACACATAAGAGATTTAACAAGGTCATTTTTTTCTATTCAAATTGTAAGAGTACAAGAGATTTCGTTTTCTCGAATTCAATTGTTATTAATTGTTACTAATTTGAGGTTGCTGTAGAAATCCATAAATGTTAAATCTTAAAATGCATATGGGGCTGAAGGTAATCGGTAGTTGTAGGAAGACAATCAATATGAAATACCACTTATTTTCCCTTCTTTCACCTAAAAATATTTTCTTAACTTTAAAGGAAACGTATTAGTTGATCAATCAACGAGATCCCTAAGTGGTATTTTTCTTGATCAACTAATACGTTTCCTTTAAAGTTAAGAAAACATTTAAAGATGGTTCAAGAGGGCATGGGGTTGTTAATGTTGCTGTTAAATTGGAAGCTTCTTTTATTTTGGGAATGCATCCTCAAAGGTCGCTGTTAATGGCGTACTTGCCGGATGTGAGTGAGTACTCACCGGTTCTTGGTATTCCGGTGACGGCGTCAATGTGATCAGCAAATGATGAGCATGCAACGGTTACGTGGATGTACGTATTATCTGTTACTAGTAATAATATTTGTAGTGCTTGTATAAATATAGTATGTAGGAGTAATTAAGTTATATATATTGACATTAAAAAAAAAAAGTTTACCCTGTCAGTATATATAAATTTAGCTATATATATGTTGGCCGATTGGCAGTTTTGGCCCTTTTGGAGGTCTTCAATTCGAAATGTGAAATTTAAAGTTCTGTTCGGATCATGTAACCTTATTGATAATCAGTGAGGATTTGTGATAAACGCTCTTCTCATTTATCCTTATCGTTACACAAATAGTGAGATAAATTTTTTGTTTACACGTGACATTAATTATAATTAAAAATCAGAAAAATATCTTTAAATTAGGTAAATGAGCTCAGTCCGTTTAAAAGGAAAAATATGCCCTATTTGTGTAACGGTAAGGATAATTACACATCACTTTTTTAATGGGGGTCAAATTCGCTCTATATCACAAAGTTAAGGATATATTTACTCCTTTTCCCTTAGTTCTTTTTTGTTTTTTTGCCTTGAGTTTAAGTTATATATTTCGTTAATATAAGAAATTTTTAATAATTATATCTCAGTTTATCTATTGCACCAAGTAACCTATTTCATTTTTAAAATTATAGATCTCACATTTTAAGAAGATTTAATTATAGATATTTGTTGCATGACATGATAAAGTAAAAAGTTCTTTATATTGATAAGTAACTTAAACCCGCCTTGCCTTTTAATAGACCTTTCTAATTCCATGAAACTTAAACCTTCACGGTCATAAATAGGTGTTAATTAGGACGTGACTTTTCTAAATTCCCTTAATTTTGCCTTTTATAACATCCGCTTGAAACTAAAAAAAAAAACTCCTCAATTTTCATTATTTTAAGGATATAACTTATATACTCCTATATATATAATCATTGGTGGAATGTGAGATTGCTCTTCCTATATGGTCTTGAATACTCACATCTTGCTAATTTTTGAGGTTATGTAGATCAATTTTCTTATTATGATAGTCTCAGATTCAACACAATTCTTGATCCCCATACTGAATCTCTATATTTTGTTATCTATGCTATAGGTGACAAACCTGAACATGCGTGTTGAGTTGTCCCACATCAAGGATGAAATATTGATCTACTTATATAGTATTAGACAAAATTTTCTCCTTATAAGTTGCTTTTAGGATGAGTTACTACCAAGACCCATCTTTTAATAAAATATAATTAAACATTTTTTCTATTTGTATAATTTAACATGTTATGTTAAGTTACATGCTAATAATTTTTCAAGTAACTAGGTTTACTTATTGTTATAAGAAGTTATTTGTAATTACTCTTTTAAACAATCCGATGATTGAAAAAATACACTATATATCAACCTATAGAAATAGAACTCTTTTGTTAAGCTTTCTTCATTCAATTGATCTTCTTTTCAGTTGTGCGATCTCTAAAGCCCAAGGAATACTTGAATAAGTGTGCAAATTACAGTTTTATCTTCTTGATTATAGTCCAATCCAGATTAATTAACTCACTATTATTGTATCATGCTAACGTACTTTAACTTCAAACTTGCATGAAAATGAGATATATAGTTCAAGCTGTTTCATTAGTAATTAAAGATCTAATTAACTAATTGCGTTGAGTAGATTATTCTGTCCTAGCTAGAGAGTTGGATAAGATGGAATTTTTTTTCTTTTTCTCCCACACAGGAAGAAAAAAATTGAAACAAATTTCTGTCCTCTAGTATTTATCCGATAAGGTCATATCATGTTATATCCAACCATCATACAATATGTTATTTTAATACTCTTGGTCATATATGAAGTGCAAAAGGTTATAAATAAATAAAAATGTGGTTGAGACAGAGACATGAAAGCATTGAGACAAAAACATTACCTCTTTTGGACGTAATGTTTTTCCGAAATTTTCTATCTTCTTCCTTTTTTTTCCTTTATTAGATATCGTCTCGTCTCTTGGCTAAATTCTAAGAAGGTTCATTTCTTTGCTTTTTTTTTTTTCCTTCTTTCTTCTAGAAGCCCCATTGCTTATAATATACTACTATGTTACGAACTTACGATGAAACTTTTGTAAGAATATATGGACTTGCACATATATATATATATATATATTTTTTTACGAAGGAACCCGCAGCCGCTACTCTCTCGAGTGCGCACAGGGTAAACCCCGGACTGACGCAATAACCTGCAAACCATGTCAGCCGATTAACCACACTTAGCAAGCCATGTGTGACAAGCTCAACCAAGAAGGTTTATGCAGGGGATCGAACTCGTGACCTTGCGGTTCCGCGCTCTACACTATTATTAAAGAGTTAGGGACTGTTCAGATAGGACAAGTAGCTGCCTCTTTCTCTGTCAATGCTCATCATTTCTATATATTTTCTCAACTCAGGCTTTGGTTTTGAACCCCGTAGAAATTATTCAGATAAAAACTCTTTTTAATTTAAAATATTTAAGAGCTTTTAATTGCCTAATACGTTGGAAACCGATATTTAATGAAAGTGTGATATGAAAAATATGGTAGTTAAACACCGAACAATTGAAATTTTACAAGTAAAATCCATAAACAATGGAAATTATATTTATTAGCGAATATTCTCTGAATATTCACCGTATATTTTATAATTATGATTGTTGTATATGTAAGGTAACTTAGGATTCTTACTGTATTAGAAATCAACATATGTACAACTATATATATTGTGAATTAATGAAAGGAATCCCTAAGGGAGATTATTCCAAACTTACCTAAGGCAACATCAGGCACATTTGGCTTCAACCCAGCAGCCTCCATAGGTCCACACCCCGGCCCCCGCTGATTTGGGCCAGACCTTCAATGCCTTGAACCTTCAATAGCCCGACGAAAATTGGTACATGGATACCGGAGCCACATCTCATCTCACCCGCTCGTCAGATAATTTATCTCAACTGCTTCGGTTAAAGCATCCTCAATTTATTATTGTTGGCAATGGTCACCGCATTCCAATTGAAGGTTACGGTAACACACATACTAAACATCCCCACCCGCCTTTCTCCCTAAACCATGTCCTTTACACCCCTAACATCATTAAAAATTAATATCTGTTAGAAAATTCACTCGCAATAATTATGTGTCTGTCGAATTTGACCCTTTTGTTTTTTCTGTGAAGGATCTCAATACGGGGAAAATTCTTACTCGCTGCAATAGTGTGGAGACCTCTACCCCTTCACTCAATCTTCCGCTGTCAGACCATATTCACCTATCTCACTTGCTGCAATCTCTCCGTCAACTTGACATAACAGACTCGGACACCCAGGAGAACCTGTTTTAAATTTTCTTAGGACTAATAAGCGTATTCAATGTAATAATGGGAAACTTGCCCAACACTGTTTTCTTGCCTGGTAGGCAAGCATACTCGTCTTCCTTTTATGTCATCCAACATTGTTACTTTTTCTCCATTTGACATTGTTCATGCTGATTTGTGGACATCTCCTGTTATTAGTTCCTTGGGTCACAAATTTTATCTAGTTTTATTAAATGATTTTTCACATTTTATCTGGATTTACCCACTGAAGTTCAAATCTGAAGCTTTTGCCAAAGTTTTTTGAATTTCAAAAAATTCATTAAAGCTCAATTTGAAAAATTAATAAAATCTTTTCAATGTGATAATGGACGTGAATTTAATAATTCAGCATTTCACAATTTCTGCTCTAAACAAGGCATGGTTTTCCGTTTTTCCTGTCCCCACACTTCATCTCAAAATGGAAAGGCTGAACGAATTATACGTACCATCAATAACATGGTTCGTACCCTCTTGTTTCATGCATATCTTCCACCATCATTCTGTGTCTATGCTGTTAAAATGGTAGGGTACCTCCTTAATATTTTATCAACTAGCACTCCCCAAAATAAGACCCCCACCGAAATTTTATACCGTAGAATACCATCATATGACCAACTCAAAATTTTCAATTGTCTGTGCTACCCCAACCTGGCCTCTACTGCCCATCACAAACTAGCCCCGCGAACCACGCCCTGTGTCTTCGTTGGTTTTTCGCCTAATCATAGGGGTTACCTGTGCTATGACCTGTCCACTCGTAAAATCATTATCTCACGCATTTTCACATTTGCCGAGAACTGTTTTCCTTTTTCGAATCTCTAAAAATTCCACACCATGGATTACACGTTTCTCAATGAGACAGATATGTCCCCCACCATCAAAACATTGTTCTATCTACAACCCATTGTTCCGACCCCACCGAAATCTGCTACAGTAGCACCACAACCACCAGATTCCGACACCACCAGCTTCCGGTCACCCATCCAAATGGTCGACTCACTCACCTCATCATATTACCGCCACCAATTTGCAGAACCACTGCCCAGAACACCAAACCCAGCTATATCGCTGATCGACTCCCAGATCGGTAAACCAAATCCAGACCCACTGCCTGAACTACCAAGCCGTACTACATCGCCTCACCATACCAACAACCCGACACCAACACAACACCCTAACTCGACTATTACCAAGTTTCCGATGCCACCAAACACTGACAACCCACACCCGTCACTGACCAATTCCGAAATCGAGAACCAGCAGTCACAAACCCCACCTACTACACACCATACCCCATTGTCTACCCACCATATGGGAACCCACGCCCAACACAGGATTTTCAAACCCAAGGTTCATTTTAACCTTTCCACACAAATCATATCACTCATTCCCAAAAACCCAATATTGGTCAAACTGGACCCTAATTGGAATGTGGCTATGTATGAGAAATTTAAGGCTTTAACGAAGCAACACACTTGGGATTTGTCACCTAGACCGGATGGGGTGAATGTAATCCGATGCATGTGGCTATTTCATCACAAATTTAGGGACAGTGGTGAATTAGAACGGTATAAGGCGAGACTTGTGGCCAATGACACTAATCAGCATGAGGGGTTGACTGTGGTGAGACATTCAGTCCGGTTGTTAAGCCGGCTACTATATGTACTGTCCTCAGTATTGCTATGGGTAAGCATTGACCGATTCATCAACTTGATGTCAAAAATGCATTTCTTCATGGAGATTTGAAAGAAATTGTGTACATGCATCAACCACCTGACTTGGTCCATCCTGCAGCCCCACAGTATGTATGTCGTCTCCGAAATTCACTCTATGGCTTGAAATAGGCACCCCGAGCCTGGTATGAACATTTTGCCAGGTATATTATGCAGGTTGGGTTTATATGTAGCAGGTGTGATAACTCAATTTTTATTTTTCATCACGGTAGCAGCACTGCTTATTTGTTATTGTATGTGGATGACATTGTTCTCACTGCCTCATCTGACGGATTGAAAAATGAAATCATTGCTCTACTTAAAACAGAATTTGCTATGACTGATTTGTGCAAGCTGAGTTATTTCTTGGGTATATCAATAACCAGATCTGCAGATACTATGTTCCTGAGTTAGCGTAAATATGTAGAAGAGATAGTGTACAGGACTAAGATGGCAAATTGCAAGGTTATGCCAACTCCGATCGATTCGAAATCCAAGCTTAGTGTCGTTGATGATGATCTAGTTTACGATCCTACTCTATATCGGAGCCTTGCAGGTGTCCTTCAGTATCTTACATTCACTAGTCCTGATATTGCATATGCTGTTCAGCAGGTGTGTCTGTTTATGCATGCTCCGAGAGAGTCCCACTTTGTTGCCCTCAAGCATATTATTAGATACGTTAAGGGAACCCTTGACTAGGGATTGCACCTCTACCCCTCTACGCCGAACAGGTTGCTATCTTATACGGATGCAGATTGTGCAGGGTGTCCGGACACGCGTCGCTCCACTTCAGGCTATTGTGTATTTCTAGGGGATAATCTTATTTCCTGATCCGCCAAGAGGCTAGCCACATTATCCCGTTCGAATGCTGAAGCAGAGTATCGCAGAGTTTCTAATGTAGTTGTTGAGATCTGTTGGCTCCGAAATCTACTTTCGGAGCTCCAGTGTCCACTGCGCAAGGCGTCTATAGTCTACTGTGATAACATATCTGCCATATATCTGTCTCACAATCCGGTCCAACATCAGCGGACCAAACATATTGATATGTATATCCACTTTGTGCGTGAGAAGGTCACTCTTGGTCAGGTCAAAGTATTACACGTGCCTTTCTCTTATCAATATGCAGATATTTTCACAAAGGGGCTTCCCAGACAGTTATTCATCGACTTCAGATCCAGCCTTAGTGCCCGGCCTCCTCCCGCTCCGACTGAGGGGGAGTATTAGTGAATATTCTCTGAATATTCACAATATATTTTGTAATTATGATTGTTGTATATGTAAGGTAACTTATGATTCTTACTGTATTAGGAATCAACCTCTGTACAACTGTATATATGGTGAATTAATGAAAGGAATCCCTAAAGGAGATTATTTCAAACTTATAATATTCACGAAAACTCATATGAGTATTATCTATGTCATCTACATGATAGCTGTACGATTATCTTAGAAATTTGGAATTCCATATTATATATCTGAAGATCATTTCAAAGAAGCTTCTTGCCTGAAGCACATGAGAAACACAAGTCATATTTGGTCCCTTAGAGGAAATTTCAAGGTACATTTACAATTCCACATTGTACTATTCTCGCCATTTCTACATGTCAAAATTTAAAAGTGAAAGCATGAGTAATTGTACTCAAGGACGTGGTCGAGTGGTCGCCGAAATATACAGGACGTGAATTATAAGGTCTCATACATAATGCAAGCGAAGATTAGGTAATTTTTTCTTATCTATCTAAATTTGGGAACCAAGTTACTCGGTATTGTTGGAAATTTGCCTTTGGCGGGAGTTGCGACCGACCAACTTTAACGGCTTAAACACTAGTGTAACGTATGTTGGAGAATCCGGTTCTTCACACATGCATGATCTACTAAGTACGTAGATAACCGTAGGGCCAAGAATCGTCAAATTTCATTGAGAAATGAAAGAGATATTGGTTCACGAAGTAAGGTGTTTGAAGCATGGAAAGTGTGGTATTGTGTGTAATTCTCCCTCATCGGTAGAGGAAGAAAGAATTGTTGTGTATATAAGATTCGAAATTGGTTTGGGGTTTGGGACCCCAAGGGGTATCCCATGTGTTTAAAGGAGGGAGGACCTAGATGTGCTTCGGTTCGAGGAAAGACCACACGCGCGCCGCCGCCGCCCGCCCGTCCCGTCCGGTTCCGAGTTCCGGGTTCTCGGGTTCACGGGTCACGGGTCGTGGGTCGTGGGTCGTGGGTCGTGGGCTGTGGGCTGTGGGCCTTCTGATATTATCTTTTTGGGCCAGAAAACTTTGCCAGAAGTACAGTTTGATCCCGAAGTTTCGGATATACGATTTGGACCGAATTCTTTCGGATATGCGGTTTGGTCCCCGAAGTTTCAAGATGTACGAGTTTGGTCCCCGAAGTTTCAAGATGTACGAGTTTGGTCCCCGAAGTTTCCGAAAAAATCGAAATTTCGACGGTCAAAAACGAAATGCCAAGCACTCAATTCAGCCATTTATTTTGGCTGAATTATTCCTCCTATAATGGCCAAAACAGGTTGGTCTTTCTCCCATTTATGTTGGTGACTTTACTACCTCCATAATGGCCATTATTTGGCTATTATGGAGGCAGTTTTCAGGCAGTTTTCAGCCCCCTCCATCACCTATATAAACACCCCCTTACACCATTGTTGAGCACGAAGACATATGCACGAAAATACATAAACAAAGAACAGAAAAATAACAGTTCATAAAGCTCACGAAAATACACAACCGAAATAGTTTTCTTCCTACAACTTCCAAGCATCATTTCGTTACTCAATATTCTTCACGGTAGCTCTTGAGTTTCCTTTGCTCAAGGGTTCCATTGCTGTTTTATCTTGGGAGACAAATTGTCCAGGACGTATAAAGGATACATACGGGGCAATATTGTCTTAAGGACAGAGTGCTACACTCGACTCAGCAAAAACAATTTACATTTTTTCGTCTTCTACAAAACTGGAATTTCCAGTTTTTACTTATGTAACGATTGTAATTTCAGATTCCATGTTGAGTTATTGAAATCTTTGTTTATCCTTTCGAATACTTGTAATAGTTAAATACTTCCCGTACTGCTTTATAAAGTACCATAGAGCAAAACTCCCAACAACTTAAGACAATATTTGTATAGTATTACTATTAGTGTTCGAAAGATGTCGGTCAAAAATTGTGTGACCAAATCTGGATATGGCAATGGTTTTCTGGTAGAAGAGAGTGACGATGATGAACGTGTTCATGGTGTCACCGCTACCAAGACTGGTGGGAAGAAGCGCTCTCGAGAGCCTGAGGATGTCAACTGGGACAAGAGGAGAAGACGAAGATGTTATTCTATCTTGTAGCAGAAGGCCTATATCTGTCCCAGACAAAGGATCCGAATAATGGTGAGAAGGAAATGGACACTCAGTCTGATGAAGTGACTGAAGTGAGCCAGAATCCAAAATTGGGATAAGTACTTTTCTTACTTGTCAAGAATAAGGATTAAATGATAAGTATTTTTCTTACTTGTCAAGAATAAAGATTAAATTATGTCTGATTAAAAATGGATTAAAGTAAGGAGGAATATGAAAATAATTTATATTCCTTATGCTTTAACAAATCAAAAGTTTAATCTCATCTTCTTTTCCGTTTAAAGATTGGATTTTGTAAACGATTTAAAAAGATCCGTTCTTTTAAGTGTAATTATTAAAAGTGTGTAAAGTATGTTCGCACATACGAGTGAGAAAGATCCACCGATTTGCGAAAATTGTTACCACTCTTAAGTAAGCGCCAAGAATTATCTGGGCACCAATCATAACGGAAGAAGACTAAAAGCTAAAGACGTTGAGCTGTCATACTATTTGGCGAGAAGATCCTTCATAGGATGATATTGGACACTCGGTCATAAAAAGCCTCCGGGCGGCGGAGTGGGCCAAAATTCCTTTGATATGATGATATTGGACACTCGGTCATATAAAGCCTCCGGGCGGCGGGTGGTGCCGAATTCATTTCATAGGAAAAGTAATGGACACCTAGTAAGGTGGGCCGAGTTTCCGGGTCCTAAATGATCGAAGGCCTAAATAAAGGCGATAAAGAAATTGGACACTCGATCGCCAATGCAACTAGAGTGGACCCGAGTATCGAGATCACATATGATCGGTTACGCCCAACCACGGGCAAAAGGTTGTTCATGTGAAGCAACGCCACCTCTAAAATCAAAGGGGTTGGAGAGGTTGTCCTCAATAGGACTTCATGGATTGTGATCACTCTAAGATGAGGTGATACATATTCCTAACTTGGTTTAAGGGACGCCGTTGGTCAAGCTAGTTTGAAATTAGTCCAACAGTGTCCGTAATAACTAAGAATGGTACATGTCGTAGCCAAATGAATGATATATTTGTAATCCGTGCATCTATGCCATCATAGATTAAGACACGTTAAATAGCAAGTCATTCAAAAGCTAACGATGTTGAGATTATTGCCTACCGTCGAAATAAACCCTCAAAATAAATGTGAGGTAGATGAAGAGGCAAAATCACCTTTCCAAATTCCGTCAAGGGAATAGCGAAAGAAGCACCGCTCCTCTAGAACTTAGTCACACCTAATTGGGTGATTTGAAGTTTATACAAAATAGAGGGGGGAGACAAGTACGTTGTGATCGTCATTTGATGATAGTACAACGTATGGAATCCTTTGTTTGTTGAAAAGCAAAGATGAAGTTGTTGAAGCGGATAAGCGCTACAAAGCAAAAGTTGAAAATCAACTAAGCCTACGGATTGAAAAATTCGTAGTGATAGAGGGGGAGAACGTGAAGCATCGTTCATTAAACGAATGTTCATTTCTCACCTCAGTCTAATGGTGTAAGCCAAGCACGAAGTCGTACGCCCAAATTATGAGGGGTAACTTGGTAAAAGATGGGCTACCGAAACAGGTCAAGTTCGACCTAAGACTGTAGATTGCATATCCACCGGATCTGCAAATAACGATAGTGTTGATCGCCTCTTGGCGTCAAAGAATGCTTTGAATTCTTTGGAGATAACTTTCCTTGGAAAAGGAAAAAGGAGTAATTGCTCAAGGTTAACAAGAACCCGCGAGGGCTTTGACTATCCGGAACTAGACGTTCCGTATCTACGAGACTCGAAAGTTCTTTGGTCCCGGAACTTAATATTCCGGATCTGCAGAACTCGGGGATTCTAGATGTTGAACCGAGACGAGCAAAAAAGGGGACAAAGACTTGTTCCGATCCTTCTAGCTTGTATGGTTAATAATGAACCATGAACAATTAACAAATAATTGTTATCTCCAAAAACGCCGCTTTGGAAAGAAGCTAAAGGGAGAAATAGATTCTATATATAGAACCATACTTGTGTAATGGTTAATCTTCCTCCGGAAAAGAACCTTTGGGTTATAAAAAGTGCTCCCCTGTGAGTAGCTTCACATCCAGGGGCCATTGTAATCTTACATGGCATGGGTGTTGAAACGACCTTCCAAACCGGAGAGTTGGAAGAAGAGGATCGAAATTGGTTTGTTGAACTGTTGGGCTTCTTCCGAACTTTCATTTTGGTCCACGAAATGTTAACATTTTGGTCTGAAAGTCTCGGATAAAACGAAACAATGAATCGATCACGAAACATTGACTCGAAGTTAGAAAGCCAACGGTTGGAAAACCAACGGTCTTAGAGTGAAAATCATATTGAAACAAAGTCTCGATATGAAAGATATGAGTATCACGAGATGACATCTTAGGAATTGGATTTCTAAGACATCTAACGGATGGTCGATAGTTGACGGTCTCGTTGAAGCCACCAATGGATATGAATCATAGAACCGATTGGAATCATGGTGCACCCATAGACAAGGAGTGATATGCACGAGTCACGTGTAGTTCAATGTATTGTACACACTACAACCGACACGGTATCGTCCTACAAACATATTAGTTGAACTAAGGTTCACCGATGATCTTAATACATGATCAATAGAAGGCGTTAAGTCGGATATGACGATATACGAATTATTCGCTTATCTACGAATTATTGTATTCGGATGTCCGGCGGTTACGGGAGAACACGGTGATGCAAGCTGGACATCGGATCCGAAGAACACCAAAGCCACAAGTAAATGTGTATGGTGGTTCTTGGAAAATCCTCTAAGCAAACTTGCATCGGCCGATTCATGATGGAATCGGAGTTTATCGCTTTATACAAAGCATGAAAGAAGTTGAGTAACTTCACGGATCCTTAGAGGACGTCCCTTATTGGGAGAAACCCGTGCCTTCGAGCGGTTATACACGTGGCTAGCCGGTCGGCTTTAGGAAGGACACGGATGACGGCGTCTGGACATATCTGTCGGAGACATAAGACCGTATGGCAGTTGATCATCACGGGTGTCACTTCCTTATTTACTAACTAAGGGACTACCCGGAGATTAAGTTTTCTGCACTGTCTAGGGGAATGGGCTTAAAACCCAAAATATACGGACCAATACGGTGGAAACCCAACCTTACGAACTGGAGATCCCGGTAATTTGGTTCAATGGGAAAACTAAGTTGTAAAGGTTCGGTTGATCGCTTCGGTGGAAGCATTAGCACTTCGGATAGTGATTTACGAAAAGAAACACCAAATCCAAAGCCGTTCCGCGATAGACGTTAAGTGTTATCTCGTGCGGTATGGGTAAAGGTTAAGTTTTCAAAACTCAGTAATGATCCTCAACGAGTTGAGGTTAGGTCTTTGGGAAACTTTTAATGGTTCCTAACACTTGTGAAGTGGGGTATAACGGGATACCTTGTAGGAGACCACCTATTTAAGTGCGAGGACGGGCCGCCTCAAATTGAACGCACTTAAGAATCCAAGACGTTGTCCATGGCCAAAACGGACAAAACATTACGAAGAAGAGAGTAAGGGAATTTGTTGTGTTGGTACCGTTGTCTTGGCTTACACTAAACAACGACGGTTCAAGACATCACGTTCACCGCGCGATGAAGTAAGTCCGATGGTATTCAACTATGGAAGGTTCAAAGCCGAGGCTACCTCTCCTTATGCAACATCGGTCCGTTGAAATATTGCTTTGGAAATGAAAAGACACCATGTGAGTGCGCCAAAATCTCTTTCAAGAGGGGATTGTTGGAAATTTGCCTTTGGCGGGAGTTGCGACCGACCAACTTTAACGGCTTAAACACTAGTGTAACGTATGTTGGAGAATCCGGTTCTTCACACATACGTGATCTACTAAGTACGTAGATAACCGTAGGGCCAAGAATCGTCAAATTTCATTGAGAAATGAAAGAGATATTGGTTCACGAAGTAAGGTGTTTGAAGCATGGAAAGTGTGGTATTGTGTGTAATTCTCCCTCATCGGTAGAGGAAGAAAGAATTGTTGTGTATGTAAGATTCGAAATTGGTTTGGGGTTTGGGACCCCGGGGTATCCCATGTGTTTAAAGGAGGGAGGACCTAGATGTGCTTCGGTTCGAGGAAAGACCACACGCGCGCCGCCGCCGCCCGCCCGTCCGTCCGGTTCGAGTTCGGGTTCTCGGGTTCACGGGTTCACGGGTCACGGGTCGTGGGTCGTGGGGGCTGTGGGTCTTCGATATTATCTTTTTGGGCCGAAAAACTTTGCCGAAGTACGGTTTGATCCCGAAGTTTCGGATATACGATTTGGACCAGAATTCTTTCATATGTGCGGTTTGGTCCCCGAAGTTTCAAGATGTACGGTTTGGTCCTGAAGTTTCAAGATGTACGGTTTGGTCCCCGAAGTTTCCAGAAAATCAGAATTTCGACGGTCAAAAACAGAAATGCCAAGCACTCAATTCAATCATTTATTTTGGCTGAATTACTCCTCCTATAATGGCCAAAACAGTTGGTCTTTCTCCCATTTATGTTGGTGACTTTACTACCTCCATAATGGCCATTATTTGGCTATTATGGAGGCAGTTTTCAGCCCCCTCCATCACCTATATAAACACCCCCTTACACCATTGTTGAGCACGAAGACATATGCATGAAAATACATAAACAAAGAACAGAAAAATAACAGTTCATAAAGCTCACGAAAATACACAACCGAAATAGTTTTCTTCCTACAACTTCCAAGCATCATTTCGTTACTCAATATTCTTCACGGTAGCTCTTGAGTTTCCTTTGCTCAAGGGTTCCATTGCTGTTTTATCTTGGGAGACAAATTGTCCAGGACGTATAAAGGATACATACGGGGCAATATTGTCTTAAGGACAGAGTGCTACACTCGACTCAGCAAAAACAATTTACATTTTTTCGTCTTCTACAAAACTGGAATTTCCAGTTTTTACTTATGTAACGATTGTAATTTCAGATTCCATGTTGAGTTATTGAAATCTTTGTTTATCCTTTCGAATACTTGTAATAGTTAAATACTTCCCGTACTGCTTTATAAAGTACCATAGAGCAAAACTCCCAACAGGTATATGTGTTGATAAAAAAATAGCATATACCTGATAAAATAGTCGAAGTGCACATAAATTGACTTAAATACTGCTGTCATAAAAAAAGAAATTAAAAGCACGACTACATGATTAAATCGGAAAGTTGGTAGGAGTAGAATTTTCAAACCAGTACCAAAGAGGCAAAGTGTATGTTAAACTGATTCATTTAATTAGGAGTAAGACCGTTTATGAGACAACTCAAAATCCATGTATCGTAGAAGGAATTTGGAAACATCTGTCCCCAACATAGCTGGCAAAGGAGGGGATTTTAAAATCCAACTGGAGGTCTGCAGCGTGGGTATAAACCCTGGTGGAAGTAATTTGTTCTCTTCTTGAGTAGGACATTGTAGGTGATATCAGTTGCTCTGTTCTCAAACCTTGATCATTCAGGCACATCCCGCGATTTACTGGTAGTAGTGCTGAGAAATCGAGACTACTATCTCTGTAAATAGTCTGGCGTAAGCCGAAAAGTTGGATATAAAAAAAAATGGAAACAGCTAAGGGGTTCTGTAGGGTATGATAATATGAAAAAGTTAAGGTTATAACGAAAATCAATCAATCAATTAGCTGCATGTCTCAATCATAAAACTATTTATAGTGATTAGTGACAGCAGTGGCGGAGTCACATCCCACATGCAATGAAGGACATTCAATTAAATTCTTTCAAAGTTATAGTACGTAAATAGAATATATAAATAAATTTTAAACTTCCTTAACACAAATTTTAAATTTTTAGTGTGTCTCATACTCTGCAGTCTATTGGTTACCGGGATTAGGAATCCTCCGTATGAAATTTAGAATTATATTATCCAAAGGTTTGGTTACCGGTATTAGTTAATATCGACATAAACTTTATATAAAAAATTTAAAATCTTGGTATTTTTTCTGCATCTACAACAATAGTTTATTATTCGGAATCGACGCCTAGCTAACTAAAATAATAGTCGACAATAGTAATTAATGAAATGACCCCGAAATAAATAGAACTTTATGGCAACGAACCTTCCTAGGTACCTATGTGTGTAATTTAGAATTAGAAAATGTGCTCACTTATCAATTCGAAGTTGCTACGAAGAAGAACAATTAATCCACGAGAAGATTGATCTCCTTATGGTATAAAATTATTCGATATTTGTGCTGATAGGAGGTAAACGTACCTCATCCTCATATATGGAATTAATTGAGATACAATAAATTGACTAGAACACCGTAGTTATAAAACATAAATAAAGGCCGAGTCCTTTGCATATGAGTAGAATATTCACATTCTTGTTTAAGGACCTCAAACTTTGTTGACTTTTGGAGGGAAAAAAGGAGATTCTTATATAAGATAAGTGTTGGAAATTTATATTCAGGGTTTAAGGGTAAATTAACAAAAATAATAATTAATCAAGAATATGTTGAATCCCATGGAATTTTTTATGTGTCACTTCTTTATATTTTGACTCCTCTTAATAAAATTTCTCATTTCGCCACCGAGTCAAATTAAGGATCAGGAGAGTGAAAATACTAGATGTACAACATGTACATTGACAACATGCAGATCACCCTTCAGCTGGATGATACATAACGACGATATTCCACAATCTTGACACTTTAAGATTCAACTGGGCCTAATAATTGAATGTCAATCCCTGCATGCACCAGTATAAAAATGTTATGGACGTACAATTACCTTCGGTTATCATTTAGCTGATTAAATAATACTATGTTTTTTATGTAGAAAGTAAATTCATAACGGAAATTCTAGCTTATACGTACCTCGACTTAACATTTAGTACATTGATGTTTTAGCCATACTTGATAACATCCTTGAGTGAAACACAGTGGCGAATAATAATTTATGTTGTAATCTATAATCTTCATCCACTAATTACCTACTTAATTTTAAAGCCATAAGTCCATCAGGCAACTCATTCCATTGAATTATAGTACCATTTTTTTTTGTAAAAAACAATTAAGTTAATCATGACAAACATGCTTCATTGCTAAACAATTTAAGTCATTGCTTCGCATGCATCTTGAGATAAAAAATGATTAAAAAAAATAATGTTGATAAATAAAATTAAGATAGTGCCCAGTAAAATTGGTAGCTTAAATTATCAAATATGTCAAAAACATTTCCCTCGAGCTCGATGTTTCACTCAAAGAATAAACTTGCGATAATTGACTGGTTTAACATATTGCACTTTGAAGACAATAAACTGTTAGAGTAATTATGGGATATCTCATAATTATCTCTCAACCACATTTATTATAATTGATAGTTTAATATATTGTAATTATAATTAGCATCTTATATTTTAGGTAAAAGTTGATTAGTCTTTCATTATTCAAGCATAGGATGATTGCATATATATTGTACATTTGGGAGAATATTGATCAAGGAATTACTTTCCTACATGGTATCAAGAGTCAAAGATTCTTTGCTCTAATTCTTCCCTCCTCTTACACGATTTGCCTCTCTTCATTCTCATCCCTTTTTCGGCCAAACCCTAGCAAAACCCTAAACCACTTTGTTCCAAAAAACAAAAACCCTAGCCGATATTTACACCCCACCCCCTATTCGGCTATTTCTTCTCCGAAACCCTAAGGGTTTTCCCCATCCCAAAACATCAAACACTACTTCTTTCATTCTCTCGTTTGATTTCTTGTGGAACCTATGGCTAAAAAACAAACATTTCATCCCGCTCTTGCCTTTAATCACGTCAAGAACTTTATCTCCATAACTCTTGAAATGGAGAAAAGGCAGTATACCTCTTGGGCAGAACTATTCAAAATTCATTGCCGTGCCTATGGGGTGATTGATCGTATCATCCCGTCTGAGTCGCCGTCGGATACCACTACGATGGACAAGAAATTATGGTCTCGGTTGGATGCTATAGTCCTTCAATGGATTTATGGCACAATTTCGAATGATCTTCTCCATACCATCTTATAACCAAATTCTACGGCTCAACATGCGTGGGAAAGGTTACAAACACTTTTCAAGATAACAAAATTTCTAGGGCCGTTTATCTTGAACACCAATTTACAAATGTGAAATTGGATGACTTTTCCAACATCTCAGCCTATTGTCAAGAATTAAAGGTACTTGCGGACCAACTATCTAATGTTGGTTCGCCCGTGACAAATTAAAGGTTGGTCCTTCAGATGATTGCGGGGTTGAATGAATAATATGATGGTGTTGCTACGTTCATTCAACAAAACAATATGTTGCCTCCCTTTTACGAGGCCCGTTCGAGGTTAATTCTCGAGGAAACGCGGAAGGTAAAGCAAGCATCCTCGGGAGCAACCACCGCCAGAACTGCTCTCATCTCCACCAACTCATCTTCCACAGATTTGGAACCTCAAAATTCTGATTCAGGGGGCCATGGTAATCGCTTTAATAACGGACAAAAATGGGGTTCAAACCGTAACAATAAAGGAAAAAATAATAGTGGAAAGGGACGGGGGAGGGGCGTGGCCAGTCCGGGCGGTGGCGGCAATTAGTGGGGGCAGTACCCACCGTAGGCCTGGGGCCCACCGTGGGCTGCCCCGCCATATCCATATCTGACCTCTTCGTGGGCCCGGCCTCCTCCCTCTTCAAATCACCAACCTGGTATTCTCGGATCTCGTCCACAACATGCGTTTGTGGCTCAGGTACCATCTTCGGTTGGTTATGCACCCACAGACATTGAACAAGCCATGATCAACATGCATCTAAATGTTCCCGATGAATCATGGTACATGGACACAGGGGCTACGTCACATATAACGGCATCTCAAGGTAATCTCTCGTCTTATTATAATATGAGCAATAATAAAAATATTATTGTCGGCAGTGGGCAGAAAACCTACACCATTTTTAAACAATTTAGTGTTTTTATCAAAACTCAATTTGGCAAAAGCATTAAATATTTTTAATGTGACAATGAGGGGGAATTTATAAATACCCACTTTAATGATTTCTGTCACCAAAATTGGATGTCTTTGTGTCTGTCATGTCCACATACCTCACCACAAAATGGGAAATCCGAAAGAAAAATTTGAACTATTAATAATATGATTCGCTCTCTTCTTGTGCATTCTTCCACACCACCAAAGTTTTGGCATCATGCACTTCAAATGCGCTACATACCTTTTAAATATTCTTCCTAGTAAACTGCTCTCCAATATGCCTCCTACATAACTGTTATATCATTGTGTCTCATCTTTTACACACTTGAGGGTGTTTGGTTGTTTGTGTTATCCTTTGTTTCCATCTACTTCCATTAATAAGTTGTAGGTTTGTTCAACTCCTTGTGTGTTTTTGGAATACCCACAAAATCACAGGGGATATAAATGTTTTGATTTGACGAATGGGAAAATAATTGTCTATCGTCATGTGATTTTTGATGAGTCTCAATTCCCATTTGCTAAGTCTCATGTAGCATCTTCACCTTCATATGAGTTTTTGGACAATGGATTACATCTCATTTTACACCACCACCTTAATATCCAAACACATGTGGAACCACCTCAACAAAATGCCTAACACCTTTCGATCCGACCACTACATGGGACTGGACCGGGGACCACAACCATGTTACCGCTGGTCACGGCCCAGTCATGTGTCCGTGGAGGTCCATCCCAAGGAGGGTAGTCCACAACCACATCCTCAAGCCCAACCATCCCCGGAGACCAGCCATAAACCGCCACACCTAGTCACTTGGGCTAACATCCTTCCTCTCGGCCCAATAACATACCCGAGCACCAACTGCCCAACCAGTAACGGACCATCCTTGGACCATTGAAACCCGTTTCATGCACGAGATTTTTTGGCCCAAACGTCACTTTAACCTACTATCCTCTGTTCAACCATCACCTCTACCAAAAAATCCCAAAGGTGCCTTATTTGACCCAAATTGGAAAGCTGTCATGTTAGACGAATTTAATGCTCTTATTACGAATAAGACGTGGGAATCGGTACCACGTCCGTCTAATGTGAACATCATTCGGTCTATGTGGGTTTTTTGTCATAAGAAAAATTCTGATGGTTCTTTTGTGAGATACAAAGCTCGTCTTGTTGGTGATGGCAGGTCTCAGCAGGTTAGGGTAGATTGTGGTGAAATGTTCAGTCTGGTAGTTAAGCCAACAACTATCCGGACTGTTCTCAGCTTGACTCTTTCCAAATCTTGGACCATTCACCAGTTAGATGTTAAAAATGCTTTCTTGCATGACAACTTACAGAAGACAGTATACATGCATCAGCCGCTGGGTTTTTGAGATTATACCCGTCTAGATCATGTTTGCCTATTGAAGAAATCCTTATATGGTTTGAAACAAGCTCCCCGGGCATGGTATAACAGGTTTGCATGATTTTTTTTCAAATTGGGATTCTCGCACAACAAGTCTGATCAATCATTGTTCATTTATCAGAAAGGCGCTAACATGGCGTATATCCTTTTGTATGTCGATGATATTATTCTCACAGCATCATCCATTTCGCTTCGCCAGTCTATTATGTCCCTTCTTGCAGCAGAATTTGCAATGAAGGACTTGGGTCCATTGAATTATTTTCTTGGCATTGTTGTCTCCCAATATGCAGGTGGTCTGTTTCTCAGTCAAAAGAAATAATTGACAAAGCATGGATGTCGTCCTGCAAACCCTCACATACTCCAGTGAATACAAAGGTGAAATTGAGTAATAATGCTGGAACTCCATACTTTTCCGGTGCACTCGCTTTATATCTCCGACACACAAAGAAGGACGCAGTGGGAAGGAAGCAACCCTAGCCTCTGTCCGGCCGATCATTCCGCTGGCATCTCGCATTCACCAGCGATCCTACCCATTACCGGAGCCTAGCCGGGGTCTTACAGTATCTGACTTTTACAAGATCAGATATTTTCTATGCGGTTCAACAAGTTTGTTTACACATGCATGATCCGAAGGAAGAACATATGGGGGCTCTCAAAAGGATTCTGCGGTATGTTAAGGGTACTCTCCATTTCGGACTTCATCTGTATAAGTCCTCCATCTCGAGTCTTTCTACCTACACAGATGCGGATTGGGTGGCTGCCGAGACACACGTCGTTCCACTTCCGGCTATTGTGTGTTCTTGGGTGACAATCTCATTTCATGGTCATCAAAACGCCGGTCCACAATGTCTCGATCAAGCGCCAAAGAAGAATACCGAGGGGGCCAATGTTGTTGCTGAATCATGTTGGCTCTGTAATCTACTGCTGGAGCTCCACTGTCCGATTAAAAAGGCGACAGTGGTTTATTGTGACAATGTGAGTGCGATCTACTTATCTGGCAATCTTGTTCAACATCAACACACGAAACACATTGAAATGGATATCTTATTTGTCCGAGAGAAAGTTGCCCGTGGTCAAGTCCGTGTTCTCCATGTATCGTCCCGTTATCAAATTGCTGACATGTTCACCAAAGGTCTTCCGCGCGTACTTTTTGATGATTTCATGGACAGTCTCAACATCCGAGAACCTCCAGCTAAGATTGCGGAAACTGTTAGAGTAATTATGGGGATATCCCATAATTACCTCTCATCCACATTTATTATAATTGATAGTGTAATATATTGTAATTATTATGATTGTAATTAGCATCTTATATTTTAGGTAAAAGTAGATTAGTCTTCCATTATTCAAGCATGGAATGATTATGTATATATTGTATCTTTAGGAGAATATTGATCAAGGATTTCCTACATAAACGTTTTCCCACACCCGATCATACATGTTTGCGAATAAATATATGATATATGTTTGCATGTTAAAGATTGATAACAATTAATCGAAGAGGAAAAATATCTATTTTTAATTCTAACTGGGGATAGAATTTGACATTAAAAATGACTATAAGTGCAACGTTTTATACCAAAAACACACTAATAATATAATTTAAATGTAATATGGATTTTTGTGTTGGAGCGTGGTTGACCAGTACAAATATATATTTTTTATAGAACTCATATTACTTCCTTCATTAAAAATTATTATTTATTCCTATTTTAAACATCAAATTTCGCCTATTAGCTTATCTATAATAGATGATATTCTTATCAAAATTAGTATTTTGATTTTCTTTCTATAAGCACAAAATGTATATATCGATAATTTGATGTCTCTTTTAGTATGAAGCAAGATTAGCTAACTGTTATATTTCAATCAATTCTAACTAAATTAATATTTGTTTTTCTTTTGTAACTTGTTATTTTCAATAATATTAACTTTTCCCCCTTTTTATGACTTATGATTTTCAATAATTCCTTTTAATTTCCAAATTATTGTTTTGGTCAAAATTCCAAATTATTGTATGTATTAGAAAGAGTATTATAGTTATTGCAATAAACTGAAAGAGTTCATGATAGTAGTTTCACATTAATAAACTAAAGACAATCCTCTCACTTTTGTGATTAAAATAATGAATAGTAGGGGCAGGTATAGAAGTTTGTTATGGAGTGCACATTATATTCTATTATTTGAGTAGCGGCCTTTTCATGATGTACTTTTCCATTCCCACAAGATTTTTGTCTTATAACTAGACCCTACCATAACAACATATTCATTGAAATTCCACGACATGGATCTAAAAAGGGTAGAGTATACACAAACTTTAGTTATAATTAAACCCTATAACAAATAAATATGCACCCACCACCCTCTATCCACTTATGTCCTTAGAGCAAAACGCAATCTAATATTATTGACAATTGATATCTTCAAAGAAAAATAAACCATCTTAAGATCTTGAATGTCCATCCTACCAATTAATTAGAAGCTACAATAAGGCAACCAAGGTGAGAACTTAGTCCATATCTTTACTTACGAGTTATCTATCGATCGATCACCTTCTCTCTTTGTATGATAATGTCTGGAAAGCTATTTTTCCAACTGCCAGATGTCATCCTCGTAGACATTCTATCAAGACTACCCTTGAGATCAATTTGCAAATTCAAGTGTGTTTGCAAATTCTTGCTTTATCTTATAACCTCAAAAAATCAAGAATTATGCAAGTTACACTTTTCAAGATCGCACCCTCAAGAACTCATTTTCCAATTCCATAACAAATTTAAAGCTTCTAACACTCTCCACCTCTTTAATGACCAAAAACTCCTCGTCCCAAAAATTCAAGATTTACAAATTAGGACTAAATTTTTTGTTTATTCTAATCATATTGTTAAGAATTCTTGTTGTGGATTGCTTTATTTGATCGACATCTTAGGTATAAAGTCTAGCATTGTTAACAAATCCCATCACTGGTGAGTATATTGTTCTTCCTAGAGAGAAAAAACATGTTAGTAACTTATCTTCTTGGTTAGGATTTTGTTCAAAAACTAATCAATTCAAAGTGTTGAAAATTCTCCACCCTTCAATTGGTGTTAAATGTTCTCATATATATGAACTTGGTTCCAATTCTTGGAGAGAAATTGAGGCTGCACCATTTTATCCTCAAACTCAAGTTGCACGTTTCCTAAATGGAGCTCTTTATAAATTTGGAAATATTCTATTTCCAATTGGATCTGGAAAGTACCAAAATGGTTTATAGTATCATATTATCGTTAGAATGATGAAAGATTGTCTCTCGTTGTGTGTTATAACGAGCGATCGACACGTGTTTAGTGTATGTATTGGGTAATGAAGGAAAATGGTGCTGGTAAATATTGGAATAAAGAATATGTTGTTAATCTTGGTGACATTGCCAAGAGTTTGGGACCTAAGGGCAAGTTTTGAATGGTTAAATACTCTACTGGGGAATTATTGATGATGCCAGAAAATGAATCCGAGTTGGTGTGTTTTGATCCAATGCACAAGACCATTACATGCTTAAATCTTGAGCATACTAATGTATTGTTGAAGGAAAAATGTCGTGTAATTGTCTATAGCCCAAGCCTCGTTTCACTCAAGGATGTTATCAAGTAAGGCAACGTCAATGTCCTAAATTTCAAGTCGAGGTACGTATAAGCATTTCCATTATGAGTTAACTTCTATATACACCGACAATGTAAAGAAAAAATTGAATGCATGCAGGAATGGCATTCAATCACCAGCCCCAGGTGAGTCTGAAAGTGTCAGGATTGTGGAATATCGACGATTTGTATCATCCAGCTAGAAGGAGATTCCCCCTCCACAAAATTGTTAGGATAAAATCTTTCAGTAGAAAATTTAGTAGATTTTTTTCTTGAATCATCTTTCATTACAAGTGTACGTACTGATAGTTCTGTTCTACTTTAAGAAAGTAGGAGCAATCCTGCAACAATTCGAGAAAAATTGAAGCATGGCAAGTGGCGAAGAGAGACTACCCGAGCGGGTTGTGGTGGAACAGAAAAGAACATGTCAAATTTCAATAATGAGCAGAGTTAAGATGATTTGTCACAATGTTCATATCTTAGGCATGAGATGTAGACATAATATAATCTGGGAATGTTTCTTTCACTTTTAATTTTGAGCCCCAGAGTTCATAACATTGATCTACAACTTCACAGTTAGAAACAAAGCAAACATGACAAAATTTTCTGACCATACTCCCAAATGGAGTGCTCTCTCAGCTCTCATTTGAATGCAATTTGCATTTATGCAACTTTGCGCTCAGCGTATCGAGAGCTTTGTGTGTAGAAGCAGTCATCAGATGAACCTCCAATAAGGAATCATAATGGATTTGGGTTCAAATGCCTACAAACAACTAACAAGTACCTCCGACAGGCACCAATATTAGGAAGCCGGCCATCATCACCACCCCACATGCCTGAAATCTGATGTTGCTTCCTGGAGTTTCTTCTTGAAAGATCTGAAACTGCTACTGCTTTTGTCAGACCAACGAAACGAAGCACTCCTTTTGATCAGATCTGCCATAAGTGGCGACTTCATAGAGACGTCCTCTGCTGCAGCTTCATCGTACACTGCACTCCAAAAAAATTGGACTTCAGCAGCAGGAAATACTTAACCACCCGTATCTGTGTCTATTATCCGTGAAAAGCATGTCTTCACAAGAACACTATAGAGCACAAATGAACCTATAGTTTCAAATAGTTGTCAACTGAAATACAAAACGGAAGTCTGAGCTGATGATTTCATTAGCTTTCAGTAGACTTCGGACAATATTTGATTGAAGTCGAAAAAAGTGTATTTGGTTCGTTTGTGTTTGTACATGAATTTCACTTGGAAAAAGAGTTGAAAATCTGTGAATGAAAACCATTACACTTGAAATACTACTAAAAGAGGTTTTCAACATTAAATCTATATTTGAAATATGTTCAATATCTAAAAATAGTGAGGGTTAAACCAGTATTTGCAAATAACTAAACTTCAGTAACTGCAAACCGGTGTCTCAATATTTCACTTGAAGTTCAAATAGTCAAGTTTAGTTTGCAAATACTTACGGCCAAACTAGTATGCAAATATTGAAGTAAATATTGCAAATACTGAAATAGTATTTGATGCCCAAACGTGCTATTTTCAAGGAACCAAAGGATAAGATAGACTGTTTAAGAATGAACTTAAAAGTTCCCACATTTTCAAAAGTTATGAAATAAACATTGAACGTGGTTAGGGAAGTGAGATAAATGGCATTTCAAACACACTTATTACTACTCTCAGTCCTCGGTTTGACTGCAGTATGTTAACCAAGTCCATAATCCATCAATTGACAATAATAATAAAGATTTTCAATCGCCTAAAGCCTCATATCGGCATTTTGATAAACCATAACAAACTGGTAGGATTCGAAAGGGCACCTGATGATGCTGGGAGGTGATAATGCCGCTTCAAGAATTTTGAAGCTTCTCTCTCCTTCTTGTGACATAAAACGCGTATCAAGGTGTGTGCATCTCCCAGATGTCTGTGGCCATATTTATGTGCTTCAAGTCCTATTGAACTGTGTTCACTAGAAGTCATCAATAATTGGATCACAGATTCAGCCTGCTATGAAAACCAAAGAATTAAATAGGTCCCACAGTGTGCATCTGCATGCATACACACACACATAAACAGGCCAAAAGCATTAATCAGTTCTTAACAAACCCGGAGTGAAAATAAACTAAGGATTTGATGAGCAAATCTTGCTTCTTCTTCAACTAGAGATCGGGGAAGCCCTTCTCCATCAGCAACAAACAAGTCCTAGAAAGTGAAAGAACATAATTTTTGTTTCTCAAATAGTCACTGAATATCTGTCATAACTAATACAGATTTACCTAAAAAACTGAACATAATGGAAGCAAAAGATCCATATAAGAAATATATAGAGAGGATACTTACTTTTAATATATTGAGGTCATCTTCCATCATGACAACATCAAACTCAGAAAATGCACGTGAAGGACCTCCATCTAGTAACACCCAAGCATAACCTTCCTATCCAGTGAAATCAGAGAGTCAGAACTGGCCAATTGGAATCATAATAGAAAAACTCATGAGAATGAGATTGTGAGATTGTACCAGAGATGCCTTAAAAATACTTTTCACTACAATGTCTCTGAGGGTGTCATCAATCAGAGCACAAACATTATTGAGGACCTAAGAAACAAAAAATGTAATGAATAAAGTTATCCTGGAGATATCCAACTTTTAAACCAGGCATTGAATGAGAATATGCAATCCCTTTTTATCTTTTCTTTCCTGTGTTTAGGGATACAAAGGAGGAGGGACTAGGAGAAGATTGAAAATATTGAATGTCTTACTCTATCAAACTGTGGAAGTATAGTTTCCAATTGTGCACCTTCAACACCACCGTGATATAAATTAACTATGAATGGTTCTCTCATGTCCCAAAACACAACTCTAGCTCCTATAAATCACATAAGAATGGCTTAGGATATAATTTTGCAAAAGAGCCAAAAGAAACATGTTTTGCCTTCAAAACACAGAAAGCAAATTATACACTACCATCGAATCCAAGAAAAGAATAACAGGTCAAAAAGTTGCAAAGCGTTTATTAAGTAATATGATAAAAGAAAGTGGGGAAAAGCCATTAAAGAGCTTTACAGGATACCAAGAACGTCTATCTAGCAAACTAAGTAAACAGTGAGAGAGGCCAGTTCTATTGATTGTTCAAGATGAATGCACGCATGAAACTATCTCGTTTTAAAAAAGATTTCACGAATTTAAGTTGATGCACCAAACATAGAGTTTGAGTGATTCCACATGTTTGCAAGATGCCCATTTACCATTTTTATAAACAAATGACCATTCGAACATACTAATAGTGGCATTAAAGACTTAACAGAACAGCAGTACCCTATAATGAAAGAAAAGCAAAGAGAATGGTAAACAAAAAACTAAGCACAATCAACAAGCAAATTGTGACAAACACTTATGTAGCAATTGGGTCGTTTGACATTTCAACTACCCAAAGTCACCAAACCATCAAGGACATCCCTTCAATTCAATTTGCGCAAGCACTTACAAAGCATATGTCCAACAGAAAGCCTTCCAACAGCACGAATAGGCGCTTTCGGTCGCCAGCAGAATATTAAGAAGACAACAGCATTTTCTTGAGAGGAAAACATTAAATACATGGATAAATTAAAAAAGATACATAGCTATATTAAAAAATGGTTTATGCACTAGCATGATAAATGCTTTGGAGAACTTTGAGAAGGTGCATTCCCTAATACTGCAAGGGGCTCCCACATTCAAAAATTCAACACCAATTGACTCAACTTTAGGGGTAAATACCCTCCTCAGGATGTTCTCAATGTCTTGCTGCCTACCTTTGCTTTGGCTAGGATATTGTATGCCCAGGGATATTTCCTAAATATTAGACACCTTGTTAGGCTCGGGCAACCTTATTCCTAGTTTTCACAGATTCATAGTAAAATTTGATGAAAAGCAAGCATGAATACTTCTCATAGGTCCCACTTGTATGCGAAAGTTATTCGTCAATAAAACCAAGAAGATTGCGCCATAACTACCCAGGCTTCAACTGAAAGGTCCTCATGACTTGAAAGAGATATATAATAGCCTCCTTTCAACCATGTTCTGGAGAATACTCCTGTTAGATCAGCATGGGAGCATGTCTCTGATGGTCCCCAGAAGGAAGAGATTTCCCTAGACCCCAGATCAAAATAGAAGCAAGCAAATACATAATACGATGACATTTAATCAACAATATTTAATCAGCATCTTCCATTACAGAAATCAAATGCTAAGAAAGGATAACTTTTGTTACAAAATAACAAACCCAATTGGTATTCTTTGAACAGAGACCAAAATAGGAATTGTATCGTCATATTTATTAAGAGATGCCAATATGATGTTCCACACTGTATACCAAGTGTAATTCCACCACCACTAAATAAAACCAGGATAGTTTACTTACCCACTAACTCACAAGTTCTCCTGATAGCATCAGCAGCGCTATCTCGGATGCAGTCAAAGGTGGCAACAAAAAGCTCATCAACTGACTCACTACACATTTCCAAAATCCCGTTCGAAGTCCAATGAGAATCCTCATCAGCTGTGAAGGTAACAAGAATGGACATCAGTAAAATTACTATTCAGAGGTAGATAATCTTCAGATGATTCCTCTAACTCTTCTAATATGTCAATAACTGTATCAAGCTTTAAACTGAAATTTGCATTTCCTTGCACAAACAGAAAATATCAGACGGAATAAACCTCTTAACCTCAGCGTTTCTATGAAACCCCTGAAAGGTTGAGGTAACTTTCTAAATCACTCTTGTTAATCTGCGTGGTTAATTTTCAAATGACTCGGTATAAGATATCCTCCAATAATATAGTAATCAACTAACAACAATGTCTTCATAGAATATGGCTGAGAGAATAGGACTACCTTCAAATAATAGTAAACTATACTTTGTAAAAGTGAAGATGCAGGACTTACGGCGTGTCTGATCTTTAAAAACTCTAACAGTTGACCACGACTCCCTAATACCATCCTCAAGGGTAGAAATTTTTTTCTGCATATACTGCATGAAGAAGGTATCACTGTCATCAGGAAAAATAGTAGTTTCTGTGACTAAATAGAGTTGCAGTGAACCAACCAAAAGCAAGCAAAAGAAGCAGGGAACATGATATCTCAAGTAAATTTGGAGAAATGGGTCTTCCACAGTTATAAATTGAAAGAGAAAAGGTAAGCACTCAAACTAGGGAATCAATGACAACATGGGAACTGAAAAGGAAAAAAGATTCCACAAACGGAGTGTCTCACAATATGTGACACGCTCTAAAAGAAAAATATAAACACCTAATGCATAACAAAATAAAATGAATACAGCAACATTAGTCATCGTCGTAAATAAACTAACTGAAAGTTAGAAAACCATCAAATGAAAAGAACCTTGCACTCACTTGAAGGGTGTTCATTCTAACACAAAGTTTGGAAGTTGTCAAGGCGTCCAACTTCTTATTCACCGCATTATCAAGAACCACAGATTCAACCAACTTTTTCTTGGCACTCGGAAATGCTGTCTCCTTGTAACGAGTCAAGGGAGGAGCAGGAGGATAAAGATTATGCTTGTCAACTGCACCATTCAAAAATTTACAATTGATATCAAATAAGAACTGTGGAAAATAATATGCAGATATGCTGATCAGAAGATCTATTAGAAAAACAAGTTTTTCTTTGAAAGTGCCAGAAAGCTCTGGTGCTTAGAAGAGTAATATCTCCTACTGTGTGCATAACAAAACAAAAGATGTTCCTTACTGGCCAAGCTCCAAATCCATGTAATGTAGCAATTACCTAACCGATCTTCTCTAAAATGTCCTTCTAGAAATCATTAAATTGTTAAAGTCACTCAACTACTGCACAATATCCTTGTGTAACAGTAAAGAAAATTCACAAATCCAGTATTTTTTTTCTAAGAAAAATGAAAACAAAGAGGCATTCTGTTCTGGGACATAACATAAGTCCCTGCATAACCAAATAGAAGACTTCTCATAAAGGATTTAAAAAGTTTGTATACATGTCTAGAAGACCAGAGAATCAACTCTTTTCAAGTCAGTTATAAATTCAACCACATGCACCAACATCAGATGACCACCAACACGCACATATCTGCCACATGCAATACTCAAGAAGACCCCAAAAATTTAGATTATCCTCAGAAACACCAAAAACTTTTTGGGTAAAACAATTTTGGAAGCACGAAAAAAAGAGATACATCTAGATACATGTTCTCCTCGCATTGTACACAAGAATGGTTATAACTCGAAGCACAATAGGGAAACTAAATACAAAAACTTATTGGATTTCAAGAATCACGCTACCTAACTGGTTAACCACTTTCTGCAAGTAGGCATCCAATGTGTGAAAGATTATGGAAAGTAAAGCCTGCAAGTGTGTGATATCCACCGGAAGCCTCAGCTCAAAAAATTGATCAACAGTCTGCAAATCAACTCGGAGATGAAATCCAGAGAAAATAAATGAACAAGCAGTACCAAGAAACAGGATCTACTTTAAATAACTTCAAAGATAGAGGAGAGCAGAAAGTACATCATAGAGCATAGTCAAAAACATATACAGACTCTGCAAATACAGAGACCTAGTAATTTCTTGAAGATAGAGATGCATGAAGTTTTACGGACTAGCATGCATGCATGTGCTAAAGGGTGGCATGACACGTGGCATCTACCTCATCAAAATGTCGGTGCCATGTGAATTGGGTGTCCACCTTGGCAGCCCTAATGGAGGAGGGTTATTTGAACCATTTAGGTAACGGCAGGGGTACAAATAGTATAATGGAGGGTAAAATCCATCATTTTCGCACAGTAGAGGGGTAAATTTGACCCTTACCCATAAATAAAGGGCAAAGTCAAAATTTATCAAAAGAAAAGGACAACATCAATAGTTAAGAGACATACCTCCTCTATGATTCTAAATACTTCTACAGCTGAAGCTGCTTGTTTTTGCTGATGTGATAGGGGTTCCCAGTCCTGTGATTAAGACAAGACATTTTTTAGTTCAAACAATATCCCAGAATTGCTAGCAAGAAAAAAATTGTCAAAAACATCAAAATTGTAATCTATATCCAACCAGAAGATAGCAGCAAGATATTTACTTAAGGAGAGATATATGAGAACAATGACTAAGCATAAGTTCAGATGAAAGATACACCTATGTTCAGTTTAAGCGCTAAATACATATTTGCTTATGGGATGAATTTTTTGCATAATTACTAAAGGACCTAAGATTAAGAAAGAAAGAAAAAACTGATGTACAGTTTAACCACCAACTAGATTATTCTGACCAAGGGCAGGAAGCAAACACCATTATCATTACTCTATATGCCCTTAGCATTAGGCTACACTATTATCATGTGACAACCAACTAGAAGTTTTTAAAAAGATAACCTCGAGATCAGCAGCACGTCCAGTCCATTCAAGTATCCTCGCATGCTGAGCAATCACCCAATCAAGAATAATTGGCCTTGCGATTTCTCCAATCTGCAAACCAAGAAAACGGAAGCAACAGAATACCTCTTATTAGAGTTTCATAAAGTGAACAACAACAACAACATACCCAGTGTAATTCCAACAATCCAACAAGTGGGATCTGGGGAGGGTAGAGTGTACGCAGACCTTACCCCTACCTTGGCAGGTAGAGAGGCTACTTCAGATAGACCCTAGGCTCAAGTAAAGCAGAAACCACATCAGGATAGCAAGAAAACTAAAGCAGAAGAGACAACAAATAGTAATTGAAAACTAAGAACAAGAAACATGCGAATACTAAAATAAAGTCTCATAAAGTGAAAAATATTAAAAATGAAATCTAATTAAAAGAAATTTATAATTGCTTATCGATACTATACAACAACAACATACCCAGTGAAGTCCCACAACGTGGGGTATGGGGAGGATAGAGTGTACGCAGACCTTAACTCTACCTTGGTAGATAGAGCGGCTGTTTCCAAGAGACCCTCGGCTCAAGACAGAGCATAAGTACAAGAAAAGCAAAAGAAACGGTCAGACCCGGACAAGAAATTTAAAGCGGTAAGAAAATGTTGGTAGCAAATGCGAATAAGTCATGCTAGCGCATTCTGAAAAAGAGGCAGTAACTAATGCATGTACATAAGATAAACAAAGTGCACTAAAGAACACATAGCAGTAAAAATCAAACGCTACTATAAAACAATATTGCACCTACTAGTATGATAGGCTAAGCGGGCCTACAATAATATAACAATACAACTACCAGTTTGTAAGCGTAAATAGGGATATGCTCGATTACCTACTACCCTTCTACCCTAATCTGTGTCCTCCACAACCCCCTATCTAAGGTCATGTCCTCAGTAAGTTGCATATGTGTCATATCCTGTCTAATCACCTCTCCCCAATACCTCTTCGGCCTATCTCTACCCCTCATGATCCCGTCCATAGACAACCTCTCACACCTCTGCACTGGCATTTGTGTCTCCTCTGCACATGCCCGAACCATCTCAACCTCGCTTCCCGCATCTTATCCTCCACCGAGGTCACTCCCACTCTGTCCCGGATATCATCATTTCTAATTTTATCCCTCCTTGTATGCCCACACATCCATCTCGGCATCCTCATCTACGCAACTTTCAACCTTTGGGTGTGTGAAGTCTTGACTGGCCAACACTCCGCCTCATACAACATAGTCGGTCTACCCACCACCCTATAGAACTTGCCTTTAAGTTTTGGTGGCACCTTTTTATCGCACAAGACTCCAGATGCGAGCCTCCATTTCATCCACCCTGCCCAATACGATGTGTGACATCGTCATCAATCTCTCCACTCCTTTGGATAATAGACCCGAGATACTTGAAGCTTCCTTTCTTCGGAATGACCTGAGCACTAAGTCTCACATTCACGCCTGTCTCAAGGTCGCTCCCGTTACTGAATTTGCACTCCAATTATTCTGTCTTGGTCCTACTAAACCTGAACCCTTTAGACTCCGGAGTCTGTCTCCAAACCTCCAGCTTAGCGTTCACTCCGCCGCGAGTCTCATCAATCAGGACTATGTCATCTGCAAATAACATACACTATTACACCTCCCCTTGAATTTGTCACGTCAGACCATCCATCACCAAGGCAAATAAGAATGGACTAAGAGTTGATCCCTGGTGCAACCCCATCGTCACTGGGAAGTGCTCTGAATCCCCTTCTAATGTTCGTACCCTGGTCTTGACTACATCATACATATCCTTGATCGTCCTAGTGTACGCCACAGGTACCCCTCTAACCTCCAAACATCTCCATAGGACTTTGTCGTATGCCTTCTCGAGGTCGATGAAAACCATATGTAAGTCTCTCTTCCTCTCACTATACCGCTCCACCAACCACCTAATAAGATGAATGGCTTCTGTAGTCGAATGCCCCGGCATGAATCCAAACTGTTTCTCGAAAATAGACACGCCTTTTCTCACCCTCATCTCTACGACCCTTTCCCAAACTTTCATAGTGTGACTTGGCAGCTTGATACCCCTATAGTTGTTGCAACTATGGATGTCCCCTTTGTTCTTGTACAAAGGAATCATTGTACTCCACCTCCATTCTTCGGGCATTCTTGCTGTCTTAAAAATGACATTAAATAACTTAGTCAGTCATTTCAAACCTGCCCTACATGCGCTCTTCCAAAATTCAACTGAGATCTCATCAGGCCCGGTCGCTCGTCCCCTATGCATCATGTGAACAACACTCTTAACCTCCTCAACCTTAATGCTTCTACAATACCCAAAATTCCGGTACCTTCCAGATTGCTCCAGATATCCCTGCACTATGTCTTTATCTCATTTTTCATTTAAGAGTTTATGGAAGTAAGACTGCCACCTCCGTTTAATATGTGCGTCCTCCACCAGTACTTTGCCGTCCTCGTCCTTGATACACCTCACATGATCCAAGTCACGGGCCCTCCTCTCCCTCGCCTTGGCTAGTCTGTACAACTTCTTATCCCCGCCTTTTTCCTCTAATTCCACATACAATCGTTCAAAAGCCGTCGTTTTCGCCGCCGTTTTTGCCGCCGTAACCGCTAGCTTTGCTTTCTTCCTTCTCATCTTATATAATTCCCTATTCGGTCCACTTCTCCACCTTGTCCTTACTTTCTACCAATTTCACATACGCCGCTTTTTTCGCTTCCACCTTCTCTTAAACTTTACCATTCCACCAACAGTCCACTCGATGCCTACCACGGCTCCTCCCGAATACAACTGGCCGTCCTGTCCCATATACCGGCCGCATCCCCACTACTCCCCCAAGCCCCCTTGGCCCTCAACCTCTCCCCCATCTACTTTGCACTAGTCATGGTCAAACTCCCCCATTTGATTCTTAACATGTCATCCACAACCCTCCTCTTCTTCTCCATCTTGATCTCCAAATCCATCACCAAAAGCTTATGTCGGGTTATCGATACTATCCATGCTCTTAAACATTTCTGTGCAAAACTTTATTTTGTATCTTCTCATCATTTAACCATTTCATGTAGGACAGCAGAAAATTCAAGTTCTGCTGTAACACATGCAAGATAAGTAGAAAAAGTTACCCCACAAAAATTACCAGTATAGTTGAACACAAAGAAAAGCGCCAAGTTCTGCTAGGGAAGTGAGTGCTTCAATTTAAGCACAAAATTCCAGTAAAAGTGCGAGCTTTAATGAAGTAAGGCACTCATTAAGCATAAAATAACTATGTAATGCAAAATAAGAAACACAAGCAAAATTATATAGTTAATGGAATTGAAAACACTGCAATAAATTGAAATATTAAGTAAAACCAGTATCAATCACGTTCAGAGACCATTTTATAGTTTTTTTCCCTTTAGATACAAAGGTATAGTTTAACATTGTTGCATTAGATTTGGTGACTAACCATTAACATATTCATCCATAATATTTCCTTCGCAATTAATATATCATTTTGCCAAAATTCGTTTTCTAGTGACAAACCACACGGACACCAAGGCGCAAGTCTTAGTGCCTAGGTGTCTGACCTCTTAAGCAAGGCAAAGTGCATAGCCTGCATGCCTAGCTTCTTATCCTTTGCAACACAGCATACTACTTTCCACTAATATTATGGACTGAAAAATGTTCACCTACACGTGATCAGAAAAACTCAAGCAAGTGGTAGAAATAAATTACACGTATACCATTTCATTTTAAAGGAATTTTCAGGAAAGAGTAGGGGGGAAATCCATCTACTTTAAGGACATTCTCAAGAAAAGAAGGTAAGCATAAGAAAAGGAATTAACGTGTGGCATCCATAGCCAGAAAAGCTCCAAAAGAGGAATTAGTTCATTACACAATTTCAGCAATATGATAGCTTTCCAGTGCAAACATACCTCACGCTCAAAATTAAACATTAATGGAGAATGCACGCCATTTTTTACTTGTTCTGATGAATGGAGCTCAATTAGATAATTCTCCAACAGAATAGCTGCAGCAAGCACCTGCTTCACATCTTCGGAAAGGCAAGATACATTCTTGAGAAATGGCTCCTGCACAGCAGCAAAAGAAATTTTGACTCAAAAGAACAACAAAGGGGTGTGCAAAAAGGTGCTGGAGATTATTATCTATCACTGAAAGCTAACCAGTCTTTCACCATAAAATCTGTGCAATTTCGAAGCTGAAACCACTCCAGCTTCAGCACACCAATGCCTGAGGACTGGATGGTACACAGTCAGCTGTCTCTCAGAAATTGACTTCAATTCACTTGCAAGCAAGGCCAAAGGATGTCTCTTATCTACTTTAGATCCAATATTTATTCCATCAGTAACCTGAGATCAAGTTAATATGTCAATATTTTAAAAAATCAGGTATTCCTGTACGGCATTTGCACTCAGAGCCATTAGAAACCATACCCTCTTGCAAGCAGCTTCTGCAGACCTCTCAACATACATTCTGACTTTGCTATCAATGATCTCATTTGAAGCATTAAGAATCAGCTGCAACAGTGTGAAGAAAAACATTTTAACAATTCCAAGGGAGAATTAAGCCCAATTTATTCTTGAGAGCATCAAAAGGAGTCACAAAGAAAATAAAAGCTAAATGATTTTTTTTCACAACTAAAATTCCCCAAACTAAACTTTTAATCTAAGATAAGATGCCAAGCCCGGGGGTACAAAGAAACTCCTTTCTATCCTGCTTAAAAATTATTAAGTTAACAGAAAAGGAATCTTCGACACAGTTGATCACCAAAATACTGAATTATGGTTCTTACGGACGGTGTTAATATGCTTGAACAGGATCAGCAGATACTGTTATTTTACTAAAGGCCACCAAATGTCAGGGAAAGCAGAGGATTCTGCACTATAGCAACAAATGGCAGTGATGCAGGAACAGATGAAAAAAATGGCACTAAAGTAGCTTGTTTTGGACGCATTGCAATTCTAGATTCTTGTCTAACTCAAATGTCCAATTACATAAAGAAACAGATGCCAACAAAAAGGATGTCAATTCATGTCTTTTTTGGTTGTACACTTTGAGACTAGTGCTGGAGAATCATTAAATATACTGGCTTCATGCTTTTCTAGATTGTCTTTTCCCCTTTATGCTATCATTTAAGCTTCTGGCATTCTCAGATATATATGCAGTGTGTTTACAGAAACATCTAGAGGGGTGGAAGGCAGAAAGAGAAAGAGACCAACAGGCAAGGAGGTTCCCCAGTGGCTATTAGCATTTAGTTGCCCAGCAAAATATTGTCCATGGTTATCTTAATTCTACTACCAGAAAAGGCACTTAATAGAAATAAAATTGTCTCAAATACCTCCATATTTCCAGATGCATCGAACTTCTGATTTCCTGCCGCCAATGCCATTGATAACACCCCCTTGAAAAGAGAAGGCTTCTGACAAATGGAGAAAATTCTCATCAGATCGGAGAAAGAAGATAAGAAGAAAATACAAGCATAGAAAACAACCTGACAAAAATGCCAATGATAATCCTGCAACTTATTGTCACACCATAAACCAATTGACCAAAGGATAGACTGCACCAAATTTAGCCTAATCTCACAGCCACTGCAGCAATTATAACAAATTAGGCTCTCCAAATACTTCTCTTCATTCTTTCCAACATCTTCAGATGACGGAATATTCCGCATTTTACGAACTGCATACTCCAAAAGCATTGCCTCCTCTGTCCCAACAAACTTCAATTAGGAAGAAACTACATTAGATATCTTACCAAGGTCTACAAATAATAACAATGACTTTACAAGGAAATTAATCTTGCACTATGTAAATGCTAAATGCATCAAAATATCCACCAAAGCACAGAAAGTGAAACTCCTCTTTTACAAAATGCAAGCAGCTGAATCATCACAAAGTGAGGGGCAATGCTAGATATAAATGTGCAAAATAAGAAGAGGCTAATATTCAGATTCTTTGAAAAGATGAAACTAAGAAAGTGCAAGAAAATCAGCAAGAACATAATCTTAAATGAAGGAGCATGTATCATATAGCCAAAGTAGGCTCCCTGTTATTGATGGTTCATTCGCGGCTTTGAGACTAGCTCAGCCCCAGCAGTTTCTTTTCTAGTGTGTTCCGTCTACTAATTAGTGTGGACGAATTTAAGTTTTAATGCTCGGACCAATTCCTCAAAGAGTAGAGGCTTGAAGGAGAGCTTCTCTCAGCCCTATATTCTTTTTTCCCGTCCAAAATTTTCCAAATCAATTGATTCAAGACTTAAACAGAAAGACTAAAAAGAAAGCTTTACAACTATTCTATAATTAAATAGAGAATATCCTAAGATATCTTTTTTCTTATCAGGATATATCCTAAGTTATCAATTAGAATATTCCATGATATTCTTTTGCACATGTTAAATGAAACTAGAATGTGTGAATTTGGTCAGACGTTCTCCTAATATACAACTAGCCCCTTAAACTCAAAGTGCTCAAACCAACTTGAGCTTTCTTATTTTACAAAACATAAGAAGTTGCCGACGGAATTTTGCTGGAATGATGCACAAATCACCAAAAGAAGTACGGCGCTGAAGTTCTTTCTTTGGAAAATCACTGGTACTTGCCAGCGAAAGAAAGTGTTTCTTGCACTATAGGTAGAAACAGATCTATGCTCAATTACCAAAAAAAAAAAGCTATGGTGTGAGGAGGAGCAATGATGCTGAAAAGAGGAGTAAGCAGCATAAGGCCACTGACTTGTAGGCAGAAGCTGCTTAAGTTTCCACCTAAATTGTAAGCTTTACCAGTTCCCAAAAAAACATATTCCACCTAAATTGTAAAGGCTATGATACCATGCGAAAATAAAAGAGAGATTTTTATGATTGATTAGAAATTTACAAGAGAGACTCCTTATATAAAAGTAGTAGGCTATACCGCTATATACAGTTCAGTATATAATCATTCCTATGCTAATAAGTTCAGCAAATATTCTATAGTTAGATGCCGCATATGAGTTACCCTAGAGGATATTTAAAGACATTATTCTTGCTCATGTTCAATGAATCTAGAATGTGTACTCACATTCTCTGTCTCTCTCCATCTATCTCTATCTCTCTTCATTTTTTTCTGAGAACATTTAACTCCCCTAGAAACACTTTCTCTCAATATTCGACAATGGCAACTGGTTAATTTGTCATTATTGTTTAAAAAAAATCTATTCTTTCATAAAACGAGGAGAGAACGGTGCAACCAAGCCAGTATAAGTAATCCTCACCCATTGGAAAAATCTCGCAAAATTTCTTTAGCCAGAAAAAAATGATAGGTCTTATGTGTTATGGTCTCCAAACTTCTTTAGGAATCACTAAAATGTATAGCTTAACAACTTCAAGTCAGAATGGTAGATGGCAAGTTATAACTTGAAAAGAGAACAACAACAACAACATACCCAGTGAAATCCCACAACGTGGGGTCTGGGGAGGGTAGAGTGTACGCAGACCTTACCTCTCTACCTTGGCAGGTAGAGCGGTTGTTTCCGAGAGACCCTCGGCTCAATACAAAGCACAAGCACAAGAAAAGTAAGACCAACAAAGCGAATAAATCATGATAGCGCATTCTGAAAAAGAAGCAATAACTAATGCAGGTAAATAAGACAAAGTACACTAGAGAACACATAGCAGCATATACTGCGCCTACTAGTATGATAGGCTAAGCGGGCCTACAATAATAACACTACAACTACCAGTTTGTAAGCATAGGTAGGACTACGCTGGACTACCTACTACCCTTCTACCCTAATCTGTGTCCTCCATAACCCCCTATCTAAGGTCATGTCCTCGGTGAGAAGAGAAACAGAAAAGAATTAAAAGAGTCACTATCATCATATGAATCATTACTTTTCAATCAGAACCTTGGTCACGTTGTCAAAACAAAACATATCATATGGGAGATGGGGCACCAAAGCAGCAGCAAGGTACAAGCCATAAAAGAAGGTTACACATGTAATAATTTGAGAGCCTGAATGCTATTGTGTCACAAACAGGGGAACAGGGAACAAAAAAGTTATTAAAGGTAGTTTAAACACATAAGTAGCCAGCTTACTTCACATTTCAGTGTAGCATATAACACTCCACACTTTCACAACAAACTTTTTAACATAACAAGCAGACATTCGAGTGGACACGCAGGTGCCACTCTAGGTATCATATTTTTGTGCAAACAGTGGGTGCAATTGAAGAATCTAGGGCTAAAATTATGCATTGGTAGAAAATCAGTATATCTTGGCCCATGAGTTATCTGGCACGAAATAAAACACTATATCGTAGGTACGGCATACGTTCATATATTTTGTGCCTAACAAATGCATCAGAGACTGAGAGAGAGATGGAGGAGATGGTAGAAGATTGCTCAATAACATGGTTAAGCTCAGTTACCTGCTGAAAAAGCACCCATGCATATAATACATCATGTAACTTCTGGGTAATGCCCAACAAAGGCCATGTTGATTTGATGAGCTTTAGGATTTCATCAGCTTCCTGATGACGAGAAGGATTAAGTACACTACACTCAGAATAACCAACATAAAAGGCTAAAAGATATAACAGAAACCTCTATGAGCTTGCCATCTTCCAGAATGTCAAATACACCAAGGAGTAACTTCTCATACAGCCTCATGTTAAAGGGATAACCAGCACTCCAGTAATATGTCTCGCCTTGTACACCACAATTCCCAGGCATAGATGACAATGTCGAAGCAATATTTCTAATGGAAAATAGCACCTCTATGCATTTAGAGGGAGACATCTTAATGTCCCATTCCTACAGCAGAATTAAATATCTTCTCAATCTGCAACTGAAGAACAGATTTGATAAGCAATAGAAAGGTGCGCTGCAGACAGACATACCTCAAAATTCCTAATTTTTGCAAGAAAAACTCCAACTGATTGCTCAGCAGATAAAAGTTCTTCAAGAATATTAGCCTACAAGAAAATCATCTAGAAGTTAAAATAACTAAGAGGCAGAGGGTCGTAAAACTTATTTACAATAGTTGGAAGTCCAACGAGTTTATAAGCAACAAATATCTCAGTAATGAGATTAGGAATACTCTCACTTCAGATTTAAGTTACTGTATAAAAAAAAATGCATCCCCAACCAACTGTTTGTCAGCTTATTAATTTGATCTTGCTCAGTCATTTTTTCTTATATTTTGAGTTTCACCCAAACAAAATGTACTTGTTTGTCTCGGCAATATTTCAATCGAAAAACAGGTTTGACCTAAATTTTTTCAAGAAAAACTTTTGATTTGAAGATTGCAAAGACCAAGCCACGTCAAGAGATCAGCCACATGCAATATGTACCTTGTGGCAGGGGAGGATGCAGCTTACTGTTTACTTCTGATGCGGAGCATGGATTCATGTGTAAAGTTTCACTAAAAAATGCAACAAATAGTAGATATGAACTCATAACTTTAAAAATAGGATGATTTCAATATTAAGAACCTTAAAGGTTGAACCCATAAAGCTTAAATCCTGGATCCGCTTCTGTGGCTTACAGTATTCTGAAGAAGAATCAAATTTGGTATGATCCTTCATGCTAAAAATAATCATTTTTTTCAGATCCTAGCTTTATTGATGTTCATATATTATCAGATTAACTATTGACTTACTCCTTTAGCTTAAAAGTAGATTCAATTAAGAATTACCACCACAAACCAAAACTCCAATTTGTAGCGTAATGGAACATGTCATCCGATAACCAACACAATATGGACCCACCAAATCAAAAAAAAAAATTATAACCAAATGTGGGTAAAAAGAGTATAGAAAGACGACTTTCACTGAAGCTAAAATTATGAGACTCCGAATCTTTTAAGGAAACTTTTAAGTGAAAAACTTAAAACCCAAGAATTAGTATTACTTGTCTGTTCTTCCATTGGATATATGACTTCTCATTCTGAAATTCAGACTTTATTGTGCCATTCAAAAGCCCCAGCGCGATTTGAGGAACATTGATTTGTTCAAATGATTTCTCAGAAGCCAAACGCACCAACTTTCGCCGAGTGAGAGCATCCATTGCTTCTGAGATCTAGTGAATATTATATGTTAGTCATGAAACACTTTAGTGGAGCAAGAAGTTTAAAGGCATAGTGAACAACAAACAGTGGGAAAAGAAAGGAAAAAAATAGTATACTGTCAATCAATCAGATGAAACTTCACACATAAGGCTATTTAGACAACTTACAAATAGGTGCAATGAGGTAAAGCGCCTCGTAGGACAGATTTAACTGGAGGACATTAACAGTAGAGAATCCAAAAGGTAGATAAGTCTATTTGCACAAATACTGGATAGATTTAAGCTATCAACCATCAGATTCTGTAACATTCCCATTGCTGGTCTGAAGCTTAATTCATTACCTTTAAATATGATTGCTTTTTAAAATCCTCTGTCCCTACCCGCTCACTACTGAAAATCCTCTGCTGACACGGCAGGTACTAAAAGTTTATCTGTGGCCGGGAGCAAGATTTTGATGCCTTGCTTTCCCCTTCCACTATCATTTTTCAAATCAACTCCATGTCGTATGAAATTGCCGCACCTGCTACCAAGACTACATAAATAGAAGTAAAATCGATACTTCAGCCGTCCTGTATTTTTGACCTACTATCTAATTTAATCTTTCCTAAATGGTGACCTATCTCAAAATGCCAAACTTTTGCTCTCTCTAACAATTAAAAACAATATTAAATGATACTAATTATTGTTTAAAGTCTGAACTAATCAAAAAAAATTATTATCTCAAACCATTGTGATGTCTTCTCAACCATCGTAGAAAATTCACATTTCAAATTTTTTTCTCAACTGTATGTCTAAGATGTGATATAATAATCCATTCTTGATCAAATTAAAAGGGACAAAATTGCAACCGTACTTCTCTCCTCAGTAATTGTTCTTACAAAAAAAAAACTAACCACGCATTTATAGATATCCATGAGTCGGATGACAATTGCCATTCCTAATTTAGATTAATTATAGCTTTTCGAGTATTTATGGAATTTCTAAACTTGATTTCAGTGGTGATCGCCATGCTTAGATCTTGTTAACTAAATTTTGACTTAACACGTGAACATCGCCCTCCCACTTCACTACCTCAAACTCATCAATGCATACTAGCAATCAACTCTTTATACCCGAGATACCCGCAGTCAAACCACTTGATTTCAGTTCTGACAAGAGAAAAAACTAAACTACTTGACTTCAGGAATCATCGATGATTCTTTTATAAATGAAGCATGCCATCCCTCTAGCATATCCATATTTATATTCATGTACAGTTATGGAGTCTCGTAAAACTGGTCTCTAATAGTTGGGGGCAAAAGCGCTGGCACATGGTGGTTGCACAAACTGCAAGATTCTTTGTGAAATGCACAATATTGCAGCTTGCTTATAGTTCTTCACGCATGCATGCAACACACAATAAAGAGCAAATATGTCTTGGTGGAACGGGAACTAAAGATCACTTATCTCCCAGGCGTCAGCATCTTCCAGACCATCCTTCCAAAAAAACAAAATCCTTCAAGAGCACCAAGGGGTGCACCAACTTTCATGCAACTATATCATTCACACCTAAGCATACTGTGTAATAGAAAATTTCCATTTTCCCTTTCTTTTTTTTTGGGTGAGTTAGAAATTTTCACCAAAAAATCACCCACAAAAACTTTTTTACCTGGCTTCAAATTGCAAAGGTGTATATCAGCAGCAATATATGTAAGCTTTAAGAACAAAGACAGTAATAACTTGCCTGCATTTGTGTCCTGAAAGTTTCAATGAGCTCCGAATTTCTATCAAAAGACAGGGATCCAGATAGGGACCGTGAATGTCTTTTGTCTCTTCTCTTCAGTCCAGCCAGAAATCTGGGACTCTTCTCTTTCTTTTTGCTCTCAACCAAGCGAACCTCAAGCCTAAATGTTAGAATTTAAGTTTTACAAGAGTGAAAGAAAATGTAGTGCTAAGAAGTAAAAGAAAATGAATGGCCATCACAATGAAAAATATGTAATTAGTGCATTTTCATTAGTGCCTTCAAGTCATAAATTGACGCTCAAATACAAATACATGAAGAGAAGCATAGTTAATAATTTTTACCCAGAGCACACCATGCAAGCAAGGAATACTTCATAGGCAGATTCACGCAAATCATCGTCCAGTAGTCCTTCAGGAAACCTAAAACTTTGTATCACTTTACTCCAAAGGTGAAGATATATAAAGATAGGATACAGACCAATGATTCTTCCACACGCTACAGGAGCAACACAGTATCATACGTCATTTTTTTTTGTATCATGATAATAACCATACAGTACCTGTTTTCAGTGCTGGTATTCCTATTGATGGAAGATCAGCTTGATTAATGTTAAATGACCCCGCAGTTCCTGCGGCTTTACTCTTTACCCCAAAGTCATCACCGTAAAGAGAGAAATCTCCCAAATCAGAATGGCATGATCCATTATTATTGGAGTGGTTCTTCATAATAGGAGGTGGCACACGCTGAGGGTGGGAGCCAGCTGATTCTGGATCTGTAACAAGAAAATACGCATCGCCAGTGTGCAATTGCATCTGCAGAGAGCATTACAAGAGTAACATTTAGTCCATTTCAAAGGTAGAAACATCAAAAATGCAACTTCTCCATGAGATAAGGCAAATATTTTGCAGTTTCTTTCCCAAACAGTGATTTATTCTTTAATTCAATAGAAAAGACAAATGAAATATATTTTCACATATAGAATAAACATAAATATAACATATTAGAGTCAGCGGGAGTTTCATAAAGTTAGGTTAGTTAAGCATTCAATCCAACAAAAGGTTAAAAAAAAAAAAAAAAAAAAAAAAAAGGAAAGGCGCCACTATTACTAGATCAAGTATCAATATATTACGCTTAGGAGTCATACCCTAATACACAATTCTTTCAAAACCCAACAAAGTAAAAGGGAAAGAAGGTCGGTCATGCAAACAGTGGCATCAGAAAGAGTATATTGTGCTTGGTGTACATTAATTTGCTCTGTTTTTCCTTTGATGATTTAATCATTAATTTGATCATTTTAGCATGGCTATCTTCAAAGATGAATGTAGCTCACCCATAAGTCAACTAGCAGCTTAATATCTGATCTAACAAATTTGCCTATAGTGACAGGTATACTAAATGGAAGAAAGAACAAATGAAAATAAAAAAGTTGAGGGATCATAAGTAGGTAAATTGGCTGTATATAGAACAGGTAGTTAATAAAATTCTTATTCTTACATGCATATCTCAAAATTCGAAAGCAGGAGGTAATTGCAACTCCAATAATGGTGCAGGGATAAACTTTTCAACTTCTAATAGGTCTTCTCGCACCCAAAAAATAAAAGCTTTGAAATAACAAAAGAAGCAACTATTATTGCAAATACTTTGATTTACTTCCCTCTACAAAATGAAGGGAAATCCACATGACATAATTTCGGCCGCAGATATGCACACTAGTGGATTATAACTTCATCACCCCACTGTAGCTGTGTCAATTGAAGACAACAACAAAAAAACAAAGAAAAAAACATAAATTCCTTACCGTTTTTGGATGTCGACGTTCATCGTGATACTTCTTCGCTGCTAAAGAAACATTGAGCACCCCACCTAATCATTCAAAACAATGACAGTGAAACCAAAAGCTTCAACCTTGAATGTATACAAACAACACAGACCATGCAGCTAAACCATTCCATAAAGAAGAACAATGAAAACCATCAACACAAAAGTTCACAAGTTAATTAATTCTCCTCCTTCACCAGCCTTTTTGGCACTATTATTATTTGACGAGTCAAACAGTTTCTCTATGTTACCATTTATTTATTATATTCAACGACTTGCATAATATTTTTAACTATACGAAAAAGTTGTGATTTTTAGTAGTACCTTTCATGTAGTTCTTCATTATTGGAAATTCAATAAAGATAAGAAATCACTATCGAAATTAATACAATAATAAAAAAACCGACATAAAATATTACGCCACGTAACCCAATATTCAATATTATACAACATCATACCTGAGGGAAAGCATTATACATCATGTATCAACTATGAAAGCGTATAATACTGTATAAAAGGTGTTTATACACAAATATGAGCTAACCCGGTAACAAACACAACATATGGGTTACGTGGCGTAAATATTTTCTCCTGGTAGACATTGAGTACTAAAAATCACAACTTTTTCCTATTACTTAAGGGAAAATTATGCTCTATGTCTACTAGGAGAAAATATTTACGCCACGTAGCCCATTTATTTGTGTATAAGCACCTTTTATACACTATCATATACTTTTATACAAGGTTGATACATTATTTATAGTGCTTTTCCTCAGGTATGATGTTGTATACTCCCCTTTCCCTTTTAGTCGGTCCAAAAAAAGAATGACACGTTTTCTTATTTGACAACAATTTAACTTTAAACTTAACGAGATGATCTATAACCATACAAATATATTTGACTTGTTTTAGACCACAAGATTAAAAGTTTTTCCATTATTTCATAAACTACGTGCTGAGTCAAACTACGTCATATAAATTGAGACAGAGAGAGTAATATCGTATATTGGGTTACGTGGCGTAATATTCCATTCAATATGTAAATTTCAATAAAGCTAAGAAATCAATATCGAAATTAAATATAAGAATAACATATTTATGCTTTAATTCTTAAAAGACTTTATATAATGAAAAAAATTACCAGATTGTACACAATCAAGGACATAATCAGCACTAATAACATCGAGATTGATGTTAGAGAGGGAGACAGTGGGACCAGAAGGAGTTCGAATTTCTTTAATTAAACCACATGATAATAGAAATTCTAGAAGCTTCCTACGATCGTTACGATACCGTTGTAAAAGAGAATTTGTCTCCATCACCGTTAATTAAATTAGCCTCTTGAGAATCACCGAGCATTCGATAATCGCCTTCGACTCCGGCCGGTGAAAATAGGCGCCGTGTTCGGCGTTTTCCGGCGAGGAAGGTGGCGAAAGAAATGCACCAAAGCTTTTGATCAGTTTTATGTCTCTTTTTTTCCTTTTTCCTTTTTCTCTTTCTCTTTATTACTGCTTGTTTGGGTCCCTGAATTGATGGTAAATTCTACTTGTTATCCCTCCGTCACAAATTATTTATCATTTTTTTATCTATATGTCTTTGTTGATTAACTATTTTATCCTCTTTATATATTTCATCATGTATATCTCCACAATAAACATTTACTCCATCAGTGATAGAAAATATTGTTAACTAATGCAAGGATAAAATGATAAAAAAACTACTTAAATTTATCTTGGTTAAACAAAACAATAAATACTTTGGGATAAGTATTTTTAGTAAGGACGACAAGTATTTTGGGACGGATGGAGTATAACTCAAATATTTAACCTTTAATTCATCGAAATATCCATTTTTGATTCTTTCAGGTAGAAAGCATGTTATATTTGACTATTTATAATATTATTTTATCATCAAATGTGGAGTAATAATGCAAATTTTACATTACGCATGAGTAATTAAGTAATGAAATGGTTAATAATTATGATAAGTTTGTGAATATTCACAAATCAAAGTGATCAAAAGGACAGTCCAGTAAAATATTCTACATTAACAAGGTTCGAAGAAGGATCGCATTCCAAGAGGTGTGGTGTAGATAATTTACCAAGCATTAGTGGTTACTTTCACGACGAAGTTGAGAGATCAGACAAACTTTATCATTGCTCCAAGACTCCCCTTTAAAGAAATTAAAATTATATAATTCAAAAAGTTGAATGTCTAATATGCTTAATTAAATATTTGCAATGACTAGAAATCTAAATTTATTAATAATTGAGGGACCAAAGATGTCATTAACCCTTTCGTTAATTTCTTTTTCTTATTTATTTACCAGGTCAAAGTTTGTTTTTGTTTTAAGGGGAAAATAAAAAGAAAGAAAACAACCAGGTCAAAGGAATCGAAACTAAGTAGCTCATTAAACGAGGCAGCTGTCCGATTTTCTAACTTTTAGTAAAACTTGTAAATTTCTTGAAAATTATGATCTTGTTTTTTTGTGTTTTAGAAATTTCAGGTAACTCCTCGGATTTGCAAAATTTTAACTATATTTATTTTGTTTTTTAATTAAAAAATTAGTTGTATGTTACGGAAACCCAAGGCACCAAAGAAACACTATAAGGTAAATGGTGCTTTACAATTTTAAAAAAATTGATCTTATTTTTCAAAATTATCCTTATTTACATAATCAAAAATCATTAAGTAATTTTTCTTTTTTAGACATTAATTAGGATTAAGTTAGTAAAAATATTCATAATTTTTTAGGAGTAAATAATTTCTTATGAGGTGTGTATAAGCTAAAACTACCCCTTATTATGGAAGAGACTAAGAGAGAGAGTAATAGGAAATGAATTCAATTTCTCTCTTTAACTTCTTTTTTTCAGAAAACTAGTAGTATTAAAGCGGTATTAACTCTGTCTCAAATTATTTATCTCTTTTTTTGTTTATACGTCCCTCAAGAAATATAAATTATGAAGGGTATTTGATTTATTTTATCCTTATTTATGTCTAAGTTATAATCTCTTTACATTAAATATTTACTCTATTTATGTGTCATCTTCATTAATGATAAAGGGTAAAATAGAGAAAAATAATTAATTATACCTGAACTTCTAAAACGATTGATAATTTGAGACAACTATTTTTAGTAACCTCAACAAATAATTTGAGATGGATAGAATATAAGGAACTAATAGGAAAATAATTCAATTTCTCTCTTAACTTTTTTTCCAGAAAACCAGTAGTATTGAAGCGTTACTATTCTATTGATTATAGCAAATTTTCTATTTTCCAAGTTCTTGTTAGGAAGAGTCGGTTGTTAAGAAGACTCGCAGGTCACATGAATTTGATAGCATAAAAAATATGTATCATCAATGAACATAATTTAAATTTCTTCTCTTAATAGTTATTTGATAAACTAAATTAAAATTTTAAACGAGTTTGCCTAATATCAGACTTCAATAAAAAACAAACACACACAAGAGATAAGGAGCCAATCTTCATGCCTACCTTAATTGTCGTATTTGCATTCATTGATCACTTTTATTCTTTATTTATTTCTTTCATTCATTTCCATCTATTAATTTTGCTATACACAAGCTTCCGATTTATCCAATCTATAGCTATTGATTGGAGCAAACATGCCAACATTTTGCTATACATGATGTCATAACCTAACAATTAACAATGTCTTTTGAAACCCATACAACCATATTCAACTATTAACGTATATTATTAAATATACTCCATATATTTTGTAATATTTAGTATTGTATAATTATGATAGATATGTGATCCTTATCGTATTAGGATTTCATATTATACACACTATATTTATTTGTATTAATGAGAAAGACTCTCCAAGAGAAATTAATACATTCTTACATGGTATCAAGAGCCAAAACTTAAACCCTATTTCTTCCTTTCACCCGCAGTCTCCGCTCGGTTTCTTCAAACCGGCGGCTCCGGCAGAACAAAATTCTAAGACTTGGACACCTTTCTCTTCCTTTCCGCTCTTCACCCAAAAACCAAAGTTGGGTGTCTACTATTTCGAAGACACCTTTCTCCATCTTTCACTCGAAAACAAAAGTTAGGTGTCTACTGTTTCGAACAAATTGTCAGAAAACCAAATTATTTTTCTACTTCTTTCTTCCTTTACCTGATAATTTTTTTTTGTTGTTTCGTCTTCTTTTTTATCCTTCACAAAAAATAATCCACTATAATGACTTCTCCCACAACTCCCAAATTTTGGAGACTACTTTTGGGCTCAATTTCAGGAAGCCTACAAGACCGCCTCAGGCCAGTCAATGGCCCACAGCAATTCGGTCCTATTTCCTGGAGCCCAGCAGTCCCCTCCAGGCCTCTCCCAGTCCGATTTGGGCCCGACTTTCATCACACTGACCCATCGACAGTTCGATAATGCGTGGTATATGGATACGGGTGCCACATCTCACCTCACCAACAATTCTGGTAATCATCCTCAACTGCGAAGTTTAAATACTCCACAATCTATTATGGTTGGAATCGGTCATCGCATTTCAATTCAAGGGTTTGGCCACACACTAACCCCGCCACAACATCCCTAGTTCTCCCTGAATAACGCCTTATATGCTCCTAACATTACCAAAAAACTAATCTCCATTAGAAAATTTTGCCACCGATAATTCGGTATAAATTAATTTTGACCCGTTTGGATTTTCCGTCACGGACCTCCGTACCGGAAAACTCCTTACGAGATGCAATAGTGAGGGTGATCTCTATCCTTTCATATCTACGTCTGCTGCTAGTATCAACCCTCCTACATCTCTAACTGCTCATTTCACTCCTCCCACCGTTTTAGCAACAATTTCTCCGTCAACCGGACACAATAGACTTGGCCACCCAAGAGCCCATGTTCTTAATTTTCTTTGAAATAATAATTTAATTAGTTTTCATAATGAAAAATTTGCCCAACATTGTCTTTCTTGTCCTCTAGGCAAACATGTTCGCCTTCCATTTCAGTCTTCTTCAAGTGTTACGTATTCTCCCTTTTACATTGTTCATGCAGATTTATGGACATCTTCCATTACTAGCTCACTGCGTCATAAAATTTATCTCGTCTTATTAAATGACTATTCTCATTTTGTCTGGGTCTATCCGCTTAAATTCAAGTCTGAAGTGTTTGCCAAGTTTCTTGCATTCCGTGTCTATGTCAAAACACAATTCGAAAAAAGACATAAAATCGCTTCAGTGTGATAACGATCGTGAGTTCAATAATTCCGCATTTCATAATTTTTGCTCTACTAACGGCATGGTTTTCCAATTCTCATGTCCCCACACCTCCTCCCATAATGGCAAGGCCGAACGAATCATTCGCACTATCAATAACATGGTGCGTACGACCCTGTTTCATGCCTCTTCCCCCCTCCCTTTGGGTCTATGCTGTTAAAATGGCTGAATATATTCTAAATATTTTGCCCATCCAAATCCTTCAGAATAGAACTCCCACCGAAATTCTATTCCGTAGGATCCCAACTTATGAGCACCTACAGATTTTTGGCTGCCTGTGCTACCCGAATCTTGCTTCCACAGCCCCGCATAAACTTGCACCCTGCACCACGCGTGTTCTTAGGTTTCCCGCCTAATTATAGGAGTTATCTCTGCTATGACGTGTCTTCCCACAAAATTATTGTGTCTCGTCATGTCACGTTCAATGAAGCAATCTTCCTTTTTGCAAATATCCAAAAAATTTAAACCACATATTATACGTTTCTAGATGAGTCTACAATCTCCCCCATCTACAACACATTACTCTGCCGTGACATCACTGTTCCGTCACGGCCGGAACCCACAGCTCCAGCACTGTTAGACTCTGCAGCAGCCACCTCTACCCCCATCGAGTCTCCCATAACCGGCGTCAGTCCGTACCACCACCATTACAGCCATTGTTCCGACACTACATACCCACAATGTCACCGTTAGCAACCCATATGGGCTTTCACCGACAGCGATGACCGAACCAGTCGTCGTCTCCTCCACCCGCCGACTACTTAGATAGCGGAACCCAGTGTCACCCCCGCATGTCCTCAACCCTCCCGTCGACCACCCAAACCCAGAAACCACCCCTCGACGACCCCATAAAATTAACTCAACACTATCACCGTCGCCATAACCGGACCCGACACCGACCCTTCCCCAACCCATCGACCTCAATCGATACCCCACCATACCCAACCAGTTATTGGTGCCGAGCCCTTTCCACCCATACCCCACAGACACACCCCGCAATCTTTCGGTCACTATTACAGACCCGTCGACTTTAACACAGAACACATCCCCTAACCCGTCACCAACCCAGTCCACACCCCTCTAAAATATCCGCCCTGCCCCTACACACAATATGGAAACCCGTGCTCAACATGGGATTTTCAAACCCAATTCCCGAAACCCCATAAATAGCCAAACAAGACCCGGATTGGAATGCGGTCATTCGTGAGGAATTTAACGCTTTAATGAAACAACGCACTTGGGATTTGGTTCCTAGATCGAAGGGGGTTAATGTGATCCGATGCATGTGGCTTTTTCGTCACAAATACAGAGACAGTGGTGATCTAGATAGATATAAGACAAGGCTTTTGGCTAATGACACTAATCAACATGAGGGTATTAATTGTGGTGAGACGTTCAGTCCGGTTGTCAAACTGACCACCATTCGCATAGTACTGAGTATTGCTATGGGTAAGCATTGGCCGATCCATCTGCTTGATGTGAAAAATGTATTTTTACACGGGGATTTGAAAGAAACTGTTTACATGCACCAGCCGTCTAGTTTTTTCCATCGTGCAGCCCCTCAGTATGTAAGTCGTATTTGTAGGTCACTTTATGGTAGGGGTGGCCAGTGGGCCGGGCTCGGGTCTGGCGGGGTCGGGGTCGGGGTTGGGGCGGGATGGGCGAAGGGGTCGGGGTCGGGTCTGGCGGAACTTGCTCCAGTCCCGTCCCGATACCGATCCAGTCGGTATCGGGTCAGGGCAGGGTCGGGCTCGGGGCGGGGTCCGGCTGGTTTTCCTTTTTTTTTTTAAAATAACATATGTATAAAAAAAACTCAATAAACAAGACAAGATAGTGTAATAAAAACATCCCAAAGCTGTTTTTGTGCCTCTTATATTATTTAATAGACATATGATTTTTTTGTAATACAAATACAATTGTCTAAAATCTAAATTGCAACTTTGTGGTGTTGTCCAAAAGTTGCAAATTACATAATAAAATTGCAATTAAAAAAATTACATTCTCAAAAAACCCTGTTCTAATTGCTTGATGATTTCCTGTGGTTCTTCGGTTGGAATTGGTATTTGTTGGTCAAATTGATCCACGTCGCTTCCACTACCTTCGGTTAAGATTTCGTTGTAGTTTTCATCTTCTTCTTCGTTGATCTCCGGTTGACCGCACCTTCTCCGTATCCAATCTCTGAATAATCTTGTAATTTCCAAGTCGTCTCCGCTAATGAGTGTCTCGTGGTCTCCTATTTGATATCTCGCCGCGAAAAAGCGCTTTCAAACGCAGATGATGACACTTGAATGTTCAAAACATCTCGGGCCATCAATGAAAGTGTCGGAAAGGTCTTCTCATTCCCCCTCCAGTATTTCAGCAAGTCTTCGTGTCCATCTTCATTGATAACTTCTTGATACGGTACAGAACCCTGCAAAATAAAAATATTCAACTCGCTAATTTGGTTAGTAGTAGAGGTCCGGCCGCACATTCTATTTCTGAGGCTTTCAATACTAGCCGCAGAAACAGCATGTCTTTTGTGAGGTTGTGTTGAAGATGAAGAATATGGTATGGAAGCCGGTAAGTTACTAGCATTTTCTTGTTGATAAAATCTATATATTTTTTTGCATTGGTGTTCTACGCTAGACAACACTTCTTCTTTAGCTTGTTCAATAGGTGGTGGGTGATTTAGATTTTTGGGACTTGGAGGTGGTAGTACTTCTATACAATCGTAAATAGTTTCAATTAGTGATTTAGTACCGTCTATTTTAATAGTAGGATTTAATACAGAACCAATAATATAAATAGTGGGAATAACAATAAAATATTTTTTTATTTTGACAAACATTTTTTTAATAGCTGTCTTATAAGCGGGTTTTTCCATATATTCACTAAGTAATAAAAATATTAGAGTTATATAAAATAACATAGTTGAAATAGTAGGATAATATATACCGGAAAATTCTTTTATTGCTTGAAAAAATTTCTCTAAAAATACAATAAGTTCGGAAATTTTACCCAATCACTATCTAAAATCATATCAGCTGGATTTTTATTATGAGAGTTAAAAAATAAAGTTATAGGTATTCTATAGTCATAAGCAACAAGTAGTTGTTCGTATAAAGAATTCCACCTAGTGGATACTTCTTGCGGAATTTTTCTATAAGGTAGTCCACAATCGTGACAAGTTTTTTTATATTCTTTTCTACGTTGTACTTTATTACTTTTAAAAATAAAGTTTATAGCAAATTGTATTTTACTAAGAATGTCTTCAAAAGTGATAGATCATCCTTTACAATTAAGTTATATATATGGCACGCGCATTTTATATGAAAATGATCTGGAAAAGATGGAGTTAAACTATTTTTTAAAATTGTAATTGTGTAATTGTTAGAAGAAGCGTTATCTAATGTAATAGTCATAATTTTATCGGTTATTCCGTAATAATGACACATTTGATAAATATTATCTGCAATAAAAGTAGCAGTGTGCCTATCATCTATATATCTATAGCTAAAATACGTTTTTGCATAGACCATTTATAATCTATCCAATGACAAGTTACAGTTAAATAATCATGGCCGTTAGTACTACGACCTATATCAGACGTGATAGATACTTTGCCATTAAAATGATATAATGAAAAACGTAAATATTGTTGATATTCATGCGCGAAACGCATCAGATGATAGGTATTCAAAGTAGATAGGTATGACGGGGAGAATTGTAGGCTTTTGGGGCCAAACTATAAGGAGGCCATCTTGGAGCTAAACGCATCAGATGATAGGTATATTAAGCGCTTGATTAGCTCTAAAAACTCTTTGTTTCACATGGTTACTTCTTGCTTCTATAAAATGCTTAGAAGCTTTAATGTTTCTTGTGCAGAGGCATTGATGTTGTCAGAAACAAATCAAGATGTTTGCTCAGAAGAAAGTTACTCTACCCCCGGATCGCCACAAAATAATTATTTTGGACGAGGCTGATAGGTTAGAAATGTTATTCTGTAAATTTTAGATATCATTTTTGTGCTAAGAAGTTGAAGTCAAATGAAAAAAAATGTTTACTTTTCTATCTCTTCTGCACCATCGCTATCAATATCGATTCTTGATTCTCAGGGGTAGTAGACAATCTGTCTCTGTGGTGTTGATCTGCATTTTCTGCAGTGAGCTCAATCATTTTACTTTTCATTTTTTGGTATGGGAATTTTATTGCTGTTCAATGAATTTTTAGCATGACATCTGGAGCTCAGCAAGCACTGAGGAGGACAATGGAAATATATTCAAACTCCACTCGCTTTGCTCTTGCCTGCAACACTTCTTCTAAGATTATCGAGCCTATTCAAAGTAGATGTACCCTGGTCCGATTTGCAAGATTATCTGACCAAGAGATCCTTAGTTGCAGAGGAAAAGGTACTAGCAATCTTAATCCTCGATACACATGCTATTTTTCTTCTAGTGTTCCTCTTGCTGCTTTTAAATGGTTTCTTTTGATCCTTGTGCTTAATCAGCATCCTGGTATTTATGTTAGAGGGGCTATCAAGACTTCGCAATTACTTCATACTATAAATCAAAATTTTCTATTATTAATGATGAACTTTGGTAGGAGATTTTCTAAATCCCTTCAGCCTCGCGGGGCATTGTGAAAGTTCCATCTAATCACTTCAATATGTGATCATCTTTGCTTTTCATCGAATATTTTATCGGTGGAAGAGATTCATGAGCTATAGAGATGTTAACTCTTGCAGGTTGCTTATGTACCTGAAGGTCTCGAAGCCATTATATTTTCTTCTGATGGAGATACGAGACAGGCCTTAAATAACTTACAAGCAACACACAGTGGATTTGGTTTTGTCAACCAAGAGAATGTTTTCAAGGTTATAAGGCTCTCGCATATCTCTTTGATATAATAATTCATCTTTTTGACAGAAACCCTCTGATGACTCCATTCTCTCTTGCTGAATGCTAGGTTTATGACCAACCTCATTCATTGCATGTGAAGAATATGGTGCGGAATGTCCTCGAAGGGAAATTTGATGATGCATGTGCCGGTCTAAAGGCACTGTATGACCTGGGCTATTCCCCCACTGACATTATCACAACCTTTCCCGAATTATAAAGAACTATGATATGGCAGAATATGTAAAGCTGGAGTTCTTGGAAGGTTTGCCTGTTCTAGTTCTGAAAACTTTCATCTTTATAACCAATCTTTTGTTTAGCACCATTTATTTCTTTTCTGCTGCGATAACAGGAAACTGGTTTTGGCCACATGAGGATCTGCGATGGGGTCAGTTCATATCTCCAGATGTGTGGTCTGCTGGCTAAACTATCATTGGTTCGAGAAACGGCTAAGGCTGCATGATGAAACCGGGATTGAAGTTCATGGTCAACTGAGATGAGTCCTCGATGGTCTTCCATTTTATCGCGTACTCCTAGCTTTTCTTGAAAATAGCTAGCATTTTGTGCCAAGTGTTAGCCTGTCGAATTACGAAGTTGTTACTGCAATGAGGAAAATGATTGCTGAACCATTATGCATTTCAGTTCTACAAATGTAAAGGCAGCCTTTTAACTACTTATCTTTCAATGCTCTCATAGCAAAACATGATTAAGAAAATAATCCTTCTTTAGTAGTTTCAGTATCCTCGTTGAGATTTGCTCCCAGGGCTTTGGCTTAGTGGTAAGAGGCAACTTATGATGTGAGTTAGATGCATGTTGGGCTCGAATCTTGTCATACCAAAAACTTCTTGTTTAAGTAGTGGAGTAGAGGGTGACCCCATTACCAAATCATGTGTAATGGAAATATTTTGAACATCAAAAAAGAAAGAAAAATGTTGTTATTGAGGATCGTTTCACAATAAGGGTATAATGCCTTTTAGACCTAGTGCTTCCAATTTTTTTCCCGAGGATCAAGAAATCAATTTGGAGCGAACTCTTTGGGTCTGTTGCAATCTTCAAAACTCGGGGATGATAACTCTTAAATTCGCTTGGCGCAGAGTTCGGACTTATGACCTAAGCTTCATATGACTCCCTCAACTTTTGCTGGTTGGTTGGGTGCAAATACTGACCAGGAATAAATTTTTGCATATTTGAATATGCTGAAAAAAGATTTGCTAGATAATCTAGAAGTTGGTAGGTACATTTACTCCAACTTTTCTGTTTACGCCAGACTAATTCTGGATGTGTCTGAATGATCAGAGTTTGAGAACAAAGCAATTGATATCACCTAGTCCTATCCTAGAAGAGTAGCAAATTGTCTCCACCAGGGTTCGAACCCACGATGCAGGCCTTCAGTTGAATTTTAAGTTTCTTTCTTTTAACATCTAACTATGCCGCGGACATAGAATAAAATCTCGTAAAATTTTCAGAGTTTGTTCATATTTCAATTACCTAGTTGCGGTGCTCCGTGTCGGGTACGTGTGCTCCCCGTGGAAGTATCATCACAATAATTGCTTTTACAAGAGGTACCTTTCATAATATGTTTTAATAAGATATATTCATATACTTGTACTGGTTAATAAGTAAATGGTTTGTGACATTTACCGTACGTTGTTACACATTTCTCGTTGACTGAGAATAAATATATCAAATTAATGATATTTTCTTGACTTCAGTTTGCTTTCCGTTTAAATAATTGAAATCTATTGTTAATAAATTCATGCTGTTACCATTCTTGATCACCTAATTATCGCCCTTAGAATTTGTAATATTTCGATAAAAATATATAAAAAAAATGATTAGGTTAGTGGTGATTGATGTGAAGTTAGATAGTTGTTACTGTATTATATATTTGGTCTTTGAAAATTTCATGTTAGCAATATAAAAATGCTGGCATACCAATTTGTGACATTTTATTGTAGAGAGATCGAGAAAACAATCCAAGATAAAGTGAAAACTACCGCAAAGAAATGCATATATTAAATTAAACTACACACTTTCATGAAAAGAGTATTTTCAGAATTAACATTATTCAAACTCTCTCCTCTTTTGTCCAAAGTTGTAACGTTGGAAAATAATTACTATGATAAAAGAGTATACTATTCCATGACCTCGAGGCATATCCGAACAAAGCTACAGCTAATTTATACCTTTTTTGCTTAGCACCATAATCTGTCGCCCTCGTGTCTGATTTAGCATCTCACACTAACAATTTTAAACCAGTTCTTTGTTTTTTCTTTAATTTTTTATTGTGAGGGTGGACCATGAATAATTAGACATAGAGTTAGAATTTACAATTTATAAGTTTTGGATTTATCACCAAACTCATAACGCATTTAATTACTGATTTTATAATCAAGTGTTTATATATATTTAATAAAAATTTAATAGAAATATAATTTTTAAGCAAAAGTTAATTGATTCATCCAAATCCGCACCTAATATATTATAGCTATGCTTCCTTGTACTATAGAAGAGACAAGAGTCTTTATCGATTCAACCTTATATATAAATGATGCAGAAACTATAATTTTAATTTCGACTTTTTAGTCAGAAGAAAAGAAAATTAATGATTTCTTCTTGTGCCATTTTACTTTGTTGGTACTCTACGTACTTTATAAAAAAGTACGTGAAGTAAATAACTATTACAAGTATTCAAAAGGATAAATAAATATTAAATCTTCAGAAATTGAATCTTGTTGAACAAATAGGCCAATCTTCAAAACTGCCGCAAACTTGTTGTGTCTTGAATCTTGATAACCTGAAATCAAGAAACAACTAAATCTGGATGGTTACAATGTTGTGTGTTGAGTCGAGGGATTGCCCACTGTCCTTAAGACAAGATTGCCCCGTATATATGCTTTTACGTTAGCGGGCAATAGTCTCCCAAGATAAAACAACACTTTAATCTCAACGCTACAAAGCCAATAGGTTGAGCCTGACGAAGAAAACAAATATGAATCGACTTGCTGAAGATATGGAATAGGAAGGAAGAGTTTCTCTTTACTCTTCTCTTTTGTCTCTGTGTATATAGTGTGTTTCTATAGTGTATATCTTGTGTATATGTGAGGGTTTGGTCACTGTTTTTCACACAGTTTTACTCATTGTTTTGTGCTATTTTCATGACTGTTTTTCAGTCTGTTTTTCATGTTTTTCCAGTGTGTTTTTAGTCATCTGTGCAGTCACGAATTGAGCTAACAACAGCTCAATATATAGCATGTAGGAGGGGCTGTCTAACTGCCAAAAACATGGTTGTTAATGGCCATTAGGAGGGCATTAAAACGACCAAGTAATGGTCATTAATGGCCATTGAAAGAGGTCGCCCAACCGCCCAAGTAATGGGCGTTAATGGAGGAGTTAATCAGCCAAGTAATTGTTGATTAATGCCTCAAAAAACAGTTCCAACGGAGGCAGAACCAACTTTCCAGAAACTCTGGGGACCAAACTGTAAATATTGAAACTTCAGGGACCAAATTGTACATATAAAATTTCAGGGATCAAACTGTACATATGAAACTTCAGGGATCAAACTGTACATTTGGCAGAGTTCTCTGGTCCAAAAAGATAATATCAGAAAGTCCCCGCAGCCCGAACCGGACGGGCGGGCGGCGGCGCGCGTGTGGGCTTAGCCTTGAACGCAAACACATCTAGGTCCTCCCTCCTTTAAACACATGGGATACCCCTTGGGGTCCCAAACCCTTTACCAATTAGAGACTTATATAGAGAGCAATTCTTCATATTTCCACCGATGTGGTAGATTTGTCTCATACCACATTTTCATGCCTCAAACACCTTACTTCATGGACCAATATCTCTTTCATTTCTCAACGAAATTTGACGATTCTTGGCCCTACGGTCATCTACTCACTTCGTAGATCATGCATGTGTAAAGAGACAAAGCCTCTAATATGCGGAACACTAGTGTTTAATTCATCAAAGATGGGTGGACGCATCTCCCCGCCAAAGACAAATTTCCAACATACTTTCCATTGTTTTTCTTCTTCATAGACTAGAAGAACTTTGTGTAGAAAGCTAGTAGTTCAACAATTAACCAACCATAGTTATCCTTTTTCCTTTTTCTGAAAAGGGATAGTTTCAATACCAAAAAAAGTAGTGTTGATCTCAATTATAATTGCTTCAATACTAGAGTCTATGATTATACTTGGACGAAACATCTTTTTCTTTAATAAATAAATGTCTTTTATTTAGGGGTGTCAATGGTACGATTCGATTGTTTTTTTTAAAAAAAATTATGTCATAATAATTTTTCGGTTAATTTACAAATATAGTCAAAATTAAACTTTTCAAAATCGTACCAATCATCTTGATTTCTCTTCGGTTGATACGGTTAATTTTCGGTAATTTATTTTTAAATCGTCAACTTTATAACATTATAAAAGAAATTATTGATTCATATATAATAGAACGAGTAATCTAACTTTTTGGCCTCAAATCTCGATCCTTAAGCTTTACGTAATCATTTTTATTTCTTCCAAAATATACTTAGCATAAGGCAGCACAACAGCAAGCGACAAATCAACAATAATCATACTTCACGCCATGAAATTAGTGAAAACTACACTTATAATTCTACATCTTTAAAGAACAAAAAAACGAAGTTGTCATTATTTTATATAAAACAATTAATTAACAAAAAATCAAACTGTGTGATTGTAAATAAAATATGGTTTGAAATATGATTATATATGAGAGAATATAAGATTAGATTTGACTAAATATCATAAAATATAAAGGGGAAGAAAAGGAAGAAGAGTAAAAATTTACTTCCGTACAATTATCTTCTTGTTGAACACAGAACAAGTATGTTGAGAAGAAAAACTAAACAAATATAGTTGAGATTTAAGAAGAAAGGCATAATCTCAAATTTTAAGCAGAAAAACATAAATAACGTACAATTTCTTTGCTTTAGAGTGATTTTGTCGGTTTTCATATTACTTGTAATCCACACAAAAGCCCAAGGCCTAAAGTAAAACAATTAATATTTTATAAATTATAATTTTAAACTTAACATATGAAATAATATATATATATATATATTCGGTTCGATATTTTTTTCTAAAATAAAAAACCAACCTAATTATTCGATACGGTTATAAGTTAATATTAGGAACCTCGATTTTATTTAAAAAAATATGCAAATCGATTAGGTTCGATTCGGTTCGATCGGTTTTTGAAATACTTTTGACACCCCTACTTGTATTGTTACGTGTTCAAGATTTTAAGTTAGTAGATGTAAAGTGATGAGCATAATTTTTATTTTATTTTTAAATTATGAAACCTGCAACCGTTATTCTTTGGTGTCGTACTAGACAAGCCTCGTGTGACAAGTTCGATCAAAAAACATACAAGGGTTTTAAACCCACGACCTCCTGTTTTGGGAATCTCCTGCTCAAGTACCAACTCGGTCACCCTTCCGAGTAATGAGCACGAATTTATTCGACTACATATAGTACACTTAATTTATGAAAATGTTTTTCTTATTCATTCCCATTATAACTAGAAGTTAGAACTTAGGAGCGAATATGTTCAAATTCAAAGCACAATATGTTATGACATGACATATGTGGTGAAAGCAAATTATCAACTATCTTAGGTAGAACTTAGCTATCAAAGCCTACCCCAATCTTGAAATTGTCGGAATATGTATTCTTATTTAGGTATTTATCTTTATCTTTACATTTTCACAAACTAAAAAACATGTGTTTGTGTTTGCATATACAAAGTAAAATGTCAAGAGAAAGAGATTTCCACTATCTTTGTCATTTTTTCGACCATTTTTTAAATATGAAAATCGAGAGATTAAGTCAAAATCGTACTTTAATACAACCAAAAAGTACAACTATCTTTGTCAATTTTCTAAGTTAACCTTTTTCATTTTATTTTCCAACTAACTTGTATTTTGGTAAAGGGGGTAATGACTTATTGACTTATAAGTTTGACAATTTTATGAAATTGTTAATTATAGGAAGATGCTAATAAAAGTATAATATCATTTAAATAAAATATTCCCGAGAATAATTGTTTACCCTAAGTGTGAAAAAAGACAGTATCAATATCACTAGAATCATAAGAAGAAGAAAACAACCTTCTATAAAATTGCATTATCTTCGATATAAATAACTCACTTTTTTTTAGAGCAAAGTTATATTATCATCCTTTTGTTATTCATCCCCAAAAATCCAAAATTTCACCAGAATGGGAAAATCTCCTACGATCTTTTTACATATTTTAGTAAACTTCAAAATGCGAAAAAAAATTATACCTAATTTGCATACCATTTTATATATCTTTATGAAATTTTATCTCAATAAAATAAAAAACATGCATGAAATTAAATTAAAGCTTAATCTAAATTCTATACTTCAAACCCCTTTATTTTCTTTCTCGAAAACAAACCCTTTATTATTTCTTTAAAGGAGGGTTGGAGTGTACATAAACCCAATTTGGGATCATCATTTAAGTTATATTCGTAATGCGTAAAAATTAGCAAGTCTAACTTTAGACATGCAACGTCTTAAGTTTCATATGATTGAAGTTCATGCGCATATAGCTAAAAGCTCAGTCACTTTTGCATGAACTTCAATCAGATAAAGCTAAAATTAATCATTTTTGCCTGAATTTTAGCCATATAATACTGAATTTAATTATTTTGCATGAACTTTAACTATATATTGCTTAATTAAGTCATTTTTTTTACCTTAGCTTCAGTCAGAAATACATGAACTTCAACAATTTTTATTTAAAGTTTTTTTCAAATTTTTTTTTTACTTATTACTAACCTTTTTGTGATATATCCAATAATAACCCACATAAGTTTCTCCTACATTCTACCAAAACTTAAATAACCCATAGAAGCAAAACAAATCCTTATAATATATGCTCTACACCGCGTCTTCCTGTCTGATAGATACTTCCCAGCTGTTAAAAATCCTCACAACCCCTAAAATTCTTGAAATTCAATTCTAAAGCCTTCTTCATCTCTGCTTCCAAGCTACTTCTTCCACCTATACACGCACACACACACACACACACACACACACACACACAATATATATATATATATAATACCCAATTCTTGAAATTCAGTTTAAAGGGTGATTCTTGAAATTCAGTTTAAAGGGTAATTCTTGAATTTGTTCAAGTTTTTCAAGAAATAAGAATGATGGGTAACAGAGATCTAGAGAGGGGTGGAGGTGGAACAAAATCAAGAAATGGGACTTACCCACCACCACCACCACCACAACCTGCCACGTCATCAGCTTACTATGTGGATAATAATTCTGAATCACAGTGGACTTCTTGGCTTGTACCTATGATTGTTGTGGCTAATGTAGCTATGTTTATTGTTATCATGTTTGTTAACAATTGTCCTAATAATATCAACAATTTTGGGAGAGGGAGACAGTGTGTTGCTAGGTTTCTTGGAAGGCTTTCTTTTCAACCCTTACAAGATAATCCACTCTTTGGACCCTCTTCTTCCACGTAAGATTTTTTTTTTGGCTTAATTTTTGTAATGATTTTGATGTTTGTGATTTTTAATTGAAGGTGTTTATTGGTCTGTCTGATTTAATTGTGTTATCTTGTACTCCCTTCGTCCCAATTTATGTGGCACTTCTCATTTGTCGAGAGTCAATCTCACTAATCTTTGAAGCTAAATTCGATTAGATTGACTTAATATTTTAATATTACAACTTAGATGTTCAAATATTATACGAAAAATACTGTAAGTTGCAATTCTTGATCAAAGTTCACATAGTTTGGATCTCGGGAAACGACATAAATTGGAACAGAGGGAGTATACAATTTTGACTTATGGAGGATGAAGGTTCTTGCTTATTTGATGCAGTTCTAGTGTGGTAATATGGACTCTTGATTTGTGTGGTTTTATAAGTTAGTCCATACTCCCATGATAAGGAAAAAAGATTGGATTTTTCTTTTGTTTTTTAGTTGATCACATAAATTCTTGAAATGAAATATTGTTGTTCTTTTTGTATACAATTTTGACTAGACAATTTTGAAGGTTCTTCCCTGTTTGATGTAGTTCTAGTGTGGTGATATGGACTTTTGATTTTATGTGGGTTTTATAAGTCGGTCAATAATCCCAAGAAAAGGAAAAAAAGATTGAATTTTTCTTTTGCTTTTAAAATTGATCACATCAATTCCTAAAATGAAATATTGTTGGTTTATAGTATAAACAGTAACTTTCTTGGATTAATTTGTGCCTGATTCGTGATTCAATCCCTTTCGTCGTGTTTCTTGTTTGTTTAAACTAAGGCATTTCAGCTAGCAAATGCGGATCTAGGATTTGAACTTTGTGTCATAGCTCATTTGATTTACTGGGTGTTGAATCTATTAAATGAACTTACTTTGTGAACTTTTTTAACACATATGTGGTCTGAGCTATAGTTGCTGGATTCGGACTAATCATAACTCCTACAATACATTCGCCCGTCTGATGGGAGTTTCTAATATTTCTCTTGGCCCTTTCATTCATCTGATAGTGTTATAAGGTTTTAAAATTTAGGAGGTCAGGAATAGTTTGAAGAGTGCAATATTGCCAGCTTTGAGGAGATGAAAGTTGTAGAAATGAGGATGCTGCGATGGATGTGTGGGCATACTAGGAGATATAGAAGAATTAGAAATGAAGATATGCAGGACAAGGTGGGAGTGGCCTCGGTGGAGGATAAGATGCGGGAAGCGAGACTGAGATGGTTCAGACATGTACAGGGGAGATGCATGGATGCCTCAGTACGAAGGTGTGAGCGGTTGACTATGGATGGTTTCACGAGGGGTAGAGGTAGGCCGAAGAAGTATTGGGGAGAGGTGGTTAGACAAGACACGACGCAGGTCTAGCTTACCGAGGACATGACCTTATATAGGAGGTTATGGAGGACACATATTAGGGTAGAAGGTTAGTAGGTAGGTGAGCGTTTGTCCTACTTATCCTTTCATACTAGTTGTTGTAGTATTACTATTGTAGTTTATTGTCCTTCAATTTCTGTGATTTTCTGTTGTTTCCTGTGTGCTTCGATTCATTTATGGTAGTTACAACTACTTTTTTTTTCCAGACAGCTTTATCATGCTTTTTATAGTATTTTGCATTGACCTTTTATATTGCTTTAAATTGCTTGTCCTTGTGCCGAGTGTCTACCGAAAACAACCTCTCTACCTTCCAAGGTAGGGTAAGGTCTCACTATACCCTCCCCAGACCTCACTTTGTTTGTGCGATTTCACTGGATATTTTGTTGTTGTAATATTGCCGGCTTTAGTTGCTTATCAATTCTGGTAATGTTTAAAGCATGCTTTTTGACATCTAGAATTTGCTTCCTAGCTCCTAATGGAGTTTATATGGAGCCTTTTAGTATTATTCTAGGATTATTTCGTTTGTAATGTTGCAATGGTGCTGTTGTTGGATCTACGATAATTTGATTGCTTACCCTTTTAATGATAATACTTGTTCGATCATGTCAAGTTGCATATTTGGGCCGTAATTTTAAAGATTGCTTTGGTTAATGAATCCTCATTATTACTATGCTGTTTGGACCTTTGTTGACATAATGAATCCCCCCCTATGTGGAAATCTGGGCAAGATATGCCGGAGGTATTAGGTAATATATGTAGTCAAAAGTTCAATCTCATATGACGGCAACGAATATGACAGTATCACAGGAATGGACTGTAAGCTGTATATTGCTGTAAAATTTTCAACAAAAGTGAGGCATCTATATATTCGCACAGAAAGAAGAAGAAAAAAAGCTATTGTGAATAACACGATAGGTTTCGATTAGGTTTGTCTGATTTGCTTACAATTGTAATTTGTCATGTCAGTGGTAAACAGGTTTGGAATGCTTTTGAGTTTTGGATTTCAATCACCGCGTTAAAATGGGATTTGCATTTGGGCAGTGGCTAGTTCTTTAAACATCAGAAAAATGAAATAGTAGAAAATCTGTTAAATGGGTGAATGTGCTAGAGCAAACGTACTTGCTGCTATTCCACGCTCTGATGTCACTCATATTGGAAAGATAAAATAAAATGAAATAGAAACCGAAAGAAACAAATGGAAGACGGGTAAATGAAATACTATATATTGATTCTTCCCTGTACACTTGTGTAGACTGGAGAAATTGGGAGCTCTAGAATGGGATAAAGTAGTGCACGAGCATCAGGGCTGGAGGCTTTTCACTTGTATCTGGTTACATGCTGGTGTTGTTCATCTGCTTGCCAACATGTTGAGTTTGGTTTTCATTGGAATTCGCCTTGAGCAGCAGTTTGGATTTGGTACCTTCTATTTTCTTAACCTTGAGCTGACAAGTGTCCTAATTCACTTTTTGTTCTTATATTTATCTTTTCTGTTACTTACCATTCTCTAATGTTACGTGCAGTCCGTGTAGGGATTATCTACCTTTTGTCAGGAATTGGTGGGAGTGTTCTTTCTTGCCTTTTCATTCAAAGCAGCATCTCTGTTGGAGCTTCTGGTGCTCTATTTGGACTTCTTGGAGCAATGTTATCGGAGCTGCTTACTAACTGGACTATATATACCAATAAGGTATAAACTCTGCTATTCTGTTCTTTTCTTTTACTCCCTCCGTCTCAATTTATGTGAAGGTGTTTGACTGGGCACGGAATTTAAGAATGAAAGGAAGACTTTTGAAACTTGTGGTCTAAAACAAGCCATAGATTTGTGTGGCTGTAAATCATTTCAGAAGGGTAAAATAGGAAGTTTAATGTTAAACTGTTATTATATATCAGAAGGTGTGATTCTTTTTAGGACTGGCTAAAAAGAAAAGAGTGTCACAGAAATTGGGACAGAAGGAGTATTGTTTTGGTCGGGGTGGGGGGGTGGGGTGCAAGAGCTGCTTTAATCCATTTTTTATGTGCTTTCTTCTTCCACTTTTCCTAATCAAACATACAAGTCTGTAGCAGTGATTGCAAAACTAAGTCAATTCATATTGGCTCTTTAAGCATCTCTTTTGTTCTTTCCCCTGTTGAGGAGGTTATTCGTTCCATTTATAACAAGTTCTAAGTACTTAATTCGCTACTTTATCCTCATTTTGTACAGGCTGCAGCTCTTTTCACTCTTATTATCATCATTGCAATTAACTTAGCTGTTGGTCTTCTTCCTCACGTCGATAACTATGCCCATATTGGAGGTTTCATGAGTGGTTTTCTTCTTGGCTTTGTTCTGCTACTACGACCTCAATTTGGTTGGCTCGAAAGACGACATCTTCCAGCTGAAGCTCGCCTCAAGTCCAAGTTCAAAGTTTACCAATATGTTCTCATGTTGATTGCCTCCATTTTATTGATTGTCGGGTAAGCTTTAGCACTGCTACTCCTAATCCTACATTTGCCTTAAATTAGCGTCTAAACTAATAAGCTTGCTGTTTTCCTATTAAATCTTTCACTCATAAGAAAAGTTAGAAAGATTGGTAATGTTTTTAGCTTAGAATAAATTATTTGTTGATCAGGATCTATTGTTGAGTACACTAAAATATGGTCTGCATACAGAGACGGATTTAGAATTCTAAGTCAATGAGTGCTAAGAACATGTCACCCACTACTCCTTTGCAACTATTTTTGTTGACTTGCTATATATATATATATATATTGTATAGTTGGGGTAAAGCTATATTGATCTTGTATAACCGTTTCGCTCTTTTTGGGTCTATTGCTATAGTATATTTTAGAAGGATGTAAGTCATATACACCGTCGGTTTAAGTCAATTAGTGCTAAGAACATGTCGGGCACTACTCCTTTTCAACTATGGGTGTTGACTCACTATAAATATATATAAACTAGTTGGGAATTGGGATCAAGCTATAGAAATCTTGTATATCTGTTTCGCTCTTTTTAGGTTAATATATATTAGAAGGATTTAAGTCATATACATTGGAAGTTTAAAGAGTGTTGTTTAACTGATTATAAAATTGTACCATTCAAGACTTATTATAGAGTGTTGCTTCTAATAGTTGAAGTAATATTTTTACATCGTAAGTGCATAGACAACATATACCGAGCCAATGATTTTGCTTTTCGTTTCCTCGAAAATTCTACAGATTCACAGTGGGACTGGTGATGCTATTTAGAGGTGTGAAGGCAAATGAGCATTGCAGTTGGTGTCGTTATTTAAGCTGTTTGCGTACATCAAGATGGAGATGTGATAATAACTAAAAAGTTTTTTCTCTTCCGGCTATGATTTTATTAATTCTGTCTTTCTTTTTACATAGACTAAAACATATTGTTCATATGTTATTACTTTTATATAGTGACCGTTGGTTTTGTTTGCATGGATATATTATATATTGTAAATATCTATACTATTTGCGTTGGATCTATACATTCTTTATGTAAGAATATATATATTTTACCTTGTTATTGTTTGAGCAAATGACAAATTTCTATGAATGGGGATGAAATGAAGAAATCTCCACCTTTTTTTCGCTTTTCATCTACTAGATCTAGTAAACCCACCTACTCATCACTTAACCTACTGTTTTGTGGATATCTTGCAAATTCAAGGAATTATGTGCAAATTTCTCCGATTTAAAAGTCCAACTGTGCCAGCTTGCTTAATGTTATAATTATGCATAGTTTAGAAATACATAACAGAGTCCATATTTCTGTTGGATTGCAAACAACGATATTAGGATAATATTTATATTTCTGTGGTGAAAGGTTGACGGATTAGTAAAGCTTCAATGGCCTTGGTTATTCCAAGTCATTAAAATTCATTAGTAACATTTTTTTCAACAATTAACGTATCAATTTCCACCCACTTATAGTTCATAGCTTCAATTCCCACTCTCTTTGCCACTTCCCCCTTTATCTGCTGCTTCCTCGGTCTCTGTCCCGGTCCGATTTATTTATTTAGTTTGATTTGGTAAAAAAAATTATTTTAAAAAATAAAAAATACTATTTTTAAATTTTATGATTTAAAAAAAAGTCAAAAATATTTGTGTGATTATAAACCATCTTGTTTAGCGTAAAAGATAAAGTTTAAAATTAAATTATTATTAATAAATAAATAAATAAATATATTACTATTTTACGGACGAAAAAAGAAGTACTGACTAAAAAAAAGTCGGTCATTTTAAAAGTATGTCATATAAAATGACCGACTAAAAAATGGGACAGATAGTAAAGAAAAGTATTTTATATAAAATGGGACCGATAGTATATTTTAAATTTAGCAAATTTAGTGATTTAATTTGCTTAAGAAAAATAAAGGCAAAATGACTTGCTCAACATAAAAAGAAGAAACAGATGCAGGTAAATAATACAACAAGGTGCGATTATTTTATTAATACTACGAGTTGAGTTTACAACAACTCTTTTATTACAAGAGTTACAAGCATAAAGGCTACACTGCATATTTGTGCATTGCCCTAGATGCTTTATACTTAAAACAAGCTGCGAGTTTGGATCTCACATCGCTGAGGGCTAAGTTGGCATAAACCTGGCAAATTCTGTGCAGTCTTAATCATTTGTTGCCTTTCTCTTCCCTGCAATTCGCCTTGCTGCTGCGCGTGTTGCACCACTTGACTTAGTCCCTCGCATCGGCACTGTGGTTCTTGAATCTGTCGCAGCTGCTCGCAGCACTGTTGTTTGTCACGGCTAACCTTGTCCTCTTCTTCCTGGAACTGGGTCTGTTGCCTAAGATATTGCTGGCACGAGCGTAGCTGCTGTGCCTGTTGCATGTTAGTCATGAAGAATTAACAAATATTACAAGACTTTTAGGCGTCACATAACTGCAAATTAACTTATAGAAACATGGCCAAGCTTTGAAAGCTAAAACAATATACTCCCCCTCCGTCCCATTTATGATAGTGTTTAGATGGTGGTGTTTGACGGGGAGGTCAAAAGTGTCTATATTCTAAAATTGATTTTAGATGAAAAGAAAAAGACATGGTATAAAGTAACCAAAGTTTAATATATAAAGAAAGAATTTTGAAATTTGTAGTCTAAAATAAATCATAAAAAATTATATGGCTAGAAAATATTTTATTAAGAGTAAAGAGGTAAATTTAAGGGTAAAGGTAAATTTAAAGTTAAATTGTGAGTACTATATATATATAGAAATGTGTAGAAATGTGTTATTCTTTGTGTTATTCTTTTTTAAAGTGACTAAAATTGATTAAAAAGCCAAGAGTATCCTATAAATTTAAAACGGAAGGAGTATATTTTAGAGAGTTTGAGGTGTTTAACTAAATGTGCTTAATTTTTTTTAAAAGTGTCTTTTATACTGTAGCTTGTTTGCTTATATGTGCATATATGCTTCTTATGAAGAAAAAAAAAAGTATTTTTGAAGAATATTAATTTATACTTGACTAATTAATTTAAAAAATACTTTTGTTAATTAATATAGTAACTATTTATGTTTACCAAAATTTTAAATATGCTTTTTGAAAAGAAAGTTGTTTTTTCCGACTTCTTTAAGAAAAAGTTCTGTTACTACTGATATGTTCAAGTTTACCTCCGCGTTTGACTGAGACTAAGTTCAAACATTACATGGAAGGATATTTAATGACAGAGTTCAAGTAAAAAAAAAAATTTAAAAACTTATGATCTGCGAGAAGTCATAATATTTCTGTGGCTTTATAAAATCGTGTCATCAGTTACAGGTAAAATGTAATTTTCGCTAAAGTTAATTTATTTTATTTTACAAATATAGACAAATGTCATGTTTAATAAACTAAAAGGGGGAAAATCATTAGATAAAATAAACTCGAAATTATTTGAATACCTGCTGGATTTGCTGCTGGCAGCGTTGAGACTGAGGGTTCTCAGCATCTTCAGCAATGGTGATAGTCATGATACGAGAGCTAGAAACTGTGACTGCCATAAAAAGTATGGCTCCAAGGATCATAACTCTAGCCATGTTGAAAGCTCAAGATGATTAAAATACTCTTTTTTTGATGATTAATGAAGATGTGAGATGATGATATTGTTTTATGGAAAGCACTGAATTTATAGGGGACCAAAAGGGTTGCATGTTAAGTACGTGGCTGAAGAAATTTTATAGGTTTTGGCAGGTGGATATATGTTGTCTTTTTTTGCATGGTGTTATGGTTTTATCTTCCTTGTTTACACGTATGTGAAGTGAATAACACTCTTATTACAAACAAAAATTTAATTTGTTTGTTTGGAAATTATTCGTAACTGATTTTGGAGCTGATAGAAAAGTTGCTTGTATTTTCTTACCTTTTCCACTGGTTTCCTCATCAAATTGAACTTAAGGAGCACTATCTTATGCATTGTCCGATTGAGCATGAAATTTAAGTATAAAATAACTTTCATAGCTAAGTTTTAAATGTATTAACTTTGATATATAGTTTCAAATTCAATGTATTAGCTAAGTTCTTTGTAAGATCTCTTAATCGACAAACTTAATAGGATAAGCTTTCTTCTCCTAAAAATTCTAAGGAGGTTCGGCTTTATGTCCCCCCCCCCCCCCTTCCATTTTGGTTGTAAGTTTTTTGAATTTCCATAGACGCGGTAGGGGTCTTGTCAACACGGGAGATGAAAGTCTGGATGAGAGGATTTTGGTAAAAGAAAAAGTAAGAAATAACATTTAAGATTCTTATTTTAAAATGAGTCATAAATATTTGAAAAAATACAATAATCTTATTAAAGGTAAAATTATATAATATTTAAAATTAAATTAATTAGATATAAAATTTTATTTTATTTTTTCAAACAAATTACGAAAATGTGTCACATATATAAATTGGAAATATTTTTTAAATATAAAATGTGATACTCTTTTTTAGATAGCTTGAAAAAAGTGTCATATATATATATATATATAAAAAAAAATTAACATGGATTTATTTTATTTTATTTGTTTTACATTTGACATGTAAAACCCTCTGGCTCGAAGCTCACAAATTCGAATTTATTTTGGATATGATTTTTTTGTTTTGGTAAATTTTGTATAGGAATTTCCCTTTATTTTCTTGTCCACATACTCTCTTTTGTACATTTTCACTTTTGAGACAATCGAAAGATTTAGAATGTAAAATTTATGAGTTTCTACTGGGAATATAAGTTAATATTATACAATAATAATCATGTTCATAATTAAATATTTAATAAATTTTTTAATATTTATTGAGTCTTGAAAAAATATATTAACAGTGTAAATCCACCGGATTGCATGTTAAGTACGTGGCTGAAGAAACTTTATGGGTTTTGGCAGGTGGATATATGTTGTCTTTTTTTGCATGGTGTTATGTTTTTATCATCCTTGCTTCCACGTACGTGAAGAGAATAACATTCTTACAAACAATGTTAATTTGTTTGTTTGGAAATTAGAAACTGGTTTTCGAGCTGTATAGAAAAAAGTTTGTATTTGTTACTTTTAAGACAGAAGCATTTGGTTTCCTTATCAAATTGATTATAATCAAGGAGTATTGTCTTATACCCTATCCGTAATAGTTTATGCGATATTATCTAACTGGACATAAAATATTAAAAAGAAAAGATGATTTATGCTGACATGCTTATTATATTTAAATTTAATTCAATTCAACCATTTTTTCTTGTATCAAACACATTCATTCGTTTGGAAATCCCCCCCCCCCTCCCCCCTCTTTGGATCCCAGGGTTATGGACCCGAATTCGTTAGTATGGAACATTTTCCTTTCCAAGTGAAATCCCTCAAAAAAACACATTCATCCATCGATTTTACTTTTAGTTCTTATCCATTATAGTTTATGTTATATTTTTTCGCGGGACACAAAATTTTTAAAAAAAGGATGGATGCTGACATACTTATTACTCAAATTTAATTCAATTCAACCATTTTTCCTTGTATCAAATATATTCAGTATTCGTCGATTTTACTTTTAGTTTCGTCTACTTACACCGTTTTTAATACCCTTATGGACATTTCTTCTTGATTTATGAGAATTTTTATGAATTTTTTTCATATGCATCTTTATTGGAAGTTTAATTTTCTAAAAATATATTTTAATATTTGGCCCGATTCTTCTTATTGATCTCTGTTAAAAAAGATATACGTTATATTTCTATCTCTTCAACAATTCTAGCATTGGCCTAATTCTTCTTAATGATGTCTGTTAAAAAAGATAGGGAAAGATCACCGTATACCCAGTGAAACCAAATTATCTACCCGCCTCTCGTACTCCTATTACTTTTCAAGCCCCTAAAAAAATTAAAATTATTTATTCGAGATGTCCCCCTCCCTCCCAGTTATGATACCAACATGGTATATAAATATAATCATATGGTATCATGAAAGACTACTTCAGTCCTTCTCTTAGTCCTGCATGATACCATTGTGGTATATAAGTATACTGAGATGGTATATCATGGATAATCAACAACAACAACAACAACATACCCAGTGAAATCCCACAACGTGGGGATATCATGGATGATCATGTTCGTTTATTAAAAAAAGACACATTTTTCTCAAAAATAAACTCTATGATACCATTATCTTATGTACATATACTGTGATGGTATCATGGAGGATTGTTTCAGTCCTTCAATGAGACACTCCTCAGGACCATGATATCATTGTGATATATAAATATGCTGAAATGATATCATGGAAGACTACTTCAATCATTCTCTTGGTCTTTCATGATACCATCCTTATATATAAATATATTATGATGGTATCACAAAGGAAGGAGTTTGGGCGAGGGGGTATGTCGGGTAAATAATTTTTTGGCGAACGGGTACAAGCTATATCGGGTAATTAGTTTTAAAGGGGCATGGGGCAGGTAATTAGTTTGTTTTTGTGGGGTATTTCAGTTAGTTAGTATGTTGTATTTTATCTCTTCAACAAGTTTAGTAATGAGTATATCCAATGGAGGGAAGAACTTATTATTAACTTTTAAATAAAAATTCAAACAAATAATTTTAATTAAAAATATCTAAGGCTTATTTAGGACCACGCATTTCAAAAATCGTTATTTCTTTCTTATAAAATGGGACGAGGAAAATAGTAGACTAAATAAACAATACTGGCTATAGATGGACATTCAATCCTGCAACAACAAGTTGCTCGGGCGCAGGTGATTGATAGAATCGCTCTACAAATAAAGTCCATTTTCCTTCATATTAAACACATGCATTCGTCAATTTACTACTCCAATATTAACTACATCTGCTTATACCTTATGGACATGTATAGTATCGACGCGAGAATCACTAATTGCTGATTGTTGATGAGTATATATCTGCACCACTTTAATTATATTAGGTCTCAACCCCTCGAGAATTATTTTGGCCTTTGCACTTTCTCGATTAGTGTTTGTGCTTTGGACAATTACTAGCTACTTCGTCCCATGAGTCAAATGAGTTTTCACAATACATATCCGTGGTTCATGAATTGGTTTATTATACTACATATAAGCAATAACACAATACTTTAGAAATAGTATACATTATACTAGCTACATACAAGCTTTTTTAGGAGCTACTATATATTATACCAGTACCTTTTTGGTTTTTTTTTTTTTTAAGAATTTACTCCACTTGTCTAGTGTCTAGCGGATTTTCTTATTAATAATAAAAAACTAATCCTCAATCAGGAAAAAGAAAAGAGGGTTAGACTTTACCTCGCTTTTTTGGGTTCAATTGGCTTATGAATTGCTTAAAATTCAAAATATCATATATATTTTTAATAGAGGTCAATGTTGTAATGAATGAGACTCATAAATTTTCAATGTCAATTTAAAATGTACTACCAAGAAACAAAGACGAAATTCATTGATCAAATTAATTTGGAAGGAAATAAGAGGTACATGTATTATTAATTCTCAAAAACATTGATACAAGCACACCGAGCTGCCCGGAAAACACACACCATAAGGTGATTATTATTATTATTATTATTATTATTATTATTATTATTATTATTATTATTATTATTATTATTATTATTATTATTATTATTATTATTATTATTATTATTATTATTATATTTGGTAGTACATTTTAAACTGACATTGAAAACTTTACGGCTCAACAAGCTTGGGAGCGTTTGCAAAATATTTTTCAAGATAATAAGATTTCTCGGGCGGTATATCTTGAAAACCAATTCACCAATGTCAAATTGGATGACTTTGCAAACGTCTCCGAATATTATCAAGAATTAAAAATATTTGCTGATCAACTATCCAATGTTGGTGCACTGGTGACGAATCAAAGGTTGTTCTCCAATTAATTGCGCATTTGAATGAACAATATGATGGAGTTGCAACCTTCATTCAACAAAGTAACCCGTTACCACCTTTTTATGAGGCTCGTTCGAGGTTGATTCTTGAAGAAACCCGGAAATTGAAATAGGCAACCCGGAGTCTTAGGCAGCCGTCCACATCAAGCATTTTCAGCCCATGTACCATCTTCTTCGAGTTATGCCCCCACGAACATCGAGCAAGCCATGAGCAATATGAATCTTAATGTTCCTGATGATTCATGGTACATGGACACAGGGGCAACTTCACACATGACGGCATCCCAATGTACTCTCTCGTCTTATTTTAATATGAGCACTAATAAAAATATTGTGGTTGACAGTGGTCAGAAAATTCCAATTCGTGGTATTGGTCAATTAAACCTCCCCCTCACCCACCATTATATTTAAAAAATGTCCTTCATACCCCCAAACTTATTAAAAACTTGATATTTGTGTGTCGTTTCACCACTGACAACAATGTTTCTGCTAATTTTGATCCGTTTGAGAGACACGGGTTTGCTTATCTTTCAAACATTCTTCACATACAGTTTTACCTTTATGGCTAAGTTTGGGTATGCCTCTAACTGCTTCATATGAGACCAATTTTTCTAAATTGCGGTAGTTCACATGTCCCAACTTTTGATGTCATAGTGTTGTGTCATCGACCTTAGCATTATTGCATGTTTCTTGTCTTACAACAAGATAGCAATTGTCACATGTTCTTCTACCTGTCATGACACATATATTTGCTTCATTCGTAACTTTATAGGCATTCTTATTAAATTTTACCTCAAGATCGTCATCACACAGTTGACTAATACTAATCAAATTAGCCATTAAGCCCTCAACGTGTAAGACATTTCTTAAGGCTGGAAATCCAGGAACATCCAAGATCCCTTTTCCAATTATTTTGCTTTTACTGCCACCTCCACAAGTCACGTTTCCTCCATTGAATGACTCATAGTTCTTTAGCAAACCTTTTGTACTTGCCATGTGGCGAGAACATTCACTATCAAAGTACCAATAACCTGAAATGTTAGTTCTTAATGTAGTCATAACAACATTACATGTTACATCCTTTTTAGGAACTCAAACTCTCTTAAAATATTTTTTATCTTTTGGCTCAGAAATATTTCTTCGATTGTTATCCAGAATGTTGGACAACATTTTAGGCAACATTTTGCTCACATAATCTTGAAGTTTGAAACAATATGGTTTTAAATGTCCAGGGGCGTTACAGTGATGAGACACAAACTTCATATTCTTTGACATATATGAGAAAGTTGTTGGGATTCTATGATTAAGGCTTTACAAATACTTTGTAATTCATTAATCATATCATCTTTGCATTCAACTTGATCCATACAATCAGCCTCACTAACATAAACGGAACCACTAAAGCAATTAACATCAGAGTAGTTAAAGAATTCATACCTTTTGGATGTCGCTGAGGATGTTGATGTCATTGCTGATGTTGGAGCAAATGTCGTGGCATATGAGACAACATTGTATACGATATTTTCATTATCCGATAGAGACTGTTCGAAAACAGTAGCCAACATTGCTTTTGTTTCAATTTCACGATCTCATTTCTCTTCTCCTTCATCATCACTAAGAGAAACATGTAGGTTCTTAACAAATTTTCTAAGAATGTTTGCATATTCGTTAGCATGTGACCCCAACCCGAGCATGCATGACATTGCACGGACTCAAGTTGTTTGGGATCAAATTTGATACGATCTGAGTTGGTTCTTCTTAGTTGGTTTCTTTTTTATACATTAGGAAGAAATCTAGTGGCTTTTGATTGAAGACTTGGTTTTGATGCTCTTTAGATTTAGATTGATTTCTCTCATTATTGAACCTCCTCGCCATTGAATTGTATTTTTGAGTGAGTAAGACAACATTTGCACCATCACCAATTTCTTCAAGATTCTCATCATCTTCTTCGATTTGACTCTCCGATGATTGAACTTGAAGTGCCACATTCTTGCTTTTATACAATTCCTTTTGATTCTCAATGTTCATCTAATAAGTTTTGAGAATGCTCATCAAGGTATGAAGGTCCATTGTGGCAAGATTGTGAGCTTCTTCAATAGCATAAATCTTTAAATTGAACTTTTCAGGAAGAGAATGGAGAACATTTTCAACAAGTTGAGTGTTGGTTAATGGTTCACTAAGCACTTGACATTCATTTGAGATGTCAATCAACTTTTCAAAATAAGATTTAATATCATTTGTTTCTTCCATCCTTAAACGTTCATATTTACTCATGAACAAGCGTAGCTTTGTTCGACGAACACTTGAGCTACCTTCACAATGAATTTGTAAAGTATCGCATGCATCCTTAGTCGTGGGGAAGTTCTGAATGAATTTGAACACATACATATCAACCCATCCAAAAATTGTATTTAAGGCTTTTTCGTTAAAACTAGCATTATTGGTTTCTTTTGTAGTCCATTCGGATTCAGGTTTAACAAGAATGTCACATTCCTCATCCGGTGGCAACATTGGAACAACTTATAGATCTCCATGCCCTAACATCAATTGATTTGATATGAGAATGTATGTGAATCTTTCAATAGGTATAGTTTGATCCATCTAAAATAGGAAGTCTACCAATAGTTGGATTTGTCGAATCCATAGCTTATGACAACAGGACCAAGTACTTATTGTGTTAAGTGTCTGCTCTGATACCACTTGAATGGTGTCAAATGCTATGGGAAATAAAAACAAGAGATGAAATAAATCGAATGTCAATTCTGTTCCGAATGTCAACAATTATGTCATCCGACACCAGTAACAACACTTAGCAAAACAGAAACTTTAAAGAGTAAATGCAACGGAATTTAAAAAAATACAAAGGTTTAATTTTTTATAAGTTATATATAACTTATGATGGTCAATGACCAAATGTATTTTATATATACAAAAATATAAATTTCTTTCTTTACAGATTTACAAGATAAAATAGAAAGGAATTAAACGTTGAAGTCGCAGATGACTTCTGCCTGAAAAATCTAACTAAGTAGACATAGACAACCTCTCATTACAATCGTTCCATACAAAACTAATCTAGAATCTAAAACAACAATTATAATGTTTGATAGAATGTTGTCAACACACTCAGGCAACACTATTGATCCAGATTTCTGAGATGAAATCCCGAGAGCTCTTTTGATATTTTTACTTTCTGGTTCTGGATATCGATGCACTGTAATAGCCTCTCTATTTATAGTGGATAATCTTCCTTGAAAAACTCATCGATTGGTTACAGAGGTTGAGGGAAAGGTGGGCAGCTGGTAGGATTGGTTGGAGACGATCAAGGAGCAAAAACCTCTAACAACTTTGACTTGTTCCTCACGAAAAGCAGCAGTCTTGACTCGTTCTTCACAAGAGTTTATCAACTCCTTTTTACCTTGTCAATTCATATTTACTACATAGTAATCATTACGTAGTAATGCAAAATCAGTTTTGAAAATGTTGGTCCGAATGTTGTGCAACATTTATCCCAATATTCTTATACATTCAAATCAATACTTCAGGAGATATGTTGGGTCAAATGTCACAACATCAAATCTAACATTAATTGTCCCAAAAGCGCACCTTATCTATTCAAAACTGTTATTATAGTGGACCCATAAATCTCATGTTTTAAATTACAATGACAAAGATCTTCCTGGGAAATTGTAAGATATGCTTAAATGGGCTGGTGACAGACTGCCCAAAGTGAATCTTTTTTTATTTTTTTTCCAGTGCTGAATTCAGTTCACGTTGAAGGGTAGAATCATTCAAAAAATCCAGAAGGAAAAAGTTGAAATGTGAGTATATCTACACAAATTTTTCTATATTTTCTTCGGGTTGTCAGTACTCGGCTTTTAAGTGCAGCTACTGGTTCTAGTTACTCTTTAGGACGGAGGGAAAGAAAGGTGGGTTCCTTGAACACGGGAAAAAAATCCAATGAATTCGAAAGAATCGAACGAGGAGCCGCTCTTAGTTCAATTTAGAACGCCGGTCTCCAAAACTCGATGTATAGGTTATCCTTTGTAATTGGGAGTTGAAAGATAGTTCAATTTAATAGAACGTCGGTTTTGGGACAAAGGGGCTATGCTTTTTATGGAAGATTCGGTTTGCTTTACACTAATTTAAAAGTAGAAATAGCGTCTACTAGGTATTTTTTGATCCTGTAGTTGAAAAAATAATCACTATCATTTCAACTTCAAACATGTGAAACTCCATGATAATATTCTCGGGTTATGGTTATTTCTCAATTATAGTGGCTGAAAATGACTTTATGTGAATTATACCCAATTTATAACCATTGATATACACAAGTGACTTATAAAATGATATCAAACAATTTTCATCAACAATCATACAAGAAATGTAGATACATTAAAACTTATGACCAAGAGATTGCATTCTTTTTCCAATTAACATTAGACATGAAATGCTTCACATTAGCACCGTGGTTCAAACACAAGACATTAGATATTCATAATTAGCTACATCCGGTTAGCATAATCAGTTATATAAACTCAAACTGGAAAGTTCAACTACAATCTGCTTAATATCTGTGTCGAAGACCGCCACTGAATCTAGATGGATCTGCCCTAATAACCGGCATTCCAAGCCGGTCCAATCGACCAGATCCCGGATAAGCTTTACCAGTGAACCCGGCGTAAAAGGAACCCTTTTGTGAGTTAGTTCTCGACTCACCGTACCCGTGAATCGAGTACCTTTTTATTGAGCTCGATTTCTCGTAGTTAGGCCTTTGTTTCGGTGCACTCATCGAACGTACCTTAGCCTTCACTGACTCGGTGTAGGACATGTAGTTTGGATGATCAGAGTAACCGCTCAACCAGCTTCTTGAACCGTCGCTTTTAGTTGGTGTAAACGGACCCCTCTTTGAACTACCACCCTTTGATGAAGCCGAGTATAATTGAGGGCTATTGTCAGCAGTGCAGTAACAGGGTTCCTCGAGATCTTCCTTGAACTTCAGGGGGCTAAGGGGTTGATTTCCACAGGACGACGGACTGGGAACTGTTTGATGAGCTGTCATTTCCTTCGATGTTGTTAAGCTATAGCTGTATTGGTCGGAATTCAAGCTAAGATGTGAGGAGTGGAAGAGGTTCCGTTGTTTAGGCGTGATATATGGTTTCCCATTATCTATCTCGAGGATCTTGTCACAACTCTTTCCGTCATCAATGGAACTGGTTCTTGCAGAAGATCCTTGCGGTCTAATTCGTGCCTTTTCCGAATCAATCGCCTTCCAATTTGATTTCGAGGTATTCCTCTGCATTATTAACAGTCCGTGTTAGTTATTAGTACTAGTAATTAAAATAATTGCTGCATTAAACAAGCAGGGAGCATTAAATACCCCAGCCAATACCTTGAGCATAAAGGTTTCATCGTGCTTCAAGCTCCTTGCGCGGATAACATGCTCGAATTTCTCTGGAGTTGTAGGATCCTACACATAAAGAACACATTTTCGGTTAAGAAAAATTTACTTGTGTTAATTACATCTATACTATAATTAACTCATTTTTAAAAAGAACACCACGTGACATGCTTGAAGATTTCCCCCAACATGTTAAAGAATTTTAGTGTCACATGGCATGGTTATCCACTTAAAAAAGAGTGACTACTATAAGAGGAAAAAAAGAGTGGCATCTTTACAATAGATGGAAAAAAGGTGTGGGGACTATAGTGAATGTTTAAAGTAAGCATCTTTATTCTAGAAGAATAGTCTTTATCAAAGTATGGAACTTCTATTAAAGACTGTAACTTTAGTATAGCAGCCTTTAAGAAAATTAGGATTCTCTTCAAATTTGTACAATGGGAGGGAAGGAAGATTAGTTTTGTGCTTACAGCATGAAGAAATTGAACAGACTTAGTGCACGAAAGAGGGGATCCTGAGACCCGAGACCGCCCAGCACGAGCCCTCGACTGAGCTCTGGCTATTGCTTGCATTTGCCGTAGATAATCAGCAGTTTGTTGCCTCACATTGTTACCTCTCACCAGTGCTTGAAGCTTCACCAGCCCCTTCAACGCTCTTAAAGCTCTCCTCGACTTCAAATTACATACAAAAAGATCAACTTTAGTACAATAATGCCACTAAATGTAATTAATTGGGAATCAAATAGTATAACAATAACTAGTTTGTGATGATGTCACAGAAAAGCATGAAAATTTTCAAAGGTGTTGGCGCCTTAAAACTTCATTTTCACACCCCTGAAGTCTTCTTCTAAAGTGAAGTCTGACATTTTCAGAAGATTAGGACATATGACAATTCACCAACCTTCCATTAAAGAAATGAAAAGTACCATAAAAGCTTCTGACTTCAACTCTCTAAAGATAAAGCAGTTGTACTAGAGAAAAGTTCTCATCTCTTTTCCTTCTATAATAATCCTCTTGGAAATGGAGGGAAAAAATAAGGAGCTATGTTGCTCGGACTTCAAAAATGAAGTCGAGTGCGTGCTGGATAGTAGTGCACATATTGTAGGATCAGACACGCACCCGACGATTTTGGGATTCACAAAACGATCAAGAATACTACATTCATTAGACCTTAGAAAGGAATCAAGAACTCCAAGACTAGCACAAAAGGTCTTACACTCAAAAACATTCAATACATATTGTTCTCAATCATATTGATTATCATCAACTAATTTACCAAGTGGTCCAAAAGAACAGCTGAACTCTCAGAATAAAACCTTTGCCCTCAAGGCACAGAAATTATGATGTTTCCATATACTGAACTAAGTTACCTAACACTTGGCCATATTAGTTAGAGATATTAATATGAAATTCCTCAGTGCCTAACATAGTTTCAGGTTCCAGTCATCATCTATGACACTCAAAATACCCAAAAACAGAAAGCAAACAAAAAATTCTTAAAATTTCTCCACTAATTCTCTACCTTTTACCTTAGTTTTGTTTTAATTTTTGATGTGGTTCAAATTTCTCAATCATATAAGAAACAAAAGAGTACCACATTACCAAATACATGCAACTTTAACATCATCAAACAGTGCTTGTGACTTTGCTTGCTGGCTGTAACAGTAACACTAGTGCACAAATGTACGAAAACACAATCAAAGTAAAACAATAAAACAGGAGAAAGACAGAATAGGAAACTACCCAACTTGGAATTCATTTAGCCCATTTCTTAAAATTTTATAAAAAAGTACACTTTAGCCCATTTCTTTAAATTAATTATATGAATCTTGAAAACTCCAACCCAACCTACTATATTTCCATTTTTAGATCTTCAGGTCCACACGGTTCCTACATTGCCCCATAACTCTTCTCTACATTCCCACTCACCATGTTCCAACACTTAAACCAACCACCCCTTAACCTCGCCTACCCCACAAAACAAAAAAAATCCTTTTTTTTTACAAAGGGAAAACAATATGCATAGTAATCTTTTACCCACCAAACCCTTAACCCCCCACCCCCAAAAAACCAAAAAAAAAAAAAACATTTTTCTTGAAAAAAGGTAAATCAAATATGCATAGAAGAACACACTGGAAACTACTACTACTACAATATAAGCTACTACGTCGGTTTGCTTATAACGAAAAAAACAAGCAAAAAATGACATCGAAAAACAACTTTATATACTATAACAGAATTTTCGGCACCCACTACATAGTTGTTTTTTCTCAATAATCTAATGAAATCAATGTAAGAAACTAACTTTACACTACCAACTCACATAAAAAGTTGTTTTTTCTCAATAATATAATGTAACCAATCTAAAAAAGGACTTTTTACACTATCAATTCACATTAAAAAATGAATATTAGCAATAACTACTAATAAACCAAATTAGCTGCAACATGTTGAAGACTATTTTTTTTTTACATTACTACTGTATATAAGTTAAAACCACCATATTATTTATATTACTAATAACTAACCAGATAAGCTATCAATAATATAATGAGATCAATATAAAAATATCAATTCACATAAAAAATATTACTTTTTGCAATAGTAGCTAATAGTAATAAGGCAGGTAAAAAGTAATTTTTTTTTTACATTATCGATCATATTATAACAACTAACCAAATAAGCTCGGAAATGTGATTGTATGATAACAGCAGCCCAATCTTCACGGTTGCCGTCAAGGACGCCGTTTCTTTTAACGGCCACCGTAGAGGAGCCAAGAGAAACACCATTCCACGTCATCACATCAGGGGCACCACCACTAGTATTACTATTATTATTACTACTAGTAGTAGTGTTAGTGGTAGCTATGCCACTACTAGTGAGTTTCACCACCGCCGCCGCAGCTTGTGCGGCGGCAATAGTTGCTTCCACCACTACAGCGGTTGCTTCCGCCACTGCCGTAGCACGTTTTGTTGGATCAACACAAACGGTGCCGTTTTGAAGTGAATTTGACACGTGTCCACCACCATATTCTTTTTCTCTATACGATTTAACAAAGCTCCATTTTTTCTTTGGTTGCTTAGTGGGGTTTGGAGTTTGGTTATTTGGAGTTGATGGGTCGTGTTTTTTTAGGCCAAGAAGACCTCTAAACCATTTGGATGCTTTGCCCATGAAGAAAAATACAACAATTTAGGAACACATAGTTTTTCGTAAATTATAGTTAAGAACACGAACTACACCATAAATTTTATTCAAAACAGAAATGGGATTAAAAAGAACATTTTATTTCTTTTGTTTTTTGTAGAGAAATGGAAGTGGAGTGAGAGGAAGAAGGAGAAGGAGACGTGGGAAAAGATGAGAGATATGTGAGAAATATAGGAGAGAAGTAAAAAATAATGTGCTACGTCTTCTTCTTCTACTATACTTGGATTATCAACTCTGTTAATTTATTAGTTATTACGGGGGGCCAGTGGGACTCGATGGGACGGGATTTGGGGACGTGGTGGGGGTGGGGGTTGGGATCGGAACATGGCAGTCCGGGATATGGAGGACAGGAAGAGTTTTCATCCCGTCGCACATCCCGCCGGCAAAGGAGACGGGACTTGAGGGACGTGTCGGGTCAGGTAGAGGAATTTTGGGATTTTAATTTTTTCTAAGACACTTAATTTTAAAAAAATATATATATTTAAACACTTAAATAATTGAACAAGATAATGAAAAAATATCTCAAAGCATTGACTTTTATATTTTTTTTTTGTAATACAATTTCAAAATTGTAACTTTGTTTCGTAGTTCAAAAGTTACAAATCACATAGTAAAATTGCCACTAAAAATTAGATATTAAATTTAAATTTTTTTCTAATTTTCTCACAATCTCTTGAGGATCTTCTGTTGGAATTGGAAGTTGTTGGTCAAATTATTCGACATCGCTTCCCGTTCCCTCGGATAAGATTTTGTTGTAGTTGTAGTCGTCTTCTTCATTGATCTCTGGTTGACCGCATATTCTATGCTCCGCTCTAATCCAATCTCTGAATAAAACTGCAATCTTCAAGTTGTCTCCCGCCAATGAGTGTATGTGCTCTCCTATTTCAAACATTTCAGCAGAAAAAAAACTTTCAGAAGCTGTTGATTACACTTGAATATTCAACACATCTCGGGCCACCTTTAATAGTGTCGGAAATGTCTTATCATTCTCCCTCCAGTATTTCAGCAAGTCTTCACGTCCATTTTCATTAGCAATTAATTCGAACGGTACAACACCCTGCAAAACATAAACATCAAACTCGCTAATTTGTGAAGAGCTTGAACCACTATACATTCTATTTCTAAGGTCTTGAATACTTAAAGCATAAACCTCATGTTTTTTATAAGGTTGCATTGAATTAGAAGAAGATGGTACAAAAGCCGGTTGATTATTAGCACTTTGATGTTGGTAATACATATACATATTTTTACATTCTGTTTGTATGCTAGACATAACTTCTTCTTTAGTTGGTTCTTCATTTGGGTCTGTTGGAAGTATTTCTAAGCATTCATAAATCGTTTCAATAAGGGCATTACAACCGTCTACTTTAATAGTAGGATTTAATACAGCACCAATAAAATAAATAGTGGGAATATAATTTTTTTTTATTTTACAAACATTTTTGCAATAGCTGGAGCGTAAGTTGGTTTTTTCATATATTCATTAAATAACAAAAAATATTAGAGTTATATAAAATAACATAGATGAAATAGTATGATAATAAATATCAAAAAATTCCTTAGCAGCTAGAAAATATTTATCTAAAAATACAATAAGTTCTAAAAATTTATCCCAATCATCAGATACAAGCATATCCGTTGGATTTTAATTATGGGCGTTAAATAATAAAGTTATAGGTATTCTATACTCGTGAGCAACAACTAATTGTTCATATAAAGAATTTCACATAGTCGCAATTTCTTCTGAAATTTTCCTATAAGGTAATCCACAATCATGACAAGTTTTTTATACTCTTTGCGTCTTTGTATTTCATTACTTTTAAAAATAAAGTTGATTGCAAATTGTACTTTATCAAATATGTTTTTAAAAAAGTTTTAGGCCATCCTTGACAACTAAGTTATAAATATGACATGTACATCTAACATGAAAAATATAGGAAAAAGATGGAGTAAATCGAGTTTTTAAAATGTTTACAGCATAATCATTAGAAGAAGCATTATCTGTAATAGTCATAATTTATCAGTAATTCCATAATATTCACTAATTTCATGAATATTTTTTGAAATAAAAACTTCAGTGTGCCTTTCATCAATATAACTATATGTTAATATACGTTTTTGCATAGACCAATTGTGATCTATCAAATGACATGTAACAATTAAACAATCATTACCATTAGTACTACGGCTTATGTCATAAGTGATAGTCATTTTGCCCTTAAAATGATACAATGTATAACGTAAATATTGTTGATATGCACGCGCAAATTTAAAAACATCTCTTCTAATAGTTGATCTAGGAAAACCGTTAAAAGCAGGATTATATGTTTCTCAAATGTAATGAATAAAACCAGGAGAGGAAGTAAATGAAAAAGACAAACCCTCCACAACAACTTATTTTCCCGATCTTTGTGTTTATCATATTTAGGACTTATAACTCTCCCCGTCATCGAGTTAATTTGACCCTGTACTTTATCGGGGACACTATGTGAACCTTGTCCCGACTCAGAAGGCATTTGCACACCCGCTTTTTCAGCCAACTATTGGTTATACCTTACTTTGTGAGAGTTTTCTACATGTCTCATTAAACATATTGTCTCACCTTAACCTTTTTCAGTTTTAAATTTATAAACTTGGCGCCAAATTTTACAAATAGCTAGCTGATTAGGAATGTTCCTTTCTAAAAAAATTCCATGCATGTGATTTTAATTTTCGTTATTTTTGTCCTCGACTCATACTAGGGGAATAAGAGGCATTTCAATTTCAGTTTCAGCCGGAGACTCAGTCTGAGCCTGAGGTGGAGGTGCACTAGTGGGTGTGTTATCTAAATTATCTTCTAATTCATTTTCTAAATTAAAATATGTTTCAGATGCAGAATATACCTTATGATCTAATGATATATTAATATTAACATTAAAAAGATCAGTTTCATCTAGGGCTGGCCAGTGGGACCTGGGCTCGTCCCTCCTGACCCACCCCGATCCCTTTTGCAAAAAATGGTCGTTGCACAACCCCCGATCCCTTTTTCGACGGGACGGGACATAGGCGGATACCGCTAGTCCCGCCGAAGGACCGGTCCCGCCTTACCCCCAGTCCCGTTAGGTCTCGTCCCGCCCCGAACCCACCCCGTTGTCCGCCCTTAGTTTAACCCAAATGAGTGAAATCATCGTAATTAGGATTACTAGAAGATGCACCCTTACCCTGTTACCCCTAGTACCTCTACCAGAAAAATGTCCACTTCGTTCCATTATAATTATGCAAATAAATAATTATAATTAATGAAATTAAGTACGATAATTAAAATTAAGTAACAATAATAATTTAAATAAAAGAAGGAATGAAGGTACCAAACGCCGACGTAACGTCGATGTGTAATCGATGTTGAAAATTGAAACTTTGCTCGATGATCCTCAAGTTAGTTGCCAACTTTTCACTCCCAATTTTTGAACTTTGATAGAAATTAGCAAATAAAATAAAATAGTGTGCAATTTAGACTTGTAGAGAGAAATAGAGATAGAGATAGAGAAATTAGAAAGATGGCAGGAAAATTTGTAAGAAAAATGAAGGAAAAATGAGGTATTTATAGTTGAGAAATAGGGTTAATGTGTAAATATACTAACTTAGGGTTAAAATAAATATTAAGGGGTAGAGGGTTTATGAGGTGTGGGGGTCAAAATGGTCGTTACTAGCCGTTGCCAACGGCTAAAATCGAAAGTAGCACATTGTGCAACGACTAGTTCTGTAAGGGGGGGGGGGGGGGGGTCTGGCGGGATCGAGACGGGCAGGACGAGCCCTAGTCCCGTCCCGAGTTCAAACCCCGCTACCAACATTGTACATCCCGATTTTTTTTTGCGGGTCGGGCGGTAATCGGGACGGGACGGGGTGGGATCAGACCATCCCGGCCTACTAGATAGCCTTAATTTATTGTGAATAGTGGGATAGTAATATTTACTCCAATGCTGGTAACTGTATCAATATGAAATGACAAATTTGCCCTGGCCAAAACTACGCCCAATATAGAAGTTGGAAAATAGTTTTCTACTATTGTCAAAAAGGAAAATAAATAGGAGTAGTTAAAAGAACGTCTAATGCTACTTCTTTCATTCACTTTAAATTGATCACTACACTAAAAAATAATTTTTTATTTTTATTTTTATTTGTCTACTTTAATATATTAAGATACAAATAAACTTTTCTTTTTATTTACCCTTAACATTAATTATTCATTTTTAAATTATTTTCTAAATCTATTAAAAATATACATCAATTAATATGAGTATTATGATAAAATATATACTTCATTTATTAATTGTTAAGGAGCGTGTGAAGTGTAGACAAGTAAAAGTGAACAAATAGAGTAATATATAGATATGAATTATGATTTAGAACTTAAACTCGTACGGTTGAGCGCTAGCTGACTTGGCGAGTTCCGATCTACAAGGTAAAACATAGTTATATGCATGCAATAACTTGATTGGTTGCAACAAATAAATTTATGAGTTTTAAGTTCTTTAAAAATATTTATATGATCAAGTCACTTATCTGGGAATAGATTTAAAGTAGTTTCATAAATATATTTTTGAATACTTTTGATTTTTTAAGTTTGTCAATATTGAACACTTTGATATCTGTCAAATATGATTTTATAAGAATTTTGAAAAAAGAATTTAACATAAACTCATATTTGAGTCAATTTCTATTAATTTTAATCTATTCTAGAACCTGATATAATTTTTTTGGAGCAACTTTTAATATTTTGGTCTAACTTTTGTGTAAGTGCAGTACAATTTCTAGAATTTGATGACTTTTTATTATTATTATTTACGCCTTTTTTTTAAAAACAATTTCCTTCAAATCTAATAAACAAAATTTGTTATAAAAAAATTGACGAAAATCATAAATGTTCGCTTATGTCATACGTAAGGGTTCAAAACTATTCAAGAGTATATTAAGGACTATTTTGAACCTACACCAAACATTTTTTTCCTGTAAATTTATCGGTGCTTAATATTTTACATCAATTCAATGAATACATGGCGTATGAATTAACTTATATTTTTTTGTTAAATCATTAGTAGTTAACTAAGTGTAAGATTTAACCTTAATTTTATACTTAATTATAATAAATTATATAATTTGATGTAAATATCATATACTCATAAATTTTTAAGCATCCCAATAATCAACGAAATTTTAGTGAAACTTTAGTTACCCTTCTGAAGCATTAGTATAATTATAATTATCGTCTAAACAACGCTGGCGGTGGAGTGAAATGGTGATAAGTGATAACCCCTTCAAAAGTTAGTGAATACTTCCTTCGTTCTATAATAAGTGACTTTAATAAAAAAAATTATCTCAAAATAAGTGTTATTTTAGAAATTCAAGATATATATTGATTATTTTTTCTACTATACCCTTAGACAAAAAATGGCAAGCTCTCTTTTCAAGAAATATTTATTGACAAGTTCTCTATTCAAGACATAAATGATTACTATTCATGCATGCTTTAATCAAAAGAAAAAAATAATCTATTTTTATTAAATAAAGATAGTTTGGTAAACTTTTCATTGCATTATTAATTTGTTAATATGTATATTTTTTATTAAGATAACATTTATTATGAGATGGAGGGAGTAATTAAGAATATAGTTTGCCTCGTGAAACAGTAAAAGTAGTTTATGTTAGGTAAACTTCCTTGACCTTAGGTTGATCAAATTAGATAAGTACTTCATTGGTCCTTTGATAAAGGAGCTTTCCTTCTAAACTATTTTTGAGTTTATCTTCTGATATAGTAATATATGTTTTTTTTGTCTTAATTTATGTGATATTTTTTTGTCAATAAATATATTTAAATTAAATATATAATTTAAAAATAAATCATAAATATTTGTATAATTAAAATTTTTCTTCTTAAGGAAATTGAAAATTTTAAAATTAAATTATTTATAAATATATAAAGATATCATTTTTGGAACGAACTATAAAAATATGCATCACATGGGAGAGTTTTTATTTTAGACTATTGTTTACCCGTAAAATAGTATAGTTGAATTTGTATGCATGATTAAGGTCACATGGATCTAAAGTGACACGTTCAATATTAATACTAGATGAATTATAATAAAAATAATTAATAATAAGACAAAGTAAGTAATTATTAGTCTGAGCCTTATGATAGCGTCCGAGCAAAGTGACAAGAACTGGTATGAAAACAAAAGTCAAAACAATATCAGTAAGTATATTTGTAATAGTCAGAATCTGGTGAGAATATCAGCCCACGAAATATGCTTTCATTAATATAGGAGAATTAATATTGTTATAATTGGATAATTAATATCTCAATAAATGTCATTAAAGCTTCATTGAAAGACGTGTGAACGGTTTGGTAACGGCTGCCCATTACAATTTTCAAATGGTTTTCAGCCTTCTGTATTATCGGTATTGATTACGTTTGTGTCAATTCTGATACCACTTGAATGCTACTGGTAATGCCCCAACCTGACTTAAGCTCGACTCAACATCGATTATCACGTGTCGCCTCATAATTTGTACAGCTGTTATACACATATTTTACCTTATACAACTATCTAGTTAAATGAGCTATATTTTATTAAAGTCATTAGTAATTTTTCTCCTTATCACCGTATAAGTAAAATGATACTAGTTGATATTACTAAAAAACAATGTTCTTTACCAACACTTGAAGGTTAAAAAGGTAAATATTTCCCTGCACTCTGCTCAAAATGCAATTACCATAAATTTGTAGTTAAAGCCTATTAAACTTGCATAGTTGTCCAAGTAATCATTGAGGATTTTCAGCTACGTAGGGTTAATGGAATGTTTCAACAAAATAGCTATTTTAGATAGAATGACAATTATAGTTGATTGATAAATCACAAAGTAAGATACACTCTTGAGATAAAAAAAGATTGTCTACTTAGTCATTTTCACCCTCCTTAAAAATATTAATTTCTAAATAAAAATAGATAATTTGACTAAAATGCCCCTAACTAATTAGGTACTGAGATTTGATTATCTAACAATTAATAAAAATAAATATGAAAATGTTAGATTAATTTTTTCTTGATTTAATAAGTGAATACTCTTTTTTGATTTGATAAGTGGATACTCTTTCTTGATTATGCATTTATTTTTTTTGAAACCAAAATTTTTAACATGTCCACAAACTAAAGCAGTAAGCTACACAAAATTCCCAAATTTTAGCCTTTTGTCTGTCTAATAGAGTTATTATTTTAAGAAACTAAAATTCAGATTTTAAAGGACGTCAAAATATAGGGAATGGAAACATTTTAAAAGCAAATATAAACCAAATTGGAAGAAAAAAAGAAGATATAGAGGTTGTACCATTATAGAGAAAATAGAAAGATCATGTTAATAAAGCTATGGAGATTGTTTCAACTTTAAATAAAATCGTATTATCATGAATTCGTCTAGGAGAAAAATGACTCTCCCTTTCTGATAATGTAGTATTTTATCTAGAAGGAAAAGAAAAGTTAAATTTTTATACTATTTGTACCAGAGATATCTCAAGCAACAGTTCTTTTTATATTTTTTGTTTTTCTTTCTGTAGTAAGTAACTAGTAAATGTTGTTCCAATAATTACTTTTAGTTTTTTTAAATTATTATCTATATACTCTCTCCTTCCCATTTAATGTCTTTTTAGCCAACAAAAAGTGTTTCTGTCGCTTTAAAAAATCAAGATAAATCAATTACTTCTTTTTAGTTTGACCCTTACTATTACAAGGGTAAAAAAACAAATTAATAGTACTTATTTTTTAATTGCAACACTTTCCAATAATAAATAAATCAGACTAGTTTTGGTAAATCATACATTTTTTTAATAAACGTGTTAGAATCTTAAGACACTTCAAATGGGACAGTAAAATTAGATTAGTGGAACTCTACTAGTATAAATCGAGAGAATATTATTGTCACTGAAGCCGGAATACATTAAGAAACACATTAATAAAATACTAACTTTCAATCCCAATAATAGATGTTAAATTACCCAAAGTGAATAAACTTTCGTGAGCATAGATTCCTCGCAACTGCTATAATAAATCTAGCAATATCCAAAGAGTTCTAGCTTGCTGGTGAAAGGTTCTTGCATGTACCTTGGGTCGCAGGTTCGAATTCCCTCAATGGATATCGTCCTCCGGGACATATACCTTGTGGTAAAGCCTGGGCGCTAAAAGCCGTGCGGGCATGTTGCAGTGTGGGTTCGTTCCCCGCCAAGCCGAAAGAGGGGGTCAACCTTGTAGCATTGATCCGTTGGACGCAAACACACTGACCACGGGGTGCACATCCCGCGATTTACCTGATGGTGGGGTGCTGAAGGACTGGTCCCATCATTCCCAGAAATCTAGTACCGGTACTTGTGCAGGTACTAGCGATATGGAGGCACAAGTGGCCTCGGCTACATCAGAACATCTCAGTGTTGTAGGCTCTATAACAGTATAAAGTACTGACATAATATTCCACCCCTAATTTTCCCCCTACTTTATCTCACAACATCGGGCATTACTTGACAAATTTCTTGAATAGTTCTGACGTGATCTTTTTGAATATTTGTCCATTATTTCACCAACTTCAAAGTATAACTTTTTTGTTTTGTTTAATCTAATTCGTGGGAGGTTTCAATTAATTTTAATTTGTGAATCTTCAAGTCAATATAATATTTTTCTTCCTTACATTTTAATTGAGTTCGAGCAAGAACAAATCTACATATTACTGAGGGAGTAGAAGTACTTTTTGTGTATAAAATGATTGTTATATCCCTTTAGATATATTACTAGATTCTTTTGGCTCCGAGGTCAAGAAACAATAATTTTGCTTCTACAAAATCTTTGGTCAAATTTTATAGATGACCCTTAGTTAGTGTTTGGCTATATGTTTTGGATTAAATTTTGAAAAGTTTTCTTCAAATATTTGTTTGGACCCTTGTGGTTCGGCCCATCTCCGAATTTCGCGCATAGTGAGAGCTTAGTGCACCGGGCTGCCATTTTTATTTGTTTGGTCATAAATTTTGGATCAAACTTTGAAAAATATGTCTTAAAAAAATTTCAAGTTCCAAAAGCTGGTTGGAGTTTTCACTCACAAAACTTCAATTTTTTCCAAGTAAAATGCATATTCAAACACAACTTCAAGTTTCAAAAATCACAACTTCATAAACTTAAATTTCAACTTCAAAACCTATGGCCAAACTGGAGCTTAAAGTTGATGTCAGCTTTCATTTTGACATTTCACCGAAGCTCACTATCTACTACATACTTCAATTCTATTAAAATCATCCTTATTGAACATTTCACGCTTATAGCTAATCCCATAATTATTATTTCAAATAGAGTGTGATACAACAACAATATATCCAATGTAGACTTATAAGTGAGGTCTGAAAAGGGTAGACGACTTTCTAGTCAGATCCTTCATGTGCTTCGGATATGAAGAATTTGATCGATCGATTTAGGAAAGATGAAAAAACAAGGGCCCCCTCTTTCTCCAGAACTTGGACTCAATCCACATCCCTTGCTTGAACCTTCTACACCGAACTCAATTCAATAAAGTTTCCCCGTCCGATAGGTGCTATATATAGTGAGCGATTTACCTAGTAATCGGTATTCTAGAAGCAACTTCTTTATTCTACTCTGCTACCGGTTTTGGGTCTTATTAATCTACAATAATCGATAAGAAAATCACTGCCGTTGTCAGCTATACGCAGACCTTACATTTACCTTAGGAGGTAGAGATGTTGTTTCTGATAAACTCCCGGCTCAAGATAAAGCAAAAACAAGACACAATCAACAAGAAAAAAGAATAATAACTACAACAAAGCACTACGCTAAGTTAATAGCAAGCGACAGTAAATAGTAACAGAAATCGAAGGATAAGAAACTGCCTCAAAAATACTACGGCTACTAGTAATAGAAGAAAGGGAGACACTCTACTACCTACTAACCTTCTACCCTAATCCGTGTCCTCCACAACCTCACCACAACCTCATATCTAAGATCATGTCATCGGTAAGCTGTAAATACGCTATGTCCTATCTAATCACCTCTCCAAACACTTTTTCGATCTACCTCTACCTCTCTGGAAGTCATCCATAGACCTCCTCTTCAAATAGAGTGTGATATAGCTAAAATATTATAACTATGGTTAAACAATCTGAAACAACTAATCTCCGATTAAAAAATTATACCAAAAAATAAGATAAGATGATCCTATAATTTATTCCAAAATTATAATCCCTCCCCCTTGCCGACGATCCGTAGGCCGTAACAGTAGGGAAATTTCCGAAATTTCATACTCACAAATCACAAAATTGGAGGGAACAATTTGGTAACATGTTAAAGTTGAGGGACACGAGTCACACATGTAAGAACTTGGTCAACAAAGAGAGCCTTAAGTTATGGCCGTCCAATTATTGTTCCCTTTTCAAATAACAGTCAACTGTATGCATTGACTCTCTGGTCAATTTTAGCAACAAGGCTTTGGAGATTCTTCTACGTGCACGGTGAACATATTAAGAAGTCCATTGATCATGATTTGAAATTATAAACTAAAATTATAATAATTTAAAATTGAAGTTTTGTTTGGATATGTAATTTAGATTTCTTAAGTTATATTTTTTCTTATAAATATAAAAATCTACAAGTTATGAAAATTATCATAACTTTTCCAATTCTTATACAATCTTATCAAATGAGCAAGTCATAGTTCATAACAAAATTAATACACTACAAGAAAATCTTTCTAAAAAATACAACATCAATTGATCAAACTTTAATTCAATAAAATAGAAAAATTAAACATAAGTTGTAGTGTAAATACTCTTTAATATAATCTTCCTACATGGTTGGTAAGAGTAAATTTATTATAAATATACCACCAAAAATCTTTTAATATTTGATATAAATAATTGGCAAATATATCTATCAACTTATGAATATATTTTTACACAATATAAATTTATGGATCTACTTTTACATTCAAAATTTTTGAAATTATGATTTGGAATTCCAAATCATGCCTTTTTGGATGATTTGAGATTTTATCTCATAAGATGAAATCACATGTCCAAACGCTGATTCCATCTCATGAGGTGAAATCACATGTCCAGACGCCTACTAAGTGTAACACTTGATGGAGAAAAAAAATATTTTGGGTAATAAGAAAATATCACTAAGTAAGCGTTTGGACATGCGATTTCATCTCATGAGATGAAATCAACGTTTGGACATGCAATTTCATATCAGATTTCATCTCATGAGATGAAATTTCAAATCATCCAAAAAGGCATGATTTGGAGTGATATTTTCTTATTACCCAAAATATTTTTTTTCTCCATCAAGTATTACACTTAGTAGGCGTCTGGACATGTGATTTCATCTCATGAGATGGAATCAGCGTTTGGACATGCAATTTCATCTCATGAGATGAAATCAACGTTTGGACATGCGATTTCATATCAGATTTAATCTCATGAGATGAAATTTCAAATCATCCAACAGGCATGATTTGGAGTCCAAATCATGATTTCAAACTTTTTAAATGTAAAAATTTTCCCATAAATTTATATTTTGTAAAAATAGATCCATAAGTTGGTATATATATTTACCAATCATTTTACCAACAATTTATGTCAAATATTAAAAGATATACAAGTTGGTACTATATTTATAACAAATTTACGCTCACCAACCATGTGAGATGATTATATTTAAAATTAAAAGTAGTTACGCTACTACTCATGTTCAACTTTTCATTTTATTGAACTAAAGTTTGATAAATTGGTGTTGTATTTTTAGAAATATCTTCTAATAACATATTAATTTTGTTATGAACTATGACTTGCTCATTTGGTAAGATTGTGTAAGAATTGGGAAAGTTTGATGGTTTTTACAATTTATGGCGTTTTTATGTCTATAAGAAAAAATACAACTTAAGAAATATAAATTGCATGTTCAAACAAAACTTCAACTTCAAATCATCATGATTCATCTCATGATTTCAAATCATGTCCAAACGGCTCCCAAGTAGGCGTTTGGACATGCAATTTCATCTCATGATTTCATCTATTGAGATGAAATCAGCGTTTGGACATGCGATTTCATCTCATGAGATGAAATTTCAAATCATCCAAAAAGGCATGATTTGGGATTCCAAATCAACAACAACAACATACCCAATGAAATCCCACAACGTAGGGTCTGGGGAGGATAGAGTGTACACAGACCTTACCTCTACCTTGGTAGGTAGAGCGGTTGTTTCTTAAATACTCTCGGCTCAAGACAAAGCATAAACACAAGCAAAGCAAGATAAGTTACCTCTACCTTGGGATTCCAAATCATGATTTTAAATTTTTTAAATGTAACATTTGACTCATAAGTTTATATTTTGTAAAAGAAGACTCATAAGTTAGTAGATATATTTACCATTCATGTTTACCAATTATTTATATCAAATATTAATATGCAAGTTGGTAGGATATTTTTAACAATTACTCTCAATCATGTGAGAAGATTATATTAAAGAGTAATTACATTACTATTCATTTTTAATTTTCCTTTTTATTGAACTAAAGTTTGATCAATTGATGTTGTAGTTTTTAGAAAGGCCGTCTAGTGGTCTATTAATTTTGTTATAAACTATGACTTGCTCATTTGGTAGATTGGGAAAGTTTTGATAGTTTTGATAGGTTCGCCTCATCTATGGAGTTGTTCTTACCAAACTAGATGGCATACTATACCCATTTAATTTCATTACTGATATACGTATGAACAAATGTTCGTCACCGTTGCTTTAACTTATGTTTTTAAAGCTAGTTTGAAATTATTGTCATTTTGTTTCTCTGATCAAGTTTAAAATTACAGAAGTAGCAACATATTCTTATTCTCTTCACACGGTACGTAACAAAACTAGTAATAATAGATTGTCTTGAGTTTGCGGTCATAGCTCCTGAAGTAAATGATGCTTTATTATTAATAGTTGCTTTCTTGAATAGTAAATTTTGAATATCGTATCGAGATTTATCGAATAGAATTAAATTTTTTTGATTCGGTATTTGATGTCTACTTTCAATTATCGATTACCGACTTACTGAATCTGAATTGTGAAAATATCGAACCGATTACCGAACGCCCACCCCTACCGGCAACAACAACAACAAACAAGAACAACATATTTAGTAGGCATTTGGCCATGCGATATGAAATCATGATTTTATATTTTAATTTTAAATCTCAAATTCTCCAAAAAAAAACTTCAAATCATGATTTGAAATTATATCCAAATAGGGCCCAAGTAATTCCACTAATAAAGTCTAGAAAGGATAGTGCCTACGCAAATCGTATCATCAGAAGGTAGAGATGCGAGGATAAATTAGTTGTGAATTTCTGATAGAAAGGGATTTATAATATTTTAGGAATTTGATAAATCATTTTTGTTCGAAACAAACTTTCACTGAAAAGACAATCACTGTTAATTTAAACTTGCTTTATCTTTTATTTCAATCGCCAGCTACACTAACAAGACTATCACCAATGATATTGATGTAATTCATGTACTTTTAATTAGAAATCTCATATTTATGCAATGGGAATGGAATTTTTTTACACCGTCCTCCCCCTCTCCCCCTCCAAAAGTGTAGCTTAGTAATCAATAAAGTGAGTTAAAAATCATGAGATCTCAGATTAAATTTTAGTTGAGACAAAACACACTAGGTGGTTTCTTCTCATTTGTCTTATCCTTGGTGGAACAGAGTTACCTGGTATCTGTTGCTGGTAGGAGGTGACAGGTATCCCATAAAATTAGTCGAGGTGTGTTGCCAGTGAAATTAATTGAGATGCGCAAAAGCTGGCGCATACACCACTATTATAAATAAATTAAGAACTTGTTATCGAACTTTTAGTTATTTGGTTTGCAATTAAGTATTCTACGCATATCTAATGAATTTATAATCACTAAGTAAAAATTATTGTACTGAGTTTGTTGGAGCCCGTATATAATATTCTATCTCTGCCTTTATTGAAGACCCTATTCTAGTCTAATTATAATAGTTTAGTCTATTTATGGTACAATCATATTTATGGTAAATATATGATTTGTAGTCCTATTGAAACATGGTAACCTTATAAAACTAACAGAAGGAGAACCTTACTTCTATATAAGGAGGTCATTATGATGAATACATAGTAGAAATAATTCTCCCATTATTCTCGTCCATGTATCGATTTTAACATGGTATCAGAGCCATGTTAGATAGAACACCAAAACCCTAGAATAATGGCAGGTAACGGTAAAGAAACTGTCGATAACAACAAATGAATCGTCGGTGAAGAAAACAAAACCCAAAGAAAAACAATCTCTCCCTACAATATTACGTCGAATGATAACCCTGTAATTGTGGTGACACAAGTCCAATTGAAGGGCGAAAATTATGAAGAATGTGCTAGATTCATAAGGACAGTCCTAAGAGCAAGAAAGAAGTTCGGCTTCATCGACGGTACGATAAAAAAACTGGACGAAGAGCCGCCTGACTTGGAAGTTTGGTGAACTATAAACTCACTATTGGTGTCGTGGATTCGCAACACCATAAAACCGACGCTTTGCTCAACGATTACACATAAAGAGAAAGTTGAAGAATTATGAACAAGCATCCGAGAGCGGTTCGCCGTTATTAACGACCCTCAGATGCAATAAGTAATGGAGAAACTAGCGGAGTGAAAGCAAAAGGGAAGGACCATAGTGGATTACTATGAAAAACTCACTAAGGTATGGGAGAAATTGACTAATTACAAACATATCTTAACTTGTACGTGCGGAAAGTGCACGTGCAATCTAGGAACGGTCCTAGAAGTCAAAAAAGAAGAAGAAAAAATGCATCTTTTCCTAATGGAATTTGATGAGGGAACGTATGGAATAGTGGAATCGTGAAATCGAACATAGTGGCTCAGAAACCGTTGCCATCATTGAACAAGATCTACTCGAAGTTGGTGCAAGAAGAGCGTGTGAGAGGAATCACATAAAAAAAGACGATCGAAGTGAAACCATGACTTTTGTCGTACAAAGGAGAAACATTTACCGTGATCGAAGTGAGGGAAAAAATAATAGTGTATTCTGCACACATTGCAAGAGATCCGGACACGTTGTGAATGGATGTTTTCGACTCATTGGTTATCCGGATTGGTAGCCGGGAAATAAAAAAGGAGAGGAAAAATCGAAGAAGAGGACGAGGACAACAACAACAACAGTAGAGGAGTGAACCCATATTCGGTCGTGGTAGAGGCAACTATCGGGCTAACGCCGTAGTTGTCAAAGAAGGAACTCAGACGGAGATAGAAACGGTAAACACATGCGACACATGATTTCACAATTTGAGAGATAAGATTCGGAAGACTGTGATTCACATGTTAAATTCTCAGAGAATAAACCTGAATGGAAAGATGGATAGTAAGACCGAAAACTCATCCTCGATCATAGACTCCGGAGCTACCAACCATGTGATTGATAATGCGGAAAAACTGAGCAATATGCGAGATATTCCTAAATAGTCGGTTGGTCTTCCGGACAGAAGTATCTAAGTGGCTACAAAAGAAGGAACAACCAGGCTGAATGACAGGATATGGTTGAAAAATGTTCTTTCTGTTCTGAATTTGACATGCAATTTGATTTATGCACAATTAGTTGATTATTTAGATTGTGATGTGACATTTAATAGAATTATGTGTGTTATACTGAACTCTACCATGAGTAAGCTGATTGGAAATGGTGAGCGTCGAGGTGGACTTTACTATTTCTGGAATGTGCTGCTGATATGGGCTATAAAGGCAGAGGCAGTTGATTGGGTCAATCGTTGGCACAAACGGTTGGATCATCCTTCAACATAAGTAACGAAATCTATTACGACATTAGGAGTAAATGAGAATGGTGATAGATCAAATATAGAATGTGATGTATGCTTAACGTGCAAAGCAAACGATAAGTTTTTTTTCTTTAAGTGATAATATTGCTTCGGATACTTTTAGGATAATTCATTGCGATTTATGGGGATCTTATAGAACCCATTCCTCTTGTGGTGCTTCATATTTTTTTACTATTATGGATGATCGTTCACGAGCTGTGTGGATCTTTCTCTTAGCTGAAAAGAAAGAAGTGTCCCAACTAGAGATGGGCAATGGATCGGATCTGGATCGGATTTTACTAGATCCAGATCCAGGTCCATTTTTTATACCTGGATCCAGATTCATCGGGTCCATAAAAATCATATCCAAATCCGGATCCATCGGATCCACCGGTCCACAGATCAGATCTAGATCTACATGTAATTTTTTGTGGCTTGAATAATATTCCCACATGTTGAAACTTTTGTGACAAAATGAAACACAATTTGATTGAAAAAAATGATTGAGTTCATTCAATCAACCTACACAAACATGACACCATTCTTTCAAAATACTGAACAAAGTTTTAGCATCACAAGAAAATAAAGACGATTGACTTCATTAGTGATGCTGAACAGGTTGCAACTTTGAGCTAATTTTTGGAGGCTTTAGTGATGTTCCACTTGTAGTTCTACTGATTGACTTCATTAAACAACATAAAACAATGTCAGTCATATATCAAAAGTCTAATTTTTTTTTGCTGATCAAACAAATGAGAAAAAGATACTTAAAGCTACGGCTAGCAGATTCAAGAAAGGAAAATTTAAAGAAGAGTGATAATTTTTTTTCTTTTTATAGAAATGAAAATATGGGAAACTACAGAGAGCATATAGATAAAAAAAAATGAAACTTCAACGATAAATTACATGGTTGTGTGACTTGTGCCTTATACTGGTTCAACCCTTTACCCAATACATAAATTATGAAAAAAAAAATTAAGAAAATACTAATAAAATTACATTCTAGGTTATGAATATATTTAATAAAAAATGGATCCACGGATCGGATCTGGACCGGATACGGATCTCAAATACAAGATCCAGATCCGATCCGTCATAAATGGATCCGGGTCCGATCCGGATCCATCGGGTCCAAATTTTGAAGATCCATATCCTATAAAATGGATATGGATCCACCGGATCTGGACCGGTCCAAGATCCATTGCCATCTCTAGTCTGAAGAATTTATTCGCCTTAGTAGATAGATAATTTGGTAAAAAGTGAAGATTGTTAGAAGTGATAACGGAACTGAGTTCACATGTATGAAGACTTACTTCTTCGAACATGAAATTCTTTTCCAAACATCTTTCATAGGGATACCATAGCAGAATGAAAGAGTCAAAAGAAAACACTTTCACATTCTGAATTGGGATTTCCCTATTAATTTAGGTTATTTCGGGGCAAGCAGATCATTTATGATAAAGCCGATGACATTCTTTTGGAGTTCTTCCCTGCTTAGGACAGTAAGGGGAAGAAGTGCTTCCTGAAACAAGCACGAGGGAACGATCAAGAAATAACCCGTATTAGGAGAGGAGTAGGGAGAGACTGAATCCACCTAAAAGCTACGGGAAGCCTGGAAGTATTCGAAGGTTGATAAAAAGAGACGTGTACTACGAGACATATCTATGTTCTTGCTTTTTCACTACCAATAAGTATGCTGATTTGGATGCTTATGGAGATATATAATATAGTATATGTAGGAGAAGGTCTTCCTAGAGCGAACCCCCATGTGTTATGAATGATAGGTCGGCTTAGGATAATTGAAAACGAGTTTACTTTTAGTAATCGGAAAAAGCTTTAAAGCCGATCGAACACAGCGAGAGTAGCGGTTGATCTTTGTTTCTCTCCTTTTAGGCGAGCTACTTCATTCCTCAGCTTCGTGTTCACTTCTTTTTCGCCAGGTTTCAATGTGGCACGAGCATTAAGATTTCAGAGTCATCTTCTAATCAAATTTTGGGGAGAATGTGTTTTGACTGCGGGTATTTGATCAATACAAGGCCATCTTCGGTGTTGAATGGAAAACCCCCTATGAAATTTTATATGGGAAAATGCCTCGGTATGATAATTTAAGGGTGATAGAATCACTAGGCTATGCACACACAAAGGGAAGAACGAAGGACAAGTTTGAAAATCGGAGTCGTACGCGGGTCTTCTTAGGATACCCTTATGGAAAGAAAGGTTGGAGATTGTATGACTTAGAGAACGATGGATATTTAGTCTCAAGATATGTTTACTTCTACGAGACTAAGTTCTCCTTTGCTGTAGGATTGGATAAATAGAAGTGATTCCGAATGAAATAGAGGATCAACACGACTTTGAAGAAGATACGACCGACAATATAGGTATGAACGAAACTCAGATGGATGAAGTACGGATACCTGATACCGAACATATGGATCAACCTGCATTAGACAGAACATATAACGGTCTAGATAGAGAAATCATGGAGAGTGTACAAACTGAAGATAACCAGACTAACAAAATACCCCCGGAAGAATAATTGGGTCGGGGTAAACGTAAAAAATATGGATCGACTCGGTTGCACGAATACATTACAAAATTATTTCGAAAATAAAGTCCATCAATGCATTCTCCCGATCCTCAGCAATCATTAGGTGCACCTTATCCTTTAGCTAACTATATATCCTGTGACAATTTTTCCTCGTAACACCAAAAGTTTTTTGCAGCAATTACCACGGAAACCGAACCAAAAATATTCTCGGAGGCAATAAAAAAGGAATATGAGAAAATAGTCATGCAACAAGAGATCCAAGTGTTGGAGGATAATCGAATATGCACAGTAGAAACTTTGTCACTGGATAAGTAAGCACTCGGATGTAGACGGGTGTACAAAATCAAGTACTACTCTAATGGCAGAATCGAGCGTTATAAAGCTTGTTTGATCATCTTCAAAAATAAACAAGAGTAAGGAATTGACTACAACGAAACTTTTGTTCTGATTGCTAAGGTAGTAATTGTTCAAGCCTTCTTTGCTGTTACGGCTGCGCAAAATTAGGAGTTGCATAAGATGGATGTGCATAATATTTTTCTTACACGACAATCTTACCGAGAAATTTTATATGAAATTGCCACCAAAAATTCGTGTTCCTAATCCGAGACAAGTATGTCGACTTCGAAAATCTTTGTATGGTTTTAAGAAAACTCCAAGATGTTAGTTTTCAAATCAAAATTGTCAGGAGCTTTGATGAAATATGGGTTCAAACAATCATACTCGGATTATTCTCTATTCACTATGCATCAGAGAGATATGCAGCTTAACGTATTAGTCTATGTGGATGACTTGATTATCTCCGGAAATGACCATAGTGTCATTAAACGATTCAAATAGCATCTCCACACATGCTTTGACATGAAGGATTTGGGCTCTCTGAAGTATATTTTGGGAGTCAAAGTTGCACGTGGACCAACCAGATTATTTTTTTGTCAACGGAAATATGCCCTTGATATAATCTCTGAGTTCGGATTATTGGGAGCTAAACCAATCAATACTCTTATGAAATAGAATCATGGTTTGGTGTTGGCCGGAGAAGCCAATTTGGGTGATCCGAAACTATACCGACGTTTGGTCGATCAATTGATATACCTTAATTTTACGCGATCTGAGTTGTCATATTATGTGCATGTTCTATCCCAATTCATGCAGCAACCAAAGGAAGCGCACTGGAATGCGCCTTCATGTGGTGCATTACTTGAAGAAGAACCCAGGACAAAGCATAGTGATGAGAAAATATTGTGATCTCCAGTTATATGGATGATGTGATTCAGATTGGTCCGGATGTCTGTTGACTCGGAAATCACTTAAAGGTTAGTTTATCTCCCTCGGGAATTCACCTGTGTAATGCAAAACCAAGAAGCAATATATTGTCTCCCGATTGTGAGTAGAGGCTGAGTACAGATCGATGACAATGATCGTTTGTGAATTGAAATGGTTAAAGAGAATTTTGCATAGTTTGGACACTGAACACAAGTCTCCGGTTAAAATGTATTGTGATAGTCAAGTAGCTTTGTATATTGCCCAAAATCCAGTATTTTATAAACAGACTAAACACATTGAAGTGGACTGTCACTATGTCTGGGACGCAATCTAATACGGTATAATATTCCTCAGTCATGTGTCAACCAATGAGCAGTTGGCTTATGTGTTTACAAAGGCTTTGGAGAAATCGCAACATGAATATTTACTTGAAAAGTTGGGAATTCGAGACCATCATGCTCCAACTTGAGGTGGGTATTGAATACCCTATTCTAGTCTAATTATAATAGTTTAGTCTATTTATGGTACAATTATAATTATGGTAAATATATGATTTGTAGTTCTATTGAAATATGGTTACCTTATAAGACTATGAGAATGAGAACCTTACTTCTATATAAGGATGTCATTATGATGAATACACTGTAGAATCGATTGGACATTTAGAAATGTCTCGCGTATTGCTCAAGTCTTACGGATTACTGTCACATGGTTGGTAGCTCCGGAGTCTATGATCCAGGATTTGTAGTCCTTTTGAAATAGGGTTATCTTATAAGACTAGGAGAAGGAGAACCTTACCTCTATAGTTCTATAAAAATAAGTTATTATGATAAATATACTTATCAAGAATTCTATCATTATTCTTGTCTCTTTGAATTTTCATCTCTGTCTCGATTTTAACAGTTCTTATTAAAATAATCAAATATATTAATTTGTAGAAAATAAAGTGTGGGACTCTCTACTAAGTACTAACCATGAAATTTGTACATTTATGTCCATCGGGAGAAAGAGTCAAAGGGTGAACTATATTGGGTTAATAATAGAGTATCCAAAAATCTGATAAGTACATCTTCCCTTGATTAGTTAAAGCAGAATACATTTTTCTTCTTTTTGCCTTTAGTAATGAGCAGTATTATTAAATTAGCACTCCATGGTACTGTCAGTCAGTACTGATCAATTAATGAGTTGTTAATAACATGTTAATAACTTGATAAAATTTATTGATTCTGATGAAATGACTCGACATAAAATCTGTCTCTATATTTTATTTGACAAAAAGACTGATTCAGTATTCACGTGCTACCAAGCTACCTCTTGCTGTTTGCTGCCCACAGCATTACTGCTTGCCTTATTTATATACTATATTTTTATAGTTTACTTTTAAGTTTATAGGAGTTGTTTTTTAAGTTTATAATTCGTTTACTAGTTGATTAGAGTTACGGAGGAACTAGTAATATAGCGGATTTGTTAGGAGGGAACCTATTATTATTATATGCAAGAATTAATTATATAAGATTTAGTTATTCATATATTAGATATTTTACTTTATATCCTACATAAAATAATTCATAGAAAGTAACTTATGCATATATTAGTTATGCGAGTTTCTAAATTACAAATAAAAGACCGTATTAATTTTATACATGAATAACTTAACGTCTAACCAGCTATCAAACGTGATATTACTTATGAAGGATATCGTACCTGCATAACTCACCTTCAAATCAGCTACCAAATGACCCCTTCCATCCTTATTTTCGCCTCAAATATATTTCTCTTCCTTGGTTTGAGAGAAATATTTTTAGTCCTTTACAAATTTTTTTTTGTTTTATGACATTTTTACCAGAGATTTCATTTTTTATATAGAAGAGATCTAAAAAAATTAAATAAGAGATCTGAAAATGTCATTTTTTTTATATTCAAAGACGTAAAAATTAGTCAAGCCAGAAAGAAGTATATTTGGATAGTTTTAACAAGAAAGTATATTTGGATCTTTTCACTTTTGAGGGCATGCTTCAAATTATTAAACAGCATATATACAAATATTGATAGCAGAAATGACCAATCTTTTTAGAAATATATGTCATTTCTTACATTTAGATATACAGCAGAAATGTAAATCAACAAAAGTTACCGCTACATATGTTGGGAATACTAAAATCCACAGTTCTTAGTTGAACTATTACACTATTTTAGAGCAATCATCCTAGTCAATTCATAAAATAACTGAAATTGAGACGTACTTGATTGATATATTGTAGCATGAATATAACTTTAATATGTCCAACTATGCAATTCAATCAGCCCATACATAGATATACTCTCAATTCTGAGTTCTAAAATATGAACAACTTTACCAATCTAGACGGAATTAAAGCCTTGAACTTAGACTATGTTTCGTTCCATGGAAAGAAAGGGAAGTATGTGTGAGTTACAATAATTGCAGGAAACGGAAAGTAAGGAAATATTACAAATTGCTAAAAATGATAAACTAAAGATTACAACAAAACTGGAATCAAGAACGTTACAAATTGCTTGTGATTTGTTGAGTCAAGTGATGACACTCTGTCTTTAAGACAAGATTGCCCCGTATATATCATTTTACGTTGTCGGACAATAATCTCTCAAGATACAACAACAACTTAACAAATGGGCAAAGAAAACTCAAGTGTTACTCTTGAAAAACTTTGAGTATAGTAAACTTGGAGCTGAAAACTTCTCAGCTACATATCAAAGATACAATTATATTATTAATGACTAATTAATTATACTCACAGTTGAACCACTCAAGTTACTTATAAGTCTATAACTCTACCCGAGCTGAAAACTTCACAGCTACATATCAAAGATACAATTATATTGTTAATGACTAATTAATTATATTCAGAGTTGAACCACTCAAGTTACTTATAAGTCTATAACTCTACCCGAGCTGAAAACTTCTCAGCTACATATCAAAGATACAATTATATTGTTAATGACTAATTAATTATACTCGCAGTTGAACCACTCAAATTACTTATAAGTCTATAACTCTACCCGAGCTGAAAACTTCTCAGCTACATATCAAAGATACAATTATATTGTTAAGGATTAATTAATTGTACTCGCAGTTGGACCAGTCAAGTTGCCTATAAGTCCTCCGACCTCCCAATTCCATGGCCAAGAATAGAACTAGAACTCAGAATATTTATAGATAAGTTATGAAAAGATTAATAATGCTTATTTAACATAATAGTAAATTAAATGACATAATAATGTCAGTCACAACTCACAACTTACATATAAAATTAAAACTGGTAACAACTCGGATTATCTCATTTTAAGTTATCCAAAGTTGGAAGAGCTGCTAATTCGAAGAAAGACTAATAGCCTGTTCGGTCAAGTTTTTGGGAGGTCAAAAGATGTAACGACCCGTCTGGTCATTTTTACCTAAAGATCCTTATTTGACTAAATTATCCTTCTCATAGACTCTGCGTGGAGTTTGTGATGCGTGGGGAAGAAAAACTCAAATTGAATAATTTAGAAATGATAAGTTTGACCCAAAGTTGACTTTCAGGTATATGGGTTTGTTTTCGGGTTCCGTCGCTTCTGGTAGTTCCGGAGGGTCATTTATGACTTAGTCAAGTCATTGGTTCGCTTCCCGAGGCACTCGGATGTACTTTATGACTTTATTTATAAAATTATGGAAATTGAATATTTTGGGTGATTTCGTAGAAAAGTATGTCTTAGCTCGGTCGTATGAGAAATTCGAGTACGCGAGCGAGTTTGTGACACCTTTAACATGAGAAGTCCTTTAGGTCATATGGTGTATTACTTTTCATGAAATTATTTATGTACATTTTTTCTTATGTATATATTTTCATGTTCCGTTGACTAATCCTTTTCTTTTCTTTCATTTTACATGAAATGCACCGGGAGCAACGAAGAGTCTCGTTATAAGACTCATCATGACTATTGTCAAACGAAGACCTGTATCCACGTTCATTGCATTCTCCTGCCTCGGGATTTCTAAACAAATAGGGCGGGATGACATCGTCATCCGCCCTAGTCGCTTTTTTTTTATTCCTTAATCTCGCCATTATTTTTTTTGTTGTAATTTAATTATTCAACTTTGTGCGATCATGGGAATGCTTAGAATAATTAGGCCTTGAACGGATAAATTAATAGGGTAGTTTAAAATTGGAAATCCGCCGCTAGTTTATTCATTTTAGGCTCGTCATGCATGTTTAAAATTTTCAAAATAATTTGGTCATCCTTTATTCGCATTATTAATCATACAAATAAGGCTTTGTTTTTATCTGATTTGCGATTTAAAATGACTTCCATACAAATCACTTTGCATTACAAATAATTTGCTTTTCTCCTTACTATCAATTGCCAAAATAGGTATTTTATAGACAATGTCATACAAATGCATGCTTTTATTCAAAAATCAATTTTTTACATGTATTTTATAAACAATGCCATACAAACGCATACTTTTTCGGATTTTTATGCCAGAAATTTATTTCTTAGAATCGCAATCACCTTTTGCAAGACTCCTCGAAAAGAAAAAATAAGTGGTAAAAAATCTTTACATTATCAAAAAATGCATTCTTTTATTAATTACTTGCAACATCCTTTTAATTAACCTTATACTTTTAAACATGCATTTTTCCTTGGCATAATAATTAACCTAAGTTTGACCGGATAACCGTAGTTAGCGGATCTTAAAGGATGCCTAACCCCTTCCCTTTAGGATAATAAAGAACCCTTACCTAGAATCTCATAGATTAGCAGACCATTAATCGGAGTTCATTTTGCAGCATTTATGTTAACATTTAGGTGTCCTAATTCACCGTAGAATAATTAAGTGGCGACTCCTTAAGCTTTAATTAATTTAGGAATCACCAATACGTCGCGATCATGTTGGATCCCTCTTCTTCGCGGTGGGGGGTTAAAAACGGGTGCGACATCTATCAGGGTTAAATGATTCGGTTCGGTTCTTTAGTATTGGTGACGAACCGAACCGAAAAACCGGTGGTAAATTTGTAATTAATCTTAGCCAGTATAAATTAAAATTGAAAGCTTGCCCTAAATCGTTTTGGCTGTGCTACTGCCGACTGCCTAATGGGCTACTGCTATCAGAGCTCAAAGAGGAAAACCAAATCTTATTTTTGATTTTAGGCTACTGCTATCTCTTGAATCATAGCCATTGAAGCCAATCTTTGAATCTTTTATGGAAGTCGAATGCGGCATGAACTTAATTAACATATCATGAAAGCATTGACATAAAATGAAGGGAGAGAAAGTAGTTGTAAATTGGTGCAACTTTAAATGGTCATAACTCTGCGTTCATATGTCCGTTTTACCCGATTTTTTTTTATTTTGCGTATTTTTTTGAGACGTGGCCGCTCAAACTGGTCAAACTGTCGTAAGACGGTTTGGTAGCCTATTTTTAGGAAAACGTTCATTTTTCTAATCAATTTCGATTTCTAATTTTCCCTTTTCTTTAGTAAAGATCTCACGATATACAATAGATTTCAACGTTGAAATTTCGTGGTAATGTTGGTGTGAATGTCAATTTCAGTGTTGGAAATTCAATTTTTTTTAAAAAAATCCCCGACCCGTTTATTTTATTTCAGTGTTGGACTTTTATTTTGTGGGGATGTAAACTTTAATTTGGAGTTTTTTTACATGTTTTAAGAATATATGTGATGCAGACTTTATGTTTTTGGACTTTAATTATTTTTTTTTTGGATTTTATATTTGCTGATTATGATACACTTGAATTGAAAAAATTGATATAAACCGATATGTTCATTTTTTTATAAAAGTTTGATTCGGTTTTTAAAAATAAAAACTGAATTTTATTTGGTTCATACTTTTTAGATACAAAACCGAACCGAACTAATATGCCGCCGGTGTCATATAAACTGATATGTTCGGCGATATAAACCGATATGTTCATTTTTTTTTAAAAAAGTTTGATTTGGTTTTTTAAAATAAGAACCGAATTTTATTCGGTTCATACTTTTTTTTATACAAAATCGAACCGAACTGAACCGAATTTTATTCGCTTCTGCAGGCATTCCCTCATGGAGACGATCCACCTCTACGGAGTCAGTTCTGCTCTTGTGCCTAGCCGGAACTTAAGTCAGGCGCTTCGGGGTGGATTTGCCGCCGGTGCAATCCGCCTTGGCGGGTCGATTTCGCTGAGGCAGAATCAATGTTTTTCAGAACATGATTTAATGCTCAAATGATTTTACTTTCCCCAAAATATTCTCTTGGGATTAGAGCTCGGTAGAGAGGGGTTTCTTGTGTCTTCCATCATCAACCTTCTTGGAGGTAAAGTTTTTAATCCCTTATCATTTATTAATCATTATTTGGGTCTTCTAATGTTAGTGAAATTCATGATTTGTGGAAGAATACAACCTAGGTTTATATGATAAATAAAAGGTTATAAATCATAATTTGGAGATTGATTAGTGATTGTATTGTGATAATATTGTAACCTAGAATATGTTTTTTAAAAATATATTTTAGGACACTTTATTTTTTTTAGAAATACTTTATAGATTTTTAATTAAAAAATCTAATTTTCTAGAATATATTTTTTAAAAAGGGTATTTTTGAATACTTTGCTAACGGTAGGGATATATTTGGCCCCAACTTGTAACGGGAGGGGTATATTTGACTACTTTCGCTAACGAAGAATAAAGTTGACTAATAAACTAAAGTAGAGAGGTATATTTGACCATTTTCCCTTATTTCTATTATATATCTTCCGTCGTTGTCGGCCTATGATGCCTACGGGGTACGTTATGTACTCATACTACACTTGCTGCATTCTTTTTGGATGCAGTTACAACACTATCGTCTACCTCCCGACCATGTGGCTGAGTCCTACTTGGAGATCTAGTGTTCGGGGTGAGCCTGCATCCTTCCATCATGCCTTGGACACTTTTCTTCACTCTGCTCTTATATATGTTTATGAGACAGTTTTAGACTTTCAGACTATGTTACTCGTGTATTAATGCTCTTGTATCACAGTCCAGATCTTTTTGGAGACGTAATAACTAGATATTCAAATTTGTTCCTTTTACCTATGATTATGATCAGACAACTTTATAATTGATTATCTTACTCCTGCTTATTTGTTTATTGTATGTTATAACTGGAAAAGTGGTTGGCTTACCGGTGAGAAAAATATAGGTGTCATCACGATGCCCGAAAAGGGTCATGACAAAAGTATTTTTTTTTTTAAAATGAGGTGTTTTACCAAGTTTTTGGGAGAAAATACGTACTTTTGGGCAGTAGCAGAAGTTATTTTTCAGAAGCTACAAAAATAGTTTTTTCTCAAAAATACTTTTTTTTTAAAATTCACTTAGAAACATTTTTTAAAATCTTGGTCAAACATTAATTATTGCTCAAAAATATTTTTTAAGTTGAATAACCAAACACAAAATGCTTCCCACTAAAAATAATTTTTGGAAAAACACTTTTTATAATAATTAGAAGCTTAATCAAACGGACTACTATTAGATAGAAGCATACAAAAGAGACTTTTCAGGGCACTAATAGAATTACTGAAATCTTAGAGGACTTAACTGCAAAAACCAACCGTTATTAGGTGCAGTTACAGGCGCGCCAAAATCGTGCCCACTACACTATATATATATATATATATATGCACTTAAATTACCAATTCCACAATATTAACACTCAAAAATTCAAATTTCCACAATGAAACCGCTCCTTCTCATACTCTTTCTTCTTCAATACGCTTCCGCAGTACAAATTCTCTCCAAATCGAAGCTTAAAAAATGCGAGAAAGTTTCCGATTCGAATAGCCTCAATTGCACCAACAAGATCATCATCAACTTGGCCGTTCCCAGTGAATCGGTAATAATCTCTCAATCTTCTTCTAGAAACTTCTGAATTTATCAATCGATTGTTGTAACGAACGAATTGTGTGTAAATGTGCGTTTGATGTAGAGTGGAAATGAGGCTTCATTGGTGGCAGAGATAGTTGAAGTGGAAGAGAACTCAAGCAGTAATATGCGAACACTTCGAGTTCCACCGGTGGTTACAATTAACAAATCCGCTGCGTATGCTTTGTATGAATTGACATATATACGAGTACGTCTTCAAAAAATTTATGTTTGACTGGAGACCGGATTATGCTAGTTTGGTCTTTGTACTTTTTTGGTGATTGTTGAAGAAATATTGAACTCATAGGCGAAAAGTTAAGCTTGATTGAGAAAACATTGCATCAAAGGTTAAAATTTGAATGTTTAAATGAATTGAATTCTTGAAAGCTGTAAAAAAATACTCACTATGTCTCAATTTATATGTGACACAGTTTGAATTTCGAAAGTAAAACAGTTTAAGTTTGATCGTGAAGAGTTTTTTAAAAATAAAGTTTACGTAAAATAAGTCACAAAAATTGACAATTCAAAATATTTAAAAGATATATATGAAAAACATTACGGTCAAAGAAAGAATATTTGAATCTCGAAATACGAAAGCTGCCCCACATAAATTGGGACGGAGGGAGTAGCATTTTTATGCTATTAATGGATTTTCACTAAAATTTTGCAACATTCCGAAATGGAAAATTGTCATATAAATTGGAACCTATGGAATATTTTTTTATACCTTATTTTGTCTCCTTTCCTTTCTTATGTATAATGTTTGTGGAAGTGCGTTTTTGCTACTAGAAGAAGTGAGTGGAAACTTTGTATCATTCAGTAATGCCGCTGATTGCATCTTAGAAATATTTAGTTCTTCTGAGAACTTGCTGGAATTTTTGGAATAATTTATTTTGCGTATACAAAGTAATCTGTTTGAAGCCGGGGGCCCTTAGATTACATCTTTAAGCAAACTTGATTGTCGTATGTATATTACAATCCCTTGTATAGATTTTGTTTAGCAATGTCTATTTCCAAGCAATCCTTCCATCTATGTGATCCATGTAATTCCTTCAAATACACGTCACATGTTTTCTGGCCTTGTTCCTGAGGAAGTACACTTCCATTTCTCTTATGGCAAATAATCAACTCGTCTGATTCACATAGGATGGTGGAAAAATGCTTGTTGATGGACATTGGAGTCACTGTTACATAAGGCTTATTAAGGCTTCGTCTTAAAGATTATAGTCTTGTCTCATACAAAAACTTGTTTAGTAGACAGGTCGATAAGCACAACAAAAGAAAAGATAACTTGTCTGTGTCTTGCTTGAATTAATTCCATTGTATTGCTTTCTCTCAGTTCAATTGACTTTTCTTGTGTAGGATGTTGCTTATAAACCACAAGAATTCTATGTCAATACACGCAAGTGTGAGCCAGATGCTGGGGCAGATGTTGTGCAGATATGTGAGAGGTAATTCATTTTGATAATGTTCATCTCCATATTGGACTTATCTTAGGCGATTTTGCTTTTTCATCAACAATGTTTGTTTCTGTTGTTATGATATCTGATTTTGGTTAAGTCACAAGTATCCGCTGATTAAATAGTTCTGCTATTGAATTTCTTAAGTATCAGCTTTGACTTCTCTATCTCTTATGGGTAAGGTCGAATTTCCCTCCAATTTTCGGCTTTCCAAAGAAATCTCGTGGCAATATGAAAGAGATAACCAAAAGAATAAAAATAATCATTAGGGAATCTAGGCGGATAGTGCTCCTTGGCCTTCACTGCCTTAAACTTGGATAAATCTAAAAAAATTCTGATATTTGGAATCTAGGTTGTCACTCCATAAATAATACGACCAGAAACTTGGCCAACCACCTTTTTTCAAGGTTAAGTTAAGTTGAAGCTAATGCTATGCTACCCTTCCCCTGTTAAAGAGAAAGTGAGGACTTAGTCCGTGACTGCCTCAAAACGTTATTCTTAGCTTCCCTTGTTCAGATGTGTTATGTGGTATAAGCTGCACAATTTGTTTTCAAGCCAGCTATGCCTTATAGCTTCCTTTTTGGATATATTTGATAAGAAAATGGAATTGGTAGACTATTAACAAAAGATAGAGCTCCCTAAATCAGATGGATTTTTAACATCATTTGATGATTGTGAATTGATGTTTGACATAAACCTGTATTTCTTTTATATTCTATGTATTGACATTTGACAATGCACAAAATGCAGCACATATTTATAGTGTGCAGGAATTTTCATTCTTATAGACTTCCCATCACATCATAACATAATCTATAATCAAGATTCCGAAGGCACCTAGGATGTTAAGTTTAAGTAGCTGAAGTATCAAGGATGTGTTTCCAGACTTAGAGGACCTTGTTTCCAGACTTGAAGCTGCAAAGACTGCCCTATGTGTGTGAGATATAGTTCTGCAATATAGGTCTCAGAAATTTACTGACAGAACATAGTGTTCCACATACATACCTTTTCCATATAGTATGACCAGACTTACCACTGTCAAGTGAGTAACACTCTACAACTATCTTATTAGCTGCCAGAAAGACTCATACAAAAAGAGAATACATCCATCTAAGTATCTTCATCTTACTTTTTAGTTTTTTGAATTTCCTCCAACTGTACAGGAATTAATCTAGTAATGATGAGTTTTAATTTGCCTCCGGTTTTTGTGGTGCTAGGATACTAAGTTTAGACTACATATTCCTGTCTTCCTGTCTTTATCGTGGTTCAGATCTAATATTTTTGATTGACATTTTATCTTTAAACTATCTTTCCATCAACTCTTCTGCTAACACTTTAAGATTTAGATGTTGATATTTTTTGTAATATCTTAACTTTTTTTAAAGTGGTTTCTGTGTCAGCTGAGTAATTTTTTGATCTGTTTCCATAGGCTGAGGGATGAGAATGGACACATTATTGAGAACACTCAGGTAACATTTGAGATTCTTAATTGTTTTTTCATCCTAGTAGAATGTAGAATAGTTGTTGCTGGTTGTCGATGACAAGTTCATCAACTTGTAGTTTATCTGATATCTAGGCTGGGCGAGATATATACCATTTCTTAATGACAGCTATAACTATAGGGCTAAGGAAATTTGTTGCCAATCATGATACCTAAGAGCTGTCTTTCAAATTGAATTATAAGTTATAGTGGTGAATGAAGATTTGTTTAGTTAATGGAAAACATCTTATCTACTTATAACCTGCAGATTGTCTTCACTTCATAGTATTTTCTCACATTGAAGATTTTCCTTTACTGATTTCTCCTTGTGCAGGATATAATCCTTCTTCTATTTTTTCTTCTCAGCCTACCTGTTGTCCTTGTGGTGATCAGCGAAGGGTTCCTTCGTCATGTGGAAACTTTTGTAAGTTTACCTTCCAGTTCTCAAATTTTTTTTTTTTGTTCATTACAGATTACAGAGTTTTCAAGAAATTGCTTTCTACCTCATATAGTTTCTTGATTTAGTTGACAAGATGACGAAAGGGAAGAAAAACACTGCTCATTGTCTTCGGTTTCCAGGTGACTGGTAAGGCCTTTATAGTTGTGTATTGTTTGTGTCAATGAGATCTCTATGGAAATTCCTATTTTATGGTTTGGGATACATTACTTTTGAAGGTCATGTCGTTTTTTCGTATAATAAGTTAAAGCTGCAACAGTTCTCTCTACATTTAGGTTCCATGTATATGGCATTGGGCAGCGCTCAGTTGGATTTAGCATCCGAATTGACGTTAAGAAACAATCTCAGAATTCGGTATTTGCTTTGGAAATCCTTTCCAGTATCTATTGTATTTATGTTCCTTGGTGCATACTTGGTGCCTGTTTTAGATATAATTTCTCAGTATACAGCAGTTATATGTTGTTTTTCTTGTCTATTGTATGGTGGCGTCTTGAATGCCAGATTACGTCTTTAAAAATGATTAGTAAATACCCCAACTTTGTTTCATATTGAGTCATAGCTTATTGATTGATGTATGTTAACTAGTAGACAAGGAAGCCAACAGCATGAAATTTGATAGAGTCCATTGTCGAACAGTGTTCCTTTGCTAGTCTCCAGCGCTGCGTTTTATCCCCTTTACACATCTTCATGTACAACTGGTTATTGGTTCATCTGTCGTTCTGGGTATTAGCTCTAAAAAAATCATCTAGACACATGGCATTTTCCTCAAATTCACCTTTCACCATTTCTTCTCCATGTTAATATCTACTAATTCATACTCCCCCATCTCATTTGTGTGACACTATCTATTTTTGGGATGGTGAGTTGTTTTATTCCAGCATTTTACAAAATCATGAATTCAAAACTAGTATAATATGAACGAGAATATGCTCTCAAGACAACTACTTTTGATGATGTTCGTGATGACTGATTATGAGTGCAAGGATGAATATAGCAGAACCTATGTTAAAATCAACAGTGCTTTTTTTTTTGTTTGTGGAACAATGATATTCCATTCACTTTTGCGTGTGAAGGGTAAGAGTGTCATAGTTTCATTGTGAATATTTGGTGGCAGGAAGTGATTGTCGGTCCAGACAATAGAACTACTATATCCAGTGATAATTTTCTGCGGGTGAATCTGGTTGGAGACTATGTTGGATACACTGATATTCCGTCTTTTGATGACCTTTACCTTGTCATACCTAGACAGGTAGCTCTTGTCAATCATTCGGCCATGTGTCTTTCATTGATCATGCAAGCATATCTATATACTCACTGCAATTAGTTTCTTGTTTCTGATGGAATTCTTTGATTGTCTTCTTGGGTAGTCATGTCATTTGTGATACTAAGAGGTTTGTATCCCTTGTGCTGAAGGGTGGCCCAGGTCAACCACCGAATCTGGGGAGCAATTTTTCCATGTGGATGCTACTTGAGAGAGTGAGGTTTACATTAGACGGTGTTGAGTGTAACAAAATTGGTGTAGGTTACGATGCTTTCAATTCACAGCCAGATTTTTGCTCAGCACCATTTTGGAGTTGCCTGCACAACCAGCTATGGAACTTTTGGGATGTCAGTAAAAATTAAACGCCTGATACTTAAACTACGCTCTCTTTCTATTATAAGATCTTACATATCTCGTATTTTCACAGCACTTGGTCCATCTTTGTTTCCTTTTTAAGTAATTTCTGTTCCATATTTCTTACCGCAACAACATTTGCACTACAATGAAGGTCTTTTCTAATTCTCATATATCTGTCTTAACTGCATGAAGAGACATTTTGTTTTCAGATTTCTGTAATGGCTTGTCATTTGTTCATATATATATGGGGGCTTGTGCTGCCCATGTTTTCCGTTTTTCTTTTGTTGCTAGTATTTGAAGACTCTTTGTCTGTACATCTCTACATTTCCATTGGCTTGTACGAAATTGTCCTTCTTAAGGAAAAATACCTATTGAGAATCAGCACTTAAAGGTAAAGCGGGTCAAGTGTTTAGGTGGCTGTATCTTCAATAATTTTTACTAAAAAGTAGATATATATAACATGGGAAACCTATGGTTTGACTGTGGTTGAAGTGCAAATGGACCTTCAAAGCAATTTTACAATGTTTCAGACTTGAACTGTGAGTAATTTTATCTCGCAGGCTGACCAGAATAGAATCAGTAGAAATCAGGTGCCGCTATATTGTGTGCAAGGAAGGTTTGAAAGAATCAACCAGCATCCAGTTACGTTTCAGATTTAGATTTTGTGTCTGCACGGATGTCTTTTTCTTTTGCTTGTAATTTACAAGTGTCTGCAGAATGCAGGAAGCCATGCATTCTCTATTGGAATTACAGAAGTCCTGAACACAAATCTCTTGATAGAATTGAATGCAGATGATATAGAATATGTGTATCAAAGGTCAGTCATGTTATTTGGTATTAGTGCTTTGTCTCTTGTGGTTCTCCTTGGCATAGTATTTGTCCATGTTCCCCTTTATCTAAAGAATGCTCATACAGCCCAGCCCGTCCACATAATTTGGGCCTTTCTTGCAGGAGCCCTGGGAAAATTCTCAGTATTACAATCCCTACTTTTGAAGCTCTAACTCAATTTGGAACAGCAACAATTTCAACAAAGAATATAGGAGAAGTGGAAGCGTCCTACAGCCTCACGGTAGAGAACTACTTTATGTTTAGACAGTTAAAATTTGTGTTTTATCTGTTCACCAGTTTAATGTTCTGCTATGATACTTAAAGGGATGAGCTTTCATATTCGTATCCCAGAATTAAGTCGCCAAAAGGAGTTGACTCAGTTGGTAAGGATTGAATCTTGAAAGATTTTGGTTATCCCCTACGGTGGACAACCTGTACGTCCAAAGTACTTTGAGGCATGCAGCATGCTTTGGCCCTGGACAAGTCCTCTCACTGACACTATAGACCACCCCCCACCCCCTATCTACAACAAATAAAAATAAAAATAAAAAAGAAGTCCCAGAGTAAGTGCTACATCATTGCAGCATTATCTTGGTTTATATTTGCTTTGATATACCAACTATATAATTTTCTTTGTGCTACCACCAAATCTAATCTTAACAAGTTTCACCAGTGAAGAATTGTTAAATATCTGAGAGGTCCCTCATGTATCATTTCTTATTTTTTTTCATTCTGAAAGTTCACAATTTGTGTTATGGAATTCTAGAAAAGAACATGGATGTGTTAGAACAGAAACCTGATTAAAGCATCGCATTAATATACCTCATTCATCTGCTTGAATAATTTGTGAACCTTTTATAATTGACCTTTTCATCATGCAGTTCGATTGCTCAGCCGGTGTCAGCCAAATGGAGGTTATCATTACTTAATTTCTTATATATGATACAAAGTCATGATAAATTTTAGAAGAAGAAATAACTTTAGTAAACCTTATGGCGCTGCAGGAACAGTTTTATATAATGAAGCCAAATGAAGTCATGACTCGAGCATTCAAGTTGTACCCAGCAAGTGATCAAGCTGCAAAGTATGTCTGTTCAGGTAATATATTAATGAGGAGGGCTTGAAATGTAGTGGATGATTCCGAAGATGCCAGATTTTCTATGTTTACTCTTTATTGCAGCCATACTGAAGGACTCAGATTTTAATGAAGTTGATCGGGCAGAGTGTCAATTTACAACCAAAGCTACTGTTCTTGATAATGGATCACAGGTCAGCTGTAGTTGTAGTTTATGATGGAAATCTCGGTACACACTATGTGTATATATTGTTTTCTAGCAATATTGAAAAGAAAATGTAGGAATGATATAATGGGCTAAATGATGTGGAGAATGCAGCGGAGAGACCAAAAATGTTTCTCTCATCCTGCATAGTTTACAAACTTAGACCTATGATAGTTGAAGTTAGTAGTCTGACATGGGACCCAGTCTGAGTTTATGCCTTTAAGAGAGAAGGTACTTCATTTTCGAAGTTTGGAGTGTATGCACAAGTTTGTAGTTGAGCCAGTGATGGTGTTGAAATCTTAGCACCTTGGATGACTAGTTTGAGGGGCCAGAAACTTGCTAACAGATAAGAGAGTGGCATATGTGCTTCTTTCTGACAGGACTATAACAAATATGTGTGGAGCTGGATGTATTTGTTTAGCATCCTGTCATACTTCTTTCCATTTGTAATTATCTTTGCATTGTTCCGTAATTCGTATAGGCGTCAGCCTGGAAAGAGTTTTGGTTTCTGCTGTCATTGGTCGAAATTAAGTGTGCTGATGTTCGCAAAAGGGTAGAGAGAATGGAATGGAAAAGCTTTATTTCTTTTTCTCTTTTTGCCTGATTGAAGTAAATAACTGCACTTTCAAAAACTGCTACTACCCCATCAGTTTTACCTTACCAGGGCTGCAACGAAGTTTCAGTTTAAATTCCCAGTAAGAATATCTTTGTTGGGTTCCAATTAGTCTATTGTGAAACTAGCTTTTGAAAATATGCATTCCTTTTCTCTTCCTACCCATCCTTTTTTCCATTAGATTATCCTAAGATTGATCTATCTAGGATCTAAGTTTCTCAACATTGTTGGTAGGGCTGTCAGTAAACATGTAATGTCTTGTACCACTCTTATTTGTATCACTGATCACATGTCGTCTTCTTAATGCAGATTCCGTTTCAACCTCCTAAGACAAGCATCAATGGTTTCTTTGAGAGTATTGAGGATCTATGGAAAAGAATTTGGGAGAATTTGACAGATTTTCTAACTGGGAAAAGCTGCAGGTACTTAATCTTTTGTGTCTTTGATGTCAAATGATCACCAGTGAAGCATATTATATATATGAACTCTTGGAAGACTTGTATGTCAATTGCGGTGTTTCAATCGAGTTCACTGAAGTTACATGCTCCTAATTGAGTTTCACTAAGGTTATACACTCACTTGAGTGCTCTAGGCAGGAGTTTGATATATCCTCATTATTAAGAGTGTTGGCATGTCAAGAACGCCCATGTTCAAAATTCAAAAGATGAAGGTAGTGAAGATGAGGATGCTCAGATGGATGTGTGAACATACTCGAAGAGATATGATTAGGAACAAAGTTATATGGGGAAAGGTGGGAGTGACATCAGTGGAGGAAGATGAGGGAAGCGAGGCTGAGATGGTTTGGGCATGTGAAGAGGAGGTGTGAGGATGCACCAGTAAAGAGGTGGGAGAGGTTGGCTGTAGCAGTAGTTAGGAGAGGTAGAGGTAGGCCGAAGAAGTATTGGGGGGGGGGGGGGGGATTAGATAGGACATGACACAACTTCAGTTGACTGGGGACATGACCTTAGATAGGAAGATATGGAGGTCGAGGATTACGGTATAAGGTTAGTAGGTAGTGGGAGTGTCGCACTTTGTGTGGGAGAGGGAGGGGGCTAGCCTCCTGCTATCCTCTTTTCCTTTTAGTAGTAGTATTCAGTTATCACGTAGTTTCTTATTCTCCAATGTGTATTACTATATGTTGCTGCATTTGTTTTGTATCTTGTTATTTTGGTGTCCCTTTCTTACAATGTGTGTCAGATACTTTTCTTTTGAGTCGAGTGTCTATCGGAAACAACCTCTCTACCTCACAAAAGTATGGATAAGATCTGCGTACATCCTACCCTCCCTAGACACCATTTGTGGGATTGCATTGGGTATGTTGTTGTTTGTTGTTTATATCCTCAATGTTAAGTTTGTGGCTGTTTACATTGGTCTCTGCTTAACCATGTTAAACTATGGGGAATCTAAGGATTTATCACATCTACTTAAGGTTTTTGAATAATGCTTATTGATTCCTATCAAATATTCAATTTTCGTGTTAATTGTCTGAATAGCTTTTTTCCTGATTAGCTTTCGTCAACAAATGTTGTTAACTAAAGATTTGTTAGTCTTTTACAAATATTAACTAGAAAGATTGGTGATAGTGTATAAATTTGAATTTAGGAGACCAATATCTTTTTGTTGCCAAACTGAACTAAAATAGCTACTTAGGTTCAGTTATTAGTTCTTTCTACATTATGAATTATGGTGTGGCACGTGCTTCAGATATTGCCTCTGCTCTCTGGACCAAAAGTGATATAATTTTTGATTTATTCCTGAGCAATGTATCTCTCATAACTCATAAGCATAGCTGGACTAATTGAAGTTTTTTTATTTGAGAAATTGATGCATCTCTTTTTCTAGACTTCCAAGTCTCTCTTGCAAATTTGTCATGCTGGGTGAAGGAGGAAATACAATTGCACGAATTTTTATATTAATTTGTTATTTATATAAGTTTGCTGATGTCCTATGTGGATGTTATATTTCGCTGAAAGTAAGAGTAATTCCTGTCTCTTCCCTGAGAGACAGTAGTTGTGTCTAAGTTTTAGATCGGATTATGCAACTCTGAATCTTTCTATGGACAGAATGAAGTGCTATGGGTTCTTCGACTTCAGCTGCCATATACAGTACATCTGCATCAGTTGGGTAGTGATGTTTTGTCTGTTCTTGGCAATTCTTCCAACAGGTTTCTTGCTTACATAACGTTTGTAGTAATCTTTTAGGAAGTTGAAACCAGAAATATATTTGATGGTGTGTTACTATTGTGACTTGCAGTGATTGTACTACTCTGGCTTCTTCACCAGAAAGGTCTTTTTGATCCTCTGTATGACTGGTGGGAGGATCATTTTTCAATTACTGAAGATAAACATACCAGTCGTTGGAAGCACAGTTACGATGCTGACCCGTTAGGAATTCATCATAAGAGAAGTCATAAGAATGAGACGAGGCATCATAAGCATCATGCGCATAGAAGACACACAAGGTTTCACAATGATCCAAGGCACGAGAATCTTTTGGGAGAAACTGATTATCATTACTACCTTCATCATGTGCACAAGGATAAGCATAAACATGGAAAAACCAAGAGCTCAGGCATCACAAAGCCACTTCGTTTAAGGAAGGAGGAAGACGACTGTATGAGACATCACAGACGAATAAACGAGAGAGAAACTTTGGGAGGACCTATCATAAACAAGAAGCGAGGTGCTGAAAATCAAGAGGAATATCTAAGGCACAAACATCCCATCTTAAATGACACACATCATAAGAGGCAAAGCAAATGGAAAGAATGACTAAAGCTGGTTGACAGTGATTGTCAGAGCCTTACAGCTATATCATGTACAGAAGATGTTAAATTTGTTTTTTCTTCTTTATAATGTGCTTTTGACCTCTCTTAACTTACAAACTAAAAATCCTAGGGATATTTGCGGGGCGGAGCAGGGTTTGAAATGTGGAGGAGCAGGAAATAGTGATATTTGCAAATTAAATTGCTCTCTGATTCTAGTAGGACTTCTTCATTCAAAACTGTACCATGTATTGAATTTATACACACTTTTGCTCTTTTCTTATCAATAACAACTACACTTTGTGTTGAAATCATAAAAAAAGAAAAAGAAAAGAAAAGAAAAAATATATGTATAGGCATTGATTCAGTAAATTTTTTGCAAAATTTTCAGACTAATGATTTGCCGAGTTCTTTCTTTCTTTATCCCAGCACTCTGTCAGCGACATTATATTTTGGTGCTTTGAGGATGTCCTGGTAAGTTTGGATTCCTGGTCTTTGGCCACTTTACTGACTATCCCATCTATTGTGTGTTGGCTATTGTATCTTCTCATTTTTTTTCCGAGATTTTAACGTGGTAACCGTTGGGAAACTGTAAACCAGGAGTCCGCACTGTGTCTCCTCCTTCGGTTGTTTGCCATCTGACAGTATTCACCATTTATAATTGATTAGTTCCCTGTCTTTGTTTTTTCTTAAAGATATTAATGCGAGTTATGTTCTTACCTGTATTTGGTCACAAGGGAGTGGAGAAAGACTGCCATCTGCACCTTAGTGAATTCTGTACCAACACAGAATCTCATACCACCTCCAAAAGCCATGAAATTTCGAGATGCTCCATTTATTTCTACTCCCTGTATTCCATGAATATTTCATTGTAGAGTTGAGAAAATCACTCTATGATAACATGCTCCCATTTCATTTTCTCTAACCTTCAGTATCGTACAAATGCAGTAATAATAAATAAAATATGAAAGGCTCACCTCCCATCTCCATGGATTGAAGTCAAGAGGATCTTGATATTTGTCAGGGTTTAAGTGTACAGCTGGAGGACAAACCATAACCGCCCAACCAGCTGGAATGGTATGCCCTGCAATCAGATAAGTATTATGTTAAGGTATGTTCCTATGAGTAAATCTGGAGCTTTATTCACAAAATGATGGTGGTAAATAATTTTAATCACATACCTTTGAAGTTGATATCTCTTAGTGCTTTTCGGAAAATAGCAGGAACAATATTTGCCAGTCTGACTGTTTCATTAATAACCTACAAATCCAGTATTCATATTAATGAAGAGTGTTCTTAGTGCTGGTTACTAAGAATTTTGAAAATGGAAAATCAGTTTTAATCGAAATACCTGAAATGTAAATTTCATTGATTTATACTCTTTCCATGTAAGTCCAAAAGCTGGATTTTCCCTTGCTCTAATTATTGCCTCATGTTCCTCCTGAAAGCATTATATACACGTTAGTTCTGGCATGTAAAAATGAGGTTGATTAGCAGAAGAAGATTAGTTACACTTACTGTTAATTCTCTTAAAGCCAAAGGATGGTCGTGCAGAAGTTTAACAGCTAAAGTTATAGCCAGAGAGGTGGTCTCGAAGCTGGCAAAGAGCAGCACAAACATCAAATCCAGAGCTATTGCCTCTGTGAGGATTGTGTCCTTCCTTTGAAGTTCTTCTATGACATAATCAAAGAAATCACTTTGTTCCTTCCTAGGCTTTGCCCTTCTTTCATGTAGCAGCGTCTTTAGCATCTTCATTGCCTTCTTTCTTCCCTGGTGATCACCTCCAGAGTCAGTTAATCACTTCAACAAGTATATGGGCACACTACTCTAACACTAAGTTTGCACAACAGCGTTCTTGTACCAGATGGCAAAGTCTAAATATGTAGTGTTAATACCTGTAAGCACTTGTGATAGGCAGTTCCGGGGATGTCTATAGGAAAGGAAATCAAACCCTGTATAAAAGCTACAAAACTTTCCCGCAGATTCTCCAATGAGTTCTCAGAATCATAGCTGATCAGCTTTTTTGCAGTTAGATCAAATATCATCTGCAGAAACACCAAGAGATAAGCTGATTAAAATTGAGAACGTTTTAATATAGCACTAAGGGGAAACTTTGAAGGGGAGCCTTGGTGCAACTGTAAAAGTTGATGCCATGTGACAAGAGGTCACAAGTTCAAGTCGCGGAATTGCCACTTGTAGAAATGCAAGTTAAGGCTGCATAAAAAATATATACCCAATGCAGTCTGGTCCTTTCCCAGCTCTCACGCATAGGGGGAGTTTAGTGCACTGGACTGCCCATTTTTTTTATAGAAGAGGAAGTTTTGGATAACTTACAGTGGCAGTTGCTTCCTTCATCTCTACACTTGTCTGACCTGACCACCTCTTCAATTTAGTTTGTGCTGCCTCTTCAACCTCAGATATCATCTTTTTCAGACTTTCAGGACCAAAAAGGTTTAGTACCATGTTCTTCAAGTACTTGTACATGAAACCATGCAAGGAACCTACATTTTGCCTTCCAAATATCTCCGTGAATGTATCTGGATACCAGCTCTGAAACAACTGTCCCTCTTGCTGAAAGATGAAGTAATTAAGGTCTGGGTCTGTAGATACTATAACAGGACGTCCCACCACACTTGTTTTAAAAATTGGTCCATACCTGAAAGAAATTGCCAAAGACTTGTTTAGTAGGATGGTAAAATGAAGTCTGGTAAGTGTCAATTTGTATTATTACTATTACTATATATAAAACCAAAGAGAGTGGATTGCAGCAACCACCTTTGCATCCTCTCCTTCACAAAGGGAGCAATATCTGATGTCGTATTGGGGGCAAAGAACTGAATGGTCTCGCCGAGTAACGGCCATCCCATTGAACCTGGTGGGAGTTTTCCATTGCATCTGGGATTCCTCCAGTTGTAAACCCAATGTATAATGATCAAAACAAGAAAAGCTCCAATGCACATACCAACTGATATCATCTTAGTAGATATGTAATATCTGCCTCTATATCTTTATAGATAAGACGAGTCGAAGTTGAAGATTTTCTGAAAGAACTTGCCAATAAAAGGAAGTGGAAATGTAGTTGCGGGCAGGTATACAAGAGCTTGAGAAGAGACTGAGAAAAAATGGAAAAGATTGTTCAAGGAAAAAGAATTTTTTGGTTTTTATTATCAGTAGGAAGTGGGAGAGTAATGGGAGGAGATGTGAGAAAAGGACTTGTAGAATGAGAAGAAACTGCTGTCATGTACTCCATATCCACGAGGAGGAGTTCTTAAATAGGCAGGCTAGAATTAGAATAATAATTTTATAGTTGGTTGCTCAAAAAAAGCTGTACAAGTAGTTGGAGATAAGAATAGTATAGCCAGAATTATTTTGCGTTGAGAACACCCTCATTCTTTTGTCAACGGCCACATTTAAAAATTTGTAAAACAAAAAGCCTAGCTTACACGATGCTTCCTCTCTGTTGATCATCTTTGAAAGGTCTTAGCCAGAAATGTTGCATATCTTTAGGAGCTTTATAAGGAAAGAAAAGTTCCCCTTTTCACTGATTTAATAAGGTGAAAATTGGATTTTAAGACATCTATTGCTTACATTTGGAAGTATGAAATCAATCATCAATATGGATTACAACAACTACAAAATCTAATGATTTCATCAGCTGCATAAAAAATCTTCTCAATATCTAAGTTAAATACTGTCTTTCAAACAAACTTAATGTAAAGAATCAAGAGTCAATTTAGTTTTTTCAAGATTCAGATCTCATCTTAGATCTTATTCTTTAGCTGTAGTTGGTTATACCATATCAAATTCTGAATCTTAATTACATAAGCAGTGATTCTAATTGGAGTATTCTAGATATTGAGGCAACTACTGTATCAGGTTCTCTACTAAATTATCTTATCTGACAAATGGCAAAATGAACAATTCCTTTACCTTATAGTAAACTCTTTTTTTCATTTTCAACACATAGAGCACCACCCCACCGTCGAGCCGCGGGCTTAATCCCACTAAACAATGAAAGACAGGTAGGTTTACTGTGGATAATGACCAACCATTATATGCAGATTTAGTATGCTTCTTCATACTAATCCTGCATTAGTTTGTACTTTAGTATTATTCCTGTATTAGACAAAAACAGAAAGGGGACAATGAGTTTATCAAACTGTTTAAGTCATAAACTAAAACAAGCGCGGGAATCAAAATCTTTGTCTGGTTCTTGGGATTTTTGTGACTAAAATAAACTAAACTCGTGTGCAGACTGAACTGTTTGGGTCAAAGGGGGTCCATCTATTTTGTGTTAACGTTTCATTTTCTTGGCTTTAAAGTGTTCCTTTTTGGTCACTATTACAGAGAAATTTGTTGTTTTCTCTGTTAAAGGAACATTAGGAAAAATCCTAGTTATTGCTGGAATGGTATGTCACTGGTGCTGTACCATTGTACCAATTTATCGGTGATTTGTTTTAAAGGTTTTAAGTGGAAAAGTTTAAGTGAATGAATAAAAAGACCAATTCTGAATGGATTGCTTAAGAGGATGACACAGATAGCTCAACTGCATTAGGCTTATGTGGAGGTGCAGAATAATGACAGCTCAGTTTGACTCTTGGTTTAAAATAAAGAATTAATTAGTACTAACTCTATAGATTAAGAGAGATAATGAAGTGCTTAGTGAAGTCAAATTCTCTGGACCCTGTTAAGTACTTAATTTTTTAATAGCTTAAGAGTAAGCGACTTTTTCTTCTCTTTTTTCCTCTTTTTTTTTCTCGTTTTGGGGCTTCTAAGAACCGACACAAAAAGGTCCTACTTGTCTTGATGGTGTAAAGCACAGATCTGATATTGGGACCCACCAATTTTTAAGCCAAAATCTCTCCACCTGGTGTCATTTTAAAAAAAAAATCTGATTGTTATGCATTTCCCATAAAACACAGTTTCCTTTAGTTTTCCTTTGGAGCAACGGTAGAAGATGGTACGTCTGATTTATAGTTCACTGGTTTGAACTGTAGAAGTAGTCATTAATACTTATATTAGGTTAAGTTGTCTATATCACACCGTTTAGGGGTGTAGTTCTTCCCCGAACTCTGATAACGCAGAATGTTTTGTGCACCAACTTGTTTTTCAATCTTTTTTACCCATGAAATTCATAGTAAATGATTTCATTTTTATTAGTATAATCATTTGATATTCGAAATTTAGGATGTTGCTCAATTAATTCAAAATTTTGCCGAGTAGATTCAATAAGGGGTGTGAAGATATGATTCTTAAGCTTGACTTGCAAAAACTAACTCATAATGAGATGATTATCTAAGATCTTATAAGGATATGATAACTCATTTCCTTAGCCAATGTGGAACTTAACATTTTCCTATATGCTCAGGACTCAACTGGAACATGGATTATGGGGTTCCCATATTAAGAAACACAATAATAAAGATCGATGTATGATTCTAACACTATATGATGGTATGATTTTTGGATCTAACTTAATCCGAAACAGTTCATACGGAAGAATTACCAAAATTTATAAAGAAACCACACCTCATTCCTTCAACAGATATGGGACTTAACAAGGGGGGAAATATTTCCTACTCCTATTAGATAAAAATCCATTTCCATGACTCAAACTCATCACGGTGTGAACTTTTTTGGTATCTTATTCTTATCACAACCCTCAATGATACTAGTAAATGGCTAAACACTCACTTTTTTGTTTTCTTTCTCAAAATGAGAGGTTAAGAGTAGCATTTGACTTTTAAACTTTTTACAGCGACCGGTCAAAGACACTAACTGTGAAATAGTGTTTGGTAAGATTTGAAGTCTCTCTTTTTTTGGTGTTTAAAATACTTTTTACCCCTAATCTTGTAAATCATGGTGCTTATAAGTTACAACTTCTGAACTTATTAAACAATTTTCCATACACTGCCTACTGTTTGTCTCCCTGTGTCGAGCGTCCCCTGTTTAGTTGTCTTTTCGATCACTCGATGGGCTTAGTCTCCTCCAAGCAAACCAACTCATGTAAGTATTAATAAAACATCAGAGATGAATTCAAGGCTTAAAGTTTGTGAGTTTTATAGAATCTCAAGTTAATATATAATTTTTTTTTTTTTAGTAGTTTGATTTTTTAAAATTTTTTCTATTACATAGGGGTAGGGGAAGAGATTACAACGTGACGATTTGAACCCTACCAGTAAGGTGAAAGTTCAGATAGCGAACCAACTAATCTACTAGATCCTCACATATAATATAATTAGATTTATATCAAATATGAAATATTAAAGATATTTAGTAGATTTGTTAATATATGGGGTATATATACATATAGTTTGAATAAAAGCTATTGATTCATATGAACACATAAATTACATGTAGACCCGCCTATGATGTAATCAACCACTTAAAGGGAAAATTAGAGAGGGAGCCTAGCTCTATGATGTGCATGTTTATTTTATGCCTGTGATCCTACTTAGCCACTTAAAAGGAAAATGAGAGAGGGTATGATGTGCATGTTTTTCTTTATTTGTGAAGTTGAAAAAGATGCGACTTCCGTGTAAAAGTCCTCCTCTAATGAATCTAAGTTATCCTTGAGCAAGGTAATTAATTTCATCTCATTTTCTATAAATGCAAGATAAAGTTTTAGAACTTCACACCGACGTGCTAGAGCTTAAGTTAAGGATATGTAGAGAATTTGTTGGGATGGAGGATTTGACCTTATGTATTTCAAACCCGTAACCTTAAATCCTTTGTCTGTATGAAATTATGTAAAAATCAGAAATTGGATTTGAGATTCAAGAATTATATTCAAAATCATAAAACTATTTTTTTGTAACTAATAGACAGTGGTATACCGTATGTATATCGGGAGCGCGCGAAGACATGCAGCTTCCATTTTCAGGGTACACATCATTGGCGTGCATCCAGTAGAAATTGAACCTACGAATTCGCCAATTATGAGTTGGGCGCTTTAACCACGGACCGGTAGATGTTATTTAATATACCATGTGTGTAGAATTCTTGTACAAGTGTAATTATGGTATTAGTATTATAGTAGGAAAATGTATTAGTCTTGTATTAGGAAAAGGTAGATTTATTTTTCATATTTAGATATTGTATATTTGTATATATACCTCTTCATTAATGAAAATAATCAATGGATTATTCTCTTTTATGGTATCAGAAGTCTAGGGCAAATATTTTCCTTATCCACGCAATTCTGCAGCCCTCTCAATCGTGACCTGGCCGTCGGCCACCTTTCTTTTTTCTTACCAAATTTTCTTTTTCCAAATCTCTAATTCTCCCCTTGTTCTTTCATTATGTCTACCTCAAAGAACACGTTTCATCCTGCCCTTACAGTCTCCAACATCAAGAACCACATCCCTATTGTTCTTGAGATGAAAAACGTCCAATACGCGACGTGGGCGAAATTATTTAAGGTTTACGCACGCTCGCATCAAGTCCTTCATCACATCATCCCATCGGCATGTCATCTTGTAAGTCCTCTTCTACTCCGGTTGATACCAAACCGAAGTTGAGTGCTACTTCTAGCACACCCTACGAAGTCTTGCAGGGGCTCTTCGGTATCTTACCTTCACGAGACCAGATATTACTTATGCAGTCCAACAGGTGTGTTTATTTATGCATGATCCGCGGGTTGAGCACATGCATGCGCTCAAACGCATTATATGATACATACAGGGCACACTTGATTATAGTTTACATTTATATCCATCCTTCATCTCTACTCGCATGTCTTATACAGATGTTGGGGTGGATGTCCAGATATCAGGCGTTTGACCTCTGGTTATTGCATGTTTCTGGGTGATAACTTGGTTTCTTGGTCAGCAAAATGACATGCTACTTTATCGCGATCCGGTGCGGAGGCCGAGTATCGAGGGGTAGCCAATGTGGTGTCTGAGTCATGTTGGCTCTTCTATTAGAGCTGCACTTTCCTATTCAGAAAGCTACCTTGGTCTACTGTGATAATGTTAGTGCAATCTATCTCTCTGGAAATCCGGTCCAACATTAGCACACTAAACATATCGAGATGGATATTCACTTTATTCACGAAAAGGTAGCTCGTGACAAGTACGTGTCTTGCATGTCCCTTCACGATATCAAATTGCTGACATCTTTACTAAGGGTCTTCCCTTGGTTCTGTTTGAAGATTTTAGGGGCAGTCTCAGCATACGACAATCGCCCGCTATGACTGCGGGGGAGTAATAGATAGTGGTATACCGTATGTATACCACACGGACCGGTAGATGCTATTTAATATACCATGTGTGTAGAATTCTTGTACAAGCGTAATTATGGTATTAGTATTATAGTAGGAAAATGTATTAGTCTTGTATTAGGAAAAGGTAGATTTATTTTTCATATTTAGATATTGTATATATGTATATATACCTCTTCATTAATGAAAATAATCAAGGATTATTCTCTTTCACAGCTATGAATATTACCATCAACAAACAAATATACGACCTAAAGAGCACCTAGGATTGCAACCACCTTCCAGGAAGGGTGCTGAAATCTCCTAAGCCTCAGACAGAAGAACCAAAAAACATAAACCAACTAATTACACAATATTTGAATTAAGTGTTGAGTTCTCAATGCTCTCCCTAATCTATGTGTTATAGCTAATCTATCTCTCATATCTTTCTTAATCTGACTAATGAGAAAACTGCTATTTACAGTGATATTCCTGGAAAAAATTCAATTCCTGATTTGTCATGTGTGATAAATCAGTTCCCCCCACATTGCAGCCATTACGTCCTTCTTCATCTGGTTCCACTTCCTTCTCTTCAACCACTCAAGGCTCTGCTGCACATCTAGTTGTCTAATTTGCACCCCTGTCCAATTAACTAATCCATTCCTCATCTCAGTTACTCATGGACACTCCACCAGCAAATGTGTTTGAGCCTCCAACTGATCTCTATCACAAAGACAACATGTAGTGTTTTGAAAATTTGAACTGGGATGTTCAACCTTTGTAGTCTCTTCTTAGTTAGTAGCATGTTCTGATTAACCAACCACACAATAAACCTGTGTTTAGGTTGCATTACTCTAGACCAAAGAAGCTCAGCTGTTTTTAGTCTCCTTTGTGTCCCAATGCCAGCATTGTAGCTCTGTGTAACAAAGTATCTACCAGATGGTGTCAACATATGTGTCCCATTCTGATATCACTGCCTTCTTTAAAGCATTCAGTTTCCTCCAATACCAACTACAGTAAGCTGGTGGTATGTGCTCCCAGATGCTTGTATCCTGCTTCATATATAATTCATGAACCCATTTGACCCACATGATATCTTTCTTTTCTGATAGTTGCCACAGTAGCTTCCCAACAGATGCCTCATTCCACCTTCTACATCCTTTGATATTCAGTCCACCAAGCTTTTTTTGGAGTGCACACCTTCTCTCATGCTACTAAGGGTACTTTCCTGTGCTCATCAGTTTTCCTCCAGAGGTAATCTCTACATTTCCTATCATTCTCCTTAAGAACATGATAGGATTTGAGAAATAGGTTTCTCTTGATTTTATTCATCAATAATTATGTACAATATATATAATAGTACAAGAATATCTACTTTGCTACAAACTAGGTAACTAATCAACCTATTTTAGGAATATAATTCCACCTAAAATAGGAGATAAACAAAGATAATCCTAATACCCCTCAAGTTGGAGCATGCAAGTCACAAATGCCCAACTTGCGGAGTAAATATACAAATTGGCGCTTGCCTAGTGCTTTTGTGAAAATGTCGGCAAGCTGCTCGTTCGTAGACACATGACTCGTAGTAATTACACCTTCCTAGATCGCATCACGGACATAGTGACAATCAACCTCAATATGCTTCGTTCGTTCATGGAAAACAGGATTCTAGGCTATATGCAGTGCAGACTTACTGTCACAAAATAAAGTCATAGCACGAGGATGATCCACCCCGAGACTGCCTAATAGTGCTTTCAGCCACTTCAACTCCAAAGTGATCGTCGCCATCGAGCGATACTCGGCTTCCGTGGATGATTTGGAAACCGTGTGTTGCTTCTTGGTTTTCCAATAAATGGTGAACAACCTAGGAAAACCAGTCATCCCGTAATAGAGCGCCTAGTCAATGGACAACTTGCCCAATCAGAATCACACCAACATGTTAATAACATATCACTATCAGCCCATAGCAAAATACATTGACCTGGACTTCCTTTCAAGTATCGAACAACTCGGATAGCCGCATCCTAGTGTTCCTGACGTGACTCTTGCATAAACTGGGCCAGAATATGAACTGCATAGGCTAAGTCAGGACGAGTGAATGAAAGATAAATCAGACGACCAATTAACTGATGATAGCACTCCGGATCAGCAAGTAACGCCCCATTAGCTAAGGCCAGAGTATGATTCTGCTCAATAGGGAAGCCGACAGGCTTTGCACCCAAAAGTCTGGCATCGACTATGATGTCGAGGGTGTACTTTCGCTGGCACAAAAAAATTCCCTCCAAGCTCGGGCTACTTCAATACCCAGAAAATATTTTAACAGACCCAAATCCTTCATATGAAAGCACACTCTCAAATATTTATTAAATGCAGCTACAACGGAAGAATTATTGCCAGAGATAATCAAGTCGTCCACATATATGAGTACATTCAGTTGTATTGTTCCCTGGCGCAGAGTAAATAGCGAATAATCAGAGTAAAACTGTTGGAAACCGTACCTCTTTAAAGAAGATGCCAACTTAGTAAACCAACACCTCTGGGCCTGTTTTAAACAATAAAGGGACTTCTTCATGCAAAAAATCATGTCGGGTTTGTCAACTGTAAAGCTAGGAGGTAATTTCATGTAAACTTCCTCACCTAAATCGCCGTGAAGAAAGGCATTATACACATCCATCTTATGCAATTCCCAATTCTTAGCTGCCGCAACCGCAACAAAGGCACGGACTGTCACCATTTTAGCCACCGGAGCAAAGGTTTCATTGTAATCAATCCCCTCACCCTGATGATTACCAAAAATGATGAGTCGAGCTTTCAATGGATCAATTTTCCCATCTGCATGATATTTGATTTTGTACACCCATTTGCATCCAAGTGCCTTTTTTTCGGGAGGTAACTCATCTATCACCTAAGTCCCATTATCTTCCAGTGCACTAATTTCTTTTTGCATAGCTTCTCTCCAACCAACATCTTTCATTGCCTCATGAAAATTAGCGGGCTCAAGTCCTGCAACCACAGCTGCAAGAAATATACGGTGTCGCAAAGAAAAATTATCAGAATTCACAAAGTGTGCTATAGGATAAAGAGTACCTGAAGAACCATGCGAAGCCGATGAACCTTGGGAAGGACTCTTTTTCCGTACAATGGGATCAATAAAATCACGCAACAAGACTGAAGGGCATTTATCCCTCAACCATAGACCCAATTCCTTCTCTACCTCGGTAGTTAATGGGCCCAACGTGGGCTGGTTGGGTGAGGGGCTGGGGGTGCCGCTGGGCTGGGTTGCAGGCACAGCGGGGACCCAAATGGGCTGGGTAGTAACGTCCCCCACTGGCTGGCAGCAACGTCCCCTACTGCCCCGTCAACGCCCCTCACTGCCCCGTCTATCGTCTCATCACTATTACCCCGGATGGTTCCAGCAACAACCGCTTCGTCTACGACCGACTCCAAATCACCCAAAAAATCCACATCTACACCTACATTTGCCGTAGTATTATGCAATGACGAACTATCATTTTCGAGTTCAAATGGGAACTTATTCTTATGGAATTTAACATCACTTGACATAAATATATCTCCATTATCCAAATCATACAACTTTCACCCCTTTTTCCCATTCGGATAGCCGACAAACACACATTTTCTACTAAGCAAAGCGAATTTATTTCCTTTCGCCTTCTAATTGTGAGAAAAGCACAAACACCCAAAAACTCTTAGTTCATCAAAGGTAGGTGGTTTTCCAAAAAGAACTTCATACGGAGTCTTATTTTCAAGCAAGAATGAAGGAGTTCGGTTAATTAAGTACACAGCCACAAGCACACATTCCCCCCAAAAAGTAATTGGTAAATTAGCCTGAAACATTAATGCTCGACCCACATTTAGTATATGTTGATGTTTCCTTTCCACTCATCCATTTTGTTTAGGGGTACCCACACATGATGTTTGAAAAAGAATTCTATTTGTATTGAAATAGTCTAATATGGATTTAAATTCTGTTCCATTATCACTCCGCACAATTTTAATTGTTGTATCGAATTGGCGCTCAACCATTGCAATAAAAGAACAAAAAGCTGTATAAACTTCAGTCTTGTTACACAATAAATATACCCAAATTGCTCTTGAATAATAATCAACTAATGTCAAGAAGTAGATTGCATCACACGAAGAGAGTGTACCATTTGGCCCCCACAAATCACAATTTATTAACTCAAATATTCTAATAACTTTATTCTCACTAATAGGAAAGCTATCACGTGTTTGTTTTGCTTGGGGACAAATTACGCATACTTTATTCAAATGTTTTCTAGCACTAGTAGAGCTAATTGCAAGAACTAACTTAACAACTTTGTCCGAAGGGTGACCCAATCGTCGATGCCACAACTCAAATTCTGTCAAACCAGGAATCGACATTGCTTGCACTGTAGTTGCCCCTCAGAAAAAGTAGAGCCCATCCCGATGTTCACCTGCTCCAATCAGGTTCCCCGAATGTTGGTCCTGTATAGCACACAAAGAATTAGTGAATCGGACATTACAATTAGAATCATCAATCAATTATGACACCTATATTAAATTGCAGTTAAGTTTGGGAACAAATAAAACATTTTCAAGAGTCAAATCCCTTGAAAGAACCACACAACCTGTCATCGTTGCAATGGAACGTTCGCCATCAAGAAGGCCTACCGGCCACTCGAAAATCCATTGTGCATTAATGAGGCATGACAGACTCCCTGTTACGTGATGTGATTCCCCTGTATCAATAATCCAAGGAATACTAGGAGACTTCCCCGTCATCAAATCATTTGATTGCCCCTTAGTATTTATCAAATTCAAAATAATTTGAACCTGATCCTAGTTCAAATCAGCCAAGGCCGAATATCCGACACTAGTCGATGCGCCTAATGGTTCGGTCACCACATTAGCATAAGCTACTGACCCATTACCATGGCCAGCGACAGATGAGGAGGTCGACATGCCTGCTACCACCGGAACAGTCCCAGATGAGGCAGTAGTAGTGCCGCAACCGGAATTTCTTCGAGGGCCGCGATTTCGGTCCTCCCACCAGTCCGGGTAGCCGTGTAACTTGAAACACTTTCCATTGTCATGCCCTTTTTGCTTGCAGTGAGAACAATGGAGTTTCGATTTGTCTGGCCTGTCATACCCACCTCTAGGACGATCGGCTGGTTGAAAAGCAAAAACACGAGTCTCTTCCGTAAAAGCCTTTCCCCTGACAATATTTCTCGATCTCTCCTCTTGAACAAAAAATTGATAGTTTGAATCAAGAGAGGGACGAGGATTCTGAGAAAGAATATTTGACCGGACAGTGGCATACAAGTCATCATCAATGCCAATTAGGAATTGGTGGAATTTTTCCTCCTCACGATCCATAGAAAATTTTTCAGTCACATCGCAAGTGCGCTTCCTACAATTACGGTAATGCATCAGTTTTAGGCGTGCAAGCTCGTCAAAGTAACCCATCAACAGAGTATAGTACTCTTCGATGGTCATCGATTTCAATTGTTTGCAGGCAGTGATGTTGGCGCGAATCTGCTGGATGTGTGGACCATTAGCGACGGCGAATCGCTTTTCCAAGTAGCCTCATAAATATTTGGCTTCGTCATGATAAGGGATAGACACAGTCACTTTAGGATCCATGCTTCGTTCCATGAGACGAGCATGAAATTAACGGTGTCCCAATCAAGGAACTTCTTCTTGTCCGTCAGTTTAGTGATTGTGCCGTCAATAAACACGAATTTCCGGCAAGATATCAAGGCAAACGTCATGGCTCGAGACCACGCGATATAGTTGTCGCCGGTAAGAATGACGTGGGTAATCACATTACCCGGTTGATCCCCAGAACTGAGAAAGAAGGGAGAGCTTGGGTCGATCTTGCCTTTAATATCCGACATGGTAACGTCGACAAGCTAGGGATGTCGGGCATCGAAGAGGCTTCCGGGAAAAAAAATTGTCGTCGGCTGCCGGAAAAGCAGTTCCGATGGCGGTCGAATTTTTTTAGGGTTTGCCAGTCGGCTAGCGCTGATACCATGATATGATTTGAGAAATAGGTTTCCCTTGATTTTATTCATCAATAATAATGTACAATATATATAGTAGTACAAGAATATCTATTTTGCTATAAACTAGGTAACTAATCAATCTAATTACAATAGAAATATAATTCTACCTAAAATAGGAGATATACAAATATAATCATAATAGAACACTTTGGGGCAATATATACACAGCACCCCGAAAATTATAAATTGAGTTCAGGGCAGCATTTATAATATGCAACCTCCCAGCATAAGAAATATTATTTGAATAAGCAGCAGTAATTCTATGTGTGATCTTATCAAACTATTTATTAAAAAATAAAAATATGAAGTGATATTTTTTTCTATCAAATTAACTTTTCAACCACATATTAGATAGTATATATTCTTCCAATAATATAACTATATTACATTAGTCCAATAGACATCGTCTCAAACTATTTGTTTCTAGTTTCAATATGTAGGAGACCATATACACCTTACCTCAACCCTTATTTCAAATTCATTTCAAATGATCCTACAAAAAAAGGACGTTTGAAATAATAAAAGAAATAAATAAAGTTGAAATTCTGATTTCAAATGTTACCGCCCAAAAAAGCATAGATGAAGGTTGAACCTAGTTTATCATGAGCATCGTGTAAATATATGTGTGAAAATATATGTGTGAAAATTCATTAGAAGTAGTTCATATTTTTTAAGAAAAATAAAAAATGAATCCATTGCCTCAAGTGTGCAATTAATATAGTGGCAAAGCCGGAAATCTTGCTAGATGTGTTCAATATTTTATTTATGTATAGAAAGTATGGCTGGCCAGTGGGCCGGGATCGGGTCCGTCAGGTCGGGACCGGCGGGATCGTTTTTTTTTTTTTGCACTTAATTTTAAAAATAACATGTATATAAAAAACTCAATAATTAAATAAGATAGTGTAATAAAAACATCTCAATGTTGTTTTTGTGCCTCTTATATTATTTAATAGACATGATTTTATTTGTAATACAAATACAGTTGTCAAAATTGCAACTTTGTGATGTTGTTCAAAAGTTGCAAATTACATAGTAAAATTGCAATTAAAAAAATTACATTTTGAAAAAAACTTGTTCTAGTTTCTTGATAATTTCCTGTGGTTCTTCGGTTGGAATTGGTATTTGTTGGTCAAATTGCTCCACGTCGCTTCCACCACCTTCGGATAAGATTTCGTTGTCGTTTTCATCTTCTTCTTTGTTGATCTCCGGTTGACCGCACCTTCTCCGCTCCGCTCGTATCCAATCTATAAATAATACTACAATCTCCAAGCTGTCTCCGGCTAATGAGTGTCTGTGCTCTCCTATTTGATATATGCCGGCAGAAAAAGCGCTTTCAGACGCCGTTGATAACGCTTGAATGTTCAAAACATCTCGGGCCATCATTGAAAGTGTCGGAAAGGTCTTCTCATTCCCCCTCCAGTATTTCGGTAAGTCTTCACGTCCTTCTTCATTGAGAACTGCTTGGTACGGTACAGAACCCTGCAAAACAAAAATATCAAACTCGCTAATTTGGTTAGTAGCGGTACGACCGCACATTCTATTTCTGAGGCTTTCAAATACTAGCTGCAGAAACACCATATCTTTTGTGAGGTTGTGTTGAAGAAGAAGAAGAAGAAGATGGTATGGAAGCCGGTAGGTTGCTAGCACTTTCTTGTTGGTAAAACCTATATATTTTTTGCATTCGTCTTCTACGCTAGACAACACTTCTTCTTTAGTTTGTTCAATAGGTGGTGGGTGATTTGGATTTTTGGGACTTGGAGGTGGTAGTACTGCTATACAATCGTAAATAGTTTCAATAAGTGATTTAGTACCGTCTATTTTAATAGTCGGATTTAATACAGCACCAATAATATAAATAGTGGGAATAAGAATAAAATATTTTTTTATTTTGATAAATATTTTTTAATAGTTGTCTTATAATATGGTTTATCCATATATTCATTAAGCATTAAAAATATTAGAGTTGTATAAAACAATATAGTTGAAATAGTAGGATAATATATACTGAAAAATTCTTTTGTTGCTTGAAAAAATTTCTCTAAAAATACAATAAGTTCGGAAATTTTTCCCCAATCGCTATCTACAACCATATCAGCTGGAATTTGATTATGAGAGTTAAAAAATAAAGTTATAGGTTTTCTATAGTCATACGCAACAAGTAGTTGCTCGTATAAAGAATTCCACCTAGTGGGTACTTCTTCTGGAATTTTTCTATAAGGTAGTTGGCAATCGTGACAAGTTTTTTTATATTCTTTTCTTCGTTGTATTCTATTATTTATAAAAATAAAGTTTATAGCAAATTGTATTTTACTAAGAATGTCTTTAAAAAGTGATAGATCATCCTTTACAATTAAGTTATATATATGGCACACACATTTTATATGAAAATGATCTGAAAAAGATGGAGTTAAACTATTTTTTAAAATTGTAATAGCGTAATTGTTAGAAGAAGCGTTATCTAATGTAATAGTCATAATTTTATCAGTTATTCCGTAATAATCGCACACTTGATAAATATTTTCTGCAATAAAAGTACCAGTGTGCCTATCATCTATATATCTATACACTAAGATACATTTTTGCATAGACCATTTATAATCTATCAAATGACAGGTTACCGTTAAATAATCATGGTCGTTAGTACTATGGCCTATATCAGAAGTGATAGCCACTTTGCCATTAAAATGATATAATGAATAACGTAAATACTATTGATATTCATGTGCGAATTTAAAAACATCTCTCTTAACAGTTGATCTAGGAAAACCGTTAAAAGCAGGATTATATATATCTCTAATATAATGAATAAAACCGGGAGATGAAGGAAATGAAAAAGGCAAACCCTCCACAACAACTAATTTTGTTATTGCTTCCCTATCTATATGTTTATCGTATTTAGGGCCTACAATTCCCCCCGTCATAGGGTTAATTTGACCCTGTACTTGGTCCGGGACAGTGTGTGAATCTTGTCCCGATGGAGCGGACGTTTGCGCACCCGATTTTGAAGCCTCATATTGGGCATACCTAGCTGGATGAGCCCTTGCTACGTGTCTCATTAAACCCCCGTCCCACCGTGACCTTTTTCAGTTTTAAATTTTAAAACATCTTTACAAATTTTACATCTAGCTACTTGATTCTCTTCGTCCCTATAAAAAATGTCCATGCATCTGATTTTAATGTTCGTTTTGCTGGACCTCGTCTCATACTAGGGGCAATAGGAGGCATTTCAGTTAAAGGTGCACTATTGGGTGTGTTGTCATCTACATTAGTGGGTGTATCATCTAGATCATCATCTAAATTAAAGTCTTCTTGAGTTCCAGAAAATAGTTCCTCGTCTAAATCTAATGGTATTATAGGAATATGTTCAGTATCAACAAAAACATCCTGTGTAGGAATAAGATTCTGTCTAGAAATTGGATTCTTGCCCTTGTTGCCCCTACTAGAAGAAGCATGACTCCTACCCGTAAGCATACATTTAAATCATTCCATTATAAATTTATAATTATACTAATAAATAATTAAAGTAAATGAAATTAAGTGCGCTAAATAAAATAAACAGACAATAATAATTTAATGAAGGAACGAATGTACCAAATGTCGACGTAACGTCGACGTGTAATCGAGAGGTTGAAAATTGAAACTTTGCTCGATGGAAGATCCTCAAGCTAGTTGGCAACTTCACTCCCAATTCCCAAATGAATAAATAAAATTGAATATTTAGTAGACAATGTAGACTTGTAGAGAGATAGATTGAGAAATTGTAGGAAGATTTGTGAGAAAAATGAAGAGAAAATGAGATATTTATAGTTGGAAAATTGAGTTAAAGTGTAAATATAATAACTTATGAGTTAAAATAAATATTAAGTGGGTAGGGGGGTTTGGGGGGAGGCCAAAAATGGTCGTTGCACAACGGCCAAAATGTAAAATGGTCGTTGATGCAACAGTTATTTTTGCAAAAGGGGGTTTCATGCGGGATCGGGCCGGGACTGGCGGGCCGGGCCGGGTCGGGACGAGACCATGTCTCGTCCCGGTTCGAGTCCCGATACCGCAATAAAAAATGTCGGGACCGGACCAACCCGGCCCACTGGCCAGCCATAATAGAAAGTAATATCTGACGTACATGCCACATCGATAATGGAATGGGAACATGAATTTCTTATATGGACTTGGACAATTCTCACTCTACAAGAGCTTTTGGGGTTGATGTGACCAAGATTCATTCTTTACACTATAATTTTTCAGGGTACTGACCACCCTTAGTCTATATAACTCCCATCACTATTTTTCGACTATCGAGAAACCCCCTTTACTCGCATCCCTGGGACAATTGATTGGATGCATTGGCGTTTGCTCTTCAAGCTAGTTAGAACTTATGAATTCACTAACTGGTCATCCTAGATCCACCCTCCAAAACGGATCCTAAAGTAAATTGGCATCCAAATAATTATTCTAAAAATAATCTGCAAGACATGGCCCTTCTGGAAAATAGCCTGAGTGTGGGTAAAGAGCACATGCTTTGGAATTTGGAAGCACTCAACTACCACCTGTAATATGCTCACATACAGTATTAAGTGTGTATGCACATTGGTGTCTTCTTTACTTACAACATGTATGTAAATGTATGGAAGAAATTAAAATAAAATTATATACAGGAGCTGGAGAAGATTGAGGAAAAAGTTGTACCTTCTGTCTGTGCCGTGCGCATGGGAAAAGTATTATTTGAATGAAACTTACGACAATGATCCTGGTCAACAGCCTTCAAACTAGTTGTCCCTCTTCATAATTCAACTTCACACCTACGATTTCCGAGCTAGCTTTCACATGCTCATAGTAGGATTCAAGATTTAAATTAACTAGTGAATATAAAGCATCATTATAAAATGTATACCTAGTAACCCGGCCCACTATATATACATTAGGATATACGTACATATCCCTAGAGGTACGACCCTTTTTTGATTTTGTGTGAACACGAAATGCTTCATTCACCGAATTGTTCTTTACATACAAGTTAGTTTAAAGAGTGTGAGCTTTATGTATGTGTATATTTAATTAATTTAAGTTATATAACATGATTTTGTAAAAAATATATATATCATTAGTTCAACTTAGTCGATTTTAGCAGGTTATTATTCTATTTTTCAGATTATTAAGAAACATCATTGGTTGTTGTAGGTACACTTAACCGAACAATGTGGAAAGTTTATTTACTGCTAGCTAGTGTACAAAATTTAAAATATATAAATATATACTCAACTACATTACTACTGAAGTCATGCAACTACTCTCAGGTGTTAAAGGATAAGTTTAAAAAAGCAGTCAAATTAGTTGCTGAATCTATGTACCTACGTTGACAAAATAAAGAATTGAACTTGGCTAGAGCCTAGCTAATAGGTTCATCGAAGCAAAAGCAAATTGAACAAGATGAGAAATCTGAAAATTTTGCTTCCTCAATATTAGGATTCCATAACCAGCATTAGGTTGTAAAAATGGCACTAAACTATCACTTTTTAGTCATATCTTTGAAAAATAATCCCTTCATCCCAATTTAAGTGTTTTATATTCTTTTTTGTCTGTCCCAAAAAGAGCGTCTCTCTCTATATATTTAGTAAGTTTTTCAATTTCAAAGCAAGTTTAAGACCACAAGATTTAAAAGATTTCACACATCTTTAATTTAAGACCACAAGATTTAAAATTAATATTCATCTGCTTCTTAAACTCCGTGTCTAGTCAAACTAAGACACTTAAATTGAGACAGAGGGAGTAGTCATTATTTTAGAGTTTCAACTTTCACAAGTAAAACTCCATGACAATATTTATTTTTAATTACAGAACATGAGCTGAAAAGTGGTTATTTGTGAATTTTACTCCATTAGGCTAGGGGTCTTGAAAAGGAAATTCCATTTAAAAGAGACCAGAATTCAAATAAGCTACATTTTCCTGGAAATAATAATAATAATAATAGAACTATGAACATGTGCATCAAGCTTTTCACATTTTGATCGACAAATTTCGAAGCAAAATGAAGAAAAGAGAACAAAAAACGTTTGCCTGTGGTATGTGGATCCATGGGTGATCTCGGAAATGGTATTCCATACAAGTAAATCGTAGTAATTAAATTTTGCTCACATGGTTATTGTAGAATAGTGTAAATCTCATTGATGAAGTTCTCTTATTAATATAATATATATAGAGTATACAATTGTAGTCTTAATAGAATTATGATCTCTATTTTACATTAATTACACTAAATATTAATTACAGAATATATTGTGAATATATATGAAATATATTTACTATCACACCCCCTCGATCGGAGCGGGAGGAGGCCGGACGCTGAGACTGAATCTGAAGTCAAGGAACAATTGCCGAGGAAGCCTCTTTGTGAAGATATATGCGTACGAATACGAAGAAGGAACATGCAACACCCTAACGTGACCCATTGCAACCTTCTCACGAACAAAGTGAATATTCATCTCAATATGCTTGGTTCAATGATGCTGAATCGGGTTAGTAGACAGCAGATATGTTATCACAGTAGACTAAATATGCCTTACGTATGGGACAATGAAGCTCAAGAAGGAGATTTCGGAGCCAACATAGCTCGGCAACAACGTTCGCAACGCCTCGATATTCTGCTTCTGCACTCTAACGGGAAAGCGTGGCTTGTCGCTTGGCAAAACCATGATATAATATTATCCCCCAAAAATACACAATAGTTGGACGTAGAGCGACGGGTGTCCGGACAGCCTGCCCAATATGCGTCTGTGTAAGAGAGCAATCTAATCGGTAAGGAGGGATATAAATGAAGTCCATAGTCAAGAGTGTCCTTAACGTACCGAGTGATACTCTTAAGAGCTATAAAATGAAGCTCCCTAGGAGTGTGCATGAACAAGCACACCTACTGAACTGCATATGCAATATCTGGCCGAGTGAAGGTGAGATACTGAAGAGCACTTGCGAAACTCCTATAAAGAGAGGGATCGCTGACCGGATCCATGTCATCTGCACTGAGTTTGGACTTGGAGTCGACGGGAGTGAACATGATCTTGCAATTTGTCATTTTAGCCTTGTAGACGATCACATCTGCATACTTATGCTGATACAAGAACATGGTATGTGCGGATATGGTCACTGATATCCCCAATGAAAAGGTCTGGATCTAAGTTTGTCACAATAGTTGTATATGTTGATGACTTGAATATAATTGGAACTCTTGAAGAGCTTTCCAAAGACAGTACAATGTTTGAAAAAGAAATTTGAAATGAAAGATCTTCGAAAGATAAAATTCTGTCTTGGTCTATAAATTAAGCATTTTACAAATGGAATATTTGTCCATCAATCAGCATATACTAAAAATATCTTAAAGAGATTTTACATGAATAAAACACATCCATTGAGTACCCGAATGGTTGTGAGATCACTTGATATTAATAAAGATCCATCTCGACCTTCTAAAAATGATGAAAAACTTGTTGGTGTTGAAATACCATATCTTAGTGCAATTGGGGTATTAATGTATCTTGCCAGTAATTCTCGACCAGATATAGCTTTCTTTGTAAGCTTATTAGCAAGATTTAGTTCTTTCCCAACACGAAGACACTGGAATTATATTAAGCATATATTCAGATACATCTGCGGAACCCTTGATATCAGATTATTTTATTCAAATGAGTTAGACTCATAACTAATTGATTATGCAGATGCATGATATTTATTTACATATGGAGGTACATCTATATCATGGTGTTCAACCAAACAAACTATGATTGCTATTTTTTCAAATCATGCAGAGATAATAGCCATTCATGAAGCAAGTCGGGAATGTGTTTGGTTGAGGTCAACAACTCAACACATCTAGGAAACATGTGGTCTTTCTTTGGAAAAGAATATTCCAACAACATTGTACGAAGACAATGCTGCATGCATAGCTCAATTAAGAGGACGATACATTAAAGGAGACAAGACAAAACACATTTCACCAAAAAAAAAATCACTCATGATCTTCAAAAGAAAGGCGAAATAGATGTTCAACAAGTTCGTTCAAGTGATAATTTAGCAGACTTGTTCACTAAGGCATTACCAACCTCAACATTTGAGAAGATGATATACAAGATTGGGATGCATCGTCTCTGATACATTAAGTGAAGTTCTTATTAGGGGAATAATACACGATGTACTTTTTTTCCCTTAATCAAGGTTTTGTCCCATTGGATTTTCCTTAATGAGGGTTTTAATGAGGCATAAAGCAATGCATATCACAAGATATGTGTATTCTTTTTCCTTCACTAGGATTTTTCCTAGTAAGGTTTTAACGAGGCACGTCATCTATGGACATCCAAGGGGGTGTGTTATGAAATTAATAGTGTGGATGTCGACTACTCAAATTTAATTCTCTTATGTGTAGTAATTACTATGTATCCCACTATAGTAAATAATGGATGAAGTAATGACTATGTATCCCATTATAGTAAATAGTGGATGATCATAATTATAGAGGTCCATTTAATATGATTATAAAATGCCTAGCATATGAGAAGTGTAACCCACTTAAAAGAAAAGAAGAAAGTTATCATATACTACTTCTATTGTGTTCATTTTTACATTGTTACTTTGAGTTTGGTTTTACAACAATATAGCTAATAGATTTTAATTTCAGCATATCAAATGTGTTGTAATAGAATCCTGACTGTGAACCCGCATAACATTCAAATATTGAATCTAATTATGATTAATTAGCTTGATTGTAATCAATATATATACAAGGGCTATTGATCTTTCTTAGTTGATGTAAGTTTGTGCTATATTGATAACTATAATCAACTAGAAAATGTACTAAATTAATGATGTAAAAACAAAATGTACTATTACTTGGTTGCAAACTCCAATCCTCTCTTTCTTCGAATTTTAGGTCCATGAATTTGTGATTCTTCTCATTTTTGTTTTTAATTTATATATTCAATTTCAATTGGTAAGACGGCGTAAAATAGACGTCTTTCCCGGATCCCGCACATAGCGGGAGCTTAGTCAACCGAAATGCCCTTTTATATTCAATTTCTTTTTATTATTCTGTATTGTTAACCTTTTCTGCTCATTATGGCAATTGGGGTTTATAAAGAGAATTGTACAAAAGAAAAGCATCATTTAAACTTGTGATTTATTTTTTTTAACGTGTGTTTAAGACGTCAATTATGTGGTTTTCTCTGTCTTAAACTTTAAAATTGCTTATTATTAATTTGTTTAAATCGAGGGCATGGCACATGCATAGCACCATTGTAAAGAAATAATTTCACACTAGACGAGTACAATATATGTAACACACGGACGCGTACACTCAAATTTACGTGTGCGTGTATGTAAATAGTGTGCTTTTTGATAAAATTATATAGAAAAAAAGAAAACAGATAACAAACTATTAGGTTTTATAAAAACTCTGAAGTTAATCATGTTTGGATGAGAATGGTATCAAGATATATATTGCCAAATATATATTTTATCACGTGCAAAGTAATACTATTACAATGTGTAACCCTGAAAAGTTATCGTGTTGGATCCTTTGTTTTCTTGAGCCATTTAAAAAATATATATAAACTTCGGAACCTTGATTATTTCTTTTTAGCTGTTGTAGCACCCTGACAAATCAAGTGAACTTTTCGAGTAGAACTAAAGGAAGTATATTGAATTTAGCCGCAATGAATAAAAACTTTAAGTGAAGAAAACCCTGAACCCATGTTCAACCTGAAATAAATAACAATATTAATAATGCTCTGCTGATTTTTTTTATTTTTTTTTAAAGGCAAAAATATTTCATATATATTAAGACAAGGGAGGATTACAAGACCGACTTGTATCAACACTTTGGTTACCCATAGTAGCAAGCATTAAACATACATTAGCATCGACTAGTTTAGTAGCTAAAACAGAACTAGATAGGTCTTGATCTAGGAGACTTAAAACATAATATGGCGGAATAGCAAAACAATGGCATAGGCTGCTGGAGGAGTCTGTCAGAGATGATGTGGCCAAAACATGCGCAACTCTATTTCCTTGTCTGAAGTTATGGCGTAGGAACATTGTTTTTCCCTTGTGCATCAACCATCTGCAACTTAAAACAAGAGAATTATAAACATCGTGACCTTTAAATAAAGAATGTACCAAATCTGTGCAGTCCGTTTCAATTTCTAAGGGAAGAAGTTGTCTTTCCACTGCTAACTTGATGCCTTCGTGAAGGGCTTGCAATTCTGCATGAAGAGGTGAGTGTTGGAAATTAGCCTTTGGCGGGAGTTGCGACCGACCAACTTTAATGGCTTAAACACTAGTGTTACGTATGTTGGAGAATCCGGTTCTTCACACATGCATGATCTACTAAGTACGTAGATAACCGTAGGACCAAGAATCGTCAAATTTCATTGAGAAATGAAAGAGATATTGGTCCACGAAGTAAGGTGTTTGAAGCATGGAAAGTGTGGTATTGTGTTCAATTCTCCCTCATCGGTAGAGGAAGAAAGAATTGTTGTGTATATAAGACTCGAAATTGGTTTGGGGTTTGGGACCCCAAGGGGTATCCCAAGGAGGGAGGACCTAGATGTGCTTAGGTTCAAGGAAAGACCACACGCGCACCGCCGCCCGTCCGGTCCGGTCACAGGCCACGGGATATTATCTTTTTGGGCCAGAGAACTTTGCCAGAAGTACAGTTTGGACCAGAATTCTTTCAGATGTACAGTTTGGTCCCTGAAGTTTTCAAAAAGTCAGAATTTCGACGGTCAAAAAGCAGAAACGCCAAGCACTCAATTCAGCCATTTATTTTGGCTGAATTACTCCTCCTATAATGGCCAAATCCATTGGTCTTTCTATCCATTTATGTTGGTAGCTTTACTACCTCCATAATGGCCATTATTTGGCAGTTATGGAGGCAGTTTTATGTCCCTTCCTCACCTATATAAACACCCCCTTACACCATTGTTGAGCACAAAGACTTACATGAGAAATACTACACGAAAATACACAAGCAAAACAGTTTCTTCTACAACTTCCAAGCATCATTTCGTTACTCAATATTCTTCACGGTAGCTCTTGAGTTTCCTTTGCTCAAGGGTTCCATTGCTGTTTTATCTTGGGAGACAAATTGTCCAGGACGTATAAAAGATACATATGGGGAAATATTGTCTTAAGGACAGAGTGACACACTCGACTCAGCAAAAACAGTTTCCATTTTTTTCCTTCGTCAACAATTGTAATTTCAGATTTCTAGTTGAATTGTTGTTTATCCTTTTGAATACTTGTAATAGTGATATACTTCCCGTACTGCTTTATAAAGTACAATAGTGACAAAAGAGTACCAACAGAGTTTGCATGGACTTTACCATTAAACCCGATGACCCATTCACCAATAGTATTTCGTATAGCTCCTCCTATACCACCAGACTGTGTTTTGTCCTTAAAAGAACCATCAATATTGAGCTTATACCAATGGACAAGAGGGGGAAATCATTTAATGGCAACATGCTTTTTGGTATGGTTAAAGGAGTTCGTGGATGTTAGAAGCTTAAACTCCCTCGCCTGGGAAATGATGGAGGAGAGGATGGGAGTGAAACTAGTATTATTGTTATTATTATTGTTCCTAATAATCCAAGTATGCCGGATGATAAAAGGAAATAAGATTAAGCTTCTTCTCGTTTGGATGACATGTGTATCAAGTCTTACATCCACGTCGGTTTTACGCGTCACGCTCCTGAACTTACACTCCAAGTGTTATGTCCTAGTTCTGCTCAACATGAACCCTTTAGACTCCAAAGTTTGTCTCAAAACCTCCATCTTAACATTGACTCCCCCGCTGATCTCGTCAATCAACACTATATCATCTGCAAATAACATATACTAAGGTACCTCTCCCTGAATATGCCGCGTCAAAACATACATCACTAAGACAAACAAAAACGGGCTAAACAAATTAAGGTTCAGAATATATAGGTTTAATTAGCTCATACTAAACTATGAGAAATGGCATTTTATAACCACGTAACATTATTTTAAATGCATAAAAAGTGCAAAATCAACAAATTTTGTACTTAGTTGCATATGCGTATAATATAGTAGGAGATATTTCAGTTCTTCATTCCATCTTTATAAGTTCAAACAATATAAATTTTATATTTTCGCTACTTAAAATTATTTACTGGTGATACAAGTTTTAATTTTATGAACCAACTTCTTAATTGGACATCAAAACCAAAACCACATTTTAAAAAAAGTATACTCTCTCCGTCCCATAATAATTGGCCACATTACTAAAAGTATAAGTCCCAAATTACTTTGTCACTTTTTAAAAATAAGATAGAATTAATTAAGTTTTTCCTACTTTGTTCTTGATATTAATTGTTTTTAAAGTAATCAATATTGATTATGATGCAATTAATTAAAGAGAGATAAGAGTAATGTAGTACTCTTTTTATTTATGATTTCTTAAAAACGTGTAAAAAAAGTTGTCAAGTAATATGAGACGGAGGGAGTTGTTCATTTGAAATTGTTAAAGCATTAATTAAAGTAGGGAAAGGGTCAAATATACCCCTTTACTTTATTTTATTGACTAATTTTATCATCCGTTAGTGATTGTGAACAAAAATACATCTACCGTCTTCAAATTTCACACTTATACCCCTATTTTGGATGAAACCCCCAAATCCTCTAAAATTATCCGATTTCAAAAAAAATTACACATTCTCTTTATTGACCCAACCCGACCCGCCATTGAAGTGGAGAAAAAGTAAGAAATAGAATAACGAAAGTACAGATGAAAAGAGGTATGAGGAAAGAGCAATATTGCTACACAAATTTTCGTACCATCAATTTAACAAATTTTATTTTAAGAATTCAATAAATGGTCCAGTTATTGATTTGATAAGTTTCAAACTTACCAAAATGAACATTAGCTGTGGATGTTAATTAGGAGTTAGAGACTGTAAATTCATGTTCAAATATTACTATCCTCTTTTGGCTGCTTATATATTTTTTATATGTTGTAGAGATTCAATTTTATTATTATTTCTAATGTTGGGAAGTTACTATGATATCTCAACCTCTCCTTCCTAATCAAGCATATAGTTATTCCATTAAGTCCTCAAAATACACTATTTAGTCATTTATAGTAGGGGAGTAGTTGTTAACTATTTGTATGTTCACAAAAAATTATAGTAAGATTTAGTCATTATAGTTGTTGACGGAACTTCACGACATAATTGTTTAAATATCCACCATTGTCCATTGAAGACTTGGTAATGCAGAAGCCAAATCCACACTTTGTTTAGTGGTAATTTGAAGACAATTTCTATCAAATTATTATCTATAAATAGGCACGCCTCTATACTCATATCATGATGATAGGAGGGTCGGGTCGGATCAACAAAGGAAATGAGTAATTTTTTTGAATCGGATAATTTAAGATGATTTAGGGGTTTTCATTCAAAATAGGGGTATAAGTGTGAAGTTTGAAGACGGCACAGAGAGTAAAGTTAGCTAATAAAATAAAATAGAGGGATATATTTGGCCTTTTTCCCATTAAAGTAATCAGTAGCCGACTACTTATTATCCAAGAAAGTGGGATTCAGAAATGTGTGAACAAAGTTAACGCATGGAATCAGTCATACACAACTGTCCAATACGGCTATTATGGCTTCTTTAGAGTTTAGAGTCAAGAGTGTCGTAATTAACCTTTTGTTTTACCTCAACTGTAAGGCTATTTGGGGTGGGTGGGGTGGAGGGAATAAATAATTACAGTATATTAACTTGCAACTTAAGTGGAATTTGATAACAATATCCTTTGCTTTTTAGTCAGAAAATGCCTGATAATTATTATTGTTAATAGTTTTCCCTGGCAAGAAGTGTTTTGGTAATGAATATGGCCCCAAAGTTTTGAATGCACTTAGTATAATTAGATAACAGAACTCAAGGGCTCGCTTGAAGCTTGCATCACTGTAGGTTATCTACATCTTATTTTTCTGAGATGCGGTTCTTTTCTGAAATCGGCATGAATATAGATATTTTGTCCATCGAATTGTCCTTATTTTAGTATTGAGAGAAAAAAAAAAAGAAACCACGAAAGGAGTTGAGCAAGTAGGGTGGAGCTACAACATTAGGTACGTGTTTGGAAGGATCCAATAATTTTTACTTACCCAGAAATTGTATTAGAATATTTATTAGATATATATAAATATTTAACTATGAACGCATTAACTAAATAAGCTATGATTTCGATGGTAAGTTTACAACCAATAAATTTCAAATTCTGACTCTTCATTTATAAGGGCTAACAAAAAGAACATTTAGATCTTAAATAGTAAAGTGGAACACAAAGCATATCAACCCTATGTTTGATATAAAACTTACATTTGAGAACTACTTAAAAGCGCTTAAATCGTAATAAGTTTTACTATAAAAATGATTTTTAAAAGTTTATTTATTAAAAAAGCAGAATAAAATAAGCTGTTATCACATAAAATTGGACTTTTTTTCCAATATCATTAATATCTTCCCAGAAAAATAGGTAGTAAGCATAGTTCTCCAAATTGATTAAAATAAAATTAATTGCTTGAGGTGATATCATGCATGACCTGATGTGGCCATAAACAAACCTAGGGACTTGCATTTGGGATGTGGTTTAGTTCTCCAAAAATGAGTTTGAAAATTATGAGGTTTCGGATTCAAATTTTAGCGGAGTGAAAAATAATAGGTGATTTTTTTTTTCATTTATTCAAGTCTTAAAGCCAAAGTTATTCGGTAAATGTGTTGATGAGAGATAGCAAGTACAAGTGAAATTAGTCGAGGTGTGTGCAAGCTAGATCGAACACCACGATTACTAAAAAAAAAAACTAGAGACCCGAAACTTGTTCCTATCTTCTTGTTAAAAATACAAGCCAAAAACATTGATCAAGCTGAAAGGAACATTCGATTTTATTACAATAACATGACTACCATACTCCTGCAATTTTCCATTGTATGTCTCCCTATTTCATTGTCAAGTAAAACGAGGGGAGAAAAGGAAAAAACTACAGCATCAATCTGGTATCTGATTTGGATTTTAGTTAGCTTGGTCCTAAATAGAATTATGGAGAAGAAATTGGTAGGATTAAGTGTGAAATTGAGGAGCATGGTAAAATCATTCTCAGAAGGAGATGGGAATGACATTTCCAGGAATGTGGAGGAGCAAAAGAAGCTATCTCGAATGAAGATTGTTGACATCGAACAGTTCCTAAGTAGCAAGGCAAGTGAATGAAGGTGTTGTAAGCAGCAGTGAATACTTTTTTTCTGTAGAGACAAACCTATCTTGTCCTAAGAAGAAAAATTATGGACAAGAAATTGGTAGGATTAGTATGAGCTTAAGCTTAAACATTAGAATCTTTATGTATACGAAAGGACTCTAGGGGACTAGGAATATCATAGCAAGGTGCATGAAACATTTCTTGCTAACGATCTCTTTTTCATCAACTGCCTTCTTATTTTGTTCTTTGTCCCTTTACTTACGACAATATGTCAACAGGGATTGGTCTAGGCAATAAGCAGGGCCACCATCACCAAGCTTGTTATCAAGCCATGTATCGATTGATGAGAATTTAACCAAGCACATTGTAAATTGTAGGGACAAAGGTGGGGATGGCAAGGTTCTTTATCAACGATGTGGTTGTATGTACTTGCATTTCTGCTGTTAGGATGCTTTGATGGCATATAATCAATAGTTGACATGCACAAAATAGAAAAAAGGGCTCTTGGTCAAGCGAAAAAGATTGCCGACTGGATGCTCCTACCCCACCATGCTTGGCCCTTTTATCTTACCTTAAGAAGAAAGAGGATGTATGAAGCGTGGGACAGAATATTGACAAAGAGAGATTACATTAGTATACAACTTGCGTGTAATAGCCAGAATAATGATTTGGTATGAGTTTTCGCGTGTACACCAGTAAAGAGTATGACACATCCATTAAATGGCCATTCCATGGGCCATCAGCAGAAACTCCCGTGATGGAAGAAAACTCGGATCTAGTTAAGTTGCAAGGGAGTTGATCTAAAGAAACTGCAACCTGCAGCAATATGGATCTGTCTGGCCCCAAATGCTCACGTCTGATCGGGCTGCACTCCTATATAGTGTTTATATCTCAAGCTTATGTAGCTGCAACCAACTTTCTGATCTTTCTGTCATGGTTCAACATAGCACTCACACTCTCAACAACCAATACAATCTGCACAGGTAAGAATATACATCAAAATAAACAAATATAGATGAAGAGCAGCGTCCCAAAAGTTAGGGTGCGTAATTGTGCAATTTGAATGATGTGAGATTGCATAGAACACAAGTGCTTAATCCCTGTCCAGCTAACCTCAGAAGAAATTAGTCAATTTATCAACTTTGATGTTACAACATGAAATTGTACTGTATTATGTAGATGTTTAATGCTTAGCCAATTTTTAGTAGTTCATTTACATTTGCAAACAAAACAATGATTACACAGCCTTGTTTTCTCTGAAGAAGCCATATCACTCTACACGAAAACCATTAGCTGTCTAGCACGGTATTCCATGACAAAGAAAGAATAGAAAGAATACAAAATAAGACCAACAGGTTGTGCACAATTAATTCAGACCTAAACAAGACAACAAGACACCAGATACCAATTGATTTGACCCAGAACTCTCTTAATACATGACATGTTTCACAGGCCATGCCAAGAAATATACCAATAAAGATACAAAAGCAAACCTGGAAGCAAGCATAAGCCATTCCTGTTGCAAAGTAAAAGTTGGCATTTCCAGTACCCTGCAAAGGTAGCATGTTTGCATAAGCACCTAATGCTGATATCTCGAATTACCTTAATGTTTATAATACATTAGGAGAAATAATGTATAAGCATAGAAATGAAGCAGATACATACCCTCCATATCCACAAGTTGTGCATCACTGGACTAAGAAGGGAAACACCAACATATCCACAAAAGAGAAAGACCGAAAACTGCATTTCTGCAATGAGTATAATGGTCAGATATAATCCAATTAGGACCTTAATCAAGAGAAAAGTATATGCTTAGTACCTGATAACTCATTGAAAAACAAAGCTAACAAAACCAAGTACAGAGCTGAGTCCCCAACCTGATCAATTTTTAACCAGGTTAAGCAGGAGTCAAGAACTTATCATAATGTATTGCAAAAGATGAGCAATACAAATACAGAGCAATTTACTCTTGATATGATGAAAGCTAGCACTAGTAAAACTGAAGCAACCATTTATAACTTCTAGAAATTTGAGCATGGCTACAAGAGATAGTATCTGATAGTTAACCAATCATGCTAAGCATTCGTAAAAGCAGTTTATGTTTTGTCATACAAGGTAAACCCCAGAAACATAATTTCAGAATCAGCCTAACATAGAAATTAGAAAGATACATGTACAACAGCATCATGACTGAACCAAAAGTGTCAGACAAAGGCTTCACAACTAGATAGGGTACTAGATGATAAATTCAGCATCCTACCGACAATGGAGAAATCAAGAAACTCCCAACTACACAGTCGTACACATCCTCTAGAAAGGGGACTACAAAATGCTTTGTACCAATAACCCCCACCACAACCACCAACACAAAAAAAAAAAAAAAAAAAAAAAAACAAAGCCAGAAAAAAACAAAACACACACCATTATTCTAGTTATCCTGCAGAGGTTTTAATTTCACATTTCGACAATTAGCTCACGATGTAAAAGGTTGAAGTGTGCTCAATCTTCAAACATCAAATTTAGGACTTTAATATTCATGGGTGATGTGAAATTCAGGAAAAAAAGATCCGTAATGGATAGGATTTAGGCATTAGAGATTCACATAGGAAAAAGAGTACTCACTGAAGGATAGGGTTTAAGAATTGAACAGATTGCCATGTAAACAAAAGCCAAGAAGCACGGTCGGTGTTTTAGCCTTATGGCTAGTGGCAGTATCATGAAAAGGATATTCACATGAAAAACAATCAGAAAGAAGTCTCTGAAAAATTCAAAGACCTCGGCAAAGAAGTACCTGCAGCCAAGATGCACAAAGAGGTTATTGAAAGGAGAGACAACTCATGGAGAAAACAATTTTATAGTCACTTACCATAAGACACCAATGTTTGGAGACAAATCTTTGACAGTAAGTATAAACCCATAGGTCCTGCAAGTCAATAAATGATACATTGTTATCAACAAGTCTCAATACTGATAAGCAAATAAAAAGATAATTTCCAATAATGTACAGGAATATTTGCTGACAAGCATAAAATTATAGCATTGAAAAGAAATAGATAACTATGCAGATAATTAACTTGTTATTATATACTTGGTCAAATTTACTTAGCTCAAAAAAAGACCTATAATCTTGGCCAAATGCAGTGTTCAACAACGAAATCAATCAATGACATCGAGTTGATTCGGCAATACAGCATAAGGAAAAGCTCCAAGTGTTGAAACTAGATAGCAACAAGGTGAAATATGACAAAAGTGATGGGTCATCAACCATGATAGGCATGATCTGAAGAAACACAATAGAATAGCAGATGCTTTATTCATACCACAAGAGTACCATTTACCAGAGAAAACTAAGTTAATAGCTCCTGAAGGCCTGGGGCAATGAACACTTAATCTGTAATTAAAAGTTCCATTCACATTCAAGAACTAAAAAAGTAAGAAGTCCTTTCTATGTCAAGTAAATTTTATAAAACAAAAAGGCTGTGGAATTTGTCCTATCAATAGTACAAAGTTCAAGTTAAGGAAATACCAACAACAAGAATTGCAACAACTACACCTCATTCCTGAGCTAGTTAGTCTCGGCTACATGAATCCTTCCTATCAATGTCGCTCCATTTAAACCCAGCTCAATCGAACATTTAAAAGTTAAGGGTGTCTAGGCAATGACAAGCACAATAAAATAACTAGTACCTGCTAAACATTTCTGAAAGGCCACCATAGTTTCTCATAAAGATGCCACACAGAACCAATGTATATAAGGTCCAAATAAAAACCCAGACAATGAAGAGTCCAACCGGTTTCCATGAGAAACTCCTTTGTTCTGTCAAGCCATTGTGTTCCACCCGGCCTTTACTTGAGCTGTCATCTTCATCTTTCTTATACATCAGGAACAATTTCCTTGGGATTGCATCTGGACCATTACCTAACAGTAAGATTACCTGGAACGAGAAGAACCTAATAGAAATTAGAAGAACTCATAGACATTGATGTTCACAAACTAAAAAAGACCAACTTCAATAGGTATTTCCACTCTCTCAATTTAAACATATGCAATTTTTCAGCTCTTTATGACATTAGGGGTGAAAAAATTTAAGGCATAATCAGACCTGTCGGATAGAGAGACAAATGAGATGCTATAACCCACCCAAAAACTGCCAATGGGGCTACTCCTGTATACGAACGAGCACATTAATCAGTTCATGTATTACCTGGACAATGCTTCTGTACAAGCACCATATATTCTTTTTGGAAAGGACAGTTTTTCTTTTTGAAAAGGAAAAAAAAAATTATATTCCTTACAACAAGATGAATATAATAGAATATGTTTTATCAAGAGCACCAAGAAGGAAGGAAGGAATATGCTTAGTTTCCCAGTTCTATAAAAGCAAATAGGAAACAGGTAAAAGGAGAGGTGAGGAAACTATATATAAAAGGAAGAAAAGAAAAAAATCACTAACGTATAAAAAGGATTATTGACTTCTTACGGATGCAGGCTCCATAAAGTGACGAGATAATAAAAAGATTTTCCACAGGGGTTGTATTGAAACCCACACATGTGACTATGGTGAAAGGGTTCCACAAGTACACAAGAGCAGCAATGTCCTCAGATGGTAGAATCTCTGAAACAAAAGAATGGTGGTTATTGCATCATTAACTAGTGAAGAAGCAAATAAATTTCAGCGTTAAAGTGGAATATTCACCAGATATTTCAAAGAGCTTTCCCAAACCCAGCAATTGTAATCTCTCACAATATGTCATGCGAAGATTAAGGCCAGTTGCCCGGATTAGCATGGCTGAGATGAAATCTGCAATCACGGAAACCAAACTATATCCAAAAATGGGTTGAATGTTCATGTGACTTCAGAATTTTGAAAGATCTACTGTGAAAAATGCTGCGTGAGGAAGTAACAGATAAACTCAACATGAGATCTTTTCTATCTGCTAATTTTATAGTCTCAGGCAAGATTAACAGGACAAAATATTATTCAGCACTGAAGGAACGCAAAAATGGAAACATGTTACATGCAGGTAACTCGTTTCAAGCTGTATGACCCCTGTCTCATGTTAAGTGTCCTCTCTGTTTTCGTTTGTCCAAATGAGTCTAATTTCTCCAAAGGAAAACTTTCTCTGTACACTCTAAGAAACTTAATTTTTTGATAATCGTACATTCAGACTAGACCCCTCATTTATTCTCTGGATCTACGTCTCTATTTTAAACGAATATATGTAGGTAAAGAAAGAAAATCAAGTGCTATAAAGTGATGATGATGGAAGCAGATAATACAGTAACCAACTTTTGTGTTTTAAACAGTTCTCCTGAGGAAATAACAAGAACAATAGTAAACAGGCTTTGGTTATAATTTACAAACAACTCCCAGAAGCTTCATGGAGTGAACCAGCCAACCTTCTTGAGAGTGCAGGTGTATAAAACTACTCAGATTCATTACTCTTATTTGGATCTTCTGGAAAGATTTATGATTTTATTCAGTTAATAATATAGTAAAATAGGGTAATGCTCATCACTCATCCATCTCCATGCGCTTTTTGTATGCTCCTCACAACAGTCAATTGATACAATGACGGCTAAGGGCAATGAATATGGAAACAACAATAACAGAAAATGTCATTTAGTGAAGTGCCTTTAGTAAACCATTTACGAACCAATTCAGACAATAATCACTGGAGTCTGTATGACCTTTACGAATGCAGCCGTTGAAAGTTCTATAGTAATAACCAACCTTTTCTTTTCCATATAGGAGTTAGTAAGAAGTTCTCTTAAATGTCATTTCCAAATTACATGATGTATAAAGTTATCACTGAACGAATGCAAGTCTTGATTATTTATCCAAAAATGATGTATAAAGTTATCAAAGATGAGTGGACGCATATCCCCGACAAAGGCTAATTTCCAACAATTGATGTGTACAACTCAAAAGTGTATTTCTATGTTGTTGTGGAAAGCAAGAAAGAGATAATACCTGCATAGAAGATGTAAAAATTAAAATACTAATAGTAAATTAGAATTAATCTTCTGCCACTGTAAGAGAGTAAAAAAAAATCAATTAAAATACCAATAGTAATACAATTGATGTATGTATAAATATTGAATGAACGGAAAAGTGAATACGGCGTCGTAGACTGGTGACGGGAGTGGAAACTTCAGGACGAGTAGCTAAGTTAAGGTTTTTAGGGAAGTAAATTAGAATTAATCTGAAGATCACTGATGATATTGTCCATTTCCAAAAGTGTGGCTTCGTTGTTGTATTATTCTCGTCCTTCTTCATTGTTGTTACTGCACCGCAGTTTGTAGATCCATGGCACCGGAGAAATGCCCGTCGTACAGTGCTTTTAGATGGGCTTGGTTACTTAATTGGGCCTGGCTAAGTGCACATAAGACCATTTTGGGGTCCTTATTTATGGGGCACTTCGCAGGAATGTTCTATTTTAGGTGGTCTTTAATTTTTATCTCTCAAATTGTTCGTCTTTAATTTTTGTTTTTTGGTATTTTAAATAAAAATATGATTAAAATGGCCCTATATCGAAAAAAGAAAAAAAAATTGAAAATCTGGATTCAAACATCAGCATAGTTAAAAAGGAAAAAATCGCAAGACAAAATTTCAAAATAATTATGTTTATTCGATCAAAATTATATAAAAACTATATCACTAGAAAATTAAGATAATGTTTTGCCCGGCTAATTACATAAAAATTATGATCGAATAGGCATATTCTTCATGAAAATCTTACTTTGCGAATTTTCTTTTTACTTTGCAAGGGTTTGAACTGCGGCAAAAATTAAAGACACTCCATACGAAGGAAATCCACACAAAAAAAAACTTATCTAAACCCTGAGCTTTGAATTTTTGAAAGTAACTGAAGTTGCAAAATTCGCTTGGAAGTTACAAATATTCCTTCAAGTTTATCATATTGTTTGTGCAAATAAACAACTGAAACAAGGCAAACATCAGATATTTAAAGCCTAACTTCATACACTGTTAAATTACTATCCGAATATTAAATTCTTTATTTTTCTCTATATCCACGAGCGCGCACACATATTTACGAAGAATTGTGGTTTTTATGATCAGTTTTTGCTTAAGATCCCGTGGCCTCCCTAATGATGCTTTCTCTATTTTCCCTATTATTATCGTTTTCCTTTTCCCTTTTCTTTTTTTATCAACTAACAAAAGAATGACTAATATGTAAAAGTTAGATGGATTGAAATTTGTCTGATATGACTTTTTTATATTTATTGTAGTGCATTTTAGTCAAAATCTATTATTCATTTAAAATTAGAAAAAGTGATTTGTGATATAATTTTGCCTTTAAATATTTATTTTTTATAAAATACTCGTTAGATTCGCAATACTAATGAAGAAGTAGGAGAAGGAAGACGAGGCTAGACAAACTTAGGCAAATAATAATAATAATAATTTCTCAATCTTGGTGTTTGGATTGAGAAAGTGTGGAAAAAATAATTTCTAAACCAAACATCGTTAGAAAAGATTGAAACACTCCTCTTTATTGGTGCTTGATTTTTCAGTAGTAATAGAGAGATTGACGAGGGTGTCACACACCGTATTGGAGTAGGGTGGTTAAGATGGAGGCTCGCTTCTGGTGTCTTGTGTGATAAGAAGGTGTCATCAAGACTTAAATGTAAGTTTTACAGAGTAATGGTTAGACCGGTGCTAGGGCAGAGTTTTGGTCAATCAAGAACTCTCATGTCCCCAAGATGAAAGTTGCGAAAATGAGGATGTTTGAGATAGATGTGTGGGCTAACTAGGAAATATATGGTAAAAAATGCAGAAAAATGTGACAAGGTGAGAGTGGCCTCCGTGACCGGAAAGATGCGGGAGGCGGGGCTAAGATGGTTCAAACATGTTCAGAGGAGAGGCACATACGCTCCGTTGAGGAGGTGTGAGAGGCTGGTGATGTAGGGTTGGAAGAGAGATAGATGTAGGCCGAAGATTATTGAAAGAGGTGATCAGGCAGGATATGACAAGCTTTTACCAAGGACATGACCCTAGATAGGAGGGTGTGGAGGTCGATTATTAGCGTAGAAGGATAGTAGTATGATTAGTATTATTTTTCTTTCTGGTCGGATCAGTATTATTTCCGTCATTTTCTTGTATTTTTATTTTAATATTTACATATTTCTTATTCTTAATTTTCTATTACTACTTGTTGTCTTGTTGTCTCTTATGCTTTAATTTTCTTTCTATCCTAATGTTTTTTTGCTTTACTTAAGCAGAGAGTATCAGAAACAATCTATTTACTTGCCAAGGTAATATATAAGGTCTACGTATATTCTACCCTTCCCAAATCCACTCGTGAGATTACACTGGATATACTCTATCCTCTCCGGACCCTTTCATAAAATTACATTGGATATATTGTTATTCTTGTTGTTGGTGGTGGAGTAAAAGTTCAACCCTTTTTCACAAACACCTATGGGCGCTTTTGTTTTATTATTTTTCATTATGAACCATTAAGGGTGAAATTCTGTTTCGTAAGAATTATAATTTTGCCAAAGCATATGAAATTTCATTTGATGTTTAAATTGATTCACTAAGAGCACATTTGGATATTTCTCCTGAAATTTTACACAAAGTGATGAAAATAGCTCCTAATCTCATTTTATTACAGAAAATGAGATACACATATAGCTATTAAAAGTTATTTTATATTGAAAACATTATGACTTCGCTTACACAATTTGGTTGATATTATTAGTAAATTGTTATCGAAATTACAACCCATTCAAAATTATCGTGCTGGGTATTGCCAAAAGAAAGTCAAGTTATAAAATTAAATTGACCAAACAAGTTTCTATAAAATTGAAGCTTACCTAACTTTTATTCTTACGTTCTAATGTGGACAAAAGAAATCTATTCCATGCTTCTCTTCAATCATTTACAATGGAATATGAACACATCCAATGTGTCAAACAAAAAAAGAGAGTTTGATATAACTAGTCAAATGTATAATATACATATTTTATACATAATTAATATTGTATATATAACTAACGACTATAATTATTTTCAGTTGAGCTGATAAATGGGTTAAAAGCACAAAAAAAAATTAATTTTTGAGATTATTTTCAGATGAGCGGACAAATGAGTTAAAAGCACAAAAGATTCACTATTGGGAGATTCAGAAAGGAGATAACGAGAATTGGTGTCGCGTGAGTGATTACTATCGATATTACTAGACTATATGTTATGATGACCGGATTTGACTCCGCTCCATTAGTTTTTGCTCCATTAATCGTCAATACACCCCTTGATGAATGACAAGTGTCCTAGTTATTATGAAAGTTTGAGATTGATTTTTATCTTGTTCTCTATTTTCGGTCAAGCTCTATTAATAGTATTAATTAAAAAATTAAAAAAGAAAGCTAATAATTAATTATTATTTAATTAAACAATCACCAAGAAAGCATTCAAATGTAAGAATGAAAAACCAAATATGTAACATTTTTTTTGTCAATGTCAAATAACTTATTGAGTTTCAATTAAATAATTAGTAAAAATTCTCTACTTTTGATTAAGCTCTATTAATGATAATAGTTGGAAAAAAAGGGAACTAAAAAATACGTCTATGGACAAAACCGAAGGATGCCATTGGTAGGTTTATTTTTGTATTTAACTATACATTTTACTACTTGTTTAATGAATTGTTTCATCTATAGTCAAATATAGTTTTATAATGATTTAATTTTAAATCCAACAAGTTATTTGACGTTAACAAAAAATATGCTACAGATTTGTTTTTTTATTCTTACATTTGAATACTTTCTTAGTAATTGTTTAATTAAGTAATACTTAATTATTAGCTCTTTTTAATTTTTTATTTTTATTTAGTATCATTAGTAGAGCTTAACCAAAAATGGAGAATTTTTACAAATATATTATATTCGGACTATATTATCTATATCGAATATTTTAATATCAATAATTGTGGTATACTTGGTTAAAATAGGGATCCCTTCGATTGGGAGCAAAGGTTATTTTATTTCCTCCCTTCGAGCTTTTTGGTCCCACATTTATACCAAATCACACATTAAGCCCCCAAATCGACTTATAATCCAAGGTATCCAAATTTACAGTCGAGACCTATAAACTTTTTCCAAGCAAAGGCGTGGAAGTTAATTAAAGAACATTATAGAAGGGTCCAACAATTTCACTTTATTTACTTTCAAACCCCTCAAATTCCACCGTAATTTCTACTCAACCCCTCTTTAATATATCCCTTTCTACTATTTCTCAGTTTCCCCCAAATATCTATATCTATTTCACTCTCTCACGTTTCCTTCACAAATCAGTTGTATAACAAAGATCGCAATAATCTGTGTTTATTATAGCAGAATTTTTGGAATCTTCTAGAATATGGCGAGATCTAATCAAGATGAAATCGAAACATTCATGAACATTACTGGTGTTTCTCAAGCCACCGCTATTCAGAAACTCGAGGTAAAATTGATTTTCACTTTTGATTTACTGCGATTGTTACCGTAAGGGTTTCGGATTTACTGTTTATTTTGTTTTATTTGGAATTTAATATCTGGTTACTCATTGTAGTACTTTAATGCGTAGGATTAATTACTGTTTACTTAATTTTAATGAGCTACTTTAACTAATAAAAACAATATAATTAGCTACTTACGTGTTCCTAATTTAAAATAGAACTTTGATCAACATTTTGAAATGTATCTCTTTTACTATTTTTGGTACTAGGAGAATAGTGACTTGAAGTATATTTGCTAGTTTTCGGATATCTAAATATTAATTTTGAGAAAATGAATTAAGAAAAAAAGATAATTTAGTGTTTGATTGAATTAATTTTGCTATTTGAAGGCTTTCTGATTGTTTATAGCTCATGATATTAGCTTCATCTAGTGTTTTAATGCTTAGATTTTGTATTTATTTGCTGTTATCGGACACTTTCTGCAGTCGCAAAGCGTTTTGACACGTTTTGTGTCTACTAGTTGCAAACTAAGTGAATTCGATCTGAATTTATGAAGGTATTCTTTCACGGTTTTGATATGTGGAGAGTTATAATTTTTAGTAGCGTTTGTGTAATTTGTGAATATCTAAATCTAGTTATAAGAATCTTAGTAAATCAACTCCAATTAAGCTCCAAAAGTTTGTCAAATTGTATCCCTACAAGCTAAAAGTGCCAAAAGAATCGCGGGTGTTATTTTTTCTGCTCCTACCATGATGTTTACAACAACAACAATATACCCGGTCTAATCCCACGAGTGGGGTCAGAGAAGTGTAGGATGTACGCAAACCTTACCCTGCCTTTATGGGGTAGAGAGGTTGTTTCTGAAAGACCCTCGGCTCGTACATTGATGTTTATTTGGATGAATTGTATATTAACTTGACGAAGTTGTGGTAACACATTTGTGCTGATTGTGAGGCTTGTTGCTGCAATCCTAATGGGAAAACTTGGTTTTTTGACTGGTTGAATGTAGTTTATTCTTCAGGTTCTGGAGATAGTCTCTATTTGGTTATGCAAGGTAAATACTTTTATTAATGTGGGGAAACTCTCGAACACAAGACCGCATACCAAAAACTAGAGAACCTACGCAATTGTATTGTTGTCTACATATGTCACCCAGCTTTCTATACAAGTAGGAATCTCAAGGATGTGCCCGAGGAACTATGAGTAAGAGTATACTCCTTCCCTTATATGTGTAAGGGCTCGGGTGAAGACGTGGATCACCTTCTTCTACATTTTCGGCTAGCTCATTTGCTTATGGTGAGAAATTCTAGGATGGTTTGGTTTATCTTGGGTGATGTTGGGTATTGTGAAAGAAATGTTGTGTAGCTGGGAATATGGAAGATGGAGGAGAAGATGCTGAGCCTGGAGGGTTTCTCCATTGGCACTCGTGTAGGTTGTTGGAGAGAGAAGCAGGAGAGCTTTTGAAGGGGTTGAGATTGATTTTGACAGTCAAGGAATAGCCTCTTATCCCTTATTTCCTTTTGGTGCACCCATGAGGTTCCTCTTTGTATAAGAGATTGGATGACATTCGTAGAAAATCATATCTTTTTGTCGGTTTTTTTTGGGTATACTACAAGTGTACGGGTTTTTGCCCAAACACTTCAATAAAATTATTTACTTTATTCAAAGAAAGGAGGTTATCCTCAAATGTATAATCATTTCTGATGATCTAATCCTTCAAGAGTTCCTTTTATTTGTCTCTTTCCACAAGACCCACAAGTGGGTAGCCGGAAACGTCTCGTGCAGCCAGACGTTCAATGTACTTTATTTGAATACTAGCTAATATGTGTGTATTGGAGGAGCGCTTTTGATTTTGTGGGCTCGCGCTTTAAAAAAGGCATTCCGATATTTATCATCTGGAAAGAATCCTTGGGAATCCCAAAGCATTGACTTTGAAAAGAAAATCCCACTGTTTTATGTAGATAATAGATAGTTGATATTCCATAAAATCATGTCCTATTTCATCCCTCCCTCCCAAAAAAAAGGGCAAGCCTGGCTATGTATGAGTGCTACTGAATGTTCCTTTTCAGTCCCGTTTACTGGCATAAGAGGGAGAGTAATGGAGACTGATCTAGTCAAAACATACAAGTGATGTATCAAATTGGAGTAAAAAATTGATAGAATTTCAGGAGAATCTAAGCAATGCCGTCTCGTCTTTTTGTCTTATCTATATAATTTTGAGACAAAAGTTGCTTATAAAATGAACTTAATGCTCATAGGCTCTTGGTTTCCGCCTCCCTTTGCCAGATCTAGAATCTACTGCAAGGAATTGATGGCAATCAAATGTTTCATTTTATCCCCACCATTAATATTCACACCATATTATCCTTCCAATACATGACCCATCTTTTGCTTAATCAGTCCCCACCACCTGGAAGAAAGATAGCCCTAGGGTCTTGTAGTGGCATGAAAGAAAACTTGTGACATGGTAGTTTTGGGTCGAGTGCTTTCTTTTATTAAGTGTGTTTTATCTTCTTAGAGTTTTGTATTCTATTAGCATCACACAAAAGTGACTAGAAAATCTTTTGATTGATATAAGGTTGGAGATGCACTATAGCGTCTTTTGCATCTTTAGGGCATTTTTGCAAATGTTCAGCCATTATCATTGCTCTATCCTTGACATAAACCATATCAAATGGAGTTCCATAAATCCGTTCTTTTTCTCTTTGAATGAAATAGTTTTATTATTCTCTTACATGCTGTGTTGATAGGAGCATGGTGGGAATCTGAATGAAGCTGTGAATGCACATTTCAATCAGGGAGACAGCAACGGGTTAGTAATACACGTACTTGGTCTCATTAGTACATCCCTCAAACTGTCAGTTGCTGATTTGTTGTTTCTAATTATGCAGAGTACATGCAGCACCTGTTGCTGCTGCTCCACATGAGGATGATATGGAAATGGATGATCCGATTACAGAGGAATTTCGCAGACCTCCCTTTTCAGTTCTTTCCTCTTCTAGGATTCCAAATGCTTTCTCCCTTCTTGATCCTAGTTTCAGTAGAAGTGTGTTTGACACCGATTTTACAAGCCGTGCTCCATTCGTCTCACATCCAAGACAAGTAAGAGAGATCCCTATTGAGGTGAAGGATGGGGATGGACAATCTGGTCATTCTAGAAATGCTCCTGTCATTGAGGATGTTACAGACACTGACCACATCCTTGACCCAGAAACTTGTGGGACTGTCATAATTGATGACGATGGCGACGAAGTAGTTCCAGGTCCTCTGCCAATACATGCTGCCAGGCGTGATGGAACAAATGATCATATTTTTGACGGAGACTCTACAGCAGTGTTCTCAGGACCAAGTGCTCCTGGTGTTGATGTCTTACCGGACTATACCAATGATATTGAGGAGGAAATGGTCCGTGCTGCGATTGAAGCTTCCAAACGCGACGCTGAAATGTCGACCCAACAACTTGACGTCAACAGTGTATGTAGTGATATTGCTAGTTGTGACGTCCTTAGAGCTTCTTCACTTTCAGTCATTGATATTCCCTTGTCATGCCACAGGATCTAAGTGATCCAAGGCCTCAACCAAGGCAGTCTCATCTAAAGGATGCTCAACTTGCACATGCAGTCTCTTTGTCTTTAAAGGTATATCATTTTTACTATTGCTGTACCTTTTTCTTAGCTGGTATTTCTCATGCTAACATGGATGAAATTTAGACTGTTGAGCAGGAGAAAGCGATGCCTGATTCTGGCAGAGGTATACCAGAATCAGAAGGTTATAAGCCAGTTGAGGAGAATGAGCATGGAAAATCTACACTCTCTAATGGAAGGTACTGGTTATTGTCCTGAATGTTGATTTATGAAGATAAATTTCTCTATTTATCTTCTTTTTACACATCGCTTATCCGTCTCGCACTTGCAAGCGGGACATCCCTACTTCAACCTACGCCTACCCTGCATGTGTATTATGTACTTATGAGAGTAAAGACAGCATGTTTCTGCATTTTTGGATTTTCTAACTAGTCTCTCCAGGCAATTTAGATCAGAGGTGGGGAGTTCATCCGTCCAAGATGAAGCTGAAGATTTAGAAGAGGAACCACTGGTTTGGCGCAGAAGAAAACCTATGTCTTCAGGTTCTGAAACAGCCCAAGATATCGAAGAACGTGTTGTTAGCCCATTATCAAGTCCTCGACCGCATGATAATCTTAATCACTCCCCGAGAAACGGTGCTGACTTCCAGTCTGATGAGGTATTTTACTCCCTGTTTTAGTGGTGGATGTCATCATACATACTCTATCTTGGTTTTGGACTATGCATATGCTTACCCTCTTACTTCCATATTCTTTCTTTGAAGTGGGGTGGCATGTCATCCCTGGAACATGATGAAGCTGTTATGCTTGAGGCTGCACTATTTGGTGGAATACCTGAGGGTACTGGATATCGTTTGCCTTATGCACCTCATCAGCCTATGCGGAATGGTGCTGATGGACCTACGGGTCCCTATCAATGGAACACGCCTCGTCCCCCATCTCCCTCTCTTGTGGCCCAGCGTTTACTTCGGGAACAGCAGGTTAGCATTTTAAGCCCTCAGCTGCAATTAAATTGGCTATTTTTCACCTGATCCTGCTTCCAATATTTGTACATAGGATGATGAATATCATGCTGCATTGCAAGCTGATAGAGAAAAGGAATTGAAGGCCAAGCAAGAAGCTGAAGCTGCACTTGAAGAAAAGAGGCAGGAGGAGGAGGAATCACGAAGGAAAGCAGAGGAGGAAAAGGTATAAAGTACCACATCTCTGGCCTAAACAAAGGGGAGAAACAATGGTTATTGGTAGTGTAGATTTTTTGTCATCCAATCTTCTTTCCACTATCTGATTTTACTTCATTATTGTTTTTCAACGAGATTTTCATTTTAGTTAGTTGGGTGATACACTCCCAGCCTCTCTTTCTGCTTGTCTGTGTCGTGGGGTGTGTGCATGCATGCACAAATGCGGCTTTATTCTTTAGGTGATAAAAGTCTATTTTTCCTCTCTATGATTGTTATTTAAATTGAAAATCGAAGGAATTGGCGAAAGCCATATCTTAACTCCATAGTAGGTTGAGTAGAGATAATTTGCTGGCTTTAGAATCTCAGACTCGGTTATTGATCAGGAAATGGAGAGACAATTAGCAGCAAAAGAAGCTTCTCTTCCTCAGGAGCCAACATCAGATAACGAGAATGCTGTGAATCTTGTTGTGCGTATGCCGGATGGCAGCCGCAGAGGGCGGCACTTTCTCAAATCTGATAGATTACAGGTATATTGGTGTTAGGGAGACATGATTTTTGCAGTTTCTATGGTGTGATTTCACGATGATTTAACTGAATCGATGTGTGCTTTGCAGTCTCTTTTCGATTACATTGATGTTGGCAGAGTGGTCAAGCCTGGCACTTATAGATTGGTAACTCTTTTTTAACTTGAGTGGTATTTTCCTATTTGTTGGGGTTTGGTTATTGTATTTGTACAAATGTTTCTTAGTTTGTTGCTCAGAGTTGTTTCAAAATGGTTGGGAGCTTCCACTTTGACAGTAATTGTCTTGTGAAATAGTGTATTGCAAAATGTTGATACACGTTTTAGATGGTAGTGTACTTCGTGTTTTCTTGGTTTAGTGTGTGTGTGTAATGTGTGCGTGCTTCCTTGTTCTTAATTTCGTAAATTAGTAGTTCCATTTTGTTTGTTTTCTAACAGCTAAAATTGATATTGAATACCTGCTAAATACAGTGTCTTACATGCAGGTTAGACCATATCCTAGGCGTGCTTTCAGTGATGGAGAAAGTACCCTGTCTCTGGATGACCTGGGGTTGACCAGCAAACAAGAAGCCCTGTTTCTGGAGTCTATATAAGTTATTCATGTCGTATAGTAGTTTCAGATCTCTTCCTAAATACATAAATTATAAATACATGGGTAAAAATGGTGTTCATGGGTTGGTTTGTTTTGGTTGGTAAACGTGGCTGCAAATTATCTGGCTGCTAGGGTAAACGCCATATGATGATTACGGTGAGGGGATATTACAACGATTTATGGTGCTTTATATGTGGAGTTATTTGCTTCTTGAAAATTGAAAAAAATTATACAGTTTGCGAAACAGTCATGTTGAGTAGCTAACTTAATGCACATCGGGCTTTAGAGAAATATGAGCATATAAAGCAAAGCCATATATTTCTAATAGAGAAACTAAGAGAATGATAAGTCGTCCTTCCTAATGGAGCACTTTATGGTGGGTTCTTTTTTTCATAATCGAGAACGTCTTAGAGCTTATGGTGCATAGTTCGAAATTCAGTGGTGGATGAGTACGTCCTTTTATTTTTCTACATGTAAATGTTTGTGTTTTTTATGTGTAAAAAGTTTGAACAAGTCTCTTACCATTAAGTCAAAGTCCTTGAGCTTTTTAGGTGGTCTTTTACTCATCGTCCATTTGAAAGAACTAACATTTTATTTATTTTATTGCAAAACTAATAATTGTAATTGCGTAAATATTAAACCTACGAAAATCTTGGTTAACGGTTGTTATGTCCCACATCGGTGGGCATAGTGTACTTATGTGGGTTTAAATAGTCTTGGGTTCTCTCACTTAGCTTTTGGGGTGTGAGTTAGGTCCAAAGTTGTTATAAATGGTATCAGAGTCATTCAACGTCCTTCGTGGGGCTAGTAATGTCTAGCACACAACCGTCGAGGATGACGAATGTGGAGAGTGGTGGTTTATTAAGTCCCACATCGGTGGGCATAATGTACTTAAGTGGGTTTAATTTGTCTTGTGCTCTCTCACTTTAATAGCTAGCTTTTAGGGTATGAGTTAGGTCCAAAGTTGTTATAACGGTGCCAATGTGGTAAATGTATCTAGTCGCAGAATGAACTAAATCAATCTAATGCTACTGCACTCTGACGCCACTGAGCTGCTCCACAAGCTTCGCGACTCTTGGATTTCACATGTTCTTCTGAAATTAAGTAGACAAGAACTTATCTGCCTACTACGGAAAAAAAGAGTTGTCGACAATTTTTGTTTTTTTTTATAATTGTGATGTTTAGGTTAGCTTTTACGCGACTAGTTTTCTGGGACATCCGCTTTGTCCATCAAGAGCCGGACAGATGGGAAGAAATCACTGAAAATTGAACTTGAATCATGATTTTTAATCCATTTCATTGACTACTACGCCACATTGTTTATGAAACGTATTTATTTATTGGCATGTCTACATTTCAGTTTTCTTCTTTAATCAAGCACATCAGAAATACTTTCTAAACAGATGGTGGCAAGACTCCAATTCAAAGCCATTTGCTTTCTCCATTATCGTTTTATCTAAAACTTTAAATGGTTAGAAGGAAAATATAAATTTATATATTTTAGTTTTCCAATAAAGGCAATTTAGTGTGCTTCTATCATAAGTATTAGTCATTTTGACGAAGTCTCTAATATTTGAAGTTTAAGAAAAATAAGAGGTCATTTATTTCCGTTTTTTGTTATGTGATGGAAACACTCGCATGCTATTATGACTAAAGATATTAAATAATTTTCTTAAAATGTGTGCAAAAATCTCAAAATATACATAATTTATGAAACTACTCCCTCGGTTAACTTTTGCTTGACCACTATATTAAAAATAGATTTTCATTTTTACACATTTAGCATATCAAGATAAGATAATTTTTTTCCTGTTTTACCCATAGTATTAATTATTTTTTAAGTCCACTAAAACTATGCACTAATTAATATGAATATCATGATAAATTGTACATTTTATTTATTATTTTTTAAAGGCTGTCTAAAATACAAAGTGGACTATAAAAAAAACATCACTCCAACATTGTAAGAATCTTTTTGTAACTGGCCCTTCTTTGTCCTCATTGATATGGTCATCATTAAAGCAATCTATTTAAATTAACCTAAAATAAATCAATTACTTCCACTGTTGTCTGTCCCTTGTGTACTGTAATTACCTGATTAGTCAGTTATTAATGGTAATCTCCCAGAAACTTCACTAATAAAAAGGTTAAACAAAAAGCAACGGTCAAGTAAAAAAAACGGGTATCATAACACATGCACGTGCATTGGACGTGATTTCAACTGCACCCTCTAAAAGAAACAAAAGAATAAAATAATTTCTCATACAAATAATACCAACTCCCTCCCAACGGTTATATTCCTCTGACAAATCCTACAACGGTCATATTTCTTGTCTCATCCCCACCGTTAGATCTTCATCAAACGGTCATAGATCAAAGTTCTCCACCTCCCCTTTTTCCAACATCATCTTTACCGAAGCCATCATTTGTTTCCCTAGTGAAGTAAAAAACTAGTGAAGGGTTGTGTTCTTTCACTCTCAATATATAAAAGACACAGTTGTATATGGAGTTTAGCTTTTTTGGGTAGTGGGGTTAGCTTTGGGAAGTTAATTAATCTTTTTTCTTCAGTTTCTTGATGATGATGATGATGATGACGACGACAGTTGATGATTTGTCTGTTTCCATGCATGTTTGAAGGCTAAAGGGGTTGTTTCTTGGGGGGTTCTTGGGGTGTTGGTGTTGATTTTGGTTAAGTTTTAGTTCAAGATTTTCTTGTGGGGTTCTTTAAAATCTTGTTTGGTGAAAAGGGTTGCTCAAAGATTCAACTTTTATGGTGTTGATTGGTTCATATTGAGGTGGCATGGGATTCTTGAAAGTGTTGTGCTCAAAGATTCAACTTTTATGGTGTTGATTGGTTCATATTGAGGTGGCATGGGATTCTTGAAAGTGTTGTGCTCGAAGTTTCAGTTTTTCTGGCATGGGAAACAATGTGTTAAGAGTTTCTTCATTCATGGTGTGAGTTCTTCATTTTCTTTGAGTACTTTGGAGAATCTAATTGCTAGACAATGAGTTTTATTCTACTCTGAAAGTTTTGGAATCCGATGGTTTTTTGTTTGTGTAGGTGTTAAAAGTTGTTGATAATAGGAGAATTCTTTCAAATTCTTTAATTCTTTACATTGGTGTGTGTACTTGTTGCTGATTCCATTCTTTGTTGCATATAGAAATATTATATATACAGATTATAAGTCATCATCACATAGGACACATATATCACATTTTGTTTTTTTGGCATCGGATTCCAGTTTTTGTTTTTTCTTGGAACTTCAACACACTCACATATAGACACTGTTGTTCTGTTTCTCTTGGATCATCTATAGAAAGTTTAGCATTTAACAAATTGTATATTTCATAGTGAAATTATATATATATATGTGATAGATAAGAGAGACAGATACATAGAGAAGAAAAAAGGGTGGGTGAGTTGGAGTTGAAAAGAAAGAAAAAAATTTGGTTAAGGGTGGTGAAGAATGTTGGCTGGTTGTTCTTCTACATTGTTGTCACCTAGGCATAGATTAAGGAGTGAAGCATCTGCACAATTTCAAGCTTGTAATTTCCCTTCAATGAGCACACAAAGATTGGACTTGCCATGTAGTTTTACTAGAAAAGATACCTCAAGGTCCCAGTCTATTAGACCAGTAGGCAGCCTTTCTGTTGAGAAGCCAATTGAATCTAAGAACACTAGTTGTTCTCTCAAACAAAACATTCGTCTACCGCCATCCTCAACCAGTGTTCAGAGAGAAAGCAAAGATGAATTTTGGGAAAAAGGTAGGAGCTTGAAGAGGTATGCTGATGATGATGAGACCTGTATGAGTAGAGCTAATAAGAGGAAAAAGGGAAATAGGAAGTCAAGTGATTGTTCAGAAGAAGGCTATGGTTTGAGTTTGAGCCAATTAGGTGGTGACGATTTCTGGTTACAATCCGGTTTCAATGTGGCCCGATCAGTTGGTCAAGCAGCACCATTCTCCTTTTCTTGTTCAGGAGAAGAAGAGAGTACTTATGTGCCAAACAATCCTTGGACTGAATCTATAGTGACTCAGATTACTAATTTTGGCGACAAGAATAATGTCTCAAAAAGTCAAGATCCTCCTGCCAAAGAGGCCTCAGTATCAAGTGCTTCTTTAGACAGTCATGGTTTGGTTCTTAGGGTTAACGAGAATCCGGGGGAACATGAAATAGGCAATGGTTCTTCTAGACTACCTAATCCAAATGGCAGGGGTGAAGTTGTAATAGCACATAATGAGCATAATAACCGTCGGGAGGATGATGCAGTTGAGCTGATCAGTTTACTTGTGAGTTGCGTTGAAGAAATTGGCTCGAGAAATGTTACTGGTGTTAATCAACTTATAGCTAGGATAGGGCAGCTTGCTTCTCCAAGAGGGTCACCAATAAGCCGGCTAACTGCTTACTTCACTGAGGGTTTAGCTTTGCGTGTTGCTAGGCTTTGGCCTCACATCTTTCACATTATACCCCCTCGGGACCTTGATCGTTTAGATGATGATAGTGGTATGGCATTGAGGTTGTTGAATCAGGTTAGTCCAATTCCGAAATTCATCCATTTCACATCAAATGAGATTCTGCTTAGAGCTTTTGAAGGGAAAGACCGGGTTCACATTATTGATTTCGACATTAAGCAAGGGTTGCAGTGGCCTAGTCTGTTTCAGAGTTTGGCTTCTAGGCCAAACCCTCCGAGTCACGTTAGAATTACTGGTATAGGAGAATCAAAGCAGGATCTTGTTGAAACAGGAGATAGACTTTCCGAGTTTGCTGAGGCATTGAATCTGGCATTCGAGTTCCATCCAGTTGTCGACAGGTTAGAAGATGTAAGGCTATGGATGCTTCATGTAAAAGAAGGAGAAAGTGTTGCAGTGAATTGTGTGTTACAGATGCATAGGCTTTTGTATGACAGTTCTGGTGGGATTTTAAGGGACTTTCTCGGGTTGATTAGAAGCACAAATCCCGATATTATTCTGATGGCAGAGCAAGAAGCTGAGCATAACGAGCCTAGCTTGGAAGCGAGACTCGTTAACTCACTAAAATATTATGCTGCTGTTTTTGATTCTATTGGTTTTAGTCTTCCGTTAGACAGTCCTGCCAGGATTAAGATAGAGGAGTTGTTTGCTAGCGAGATTAGAAATATCATTGCGTGCGAAGGACGAGATAGGACTGAAAGGCATGAAGTTTTTGGGACATGGCGGAAGCTGATGGAACAAGGGGGATTTCGATGCACTGGAATTACAGAAAGGGAACTGATTCAGAGTCAAATGCTGTTGCAGATGTATTCATGTGAGGATTACAGGATCACGAAGCAAGGGAACGAAGACGCTGCTGCACTTACTCTGAGTTGGTTAGATCAGCCTCTATGCACGGTCTCAGCGTGGGCCCCCCTCGATGCTGCTGGAAGTTCATCCTCTTATTATCAGCCAAGTTGATTGATTGTTCTTTTGGTACACAGAGAAAAGGTTAACAAATTCTTTGTAGGTAGAGTCATTCTTTCATTCTTTATTTGCAGGTAGATTTGCCAATCTGGTAAGAAAAGAAAATCTTTTAGATAAAAATGCATAGGGTCATTTTGTTTGTACCTTTGTATTCTTTCTTTATTCTTCTTGTAAGCTTAGGTATTCTTTCTTAGTTCAGTATATTCAGTCAATTTCATCAATGTATTCTTTCTTTGGTTGTAATGATTTGTTATTGTTATTCATATCAGATATTGTTTTCAATGAAGTGATTCTTTTAGTAATTTCTCTAGTCAGTCCCAAATTCTTTGCTTTTATTTATTATATTAGTATGTTTGAATACTCTGTATCTTGTAAATTTTCTTTTTGCCACAAATATGCAGAAATTGCCACAATAAATTGCTTTTTCTCATATTAACTTAAAATGTATTCTGAATTTATATTGCTAGAGTAGTAGGAAAGATGAACTGGTATATGTGATATCCTTGAACTTATGGACCCCTTGAAGGCTTAGAAGGAGCCAAGATCTTTTGTACAAGTGCAGTAACTCGTTGGTAATTTTTATTGAATAAAATATTACCTTTCATAAAAGAAAAAGTTTGTTACTAGGTGTATGTGTACAGATATCAGAGTAACAGTTTTTAAGAAATCATTTCCTCAGCTCAAGATCATCAGACTTGTATAGCAGTAATTAGCAAATGCCCTTTCACAGCCAGTATCTCAACACCTTTACCCTCACACGACCTCCATAATGTAGGACGAGAGCTCAATATCAATGCAAATAGCAACTGAATTTATTGGGACAGCAAATATCGACACACAATTCAAGACAACTTAACTTTAAAATGCTGTCTCAGACAGTCAAAAGAGTGCTGACGAAGTTCTCAACAATCCTATATTAAACACACCTCACGATTTTCCAGACATATTATGACTTCCTTTTGAATCAAATGCAAGATGTATGAATTGGCCTGTCATCATCTGAATCAATAATAACTACCGGCCCAGCTGAAGGTCCAAAACATGCATAGGAAATCATTGGCCCTGTCGTCCAAGTCAATCACATCGTAGAAGGCTAATTTCCCTTGAAAGCCCCTTTGTCACTTTGTAGGGAAGTGAATGATCACTTGCAAAACAAGAGTTCACTAACTTCATTCGCCGCACAATAAGGTCCTCAATCACTCAGGTGACACTTCCAAACTTCAAGCAAGTCAGGAATAGCAAAAGAATCAGAGCGGTTGAAAACTCTTTGAAGACGCCTTTTCTTTCTCATGTTCGCACTCTTCCCGCCAACCAGTTGCAGCAGTAGGGCTACTATGGTTTCTACTTTCATCAAATTTCATCTTTTTTAACCCCTTAGGAAATAAATCTGTTCCACTAATAAAAGTTTAATCACAAGGCCCGAGAATTGAAGACTGGATGACAATGGAATATATTAAAGTATATTCACTAAAATATACGTCATATATTTTGTAATATTTAGTGTTGTATAATTATGATAGATATATTTGTTGACGAAGGAACCCGCAGCCGCTACTCTCTCGAGTGCGCACAGGGTTAACCCCGGACTGACGCAATAGCCTGCAAATCACGTCAGCCGATTAACCACACTTGGCAAGCCATGTGTGACAGGCTCAACCAAGAAGGTTTATGCAGGGGATCGAACTCGTTACCTTGCGGTCCCGCGCTCTACTGCTACACCAACTTGGCTACCCTTGCGGGTAATTATGATAGATATATGATCCTTATTGTATTAGGATTCCACATTGTACACACTATATATATTTGTATTAATGAAAAAGGCTTTCCAAGAGAGATTAATACAATTCTACAATCCTTCCCGACCTAACCCTAAAATTCGGCCGCCCTTCCCTTCCTTTTTCCGGCAATTTGGCCGTTGTTCTTCTTCTTTTTCCGGCACCAAACAACCCATATACCTCCGGTATACCTCCGGTATACGCTGATATACAACTGTCCATCCCTCCAATTTTACAAACTGCACATATACAACCCGTATATTGCACGTATACAACCCCATCCCTAAGCTAACATGTCGTATACTGTACGTATAACGCCACCCCTGGGCCGACATACACCTCGGCTACTGTCCCTGAAACCCCAAAGTCTTTTGTTTCTTCTTTATCCCCTGCTTTCCAGCAGCACTTATGGAAGAAAATAACCACATTGGTTATTCTGGCAGCACAACCCAGCGCTTGCAGCCCAACAGAAACAAATGGTGCAGCAGAGGGACAACACGAGCCCAGCATCCAGTCGCAGCCCACAACACGAGCCCAGCACGCGCCCAACCACAAGAAATACTTCTCCAGCAGCCGCGACCCAATTTCTGGTCATCCTTCAGCCCAATTACGGGAAGCCGAATTGCGACCCAATTTCTGGCAGCTACACATCCAGCTCTAGCACAGCCGACGGGCCACATTAATCAGGCCCAATTTCCTGGAGCCTAGCGGTCCGTTCCAGGCCATTCCCAATCCATTTTGGGCCAGGCTTTCGACACATTGATTCCTCGGCAGCCCAATAATGCGTGGTATATGGATACGGGCCCCACGTCTCACCTCACCCACAATTCTGGTAATCTTTCTAAACTGCGAAATTTAAATACTCCACAATCCATTATTGTCGGAAATGGTCACTGTATTCCGATTCAAGGATTTGGCCATACACTAACCCCACCACTGCATCCCCACTTCTCCTTGAATAACGTCCTATATGCTCCTAGCATTATTAAAAACCTAATCTCTGTTAGGAAATTTGTCACCGATAACTCTGTTTCAATTACTTTTGACCCGTTTGGATTTTCTGTAACGGACCTCCGTACCAGAAATCTCCTTACGAGATGCAATAGTGAGGGGGACCTCTATCCTTTCCTATCCACATCCGCTGCTAGTGTCAACCCTCCCGCATCTCTAAATACTCGTGTCACTCCTCCCACCACTTTAGCAACAATCTCTCCGTCAACCTAGCACAATAGACTGGGACACCCATGAGCTCATTTTTTAAATTTTCTTAGAAACAATAATTTAATTCATTGTAATAATGGAAAAGGTGCCCAACAGTGTTTTTCTTGCCCTTTAGGCGAACACGTTCGCCTCCCCTTTAATTCTTCTTTAAGTGTTATGTTTTCTCCGTTTGATATTGTTCATGCATATTTATGGACATCTCATGTTATTAGTTTCCTGGGTTATAAATTCTATCTTGTGTTATTAGATGGGTTTTCTCACTTTATATGGATTTACCCTCTAAAATTTAAGTATGAAGTTTTTACCAAATTTCTTGAGTTTCGTAACTATATCAAAACACAAATTGAAAAATCCATTAAATCATTCCAATGTGACAACGGTCGTGAGTTTAACGATTTCGCGTTTCATAATTTTTGCACCAAGAATGTCATGATCTTCCGGTGCTCGTGTCCCTGTACCTCACTCCAAAATGAAAAAGTCGAACGAATCATCCGTACTATCAACAACATGGTTCGTACCATTATTTTTCATGCCTCTCTCCCCCCGTCATTTTGGATCTATGCAGTCAAAATGGAAGAATACATCCTTAATATTTTACCTACCGGTACTCTTCACAACAAAACCCCCACCGAAATTCTCTACGTCGAATCCCGTCCTATGACCACCTTAAAATTTTCGGTTGCCTGTGCTACCCAAATCTTGCCTCCACCGCTCCTCATAAATTAACACCTCATACCACCCCGTGTGTATTCTTAGGATTCCCACCCAATCATAGGGGGTATTTGTGTTATGACCTGTCTTCCTGTAAGATCATCGTGTCCCGTCATGTCACGTTTAACGAGACAATCTTCTCATTCGCCAATCTCTAAAAATTCTGAACTACCTATTACACATTCCTCAAGGAGTACAAACCCTCCCCCGTCATACTCACCGAGCTTGCTCATGCCACCACCAATGCTATAGTGAAACCACTGCTACAGTGAACCCACATCAGTCTATGTCAACCGACCACCCTATCGTTCCCGACGTCCATCCGACCGAACTACCGGCACCCACTATCCACTGCCTTGAGTCAGAACCCGAAACTAACACTGATACCTACCCCTCCCACCATCGACACAGTGACCCGCCACCATATCCGGCACAAATTACATCCTGGAAACCTTTTCCGATACCAACCGATACTCACCACCTGTCGCTACTATCAAACCACCGTCGACCCGTCACCCCGACACTATTCCCAATCGACACCCAAAACTTGTCACTGACTTCAGTCACCTAGACCCCTGTCACCTAAACCAGCAATCAACCCGACCCAGTACCTACATCCGGCAACCCGGAACCAACAATCCACTCTACCCCCACTCACCACATGGAAAACTGTGCCCAACACGAGATTTTCAAAACCAAAGTCCACTTTAATCTATCTACACAAACCATATCCCCAATTCCCAAAAACCCAAAATTAGCCAAACAAGACCCTAATTGGAATGAGGACATACGCGAGGAATTTAATTCTTTAACTAAACAGCACTGGGATTTTGTTCTCTAGACCGTAGGGGGTGAATGTGATCCGATGCATGTGACTTTTTCATCACAAATACAAAGACAATGGTGAGCTAGAGAGGTATAAGGCGAGACTTATGGATAATGACACTAATCAGCAGAAGGGCATTGATTGTGGTGAGACATTCAGTCCGGTTGTTAAACCGGCTACTATTCGCACAGTTCTAAGTATTGCTATGAGTAAGCATTGGCCGATTCATAAGCTTGATGTGAAAAATATGTTTTTGCATGGGGATTTGAAAGAAACTATTTACATGCACCAACTGCCTAGTTTTGTCCATCCAGTATCCCCTCAGTATGTATGTCGTCTTCGTAAGTCACTTTATGGTTTGAAACATGCTCCTCGAGCGTGGTATGATCGCTTTGCACAATACATTTTGTAGATTTGGTTTGTATGCAACAAATGTGATAATTCTCTATTTATTTTTTATCTAGGTAGTAACATTGCTTATTTGTTGTTATATGTGGATGATATTGTGCTTACTGCCTCCTATGATTTATTGAAAAATGAGATCATTGCATTGCTTAAATCTGAATTTGCTATGACTGACTTGGGGAAGTTGAATTACTTTTTGGGGATATCAGTGACTAGATCTGCAGAGACTATGTTTTTGTGTCAGCGTAAGTATGCAGATGAGATAGTGTACATGGCTAAAATGACAAACTACAAGATCACGTCCACTCCGATTGATTCTAATTCAAAGCTCAGTGCTGTTGATGGTGATCCGGTGTCCGATCCTACCCTCTACAGGAGTCTTGCAGGTGCACTTCGGTATCTTACTTTTACCAGGCCTGATATTGCTTATGTTGTTCAACAAGTGTGCTTATTCATGCATGCCCCTATGGAGCGTCATTTCACTGCTCTTAAACGTATCATTCGATACGTTAAGAGCACACTTGATTATGGTTTGCATTTATATCCCTCAGCATTGACCATGTTGTTATCATATACGGATGTTGATTGGGCTGGATGTCCGGATACACGACTCTCCATCTCCGGCTCCTGTGTGTTCTTAGGGGATAACTCATTTCTTGGTCTGCCAAGAGACAAACCACATTATCCCGTTCGAGTGCAGAAGCAGAGTATAGAGGCATTGCAAATGTTGTTGCTGAGATCTGTTGGCTCCGCAACCTTCAGTTGAAGCTTCAGTGTCCCTTGCATAAGACATCTTTGGTTTACTATGATAACATATCTGCCATTTATTTATCTCATAATTCGATTCAGCATCAGCGAACCAAGCACATTGAGATGGATATACACTTTATTCGTGAGAAGGTTGCTCTCGGTCATGTTAAGGTATTGCATGTGCCTTCTTCATATCAGTATGCAGATATCTTCACGAAAGGTCTTCCTAGACAGATATTCCTCGACTTCAGATATAGTCTTAGCGTCCGGCCTCCTCCCGCTCCGACTGAGGGGGTGCATTAAAGTATATTCACCAAAATATACGTCATATATTTTGTAATATTTAGTGTTGTATAATTATGATAGATATATGATTCTTATTGTATTAGGGTTCCACATTGTACACACTATATATATATATTTGTATTAATGAGAAAGGCTCCCCAAGGGAGATTAATACAATTCTACAGAATATATGATATGTATGAATAATAGGAATTCAACTGCATTACTCACTATAGATTTTCTCACACAAATGGGACTAACTATTCTACTTTTTGTATCGTACTTCATTCCTTTTAGGGTTGTGCCAAAATAGAGTCCACCTCTTTAAAAGGATGATGTCAATATGTTTTGTATAACTCAAAAAAGTTAAGTGGGATGAATAGTAACTAGTTCTTACTCCATTTCGAATTAAACAACCACCACTTATAGCTTATGCGAAAAATAATATGCATTTTGTAAAGAGACCTTAAAACATTGCATGATATCCACTTTTATAATCTCCATACAACTACTTCTCTCATTTGCTCAACAAATACAACACAACAACAACATACCCAATGTAGTCCCACAAGTGGGGTCTGGGAAAGATAGGATATACGCAAACCTTACCTCTACCTTTGCAGGATAGAGAGGTTGTTTCCGAATGATTTAAATAATTTAAATTTTCAACTCCTCACTCAATCTCTAGGCAAGTCAAATTAAACAATTCAACTTGAACAAATGAAGAATATAACTTAACCTCCGTTATGCTCCCAAAACACAAGTCAATATCTGGTGCACAAAACTTATGTTGCTTGGGTACTCTTCAAAGTTGCCACTGGGTGTGTATTGGGTCCTCCAAAAATGTGTGTCAGGTCCTTCAAAAGTAGTGCATTTCTGGAGGACATGACACGAGCGCAACAATATTTTTGGAGAATCCGAGCAACATAGCAGAAATCCTATAACAAATACTCCTATTGGAAATCAATTCTTGTTCTCTAGTCCTTTCCTACTAATCATGTCATTTTAATGACACACAATGGGTACATAGAAAGACCTACACATGTGTGTGTTGATAGTATGGGTGTCCAGATAAATACTACTACAACAACATAAACAATATAATCCCACAAGTGTGGTGTCCATATAAATATCTACCTCTGGGGCTGTAGGGCTGTAATCTTTTGGCCATGGGATTAGAAAAACTGCTCCCCCATCCTTGAGTGCCTAATAAGTCCATTGTCACTATAAAAGATCAACACGATGTCATTAATAATTTCAATGCATGCATGCCAATGTCAACACAAATAGGAACAAACCTGGAGAGTTAGTACTAGTAGAGTAGACTGAATGTTATTTCGGGAAAAAAATATGTCACACTCCAAAAGTCTAGTTCCAAATTAATTTGTTAACACTCAAAAGTAATTTAAGTGTTTAGCTAAATTCAGTGACAGTCGAACTGTTCCAGAGCAGAATTTATTTCTAGCCCTCGACTATAAGAACTTCATCGGCTACTAAGGCATCTTAGCCGAGTTGTTAGTTAGAGGTACGACTGGGACCTACTCAGATGCATACACCTCAACGACCAAGTCAAAAGGGTTTTCGGACCCCTAGAAGCGATAACGGCCAACAACAGCTAAAAGAAAGGGCCATTATCCGAGCAAGAGGAGTAGAGGGCGAGAAAATTGGCACTACCTCCCCCATAGTCGACCATTGAACTTAGTGGGTTACTTGATGGCTGACATGGGGAGGGGATCACGTTGTACATTCTTTTTTCTTTTTTTGTACTATAAATAGGATCATTATTTGTATATACAGACACAACCAATCAATCAAACAACTAAATTTTTATCTATTTTTATCCTTTACTTTATTTATCCATTACTTTATTTATCAATTACTTTATTGTACTCAGCTGCATTCATGTTTCTTATCTCTTAGTTTACTCATACCACCGTCCTAACACTTTCTGGAGTAGTTGGGGAAGCCATTGCTGAAAATCAGAGTTCCGTTTCCAGTCTAAATCGCTTAAGTTAAGAAATCAATTTGTCTCCCGATACGGTCAGCCGATAAAACGACAGAGAACATAATTCGAGGCGAGAACAAATTTGGCACGCCCAGTGGGATCATAGGTGAATTAATAGCAAAATTTGATTCTCCAGGTTAGGATCATTCTTAGTGTATGCGCCTAAGGTCCGGTAAGAAAATGAACCCCGAGTCCAGTCTACATCCTAAACAAAATCCTCCTAGAAGGAACAACGAACCAGCATCCTCCTCGGGTATGCCTACATCGGTTGATACCCCTCCACTTCCTCCATCAACCCAAGATGTGGAAGAATCTAGCCAATCTGAAGGTCCAACCATAATGACCACGTCTTTTATTAGACAACAAATCGACTTGGGCATCCACGATATTATGTACCAAGTTTCTAAACAATTGGCTGACATTGTGAAACCGATGGTACATAATGAGGTTCAGCAAGCGAGGGAGATGGAAACCAATCGAATGCACCCAGGGGAATGTTCGACTAGTTCTGCCATCCCTTTGACGAGCGGTGATGTTCAACATGAGACCGTGACTCCCGATGTTGTTCCTCAGCCGCATATGTATCAGCTAGTGCTTACTTAGGTGCAGCCGGTAGCACACCTAGGAACACAAGCCCAATCGCCTGGCAACCAGCACACTACATGGTCGCCGCCGAACCTTGGGGGGGCAAAATATTCCATTTGACCAAGCGAGTCTGCAGTATGGGCAGATCAACATGGCTCGGAGACCAGTTCAGGCTCCAGGACACTTTGGATTGCCGCCCATTATGCCGTACGTTTCTACGAACGACCCTACGATGCAGGCGAACAATGTTGGCCAGCCGATGGCCCCTAGCTATGACTTAGTTCATCTATCTGGTGACGCTGTTTACAGTGGAATACCATTCCAGCAGTCATTACCACTACCTAGTCCATACCTTTCAAGAAGTGTAAATTTTCTAAGAACGACCGACGTTCGAGGAGAGCAACCATGAAATATTATTCCACCTTATCCTCATGCTCTGTTAGCCGTTCCAGGAGCTCAAGTTGTAGGCTTTGGTGGCCATACCTAACAACAGCAATGGGGCATTACCCCACCTATTGGTAATGGTCAGCAGACCACCTACAACTTTCAAAACTCTATCCAACAAAGTGCAGATTGGAGGCCGCCAGTGCAGAACGCCTACCAGCCGAATTTAGTCGAGAATCGGTAGGGGACGTCACAACTGATAAATCCGAAAATTATTGTTAATACCATGTGGAGGTACTTCGGCATCCAACTGAAACCTTTGGACAGACCTGTTTATAAGAAGTCTTACCCCGATTGGGTAAATCGGATAGCACCTTTGTCGAGGGGCTTCAAAACACCGGAGTTTGCCATCTTCTCTGGCGACGACGGCAAATCCACTATCGAGCACATCGGTAGACTTACTGCCCAATGCGAAAAGGCTGTCCAGAATGAGTATCACAAGTTGCAGCTATTTTCTCTTTCTCTAACAGGAACAACCTTCGCATGGTACTCCTCTTTGGATCCTGATTCCGTACAGAGCTGGGCTGACATGGAGGGTTGCTTCCATGATAGGTTCTATTGGCCCCAACCTCAGGTTACCGTGACTGATCTAATGAATCTCAAGAAGCAGGTCGATGAATCGGCTGCCGATTTTATCAAGAGATTCAGAAAGAAGGTTGAGAAATACACCGTACATTTCCCCGAGTCTGAGTGTGCCCACATGATAATCAACAACATGAACCCTCAGTTAAAGGAGAAGTTGGTGGGCAATCCTGCTCTAACCTGAGCCAGTTAGACGACAAAGGCTAGCCAAATAGAGTAGTACGTCCAGGAGAAGGAGCGGAGAAGAGCCAACCGAAATCGAGGCTCCCACTTGGTATCCATCATTGAAGCGGATGTGTCTGACTCAGAGTCAGTCGACTGCGCGGCAGACGCAATGGTGGCCGAGATTGGTAGGGGTAAGGTTTACTCTTGCCCAACCTTGAAAGCCGTAAAAGGCAAGGAGACGAGTTCATCCGATGATAGGGTCAATTACTCTTTTGACATCACAAAGGCAGATCAGATCTTTGATCATCTACTCAAATATAAGCAGATTCGACTGCTTGATGGTCATAGGATTCTGTCTGGCGGGGAACTCAAAGATAAGAAGTAGTACAAGTGGCATAATTCATACATCTACTCTACTTCTAATTGTGTGGTTTTCAGAAAGGCGATCCAAAAGGGCATCAAAGAGGAGAGGTTCAAGCTAGCCGACAAGAGTATGGCTGAAATGTCCATTGATATCGACCCTTTTCCCGCGGTACCAATATCTATGGTATCTTTTGCTAAGGCCGATGAGTCAAGGGACACCAAAGGGAGACAACAGATGAAAAGGGTGTGGGTCCCAAAGAAACCTACCGAAGGGGAGAAGGCCACAAGGACCTCTGTGTTCAACTGGTTAGGCAGCCTACATGACATTCGCGATGACAGGCAGCCAGCTAGGAACAGTTTTTATGGCCGCCCTAAATACTCGAGGGACGTTGAACGAGAACTTCAGGAATAAACCATGAGGTTCAGAAGGGTCCCTATTGGCGCCAGGCATAGGCCTGGGGGGAAAGTACGGATGCCAACCAATCGGCAGCCGAGCATGCCTCGAATAGATGAAGAACCACTCCCTAAAACCAAACAGAGGGTGGTCGATTTTAACGTAAATGAGGGTGTTTCATCCTTACGTATCACGACGAGAAATGAGGACCAAACGAGACCCCGAAGAATGATTAAACCAGCCGCCAACACAGAAGAGGGAAAGTGGTCTGTCAATCAGGCTCCCGAAAAGAAAGAGGCATCACCGAGATTCGCATCCAGGACTTAGAAAAGAATGATGCAACGTGCCAAGGCCTTGCGTAAGATGCAACAGACATTGCATCTAATTTCTAACACCAAGACAACCGAAAATCATGAGATTCATGAGTCTGCCGTAGCCGAGGCTATCAGACATGCTTTGATAACAAGTTTGTCATGATCCAAACCGGAGGGTCATGACATGCACCTGAACCTTACTTGCAGAGTACCACTAATCATATATATAACATATATCTGTAATTTTGCATGGTCCACGATGCCGCCACGAGATACCCCGCTGACATATGAAAATAGTAAACTGGAAATGAGCTGTGTAAGATCCTACAACCAGAAGGACCCAACCTATATACATATACATACCAAGGCCGACAAGGCCATACACGACTACTATACACAGGACATTTGTCTACAAGCCTCTAAAGAGTACGTGACATGATAAGGTCGGGACAGGGCCCCGCCATACCCCAACACATAACCAAAATATCGTACCATGACTAGAATGCAACTCTGGAATAAATAGAGTGTTCCAATATCAGCTGGACCAGCATCCTACTAGTGCGGACCATCGCCCTGTCTACCTGAGCTTGCGGGTATGAAACTCAACGTCCCCCGACAAAAGGGACGTCAGTACGACTGATGTGTCGAGTATGTCAGGCATGAAAAATAGCATAATAGAGACCTGAAAGTAACATGAAACAAGAAACAACCAACTAGTAGAGGATGCCTTTGAAGGCCATAATATGCCTAAGTACCATGTATGTGCAGAATGTCTCTGAGGGCCATAATATGCCTAAATGTCATGCATAATGCGGTCATACACACACACACACACACACATATATATATATGCGTATACAACGTCATCTCCCATCATATCATTTCGGCCTCTGTGGGCATAATCATTATCATATACCAACTGATCAGGTGGTGTGCGTATATAAAGCCGTATCCCTTTTTCCATCCCTTACATATATATAATGCATACCATATAGTAGTGTATATAACACATGGGGGTCCAGGGTAATATATGAATAAAATGCATGAACGATACTAAAACATTATGAGTTTATCGGAGTGACGTAATATTGCTTCACCTCCGATTAACATTGTGAATACTAACATCTTTTCCATATACCTCAATAAGGATTTAGGAACATATTTAGACATGCTTTGAACATGGGAATAAATAACATGAACATCGTTAACCACTAAGAGTAGAATCATTTATGGGACAATATTACGCTTACGTTTCATATTTAGAACATGCCAAAAGAAGAAATGATTTGCCTTAACATACCTTGTCGATTCATTCGACAACATCACTCAAGCAGCCCATCTAGCACCTTAATCTTATTTGCTTAAAATTCCTCTTCTTCCACCTTACTTCACCTCAAAGAATGCCCAGATTCAACAACGCGATAAATGCGAAACAACGAGAGATCGAAGTGGTAAGAAAAACTCATATATTGTTCTTCAGAAAAATGATACTTTGTTTCCTTGAAGTTGTAGCTCACGTTGCTGTTTTGGGTGTTGAAGGAGAAAATGTTGTTGGTCACTTTTATAAAATTTCATTAGGCTAAGGTAGGAAGAGCATATATATATATATATATATATATATATATATCATTTCTACATAGCTGAAACGTTAGATATCTTTCTGTATATATATTCTTGATACTACACTCTTTTTCATTTCTCAAGAGATAGACTTCAACCAAGGTAAGACAAGAATCATTATGTAGTTAGCAATGGGGTTCACTCTAGAATGAGTCATAACATGAACTTGGCATCTCATCCTTTTATTTGCCTAGTCATCCACTATTTATTCTCATGGTAACACATGGCACCGATTAAAATTAAAATTATCCACATAACTAATTTATTGATCTCAATTTACTTAAATAATAATTATTTTTAACACATTTCATATACTCATTATCACAATCGTGTGATATAGCTCTAGTCCATAACCTCTTTTTGGGACATACAAAATATTATTTCTAGTCATTGTTGTCACACTTTTAAATAGTAAATCATTTTAGGACTTCATCTTCTTATACGACGAGCCCTTTATTTACATGCTTGAATATAACCAAAATTTTCCGATGCTCGGGTGTACTTACATATGTCGAGTGGTTCCAACCATAGCTCGAAAGTACGGGGTGTTACAATGATATACAGGTGGTACGCTCGGGCCGTTCAGGCGCTGGGTGCCGGCCACACACCCCGAAGCCGGGGTGTGACAATTCGTTCCAAGTGGGAATCGTTTCTTGAAGAAAGAAGGACCAGTAAAGAGTGGTTCTTCTAGCCAACAAGATTTCTGGGAAACTCTCCTTGGTAATGGTGTTACCAATGATCGTATCCACCAGCTATTTGTGGTTTGTTCCCTCTCCCTCTCTCAAAATTTGCTTTGTCAGATTCATTTTCGGGTATAAACCAAGTTAGTCTTTAGTAGCATAAGAAAAATGAAAATCAAAGTAATCATGTTAGTCTTTGGGCATATATGCTGTTACACAACTGATACCTATGCATTGAGCCTTTAGCACTTCAAGAAAGTTGGAGTTCTCTATTGGGATGTAGTATATACTATATACTCACAAGTTTCCTTCTAACCCTGTGAAGGGGTTATTTTCTGCTGGTACAGACACCATTACCTCAACAATTGAGAACTTATTAAAAATGTGTCAAGCGATGAGAGTTTAAGGCATTGGATGCCAGTCACACACATACTTATTTTTGGGGCATGACAGATGGTGGTGTGTTTGAATGATCTCAATTTGTATATATTGAGTAAACCTTGGTGGAGAGTTACCTGGAATTTATATTGGTTACAAACACTATCGTTATTAAAAATATATGTTGGTTTTAAGTAAGGTTTCAATCTCGTAAGAGGCATATAGGCGTACTGTCCCTGGAATCCTACCACTGATCTTTGATTTGGCTACAAGAAAAAAAGACAGCCTAGTGCATTAACCTCCCGCTATGTGCGAGGTCCGGGAAAGGGCCAGACCATAAATTGTACTAAACTCACTTATGGGAATATGGCGAAGAATGGTTCACTGAAAAAAAAAAGAACTATTAAGCTCCTCTTGCCAATGAAGATTTTCTCAGATTCCTTTTCTATTGCTGCACATTACCAAATTGAAATCATCTTAAAGGACCCCAACTTTTTTGAGTTGGTCTGTAAGGTATTGATGCAAATGCCTTTAGTAGGTTGCTTTTTAAAATTGTACCCCCACTACTGCAGTGAAATTGGAAATTACTATATATGGTGGGGTCTCTAGTCAAAAGAGTAAAAACAAAAATCCTTTGATTAGGGACTCAAATTCATGATAGGAACATAACATTGATATACTACTAGTCCAAGAGTAACAAAGGGTTGAAAAGGCAATTTGAATTACATTTATCTCACAGTACCCCTTTTCTTATTCCGTGTCACTGCTGTGAATAGAAGCATCTTCCATAACCTGATTAATGAGAAAAGAGTTAATGGTCAAAAACACACACGAATTATTATTTTTTTCGCGAGTTTCACACCTTAACTATCAGTTGTTTCCTTTTCCTACTTGAACTATCATCATCTATATATTAAAACACACATACTTGAATAGATGGTGTAGTTCTGGTAGAAAAAGGTAACCGCTGATAGTTGGCCTAATCAACTTCTGGTTAACTAACTATTGATAGAAATCAACAACTAAATATGTGGATATGCATACAATAAGAAATGCAATGTCAAATATCTTTGAATACTTACTTGGATCACTGAAGGTAACAAGGCCAGTGCCTTTGAAGTCACAGTTCCAATAATTCCTTCCATGCATCTGGTAATAAGCGTTCATCGCGTAGGATGCATGGGCATGAATTCTATCAGGCTGATAGCAGTTCCCACTTTCATAGATCTCCCTACAGTCGACGCCTCCAGGTCCACAACAGAAATCCACCACTGCCTGTATCACCTTCTCATCTGCATGTGGTTTAGCGACACACCAAACTGAAGGTCCCCTTAATGACAGTTTCTCTCCAAAACCTCCCGTTTTCTCAGAATTTCCGCTGCAGAATTGACAACTCAAATCCACGTCATACACCTTCGATCCATCCCCGTTGAAAATCCCAAAGTTCCTCTCACTAGTTCCTCCTTGTTTCTTGTTTTCGTTGAACAAGGCAAACACAAAAATATCAATGCCATCTTTTGGGCTCATGGGTGTACCTGTTGGTTTTTTAAAAGATGGTGCATCAAGAAAGTTGAAAGTATTGATTTAAAATTGTAAAGAATGGATCTAGGGTCTAACTCAACCCAAAAGCTAGCTTGTAGGGTGAAGATTGACTCTTAACACTCCCACGTCAGACCTTATTAACTGGAGCGTGAATAATATAATTTGGGTACTTAACATCGGTGAATAAAGAATTGAAATTAATCTGGCTCTGATACCATTTAAAGAATTGATCTTGGGCCTAACTCAACCCAAAAGTTAGCTTGTAGGGTGAGGATTGTCCAAGTCCATATAATGAGTTCATGTTCCCATTCCATTTTCAATGTAGGACTCTTAACACTCCCCGCACGCCCAGATCTCGTTAACTGTAGCGTGAACAATATAATTCGGGGCCCAACAACGGTAAACAAAGAATTGGAATGAGTTTGACTCTGATACCATGTAAAGAATGGATCATGGGCCTAACTCAACCCCAAAAGTTAAGAGTCCAAAATCGGATATGGAATGGGAACATGAACTCCTTATATGGATTGGACAATCTTCACCCTACAAGCTAGCTTTTGGGTTGAGTTAAGCTCAAGATACATTCTTTATATGGTATCAGAGTCGGGCCCATTCCAATTCTTTGTTCATCGATGTTGGGCCCCCAAATTATATTATTCACGCTCTAGTTAACAAGGTCTGGGCGTGCGGGGAGTGTTAAGAGTCTCACATCGGATATGGAATGGGAACATGTACTCCTTATAGGTGAGGATTGTCCAAATCCATATAAGGAGTTCATGTTCTCATTCCATATCTGATGTGAGACTCTTAAAATGTCCCTCAATAATTTTATTTAGCATAGAAAACTTTAAACATCCAACTTGAAATCATAATCTGCAGAAAATCTACATAACAAAAATTCAAAATAACTAATCTATCTCAACAAACTAATCTATCCAATAGAAATTAAAAATAGATTCATCCTAGACCTAAGCAACTTATTATGCTAAAAAAGTTACTGCAGTGACTGAAAGCAAATTCCAATAGTACCTTTATTTGACTGAGCACGTTCAACTAATCGGGTATTATAGGTTCTAGCATTTTGAATGGTTGCAGCGGTTTCTCCTACATCTCCTTTTGATGGCCATCCAGATTCTGACACCATAATCTGAATCATCTGGTTTCCAAAACCAAGTGCATTGATTGCTGATCGAATCGCATCAATTTGTGCATCTAGCATGTTATTGTACACGTAACCTTTAGGGTCGCGTACCCCGGTCGCATTTCCGAGTAATGCATACTCTAAATTAACCGTACTGGGATTGTCCCGGTAAGCAAAATATGGGTACGCATTAACCATGAAGGCGGAACCTGTATCAGCTAAAAGCGCGACGATGGAAGTCATGGTAGGAAGGAGAGTGGTGGCAAATGTGGAAGATGAAGGTGGAAAAGAAGAAGCAAGAACAGCCATGCTATGTGGCGTGGACACTTTGATTTTGCGGCCTAGCCCGCGTGATAGTAAAACTGAGTGAAGATTTTGCATGGCTTGGACTAAGGCATTATGGTCTAATTTATCATCCGTTAAATACTCATTTCCTACAGCAATGGCGACAATGGAAGTGGAAGGAATGAAAGGCAAGATACGAGTGGCAAACCACTCATCGGCAGCAGATTGGGTAGCACTTAAGTTCACGATGTGAGAATTTTCAACACCAACAATGAGGTCAATGCCGGTGTTGGAAAAGGCTTCGAGGATTTCAGGGTTGGTATCGTAGATTTTAACCTTGTCAATGACGGTGGACTGAAGTAGTTGAGCTACTTTCTTTGGTGAAGGAAGGTTGCTTCCAATAGTCCCATAGTTTATTCCAACACCGCAAACATTAATGCAGCAAAGAGGGAGAAGAATGAGGAGTACTGGCAACACAAGACTACTAAGGAGAGACATCTAGCCAGCCCACAAATGGTGCCGTAAATGTAAACTGTTACCGTAATTCTCACTATCACTTATAATGAAAGTATCTATACAGCTAGAATGTTGAGGGTGTGAGAGCAGTGTAGTTTATGTATCCACAACTGATATGGGGGAAATCTTACATGATTATCTATACTGTGTCGTGTGCACTAGGGCAATTCTAGTCAAAGTGGTGGGTCATTTGGTATCCAAAAGTACTTACACAATTATGAGTCTCATAGGAGCTAAGCCGGATGAATGTGAACCCTGCACCTGCAAAGACAAAAATGTCAAAAAAGGAGCTGCATAAAGTCCAACTGACATTGAAACCCGTGCAGCATTCTGCATCCAGCTAGCTAGTTGAAGTCACTGAGTCTGTATTTAAAGGCAGGTCCCAGCTAAAAAAAAAACAGCCGGGTTCACAAAGCATCCGCCGTTAGAAATAGAAAGTAATTAGGAACCGCTATTCATTATTGAAATAATGTTAACCAGTACCACTCTAAAACTTTCAACCAGGAGAGCAAGAGCTGCATCACAAATAACCAAGCAAGAATGAAGAACCCAAATAATAACATTTCCTTTCTTATTTTGTAATTACCAAACAATACAATTAGGAAGAGAAAATAAGTATTCCAAAGAAAGTCATGACTCCTGTTTATGTTTAAGGCTAAACTTCCTCGTGAATAGCATGGAGCAAAAAATAAATAGAAAAGACAGAATAGAGAATAGCAAATAGTAGTATAAGTTAAGAAACTAATTACTAGTTCAGTAAATTTCAGTCAATTTCGTCGATGTATACTTTCTTTGGTTGTAATGATTTGTTATTGTTATTCATTCCGTTGTAGTATGAAGATATCATTTTTTTTTTTTTAATGAAGTAATTCTTTTAGTAATTTCTCTAGTCAGTCACAAATCTGTTGCCTTCATTTATATATTTGTACGTTTGAAATCCTCTGCATCTTCGAGGGCAAGGAGAGAAGAACCAGAATGAAAATTTTCACTTGAAATTCATGCAATTGCACATGATCTTATCTTAAAATATAACTTGACCACAAGAGCTTCTGTTTATTTAACCACACGAGATTACAGAAGGACAAAACTATACTTGTATCTAATGGCATAATGCAAGGTATAGCACAGATAAGAGATAATTTATTGTATATCCCAATGGTCATTTTCTGGCCTTTGGAATCAGAAGCAACGGTTCTTTCTTTTGCAGTGTTACTCCAAACTTTTCGTGCATGTCTAGCTCCGTGGGACATTTTCCATGAGGAAGTTCCCAATCAAAGAAATGAACAAGTGAAGCAAGGACTAAGGGAATGTTTATTGCAGCCATGGGCAGGCCTGGCATATTCTCCTTCCAGTACCGGAAGGTAAGAACTCAAAGTCATTCCCTTTGAAGTCCATACCGGAACTCAGAAATCTCTGTGGTCTAAACATTTCTGGCTCTTCCCATATCAAAGGATCCCTCCCTATAGCCCACACGTTAACTAAGATTTGAGCGTCTTTAGGAATTGTGTAATTTATCACTTGGCAGGTTTCGATAGCATGATGTGGAAGAAGCAATGGTGCTGGAGGATGCAACCTAAGTGTTTCCTTCACACAGGCTTGAACATAGGACATCTGCAGCAATTGAGATTCTTTTGGGTAATCACTTTCACTGAGTTTTGTCTCGAGCTCGTCTTGAACTTTCTTCATTGACTCTACATTTTTAATCAGTTCTGCCATCGCCCATTCGATTGTTGAGGTACTGGTGTCTGTACCAGCAGAGAGTAACTCCTTCACAGGGTTAAAAGGAAACTTGTTATATATACTACATTCCAATAGAGAACTCCAATTTTCTTGGCTATAAGAACTTCAAAGAGAGAAAGGCTAGAGGCTCAATGCATCGATATCAGTTGTGTAACAATATACAATCAAACATCTCTATAACAACATCGTTTATTTCTATATTTCTTGGCTGCTATAGTGAAATGTTGTTAAATAGAACATATAATAAAACATAACATGAAAGATGATTCCACATAAAACATAGCTATTATAATAAAACTGAAAGAATATAATCCCTTGATTATTTTCATTAATGAAAGAGTATATATACAACTTCCAATTTTCATAATAGGAAAATCCTATTCCTATTCTACTCCCAAAATCGTATTCTACTTGTACAATAATTATACAATTATGGTAAGTGTACAACTTAATTTAATTACAACTAAACTAACCAAAACTAGGCCATTAAACTGTGATATACACGGTATATCCGTGTATATACACGGGTCTTAACAGCCAAAATATACCATTCTGCTCGTGATATACACGGTGTATATTCCGTGTATATCACGGGTATTTATCACACCCCCAAAGTCATAGCGGGCGGTCTTCGTACGCTGAGACTGTTCCTAAAATCTTCAAAGAGAACCGATGGAAGACCCTTAGTAAAGATGTCTGCAATTTGATACCTGTAAGGGACATGCAGGACGCGTACTTGTCCACGAACTACCTTTTCGCGAACAAAATGTATATCCATCTCAATATGTTTAGTGCGCTGATGTTGAACCGGATTATCAGAAAGGTATACAGCACTAACATTATCACAATAAACCAAGATAGCTTTGTGAACTGGAAAGTGAAGCTCTAAAAGAAGATTACGTAGCCAACATGATTCAGAAACCACATTGGCTACCCCTCGATATTCGGCCTCTACACTAGAGCGGGATAAGGTAGCTTGTCGTTTGGCAGACCAGGAGACCAAGTTATCCCCAAGAAACATACAATAACCAGACGTAGATCATCTGGTGTCCAGACAGCCACCCCAATCAGCATCTGTAGAGGAGACGAGCGTAGAGACCGACGACGGATATAGATGCAAGACATAGTCAAGTGTCCCCTTGAGGTATCGAATAATGCGTTTGAGCGCATTCATGTGCTCAACCCTGGGATCATGCATAAATAAACACACCTGCTGCGCGACATACGTAATATATGGTCTAGTGAAAGTAAGATATTGAAGAGCTCCAGTAAGACTACGATAATGAGTAGGATCCTCGTACGGCGAGCCAGCCGCAACACCCAGCTTAGGTTTAGTATCAACTGGAGTGGAAGTAGACTTGCATGAGGACATACCATCTCGCTCAATGATCTCAGCTGCATACTTCCGTTGTGATAAGAATAACCCACATGCATGACGAGTGACGACAATCCCCAAAAAGTAACTCAAGGGTCCCAAGTCTTTCATAGCAAACTCAGAACTGAGCATTGCCATGATAGACTTTCGCAAAGCATTGTCATGATAGACTTTCGGGAGCACCGGTGTTCAATTCTCTTAGGAAAAATAAGTTTATTGGTTGTAACCAATCTTTGGATTTCCATGTTTGTCAGTCTTGCATTTTTTGGAAGCATGTTAAATTCCATTTATCTTTATCTACTTCAAACACTATTATGCCATTTGATATCATCAATAGTGATTTATGGACATCCCCGATTTTAAGTTCGGCAGGTCATAAGTATTATATGCTTATTTTGAATGATTATTCTAATTTTCTATGGACATTTTCCATTGGAAAAAAAATCACAAGTCCACACTATTTTCATCCAAACCCAATTTGAGAAGTCCATTAAATGTTTTCAATGTGACACTGGGAGAGAATTCATAAATGACCAATTTAAAGAATTTTATCACCAAAATGGTATGTCATTGCGTCTCTCATGTCCACATACTTCTCATCAAAATGGAAAAGCGGAAAGAAAAATACGAACAATCAACAATTTGATTGGCGCACTTCTTGCGCATTCGTCCATACTACCATCAATTTGGCATCATGCTCTTCAAATGACCACATATCTTTAAAACATTCTTCCTAGCAAGCTATTCTCAAACCTATCACCCACACAAATTATGTACCATCGTATTCCTTCCTACACACATTTGAGCATTTTCGGGTGTTTGTGCTATCCATTGTTTCCCTCCACAACCATAAATAAACTTCAGGCCCGTTCCACTCCGTGTGTCTTTTTTGGGATAACCACAAAATCATAGGGACAGTAAGTGTTATGATATGTCTAATGGGAAAATTATCATCTCTCGTTACGTTGTTTTCGATGAGTCCACATTCCTGTTTGCTAACTCTCACACATCTTTCCCGCCTTCATATGATTTTTGGACGAGGGGCTACATCCAATATTGAGATACCATTTAAATAACCCATCTCCCCAAGCCCAAACGAGGGGGCCCATTGCTCTCTCGTCACTACCGTCGGTCCAGACTGGGCCAACCCAAATTAGGCCCCAATTTGCAACAGTCCAGCCACCAAACAGGACTGGGCCAGACCGATTAAGGGAGCCCACTACTTCCTCATCATCGGTCTCGGCCCAGTCCAGGTCTCGAAACCCGTTGGCCCAAATAAGGAAGCCCACTGCTCCCTCCTCCACTTCACTAACCCGGACAACAGACCCACTGCCACAAGCGCACCCGGTCAGTTCCTCTCGGCCCAATGCAATTCCTGAAAGTCAACAGCCCCAGCCATCCATCTCGGTCCCACATCAGTCCACCGAAACCCTTGGCCCAAGCGTCATTTTAATCTAACATCCTCGGTCCAACCGTCACCGATTCCGAAAAATCCAAAAGCTGCCCTATCATACCCGAATTGGAAAGCTGCCATGTTAGATGAAATTTTTGCTCTTATTAAAAATAAGACATGGGAGTTGGTGCCCCGTCCATCTAATGTGAACATAATACGTTCTATGCGGGTTTTCTTTGTCATAAAAAGAAATCTGATGGTTCTTTTGAGAGACACAAAACCCGTCTTGTTGGTGATGGCAGGTCTCAGCAGGTTAAAGTGGATTGTGGTGAAACTTTCAGCCCAGTGGTTAAACCAACAACTATCAGGACAATTCTCAGTCAGGCTCTGTCAAAATCATGGTCCATTCATCAGCTAGACGTAAAGAATGCGTTTCTACATGGTCACCTACAGGAAATAATATACATGCACCATCCTTTGGGTTTCCGAGATCCTATTCATCCTGATTATGTTTGCTTGTTGAAGAAATCATTATATGGTTTAAAATAGGCCCACAGGGCGTGGTATAACATGTTTGCAGGGTTCGTCTCCACACTGGGGTACTCACATAGCAAATCTGATTAGTCTTTGTTCATTTATAAGAAATGGAATAACATGGCATACATTTTTTTTTCTATGTGGATGACATCATATGAGTCACTTCGCCAGTCTGTTATGTCCCTCCTTGCTTCGGAATTTGCTATGAAAGATTTGGGCCCTTTAAACTATTTTTTGGTTATTGCTATAACTCAATATGTAGGTGGTCTGTTTCTTTGTCAAAGAAAATATGCCGAGGAGATAATTGACAAAGCCGGTATGTCATCTTGCAAACCGTCACACATGCCTGTTGATACCAAGGAAAAATTAAGTAACTCTTCAGGTTCTCCATACAACGATCCAACACATTACCGCAGTTTAGTAGAGGCATTGCAATATCTCACCTTTACGAGACCTGATATCTCATATGTAGTTCAACATGTTTGTTTACATATGCATGACCCGAAGGAATATATGGGGGCTCTCAAATGAATTCTGCGGTATGTTTAGGGTACTCTTGATTTTGGATTGCATCTGTATAAGTCAACCATTTCTGGTCTCACCTCTTATACAAATGTTGATTGGGGGATGCCCGGACATAAGGCGTTCCACCTCTGGTTATTGTGTGTTTCTCGGAGATAATTTAATCTCGTGGTCATCAAAACGCCAACCAACACTATCTCGGTCAAGTGCTGAAGCAGAATATCGAGGGGTAGCTAATGTTGTCTCTAAATCATGTTGGTTTTGTAATATTTTATTGGAACTTCATTGTCCGATCGAAAAAGCAACTGTGGTTTATTGTGATAATGTGAGTGCGATATATTTGTCAGGAAACCATGTCCAACATCAACGCACAAAACACACAGAAATGGATATTTTATTTGACCGCGAAAAGGTTGCACGTGGACAAGTCTGTGTTCTCCATGTACCGTCCCGCTATCAGATTGCAGATATATTCACGAAAGGTCTTCCGCGCATACTCTTTGATGATTTTAGGGACAGTCTCAGCTAAGGCTGGCCAATGGGGCGGGTACGGGAAGGAGGGTAGGGCGGGACCCGCCGATGTCCCATCCCGTTCCCGTCGGAAAAGGGAACCGGTCTTATCGGGTCGGGGCGGGACGGGACGGGGTCGGGATTGGGTTTTCTGTTTTTTTTTTGCATTTAATTTAAAAAATAACATATATAAACAACTCAATAATTGAACAAGATAGTGTAATAAAAACATCCAAGGTTGTTTTTGTACCTCTTATATTATTTAATAGAAATATAATTTTTTTGTAATACAGTTTCAAAATTGCAACTTTGTGATGTTGAAAGTTGTAAATAACATAGTAAAATTACAATTTAAAAAATTACATATTTAAAAATACCTTTTCTAGTTTCTTTATAATGTCTTGTGGTTCTTAAGTTGGAATTGAAATTTGTTGGTCAAATTGCTCGACGTCGCTTCCACCTCCGTCGGATAAGATTTCGTTGTAGTTTTCGTCATTTATAGCAAATTGTATTTTATTAAGAATGCCTTAAAAAAGTGATAGACCATCCTTTACAACTAAGTTATAAATATGGCACGCACATTTTATATGAAAACGATTTGGAAAAGATGGAGTTAAAAGATCTTTTAAAATTATAATAGCATAATTATTAGAAGAAGCGTTATCTAATGTAATAGTCATAATTTTATCAATTATGTCATAATAATCACAAACTGAATGAATATTTTATGTAATAAAACTACCAGTGTGCCTATCATCAATATATCTATACGCTAAAATACGTTTTTGCATAGACCATTTATAATCTATCCAATGACATGTTACCGTTAAATAATCATGACCGTTAGTATTACGCACTATATCCGACGTGATAGATACTTTGCTAGGAAAATGATATAGTGAATAACGTAAATACTATTGATATTCATGTGCAAATTTAAAAAAACATCTCTCCTAACAGTTGATCTAGGAAAATCGTTAAAAGCAGGATTATACATATCTCTAATGTAATGAATAAAACCAAGAGAGGAAGAAAATGAAAAAGGCAAATCCTCCACCGCAACTAATTTTGCTATTGTTTCCCTAGCTCTATGTTTATCGTATTTAGGGCCTACAATTCCCCCCGTCATAAGGTTAATTTGACCCTGTACTTGGTCCGGGACAATACGTGAACCTTGTTCCGACCGAGAGCGCATTCGCGCACCCGATTTTTCAGCCAGGTATTGGTCCCACCTAGCTTTGTGAAAGTTTTGTACATGTCTCAATAAACTTCCCGTCCCACCCTGACCTTTTCCCATTTTAAATTTATAAACATTTTTACAAATTTGACATCTAATTACTTGATTCTCTTCGTCCTTATAAAAAAAATCCATGTATCTGATTTTAATTTTCGTTTTATTGCGCCTCGTCTCATACTAGGGGAATAGGAGGCGTTCCAATTGGAGGTGCACTAGTGGGTGTGTCAGCTAGATTATTTTCTAAATTAAAGTCCGGTTGAGTTGTAGAAAATATCTCGTCGTCTAACTCTAATGGTATATCATTAAAAAATTTGATCTATATGTGTGTAATCAACCAAATCATCATGTCTGGGAATAGGATGACTAGAAGAAGTACCCCTTCCCTTGTTACTCATACTAGAAGAAGCACCCTTATCCTTAAACATACATCTTAATCCTTCCATTTTAATTATGCAAATATATAATTAAAGATAATGAAATTAAGTGCGATAATTAAAATAAAGTAACAATAATAATTTAAAGAAGGAACGAATTTACCAAACGCCGACGTAACGTCGACGTGTAATCGAGATTGAAAATTGAAACTTTGCTCGATGGATGATCCTCAAGCTAGTTGCCAACTTCACTCCCAATTTTTGAACTTTGATGTAGTTATACAAATGAATAAATAAAATTTAATATTTAGTAGACAATGTAGACTTGTAAAAAGATAAATTGAGAGATTCTAGGAAGATTTGTGAAAAAGATGAAGAGAAAATGAGCTATTTATAGTTGGGAAATTGGGTTAAAGTGTAAATATATTAACTTAGAGGTTAAAATAAATATTAAGGGGGTAGGGGGTTGGGAGGGAGGCCAAAAATGGCAATTGCACAACGGCCAAAATATAAAATGGTCGTTGTGCAACAGACATTTTTTGCAAAGGGGAGGGATCGGGCAGGACCGGGGCGGGTTGGGCGAAACGGGACTGGGGCGGGACAGGCCCCGGCGGGACGAGCCCAGGTCCCGTCCCGGTTCGAGTCCGGTTCCGGTTTTTTTTTTGCGGGGCCGGGTCGGGACCGGACTGACCCTCCCCGTTGGCCAGCCCTAGGGCCGGCAATGGATCGCAGGTGGATCGGGTGGAGCTCAATCCGCCTCCATCCGCCAACGATCCATCCACCACCCGACCCATCCATCACCCTATTTTTTTTAATCCACATCTGATCCACCCATCATCCGCGGGTGAATCGGGTGGATCGGGTGCTTTGCGGATGGAAGCGACGAAGACTTATGAAAATTGGTCGATACTCAAGTCTTGTAAGTAATTTATGACAGTTAATAAATATGTCAGTTCAAATTTCACAAAAATGAACTTTACTTTGTTCATTTTATTGGAAGTAGAGAATTGTATGAATTAATTCGAGAATGACAGGGTCTGGTAAACCCACAATTGCATTTGATTATATCAACTGTTAAGATAAAATAAATATCATCAATCCTCCTATTACTGTGAATTCATATTTTTATGTGAAAACGATCAACATTTGTTTTTTCCTTTTCTTATGTTGTTCAGTGTACGTTTTACTTAATCAAACTTAGAGTGGTATAATTAGCAGATAAAAATATAATTTGTTCAATCTGTTTAAATTTGGACGAGTTAGCGACTCACATATTTCTTAACTCAAGTTATTTTGATTAGCCTGATTCGGTCAAATTAAAAATAACATTTATTAAGCGTTTGGACATGCAATTTCATCTTATGAGATGAAATCATCGTTTGGACATGCGATTTCATCTCATGAGATGAAATTACAAATCATCCAAAAAGGCATGATTTGAGATTTCAAATTTTAAATGTAAAATTGACCACAAGTTTATATTTTGTAAAAATAGATCCATAAATTGGTAGATATAATTAGCAATCATGTTTATCAATTATTTATATCAAATATTAAAAGATCTACAAGAGGGGTGGATTGCAAATAATTAATTTATAACGGGTGGATGGGTGGGTCGGGTGGTGGGTTGGATGTATGTCCACCTGAATCCGACCCGATCCGTCACCCGATTAAAATCCATGTTTTATCGGATTTTCGTCCATATAATCGGGTCGGGTGGATCGGATATCCATCGGGCTAGGGTGAAATTGTCAGCCCTAGTCTCAGCATACGAGAACCTCTCGCTAAGACTGCGGTGGACTGTTAGATATTATGGAAATAATCCTCAAATCAAATCAAATCAAATCACATACCTTGTAATTAGGATGTAAATATAATTAGTATATTCTTAGAATAGTCTACCATAATTGTAGCTTAGAGTTAGTCTTCTAGTGATGTATATATTATATTGTATTCATGAAATGAAATGGACATGAAAAATATTTGCTTCATAGAGGATGACTATTATAAAGAGGTTATATGCACAAAGACTAACATGATTACTTTGATTTTCAATTTCAGATACTACTGAAGACTAACTTGGTTTATACCAGAAAATGAACCTGACAAAGCAAATTTTGAGAGAAAGAGAGGGAACAAACCATAAATAACTGGTGGATACGATCGTTGGTGAAACCATTATCAAGGAGAGTTTCCAAGAAATCATGTTGGCTAGAAGAACCACTCTCTCTACTGTTCCTTCTTTCATCAAGAATTGCTTCCCACTTAGAACGAATCTTCGTCATTAAATCTATAGATTTTTTGTGCAGACCTTGAAGATCAAATTTACCTAAAATTGGATAAAAATCAGATATATCCACTTCAATTATTCCCCTTATTAGACTTTTCATCCCACCATCTTCTTCTGTTTCTTTCTCCAAATTAACCATATCTTTAGATATCATAACATTACTCAGCATGTTAAACACAGTTGCAAAGACTAGCTCTCCAAGATTCACCACTCGACCTTCTTTTGACCTCAAGAATTCTACCAATTCCATCACTTTTTTCTCCCTCAAACATGCTTGAGACTCCAATACTTTGCCAGAGAAAAGCTCAGTTTTGCATAAAGTCCTTAAGTATCTCCATTCATTGTTGCACTCTGAAGTCCAGCCTATCAATATCTTGTCAAGTTCTGATCTTTTTGATGGAATAACATTTGGAATGTGTCTACCAGACAGTGTTAAGAGTCTCACATCGGATATGGAATGGGAACATGGACTCCTTATATGGATGTGGACAATCCTCACCCTACGAGCTAGCTTTTAGGGTTGAGTTAGACCCCAGATCTATTCTTTACAGATATGATTCTATCATGGGTTTTGAGACTAGTGCTAGTTGATAAGAGTTACTTCGAAAACAAAAAAGTAAAGTCAAATTTCTCTGGGGTATTATCTCAATTTCAATAAAATGCAATCGGGTAAAGTATGACTTGGCGATCAGAACATATATATAGCAGCCAAGGCGATGATCCAACAACTAGCCATTGAGTTCCAAGTTTGAGGGACACAAGGGGGCCATAAGATTTTGCATAATTTGTGAGAGTTATGTGAGCCATTTTTCCCATATGAAAAATGTTTCCTATGACTGGCCATGGTGTTGGTCCTGGTGGCAGTTGTGGAATTTTGGATGATCTGAAAACTTTGAAGAGAAAAGAAATTAAGGGTAAGAGGAAAAATGGAAGCAGGAAAAGAATTTCAGATGGCTGAGCCATGACCTGCAAATGAACAAGCTTTTTTTCCTTTCAAATATATTTTAGTGTAGAATTTTCTAGTAGACTTATTGACGTAACCTCATAAGCTAGAACCTGTAGTTATATATCCTTATCTACTAGTTGTGGAGCTTGTATTCTTGGACTAACTTGTACTATTCTTGTGAATTGAAAGTGATTGGTTCTAGAAGAGGGTGATATAGGGGAAGTATTTAAGTAGTCAATTTTCTCTGTTTATCGTCAAACAGAAATCTTACTAACAACTATGGGAGGTCATTTGGAGCAATTCTTTTTTATGTAGGTGAACTTTCAATCTTTATTTCTTCTCTTTTTTTAAAAAAAAATAATAGGTTCAAAAACCTCTTGTACAATAAATAGGCAATTATTATCTAGGTTTTGAGATGCTCGTGACATGCTTAAAGCTATTAAGCGTTCTGCTTAAATGTTACTCCACTATTTTAGGACATTACTCCACTATTTTAGGACATTCATCTTAGCATCAACATCTCTGCAACACTTAGCTTGTGGATACTGTTCCATCAAATGTTACTCCACTATTTTAGGACATTCATCTTAGCATCAACATCTCTGCAACACTTAGCTTGTGGATACTGTTCCATCGTCATTGAGGGGAGGGAGAGTAGATCCAAGTGAAACAATCACTTGAAAATTTATGCACTTGGGAACGTGATCTTAATAAGACTATAACTTGCCTGTGTACCATCAAAAGAACTTCCGTTTATAACCACACGAGATTACAGCAGGAACAAAATACGTGTATCTAATGCACAATGCCAAAGTACATCACACAATGATACACAAGTTTCTATGGATATAATCTTATTAAAGAGGACACCATCTACCAGCTTTGATTCAGCTGGTGAAATTGACGATACATCTAAAACTTGAACTGATTGTTCACTTCTACAGGAAAAGTCTACATAAAATCAGCTGTATTTCTGATAACCAATTTGCTCCTAAATGAATCTTCAGCCAACAGAATGACACAATCAGGTACAGCAAGAGCTTCATAGAAGGCCATACCTATAATATTACATACAAATACACTTCCTTACTTCTCATGAAAGTGAACTACATCAGCAATGCATACAATCCTGTGAAGCTCCACATAAAAGCGAGCATGCAAGAAAACCCATCATTTTAAGCCTAGTTCTTGATGGTCTTGTCTAGTACAGGCAAACAATTGAATAAGATCTCAGCTGCATGGTCCAATTCTTGCTCCGTGATGGTCAATGGTGGTACAAGCCTCACAACATTTCCTTTTCCTGACGTCAATACAAGGAGGCCAGATTGTTGACATGCCTCAACCAGCAGAGATGCTGGTACATCAAGGTCTACCCCAATAATAAGCCCCACACCTCGTACTTCTCTCACGTGCGAGTTTCCTCCTAATTTCTTAACAAGCAATTCCTTGAAATATTGGCCTTTCTTTGTGACACTGGCAAGGAAACCTGGTCCGGAGATCTTGTCCAGCACAGCCACTGCAGCGTTGCAAACAAGAGGACCGCCAGCAAAGGTGCTACCATGATCCCCATAATTGATGGCAGCAGCAACTCTTTCAGTTACTAACACTGCCCCAATAGGTAGACCTCCTGCAAGAGGCTTTGCAAGAGTCATTATATCTGGGTATATGCCATAAGCTTCGTGTGCCCAAAGATGACCAGTTCTTCCTAGACCGCATTGAACCTAATAAAAGAAAATACAAGTTAAAGCTTCAGTATAGTGCTGTGCGTTGACACATTCCACCCAAATTAATTCCAGAACGATCAATGTTACAGTAGGAAGGAGAGCGTTAACGACAAGAAGTCAATCATTACACTAAAATTTGAAATGACATTTATATTTCTAACATTTTTTGACAGATGGATGGTGTTCATATTTCTGTAATTAGCTATTTGTCGACACAATAAATACTCCTATTATATATTGTTCATACAGCTTAATTCTTTGTACCAGCTTATGGTGGATTGAGTATATGTAAATGATAAAACAAGAAGAGGTAATTTTTTTCCTTATGAAATAATTAGAACCACTATTCATTATTGAATGATGTTAACACCAGTACAATGCCTGCACAACTTATTTCTCAACCAAATGACCCCTAAGCGCAAAATGCTGAACTTTTCTATCCATTTCACTAAGCAAAACTTCTGGCGAACACTTTCATATGTTTTCTTTTGATGAATTCTAGAGAAATTACCTTACGAAAATAATACAATATATTACTGCTTTCCAAAGACATGCGTATGTTTTCTGGTCAAGGTAACTGCTTGTATGTTTATGTAATTTTCTTCAATATAAGGGTCAATCATGCTTGTTAGATGAGACATAAACTTCATGGACTAAAGTGGTAGCAATGTAATCTGGAAAGTTTCTTACCTCATCAAAGACAAGAAGAGAACCTGCACTATCACAGGCAGTCCTCAGTGCTTGTAAAAATTCTTGTGTTGCACTGTATATGCCACCTTCACCTTGGATTGGTTCGACAAATACGGCAGCTATTTTACCACTCTCAATTAGTTCTTTTGCTGCTTGAATATTGCCATACTCCAGGAAAGTTACTCCTGGCATTACAGGTTCAAAAGGTGACCTGTAATGCTCTTTGCTTGTCAAAGCAACAGCACCCATGGTCCTTCCATGGAAGCAATTGGAAAAAGCAATGAACTCCACAGGAGGTTGCTTCTCATCGGGATGTGAGAATCTCTGAAACTTCCTTGCGAATTTAATTGCAGCTTCATTTGCTTCTGTTCCAGAGTTTGAAAAGAAAACACGGTCTGCAAAAGAACTAGCAACAAGGCATTTTGCAAGCTCCAGCTGTAAGAGATAATAGTACACTATATTAGTGTTATATACAAAGATCCTTTCGCAAGCTCCTTGTCTCCTCCCCACCCCCAATGACTCCCAACCCCCACCCCTTGACCATCCCCAAACTCCAACTCACATTTTTCATCGTTACCAAACACACCCTTACACTCTACTAGTAAGTTTTAATTATCACTTCATACGATTCAGTTGCACAAAATGAATCCACAAAAAAAATACTGCTACTTCTTTTTAATCCAGATCCATATATATTTTGACTCTATTCAAAGAATGCACATTCTTCCCTAAGCACACCAAAACAACCACAAAACTTGAACATAATTGGATAGGGTAATATTCATTTTTCTCATTCTGACTATTTAAGAAGCCTAAACAACAACAACTTCCACTACACCTCAATATCAAACTAGTAGGCTTGTCTATATAATCATCAGGGGTGGAGCTAAAGCTTCGTCTACGGATTCGGCAGAACCCAGTAGAGCTTTGGCTCAAACTCTATATTTGTGTTTAAAAATCCACTTAATATGTATAAAAAAATTATCAAGAACCAAGTAAGCTGGATTTCCTAGAATTCAGAACCCATAAACTCAAAATCCGAGCTCTGTCTCTAATGATCATTTATATCCATCACAATCTATTTCAGCCTATTTCATTCCAAGACTCTTTTTTCTCAATCCCTATGCACTATAATAAAAAGGGCAGCCCGGTGCACTAAGCTCCCGCTATGCGCGGGGTCCAGGGAAGGGCCGGACCACAAGGGTCTATTGTACGCAGCCTTACCTCACATTTATTCCCAAAAAAAAAGGAAAAGAGAAATTGTATCCAGTAAAGAAACTGCAAAGAAAATCCCTGTGAACTATAAAAGCGAGTAAATTTTGTAATCAAAGTAAAGTTACTAACAGACTATAACGGAAAATATCCTAACTAACCGACTAAGCTAGTCTTAACTAACTCTAAGCTAGGCAGCCTCATTACAATTATATATATATATATATATATATACAAAATACATAATCTCAACACATTCCAAGACTCCTTTTTTATCCCTATGCACTATAAAATTGCCATAAACAGAGGAAGAAAAATTGTATCCAGTAACCCCTGTTTGGATGGTGTTTCCCGTGGTTCATTATTGTATTGTTTTCACTGATACCATGTTTGTTTCCATTGTCCCTAAAATAATATTGTATGGTGTTGTAAACCCGTTGTAACTCCGTTGCTATATAACCATTAAAAAGCTCAATTTTTGTAACCACGGATTTGGTGGGTTTTGTGTGGTTAGTTATTTCATTTACCCATTAAACCACAACAAACGATACAGTCTATCCAAACATTATATTCATTAGTACAATACAATACAATACAATACAATACAATACAATACAATACAATACAATACTATACTATACATTATGAAACCATGAGTAACGACCATCCAAACAGAGTGTTAGAGCCCAAAAAGTGTACCTGAGGGAGAGTATAGTAAAGATTGCTAACATGGGTAAGTATATGAGCTTGTTGAGTAACAGCTTTAATCCAATCAGGATCACCATGTCCAAGTGCATTCACAGCAATACCAGATGTCAAGTCTAAATACTCTCGCCCTTCAATATCATACAATTTACACCCTTTGCCACTCGACAAAACTAATGGTGCCCTAGCATACGTGCCCACGAATACCTTGTTAGATTCTTCCATTACCGAGGTGGAATCCAGTGCTTGCACTTCCATGTTAAGGCAAGATGTGATTCTAATGCAGTTGGATCTTGCATTGTTGAATGAACGGTGGAGATGGGTTGAAGATGGAGAAGAAAGGGTGTTGTTGAGGAAAATTGATGATAAATAGCTCATTGTTGATTAAGGAAGAGGATCGGCAAGATTTTACACGAACTTTTTCGAAATATTTTTCTGATAAATTAGAGTTAATTAAAATTTGGGGTATTATGTAAGAACACAAAAATCAAAACCCTAAAATCGATGAACACATCTCATATTGCCCAATTTCCGGCACGCATCCACCATCGCTTTGTCGATTCGCGGGGCAGACATTTTTTTATTATATATATTTGGAGATCATCACGGTAGACTTTAGTAAAAAGAGAAAAGTAGGTCAAAAATATCCTCTTAAATTTCAAAATGTTTTTCTTAATTTCTTTTATAATCCGTTTAAAAAATAATATCTCTTTATTTTTTCATCGACTCTTTCATTTAAACTTTTCATATATGCATGTTTAATATCATAAAATTAAAAATTATTTTTATACATTCTATTAATTTTTAATTTAAGACTACAAGATTCAAAAATATTATATATTTTCTTAAATTGTATGTCAAATTAAAATCAGACAATTTTTTTAAACAAAGAGAGTATTTCTTATGAGACATGTAAATAAAGAAAAAACATATAATTTGAGATGGGAGGATTATTTCTATCCAGGTCAAATTAGATTTTTTTTTTGTCCACTCGATATTCGATATAGCATTAGAGCCCGAATTCACGTCAGGTAAAACCTATTTTGGGGAAAGCTCCGTAACAACGATTTTTCTATTTCTATAGTTTAAGCCCAAAAACTCTAATTAAGAAAAGAGCAGTCTCATACACGTACACTGCACCAAATTAGTTAAGGACCTAATAACTTAAAGAAAAATTAATTGAGGACCTGATAACTTTTTATAATCTAATTGGTAGGTAGAGTATGTCCGTAGTCATCGTGGCTAGTATTCGGTGGTGTTTTTATCACTTATAATTGTGAAACACGTGAGATGCATTGATATTATGAGTTGGATGATGCTTGTCACATTTTTATGAACGTTAATGGAATGTATTGTGGTTATATTAAGACATAATGGGTAGATAAAAATTTAACTAGCATAGACTTGTATTATTTTTGAGTTATGGTTATTCGTTTGGATTTGTGAATAATTTTACTTAATTAACTAGCATGTTAATTTAATATATCCCCACTTCCGTACCCAAAAAAAAGAAAAGAAAAAAGAGACAGAACAACTTTTATTTTCTGAAGTTTCTTTCATACTGCCACGTTTATGGCATGTAGATAAGCCCATTAATGGGCCAGACAGGGCCCAATACATTGTTTAACTGGGCTAATTTCTCTAACAATAGCTGGTCTGGTCTTTTACAGCTTAATAAATGGTCAATGTGGCTTGCTGACATAAGAATTTGCAAAAATGGGCATCTCTGAGATCACTATTTAAATTATGTTTCCTTCCCAGTAAACTAAATTTGTCTAAAAAGAGAATCATCCTATTGATTTTAGATGCGAATTTTCGTACTGACGTCTGAGATAATGCGAACAAAAGTTTAAGAAGTAGCCTAAAAATGGTTAGAAAATGCAAATAATCCAGCACGAAAATGGTACATAAATAACATTGAGCCTAGGGGCATATCCGTCATCTTTGGTCCTAACAGTTGTGTTTTTAAATTACTTTTTTCTTTTACATAAATAGGAAAAAGGGATATCTAATGTTAGGCGAAAGTTGTTATGTTCAAATTTGTGATACTGTGATATTTTAGTTACTAAACAATATAATTTTAAATTTCTTCAATTTTGTAATCTTTCCGACTTTGTAAAAAAAATGTTGTTGAATGAAAAATTAAGTTGGTGTGTCAATTTCTTATTTTAGTGGTTGTTCTCTTTTCTCTCATTTTTCAAAAGATGAAAGCAAAGGAGAAAAAAAACTGTAGTGTAGAAAGGCCTAAGAGATTTCAATGAAGATCTGATGACCTCACAAGATATTTCTACGTTGGAAAAATTCAATATATGGACATGCAATCTCAAATCAATCATAATTGTGTTACCCCTTTTGGCTATTTCATTGGTCTTCCCTAATTATGTTGTTTGTGTTCCACAATTTGTTGACGGTGGCTTTCTTTCCCTTTTTCGTTACCAACCAACACATATAACACTATAAAAAATTAGCGGTGAAATACATGAGATTCTTTTACTTTTAATTACTTTAAAAAATTGAGTTTAAAGTTTAAAAAGAATTTTTTAGTAAAAACATTTCCTTTTAAATGGATCCTATGAAATGTGACATCGAATTAATCGAGTCAATGTGTTCCATCTCTAATTAAAGATTCATCTTAGTGTGAACTAAAACAATTACTAAATTCATATATGGTAATAATAGCACGTGCTAGTATGTCACTATGTGGTCCAATAATTGAAAAATAATCAGTGTAATGAAATTTCAAATTCCATCAGGTGAAATTTCATGATAATTTTTTGGGTTTATTTTTAAAATTTAAAACTTCATAATAATAATTATTTTTTAATTACAAAAACTAAAAAATGGCTACTTGTGAATTTTATCGGATGTGCTATAACAAGCTAAAGGTCCATTTCTCCTCTAGAGCTTCTTTTTTTTTTTTTATTTCCTTGTGTTATTTGGTACATATGTTAAGAATATATACTCCATAAAGCACTACAAAGAAATGGAATTTGGTACTGTTGGTGATTAGAGGAGTAGACTAAATGGTTTTAAACAAATTTCAGAAAAATAGTTTATAAATTATGGTTGTAAAGAAGACCACGTTTTTCATATCCTAAATGATTCAATCAGCTGTCAACAGCGACCGTTTATTCTTATTTTCTTGCTTAGGATACGAAAAAAAGGAGATTCTCCTCTCTATGAAAAAAAATAATCAAACAGTAAATTGTCGTTACTATCAGAAATAATTTATTCTGTTGTCGTAATCGTTGAGCATGGAATATCTTTAAACATAAATTGCGTGGAAAGTGTTCGAATCACAGATTAAAAGAATATAAAATTAGCCACTATTACTGAGTTTCGCCATCAAGCCAGTGTGTATGACAACAAATATTTCAGTCGAATATAATATTTTTTACATGCCTCTTCATTTTTTAGGATCTCACGGTATCACCCAATGTTCAGTAACTATATATATATAGGTTCGATAACTTTGTGTTTGTGCCGAAAAGTCCCATGCATATTGCTTAATAAACAAAACTCTACACTAAGAGTTCGAATCTGAAATTTCTAATTAAGAATGGAGATTACTAACCGATTCACCGCAACCCTTTTCGGTGCCTCCTCATGTTTTGTAATATGGCACCATAATTATCAAACGGTCAAATTTGAATGATAAATAATGAATTACCTCTCTTTTTTTAGGAAATTGATCACCAAAAATAGCTACTTATACTTTATAACCAACATCTTTTTACCTGACTTAATTTTTTATTTAACCAATAATTAGCAATAATTATTTTTTGGTTTATATTATACACATAGGTCATGTATTATCAATGCAATTTAATCAGTTAAATAAGCTGATCATTACTTTATTTTCCATGTTATCATATTAACTTATAAGTCAACTTATATTTGATAGTGTAATTTTTTTTATGTTATCGATATACATAACATAATCGTATCTATTATTTATAACAAAGCGATACCTACCTATCGTGTTAGTTCACGTACTTATACATTATCAATGGATCACAACAATTATAAGGAGTCTAGAACTCTATAAAATGTATATATTGTGCTCTTTTGACTATAATTAACTATAGGTATTCTAGAAATAGTTGTTTGGACTTTAGAGCCTTAATCAACCAAATGTAGATTTTTTAAAATTTATATGGGAATTTGAATTCCACTTAACACTATAAACAAAATAGTTGTATTTCACTATGTTACTTATTACATACCAATTGGATATCTGATCTGCCACCTAATATGGCACTAATTTATAAAATATTAGCATATTGGCATCTCATATAATAAACTATGTATTGGTGAAATTAATTTAACTAAGTCATCATCCTTTGCATGTACCGAATATACCAAATTTAGCTAGTGTCAATGTAATAACATTTTTTCATTATTTAAATAAATATTGCATTTATTTTAACGCTAATTACTATTTTTCATTTTTTATATATATTTTTTATTTATCAACGCGATACACATGTGCAACGCACGTATGCTAAAGTAATTAACTTAATAAATCGTATAGAAATAATTATGCACTTATATTATGTATGGGTAGCAACTTTATTAATTTAAAGGAAGTGTGTATATCAACGACCTAAAGACTTAAAGGAAGTGTGTATATCAACGACCTAAAGACTTAAAGGAAGTGCGTATAGAAATAATTATGCACTTATATTACATTTGGTTGATTAAGGCTCTAAAGTCCCAACAACTATTTCGAGAATGCCTTCTTAAATCCTTTATCCGGTATAAAGTATTAAGGCTATAAATTTACATAAAACCGGTATAAAGTATTATTTATTTAGCATAGTTGCCTCAGTGAAATCATCGAACATCTTGCAGCTTAATGAGATTAATTTGTGCTAGCAAAATAAACAAAGCAAGAAAAGAAAAAGATCACAGAGAGGGCAAGAAATTGAACTGAACACGGTGTTAATCTCAAAAATAATATTTTGGTAATGTCTAAAACTCTTAAATACCATCATGAGATTGTGAATATTTTTTTTTTGTCTTGCCATTCTGAGATTATTTTTTTTTTTGACGAAGGAACCCGCAGCCGCTACTCTCTCGAGTGCGCACAGGATAAACCCCGGACTGACGCAATAGTCTGCAAACCACGTCAGTCGATTAACCACACTTGGCAAGCCATGTGTGACAGGCTCAACCAATAAAGTTTATGCAGGGGATCAAATTTGTGACCTTGCGGTCCCGCGCTCTACTGCTACACCATTCTGAGATGTTGAGGATAGAGACGCTGCCTCTAATTAAGTATGATCAAGTCTTTTGGGAGAGAGAATCTGTAAATGCAACCATCAACCATGTAATAGATGAGCAAGCAACAATACATAGTAATAATTGAAGAAATTAATTTTAAAAAACTTGCTCAACTTAAGAGGAGCATAAGGCTCATACCTACACTTCTATAATTACCAATTAGTTATCAAACATAATTCATCCTGCAAATAGATTTTACAAAAAATATTGCCAGTAAAAACTCTATAAGATAAAGAAATAGTACATAGACTAATTAAATGCGCAAGAGATGACATTATAATAGGTTGGAGGATCTTCCCCTCGAAATCACTGGTGCGAAAGCTAAATCACTCGAACTTCAGAATAATAAAATTGAGATACATAAACAAACCTGATCAAAAATAAAATTAAAATACATAAATATGTATGTGTTTTAGTATTACATAGCTGCATAAACAAAAAGCTCAAAATATGGAAGTCAAACGCCAATCGAAAAAAACTCAATTAAAACCAGGAAGATAGTAATCAAACCTGATGAGCAAACCCAATTTATCTTAAGGAGGTTTTTCTTTTTTCCCATATTGCTAAAATTCATTTATATATTGATACACTTTTAAAACCCTAATAGGATTTCGTATTAGTAGTTGAGTTTTTTTAATGTCCTATTCTAACCCAAGTACATTAGAAACTCTATAAATTAATGCTCTTGGAACCACCAAAATTTATTAATTAAAAGAGATATTAATTAATCGATAAATTAATAATTATTAATTTATATATTAGTTAATAATTTATCAATTTATAGATAAATTTATAATGAAATACTCAATTTACAAACACTCTTCAATCTTCCATTTCATTATTGTTCAATGTACTATATCAAATGAAGCACCCTTCAATCTCTCACTTTATTATGCTTCTTATGTTCAATGTACTACTTTATGGATATTAAAAAATATTTCCTATATAAACATAAGATCAAATCATCCACACAACAAGGCTTCTCATCTTAAAGGTGTGAAAAAATCAACAATGACTGACGAAATTCGAAGAGCATTATGCAAGCACAACAAGGATAATCCAAGTGTCACTAAAAAACAATTGCAAGAATGAGTTTCTAGTAACTATGGTTTGCAGGTGAGTCAATGGATGATATCGAATACAATTAAGTGGTCTTCAAAGTATCTCTCACTTGCCCCTGAAAGAGGTGATGTTAAGCGACACAAACCGACAAAATTCTCTGACCTAGAAAAATCTCTTTATGAGCGGATTCTTCAATATCAAGAACATGTGAATATGACAGGAGAGCTAATCATCGAAAAGGCAAAAAAGTTCATGAAGGATATGTATCCTACGGATACTTCAGACTTTACTTTTTTTATAGGTTGCCTTGAAAAGTTCAAATCAAGATATGAAATTAAAAAAATTCAGCATTTCGGAGAGAGCGAGTCAGTTGAAATGGAGGGCATGGAGGACAAATTAAAATCCATAAGAGACAAAGTGGATCAGTTTGAAATGAAAGACATCTTTAATATGGATGAAACATGTTTGTTTTTTATTATTTTTTTATTTGTTTCTTTTGTACTTTAGTGATGTAATTATTTACATGTTTTAATCTTAAACAGGTTTGTTTTTTAGACTTCAACCGACATCCACTTGCAACAAAGCAGCTTGAAGGGAAAAAACAAGACAAGGAAAGACTAACTGTCGTTGTTTGTTGTAATGAGGATGGTTCAGAGAAAATTCTTTTATGGATTATTGGAAAATATGCTAAACCAAGGTGCTTCAAGAATGTAAACTTGAACAGTTTGAACTGTGAGTATCGTGCTAACAAACGAGCCTGGATGACTGGGGCATTATTTGAAGAATATGTTCGCCAACTTGATAAAAAAATGGCTGCAAGAAAAATTCTCTTGATTGTGGATAATTGCCCTGCTCATCCAAAAATTATTGAAGGATTGCAAAATGTTGAATTATTTTTTTTTGCCACCAAACACAACTTCAAAAAATCAACCTTGTGACGCAGGGATTATACGAGCTTTTAAGATGCATTATCGTCGTCGATTTTATAGAAGTCTTTTGGAGGGCTATGAATTAGGGACACCAAATCCGGAGAAAATAAATGTGTTAGATGCAATGAATCTTGCAATTTCAGCATAGACTATGGATGTACGTGCAAATACAATTGCGAACTGCTTTCGTCATTGTAAACTTCGATCAACAGATAACATGGCTTTTGAGAACTCAGATGAACAGTTAGATGGTGAAAGCACTCAAGAACTGCAAAATTTGATCGAAAAATTGGGTTATCGCAATGCAATGGATGTTGAACATGTCATGAACTACGCAGAAGAAAATGTAGTTGCACAATTGTTGACTGATGAAGAAATAATTGAGAGTGTTATGAGAACTGATAAAGGTGATGATGATGATGATGATGAAAGTTACATTAGAGCCCCCTTCGTGAAACGAGGCTATTAAAGCGACAATCACATTGAATAATTTCTTGTTGAGCTATGAGAAAACAACACCATAAGTTCTTACAATGATAAGAAAAATTAGAGATGAGATTCAATGTGACATTGATTTCAATAAAAAATAAAAGACAATGAAGTCATTTTTCAAGAAGTCTTCATAAATCACTCATGTATTATGTAGTATATAAAAAATTGTTAATTTATATTTTACATGGGGTCTATATCAGTAATACAAAATGCATTATCTTATAATTTTAGCGAATTATTAATTTAGCACGTTATCCTCGAGTCGGGACCGACCAAAATATTATCTAAGAGAGTTTATTAAATAATCGAGTATTAATTAATAGAGTTTCTACTGTAAATACTTAGTGGCCGATGAGGCACCAAAAGCCGGAAGTAGTATTTACTTAAAACTCTTTTTTTCTAATAAAGGGTATTTTACTTTTCCAAAAATATATTGATATTATTAGTGTTTATATATAATTATACATATACTCCATCCGTTCCTATAAGTGGTTCTTTTAGCTTGTGCATACCCCTTAAGAAAGTGTTCACCGCTAGAAAATTATGAGTGTTTTTACTAATTTACCCCTAATCAATGACTAGAAAAAGGAAATGTAGTTAATGAATGTTGATTATTTAAACAAGGGCAGTTTTGGAAGAACATGCCCAAAGTATTCTTAAAATTCTAAAGAACCACTTATTTTGAAAAAAATTGAAAGACCTAAACAACCACTTATTGTGGAACGGAGGGAGTATTTAATAAGGAAAATAGTAAATGACAATTTTGTCTATTATAGAATCTTTTAATGAAGGGCAAAATGTTCAATCAACATTTCTAAGGTCCTTTGTGTTTTTAATATAACTAGCTTTACGAACGTACGTTGTACGTTAATATTTAGTCTATTAATAACTACACGTACATATAAATAAATCAATAAAGTGCCTTGCAAATTCATGTTTTTATAATAATATAATAATAATAATAACTACATAATTATTTCTATTATTTAATGCTTCGCCATAGGTTCTCCCCATATTATCAAAATTTATTTTCTTATTAGCTTAGCACCACTATTTTGTTTTAACATATTTATGATGGTTATATAAATTAATAATTTTTGTAACTTTATGGTATACTCATGGATTGATCAGTTCTTCTTTGGAAGGTTGTAATTTATTAACCATAGGGCTATGAATCGTGCGTCCCTTTAGTAAAATTGACACTATTATACAACTTATTGTTGCTAACACTATCATGCTTCTAGATCAAACATTTGCAAGCAGTGTTTGATACATGAACGTGTTTCTAATTCATGTCCATCGACGTATAACTATCATACTTATACCCAAAGTTTATTTATGCTATATAGTCTTGCAAGCTTATTTTTCAGAACCCAAAAACTTTAATACTATCATTTAGCATGAATTTATTAATAGTTATAGTATTTTAGTTTTGATATAATTTATTGACGGAATTGAATCTCAATTTTCTGTTTTGTTAATATTAAGCGGTGTTGACCAATTAATTACTAAGTTATTTTTTCACTTGTAACGGTAGACCATAAAGGAATTTGGTCATATTAAATTCCTTCTCCAAGTGCAATACACGTTCCTTAGAAAATCCTTCATCAACTCTTCTTCCTAATAATCCATATCTATATAATTATTCTTTTAGGTTTTAAAAGTAGATTAAAAAGAAATAGAATTAAAGCTTATTAAGGGTATAAAAATCATTTAATATTTTGAAGGATATTTTGGTCAATCAATATTTATATTTATGTTTATAAAATAATATAGATTGATAGATATAGAATATATATAAGAAAACTACGATGAATATAATCATTACAAAAAAAAAACTTATAGTCACAACAGAAAACTACAGTTAAAATTATCATTACATCACAAGCCATACAAGCTCGGAGGCTTTTCATAATGTGTTTATGTGTGCTTGGTAATTTGTTATATCTATTTCCTATATTTTCTAATTTTATACACAAATATTTATGTTGAGGTTAATGGGTGTTCACGTGTACACATATGATCATGTACACACGTGCATATATACACATTATTTCCTTACCACGTGGATCTTATGTATATACATTACCAAATTTATAACCAAACGAACAACTAAGTGTATATATTATTGACTAGACGGAGGAGCAAACCTAATACTATATTTCACTTATGCTATATATATCGCTTTCAGCTCAGTTAAGTAAGGCTTCCAGAAGAAGAGAGCACGACTAGCTTGATTTGCGCCATATTTCTTTCTCTATCATTCCAGTTGTAGTCCTGTACTACTTATCTGTCAGCATGTACCTCCACTTCTTGCCTTATAGGCTTATACTAACTGACTTTTAGTAGTAGTAGTAAATTAGCTAGTAGTAATAACTTTGTTATGCCCTCAGGTCACAGGCGAGTTGATAAGTGGTAAGGTGATTGAGGTATAACCACTCCGACGTCGCGGGTTCGAATTCGTATGGTGACAGTCTTTGCTGAAATATTGCAAGGGTTGTTGTTGGGTTCGTGTCCCGTTGGTCCTCTCCCTTGCAGGGCTGCCACTCGCGCATATCCCTCGATTTACATCCCACCTGGCCAAGGGGCCTCTGGTACAGGTGGGGGGTTTCGCATTCGGACTTTCCCCTTCACAAAGTAATAACTTTGTTATGGACTGACAAAAGCAAATTCAGTATTTTAATTCTGTAAGTTCAGGATTCCGTTTTTGGAGACTGAGCCAGGATTTAAAGGTTATAATTTTAGGAGTCTAATTTTTTAAAATTACTTGGTTATAAATCCTTAAGACATGAGTTTAGAGGTAAAGAAATGGATCTTGAGAATAACTAAACTATAAAAGCTGACTCATGAACGGAAAATTGATCAAGTCCATATAAAGAGACTACACATCTCCTAAATCATTGATGTAGGATTTTTTCACGCTTCAACGTTAGATGAAAGTTATTGAGTTCAACCGAACCTGTTACCGAAAACCTAGTTCCGTCCATTTGAGTTATCATTCATAGTACAAAATTTTCAGCAAATCCAAACCTATGCTAAAAATTATGAATTCAAAGGAACTCATGTTTTACATTTTTAAACCTCCACAACTTCTAAATAGAGACGTTGGCCAATTATGCAGTTTCACTCGTCAGTAAGTGGTTTAATGATAGAGCACACAACTAAAAATTTAATTAATTATTTATAAACTATAGGCTATATAACTCAATATATAAACCACTCCGAGAACATTAATTGACCTGCAACTATTCAAATCCTTCTAGAGAATTGATCTTGTTTCCTGTTTTGACATTCGGAAGTTTCTTTATAAGGAATGCTTATCAAAATTCATAAACTTTTTGAATATTATTTGTATAATAATAGTCATAGTTGACTTTCAAAACCCTAGTGCCTGCCTAGTTTTTTAAAGTTGAAACTATTCATATATTCCCATTCAAGACACTGAATTCTTTTTTCAAACATCTAATTTAGTCGAATAGTGTAATCTAATCATGTCCTACTAGAATACAATGAGGTATAATATTAAATATTATATAATATATAGTCACATTGGCATTCCACACTATTTCAGGAAATTGGTTTCCGACCAAACAAGTCATCTAAAAAGTAGCTAATCACAAACGAAGTGTCATCACATGTAAAAAGGAAAAGGGATGGCAGCTTCCTAACTCGCATTTTAAATGGTACACTACAATGTATTGCGTTTTCTTTATAGTGTTTACATTGATCTTTTCCCATCATATTTGAATTTTCTTTTTACTTGCAGGACTGACAAACATGTATCATAACTTGTTTTACTATTTCTAAAGGAAAATAAAACTCTCATATTTGGTTGGATTTTTATAGAATGAGGGTGATCTTCTCACTTTATAGCATTCACTATGTAAATTTTTTAGGGTCGGAGAGTCTTGTTTAGGGGGGGGGGGGGATTTCTACAATTTTTTTTAGTGAATTATCGTATCTAGGTCAATTGCCGAACTATTTAAAATTATTATATTTTTTGATATATAGCTTTTCTATCGTTATTTATTATTGTTAAAAATTTACATGACATCTGATTATTGATTTTAACACATATACCATCAAAAAGGCCCGCGCTACTCGGTATTGGACTACCATTTTCGATAAACTTGTTATCAAGACTTGATTTTTATAAAAAAATCCAAACTATCTTAATTGAAAGTGAATTGGAGTTTGAAATATATTAGAATTAATTATATGTGTATTTAAACAGATCCATTCCAATCACTCGACATAATTGATAGTATCTTCAAGGGCGAATTTATGTAGAAAAAATGAGTTACGTGAATTCATGATCACTCAACTAAACTCGGTTTATTATGTGTATCATTTTTAAAATAGATCTAATATTAACTAAAAAACTTCTACCATCAAGTAAGGTTATGTGTTTACCACAAAAAAGGTACAGTTGAATTTGTAATTGATTTTAAGGATACGTGGATAGATTTGCAGATAATTATGATAAACAATTAACAATAGACAAGTAATGAAAACAGTAAGCAAATAATTAGTCTGGAATGTCGTGACCTCGATTGTAATTGAACTGAAAGTTTGGTCCGAGCCTTAGCTAAATTGCTTCGGGTCTGAGCCAACAACAAGAGCAAACAAGAACGCTTTTGAATGTAATTGTACGAGTTTTTGCAATGAGAATGAGATGCCCTTCCAACATGAAGGTTGGGCTCTATATATAGCTAACAATACAAGGCATTTATGCCCAAGAATAACTCCCTCATTAAATAATATTAAATGATAAAAACGGTCACTTAATGAGCAAATAGTAACGGTTGACGCCATATCTAGAACGAGTAGGCGATGTGCTCATTCGGTCTTTCACCCGATGTTACCAGGTTCGATCACTACCCGATGTCATCTGGTTCGACCACCGCCCGGTCTTGCTACAACACCCGAACTTACCACCGGTGTAAATTGTTACTTTTTTACTTTCATTCCCAAACCATGCCACGTGTCATATCACTTTTCACCGTATATAGATAGTCCCCACACTTCTCAGATCAAAGTTTATCGAAGTGATGGCAAGTGTAAATGACGTCTTCAATATCTTCTCTCGCAAGCTCCTTTCAAATTACTTCAAAACGGGCTGGAAAATAAAACATTTGCAATTTTCAAAACCTGACTCACGTCTTATCACTCTGCAACTTCAGACACGTGTCACCCTCTGATTGAACCGTCACTTCAGTTCATGAATCGAAGCATTTTTTAATGAGGACCACGTACTTATAAAAACTCATTTTCTTTCTTTTCTCAAACTTTATCTTCTGGTAAATCTCTCTTAACCCTTCGAGCACTTAGCTTCCTTCAAATCCTCATACCCACTTCAAATCTTCAAAACTTTGAATTTTCAAACCTTCATATCTTCACACCTTCATAACTTCAAGTCTTCACCACCATGACAAAATATCCTCGTTCTTCTTCCAAATAATCCTCTCCGACAACTACTCCACTATTGGTTTCTGATGAAACCACCGGCGCCGCTGACCCCTCCGAAGTTCAAGCCACCGTCGACCCTAGAGCGTACTATATGCTCCCTTCCACTTTTTGTTTTGAGAGTGAGTTCGTTGTTTCCACCGCCTCTTTGAAATTCGACCGATGTGAAGAAGTTAAAAGTTGGCCAACCTCCATTAAAGCCACCGACCTTGATACAGTCTGAAATGACTATGGTTAGACTACTCTCTCCGGGATTATTATACCTGGCCCAGACGAAAATATTACCACATTCATATATGTGTATTCCAATGTATATACCTACTCTTTCATCTTCAAGCTCGTTTCTCCATCAATAACGTGATTCTTGAAATGTTCCGGACTTATAATTTATGTCTTGCACAAATTGGTCTGTATGTGTGGAGAATCGTTACCTACCTCCGGTTCCTGGCCAATTTGGTCAAGGAACCTTTTACTTTGGATCATTTGATCCGTTTATATGTTCCCCGATTCTTTCATGGTGGGGTCGTTCATCTCTCGAAGCGAGGCAGATTCCCCATCTTCTCGAGCATTGATTAAAACCGAGATCAATGATGGATGGAATATTTTGTCGCGATCCCTACCACAGAGATATCCTGTCTAGATACATGCCTTTACCAGAGGAATGGATCATGCACCTTAAGTACTCAACATTTTCTTCTTTCAATTCATATAACTTGCCTTCTAATCTTCCCTATTCCTATTTTTTCAGTCGTCCAATTGATTCTGGCCCATGTGTCAAGAAAATAATAAGCATTTATCCGCATAAAAAGCAGACATGGAAAGAACTTTCTGATAAACGATGGGTAGCCCGAAACCATGGTTAATATTCGCCTAACTCTTTTTTTTAATTTCAATTACAGCCTTGTACGCCTTTTCATTTTTTCTATTTTTCGAACTTGCAGGTCTACCGAAGGGCTCCTCGACCCCAAAGTCTAACCCTTCTACTTCTCCAATTGTCCATGATCTGGCCACATCAGTTCAACGCATCACCGAAGTCCTAAAAAAGAAATTCTCTAAAACTAAATCCTCGAGGCCTCCGAGATCACCTTTGGTTAGCTCAGAAAGAAAAAGAGCCTCGAAAGCGGGTGGCCCATCTAGAATCCAAGACACCGGCATCTCACCAGAAGATGTCTGGGTGAGAAAGGCTACCACTACCACTTCGGCGAAAGGCACTCCTGCCGAAGTTAGAGAAGAGCATGTTGTCACTGAAGTAGCTAAACTGACTATGTTGCCAACCGATGTCACAGCTACACATGCCACCACACTATCGGCTACTGAGAAAGTCATCATCGAGGATGATGATGAAGCCATGTACAAGGAGTTGTTGGTTAGGAAGCCCAAAACTTCCACTTTAACTGCTCCTCCATCATCACAACTAGCCTAAATATTCAGGCAAGAAGACTTTAAGCGCCTCTTCGAGGAAGCCAGAACCTCCACTAACCCGACCAAGTGGGCGAACATCTCCAGGTTTACTCACATGATCTTACCTAAAAAATTGACCAAGTCTACCCGAACACCTCCGAAACCATGCTAACTCTTGGTCCAAACTCGTGAGTGTCTTCCCGACCCTTAGTGCACACCCGAGGAAAATCTGGTCTGCCACTATTTCCTTCCACAAGGATACTAACTTCTTGTCCCAACCAGTTGGAGTTGCCAACTACTTGATGCCTCTAATATCAAAGTCCGATAGAGAAAAAAAATGAAGAATGTTTTTTAGTAGTGCCTCTTCAATGAGGGTATGCATGCCTCCAAGTGGATGCGCATCTTTCTTAATTACTTAAGTTGGTACTTGTACTATTTTTGCATTTCTAACCTTTCCTCTATTTTCAATTTTACAATCATCTATTCTATTCGATGAGGGCTTAATCTGATGCATGGCTGAAAATGAGCACCTCAAAGGGCAACTAGATGCCCAAGAAAAATAGATCCAGTACCTCAAAGGGCTTCTCCAACAAAAAGAGGGCAAACTGCAGCAAGTCGGTGACTTGCCTATTATCCGGGCTGAGCAGGACCGGGTCAAGGGTGACTACCTCCGAGCAATGAACGACCTCGAGCTTGCCACCGAGAAAAACAAAATTTTCGATGAAGAGAATGAAAAAAATTTCCAAGACGTCGCTCAAGAGCTCAGGGAACAAGAAGAGGTTTGGCACTACCAAGCTCAACAAATGAATTTCTGAATGCTGAACTCAACCACCTTAATGTTGAGCTTGTTGCAATAGATGCAGATAGAGCCGCCGACCTTGTTGCGCTGAAGATAGCTCAGTATCAAGCTAACCAATAAGCCTAAACTGACGAAGGGCTGAGAAATGAGCTCGAGGCCTCGAACTAGAGGAATGCTGAGGTTTCTGCCCAACTTGATCAAGCCTCGGCTGAATGAGATCAGGCTCTGGCTGATATGGAGGCCGAGGTGGCCCGGACAGTACTAAAACTGAGCACATAAAATGGAACATTCGGAGGTACACTTTGGAACAGGCTTGAGACGGGATAAAAAATATCGATGACAAGATTGCGGAGGCTAAGAAGGTCGAGCATCGAGCCTACCACAAGTTGAACGGAGACAGTTCCAAATATGACCCAGAGGACTCTGAAACCGAGTCCGACTGAACTTCAGGCTTGCATGACTTTGTACTTTCTTTTTATTTTTCCTTTAATATGTTTTGCCCTGGCCTCTTTCGGCCTTGGTTATAAAATGAATATCATTTTAGTCAAGATTGTTCTATCTCTTAACATCCGTTATTGCTTTCTTATTTACAATAACTTAACTAAACAAACTCTTAACCCTATTCGGGCTAGCTACCTCTGATTTCAAAGTTTTACTTAAACAAACCATCACTTAGTTTGCCTCGAATCGAATGATAATTCTTTTTTGTCTTAAAAATAACTTAAGTAAATTGTACAAACTTTTACTCTTAGTTTGCTTTATACCAGGCAATTTCTTTCAATTTTGGGTCATTCAAAATATAAGGACCTTATTTTTATGCTTATGAATAAGACATCTCCTGTTCACCGGGCATGCATATTGGAACTTCATTTATTTTCAATTTCTTAGAAAATTTCAAGTGTCTTTAAGAATAGGAGGGTTCATTTCAAACTGATGCCTTAGAAGCGTACTTCACTTATTTTTGTTCCAGATGTATTTACGACGACAGTTCCCAGTTAAGGACTTTAACAATTTCATTAGCTCATAAGTCTAAAGGTTTTATCGATTGCCAGGAGACAAGAGTATGCAAATGAGTATAATCGAGGCAAATCTCGGACAAAAGTGTTTTCATTCAAATTTTTCATTGGTCAAACAACTGGCAATATTCATTTGATCTTTTAGCCTTTACATTTTTACCGTAATATTAAAACTATTTGGGCAAGCTTCATTCATTTTTTTAAGCCTTACAATAGTCCTAAAAAACTTTAAAATCTTTGAATTTCAAATAGCTTCGAGACTTCAAACTTCTTTGCCTTCAAACTTGTTCTCTAAGGGTATGACAGTCCCCTAGTATTTGTATTTGAAGTTATGAGAATTTAAACACTACTCGCTGGGCAGTCCCCAGTGTTTATCCAGTCTTCAGCTTCTTAGTAACACGCTTTACATTATTGCCTCATTAAAACCTTACCGAAAAAATCCTTTTTCGGATAAAAATCGTGCTAAGGAAAAAAGAGTGCAACACATATTTTCAGACCTAATTCTAACTTCTTAGTTCCATCGAAACAAAATGAAATATAAGAAAAATACATACCTTAGCAGTAGTATCGCTTCAAGTGTGAAACGTCCCAGTTGTTCGGCAACTTTTGACCATCTTCAGTTTTCAGCTGATACGAGCCTTTACCGGTCATTCCTGATACTTTGTAGGACCTTTCTAATTTGGGCCTATATTCCTTTCATTGGGATTTTCGGTGTTCAAGGTTACCTTCCGTAGAACCAAGTCCCCTACTTGAAAGCGCCTAAGATTAGCCCTTCGGTTATAGTATCGACCCATCCTTTGATTTTGAGCCACTAACCATAGCAATACCAACTCACGGTGTTCATCCGTTAAGTCAAGCTTGAAAGTCATAACCTCATTATTCGACTCTTCAATCGCAAGGCTAAACTGCAAGCTTGGCTCACCAACTTCCACCGAAATTAGCACTTCTACACCATAGACCCAAGAAAATGGTGTTTCACCGATACTGGATTTTGGGGTTGTTCTGTATGCCACAACACCTCCAGTAAAATCTCTTTCCACTTGTCCTTCAACTCCTTTAGTCTCTTCCTCAGATTCTGAATAGTTGTTTTATCTGTTGACTCCACTTACCCATTTGCACTTCGGTGATACAGAGTCGGCACTATCTTCTTGATTTTCAATCCTTCAAGGAAGTCATTCACCTTCTTCCCAATTAACTGATGTCCATTATCGCAAGTGATCTCTGTTGGTATGTCAAACCGATAAATGATGTGGTCCTAAATAAAATCGATGACTTGCTTTTCTTTGACTTTCTTAAAGGCCTTTGATTCAACCCACTTAAAAAATAATCAATCATAAAAGAGATAAAACATACCTTTCTGGATGCCCATGGGAGTGGTCACACAATATCCATTCTCCATTTCATGAATGACCATGGTGATAAAACCTAATGCATTAATTCCGCCAGTTAATGAATCATGAGTGTGTGCCATTGGCACTCATTACATTTTCAGATGAAATTCTTTGTATCTTTATCTATCTCAAATCAATAGTACCCGACCCTAATTAATTTTTGGACCAATAATTCTGCTCCTAAATGATTGTCATAAGTCCCTTCGTGAACCTTGCACATCACGTAATTAGTCTCCCCGGGCCTTTGACACCTTGCTAAAGGACCATAAAAAGACATTCGGTACAACTGACCATCAATTAAACAAAATCTAGCTGCTTTAGTACGAAGGGCCCTCGACTCTTTTGTGTCCATAGGCAACTTTTCATCCCGAAGGTAATCGATGTATTTATTACGCTAATCACAAGTCAAGCTTGTTGTATTCATTTCGGCATGACCACCATCAATCGCCGAATTAAGCATATGCACAACTGTTTTTGAATTAAGCTTCGCCCCTTCCTCGAATGACCCTAAATTAGCCAAGGCATCTGCCTCATCAATTTGCTCTCAAGACACATTCTTCATAGTCTATTCTTTGAACCGATGTAATATTACTTGGATCTTATCCAAGTATTCTTGCATTCTTTCTTCCTTTACTTTGAACACCACATTCACTTGATTAACAATCAGGAGCGAATCACATTTTTCTTTGATAACTTTTGCTCTCAGACCCCGTGTCAACTCTAGACCTGCAATCATAGCCTCATACTCGGCTTCATTGTTAGTTAATTTCACATTTCGTATTGATTGCCCAATAATATCTCCTGCAGGCGCCTTAAGCACTACCCCGAGTCCCGACTCTTTCACATTTGAAGCTCCATCCGTGTACAAGGTCCAAACCCCCGAAGCTTTTCCCAAAGTTAATAAAAGTTCTCTTTCTACTTCGGGAATCATTCCGCGTGTAAATTCTACTACGAATTCTGCTAAAACCTGAGATTTTATAACAATTCTTGGTTTATATTTTATGTCATACCCACTAATTTCTACTGCCCATTTGGCTAACCTACCAGATAGTTTCGATTTATGCATCACATTTTTCAGTGGATAAGTTGTTACTACACATATAGGATGACATTGAAAATATGTCATTATTAACGCTAATGTCAATCCTCACTAGCTAATGTTCTACTCACATAGTAAATGGAAAATTGTGTACCTTTCTCTTCTCGAATCAGAACTGCACTTACATCTACCTCAGACACTACTAGATACAGGAACAAATGTTCGTTTGCCCTCAATTTATGCAATAACGGCAGTGAGTTTTTGTACCACCTTCACATCTTCAAGCACCTTTGGTATCTCCTCAATAGCTTTGATCTTAGCTAGATTGATCTCTATTCCTCAGTTTGAAACCAAGAAACCCAAGAACTTGCCCGACCCGACTCTAAAAACACATATTTCTGGGTTCAGCTTCATGTTGAATTGTCGGAGTATGTCAAATGTTTCCTGTAAATACTTTAAATGGTCATCTACTTCCATGGATTTAACTAACATATCATCAATATAGACCTCCATTGTGTTACTTATTTTATACTCGAACATACGATTAACTAGGCGTTGATATGTAGCACCGACATTTTAAAACCAAATTGCATTACATTATAGCAATAGGTCTCGTATCTAGTTATAAAATAGGTTTTCTCTTGATCCTCCAAGTTTATCCAAATTTGGTTGTACCCGGATTAAGCGTCAAGAAAACTCAGCATCTCATGCCCTGCTGTAGCATTAACCATTCTATCGATGTGCAATAAAGGAAAAGAATTTTTTGGACATGCTTTATTCAAATCTTTAAAATTTATGCACATTCTCAGTTTATTGCCTTTTTAGGTACGACCACTACATTTGCTAACCAATCTGGATACTCTACCTCCCGGATGGAACCAATATTTAAAAGCTTTATTACCTCCTCCTTTTGATGAACTTATATTTGAAGTCGGCAATAGGCCTCATTTTTTGCTTTACCAGGAGGAGGGGGGAAATTGAGTACAAACTCAATTTGTGAGTTGTAATCTCTAGTGGAATACCTGTCATATCTAAGTGGGATCAGGAAAAGCAATCGACGTTAGCTTTAAGAAATTTAGTTAATTTAAGCCTAGGATTCGGGGTCAATCCGGTGCCCAGATATAACTTTCTATCTAGCAGAAGCAGGAACATGATGACTTGTTCTAGCTCCTCTATAGTCGACTTCGTGCCATCTGAATCATCGGGTAGCACAAAGGAAATTGTAACGCAAAAGTAGTCTTCTTCATCCTCTTAGTTTGTCTTTTTTTCCTTTTCACTTTTCGAACTCAACAAGCTCGAACTCTGTAATTGCTATTTTACTTCCCTACCTTTAACCGCGTCCTTCATTTCTTTTAGTGTTTGCACTGATTATTCTACTGCGAACATCTCCCTTACTGTCAGTTGCTCCCCTTCGGTGTTGGGAATTTCAGCATCATATGTATCGTCGAAGGTACAAACTTCATATTATGTATCCAAGGCCTGTCGAATAGAGCGTTGTACCTCATTTTTCCTTATATGACATAAAACCTCGTTTGATGAATTATCCCAGTTGTGTTGACTGAAAGAACAATCTCCCATTTCGTGGTCTCGCTTGTCATGTTAAAATCATTTAGAACTAGGATTGCCAGCACAATTTGGTCCAACAACCCCAACTGATCCACCACCTTTCATCGGATGATGTTGGTCGAGCTATTTGAATCAATTAAAATTCACTTAATCTGAAATTAATTAATGAGAACATAAATTACTAGTGCATCATTATGAGGTTGAATGATGCTATCTGCGTCTTCATCATTGAAAGATATTATTTCATCCGGTTCGTAATTTCTAGATCTTTCCTCTCTAGTTATTGACACTTTCGTCTTCTTTGCGGTCATGATAGATCCCTTCGGAGCATCTATCCCCGATAATCATATTTATGACATGCTAGGGTTCTACTAGTTCTGTCTGCTTGTTTGCTTCTCTACTTTTGTAGTTTCCCTTTGCACGATCAGTTAAAAACTCATGTAGATGGACATTTTTTAATAACTGGGCCACTTTATCCCTTAACTGGTGACAATCCTCAGTTCGATGATAATGAGTTCCATGGTAATCACAAATCAAGTTTGGATCTCTTTGAGCCGGGTCTATCCGAAGCGGTTTTGGCCACCCTATCTCCTTTATATGACCAATGACCGAAATGAGCCCAACTGCATCAACGTTGAAATTATATTCGGACAGCCTCGGGCTTTCCACAACGTTAGAAAAAGATCTATCGGTATTATTTTTGTATTGCAAACCCCTACTGGTAGACTCTCGATCATTACACATGTCTCTTCTGTTTGATGGGAAATTGCAATTGTTGCGACCCTGGTCTGATATGAAATTCGACCTCCCCGATTGCCCGTAAGGTTGATATTTATCCTTTGAATATTTCGGCTCTGACTCGACTACCTTTTTGACTTATCAAAGTTTTTGTTCCGTCTTGTTGTCCCCCGTGGAAATTCAAGTTGATCATCCTCCACCCTAATTTTGGACTCGTACATGTTATGCACATCTACCCATCTTTCTGAGCAATTTTGAAAATGTCCATTTTTCTTGCTTGAATCTTCCGAGCTCCTGCATGTTCCTTTATGAAAGCATCTGCAAGCATTTCAAATGAATTAATAGAATGTTCAAGAAACATAGAATACCATGTCATTGCTCCCTTTGAAAGCGTTTCGCCGAACTTCTTCAACAACACCGATTTAATCTCATTCGGATGCATCTCATTACCCTTTATTGCACAAGTATAAGACGTCACACGCTCTTGGGGATTCATTGTCCCATCATACTTTTGGAGGTCAGGTATTTTAAACCTCTTCGATATCAACTTCGGTGGTGCACTTGGTGGAAACGACAACTGGATGTATCTCTTTGAGTCTGGCCCCTTCAAGATCGGTGGTGCCCCAGAAATCTGGTCTACCTGTGAGTTGTAGGTTTCAACCTTCTTTTCATGGGTGTCAATTCGTTTAGTTAAGGCTTCAAGTATTTTCAAGACCTCAGAGGACTCATTAGTACCCAAACTATTGGCGTTCTAGTCGACCCGATCCTCTTCCTGGCCTGGTCCATCATTGCGAACTGGACGAGCTTCATCCGCTGCACTTGTTCCGCTGCTTTTCTTTTACAATTGAGTTATGGCCTCGTGTTTCTCCTTTAGCATATAAAAGATTCGAGTCAAATTTATTTTACCATCCTCATCATCGTCCGATGTCTTCTGACGTGATCTTCTAGATGACTGAGGTGAAATCACAGGATTGTTGTTATTCATTGAATCAACGGGCGGAACGTTGTTCGGTGGAACGCCCTTTGGTAGAACAACAGGCAGAATGCCATTCAGTGGATCAACGGGTGGAACACCATTGTTGTTATTGACGTCGTGAGACCGTTGTTGTCCTCGTGGTTGCTAACCTCAACGTTGATTTCACTAGCCACACTATTAGTACTTAGGATTGACCTGTAACCACAGAAATCTCGAAAGAAACAAGTGAAATTTGTGTTTGAATCAAATCACCACTATTATCCTTAGCCCCACGGTGGACCCCAAACTATTTACCCAAAAAAGGTACAGTTAAATTTGTAAGTGATTTGAAGGATACGCGGATAAATTTGCAGATAAATGATAAAAAAATTAACAATAACACAAGCAAATGAAAACAGTAAGCAAGTAATTAGCCTGGAATGTCGCGATCTCGATTGTAATTGAACTGAAAGTTTGGTCCAAGCCTTAGCTAAATTGCTTCGGGTTTGAGCCAACAACAAGAGCAAACAAGAACACTTTTGAATGTAATTGTACGAGTTTTTGCAATGAGAATGAGATACCCTTCCAACATGAAGGTTGGGCTCTTTATATGGCTAACAATACAAGACATTTATGCCCAAGAATTACTCCCTCATTAAATAAGTGATAAAAACAGTCATTTCATAAGCAAATAGTAATGTTGGCATCATATCCGGAACGGGTAGGCGCTGAGCTCCTTCGGTCTTTCACCCGATGTTACTAGGTTCGATCACTACCCGATGTCATCTGGTTCGACCACCGCTCGGTATTGCTACAACACCCGAACTTACCACAGGTGCAAATCGTTACTTCCTTCGACTTCCATTCCCAAACTATGCCACGTGTCGTACCGGTTTTCACCGTATACACTACGGTTCAACAGATTTCACTACTTTTGATAGAAGTTATGTATTTAATTAAGAAATTTAATATGTATAAATAATTTACTAAGAATTTAATAAGCAAAGAAATTAAAGTTGGTGTCATGTGATCAGGATGTCATGGGTTCAAGTTGTGGAAACGGCCTCTTGCAGAAATGTGAGGTAAGACTGCGTACAATAGACTCTTGTGGTCCGACCCTTCCCTGGACCTCGCGCATCGGGCTGCCTTTTTTTTAATAAGCAAAGAAATTATACTTTAAAACTCATAAATCAAAATTTCTGACCCTGACTTTATTACTTAATATATTAAAGATTCGAGTCACGTAAAAAGTAATTAAATACATTGTTTATCCACTCAGCTTGCTTAATAAAAAGCTAGTGACAACATGTAATCTTTTAATAAATCATTGAGTTAGTAGCAGGTAGGGGTGAGCGGTTCCGGGTACCCTAACTTTTTTGAACTACCCGGATCCTACCCAGTAAACGATCGGTTCCTAATTTACTACCTGGAACCTACCTGTAGCAATCATTACCCGAAACCTACCCGGATCCTGCGGTTTAGGGTAGGTTCCCGGGTACCCTGTAAATTTTTGTGTTGCTTATTCATTGTTCACCTAAAACAGGTTGATATATCCACAAGGCATAGTAATTTAAGCCTATTCTTAAACTAAACTAAACCAGTTAAGGAATAACCACGTCAACTAAACGGGCTCATAGTTGCACAATTACATATAAGAAACTACTTCATGTTGTTCCAACTATTATATTCAACTACAATAGGCATAGATTCCTACAAAACAAGCTTATTAACATATAAACATACTCTAAATCATACAATTTAGCTAGAAACTAACTAAATTAATAAGAATAATCAATGGGAATGAGGTTCAATTTATAGAACCCCCGTACCCTAGAGATTAAGGTTTCTAATCAGTGTGGGATGAGTAAAATAGGAGGGGAAAATCCCTCCAAAACGAACCCAACCAATCAGAATACACTATTCGAAAGTGTAAAGAGATAATAATCATTAAGAGATCGCAGAAAAGGCGATGAAGAGGGGTAACCTCACCTTGGTGGGGTGGTGGTGGTTCTGCGGTGTGCGGGTGAGGGTTATTAATGCCCTTGCCCGTTTTAGTCGAGCAAGACATGAAGCAAAGCATTGTACACTACAAAATTGTCATTCTTGGCGTTGATGGTGAAGAGAGAGATGAAGGTTAGGGTTTCGGTGTGAAATGAAAAGATGGAATGGTTCTGGGGTGTTTACGCATGATAAGGAGATTTGGGTCGGGTCGCGGCGAGATTGGGCCGGACCCGGCCGTATTTTAGAAGAAACAAAGAACCCATATTTGTTTTTAAATTAAAACAAAAGCAATAGGTTCCAGGTACCCTGTCTCTATTTGCCGGACCCGGAACCGGACCCGACATTGTTCGATTCCTAATTTTACTACTCGAAACATATCCGTTATTATAATATATCTACCCAGAATCTATCTGTTAGTATCAGTTCCGATCGGATATCTGGGTACCCTGTACCTGTGCTCATCCCTAGTAGGGGGGGATTTTTTTTCTCTCTCAATAATTTACAATTCGACGCACACTGACTATGAGCTACGTGGTGCAAAATAGGTTGAGCTGTTATCTAGTTTGCTGACTCATACACACGTAGAGGTTAACTAGATACATACCTACACATGTAGAGCTTAACTAGATACATACCTACACACGTAGAGGTTAACTAGATACATACCTCATATTATTGGTTTGCCACTTATTACTTTCAAATTTAAAATAATAAATAAATATATAGAATACTCCCCACACAAATCACCTAATTTTTTAATTTGTCAATGCAGCCTAGTATATTCGTTAGTGGTTTTCAACAGGATCACGGTTTCATACTATAGTTGAATGGAAAAGTCGAAAGTAGTGATGGCGATTTCGAACCGTTTGGATCGGATATCCAAACTTCTATTTAGATTATTAATTTTAAAACTCTAAAAATTATAATCCCAATTCAATCCAAATATGTTTGAATAGATCGATTTTAAATTTATCAGTTTTATTATATTGAGTTTTTTCGTTTTAAGCTTACAAATTGAGCTGCTTCTTTTTCCTATAAAAGTGAAGAACTCAAACATATTAAATTGCCTTGATAATTACTCATTTCCATCACATCCATCCAAATAAAATATTCAAGTAAGTAATAAAATCAGTATCATGTAAATTCTTAGCAACAAAAGCATTAAGATCGAGATTTAAAAAGTCCAAACATAATAAAATAATGTTCAACTTGACATTATTCAAACTGCTAATTGAAATTTTGGATATACAAAAAATTGAAGTCTCAAGTCCGCAATCTAATTTGAAATCTAAACTTTTTAAAAATTAGATTCAAAATCCAATATCGTAATCCTAAAATCCAGACCAAAATTTAAAAAAGAAAAACGAGTTTCGATTGGAATTTTGATTATGCTCAAACTACCTACCCTTAGCCGAAAGTGCACATAAAATAAAGAATGACAAAAACAACTAATATTGTGGATATTTTAAAAGCTAGTTCGGTGCAAAGGGATAATGCAAAATGATTGTGTTATGTTTGTATTTTGGTTAATATTATAGGATTAATACATAATGTTTATCAACTAACATCTTTATCAACGTGGCAAATTAGTGACCGACACATAACCTAAGTTTTAAATAAGACAAAGCAAAGAACTTGATAATGCAATTTATAGACGTGTGATACGCAATATATGTGATGGAAAGTGTACTAATACGATCAATTATTATATCATTAGCAGAAAGCATTTGCTTAATGATTTCTTAACCAATAATTTGGTACTTTAATTTGTAGCCTCAACTATATAGAGAATATTTCTGTTAGTACTCCTTAGGTATACTCTTAACAAATTTAGAATTATAGAATAGATATCTTTAAAACAACGGAATACCTCTCTTTATTTGTGACTTAAAAGAAAACGATAGAGTGTAAATGTTGTTTATTACCAATCTATACATAATATGCAAAGAAAAGACAACAAATAGAATCTTATTGGTGTTAAGCCCCTTAAAACAATAATATTGACGTTAGAGATGGATTACTAATTATTAAACAATATTAATCTAGTGTAAGAAGCGGTTATGTAGAACTTTTTCTAAATATGGCCATGGTTAATTGAAATGGTAAAATCAATCTTGGTGCCTTATTTCGTTAATTATTTATTACTAGTAATTACTAATTGGTTGTATAATTACCGTAGGGATGCTGCTCTAATGTTCATGTGACATGTCAAAAACACCGAATTTAGAAGTACTATGACATACGTATCTAACTTATCCAAAGTACTTAATTACTTATGACATACGTTTCCATTTAGGTCATGCAAATTAAGATAGGTGGGGTAGGTATGGGTAGAGGCGGGGGTTTAAAAAAAATTCATATTTTTTATAAAAGTAAAAAAGATATGAAATAGAAATTTGAGGATGGAGTAGGGTAATTGAGTGGAGGTGGAGATGCCTTATCGACAAAAAATTAATTGCCATAATAAACGTGTCTTCCAGAAAATTATATGCATTTTATACTTATTTTTCGAGTTCAATAAAATAAAGACGATTAGATTTACCTTTAATCACCTAAAGAATAAAAAGAAGAGGATAATTAAGATTACGCATGCTAAGGTCAAAGCAAAAACCATAAAAATGAGAAACTTAATTAGGATAAATAAGATTACGCAAGCTGGTATAACAAAAAAAAGAAGATCAAAATGATTCTTTTTCTTCCTATTTCGACTTTGTTTCCTCCTATTTTTGATTCTCAATTTTTTTTTAAAAAAAAAATTGACTTCAAACAAAAGTAGAAGATTACTTCGTTCTAAATAATTATTTATTAATTAGAAATTTCTCTATCCAAAATTATTCATCAATTTTTTTTGTGGTTAATTTTTTTTTCCAGATAAATTAAATTTGTTCTAAAAATATCATTTGACAAAAAAGGAAGAAAGAATCTTATTCATATTTTTCTTGCAAATTAACTCTTATTGTTCTTATATATTAAAGAGTGTTAATTAATACACCTAATAGAAATGTAAAAATTACTTTATAATTAAGTAGGCGTTTGGTTATAGAAATCAAATATTTTTTATTTTATTTAAAAAATTTGAAGTTAGAGTTGAAAATCAAGTTCTGCTTGGTTATATTTTTTACAAAGGAGAAAAAATAATATTTTATTTGAAATTATAAAAGATGAAGTTGAAAAACATGTTATAAATTATTTTTCAAATTTGAAATCCAATTACAAGTTTAATTTAAAATTTTCAAAAAAAATAAAAAAATATCCAAAAAAAGTGAATAATTTATACGGCCAAACGAGTCCTAAACACACAAAATTTATTTTTTAAGAATAGTCCAAAAATCTTAAACAGATAATTTTCTTACTTATCCAAATTAGTCAAATTTTATCGTGATTATCTAATCAACCCCTTTGTTTTAATTATCCATTTCATTTTTCAAATTACCAACTTATTCAATCTAATCCAACAACCCCCACCACCATCATCACCTCCACCCGCAACGGTGATTGTGAAGCTGTCTTCCTCTTTATCTTTCTCTTTCTCTTCCGCAGAATCTAACAGACACGTACTCCCTCGGTCTCAATTTATTTATCATATTCTTCTTTTTAATTTATTTTAAAAATAAATAATATTTTTTATAGCTTTTGAATTTTTTAATAAATATAATTAAAATTATAAAATAAAGAATAAATTCATATATTTTACATACTTTTAATTTTGTTATCTTATTTCAAACACTTTCTTTTTTTGGAACGGAAGGTCTATCGAAAATAATTTGTCTATCACACACAAAGGGGTTATTTCATATTGAATACATTATTGTTATTTCATATAATATAATTAAAATCACAGAATTTTAAACAATTCAGTACTTTGTTAAATTCAAAAAGGTATACATGCATAGTCACCGTCCATTTTACTCTACATATATATATCATCCACTCTCCATATCCAGCTGTATTTATATGTCTTTAAAACCCAATCACAAATCTCTTAAATTTCAACTTTGAACCAATTTTCAAGAATTGAACTTTTTCTCTAAATTTAACACAAACCCAACATGGGTTCTTCATTATCCTTATTAATTCCACAGTTTTCATCCAATACTGTTACTACTACTATTAATCAGCAAATTAATCATGGTCTTGGTGATTTACCAGAGAGTTGTGTAGCATTAGTTCTTGTATATATGGACCCACCTCAGATCTGTAAATTATCTATGCTTAATAAGGCATTTAGAGGTGCTAGTTCTGCTGATTTTGTTTGGGAATCTAAGTTGCCAATGAATTATAACTCTATTATTCAAAGGGTCCAAATTTTTCCTGCTAATTTGTGTAAAAGAGATATTTATGCTAAGCTTTGTCGACCTAATTCTTTTGATGGTGGCACAAAGGTACAATTTTTACCCCCTTTTATGTTAAATTAAATCTTTCTTTTTAAGATATTAATTTTTATGCCCAGTTTATTCATAAGTTTCAATCTTTTTTAGTTTTTTTTAATTCTCTGTGGATTTGTTTTCTTGAAAATGAAAATTATATAAACTAGTAAGTCAATTGTACTAGTTTGGTTGTAGTTTTATGAAAATTTGATAGGTAATCTAAGGGCTCATAATTTTTGTACCTAATTTACCAAAAAAAAAATGGTAATATACATCCTGAAAATAAAGAATACTATACCATTTACTTGTAAATCTATACTATTTGTTGTTGAAGTGGTAGTATTGAATTTGAGTAGTAGTAAAATATAGGCTGTAGTAGTAGTAGTATTAAAATTTGAAAAGGCTCATAATTTAAGAGTGGAAATAATTTGTGTATCCAATTTAGCAAAAATAAGGTTACTCTTTTTTCTAAGTTAAAAATTACTATACCATTTACTAGTAAATCTGTACTAGCTTGGTATGGAGGTTTTGATGTTAAAGTGGTAGTATTGAATTTGAGTAGTAGTAATTTAAAGGCTGTAGTAGTAGTAGTAGTAGTATTAAAATTTGAGAAGTGATCTAAAGGGTCATAATTTTAGGATGGAAATAATTTGTGTACCCAATTTAGCCCAAAAAAAAAGGTTAATTTTTTTCCTGAAAATAAAAGTTACTACCATTTACTGGAAAATCTGTAGTAGTTTGGTATTGAGGAGTTGTTGTTGAAGTGGTAGTATTAAATTTGAGTAGTAACGTTAAGGCTGTAGTAGTAGTAGTAGTAAAATTTCAGAAGTAATTTAAAGGCTTATAATTTGTTTGAGGGTGGAAAATGAGTTTGATGGTTTTATTGCTTTGTGGGATATGTGCAGAGAGTGTGGCTAGATAAGAGCACTGGAAGAGTTTGTATGTCTATATCTTCAAGTGGCTTGGCGATAACGGGCATTGATGATAGGAGATATTGGAGTCGGATTGAAACAGATGAATCAAGGTGAGGCCTAATATTGTTTTTGCTTCTGATATGTATAGTAATGGTGGACAGTTTTGTATTTGCGCATTGTTGATGTGTGTGTATTTAGATTGGCTGATCAACACCAAACGTTCGCCTGTTTGGGGCATCATTTATCTTGTCCACATATGAATTCTTATTTAAAATGTTTGGTTTCAATTGTGTGAATTGAAGTTGTTTAAGGGGGTTTTGTATTTGTGATTGCAAAATCTATGATTAATTAGTCTTTTAGAAACCAGTATGGTATCTGCATACTCCTATTCTCCTAGTAATGACCAACAGTAGTGGAACAGCATTGAATAGGCGTGTCTCCTACCCTTTTATTTGTTTCAAGTAATCCTTGGAAGATTTGGTGCTTGAGATATTTGAGGGGCATTCGTGTTGTCTTTCTCAGTAGTATTACCCTTTCAATCTAAAGGTGGCGAGATAAGAGTTTCAACATCGTCATCATGGTTAAACATTGCTTGTTAGCTGGTTATTTGCTGATTCTGATGAGAGTTATGTATAATTTTCATGTTTCACTTTCCGCTAATTGTTAGTCCACATGATTTACCTAGCAATTCCTATCAGGAACAATTTAGCATACATGTTTTACCTAGCAAATCAGATCAGGAACGATCTTTAACATTTAGTCACACACTGTACATGGCCTAAAGCTTGGTGTGGGGTGGGAGCCAGAGACTTATACCATTACCTCATAAAACCTTGTAGAAGCCTATTTGTTGTTTCAGATTGATATGATGTAAGATTCCACGTGCAAAAATAGTTAGCTTTAGGGGATATATTGTGAAATTTCGTTCTCAACATAGGTTATGGTGGGTAGAGTTACTCGATACCCGTGCACCTAAGCTGTTCTACATAGGGGAAGCAGTCAATACCTTTTTGAGATGTCTTACTACCTGAATGATTGCTTCAAGCATACCTCTGCTGCTCATTCTTGAAAGTAAAACTAAATGAAAAAGAATAGATATCGATGTTTCATGCACATTTTCATGTTCTAATACTGGCTAGACACTGATATGCTTATAAAGGCACCACACATTTTGATTTTATTGCTATAATCTTTTATGAAAAACTAGTACATCTTAGACAGAAACACAAAATAATTTCTTTTCCTTTCTGTCCGCACAGATTCAAGTCTGTTGCATATCTCCAACAAATCTGGTGGTTCGAAGTTGATGGAGAGGTCGATTTCCCATTCCCCGTCGGGTCCTATAGCATATTCTTCAGACTACAAGTAGGACGTGCCTCTCGGAGATTCGGACGCCGAGTCTGCAACTCCGAGCACGTCCACGGATGGGATAAAAAACCAGTGCGGTTTCAGCTCACGACATCAGACGGCCAACAAGCTACAACCCAATGTTACTTAAGCGAACTTGGAATATGGAAGTACCACCATGTAGGTGATTTTGTCGTCACGGGTTCGGTAAAAGAAATGAAAGTTAAATATTCCATGACTCAGATCGATTGTACACACACTAAAGGTGGACTATGTGTAGATTCTGTACTGATATGTCCAGTAGAGTTTACAGAGAGGTTGAAGCAGAGTTTTTGATTTGCTGATTACCTGTCTCTCTAGAGAAAGTGTTTTAAGAGTACGAGTTCTAGTGCTATCCATAGTTTTTTGAGTGGTTAGTATTAAGGGACAATCATATTAGACTGAGGCAATTTGTGTAAAAATGTGAACAGCGGACTTTTTATTCGTTCATTGTATGAATTGTTAGCATCAGTTACATTAGATAAACGTATTTTTGTGCACTTCCAATTCTAGGTAGTGTCAAGAACCAATATTTGCATCTTGCTGCACTGAAATGTAGCGCTATATATCTTTATTCTTTTACTTTTTGTTGAGATGGTTTGGACGTATTTTCTGTTGATCTATAGATGCATTAGGCCACAAGTGTCAAATTATGGCAAGTGAAAGTGTTAAAAAGAGCCACGGGTAGGCCTAAATTACTTGGAAAGGTCTCTAGAAAGATATGAAACTTTTTGATATCAATGCAGATGTAGCTAAAGATAAAGTACAATAAAAAAAAAAACATAGGTGATATTCTCTGGTGAGAAAAGATTTCAAACTGAGATTTTTATTATTATTCATTATTATTATTTTTATCTTATGTAGTAGTATTATTGTGATATGAAATGAGCTTTCTGGAGATTCATATAGTCGATGCGTCTTGTCTTCTATTATGTTTGTGCATTTTGCTCAATGTCTCAAGATAATTGGTAAGGTAGTTCTGGATGTGGATGTAGGCTCTAACATATGGATTAGAAAAAATTCAGTAGTTTGGTCCAAAACTTATAGGGCATCGGCTACTTCTCACCAATACAAATACGGAGTAACTCCATCTATCAAAGACTTGGACCACTAGGAAGAAATCACATAGAAATCTAGTCTTAAAAATTAAACTTGAGATCTTATGATTCTCCACCTAACCATTAAACCACACCTTGGGTGCCTGAAAGTTACTTTTCTTCTCAATGGACTTATTATTTTAGCATCTGTAGTTTAATATGGTGCCTTCACAGGGCTAAGTTGTAGGTGTGGAACAAAGAACGTTAACATTTTATAGAATAGTCTAATGAAGAAAGAATGACTCAATGGACAAAGTTTAGACAGGACTAGAGCCGTATATTTTATTGGGTCACACTTATAATTAGAGGAGAAACTTGTTGTAACTGTAAGAATGGATTTATGCTGGAAAAAAACAGGAAATTACACCGATGACTTTGAAAGTAGATGGTATTAAAATTTTTACGCTTTCTTGTCCCATGGGTAAATTCTCAAGGTCAAAAGTAAAAGGTATTGCCCATGGAACAAAACTTGCTAAATTTGAAATTTTGCCGATTAGACAAAGTAAGTCAAAAGTTAAAGAAAACTCACCTCTAAGGAATTTATAAATCACCCGAACTTATGAATTAACCTTCACTATCTTTTTCTTATGCTTAAGCAACCATTTGGGGTATTACTTGTGCAAAATTATATGCTGAGATAATTTTTGTTAATGCTTTAAACTGTACGAAATAAATTATAACAATTTTAAGGTATCCTACTTGGATACCGTTATTTAATGTGTACCCGGTTTTTAAACTTTTTTATACTCTATTCACTTCGGAACAACTTTAGTATACAAACATCACATGTTTGAAGTTGTTCTGAACTGGTTAAGCTTGCAAATTTTTATCATTATTACGAGTATGATTTAAACAATGATCTCAAAAATTGAATATCTGTGCACTTCGGTCGAAATAATGAGAGCTACTCTTTAGGACCTATTCACGCTGTTACTGGGAAAACCAAATTTCATCCTCTCTTTATTGTTTGCCTGGCTTTGTAAAGGAAATAATTAATGTATACAGAATTTCTACTCCAAAAATCGGTAGTTCATATTGATTGTTCTAGTACTTTTTGTTTTTTCAAGATAGCACCCTAAGTATGTAAACGCCAATATACTATAGGAAATCAGATGAAAAGTTTGAGTATTTGATTAGAAAAAACTAGTGATATTATGGTATAGAAATTACAAATGGAAACCATCAAAGGTTGTGGTGTAGTGGTTTGTACTACTCCATTCTTAATTAAGAGGTTTCGAGTTCGAGTTTCTTTGAGTACAGAGTCACCTTTGGTAGGGAGTGTCTTGCCCCCTAATATGGGACTCCTCGGCATGAATCCGAATTTAGTCGAACCCCAAAACGAATACGGCACACTGAATGGAAAATGAAAAAAAATTACAAAAGGAAAGTTACTTCATAAAATTGCAGCAAATTTAATGTTTATTGGTGAATGTAATATGAATAATTTTTTTTGTTGACTTGCAAAGTTTGTTACTCCTAGAATGACAAATGGTATAAATCAAAGCATAAAGTTAATTTCGAAACTAAAGTAAGCTAGTATATTAAAGTTTAGGCGGTTAGGTTTCATGTCGTCTATTTTCTTGTTGAAGTAATGAATGAAGTTTTAATAGAGGTTTTTTGAAGAAACTAGTAACTTGGCTATTACCGTTAAGAGTCCCACATTGGACGTTAAGAGTCTCACATCGGAAATGGAATGATAGTCCTGGGCTTATATGGAATTGGACAATCCTCCCTCTACAAGCTAGCTTTTGGGGTTGAGTTAGGTCAAAAATCCATTCTTTACATGGTATCAGAGTCAGACCCATTCCAATTCTTTGTTCACCGATGTTGGGCCCCTAAATTATATTGTTCACGCTCCAGTTAACGAGGTCTGGGCGTGCGGGGAGTGTTAAGAGCCCACATCGGAAATGGAATGGGAGTCTAGGGCTTATATGGACTTGGACAATCTTCACTCTACAAGCTAGCTTTTGGGGTTAAATTAGGCCAAAATTCATTATTTACAATTACTCTCTCCGGTTCATTTTACATATTGTCCTTATTAAAAATAAATAATTCAAAATAATTATCATTTTAGAAAATGAAGATATAATTAATTACTTACCCTTATTCAATAAATATAAAGATAAATTAATGTGGTGAAAAAGAAAATAGTATTAAACTAAAATTAAAAAAAAAAATTAATTAAATTACTCTACTAATTAATATTTTTTAAGGGACATAAATATAACAAGTAAAATGGACCCGAGGGAGTAACATCAAGGACACTAGCAGGTGAAAACTTCAATACCCATTCGATGATTTCGAGGAACCATAACCTGATGTCTCCATCACGACATAAATAACAAAACATTATGTGTATTAGAATAAATATATAGCAAAAGAAGGAACTGGTCGAAGAAAAAAAATACATGCAGAGACAACTATAAGAAAATAAATAAATCGAATGATTTCATTTTTTCCTACCCAAATTTCGAAGATCTTTTTTCCCCCTCAATTAGTTTAATAACAATTTCAAGTCAATTTATAATTAAATATTTATAGATATCTAATAAATTTCTTAACATATGTACGTGGTCTAAATAAAAACCTATTGGGTCCCTGAATCATTATGTTGTGCTCTAGCTCCACCACTGAATAAGGATTAAGAATTTGAAGTGCATGGATACCCGATGTTGATACCGCTATTTAACCTATGTCCGCTTTTATAATGTTTGCACATGTACCTCACTTTGGACACCTTCAGACATACGATAGCTTAAGTTAATCTTAACAAAGCTAAACTCAAACATAATGACTGAACTTCAGTTATATATGACTGAAGTTCAGACACATATGACTTGCCTGAACTTCAGCCACATAGCAAAAATGCATGAACTTCACTCAAATGTAACTTCAAACATTTTGTCTGAATTTTGATTATATCAAGACTAATTTCAAACACTTCATGTCCGAAGAGGTATACGTGCAAAAAATTTGAAAAAATTAGTACAGGTTATACAGCAGTGTCACTTTTTCATCAAAATATATTGGGAAAATAAAAAAGGAAAGTTAGACATTTTGCCGCTCACCAACAATATAATCATAAGTCAATATACATTTATTATACACTAATTTACACACACACACACACATATATATATATATATATATATATATATATATTTATTTATTGGTTGTTGTTTTTTTAATTTTAGAGCGAACAACTATTTAAGTTAATTTCTAAAAAAAAATGGCCGAGGGATTTGTCCCTCTATAAAGTTACAAAGAGCATATTTGCCCTCAGGCCTCACCTCATACTCTCATAGGTTGCGTAGGAGTAGTTCTTAGCTTTTAGGTAATAAAGTGAATTAATTATCATTCACAAATGATTAATTAAAAAGGAATAAATAAATGAGGGAGTGAGAGTGACGGCTTTAGCGTTCATCCTACATGCTCTTTGCATTTATATGAGTCTCTAATTGCTTGCTGCTAACTAAAATGTAGTAGTAAAAGTTTAGCAGTTGAACAACTTAATCTACTATCAACAGTCTTGTACCAATCAAATCTGCATGACTTTAAAGCTTAAACAATATGAAATATTTATTTAAAGACTACTAATTAATTAAATAAACTCGAAACGTTTTTGTTGTTAAATGGTAATTAGTTACCAATAAATAATCAAAGTTTGACTAATAGTGGAAAGCTTATTAGGTTTGGTGATAGTAGTAAGCAATACTCTGTTATTTTAACTGACAATTTAGCTCTTTTCATGCTTATTAAAAAAATATAAGATATCATTTATTAAGTTATTTCTATTTAATAAAAATAGATTGAAATCTTCGATTTAAATATGGTATAATTAAGGATATAGTTAAAAAAAATTATAACTTTAATCTTGAATTTCTAAAATGACAATTATTTTAAAATATTTTTTAGAGCTAACTCATAATTGGAACGAATGAAGTAACTAATAAAATCGAAAAAGTAAGCAATTGGTATGAACAAAAAAAAGAGAATAAGAAGATGGATTGACAAAGAAAAATAATTGACAATTCAGTCGTCTTTGATAAAGAAATTTACTAGATTGTTTTGAATTTGAGTCGTAAGAGTAAAATTATCTTTAATAAAGAACGCTTTACATCTTAAAATGAAAATATTTTCGGAATTTGAATTAATCTAGATCTTCTAGGGGTTGGTTAATGTAATAAGGTGGGATACCTCATAGTTTAGTTTAGGATTAAATATATATTTTATTTAATTGAAGGCATAATTAACCCCAGTGAAGGAATATGTTCTCTCCTTTTCATTGATCATTATGTACAATATATATAGTGTTATATAATTATCTACTCCTTTACAAATTGGATAACTAATCTTTCTAATTACAATTGGACTATACTTTCTAATTACAATTGGACTACAATTTTATCTAATATAGGAGATGTACAATATTCTATCATACCCCCGCAGTCGAAGCGGGAGGTTCTCGTACGCTGAGACTGGTTCAAAAATCATCAAAGAGTATGCGCGGAAGCCCTTTAGTAAATATGTCGGCAATCTAATATCGGGAAGGAACATGAAGAACACGAACTTGTCCACGAGCAACTTTCTCACGTACAAAGTGATATCCATTTCAATGTGTTTAGTGCGCTGATGTTGAACGGGATTGCCCGAAAGATATAGCACACTTACATTATCACAATAGACCAATGTAGCCTTATGGATGGGGCAATGAAGTACCAGGAGAAGGTTGCATATCCAACAAGACTCAGAGACAACATTCGCTACACCTCGGTACTCGGCTTCGGCACTGGATCAAGACAGAGTAGGTTGTCTTTTAGAAGACCAAGAAAGCAAGTTATCTCTGAGGAACATACAGTAACCCGACGTGGATCGACGAGTGTCAGAACATCCACCCCAGTCAGCATCAGAATAAGAGGTGAGGTCGGAGAGTGAGGACTTGTACATGTGTAAGCCGGAATGAAGAGTACCTTGTACATATCGCAAAATCCGTTTGAGGGCATTCATATGTTCATCCGTTGGGCAGTGCATGTGTAAGCATATTTGCTGCACGACATATGATATATCTGGTCTCATGAAAGTGAGATATTGCAATGCTCATGTTAAGCTGCGATAGTGAGTCGGGTTGGCGTACGGAGAACCCGAAGAGGCAATGATTTTGGAATTAGTGTCCACCGGTGTGTGGACCGGTTTGCAAGACGTCATCCCTGCTCGATCAAGAATCTATTCGGCGTACTTCTTTTGACAAAGAAATAAGCCACATGCATGTTTTGTAACAGCAATGCCCAAAAAATAGCTTAGGGGGCCCAAATACTTCATAGAAAATTCAGAGGCAAGGAGTGACATAATAGATCAGCGAAGTGCATCAGAAGATGTAGTTAGGATGATGTCATCAACATATAATAGAATGTATGCCATGTCGTTACCCTTGCTATAGATGAAAAGTAAGTGATCAGATTTGCTATGTGAAAAACCGAGAGAGGATACAAAGTCAGCAAACCGTTGGTACCACGCACGAGGAGCATGTTTCACTCCATATAGCGGTTTCTTCAAATGACACACATAATCTAGATGGACTGGATTCTTGAATTCCAAAGGCTGATGCATATATACAATCTCATGAAGGTCTCCATGTAAGAAGGCATTTTTGACATCCAGCTAATGAATGGGACATGATTTGGACAAAGCATTATTGAGAACGGTCCGAATAACTACCGCTGAAGGTTTCATCATAATCCGCCCCACCTGTTGAGACCTGCCATCACCTACAAGACGGATCTTGTGCCTCTCAAAAGAACCATCAGATTTCTTTGTATGTCTAAAAATCCACATAAAACGAATAACATTAGCATTAGGAGGACGGGACACTAGCTCCCACGTCTTATTTTCAATAAGAGCATTATATTTATCAATCATGACAGATTTTCAATTGGGATCGGACAAGGCATGTTTTGAGTTGCGAGGGAGAGATTCGGCAACCGAATTCGACAAATTAAATTGCCGTTTGGTTTTGGAAATATCGTGCATAACACGAGTTTCCATTATTCGTATGGGTGCCGCAGGAGGGTGGGCGGGATCAGGAAGATGTTGGGGCAGATTGGTAGGCCGAGAGGGGGCGACGGAATCGAGGAGAAGAGAGTCGTCACTGGACGATGAGAGGCAGTGACCTCGAGCAACCGATAGTTGCTGTTTTGAGGAGACTGTGGCAGGGCCAGCTGGCCCACCCAAGAAGAGATAGAGGGAGACGGGTCAAGCGTCGGTGATGGTAGTGACGGATTTTGCAAGTGGTGGATTAGAAGGGGATTAAGGCCGTCATTTAAGAAGTCATAGAAATTCGGAAGTGGTGAATTTAGTTTGGAAAATGGGAATTGAGACTCATCAAATATGACATGCCGAGAAATGATTATTTTTTGGCTGGATAGGTCGTAACCACGATGATTAGTGGGGGTAACCCAGAAATACACATGGAGTGGACCTAGGTTGTTGATTTGTGTAGAGGGATGGAGGGGGTAGCATAGACATCCGAAAGTTCTTAAATGCTTATAGGAAGGATCCCGAAGATAGAGAACTTGAGTGAGAGACTTGTTGGGGATAATGTTTAAGAGATATGTTGCCATGGATAGAGCGTAATGCCAAAAGGAGGGGGGATATATGAGTGAGCAAGAAGGGCACGAACTACGTCATTTATGGTTCTAATTTTTCATTCAGCTTTTTCATTTTGTGAAGAGGTGTGGGGACAGGAAAAATGAAAAACAAGATCGTATTTGACACAGAAAAGTTTGAATTAATTATTATCGAATTCCCTCCCATTGTCACATTGAAAATATTTGATATTCTTTTCAAATTGTGTCTTAATGAAAGCATTGAATGAAGAAAAATAGAATAGACTTGAGATTTATTACCAATGAAAAAAGTCCACAGGAAGTTTGATTAATCATATAAAAACAACATATAGTATCGATGCCCGGCTGTGCTTAAAATAGGAGAAGTCCATAAATCATTGTGTATTATATCAAAACGCATTAAAGTACGGGTGGATGAAGAATAAAATGGCAACTTGACATGTTTCTAAAAAACACAGGATTCACAAACAGGAGGATAAGATACATGTTTAATGTATAAATTTATTATTGTGAATGGAGCGTAAAACAAAGTCTTACCGATGTCCTAATCTATTATGCCATAAAGAGGAGGAATTAACTGTAAAGGATGACGGAGAAAAGGCTGGATGACCGACGATGGTGGTAATAAGATAGAGGTCCCCGGTGCTCTCACATCTCATTATTTGCATCCCTATCATAAGGTCATTCACAGAAAAACCAGAAGGATCAAATTTAAGGGAAACAATATTGTCGGTTGTGAAACGACGCACAGAGATTAGATTTTTGATAAGTTTCGGGGCATGTAGGGCATTGTTTAAAGCTAATGGGGGGGGGGGGAGAGGGATGATTGTCCATAACCTCGAATAGGAATGCCTTGTCCACTGCCAACTATAATATTATGATTTAAATTGCTCATATTGAAATAAGATGAGAGAGTACCTTGGGATGCCGTCATATGAGATGTGGCGCCAATATCCATGTACCAACTATTGTCTGGAATGTTGAGGGACATTGTGTTCATAGCTGCCTCAATATCCATCGGGGCGTAGGTGGAAGGAGGAGAGACATGTGCACTATATGCCTGCTGAGGACGTGTGTCGAGAATGTTGGGTTGGGGCTGTCGGGCCGGAGGTGGTGCCCATGAGGATGTCGGGTATGGGCAAGGTGGAGCAGCCCAAGCCTTCTAGGCCCACATAGCCTATGACGGCTAGGTAGCCCACGACGGATGGTGCTTCCACTGTTGTTGATGCTGTCGGCCGGCAGTGGCTGGCCCCTCCCGCCACGGCTGCTACTCCTACCGCGGGCTTTCCCGAAGTTTCGTCCTTTGTGGTGATTCTGGGATGGTGGGTCGTGTGTTAGGTCGTCGGGTTGCCGGTGTTGTGAATCGAAAAATTTGGGCCCTGCTACTAAGGGGTCACCGGTAGTGACGAGAGCGGCGTCGGCGGTGCTCGCATGAGTCGCGGCCTACTTGATTTTTTGGGTTTCTTCAAGTATAAGTCTCGAATGTGCCTCATAGAATGGAGGCAATGACGTGCTTTGTTGGAGGATGGTAGCGACGTCGTCATAAGTTTCATTCAAACCCGTAATGAGTTGCATCACCAATCGTTGATTAGTGACTGGTGCACCGACGTTGGAAAGTTGATCTGCAATCATCTTAAGTTCCTAACAATAAGCCGACACATTTTGAAAATCGTCCTGCTGAATGTCTTTAAATTAATTTTCTAGGTACAAGGCACGTTGTGTCTTGTTATCCTGAAAAATACTTTCCAAGCGCTTCCACGTTTATCGGGTAATGGCATCAGATTCAATGATTGTATGCAACAAATCGTTCGAGATCTTACCGTAGATCCATTATAGGACAACCGCATCTAAGCGGGACCAAAGTTCATCAGCAGAATCATCAGGGTGTTTCAGGGGCTTTGATTTATGAGGGATGATATGGTCGATGACTTTATACACACGATAATGAATCTTAAATAATTCTGCCCAAGAGGTATACTGACCCTTTTCCATCTCAAGATTTATGGGAATGAAGTTCTTGATGTTGTTAAATGCAAGAGCAGGATGAAATTTAAGTTGTTCAGCCATTGAAAAAATTTGGGGAAGATGAGAGAGAGGTAGCGACCGAGAGGTAGTAGAAAGAAGATGGGGGAGGGCGGCTGCCTAGGGTTGGGCAGTCGAGATGGGGTGTCGAAGGCTTTAGAGAATTTTAGAGTTTGACTACTGATACCATGAAGGAATATGTTTCCTACTTTTCATTGATCATTATGTACAATATATACAATGTTACATAATTATCTACTCCTTTACAAACTAGGTAACTAATCTTCCTAATTACAATTGAACTACACTTCCTAATTACAATTGGATTACAATTTTACCTAATATAGGAGATGTACAATATACTATCACTCAGAATAAATATATATTTTCGATCAAATAAAATACAAATATAATCATAAACTTAATCTTGAATATCTACCTTATTCATCAAACTTGTGAGTGCTATTTTATCCCACATAGAAGATGAAATAAATTAATCGAACAACATATTCAGTAAAATCTGGTTCGACACAATCTTACTCTTTAATGAAATAAATTAATTCAAAAATTATATATTTAAAGTTATAATTTCGGAGAGGGGGAGGGAGGGAAGGAGAAAAGATTCGATCGTGTGTACATTAATAGCAGGTAGTTGCAAATAAATGTCCTTCCACGTAATCCCACATGTCACCACAAAGGCTCTATACTCTAATTCTCAAAAAATATTTTAATTTATTATACATATTTTTAATTTATAATCACAAAATTCAAAAATTACTAATTTGTTTTGTTGTCACTTGTATTTTCTAGTTCAATTTCTTCTTTCAGTACATCATTTGGCCCTGAAGCCAAGATTCAGAATAACTTGTACAACAAGTGTACTTAGTCCAACAACCAGAATTCAAGTCAGCCCGACCCAATTTTAATCCGATATGGGCTTACCGGAGATGGACGCAATGGCATCGGCGATCGGAGTATCCGTACCGGTGCTCCGTTTTTTACTCTGTTTCATCGCAACTATTCCGGTGAGCTTACTCCACCGGTTTATCCCAACCGCCGTCGGTAAACACCTCTACGCTGCCGTCACCGGTGCTGTTCTATCGTACTTGTCATTTGGATTCTCGTCAAATCTTCACTTCTTTGGACCTATGCTTTTGGGTTATGCTTCTATGGTTCTATGTCGCCGTTATTGCGGGATCATCACTTATATAGCTGCGTTTGGTTACCTTATTGGATGGTACGTTTACGTTTTCGCTTTATTGGAATTTCTTTGATTTTTAGATCTCTGATTTATATAGGAAATCATAAAGCTCTTTTTTTTTTTGTTGAGAAAAAGGTTATACTCTCTCCCTCCCAATTTAAATGTCGTAGGCTCGTTTGGACATGATTTGAAATTATGATATGAAATCAGTGATTTGAAATGTCGATGATTTGTAGTTGAATTTTTGTTTGGACATGCAAGTTGTGAAAACCATCAAATCATCCATAATTCTTATACAATCTTACTAAATGTGCAAATCATAGTTCATAACAAAGTTAATACACTACGAGAGGACATTTCTAAAAAATACAACCTCTATTGATTGAATTTTAGTTCAATAAAAAGAAAAATTGAATTTGAGTTTTAGAAGTAAATTTAGTTGGTAAGAATAAATTTTGTTATAAATATACTATCAACTTGCTGGTCTCTTTTTATATTTGATATAAATAGTTGGTAAATATATCCTACCAACTTATTCATATTTTTTTTACAAAATATAAACTTATGGGTCAAGTTTTATATATAAAAAATTTGAAGTCAAGGTTTGGAATCCCAAATCATGTCTTTTTGGAGAATTTGGGATTTGAAATTATTATATGATGTTGAATTTGAAATCTTGTGCAAATTTCATAAACAAACGCGAGCGATTTGAAATCAAAATTTGAAATCATGATTTTATATCGCATGGCCAAACGCCTACTTAGTTTGACTAGGTACGGAATTTAATGAATAAAGTGAGATTTTTTAATCTTATGGTTCTAAATTAAAGAGGTGTATAATGTACTAAAATATTTTTTAAATCTTGTGATTATAAACGTTGCATGTAAGATGTTTGAATTGTCAACTTACTAAATATAAAAAGAGACTCTTTTTGGGACAACCGAAAAGGAAAGTAAGATACTTAAATGGGATGGAGGGAGTATATATAAGTTTGTTTTCTTTTCCCCTATAAGCTCCCACCATTCCAGTTGGAGAAAATCAGTGGATCTCAGTTGGAATTCCCACTATATTGGGGTTGTTTGGTTCACGTACTAGTTATGGAAGATTATTTTTTTCTTGATAAGTTACTATTAGTTGCTACGAAAGGTGTAGCCTAGCAGTCAAGTGGATCGAAAACTATGAGCTCTCGGGGTCAAATTGTAGCGATGTCAAAAAAACTAGGTGATTTTTTCTATCTGTCCAGGCTAGGCCTTGATGGATAGAGTTATCCGTACCTGTGCTAGTGGTAGGTAGCAAGTACCCTGTGGGATTAGTTGAGGTGTACACAAGTTGATTCAGAAACCATGATTATTTACAAAAAGTAGTTAATACTTACTAGTTACGCTAATGTATGGATTGTTAATACAAAGATTAAGGTATAAGTCATACTAGAAAATGCCAACCAAACACAGGATAAATATTACAGATTGTGTACTGGGATGACCCTTTAGTGTGAGTCCATCTTTCCTAAACTAGGCAGAGACATTGGAGACAGTCAACCGGTTTACCCAGCAATTGTGTTAATAGGTTGCAATATGATGGTCGACGAATTAGTCTAGGTGCATACTAGACCGTTATTAATAGGAAAAAAAGATCCTAATTCCTACCATGGATGTTCTTTGTTGGGGTTAGTTTCATTGGTTGGTAAACTTGAAACAGCATGATTTAAAATCTGGCAAGTGTGAAATTTTGGGATTTGTGTGTCAAAAGTTCGACGTTTAATTTGAGTTAAAGTGTTAGGTTCTGTACCTTGGTTATATTTTTACCTAGTTGTTACTCATCTAGGATTTGTATATTCTTGAGATTCGGATTTTATTGCAAGTTCATGTAACTGTGAGGGACGGCTCTTTGTAAATTTATTCAAATCATACAATTTTCAAAGAAGCTTTCTCGTATAAAATGCAGATATGCTAATATGCAAAGCTACTGATAAAAAATACACTTTGTCATAGGTTTCTCCACTGGGTTAGATGCTTTTGATGGTTCTTTATTGTTTTGTGATTCCAGTGCCGGAAGACTCTTAAAACCTGACCACCCAGTCCAACTCCCCCCCCCCCCTAAAAAAAAAAACTTTGCATTTTATTAGTCTCTCTCTGATGGAAAACTCTCAATTTCTGTTAAGATATTTCAAAGTTTTTGGTACAAATTGCAGCCATGTATACTACATGAGTGGGGATGCATGGAAGGAAGGAGGAATCGATGCAACAGGTAAGCAGTGGCTCGATCTTTGGCCTTGCCTCTTTTTCTATTGAATGTAATGATGTACAAGAATCATTCATTTCATTTATTTGTTCAATCCATTTATTTCATACAGACCGACAAATGCACTCGGAATCAGCTGTAAATTTACTTATTAAGAGAACCAACATAGATTTATGGGTCAATCACTACACCTGCCCTCCAGTTTTTAGAAATAAAGTCGACCTTTTATCAAACATCTGAGTACCTCTCATATCAAATGTTTGATTTGGACGATGTCAAAATTTGCAACTTTGACGTAAATGTCGTTGATTCAATAAGAGGGAAAATAATTAGAAAGATAGATAACTTTAGCAGGTAAAAGTGGGGTTTTTGGTGATGACATGTTAAGCTAGAATGGAGGTCACCGATATTTTTTTTAAATAGAGGAGGTTCACTTAGTTTCACTAAACTAGAGGGGAGGTCTAAGTAATTTACCTTGAATCTTCTGTGAAGAGTTCAGGACTTTGGTTGGTTTCCATCATTAGGATCTACTGATTCTAAAGTTCAAAACAATCTATGACCGTCATTTGGTGGCAAGATGATAGACACAAATTAAGAGTGGCAGTCAGCTGATTTATTGCAAGATTGGACGAAAAAATTAGATCATCCTAGGAGCAATGACAATTTTGTTATATGATTTCATTTCAGAATGGTGTATTATTATATTGTCCACGTTCGTTCTTATTGGTAGACTAATCCAAGATTAATGTTATTTTCTCCTTCAAATTTGTAGGAGCTTTAATGGTGATAACACTGAAAATAATTTCATCTGTGATTAATTACCAAGACGGATTGTTGAAGGAGGAAGATTTGCGTGAGGCTCAGAAGAAAAATCGTTTGCTCGAGTTGCCATCATTACTTGAGTATGTTGGTTTCTGTCTCTGTTGTGGAAGTCATTTTGCAGGTCCAGTGTATGAAATGAAAGATTATCTTGAATGGACAGAGAGAAAAGGAGTAAGCTAATATCATCATTATATTGTTTCACGCACTTTGAATTTAGTTGCAACTAATAAGCTCGATTTTTTCTCCTTTCAGATATGGAAACATTCAGAAAAAGGAAACCCTTCACCTTTTGGGTCAACTTTAAGGGCTCTTCTTCAAGCTGCTATTTGTATGGGGTTGTATCTCTATCTGGTGCCTCATTTCCCACTTAACAGGTTCACTGATCCAGTATACCATGAATGGGGTTTCTTCAAACGGTTGGGTTACCAATATATGGCTGGCTTTACTGCCCGGTGGAAATATTATTTTATCTGGTCAATCTCTGAAGCTGCCATAATCATATCTGGACTGGGTTTCAGTGGTTGGACAGACTCTTCTCCGCCGAAACCACGTTGGGACCGTGCAAAAAATGTTGACGTAGTGGGTGTTGAGTTAGCAAAGAGCTCGGTTCAGTTACCACTTGTTTGGAACATTCAAGTCAGCACGTGGCTGCGGCATTGTAAGTGAATCTCTCTTCTACTCATTTGCAAGTCGATCTCAAGCTTCAATTTTGTAAAGCTGTCAGACTAGTAGAACCATTTTGGCTAATGGTAAGAATGTAAATACTTGTGAGCAAGATGTTCTTTAGTTACATTCTATTCACCGTTGTGGTAGACATTGATGTAGGCAAGCTATTCATTACTAACATGACAAAACTTTAGATTACCTAGAAGGGAGGTTGTTCTTGTTTTGTGTGTATTTCATTTCGATGATGAAACATTATTTTGAGGACAAATTTGTTGCTCTACAAGGCAAACATATAATTTTAGTAGTTTATCTCGAGATACTAATTTTAGTAGTTTATCTCGAGATACTAATTTTAGTAGTTTATCTCATGGAAACAGCCTCTTGCAGAAATGCAGGGTAAGACTGCGTATAATAGACCCTTGTGGTCCGGCCCTTCCCCGGACCCGGCGCATAGCGGGAGCTTAGTGCACCGGGCTGCCTTTTTTTTAATCTCGAGATACTAATTTTAAATTGTTGGTAGTATAATAGGTTTTTAGGTATCAACACTTGTAACTAGTCTGGTTCACTATCCGCGTCAATGTGAATTCAATCTGATTTCTATTCAATTCACATTTTTGCTCTGCAGATGTATATGAGAGGCTCATACAAAAGGGAAGGAAGCCTGGTTTCTTCCAGTTGCTGGCTACCCAAACTGTCAGTGCCGTATGGCATGTAAGTGGATACTTTAGCACCATTCAGCATGCAAATATACATATTATATTGTGAAAGGTTAATCATAATATATAAGTAACCTCTTACTGATGTATTTCCTTTTAACTTTATTTTACTTGCACAAACATTTAGTCATGGCAGTAGTTGATTTTGTCAATGGAAACGTGACAATGTTCTAGGAAGGTGTTTCACAGATAGTTTTTCTATTTAAGAATCTCTTTTTGTTCAGATAGTCAACTGATATTCGCAATAGTAGATTCAAGCTTAGCTTCACTGTGTGTGTTATCATCCCCATGGTTGCTCCTGCCATTGGAAAAGTGGTTTATGAACAAGTTGCGTGTATTCTTTACCTAGTAGTTCCTCATATATATCAATACATATCTATATTTTAGCTTGTTGAAAACAAAATTAAGAAAATAAAAGTGTGCTCTCTCTAATAGCTTAAGCTTTTAGATGAGCTGGTTGCACACTTTAACATAGTATCAGAGTCAGACTCATCCCGGTTCGTCATTTGTCCAATGTTGGGTCCTCATGTTATATTATCGACACTCCAGATGTCCAATGCATCCCAATTGGTTGAGGGATGACCTCCTTTTATGATTTTGAGCAATCCTCACCTCATGAGCTAGCTTTTGGGCTGAGGAGACACAGGTCCTGAGTTCGAGTCTCACCTCCACGTCGCCACCCATTATCAAAACAATAAAAAATAAAAGAATTTCCGTGTGTTTGGCCCATAAAAAAGAATTAGGCCCGAATGTGAGAGGGGGCGTTGAAAACAAAAACAAGTAAATAAAAGTATACTCTCTCCAACAGTTTGAGCTTTTAAATGAGATGTCCACACATTTTAACATACCTAATATATGGCAAGAAACGTGATTTCAAAGTCTACTACTCCTACTTACAGGACATTCTTTATTCGGCACGCCAAAATTTTGCAAAGTGCCAACAAGGGAAAGCTATGAAGCGTTAGATTGGGCTAGGGGAGTATAATCTTGTTCTGTTGAGAATCTTTCTCTACATCAATTTGATGGTTATGAGAAACTTCTACATTTTTTCACCCATCATTTAGGTCTTGTATAAAACCAGTCAGAGTTGGGGTCCGTAGTGTATCATTCACAGCCTCTAGTTAAATGGGTTGAGCATTCTCATAGCCTATATTGAATTTCTATTTCTTCTGTTCTCTTTTCGCTTTATTCCTTATGGCACCCAAGGGTGTGACCCAGTGGTCAATAAAGTGGAAGGAGAACCATAAGGTTTCAGGTTCAAGTCCTAGAATAGACCAAAAAAACATTAAGTGGTTTCTGCCCATTCGCATAAGCCTTAGTGGACAGAGTTACCCGGTACTTGTGTTGATAGGAGATAGGAGATAGCAGGTACCCGGTGGGATAGTTGAGGTGCGCGCAAGATGGTCTGAACACCACCACTATCTTAAAAAGGGTTATCTTCCTTGTGAGTTGACCATCTACTTTTTTGTTTTGTAATCTTTTCAACCTCTAATTAAGTACTCGTCTTCCCTTTTTCGATGTCTCAAAATAGTTATTCGCCTTTTGAAAAGGACATTTTTTATATTTCCGAGATAAGATGCATGCCCTTGCATTGTTATCATGTACTGCTAGTCATTATAAAACCTATTGATGCTGACCAGATTATGTACATCCCTCCTTGTCTTTCTAAGCAATTGGTACTTCTTTTAATTTTCTAACTCCACAATGGTAAGCGAACATGCTTATTGTCCATTTTAAGAAAAAAGAGCTGACCTACTTTTATGCTTCTTAGGACTAGTTTCTCAGTTCCCAAACTTAGTAATTTCAAAACATAAGTTGTGGAACCCTTTTTTTTAAAATAAAAAAATCTTTAATAGTGGCAGTCTAAGTTGCGGGGACTCTTCATTTCTAAATTAATTATTAGCATTTTGACTTTTTGACAATTAATTTATGTTTTTAATGCCCATCTTGGAGTACATGTAATTTTTCCGCAGAATATCTCTCAAAATTTAGACTATCTTTATAGCTCATTTTTATAATTTTGAATATTTTTAGCCGAATCCTAGCATCCGTATCCATACTTGGATCCGTACCCCCGAACCTTAAAATTTAGATTTTGCCTAATCCGACCCCGGATCCGCATCCGTGTTGGTACCTGTACCTGAGTCCGAGTAACTTAGGTGGCAGTGTCTTGCCAACTTACACACCTCTATTAATCCACCGGCACCTGTTACCTCAGAATGCTTTTCTTATACACCATCCTCATTGATTGATATTTTGAATTCTCATGTTTATCTACAGATCTAATTATCGTCCATTAGTTTGTCTGGCTGTCGGAACTAATGGTATACTTCGCTGTGTTACATTACAGGGATTATATCCTGGGTACATCATATTCTTTGTACAATCTGCTTTGATGATTGCTGGATCAAGAGGTATTTAACTGGCATACCTACTCGATCAGACACATTTAGCTTGAATTTTCTTTCCCTAATCTTGTTTTGTATATGAGCAGTCATTTACAGATGGCAGCAAGCTACAAAAGGTACTATATTTGAGAAGATACTGGTATTGATGAACTTTGCATACACGCTGCTGGTTCTAAACTACTCCGCTGTTGGTTTCATGGTTAGTCACATATTTGTTGGAATGATGTTTACTCTAAAGGCAATCGTCTTCGATAGACGCTGATCATAGTTTTCTTTCATGTTTTACAGGTACTAAGCCTGCATGAAACTATTGCTGCTTATGGAAGTGTATACTATATTGGAACAATTATACCAATTGTACTCATCCTGCTTAGTAAAGTAATTAAGCCTCCCAGACCTGCGACATCTAAAGCTAGGAAAGTTGAGTGAGTCCAAGCCAATTTCTTGAGATTTCTGTTTCGATGGCTGGATATCACTTAGTTTGAGCAGAATAGGAGAAGTAGCATTTTTCCTCCAATTAACTGGCCACTTAAGTCATGTATGTAGCCAACTGTATAATTATTGGGAAAATCTTGACCACAAGAATTGATAAATGATTGTTGTTGCTACTTTCTAATCAAGTCCTGTTCTTGCATTCAATGTTCATAGCCACTTTTGTGTGTGTTGGTTGTGTACCTTTTCTGGTTAAAGGCTTCACAAGAAACAATAATGCTACTATTTATCCCACAAGAAAAAAGAAAAAGAAGCAACATACTCTTTGCCCCTGTTTCCCTTTCTTGCAGCAGGAGGAGTGGGGTTGAAGCAGTGGGAAAATAGACAGGAAAGGGCTGCTATGTTACCTCTTTTTTCCTGTAATAGTCCTTTCAAAATGTGACATCTCGTATCTAGGTGGCTGGATATAATGAACCGATTCACTGTAACCTAAAACATATGTTCACTGGCAAAAACAGGTTAAAGCTTACCTCTTATGGTTAGTGTAAGAAATCGAAGGTGTGAATTTAGGGGTCGTTTGGTTGCTGGTTGAAGCTATGCAGGTGTTAGTAAATGCAGGGCTTAGTGGTTAGTGTAAGATATCGAAGGTGTGAATTTAGGGGTTGTTTGGTTGCTGGTTGAAGTTATGCAGGTGTTAGTAATGCAGGGATTAGTTATGCGTGGTTTAGTTATTCTATCTTTTACCCTACATAAAATAATACATAGATTCTCTCATAATTTAAACATGTATGTGGTACTATAAACTAATAATCGAATACCGTACTTGATGTGCTGAATTTTATACATAGCGACTAAAATGCTACCAAACATGGTATTAGTTATGCTGATTTTAATACATTACATGAATAATTCACTTCCTAACCAATCAAACGATCCCTTAGGACGAAGGGGCAGCATTCTGCCGTCATCAATTTGAAATTTCATGTTGAAATGCTTTAACAATTGCGTCAATGTTAGTCACATTTTTGCTATAGTTTCCTACCTTAGGTTCAAGCCTTGCTTGCAGCCTGTAGCGTTTGTAGTATTGAACCTTCGATAATCGTCTGATAGAGTGTCAAAGGGAAAGAGGATCCGATACATTATGCTTCAATCCAAAATGCTACATCCCTTTGGTTTCTACATCACTTGTTTTACAATCTACTTAGTCATGTTACATTCTTGCATAGTGAGGTGGAATAGAAATTAGTACCACTATAACATAGAAGCTAGTACTCTAGTAAACTTATTCTTCTGTTGACTTCAATTCTCTTGTTGCTGTTCAAAACTCTAGTGATTCATCAACTTTGACATATTTCTTGAACTACATAATCACTTTTAATACCATTGATGAGTGGAACATTGTAGGACCTTAAGCTCCAGTAAGTTGCTTGAGTTGTGTTTATTAAATAATGTCTCAATGCAGCTGGATTCTTGACTGTGTCCATTTCTCTTTTGATGAAATGCCAGAAGGCATGTTATCCTGGACCACATGTGTGAGTGAAACTATAAAGATTCATACTAAGAGTTTCTTGAATATCATGCATTATTTCTCCTCTATTTTGTTATCTGAAACTGTAGAGAAAATGAACTGGCTTTAGCCCCACTTCTCTTTGATAATCCTTTTTGGAAACATGGACTGCTTCTTCAAGGACAAGGCTTGAAAAGGCCTAAACAGTGTTTTTCCTTTTCTATGTATTCTTCTCCGGAATTATTTTCCCTTTGGATTTGGGCATGTCACTCTTATGCCACCACTTGTAGCCCCCACTTCATTATGTTTATGCCTACAGGCCCATCATACTGTAGATTTTGATCACACTCTCAAAGATAACATTTCTCATATATTGTTTTTTTAAAGAAAATATAACTTGCTTATGGTCCGTAGGGGCATGACGGGATGATTGAGATTGTTTCACCCTTAAGTAGAAGTTTTAGATTTGAGTCTTGAGAATGAAGAATCTTTTATTAAGGAGCGGTTTACTCTCCTTAATGGACCCCTGACTCAAAATCCGAATTAATCGGACTAGTGGATCTCGTTAAGGAAACACTCTAGGATCGAGTGACTCAACTTGATGACAAGGTCGACTGTTTGGACGGACAATTGTAGACTACGGAAAAAAGGCAGGAAATTCCAATGAAATAAAGTCGTCTTCGTGTGGCCTCAAATAGTGGATGGTTAAATAGGAAAGCAAAAGTTGTTTTTGAGAGCAGTCTTCAGCTTTATAAGTTTTACCTCATCTCCAATTGAGTTTCTGTTAATTTTGATCCTTTTGGGTTTTCTGTGATGGATTTCAAAACGGAGATACCTCTCATGAGATACAATAGTAGGGGAGATCTTTATCCAATCACGCCCGCCTCCAGTTTCTCGAGTCAAGCCATGCCATCGACATTTGCAGCTCTAGCTCTTTCCATATGGCATGCACGTTTGGGTCACCCTAGGTCGTCTATTGTTTCTTCTCTGCATTAAAACAATTTTATTTCTTGTAAGAGTACGCGCAGTACTCCAATTTTTCATTCCTGTCCGTTAGGAAAACATGTTAGATTACCATTTGTAGCCTCTACTTCTCGTACTTTGATGCCTTTTGACATTATTCATAGCGATTTATGGACTTCTCCCGTTCTAAGTTCTGTGGGCCATCGTTATTATGTACTATTTTTGGATGATTATTCTATTTTTTATGGACCTTTCCGTTAGCGAAGAAATCTCATATTTTTTCCACATTCTTAAAATTTAGAGCATTCATCCGCACCCAATTCGAATGGAAAATAAAAAATATTCAATATGATAATTGCAAAGAATATGATAATGGGTTGTTTCGGGAATTTTGTGATGCTAATGGCATATTTTTTGGTTTCGCTTGTCCTCATACGTCCTCACAAAATAGGAAAGCCGAACGAAAAAATCGTACCAGTAATAATATTGTCTGAACTTTATTGGTCCATGCTTCCGTACCCCCTTCCTTTTGACATCATGCTCTACAAATGATTACTTATCTTCTTAACATACTTCCTACCAAAGGGATGTCATATGCATCTCCTCTTAAAATCCTTTATAATAAGAATCATTCGTATTCACATCTTAGGGTCTTTGAGTGTCTATGCTATCCACTATTTCCGTCAACTACGATTAACAAACTTCAAACCCATTCTACTGCTTGTGTGTTTTTTGGTTATCCATCTAATCATCGTGGTTACAAATATTTTGATTTATCGTCTAATAAAATCATAATTAGTCGCCATGTTATTTTTGATGAAACCCAATTTCCGTTTGCTAAAGTGAGTAGTCACGTGCCTAGTTCGTATAATTTTTAGATAATGAAGTCTCACCGTACATTATGCACCACTTAATGGGCCGATCCAGTAACCACGAAACGCCAGCAGGCCCACTGCCTGCTGGCCCGCCACAACCCACTGCTTTTGCTCTGATTTCTGCTGTTGGGCCGATCGACCAGCCCACTGCCGAGACTGCTTCTGACCCAGTTTCTGCTCCAGTCCCACCTTCGATTTCTAGTTTTGGGCCAGCAGGCCCACTGCCTGCTGGCCAATCCATCACCCATTCGGACTTTCCCCAAAATCCACCCAATTCTCCCCCAACACACATACATGTTACTCATAGTCAACGGGGTATTTTTAAACTAAAAAGACATTTTAATCTTAATTCTAATGTTCTTAAATCCCCAATACCCCGTAACCCATTGTCTGCATTAAATGACCCAAATTGGAAATTGGCTATGAACGACGAATATAATGCTCTTATTGAGAATAAGACATGGGAGTTGGTACCCCGTCCTTCTGGTGTTAATATTATTCGCTCGATGTGGATTTTTACTCATAAAGATAATTCTGATGGTTATTTTTTTAGACATAAGGCTCGGCTTGTAGGTGATAGTAAAACTCAACAGGTTGGCGTGAGTTGTGGTGAGACGTTTAGTCCGGTGGTCAAACCAGCTACCATTTGCACTGTTCTCAGTTTGGCTCTTTCAAAAGCATGGCCTATTCATCAGCTAGATGTGAAGAATGCTTTCTTACATGGTGATCTTAAGGAGACAGTTTACATGTATCAACCCTTGGGTTTTCTAGACCCCACATATCCTAATCATGTCTGTTTATTGAAGAAGTCATTGTATGGGCTTAAGCAGGCCCCCACGGGCCTGGTATAAGCGATTTGCAGACAATGTATCTACTATTGGGTTTTCTCACAGCCGGTCTGATAATTCTCTATTCATCTATCGTCGTTGTACTTCCTTGACATATATGTTATTGTATGTGGATGCTATTATCTTGACAACTTCTTCTGATGATTTACGCCAGTCTATCATGACACTACTCACTTCTGAGTTTGCTATGAAAGACTTAGGGCCCTTGAGTTACTTCTTGGGGATTGTTGTCACTCGTCATGCATGTGGGTTGTTTTTATCCCAACGGAAGTATGCCGCTGAGATAATTGAGTGAGCTGGTATGTCCTCGTGTAAGTATACCTCCATTCCAGTTGATACAAAACCCAAGCTGGGTGCTGCGGCTAGCTCCCCTTACGAGGATCCCACTCACTATCGCAGTCTTGCTGGAGCTCTCCAGTATCTTACTTTCATGCGACCGGATATTACGTATGTCGTACAACAGGTGTGTTTGTTTATGCATGATCCTCGGGTTGAGCACATGAATCCGCTCAAATGTATCATCCGATATATCCAAGGTACACTTGACTATGGTTTGATCTATATCCATCATCAGCCTCTACACTTGTCTCGTATACCGATGCTGATTGAGGTGGCTCTTCGGACACCAGACGCTCTACATCTGGATACTGTATGTTTCTTGGCGATAATTTGGTCTCATGGTCTGCAAAACGCCAGGCTACTTTATCACGATCCAGTGCGGAAGCCGAGTATCGAGGGGTAGCCAATGTGGTGTCTGAGTCATGTTGGTTACATAATCTTCTACTAGAGCTACATTATCCTATTCAGAAAGCTACCTTGGTTTACTGTGATAATGTGAGTGCGGTCTATCTTTCTGGAAATCCGGCCCAACATCAGCGCACTAAACATATCGAGATGAACATACACTTTGTTCGAGAAAAGGTAGCTCGTGGACAAGTACACGTCCTCCATGCCCCTTCGCGATATCAGATTGCAGACATATTTACTAAGGGTCTTCGCTTGGTTTTATTTGAAGATTTTAGGGACAGTCTCAGCGTACATCAACCGCCCACTATGACTGCGGGATGTAAAAGACCGTGTGTATCATGGTCCGATTTGGACTCAACAAAATGTAATTCATGTATAATTATAATTATGGTATTAGTCTTGTACTAGAAAAATATATTAGAATTAGAATAGGAAAAGGTAGAAATATTTTCCTATATTGTCCATATTTAGGAATTGTATATTTGTATATATACCTCTCATTATCAATGAAAATAATCAAGGGATTATTTCTTTCAATAACTATGGTGTATTGCATACCTCGGGTTAAGAAAAAAAGATTCAAGATTGTAAATTTGGTCTCGTGTCTTGTTTGAGAAGAGTCTTGGCCTTCTATGTGTTAGTTGAGATGTTAATTCTGAACAAACATCTAATATACGAAATTGTGAGATGTTGGTAATAACATGAGCGAATATACATTCTTCGGTTTGGGAATTTGTCCAATCAATTGTTAGTAAGAATGCTATCAAATGCCACACATATACATGTTTTATTCTCCCAAAGTTATTTTTCTCAGTGTATTCGATGGGACAAGAGGAATAATATGCAACCGCAAATTCAAAATTAGAGTGGTCATGCTCTTTATGTATCTGCCAAGTATATTTTGAGTAATTAGAAGCAATGGGTTGTGCCTCTAGTTTAGGTCCGCTACTGATGACATGACTAACATACATGTAGATTATTACACACTTATTCAAGCTTTTACAAAATTAAAATTGTCGTTAACCAAAAACATATGTTAGATTGTTTTCACTTATTGTGACATCGACCCTCTTTATCCTGTCGAGTTACTTTTCTCTGCACATTTGATGGAGCAAGAGGATTGGCATTATTAACAAACTATCATAATTATTACACACTAATTCAAGGTTTCACAATCATATGACCCAAAACATGTCATAATGGCTTGTTTTCTATTATGGCATTGAATGTCACACAATACACTATTTATCTGCCGAGTTATCAAGTGCATTCTATGAAGTAAGAGGAATGTCATGACTAACAAACATATTACATTATTAGATTATTACACATTAACTCAAGCTTTCACAAAAGTACATTGTTTACCAAAACATGTCATGATGGTTTGTTTTCACTTATTTTGACATCACATGTCATATAATACACTCTATATTATGTCAAATTATTATTTTTCAATGCATTCGATGGAACAAGAGGAATTACGTGAATAACATACTATTATATTATTACACAAATTGTTGATAAAAACATGTTATAATTGTTTTTTCCCCACTCATTATGACATCAAACATCACACGATACACTCTTTAATCAGTGCATTCGATGAAACACGAAAAATAACATGACTAACATACATGTTGATTATTACACTTTAATTCAGACTCTTACAAAAAAATACAGTTATTATTGACAAAAGACATGTCATAATTTAGTTGTCTTTAACTTATTATTGGGCCAATGAACCAAAAGATGCATGCCACCTGGGGAAGAATCAAGACATTAATGTAGGCACCAGGGAAGATGGGTACTTGACCAAGTAGTTCACTTGCTATGTTTTTTGATGAAACAAAGTGATGTGCACCCTTCTGAACTGACTAATAACAAACTCTCTGGATGGGCAAAATGAGCTCTGATGGGACGCAGAGACGGATTCAAAATTTAAATTTGATGAGTTTGATTTAAAAAAATTAATATTAAACTCGTTGCGATATTAAAATTATAAGTTCAGATCTAATATTTATTGAGATTTTAGTAAATTTTAACATATATTATGTATCGAAGATTATAAGTTCAGATGAACCCGTAACTGAAATACTATGTCCGCGCTGATTGGATGAATATTTTTCAAAGGACTAAATGACCCAAGAAAGCTGGCCATTTTTGTTTTCCTTTTTTCATTTGGCTTTTTGTCTGATAAGGGGACATTCTGGCTAGCACCACATTCTGCCAATGCAGCCAATTCATGGACCCCTTGTTTCTATACCCACACTAGTTAATTTTTCTTGTGCTTAAATTTTGGGTCCTCAATTATTTCTTTCAACCTTTCTTGGTTCAGATGAATGTTACCTAGTTTAGATAAATGTCTATTCCTTTTATTATTATTTTCTGAACAAAAAAGGCATGATATATAAATAGGCTTTTAAATTTGGCTTAAACTGACAAGTATGCCCTTTAACTTTTGAGTGTGCATAAGTATGTACTTCAACTTGTATAAAGTTGAATACATAAACACAAATGCTGACATGCACTGACGTAACACATAAATTTTGGAGGTGTCTAGATGATCATTTTGTAAGTTGGAGTGTTCAACTGACAAAGTGGAGACAAGTTGAGATGCCAACTTATGTACATCCAAAGTTGGAGGGCATACTTGCCAGCTGAGACCAAATTTAAGGATATGTTTATTACGCCTGAAAACATGTTTGGATAAATGCTATTTTTAGGAAATCTTGTTTTATTATGAGAAAGATTTCTAAAGAAAGTGCTTCAAGACTTTTTTTGGTCATAATGATGGTGTTAGGATCAAATTGCGCTCATCTTGACAACTCTATCAGGTAATTTCTATCTTTCATTGTTAAATTATATGATAATATATCCATTAAAGTTTAAACAAATAAAAAAAATCACCTTACAACTCTATCAAGTAATTTCTATCTTTCACCGTTAAATTATCGGATAATATATCCATTAAAGTTTAGACAAATAAAAAAAATCACCTTACATTTTTTTCGTTGTTAATGCTTCAAGACCAATTAATTCTTTTGCAAAAGTTTGTGTGTCCAAATAAGAGCTTAGAATTGTTACTTGTCTCGTATAACAAGATGTAGCTCTGCCTACCTTTTTTTTTTAACAATTGTTTTCTTAACTCATATAACAAGATCATTTAGTTTAAAATTGTTGTTTCTTATAAAGCCCAAGAATTTTTGTTAGAAAAAGGTAAATGATATAAAAATGTTATGGAATTAAAGTAAGAAAGGAATAATTGAATCTAAGAGAAAGCAATGAACCAAAAAAGAAGACATCTATAAGTTCAATTACTAATATCTTGGTTGTTTTGTCCATATATAATATAGCAACACCTTTTTTCTAATTTTTCTTTGCACTCATTCTAATCATCCTTTTTTGATTCACTACTTTTTATCTTCTAAAACTTGGTAGTTCTGCAAAAGATTAATGGTTTCCTTTGCTCATGAAAGTGAACATTCTCCCATTCACATGCCTCACCTAGAAGAGATCATTCCAACATCCCTTGCATGCTTGTAGGAGAAAAAGGGCTTGGAACTAAAATCTTTTGACTATTTACTATTGCTTCAAGGGATTGTTTTCCTTACTATTGGTCTACACTTTTCCTTTTCCAACAAATCCACCAAGTGGGTCAAATTTATATTTAATCTAGGAAAGAAAAAAAAACATTTATTTGTTCTCTAAATTAACCCTCCAATATTGTAAATTATACAAAAAGATGATGGTTGTTTCAAAAGTTTTAGTACTTCACCATGTTGAATTTAGTTATGTTTGTCTCTCTAAGTCCCTAGAGCATGAGCGGATCCACAGAGTAGGTTATCACGTGAATATATATACGGTGAATCAAGTCATTATTATAGTATTAGTTTGAAGTCGTGGAAACTCATAACTTTAAATTCTGAATCCACTTCTACCCAAGAGTTTTTCAAATTCAAATAGTAGAGAAGTTTGGCTAATATCATGTAGCTGATAGCAAAGTTTTGCTGAAATTATATAATTGGTAACAAATTTTACTAACTCTTTAAGGTAATGATACAGAATATTATTAGGTCTCATACAATTATCTAATACAAAATAAGTTGAATAGCTTAGCCAATCACAAATTGGGTGAGTTACTTGTGGTATTGACTTTTAGATTTATTGCCTACAAAACATGGCAAAAATAGTACTAGTATTAATTAGGGGCATATGAATGGACAAGAAATTACATGGATAATGAAAATTTCTACAAGCAAAGAATCAATCACTATAAAAGCCAAAGCTATTCTTCTCAAGTCCCTTTCCAGGAAAAAGAAAATAAATAAAAGATAACAGTTGGCCTTTTGACCCCCTTATTATAATTAATTAACATATTTTTAATATGGACACTAAGATACCAATCTCTTTTTTTATAAATCAAAATCCACCTTCCTATTTTGTTTGCCCATAAGAAAATAAAGTTAACCTTGCACCACCAAACCCATAATTCTTTTGTTGAATAGGGGTCTTTCAATCCTTATTTGGGTTAATAGTTATTTTAATCCCTCAATAATTGATAAATTTTAATTTTGATCATTATAATATCTGACTAAACACCTTTAGTCTTCAACTAATTGAAATATGTACTTTTAATCCATTTTCTTATGAATTTCACAAATTTATCAGAATATTAACTGTTACATCATTTAATTACCAATGTGTTATAATAAATTTATATTATCACCCCATATTTTAGGGTAATTCAGTTTAATTATAGTCAAAGTATAACATATTTTCTTACATATAGAGATCAAAAAATATATTTTAATTAATTGAAGGTTAAATATACTTAATAATATATCACAAGGACCAAAATAAGAATTTACAAGTAACCAAGGAACCAAAATCAGAATTTATAAGTAACTGAGGAACCAAATGTGCTATTATCTTTTCTAATTTTTTAAAAAGAAATTAATATTGATTTTGTTTTCTTGAATATCCTAAGTCGTAACTCGTAACACCCATATATTCTCTTCTCTCTTCTCACTTCTCACTCACCCCAATAGCCATTCATTCTTCTTACTATCCCTTCTTATCACTCCACATTTAAGTTTCTCTATAATCATTATTATGAATTTATTTATGATATAACAAACTTAGAAAAGTCCCTGAAGTTTCTTTTTTCCCCTTTAAGATTCAAACACAAAGATATATAGCCTACTAAAGTCATTAGCAAATAAAAACCAATTTGGTGCTTCTTGATTAGTTACAAGAATTTTATGTCATAGGAACATGACATTGTTGTTGCGTTGTGCTTCTGACATTGTGGGTCAGAATCTTTGTGGTTCTTTCTTTTCTTCATTCATGGGGTTGTTCTTAGCTTAGCAGACAAGAACTTAAAGAGAAAAAAACAATTTTACATCAACTTTACATTTCTTGATACTGTAGTAAAGTTGTCATCATAAATTCCCTTCAAAATTTCTAAGTATGAGCAAAGAGTTGTTGAGAATGAAGACTAATAATAAGAAGGCAAATGGGAATGGACTTTCATCTTCAGCATGGGAGATGAAGGCTGGTGGAATGTTAGTGCAAAAGAGAAATTCTGATTCAAATCAAAGTTCGGTTACAGTTCCAATAATTAGACTCAAAGTCAAATATGGTTCATCTAATCATGAAGTCAAAATCAGTTCACAAGCAACTTTTGGTAATTTGTAATTTCATACTTTTGTTATGCATTTTTCCATTCATATCACAAAAGGGTTGTCATAAAATGAAGAATCTTGAAATGTAATTGCACATTCATACTTTGATAGCATTTTTTTCATTCATCTCTCAAGAGGGTTGTCATAAAATGAGAAATATTGAAATGAAATTGCATAATTCATTCTTTTTTTTTTTTGCATTTTTTCAATTCATGATTTGATTGTTCTTATGCCGAGGATCTACCGGAAATCTCTCTACCTCCCAAAGGTAGATGTAACGTGTGTACACTCTAGCCTCCTTAGACCCCACTTTGTGGAATTTTACTGGGTATGTTGTTGTTGCATTTTTTCCATTCACCTGTCAAAAAGGTGTTCATAAAATGAGAAATCATGAAATATAATTGCACATTCATACTTTGATATGTATTTTTTTTCATTCATCTCTCAAAAGGGTGTTCATAAAATGAGTAATCTTGAAATGGAATTGCATGTTCATACTTTTGCTATTCATTTTTTCCATTGATCTCTCAAGCGGGTTGTCATAAAATGAGGAATCTTGAATTTTTACAGGAGAATTGAAGAAAATGCTAGCAGGACCAACTGGATTACATACTGAAGACCAGAAAATATTTTACAAGGAGAAAGAAAGAGATTCAAGAGGTTTTCTTGATGTTGCTGGTTTAAAAGATGGATCAAAACTTGTACTAATTGAGGATGAAATAAGCAAAGAAAAAAGATATCTTGAATCAAGAAGAAATGCAAAAATGGAGAATGCATCAAAGGAAATCACAGCAATTAGACTTGAAATTGATAAGCTTGCTAAACAGGTAACAATATTTTTTTCTTCTAACAACAACATACCCAGTGTAATCACACAAGTGGGGTCTGGGAAGGGTAGAATGTACCAAACCTTATCCCTATCTTGGGAGATAAAGAGGTTGTTTCTGAAAGACCTCAACTCAAGAGAAAGCACAATAATTCTACTATCTTCTAAATTACAATTTTTTTCTCTTAGATTTTAATTTGAAGGAATTTGATCATTGGTTTTTATGTTTTTGGTGTAGGTTGCCAATGTTGAAATGGACATTTATGGTGCCAAGAAAGTCACAGAGATTTTGCTATTGAGTTTGATTGAATTGTTGATGACACAATTGATTAAATTGGATGGAATTACTGCTGATGGTGATCTCAAATTGCAGAGAAGAATGCAGGTATACATTCATTCAACTCAATTTCAATTTTTTTGTGTCTCTTTTTATTTTTGGATGTAATTAAATATGTCTCTGTTGGATGAATTTTCCTAAAGATTCGTATTTTGAGATTTATTTTGTAGTTTACTAAGAAGTGTCTTTAGTTAGCTATGCAAAATTAGCTAGTTGTTGTTAGTTCTTTCTTAATCTTTCTCGATAACAACGACGACGACAACAACAACACCTTAATAGTAATTAATTTGGGATCAACTATACGCAGGGGCAGACCCACCTTTGTCCAAGGGGTAACACTCTACATTGTGTAGACATGAAGTTTTTTTTTAAGTATATATATTATAGGATCAAGATAGACTTATTGTGTTAAACCTCCTTACCATTTACTTCTTTATATTTTGATTTTTTCTTAGTGCGACTAACTATATGAGTTCTTACCGTCCGTATTGCTTCATTTACGTCCATCTTGGGAAATTACTAATTGTTTTTTGTTGATGAATTGTAGGTGAAAAGGGTGCAAAAATATATTGAGACTCTAGACATGTTGAAAATAAGAAATTCAGCCCTTGGAAATCACAATGCCAAAGTGCCAATGCACCACAAAAACAGAATAATCACAGGGCAGATGCCAAAATCAATTTATTATCAGCAAGAACAAACGAAGATGGGAAAATTTTGCTGATCAGAGTAATCCAGGGCCAGTTGTGGTGACAACAAAATGGTAAACTTTTTAAGAATTGTTATAATTTTTTAAAAAAGGCTATGGAATATTAGTAAGTGCTTTGAAAAAAAAATCAGATTGCATATTTTCAGAGTGGCTTTGGTGGAAAGGGTATAAGTTAGTGGGTACAGAAATAAATTTTGGTTTGTGGATTCATTTGCCTTCATTCTTTCTCTATTTAAATTTTGACCCCAGTTTATTCTTGGGTTAAAAGATAATGTGGTGATCTATTATGTGGCATTTGAATTCCAAGTTGTATAAATGTATATATAATGCCAGCACCTGGTGAATAGATAAAATTATGGTTCTACTTGAATTTCTTGTTTCATAAATGGATTACCAAATTAGCACCTATAAAATTACTTTAAAAAAAATGTTTTCTAAATTCTATGTGCATGTTGACAAGTTTTTAAAAATGCACTTCATATAAATATTTTTCAAGATAAGCTGATTTTTAAAACTTGATCAAACTGACTTAGCTTTACGGGTTCACTACGCGTGTTTTACCATATTGACAAGTTTATTTTATGCAAATTTAACTTAGCGGATTCAGTAAATTTCAGATACAAAATATTAAAAAGGAAAAAAAGGGTCCAACTGGTGCAATTATTGACTATTTCCTGTTTCTTTCAGTCCTTTCCTTTTCTTTTTGCCTTGCAAATTCAATGTGATTTGGGACCATTTTGCCAACAAACAACTTTGCTTTTTGGTGTATGTGGAAAACTTTTTCTAATTAGATGCCATTTAATGAAGATATGATCATAAGTTAGTTGGAGGCATAAAGATCTAAAATGTTGGTTGTGAGGTTGCAAAAGGTAATTAATTTAAATTAACGTTTGGCCGAAAGAATAACCTTTTGGTAATATTCAATTATTATAGCAAACTAATCACTCCAAAATGATAAAAAGTATAGGGTTGACTTTATAGGACATGGTAATGATCATTATATATTGATTAATAGGTTGGATTCCACTTTGTTAATTATTTTATTTTTTCAACTATATTTTTTGTTAATTATTTTATTTTTTCAACTATTTTTTGTTTAGAAATCTCCGAGCTTGAACAAACAAAAATAATAATACTAGTAAATAAACTAAGAAAACAAAATAAAAGAAAGGATTTCTAAGTTAGCCGGCCCATATCAATATGATTTTTTTTGGAGAAAAATTTCATAAATAGTTAAAGTTTAGAGCGTATTTATAAAATGTAGCTACAATTTGTGTATTTATGAAACATAGCTATAGTTGTTAATTTTGTATCCAACGGAAGAGCTGTATCAGACGGGTATCAATTGTATCAGCATAAGAGTTGTATCAGGCAAGTATTAGGTGGTATTAGCTCATTTATATCAGGCTGGTATCAAATGTATCAGCGTATACTGTATCAACTGAAATCCCGCGAAACAGTTGTATCAGTGCTTATAGCTACATTTCATAAATACAGTAGCTATGTTTCGTAAATACAATCTAAATGTTTGCCACGTCGAGTTATTTTTCCCTTAAGATGATATCCTAAGCAGTATTTATCATAGTATCATTTAGGTGAATTTCCAATTTTCAACTCCGTCATCATTGATAATTATTTTCAAGCGAAAGTTTCCTTTGGTTCCTCTTTATCATAAAGTTAATCAAACCTAGAGGGATCAATTTATTTGTACCTGGTGATAATTGAATCTTGATTATGTAAGGCATAAGGTTATATGATTTTTGATACTTATAATCATAAAATAACAAATGAGTTTTTTTGTTTCAAGGAATCAAAATTCACAATTTTTGAAAAATGGCATCTAAATAGTTGGGTAATAATATTAAATGAAAATCAAGGACAAAACAATGTGCAAAAAATCAGGAAGAATGCCAACGTGAACGTAGACAAGAATCATTGCATATATTAAGCAGAAAAAATACTTTACATTCATATAATTATTGAAATGATTTGGCCGGTTGGCCCCAACAAATGGGGAACCACGGATGATGAACTAATGGTATTAATTCTTGGTTTTATTTAATTATATTATTCTTTTTAGCATTTAGAACTAATGAAGGATTCTTTTTTATCATTATAAAGTTGAGAAAAACTCATATTCTTTGGCATATCCAAAAATGGTTCTTCTAAATTAGCTTCCAACTAACAAAAGGAGGAAAAACACAAGTCATATCCCCCTCCCCCCCTTCTAAGATATTTTTGAATATCAAGAACATAGAGACAAATTTGGTATTAGAATTACATCTTGACATGAAAGTGAAGTGAAAATTTGATATGGAATAAGTGAAGCAAAAATTGATCCCTAACATAAGAGGTCAGAGAAAAATAATTTTATGAATTTTCAGCCGTCCAAAAGAAGAAGAATAGTATACAAATGAATCCATGATTTTTTGGAAGCATGGAAGCAGGGTCGGACCTATAGCTTAAAAGTTATGGATTTACGTGAATTGAGTACCTTTTGCTCATACTTGTATATTTACTTAAATGATTCACTAAATATTATATATATTTAATTGTGAATCTCATTATTTTTGTATATTAACTTGATATTACTATAGAAATCCATTAACATCAAATTGGATCCGCCTCGGCATGACTACACCAATAGCTATTTAAGAGAAAATCAACGACCAACAAGGATTGTGGTGAAATGGTAAATTCATCCTTAATCAGAGGTCTCGAGTTTCAATAATGGTATGAGGTCTTTAAAAAGCGCGCTACCACAATGTGATACTTCTCGACGTGAATCAGAATTTAATAAAGCCTCATATAAGTATCGGATATCAGGTGAGAAAAAAATAGAAAACCAACACAATGGAGGCCACAAAAGTTGAGTGGAGGTTCACTGCATTCCCCACAAAGCTATAGGTATTATATTCTCTTCAAAAATAAAAGAAGGAAAAAAAAGAGAGAATATATGCTGCTTAAAATTAGTAATAGAGGAAGAGACATCTCACACTAGATGGGACCTAAGGCACATAGAATAAAGAGAACATTCTTTTGTCTATCTTACAATAATTGTTACAGCAAATGCAGATATGTGGAGTTATTGCCATACCCAAAACTTTATCATTGGCAAGAACATGTACTCCTATGTGTTAGTTTTTCAATGTGACCAAGGTGAAAGTACAATTTTTCAATTGTTTTTTTCTGGTACACAATTTTATAGATGGCACAATGCATTATTTTGTGCCTATTTTGTGTTTCTGAATGTTTGCCGGCCTTATTATTCAAAAAAGAAAAGAAAAAAGGGCAGAGTCTTCTTGTCATATTCATGATCGTTTTTATAGCGAGAGATTTGGTTTTATAATCCATTCAGGAGATTAGTAAATAAAATATAAAAAACTGTAATAAAATATAATAGGTATTTAAGGTCTTTTTTTTTAAATTCAAAGTGGGTTTTTTCTCCTACTATATTTTATAGATGATTGCCTATGATGCTATGCTTCAATCAAGTTCTTATTCCCGAATCTCCGATCTACCAGTCTAAAGGTAATAAACCAGAGACTTAGAATATTAGAAGCTAAATTTGGCAAGACAGTGGTGAAGCCATGAATTTATATAAAATGATTAAAAAGTAAACTAAAATGCTACACTTAAAATTTGAACCTGTAAGTAGTTTTCGAACCCCCTTTCCCATTATATTAAAATATTGGCGTATGTCAAATGGATTAAATGATTAATTATATATGATAAAAGCATTATTCTTACCTTATTAGTTTAGTATAACTTTTTAAAGAAGTGAATTCAATTGAACATCCCCTTATCACAACTTAGCTCCTCTTGGAGAAGGCATAACTCATATATTTTTACACTAAAGTATAAATTAAGGATTACTTGGGGCTGCAAGGCTCAATTAAATTATTTATTCGTTCGCATAAAACCTATGACCTTCTAAATTAAACGAAGTTCGAAGGACAATTAGATTCAATAAGGAGCACAACAATACCTTCCCATTGAGAAATTTCCTAACCTAGCCGCAGAGGTTGAATTTGTTATGCAAAATCTTGGATTCGTATATGGAAAAAAAAACAATATTTGGTAATTGGACCCCTTCTCTTACACCAAAAATAAAATCAATTAAGACAAAAGCTAAATCATATAAATTATTAATTTACCTAAACATAAAAGAAAACTAAATTGGTGTTCCTCGTAGTTTCACAATGGACCAGTGTATAATATTCTTGATATAGGTTCAAGTTAGGCATTTTTTCTGGTCTCCATATTCAGCCCAAGATTCATGCATGCTACTATAACCATAGACAATCAATATTTATTTAATGAGATTAGGTATCTGAATCTTCATACAATTTTCTCTAAAATATATTGGTTTTTTTTTTTTTTAAAGTCTTCAAGCATGCTACACAAATTTTAAAATCTCTGTTAGTAATTTAAGTATAATTTGTTTTAGGTAAGTGGGGTTATATTTGACTAGAGCAACTAAATATTTGTTTTTATTTTATATCAAACAAAAAAGGAGACTAGTGAAACACGCCTCCTAAGCTACCTTGACATTTTCTGATACGTAATAAAGTAAGATTTGCCAAATTTTATTGCACGACCAGTTCTGATTTTCTAGTAATAAATTAATAATCAATCCAAATAAATGTTTTTGTTTACTTTTTGCTTTTCTACTACTATTTCATTTCATTTAGTTTAAAAGGTAGTTCAATATAAATAAGTGGCCTTTTTTACTCTTCGTATATTTGGATTTTTCTATGGGACCATAGTCATAGTGCCCTCAATCAAATTCATTTAGTTAACATATTTAGAATTCTAATTGTGAAGAATTGAAATGTTAATTTAGTGATAGAACTTTTATCTTTTCATCTTAAAAGGTGTAAGTTTGATTCTCACTAGATCGTTTCCTTCCGATTTCTCTACCTTTGGCTTCTAAACCTTCAAAAATTTGAGTGTATTGATACGAGGGAAATAAATAATGAAATGACTAATATATATAAAGGTAAAATAATTTCTCTTCTATACTCTGAAAGTATATTGTGATATCTCAATTACGTGACTTCGATCTCCTCGGCTCTCGTGTGCATATTCTTTTAGGAGTAATTAAGTATGTAAATAATAGTCTCTAAGTGGACAATCTAGTGGCCAAAAATCAATATTTGAACCCTAATGTTATGAGTTTGAATCATATGATCTCACGGTCACTATTACTAATTGGATCTTGTTTATTTTCCTTAATGTTTAGAAGAAGAAAAAAGATTAAATTTGAGGACAGTGGTGAATGCAGAATTTTCACCAAAAAGATTCAATTTAATGTTTATATGTACATTCATTTTCCTATGAAGCCCCTATTTTTAGATACTGGAATTTGGAAGATCAACTTCTAAATGCAGGTCAAACATTGAAATGTTTGAAGGCATGTTATTGATCTGGAACCCCCTATAAGGCCCAACAACTGCTTAAACTCTATAAACTATTTGACCTCAATTGAAATGGGCTGGTCTTGCAAGATCTCTGGGCTCGTAACTGAGGCAGCCACACCATAATGTTCATAAGGGCTATGACGCCTCTACTTTTTACTTCTATTTATCTTTCTGCATGAAAAATTTAGGAATAACTCATATATACAACAGACACATCTAATTTGCAGTCGATGTAGCCCATTGTATCATTGATGTATAAATTATGTATATGTTGTGTATAGCTATATATAAGTAGTTCAACTTCTTTTGTAATTTTACATATACATCCTTATACACTATTATACATTACATATATATTACATATTGTAAGATTGTATTAATCTCCCTTGGGGAGCCTTTCTCATTAATACAAAATATATATAGGTGTACAATGTGGAATCCTTATACAACAAGGGATCCTAATTCTACCATAATTACATAACACTAAATATGGTAAATATAAACATGGTACACTTGCTAATACACCCCCTCAGTCGGAGCCGGAGGAGGCCGAACGCTAAGACTGGATCTGAAGTCTAGGAAGAGTTGTCTAGGAAGGCCCTTTGTGAATATATCTGCATACTGATATGAAGAAGGCACATACAATACCTTGATATGACCGAGAGCAACCTTCTCACGAACAAAGTGGATGTCCATCTCAATGTGCTTGATTCGCTGATGTTGAACCGGATTATGAGATAGATATATAGCGGATATGTTATCATAATAGACCAAAGACGCCTTACAGAAAGGACACTAAAGCTTCAAAAGAAGGTTTCGGAGCCAGCAGATCTTAGCAACAACATTAGCAACACCTCTGTATTCTGCTTCTGCACGCGAATGAGATAATGTGGCTTGTCTCTTGGCTGATCAAGAAATGAGGTTATCCCCTAAGAACACACAATAGCCTGAGGTGGATCGTCGCGTGTCTGGACAGCCTGCCCAATCAGCATCCATATATGATAACAACATGGTCGGTGTTGAGGAGTAGAAATGCAATCCATAATCAAGTGTGCCCTTAACATATCGAATGATACGTTTGAGGGCAGCAAAATTAGGCTCCCTGGGGCATGCATGAATAAGCATACCTGCTGAACAACGTAGGCAATATCAGGTCTGGTGAAAGTAAGGTATTGTAGTGCTCCAGCAAGATTCCTGTATAGAGTGGGATCTGACACTGGATTACCATTCAAAGTACTGAGCTTTGATTTAGAGTCAATTGGAGTAGACATGATCTTGCAATTTGCCATTTTAGCCATGTAGACAATCTCATCTACATACTTACGCTAACAAAGAAACATAGTATCTGCAATTCTAGTTACTGAAATCCCCAAAAAATAGCTCAACTTCCATAAGTCACTCATAGCAAATTCGGTTTTGAGCATTGCAATTATCTCATTTTTAACACATCGGAAGAAGCAGTAAGACCAATATCATCCACATATAATAATAAATAAGCAGTGTTACTGCCTCTATGGAAAGTAAACAAAGAATTATCACACTTGCTGCATGTAAACCCAATTTGCATAATGTACTGTGCAAAGCGATTATACCACGCTCGAGGGGCCTGTTTCAGACCATAAAGTGACTTACGGAGATGACATGCAAATTAAGGGGCGGCTGGATGGACAAAACCGAACGGCTGGTGCATATAGACAGTTTCTTTTAAATCCCTATGTTGAAAGACATTTTTTACATTAAGCTGATGAATCAGCCAATGCTTACTCATAGTGATGCTCAAGACTGTACGAATAGTGGCCGATTTAACAACCAAACTGAATGTCTTACCACAATCAATGCCGCATACTGATTAGTACCATTTGCCACAAGCCTTGCCTTATATCTTTCTAGGTCACCATTGACTCTGTACTTGTGACGAAAATGTCACATGCAATGGATCACATTCACCCCCTCCGGTCGATGAACCAAATCCCAAGTATGTTATTTCGTTAACGCATTAAACTCCTCACACATGGCTGCATTCCAATTCGGATCTAATTTGGCTAATTTTGGGTTTTGGGAAATTGGGGAAATGATTTGGGTAGACAGGTTAAATTGGACTCTGGGTTTGAAAATCTCGTATTGGGCACGGGTTTCCATATGGTGTGAGGGTGATGTCTGGGTATGGTTGTCGGGTTGTCAGGTTGTCGGGTCAGGTGAATTGTTTTGGTTTCTAGACTGGTTTGGTGTAGTGACGGTGTGCGGAATATGGATTTGGGGTAGGGTGGTTGACTGGTGATTGGTATCTGTGGTTGGTGGTGGTGTCGGCGATTCGGGTGGGTCGATGGCAGGTGTAGTGGCTGTGAGGGGTTCTGTTGTCTGTGTCGGTGAATCGAGGTCGGTTGAGGATTAGAGTGTGGGGTATTTTGTCGGAGGTGGGAAGGGACCGGATTTCGGGTTGGTCGGTGATAATCTGGGGCTGCGATGTAGATTATCGGTGGTTGGAGTGGATGCAACATAGGGGTGGTGATGTAGAGACGCTATAACGACGGGGAGGGGTATCGATAAAAGTATAGAGATGGAGGGCCGATTGCCAGTGGTGGTGGCAATCGGCGGTGACGAAGACATTGCCCGAAAAGATGGCAGAGATGCCGGATGTGACCCTGTGGTGATGGTAGTGGGTGAAGGTACATAGATGGGGGCCGATTGCTGGCGGCGGTGACAATCGACGGTGATGTGGCAGATTTAATTTGGTGGTGTCTGATTGGCACAGTTCCCTGAGGATGATGGGGGAGATGGGGGACTCGTCAAGGAAGGTATAATTTGGTTTTCAGAATTTTTGGATGTTAAAAAATGGGAATGTGGTCTCGTCAAATGTGACATGACGAGAGACGTGAATTTTACGAGTAGACAAGTCATAACACAGATAGCCCCTATGATTAGAAAGAATGCCTATGAAGACAGACGGGGTGGTATGAGGTGCTAATTTATGAGGGGCAGTGGAGGCAAGGTTCGGGTAGCACAGGTAGCCAAAAATTCTAAGGTGGTCATATGAGGGGATCCGACGGTAAAGAATTTCGGTGTGGCGGTTTTGTTGTGAAAAGTACTGGTAGGTAAAATATTAAGGATATATTCTACCATTTGACTGCATAGACCCATAACGATGGGGGGAGAGGCATGGAAAAGAAAGGTGCGAACCACGTTGTTGATAGTACGGAATAGGAACATGCTCGGGATTTGGCTGAAACACGGGAATAGTATCGAGATCAGTCCTGGACCGTGTCATCGGCCTACTATGCAGAACAATGGTTGCAGTAGACTGTGCCAGCAGGCAGTGGGCCTGCTGACGTATTTTGGTCACGGGACAAGTCGGAAAAATGGTGGATAATATATGATGAGACCTCGTCATCTAAAAAATCATACGAACTCAGCACGGGACTTCTCACTTTAGCAAAAGAAAATTGGGTTTCATAAAAAATAACATGACAACTAATTATGATTTTATTAGATGATAAATCAAAATATTTGTAACCACGATGATTAGGCGGATAACCAAAAAACACACATGCGGTAGAACGGGCCTAAAGTTTGTTAATTGTAGTTGACGGAAAAAGTGGATAACATAAACACCCAAAGACCCTAAGATGAGAATACGAAGGATCCTTATTATAGAGAACTTTAAGGGGAGATTTAGATGCTAATCCTTTGGTAGGAAGTACGTTAAGGAGGTAAGTAGCCATTTGTAGTGTATGATGCCAAAAAGAAGGGGGTACATAAGCATGAGCTAATAAAGTTCGGACAATATTATTAATGGTACGAATTTTTCGTTCGGCTTTCCCATTTTGTGAGGACGTATGAGGACAAGAAAAATGAAAAACTATGCCATTAGCATCACAAAATTCCCGAAACAACCCATTATCATATTCCTTGCCATTATCACATTGAATACTTTTAATTTCCCATTCGAACTGGCTACGGATGAATGCTCTAAATTTTAAGAATGTGGAAAAAATATGAGACTTTTTCGATAAAGGAAAGGTCCACAAAAATTAGAATAATCATCCAAAAATAGGATATAATAACGATGGCCCACAGAACCTAACACGGGGGATGTCCATAAATCATTATGAATAATGTCAAATGGCAATAAAGTTCTAGAAGTAGAGGCTACAAATGGTAATAAAGTTCTAGAAGTAGAGGCTACAAATGGTAATCTAACATGTTTTCCTAACGGACAAGAAGGACAAAGTGGAGTACTATGCGTACACTTACAAGAAATAAAATTATTTTTATGCAAAGAAGAAATAATGGACGATCCCGGATGACCCAAACGTACATGCCACAAGGAAGGAGCAAGGGCAGCGAAAGTAGATGACATGACTTGACTCGTGGAAGTGGTGGTATTTGTGATAGGATAAAGCTCTCTCCTACTATTGCATCTCATTAGAGGTATCCCCGTCTTGAAATCTCTCACATAAAACCTAAAGGGATCAAAATTAACAGAAATTCAATTATCAATGGTGAATTTTAGGACATACACCAAATTTTTAATTAAGTTAGGGGCATGAAGGGTATTTTTCAAAACCAGAGGTGGATGTGGGAACGACAAAATTGTATGTCCATAACCGCGAATTGGAATTGAATTTCCATTATCAACAATAATACCACGATTTTTGCTCAATTTGAAATAAGACGAGAGAGTACCTTGGTTAGACGTCATGTGAGAAGTGGCTCCGGTGTCCATATACCAATTCAGGTCTGGAGGATTTAATCCAGGTGTGTACATTGCGGCCTCAATATATGTCGGAGTTGGTGTGGGGCTCACTACTTGGAACACCTGCGGAGGCTGAGGCCCAATCAAACCTGTCTGCGACCCCGGCCCAGTAGTGAATCTGCTGCCAGTATTCGGACCCGTGAAACTGGGCCTGGCCTGTTGCTGGAAACTGGCCCAGTTACCCGAGTAAGGGCTGGGAGGAAAATAGGGATTGTTGGGCCAATGGCCCAGTACCACGGCCAGGGGCCCCACGGCTGGTACCAGTTGGCCTGCAGCTCACTACCGCTGCCACTATTGTTTTGGCCACCTCCGTTACCACCGCGATTTTCACCGTAGTTTTTGCCATTATTTTTATGATTTTGATCCTTTTTGCCACCACCGTTGTTGTGGTGTCGGCCAGAATTCTCAGTGAATTAGTGAGGATCGTCTGACGTGATCATCATAGAGACGGAATTTTCACCTGTAGCCGCCTTTTTAGCTAAGCTGGCTTCTTCTAACGTGAGGATGGAACGGGCCTGATAAAAGGGTGGTAGAGGGTTATTTTGACGAAGTAGTGTGCCAACGCCGTTATAGGCCTTAGACAGGCCTGCAACCATTTGGAGAACAAGACGATCATTGGTAATCGGCACACCAACGTTGCAGAGTTGGTCTGCCAATTCCTTCAGCCTTTTACAATAGGCCGAAATGTTAGGAAAATCTACCATGTGGACATGTGAAAATTCCTGCTCGAGGGTGACAGCACGGGAATTCTTATTATCTTGGAATATATCACGCACCCTATTTCAAGTTTCCATTACCGTAGTGTCGGGCTCAATGATCGTTTGTAGGAGATCGGTAGAAATAGTGGAATAAATCCACTGGAGAACGGTAGCATCAAGTGTCGTCCATAACGTAAGAGTTTCCTCAGGGTTAGGCACCTCCTCTGTGCTAGGTGTCGAGGGAATTATATGATGGAGGACTTGTCGCGAGCTTGCGTGAATTTTAAATAATTCCGCCCATGTCGTGTATTGTACGTTTTCCATCTCAAGAACAATAGGGATGTGGTTCCTGATGTTGGAAACTGTAAGGGCTGGATGAAACAGGTTCTTTGACGTAGACATAACGAAAGAACAATAGGAGAATTAAAGATTTGGAAGAAAATTTGGGAAGGGAGGAGGAAGCAGTCGGCTAGAAACCTAGAAGGGTTCTCGAAATTTGAGCCGAGAGTAGCGGAAGAAAATTGAGAAGGGAGGTAATTTAGACCTAGACTTCTGATACCATGAAATAATTAATCCCTTGATTATTCTTATTGAATGAATAGGTATATGTACAAGTTACAATCTCCAAATATGAAAAATCATATTCCTACTAAACTTATAATATCCTAGTTGTAAGAATTCTACAATTATGGTAATTATACAACATAATTTAATACTTCTATTTATGGTACAAGACTAGTCGAAACCGTGTATATCATAGGAATATACACGGTATATTCTATCAATTATGTTATCCCTTATCTAATCTAATGCATTTCACTTAATTGGGGATTAAAGAACAATAAATACTAATTAAGTTTTATTTTGTTTCTTTTTTTCCTTTATCCTTTGTTTTAAAGAACAAATATATATAAGAGGATTTAAGCTTAGTATTTTTTGACTTCATTGTCGTACATGATATCTTTTCTCAAGAAGAGAAATAAGTAGTATACTTCCTCTACCAAGTCTTTTCTTTTTTTGGTTTCTAGGCTCGACTGAATTTGAATTTGTTCTGGGAAAAACTAATAAGTCTTGTCCGAACATTATATAGAACACAAATATAAAGGGAACAAGTGTAATGTTTGGACGAAAAAATGGACTAAAAAGTTCAATTGGTGCAACAGGTTTTGAAGAATGAGTGACCAAATGAAAGAATAGAGGAAGAACAATGTGTACAGTATAACCTCGATAAATGAATGTTCGATAAATGAATAACCTCGCCAAATGAATAATTTTCTCCGGTCCCGATTTGGGCAAAGGGCCTAAATGAATAACCTCGCTAAATGCATTAACGAATAAAAAAATTTGAGACCTTAAAGGCCCCATGTAAACATAAATGAATAATCACTAAATTTCATAAAAAAATATGTATATATAATAAACGAAAATATTTCATCCAATCAACAATGTTCATACAGTATAAGAAGTCATTTCTTCTCAAAAAATGCATCTAAAGTTGTTTGTTTTTTCCTTCCACCAAAATGCATCCCATCCTTAATTTTTTGTAATGCATGCACAACTTCTGGAATATTTTCCTCGTGTTGTAGCAAATAATTTTGTATGGTGACTACTGCCTGAAAGGCCTCTTTTGATGACACATTTGGTATGACACTACTATCATCTGGTTCAGGATCATTCTCATCATTTTGTACGGACTCAATAATTTCTTCGTTTCTAGGCAATTCCATAACTGCATCATTCTCGTTAGGATAGTTCAAAAGATGTTCGACGTCCATCACATTTCTATAGTGTAAATTAGAAATGACATCAGTTAATCCTTAAATATCTTCTTCTAATTGACCAACTTCTACTTCAAGAACATCAATTTCTTTAGACCGAATCTTGCAATGCCGGAAACAATTTGCAATTGTTTTTGCCGTCACATCAAATCTCCAAGCCATGGTAGAAAAATTAATAGCATCCAAAATGTTAATCTTTTCAAGATTTGGTGAGCCAACTTCAAGGCTCTGTACAATTTTAGAATAAAAACGATGCCGATAATGAACTTTGAATGCTCGAATAATCCCAGCATCACATGGTTGAATTTTAGACGTTGTGTTAGGGGGCAAGAAAAATAACTCTACATTTCTCAATCCTTCAACAACCTTTGGATGAGCTGGGCAATTGTCTACTAACAAGAGAACCTTTTTGTCATTCATTCTCTTGTCAAACCAACGACAAAATTCTTGAAAAAGCAAACCAGTTATCCAAGATTTCTTATTGAATCGATACTCACAACTAATATTGTTCATGTTCACATTTTTAAAGCATCTGAGTTTTGCATACTTACCAATAACCCAAAGGGGTACTTTATCGGATCCATCACCATTACAGCAAACAACAACAATGATTCTCTCCTTGTCTTTCTTCCATCCTTCAAGCTGTTTCGTGGAAAGTGAATGGTCAGCTTCCAACCGATAAAATAATTCAGTTTCATCCATATTGTAAATATCTTTCAACTAAAATTGGTCTAATTTTGACCATATTCCAGGTAAAGTATTTTCAATGTCCTCCATGTTAACATAACCACTTTCACCGAATCATCGGTAAGACTTGATTGAATATTTTGCCTTGAAACGTTCTAACCATCCACTAGAAAAGCTGAATTTTGGATTTGTTTCACCATACATTTTCTGCAAAAACTCTTTTTCTTTACTTTGGATCATTTCTCCTGACATATTCACTTTCTCTTGTCTTTGAAGAAACCATTCATATAAAGCTTTCTCTAAATCGGGGTACTTAGTTGACTTGTGCCTCTTAGCATCGCTATTTTTCATCTCCTCCGATAAATATTCAGATGATATTTTGAGAGTATTTGATATTGTGGTTTGGCTAGTAACCAAATCAAACTTTGTTTCATCCATGCTTGCATATCTTTTTCGCTAATACTTGAATGTTCCTTCTTATGCTCACATATGGCCAGAGCCATCCTTGGGGCGGTCGACGCGGCGCCGCCGCACAGGGCTCCCCAGCCGGCGGGGCCTCCGCCCCATAATTTTTATTTTTATTTTATTGTTTTCAAATATTAAGATATGTATTAAAAATGTCTTCAATATTATCAGTAAGAGTCGTAGCGTAGCGGCTGAGGGCTCCCTTCAAAAGTCCTTCTTTAGTGAGAGGTCACATGTTCAAATTCAATGAGCAGCAAAAGCTTTTTTATTAAACCCAAAATCAGATTTGGCACTTGACAAAGCATTTTATTTTTGTTGCAAGTTGTTTAAAAAGGGCCCTCAACCAAGTTAATTTTTCATGTGAATAAAAAATAACATCTTTTTGTTTCTCGCACCGGACCCTTAAAAGTATAGGAACGGCTCCGTATATGGCCCTCCTTATCTGGTCGGTTAAAGTTGTTTTTGTTATTGATTTTGACTGATGATTGGAAGTCATTAAATTGAAGATTAAGAAAGATACAGTAGTATGAATTCTTTATCAAACTAAGATTTTAGAACTATATATAGTTTGTAGTGTAGGTTAAGTATATTTTCTTAGACTCTAAGTATTCTATACATACAATCTTATTAGTACATGAATGTTACTACACTGTACTTAGTCCACACATATAATGTATGTATTCCTAATGTAGAGTCTAAAGAAAATGACTGTAATTAAGTTTTTCATAAGAATTTTGATCATTACCCTCTAGGTACATTTGTACATTAAATGTAAAAATACTAATCATATGAAAAAAAAAAATCATTTAATTTATTCATTTATCGATAAATAAATAATATATTCATTTATCGAGGTTATACTGTATTTGATGAACCATAATGTTCGAAATTCTTTCCTATGACCTAAATTTTCACTACTACTCCAAATTTAGATAGGGACTCTAATACATTAATTTTTTTTCCCCGGTATGTAGGTGGATTCAAGATTATAATTTTATGGGTTAAACGTTAGGTTCCAACAATTGAACCCATTAACGTATTTGAGTTCAGAGTTCATAATTCAGTATTTTTAGCAATTTCAATAAGTTCTACACTAATAAATCCAAATCTAGGCTAAAAATGAATAATTTATGCCGTACAAAAAAAAAGACTCGACATAAGTCGTGACATAATTAGAATGAATCGCCGTGTTTCTTACAAAAAAAAAATACCCACAAACTGTTCGAATTCAATGTATCAAATCATGTTAATTTACAATCACTAAGTGATAAATTGAGATACAAAGTGATAGCCCTTTAGCAACTTAACTTTACATATATTTATTTATATTTTTATATTTATTTGGAATGAAATAAATATGGGGTTGACGTGACAAAAAATAAAAATAAAATAAAAACAGAGTAAATTTTTGTTTTCATTTTTCTCTCATCTTCTTCCTCAGAACCAATTGGCTCCTTCTCTGTCTTTGTTCTCACCTTCTCCGTTATCTCCCTCTCTCCGATTTGTCACGCCGGAAAACATGGGTAAGGCCGAAAAATATTTCACTTCTCATTACTCCCATTGACGCCAGTCTCACACCGCTCTTCGCCGTTCCATAAGCAGCTCCCATACCTACAACCAATCAATAATTTCTATTACTTCCTATTCCATGAATCGAATAATAAATGCAAAGGTTTGGTTTTTTATGGTACTTACAAGAGAAAACGAGCGCTGCAGCGGCGCCGAGGAAACCGATCAATTAGTATCATGATTTTAGGAATTAATTAGAGTATAAAAATATAATTAAGGAAAACGGAAAATCATTAAATTAATAAAAAGAAATGAAGAAGAATAAAAAAACATTAAAATTTAGGTGCCTTTGACGTGTCGCGCGTGTACTACACCTCATATTGTGAGACTGATTTTATATTCTCAGAATGATATTTATTTTATTTCAAATAAGTATAGGGATAAATAAATGCTTGTAAAATTAAGTTGCTAAAGTGAATTTTCAGGATAAGTTTACGAGTGAAAATATATATTTTTTCAAAATAGATATATCATGAAGTATTTATTAATTTAATGTATACTCCGAGTGCATATACATATTTTTCTTCAAAGGAAGCCTCCCCAATAGATTCCAAATATATGCTAACTCATGCGTAAACTATTCAAAGATTCAATGAACAAATACCATGGACGTTTGCTTGGTTACATATAGCCGGCGGTTGCAAATATTGAACGGTCTTTCCATTTCATACACGTTTATCTTCACATAAATACGAAAAGATATTTAGCACTACTCGATTTTGAACAAAATTTAACAATTTAATCTTAAGAATTACAAATTAAAAAAATAAGAGAATATGTAAATAATATAATTACGATTAGACAATTCAAGTTTATATAAAAACATTAATTAGTTGTAAACACCGAATGTATAGAGACTTATATGCATGTATACATACCGAACTTGTGAGCTTAAGATGTCATCAGCTTATGCAATCAAATTGATCTAGTACTACTTAATTTGTCCCAACATAAACAGCATGATTGACTTTTTAAAGTCAAACAATATGAGCTTTTATTTTTTAATCGTGTTACCAAAAAGAACGAAGAAGTTCAACACCAAAATAAATACCATATTGTCAATACTGTACTAGCTACTAAATTTTCTTTAAGAAGAAAATCTTAAGCATGTGGTCAATGGGTGAGGATTAGACTTATTCAAGCGTAATGAAAATAACTCAAATAGATAGATATGGAATACAATTTTTAAACGATATGACATACAACTCAACTTGTAGAGAATGGATTATTGACATAACTCAACCCCAAAAGCTAACTTTTAGGGTGAGGATTGTCCAAGTCCATCATCGATGTTGGCCCTCAAATTATATTGTCCACGCTCCAGTTAACGAGGTCTGAGTTTGCGGGGGAGTGTTAAGAGTCCTTTGTAGGGTGAGTATTGTCTAAATCTATATAAGGAGTCCATATTTTCATATCATTTCCGACGTGAGACTCTTAACAATGCCTAATTTGAAATAGTCTTTTAAAAAAGAAAAAAAATAATTTGACTTTAGAAGTCAAATATTTGTGTTTGAAAGGGCGAGAAGACCTCAAAGCATGCTGCACAATCTATAGAAAGCTACAATGGCATAAAAAATGCCGGCTTTCATAAATTAATTTGAGAGAGTTTAAAAAATAAAAAATATATAAGTTGAGTTTAAAAATTTGCACGTACGTTAGGAGATTCGAACACTATTATCATAAAAAAAATTAGTTGACTTTAGAAAGTCAAATATTTGTGTTTGAAGGGAGAGAACACAAATAAATTTGATAATTTTGCGCAATCTATTGAGTATTGACAACTAGAATGGAATGAACAATGCCGACTTTCATCAATTAATTATGTCACAAAAAGTACAAATCTTCATTCTAATGACCCAAAAAAAAAGGAAAAAGAAATTTCTACGTGCTTAATTACATTTGAACAAAGAAAAAGAACTAAATTAATTTAAGACACGTCGAAGCTAAGCTCTACCAGTGTACAAAAAGAAGAAATAGAATACAAAAAATAAATAAATCATACAGCTGAATTTTCTAACTTCTGATAATCTGATGAATCCAAAAAATCATCAATGGTCTTTTCCTCTTGATTATCATAATCACCATTGATAATATCAGTAAGTTCTTTTGCTCTTCTTGCTTGATCTTCCCAATTAGTCTTAACCAACATAATTAGCATCATAGTCACAGCACATGAACCCTGTGCAGCTAATAATCCAAGCCATAATCCTTTAAAATCAAACCCCATAAAAAATCCTAACCAAACAGCAATTGGCATTCCAACAAGATAAAAACATCCTAAATTAACATTAGCACCTAATTTTAGCCTCGCTGTTCCTCTTAATACGCCACAACCTGTTGTTTGTGGACAGTTCCCAAGCTCACAGAGTCCTATAATCGGTAAAACCATCGCGGTTAATTTAATAATTTCTTGGTCCTGAGTGAACATTTTTGCCCAAATATTTCTTACCATAGTAGCAAAAAATAATGCTGAAATTCCCAAAATGAAACTTGTACATAGTCCAATTATGGCTGCTAATTTCGCGCGATTAGGACGATTAGCACCTAATTCATTTCCAACTCTTGTTGATACACCAAAGCTTAAGGATGATGGAAAAATGTATATCAAAGCTGTTGTTTGAATTAAAATCCCCATAGATGCAACTGTTGCTTGAGGATTAATCAAAAGGCCACATAATAAAATCATAATTTCATACCACCACCACTCTAAACAAACACTAATACAACTTGGAATTGCTAAATTAAGAAGTGATTTCCATCCCTTGAAACACTCTAAAGAAATTCCACTCCAAGTTTCCTTGTAAATCTTAGAAAATATAATGTAAGCAATTAATGAACCAACAAGATTGAAATTTGTCCAAACCCCACTTAGGGCAACACCTTTAATCCCAAGATTAAGTATTTTGATTAAGAAATAATTAATTGGGATATGAAGAAGAATTGCAAAAATGGCACAATAAGTTAGAGGCAATGTGATGGATTGTGAACGAAGATAAATCCTTAGGGGGTGTAAAAATGACTGAGCAAGAAGATCAGGGAGTGTAAAAAGAATGTAATTTTGTGCTTTTGATGCAATTTCATGATCCTGACCACAAAATATCAAGAGTCTTTGCATGTTTAACCACAAAAATGAAATGGGAATTGAGGTTAAAAGTAGGAAAAGAATTGTCCTCTGTAATGTAAGGCCTAAAATCTTGAACCTTTTTGCACCAAATGCCTGTGCACAAATTGGTTCCATTCCCATGGCTAAGCCTGAAAGAATCGAATAACCGGTTATATTTGCAAATCCAATTGCAAGTGAACCACCAGCTAAAGAAAGTTCCCCTATATGACCAAGAAAAATCATGGAAATAATTGAACGTGAGTAAAGAATTAGGCCTGTAAATATCATTGGAAGTGCAATATTGGCTATGCATTTTGCTTCTGAAATTGCAAGTGTTAGATGATTTTTTGGCCTTGGAATACTTTTGTTCTGTTCCTTTTGATCTTCAATTCTTGAATTTTCACAAATCAATGGAGTCAACATATTTATGTATAAATTTTGAAAGGTTTTTGAGGGAGATATTGAAGGGGTTTTGAGGGATTTATATGTCTTGTGTTGGCTTTTATAAGGGTGGAGAAATTAGAAATTTTTCTTTGTTTTTATCTCTTTCTAATATGGTCGGCTTTGAGGAAAAAAAATATTTTGGTTGACTAAGTTTGCAAAAAGAGCCACCAAAATATTCAAAGATTTTGAATGTTTCTACTAGAAAGTGTTGTTTTTTACTTTTTAGAGCCGACCATTTATAATTATGTCACTATTTGGCCTGCATTCATCAAAGATCACTTAAAAATACACAACAAAATATTTCAGAAAAATGATAATGGTTAGTATCTGAAAGAAATAATCCCTTGTGATTATTTTCATTAATAAAAGAGTATATATACAATTTTACAATTTTCATAATAGAATTTTTTTATTCCTATTCTAATCTCAAAACCCTATTCTACTTGTACAAGGATCCTACAATTATGGTAAGTATACAATGTTAATTATATACGATTAATACAAACTATTTTGTTACCATAAATAAGATATACACGGTGAGACAACCGTGTATAATTATGTTAATTATCAGTATCATGTTTGAGGTTCACTTACAAAAAAAAATTAAAAATGTGGGAGGGTCATTAGTTTACTAGGGACAATTAAAAGTAGCTTCGACTGTGAAAAGAGGCAGGGGCAATTCATGCCTGCCGTTTCAGTGTGTGAATTAATATATCCCTTGAATATTGCAAATACCAGTTACTCTTGTCTTAGAATTTTAAGGTAGAAATTAAAGATAGCAAAATAGACACACTTGAATACAACATAAATTGTGTTACTCGTGCGGGTAGGCCATGGCTAGGCAGAGTTTCAAAAGAAACACTTTACAGTTATTTGTTCTTTGTGTTTTGGGGAATGAACATCACAACAAGTGTATCATGATGATAAAGAATGTTGTAGTGAAATGACAAGTACTCTTTTATGTTTAATCAATAGTCTCGGGCCGGCTTCGAATTCTGAGAATGAAGTCATATTTGATAGTTAGAAAGTGCTTTACCGAGTTTTAATTTTTCAGATGATCACTCAACTAATAGTCACTTTATTTTGTTGAAGGAAATTAAAATCAAGAAGAAAAGTGACTTTCTGAGATTATGATTATAAATTGAGTGACCATATGAGAAATCAACCATTGTTTTACCCTTTTAAATGAGACTTTCTGAATCAAATCCGAATTGATCGATCCATAAAATGGGAACTAGACATCGAATGAAAAACAAAAACAAATGTGTATCATGACATTTTTTTATACAGTACATAGTATTGATCTAGCTAGTAGGGATGGCAGAGGGGTACAATTTTGCGGATTTCGCACCGCACCCGCCCCAGTTGGGGAGGGTATGGATATAACTTTGGCGGGTCGTAGGCGGGTATGGGTATTGAAAATATACCCGCCACGGATGGTGGGTAGGTGGTGGATTTGCAGTTATCCCGCCTCATACCCACCTCCACCGCCCCGCATCCAACCGCCCACCTACCCGCCCCATAAGCCCAGTAATAGTTGTAGCAGTTCGTAAGCCCATAAGCCCAATGCCAATAATAAGTAAGTAGGTAAAACTCTACTCACTTACACTTAGTCCTTACTCAAGTTCAGTAGCCTTCACTCTTCGGTCTTCACGCCTCCCTCTCTCGTTCACTCTTTAGTCTCTGTCGACTGTCGTCTCTCCTCCCTCTCTCATTCTCCGTCACGCCGCCATCAGCCTTCACGCCTCCCTGTCCCTGAGACCCTGACAACAGGTATTGATTAAGAGGACCTACTACTCTGAGAACAAAATGTTTGATTTTGTTTTCATTTGTGATAAAATTTAGAAAAAGAATTTTTGGTTTACAAACTATATGTTCTGGTTTTATAACTGTGAACCAAATCAACTACTCTAAGCTGATTGATTTTCAAACTGAACATGCCTTTGGGTTCTTTTAAGAACACAAATAATCAATTATGTTTTCGTAGTTATTTTCAAAGGAAAAAAGTTCATATTTTGTTAAAACCAGCGTACTTACATGCAATGTCCACTACTAAAGATGTGTCAAAAGCCTTTTAAAAATCCATCCCTTTTGTTTTTCTTGGTGCAAATTTATCATGAATTTGTGTTTTGTATTATCTAAATATATTTAGGGCCTAAGTGATAGTTGTATTATTATCTGAAAATGTTTAGTATGGTGCTTTGGCCATGCCTAACTTTTTAAAAATGTAATTGGATTTTGTGGTGTTTTCTTCTAATCGACACCAATAACTAATTACTGGCTGGAAAAGCACACCGTCGAAATGTAAATACAAAAGCACACCATCACTAATTGTTGTTTTAAGTGCTCGAGATAATTTGTACAAATATCCACCACTTAGTGAAGATTGGGATAAGGTTGTGAAAATATGTGAACTATTGAAAGTGTTTAATGATATTACACATCAATTTTCTGCCTCGACGTATCCTACTGCCAATATTTATTTCCCTAGAATTTGTAAGATTAGAATCTTATTAACAAACTGGTTGTCATCACCTACCATTTATATAGAAAAAATGGTCGAGGTAATGCTAGAGAAATACAATAAGTATTGGTTAGATGTTAATGGTCTTATGGGCGTGGCAACTATACTTGATCCTAGGTTCAAGATGACTCTCATTCAGTTTTACTTTGCAAAAATTTATGATGCGCTTGATGTTGATGTTGAGGTAAAAATGATTTATGATTTTCTAAAGGAATTGGTGGATGAGTATGGGTACAAAAATGGTAATAATCCAGCTAGTAGTAGCCACGTGTCTTTAACTGATATTACAAGTAGTATGGGAATAGGGTAGAGGCAAGAGTTTGCACAATTTGTGTCATAAGACAATAGTAACGTTGGACTAAAATCTGATTTAGAGAAGTACTTGGAAGCTGAAACTGTATCACTTGTGGATGATTTCGATATTCTTAATTGGTGGAAAACAAATGGAAATAATTATCCTGTTCTCCAACAAATAGCAAGGGATATATTGAGCATTCCAGTTTCTACCGTCCCATCGGAATCCACATTTAGCACTAGTGAACGTGTACTTGATCCTTAACGTAGTCGACTTCTTCTGAAAATGGTGGATGCATTGATGTGTGCTCAAAACTGGATTTGGACGGATATTAAAGGTAACACTAATTTAATTAAATTATTTATGTTGTATTAAATTGAAGTTAGACTCTAATTACTTTGAGTATACATTATGTAGGTGGTGGTGATGTCAATGAGAGGGACATATGTGATCTTGAGGAATATGATACTCAAGTCCTCTGTTGAATAATGAATTACCTGAAATATCTCATTGTTCACTAGGGTCCTTGGAGAGCAATGATTGCGTTTATTCAGCACATTGTTCTTCAAGATGTTCTCAAATGAAGAAGCATGTATTGCTTCAAGTATTTATGGAGACATTTTTTTTATGTAGTTTATCGTGTTTATATAATGTACTAATTTAATTTATAAGACTATTTTGTTTTGGGTTTGATCACTAATTGATCACAAATGAATTGATTACAAAATATGGCTGGTGGGTACATGCGGGTGACGGATATCCACTTGGGTGGTGGAGCGGGTGTGGATTTAGAAATATACCCGGGATGTTGAAATTGTACCTGCCACCCGGATATAAAATTTTCTGGCGGGTACGAGTGCGGGGGAGGGGTACCCGGGTGTGCCCAATTGCCATCCCTACTAGCTAGACGCACATTTTTGTTCATAGGTTTCTTCAAAATTCATGTAAAACGTTGCTTAATTATTTTAACCACTAGTAATATTACTATGATTCTACCATATATATATCTTTTTCATTCCGTCAAAAATCAATTTTACCGTATATACGCTTATGACCTTCCCCTCTATGTCTTGCGGTAATGATTCCTCTAGCATTATGACCTTTATCACGACGATGTTGTCCATAGATCAAATTATTTCGTGAATTGAATTTCACTTGACTATTTACGACTCTGAACTCTAAAGGAACTAACCAAAGATAAAGACGTTTCCTAACCTCGTGTCAAGAAATAAACCTAACAGCATTTGATGAAATAACATTCTTAATTCGGATTATGTCCCAAAATCAAAAACAATTCTTATTGCGTGAAACTTATTACAATTAGATACGGTTAATTATAAAGACTAAGTCCTTTTATTCATCATATCCTCAAGTTCAATTAAGACCTTTTTCCTATAAATGAAAGGTAATATTTTTTTTTAAAAAAAATCTTCATCATTGTATCTTCTTTGTCAAAGGATTAAATTTAAGGTCTAGGTCTTTCACATGATTGCAACAAAAATAGCCAATCAAGAGTCACTCACTATATGCGAATTTTGATTTGGTTTAATTAATTAGAACCACTTATTTGTACTTTTTCTCTAAACAAGTGCAAAGAGTCGATTTTAGTACAACCATTTAAACCATAGCCGTAGTATAAAAAAAATTACAAATTTAACCGGTTCGAAACCAATTTCAGACATACGGGTGTCTGAAGTAGGCATTTACTTGTGCAAGCTAACGTCAGACATGTTTTCTTGAAGTTTGGTTTGGCCAGTCCCAAACTTCAGACATTTGTGTTTGAAGTTTGGCTTTGTTGCAATCCCAAACCTCGAACAAATTGTCTAAAGCTTGGCTCGATAATCCCAGACTTCAAATATTCTTGTATGTACTTTAGCTTGGCTATCCCAACTTTCAAATATTTTGTCCGAGCTTGAGACTTCAATCAAGCCAACTTCAGACAAGTCAAACTCATATGTATGGATTTTGTTGATTTTTTCATTTCAAATCACTCATGGTACCTCCATTTCAGATACCTCAATCTAATTTATTCATTTTTTCAATCCATAATTGCTTTATTCATCTATTTTATTTCACTTATGATATCTCATCTATTTCATCCATGATGTCTCGATGTATAAATCTTTGTTAGCCAACATCGAGCAAAGCTTTTAAAGGAGGAGGAAGAAAAGTTTAGTCTGAAGTTTGCATGCAAGACACAGACTGCTATTGCTTAAATGACAGCGTCCAAATAAGTCGCGCCATGAAATTTTTACAAATCAAATAAGGCTGCGCTACTAATTTCAAAGTTTAGAACAATATTATTTCTCCTCCTTTCGGCAGCTCATTATGTGATAACGAAAATTATACAGAAAAAGATTCCTTTTGGGAGTTTTACTAGGATATACAACTAGATTAGTTCCCTAAATCAATCATTACTAGAAAGGACATGTGATCAACTTGTGTTTTATAGGCAATAAACGAGTAAAACCTAAAAAATGTGATACATAGTTGAAGTCAAGTCCAAGATTTGATTAAGTTCACAAACTAGATTTTGATGAATACATGCATTCCCCTTGATATAGAATTTTTTGACTTGCCACATATACTACGATTTTAGGCACTAATGCAATCTTTAAATAGTCCTCAACTCTTTGGATTTCCAAAGGATTTTTTCCACGCCAAGAAGTTTTGAAAAAAGAACAAAGAAGAGAATTTTATAGCTTTAAACTTAGCATAGATAAGAGACTTAGCATAGTCTTTTTATATCTTACAATATTTAACTGCAGTTGAGTATAAAACTTCTTATTATCCGATACATTGATGATGTATAAATTTATTGTACATTATTAGGTTATATAACTTAAATGCTATCAAAAAATGTGAGGGGATAAGTGTAAATAGAGGTAAGAAAATCTTACCCTCTGGTCATTAGAAGATTGCTATGCCTATAAGTAAAAATCTTTTAAAAGGAGTTGATGCAAGATAAAAAATAGAAAAAAGTATAAAAGAAATATAACGCAATGGAGAAATATAATGGCAACAATAACTAAAACCAAGATTCGAAAATTCACATTTAATAACCACAAAACTAGAAACAAAAACATAGACATAACAAAAACTTGATTAAATAGACATGTCTAATGTTCATCAAATTATAAACTAATAACTCTTAACTAATAAATTAAATAATCTAATTATTCTACTTCACTTGCTTTAAACTTGTTTGTCATCCATCTGAATGTGCTCTTTAGTAGGTGATACTGGAATATCTTTTTGATTAACATATTTTTTCCAATACCAATGTTCACTCCAAATTTTGCTCATATCATCAATTGGAATCCCTTTAGTCTCGGGAAGGAACTTGTAGATGAATAGTGTCATGATGAAGACGAAAACAGCAAAGAATATGAAGAGTCCAAACTTGAAAACACATAACATTTCTGTGAAGACTTCGGCAATGAAGAAGGTGAAAATCATATTGAACGACACGTTCACGGCTTGACCGGCTGGCCGGACCTCGAGGGGGAAAATTTCACTAGGAACTAACCATCCTAGTGGTCCCCACGAATACGCAAAACCAGCAACATATATGCAGATGAACACCACAACAAATGACGCGTACCATATAGGCAATGCCCCTGGATCGCCACTTATTCCAAACTTTAGTGCAACCGCAATCGCTATAACAATCTGTACCCAGAAACAGAAAACAAGAACACCAAAATTAATACTCCAAGTACTAAGATACAGATATGTTAAAGTCCACTAGTTAATAAGTACTAAGATAACATTATATACTAACAGTATTCCAGTATTGTTAAGAAACGAAGAAAGATTTTTCAATCGTGTGGTCTAAAACAAGTCAAAAATATTTGTATGGTTATAGATCATCTCGTTAAACATTAAAGTTAAATTGTTACAAAATAAGGAAAAGTATCATTGACTAAAAAGAAAATTGTATCACATAAATTGGGACAGAAGGAGTAATTAAATAAAAGTTCTTTGTCAAAAGAATGTTCAAAACAAACTTAAATTAATTATAAAAATTCATTATCGTGTAATAGAGTCAACTAGGAATGACTAGTGAGAAAAATTAGATCCTTCGAGTTGCTTATGATATGCAACTAAAACAGGTTCTTGCTTACGAAGTAACAAAAAGGGTTAACGAAAACTGTTTTTACACTAGTCAAGTAGGATCTTCGAGTTCTGTATATCATGCCACTGAAACAGATTCTTATTAAAGAAAGGAACAAAGACACTAAATAAAAACTATTTTTCCAACAGGAAGTTAATTGAAGGAAAAATACCTGAGAAATCAACATCTGAATACCACCTACAAGAAACAATTTTCTTCTTCCAACTCTATCAGCAGTAAGAAGAGAAACAAAAGTAGCAACAAAGTTGACAATACCAGTAATCACAGCAGACATAAGTGAAGCAGTGTCACCAAAACCAATTGTCTTAAACAAAACAGGTGCATAAAACATAATCACATTCATCCCAGTTAACTGTTGAAATGTTGGAATCAACACAGCAAATGCCAACTGTGGCCTGTATTTTGGATCTCGCAACAATTTTTTCCAAGGATGTTGCACTTGATTAGATGTTTTACTTGCTTCAACCATATCATTAAACTCAGCATCAACATTGTCAATTCCTCTGATTTTTGACAGCATTGATTTCGCTTCGGCCTCTTTGCCACGTTCAATTAGAGAATTTGGTGTATCGGGAAGGCAAAGAGAACCAACAATGAATATCAATGCTGGCACAACTGCTCCTCCTAAACTCAAACGCCAGCCATATCCGGCTTTTATTTTTGCGAAGAAATAATTGAGCAGATTTGCTGCCATGATTCCGATTGTTATGGAGAGTTGGAAAACAATGTTCAAGGAGCCACGGTATCTGTAGGGTGCCATCTCCGAGAGGTACACTGGCACAGACTGCAAAAATTATACCGTCAGTAGATAGAACTTAAAAGAGTTAGTGTCTTAGCACATAAATAAAGGATAACATAATATTTGATAATGTAAAAGGACAAACAGAAAGCATCAGGTATGTATAAAATATGCTTTATATGAAACATATGAATTCCGAGATGGTAATGTCTAAATTATATGCTTCTTTTATTAGTTTATCTATACAGTTTTCTATATGATTTGTGTATTGGTACACTAATTGATCAAATCTTATTAAAAAGAGGATGGAAAATATGCAGGAAATTATCACAAATCAGAAAAAAAGACATAAAATTAATATCCATAAAAAGAAAGATGTTCTCTGTTGACTAGTATCATTATTTCTCATTCTTTTTGATACATAAAATCCTTTGGGTAGAAAAGAAATTAATTGAAATAAAAAAAATAACATAAAGAATCCAATACTCGTCAATTTATGGTTACACAATCCATTTAGATTTAATGACACGAGAACAACAATTTAACTACATGAAATGAAAAACTTGAATTCATGTTCGATTCCGTAGTTAAACTTGGAGGAGAAAAAGATTTATTTGACCAATTGTAACATCTTGATTTCAATATTAAACTATTTTTAGGAAGAAAAAAAAAAATACCTGATTAGCAAAACCAATACCAAAACCAAGAAGGACTCTACCAATAATGAGCATAGCCACATTTCTGGCACATCCATTGATAATAGCACCACATAGAAAAAGAAGTCCTCCAGAAAGCATAGACAATTTACGTCCCATAATTCTAGTTACACTTGAAGCAGCCCATGAAGCAACAAGTGCAGCCAAATATAGAGATGATGTAAACATTGTCAATTTTGGGCTGTTGAATTTGCAGTACTGATTTGTTGACACTGTGTGCAGTACTTCCTTTGCATACACATCTGGGAAAAATTTCTCCAAGAATGAAGGCATTGATGTTACTCCCCCTAGTCACAAAAAAACAAAATAACACTATGTTAGTATTATTCGTAAACGACGTAAAAAATATTTATACAATCAAATAAATAATAAGTAAATCACTTTGAATATACCTTGAATAAAAATACTAGGTATAATATAGTGATTAAAAATCCTACGTATGCCACTAACAACTTACTTGTGGTAATATATTACACTATACTGATCAATGCACATAACTTAAATCATATGTAAAACATAAGTATATGAACTATGAAAAAATAAACTTTAAAACAAATACTAACCTGAAATTCCAATGTCATAACCAAAGATTAAACCACCCATAGCAGCAACAATACAAGTAACTAAAACTTTAGAGGTGAGTTCTCCAGGATATGTCTTGCCATTTGATGGCCCTATTCCACCACCTCCAGCCATCGTTTTTTTTTTGTTCTGTGTAATACGTTTGATGTATGAAGCAATGAAAATATATAGACTCGAAATATATAGACTTGAGATTACCTGCTTAGGTTAAAATTTTGTAATATCTATCTACTCTTATGCTTATCATAAAGAGTTTGTTACTTCTCAAATACTTCATTATAAGATTTTATCTGAATTAGGATAGCAGTGAATCGAAAAAGGAGTTCTAATTGGAACAGGATGCGATTTTAAAAAAAAAATTAAGTTATTTTGAATATTAAACAGTGCAATTAAAAACAAGAGTTTGTATCAGTAAATAATTCTATCAGTACTACTAGATCTGGTATAACCATTTTCTTTTCTTCTTCTTTTTTTCGAAAAATGATTACTTAAAATAACTGTAGTTTGGTTCGGTTATATATGATCTCTGGATATAATGTTTAATATGATCTCTAGAGAGACACTAAAATGCATCCAAATTTCTAGGGCAAGTTTAGATCAAATTTGCATCATAAAATGATACAACAGTTTTGTTCCAATTTAAAAAGATTACATTATAATTTGATTATCTAGTCGATCTCAGATTAGCAACCGGTTATTATCCACCAAATTTACCTGACCGTGTAAAAAAGGTCTACACCGTCTGTGGAAATTAGTTAAATTCTTTATCTATTTGCAATTATATTTTCGCAAGTCGAATCAATTCCTGATATATATTCTTATATGTTAATATCTAGATTAGATAGTTATTTGTTTAAGATATATACATTGATAGAGTAGATAATTTTTACACTATTAGTGTAACTTAACCTATAATTGTTGGTGTTTACAAGGATTGCAGGAACGGAAATAACAAGTAACTGCGTATGTAAGAATTGAAATTACAATTCAACTATAAAACTGAAAATTACAATATAACAACAAAACTGAAATTACTATTTTGTTGAACAAGAAAACTGAAAGCGGTTTTTTGAGTCGAGTGTGGCACTCTGTCCTTAAGACAATATTGCCCCGTATGTATCCTTTATACGTCCCGGACAATTCGTCTCCCAAGATAAAACAAAGAAATGGAACTATTGAGCAAAGGAAACTCAAAAGCTACCGTGAAGAATATTGAATAACGAAATGATGCTTGGAAGATTTAGGAAGAAACTGCTTTGCTTTCTCGCTTTGTGTAATTTCGTGTATATCAAGTGTGCCTCAACAATGGTGTAAGGGGTGTTTATATAGGAGGAAGAGGGATCTGTTTGATCGCTCTCCATAACATGTGACCATTATTGGCCAAATAATGACCATTATGGAGGTAGTAAAGCCACCACATAAATGGAGAAAATTGCCAACGGATTGGCCATTATAGGAGGTGTAATTCAGCCAAAATAAATGGTGAATTGAGTGCTTCAGACGTTTCGTTCGGACCGTCGAAATTCGCCTTTCGAAAAATTTCGGGGACCAAACCGTACATCTTGAAACTTCGGGGACCAAATTGTACATCTTGAAACTTCGGGGACCGAACTCGTACATCCGAAAGAATTCGGTCCAAACCGCACATCCGAAACTTCGGGATCAAACTGTACTTCTGGCAAAGTTTTCTGGCCCAAAAAGATAATATCAGAAGGCCCACAGCCCACAGCCCACGACCCGTGAACCCGGAACACGGAATCGGAACCGGACGGGTGGGCGGCGGCGGCGCGCGTGTGGTCTTTCCTCGAACCGAAGCACATCTAGGTCTTCCCTCCTTTAAACACATGGGATACCCCTTGGGGTCCCAAACCCCAAACCAACTTTGAGTCTTATATACACAACAATTCTTTCTTCCTCTACCGATGAGGGAGAATTGATCACACACCACACTTTTCCATGCTTCAAACACCTTACTTCGTGAACCAATATCTCTCTCATTTCTCAATGAAATTTGACGATTCTTGGCCCTACGGTTATCTACGTACTTAGTACATCATGCATGTGTGAAGAACCGGATTCTCCAACATACGTAACACTAGTGTTTAAGCCGTTATGATGTCTTGAACCGTCAGTGTTTAGTGTAAGCCAAGACAATGATACCAACACAACAAATTCCCTTACTCTCTTCTTCGTAATGTTTTGTCCGTTTTGGCCATGGACAACGTCTTGGATTCTTAAGTGCGTTCATTTTGAGGCGGCCTGTCCTCGCACTTAAATAGGTGGTCTCCTACAAGGTATCCTGCTATACCCCACTTCACAAGTGTTAGGAACCATTAAAAGTTTCCCAAGAACCTAACCTCAACTGTTGAGGATCATTACAGGTTTTAAAAACTTAACCTTTACCCATACTGCAGATAGCACTTAACGTCTATCGCGGGAACGGCTTTGGATTTAGTGTTTCTTTTCGAAATCACTATCCGAAGTGCTCATACTTCCACCGAAGCGATCAATCGAACCTTTACAACTTCGTTTTCCCATTGAACCAAATTACGGGATCTCCGGTTCGTAAGGTTGGGTTACCACCGTATTGGTCCTTATATTTTGGGTTTTAAGCCCATTCCCCTAGACAGCAAGCCATCGATCTTTGGGTAAGCCCTTTGTCAATGGGTCTGCTATATTATCCTTTGACTTAATGTAATCAATGGATATTATACCCGTGGTGATCAGTTGCCTAACGGTCTTATGCCTCCGTCGAATATGACGAGACTTGCCGTTGTACATAGCATTCCGTGCCCTTCCTAGAGCCGACCGACTATCGCAAAGTGGATCATTACCGAAGGTACGGGTTTGTTCCAACACGGAACATCCTCTAAGAAGTCATGAAGCCACTCAGCTTCTTCTCCTGCTTTGTCTAAAATGATAAACTCCGATTCCATCGTGGATCGGGCGATGCAAGTTTGCTTAGAGGATTTCCAAGATACGGCCCCCACCACCAATTGTAAATATATACCCACCGGTGGACTTGGTGTTCTCTATATCGGATATCCAGTTTGCATCACCGTACCCCTCTAGTACAAATGGATATCTCGAATAGTGCAACCCGAAATTTAACGTGTATTTCGGTATTGTAATACCCGATTCAACGCCTTCCGGTGATTATCACTTGGATTACGGGTGAACCTAGCCAACTTATTGACTTGCATAAGCAATATCGGTCGGGTGCGGTTTGTGATATACATCAAACTACCGATCACATGTGCATATCGCTCCCGGTATACGGGTGCACCAAGATTTTTATCAAGCTTTTGATTTGTATCCATTGGTGACGCTATCGGAGAACTGTCTAACATCTTGAACTTTCTCAAAACATCCTCGATATAGTGAGACCGAGATAAGACCGATCCGTCGGACGTCTTAGAGATTTTAATCCCTAGGATGACATCTCGCGATACCCATATCTTTCATGTCGAAGCATTGTTTCAACATGTTCTTAGTCTCTAGGATTACCCTAGGATCGCTTCCCGTGATCAACATGTCGTCTACATACGGGCATATCATAACAAATGAGTCGAGTTACCTTTCGTGTAAACACATTTATCACACTCATTAATGGCGAACCCTTCGATAGTAGAGTACTATCAAATTTTTCGTGCCATTGCTTTGGGGCTTGTTTCAGCCCGTATAGAGATTTGATAAGTCGACAGACTTTCTTCTCTTGCCCTTGAACCACGTACCCCTCGGGTTGGTCCATATAAATTTCTTCTTCCAAATCACCGTTTAGGAAGGTTTGTCTTAACATCCATCGGTGTATCTCAAGGTCACGCAAAGCTGCGATCGCAATAAATACCCGTATGGATGTCATCCGGGATACCGGAGAGTATGTGTCAAAGTAGTCAAAGCCTTATGTCTGTCGATAGCCCTTGACTACCAACCTGGCCTTGTACTTGTCTATAGACCCATCTGCCTTGTATTTCCGTTTGAGTATCCATTTACAACCCAACGGTTTATTTTCCGGAGGAAGATCAACCAACTCCCAAGTATGGTTATGCAGAATGGAGCTTATTTCACTCTCAATAGCTTCTTTCCAGAGCGGTGCTTCTGGAGTTGACAACGCCTGAGCAATTGTCCTTGGTTCATCACTAACCATATAAGCTACAAAGTCAGGACCGAAGGATGTATCCTTCCTGGCCCTTTTACTTCGCCTTAGATCCATCTCTGGGAGTCTCCAAGTTCGAGAATCTGGAACACTAGATTCCGGATGTTCAGCCACCTCGAGATTCGCTAGATCTGAACTATTTAGATCCGGGTAGTCAAGGACTCCCGATTCTTGAGAGCTTTGTGCATAACTTCGCTTGCGAGAGGTTATGTCTTTCTCCTTTCTAGGAAAGGTACTTTCAAATAATAGAGCATTCCTTGATTCCATTATTGTACCCTGGTGGATATCTGGAATATCTGACTTATGCACTAAGAAGCGATAAGCACTACTGTTATTTGCATATCCGATGAATATGCAATCTACAGTCTTAGGCCCAATCTTGACCTGCTTTGGCTTAGGTACTTCAACCTTTGCCAGACAACCCCACACCTTAAAGTACTTGTAGGTGGGTTTCTTTCCTTTCCATGATTCATATGGAGTTTTGTCCTTACCCTTATGTGGGACTCTGTTAAGAATCGTATTAGCGATAAGGACGGCTTCTCCCCACATGTTTTGGGGAAGTCCGGAATTGATAAGCAAGGCATTCATCATTTCCTTTAATGTGCGGTTCTTACGTTCCGCCACACCGTTTGATTGAGGTGAGTATGGAGCCGTCGTTTGATGAATAATGCCTTCTTGGGCACAATATTCCTCAAAAGGCGCTACATATTCTCCCCCTCTATCGCTACGAATGGATTTAATCCGTAGGCTAAGTTGATTCTCAACTTCTGCTTTGTAACGTCGGAACGCTTCAAAGGTTTCATCCTTACTTTTCAACAAGTAAAGGTAATAATACCTAGTGCTATCATCTATATATGTCACAAAGTACTTGTTCTCCCCTCTAGTTTGTGCAAACTTCAAATCACATATATCTGTGTGAATAAGTTCTAGAGGAGCGGTATTCCTTTCGACGGATCGAAAAGGAAGCTTGGTGAGTTTTGCCTCTACGCACACCTCACACTTATGTTGAGGGTTTATGTCGATAGAAGGCAATAACTCCATCTTTACCAGCCTTTGAATAGACTTGTAGTTTACGTGTCCTAATCTATGATGCCATAAATTAGAAGACTCAAGCAAATAAGAAGAAGACTCAACTTTATTTCCTTGACGCAATACAGACATGGCATTCACTTTGAAGAGGCCTTCACGGACGAAGCCCCTCCCCACAAATGTGTCATTTTTAGTGAGTACAAATTTATTTGATTCAAACACTAGCCTAAAACCAAAGATTAACCAATAAAGGTCCGTAAACTAGATTTCTTCTAATCTCTCGGGACGTGCATCACTTCCTTCGAGTGAGTTCCTTGCCGGAAGTCATCTTCGGGACCACCTTTCCAACCCCTAGCACGTCCGAGGAAGCGTTGTTGCCCATGAACAGCTTCTTGTCGGAGACCGGAGTGTACGTGGAGAAGGCATCTTTGTTGGAACAGATGTGTCTTGTTGCACCTTGTGTCCACCCACCACTGCATCGGATTCTCAACCAAGTTGGCTTCTAGCACCACGGCCGAGAAATCCTCAATCATGTCATCCAGGAGCGTGTCCTTGACGACGTTAGCTTGAGCCTTGCCTTTCGACTTGGCTTTCTGTTGTTGCTCAGTCTTGAGCTTGCGGCATTCCTTGATCCTATGACCAGGTTTCCCACAGTGATGACAGTTACCTCTGAACGTCTCCGCTGCGGGGGGCTTTGCCGTCTTTGTGGAACTTCCGCTTGTTGCTTGTTTTCCCTTTGGCCTCAGCCAGATTTGCCTTTGCCTCAGCATGTTGTCTACCCTTTGGCAAGGTCTTCTTATTATCTTCCTGGATTTGCAGTTTGATAACAAGCTCTTCAAAGGTCATCTCCTTTGTCTTGAGTTTCAAGTAACTCATAAACTCATTCCATGAAAGAGGTAACTTTTCAATCAGCGATGCAACCAAAAACTGCTCATTTGGTTTCAGTCCTTCCAAATCCAGGTGATGTAAAATCATTTGGAATTCTGGACTTGGGACATCATCGTCTTACTGTCCACCATTTGGAATTTTAGAAATTTCCCAACGATGAACTTCTTAGTACCCGCATCTTGTGCGTTGTACTTCTTTTGCAGTTTTTCCCACAGCTCTTTGGCAGTGCCAACGGTGTAATAGACCGTGTAGAGAGGGTCTGCCAAGCAGTTCAGTATATAGTTCTTGCACATGAAATCGCTATGATTCCATGCGTCACGAACCATCTTCATGCCATTAATGACATGGATACCAAGGCCCCTTCACCCGTTTCATTGGGCGAAGAGTCCATTTCATCTCCAAACTTGTGGAGGATCTTCCGTAAGGAACCGGGCCATGCCCATAACTGTTAAGTAAAACAACATCTTTTGCTGCCATCTTTTGAATTCTGATCCCATGAATTTTTCAGGGCGATCATGGTGGTGTGATGAAGAGGGTGGAGCTCCAACAGTCGGGAAGGCAGCAGTGTTACTGCCTTGAGCAGGAGCCGCAGCAGCAGCGAGCGGTGAAGGCGGCGGAGTTACTGCCTTGGCCGTAGCGGCGATGGCGGGGAAGGCGCAACGTTGCCTCGAGAGGCGAGCAGATAGCAAAGCAACATCGGTCATATTTCCAGCCATGTTATTGCAGTTACCGTAAGCAAAGATATTGTCTTAAGTTGTTGGTGTTTACAAGGATTTGCAGGAAACGGAAATTACAAGTAACTTCTTATGTAAGAATTGAAATTATAATTCAACTCTAAAACTAAAAATTACAATATAACAACAAACTGAAATTACTATTTTGTTGAACAAGAAAACTGGAAAGCAGTTTTTGCTGAGTCGAGTGTGGCACTCTGTCCTTAAGACAATATTGCCCCGTATGTATCCTTTATACGTCCTGGACAATTCGTCTCCCAAGATAAAACAGCAATGGAACTATTGAGCAAAGGAAACTCAAAAGCTACCGTGAAGAATATTGAATAACGAAATGATGCTTGGAAGATTTAGGAAGAAACTGCTTTGCTTTCTGCTTTGTGTAATTTCGTGTATATCAAGTGTGCCTCAACAATGGTGTAAGGGGTGTTTATATAGGAGGAAGAGAGATCTGTTTGATCGCCTCCATAACGACCATTATTAGCCAAATAATGACCATTATGGAGGTAGTAAAGCCACCACATAAATGGAGAAAATTGCCAACGGATTGGCCATTATAGGCGGTGTAATTCACCAAAATGGCCGAATTGAGTGCTTTGGACGTTTCGTTCGGACCGTCGAAATTCGCCTTTCGAAAACTTCGGGGGACCAAACTGTACATCTTGAAACTTCGGGGATCAAACTATACATCCGAAAGAATTCGGTCCAAACGCACATCTGAAACTTCTGGGAATCAAACTGTACTTCTGGCAAAGTTTTCTGGCCCAAAAAGATAATATCAGAAGGCCCGTGAACCCGTGAACCCGGAACCGGACGGCGGGCGGCGGCGGCGCGCGTGTGGTCTTTCCTCGAACCGAAGCACATCTAGGTCTTCCCTCCTTTAAACACATGGGATACCCTTTGGGGTCCCAAACCCCAAACCAACTTCGAGTCTTATATACACAACAATTCTTTCTTCCTCTACCGATGAGGGAGAATTGACCACACACCACACTTTTCCATGCTTCAAACACCTTACTTCGTGAACCAATATCTCTTTCATTTCTCAATGAAATTTGACGATTCTTGGCCCTACGGTTATCTACGTACTTAGTACATCATGCATGTGTGAAGAACCGGATTCTCCAACATACGTAACACTAGTGTTTAAGCCGTTAAAGTTGGTCGGTCGCAACTCCCGCCAAAGGCTAATTTCCAACAATAATTTTACCTCTTTTCTAATAGATAGTAATTAAATAAATATTATAATTAATAACATCTTAATGTATCTATTCTTCACTTCATTATTAGGTTTCATGACCTGATAGTAACGATAAACTTTAAAATATTTTAAGCTTCATAAAATATTCTACCCAAATTTCTTTTGTACACATAATGTTTATTTCAATTTTTGGATTTACGACACTCGACCTCATCCAATTCACACAACACGGTAATGCTAAACTAATATAATATCTCAAATTAGCCATTCTTCAACATATCAATAGAATAAAATATCAATATTAAAACAATTTCATTTATAATTATTGATTTTGTATGTGCAACCACTTATATAACAACTCCACATTCCACAATTATGTTATTTTTAAATTTTATTTATTAAAGTAAGAATATGTTACTTTAAGTATAAAAACTCAACTATTTGTTTGCCTTCACCATCGAAAATAATTATATATGGTGTTATATATATATATATATATATATATATATATATATATATATATATATATATATATATGTGTGTGTGTGTGTGTGTGTTATTTAATACTATAGTTTTATCCAACTAACTTAGTTTTAAAAGATTGTATATATCCAATGTAGTTTGAGGTGAGGATAAATCCAAGTTGGACACCCATTTTCTTTATCATTATTCGAGTTACCACAAAGAGGAAAATCCTCGTTAGAAGAGTTTCTTGGTGTTATGCTCCACCTTCAATTTCTTGTTGTGCTTCTTCTTCCTAATTTTGCACCTTTTCAACATTCGACCTTTTCAACAGGAGGTTGATGCGACTCATCTTCCCATGTCCCCAATGAAACCGTGAACATTAATGGTGATACTGATTTTTACGCATTATCAAAAAGAAATTACATGAAGTTTTAACTTCAAACGAAAAGAGAAAACTTGTTAAAGAAAATAATTTAAAAAGTCAATGTACTGAATTTCTACTAAGGATGGTAGTTCGAACACAGTCTAGATTAGATATCATAAGTGGTTCAATCAATAAACGATCTCTGTGTGACCGATCAATTATTAAACACCACAAAAAGAGATTCTTTTTGGGGGAAATCAAACATGTCGATGTCTGATAACTCTCGACAAGTTATACGTGACAGATTATTATATGAAATGCTCGGGACTGCCAAGTCAGAAGACTCATCCAAACGGAAGGTACTCATCATTGACGAGGTAACCATTAAAATAATGACATATGCATGCAAGATGACAGATATTGATAACACCCAAATCCTCTTCTCAAGTGAGAAAGTGTACAAATTTACCCAACTATGAGTTGGGTCGAATCCCACAGGAAACAATATGCTAGGCGATCAAGCAAGTAAAGAATTATCACTTTCTACGCTAAGTCAAACATTTGATAATATTTTGATTTTGAAATGATTATAACTAAGGTGGAAATATAAACTAATCTAGAAAGCAAGAAAAATGATCAATAGCCACAAACATGGATACAAGGAAAATTACTCTCAAGTAACGATACAATATATTTCACGATTTTACAACTAAGAACAGGGTTTATGTTAAAAGAAAATGGTTTCTAAGATCTCATTGAAAGTGTTCCAACCAAATCAATAAATTTCACTCTAAACTTTTTCAAGCCTTAGAGTGTGATATTAGGCACAACCAATTGAATCTCAAGTTAACTTTCCTATTCCTAGCTCAAGTTAATAGATAGGTTTAAAGCTCCAAATTCTTGTTAATTAATCTTTCTCAACCTCAAATTTTTTCTTGCGAGCTCAAATCGAAGTAAATAGGCGAGTCCTAAGGCTAATCCTTTAAGAAGCATTAAAGAACACGTTTAATTAAAGAAACAAAGACTCACTTCATTAGAAATAAAATTAATTCAATATATAAGCATAACAACAGTTTCAATTCAAATTTTAACAATGTATATTTTCATAAACAAGTTTCAAGTAAAGGAATGAAATACTACACTCATAAATATTCAATACAAAATAAGAAATTTAAAAAAAAAGGTTTAAGAAATTTCTCGTTAAAGTGCTCCAATCTTCTCCTCTAATGGTGTAGTTGATGAACCCTAGCTTCTTGAAAATGTGGCCAAAGATGATAGATATTTTCCCCATGTCGTGCTATTATAGTTCCACAATTTTTCTGTTAAACAAAGGTAATATACCTGTGATGTACACTGAATATACGGCAGTATATATCACAGGTATACAAAGCAGTGGGTAGCCCAGCAAAGCTGTGGGCAGTGGCCCAAATCACTGAGGCCCATCACGGCTTTGGGCAGCAAAGCAGTGGGCGAATTTTGTATATTAAGGAAAGAATATTGTGTGTATATTGTAGTGTATTTGTTACCTAGATTAGGATATACACTTACCATAATTAGGATATACACTTACCATAATTGTATAGTTAGAATTATGGTAGAATAAGGATTTAGAAATAGAATAGGAATAGGATTCTCCTATTATGGAAATATGTAACTTGTATATATAGTCTTTCAATTAATGAAAATAATCAAGGGGATTATTTCTTTCATTTCAAAATAACCAAAACAGACCCTAATTTTCGGAATTGCAGATCTAGCCATTTTTGCACTTCTCGTGACTTTTCTCATTTTCTTCAATTTGGCTCATTTTTGCCTCGTTTTCACTTGTTTTCTTCCCGATCACTTCTAAATCACATAAAATCTGTAAAATGAAAGTAAACGAAAAATCTAAGATTAAAGAAAAATAAGTTGGTAAACTACCAACTTATCAAAGAAGTCCCATTGGTTGAATAGATAGACAAGCCACGGGCGCTGATCCTATCCTGGGATGCGATTTACTTCATCCAACCAACAGAAGAGAATGTTGTAAGGTTCCTATCTGACATGACTGATAATTCCCTCTGTACAGAAAGGCATTTGTCTTAATTAGTTCACCTATTGCTAAAGAGTTGGTTGATGAAATAGAGATGGATTCATCTGTTGTGTCTCGCATTTGTACCTTGGAAGAAATGAATTTGGAGTTTTTTCCTATTGACAGCCAGGGTTTTATCACCGATAATGAGAGGCCGCTTAAAGAACTTTATGGAGACAAGAAAGGTTCTCGGAAGAGTGATTTGTGTTTGAATGTGAATTGCTACAGTTTTCGCTTCATTGCGGGAATTCTTTGGTGCGCTACTGCTCTACGAAATCGCTTGATCCTACCATTGTGACAGCCTTTCGGCATTTAATTCGTAAAAAGCTTGCAGCTGGTGTTTGGAATTCTCTGAATAAGTACAAATCTACTCTTCCTGACTTTCCACAGACAGAAACTTGCGAGTTGCTTATTGTGGATAGATCAGTAGAACGGATTGTTCCCATTATGCACGACTTGACATATGACGCAATGTGCCATGAATTGTTAAACATGCACGAGAATAAATATGTGCATGAGGTTCCTGGAAAAGCTGGAGGCCCTCCTGAGAAGGAAGATGATCTTTTGAAGGATCATGATCCTATTTGGCTGAGGAGACGAATAACTTTGTCTCAAAGAATAAAGCAGCACAAATGCGTCAAGGTGGAAGACACGTAGGTAAATTATCTGTTCGGGAAATGCAAAATATGGTTCATGATTTATCTGAATACAACAAAGTAATTGACAAGTTCTCCTTCCATCTTAAGATTGCCAAGAACTAACAGAAATTGGCCAATTAGAGCAGAAACTTATTTTTGGAGATGCAGAGGCTGCGGAGTTGATCAAGTTCTTGAAGGTTTATCAGCATGTCAAACCGGAAAACAGGTTACGCTTGTTGATGATTTATGCAGTCATTTATCCTGAGAAGTTTGAAATTGAAAAAGACAAGTTAATGGAGTTGGCGAGATTGCCCGAAGATGACATGAATGTTGTGTACAATATGATATTGCTGGAGGGATCAACAGATAATAAGAGCTCACTAGGACCTTTCTATCTCATATTTGATTTTTACAAGAAGAAGCGCGTTGGTGAAGCAGCAAATTTATCTCGTTTTTACCCAATGATAGAGAAACTTATTGAAAAACTCAGTAAAACGGAATTACCAAAGAATGACTATCCCTGTATGAATGATTCAAGTCCAACTCTCCATGGGACTTCTTAGTCTGCATCAATACAACCAAATATGAAGAGAAATATACTACATCGGGATGATATTTCTGGACTCTTTATAAGGCTTGAATAATCCTCCTCGCTTTGTGCTAGCTTTTGGGATGTGAATTAGGCCCAATGTCTATTTTGACATGATATCAGAGCTAGGTTCAAAGCTAGGATTCAACAAGGTTGAAGATAGATTCAAAGCAGATTCATATCAAGTTACATCTTATTGACGATAATAAAGTTTTTTTATCAAATAAGAAAAAGAAAGTCCGAGCTATTACATGTGGAGAAAAAGTTTCAACCATATTTTTAAAAATTATGATGCTACATCTTTAAAATCAAAACTCATTTTTAACCTTGCAAATGACTCATTTTTAACCTGAGAGGGCTTCGATACTTTTAACCCGAGAGAACTTCAATACTTTTAACCCGCAAGGGCTCCAATACTTTTAACCCGAAAGGGCTCCAATACTATTAACTCGTAAGGGCTCCATTTTTAAACATGTCAAACAGCAGTGATAAAGATCATGCACGTGAATAAGGTGAATCAAATCTTATCCGAAAATCAGGCCAAAAAAGGGAGATTTGTTTGAGTTTTTGCCCTGATTTCTTACCATATTTGAGTTTTACTTTTCTCTTGAAGGAAAGTAGTATTACTATAATTGTTTTTACTTTTTCTGAAAGAAAAATATAATTTCTTCCGTATTTGGCTATTCCTTGTCTTGAAGGAAAAATTTTGGACATCTATAAACTGAAGACATCCTTCTCACAACTAAAAGACACATAAAAACATCCACAATGTAGTCATTTAGAGAGTTTTGTTTAGGGGGAGATTTTCCTCTCTACAATTTTTATATTAGTTTTTCATATATAGGTCAATTAACCAAACTCATATCATATAATAAAGTCTTTTTTATAGTTTTTTCTTTGTCGTCTAATATATCATCGTTCAAGGTTTGCAATTGTACGCTTCTGCATGACGCCCTGTTATTGAAGAGAATATACCACATCGGTGACGGGCGAGAACCCTGGGATCCTTATTAGGCTTGAGCAATCATCCTCCATTTGACCTAGCTTTTGGGGTGTGAGTTAGGCCAAATGTCTAATTTGTCATGGTATCAGAGTCAAGCGCAGGCCTGATCCGATGTGGACCCCCGAAAAAGGGGAGCAAAATGCTGTCCGGGTCAATTGATCGATCCCGGACTGAGAAAGAGTGAAAATGCCCCCGTCTATGAAAGTGCACGCTTCAGACCGAACAGTGGACCCCAGATAAAAAGAATGTCCAGATCTGTGTGTGAGGGGGTGAAGAGAATATACTACATCGGTGACGAACGAGAACCCTAGACTCTTATAAGGCTTGGGCAATCCTCCTCCCTTTAAGCTAGCTTTTGGGGTGTGAGTTTGGTCCAATGCCTAATCTGTCAATGAAGAGAATATACTACATCGGTGACGGGCGAGAACCCTGGGCTCCTTATAAGGCTTGAGCAATCCTCCTCCCTTTGAGCAAGCTTTTGGGGTGTAAGTTAGGCCTAATGCCTAATTTATCATGGTATTAGAGTCAGGTTCATCCGATGTGGGCCCTCAGACCAATTGAAAGAGGTATAAATACCTTGGGTCCATGAATGTACACGCTCCAAACCGGACAGTGAAACCCCAGATAAAAGAATGTCTGGATCTGGGCGTGAGGAGATGTTGATGAGAAATATACCACATCGGTGAGGGATGAGATCCCTGGACTCCTTATAAAGCTTGGGTAATCGTTCTCTCTTTGAGCTAGCTTTTGGAGTGTGAGTTAGGTCTAATGCCTATTTTGACACTACATGGGCCCGCTTTCGAAATTCTGATGATGGATATTCGAGTTGCGGGCTTTTCATATGTTATCCACGAAGCTGAACAGAGAAGTAGTTCTTGGTTCATCCAGCAGGGATGACCCTTCACAATTCATTACGAAATTGAAGCTCTTGAGTGCATATGATGAACTCTCCTTGGATGACTTGCATATGTAGAAGCAAATTGCCGGCAAATATGGCAAGCGAAATCTCTTAGGGCTATCACACTTAAGTGTTAAATACAAAATATAATACATGTGTAATTAAATGATAGAACGATCAATTATTCTAAAAAAATTGTGAATATTCATAACTAAAGGGATCAAAAGTGCAGATTTTAAATAATTAAAAAAAGAGGTTCAACCAATATAATTTAATATTGAAAGACTTTATATATCCATTATAGTTTGAAAGATTGGATAAATATTAGACAAGCTTTGATAATTAAAATATTGAAAATTATATTAAAGCTTTGATAATTAAAATATTGAAAATTATATTAAATTATAATACTGAATCTCTAGATATGAAAATAATAGTTTTAACGTTTATCTCGAATGATTCTTGTTTAGAATTTTAGCAGTGCATTTAGAAAGAAGAAATTCATGTAAATAACTATTATTTCTCGTACCTGATTATGGTAAATTATTTTGCTTTTCTAAACGGAAAAGGGTCAAAAATGCCCTGTACTATTTTTTGAGAAGCACATTGATGTACCATAAAATTACGGTACATTTGATATCATTTATTTAAACTTTTGTAGTTCATAGAGTACATTTTACGTTGTTTCTTACGTATATGTGTTGTTTTGTAAGACAAGGAGTGCAGAGATAAAAAAAATAAGTAAAAATGAGCAAAAGATGGTTGAAAACATGACCTGCGAACCGTAGGTCATGACTGCGGATCACACTTAAACCGCAGACTGCCACAGGGAATTGGAAATTGAGCATCATAAAAATACATAGCCTGTGACATGACCTGCTGGTCAACCGCAGTTCATGTAACCGAAGATTTGGGAATTTAACTCTCATTTTGCACCGTTATTGCTTGGAAAAGAATAATGGATAGGAAAAACATTAATGACAAAAATTTGGGAATTTAACTCTCATCTAATAATCAAAGCTAGGAATAGAATGATTAATTTGAGATTAAGTGGGTGTAATATACTCCCTAGTCCCTCCATTCCATATTACTTAGCCACATTACTAAAAATATCCGTTTCAAATTACTTGGCCACTTTCTAAAAATAAGATAGAATTAATTAAGTTTTTTCTACTTTGCCCTTAGCATTAATTATTTTTTAAAGTAACCAATATTGATTAGAGTGCAATTAAGTGGAGAGAGATAAGGGTAATGTAGTAAAGATACCCTTCTTATTTATGATTTCTTAAAGGGCGTGTAAAATGAAAAGTAGCCAAGTAAATATGAGACGGATGGAGTATCACATCCTAGGGCTTGGAAGAGCCTAGTGATAAAATTTATCATCTAGGTTGGAAGACTAGTGGTAAACTCTTAATTATCCCATAATCTAGTATATTTAGGTATCTAATTAAAGTCAAACATAATCCCAATTATATTGATTAACCTAGAGGGATCACAATCCTAATTATCTCATTAATTGAATTACCAATTTGAAATATTTCTCTCTTTAATTAATTATTAGATAAATCTTAAAACAATCAATATTTTCCCAATCCCCCTAGAAATTAGGACTAAACGTTGAGGTGTGCAATTAACTTGTATCTCTCTCGTCGTATTCCCTGTGGAATTCGATCCCAACTTTAGTTGGGTTCTATATTTGTCAACGGCCGGTTTACATCCCTTTTGGAGGTGTAATTTGGGCGTATCAAATTTTAGCGTCGTTGCTGGGGAATACGGATTAGAAATTTACAACTTAGTGTAACTCTCTACTTTTAGTCTTTATTTCTCATATCACTCTTTTTGTTATTTTTGTTGTGTATGTGTTATGGCATCCGATTCTGAATCTGATGATGAATTCGTGGGGGCCCACGGATACACCGCCGCTATCCAACCTCCACCACTTCAAGAAACCGCAAGTTTTCACCTCGACACCACTTTGTTGCACCTACTCAACACAAAGGGCTTATTTGGAGGTCTAGCCACTGATGACCCGAATAGGCACCTTAGAAATTTCCTTTGGGTGTGCGACACTAATGTTCAACCCAATGTCTCAAATGAGACCATCAAGTTGAGGATCTTCCCATTTTCTCTCGGGAGAGAGTCCATCCCATGGTTGGACGATCTTTCGTCCGGTTTTATTACCATATAGGCGGAGTTGACCGAGGCATTCTCAAGAAGTTTTTCCCACATCCCGGATGTTACAACTCCCGTGATGAAATCAAAAACTTTCGTTAACTTCCTAATGAGCCCCTTCATGAAGTTTGGACTCGATTCAAGAAGAAAATCAAAAGTTGTCCAAATCATGGATTTCCCGATAGTCTTCTTCTCCAAACATTCTATAGGTCAGTCGACTCAGTCAATAAGTCGGTGGTTAACAATATTGCGAAGGAGTCCGTTATGAACAATTCTTATAATATGGTGAGCTCTCTACTTGACAAGCTAACCGAGACAAATGAAGCTTGCCATACTAGAGAGTCAGAAGTAGTTGGAGGAAGTTCTTCCAAATCCTTGTTGTCTAGAGAGGCGATTAAGAGGGAATAAGACAGAGATGAAATAATGGCAAAGTTAATCATGCAAATGGATCTTTTTACTAAACATGTCATGGGAGCGGGGTATAAGAAAGTGAATGCGGTTGAGTCTTGTGAAGGGGGATCTCTGGATGAACACTGCTACCAAGTATATGATGAAGTAGCTCATTTCATGAACAATCAAGGGGGGTTTCTGGCCTTATTACCAAGGTCCTAATCAAGGGGCTTGGTGGCAATGTCCAGAAAATCAAGGTTGGAACAAATATCAAGTAGGCTCGAATTGGAGGGACAACAATTAAGGGAGTTACAACAACAACTATAACAATTACCGAAGCAATTACCCCTATGTTCCACCAAAGGGTAGGCAACAAATTTTGAACCATCCATCAACTAGTGATCCCGTTAGTTCAAAAATTGAATATATGCTCTCGAAGGTGTTGAGAATAGTTGAGTCAACTGACACCTTACTCAAAGAGGTGAATGATGATATGAAAAGTATAAGAGATGGTATGAGCACTATGGGGTAAGTTGTGAGCTCTCACTCAACATCCATCAAGTAATTGGGATCCCAACTTAGCCAAGTCTCGGCTACCCTTAACCAAAAACAAAAAGGTACACTCCTTAGTGACACGGTGGCAAATTCAAGAAACAATGGTGATCATTGTCACCAAAGCTCTAGTTCAAAAGAAAGAAGACCCCGGAGCATTCACTATTCCATGCACCATTGGGGATTATAAATTTGCAAAGGCTTGGCCTTGGTGCAAACATCAACTTTATGCCACTTGCAATCTTTAACAAGTTGGGTTTGGGCACTCCACGTCCCACAACTATGAGGCTACTAATGGCAGATCGAACCGTAAAAAAGCCGGTGGGTATTCTCTTTGATGTCCTTGTTCGAGTGTATAGATTCATATTTTCGGCCGAATTTATTATTTTGGATTGTGAGGTGGATATTGAAGTCCCATAATCTTGGGATGGTCATTCTTAGCCACGGGGCGAGCTCTTGTTGATGTCAAGAGAGGTGACCTTAAATTCCGGATAAATAATAAAGAGATCACATTCCATATTTGCAAGTCAATGAAACAACCGGTGGACATGAGTACGGTGCCAGTTATTGACACTATAGATGAAGTTATGGTGACTACCGTTGCAAATGAATATATGGTAAAGTATTGGCGGCGGTGTTGATGAACTATGATGGAAAAAATTAGGAAGAATTTGAGGAGGTTGTTAATGCTTTGGTTGGATTGGGGTCATACAACTACAACCCCAAGAAGCTTGATCTTGACTTAGAAAACCTTGAGACTCCTCCCGCAAAACCAATCATTGAACCACCTATCGTGGAGCTCAAACCTCTTCCTTCACATTTGAGGTATGAGTTTCTTAGTTCAAACAACACCTTGCCCATTATAATTTCAAACCGGTTAATGGAAGTGCAATGTGAGAGATTATTGGCTATTTTGAAGAGATATAAAAAGGTCATTAGATGGTTAATTGAGGATATTCAAGGAATTTCTCCCGGTATTTACACCCATAAAATTAAGCTTGATGAAGAATGTATTCCTAGTGTTAAGCATCAAAGGATGTTGAATCCTCATATGCAAGAGGTTGTGAAGAAATAGATAATTAAATGGTTAGATGCCGGTGTAGTGTACCCTATACCGGATACTGAGCTCGGTCTAATGTGTGCCAAAGAAGGGTGGTATTACCGTGGTTCCTAATGAGAAGAATGAATTGATACAAACTCATACGGTTACCGATTGGAGGGTGTGTGTGAACTATCAAAAGTTGAACTATTGGACAATGAAGGATCACTTCCCAATGTCATTCATGGATCAAATGCTTGATAGACTCGCGGGGAGGGACTTCTATTACTTTTTAGATAGTTATCCGAGTTATAATCAAATCACTATTTCCCCCGAGGATCAAGATAAACTATTTTCACATGCCCGTATGGTACCTTTGCTTTTAGAAAAATGGCCTTTGATTTATGTAATGATCCCTCTACTTTCCAAAGGTGCATGATATCCATCTTTTCTGACATGGTGGAGGAATCTATCAAAATCTTCATGGATGACTTCTCCGTGGTTGAAAACTCTTTTGATGCTTGTCTAGAGAATTTGGCTCAGGTGTTGAAAAGTTGTGAATAGACCAATTTAGTTCTCAATTGGGAAAAATGCCACTTTATGGTCAAGGAGGAAATCATTCTTGGGCACAAGATTGAGGAAAAGGGCATAGAGGTTGATCAATCCAAAGTTGAAGTTATTGTTAAGATTCCTCCACCCATATCCATTAAAGGTATCCGAAGTATTCTAGGCCATGCCGCATTTTATAGGAGGTTCATTAAATATTTCTCTAAGGTGGCGAATTCCTTGTGCAAATTATTGGAGAAAGAGACTAAGTTCGGTTTGATGAAGCATGTCTCAAAGCTTTTGAGTGTTTGAAAGAGAAGCTCACTTCAGCACCCATTATTATTGCTCCGAATTGGTCAAAGTCATTTGAGCTCATGTGTGATGCTAATGGTTTTGCCATGGGGACTGTTCTTGGTCAAAAAAGAGATAAGATTTTCCATCCCATTTATTATACAAACAAGACCCTCAATGGAGAGCAAATAAACTATATTGTTAACGAGCAAGAGTTTCTTGCGTTTGTCTATGCTTTTGACAAATTCCAAGCTTACTTATTAGAAACTCATGTTATTGTGCACACCGATCATGCGGAACTTTATTATCTCATGGCTAAAAATGATGCTAAGCCTAGGTTGATACGATGGGTCTTACTTTTGCAAAAGTTTGACTTTGAGTTAAAGATAGAAAGGGGTATGAGAACCATGTGGTCGGCCATTTGTCTAGACTTGAAGAAGGTGGGAAGCCAAGTGATGGGCTTAAAGTGAATGATTCCTTTCTGAATGAGCATGTAATGGCGGGGTCACATGATATGATTCCACGGTACACTGATTTCGGAAACTATCATGCAAGTGACATTATGCCAAGTTATCTCACTACCAATCAAATGAAGAAGTTCTTAAGTGATGTCCGGAAGTCTTATTAGGATGAGCCTTACCTTTTTCGGGGTTGCGCCGATAACATGATAAGAAGGTGTATTCCCGAGGTTGACATAATACCCATTCTTGAAGCTTACCACTCATCTCTCGTTGGTGGTCACTATAGTAGCGCAAGGAACGCAACGAAAATCATTCAAAGTGGTTACTATTGGCCAACTATCCATCAAGATGCCTATGATTATGTGAAAGCTTGTGATCAATGTCAAAGGCATGAGGGTGTCTCAAGAAAGCATGAGCTACCTTTGACATCAATCCTTGAAGTTGAGTTATTTGATGTTTGGGGCATTGACTTTATGGGCCCATTTGTGAGTTCTTATGGCAATAAATACATCCTTGTGGTGGTTAATTATGTATCTAAATGGGTGGAGGCCATAACACTTCCAAACAATGAAAGAAAAAGTGTCACCGCATTTTTGAAAAAGTACATCTTCTCAAGGTTTGGTACTCCTAGAGGTATCATTAGTGATGGGGTTCCCACTTTTGCAATCAGTTATTCAAAGCCCTTCTTGAAAAGTATGGAGTTAAACACAATATGGCCACGCCCTATAATTTCCAAACAAGTGGGTAAGTGAAAGTTTTGAATCAGGAGATCAAAATCATCTTATCCAAGATGGTCAATGTCATAAGAACCAATTGGTCACGAAAGTTGGATGATGCACTTTGGACATACCAGACTACTTTTAAAACTCCAATTGGTATGTCGCCATATAGGTTGGTGTTTGGCAAAGCTTGTCATCTCCTAGTTGAGCTTGAGCATAAGGTTATGTGGGCCTTAAAGAAGTTGAATCTTGATTGGAATGATGCCTCAAACTTGAAAGTGGGGCAATTGAATGAAATGGATGAATTCTGATTCAAGGCTTATGAGAGTTAGGCACTCTACAAAGCCTGAATGAAGCACTTCCATGACAAGAAGATCCTAAATAGAGAGTTTAACCCGAGGGAACATGTATTGTTGTTCAACTCAAGACTCCGATTGTTTCCCGGAAAGTTGAAGTCAAAATGGTCGGGTCCTTTTGAGGTAACGCAAGTGTTTCCCCATGGTGCCATTGAAATTTCTTGCCCAAGTGAAAATTGAGTCAAAGTTAACGGGCAAAGAGTGAAGCACTACTTGGGAGTGCCAAATGAAGTAAAGATAATTAAGGTGATCTACCTCAACGAGCCATGAAAAATGGATAACGACATTGTGTCGCGACGTAAAATTAGGCGCTTCTTGGGAGGCAACCCAAGTATTTTTATTTTCCTTTTTGGTTATTTTGATGATTTGATACTTTTTCAAGTGTGCATGATTAGAAATTAGAGACACAAGAAAATATTTGAAAAAATCATAATTGTGGGATACAATCATGGTCTGCGGTTAAATCGTAACTCGCAGACCATATCGGCGGTGTAGTGTGCGAACCGCAGACCAAGCCCCAAAGTTCCAAAAATAATGAAAATCTTGAGCAAGGTCTGCGGTTAAATGACGATTCGTAGTAAATGTTTGTGATGTCCTCTGTGAATTGCAAGTCATGTTTCAGGTAAACAGGGTTTGGGTCCGACCCGACCCACAACTTTTAAATGCGCATAAATCGTATGGGTTTAAAATTTCACTAGATTTTTTCCTTCATATGAACGGTTTCTAAGCCTTGTGACTCTATTACTCTTCCAAATCACTTCCACTCTTCAATATCTTCGATTTTGCTTAGGATTCCACCACACCACTGTGCACTCTGTTCATCTTTGGAGGGAAGTTTCGCAACAACACCAATAGGGCACTACATCGTACATCGGGTATGTCACACCTTCCTATTTATCTTGAAGTATCATAGTGACACTCATGGTACAATTTCTTCTACTTTAATATCTTTAATGTTGGGTGTGAAACTGAATTAGGGTTAGATATGAAGTTGAATGCGCATTGTATTTCTTGAGTGGTGAAAACAATATTGCCTAATTGAGAAATCCTTTGGATTATTGGTGTATGCTTCTTGAGTATGCTTATGAAATCGTAATATGAGTGTATACTGGTGGTTGAAAATCAAATTCACGAAATTTTAGTGTTGTGAATCTTGTTTGCATATGAAATAGGGAAATTCTTGAGTACCCTTGTTCGTAGAAGAGTCACATGAAAGTCATGCTAACAACTTGTTCGATAGAATGCCTAAATGACTTCTTGAATTGAAACTGGTGTTGTCTAGGTTCAAATAGATTTCTGGGGGAAAATAAAAGAATTCGGGGAAGTCTTGAGTACCCGAAAGTAATAATTGAGAACAGTGCGAAGTAGGATTGTTGGGGTTGCCATTAATGGGAAATCTTGAGTACCCTTTGTGTGAAAACTTATTTGAATCATTCATGCCCACAATGTGTTCGATGAAATATTTGAATGAATTCCTTGGTTGTATGTGATATTGTCTTGATTCACATGAATTGGGGGTAAATAGATAAGGAAGTCTTGAGTACCCGATGCTTGGTTATAATGATTGAAGCATCAAAAAATTCATGCTTGTTTCATAAAAATGCCAAATTGATTGTGTGTTGTGTGAGAGTTGCGTTAACACCTTATACGGATTGCAATTCCCGATGATGAATGGCATGACAAATTTTTTAAAGGAAATTAGTCATAAGTGTGTGTGTGTGTGGGGGGGGGTTTGTTTGTATAGTGTACCAAAAATGGGGTAGCCAAAGGATTCAATGAAAAAAGTTATCATTAACACACTCCGTGACACAACCTGCGAACGCAGGTCATGTCTGCGAATCGCAAGTGAATCACAGAGTGTGATAGTGATTTACTGATTTTCAATCACTGAAGCCTTTTGAAGGCATCATCTGCGACATAACCTGCGAATCGCAGATCATGTCATCCCATATAAAAATAATAATAAAAAAAAATTACTTTTCGTATTTTTATTTTTCTTATTTGCTTTCATATTAAGAAAAATCATAAATATTGTTCTTCTTTGACATACAGGATGACACAAACGAACAAATCCAAGGGTGCAAAGAAAAGCAACTCTCACAAGAGGAAAGTCTCGATGGATGATGCCCCCCAGTCTGAAGAGGGAACAACCACTGCTCCTGACACTTTTGAGTTACCCGAGGTTGATACAACTAAAGAAATAGTCTGAAAAAGGAAAGAAGAAGAGCTTGCTCTCTGATTTGCTGAGCTCGGGTCTAAAGAATTGTATTTGGCTGGCCTCGTAGTTAAGAATGATGGAAACATGTCCCGGGTGATACATGAAGAAAAGAGGGTGAGTTGGAATGGGTTGAAAGACGAATGCTCCGGTGTCGTTTGAAAGTTGAGAACTTTAATATGAGATTGTTTCATAAAACCCATGGATGTTTACATTTCAATAATTGTGGGAGAGTTTTATGCTTCCTATAGGGATATTCTGAACAGCAAGATAGGCCGGTGTTAGGCCAAGACTTCTATTGAGCCCTTCGGTTTTTTGACTATATGAGGAGTAAGTATTGATATCAGAGCCAAAGTAATCAAAAGCTACTACTTTGTGCGAGAGGGAGAAATGATGATGATTGGCCACTTCGTCACACAGATTATGCTAGAGTCCGGAGGATTACAAAGTGTGGTCCGCGTCTATTATTGCCAAAGAGACACTGGATTGACTTAATCCAACTGTTAACATTCATAAGAACACTCTAAAAAGGAAGTAAAATTTTGTCTTGCTATCATATCTTCAATGGTGTTGCCTTCATTGAATGACACCAATATTTATTTAGAGAAAGCCATAATGATTGATGCTCTCATGATTGGGTCGTGTGTCAATATGGGAGAAATTATTGATGAGGAGCTTAGGGACCGAGCGCAATAGAGCAACACCTCACTTACCTACCCATGCTTGATCACATCACTATGCAGGCAGACATGAGTGTCCAGTATTGACAGGTGCACTGAGGTAAAATAGACTATAAATTACACCCGATTAGAGTATGCCAAAAAGAGAAAGAAGATAATATCATAGTCTAGTGCTCATCTGATTGTGCTTGATGCGCAGATTCTTGGTATAGTGGACCAGTCTGTCCCAGTAGGTACTTCAGTCCCAGATAATTCAGCCGCTACTTTAGAGTCCATTCATGACACATCTGTGGCCACATCTTTTGTCCTAGCTTCAGGGCAAGACATTACTAGGGATGGTATGCGGTTGATCAAGCTTGCGGATGCTAAGGTGACAAAACTAGTGAGTGAGTTTCCTACATTCGTAAAGGAAGCCATAAAGACAACCTTAGCACCTCACAGTGCCGCGCTTAAGCCAATTAAAGAGGAGCAGATGAGTATCACATTACAACTTTAGTCTATTGAGCTCTGATTGGAGCGTATTAAGGGTGGTGGAGAGGAAGGCCTTCCTTCTATCAGAGCAGAGTTGCAGCAGGTCTAGACATAGTTGAGTGCCCTGGATTCTCAGAATGTAGCATTTGCGAGACCTATTCTACCATCTGTGGTAGAGTTATTCTTTACTCAGCCATGTGTTTGCACCGAGCCTCGTGTTGACTACTCCCCGAAAGAGATGAGAAGGAGGAGTATAATGAGAATGATAGATCAGAGAGGCAGAGTAAGGAAGAGCCGGATAGTGATATAGGTGATGAGGACTTAGAAAGTACCTATTCGACTGTGAGAGCAGCGGTGTTCCTCGGGATGAGGTAGACACAGCTGTAGCTATGAAAAGATCTTCGGAGGAGCTATGAGAGCATAGAGTCAAAAGTGTCGATGGAGCTAGTTCATCATTGGCTCCACATTTGGATGTCCCTCTTCCACCACCAGTGGGTCCTGTGATTCCTTCGGGTACCAGTACTGAGCCTGTACTAGCTTCAGAGATTGATCCTACGGGCCAAACTCCATCCCCTTCTGACCCAGTTGGTGGAGACATGACTCAGACTGATGCTTGATGCATCCTCAGGGAGTTCCTCACCTCATGTTTTACTATATATGCATTAGAGACAATGCATGATTTATTTGTTTGGAGTGGGGTATGCTGAGTCTGAGTTGTGGATATTTTGTGTATTTTGTGGCTCTTGGATTTTCTTAGCCAGGGTTCTTTCCTGAGAGCATTTATTTTTCATTGAACCTGCAATGTTTAGTTAGTTTGTGATGCATTGTGTCGTGTTTTATTTTAGATTGTGTCGTGTATTGTTCAAGTATAACTAAAGATTATGACTTATATAGTATTGGTTGGATTAGTTTATGGGATGAAAGTTTTGTTTTTAAACTCACCCCTCAAAATTTTTTAGTTGTTGTGCACATGTACTTAATGGATGATGTATTGACATGCATGAATCAGTTTGAGATATTATGCCTATTAGAGTCGTGCTTGACAAATGCCTTGAGGGTTTAGTTGGGAAGTTGTGATGGAAGAAGTGAATGTGATTCATATGTCGTGTGTGTGACCATTGTTTTTGTTGAGTTTTTTTTTTTTTTTTTTTTGCATTAGTGTGATCTAGAACTTGCCCAGTATGTTCTCCAAGGCTAAATCCTAGACTTAGTTTGAAAAGTGATGTTAGGCCTTCCTTGTATCGTTTTTGTGCTTCAAATTTCCTGCCTTTGCATATTCCCTAGTCAACCCACTTTTAATCCTTTAACCTTTTCTTTGGCAACCACATTATAAGTTTTACCCTTTCATTGATCTATTCTTTGGCACCCGACCTCCATAAGTGTTTTGAAAGTGCAAACATAGGCTAAAAGCCTAAGATTGGGGCTGGTTGTTGAGAAACTGTGATGTGGAGTTGTTTGAAAGGTGAAAATGTGAATAAAAAATGAAAAATAGGTTTAAAAAGGGGAGAAAACAAAAGAAAATAGTGGAACCTTCCTTGGTATTTTGAAGAGAAAACAACAAAATGAATAGAGAAAAAGAAAGGTAGAATAAAAAGTTTTAAATAAAAAAAAAGACTAGGTGTTGAATCAAAAAGTGAAAAGGAATGGAGAATTTTTTTTAAAGGAAGTGTGCTTGAATTTATGCAAATTGTAGTGCTTAGGGAGATCTTGAGTTACTATTTCCAAACTATATATCATGCTGAATTGGGCCTTAAACAAATGACTTGACCCAAAGCCTATTACAATCCGAAAAGTCCTTATTGGTTTAGAACCAAGTGTGTCTATATTAGTGGAGGATTACATTAAGGGAAAGCCTATGGTATTGCATGAGTGCATATTGAACATCTTTGTGAGTGTGAGTGTGTTATCTTCTTCTTTGTCTTTTGTCCCCTCTGTGTGTAAACATATGTATTTTGGGGACTTTCCATGGTCTTTGTGAGGGAATGTAGATTGCAATGTTTAGTTGATAAACACTTCTCAAATCGGAGCCTCTTGGCTATATCTCTCATGCTAATAGCTTTCTGTCATCAAATGAAGTTGTAGAGTTAGTCTTTGTCTGTTGAGTAATGCATCATGTTTTATCAATACAGAGTGAAGGTCGAGTTGATCTTGAGTGCATGCCTGTAGCTAATTGCTATCACTATTATAGTCACTTTTACTTTGGTATTCTTGAATTTTGTCATAGGATCGTGTGTTGTTTTAGTTGCTTGAGGACAAGCAAGAGTCTAAGTTTGGGGTGTTGATGTACCATAAAATTACAGTACATTTGATACCATTTACTGAAGCTTTTATAACTCCTAGAGTACATTTTACGTCGTTTCTTATGTATATGTGTTTTTTTGTAGGACAAGGAGTGCGGAAATGAAAAACAAGTAAAGAGGGGCAAAAGATGACTAAAAACATGACCTGCGAACCGCAGGTCATGACTGCGGACTTCACTTAAACCACAGACTGTTGTAGGAAATTGGAAATTGAGCATCATAAAAATACACGGCCTGCGAACCGCAAGTCATGTCTGCGATTTACTATCAACCGCAGGTCATACAACTGAAGAACCAAGTTTTGCACAACCTGCTGCACATTTGCAAGACCTGCGAATCGCAAATCATGTCTGTGATATGATCTGTGGTTCGCAGCTTGGACGCGGGGGTATTTTTATCCAATTTGTGTGCATATTTTTTGGAGATTATAAATAGCCTCCTAGGATTTTGGGACATATTATTCCATTTAAGATTTTGTCTCCTAGATTCAATACACTCCATTGGTACTATTTTGAAGCTTTTGAGGAAGTATAGTCATCAATTTGACTCTATATTAAATTATCTTTGAACAACTTTGTAAGTTACAATGAATGCTTATTTATTTAATGCTTTATTTTTATTTATCATGAGTAGCTAATCATCTAGCTAGGGTTGTGGACCTTAATGATGATATTAATATAAGTGGGTATTGAACTGCTCTATTAGATTATTTATCATTCGTATACTCTATTAATGCTTTAATTTGTGATGATATCAGTGATGACCAACATTGATAGTGTTTATTAGCCCTTTATTGCTTGGAAAAGAATAGTGGGCATAAAAAAATATTAATGACAAAAAAATTGAGAATTTAACTCTCATTTAACAACCAAAGCTAGAAATAGAATGGTTAATTTGAGATTAAGTGGGTGTAATGTAATTCACATCCTAAGGCTTGGAAGAGCCTAGTGATGACATTATCATCTAGAATTGGAAGACTAGCGGTAAACTCTTAATTAGCCCTAATCTAGTATATTAGGTATCTAATTATAGTCAAGCATAATTCCAATTATATTGATTCACCTAGAGGGATCACAATCCTAGTTCTCCCATCAATTGAATTACCAATTTGAAATATTTCTCTCTTTAATTAATTAGTAGATTAATCTTAAAAAATCAATACTTTCTCAATCCCCCTAGAAATTAGGACCAAAGATTGAGGTTTGCAATTAACTTGTATCTTTCTCGTCGTATTTCCTGTGCGATTCGATCCCAACCTTAGTTGAGTTCTATAATTATCAACGGCCGCTTTAAGATTGGAGGGGGTATTATGCATGTGATATTCACAAGTTTGAAATTTGATCAACAAGGGCCTTGTTGGTTAATTTTAGTCCATTGAAATATCCGCTACCAGACCACAAAGCAAATATTATTATTTTCTCTTTGACTGTAGCAAATTAGTATAGTATATGTATAAATTTGAAATGTGACCGCTAGCAAATTATTATTATCCACAAGTTTGAAATGTGACAACTTGTTGTAGCCATTAATTTGATCAACAAGGGCCTTGTTGGTTAATTCTTGTCCATTGAAATATCCTCTACCAGACCACAAAACAAATATTAATATTTTCTCATTAACTGTAGCAAATTAGTATAGTATATGTATAAATTTCTTTTTTTTTCTTGGGGGAAAAGGCATCTTTTAGTTGTCTGCAAATTCCTTTATGATTAAACATGAGATGGGGCCTAAAAACGTAAGAAACAGTTGGTTTTCTACAAGTTGGATTCTAAAACCTTTGTTCTGTATTATACATGTTTATATTTTAAGAGCTACTAAGGACTTATTAGCTTTGATTGCATTCATATGGTCGTTTTCCGTTTGTATTCGGTCGATAATTAACTATTACCAGCGATATTCTGTTGATTTACTCCCTCGAAACAGATGCGTGTAGCTCTGATTGGATTCATATGATTGTTTTCTGTATTCGGTCGGTAATTAACTATAATTAACAACGTTCTATTGATTTTGTCCCTAGAAAAAAGACGTGTGTTTTTAGTAGTGCCATAACCTAATGCCTCTCGTTACATTTTACTAATTTTAGTTAGGTGTATCTATAATCAACAAATTAAAAGAAGGAGAAAAATATTCACTTACTAAACACCTATAATACCATGTAAAGAATGAATTTTGGGCCTAACTCAACCTCAAAAGCTAGCTTGTAGGGTGAGAATTGACCAAGTCTTGGGCCTAACTCATCCCCAAAAGCTAGCTTGTAGGGTGAGGATTGTCCAAGTCCATATAAAGAGTCTATGTTCCCATTCCATATCCGATGTGGGACTCTTAACACTCCCCCGCACGCCCAGACCTTGTTAACTGGAGCGTTGATAATATAATTTGGGGGCCCAACATCAGTGAACAAAGAATTGAAATGGGTCTGGCTCTAATACCATGTAAAGAATGGATCTTGGGCCTAACTCAACCCCAAAAGTTAGCTTGTAGGGTGAGGATTGTTCAAGTCCATATAAGGACTCCATGTTCCCATTCCATATCTGATGTAGGACTCTTAACACTCCCCCGCATGCCCAGAACTTGTTAACTGGAGCGGATAATATAATTTGGGGGCCCAACATCGGTGAACAAATAATTGGAATGGGCATGACTCTGATACCTGTAAAGAATGGATCTTGAACCTAACTCAGCCCAAAAACTAGCTTGTAGGGTGAGGATTAGCTTGTAGGGTGAGGATTGTCCAAGTCCATATAAAGAGTCCATATTTTCATTCCATATACGATATGAGACTCTTAACAGTTTCTTAGGCTTAATTTCATAGAAAAGTGAATAGTCATTCAACGAATTGCTCACTATATATAAAAACAGAGAAGATTAATATCCTAAGATAAACATAGGTCCCATAGCAAACCTTTGCTAGTGTCTGCTAATAACTTAATTTCTATCATTTTTCCATGCGAGTCTTAACTTTCCCTTTTCTCATTTAATTTAGACTTTGCCTTCTGATAACCGTAGAAAGTAATGACTACCTTTTAAATATATATAACAACAACAACATACCCAGTGGAGTCCCATAACGTGAGATCTGAGGAGGGTAGAGTGTACGCAGACCTTACCTCTACCTTGATAACTAGAGTAGTTGTTTCCGAGAGGCCTTCGACTCAAGACAAAGCATAAGCACAAGCAAAGCAAGAAAATAAGTCATGCTAATGCATTCTGAAAAAGGAGTAACTAATGCAGGTACATAATATAAATAAAGTACATTAAATAACACATAGCAGTAGAAATCAAACGCTACTATAAAGTACTATTGTACCTACTAGTATGATAGTCTAAGTGGGCCTACAATAATAACACTACAACTATCAGTTTGTAAGCGTAAGTAGGGTTACGCTCGACTACCTACTACCCTTCTACCCTAATTCGTGTCCTCCACAACCCCCTATCTAAGGTCATGTCCTCAGTAAGTTGCACTTGTGTCATATCCCGTCTAATCACCTCTCCCCAATACTTCTTCTGTCTACCTCTACCTCTCTTGAACCCGTCCATAGCCAACCTCTCACACTTCCGCACTGGGCATTTGTATCTCTCTTCTGCACATGCCCGAACCATCTCAACCCCGCTTTCCGCATCTTATCCTCCACCGAGGCCACTCTCACTCTGTCCCGAATATCATTATTTCTAATCATAGCCCTCCTTGTATGCCCACACATCCATCTCGGCATCCTCATCTTCACGACTTTTATCTTTTGAATGTGTGAAGTCTTGACTGGCCAACACTCTGTCTCATACAACATAGTCGGTCTAACCACCACCCTATAGAACTTACCTTTAATTTTTTGTGGCACAATTTTATCGCACAAGACTCCAGATGCGAGCCTCCATTTCATCCACCCTACCCCAATACGATGTGTGATATCGTCATCAATCTCTCTATTCCCTTGGATAATAGATTCGAGGTACTTAAAGCTTTCTTTCTTTGGAATGACTTGAGTACCAAGCCTCACCTCCACGCCTGTCTCAAGGTCGCTCCCGTTACTGAACTTGCACTCCAAGTATTCTATATTGGTCCTACTCAACCTGAACCTTTTAGACTCCAGAGTTTATCTCCAAACCTGCAGTTTAGCATTCACTCTGTTGCGAGTCTCATCAATCAGGACTATGTCGTCTGCGAATAACATACACCATGGAACCTCCCATTGGATCTGTCGGGTCAGGCCATCCATCACCAAGGCAAATAAGAATGGACTAAGAGCTGATCTCTGGTGCAACCTCATTGTCACTGGGAAGAGATCTGAATCCCCTCTTACTGTATATACCCTGGTCTTGGATCCATCATACATATCCTTGATCGCCCTAGTGTATGCCACATGTACACCTCTAACCTCAAAATATCTCCATAGGGACTTTATCGTATGCCTTCTCGAGGTCGATGAAAACCATATGTAAGTCTCTCTTCCTCTCCATATACTGCTCCACCAACCTCATAATAAGATGAATGGATTCTGTAGTTGAATGACCCAACATGAATCCAAATTGGTTCTTGGAAATAGACACGTCTCTTTTCACCCTCATCTCTACTACCATTTCCCAAACTTTCATAGTGTGACTTATCAACTTGATACCCCTATAGTTGTCGCAATTCTGGATGTCACCTTTGTTCTCGTACAAAGGAATCATTGTACTCCACCTCTATTCATTGGGCATTCTCGCCGTCTTAAAAATGACATTAAATAACTCAGTCAGCCACTCCAAACCTGCCTTGCCTGCGCTCTTCCAAAATTCAACTGTGATCTCATCAGGCCCGGTCGCTCGTCCCTTACGCATCCTGCGCACAACACCCTTAACCTCCTCAACCTTAATGCTTCTACAATATCCAAAATCCTGGTACCTTTCTGATTGCTACAGATCCCCCAACATAATGTCTTTATCTCCCATTCCTGTCCCCGAGGCCAAAGCCTCCATGTACGTCTTCATAACCCCCTGGAAATGACTAGATATGTCCATTAAAATCCCCTCCTATAAATAACTTCTCAGTGGGTTGTATACCCCCCACCACTTCATCCAAATCCACCCAAAAATGCCTATTCTCTTCCTCATCCAGACCTGTTTGCGGCGCGTAAGTACTAATAATATTCATAGCGAACCCTCCAACTACCAACTTAATCATTATCATCCTGTCATTAACCTTCTTAACCTCTACCATCTGATCCCTTAGCTCGCTGTCTACCAAAATGCCTACCCTCTTCCTATACTTCAACCTACCATCCCTTAGCTCGCTGTCTACCAAAATGCCTACCCTTTTCCTATACTTCGACCTATCATCCCTTAGCTCACTGTCTACCAAAATGCCTACCCTCTTCCTATACTTTGACCTACTATCCCTTAGCTCGCTGTCTACCAAAATGCCTACCCTCTTCCTATACTTCGACCTACCCGAGAACCATAACTTATACCTGTCCACCTCCTTAGCCTTAGGTCCTACCCATCTGGTCTCCTGGACACATGCTATATTAATCTTCCTCATTTTTAGAATCTTAACTAGTTCTATGAACTTCCCCATTAAAGTCTCAATGTTTAAGACCTTATTCTCAGCCTAGCATCTCCCTTACCCCCTAACCCTCGCCCTTGTTCCCGACTGAGAACATGACCCTAGTCTACCATCCGTCACTAAAGCCATTGGAGCCAGAATCCACTAATGAAGGAAAGTAAAAGCACCGAGACACATAGAGGCAGAACTACAACTAAAACAAGAGGCTAGACAGGAACTAAACTAGTAATTACCACACAAGATCTACAAACATAAGTTGAACAGTAACGAAATCAGGTGCAAAAGCATAATCAAAGCACAATAATTAAAATATATACAACATGTGCTAATTAAGAATTAAAAGCAAGGAAGATCGAACAAAAGTACACAACAAATGCGAGTCAGTTATCAAGTAGATAAAGGCTTCACAATAACTACTCAATATGGGTCGAACAAGAACAAAATCAGATGCTAGATAAGAAGTAAAAATGAGGGAAAGAGACGATAGCACCTGGACTACGTCACCAAAACCCTAGCCGGAGGAACTGTTTCACGCCGGAATTGACTATCGAGGTAAGGTACCGCCGGTAATCTGGCTGGGCCTTCCCTGCTAGAGGCTACATGTGTGATGGACGCCGGTTCAGATGAATAGTGGAAAAGGGGATTAGGGAATTAACCGTTACTAGCGAAACAAAAAAGGACCGTAAGAGAAGAGAGAGAGACCGTGAAAAGTCAGAGCGTGCAAACTCAAAGGTCCAAAGTAATCTTATGATCGATCAAGCGATAACAATGATGATTCCGAAGGAGGAGCAGAAAATAACAGTGCACGGAAGAAGAAAAGGCAAGCAGAGGAGTTTAGAAGACGATTAACTTTCCTTTTAAGCAAAATGTGACAAATGATTTAGAGAAATAAAAACTATTCTAATGACTTCGACATCACTTGCCTACTCGGGGTTCATATATATATATATATATATATATATATATATATATATATATATATATATATATATATATATATAATTTTTTTCGGCAAAGGAGATTCAGATGAACTTCTTGGGCCTCTCCTCTCTAGCTCCACCGTTGTATACATTAAAGGAGAAAATATTTGAAATTCAATCAAACCAAGAATTAGTTTTTTGCATAATGAAAATTGTAAAAAACACAAGGCTGTGGCCTAATATTGGTCAATAAAGTGAGAGAGAAACATGAGGTCTGATATTCAAATTTCAATAGAGACAAAAAATACTAGGTGATTTATTTTCATTTATTTAAATCTTGATGGGCCAAGTTATCCAATATTTATACTCGTGGGAGATAACATGTACCCATTGAATTAGTCGAGGTATACACCCGTTGGTCGAACGCAAAAACAGAACTACAGGGGTGGAATAGGGTGATAAACTGTTTTGCCGGAAAATCACATCATACATACAAGTTCAAAGCTTTATTCATATTTGAAAGAATAAAAATGAATAAAACTGTTCTAGTGGGACTCAAGCAGTTAAAGCTTTATTCATATTTGAAAGAAATTGAAACACATCGACATGATCATATGATTAGCCCATCCAAGACATCTTAGGATCATGTACGGCAGTGTTGTCTTTAATTTGTCTGTTACAGTATGAAACCTCATCGCTTCCGTTTTCTTACTATTACCATATTACATACTAGCTATATGCGTATAGCAGAAAAAGATACAAATTTCATTATTTATTTTTAATTGAAAGAAAAATCTATATGTACACTTTCACTTGTAATAAATGTGTGATAATTGAACCTGGTTACAGCATGCAAATGGATTAGACATTAGTAGATAACAGCTAAAGCTAGTTTGTACCTAATACGTGTGCCAATATTGCTAACATTAGTAAAACCATATAGTAGCAAATTATCCACGAATTGCCCACGCTTTCGCTTTTCCCGAAAACATCACACATCTCTATATATATTTCTTCCCTTAAATACCACATTCTCCAAACTCTACCTAAGTGAGACTCTTCCCACCCCCCGTTCCCACCCCCACCACCCACCCCCACATCTTAATCCTACATATACTTACCCAAAAAACACACACACATCATATATATATATATATGGCCGACTCTCAAAATCCTACCAAGTCCAGCAGCCAAATAAATCAACATCCTCAGCCCAGTGAAAGTTCTAAAACACCTTTTTGTCTTATTCCTCCACTGCCGCCACCACCACCATCGCGACCGGAGACTCATATTCAAACAACCAATACACCTTATAAACCTAATCCATTGTCAAACATTGGAATATTAGAAAACACAAAATCTACTCCAAAAACCGTTCAACTACCAAATATTATTCCAACTGTAACAACCACCACAATCATGAGTTCCACCTCATCCGGCGGCTCGGGAAGCCCGAGCCGCCCAACAGGCGGAAAACACGCGGTATTCCGCGGAATACGAAGTAGAAGTGGGAAATGGGTATCCGAAATTCGAGAGCCACGTAAGACTGCAAGAATATGGTTAGGAACTTACCCTACACCTGAGATGGCTGCTGCTGCATACGACGTCGCCGCATTGGCTTTAAAAGGCGACGACGCGGTAATAAATTTTCCGGGTAATGTTAATTCGTATCCTTCACTTCCTCCGTCGCCATCATCGGCGGATATACGGAAAGCTGCCGCCAGTGCGGCGGCACTGATGAAGATAGAAACTGGAGAAAGCATAGTGGGGACTCAGCCAGGTAATATGCAGCTTTTTTATAAGTAATTTAATAGAACTCAGTATTTTCCAATGGAGATATAGACATTGTCCAAATAGTGAAGTTTAGTATTTGTAAATATTAATTGTTTGCCGTAAAAAATACTGGTGAAATTATCAACCGGATAGAAGAACTTCGTCTTTCTTCTTTTTTCCTGAAATGAAATGAAGAGAAAACAGGTGTCTGGCCTAATTCGGAAAAAGCTTTAAAAAACTTATTTAAGAAGTATTTTTCAAGTGAATAACGATTTTTATAAACATATTTAAACTTTTTTTCCACATAAAAATTCACGTACAAACACAAATTCAAACTTTCACATACTCTTTTTTTTTTTCAATTTACAACCGAATATTAACCAAATGTCGACTAAATATGAATCCAAAATATCAAAAATTGAATGAGTACGGTATTAAGAACTTTAAAATTAAATCCGTCAAATTTAAATTCTGAATTCGTCTTCACAGGTAATGATAATCAATCTTCAGGAAGTGCACAGATGATGAAAAGTGGAAATGAGTATATAGATGAGGAGGCATTATTTGATATGCCTAATTTATTGGTTGACATGGCGGAGGGAATGATGGTGAGCCCACCGAGAATGAACTCGGCGCCCTCCGATGATTCACCGGAAAATTCTGATGCAGAAAGTCTTTGGAGCTATTAACAAATTACTCCATTGATTTTCTTGATACAAATTTGAAGAATCATAGAGCTTGTTATACATGTACTTCGGAAAATTAAGTAAAATGAAGGTTAGTCTAGGGTTTTTTGTTTGTGAGTAAATGATAGTTTAATGTACTCCAAAGTATTGGCAATATGACGTACCGATTCATCGATGATCATGTTGTGTGAAAATTAAAGATCGTTTTGTAAAATTTCTACAGAGACTTTTTTTTTTTTCCTTTTCAATTGTTATCTTCTAATCCTTTTTGATTTATTTTAAATATATGAATTAAGAAGAAGAAAAAAGATCGTATTGATTTAAAGGGTATACATATACGAAGATGTGCCAAATAGGGTATTAGTCAACTTTTTGAACGAGGAATGAAAAAGCCTTTGAAATGATAATGTGTGTAAAGTCTTTCATCAATTGTCTTTTCTTTCTTCACTTTCTTTCGCTTTTTTCCTTTCTTCTTTTAGAGTTTTCTTCATTTTCTTTTTTATATTTCGTTTGAGGTAATGTATGATGGTTTAATTTGTGGAAAGTAAAAATAGTACTTTCATATTATTACCTATAAAAGCTTTTCAAGAGGCAAGAAAGAAGGATTGCATTGGAGGGTTCTTCAATGGCGAAAGCTAAAGCAAGTTTTAACTCCACTAAGAAAATGGGATTACCGATGGATAACTTTTGTTCATAAAATTTATCGCTAATCTTATCTAATTATAAATTATCATAAAACTATTAGCTACTTACTATTTAACGATACATTCGTAGTTAATGCTTTTTTTCTTGTAGTGTTTTAATTTTCTATCATGTTGAAGGCATTTTAGTTTACCTTGTACGCATGTTGGATGTAGCAGTATGATTGTAGGTTTATCTGAACCCATAACTTTTAGCCTAAATTCGAATTTATTTGTGTAATATATCTGTTGAAATTGCTGAACTCATCATAACTCAAACAAGGTGATAAATTCAGTGATTGAAACCCCAATCCTAAATCTTGAATTCTACTCTATGACTATCAATGATATGGTAATAGAAATTTTACAAGATCACCAATAAAAAGAAAATGCATAACTATTCATAATAAGTAAGAATAATTCATTAATAATTAGAAAAATAAGACATGCATTCTTCTGCGATAAGTTAAATTAACACACAAATAGTAGTACTAAAATTTCTTGATATTATCAAAAGTAATTATAAGTTACATCAAGAAATTATTGAAGTGCAACGACATGGGAGCAATCACAATCTTGAAAGAGGTTTTGCTTTTATTTGCAATGGGAAAACGTGCTTAAAGCCTAGTCTAGTGGCTTTTTTGTCTAAAAACTATTGAATATTGAAAATTGGCCCTGTCTATCATCAAGATTCTAAGATATATGTACTATTAATTCAGCTTATAAGACAGCCATTGGGCTCTCCTTCATGTCAACCAGATTTTAATCAATGTTTTTATGGGACAGTGGTGGCCCCAAATAGTAATTGTGCTAATTATACCTGTCTTTGTATACTTTAATATTCCAAAAGTATCTCTTTAGATTCAGAGGTTACTCCCTCCGAATAAAAATAAAAGAATCCACTTAGTTATTTGTTTATTTCTTAAAAATATATAAATTTTTATATAAAAAGAAATAATTTGACTAAATCGCACTAATTAAATATATATTAGAATTTGATCACATAATATTTAATAGGGACAAATGTGAAAAAATAAAATTATTTTTTCTTAATTTAATAAATATACACTTTTTTTACTAAAAAAATGCTACACACATAAACCTTTTAATTTACTTCGCTGCAAGGTCGTAGTTACATAAATATAGAGACTATAGTAAATTAGAAGACAAATATATATTGTGTGGCTAAGGTTTGTTCTTGCATCAATGATCAAACCAGTCTGACTTTAGTCAATCATGTCGCCTATTATTTGAAAGAGATCTAGTTTCTCATACTTGGATAATCTAAATTTAGTTAGTTTGATTTTCAGTTACAAGGAGTCCGATAGTTAAGTAGTTTAAGCATTTATAGCCACAAAAAATCAAACCGTCGAAAAAAAGTGAATATGTTTACTTAATTTTTTGGGGACCAATTTTTGTGCACTTCAGCTATTTTACTAGACCAGCTAATTGCATGCACCTTAATTATGAGGTAACTCTACTCACCACAAAGCTAATTATAAAAAGAAATTACTTATATATTTTTTTTAGACTGTGAAATTTGAATACGAAATTTTATACTCCTATTTTATTTACTATTAAATCACGCCTTGAAGTGTAATACAAGAGAGTTGAATGTGTATATGTACTCAATGCTTATCCACATACTCAATATATATATATATTTGTTTATTTCTCTTTATTTTAATTTTCTTTATTAAAAATAAAATCGAAATCCGATACAACTTATTTATGTCATGAGACTTGGGTATCAGTTGGTCTTCTGACACACCTTTTGTATATGTCTACAAGCTAAGTATCTCTTGCGTGAGGTATACAAATAGATGATTGCCAACTTATACTTTATTCCCATTGTATTTTTATATATATTCAACTTTTCGGCTTACGCCAGATTATTTCTAAAAATAATAGTCCCGATCCTTTAATACTACTATCAGTAAATCACAAGATGTGCCTGAATGACCAGGATTTGAGAACAGAGCAATTGATATCACCTACAAGGTCCTACCCTAGAAGAGAGCAAATTGCTCTCACCAGGATTCAAACTCACACTGCAGGCCTCCAGCTGGATTTTAAGTTTCCCTCCTTTGTCATCCAGCTATGCTCGGGGACATATTCCCATTGTATTTTAGTGAGATTGAGATAATACTTCATAGAATTTTAGCCTTGCGATTGAAGTCGTCGAACCCAACAAAGAGTGGGATCGCATTCTAATTAAGGACTTTTATGGTTACGAAGGATCTAACTGTTGAAATGATCAATTGAAGCATGGAAAATGTGAGCTTAGCTCACTGCCTCCATTAATGGATTTGAAGAACGGATAGAGAGAAATATCGGATGAGAGAATGAAGATAGACATGTGATTTGGTAAATGCAAAAAATTGCATTTGTTTTCATTAATGGATCATTATATACACATCAAGAAAGAGGAAGAAAATATCTTCTAACTACTCTAACCAACTTCCTAACTAACAAACAATATCTAATATAACAACCTAACTTACTACTTGTCTAAATTACAAAAATGTCATTACATCACTTAATTAGTTTGAGCACTATACTAAAACTAACTAAGCTAATTTCAACACCTCCTCTCAAGTTGGAAGGGAGTCAGCCACTGACAACTTACTCAAAATGAAAAAATGCTTGACATCAGTTAATGCCTTGGTAAATATATTAGCTAGTTGGCTGGTTGTGGAGATATGATGCCAACTGATCAATCCTTCATTTAGCTTATCTCTAACAAAATGACTATCTACCTCTATATGATTTGTCCTCTCATGAAAGACTGAATTCTTTGCTATCTGCACAACTGCTTGACTGTCACAGTACACTGAGATAGGCAGCTTGCTTGGCATGTTTAGTTCAGTCAAAAGTCTCTCCATCCAAATCAACTCTCCCACCACTTTTCTGATTGCTCTATCCTCAGCTTGATAAGGATATGGTGTCTTGTTTCTTTGAATTTCAACTGATAGTTCAATCTCCGAATAGCACGAGATATTCACTAACAAATTTCCTTGAGTCTGGGCAAGAGGCCCAGTCTGAATCACAGGATGTATATATAGAATAATCTGGTTTGTTTGATAGGAAAATCCTTAAGGTAGAATCATTTTTCAGGTATATGAGTACATGATATGCAGCTTTCAAGTGAGGCTCTCTGGGTGCTTGCATCTATAGGCAATATCCAATTTTGTATTGATAAGGAAGTTGAGCTTTCCCATCAGTTTTCTGTAGTGACTAGGATCACACAAAAGAACACCATCATCTGCCTTTAGTTTGATTGTGCTATCAAGAGGAGAAGAGGTTGAAGGACAATGTAAACAATCAAACTCCTTAAGAAGGTCTGCAGTAAACTTTCTCTAAGATATCAATACTCCATCTGCCTTGTACAAAATCTCCAAACCCAGAAAATAATACAAATTTTCTAGATCGTTGATCTTGAATTGGTCATACAAGAATGATTTCAGAGACTGTATTTTATTCAGATTTATCCATGTTAGTATCATATCATCCACATAGACTGATACAAAGACTGTGGATGGTCCATTCTTTTTATAGAAAAGTGAGTAGTCACTTGCTGAATGTATATATCCCTTTAAACACAAAGACTCTGCTAGCTTATCATACCATTGCCTACTAGCTTGTTTTAACTCATACAATGACTTTTTCAACTTACACACTAATCCTTTTCCATTAAGTTCCAAACTGGTGGGGCTTTCATATATACTTCTTCATACAAATCACCACGAAGGAAAGCATTATTAACATCCAACTGGTACATATTCTACCCTTTCTTGATAGCCAAACTGATGAGAGTCCTAACTGTAGTCATTTTTACAACATGTGAGAAGGTTTCATTGTAATCTATTCCTGTCTGTTGTGTATAACCTTTGACTACTAACCTAGCTTTAAATATCTCCACACTACCATCTGCCTTATGCTTTATTTAATACACCCATTTGCAGCCTATTGTTATTTTTCCTTTAGGCAAAACCACTAGATCCCAAGTATTGTTTGCATATAGAGCCTCAAACTCGTGTCATAGCTATTTGTCAAGCAGAGTTCAAGGCTGCCTCTTCAAAAGAAGACGGCTCACAATCATGTGAAATGCTCATAATCAGTTGCTGACTATTGGACTCTAAGGTGGTAAAAGCTACATATTGGGTTTTTGAGAAAAAATCACTAAGAGGTGAGGGCATATGAGACTGGTGTGGTGATATTTGGTCAAGTGATACATGGTTGGTGTTGGAGAGGTGAGACTGTAGGTTAGGCAAATTATAGTTGTATTCTTTTGGGTAAGTACTCTGGTGATTATTCTAACTTCTTGACTTGATTGAATTAAAGGTTGTTGGGTAGGTGTAGGATGTTCTTCTACTTCTTCTGGGGTGACAATAGTCTTAGGGCTTGTAAATAGGTCAAGGTTAGATGAAAGCTCATTAGTCTGATGTGAGGATGGCTCAGGCTGCTGTTCAGTTTGGATTTGAGGTGATGATGAGTGTGTTTGGCTAGGTATGCTGATATTATGTGTGTCATTCTTATCCAGTAATGAACTGTCAACATGAATGTTATGTGTAGAATTAAAAACATCTCAACCACGCATTAACAACTTCACAATTGACTCAAAGCTAGAACTAACAGGTGCAATAGTAAAAAGAAAAATGTTCTCATAAAATAAGACATCTCTGAAAATGTGTATCCTCTTGTTAGCCAAATCTAGAACTTTGTAACCTTTAGTGTCATAAGGATATCCAATGAAGATCTGTGGTGTGGCTCTTAGCTCAAATTTGTCTTTATGTGTCTTGAGGGTGGCAGGAAAACATAGACATCCAAAGGCTCCCAGGTGTGAACATGTTGGTTTTCTTTGATAGAGTAGTTCAAAAGGGCATATGTTATTAAGGATAGTGGAAGACAATCTGTTTATGATATAAGTGGTTGTCTGAATACACTCTCCCCAGTACCTTAGGGGTAGTTTTGATTAATATAACAATGCTCTAACAGTTTCTAGTAAATATTTGTGTTTCCTTTCCACCACACTATTTTGTTGTGGTGTGTATGGGCATAAATTTTGGTGTATTATTCCACATTTTACAGTGGTGTGAAATTTATTTTCTATCAGTGTGACAAAAGCTTTTATGGTTTGAAGTGCATTACTCTTGCAGTTTAGAAGTTGTGTCCATGTTAACTTGTTGTAATCATCTACCATGGTCAAGAAGTGCCTATTCATGAGTTGGTGTGTGGTATGGTCCCCATAGATCCACATGAAAAATGTCAAATATTTTTGTGGCTGAGGTAGTTCTTTCTGGAAATGACAATCTAGTGTGCCTTGCCATAGGACAAAAACAATAGTGAAAGGTTGTTTTGGTGCAAAAACAATAGGTACAGAAGAAATGGTCCTCATTTTCACAAAGGTCACATGTCCTAGTCTTTTATGCCATAACAAGTCAACAACATTTCCATGAGATGTATGCATCTGATGAGAATTCATGACAGAAGAATTGTGAGAATACAGGAGTAACACTTTTATTACATGAAGAAGAGTGTTTTTTTACAAATGTTTGAGATGGCAGTGTAGTCTCATCTTGAGATCCAACTACTGAAAAAGTAGAATGAATAGCATGATCAGAAAAGCAAGTACTAATAGACTCCAAATGACAATCATCAGTGACAGACAAAGAAAGATTAGAAACTAGATAGCCACAGTTACCAACAGGTGTTGAGCAATTGTGGCACAAGAAGTACATGTAATTTATGGCCCTACCAATCTCTAGAGGCCTCTTCAGTGAAGGGCCCTGCATCTTACATGAAGAATCATTGAAACTGACAATACCTTTTAATTGTGAGGCCATGCAATTCACAGAAATCAGATTGAATTTAAAACTAGGTATGAATAACACTCTGTATAAAGTTAATGTTGAACCAAAAATAACATCACCAATTTCAGTCAAGGTTTTAGGATTATTTAACAAGGTCTTGTTGTAAGTCATGTGATGTGAATCCCCAAAGTCTATTATCCAACAATCAACAGACAATTTGATGCACTTACATGAGAGTTTACCAATATCAGTAATAGAAGAGTAACAAGCCAGTATACCTGCCAGATTAACAACTCCACAGTTCATGTTGCTTGAGTTTTAAACATTATTGACTACAAAAAGGCAAAAGTATAACAGATACACATGAAAGTAAACACCAAGAAAACATGAAGGTTTATGCCTTCTTCTCCTTTACTGATTTCTTCTTATCCTTGGCTGCCATTATAATTGAAATTCTTATGATTTTGGTTTGAAATAGTGCAGCTGATGGGTTGACTCCTTCTCCTCTGTCCAATTATTTTTCTTTTTTGAAAGTTGATGTGATTGTGGAGCTATGATTTGTTTGAAGAACTTTTGAGAATGAGGGTTAATAGTAATTGGAGAAGGAAAAGGAGTAGACGGATGATTTGTCTCGAAATAGTAAACGAATTTTAATTAAGTAAAATGAACGAGTGCAATTGGCCAAACCCTAACTTGTTCTCCCTATTCGACGCCCCCCGGTAGCCCTTCCTTTTTTCGGCCGTCCTACTCCTTCTTTATTCGACTTCTCGGCAGCCTACTTCCTCTCTTCTTCTCCAATTTTTAATGGCTAAACAACCTAAATTTCATCCTGCTCTTGCAGTTAACAACATCAAGAATTTCATTCTCATAACTCTTGAGATGGAAAATGTTCAATATTCATCTTGGGCGAAATTATTTAAGATTCATTGTCGTGTGTACAAAGTCATCGACCATATCATCCTTCCAAAATCAAAGCCCCTGTAAAAACCTATTGATTCTGATGATGAACTTTGGACGCGCTTAGATGCGGTTGTCCTACAATGGATCTACGACATGATCTCAAACGATCTATTGCATACAATCATTGAGACCGATGCCACTGCACGACAAATATGGGAGCGCTTGGAAAGTATTTTTCATGATAATAAGACACAACATGCCTTGTATTTGGAAAATCAATTCTAGGACATTCAACATGACAATTTTCCTAATGCGTCGGCCTATTGTCAAGAACTTAAGATAATTGCCGATCAACTCTCCAATGTTGGTGCACCGGTCACCAATCAACGATTAGTGATGCAACTCATTGCGAGTTTGAATGAATTATGACGGCTTCGCTGCCATCCTCCAACAAAGCACGCCATTGTCTCCATTCTATAAGGCTCGTTTAAGACTCATCCTTGAAGAAATCCAGAAAACCAAGAAGGCCGCGGCCAACGCAAATACCGCCGACATCGCCCTCGTGACCACCAGCGGCATCATTGCCAACCCGAGGGTCTTGGCCTCTGCCCCGCCACACCGACAAGCCCATGATCCAAAATGTGGCTCACAATCCCGAAATAATAACAAATGGCAAATTACGACCGAAACTGCGATGGCCAAATTGGAAACAGTAGCAGCGGCGGCAGAGGGCAGCCCCGCCGACCGGTAGCCACCCACAACTGAAGCAGTAGTGGCAGTTTTATGATCAAATATCGAGTTCCTTCAGGATTTGACCGAACTTTCAGGATTTGTGACGGAGCAAGTTTTGTCAATCAATTTGAAAATCGTTAAAATATCTGGTCAAAATTTAGACGATCTATCCGAATTTATTTAAAAGTTCTGGTAATTTTTAGCATTTTAGCGAGAGTCTTACTTAAGTAAAATGTCATTTAGATGGAGCCTGAAAGAGGGAAGGGAAGAAAAACCCAAAGAAGATATTGAAACTGATTATTTGAGTTGTTGAAGAATAACGAAAATCACATATGAATTGAGAATTTAAATTTGTATTTGAGTTTGAGATATTATTACTTTTTATTGGATTTACTGAGTTTCGTATTTAATCATTTATATTTATTTCATAAATTCTTTTAATACATATAAATTCATATTAAAATTATTGAATTTAAATGAATCTAACCATACATTCTTACATTAGCCCCGATGCAAATAGAATCCAAACTTTAAGTGAAGATGTTCTTGATTGGATATAAAACGAGGAGAAAAGGGTGAGAACTGAGTAACTAGGAAACCTAGCTAGCGCCTAGCGGCATGCCATAAGATGGCACAAAACTTGACAGTCGAGGCCATATGGCACGTTTAGCGCAACGCTACAACCATATAGATATCGGATAAATCACAATTTAAATTTCTTCATCCTTAATAATAGATTTCGAGTTTGAACTTTTGAGAATAAAAAAATTATGTTGGAAGTGCCCTAAAAAAGAAGTTGAAACTTTATAAGTAGAAAACTTCAAAATTTTGAAAAACTAATGTAAATCAATTTTTGAAATTTTAAAAATATATTTTCAAAAATTGTCCAAAAACTGATCACTTTTATAATCAAATAGTATTTTCAAAATATCTTTAAAAATAGGTGAAAAAATTTATGATCAAACGGGAGCAAACGCGTGGGTCACCGGAGGAAACTTATTTAACATCATCATTACTTAAGACACACACCTCATGATCTTCAACTCCCTTCCATGCAAGTGTCAAGTAATCAGAGCCACGGAAAGATTAGGGCTCCTATTTTCATATAATTCTCCCAATTAAAAAACTTGTGTCCTAGAAAAAGATTAATGTTGAATTTAAATTGTGAACGTATTCGATTTACACATAAAGTAATAGTACAGTTTTACATTTAAAATGTTTATAATATATTTAAATTCCAAGTAACTTATAAATTATTTATTCTTCAATTAGTAGGTACATCTATATATTAGACTAGTTAAGAATAGCTCATGCTGAGCACGAGCCAAATAACACTCTGTTAAATGTTGAATCATAATTATTTTTCATCATATAATATTTTTTTGCACCTTATGATTTTTATCTGGACCACTCTTTAATTTATTCAAGTTAATTCAGTGGGTTAAATTTTGCCAAAAAATAGTTGGACTAAATTTTCTTTTTTACAAAATCTAAATTATAAGAACTTTGCTAAACAAGAAATCAGCTTTAATGCTTCATGATTAATTTAATTATTTTATCCTAAAGTAATAAATATTGTTCCGAAGAATTTGCAAGCAATTGGTATAAAGGACTATACAGTCAAACCTCTCTATAATGACATTATTTGTCCAAAAATTTTATGATTGCTATAGTGAGGTGTTGTTATATATGTATATTGTCATTTGATGTTTAGATCTTATTTAGCTGTTATAAATAAAAATACACAAATAATTATGTTTATGTACTTTTTTATGTTCTAAACGAAAATAATATATTTGTTAATTTTAAAATTTTAATTGATTTTCATATCTAATTAATTAAAAATTAAAAAGATTAATAAATTACTAATAAATTCATAATTAATTGCACCATACCGATAAAGAATTAGAATCTAAGGAACATATGCATTTATATTAATTGAGAATTTAGATATTTCAAGTTTGACATAAAAATTCTATAGGTTGTTTGTTAAAATTTCATTTTCTCAGTGATAATATAACCCTTGAATTCCAATTTCGTAGCATTCATTGTTTGATTGGTGTTATGAGATGATATTTGGATTATAAGTGCATAACATTTACTATATGTATGACATTAATAATGATTATCATAAAAAAAAAATTATACTGAATGTATTTCTTACAAAATATTATCACATAATATTTGAGTATGATTTTTATAGAGAGGTAATTTTACAAAGAGTGTATCGCTCTAATGATTGTCACTGCTGTTATAGGCAGAATAATGTTATAGAAAAGTAAAATATAACATAAAAAATCAGTTTCGGAGAAAATCAAATCTTTATAATGAAATGTTATTATAATAAATGACAAATATATAGAGGTTTGACTGTATAAGGTATAGAGTTTTAATTCATAAATATTTCCTGTTTCTTGTTAAAAGTAATTAAGATTTGTGTCGCTTAAAAATACTCACTCCAATGGTACTTCAAATTCTCTCAAACAAAGCAACTGTAATTAACTTGCACTCCAAAAAGCATTTTTACTCGAAGACATTAAGAGAAGAAGAAGATGACAACCAACAAAAATCTCTACTATATAGAGAGAGAATATCTAAAAAATTACAGGTGTTTTTGCTAGACTAATAAAAGGAGAGAAAAAAGAAGGTCTCTCAACATGTCTGCTTATAAGTCAATTAATCTATATATTATAAAAGAAGAATGTCCCTGATAATAACTTAATGACAAATGAGGAAAATTTAAAATTTAGCTGGAGGTGTTCAATGTGAGTTCGTAACCTAATTGAAGCAATTTGCTTCTCTTTCCTGGATAAACTCAGTAGGTAAATCCGTTCAAGCTTCTGTCTTCTTCAAACTCTGATCATTCAGGCATCGGGAAATTGGATATAAAAAAAAAAAGATTCCACATGTCTTCTTATAAGTCAATTAATTTCAAATCAAGGGTATTTTAGACTTTTAAGCACTCACTTATACTACGTGTCTTTCAAGAGAAAGGGAACAACCACGTATCTCTTCTTCTGGGTTTCATCACGATGACAGCTAACGGCTTTGTCTCATTGTCCGGTTTATAATGTTCCTTCATCTTCTTCTCTTTCAATTTTGAAATACTAATGGTTGTTAATTCTTGAATTTCAGGGTTCTGGTTCTTCCTTTTTTTGTAGGATTATTGGTGTAAAATAGAAAAGATTTAGAAGAATAGTAACTTTATTTTTCCGTAGTGACTACCACAATTTATTCTCCTGCGTTCATACGTCGTTATATACTGTGGAAGGAGAATAAGCTAATTGATGCTTTTGTTATCTTTTGCAGGTTATTGATAAATTTCAACTTAAAATCCCTTTATTTCAAAGTAAATATTTGTTTATCTGATTCAAATTATTGAATATCAGGTGTCCTGTTTCTTGATTTTTGCAAGATATGTTGTCGATAAAGGTATGTACTTTTGGGTATTGATATTGGTGAATGAGAAATGATTGGAAAGAAAAGTGGGAGTTATCACACATCGATAGTGGAAAGAAAAGTGGGAGTTCCTCTTGTTTTATAAAATAAGCATTTGTCCCACATCGGTAGTGGAAAGAAAAGTTCTTCTACTTATAAGTAGAATTACTCCTTCTTGTCAGTAAAAGGGTTGAGGGGCAAGGACCCCTCGCGCCGTCGTCGCTCGGCTTCGGCTTCGGATTTGGATTTGGTCAAATTATCTGATTGATTGATAATCTTTTTGGACCAAATTTTCTTTAATTTTTAATTATTTAATTAATTATTATTTAATTAAATTAATAAACTTATCCAATCCTACCCGTTAGTGACCCGCGACCCGGCCGGATCCGCGTGTCTGACCCGCGACCCGGTTTCTTTTCCATATTTAAATTTCCCACCAGTTTTCAGTGGCTGTTCAGAAAGGTTGCAAACCTTCGTAAACAAGATTTCCATGGCTATAAATTCGTTTGATTCCTCAGAATTTTACTTACGAATTTTCTGAACAATACAAACTTCTTCTTCTTCTGCACAAATAAATTCTGTGTGATATACTGCCGTTGAGTGGTTCGCCGCTACCTGAATTTGGAGTACTACGTTCTGTACGATAATCGTTCTATCCTGGGAGGGGATATTCCATCAACCTCGAGTACTGTGAGGGGAATAATTTCCTTAAGGACACACTTTGAACTAAGTGGACTCGATTATATTCTGAAAAATTATTCTTATTTTTCAACACTGATTCTGTTTATTTTCAGTGTTTATTATTTACTGGTTTTTTGGAATACAGATTAATAATATGTACATGTCCTGCTAATTGATATTTACTATTATTTCTCATGTAAGTCTATATATGTACTATGGCCACCGGCTGCTTCCATATCTTTCTTTTCAAATGTTAATGGAGATAAATTGCAGAAAAGGAAACAAGAGTGAGAGTGTTTGGAGGAATATAAACCAAAGTATGATGGTGGTGGTGGTGATCGTATATGTATTTTGACTAAACTATTCTTTAATTAAATACTACTTAATTTATATAATTTCTTGATTACATAAAAATTCACTTATCTGGATAGGACTTATTTGGAAGAAAAAATAAATAATTCATTGATTATGTATAATATGTAAGTGGACAATTATTTTGAATGGGAGGAGTTAGTTAGTATGTCCAACAAATTACTTTGTTTTATTTGTTCTAACTCTAGCTTTGTTATCAATTGTGAGTGATTGGATGTATTGATTGCAGTGGACCGCCTAGGTTTGAGGGAGATAGACCAAGGTTCGGTGACAGAGATGGTTATCGTGCTGGTCCAAGAGGTCCAGTGGGTGAGTTTGAGGGTGACAGGGGTGGAGCTCCAGCTGACTAGCAGAGTGCATTCAGGATAATTACTGTTTTTCATATACATTCTCATTTTCATACCTTTTTTTTCTAGAGGCTTAGTATAAGTGAATTAAGTGTTTTTATTATCTTAATATGGAAACTGGTAATACTATTTTCTGCCAGAAGCTAAAGTTAATGACACTTTGTCTGCAATGCTCTACTGTCCTGATTGTAGCATGTCATGTTGTTTATGCTATACACTGTTGAAATTCCACTTTGAACAGATGCTTCTTTCATAACTGGCACTATCTTCACTCAACTGCTCAATTCTATATTTTCTCTAGATGTCATGAGACAGAACTTTGCATGACATGTGACTGAAACGACAAAGTTGTCAATAGAAAGAAAAATTAGTTGTAAATATTTGAGCTTAGGCCTCTGCAATCCTGTGCTAATCTAAAACGTGTACTCCATTTCTTTTTGCTGTAACGGAAGTGTTGAATATGTAAAGCACATACGGAAATAGTAAATAACTATTACAGTGATCGAAAGGATAAACAACAAAGATTACAACAACAAGTTGTCAATCTCTTGCTCTTGAATTGGAACTTCAAATATGAATCTGTATTCGGAAATACAAGAGCATGAATTGCTACACTTGTGGCTTGTAGAACCGCTGAGAATCCGAACGGTTAGAGTCCTTTGAGAATCAAGTTCACACCTGAAACACTTAGCAACCAATTAGATAATCACAACACCACCGGCTGAGTAGAGATGGATCTCTGTCTTTAAGACAAGATTGCCACTGTATATAGGCTTTACGGAAGTGTGGACAATAGTCTCCCAAGATGAAACAACAAACTATCAAATGTGCAAAGCCTACACAAATGATTCCAGCGAAGAACACGAATAATGAAGATTGCTAAGAGAATGATTGTTTATCAGAAAAATTAATCTCTTTGTGGTGTTGTTAACTTGTAATTATGTTCATTTATGTTCATCTATAGAATTGAGCCAAATGCCTCAATTTATAGGTGTGCAAGATGGCCTTTTAAATGCCCCATAATGGCATTCAATTGTCATGTAATGGATGACATTTAACCCCCAAGTAATGCAGCAACATAATGGTCCAAGTAATAATCATTATTGGGTGGATTCAATGCCATTGAAACCACCTCAACAACCAAACCTTTGGAATTCCGTCGAGCAGTCACTGCCAATGAAGCGTCGCGGCTCTGCCACATTAGCGTCGTGATGCTAATTAAGCCAGAAACTCACGATGCTCACTGGCAATCAGGCGCCGCGGCGCTCCGGCGCCGCAGCCCTTCTCGGCTCCGCGACCCTTTTCCAACCCATACCATCTTACACTTCGCACAATTCTTCCTTCGTTTACCAACGTGGAATACTTGTTATTTAGCCAATAACCATCCATCATTCTATGTCTCAAACATTTCACTTACGTACCAATATCTCTTTCATTAACGAAATTTACGATACTTGACACTAAGATTGCATGTATGTGGAAATGACATTTCCAACGCGATGGGCCCCACGAGTCATAAATAATGGGATAAACTTAATTCCATATTAGTAAATTTCCAACAATCTCCTCTTGAAAGAGATTTTGGCGCACACACAAAGTGCCTACTTTCAGCAATCGTTCAGCGAAAAGATATTGCATCAAGAGAGGTAGCTTCCGCTTTGAACCTTCCCTAGTTGAATACCATCGAACATACTTACTGCGCGGTGAATGTGATGTCTTGAACCGTCAGTATTTAATGTAAGCCAAAACAACGGTACCAACACAATACCTCTCATTTATTCATTTCTTCTTATTGTTCTGTCCGTTGTGGTCGTGGACACACTTGAATTCTTAAGTGCGTTTATTTAAGACGGCCTGTCCTCACACTTAAATAGGTGATCTCCTACAAGGTATTCTGCTATACCCCACTTCACAAGTGTTAGGAATCATTAAAAGTTTCCCAACCTTAACCTCAACCGTTTGAGGATCGTTAAAGGTTTGGAAGCTTAACCTTTACCCACCATGCAGGTAGCACTTTAATGTCTATCGCGGGAACGGCTTTGGATTTACGTTTCTTTACAGAAATCATAATTCGAAGTGTTCTTGCTTCCACCGAAGCGCTCAACTGAACCTTTTGCAACTTAGTTTTCCCATTGAACCAAATTCTTGGGATCTCCAATCAGTATGGTTGGGTTACCACCGCAAAGGTTCGTATTGTTTGAGTTTTAAGCCCATTCCCCTAGACATGCAGAACTCTTGATCTTCGGGTAATCCTTTAGTTAAAGGGTCCGCTATATCATTTGATTAGTAATCAAGGAAGTGACACCCGTGGTGATCAACTGCCATACGGTCTTATGTCTCCGACAGATATGTCTAGACGCCGCCATCCGTGCCTTTTTCTGAAGCCAACCGGTTAGCCGCAGTGTATAACTGTCGAAAGTATGGGTTTCTCCCAATAAGGGACATCCTCTATGAGGTCGTGAAGTTACTCAACTTCTTTTAATGCTTTGTTTAAAACGATAAACTCCGATTCCATCATGAATCGGCCGATGCAAGTTTGCTTAGAGGATTTTCAAAGACACACCATACACATCCACTTATGGCTTTAGTGTTCTTCAAGTCCGATGTCCATTTTGCATCACTGTGTTCTCCCAGAACCGCTGGACATCCAGAATACCATAATTCGTAGATAAGCGAATATTTCATATATCGTCATATCTGATTTAACGCCTTCTATCGATCAGTTTTTAGAATCATGAGTGTACCTTAGTTCTACTTATCTACTTTGTAGGCCGATACCAGGTCGGTTGTAGTGTGTAAAATACATTGAATACATGTGACCTGCTCATATCGCTCCTTGTATATGGGTGCACCATGATTCCAATCAGTTCTATGATTCATATCCATTGGTGGCTTCAACGAGACTGTCAACTATATCACAACTGAGTTTGGAGTTGGACCAGTCCGTTAGATGTCTTAGAAATCCCAATTCCTAAGATGTCATCCGTGATACCCATATCTTTCATATCGAGACTTTTGTTTCAATATGACTTCCACTTTCAAACTGTTGGTTTTCCAACTGTAGGCTTTCTAACTTCAGAGTCAATGTTTCTGTTGTCATATTCATTATTTATGTTTTATCTGAAACTTCCAGGACCAAAATGTAAATATTTCAGGGACCAAATTGAAAGTTCAGGAAGAAGTCCAACAAATCAACTCTGATCCTCCCCTTCTAACTCTCTGGTTAGGAAGACGGTATCAACATCTATGTCACGCAAGACTGCAATGGTCCTGGATGTTAAGTTATTCACATGGGAGCACATGTCCATGTAGACGAGGCCTTATACTCGTCAGTAGATCCATCTGCTTTGTACTCACTTTTGAGTATCCACTTTTACAACCTAAAGGTTCTTTTCCTGGAGGAAGGTCAACCATTACACAAGTATGGTTCTATATGATGGAATCTATTTCTCTCTATGTAGCTTATTTCCAAATCAGTGCTTCTTGAGATGACAATTCTTTGTTAATTGTCCATGGTTCATTCTAAACTATACAAGCTAGAAGGCCTTGAACAAGTCTTTGTCCCCTCTTTGTTCCGTCTCGGTTCAACCTCTAGAATCTCTGAGTTCTGTAGATCTGGAACATTTAGTTCCGGATAGTCAGCAACTTCCGAGTCATGTAGCTCTGGAACGTCTGGTTCCGGACAATCAGGCACTCGCAGGTTCTTGTTAACCTCGAGCAATTACTTCTTTTTCCTTCTAAAGGAAATTTATCATCAAAGAATTCAACATCCTTTGACATCAAGAGGCGATAAGCACTACTGTTATTTACAGATCCAGTGGATATGCAATCTACAGTCTTAGGTCCAACTTGACCTGTTTTGGTATTCCAACCTCTACCAATCCACTCCACATCACAACATTTGTAGGTGAGATCCTTTCTATGTTTCACATGGAGGGTTATTCTTATCCTTATGCTTAGTTCTATTGAGAATCGCATTAGCGGTAAGTATCGACTTGCCCCATATATTTTGGGCGTACGACTTTGCGCCTGACTAACACCGTTATAGGTGGCGTTGCTTCACATGAACAACCTCTTGTCAGTGGTTATGGCATAACCGGATCATATGTGATCTGGATACTCTTGCCCACTCCAGTTGTTTTGGCAGACTGAGTGTTCAATTTCTTTCCAGCCTTTCTTTTGGCCTTCAGATCATTTAAGACCTGGAAACTCTGGCCCACCTCACTAGGTGTCCATTACTTTTCTGTCTTTCTTTTGGCCTTCAGATTATTTAAGACCTGAAAACTCCGGCCCACTTCACTAGGTGTCCATTACTTTTCTGTCTTTTTTGTGGCCTTCATATCATTTAAGACCTGGAAACCCTGGCCCACCTCACTAGGTGTCCATTACTTTTCTGTCTTTTTTTTTTACGTTCAGATCATTTAAGACCTGGAAATTCTAGCCCACTTCAGTCGTCCGTAGGCTTTGTACGACTGAGTGTCCAATTTCATATCAAATAAAGGATCTTCTGTTTGACAGTGTAATAGGTTCAACATCTTAAGATAAGCCATTATCTTTTAGTCTTCTTCCTTTGAGATTGGTGCCCAGACAATTCCCGGCGCTTGCTTAAGAGTGGTTACAGTTTTCGCACAGTCAATGAATCTCTATCCTATCCTTTGTATGTGCGAACATACTTTACACACTTTTAATAATTACGCCCACAAGAACGGATCTTTTAAGTTTTGTTTACAATAGTCCAATCTTTAATCGGGAAGGAAGAAGATTCAATATCTGATTTTAGAGTGTAGGGAATATGAGTTTTTAATGAAAACACTTTCATATTCCCAGCCTTGTTTTACACACTTTTATTCAGATATTAACTAAACACATTATAGATAAGAAAGGATAATTAACTTAGACCTTTTGGATTCTGGCCCACTTCAGTTAAACTGAGTGTCCACATCCTCCTTACCATAATTCAGATCCTTTGTCTGGAATAAATATAGGCCCTCTGCTACAAGATAGAACAACATCTTCAGCCTTCTCCTCTTGTCCCAGTTGACATCCTCAGCCTCCCGTGTGCATTTGTTTCCACCACTCTCGGGAGCGGTGACACAATCAACTCTTTGACCGTCAATAGCATGATCGGAACTGTCTTCAACCAGAAAACCATAACCATAGCCAGATTTGGTCACACACTTGTTGACCAACATCTTTTGAACACTAGTACAATCTTGTCTTAAAATTGTTGGATATGTAAAGCACGTACGGAAATAGTAAATAACTATTACAGTGATCGAAATAATAAACAACAAAGATTACAACAACAAGTTGTCAGTCTCTTGATCTTGAATTGAAACTTCAAATATAGATCTTGTATTCAGAAATACAAGAACATGAACTGCTACACTTGTGGCTTGTAGAACTGCTGAGAATTCGAACGGTTAGAGTCCTTTGAGAATCAAGTTCACACATGAAACACTTAGCAACCAATTAGACTAGCGGACTCCGACCAGTAAGACAAAGGGGGAAAAAGCAAGAAAAAAAAGAGATCGGAGAAAAGCAGAGAGGAGAGAGGCAGAGAGGAGAGAGGAGGTTCGGATTCTATACCTGGTCACCGACGATAGATTACGCTACCATTAGTTTTATTGGTTTCAATATATCACGCGTCTTTTTCTAGATTACTAACTTATTCATTAATATAAATTATTTTAAAATTATTTAATTGTATAAATATTTTAATGTTATTGTAAAGTTTAAATTGAAAAAGGCAAAATATGTACTCCTATACTATTACTCTTTTCGTTTTATAATAAGTGATGTTTTAAGTCTTTTATTTTGTTTTAAAATAAGTAGTGTTTTAGGATTTTAAGAAGGAAGTGATCTTATTCTTTCAAAATTATTCTTATTTATAAAATCAAGAATCATTAATTAACTTTTTAAACATTAATTAAAAATAAATTAATAATAACTCATAATTTTCTAGGGGTGAATAATTTATTAAGGACATACATGACTAAAAACCTCACTTATTAAGTTATTATTGAACGATAAACTTTTTTCTCCATCAGTAGCAAATTTCCTCCCTGTTCTCAAAACGCAATGTAGTGCAACAATTTCAGTAGACATTTAATGCCATGCAGAATAGTCGCTGGACGCGCAGGACAATAAGAAGCGCGTGTAAGAAATTACACAATATTTAAATCTAACAAGGTCAACCAATGGTCAGTTCCAAGTCTTAACAACCCGAGATTTGCAATCAAATCACACAGCTAATTCCATTAATTAAACTAAATTCAAACACTCTTTTAAACCCATTAATTTAATCATACTTGAGATTCAAAATTCCTCTACAAGAAGCATCCATGCTTCTTCTTCTACTTCCATTTCTGTGCTAAAAATCCCCCTTAATTTGCCAGTTATAACCAATTTTTTATCTTTTCCTTGAGATCTTCAAATTATAACCCTTTTTAAATTTTAGTATTTCACTATTTAGCACTGTTATCAATCAGTAAAAGCTGCACCAATACTAACAGCTTTTTCCATATACATTCTGTCCTTCCTAATTCAATGCTCTCCTCTCTCTAATATAGCCTCTATTATTTCCTTATCACTTTTGTCTGTTAAATTTCAAATTTTAGCCATAGTTGTTTGTACTGTTTGATTATGGATTCAAAATTGATGAAACCATTGCCGAAACAATTGATGTTGAAAGATTACCTGTTAGATGATTTGAGTTCCTGCTCATCGAGCGGTTTCCGATCATATCCTCGCCGGCAATGCTGCACTACAGTTCGATTTCTTCTCGAAATCGACTTGAAGAACAAGTATCAACCAGCACCGCCGCCTCCGTACAGGAAAAATGTTAAACCTATACTGCCGTCGGCGTCGGTGAAGGCTTCTGCATTTCAGAAAGCTTCTGTGGCGGTTATCAACGCCGTGAAACACCTGCCGTTCGCCGGAGCTAGGTCGAATAAGAAGAAGAAACCGATGATTAGGACGATTTTTCCGAGAAGTATTTCGAGGAAACTGAAACGAAGCTTCTGGAAGAAAAGCGATCATAAGGAGATCTATTGGTGGACGTCTTTCAACCGGTTAGATAAAGAGGAAGTAAAATCGGCGGTTTTTTCTCCGGTTGTTATTAGAGAATTGGAGAGTAAGATTGAATGTAACAGTAACAGCTGGACAGATAGTGATTTCACTGCTTCAAGTAGTAATAATTCACTACAAACTTCAAGTGGTAATTCGACGGAGACTGTAAACGACGTCGCCGGAAAGGAGAATGTGGTGAGCAGCAATAGAGTTAACGTAACTACCGGTGATGATTCTCCAGACTCAACTATAAGCAGTCACGGTAGCACTACCAACTCTCCTAACACTAAGGTTAGTTTTTTTGGTTTATTTTTTCATTAATTTCATGTTTTATTTCTTTTACTTCTAGGAGTATCATATTACTTGCATTATAGTTTCAAGTTTTTTTTTAACAGACTTAGTAAAGATCAAACTGAATTTGTTAATCTAGTTATGAAATTATTAAGATTCAATTTTATGACACTGAAACTAAAATTTGATATCTCGATAAATAATGGAGTAGCTATTTACTATCAGTATTGGTCTCGTTTAGACTTTAGAGCATCAGTCGATTCTCAAGGTATAATTAAAGGCTTGTTGAATTCAAAATTTGAAATATATTTAAAAAAAAATGTGTAAGAAATTTGAACTAATATTTGTAAAATGAGAATTTTCTAGAGAAATGAATTTTCACAGCGATAAGGAAGGAGCAAAAACAGGTGGAACTACTGGGGTAACTCTGGAGATTACACGTGCGGGGTATTTCTGGGGGGTCTTATCACATGCTTCTCGATACTGATATCTAAGTTACAGTCGGGTTATACAACGGCGCAGATCCCGCTACGTGTTTGTCGACTAGCGGAATCTACGGGCTTGTATGTTAGACTGGCATTATTTTCGTGGTAGTCGAGACAGCAGATTACTACTGCATTTACTTTATTTCCTAAAATACCCGGGACCCCCTTTCTTTGACCCTCACCATGATTATAGCAATTCGTTGATTGCACTTGCAGTAAACCAGGTATGAAATGTCATTTTCTCATTCTAAAATTAGTAAAGTTAGTTCCATTATTATACTCTCTCCATTCCAAATTATGGTCGTGATATTTAACTTTGTCCCAAATTGTTTGAAATTTGATCAGTTTGGGAGTCAAACAGCTTTTTTTAACTACGATTTTCTTCAACTCTTTTCATATATTGTGAATTATTAATTCAGATTTATAGTATTTTTATGTAGTTTTCAAATATGTAAATTTTATTATAAAATAGTCGAATAATCTATGTTTAAGATTAAATAAAAAATTTATTTGACCGCCAAACTAGTCAACCTTTAAACAAATTGAGACGGAGGGAGTATATTTTTATCATTTTATTCTTAGTAGTAATTGTTCTTGAAGACTACAAATACCTCACTCAATAGAGTAATATTTAATGAAAAACCATTATATCTTAAGACATAAATGAGGATGAATAATTAAAAACTTCCCTTAGTTAATGTTTTCTTAATGCCGTAAAAAGTGAAACACGACAGATAATTTGAGACGGAGGAGTATAAATAAGAGATAAAATTCACAAATAGTCTTTTCCCGCTCTGTCATTAAAAAAAAATAACTACTGCATGAAGTTTTATCCCTGAAATATAGAATTCTATGATAATAATTATTTTTCAAAAATAAAGTCAAAAAATTAACAGTAAACATTATTTCTACTAAAGTAGTAACTCTATTGTCCTTTCAAATTTATGTATCTAGTGATCCACAAACTCTTTACACGATGTTGAAGATAAGTTTTTAAGTTTTCGCATTATGGAGTACGTAGTAGTCAAGAGATTACAATCTTTTGTAGTATTAGGAGTTCGAATGACAACTAGATCTATGTTAACTCTTCAAAAGAAAATAGATTTTTCTGTATACAAAATTCTTTAATTAGTGTGCACAATAATACTCTTTAGATTTCTTTTTATTTGTGTCAATCTAAAATTGAGAAGATATGATTTCCATCCCATTGAACTTGTGTCGGTCGTGCGTAGTGTATGTTTTAAATAACTTGCAAATCATTTCACGTAAAAGGAAAGAGGAAAAAGGTGATAGTTTGGTTGTTTGGACATATAACTGCTAACAAACAATTTAATAGCATGTGGGAACATTAATATTTCAATTTATCTTTTATGCTTCAACCTTGGTAGCTCAAAATTTGTTATATGTTTCCTTAGAATAAAAGTTTCTATAATCGCTAATTAATTAGTTAGTGACTCAAAACTAAATAACATGTTAGTTAGCGATCTGAAATTCCCTTTCTTACTTTTTTTTAAAAAAATATCTTTTGGATTTGGTTACGGTGGTAGTTTTATTTGAAAATATTTTCAATTTGGGTTGACAGCAGTCACATACTTTGTCTAGTAGTGAAGTTGACTTAGGAGTGTGTGTCCATTGCTTACGGTATAAACATCCTTGGGGAATGGTTGACTTCCTCGTAATAAAACTTGACCACATCTTTCCTATACTTCTTTATTTATTCACCCCTTTTCAAGAAATTACTCTAGGAGATTGGGAACTTCTTCAATGAAGATTCCAAAATTCTACAAATAGTTTAAGGTAATATTCTCTCCGTCTTAAATTATTTATCGTGATTACTGAAAATAATTATCTTAAATTATTTGTCGTTTTAGAAGTTCAAGGCATAATTAATTATTTTTCTCCATTTTATTCTTTGTCACTAATGAAAATGACACATAAATATAGTAAACATTTAATGGAGAGATATTATAATTTAAACATAAATAAAGAATTAAAGATAAAGTAGGTCAAATAATGCTCCTACTTAATATTTCTTAAGGGACGTGTAAGTCAAAAAAACGATAAATAATTTGAGACGGAGAGAATATTTGTTATATTTTCTCGAAAGCCGAAGATAAGGCTATGTATACACCATAAAAACTCTTTTCATATTTCACTTATGAGATTAGATATTACTCTTGTTGTAAGAGAAGGGTCTTATTTTAATTGGTGACCATATTATTTGGAAATAGATCGGGCTTGGGCTTAACTCTGTGGGCCCGTCCAAGTCAGATTCCGGTGGAAAAAATCATTTCCCGGTAAGAATTCATTTTTAAAAATAAAGTATAAGTTGAGTTATATTATTGCTATAAAAATAAGATAAGTAATGTTACTAGTTAATTTCAATAAGCTGAATGACTAATCATATGAGAAATTTACCTCCCTTTCTTCTATATTTTCTTTTATTTTCGTGATTTGAAGATGGATCCTTTATTTCGGAAAAAAGAGAGATTCCCAATTGTCAACATCCCAGTGAAGTGGAACTAACAAATAAATTCAAGTGTCTAAAGTATATTGACACTAACATTTATGAAACTTTATTGACACTCTAGCTAAGGTAGGGGCCATACTGATTACTGATTAGTAGTATCTTGAGAGCAATTGAACAAAATCCATAGTACAGTATAGAGATATGCTGGATCTGTAGCTAGGGGTGGGCATATATCGGTTTATATCGGTTTTGTATCCGAAAAATATGAACCGAATAAAAATCAGTTTTTTTTAAAAAAACTAATACAACTTTTTTTTAAAAAAAAACGATATGTTCGGTTTATATCGCCGAACGTATCGGTATTTTCTAGTGGGCCGGGTCGGGGATTTTTTTATTTTTAAAAAAAATTGAATTTCCAAAACTCAAATTGACATTCACACCTACACTATCATGAAATTTCGACGTTGAAATCTATTGTGTATCGTGAGATGTTTACTAAAGAAAAAGGATAATTAGAAATCGATTTGGGGGAAAATACAAATTGATTGAGAAAACGGACGTATTTCTAAAAATTGGCTGTGCCAAACCACTTTTTGCCGGTTTGACCGGCCCCATGTCAAAAAAATACGCAAAATCAAAAAAAAAATCGGGTAAAACGGACATCCGAGCGCAGAGTTATGATCATTTAAAGTTTTATCAATTTACAACTACTTTCTCTCCCTACATTTTATGTCAATGCTTCCGTGATATGTTAATCAAGTTCATGCCGCATGCGACTTCCATAAAAGCTTCATAGATTGGCTTCAAGGACTATGATTCAAGAGATAGTAGTAGCCTAAAATAAAAAATAAAAAAAATTATATATTTAATTCGGTTTTTTCTGATCGGGTTCGTATCCAAAATTAAAAAACGAATCGAATCACTAAATCCTGATTCTGTTTGGTTTTTCAAATAATTGGTTTTTTTTAAAAAAAAATCGAGAAAAAACCGAACCGAAACCGAATTTCGATTCGGTTTTTTCGGTTCTCCGATTTTTTTGCCCACCCCTATAGCCCCCTATGTTTGCTCATTTCTTTTCTTTTATTTTTCTTTAATTATACCCAAAAAAAAAAGTCATTAGTAAAAATTTGCACTCAATATTTGGTTTTGTACTTGTCTAATGTTGGCAATAATCCTCAAATATTTCTTCATTTTCCTTGTTATTTACAGAAACCTTGGCCAAATGAAGAGAAAGAACAGTTTAGTCCAGTGTCTACATTGGATTGTCCATTTGATGATGAAGACGAGGTTTCTTCACCCTTCCAACATAGATTACCTCGTGTCGAAGGTAAATCATTAATCAATCGAAAGTTTGTTCGTTCGTACATGTAGTGTGATTTTGGAATCTTATATTTGCTCCGCGCGGTAGTCAGAGCCAACCAGTTTTTCATTAAACGTCATAGGGGAATGCAAAATTGATTTCCTTTTTAAGTTTTTTTTTCTAACAAAAGATCTTAATATATTTGTATCAGGAACTACCAAGAAACTCATCAAGAAGATCAAACGATTCGAGTGTCTCACTGAACTGGAACCACTAAACTTAGATAAACGAATCACATCATCAGAATCGGAGAGCGAATCCCCTCTCACCAATTCCTCGGAAACTGAAGTTGATCAGGAAGAAGAAAAAGAAGAGGGCAAACAGACAGTTGATAGCAAAGCATTAGATTTGGTTCAAGAATTGAAAGCCTCAATGCCATCTTACAGCTTAAAATTAAAAGTAGAGAAACTACTCTTTGATTTCTTTAAGGACAAGATTCTCAATGCCTGCGAAGATTCAACAGACGAATTCAAGAAGAAGCTGTTGCAATTAGCAGAAGACTGGATAAATGGGAAACCAATTGATGTACTGTTAGATTGGAAGGTGCAAGAAAACAGGATGGCTTACATTCGGGCCATTGAAAGCCGAGGCCAGTGGAAGAACACAGAATTAGAGAAGCAAGAGGTGATTTTGGAATTGGAAGTTGAAGTCTTTTCATCTTTGATGAATGAGGTCTTGGTTGATATAATCTTCAGCTAGCAAATGTGTAGGTGCAGGGAAGTGGAATGGTAATAATATAGCATAGTTAACAGGGAATTAGGGGGAAATAGGGAAGGATTATGTTCAATTTCTCAAGGTTGTTTTTGTCATTCAGTTGCTGGCAGAAGAACAATATGGCTGGCTAGAATGACTAAGACCACCTTGTGGAAATGGCTTATGAATTTTGAATTGGAGTTAAGTGTTGATCTCATTCCTGTTTTCTCTTCCTTGGAGAAAGAAGAATGGTGAAATGTTGAATTAGAAGAGAACTTTGGTTGTACTCCATTTCTGGATCAAGTTACGCTAAATTCTAGTACCTAATGTCTAATTTCTTTATCCATTATTTAAACAGATGGTGGTTTAGATAGTGAAAATTAACCACCTCATTTGCACTCAAAAAATAAGAATGTAAATTAGGAAAGAATTGTACGATCTTACTTTACAGGGTTAAGCAATGAATCTTTACATGATCGATATAATATAATATGTTACAACACGTTACTTACCGTTAGAATTACCTGTTAATTAGTAACATCAGAAAATTCTGTCTACACAGTCAGTAAGTAGAACTAAGACTACTCTAGTCCTCCATCCAAAGTAATCAAGGTGTGCAACGTAATTAATCACTTCCTAGATGAGTCCTTCTAGCCAAAATAAATGTATGACCAACTCAATTGACTTTCATATGGGCTATATTATAGCTTTAAACTCACAAGTGACATGGACTATGGCGTTCTCCTACCTACACTCTCCTCAGCTAGTCCAAAATCTTTTCCTAGCTAGGGGTGGATCAAGAATTGTAAGTTAGTGCAAAATATTATTGCACCTACTACTATTTTGTGACAATGCGTGTGTGTATATACCTATATATAAAAATATACATATATTTTACAACTATATATAGTACAAGTCGAAGACATTAATATTGATAGCACATGTCGTTGATATTACAATTGTCACTATTCCCACTCTCTTTTTTCCTTATCTTTGTGTTGAGTAATTTTGTAAGTTCAGGGTGGACAAATTGCACTTCAACAAGAATATTTTTAGATCTATTAATGAAAATCTTACCGATTGTACCTTAACTTGCATTTGAGGGGGTCACAAGTGTAATTAGAAATGTAATGGTTTTTTTTTGTCACCAAGTAAAAAGTGAAGGGAGGAAAGTGAAATTGACCTTTCTTTTGTATTTGGTTTCCATTGACCCTGGTCTACAAATTTAAGGACAAGCTAAATTAGCCAATGCAGATTGCAGACGTAAAAAGAAGATGTGTAACTTTTCCTTTTTGCTTAATGCCTCTAATATTTGTTAGATTCTTAGATTGCATAATACGAAAATGATTTTTTTGGCTCTTAAGCTTCAGATAAGGGCAAAGTGCGAACTAAGGATCATATCTTTTTCTAGTTATAACTTGCAATTTACCGAATTTAAGCTCATGCCTAATATAAAATATATTTTAGATTTATACTATGTTGAATGAAGAAAAAGAAAGCTGTTCATATATCTTGCTGGCTTCCAAAGTAATATGAACAAATAATTGTTAGTCACTCATCATTTCTTTCTTTCTTTCTCTCCTTTTTAAATTTATTGGGCATAAAATAAGTCATATTTATCTATAAAAATAACTCCTATTATCGGAAATTCTCGAGTAACGGATTGTTTATGTCAATGTAAAAACATATATTTTCAAATAATTTGACCAAACACAATCCATCAAGTACCGCAAAATAATATATACGTTGAAGTGGACATGGATAACAACTTTACTCGTGCCTATTGGTAGGAAAATCACATGTACGTATCTTCATATTAATCTATAAATAACTTCTAACGAATTATTTATGTAAAAATAAAAAGTATTTTTTAAATGATTTGATCAAAGTCAATCACATTGAAGTGAACAATAATAACAACTAACTTTACTTATGCCTATGGGTAGAAAAATCAAATAAAAGGTAAAATTAGCGCATAATGCTACTAGCAACTTTATAATTGCCATTTTGGTACATCATATAGCTTAAGTAGAGAGTCCCTAGTAATAGGACTAGAATTGCACTAGATTTCTTTGGCATCCCTAAAGGCCTCTTATCAAAGTCCTTGCTCATTGCAAGTACCAAGTAATGTTAGTATTAAAACCTTTTTTGCTTTAATTTTTTGAAAAAATAGATGTGCCTATTTTTTCAAATAAAAAAAATCATTTTGGAGAGTTAAGATGTTTAGTTATACTCCTGAGAAAAACAAGTCTTTAAACCTGTTAACAGAAACACTTTTTCTATAGCAAAAGAAGTCAAATCTTTTTAGCTCCTTCTTGAAAATAGAAATATAAGCAGAAAATTAACTTTTCCAAAACAAAATATAATTACCCTTATAAAAATATACATTAACCAAACTACCTCTCTTTAGTTTAACCCATTTTCTCCCCACGCTCCCTTGTCTTGCTTTAATTAAATAAAATTAAAATATTAATTAAAATCTCTCATAATAAAATTCTAAAATTGTTTGTCTATTTTAATAATATTAGTTATGTAAAGTGAATATTTGCATATCCTTTTCGTAATTTGACACTTGAAAACACTTTTTAAAAGTAACCCAACACAAATTATTTTTGCAATGACAAAAGCCCTTCTCAAAAAAATTTATCTTGATACTAACTACTATTCAAAGTACTCTATTTGAAAAGAGATTATTTCAAAATAAGTAAATCTGGAAAACTTGGTCAAACGGACCTTAACTATGAGTTAACTTAAAATAGATAGTGAACAAAATGGTTAATCGATTGGCCCTTTGACCTTTCCTTTGATTCGATGGTCGACATAAATCTCATAAGATCGACCCACTATCATTATGAAAAAAAACTTCACCCTCTCCTTACGGTCTAAGTGACGTTTCTTCGCTACTAATGTTTATCCCAAAAAGGTACAACTGAATTTGTAAATGATTTTAAGAATACATGGATAGATTTATCTATAAGTGAAATAATTAATTAGCAATAAGTAAAATAAATGAAAGCAGTAAAAAAGTAATTAGCCTGGAATGTCGTAATCTTGATTGTAATTGAACCGAAGGTTTGATCTGATCCTCAGCTAAACTGCTTCGGGTCTAAGCCAATAACAAGAGAAAACAAGAGTACTTCTAAATGTAATTATACGAGTTTCGGTAATGAAAATCAGATGCTCTTCCAACATGAAAGTTGAGCTCTTTATATAGCTAACAATACAAGGCATTTATGCCCAAGAATCACTCCCTCATTAAATATCATCTAATGATAAAAACGGTCACTTAATGAGCAAATGGTAACGGTTGACGCCCAAATCCGGAATGGGTAGACGCCGAGCTCCTTCGGTCTTACACCCTATGTTGCCATGTCCAATCACTACTCGGTGTCATCTGATTCGGCCATCGCCCGGTCTTGCTACAACACCCGAACTCACCACCGGTGCAAATTGCTACTTCCTTCGATCTACATTCCCAAACCATGCCACTTGTCATGCCGATTTTTACCGTATACAACTAAGAAAGTAAGCAACTTCTATTAGCGCGGGACCTTGAGTCAAATTCATCGTGTCAAGTCCTTGAATTACACATATTTTGTAAATATATTAACTATACGTACATAAAAAAATCGTCAAATAAGGGGGTATATTAATCCTTCACCATCGGTGGCTCGGTGCATGAATTAATTTAAAAATTGTCACAGAACTTCAAGTAAGAGGACGAATGTGAATATTGTGATTTTGTGACAGCTACAGAGCCGTGACACACTATAAATGGGAAAATGCCAAAGCAGTTAGAATAAATTAATGGCCATGAACTTGCGCACATTGGCCCCTAGACACCAAGAAAGGAACCTACAAAATTCTGCTGATAAAATCAAGTTCCAAATAATAAGACAACCGCGAAAGAAAATGACTTTAGATACTATGAGTAATAAACATACAGTGTGAGATGGACACTTGACGGATTTTTAGGATAATCGATGTCCTTCGGAAATCTAAAAATCAACAATTGCGTGCTTTTAGATACCGTCTTTTCTTGGTTATGAATCAAGACAAATGGTCGGATATATTTGTTCAAGTCACGTCTATTTTTGGTCATTTATTATTCTGATTCTATATAATCTAACCCCGAAAAGAAAAGACTCGTCATTTTTAACCTGATCCAGATTTGGGAGATCTTTACCATATAGTATAATAGCCTGCTCTTCCGACAAGAGCAATTATGCTTTTTTCCTAAAGCCCTTACTAAACCACCAGAAAGTAGGATTTGATGTTTGTAAGTTTCTATAATAATTATAAATTAATATATAATATTAATTGAATTCACAATCAAATATTTAATATTTACTTAAATTCTTAATTCATACACAATGTTTCAGTAAAGATTATTACATTCAAGTGAACTCGTAAGTTACATTGTAAATTCATCTCTGTTATCAAGGGAGTAATAAGGTGAGGAACTTAGAATGCATGTCATGTTCTAGAATGGATCAATTTTCTTTTTTTCCTTTAGGTATTTGGTATTCAAAATTTATTTGTCTAACTGAAATTCACCATGTTATAAAAATAAAATATTATCTATTCTCCAAACAAGTACATAAACTTACACCATCAAGAATTATGCTGATCTTTGAATATAGCTTGTTCACCTGTAGCCTGACTTAAGAGATTACATCAATGACTAAATTCAAAGTTCTAACGTAAGACATAGTTAGATTTTAATATTACTTCTGACATTGATTTTTAAATTTATTTAAAATTTCACTAGAAACTTAAAAATAGTAAACTCCATTTATGAGCTTGCTCTGAGTCAACTATGTTTAAAGAATCAACTAAGTAAAATTAGTCTAAATAGACTAATAGAGTGACATAAAAAGTGAAAATTCATATATTCAACTTTAACTAGTGTGGAATTGAAGCATAAAGTTAATCGTTATTGTTATTATCGTTATAGAAACAAGATAAGCATTGATATAAGTTTCAAATTCTATCGTTAAATTGTTCTAAAATATGTAGAAGAATGGTAGCCAAAACCAAAATTGTTTGGGTTTTCTAAAAAATTGGGTCATTCTCGATAGAAATTAAGAGTCCACCAAACTGTATAGAGAACCAGGTTCTCTATTTGTTCCTTAAAAAAAAAGTAAATAACACACGATATTGACGTGGAAAGCTCCTTGCTCAAGGGATTAAAAATCACTACCTACCAAGTAGGATTTCCAACTTAACTAACTGAGCAACTTCAAATTACAACCTAGGAATTAAACTATTAATTTCTCACCCCTTACAATACCTCTATTGTAAGTCTTTTACAATAACTTTATTGCAAAGTACAGACTTTGACTAACTCTAACCAAGAACACAAACCAACAAAAGGTTGAAATTTGTCCTACTATGACACATCTTAAAAGTAGTGTATGATTACAATGAAGAATAAAAAGACAAAGACTCAAAACAAACTAAAGGACTTAGACATCTTCAGTTGTCGGGATCTGGTCCTTCAGTTTGCAAGCAACTTTGTTATTGGGAACACTTGGAGAAACTTGTGGCGCCTGCACTTTGAAAGTGATTTTTGGTTTTCAAGTGTTGTGTTAAACCTTGTAACATGTTGTATATATATTAGGGAGCATGTGCAAAGAGATAGAGACAATTCAGCCCTTGGTTTTGGCCACTAGCACACTGCAACAACGCTGATGTACTAATGCCAGTGAATAGTACATTTTATAGCTCTAACAATTGACTGTACTATAACCAAGTGAACGAATCGCAGATCAGGTCCCTATCCAGTTCATTGAAAGTTTGGCAAATCATCAAAACACAAGATGACATCACTTATCAATTTCCCCCTTTTTGATTATGACAAGCATAAAATTGATATTCTCCATGAGAACCAGGTTCCCCACTTATTCCCCTTGTGGATCAGACCTATCTTTCAAATATAACAACATGTTAATCAAGGCAACAACATTTTACCCCTTAACTTCCCCCTCAATCACAACATGCATATCAACTTCCAATTCCCTCTTATTATTATTTTCCCTTTTCGCATCGTTGAAAAGAGTAATCAAAGTGGCATAAGCAAAAAGAAGTTCAGTAACATTAACTCGGAGCCACTGGGGCAACACAACATGAGCAGAAATATGAACAAACAAGCCAGCATCAATGCACAGACAGAGTAATTGCCCAGAAATATTATAACATTAAAAAAACATAGTAGCCAAAACAGTACAAAACATGATAATAAACTCTCATCGGTACCAATGTCATTAGGAAAAATGAAAAACGGGAATCAAGAGAACGGAATTAAAGAGGAGGAGGGAACATGTCTTAAAATAGGGGCTTAAAGGGCTAGAAAGGAAACTAAAGAGCAGGGGCCAGATCCTGGAGGAGTCTATCCACTCGTTCACTATTAGTGTGATGGTTCTGAAGCATCTAATAATGAAGCTCATCAAGATTCTGTCTTAGCTTCTTATTTTAATCCCGCAACTTCTCATTCTCAGCATTTGCAGCCTTCACAGCACCACGAGAATCAGGTTCCTATGCCTTTTCAGCTAGTTGAACTCTGAGGAGAGCATTGTCAGCCTGAAGCTGTGAATTTTAACAATGGACATCTCTTGTGTCTCAATCAGAGTTGAAATGATAGAGTTACTGCCAACACCCTCTTTCTTTGACACACATTTGCATTCTTCCAAAGTCGTCATGGTGAACATATGTTTTTTGTGCCCATGATAGCCTTTCCAGTTTTGACTTTGAAATGCACAAGTACCTTTGTCAAGAAAAACTCATATGAAAAGTCATGTCTGGCCTTTTTTGCATCAATGACTTTTATGATGTGCTCAATCATGATGGCTGGCAAACTAATGGGTTTAAAGGTTGACAGAGCCTCAAGAAGGACCAGGTCCGCTACAGAGGCAATAGAACGTCCTTCAGCCTTTGGAAGCAACACCTTATTGATGATTGCAAAAAAAAGTTGATATTCTGGTTTGAGCTCCTTCTTGAATAGTCTTGCTCTCATTGCAGACCCCTCCCTTTTCACAATCACATTTTTAAAGGCATCAAATGCATTACCATACACTATCTTCATCCCATCAATCGGACTTACAAAATTTCTCCAAGATTCAACTCATCTAACTCAAAGTCAATCCCATTTACTGATAGAACAAGAGTACAATCATCAGTATAGCAAAGGTTTGCATAGAACTCACCCACATTTGCTTCATATACACTGGGTGTGGGTAGGACAAAGAGATGAGCCCATTTTTAAAACTCAACAATCTCAATAAGTCCCTTCATGCCAAACCTCTCAACAATGTCAGAATCAAACACTCTCCCCAACAAAACATTTTAACTTTGCAAAGTCTCTTTCCTTTCCTTTTCACTGAGCACAACCTTTTGTCTCTTGGAGGAACTGGGTTCCTCATTGGTACTACATTTCCTCTTCTTTAGAGAAGGAGGTCGAGTTTCACGCCTTTCTTTGATAGAATTGTCACCTTCATCATCGGTAACAATATGTTCCACATTTTTCATTTTCTCTTCTTTCTACTTCTTTGAATTCTTTCTTTCGAGTGGAGAAATTTCCACTTTTTCTTTCACAACATCGTCATCAACCAGTATATCTACATCAACCAAAACATCTTCATCAACTAGTCTACTTCTCACTGGTGGGTTTCTTGTCCTTCTAGTGCCCTTTTCTTCGCTTGCATTTAAGGTAGAATCCAAATCAGCCTTTGCAACCCTTTTACTCTATCTGGTTCTAGGAGCCATTTGGGAAATACTTTTTCTTACTTTGGACACATTCTTTTCCTTTGGATTTTCAATAACAGTGGCCATTCTACGCTTAAAGCATATCGACACTTCATCGTCAGACTCATCAATAGGACCAGTATAACCAAATTCTTTCTCAGGAGACAGATCTACCAAGGGTACAACAATCATAGACACCGATTTAGGATTGACAGCTAAATCCAAATTAACCCTAGATTAACCTGGTGTCTCATCCCAGATAGATGTTGTCTTGAGTGCTGAAGACTCAGACTCTCCCTAGGCTAGGGGACCAGGTCCCCTCCTTCATTTCCCCTATTGACTGCACATACATAGACCTCATATCACCCACAACTTCCTCACTATTTTTCATAGCTCGCAAGGTATCAGTAAAATCAGCCATAATCTCAGCCTTACTGTATAAAATACTTGACCTACCTGAACCCATTTCAAATATAGACCCATTGAACTCCATAAATGACTCATCTACCCCTTTACTATTATTAGATGGAACAGGATTACCTGATTATGCCGTGGTGTCTTTAACACTGTCCTTAATGACACCTTCATTCTATTTCTTTACACCAACCGCATCTGCACTCACATGCACATCACCAGAGACCAGGTTTTCATTCACATGATCTTGTACCATTATTTTCTCAACTTGTTGACTAGTAACCTTTGTTTTCTCATCCTTTTCTTCCAGCTCCGATGTATTCTTGAAGAACTATGACACAGAAATAGTTTGCCCACTACCCACTGAGTTAGGCTTTTCAATCAGGTCGAAAATCGAGGAAGAGGACACGAATTTCCTTAGGGTTTGACTCTTATGAGTTTTAAGGAGACCAAAAATTAGGGATGTGACATTGGGAATTTGGTCAGTGGAGATTTTAGGGGTGAAACATGGGGTATCGGTTCAGAGGGTGTTAGATCTTTAGAGAGTGATGAAATGGGGTTCGTCTCAGCTATGTTTGGAGAGGGTGATTCTTGGTGAGACATTGTTACTTTTGATTTCAGGAAGGAATGCAGAAGGTTGAGAGAACGGGTAGAGAGAAAAAGAGAGTAAAGTGATCGCTTAGAGTTTGAGTGAGGAGAGAGAAACAAGAAATTGTATTTACATTGAGAAAAAAATAACGGTTTGATCGAGTTTGATAGGAGAAGTCGGGTCAGTTTAGAGAAGGTGTACCGGTTGAGAAAAGTATTTTGAATTAAATGGAGGGAAATATTTAATGACTTAACACCTTAATCAATTCAAAATCATACAAGTACTGAAGGGACTACTAACTTGAGTTACAGAGACCAGGTCCCTGGATAATTTTCTTGAAAATTTGCAAGCAAACACTCTGAACGATGCAATGTCACCTATGTTTGTATTGTCCTAAAATTGTCATGTGTGTATATTTGTAACAGTCTAAGAGTGAGTTAGATGCCACAAAAAATACTTTTTAGCATTGTACCTTTTCTCCTAACATAGCTAATCATTGGAACTTGTGATGGACCAACTAGTTGAGCTTGATCAATCCCAACTCCAAGCAATTTATTTAAAAGTGCTCCCTGCTCAGTGCCTTGGTGAAAATATTAGCAACCTGGTCCTCCGTCTTGCAGAACTTCATGCAAATCAAACCCTTTTCAACATTTCCCTTAGGAAATGGTGCCTGACATCAATGTGCTTGGTCCTTTTGTGTTGCACTGAATTTTTTGCCATGTTAAGTGTACTTGTATTATTACACAACAGGGACACACAGTTAGTAAGCACACCAAAATCCTCAAGTTGTTTTTTTATCCATAGCAATTGAGAACAATAGGAAGCAACATCCACATACTCAACTTCAACAGTAGAAAGAGCTACAAAATTTTATTTCTTCGTACCCAAGAGATCAAACATGATCCCAGAAAATGTGCCATTCTAGATGTGCTATTCCTATCCACCAAATATCCAGCATAATCAACATCAATATATCCAACCAAGTCAAAATTATCTCTTGGTGGATAAAAGAGGACCATGTCCGAAGTCCCTTTGAGATACCTCAATATTCTTTTTACAACCTTCAAATGAGATTCTTTTGGACTTGATTGGAACCTTGCACATAACCCAACACTGAAGACAATGTCAGGTCTACTAGCAGTTAAGTAGAGTAGAGGCCCAATGATATACATGATTTCATTGACAGGAGAACCAGGTTTATCCATTTCTAATCGAGTGGCAGTGGCAATAGGTGTATCAATAGGCTTAGTATTCTCCATCTCGAATCTTTTAAGCAGCTCCTTGATCTACTTTTGTTGATTGATCATGGTGCCTTTTGGGGTTTATTTCACTTGCAACCCAAGGAAGAAATTTAGCTCATATATTATGCTCATCTCAAATTCACTTCCCATGAGCTTAGCAAACTCTTCACAAAGGGAATCATTAGTAGCACCAAAAATGATATCATCAATATAAACTTGCACAATCAACAGATTTCTCCCTTTTAAAAAAAAAGTAAAGTGTTGTCAATTTTGCCTCTTGTAAAGCCATTTTCAAGATGAAACTTTGACAATCTTTCATACCATGCTCGAGGAGCTTGCTTTAAACCATATAGAGCCTTGTCAAGCTTGAACACATGCTCAGGATGTTCATGACTCTCAAAACCAGGAAGTTGCTTGACAATGACTTCCTCTTTTAGATATCTATTCAGAAATGTACTCTTGACATATATTTGAAACAATTTGAATTCCATATGAGATGCAAAGGCAATAAGAATTTTGATTTCCTCCATTCTAGCAACAGGAGGAAAAGTCTCATCATAGTCTATCTCTTCTTCTTGATTGTAACCTTGAACCACCAGCCTTGCCGTGTTCCTGGTAGTGTTTCTAAACTCATCAAGATTGTTGCAAAATACCCACCTAGTGCCAATCACTGTTCTGTCTGAGGGCCTATAGACCATGTATCATACCTGGTTTCTTTCAAATTGATAGAGCTCTTCTTGCATAGCAGCTATCCAGTCAACATATTTTAATATTTCCTTGATATTCTTGGGTTCAATTTGAGATAGGAAGGCTGAGAAGGCAAATATATTTTTCGCCTTAGATCTAGTTTGAATACCAAAGTTTAAAGGAGTGATCACATTTTGAAGTAGATGAGATCCCTTGTGCTTCCAGTTGGATCTTGAACTACATGAATAGAGGGACTAGGTTCTTCAATGTTGGATCCACCGTTGACATCAATAGAAGCATGACTTTTACTTCATTGTTCAACTTTAGAAGTGCTTGATACAACATCTGCTACTCTATGCTCAGCTTCAAGTAGAGTAATGGCTGGACCAGCTTCCTCTGTACCTTCTAAAGACTTTGTTGCATCTTTTTTATTACATTGCTTGATTTGACTCATCAGTTCAGTCTTTTCATTTGAGATTTCTATAGCTTTATCGGGAACCTTTGAGAATATCCCATTTTAGCTTCATCATTATATGACCCTTTATTGCCCAATGTATTTGATTTATCAAAGATCACATGCACACTTTCCTCATACACTTAGTTCTTTTATTGTTGACCTTGTATGTTTTGATGTGAGATGAGTAACCAAGGAAGATTCCTTCATCACTTTTTACATCAAATTTCCTCAAAGCTTTCTTACCATTGTTGAGAACAAAGCATCTGCAGCCAAATGCTCTTAGATAAATTAGCTTGGGATTTCTCCCCTTGAGTAATTCATAAGGAGTCTTCTCAAGCAGGGACCTGATCATGCATCTGTTTATCACATGACAAGCAGTATTGACAGCTTCAGCCCAAAAACTTTTATACACACCACTTGCTATCAACATTGTTCTAGCCATATCTTCAAGTGTCATGTTTTTCCTCTCCACAACACCATTTTGTTGAGGTATTTTAAGAGCAGAAAAGTTGTGACTTATACCATTTTCAGCATAAAATTCTTCAAACTGGCATTTTAAAACTCAGTACCATGATCAGATCTAATTCTCACAATGTGATTTCCAAGTTTCACATGAATTTGTTTCACAAAAGCAAAGAACACAGGATATGTTTCATCCTTGCTTCTTAAAAACAGAGTCCAAGTGAATCTGGAGTAGTCATCAACAATCACAAAAATATACTTCTTTCCTTCTTTGCTTTGGATCCTCATAGGTCCACAAAGATCCATGTGAAGAAGATCAAGTGGTCTTGAGGTACTCACTTGTTTCTTTGGTTTGAAGGAGGATTTGACTTGTTTTCCTTTTATGCAAGCATCACACGCCTTGTGATCTTTGAACTTAACCTTTGGTAGCCCACGGACCAGGTCCTTGCAGCAAGTTTGTTCAACAATAAAAAGCTTACATATCCCAGTCGTCTGTGCCAAAGCTCAACATCATCACCCATAACACTTAGACATGCCAAGTCACTATGATTCAAAGAATCAAAATTTGTAACATATCTATTCTTGAACCTTTTTACTATTAGAACCATTTCACCAGATTTGAGATTGGTGACTGTGCAAGTGCATGACAAGAATTTCTCTTTATTTCCTTTATAACATATTTGATACACACTTAACAAGCTATATTTTAACTCATTTACATAATACACATTCTCAATTGCATGTGAAAATGTCTTCCCAATCTTGCCAACACCAAGAATGTATCGTTTGTTGCCATTACCAAAGGACACAGTCCCACCTTGAAAGGCCTTGAGTGAGAGAAATGCATCCATTCTACCAATCATATGCTTTGAGCAGTCACTATCCATATACCATCTTTAACTGTCTCTTCTCATCCCAGTCTCTTCTTGTTCATCATCATCATCAATATTAGATTTGGCCATGAGTGCAAAGATTGACTAATATTCAGAAGGTCCATTGTCAATGACCATCATCGATGTATCACCCTGGTCATCATTGTCTTCTGATTCGCTGGAGAAGTCTCCCCAAGCAGCAAGTGCTTGTTTCACCAAGTCATCAACTGTATCTCTCCTCTTAAACTTCTTATCAGGGACCTGATTCCTCTTAGCAGTCCTTTCAACACTATTTTTCAAATTATCCTGCTTGTGGAAAGGACATTATTTAATGAAGTGACCAGGTTTCCCACACTTATGGCAACAATTGTCATTTTCTTTGAAGTTCCTGCTAGAGCTTCCTATTCTTGGGACCCTACCATTTCTTCGAACCATCTTTTGAAACCTACGAGTGAGGTATGCCATATTAGATTTGTCACTGCTTGAGTCACTTTTGGAAGCCTTGAGAACCATTTTATTCTCCTTCTTTTTCTCTTTCTTTTCAAGACTATTCTTGGTTCTCTTCAACTCCTAAGTCTTGATATTTCCAATCAACTCATCAATGGTTAGAGTATTTAAGTTCTTGGGTTCGTATATAGTGTTTACCTTACTTTCCCAAGAGTTTGGCAGGACACCAAGTAACTTTATGACTCGTTTGTTAGTTGAAATGACTTCTCTGAGAGAGTGAAGCTCATTTATTATAGAGGTGAACCTGATATGCATATCTTGGATTGACTCATCCTCTCTCATTTTGAACAACTCATACTATGTGGTGAGCAAGTCTATTTTAGACTTCTTTACTTGAGTAGTTCCTTCATGAGTCGTTTGGAGAGCTTCCCAGATATCCTTAGCAGTTACACAAAATGAGACACGATTGTACTCATTTGGTCCAATATCACACACAAGGATTTTAGCCTTGAAGTTCTTCTCAACTGCTTTTCTGTCCACATTATTATATTCATTGCTTGTCTTTAGAGTGATTGTGAAATTGATAGATCTGTGTTCATAGAAACATGAGGGTTATCACAAATGACGTCCCACAACTCAGAATCTTCAGCCATGATGAAATCGTGCATCCTTGTCTTCTACCACTCATAGTACTTTCCATTGAACCTTGGTGGTCTTGCGGTAGATTGTCTTTTCTCTAAGTTTGGTGGAGCAACTATGAGAGAGATCCTTTCTAGGTGTTAATCATTTAGAAAGCACCTGCTCTGATACCAATTGATAGAAACTAAGAGTCCACCAAACAGTATAGAGAACCATGTTCTTTATCTGTTCTCTCAAGCAAAACAAAAAGTAAATAACACACGATATTTATGTGGAAAACTCCTTGCTCAATGGATTAAAAACCACGACCTACCAAGTTGGATTTCCAACTTCACTAACTGAGCAACTTCAGATTATAATTTATTGCAACCTCGGAATTAAACATTTAATTTTTCACCTCTTACAATACCTCGATTGTAAGCTCTTTACAATAACTCTATTGCAAAGTACAAACCTTGACTAACTCTAGCCAAGAACACAAACCAACAAAGGTTGAAATCTGTCCTACTATGACACTTTTAAAAGTAATGCAGGATTACAATGAAGAAAAAAATGACAAAGACTCAAAACAAACTAAAGGACTTAGACATCTTTAGTTGTCGGGATCTGGTTCTTCAGTTTGCAAACAACTTTTTTTGGGGAACACTTGAAGAAACTTGTGGCGGTTGCATTTTGAAAGTGAATTTTGGTTTTCAAGTGTTGTGTTAAACCTTGTAACATGTTGTATATATATATTAGGGGGAATGTGGAAAGAGATAGGGACAATTCGGCCTTTGATTTTGACCACTAGCACACTGCAGCAGCGCTGCTGTACTACTGCTAGTGAATAGTACACTTTAAAGCTGTAACAGTTGATTGTACTATAACCAAGGGAACAGATCACAGACCAGATCCCTACCCGGTTCCTCGAAAGTTTGGCAAAACATCAAAACACAAGATGACATAACTTATCAATTCCATTTACAAAGTGAACACTACACTACAGTAGTAATATTTCTTAACCAGAGTTCTCGACTTCAAATTTTCTTGGGTACAGAGTCGCATTTATGAAGAGCATTTTATCCTTAATGTGGGACTTTTCGATGCAAATTCAAATTTAGTCGGACTTCAATGTCATTACCAGACAACAACAACAACAACAACATATCCAGTATAATCTTATTAGGTGGGTCAGGGGAGGGTAAGATGTTTCCGATAGATCCTCTGCTCAAGAAAAGATGAAAAGACACAATAATAAAAGACAGTAAGATAAAATACTAAGATAAGCAAAATGAAAGAAACAAGCAGTTAGCCCTAGAGAACTAAGGATAAGCAAATATATACTTAATCTCCATACCCTCCTATCAAGGGTCATGTCCTTGGTAAGTTTAAGATGCGTCATATCCTGCCTAATCACATCTCCCCAAGACTTCTTAGGCCTACCTCTCCCTCTCCTCTGACATCGGATGGGAAATTTTTTAAAAAAGTAGGGAAAATGGTCAAATATACCCCTCTACTTTAGTTTATTAGTCAACTTTGTCCTCTGTTTGCCAAAGTAGTCAAATATGCCCCTCCCGTTATAAGTTGGGGCCAAATATACTCTTACCGTTAGCAAAATATTCAAAAATACCCTTTTTTTTAAAAAAAAAATATTCTGGAAAATTGGATTTTTTTAATTTCAAAAATCTAGAAAATAATTTTTTTAATCTAGAAAACTGTAAGTATTTTTTTTAAAAAAATAAATTGTCCAAAAATGTTTTTTTTAAAAATTTGGATTAATTTTAAAAAGAAATCTGAAAAAACTAATTTTTTTTTTAAAAAATTCCAGATTTTTAATAACAAAATCTAATTTTCCAGAATATTTTTTTAAAAAAAATGAGTTTTATAAAACTAAGAAAATTTCATATTTTTAATAAAAGCCATTTTTTTCAGATTTGTTTTAATTAGAAAAATTAAAATTTTAGATTGTTTTAAAAAAATTATCACGTAGGCATCAGATTGAATAAGTTAAATGTTATATAGAATAAGTATCTATATAATATGTTAAAAATGAGGGGTATTAGTGTGTGTTTACCTATATAATATGTGTATAATTTGGAGACATGTAACATTTAACTTATTCTATGAGGTGCCTACGTGATAATTTTTTAAAAAAACAATCTGAAAATTTGATTTTTCTAATTAAAATAAATCTGAAAAGTTTTTTATTTAAAAAATTAATTTTTCTTGATTTTATAAAACTCATTTTTTAAAAAAAAAATCTTAAAATTTATTAAAAAATGTGGAAAATATTTTTTTAAAATCAGTTTTTTTTTCAGATTTCTTTTTAAAATTCAGATTTAAAAAAAAAAAGATTTTTATGACACTTTATTTTCTTAAAAAATACTTTACAGTTTTATAGATTAAAAAAATATATTTTTCAATATATATATTTTTTAGAAAAAAGGTATTTTTGAATACTTTGCTAACGGTAGCGGTATATTTGGCCCCAACTTGTAACAGGAAGATATATTTAACTAATTTAGCTAACGGATGACAAAATTGACTAATAAACTAAAGTAGAGACCCTTTTTCCAAAAAAGTAATAATTAAATCATTTAATACCCAAAAATATTATTAACTTCTCCCCAGCCACGGATGGAAAACAAAAAAAAAGTAATAAACAAATCATTTAATACCCAAAAATATTATTAACCGCATGAAAGTCTAGTAACGCTTCAAGAGCCCATAGGTATGCCTACGTAAACTTTGTTTCATTCACCTTTCTTCCCATATTTCCTCTCTTTTTCAGGGCCTTAATTTTTCTTTAAGGGCCTCATTTACTAGAATTAAACCCAGTAAAGGCAGAAAGAAAGCTCAAAAAAAGGAAAGAGAAAATATAGAGGTAAATTGTATAACAAGTCTAAGCTAAATTCTGATACTTTTCTTGTGTTGCTAACTGAAATTGAACCTTTTGCATTCTTTAGTTGTATTGCCTCTGTGCTTTTTTTTTTTCTAAGTTCAGTCAAAGTGTGACCACGCAACATTTGGGCTATTGTTTTTTTTCTTGAATTCCTTAAAGTTCCAATTTTTATTTACTCTTTTTTTTTTTTTAGAGTTTGAGGGGTTTGATGGGCTATTGATTTTTTCTTGAATTCCATAAAGTTCCAATTTTTTTAATTATTTTGTTTGTTAGAGTTTGAGGAGTTTGAGGGAAGAGGAAGGAGATGAAGAATGATGATCAAGCAAGGTTCTTGTTTGGGATTTCACTATCTGATAGACCCAAATGGCAACAATTCCTCATTTGCTCTTCTGGTTTCTTCTTTGGTTATCTTGTTAATGGTTTATGTGAGGTATGGTTTTGCATTTATATATCCTTTTTTGTAAGAAAAATTTGAAGTGTTTCTTCACCGTTGGGTTACTGTTACATTGACTTTGAGCTTTGTCCCATAGTTGCTATTTTCCTTTTGTTCTAGGAACATTTATAAATAAAAATGCGGGAGAGATAAAAAAGATATAGATGACAAAGAATAGTTGAATTAAGTCTTATGAACTAATACTATGCTTACTTTAGGCTGAGTATTGATAGGAATCTTTTTAGTCTATCTAGTGATTTGTATGTAAGTAGGAAATGTAGATAGAGCTTCTACTGTTAAAGAACCTCAAATTATAGGATATTGTGATGAAATGAGTCTAAATAGAGCAAGATGGATGGACCCCAACTACTTGGGATTGAGATGTTGTTGTTCTTGTATAATGCGATGCATTGGTGGTATTTTGCATACACTGACTTAAAAATCTTATCTCCGACTCTTGGAGCAAGTCTGGTTTAATTTGACTAGTGTGAAACTTTATTATAATTCATTTCTACCTTTGCTTGCAAAACATAGGTGTAGTACAAGGTCTGCAGTGGTAGCCCTCTTGAATTTATTCATGCTATTGTCTTGGTAATTTTTCGTAAATGGTGTTTTACTTATATATTTGTCTAGCAAACGAGTAAAATGCCTCCACTTAAGATGTAATTTTTCTTAAATGCCTCCACTTAAGATGTAAACACGGATTTAGTAACTCTATCAGCTTCCTTCTCTTTCAATTATCACTTTTGTGATCTCTGGTGCTTTTTATGGGAGTTGTCTTCTCTGTTAGCCTTGATTTTGTACTGACTTAGTTTTCCATCATAATCCATGTTGCAATGCAAAGAAATGCTTCAACTTTCTTATTTGCAATTTGCAGGAGTATGTATACAATCGACTAGGATTCAGGTAGGCTACTATTGACCTTCCTTCAAATTTTTAAATATTTTCTTCACCTTGATCATTGTTATAACTATTGAAATACAAATTCTTTGTGACGATTTTTGTCAATCTTGATTTCAGTTATGGGTGGTATTTTACCTTTGTGCAAGGTTTTGTATATCTATTTCTCATTCGTGTACAAGGTTTCACCACAAAGCAAATGGTGAACCCATGGAAAACTTATGTGAAGCTCTCTGTTGTACTCATGTGTTCCCATGGATTAACAAAAGGCTCCTTGGCTTATCTAAATTATCCAGCACAAATCATGTTCAAATCCACTAAGGTATATTATGCAGGAGACTAAATAATCACTGAAAACTTAACTGTTATACTTTACATTACAAATAACCATCCGGACGTGTAGGAAACTTATGACGTCTTGGTAATTTGCGTTGGTCTAATTCTGCTATATTCATTTTTGGAGTATAGGTACTACCGGTAATGGTAGTGGGCGCCTTTATGCCTAGCTTGAGGAGAAAATACCCAGTTCAAGAATATATCTCAGCCGTGCTTTTTGTTGGGGGCCTGATATTTTTCACATTAGCGGATGCCAATACTTCTCCAAACTTCAGTATCATCGGTGTCATTATGATAACTGGTGCGCTGGTGATGGACTCTTTTCTGGGTAATCTGCAGGAAGCAATTTTTACCATGAATCCGGATACTTCTCAGGTGCTTACATGACTGGTTAAATAATCTGTTGTATGTCAAGTATTAATAACTTTAATGATTTGATTGTTGCACTAAGTCTTATCAGATGGAGATGCTATTCTGCTCAACAGTTGTTGGTGCACCTGTTCTACTTCTGCCCATGGTACTAACAGGAGAACTCTTTGTTGCATGGAAATCATGTTCCGAGGTTAACAAAGAAATCCCTTTTTTATTCTTTTTCAGATTATACCTTGTTCACTTGTTTTGTTTGTTTGTCATGAGATACGAAGAATAACGAATCGTGAAAATACATCCGTTTTGAATAGTTTGATCTAGAGAAATATCTCGCTCTATTGGGCATTCCTCGATAGATTTGCTTCATGGTCCACTTAAATTAGTCATTACTATCCCTTAATCCAGTATACTTTTTTTGTTGCGATTGTATTTAATCTTGGCAGATTTGTGCAGTAAGAACAACTTAATGTGAAACAGAATGAGCAACCATCACCCCAGAATGCCCCACATTCAACTGATCTTTATTTATTTACTTTCATTCTAGTAAATATCATCATATTTGGTATATGAATGATGAAATACTTCCTCCCTGCCATTTTAACGGTTGCTTTTTAGCTCAAAAAAATTGTCCCATAATAATTGTCACTTTAGGAATTCAAGATTAAACTCGGCAATTGTTTCCAACTATACCCTTAACATTAAGTTAAGGAAGTGGTTCTTTTTAATATTGCTCAATTCTCAAAAAAATATCTACTCTAATAAATAAGGGTAACTTAGTACATTATCTCTTGTATTTATTGTTTTTCTTAATGGGCGTGAAAAGATCTAAAACGACAGTTAAAATGTGAGGGAGGGAGGTAGTATGTAGAACTTTGTGAATCTGTTTTAGAAATAACACTGCACTCGAACCTATATATTGATAATAGTCTTCCTCTTAGTGAACAAGTTGAAATTCTTTTCATCTGGCTGCTACAAAGTTAAATTAGACTTTATTTGTTGTGTAACTTGCAGCATCCATATGTTTATGGGGTCTTGGTATTCGAAGCAATGGCCACATTCATCGGTCAAATTTCAGTTTTATCACTCATTGCCATTTTTGGGGCTGCTGCTACTGCTATGGTAAATCTTTTAATTGTCTAATCCTCTAAACATTGGTCTTCTTGTTGTTCGTTTCTCTAACTCTAGTTTTTTAAAAGGAAAGAAACGTTTAAATATCGGTTCGCCATACAGGTAACAACAGCAAGAAAGGCAGTGACATTGTTGTTGTCATACTTGATCTTTACTAAGCCACTAACCGAACAACATTGCTCCGGATTGCTGTTAATATCGATGGGAATTGTTTCGCGGCTCTTGCCTGATAGTAAACCTCCTTCACGAGCTGTGAAATCGGACAACACAACTAGGCGAAGTCATCACAAAGATGCAAACCTATCATCAGAAAATATTGCAGATGAAGAGAAGAGACCACTAGTGTGAGCTTGAAAAAGCAAATAAGTTTTAGTTAGTTGCTGCTAACCACTTCTTTTGTTTTTGTTTTTTGTTAAGCCTCTTTGCTTTCTCTTAAAAGATTTATATATTCTTTTCTTTTTGTTGTAAAAAACAGGGTTATAACAAAATAACAAAAGCTCTATTAAGGTGGAGTTTTTGTTCAACTTTAGAACTCCCAAAGAAGATTTAGGGAATTCATGAATTAAATGGGGGCCTCTGTATTTGTCTGTATGTGGAATGGAATTAAGTATATTCCTTACCTTGATCCCCATTTGTTTGGTCGATGAGAGATTGACAAACTTTCTATATTCGATAAGTAACGCTCTATTAAAAAAAATCTAACTCGATACACAAAGTGTCTGGCGTTCTAACACTTATATGGAAAGATGAAAAGTAGGCAATCTATTTTGATACAAGAATTTCACTATTCAAAACCGCAATTTATAGATCACATGAAGATAATTTTACTATTAGTTCAATGGTAGAAGTTGATTCAAAATTTGAAGTTTATGAATTATTACAATAATCTCAAATTACATTATAATAATAATTGAATTACTAGTCAAATATTTATAAATATATTGCGTTAGTATTTCTTAATAACTAAAAAATAGGGCAGCTCAGTGCACTAAGCTCCCGCTATGTAAGGGGTCCAGTGAAGGATCGGATCACAAGGGTCTATTGTATGAAGCCTTATCCTACATTTTTCAAGAGGTTATTTCCACGGCTTGAACTCATTACCTCCTGTTCACATAGAAATAACTTTACCAGTTACGCTAGAGTTCCCTTCAATTTCTTAATACCTCTTGTCCAACTAAAATGAAACCAAGAAAGTATATTATTCCCTCCGTCTCAAATTATTTATCGTGGTTACTAAAAATAGTTGTCTCAAATTATTTGTTGTTTTAGAAGTTCAAGACATAATTAATTATTTTTTTCTCTATTTTATCATTTGTCATTAATGAAGATGACACATAAACAGAGTAAATATTTAATGAAGATAAAGTTTTAACATAACTAAAGATAAAATAGATTAAATATTTCTTCTAATTAATATTTTTTAAGAGACGTATAATAACTTTAAAAAAGCCACAGAATTTGAGACGGAGGGAGTACTAAAAAAAAAAAATTAAAAATCAACATCTCTTTTTAAATTCTGAAATATTTACAAGTAATGGTCCCACTGATGCAGGGGGAGTGAGGGGTCTGGCAAATTAGACTGCTAAAAAGACAATGCCACATGTCCCACGTGAAAGTTACACCTCTTTTAGGTGCCCGTTAAATGATCACCGAACAGCTTCACTTAAACGTTATATGGCCCCCAACTTGCAATACACATCAGCCCCTAAATAACCCAATCTAACGATCCAAATCAAATTATTACGGGCATTCGTTGTTATTTAATTTTTGTCTCTCAAATTGTGAATTTTTAAGTTTTACTCTTTATTTAATTAAATTTGAATGCGAATTTTCGTTTAATTTTAAAAAAAATTTGCAAAATATCATTTGGAATTCGCAAAATAGAATTTACATTAAAACATTGTCTTCAGGTATATCTTGTTTGATAGAGTTTAATCCAAATTCAACCTTATAATTTTTTAAATTTTTTGACTGAATAGAAATTCGAACTAAGGGACTTTCGGATATTTACGAAGGAAGAAAAAAATTAAAAATTTAAGAGATAAAAATTAAAGACGGTGCCTTTGAAGGAAATCCGTGCAAAAAAAGGAATTATTACTGCCCCAAAACCCAGTTTCACGGCCCAGATACCTCTTCCACCTCTGTTCATTCACAGACAAGAAGAACAAAAAACCCTAATTTTCAAAAAAATTGAACCAAAATCCCTAAAATCAAATTTGATTGAACGTATTTTATTTTCTCAATGATGAGAGGAACCAAACGATTCGCACCGTCCGATTCAAAATCATTCACAAGTGACTCAGTAAGTTTTTTTTCACATCTTTTTTTACTCTCAACACTCGTATGCTTTATATAGATCTTAAAGCTGCTACCTTTATGCTAATTTATTAGTTTTCAAGTCTGTTAAGTAGTGAATGTAGTTAAATTTGTGTAAAGGAGCCTTTTAAGTTAATTTTATGAGGTTTGATTGGATAGTTAAATGATGAGTTATTTAGTTTTGGAATGAATTGGAGTTGAACAAAGTGGAAGGTGTATATGAATATTCATAGTTGATTTATTGATTAGAGCTGCCTTGTTGTTCTAAATTATTAGTTTTCAAGTCTGTTAAGTAGGGAATGTAGTTAAATTTGTGTAAAGGAGCCTTTTTTAGTTAATTTTATGATGTTTGAATTAATACTCCCTCCGTTTTGTCCCAATTTATGTGATACTTCTTGCTTTTCGAGAGTTGATTTTACTAAACTTTAAAGCTAAATTGGATTAGATTAACTCAATATTTGAATATTAGAATTTATATATTTGAAAACTACATGAAAAGTACTATATAAGTTGCGACTTTTCTCATATCAATTTGGTGAAAAAATACTTTAAAATGTTAGGTCAAAGTTCATGTAGTTTGAATCTCGGGAAGCGAAAAGTATCACATAAACTGGGAAAGGGGGAGTAGTTAAAAGATGAGTTTTTGAGTTTTGGAATGAATTGGATTTGAACAAAGTGGAGGGTACATATGAATATTCATAGTTGATTTATTGATTAGAGCTGCCTTGTTGTTCTAAATTATTAGTTTTAAACTGTTTAAAAGAGGAAAGTTCGTCAAATTTGTGTGATGCTAGCATATTATGTGTGAAGTTTCTATAAATTCGTAGTTTTCAAGTCTTTTAAGTAGCGAATGCAGTCAAATTTGTGTAAAGGATATTTCTTTTGTTAATATTCTGAGTGAATTTTTCGATACTAGAGTTGTTTATTCTGTTAAAAGATGAGTTATTTAGTTTTGGAGTGAATTGGATGTGAACAAAATGGAAGGTGTATAGGAATACTCATACATCTGAGAGTAACTAATTTGGAATGGAAACTGTAGTTGATTGATTGATTAGAGATGCCTGTGGTTCTAAAATTTCCTAGTTTTAAGCTGTTTACAAGAGGAAAGTTGGTCAAATTTGTGTAAAGCTAGCATTTTTTGTGTGAAGTTTCTAAAGGTTTGAGCTTTAAGTAGATATTTGGAGTTGTTGGCTATTTGTCTTGAAATGCAAATTATTTAGTATCCGAATGAATTGGCTGAAAAGAGCAGAATGGGTACATATTATTCATATTGCTTACCCCAATTACTTGGGATTGAGGGGTTTGATTTGTTAGAGTTGTTGTCACTAGTTTGGATTGTAGAATAAACAAAGTTTTGATTTTGCTCTCGGAAAGAGATTGTAGAAATTCTTGCAATGCATCAAGGGAAATGATGTTGATCTTCCATCTGGAGAAATTAGCTAATTGAGGGCATCCTGGTTGTTTGATCTTAGTAAAATTTTTGTGGATAGTTGCCCTGACCTTTTTATGATCTCTTGTTTGCTGGTTCCAAAGCAGATTCAGGGCAAAAAAATAATGGCTGGATCAATTTTTGATTCACAAAAGGCTGAACAATCCCAGCCGCAAACAATGAAGACTCCACAGTTAGATATGCAAAGGGCTGAATCATCTAGACAGCATGTGAGAGCTCTCAATACTCAGTTCGCAAGGTCTCTCATCTTTCTGTTTACTTAGCTTCTCAAGAAGTAATTTTGACTTGGGGTGTGTTTGATATGGAGGAAAACATTTTCCGGAAAATGTTTTTCGATTTTCCCATGTTTGGTTGGTCAAAATTATTGGAAAACATTTTCCCTAGGAAAACAAGTTGCTTAAAAATGAGGAAAATGACTAATGGATGTACACAAATGACATACCAAGTTCATTGTCTCCTCCCACCTCCCCAACCCCCACCCCTTGACCATCTCATCCCTCACCACCCCCGAACCCCACTCTCCACCCCATAGTGTTTTTCTAGACTACATGTAAATGCTCTTGGGACAATATTTCTTTGCTTATTTACCAAACACTAGAAAATAAGTAAGAAACTCACTTGTCTTCCAAGAAAACATTTTCCAACGTACCAAACACACCCTTGCTCTCTATGGTTTTTCTATCTCATCACATTCTTCCTACACCCCCCCCCCCCCCCAAACCCCCAAAAAAATGTAAGAATACAGAACCAAAAGTTTAAACAAATAAAAAAAAAACAAAAAGGGAAAAATGCTGTCACAGAATGGATTGTGGAAGCCTGATCTAATTGAAAGTCATGTTTTCTTTCCCTAGAGTCTTTCTCTATTCTGCCAAATATAGTACCAGCATGTCAAGCTATGTTTTCCTTGATGTTGTTAACTCACTGATCCTTCTCTATTATGAGAGTTCTGTTTTCTTGTTTATCTCCGTTGAAGTTCCTAGACACATTGGAGGATAAAAAGCTTCCGCAGATGTCGAGTCTGTATTGAACTAGTGGATACTACTTGTTTTTGTGAGCAGTTGGGTCCAAACGCAGTTACAGAACTACCCTGATGAACTTTGGGAAGATGGAATTCAAGACTACTTAAACCACTCTTCGACTATCAAGGTATCTTCGGCATCTCTCAGATTTCACTCTCTAATTTTTTTCAAAGACAATTAGTATGAGTATTTCTCCAGTAAAATGTATTATATGAATACACCCTAAAGATTCTTCTATAAGCTGTTTTGGTTGAGGATGTGTTGCTTATTCTATTTCGCCATGTTGATACAATTCTGTCTGCTAATTCATTGATGATAGGGTAGGTCAACCTATTTCTTCAAGGTTTTGTTGGAAGAGCATATCATCTATTGAATACCAAACATGCTCCTTATTTTTTAATCACATATTACATTGCTAGTTGAGTAAAAGTTTTTTCATGTGAAAATGAATGTGCAAAGGACTTATAGCTGTTTCTTCGTATGCTGGTGGTTTTTCAATTGCAGGAGAAGTTTAGTGACATTGTGAATTGGCTAAAAGGTAATTCTTCCAATGGAGAGAATAAATCTGCACTGGGATTCCAAGCTGCTTCAAAGACCCTAGGGTCAGAAAATAAGGAGAGTGATGGTAAACTATCTTTTCTCAAACCTGCTGTTCCTGTGGCTAACTCGTCTTCAAGTTTCGGTGCATCATGGAGCTCAGGAGGTCTCTTTAACAACACATCTCCCTTTTCATTTGGTGAGTCTTCTTTATCCTGGATGCTTTATTGTTCTTCTTTTCTAATTCTTACTTTTTTTTTAATATTCTGGTATCTTTATTATTTTAACAGTGTAGGCACAGAAAATAAATGGATCCCTTTGTATACTTAGCTTGTTCTTCGACCAATTTAGCTCATTGCTGCTATGTAGCAGAAGCTATGTGAAGAAAAAAAAATGAACTGTGGTTTCATTTCTTATGGAATTTTTAGTTTAATACACAGTTCTTCACTTCTCTGATGTCAGTTTTTAGCTCTGGAAGATAAATGGATCAGTCATGTAGGATATGTTAGTCCTCATTACATCTTGGAAAGTGGGCTATTATAATATCATAAACTTTTCCAAAGTTTGAGACAGAAGATCGACCTTGCACCTGATTCATTATAGCCTAATTCAGCTGCTAAGAAGGGTTGAGATGGACCAATTTATTTTCTATTTTACCAAATGTTATTACCTTTCCAGTTATGAGAAAACAAAGACTCTAATCTTTTGCTTGACCAAAAGTAATTGTGTTGTGTGGTGGAAAACATAATTGGGGAAAACAGAAGTGACTGCATCATCAGCTACTTTTCTGATTAATTTTGTTTTCTTCCACTCCAGTCTTTTCCATGCTCATATAATCTTTCGATTTTGTCAAATTGCTTTTAATCATATTACATAGTCTTATCTGAATGTATACATGACCGTAAAACTTCACCTTACAGATTTATTTGATTGCTGAACTTGCTAATCCTTTTCAGGGCTTCAATCTTCAGTACAAACCCAAAATCCGGTACCTGCGAAAATTGATGCTGCAAATGATGTCCAAGAAGCTGGTAAGATTTGGAGCTTTCATGTTTCTGTTGATTTTTGCTAGGTCAAATTATTTGTTACCACTTTATCTCTCGTGCTTCTTGAAACTCATAAAAAAAAGGCAGCCCGGTGCACTAAGATCCTGCTATGCGCGGGGTCCGGGGAAGGGCCGGACCACAAGGGTCCATTGTACGCAGTCTTACCTTGCATTTTTGTAAGAGGCTGTTTCCACGGCTTGAACCCGTGACCTCCAGGTCACATGGCAGCAACTTTACCAGTTACTCCAAGGCTCCCCTTCCTTCTTAAAACTCATCAAGTGTTCATTATTTTATTTTGCTTATTAAGTACTCTAGAGAATGGTCTCTTTTCTTGTTTGACAGATATCAATGAAGATTAGTCCTTGGTTTTTTCTTTTCATCATATGAGAGCTATGTTCACCTTATTTTCATATCATATACAAGATTGTTGATAATTTATTAGTCAATTCCTTTGGGTAATGAGTAATGACACAATCATGTGGCCATATGGCTGGTTAACCTTTTCTTTTTCTTTATTTTTCTTTTTAGGCATTTTTTTAGTTTGAATAGTTATATATTTGAACGGTAAGGTGAGGTTAAATGCCTTTTTAATTGAGAGTATAACATATTTTATGACTGTATGCCCATGCTAGTTTGCACGCACCACGTCTATTCCACTGGGTGCCTGCTACCTCCCACTAGCACAGGTGCCAGATAACTCTACTCACCAAGGCTTGGACAGATGGAAGAAATCACGTAGTGTTTTTTGCCATTAGACATTGACCACACCCTCAATTCCACCCTTCTCTAATTAAGGAAGACACTATTTTCTTGGTGCACCTATTGGAGCATCCTTCGACGGTAGAAGGGAAATACCATTGTCTTATTTCCTTTGGGAATACACGAGCTTTGGAGTTGAGACAAGTGTCTGTTCCTTTTTTCTCCAATTCAATTCTTTTTGAATCTCCAATTCAATTAAGTTTCAGAATTTTGTCACTTAAGGTCACATCTTGATGTAATTGATATTGGTAGGAACTACTGACTAGTGAGTGATTACAGAACGAATGCAACAACAATGTTGTTTAAGCACAGTGGTATCTATTTCTAAAGCAAAACAAGTCAATCTGAGACTAACTAAGCCAAGGCATACCTAGTGTCAACCATTTAAAACGGATAGGGCTTTGTTTTCCCATTTTTTATAGCTGCTTTTTTTTTCACCGGGCTTGGACCATGTCTCCCGAACAATACATATGGCGCAAGACGATTCCACATATCGAGTCAAAAGAAGTGCAACAGGGAGAAAAAAGAATACCTTCAAATACACAGTATATACGCTTAGTCGCTCACTGACCCTGTATGCAATCAAAGGATTTTATCTTAAAAAGTTTTTTGGAGACTGTTCTTTTTCCTTTTTCACTATTGGCCTCAGGAGATTGTGACTTTTTTTTGGCTTGCTCCTTAACTGATGGAGGTTAATTTTTGACAATGCAGAAGATGAAGTGGAGCAGCCAAGCAGCCCATCTGTGAAGAAGACTGAAGAAAAGGGAGTCACTGTAGTCCATGAAGTCAAATGTAAACTTTATGTAAAGGTAACATAGTACAAGTGCTTACTCCTGTTCAGAAAGAAATATATCATGCATAGTTCTTGTTGGCACTGTAGTCATATTACTGGATGGTTACTAACCATTTTTCAAGTCTTTGAACTGAAGTTATGTTTAGTCTTTTGATACTATCTTTTAACACTTCTAATTTTTATTAAACTGCATCTCTCTCATCAATATTTGTATGATTAGTAACTTAGGCATGTTTCATGTTGACAACGAGTGACCGATGGACTGAACTGTAATGGTCAATTTTGTCCGAGGCATGTAATAGCTGATACTCTTTTAGTCTGCCAACTTTCTGTATGATAATAGTTGTAATGCTCTACGACATGTGCAACTGCAAGGGTAGCTTTTCAGCAGGTGAAGCACACTGAGGTGTCATTGAGTCATGTCCGATTTGTTGTATTCTTTTGTGTTTTGCATGTATGACTGCATTTTTTCTTGCATTAGATTGCTATAATTCTTGTTTAAAAGGATTTTGTTATGCTAAACAAAATGTTTATACAGATTGCTACATTCTGTGATTTCATATAACAATTTTATGGATAGTCTCATATAACAATTATCTCTATTTTTTCACTGTGTCATTTAACCTTTTCACTTTGTTTACTGCCATCAGCCTTTTGTAATCAAGGCACTATAGTTTCATGCTTCTAGTGGATTATACTATAAGTTTGACCATGAACATTCTTTTCCATATCCAAATTCATGCTATTGACTTATTTTACATCTATCAAAGTTGTGTTGAACTGTCTAGCTTGATCTGTTATCTGCTCCGGTTATGACATTTTTTTTCTTATTTCCATTTGCTCAGTCAACTGATCCAGCGGATAAAGATGCATGGAAAGACAGAGGCACTGGTCAGCTTTCTATTAAGTGTAAAGAAGGTGTTAGCAAGGGTACCCGCAAATCCAAACCAACTATTTTGATACGAAATGACGTAAGTTCCATACCACTTGTTGCTTCCGGTGCACCCCCCACGCCATCCAAAACAAAAGAAATTATAATATACCCTAGTCCCCAGCAAGGAAATAACATCCTTCTATTCTGCTTTTATTTCATGGGATTTTTTAGAATGAAGGGACACATAGTTCACTTGTCAGTTGATCTGTAAAGCCAGAATTGTAAAATGGGGAATGAAACCATTGAATTCTTATTTGATATATCTTGCAAAATGACAAATGATCATCAACTAAACACTTGAAAAAAATGCATTAATGCATTCCTCTTTGAGGACTTATTCCAATTAATTAACACGTAATTAAAAAAAATGTGTACTTTATGTCTGCTCTTTTGCATGTTTTGCTGTCAAGTTGAGGAGGATTAGGTATTTGTAAATTTTGTTGCTGCCCATTTTAGGAGGGCCTCTCTTAAAGTAATGAATTTTCCTCGTTGGGGCAGGAGGTGAACAAAGGATATTACAGTAATGTAATGAACTTAGCTTTTAGATGCTGTATTTTAGTTAATGAATTCGGCAAGCTTGAAAAGCTAGATATAGATACAAAACGTAAATTTCCAACAGGTTACCATACAGCTCGAGCTCGGGTTGCTTTGCTATTTGAATCGCGTTCGAGAAATGATGAGCCAAGTTGAGCTTGTAACCAATATGACCTAATGTAGTGCATGAGCTAGCTTCTTTCATTTTCCACCCCTAACTGGGTTTTATACATTAAATTCAAAGGTTGGTTTCTGTGTGGTGATTTATTGTCTAGTTTGCGGTTGCAGTATGTTCCGTTCAATCTTTGGTGTTCCCCTCACTTCATGGTTATTTTAATACAATAACTAAGATAACAACTGCCACAGCCTTAGTGGGCAATTACCAATATCTCTGCTGGTAGGAGGTAGGAGGTACCTATGCTGGTGAAAGGTAGCAGATACCTTTGGAATAGTTGAGGTGTGCGTGAGATACCCGGGACACCTCCGTTATAAAAAATAATCAATGAAAAGATAAGAGCAAAGATAACATGGACAGGGAAGTTTGGGATGTCATTTACTCTAGTGGATGTACTGAATTGGTCGAGAGGACAACAAGAAGGCAAAATTTTCAATTCTCTTTGACTTGCCATTCCAAGGCAAACAAAGGAAACAAGATTCTTAGTCTCTCTCTTACATGTTTCTCCTTTTTCCCCTGGTGTCTGAACAGGCCCTAAGTTTTACCAAGTGTCATATCCATATCATCAAAGATAAATGCTGGATATATAGCTGCTTGCTATTGCACTTTTAGTTTTAGGGAAAGGTGTATTTCGGTCTTGCTCTTCAGACATAAGCTAGACCACAACTTAACCTTTCTACTTATCAAAAAAGAAGAATTACACCTAACATTTCTTTTTCGCCTTATTTTTTACTTGTTGCAGGTTGGAAAGATTTTGCTTAATGCATTGATATATCCAGGCATTAAAACAAACGTGCAGAAGAACTCCATTGTTGCAATATTCCATACCTCGGTAATATATCTGAACCGAAAATATCCATTTCACTCTTATAAAATGCTTGCCAGTTTGAACAACTCCTGGAAGTGTGAATAACGAGCATGGTTCTTGAAAGCTTAGATGGTATAAAATATGACGTTTTCTGGAGTGCAGTTCAGCACTCAGTTTAACTACCATGATTTCCAGCTTTTATTAAGTTAGTTAGAATAACAAAGCTAAGACTTGAAGAAATTATTTCTATTTGATGCCATAGGTTTATTTATCCCCTTCTCCAACTGCACTAATTGGTTGATTGTATGCTTATATTTCTTAGGGTGATGGTGACAATGATGATGTTGTGGCACGGACATTCTTGATAAGAACGAAAACGGAGGAGGATCGAAATAAATTGGCATCAGTCATCCAGGAACATGCTCCTGCTGCCTGAGGACTACCTTGGCAGCAATTTTTCTGTTTGTACCATTACCCCGCCTCCGGGCAGGACCGATGCTTGGAATGGATCGACAGTTTCGTGGAAGACTCTTGACGGTCTAGCAGTTAAATTATAGCTTAGATTATTTTACAGGGCAAATGAACTGATCCTGCTGTTGTGGGAAGTCCTGTCCCATCGAGAGGCTTTTATACACTATTGTATAGAGGAAAGATCTGAGATATGCCAGTGCCCAACAGAACGCAAAGAAATTGTACACGATTCTAATTATTGTTGGGAAAAATAGTACCTTATTTCATTCCATTTTTTCATCTTTCCCCCTTCGTGTATGTTTCAATGGCTAAGGTCAGTACTCTCAATTGCAAAATAGGTTGCTATCACCAAGCTTAAAATCTATTTGTGACATTGTGTTTTGATTTTTTGAAGTATGAAGTGTGATGATGTAGAAAGATTAAGACCTGTTTTAATGAATTCTCAATATCATTGAAGTACTTAAACTGTTTATAGAGATGCCACTTTGGTAAATTTGACGTGTACTTAGAGAACAGAAGTATTCAGTAACAGCTAAAATTTCAAGTTAGCTGTCAATGTGAGTTGCAACTGTCACTTTAACTAGCACCACCACTGTGCTCTAGTTTAACCAATTTTCTTCAACTAGACTTAACTAGGAAAGAGTATGCCTGTAAACTTTGAATCTTTTTATACTAAATTGTAAGGACATTGATATTCCAAGTTGAAATGGGTGCCCTGATCCTCACTTTACAGAGGCAAAACACAGACTGTAGCCTCAATAGTTAACAATCGAACAATATTGCGACTGCTACATTTTGCTCCAAACTTCAATACATCTTTGTAATGCAAGCACTGTGTACATTAAGCTACGTAGACCTTATGCGACTAGACGACTCTCTTCACTTTCAGGGAGCACAATGTCTAACCTCATCATAGGCTTATACTTCTGAGATATTTGAGCACCAGCCTGCATACAGACTTCAACCACAGCTGGAGCCTTGCCATAAAACCTCTTCAGTGCACTCCTCAATGGGGGTCCTTTTGGATCTTGAACATGCCACATAATTTGGGGGAAGTACGTCATCCATAGTTGCATCTTGCCAGCCATGTTTTCCGTCCCGCCATTGGTGTTTAAATTCGCCACAGAGCTTAGCATTGTGACCCCAAGGCCCCACATGGACCTCCGAACAGTACCCACAAGCTTTGACAGTGCATTTCTTCATCAACCTTGTCACCCCCGTTTCACTTTCTCATATGCATCAATTGTTTCCTGTGCAATACGTGGAACCTCTGACTCCAATGGTGGATCAAACCGTTCAAAAGACCGATGAGTGTCAAGGTCCAAAATAGCTGTTCTGTCTACAGAGGGTCTAGGCTCCTCAACCAATCCACCTATGTCGATCACTTTCTTTCCTATCATTCTGATGGGTTTAGTCCTTCTCCGTGAAGGATATCCTGGCAGATCCACGCCAGCTTGGATGCAAAGTTCTACAACTGCCGGAAATTTGTCGTAATTGAACCGCGTCTCGTGCTTAATGCGTGTGCCAAAAGGATCATACATATGGTATGACTCGAAAGGAATTAGCACATCATTAATTGAACCTTTCACCCAAGAGTGGAAGCTTCTATGACTACTGTTGGTTGGGCCAAGGCAATCCTAAATCTCATGACCATATTGAGCAACATGGATTTGTGAGCTGCACTGCAGGCAAAAAATAGTAATTGTTGAGAAAATAATTAAGTAAAACAAAAGTGTGCTCTCTCTAGCAGCTTAAGATTTTAGATGAGTTGGTCACACACTTCAACATGGTATCAGAGCAGGTAGAGGTCCTGAGATCGAATCTCACCGCCCTCCATTATCAAAAAGAATTTTCACGTGCTTTGGCCCATGAAAAAATAACCAGGCCTGCTTGTGAGAGGTGTGTTGAGAATATATTAAGTAAAATAAAAGTGTGCTCTCTTTAATAACTTAAGATTTTAATGAGATGGTTGCACACTTCAACAGTAACTTAGTTGAAGAGAAATGGCGTAATTACTCATTTCACAATATAACACGCAAGAAAATCAACGAACGGTCTAATTTTTTAACAAGTTACCTACAAGCATGGACAGGAACAAAGTGGAGCAGCTGAGCAAGTCCTTTAATCAAAAGTTTCCAATCATCCAACAATCCGTAAGCCACTGGAATTAGGTCAGGCACAAGCAATCCATTCTTAGAGGGTTCAAGCTTCTTTTCTATTCCCGACTCTGCCAGCTTCTTATCACTCCTGGCAGCCTGCTGAATTTTCTTCAGAGGTATAGGATAGGGCTTCTTCTTTTTGGCGGGATTGGCGGAAGATCCGCATTCTGCTGCACAGCTTCATGTTCTTAGAGTTTCGACCTTGAGTATGCCTCCTATCAGTACAACAAAAGACTACTTGTCTTCTTGGACCAGTAGCATGATATTTATAATCAAACTGCAGACAGAAACAAGTACTTTAAGCCTTCAGATGAAACACCAGGAATAAACCACGGCCGAAGAAATACATAGTAAATACAAGGGATTGCAAGAACCATAGTGCCAAATTTCTCAGAGGCATTCGATTATTAATATGTTTAACCAAAAAGCAGAAACTCTAAATGCAACACCAGAGTTTGCTTTAGAAAAAGTAAGAAATAACTAAATGAATAAATTTTAACTATAAAGTTTCTCGATCATGATTATGAAATAACTTCCTGAAATGTGAAAAGAATGCAAGTAACAGTTGACCGATTATAGACGATTAGATCATTACGACTTTGATTTTAGCGGTAACCAGTCTTTGTAGTGATCAATTCTGGATATTAAGATTATTATTTCAATTAGTCATGAATCTCTTTCATAAATAGTCATTAACTCAAGGGCCTGTCCCTCCCTCCCCTGAAATCGTAAAACTGTAGAAACCTTCAGCCTAAATCTGAAAATTAATCATAAACTTGTGTTTTCAACCTCAAATTGCATTCCTTTCCGTATAAAATACCCAACAAGAGCTTTTTCAATCCACCTCTATTGACTTAGTATCTTTCTGGCTAAAAGTTGGTCTAACAGAACGCAAGCTATTGTTCAATCAGTAGACTGGTTCCCTACCATGATCCCACTGACGCAGAATTCAGCAAGTTCGATGGATTTTTGGATCATTGCAAGGCAGTCCAACAGGACGATACTAATGATAGAGCCAAGAAACCATTAATTGATTATGACAAAAAAAAGTTCTTTTTCTTATTCTGCAATAACCGCGAGCACTTGTCAACTTTAAGATTTCTTGGGACAAACAGCACAAATAATTCCAGTTCCTAAATTCAAGATCTCCATCAACTTTAGACTCGTCAGTAGTATACAGTGAAAAGCCTTAAGATCCAATTTCTCTTTTGGAAATATCATCCTACCCTTAAGCAAACGGAAAGATCATGAGACAAATGATTTCACCCGCAGTACTCAAGGGTACCAATTATTTAAAACAGAAATCTGAATATATTATCCAAGATACTTGGACAACATTCAGTCACGAGACGAGCTAATAGAGGCACATCACAACTAAAAAGAGAGCATAGTATTGAATAGTTATACATATATGATAGTACTACTAGCTCCGTATAGTTATAGCTTGAAAGCAGATATTGGAATATCTGATAGCAAAAAAAGTGACCATGTATGTGAGCAAAAGCACATAATCTAGGAAAGAGGGAAAGGAACCTTCAGCAGAAGCGGATTAGCCCATTGCAGAGGCTTCTTATACACAACCACACCAGGGCAAGCACCTGAAAATAGAAGTGACATGAAATATTTTCCATGAAAGTCCTTATACTAACATATATAAGCTTTCATAAATCCCAGTACTTTTTCGGAATCAATGAGCTAATATAAATTGTTCACGTAGAACATGTTTTTTTAATTTAATTAAATTAAAAAAAACTGAGGCCTTCAGGGCTTACTGCACAATAAAGGCATTAACAAAAACATTGGCTCAAGTCACTGGTAAGCGGTGGTTAGTGGGAGAAAAACATTTGAATCCGATATTCTTTCAAACTAAGAATTCAATGAAGCTAAAGATTAAACAAAGAAAAGGCTTGAAGTAGAACCATTTTGAGATAGCCACCATGGAGTATAAGTCAGAGCTGAAATATGCTGTAGCATCTATGTGTGCTTGCTTTCTGTCTGCCTGCTAGCTGCAGTGAGAAATCAAATTTTGCAACTCAAAAGGTCATCCCTACAGATTGAGCAGTTCAGGAATTAAATAAGATAATTCAGAAAATCACATGCCCTTTTCATCAACCGGATTAATTAAGTGACTTGAAATTCTAAAAAGATAAAATGTTTACAAATTTCACTACTTGAATTTCAGAGGTACCACAGAAAGAGTATATACTAGAACACAATCAGGTTTGACAGGTATTAATTCGTCCTCTCTTTTGATATATGTTCACCACTATCATCAGCAATCAATACAAACATATATATTAGCAAAGAATTAAAAGTTATGGTCAAAAGATCAACCAAAATGTACCAAGTAATTCTTCTGGACTCTGATAAATCAGCAACTTCCTCATAGATATATACTCATACAGAACTAAAGTGGTGAAGTGCTCAAATCTCCATATACCACCCACCCCAACACTTCGGTATGCCAATGGTAGATTCTTAGAAATATTCACCAAATGAAACTACGAGTCCAAATTTTAGTGCTGAGACAAAATCATCGGCTAGGGAAATGCTCACGTATACAATTCATGTTTTAGTTATTCATTATACAATAGAAAATTTGGGATCTTACAAGTTACAACTGTGTTACTGATGCTACAATACACCAAGATTTTTCACTTCATCTCCTTTTAGTTGAGGCAAGTGGGTTTATATACATCAAATCTCTTTCAATCAACGTGGTCTCTTAATTACTAATATTACTTTTTCCAGCTATTATAAGCTTTAATTCTACTTTCTCTTTTCCAGTAATCTTTTTGGATGCCACTAAATCTCAGAGAGTCGCCTATGTAATTCACACTATAGCATTACAAAGTAACCCCACCCCCTTCTTCCTACCCCACGCCGCCACCTAAAAGTCACTACCCCCACCCCCACCCCCACCCTCTTCTTTCAAGCAGGCTTGGCCAACAGTTGTCTCCATAATTTCCATAAGCTATAGTTTGTCAACTATCTTCCACTAAAAATCAAGAATCCACTATAAATGAACCCAAAATCCCATCTTTTGGACCCCCCAAAAGAAAAAGAAAAACAAATCGCAGCTTGGGAAATCAAATACTCACCAACAACAACACATCCAGTGAAATCAAACGACGTGGGTCAGTGAAAATATTGAGTTTACCTCAGGTTCCGGAGTCTAAGTGGGTCACTGAATTTAAGTGGGAGTCTCTGCTACAACTGGTTATGCCACTGAATTTCTTTGAGCTCTGAGTTTCAAAGCTCACTGGGATTTAGCAGATTAATAAGCAGTTGAAAACTTCAAATGGTTCAAGAGTTGCGATAAAGCTCAGATTTTTGTATAAGCTGTGTAATTATTACTTTGACACATGAGGTCATAAAAGGGTAAAATATTTAGCTCTCAAGTCCTCTATAATTATATACATTCCCCTTTGTTCTTTAATTTGATCCCTATATACTACTCGATTTCCTTAAAACTATTAGTAGTTGTGCAAAAAGAATTACTATACTCCTTCCATCCCGTTTCAATAAAATATGTTGACCCTCTTATTCCATTCGAGGTCAATTGGTTTTATAGCATTTTACAAATTTATTTTTACACACAAAAAAAAAGATATGAAACAACACATACTAATCTTAGAACATTTCTTTTATTTAATTCAAATTGTAAACGATTATATTCACTCATTTAAGAATGGGACAGATAGTGACAATTGTAGAGGAGTAAGAATTTCACTGCGTCGTTTAGAGTCAATCCAGTACAAAATATGATTGGTGAACATATGATATAAACCAGTAAAATGCATTGAAGGGACTAGAAACTTATTTCTCTAAAAACAAAGTTACTAAAAGGAGAACAAATCCTGCCATTCATTCGAAGAGGGAAGTGGATGAATGATATGTAATCTGTCATTGTGTTGCGTATGCCAATGCATAAATTGAAATCTGGATACACATACACATACACATAATAAGTCAAGGGAGACAAATCTCACGTCAACATATTATCCTGGCTATAGAGGGAGATTTCATTGGACAATCATCAGTGCCACAGAGAGGCTAAATATCTAAAGATACTCTTAAAGAACGAACAACCCAAATTATAAATTACGCTCTGAAAACAAGTCACGTTATATGAACTGCCGCTTCATGATTTATGTTGGAAGGCAAATTTAAGAGGAACATCAAATTGGCAAGTGCCCTGTGATAGGGTTTCAAACACAAACATATTGATGAAAGGTGCTAACCACAATACGCTCTTCTTCACCGTTTGCAAATACATTCAAGTTTTTATTTCTCTAAATGAAAAACATCATTTGCCAGCCCATCAATAAGGGCAGGCCTTCTCAAAATCTTTCTGCTCATTACGACACATCTCAAACTCATTTGTGTTGTAGTACATGCATCCAGCGTAAGCATCCATCTCTTTGTTACACCTCTGATGGAGATCCTTCAACCTATAATGGAAAACGAAGGAATTAGAATTCTCAAAGTTGCACAAAATATAAAGATTTACTATCAATTGTCACTTAGATTTCTCAAGTTGTTCAAACTATAAAGATGAATCATCCCGCTTCCAACTTGGTTTAGATAAATAGCTAGTCAAGTTGAGTGTACTTAAATAGGACCAAGCATAGTGGAAATCAAACAAAAGAAGAGGAAAAATGTGCCCACTCCCTCCTATTTTGTGTTTGCATTTTTCTCAGTGAATCACCTTCCACACATTCAGACATAACCTAAACCGCACAACCTCTCTTTCCCAAAAAATTTAGGCTATTGACCTATGGCTACAGAAGTAGTGTCAATTCTGGATGTCTAGACAAGGTAATTCACTTTTATTCAAATCTTAGCATGTATACTGGCTAGGCACCCAAGCAGCTTACAGAGAGGGTTTTGCAAGAAGTACAACGTGTAAACACCAAGAATATGCACACGGAACAAAAGAATTAGTAATAGACAGTACACTTCAAACAGAAAGGAACAGTAAATGGCGAGCGCCTCGTCGCCTATGGCGAGAGGATATCACCTTTTATGTTTAAGGCGAGAGGCAGTTAGAAAGGCGAGAGGCGAGAAAGGAGATGCCTTTTGTTTTAAACGAGATAGAAGAAGAAAAATAAAAGTTAAGTTTATATTGTCGGACTTAAGCTAGGGTTTTTACGCAGTTCTTCTATTTATTTATTTTTCCCTCTGTTTCTTTCCTCTATTTTCTTCTTCTTCTTCTTCTTCAGTTCTTGTTTTTTTTCCCTCTGTTTCTTTCCTCTGTTTTCTTTCTCTTCTGAGTTCTGTCCAGTTTTTTCTCCTCTATTTTTGTCCTCTGTTTCTTTCTATGTTTTCTTTCTCTTCTGAGTCTGATTTGATTGTGCAGTCAAAGGAAGGGTTTGTTTCATGTACTTGACTAATGACACTTTTAAGAAGGTATGCATTAGTTTGAGAGAATCAAAAGGGTGTCAGTGATTGAGCAAGGAAGCAATAATGTGAATGATCAGATCTCTTAAGTTACAATGTCGATATATGAGGAGTAACTGAAGTTGTAGACATTTTTGGATAAGCTGTAACCACTTAGCACAGAGAAGGTGCCTCAAAAAAAGGAACAAAACTTTTAGCAGTATCTTAGAATACGTCTCCAGGATTTTAATGGGATAAAAATCAAAGTCCATTGTCCCTGTCAAACACATATCAAATAGACATGATAATATCCAACCCATGTTTCATTGCGAGTAATTCAAATAGGAAGAAGCCTAAACTACCGTTGATTCATAGAGTCAATTGCTTCACATGTAATCCTACATTATATAAGCATTCAAATACTCTGAATGACAATATTCAGCATTGGCCTGGTTAGAAAGGTACAAGAGCCTGACATAAGCCACAATTACAATTTCCATCCTATGGTGCATGCAATACACTCATCAGCGCACGGAAGAAGAAAGAAACAGCTACAAGCATTCATCCAGCTTCCACGCTTAACATGTTTCTTCCACCTCTTAAAAGTATAAGTTTAATCACAGAATGTTCACAATAGTTTAACCTCTCTAGAGTATGAAAAACAACACACGGTTCCATAATACACGAACTTTTAGTTTTAACATCCAGAGGTGGACTTGTTTATTCTGGTATAGTATTGTTTGGAACTGTGCTGCATTATGCTTCTGGTTTCTCTCTGTGCAATAAAAGTAATCCAGGAAATATATCTTATTACTGAAACGCTGTTATTACTATCAATAACTACTCCTACTTATTAGACGTTGAACTGCAAACTATCTTCCCTTCAACTATTACGAAAGAAACATTCATAAAAACACATATAATATCAATCAATCAACTATGCCACAATATGAACAGTCTATAATCATTCCGCTCTATTCGGACTCACATCATTTTATACTAGTAAATAAATTGTCTTATAAGGGTTCTTTAAAACTAGACGTTCTATGAGTCTCACACTTATCCCTATAATGACATCTCACCAACCAGACTAAAAACAATCCCTCCAGGCAAACAACAGACAGAAATAATCCTAACACTTGATGTTAAATTATATGACCACCTCATCTAAAAGCTTAAAATGTTACGGAGGGAAAGAATTATCTAATCAATCATTAATCATGTCTTTAACACACATTGTTATCAAAGGCGAAAAAAGCTCTAAGGTCCATTGGAGCTTTAAGGGCAAAGCGCAAATAAAGCATGGGGTTTAATGAAGAAAGGCACAGATGGAGAAAAACTACAAATATGCATGTGTAGCCCAAGACTAACAATTATAAGCATGAATAACAAGTTTATGGACAAGGAAATTGAAAAAAAAAATACTTATATAGTGAAATATCAATTTTTGTGTTGCCTCTTCAAGATTACGCTCATTGGCAAGGTAAAATAGCTTTAGAGCCTTGATGACGACACTGAAGCGCACATTATGCAAGGCGAAGCGCCCAACATGTTTTGCGCCTCGCTTGAGGGCTTATGCGCCCTTTAAGTTAACACACCCCCTCATATGTGCAAGTCTGGTTCTTTTCATAATCTAGGCATGTGATTTTTTTAAAGGTGATGGTGAGACTTGAATCAAGCATCTCTGCCTAGTCCTATAACATGTTAATCTATGTAACCACCTCATCTAAAAGCTTAACGAAATAATCTATTCACTTAATCATGTCTTCAAACACTCCACACCTTGAATTAGAAAAACTGTCAACTCCTGATCAGTAAAAACTACTCCCTCTATCCCAATTTATATGACACAATTTCCTTTTTAGTCAGTTCCAAAAACAAATGACACATTTCCTTATTTGACAATAATTTAACTTTATTAATATTTCTCTTTTACGCTTACGTGATAATTATAACCATACAAATATTTTCAAAAGTCTTCCTTTATTTTTTGAACTCCACGCTTAATCAAAGTACATCATATAAATTGGGACAGATTAAGTAATACAGACACAAAAGCCCTAAATATTCACTCTATAATACAACAATCACACAAATAACTATAACAATACCAAAACAATCTGACAGAAAATTCAAAATTAATAGATATATGGATATGAATTTCTTGACTTACAGGCTAAGGACGCAACGAGTAACTTGTTGACCTTTTTGAAGGCATTTTTCAGGGTTAGGATCGTCTTTTTTGCACTTGAGATATGCTACATTCTCGCTTCGGCATCTAATATCTATGTGCTTCGACGCCGACATCAGCACCGCCGATGTTGGGATCGGATTTCCTACACCATCCACTGCGCTATCCATTCTCCAATCGGCAAAAACTTCACACAACGTCTGGTCTCGTCTTCAGTTCAGAATTCAGATTGCTGCTGCTGATTATTTGGGCCGTTGAGGCCTCGTAAATTGATTAAGTGGGTTAAGACTTTTTCACTGATTGGTTGGGCTTGTAACAATATCACGTGGCGCTCACTTTTATTTTTATATTATGTGGTGTCTCAACTTAGTTTTCAAAAAATTAAACTTCACACACAGTATTTGAAGTTACATATATTTTTGTCTCAAGTCAAGTGATTGGAGTTCCATCATTTTAGTATGAATTCAGTCATTTTCGATCTGAAGTGCATGCACATATAATTGAAGTTAACAAGAAATAATTGAAGTCAAGTAAAATTAACTAAACTTTCGATATATGCGTCTAAAGTTAAAAAAATGATTGGAATACGATAAAAATGTTTGAACTTCAATCGTGTGAAACTTCAAACACTATATATCTGAAATTATTCGAAACAAATACACTTATAAAAAAAAATTTGAAATTGGTCACAAGTTAAATGACAGCTTCAAAATTCGACACATTTAATTACACAATTTTCCCTTCAAATGGATTGTTCTTTAATTTTCACCCCTCAAATGGAATTTATGTCTATTGAGGCATAAATTCTCTAAAGAATCTTATATAAATTGTGTCAATTCGTTAAAGAACTTATGCCCAATAGGCATAAGTTTCATTTGAAGGGAAAAATTAAAATTAACACAAAACATGGAAAAAGTGCAAATGACCCGATTGGATATCCGTGCACTTCCCTAATTTCAGGGTGGTCTTTAATTTTTGCCTCTCAAATTGATTTTTTTTAATTTTTGACCTTCGCCTAAAAAAATTGGGTTTCGAGTTTGAAACTCCACTTAGTCAAAAAAAATCACAAGATAGAGTTTCAAACACCACCTTAATGCAAACTTTGACTTGCAAACCCGAACTTTATCTTGTGATTTAAAAAAAAAAAATTAACTGAGCAGAAATTTAAACCCATAACCTTAAAATATTCTTAAGCAAAAGGCATAAATTAAAGATTCCAAATTTGAGTGGCAAAATTTAAAGCTAAGTGCCTTTGAACAACAATCCGCGCAAAAAAAAAGCCTTATAGTTATAGACAGTTCTTTTTATTTGGGCCGACCGTGGATTCTGGATTGGGTTAGAATCCAGTGGTTATTGAAAGTGGGCTAAGAGTTGTTTTCTCCCACTCCGATGGGCTTTAGGAAGAAACAACAATGCAAAGCATTCCGGCGACTCCATCGCCGACGTGAACTATGCTAATGGTACATTGGTACCGTAAATAACATAGTGCTCTTACAGTGACAGTCCACTGACAGAACTTCAAAACCAGGTTCTATTTACGGTTTCAGCAAAGTAATGTGAAACAACAGGAACTAGAAATTTTCTGAACACCGACTAGTACGATGTTTTTGTCTTCCTCTTCATCTGGGCATGGTTAATTTTTGCGTTTTTCTACTTTAACAACAACAATTACTACATATCCCGTGTAATCGCACAAGTGAGGCTGGGGAGTGTTACCTCTATCTTTCTTTGTGGGACAGAGAGAGGCCGTTTCCGATAGACAATATTTTTCTACCTTAACAGTGTTGGAATTTTCCACACAAGTGAAAATGTTACAAACCCAACAAGAAGCAACTATTCTTCTTTCCAAACTACTGAAAATCCCACCACTCAAAGCTCTAACACTCTTCAAATCCTCAACCAAACAAGGTCTTCAACAAACTCACCAATCTTTCTCGATAATCATACACCAACTTATCTCATACAACTCTCTTTCAAATGCTCAATCTTTAATCTTACAGTTACTTTCTTGCAAAATAACTTCACCCCATTTCACAGTTTCTTCATTACTTCACCATTTAACACATACCCAATTCTTGAATTCTACTCCTTTATATGAAATTATCATCAATGCCCATGTTCAATCTCAGTTAGTAGAGAAAGCTTTGATCTTTTTTAATCAAATGATTGATAAGGGACTTGTACCTTCATCGAATACGTTTAATAGTATTCTTTCTTGTCTTATAAAGAATGAATCTTTCGAAAAGGGTTGGTTGATTTTTCAAGAATCAATTGGGAAAGAGTTCTTGGATATGTATAGTTTTGGTATAGTGATAAAGGGTTGTTGTGAGTATGGTGACTTGAATGGTGCTTTTGTGGCCTTAGCTAAATTGAAACAAATGGGGTGGCGTCCGAATGCTGTTATATATACAACTGTGATTGATGGGTGTTTTAAGCATGGTGATGCTAGAAAAGCAAAGGAGTTGTTTAGTACGATGGAAATCGAGGGTATTATGCCTAATCAGTACACGCATTCTGTCTTGCTGAATGGTTTCTTTAGGCAAGGACTTAAAACGGATGGATTTGAGCTTTATGAGAAGATGAAGCTTGATGGAGTGTTTCCCGATATATACACTTATAATTCTCTTATTAATGTGTATTGTAGTGATGGGAAAGTTAACAAAGCGTTTGAATTATTTGATGAAATGCGTCGTAATGGGGTAGCGTACAATGTTGTAACTTACAACACTTTGATTAGATGGTTATGTCAAGAGAAGAGGGTGTTAGAGGCTGAGAAATTAGTGGATCAAATGAAGTGGGCGGGTTTGCACCCTAATCTGATTACGTACAACACTCTAATAGATGGGTATTGTAGTGTCGGAAAGGTTGAGAAAGGATTAACGTTGTTCAATCAGATAAAGTCCTATGGGTTAACACCTACATCAATCACGTATAATACTTTAATCGCAAGTTTTGCTAGAGCTGGAAATCCGTCGAAGATTGTTGACTTTGTTCGTGAGATGGAGGAAAGAGGCATATATCCTTCAAAAGTCACGTACACTATTCTAATCGATGCATTTGCTCGATCCAACGACATGGAAAAAGCACTCGAGGTGTTCTCGCGTATGCATAAAGCTGGTTTGATTGTTGACATTTGTACATACGGCGCCTTGATACATGGGTGGTGTAGTCAAGGGAATATGAAGGAAGCATCAAAATTGTTCCTATCAATGTCTGAATATCATCTAGAGCCTAACAATGTAATATACAATATGATGATATTCGGATACTGTAAAGAGGGCAGTTCCTATAGAGCCTTGAAACTGCTCAAAGAAATGGTTGAGAACGGAATGATTCCAAATGGAGCGAGCTATTGCTTGACGATTGAAGTTCTCTGTAATGATGGGAAATGGAAAGAGGCCGAGGTTCTTGTCAATGGCATGATGAAATTTGGACTAAAACCCTCGGTTTCATCATGTGATCTGATTCAAAAGGCAAAGAACGTGACAGCTTAAAGATATTACGAAGACGGTACCTGAAATATTTGCACATAATAAGCATGTGAAGAAACATTAACCAGCAATGAATGAAGGCTAGAGTACCTTAGAATGCCTTGTCCTCAGCATCATGGTAAGCTTCCCTCCGCTCCGATTTACCTTATAGAATTCAGTAACACCTTTTGGTATTGAGGGTGTTTGTAGTTTCATGCCATTGGTTTATATAGTCAGACCACTATAACAGACATTCTTTATAACAATGTTTTCATTATAACAACCAAGTTTTCCTTGGAACCAATTTTCATGTTATATTATATCTTCTATATAACAACATTTTGTGATAACAACCAAAAATGTTAGAACAAACTATGTTATTATAGAGAGATTTGACTGTATATGTTATATTTCTAGTGTTCTTTTGTCTCATATTAATGTAATTTATGTTATTTTGCAGCTCTTCTGCCAACGATTATGAAGACTACTTAATCACAAGCTTATGCTGATTTTTGATCGAAAAGAAAAGAGGAGGATTTCTTTACAAGCTTGTATGATCAAATATTTTACTGACTACAGAAGTCTCATCAACATTGGCGTTCGGTAATAGTTGCATCTATTTTTTACCCATCAAATGAGGCACAAAATATAACTTGTTCATCTGTGTAGTTCTGCCATCACAATGGGTTGACAATATCAACTATAATAGCTTTTAGGATCAATTCTTGTTGTTGTTGGAGTTGTTGTCTCTCTAAAGAAAGAGCTTAATGAAGTTGTTGGAAGGGAACCACTATATACTGTCAGCATAGTCAACAACAACATACCCAGTGCAATCCCACGAGTGGGGTCTGGAGAGGGTAGGATGTACGCGATCTTACCCCTACCTTTGTGAGGTAGAGAGGTTGTTTCCATTAGACCCTCGGCTCAAAATAAAATAAACTGTCAGCATAGTCATTCTAGATAAATTCTTCTTTTGCTGTAGATATTTCATAGTGGAATGAGCAAAAGTTTTAAGAAGAATTCTGTTGGGGTTGACGTGTATGTTGTGTCGAAATCTCCAGTAAGAAGCTGATAGAATTTGGATAATTTGAGTCACCCCTGAATTCAGTCAACCATGGATACAATCTTGAGATGTATGATTTTCTTTGGGTTTGTGGGCACTTCAACTGTAGTATTTTGATGTGCATGAAGTTGTTCCCCTTGGAGATGTTTGGAGTCTAGTGGTGTATCTGTAGTTTATATTAGGACTATTCAGGACATGTACGATGGAGCCAAAATCCAGGTTAGGACAGTGGAAGGTGACTCGGAGCACTTTCCGGTCGAGATGGGTTGCACCATGGATCAGCTCTTAGCCCGTTCATATTTGTGTTAGTGATGAACAAATTGACTCGACATATTCAAGGGGAGGTGTTGTGATGTATGTTACTCGCTAATGACATAGTATTGATTGAGGAGACACGTAGTGGCGTTAATGATAGGCTGGAAGTGTGGAGAGAGGTCTTAGATTCAAAAGGTTTCAAGTTAAATAAGACTAAAACAGAGTACCTAGAGTGCAAGTTCATCGATATGGCGTATGAGGCGGAGGTGGAAGTGAAGATTGAGGCACTAGTCATACCTAAGAGGGACAACTTCAAGTATCTTGGGTCCATAATTCAAGGAGATGGGGAAATTGATGTTGACGTCGCACATCGTATTGAGGCGGTGGGCGAAATGGAGGCTCGCCTTTGGGGTATTGTGCGATAAGAAAGTGTCGCCTAGGCTTAAAGGTAAATTCTACAGAGTGGTGGTTAGACCAGCACTATTGTATGGGGCAGAGTGTTGGCCAATTAAAAGTGCCCACATTCAAAAGATGAATGTAGGCGGAGATAAGGATGCTCATATGGATGTGTGAGCATACTAGGAGGGATATGATTAAGAACGAAGTTATATGGGAAAATGTGGGAGTGGCCTTAGTGGCGGACAAAATGAGTGAAGCGAGGCTGAGATGGTTTGGACATGTGAAAAGGAGGCACGAGGATACACAAGTGAGGAGGTGTGAGAGGCTGGCTTAACAGGAGTTAGGAGAGGCTGAGGTAGGTCGATGATTAGGGTAGATGGTTAGTAGGTAACATAAGGTTATGATACTTGTAGTCGTATTGATATCTGTTACTATATTTGTTATGCACATTTGTTATTTTATTGCCTTTTTTCTTTCCTATATTCATGCATCATGTACATTTTTTTTAGCCGATGGTCTATCGGAGATAACCTCTCTATCCTGTAAAGGTAGAGGTAAGTTTTGCGCACATCCTACCCTCTCCAGACCCCACTTGTGGAATTACACTGGATATGTTCGTGTAAGTTGTTGCCCCTTTGGGTTATGTAGATTACATACCCTATGCTAGTTCCTTTTTTTTCTCTGCAAATATTCCTTGTGCATGAAGATAATCAGTCCGATCATTGTGGTCGGGCTCTATTATGAATTTCTTACTACAATTTCCATAGGACCCTCTTATCTCTTCCTTCTCCGAGCTCTGGTTATCAAGGAATGAACCGCTCCCTGAATTTATTCGTAGTGGATCCCTTACATGTCTCAGTTTCTAACCCTCATAAGCCTTGTGTTTCCAAATTGCCTTGAATCTGCAGTCCCACTTCTTGGATCAAAGCTGTAAGAAAGTCTAGATATTTATAGTTCCTCCTTTTGTTGCTTCTTTTTATAAGATAAGTGATAAATTGTAATTGTCGGTGTGAGTCTAGCAAAAGCAAACCTGATCCCAAATCCACATAAAAGAGGATCAGTTATAAAAAATAATTGGGGGGAAATCGCGGGAGGTTGACAACCATGCATTAAAACATTCTTCTTAGACGAACTGATAGATCTTAGTAGCCAAAAGTAAAGAAAGTAAAAGCGATTCTTGTAGTGGGGGATGAAATGGGAGCTGCCTCAAACTGTGAAAGGTGAAAACGGAGCTGTGAGAGAGTAATACAAGTGTCATGCAGCATGATTCAGTATAGTCGATTTCAACTAGTTTGAATTGAGACGTTATTAATACACATAAATACATGTGTGAGTGTGTCTAACAGCTGAAGGACCATTTAAATCTTTCTGAGAAGTCTGATCTCTCAATGCTCAACTAGCAAAGCTATTGATTGATATAGCATAATCTTGAGATGATGATGAAGAGTGAGAATAAATCCATCAAGTGTAGTACCAAAAGAAGGTTTATTAAATATAGTTATGGATTCACTTCACTATATGGAATGGTTCTTTTGGTAATAAAGTTCTCCTGTTCATTTTTTTCTTTTTTTGCAAAGGACTACTTTATCTGATAACTGAGTACTACTTTTTTCATTTCATGTAGTAATTAATTGGGACCAGAGAACTCCATGTATGAAAAAACACTGACAAACATGACCAATGAGGAAGAAATTGCAATCAGTATACAAATTTAAGTGTGCAAAAATAAAATAAAAACTAGGTGGGGACCATTAGGAAAAGTAACAGCAAATAATGGTTTTAATAGTCTATGATGACATGGAAAATAATGATAAATGGAGAGAATATATTGGTAAAACAACTGCTCTACCTACCAAGATAGAGGTAAGGTCTGTGTATACTCTACCCTCTCCGGATCTCACATTGTGGAGTTTGACGGGGTATGTTGTTGTCGTTGCTGGAGAGATTATGTTGGTACTAATAAGGGTAAGTAAATTATGATACCAACTTCTTTATTCAAGATAGAATTAAGAATGAGGTGAAATTAACCAAAAGTAGATACTATTATCTTTTTCTCAAAAATGGAGTATCATTTTCTGGAGAGGTCGTGATCAATCTGCTATTTCAGTGAAAAATGTTCCACTAATTTATTCTTAAGAATATTCACCTAATTGTCAACTTGATGTAATATTTGACCCTTTTTAAAAAAAGGAAAAATTACACAAATGACCATTCGATCCAAACTATTGACGACCGGATGGTCCAAGAAGCTTAAAAGATGTTTTTAGCCAATTCCATTCGTAACATTTTTTTCAAGTTTCAATTAATTTCAACATATGCATAGAAACTGTATCATTGTTGTATAGAAAAGGTATCATACGTATAGAAATTGTATCATTAATGTATAGAATATGTATTCCTACAATATGTGTGTAGAAAATGTATCATTGTTGTAAAATTTATGTTTAATAAATGCATAATCGACATATACTTACTAAGACTCAGAAGGAGGAGCATTCGGTGACTTTCCGTAGTTCGGTGGCTAAGACTCAGATAGACTTTTTGCTCCTTAGGAAGGTTAACAACGGTCTTTGTAAAAACTGCAAGGTTATTCCGAAAAAGTATCTTGCAACCCGACATACGCTTTTGGTGATGGATTTGGAAATCAAGGACAGGTTAAGAATCAAATGAGGGAGTTTGACCATGGCTAGTGCAAAGGAGATAGATGAGAGGTTGATGGCCAAGGAGGCTTAGGGGAGTAGTGGGGATGCGACCGGTATGTGGGACAAGACAGTCAGTTGCATTCGGGAGGTTGCTAGAGAAGTGCTAGGGGTCTCGCGGGGTAGCCGTGGTGAGCATCGAGGGGACTGGTGGTGGAATGGTAAAGTTCAAGAGAAGGTGGAAGTGAAAAAAATGACGTATGCGAAATTGGTAGAAAGCAAGGATGAGGTGGAGAAGTGGACGAATAGAGAATTGTATAAGATGGTGGTGAGGAATGAGGCAAAGCTAGCGGTTACAGCGGCTTTTGAACGTCTGTGTGTGGAATTATAGGGAAAATGCGGGGATAAGAAGTTGTACAGACTAGCCAAGGCGAGGGAGAGGAGGGCCCGGGACTTGGATCATGTGAGGTGCATCAAGGACGAGGACAGCAAAGTATTGGTGGAAGACGCGTATATTAGGCGGAGGTGACAGTCTTACTTCCATAAACTCTTGAACGAAAAAGAAGATAGAGACATTGTGCTGGGAGATCTGGAGCAATCTGATAGGTACTAGAATTTTGGGTATTGTGGAAGCATTAAGGAAGAGCTCAGGCAGGACATGTTTGGAGTGGCTGACGGAGTTGTTTAACGTCATTTTAAGACGGCGAGTGCCCGAAAAATGGAGATGGAGTACAATGATTCATTTGTACAAGAACAAAGGTGATATCTAGAGTTGCAACAACTATAGGGGTATCAAGCTGCTAAGCCACACTATGAAAGTTTGGGAAAGAGTCATGGAGATAAGGGTGAGAAGAGGCGTGTCTATCTCTGAGAACCAGTTTGGGTTCATGCCAGGGCGTTCAACTACAGAAGTCATTCATCTTATTAGGAGGTTGGTGGAGCAGTATAGGGAGAGGAAGAGAGACTTACATATGGTTTTCATCGATCTCGAGAAGGCATATGACAAAGTCCTTAGGTAAGTTCTATAGAGATGTTTGAAGGTTAGAAATGTACATGTGGCGTACACTAGGGCAATCAAGGATTTGTATGTTGAAGCCAAGACCAGGGTATGGACAATAGGAGGAGACTCGGAGCACTTTCCAGTGATGATGAGGCTGCACTATGGATTTGTTTTTAGCCTATTCCTATTTGCCTTGGTGATGGATGGACTAACGCGATAAATTCAAGGGGAGGTACCATGGTGTATGTTATTCGCAGATGACATAGTCCTGATTGATGAGACTCACAGCGGGGTGAATGCTAAGCTGGAGGTTTGGAGACAGACTCTAGAATCTAAAGGGTTCAGGCTGAGTAGGACCAAGACAAAATACATGGAGTGCAAGTTCAGTAACAGGAGCGACCTTGAGACAAACGTGCATGTGAGGCTTGGTACTCCGGTCATTCCAAAGAAAGGAAGCTTCAAGTACCTTGGGTCATTATCCAAGGGAATTGAGAGATTGATGACGATGTCACACATCGTATCGGGGCAGGGTGGATGAAATGGAGGCTCGCATCTGGAGTTTTGTGCGATAAAAAGGTGCCACCAAAACTTAAAGGTAACTTTTATAGGGTGGTGGTTAGACCGACTATGTTGTATGGGGTGAAGTGTTGGCCGGTCAAGACTTCGCACACCCAAAAGATGAAAGTTGCGGAGATGATGATGCTAAGATGGATGTGTGGGCATACAAAGAGGGATATAATTAGAAATGATGATATCCGGGACAGAGTGGGAGTGGCCTCGATGGAGGATAAGATGTGGGAAGCGAGGTTGAGATGGTTCGGGCACGTGCAGATGAGAGACACAAATGCCCTAGTGCGGAGGTGTGAGAGGTTGGCTATGGACGGGTACAAGAGAGGTAGAGGTATGCCGAAGAAGTATTGGGGAGAGGTGATTAGACGGGATATGGCGTAGGTGCAACTCACTGAGTACATAACCTTAGATAGGGGGGTTATGGAAGACACAAATTAGGGTAGTAGGTAGTCCAGTGTAGTCCTACCTACCGCTTACAAACTGGTAGTTGTAGTGTTAATATTGTGGGCCCGCTTAGCCTATCATACTAATAGGCACAGTATTGATTTATAGTCCCTTGTCATTTGATTTATGCTGCTATGTGTATTTTGTTTGTCTTATTTACCTGCATTAGTTATTGCTTCTTTTTCAGAATTCGCTATCAGGGCTTAGTCGCTTTGTTTGTCTTACTTTGCTTGTGTTTGTGCTTTGTCTTGAGCCGAGGGTCTCTCGGAAACAGCCGCTCTACCTATCAAGGTAGAGGTAAGGTCTGCATACACTCTACCCTCCCCAGACCCCACGTTGTGTGATTTCACTAGTTATGTTGCTGTTGTTGTTGACGTATACTTCCTAATTAAACACATATTATACAATTACTGTACATGTTTTGGGATATTTCTTGAAGACTCAATCAATGTATACTTACTAATATATACATATTATACATGTTTTGGGATATATTTTGAAGGTTCAATTTGAATTTTTTTCATCCCATATTTGTTTCCTTTTTGTGGCAAGTTTAGTCGCCACAAAATGTGTTGTTCTTGTCACATAAAACCTAACAGGAGCAATGCATACAAGGATCTTTAGTAGTGAATTTTTTAATCTTTTGTGGCGACTAAACATCTAATTTTTTGGGCTAGTGCTTGACAATAGTTTGGTCCAAAAGGTCAATTCGTTGCATTAAATCCAAACATGAGCCAAACAAATTTATGATGGCCAGATAGTGTCATTTCCCCTTTTAAAAATTCTTTTCAATCCTTTTTATTTTTGAAAGAAAGGATATCAGTGGTAGATGACTAGATGGATCCATGAACTCAATATTTTCGACATGATACATATGGTATATATAAAATTCAAAAAATCTTACTAAATATTTATATTGTAAATCTATAAATTAAAAAGTACATGATTTTTTTGTTTTAGGACATCTGACTAAAAAAAGTGAATTTATATTTTAAATATTAAATTTAAATTTTGAATATGACAGATGATTCGGGAATGAGAAGAGAAGGTGTGTGAATGTACCCATAAGGGAAAGGTTGACTATAACAAGAGTTAAGAGAGGTAGAGACTGATCGAAAAAGAACTGGGAAAGGTAAATAATGATTAGACAAGACATGATTCAACTTCAACTTACTGAGGACATGATCCTAGATAAAAAGGTGTGAACGTCGAGGACTAGGCTATAATGTTAGCAGTAGCCTAGTATTCTCCTTATTAGTAGTATTTGTTAGTAGTCATATATTTTATTTTCTTCAATGTGTATGACTATTTGTTGCCTCATTTGCTTTTTATCTTGTTATTTTGTTATCATATTTTATTGATATGTACCATACTTCACATCCTCGTTTTTTCTTTCAAGCCGAGAGTTTATCGAAAATAACATTTCTCTCCTACAAAGATATAATAAGATCTGTGTACATTCTGATTTAGACCCATTTATGATCTTACACTGCTATTATTGTGTTGTTTAAATTTTGAATTACCTTCTAAAAGATATGTATGTGATTTTGATCCTTACAACTGAAGAAAATTGAGGGACCCTTTTCTTAATAAAGTATGCTTTACAAATTTAGAATCTCCATGAAATGGACGGCTTAGGTTTGTATTGCATTATTTGACAAGGTGATTATCAGTTCACCTGTTCAGGAAATGTTCTGTCAACAAAAACCTTTTTAAAATTTAATTATTTGTTTGGTTGTATTTCATTTTTTGTAATTCAGTTATTGTATTAAATTGTGGTAGTTATAACTTTTTTTAACGGCTCTATCATGTTTTTTATAGTATTTTGGTATGATTTTTTCCTTCTCATTATTTCTTTTTCTATATTGCTTTAAATTGTCTGTTCTTGTATTTGGAGTTTACCGGAAACAATCTCTCTGCCCCAACAACAGGATAATGTTTGTGTAGACTCTACCCTCTTTAGATTACACTTTGTGAAATTTTGCAGAGTATATTTTTATTATTGTTGTTGATTAACTTGTAAACTGCTACGTATTATGTTTGAAATTGATACATTTTGTTCCTTCTAGCTTCTAAGGAGCTCGATATTTTATCATCAATACAAATGACAATTCAAATCGTAACGTGTTCTAATCTCAATATCATGATTATGACAATTGATGTGTAATTAAATCTTTCTTTTCTAATTAACCATTTTTAGTTATTCTACATTATATTGAATTTTACTATTTTCATAGGTAACATGTTCAGGAAGATGAAGAAGTTGGATTTTCTTTTTGTAAATAATTATAATTTGAAATTTTTCGATGGGACAGATCTCTGCTCATGGAAGACCGAGAGATTAAGCGCAGTCTATTTGAGATGACAAATAATGGATTTTTTTTAAAATTTAAAACACGTGTCACAATAATATTGATATAATCAAAGTGCTCAAGGACATAACTGGGAAAAAATGAAGTTAATGAGTAAAAAGTATCCGTCAAATAAAAGTGGGTCAAATGAATTTACATACAAGATAAAAAGGACAATATATTATATTAATTAAGCCTAATAAGAACGAGGTAGCATTTATATTGAGATGTTTTTGTTTTTAATGATTTTAGATTAATCAAAGTTCATATGAAAGACATAATTAGAAAAAAAATATATGTAAAAAATTGTCCGTTAAATAATGTGTGTCAAGTGAAATTACATACATGATGAAAAGGACAAATATATATTAAGCCTAATAAAAATGAGCTAGTAGCATTTATATTGAGATGCTTTTGTATTTAATGGTTTTAGATTAATCAAAGAAAGGAACAAATGAGAAGTCAATAAGTATAAATTAAAGTTGCTGGTGATCATGATCATGATCATGAGTAATTAATTAATAGTACTTTCCGGCAGACGCCGTTCACATTTTCGGGGCAGCTTTACACTAAAACACAATTAACAAAAGTGATTTTTGTATCCTTACGCACAAAAGACATGATAAAGTAGAGTAGACAAAAATTAAAAGAAGAGTTTGTTTAATTTACCTAATATAAGAGATGTATAAAGAATATTTTATTATATTAATCTGCATGATATTTGATGTGTGGCTTAAGTTTGTCTTAATAAAAAGATACAGAAGGGGGTATATTTGATACGTGTTTAATCTAAAATTCATTTATTAAAAATAATAATTTAGATCACAAGTTATGTGATTAATTCAAAGTTAATGTAATTTTTTAATAACAAGAATCTATAATAGAAATAACAACAATAGTCAAACAAGTAATTGAATCGATGTAATAGATAGAGTGAAAGAGAAATTCATTCAATTATGATTTAGAGTGTATATATAATGATGTGTTTCACATATTCAGATGGTCCACAATGATGGGAAAATTGAAACATTTATAGGATAATCCAACTAATCGGCTTCGTGAATTTAGCAATTACCACTGACTCCGGATTAATTATGAGCTTCTTCTACATTTGTCATGTGTTTGATCAAATAATTTGTGTCTCAGTAATTTATCACCATTACAATACGAAAGTAACTTTTTCATGATACTTTTGAGCTAATTTTTTAGTCCTTTGATTATAAACAAAAGTATTTCGCATATGATTACAACAAATAGTAAAAGATAAATATGGCAATAATGTTTTGGTTCAGACAAAAAAATAATATTTTGATAATATTCTTTTTAGTGAAAGTTCACAAGAACAAACAAAATTGATTTCTGCCTATAAAAGTATAAATTAAGAAAGTTATTTTCTTCTTTTAGTTAAAATATTCCTTGAAGATATTTTTACGATTTAAGTAAAATACTGAAAAGTGATCTCATCAACGGGAAAAAAAATCATTTTCGTACTTAACATAATGTACTTTTGAAAGAGAAATATCACATAATTGTTAGAAATTTCACATCAAAGTGGAATGAAAATTTGAATTCCTTATATGAATTTGGATAATCCTCCCCTTCTGAACTAGCTTTTGAGGATGAGTTAGGCTAAAATTCACTTTTTACATGTGGACGTAAACAATCCTCCCCTCATGAGCTAGTTTTTCAGATTAAGCTAGACCCAAAATTTATTCTTTACACTAAACACATCTGATTGTGGTTAAGACGAGGATGATTTTGTCTATTTGCCAAGAATTTTTCATCTTTTTTTATTTTTTTGAGTGTTTCAATGGAGGCTCACGTAGTAGTCTTGTATAATTGACTTGTAAATGAATGACGCCCAAGACACCCTCTGGTCATTGTCAATCGACTCGAGTGGAGAGTTGTGGTCACAATCTTGGGGCCCGTTTGGCCAAAATTTGTGAGTATTTGAAAAAACTAAGTTACTGTTTTCAAAGTGAAAAAATGGTATTTGAAAACTGGAGTTATGTTTGGCCATGAATATAAATTGAAGTTGTTTTTCAATTTTTGTGAGTATGTTGAAAAAATTGAGAACAAAGTTTTTGGTGTTTTTCAAATTCTGTAAAGTTGAATTTCGGAATTTTATAGCCAAACGTGATTGTTAAATATGGAATATGGAAGATATTCCGTTATGTGTATATCACATAGTGTATATCACGGTTTGTGTATATGTTTATTTCCGTCTTATGTTCCATAGTTTAGGTAATATTGTATTGTAAATATTACATTGTACACTTACCATAATTATGGGAGTCTTGTACTACTAGAATAAGATTTTAGGAGTAGAATAGGAATATGATTTTCCTATTATAGAAATATGTAAATTGTATATATATTCTTTCAATTAATGAAAATAATCAAAAGATTATTTCTTTCATGGTATCAAGAGTCTAGGTTAATATTTTCTCCCACTTTCTCCCAAATTTTTCCGTCCAAACCGCCGATTCCGAGCTCCCTTCCTCGGTTTTCGTGCCCAGAAATTATTTTTCTCTTCCCCAATTTTTCTCCCCAATCCCTACTTCACGTCTTGCGTTGCTATTATGACTAAGAACGTGTTTCACCCTGCCCTTACTGTTTCTAATATCAAGAATCACATCCCAATCATTCTTGAAATAGAAAACGTCCAATACGCGAGGTGGGCCGAACTGTTCAAAGTACATGCACACTCACATCAAGTTCTCCATCATATTATCCCCGCGGCTCCTACAGATACGGAGGTGCCCAACCTAGAGGATGATCCTAAGTTATGTACGACCCTTGATGCTATTGTTCTTCAGTGGATTTACTTCACTATTTCTAGCGACCTCTTGCAAACGATTATCGAACCCAACGCTACGGGGATGAAGGCATAGAATAGAGTACGTGATATATTCCAAGATAATCAGAATTCTCGTGTTGTTACCCTTGAGCAGGAATTTTTCCACGTCCATATGGAAAATTTCCCAAACGTTTCGACATATTGCAAAAGGTAAAAGGAATTGGCGGACCAACTCCGCAACGTTGGCGCGCCTGTTTCAAATGATCGTTTGGTCCTACAAATGGTTGCAGGCCTTTCAGAGGCATATAGTGGTGTTGGCACGCTTCTTCGTAAGAGCAGCCCTCTTCCGTAATTTTATCAGGCTCGCTCTATGCTTACCCTCAAAGAAGTCGGCTTGGCCAAAAAGGCAGCTACGTGTGCTAGTCCCATAGTCATGATGACGTCCTCTACAAATTCTCCGGGTGGTGTTGATAATTCCGGCCAAAATCGTATTCATGGTGGCGGCAAAAATAGTCAGAAAAATAATGCCAAAAATCGCGGGGGCAAATGCGGTGGTTCTGGAGATGGTCACGGTGGAAGTGGGTCTCGAAATAACTGCATTGGGCCACAACCCAACTGGTCCCAGTCTTGGTCCCCCTGGTCGTGGGCCAGTGGGCAGTGGCCCAACAGTCCCTACGGCCCAACAGTTTCGATGTCTGGCCACTGGACTGCCCAACAACATTTTTCCAGACCCAATCCAGTATGGCCCAGTGGTTTTCGCCCCAGTTCTGGGCTGGGACAACAACCCGATGTACTTGGGCCCCATCCCCCTCAGGCCCATCATGCAGCGGGCCCCACTCCTACCGATATTGAAGCTGTGATGCACACGCTTAGAATAAATCCTTCGGACCCAAATTGGTACATGCACATCGGCGCCACTACTCACATGACGTCCGACTCAGGTACTCTCTGGTGTTATTCCAATTTGAGCAACAATCGTGGTATAATTGTTGGTAATGGTAATTCAATTTCAATTCGTGGTTATAGTCATAAAACATTGTCTCCCCCATCCACCCCTTATTTTGAAAAATATCCCTTAACGCCCCAAAATTGATTAAAAATTTGGTGTCTGTCCGAAAATTCACCACTGATAATTCTGTGTCCATAGAATTTGATCCATTTGATTTTCTGTGAAGGATTTCAAGATGGGGAGTCCTCTCATGAGGTGTGATAGTAGGGGTGATCTTTATCCTATCACACCAAGTTCCGGTTTCTCGAGTCACGCATTGACATCCACTTTTGCAGCTCTGGCTCCTTCCTTGTGGCATGCTCGTCTAGGTCATCCGGGATAGTCTATTTTGTCTTCCATAGATAAAAACAATTTTATTTCTTGTAAGGGTGCGTGTAGTACTCTGAATTGTCAATCTTGTTCTTTAGGAAAAATAGTTAAGTTGTCATTTGTAGACTCTAATTCTCATACTTTAATGTCATTTGATATTATTCATAGTGATTTATGGACGTCTCCTGTTCTTAGTTCTTTGGGTCATCGGTATTATGTTCTCTTTTTGGATAATTATTCTAAGTTTTTATGAATTTTTTCGATAGCAAAAAAATCTCAAGTTTTTTCCATCTTCTTAAAATTTAGAGCATTCATTAGAACTCAATTTGAATGGGACATAAAAAATATTCAATGTGATAATGACAAAGAACATGACAATGGGGTGTTTCGGAAATTTTGTGCTACTAATGGGATCAATTTTCATTTTTTGTGTCCTCATACGTCTTCACAAAATGGGAAAGCCGGACGCAAAATTCGTACCATTAATAACATTATCCGAACTTTATTGGTTCATGCTTCTGTACCCTCTCCTTTTTGGTATCATGCTCTACAAATGGCTACATATATTCTTAACATCCTTTCTTCCACAGGTTTGACATATTCATCCCCTCTTCAAATTTTATATAATAAGACTCATTCGTATTCACATCTTAGGTTCTTAGGGTCTTTGGGTGCTTGTGTTATCAACTCTTTCCGTTCACCACAATTAACAAACTTCAGGCTCGTTTTACCCCTTGTGTGTTTTGGGTTATCCGTCAAATCATCGTGGTTACAAATATTTTGATTTATCATCTAATAAAATCATCATTAGTCGTCATGTAATCTTTGATGAATCCCAATTTTCGTTTGCCAAGGTAAATAGTCCCATACCTAGTTCATATAATTTTTTGGATGATGATATATCCCTGTATATTATTCACCATTTTTTGGACGTGTCTCGCACCCCAAATCCACCAGCGGGCCCACTACCCGCTGGCCCCACAGTTCCAGTCACGATAACCAGTCCCGAAACTGGACCAGTGACGAGAAGTGGGCCAGATTCCCAACCCATTATCGCCAATGTTCCAGTGACGGGTTCCAGCCCAGTCCCATCACCACTTTCTAGTGTTGGGCCATTAGGCCCACTGCTTGCTGGCCAGTCCGTCACGTATCCCGATATTTCTCAAAATCCGCCCAATTCTCCCCCGAGTCAAAGGCCAGTCACTCGTAGTCAACGGGGTATTTTTAAACCAAAAATACATTTTAATTTAAATTCTAATATTCTTAAATCACCCCTACCCTGTAATCCTATGTCTGCTTTAAATGACCCGAATTGGAAAATTGTTATGACCGATGAATATAATGCTCTTATTGATAATAAGATGTGGGAGTTGGTACCCCGTCCATCTGGTGTTAATATTATTCGGTCTATGTGGATTTTTGCTCATAAGGATAATTCTAACGGTTCGTTTGTGAGGCATAAGGCTCGTCTTGTAGGTGATGGTAAGACTCACCAGGTTGGTGTGGATTGTTGTGAGACTTTTAGTCCAGTGGTCAAGCCGGCTACCATTCATATTGTGCTCAACTTGGCTTTTTCGAAAGCATGACTCATTCATCAGTTAGATGTGAAGAATGCTTTCTTACACGATGATATCAAGGAGACAGTCTATATGCATCAGCCCTTGGGGTTTAGGGATCCCAAATATCCTCACCATTTATGTTTATTGAAGAAGTCCTTGTATGAGCTTAAGCAGTCTCCACGGGCGTGGTATAAGAGGTTTGCAGACTATGTTTCGACTATTGGGTTCTCTCACATTAGGTCGGATAATTCATTGTTCATATATCGTTGTGGTTCTTCCTTGACTTATATACTATTATATGTGGATGATATTATCTTGACTTCCTCTTCTGATGCATTATGTCGGTCGATCATGACAATGCTCAGTTCTGAGTTTGCCATGAAAGACTTGGGGCCCTTGAGTTATTTTTTGGGGATTGTTGTCACTCATCACACAGGTGGGTTGTTCTTACCCCAGAGGAAGTATGCAGCTGAGATCATTGAGAGGGTCAGGATGTCATCTTGTAAGTCCACTTCCACTCCGGTTGATACTAAACCCAAGTTAGGTGCTGCGGCTGGCTCCCCTTATAAGAACAAAATTCACTTGATTGATACATGTACATACACCTAGCAATTCAACATAAAATTCAAGATATTTCATCGAATCATGAAATGAAGAGATTCTACTTGTCTCCTGAACTAAATTCTTGGAGAAAAAAGAATTTTCTGCTTGATCCCGCTTACTAGATTTCTCGTTTGTTAAGTTCCTGTCTTGGTGTGAGGGAGATAAGGATATCTCTTCTTAACAATGAATTAAATGAAAGTTAAAAAATAGAATTTCACACCTTTTTCCTTTTCTGACGGACCAATCATTCCCTGAAAAAATTGCGGCTGCCGCTGCCGGAACAGTGGCGGCATGACGGAATGCTTGTTGGACAAGCGGTGAGGGGTCCGAATCTTCGAGGAATTGGTAATCAGTGACACGGAATTTTTTAATGTTGTCAAACGGGAAAATATATTCGACAAATGTATCGTGGCGAGAAATTATAATTATGTTGGTGTAGAGCTCATAGCACAAGTACCCCTATGGTTTGACGAGAAACCTAGGAAGGCGCACAGAGTAGACTGGGTGCTAATTTGTGAGGTGTCGTGGATGTCATATTTGAGTAACACAAACAACCGAAAATTCTAAGGTGGTTATAGGTGGGGATCCGATGGTAGAGAATTTCGGTGGGTGTCCTATTTTGAATCGTACGGGTAGGTAAAATATTAAGAATATTTTCTGTCATTTTTAATGCATATACCCAAAAATTAGGGGGGAGAGACGCATGAAAAAGGAGGATATGAATCATATTATTAATGGTTTGGAGAATTCTTTCGGCTTTTCCATTTTGAGGGGTGGTATTGGGGCATGAAAAAAGAAAAATCATGATGTTAGCCGCACAAAATTTATGAAAGAAGGAATTATTAAACTCACGACAATTATCACATTGAAATAATTTTATGTCTTTTTCAAATTGTGTTTTAACCAGTGTACGAAACTCAACAAATTTGGAGAACACTTGAGATTTGAGTTTGAGTGGCTAGACCCAAAGAAAGTGGGAGAAATCATCCAAAATACTAGATAGTATTTGTGGCCTAAGTTGTTGGTTATGTGAGATGTCCATACATCAGCGTGAATAATATCAAAGGGAGAGAAAGTAGTACTCATAGAAGTCATAAATGGTAGTCTAACGTGTTTCCCTAACTGACATGAGGGGCAACTATGAGAAAGATCCCTTTGTTTCATTGGATTAAATTTCGATTTCTAAGAGAATAAAAAATGTGAGAACCCAGATGACCAAGTCTACTATGACACGTAGAGGGAGATATGATTGTTAAAACGGTGGGAGGAGTAAAACTAGCAGCGGATGTGGGTAGGAATGGATATAGGTCCCCCTCACTATTGCATCTCGTAAGGAGTTTCCCGATACGGAGGTCCGTTACAGAAAATCCAAACGGGTCAAAATTAATAGAGACAGAATTATCGGTGGCAAATTTTCTGACAGAAATTAGATTTTTATGATGTTTGTGGCATAAAAGATGTTTTTAAGAGAGAAGTGTGGATGCGGTGGTGAGGTAAGGGTGTGGCCAAAACCTTGAATTGGAATGCGATGACCACTACCGAGGGCGTGGCGGTAGAGGTCGCGGTAACAACAATAAAGGAAAGGGTCGCGGCAAGGGCAACAGGAACCAGCAGCCGACAGATCCAGCACTTGTTGCCTACTATCAGTGGGTTAGACAACCTCCTTGGCCTAATACCGGAAATTGGGCCTCGCCTGCATGCCCTTACCCGACATCAGGGGCCCAATTCCAGCAAGGCTGGCAGCCGGGCCTCTTGGGCTCCTCCCCCACCAACCGGCAGGCCCAGCAGCAGCAGCAGGCCCATCTGGTGGCAACAACTCAGCACCCGCAAGGCAGCAGCCTGGCCCCCACTGATTTGGGCCAGGCCTTCAACACCGTGAACCTTCAACAGCCTGATGAAAATTGGTACATGGACACCGGAGCCACATCTCACCTCACCCGATCGTCAGGTAACTTATCTCAACTGCTTCGGTTAAAGTGTCCTCAATTTATTACTATCAACAATGGTCATCGCATTCTAATTGAAGGTTACAGTAACACACATACCAAACATCCCCACCCACCATTCTCCTTAAATCACGTCCTTTACACCCCTAACATCAATAAAAACTTAATCTCTGTTAGAAAATTCACTAGCAATAATTCTGTATCTGTCGAATTTGACCCTTTTGGTTTTTCTATGAAGGATCTCAATACGAGAAAAATTCTTACGCGCTGCAATAGTGTGGGAGACTTCTACCCCTTCACTCAATCTTCCGTTGTCTGACCGCAATCACCTATATCCCTTGCGGCTATCTCTCCCTCAACTTGGCACAACAGGCTCGGACACCCCGGAGACCCTGTTTTTACTTTTCTTAGGACTACTAAGCGTATTCAATGTAATAATGGAAAACTTGCCCAACACTATTTTTCTTGCCCGCTTGGCAAGCATACTCGTCTTCCATTTATGTCATCCAACAATGTTACTTTTTCTTCTTTTGATAGTGTTCATGCTGATTTGTGGACATCTCCGGTTGTTAGCTCTTTGGGTCACAAATTTTATCAGTATTCTTAGATGATTTTTCACACTTTGTCTGGATTTACCCACTGAAATTCAAATCTGAAGTTTTTGCCTAGTTCCTTAAATTTCAAAAATTCATTCAAACACAGTTTGAAAAATTTATCAAATCGTTCCAATGTGATAATGGACGTGAATTTAATAACTCGACATTTCACAATTTTTGCTCTAAACAAGGCATGGTTTTTCGTTTTTCCTGCCCCTATACTTCCTCCCAAAATGGAAAGGATGAACGAATTATACGTACCATCAATAACATGGTTCGCACCCTTCTGTTTCATGTCTGTCTTCCACCCCCTTTTTGAGTCTATGCTGTTAAAATGGTAGAATCCTTTCTTAATATTTTACCAACTAGCACTCTCCAAAACAAGACCCCTACCGAAATCTTATACCGTAGGTTCCAATCCTATGACCATCTCCGTATTTTTAGCTGCTTATGCTACCCCCAACTTAGCCTCCATTGTACCTCACAAACTAGCCCCTTGCACTAAGCCCTGTCTTCGTTAGTCTGTCTCCTACTCATCGGGGCTACATGTGCTATGACATAGCCACTCGCAAAATCATTGTCTCCCGTCTCCCGTCACGTCAGATGAGACAACCTTTCCTTTTTCCAATCTCCAAAAAATTTAGACCATCGATTACACATTTCTCGATGAACCGAGTCAGTCCCCAGCTATCCAATCATTGTCCCACCGGCAGCCCATTGTCCCGACATAGCCTGCTCCAGCAGCTCAGTCCCCGCCACTGTCCGACATCGTCCTCGACCAGACACCTCCTGCCTCTCGGTTGACCACCCCACTACTTGACCAGACTCTGTCTCTTGCCCATCCAGTACCGCTACTGCCTCCAGAACCCGACAGCCCACAACCACAAATTCCAGACCACCCACTGCTGCCTACCCACCGTATAGAGACTCGTGCACAACACATGATTTTCAAACCCAAGGTCCATTTTAACCTCTCTACACAAACCATATTACCCATTTCAAAAAATCCAAAACTAGTCAAATTGGACCCTAATTTAAATGCGGCCATATGAGAGGAATTTAATATTTTAACCAAGCAGAACACTTGGGATTTGGTACCTAGATCGAACGGTGTGAATGGTATTCGGTGTATGTGGCTATTTCATCACAAGTACAGAGACAATGGTGACTTGGAGCGGTATAAGGCAAGACTGGTTGCTAATGACACTAATCAGCATGGGGGTATTGATTGTGGTGAGACATTCAGTGCGGTTGTTAAACCGGCTACTATTCAGACTGTTCTCAGTATTGTTATGGGCATGCATTGACCGATTCATCAGCTTGATATCAAGAATGCATTTCTTCATGGGGATTTGAAAGAAACTGTGTACATGCATCAGCCCCTGGCTTTGTTCATCCCAAGTAGCCTTCCGCGGTTGTATGTCGTCTCAGGAAGTCATTGTATGGCTTGAAACAGGCACCCCGCGCTTGGTATGATCGCTTTGCCATGTATCTTATGCAGATCAGATTTGTATGTAGCAGGTGTGATAGATGTCTCTTCACTTTTCATCGAGGTATCAACACTGCTTACTTGCTATTATATGTGGATGACATTGTTCTTACGGCCTCCTCTGACGGTTTGAAGAATGAAATCATTGCTCTACTCAAAACTGAATTTGTTATGACCGACTTGGGCAAGCTGAGTTATTTCTTGGGTATATCCGTGACCAGATCCGCAGCTACTATATTTTTGTGTTAGCGCAAATATGCGGAAGAGATAGTGTATAGGGCTAAGATGGCAAATTGTAAAATTATGCCAACTCGGATTGACTCAAAATCCAAGCTCAGTGCCAATGAAGGTGTGCCAGTTTCTGATCCCACTCTATGTCAGAGTCTTGCAAGTGCCCTTCAGTATCTTACATTCTCTAGGCCTGATATTGCATATGCCATTCATCAGGTGTGTCTGTTTATGCACGACCCTCGAGAGTCCCATTTTGCGGCCCTCAAACATATTATCAAATATGTCAAGGGCACACTGGACTTTGGACTGCATCTCTACCCCTCTGCCCCGACCAAGTTACTCTCCTACACGGATGCAGATTGGGCAGGATGCCCGGACACACGTCTCTCCACCTCAGGCTACTGTGTATTTCTTGGGAATAATCTCATTTCATGGTCCGTCAAGCGGCAGGCCACGCTATCCCGTTCGAGTGCTGAAGTAGAGTATCGCGAAGTTGCTAATGTCGTTGTTGAGCTCTGTTGGCTCCGAAATCTTCTTTTGGAGCTCCAGTGTCCACTGCATAAGACGTCTATAGTCTAATGTGACAACATATCTGTCATCTATATGTCTCACAATCCGGTTCAACATCAGCGGACCAAGCATATCGAGATGGATATTCACTTTGTGCGTGAGAAGGTTTCCCTTGGTCAGGTCAAAATATTACACGTACCTTCCTCCTATCAGTATACAGATATTTTCACAAGGGTCTACCGCGACAGCTCTTCACCGACTTCCGATCAAGCCTTAGCGTTCGGCCTCCTCCCGCTCCGACTGAGGGGGAGTATTAGCGAATATTCTCTGAATATTCACAATATATTTGTAATTATGATAGATGTAAATTTAAGGTAACTTAGGATTCTTATTGTATTAGGAATCAATCATTTAAGGTAAGTTATGATTCTTATTGTACTAGGAATCAACCTCTGTACAATTATATATATTGTGATTAATGAAAGAATTTTTTAAGGGAAATTATTCAAAACTTACCAATATAATAATTCGTTCTTAATCAAAACGTCGAAAAAAGTATTGTCAAATTCTAATAAAAAAATGAAAATAACGAGTACTTTGACATCCGTGTACTTTATTAGAGGTGCTTATTCTAAATGAGGAAAAGAGTTTAAACATTTATTCTGCAATGAACAGTGTGGCAAACGACAATATAATAGTGCAGTAATTGTCAGACCAAAAGTGGGAAATAAATAATTGTAGGGACAACCGGACAAGTTTGGCAACATAATGGGGTCAACATGTAAGATCGAACTATTCACTTGCAGAGTAGTAGGTCTTCATCACTTGATATTAATATTATTTCCGTCGACATAGCTGGATGACAAAAGAGAAAAATTTAAAATTCAGCTGGAGATCTGTAGCGTAGGTTTGAATCATGTTGGGAGCAATTTACTCTCTTCTGGAGTAGGACATCGTAGGTGATATCAGTTGCTCTGTTCTCAAATCCTGATCATTCAGGCACATTCCGCGATTTACTGGTAGTAGTGCTGAGGAACCGGAATTAATATCTTCAGAAATAGTCTAGCGTAAGCCGGGAAGCTGAATATAAAAAAAATATTATTCCCAAATCTTTAAATATAATATAATTAAAAATAGGATTTTTTGTAGACAGGCTCATCAGGGTTGCATGTGATAAAATAAAGGCGAGAGATAATAACATATCAATAGATCGGATCTTTGTGACGCAGTATGTTTGTTGTCTATCTACTAAAATAAAGTTTATGGGACGAATTATTGCTATTTCAGAAAATAGTTGCATGAAAAATGTTACTCTACTACTTTGTTTAATTTGGGTTTTAGTCAATTAGTTGCATGGGCTAAGGCTTGTCATTACGCAGGTGATCAAGAGCGGCACACTTCTTCATTCATCAACGTAAATCTCGCTTATAAAACGTGATTTAAAACTTGGCTCGAAATTAAAAAAAAGAACATATAAATTTGTGGGTTACCTGGGTATGTTATTTTTGTTACTTGTATCAAACTAATAAAATTATGACATTGCTTTTTGTATGTTTTTTATCAAATAATTGGTTAAGTACAAATGTTACAATTTGTGATTATGTTCTCTTCCGGTTAAAGTAGTTTGGTTTTGAAAGTATGTATGTCCTAGAGACAATCATTATTAGGGACAAATGTACTTGAACACATTCGTATTATTAATAAGATTAATATTTATGGCATTTGCGATTATTGAATTATTATTTGATTGTTTGTAATTATTCATTATTGTGCCTCCCTTGAGCTTACATTGTCATTAATATAGTGAGATATTGATGATAGAGCGTACCTCTAAAATAGCCTCGACTAATGATCATCGAGAATGGATATCGATGATATGTTATAAGTCGACATGTGGTCTGCATCACATTCTTAGAGAATGTAGTATGTCTCACATGCTACTAGTAATAGTTACTAGTGATGGACACATGAATACTTTTGGAAATTATTGGTATACCATGTTGATAAACTATTTGTTAGACATGTCTAGAGTGTTATCAGCGTGTGAGATATAAATGGTCTTTGACTTGAGGTCAATACGTACCTTGTTTACAGAGTAATGTACTTTGATCATGTCCTAAGCTTAAACTCCTTATAGGATAAGACACGGCTTGTGTTGGGTACATTATGATGTAAATTAGGGTGGTAATTGAGCCAAGAATAGGATTCATTCCTCGATTGGATATTCGAGAGAGCACTCAACTTCTCAGTGATATTAGGTTGGCCAAGTCATTGGCCAATGCAAGAGACATATTTAGAATATGGTCTAGTTGTCGACTAATATAGATGAGATAAAGTGATCAAGCCATTTGGATAGACACATGACAAATTCTAAGCTTGATCGAGTGTGTCGCGAATGAAAGGAATTTATCATCTCACATAAATGTTATGTTTGCTGGATTCATGTAAACGTACTTCATACATTGAGTTCATCGTACGACACAGTCTAGGAGTTCCGTATGGACCTTAATTGGATTAGTGTCTCTATATGAAGGCCTATAGGGTCACACTATGTCGATTGTCTCTTCGATCTAAGGGTGTATTGAGAAAATATTAAATATTCGATTTGGAATCGAGATATGTAAATTGATAATAACTATGGGATAATTTCTATTAGATGGAAATTATTTAATTAAATCAAAATTGAATTTGGATTTAATGTGCTGAATATATATATTAAATGAAAACGGGAATCTAAATTTTACGTAAGGCGCCGCGGCGCCGACCTAGCAGTGGGCCTAATCAGATTGGACCACTGCACCTTGGTTTTGGGCCAGGTTTGGAGCCCAACCCTAATAAGATTTTTGCCTTAATTTCAACTATAAATACAGCACTCCCTATTGTTAATTAACATACTTATTATCATAAACAATTCTAGACTTAGAGTCTAGGATAAAACTCTCTCAAACCTCTGTCAAGATTTTCTGGCTTTCTTGACAGGGGAATACACCGTAGCATTGTGCTTGCAGTCGAAAAGGGAATCGTGTGTCCACCCTTTAGTAAAGAAGACTCCAGATTATACAACATGTAAGTGTTCATGTTTTATGTTACAGGTTTTTATTGTCATATAACCATACCAGAAGAAATTGTTGAGTAAGTAAGAACAAAATTTTAAACTTTCATTGTGTCTTACTTGTGTGTTTTGAATCCAACAAAACCCTACAGGTTTATTATATAATCGGGTGAATGTAAAATTATTTTGCACAATATGCAGGAACAACTTCTTAATTATTACTCCTTATGTCTCAGTTTAACAGTCATTTTAACTTTTTGCACGCTCATTAAAAAAAATAAAAACAACAACAACTAAACTTACTCTTATTTAATAAATGTAAATTGATTTTTCTTCATAAAACTATGCCATTAAGGATATAGCTGAAAATAACTATTAATTTTAGTCTTGAAGTCTTAAAGTGATAATTATTTTAGTATAATTTTTGTGAGCTAAAATGACTGTTAATTTGGATGGAGGAAGTAGGAGATTAGGGGCTAATCAAATAAAGAAAAGAACAGTGTTAGATATTATTCGAATTGTGTGCCCAGCCAAATCCTATTCTTCACAAAATACAAAATAATGTAGTGGGGAAAGAACACAGCTACAGTATCTATAGACTCCCAAGACACATATCACATGCATTTGAAAGGTCCAAAAATCAAAAGTAAGATTTGATAATTGTACTCCCTCCGTTCCAAAATACTTGTCACATTTTTTATTTACAGAATTTTTATGAAAATATTAATTAAGAAGAGTGTTTGATTATTTTATTTTTATTTATATCTTAAAATATAATATCTCTTTGGTAATATTTAGTCATGATTGAGGTGTTTATCGTCTTAAAAAATAATTACTATAAAAGGTATAAGAAAAAATATAATTTATTTTATCTTGAATTTCTAAAATGATAAATATTTTGAGAAAGATATTTTTAATAATGATGATAAGTATTTTGGGACGAAGAAGGTACTTCTCAACCACAAGAAAAAGAAGTTAAAATTTATTTTAAGGAGACATAAAGCTAAAAGAAATGGGTTGAAATTATTGAATAACGAGTCGATTTTTTCTTCTCCAAATACTCTTTTTGGGAACTTTTTGAGAAAAAAAGGTACTGTCAAGAATTGTGAAGTTTTATTATAAGAAAAATAAAAATAAGAAATGTGATAGTTGAAATTTAAGAGTTTTTTGTTTTTGCAGAAATTTAAGTGAACTACAGACATATATATAGTAATAATTTTTTTGATGAAGATTTTCCCCCAAAAAATCATTAAAGGGAAGAGAAATCGGGCGGGGAAGGTTGATTTATTCATTACTTAGATGAATCTAATTAAACATTCCACATGATGAACAATCACTTCCTCTTTTATTTCGTAAACTTGCTAGTTTACCGGCTGAAAATCCATCATTTGTTTGCTTGAATACTTTCGTGGTAAGCTTTATAATTCATAGTTGATTAACTATAAAAAAAAATAACATCTATTAATAGTTGCCCGTATATATAATCACAAAAAATTGAAAGACTGTAATGATGCTAAAATTCCTGACAATTGGATGAATTTACATGAGAATAATTTTGTTTCTAAGATTTTTTAATAAATCTGTTTAGTTATATGTTGTGTCAATTTTTACTTCATATTTGAAAAAACGTTTTTTCAAGTAAAACAAATTCACAAAACTTCAATACTTTTCAAGTAAAATACCCAAACACAATTTTAATTTTTAAATGTTCTTTTTCAAACTTAACTCTAACTTCTTTTTTTTCAAATATCACACTATTTATGTCCAAACGCCTACTCCGTATAGAGTTCGAACATTACAAAGTTTCTTTTACGGCAAAAGACATAGTTTTCGTCCTGAACTTGTCCCGAAAAGTCGAGTTCACACTCTCACTAACGGGATGACCTATTACCCCCTATCCTTATTTAAAGTGGAATTAATACCACCTTACGAGGTAAAACACCAATCTCAGATGTGTGGAAGAGGTGGAGAAAGTGAACTCGAGCTAAGATCTCGTCCCTGATTTCCTTGCTTATCACTCCATGTATATCTATTACCATGGAATGTCAATTCTATCAACTCACATTTCTCCACATAATTCTGGAAATCTAAAATCTCAGTCATACTAACTGGATTACCCATATCCTATCATCCAAGTGTAATACAGAGTTAAAATCACCCATAAGTATCCATGATTGGTTTGAACCTGTACTTATATTCTCCAAATATTGCCATAGACTCTTCCTCTCTTCCCTTGTATTAAATGCATAAATCATTGTTAACAAGAAAGCCTTCTGTAAAGCTACATGCATCACCTGACAAGTGATGGCATGTGCATTGCTACTAATTGGATGAACTTGGAACATATCAAGTCTCCAAGTCAGCCACACTCTACCATTATAATGTTGATCCAGATTTGTAAGATACTGCCATCCTCCAAACATCATGCTTGCCACCATATCAATCTTATTGCTTTTAATTTTATTCTTCATTATGCCCATCAAGCCAATGGACTCTTTATTACAAAGGAGTTTTACCTCCTTTTGTTTGTTAGGAGCATTCAAGCCCCTAACATTCCAGAACATAATATTATTCATGACCAACCTGGGGAATATTAGGACCTCCCCCTTTCTGAGTCTCATTTTGTCCCACCTGCATGACTGGAAATTTCTCTTCCAATAATTGAAAAGGCTGACTATGGCCCTCTCCTTGCATCTTTGGACTACCTTGCCTAGTTTGTCTAGTTCTCACTTGCTGACCAGACTTCTGAGGCCAACCATGAGTTTGTTGTATGGTTCTCTTAGGATTAAAAAGTGTAACACATCCCACCTGTGTTTTCTCTACCGGTTGCTGAGTTTTGGTTTGCTCATCAACTTTATTCTTCCCCTTATCAGACCTTGAATTCATCTGTGGTGGGGCTACTACACTCTCCTCATCAGTCCCTTTGCCCTTCCCTGTTTTTGCATTTGGTACATGTACTTTCTTTTCCCTACATTCCTCCTCCCCATGCCCATGCTCTGGACATTGGTTATAGAGTAGGTTTCCAATCAGATTGGATCTTCTACTCAACTAAGTTACCCCTTTCATTCCTGAAATGCACATTATCAGGTAATTTAGCCTTCATATCCACTTCAATCAACATCCTAGCAAAGTTAAGTCTCGCCTTCTTCTCTATATGGTTATCCACTATTAGTGGTTTGCCAATTAAGCTTCCTATTTTACTTAGCCCTTTTTGACTCCAATACAGGTAACTTAACCCAAATTGAAACAATATATAGCTCATCTCTAGTAAATTCCATGTTTGAGTTCCAAGCCTTAAACTATGAATGGCTTGTTGTCAAAGTGATGAATTCCCCCTTGCAAGACCTCATTCTTCCCCACACTCGAATCAAACTTCACCAATACTACCACATTCTTCAACATAGATATCTTATTGATCCCTAGTTTCCCCCACAGTCGTTGGATATACCCATTCATCACTGAGAATGAGGGATATGCTCCTAGAACATAACAAACGATTGCATTCTTCCAAAACATCAATTCTAAGCTTATATCATCATATTCTATCTCACATATAGGATTCTCACCATGCATATCAGGAGAAACATAGTCTAATTTAAATCCAGCATTAGCTATCTTTGCTATATCAAAATTGTCCCATACCGATGATTTCTTCTCCACTTTTGTGTTTACTTCTATATATCTGCCCGTGGAACCTTCTTCAAACTACACACATTCGTCCCAGCTTCCCATTCTCCAGGGTTTTTGGTTTTGCTTGTGACATCCTCTTCTCGCATTATTATTGGTTCATTGAAAAATGAAGTTTTCTCCCAGCATTCTCGTTGCTCTTCTTATCCAAGGTCATCGATTCACTTCGAGCCCCTATTTGACCCATACTCTGCTCCACCTTCTTATCATCGATTTCCAAATTTGTCGATGTACTACTCGTACTTGGGGTCACGCCTGCACCCAAATTGAGTTGGGTAATCGGGCCTGCCTTCTTCCTTTGTTGAACAAGAGCTTGTGCTTTAGATTCCATCGCCATCACCGCTTTCAGTGAAGGATTCCGTGCTCTCTTCTCCATGGGTGCGCACGTTATGCTAACATGCGCTAGAAAGTTGAGTCCCAGAACAATCAACAATTAGTTTAATAATATAATAAAATTTAAATAATAATCAAAATAAATATTATATTTAAATTAATATAAATATAATTTAAATACTGATAGTAGTTTAAAAAGACAAAAAAGGGGACATAATTTTTGCTAGCCATATATACTCTCTCCTCGCCTTCATCAATATCTTTTTGCTATAGAGATCCGAATAGCTTTAGGTGTTTGTTGATGCTCATCTAAGAGCTAATTTGCAGATTCTTCATCCTCAGGTAAATGCATAGAGTACTTTACTACTTACTAAATAAAAGCAAAAAACGAAAACATGTTTTAGTTGATTAAACAGAAATATGTGTGCATGTGTTAGAAGTGGATTGATTTGAATTTAGGAATGTGTGTTTTATGCACATGCTTTGTCATTTATTGATGTGATTGAGATCCCTAGTCCTAGAGGCATTTAGATTCCATGAAGACCCAAAAAAGAGAAGGAGAAAATAATCTCTTCAAACTCTTGACTTGTCTGAAATGGCATGTCCGGTCACCTGATCCTGATATAATTTGTCATTTTAGTTCTGTATAAGTTGCACTATCCTGAAGATGTACTACTTATCTTTGGCCATTGTGGACAATATACTTGGCCTCAAGCTTGAAATAATAATTCCTTCTCCTCTGAATTTGTCTTTGTGGACAATATAAGCGATTGGTATATGCCATTAAACTATATGGTTTTGTGATGCACATCTATTGTGCATAACAGAAGATTTCATTCTCCAAAACCATAGCAAGAATTTGACAACACTCTAATTGGTGATCAGCTGTTTCAGTAAGTATTGTGCTAAATTGAAATGGGATTGGTGTAATTACCTTCTCAAATTTCATCAGCCAAACAATTCTAGCTTTATAGTATTTGAAAAACAGTTTCTCATTGTCCCAAATTCTGCTTATGTCTTTTTTAAATCTCATTTTCTTGTCTTTCTCCTTTTATTTTTTGTTATGCAGTGAAAATGGTTGCTTTTGGAAAGAAGTTGAAGGACAGACAGATCCAAGAATGGCAAGGGTATGCAGAATATCCCTTATATAGACTTTTTTTTTAATCAAGTAGACCTAGTAGTTGTTGGTGCTCTATTGTACTTTATAAAACAGTACGGGAAGTAAATAACTATTACAAGTATTCGAAAGGATAAACAAATATTCAATATTCAGAAATTGAATCTTGTTGAACAAATAGGCCAATCTTCAAAACTGCCGCAAGCTTGTTGTGTCTTGAATCTTGATAACCTGAAATCAAGAAACAACTAAATCTGGATGGTTACAACGTTGTGTGTTGAGTCGAGTGATTGCCCTCTGTCCTTAAGACAAGATTGCCCCGTATATATGCTTTTACGTTAGCGGGCAATAGTCTCCCAAGATAAAACAACACTTTAATCTCAACGCTACAAAGCCCTATGGTTGAGCCTGACGAAGAAAACAAATACGAATCGACTTGCTGAAGATATGGAAAAGGAAGGAAGAGTTTCAGTTTACTCTTCTCTTTTGTCTCTGTGTATATAGTGTGTCTCTGTTGTGTATATCTTGTGTATATCACACTGTATTTCGTCACTGTTTTGCACTGATTTTCGCCACTGTTTTGTACAGATTTTGGCCACTGTTTTGTGCTCTTTTGTGACTGAAATATGCTGCTAATGTCGTGTGCATTCTCTCACGTTATTGAGCCAAAAGAGACACCAATATATAGCATGGAGGAGGGCTGTCCAACTGCCCAAACATGGCTGTTAATGGCCATTAGGAGGGCTGTAAATGACAGGTTTAATGCCATTAATGAGGCTGATTTATGGTCTTGAAGGAGGTTGATGATGGTCATTGAAGGAGGGCTGTTAATGGAGTAGTTAACAGCCAAGTAATGACTGATTAATGCTCCAAAAACAGTCCAAACGGTAGGCAGAAAGTTTCTGCCTTCCGTCACTCCCAAAATCAACTTTCCATAAACTCTAAGGACCTAACTGTAAATATTAAGCAATTTGGGGTTCCAAAAAGATAATATCAGAAAGTCCCCACAGCCCGTGACCCGTGGCCCGTGACCCGTGACCCGAGACCCGAGCCCGAGCCCGGACCGGACGGGCGGGCGGCGGCGGCGCGCGTGTGGGCTTAGCCTTGAACCCAAACACATCTAGGTCATCCCTCATTTAAATACATGGGATACTCCTTGGGGTCCCAAACCCTTTACCATTTTAGAGACTTATATAGAGAGCAATTCTTCCTTTTCCCACCGATGTGGTAGATTTGTCCCACACCATATTTTCATGCCTCAAACACCTTACTTCGTGGACCAATATCTCTTTCATTTCTCAACGAAATTTGACGATTTTTGGCCCTACGGTCATCTACTCACTTCGTAGACCATGCATGTGCGAAGAGACAAAGTCTCCAACATGCGGAACACTAGTGTTTAATTCATCAAAGATGGGTGGACGCATCTCTCCGCCAAAGACAAATTTCCAACAATCCCCTCTATGAAAGAGAGATTTTGGCGCACACGCAAGGTGCCTATATTTCAGCAATCTTTCAGCGAAAAGATATTGCATCAGGAGAGGTAGCTTTCGCTTTGAACCTTCCCTAGTTGAATACCATCGGACTTACTTACCGCGCGGTGAACGTGATGTCTTGAACCGTCAGTGTTTAGTGTAAGCCAAGACAACGATATCAACACAATAACTCTTCTTATTCGTTTTTGTCCGTTGTGGCCGTGGACACACTTGGATTCTTAAGTGCGTTCATTTGAGGCGGCCATTCTCGCACTTAAATAGGTGATCTCCTACAAGGTATCCTGCTATACCCTACTTCACAAGTGTTAGGAATCATTAAAAGTTTCCCCAACCTTAACCTCAACCGTTTGAGGATCTTTTAAAGGTTTGGAAGCTTAACCTTTACCCACCATGGTAGCACTTTAATGTCTATCGTGGGAATAGCTTTGGATTCATGTTTCCGTACAGAAATCATCATCCGAAGTGCTTTTTGCTTCCACCGAAGCGCTCAACTGAACCTTTTGCCGCTTAGTTTTCCCATTGAACCAAATTCTTGGGATCTCCAATCAGTATGGTTGGGATTCCACCGCAAAGGTTCGTATTGTTTGGGTTTTAAGCCCATTCCCCTAGACAGACAGAACACTTGATCTCCGGGTAGTTCCTTAGTTAGTAAACAAGTAAGTGACACCCGTGATGATCAACTGCCATACGGTCTTATGTCTCCTGACAGATCCTGACAGATATGTCCAGACGTCGTCATCCGTGTCCTTCCTGAAGCCGATCGGCTAGCCACAGTGTATAACTGCTGAAGGCACGGGTTTCTCCCAATAAGGGACGTCCTCTAATGAGTCGTGAAGTTACTCAACTTCTTTCATGCTTTGTATAAAGCGATAAACTCCGATCCCAATCATGAATCGGTCGATTCAAGTTTGATTAGAGGATTTTCTAAGACCCACCATACACATTTACTTGTGGCTTTGGTGTTCTTCAGATCGATGTCCGGTTTGCATCACCGTGTTCTCCCGTAACCGCGGGACATCCGTAATACTATAATCCGTAGATAAGCGAATAATTCAGATATCGTCATATCCGACTTAACGCCTTCTATTGATCATGTATTAAGATCATCAATGAACCTTAGTTCAACTGATCTGTTTGTAGGATGATACCAGGTCGGTTGTAGTGTGTACAATACATTGAACTACACATGACCTGTGCATATCGCTCCTTGTCTATGGGTGCATCATGATTCCAATCAGTTCTATGATTCATATCCATTGGTGGCTTCAACGAGACTGTCAACTATCGACCAGTCCGTTAGATGTCTTAGAAATCCAATTCCTAAGATGTCATCTGTGATACCATATCTTTCATATCGAGACTTTGTTTCAATATGACTTTTACTTTCAGACTGTTGATTCTCCAACTGTTGGCTTTCTAACTTCAGAGTCAATGTTTCTGTGGTCGATTCATTGTGTCTGTTTTATCTGAAACTTTCAGGACCAAAATGTAAACATTTCAGGGACCGAAATGAAAGTTCAGAAAGAAGCCCAACAGTGCAGCAAACCAACTCTAATTCTCTTCTTCAACTCTCCGGTTGGGAAGGCTGTTTCAACATCTATGCCACGCAAAACTGCAATGGCCCTAGATGTTAAGCTACTCACAGGGGAGCACATTTTACAACCCAAAGGTTCTTTTCCCGGAGGAAGATCAACCACTACACAAGTATGGTTCTATATGATGGAATCTATTTCTCTTTCCAAAGCAGCGCTTTTGGAGATGACAATTCTTTGTTAATTGTCTATGGTTCGTTCTCAACCATACAAGCTCGAAGGCCTGGAACAAGTCTTTGTCCCCTCTTTGCTCCGTCTCGGTTCAACATCTAGAATCCCTGAGTTCTGCAGATCTGGAATATTAAGTTCCGGATAGCCAGCAACTTTCGAGTCCTGTAGATACGGAACGTCTAGTTCCGGACAGTCAGGCCCTCGCGGGTTCTTGTTAACCTTGAGCAATTACTTCTTTTTCCTTTTCAAGGAAAGTTACCTTCAAAGAATTCAGCATTCTTTGACACCAAGAGGCGATAAGCACTACTGTTATTTACAGATCCAGTGGATATGCAATCTACAGTCTTGGGTACGAATGTGAGATCCTTTCCATGTCTCACACGGAGGGTTACCCTTATCCTTATGCGGAGTTCTATTGAGAATCGCATTAGCGGTAAAGATCGCCTTGCCCCCACATAATTCGGGCTTACGACTTTGCGCTTGGCTAACACCGTTAGACTGAGGTGAGTAATGAGCAGTCGTTTAATAAACGATGCTTCACATTCTCCCCCTCTATCACTACGAATTTCTCAATCCGTAGGCTTAGTTGATTTTCAACTTCTGCTTTGTAGCGCTTATCCGCTTCAACAACTTCATCTTTGCTTTTCAACAAACAAAGGATATGATACGTTGTACCATCATCAATGAAGGTCACAACGTACTTGTCTCCCTTCTCTATTTTGTATAAACTTCAAATCACCCAAGTAGGTGTGACTAAGTTCTAGAGGAGCGGTGCTTCTTTTGCTATTCCCTTTGACGGAATCTGGAAAGGTGATTTTGCCTCTTCGCCTACCTCACATTTATTTTGAGGATTTATGTCGACAGAAGGCAACAATCTCAACATCGTTAGCTTTTGAATGACTTGCTATTTAACGTGTCTTAATCTATGATGGCATAGATGCACGGATTACAAATATATCATTCATTTGGCTATAGATGTATTGTACCATTCTTAGTTATTACAGACCTGTTGGACTAGTCTCAAACCAGCTTGACCAACAGCGTCCCTTAAACCAAGTTTGGGACATGTATCACCTCATCTTAGAGTGATCCCATTCCCTGAAGTTGTCCAATCCCTTCTACTTTAGAGGTGGCGTTGCTTCACATGAACAACCTCTTGCCCGTGGTTAGGGCGTAACTGGATCATATGTGATCTAGATACTCTGGCCCACTCCAGTTGCTTTGGCAGACTGAGTGTCCAATTTCTTTTCTGCCTTTCTTTAGGCCTTCAGATCATTTAAGACCTGGAAACTCTGGCCCCACCTTACTAGGTGTCCATTACTTTTCCTATGAAATGAATTCTGGCCCCACTCCATTCGCTCGGAGGCTTTATATGACTGAGTGTCCAATATCATCATATCAAAGGTATTTTGGCCCACTCCAGTCGCCCGGAGGCTTTGTATGACTGAGTGTCCGGTATCATCCTATGAAGGATCTTCTGCCAAATAGTGTGACAGGCTCAACGTCTTTAGCTTTTAGACTTCTTCCGTTGTGATTGGTGCCCAGACAATTCTTGGCGCTTACTTGAGAGTGGTAACAGTTTTCGCACAGTTAGTGGATCTTTCTCCATTGTATGTGCGAATATACTTTACACACTTTTAATAATTACACTTAAAAGAACGGATCTTTTTAAGTCGTTTATAAAATCCAATCTCTAAACGGGAAAGAAGAAGAGATTAAACTTCTAATTTTTAAAGCGTAAGGAATATAAATCATTTCGGAAAACATTTTCATATTCCTCCTTACTTTAAGCCATTTTAATCAGAAATCATTTAATCTTATTTTTGACAAGTAAGAAAAGTAACTTATCCCAATTTTGGATTCTTTGTCTAGGACAGATATAGGCCTTCTGCTGCAAGATAGAACCACATCTTCAGCCTTCTCCTCTTGTCCCAGTTGACATCCTCAGCCTCTGGTGAGCGCTTGTTCCCACCACTCTCGGGAGCGGTGACATCACGAAGACGTTGACTTTCAACGGCATCATCATCACTTTCTTCTACCAGAAAACCACAGCCATATCCAGATTTGGTCACACAACTTTTGACCGACATCTTTCGAACACTAATAGTAATACAATACGATCTTGTCTTAAGCTGTTGGTGTTCTATTGTACTTTATAAAGCAGTACGGGAAGTAAATAACTATTACAAGTATTCGAAAGGATAAACAAATATTCAATATTCAGAAATTGAATCTTGTTGAACAAATAGGCTAATCTTCAAAACTGCCGCAAGCTTGTTGTGTCTTGAATCTTGATAATCTGAAATCAAGAAACAACTAAATATGGATGGTTACAACGTTGTGTGTTGAGTCGAGTGATTGCCCTCTGTCCTTAAGACAAGATTGCCCCGTATATATGCTTTTACGTTAGCGGGCAATAGTCTTCCCAAGATAAAACAACACTTTAATCTCAACGCTATAAAGCCAATAGGTTGAGCCTGACGAAGAAAACAAATACGAATCGACTTGCTGAAGATATGGTAAAGGAAGGAAGAGTTTCAGTTTACTCTTCTCTTTTGTCTCTGTGTATATAGTGTGTCTCTGTTGTGTATATCTTTTGTATATCACACTGTATTTCGTCACTGTTTTGCACTGATTTTCGCCACTGTTTTGTACAGATTTTGGCCACTGTTTTGTGCTCTTTTGTGACTGAAATATGCTGCTACTTTCGTGTGCATTCTGTCACGTTATTGAGCCAAAAGAGACACCAATATATAGCATGGAAGAGGGCTGTCCAACTGCCCAAACATGGCTGTTAATGGCCATTAGGAGGGCTGTAAATGGCAGGTTTAATGCCATTAGTGAGGCTGATTTATGGTCTTGAAGGAGGTTGATGATGGTCATTGAAGGAGGGTTGTTAATGGAGTAGTTAACAGCCAAGTAATGGCTGGTTAATGCTCCAAAAACAGTCCAAACGGTAGGCAGAAAGTTTCTGCCTTCCGTCACTCCCAAAATCAACTTTCCAGAAACTCTAGGGACCTAACTGTAAATATTAAGCAATTTGGGGTCCAAAAAGATAATATCAGAAAGTCCCCACAGCCCGAGACCGGACCGGCGGGCGGCGGCGCGCGTGGGCTTAGCTTTGAACCCAAACACATCTAGGTCCTTCCTCCTTTAAACACATGGGATACCCCTTGGGGTTCCAAACCCTTTACCATTTTAGAGACTTATATAGAGAGCAATTCTTCCTTTTCCCACCGATGTGGTAGATTTGTTCCACACCACATTTCTATGCCTCAAACACCTTACTTCGTGGACCAATATCTCTTTCATTTCTCAATGAAATTTGACGATTCTTGGCCCTACGGTGATCTACTCACTTCGTAGATCATGCATGTGCGTAGAGACAAAGTCTCCAACATGCGGAACACTAGTGTTTAATTCATCAAAGATGGGTGGACGCATCTCCCCGCCAAAGGCAAATTTCCAACAGTAGTTGTATGCTATGTTTCATTTGAACTTCCTGGAAACTAGAGCATGCATTTTCTTTAGCTGGTTTACATTTTACTACCCAAGATAATTTCCGTGTGAGCATGTTAAACGCATTTCAACCTTGCTACATTTGAGAGTATTTTTTCCAATGCTAATACAGTTTAAGTGAGTGACATAGTGAAATCTTAATATCTGCTGTATTACAGTAGAAGACAAGCTCTGTCAAGATGTAACTTCAAATTAGTGGAAAAAGAGTTAAATTGCAGAAAAAGCAACTAGTAAACTTGTGGAGGGTTAAGGAAGCACATTACTTTGTGATAATAAAAGAGACAAGGCAGACTTTTGTGGAGACATGTGAAGGAAACTAGCTAAGCAAAGAGATATATTAGACCTTACCTCTCGAAGGAAGGGAAACAAGGAAACTCAAAAAAGCTTCCCATTGAATCCACAGACATATTTGATTGTTTTGTCAGAATTGATTGGTTTTGTATACTTGAAGAGCTTTCTTTTTGGACTTGCCAGATATTACATCAACTACAAACTAATGAAGAAAAAGGTTAAGCAGTATGGTAACCAAATCAAAGCTGGAGCACTAGATCGTCGAACTGTTCTTAAGGATTTCTCACGGATGCTGGACAATCAGGTAATAATATGAGGGTTGTGCATTAGAATCTCTTATGTGCATATCAGCAATATCAGGTTAGGGTTGGTTTAGTGATCTTTACTGACAGAGGTTTTCCTAACATTTGTACTGTTAGAGTAAGTTATGAGGCTTGCCAATACATTTGTTTTTCTTTAAACAAATATGATGATCTTTCTTAAAGTGGTATTTTTTTTCTCTCTTGAAGTGGTATCTATTCCTACTTCAACTGAAACAGGTAAACTAGCTGCAAGTACTTTTAGGTGAATGAAAATATGCATCCCTTCTCCCAAATACGGACTATTTGCCGAGTTTCTTAGAGAGTTATTATTCAGTCTCACCTGAATATTTAGCATATTATAGAACCCTCATCTGTTTTCTATCTCCTCTTCCCTAGGAGAGCAGCAGTCATGGTTCAATCCATGCCCTTCTTCTTTCATGCTTATTTCTTTCTTTTGGCTATTGCTTCATCTCTCTCTCTCTTTCTCTGTGTGTGTGTGTGTGTGTTTGTGTGTGTGTTCTGAATAGGGATTCGGATAGGTCAATCGTCGATGGCAGTCTTCAGGAATTAGCCTGATTTTTTTATTTGCTAATACCTTATTCATATAGTGTTTTGGTTAAAAGGATGCTCCTTATAGGGAAGAAACTTTCTGTCACACTAACCTTATCTTATATATATATATATATATATATATATATATATATAAACGTTCTGTCACACTGTGGGGTCAGTATTTTTACTTAAGCAGGAAAAAGTGAAAGCGTGTGTAATTTTCTTCACAACTCTTGCAGATTGAAAGAATTGTTCTGTTTATGTTGGAACAACAAGGAGTGCTGGCAAGCAGGATATCTGAACTTAATAAACAGCAAGATTCTCTTCAAGAACAGCCCGATATATCCAAAATATCTGAGTTGCGAGAAGCTTATAGAGATGCCGGACGTGATCTTCTGAAGCTTCTCTTTTTTGTTGAAATTAATGCCATTGGATTGCGGAAGATCCTCAAGAAATTTGACAAACGTTTTGGGTATAGATTCACTGATTATTATGTCAAAACCCGGGCTAATCATCCTTATTCCCAACTTCAGCAAGTTTTCAAGCATGTGGTATTATGCTAAACTCAACTAGCTACTGTCTTTTTTCCATCTTCTTCTACTAGTAATAACATACTGTTGCAGTTCTATAGGATCAATTACTACTGCGATTACTAGGTTTACTCTTTCTAGTTGGCATTTTTAGTGAGAAGAACGTAAAGAAGAGTTGGACATAATGCAATATTAAATCTTCGGTTTTCGTGATGAGAAAATGTGAATTTCCTTCAGAAATTTGATAGATTTGTCAAAGAGCAAAATCTCGCTGACAAATACAATAGGTCAATCGGGCGCCACTGACCATGAATGGTGATTGCAGGGACTAGGGGCAGTTGTTGGAGCTATATCTCGTAATCTTGCAGACCTTCAGGACCGTCAAGGAAGCTACTTGTCAATTTATGACCAGCCTTCTCTACCACTCCAGGTTTTTTTCTACATCTTTTAATCTTTTCGTATTGTGCTGATTTCATAAAGCCTTTGTGCATCTAAAGTTCTTGGTATCAAATAATTTCGAGACTTCCTCTACTGTATTCTTATAAGTTAAACGGCATTAAATTGTTTTGCAGGATTCTGTCGTTGACTCAATGAGAGCAGCTGTTGATAGATTAAGTAATTCAACAAACTTCCTTAACTTTTTGGCCCAACATGCACTTATCATGCAAGAAGAGTTTCCAACTCCTGTTGAGGAACAAGTTGATGATCAGAGATACCACTTTATGTCACTTATCTTGAACTTGGCCAATACCTTCCTTTATATGGTCAATACATATATTATTGTTCCAACAGCAGATGATTATTCTATGAGCCTTGGTGCTGCTGCAACAGTTTGTGGTATTGTGATCGGAGCCATGGCTGTTGCACAGATCTTTTCCTCTGTGTATTTCAGTGCTTGGTCAAACAGGTCGTATTTCAGACCTCTGGTATTTAGCAGTATAATTCTTTTTGTGGGGAATGTCATGTATGCAATGGCTTATGATCTCAAATCAATACCAGTTCTCCTTCTTGGTCGAGTATTTTGCGGGTAGGCCTCTCTGTCTTCTGTCTCTCTCTCTCTCTGTCTTCCCAAATGTCTGCATCTATGTATGTGTTGCACGCACATGGTAACCTGTGATGAATATTCTAGATATTTATTTGTTATATTTTAGGGGTGATGGTAGGATGGATAGAAAAGAATTTAACATCTTTTAGACAGATAATCTTCAGTGATATCAAAGATGATAATTGTGTGGAATTGATTTTGTAGAGTTATCTGAGGACCTAACATAATATACTTTAGTTGCAGCAAGCTAGGATAGTCCTCAGTTGGTTCTTGTGTATCGTTGGAAGTAAAACATTTCTTTGGGGACCAGGTAAACTAACCACCTTCAGTCTGGAGTACTATCATATGAGTGAAGAAGTCAAATGATATGATACTAGTGAAGTCAGTAAACCATGTGCTTGCACATCTTTATCCTACATCCTCATTTCATTCCTACCTCTGTTTTTGGGAGGTCGATTGTGATGTTGAAATGATAACTTGCGCCTGAATATTAAATTGACCAGAAGGTGCTTTCCCATTTGTTCTTGAATCTGCAGTTTGGGTTCTGCCAGAGCAGTGAACCGACGTTACATCAGTGACTGTGTACCACTTAAAATCCGGATGCAGGCTTCAGCAGGATTTGTCAGTGCTAGCGCTCTTGGGATGGCATGTGGCCCTGCACTTGCTGGGTTACTCCAAATTAATTTTAAGATTTACAAGTTGACCTTCAATCAAGATACTTTACCCGGTTGGCTCATGGCTTTTGCATGGTTAATCTATTTGGTATGGTTGTGGATCTCATTCAGAGAACCTGCTAATGAAACTGAAGTGAACAATGGTCCTCAAGAACCTGCTAATAATGGTATGTTGAACTTTTTGTTGCATGGTATTGGTATGATGTTGTCACTTGTAGTCTTTTGTTTCAAAATTTCATACCCTAATTAGCGCATGTCCACTCTTCTGTTCCATCCGTTCTCTATGTTTTAACTGGACTTATATCAGTTAAACTCCAAACCTGGTGCAAGACGTTTACAACAATTGCCATTATGGAATAGCTACCTTGTAAGTTATGATGAGATGAAGTACACAAAAGAGATAATGCTCTTGGAATGGGTTAATGCTGGCCGGGGTGAATGACTATCTATCTGAAAATCCTATTGAATTGGTAACCGCTTGTCGAGGTGCTAAATTCATTGTCATGTTATTGTGTCATTAGCTTGTGGCTGTACAGATCCTGCCAATAAGACCACTTTTTGAGCCCAACTTTGCTATTTGTGTAGATCTCTCTATTTAGATTACTCTAGAAGTTTTTATTTAAACTCAAACGGGGACACTCAGATGGATGCATGTGCAAGCTTGCATACTCGCACGCAATGACATCCACACTGTGGTATGTGGGCACAATTAAGTTAATTCTTGCCTTGTTAATGTAAATTACCAACTATTATCAATTGACAAAAGTCAAAGCTTGTTCAAATGGAACTTGGTCCACTTCATGTTTTAGTTCCAAACACGGACGAGCACCTCATTTCCATGTTAAGCATAACCTCATTTGGAGTCTCTAATAGCATTTTCAATCTCATGAGCTCATATACTTGGTCCCCCCAACTTGTAACTGTTAGGAGATGCTTTGAAGGAAGTTGATCCTTATGTTCTAGTAGCCTTGAAAGAAACCATGATGTTGTTGGGCAACTCCGGTAATTGGATTGCCTTCATTCTAGGCACTTGGAGTAAATCAATCAAAATCTGATTCGTTTTAGTAATGTAGGTTCTGCAAGATGTGGAACTTCTCTCTCTTTAGACTTTTTTATTTTATACATCTTTATATAGTCAACTGTACACACTACAGTAATGCATTAGGTAACATCTTGCATGTACTTGATTAACTTGTGACACTAGGATGAACTAACTCTTGACTTTAGCTAAACAAGAATTCAATATAAATTAGATCAGATTTAAAAAAAAGAAAGTAATCAGAGATTTTATAAATGCTTGCACTAAGCCAGTGCGAATAAAAAAAATAAGTACATATTGTGCAGATCCTGTATTGCATCTAAAATTGCATCAACATAACTAAATTATATCAGATTATATCTTACTTTATAGTTATACCAACGGTCATTGAATTATTGCCTACAAGGATCAGTTACCTTTGTTATCACATACTTGCTCAGTTGCATGTCTTCACACTGTTATTCAATCACACACATTAATCGTTTTCTTAACTGTTGTAGCTTGATAAACCACAAAGTTTAAGATGAGTAGATTGTGTCTTTTATTCGCTGTCGCAATGTTAAGTGAGGGAAATGCAGAGTATAAGTATTGGAAAATTATATAGTCCATTTGAGAAGTATAAAGAAGATTGAGAAACTATTTCTTTTGATGCCGTATCATCTTCAGAAAGATTGACTAATGGATAGCACTAGACGTTCTATTAAAGACGTAGACATTGTCTTTCAACATTTAAAAGCTGCCCATATTTATGCAAGAACATCCCAGAAATAATACCATAAGATTGAATCAGAGACATGGAATATATGGCACGTTTATAGTTCTTCTCCAACTTCAGTTTTGAAGTCCCAAGGCAGGAAACAAGATATATTTCGCAGAAGAGCAAGTACTAGTAAGCATAACAAAAAAGCCTTCATCGTCATTAATATCTTTGCTCGCGGCAGTGGTGACCTCTCAGAGAACTTCTTAATGGACCCTCTCAAGAACGCTTTTAGTGTATATGGAAACGTGCACCACTGTATAATTTTATTGTGTAATAGATAACTCTGAATGGAAATGAAGAAGCTTAATTTTCGTATTATATTTCGACCATCATAAAAGAATGTTAAAACTAATTCTTGGAGTATGTGATTGAAGTTGGTTTTATAACTTATAGATGATTTACAGTTTATTCTTTGTGCAAGTGCATCACATAATTTAGACTAGCCAGGAAAAAAAGTTTGTCATACAAAATGGAAGAGCAGGAGTGCTTATTTAAATACAGTCTGATGTTAACTTTTTTTTTGTACCAGTAGAAAATGATGCCCTTGAAAAGGGCGTTGCACAACCATTGCTCTTAAAAGCGGAGGTCGATCAACAAGATGATGAGAATGACCAAGAATATGATGAGAGTGAAGAAGCTCTTGAGGAGTCTCGTCAGCCAGCCAACTCTATAGCTGATGCATACAGATTACTTACACCTTCTGTGAAGGTAAGTTTCCAACTCTGAATGACCTCTATTGAGCAAAAGACTGGGTCAGTGATACCGCTTGCATTCATGTTAAATGGCTATTTGTCTCTTGGAGCCCAACCATTGGTGTGTTATCCACAACTTGCTCCCTTATGTTGTTTGAACTTTGAAATTCTTCATTTTTGTGAAGATTGTGATTATGATGTCAAAGAAAGAATAAGACAGGTTAGTAGGAAATGAACTGTAGTTTATCATAATATACCTATAATACAGGTGGAGGTTAACAATGATGATTTGTGTATTGAAAGCTGTGCATGGTTAGTACATAAGCTTGTCAACTGGCAAGGATAAGTGTCTTGGTACGCCAAGTAATGTCCATTAAAACAAAAAATCTGGAAGTAGTTAAGCATCTGTTGGCATGGTGACCTAACAGATAGAGGTTCTACCACTATTATCTGATTATGCATCTACATTCCCACTTGGCATTAAACATACTGCTAACAAGCAGTTTCTCGTTATGGCACTTGTGTTTTGGGAAGGATGTGCACAGTATAAGTCAAAGCACATAAATTCATGCTTTTCTGGTGCTGCTGAGCTGAGGTACAGATGTGGAAGTGCACAGAACTGTATGTCTAATTGGGCAGTGCCTTCTCACCATAGCCAAGAGAGAAATCAACAAAGAGAAGGAGAATAAAATGAAAAACATAGATCACTATTTGTATGCATTATGAAAAAAAAGCATAATATAATTTGTTTATGCTTTACTAAAGATTTTAACTTTAAATGAACACTGACATGACTCTTTCATCTTTCTAGGTTCAATTATTAATTTACTTTATGCTGAAATATGCTATGGAGATTTTACTTTCAGAATCCAGTGTCGTTACAACATATTACTTTGGCTGGTCAACGGGCACTGTGGCAATTTTTCTAGCATGTCTTGGCCTCACGGTTCTTCCAATAAATGTTGTTGTTGGGAGCTACATAAGTAACATGTTTGAGGACAGGTAATTTCTTTTGCACAACAACATGCTTTGGATGCTTACTTTCTGGACAGGAGGCTAGATTTTCTAAAAGTTTTCCTGGATATAAATTTTTGGTGCTCACATTGATGTATATTATAATGAGAATGTAATAACTTTCCTTTACTTGCATAAGAAGGCTTCTAGTCAGTATTTACTCTATCAGAGGGATTCTTAAGTGCAATAGTTTCTTTTTTGGGCCTTCTAGTTTACTAGTTAATTGAACTCCTTGCTCGTATGCTCAATGCACAGAAAGCTATTTCTTGTGGCTCTGGCTCTAAACTTTATATGTTTTGCTAATTAATCCGTGTAAATCTTTCTATTCACTTGTATCTTATAATGTTGTGCTACTAAAATTGCAATTCACTTCCTGAAAATCAATATCTAATTACACGAAAGCAGAGTGATCCTATTCAAGATCATGCATGTTGAATATGGGCTATCAGAATATGATAGGTGTCTTCTGTTTGCAGGCAAATTTTGTTGGCATCTGAAATTGTGGTTTTTCTTGGTATACTTGGGAGCTTTCATGTTGTAATCCCATATTCTGTGCCACAATATGTCATCTCCGGGCTCATAATGTTTGTAGCTGCTGAAGTGTTAGAAGGTACCCCTTTTTCCTCTCATTGAGAAACATATTTGTTGTCGACTTACCTATCAATATGATAAAGCAAAATAATTTGCTGAAATAGCTATTGTTGCACAGTACCTCTGCTAATTTAGCGTTATATGAGGGGTATCTAAAACCTATGTTCTGTGGTTCGAAGATGCGAGTGATATGTATCACAAAATTTAGACATGTGAAGCATGATCAGCGTCAATGTTTTCAGATCAATTATAGAGGGTATGTTTCATCTGAATGGCTAGTGAACCGGATTACAGCGGTGTCATAACATTCTAGTTTCTCTCAATAATTCTATCTGTTGGTTTCTTCTCCACTTCTGTTTATCATGGATTAGTAATTCAAAGATGATATTTTAAACTCGTTTGATAAGCTTATCTACATATCACAAACTATGCTTCCAGAAACTGGGTTTAGTGGTATACAGCTGCATATCTTGGATAAGTGGATCTGTTACTGAGCGACATATGTCTGTTTATATTTGCTTACTCCTAGAAAACTGATACTTAAGGTCTCTTTACCACCTTAAGGACTCTTTTGAAGTAGGTTAAAACCTCATTTCTTATAATAGAAATAGGATTCTCGATCTAAGTACGCAACAGATATTGAAAACTTGTTTCAAACCCAACAAACGTAGAACTGTTTGACTATAAGATAATTTTAAACTGTAAACATAAGACTTGAATGGTACTTACATGTTTACCATATCTGGAATCTTTATCAAATGTGGGTGCGCACGCGAATGCCCTTTCGATTGCAAGCTCCAAGCTTCAATGTATTCCTTCTTTGGAAAGCTAGGAAATCTGGCAGAGGTTCGAGAGAGTGTTTGATTCTGAATCTCCAAGACTTAGAATAATGATATGAAATAAAGTGTAATGAATAATGAAGTGTAGGTCCTATTTATAGGTGAAAAATTAGGTCAAACCGGATTAGGGTTTGACCTTGGGCCTGGCCCAAAACTCGAGGCAGATTAGGTCATGGCGCCGCGGCGCTGACGTGGCCCTACACTGTCTCATTTTATTTTCCGCACATTCTTAATTAAATCCAAAATTTAATTTTGACTTAATTAAAACAATCATTATTCATTTAAATATCTCGATTCTAAATCGAATATTTAATACTCTCTCAACACATCCTTAGATCGAAAAGACAATCGACATAGTGTGACCCTACATGCCTTCACATATCGACATTAATCAAATTAAGGTCTACGCGGAACAGACGGTGCCGCAAGACGAACTCAATATGTGAAGTACGTTTACACGAATCCAGTAAACTTAACCTCTATGTGGTAATATAAAATCATTTCATTCACGACACACCCGATCAAGCTTAGGATTTGTCAAGTGTCTATCCAAATGACTTAATCATTGTATCTCATGTATATTAGTTGACAACTAGACCATATTCTAAACATGTCTATTGCGTTGGCCACCGACTTAGTCAACCTAATATCACTGAGAAGCTGAGTGTTCTCTAGAATATACATTCGAGGAATGAATCCTAATCTTGGCTCAATTACCACCTTTAATCCACATCGTAATGTACCCAATACAAGTCTTATCTCAACCTATAAGACATTTGAGCTTAGGACATGATCAAAGTATATTACTTTGTAGACAAGGTGCGCATTGACCTCAAGTTTAAGGACTTCTATCTCCCACACGCTGATCATACTTTAGACAAGTATAACAAACAATATATCAGCAGGGTATACCAATACTTCCAAAGTATCCATGTGTCCATCACGAGTAGCCATTACTCGTAGCAGGTGAGACATACTACATCATCTAAGGATGTGATGCAGACCACATGTCGACTTATCACATATCATCGATATCCCATTCTCGATGATCATTAGTCAAGGCTATTTTAAGAGTTACGTTATAATATTAATATCTCACATTATTAATAACAATGTTACCTCTAGGAATGCATATTATAGAATATTATAAACAATCAACTAATAATTCAATAATTGCAAATGTCAAAATATTAATCTCCATTAATAATAATACGAATGTGTATAAAGTACATTTGTCCTAATACAAATTGTCTCTAGGACATGCATGTACTTTCACTTTTCACTACTAATTCCTTTCATTATATCATACCCGCCCCGGGAGCCTAATCCTGCTGAATGTAGCTTTCTTAACTAGTCTTGAATTGGATTAACCTAACTCTAGCATAAACTTGGAACAATTCAATCTTGATGATGACCGATGTTTAATTATTCTTTTTGGGTAATGTTTTACATTGCTTGCATTCTAAATCTCTCTATTGATTTGGCTGACGTTATCAGGTGTGAATTTATCGCTCCTCTCTCGAGTCATGTCATCCAGACTTTCTCGTGGAACCTACAACGGGGGTCTCTTGTCAACAGAAGCTGGCACAATTGCTAGGGTGATTGCAGATGTGACTATCACCCTTGCTGGATATTTGGGGCAGAGTAGGCTCTTGAACGTCACACTACTTCCTTCACTTTTGATTTGTCTAGTTTCCATTATCGCAACCTGTTCCACCTACAATTCTCTTTACTGAGTGCCTTTTGGATTTTTAGTCTGTTCTTTACCATGGTAGCATCATCACCCCTCAATTCTTTTCCACCTCCCTTCCTAGTTTATGACGAGTAATTGAGTTGTTTTTATTTAGGTACTTTAGTTTAGCCCCATGGTAATATTGCTGTAAATTTTCGGTTAATAATTAGTTCATTGATTTCTTTAACTTGGTTCTTTATTATTCAACGTCTGCTGTTAGAATCTGCTACTCTGACCTATAGGTAGCTGCTCTTTTGTAGTTCTAATATCATTAGGTTACTGTTAATATGTAGGAAATTAAATACTGAACCTCGGTTGTTAATTCACGTGGGTGTTAATAATACGGTTGTTAATTCACGTGGGTGTTAATAATAGGGACTATGTTCTTCGCAGAAGTTATCACGTAATGAATTTACTAGTACTTCGTTTTACACCAAATGAATAATTACAAGATAATCGGTTTCTATTCACTCTTTTACCACTTAACAGTAGTCGAAATATGTACTTCACTTTAATTTATGACTACTATCGTGGTTAAATTTCTTGATTTGGTGTAAACACGGGTGCATTATAAGTATTAATGGTATGGAGGGGCGGAGCTAGGGAGGCTTCAGGGGGTTCGGACAAAAAATTATACTATATATATAAGGTTAATTTATTTTATGTATATATAATAGACGTTAAACTCTTTTGATTTCTTCGTGTATTTGCCTTTTCATTTAACTCTCTAGGTGAAAATTCTGGTTCCGTCATTAATGATATGTATGGTGTGGTTCAGCAAATCATGGTACAAATCAGAGTACGAGTGTGTATTGAACCACCGCTTAGTTAGTTGTGTGACCTTTCAAACATAGATTTGGATTATACTGTATAACTACTACGTCGCTAATGACATTACTATAATTTGATGAGTCAATTTTACACTTATCACTTTCTTTTTTTGTGTTATACAAATCGTGAGTATGTGTAAATTTTCATCCAAAAGTAAAACATTACTTCCTCCCATGTTACCCTTAAATGTGTAATTGTAAATTTTCATCTCAAATATTAAACATTATTTCCTTCCATGTTACTTTAATGACATGATTTTATAATCCAAAAATGTTCATGACATATTTTGATCCTATTACAAAATATGAACTGTCCTAGCACAAACTGACAATATTATTAGCTGAGGAAAGCATCATAAAATTAGTATGACGATTTTGGCCTTGAAAAAGGGTACATCATTGTATTACTGTGACTTCCTACTTTCTTTGAACACTCATTTGGGTTGTCATAAAAAATTTAGAATGTATGCCAAATGCTAACTAACATCGTTTTGAGCGGTTTTTTTCGATGTGGACAGAGCTCTTACTACCTTTTTAGTTTAGGCTCGGAAGAGGTCTACCGTTGAGTTCGTGTCTTTGAGAAATTTCTGATAGATAATGGTTTTTTCTTAAATGGGTCATACTCGGCGCTAATTTGAATTTATTATTAGGCCATTGAGTTACAAATACATATAGTTAATTAAAAACAAAAAAGTTGAGCTACATTTTAGAGTTGACAAATCTGTTAGTGCATGAATAATTAATTTGTCTCACCACTTAATAAGTTTAGAAGCCAATCAAGAAGTGGAATAACTATTTGGTCCCCTCAGTTTTTGTGTGGTTAATTTAGGTCGTCATACTTGGTTGGCTCTACACCTTCTTGGTTGGAAGTTGAGTTGTAAACTTGACTATTGTATATCATGAGTTTTGATGACTTATTTTAAATTGTCCTTTTTCAAATTGGGACCCCTGAAAAGAATTAGAGATGAAAGAACTATTTCACTGCCAATTTATTAAATATAGCATTGAATATTAATGAAAAGATGTTGGTTGAAACACAAAATAAGAACAACAATTAATAAATGCAGTGTGTGACCTTAAACTCAAAAGAGGGAGTTATGTGGTTGGAGTCGTCTACTGGAAAAATATTGGTAAGTTTTATTATTTTTCTCATCATCTCCAGCTAAGGATCAAAACAATTGTTACAATATCTCATTAAAACCTACCCTACATGTACCCCCAGAGAGCGCAATAAAGAAAAATAAGAATTAGCTATGAAATTCGTCATTAATATATTCGGAGCTAATAAGTTTTTTTTAATAATTCATTATTAAATAAAATTAGTGATGAATATTTATTGTTTAGCGGCAGAACTTGTTCATATCTATCTTCTTTTCTTTTTTTTAGTGGAGGAGGCCAAGACTACATAAAATCCCTTTGAAAAGCCTAGTACTTGCTTATATTTTGTAGTCTTTGTAATCAAATTTCAAGGCATCATGTACAGTGTGCCTATTAGATTGCTGGCATATATCATTTTTCACAAATGAAAGTTTAATTTGTACCAAAATTAGTATTGTGATCATTTTTGCATAAATTTGTAGTTATCATATATAACATGGTTGATTCACATATGTTTAACAAACTAATGATTTGGACTAAACTAACAATTCATTAGTACCATTAATGAAATGTAAATCTGTATAGTTTAGGGATTCTTAGACGATATCAATCAGTACAAAAGGAAAAAAAAAACATAATTCCTTTGTCTCCATGCAAAACTTCTGCTTATATGATGTATGAAAAGTTTGTAGAAATCTAACTTATGCATACAGTCGAGCACAAATACGTGCATGCACATACGAACATAATCATAGACTATATACTTCAAGTTAAAAGGGAAAAGAAAAGGATATATAAGAGAGAATGGGAGAAGGACAAAAACAAGAATTCGTATTCTAAAACACATATCAATTCCTCTTAATCTTGTTAAGGTCCCAAATATTAGGTTCCTAATTACACCGTTAAGGATGGTGAGATGGATTAATTAAATAATTATGATATCTTTATCTTGTACCTACAGAAAAAAAATAACTATAGCGATGGAAAAATTGATCCCTAATAATCTAAATCTGGTTCCTTAAAGTCAATAGTACCAGAAAAATTTGATTGGTATATATCCATCCTTATAGGCTCCGCAACTACTAAAATATGGTCACCACCCATCATTATATATAGGCTTTACAACTAATAAAATATGGTTGTCACTCGTCATTAATTGTATAGGATCCACAACTGATAAAATTTGGTTGCTACTCGTCGTTAAGTCATTATAGATTAAGTCTCCGCCGCTAAATTACAATAAAGTATAAGTTATGGACCATATTTTCAAATCATAATAAATGTTGATCATTAATAAGCCATTTTCTTGTACTGGTGGCTGAGCCTTAAAATGGAGAAACTTGTAATGGTTGTAGAGCTTCCCCGTTAATATATCATACATAATGCAAATCAAAATTAATTGGACTAATGAAATTTGAATATCATATAATTAAAAAAAAAAAAGACTAACTAGAAAAACTATACAAGTAAAGATTCATTAGACGAATGATTCTAAATCTTATAAGATCTATCTGACTCAATCACTTCTATAATGACCACACAAAATGTTGTTGGCATTTGATAAAATTAAAAGGGGTAAACTAATGATCACATGAAAGCAAAATCTAAGAGAAAAATATAGGCATTACGTTGATTGCATGCACCCATTTAATTTAATTAAAATACTACAACTACCTTTTCCCCCTCCTCATTAGCTTGCCTAATCTACTACCCTAATTAGACTTAGAATATTTTCTTCTATTTTTGACACACAAATTTATTGGACCTAACTAATCACTTTCTTTGTTCCTTTAAATAAATTCTCCAATTACTACTGTATAGCTCCACATCTTCTGATTCTTCTGCAAAATTCAGAATTCACAACTCCATTTAGGCACATTTTGTGCTTCCAAATTTATTGCCGTCCAAATTGTTTGAGTTTCACTATATATGCTCATTTTTTTCTTCTACTTTCCATATATCACCATTGCAAGAAATTGATCTCTGACTTTAATACTTGAAATATATGAACGTGTATAGTTTAGAAATTCTAGATGATATCGATCAGTACAAAAGAAAAAACGTAGTTCCTTTGTCCCTAAGCATATAACTATGCTAATATATATGATCTATGAAAAAGTTTGTTGAAATCTAACTTATGCATACAGTTGAGCACAAATAAATGCACGTACATCACATACGAAAATTATCTTAGACTATATCCTTCAAGTTGATGTTGGAGATGGACAAAAACAAAATATTGCAACTTCTTAAACATAAAAAAAGAGATATAAATTCTTTAATCTTGTCATGGTCAAATCCTAAGTTCCGAACTATCTTACTCTACCTCATATCTCCAAAAAATGATTACCATTAGACCACTCATTAGCCTAATGGAGTAATGAAATTTGCTGAAAACGTTTACTTGATCATTTTCAATCTCATCAAAACTAAAAAGTGCTTGTGCACTGGAAAAGCTACTAATCATAAAATCACAACTCAAAATATATTATTTAAAAACATAATTAAGTTTTCCGCTTTCTCTATTTGATAATGACGTAAAACGTTAGAAAATGTACCACGCTACTCATTTTTTCCCAAAAAGACAAAAGATAGAAAATGTACGATGTAAAAATTCAATTTGGTGGGTTATATTTGTTAAAATCGAACAAGGCACCCCTTTAATTCTACTTCTTTTTAACAAAAAAATATGAATGGCATCCTACAATTAATTCTACCTTTTACATCATTGTCAAATAAAGAAAGAAGAAAAACTTCGATTATGTTTTCAAACACAACACTTGTTTTGGGTTGTAATTTTCTGATTAGTAGCTTCCTCGGTGGACAAGCACTTTCTAGTTTTGATGAGACCTAAAATGGAGTCCATTGCATTTTGCATCCCTAATGTGTATTTTCTTTTGTAACTTGCATGGTATCCTATATATTTTTATGATTTAAACTTTAATTTCTTTATTTTCTTGCAAAAACAATAAAAACACCTATTTTATAAATTTACCATGAGGGCAAAATAAGAATACAAATAAAAAATAACATAAAATTAAAAGAGAGCTCAATCAAACAAAAAAAATTATTCTCCATTTTCACTTCTCCTTTTCTCTTCACCTACCGCTAATACTACTGTTCACTCTCCCGATACTCATAACTTACACCACCATCACTTACTAATCTCCGTTTGGTTAAGTTTGACATCTGATTGCACAAATTAAATAACATAACAAGGCACGGTGAATAAATTAATAATGTCCCTGAAATTTTAGTATTTCTGAAATTAACTGAAGTCATTTGAAATGGAGAAGGTTAATGATAAGAACAAACATATAATGTTGAATTTTAACTGTTAAATATAAGTCATATTTAAGAAAGAATCAATTCAGTCTCCATTAAAGTAACCTTTCGGCCATTCCGCCAACACAGTGCACCAAAGTACCATTGTACCAATTGCATCAAATGAAGAAGATAAATTAATATATGCATGAAATAAAAAAATTGGGTGAAAAAAAAGACTCACGACCTGAGGCAGAAAAGTGAGAAAACCATGGTTGGACTCTAATATTTATTGCATCAATTTCGTTGAAAGAATAAACTAAATTCTGTACATTATCACCTCATACCAATTATATGTTGGAGATTTACTGATGTGGGGTTGAGTTTAGCCCGTCTTTAATGACTTAAATACATGGGGCCCGCATATCGAAAACATCGTTTCTTCGCACGTGCCTAATCTACTAAGTGAGTAGATAATGTTAGTGCCAAGTATCGTCAAATTCCGTTAAGAAATGAAAGAGATATTGGTACACAAAGTAAGGTGTTTGAGACATGAAAAGATGGAGTGTTTTTGGCCAAAAATGACAAATCTCCCTCACTGGTAGAAGATGGAAGGATTGTGCAATATATAAACTCTAAGTTTGAGTAAGAGTTTGGGTCCCCAAGGGGTAACCCATTTAGAAGGGAGAGGACTTAGGTGAGCTTGGGTTCGGGGTTAAGCCCCACATGCGTGTCGTCGCACGCCCATCGGGTTCGGGTGTTGCTTTCTTCCGAAACTTTCTTTTTGGTCCCTGAAGTTTTTCGGAACGTTACAACGACTCTTTTTTCTCAAAAGAACACCAGCCAACAGACATGACTATTCAATAAAATAGAACGTTGCTTCCCTTTCTGATTCTTATAAATTGAACATTTCTGTTCAAATTAGAGAACACAACATAAACTCTTTTCTTCTCTTCTGTTAGAAATATAGAAACATAAACTTTTTTTCTCTTCTGTTCGAAACAGAGACTCAAACAAACTCTTCTCTTCTTCGAAATACAGAAACAGAGATAAAAACTCTTCTCAGCAGTCTTCTATATTTATTTTCTTTGTTAGAATCAACAATATTTGCTTTGTATTGTTAATTGTTGATGTTTCATCTTGGGAGACTATTGTTCATTTCCGTAAAAGCATCTATACGAGGCAATTTTGTCTTAAAGACAGAGAGTCATCTCTCGACTAAGCAAATCATTATTTCTATTTCATCTTTCTGCAATACTATTACCTACAATTTCAGACAAAATTTCCTGAGTGTTCGAAAGATGTCTGTTTCAAACTTTGCTTCTGGTTCTGCTGCTGCTACTCAAGGGAATGATGTTGTCCCTGCTCCTTCCAGTTTCCAAAGCGAACGCCCAGAAAAGTTTATGGGTACCAATTTCAAGAGATGGCAATAAAAATGTTGTTCTATCTTACTATGTTGAACCTGTCACACTTTCTGACAGAATATCCTTCTTCTGGTGGGGATGCAGTAGACACTCAGTCTAACATAACGACTGAAGTGGGCGACGATATCCAGGTCACAAATGGCCTGAAGTTAACACTTGATGTCTGGAATCATAGTGATTTCATGTGCAAAAACTGCATTCTGAACGGTCAGTCGGACACACTCTATATTGTGTATTGCACCGGGAAGACAACAATGGATTTGTAGGAAAAACTCGAGAAAAAGTACAGCGCACAGGATGCGGGTACGAAGAAATTCATCGTTGGAAAGTTTCTGAAATTTCAAATGGTGGATGGTAAATCTGTGATGTCCCAAATCCAGGAATTTCAAACGATTCTTCATCATCTGAATTTGGAAGGAATGAAGCCAAATGAACAGTTTTTGGTTGTGTATTTGATTGAGAAATTGCCTCCCTCATGGAACAAGTTCATGAGTTATCTCAAACTAAAGACAAAAGAAATGGGGTTTGAAAACCTTACATCAAACTGCAAATACAAGAGGACAATAAAATGGCTATATCTAAGGGAAAGTAGCCAATGGAGGCAAAGGAAAATCTGGTTGATTGGAAGGGAAACGCCAACAAAAAGCGCAAGTACCAGGGAGATGGAAAAAGTCAAACAATGGAGAAGTTCAAAGGAAATTGCCATCACTGTGGAAAGTCTGGCCATATGATCAAAGATTTCTGCAAACTAAAGCGAGAGCAGAAGGAAAACCCAACAACACAAGCAAGGCCAAGGCTAACGTTGTGCAAGACAAGGATGATCCTTCAAACCTTAACGACATTATTGTGAATTTCTCGGCTGTAGTGCTGGAGGCAACTCTGGTGGAGAATCCAAGGGAATGGTGGATAGACACGGGTGCAACCTGTCACATCTGTTCTGATAAGAATGCATTCTCCTCTTACGCCCCAATCTCGGGCAAAAAATTATTCATGGGCAACGACGCTATCTCTGAAGTGCAAGGGGTTGGAAAGGTTATCCTCAAAATGACTTCAGGCAAAGAACTTACTCTGAAGGAAGTGATGCACATCCCTGACATCCGCAAGAACTTGGTTTCTGGGCCATTGTTGGTCCAGGCTGGCTTTAGATTAGTTTTTGAGTCCAACAAATTTGTAATAACTAAGAATGGTATATTTGTAGGAAGGGGCTTCGCATGTGACGATCTTTTCAAAATGAACACTATGTCTGTAATACGTTCATCTAATGAAATAAAACCTTCTACCTACTTGCTTGAGTTCTCTAATTTATGGCATCATAGATTATGACACGTTAATTACAAATCCATTCAAAAGTTAATAAAGTTGGAATTGTTGTCTTCCTTCGACATAAATCCTCAACATAAATGTGAGGTATGTGTAGAAGCAAAATTAACCAAATCATATTTCCATTCAGTCGAAAGAAACACCGCTCCTCTAGAACTTATTCACACCGACATATGTGATTTAAAGTTTGTGCAAACTAGAGGAGGGGACAAGTACTTTGTGACTTTCATTGATGATAGTACAAAGTATTGTTATGTTTACTTGTTGAAAAGTAAAGATGAAGCTTTTAAAGCATTTAAACGTTACAAAGCAGAAGTTGAAAATCAACTAAACCTACGGATTAAGGTAATTCGTAGTGATAGAGGAGGAGAATACGTATCACCGTTTGAAGAATACTGTGCTTAATTCGACATTGTTCATCAAACGACCGCTCCTTACTCGCCTCAGTCTAACGGTATTGCCGAGCGCAAAAACCGTACGTTAAAGAAAATGATGAATGTTTTACGTATCAATTCTGATTTAGCCCAAAATATGTGGGGCGAAGCAATTCTTACCGCTAATACAATTCTCAATAGAGTTCCGCATAAGCATAAGGATAAAACTCCATATGAACCATGGAAAGGAAAGAAACCCACTTACAAATATTTGAAAGTGTGGGGCTATTTGACAAAGGCCGAAATACCTAAACCAAAATAGGTCAAAATTGGACCTAAGACTATAGATTGCATATTCATCGGATATGCATATAACAGTAGTGCTTATCGCTTTTTAGTATATAAGTCGGAGATACCTGATATCCACGAGGGTACGATCATGGAATCAAGGAATGCTGAATTCTTTGAACAGATCTTTTCTCGAAAGGAAAAAGAAATAATTTCGCGCAAACGAAGTTATGAACAAAATGCTCAAAATCAACAAGACCCAGGATTTTCTGATTATCCAAAACTAGAAGTTCCAGATCTACAGGACTCAGAAGTTACTGACTATCCGAAACTTAATGTTCCAGACCTACAAAACTTAGGGGTTCCAGAGGTTGAACCAAGACAAAGCAAAAGGGCCAAAAAGGACAAAACCTTTGGTCCAGATTTTCTAACCTATATGGTTGAAAATGAACCGAGGACAATTAAGGAAACATTATCAACTCTAGAAGCACCGCTTTGGAAAGAAGCTATAGAAAGCGAAATAGATTCCATCATGCAAAACCATACTTGGAAAATGGTTGATCTTCCTCCGGGAAGTAAACCTTTGGGTTGTAAGTGGATACTTAAAAGAAAGTACAAAGAAGATGGAACTACTGACAAATATAAGGTCAGATTAGTAGTCAAAGGCTACAGACAAAAGGAAAGCCTCGATTACTTCGACACATATTTCCCCGTGTCTAGATTAACGTCAATAAGGGTATTCATAGCCATTGCAGCTTTGCTTGATCTTGAGATACATCAAATGGATGTTAAGACAACCTTTCTAAACGGAGAGTTGGAAGAGGAAATATACATGGAATAACCCGAGGGGTATGTGGTTCCAGTACAAGAAAAGAAAGTATGTTGACTTGTTAAGTCTTTGTACGGACTCAAATAAGCCCCAAAATAATGAAATGAAAAGTTCGGCAATACTTTATTATCTAATGGTTTCTTCATAAATGAATGTGATAAATGTATCTATATAAAAGGGAATTGTGACTCATTTGTCATGGTATGTCTTTACGTAGATGACATGCTCATCACCGAAAGTAGTCTAAACTTGATCTTGGAAACCAAGAATATGTTGAAATAATGTTTCGACATGAATGATATGGGTATTGCAGATGTAATCTTAGGAATTAAGATTTCTAAGACATCTGACGGACTGGTCTTATCTCAATATCATTACATTGAAGATGTTTTGAGGAAATTTGATGTATTTGACAGTCCCCCTATGAAGTCACCAATGGATATGAATCATAGAATTGATAAAAAAACGTGGTGCACTCGTGTCCCATGAGAGATATGCGCAAGTCATTGGTAGTTTAATGTATATTACAAACTGCACCCGACCCGATATCGCTTATCCAGTCAATAAGTTGGTTAGGTTTACTCGTCATCTTGGAAATGATCACTGAAAGACGTTAAATCGGATACTATGATATCAGAAATATTTGCTGACTTACGGATTACATTATTCAAGATATACAGCAGTACTGGAAGGATACAGTGATGCAAATTGGATATCGGACATAAAGAACATCAAATCCACCAGTGGGTATGTTTTTACAATTGGTGGTGGGGTTGTGTCTTGGAAATCATCTAAGAAAACATGCATCGCCCGATCCATGATGGAATCAGAGTTTATCGCTTTGGACAAAACAGGAGAAGAAGCAGAGTGGCTTCACGACTTCTTAGAGGATATCCCTTGTTGGGATAAATCCATACCTTCGGTGATGATTCACTGTGACAACCAATCTGCTTTAGGAAGGGCATGGAGTAATATGTACAACGGCAAGTCTAGACATATTCGTCGGAGACATAAGACCGTTAGACAGTTGATCACTACGGGTGTCATTTCCATTGATTACGTCAAATCAAAGGATAACTTAGCGGATCCATTAACTAAAGGCCTACCAAAAGATCAAATATTCTGCTTGTCTAGGGGAATGTGCTTAAAACCCAAACAATAAGAATCTTTATGGTGGTAACCCAAACTTACTGACGGGAGATCCTAGGAATTTGGTTAAATGGGAAAACTAAACTATATAGGTTCAATTTAGCGCTTCACTTGAAGTAAGAGCACTTCATATTATCAGTCTTTACAGAAATATAACTCCAAAGCCGTTTTCGCGATAGACATTGAGTGCTACCTGTACAATGGGTAAATGATAAATTAATGAAACTTTTAATGATTCCTAACACTTGCGAGTGGGGTAGAGCAATATACCTTATAGGAGATCACCTATTTAAGTGCGAAGACAAGCCGCTTCAAATGTACGCACTTAAGAATCCAAGCGTTGTCCATGGCCACAACAGACAAAACGATAAGAATAAATGAATAAGAAGAGTTATTGTGTTGATACCATTTCTTGGTTTACACTAAACACTGACGGTTCAAGACATCACGTTCACCGCGCAGTAAGTAAATCCGATGGTAATCGACTAAGGAAGGTTTAAAGTCGAAAGCTACCTTTTTTCTGATGCAATATCTTTTCGCTGAAAGATTGCTGGACTTTGGCACCTCGTGTGCACCAATTCTCTTTCAAGAGGGGATTGTTGGAAATTTACTGATGTGCGATTGAGTTTATCCCATCTTTAATGACTTAAACACGTGGGGTCCACATGTCGGAAACATAATTTCTTTGCACATGCCTAATCTACTAAGTGAGTAGATGATGTTAGTGCCAAGTATTGTAAAATTTCGTTAGAAGTGAAAGAGATATTAGTACGCAAAGTAAGGTATTTGAGACATGAAAAAACAGAGTGTTTTTGGCCAAAAATGACAAATCTCCCTCATTGGTAGAAGATGGAAGGATTGTGCAGTATATAAACTCTAAGTTTGAGTAAGGGTTTGGGTCCCCAAGGGGTAACCCATGTGTTTAGAAGGGAGAGGACCTAGGTGAGCTTGGGTTCGACGCTAAGCCCCACACGCGCGCCGCCACAGCCCGCCCGCTCGTCCCGCTCGGGCTCGGGTTCGGGTCTCGGGTCTTGGGTCTTAAGCTGTTTCTTTCTTTCGGAACTTTCTTTTTGGTCTCTGAAATGTTAACTATTTATATTTTGGTCCCTGAAGTTTTTCGGAACGTTACAACAACTCTTTTTTCTCCAAAGGACACCAGCCAACAGACATGACTATTCAACAAAATAGAACGTTGCTTCCCTTTCTGATCTTATAAATTGAACATTTCTATTCAAATTAGAGAACACAACATAAACTCTTTTCTTTTCTTCTGTTAGAAATACAGAAACAAAAACTCTTTTTCTCTTCTGTTCGAAACAGAGACTGAAACAAACTCTTCTCTTTTTTAAAATACAGAAACAGAGACATAAACTCTTCTCAGCAGTCTTCTATATTTATTTTCTTCACTAGAATCAACAATATTTGCTTTGTATTGTTGATTGTTGCTGTTTTATCTCTGGAGACTATTGTTCATTATCGTAAAAGCATCTATACAGGTAATTTTATCTTATAGACAGAGCAATCTCTCGACTCAACAAATCATTATTTCTATTTCATCTTTCTGAAACACTCTTACCTACATTATACATATTTGCAACAAGTTGAAAATAGGCGGCGATTTGCTTTGGTTGGAGAAAGAAATACAGTCACTATGGATGAGAGGGGGTAAGAGAAGTTGGACCCACATAATTTTTTTTTATTTCTTATTTTCTGTATTTCTATTTTGTCCCATGGTAAATTTATAAAAAAGTGTTTTTATTGTTTCGTAAGAAAATAAAGAGATTAGGGTTTAAATTATAAAAATAAATAGGATAGGATGCAAGTTACCTAAGAAAACACACAATAAGGGTGCAAAATACAACTAACTCCCAAAAATGATCCAAAGTAAATACTTTCTAGATAAATTTATTGCTAGGCTACTTAGTTGGACCCCACATGAAATATAAATTAAAATTTAAAATGTCAACAACAATTTTCGATGAATCTAATTGACAAGCTAAAAATGGTGATTTTGTAAAATATAACACACAAGTTATATATAATTTTTTTTAATTTGAGCGACAATTTGAGAAATTTACTCCTCAATCACTTCTACAATAGTCCAGACAAAATGTTGGCATTTGATAGAATTTAAGAGGCAAATTAAGGATCATGTGACAAAAAAAACAAACACAAAAAGATTGGCATCTTAGATATGTTGATTGCATGCTACCCATTTAATTAAAATCCTTCAACTACCTCCTTCCCCTCTCCCTTGCATCATATACTACCATAATTAGAAGACTTAGAATACTTTCTTATTTTTTTATTTTTTTCTTGACACACAAAATTTTATGGACCTAACTAATCACTTTCTTTATTCCTTTAAATAAATTCTCCAATCACTACTTCATAGCTCTACTTCTTCTGCAAAATTCAGAATTCACAACTCCTGCATTTTCTTGTTCCTTAAAAATATACACTGAAAAATCCCATAAAGAAGCATTTTGTACTTGCAAATTTATTGCCGTCCAAATTGTTTGAGTTTCACTATATATGCTAATTTTTCCATATCTCACCATTGCAAGAAACTGATCTCTAACTTTAGTACTACTTGAAGATACTAATAATGGAGTTTGGTTTGATCACTGCTGCTCTTCTTGGAATTTTCCTCTTTCATGGTTTTTGTTCTTCTGAAAAAGGTAACAAAATCTTACCCTTTTCTCCTTTCTTTCGACTTAATAGTGTTGTCGGCCTTTCATTATTGTTAGACTCTTTTTGTTATAGTGAACTATATATATATGTATATATGTATATAGTTAAGGAATTAACTTATGTATAATTGTATACTAGTAATGTTAATATGGAATTTAAGTTATATAGACATTGTAAGTCTGAAGATTGTTTTTATTCTACTAATGTTGTTTTACTTGTCATATAGCAGGTAAATTACCATCTTTATCATAAAGATCACTTATAATTATATTATAAGTGACTTGACTGTGTAAATAATAACTTATGCTCTTTAATATATTATAATCAATTAGTTTTATTTTTCAGGATATTAATATTACTATCTCCATCCCAAAATAAGTGTCATTTCCCCCTATTCGAGAGTCAATCTGACTAATCATAAAAATTAAATTAGATTAGATCAACTCAATATTTTAAAATTAAAATTTAGATCAAAATTATACAAAAAGTACTGTAAGTTGCAATTCTTCTCATGTCAATTTGATATTAAACACATTTTTAAAATGTGTTAAAGCCCACATAATTTAAATCTTGAAAAGCAAAAATAAGTACTTTTATGAAATAATTTAACACGTGTGAGCAAATTGGCTACTAAATTAAACTTATCAAAATTATTACATGTAATTACCTTACTTATAATAACTTCATTGTAGTCGCATATAAAAATTAAACTCAATACATTTTAGTTTAGTATATACTCCCTCCGTCCCAAAAATATTATCTCTTTTATTTCTTACATTTTATGTCAAGTCAAACTAAGTCAATCTTTTTGAGACAGAGGAAATAGTAATTAAGAATGATTTTATGATTTGCAGCTCCAAACTACTCATTTATGCACCAAGCAACTACAGCACCGGAGGTTTCACACTATGACTACATAATCATCGGTGGCGGTACCGCTGGCTGCCCGTTAGCTGCCACGCTCTCTCAGAACTACAGCGTACTTCTGCTCGAGCGTGGCGGTTCGCCTTACGGAAATCCAAATATCACGTTGTTATCCTCATTTGGATCCGCACTCTCCGACCTCTCCCCAAATTCGCCTTCACAACGTTTCATTTCCGAGGACGGTGTAATTAACGCGCGCGCACGCGTTCTAGGCGGCGGAAGCTGCTTAAACGCGGGTTTTTACTCACGCGCGGGAACGAAGTACGTGAGGAGCGTGGGATGGGATGGTAAGCTTGTGAATGAATCGTATGTGTGGGTGGAAAATAAAGTGGCGTTTCAGCCACCGGTGAGGCAGTGGCAATCCGCCGTGCGCGACGGTCTTGTGGAGTCCGGGGTGGTGCCGTACAATGGATTTACGTATGATCATATAAATGGGACTAAGATTGGTGGCACGATTTTCGATAACGACGGCCGCCGCCACACAGCTGCCGATCTTCTTGAGTATGCTAACCCTATTGGAATCACTCTCCTTTTGCATGCTTCCGTCCACAAAATCTTGTTCAGAACTAGAGGTACGTATATTCTCATGCAAATTAAAAAGAGGGAAAAGATATAATCATTCATCTATATTTGATGTGACCGTATTTAACTTGGTATAAATTTAAAAGGAATAAAAGAAGCAAAGAATCACGATTTTGAGGATGAGCTAAATCCAAAAAAGTCGTTCTCAATTTTGCTTGCATAAATTAAGCCAGAATTACTAATAATCGCCGTTCAGCCATCTATGACATTTCTATGATTATAGGAACATTTCATTAAAATTTAAGAGAAAACTTAGTAGAGTTTTCAAATAAAAAGATACTTATTTTCTTTTTTAAAAATTAAAAAAGAAAGGGTGGTCATGTAAAATGGAATAGTAGGGTATAGCTATGTTAGGAAGCAAATTAATATGTGCTTAAAGACTAATCCAAGATTTTAACTCAGTAATTGCAGAATATCATTGCACCTACTATTATCTAACAATGTATTTATAATGTATTTGGACTTAGTACAAATATATATTTTTCAAAATTTCAACAATATTATATACTACCTTCACATTGTTTAGGTGGCAATTAATTTGGAAGGTGAGATTAATTAATGAACATCATATGTTTTTTAAATTTTTGATTAAGAAAGTAAGTAGTAAGTAATAATCTTGTGCAGGAGGGTCAAAGCCAGTAGCTCGTGGTGTGATATTCAGAGATGCCTTAGGGAAAAAACACAAGGCATATTTGAGAAGTGGAGATATGAATGAAGTAATAGTTTCTGCTGGGGCACTTGGGAGCCCACAGATGTTAATGTTGAGTGGGGTAGGCCCATCAGAACAATTAAAGGCCCATAACATCACGGTAGTACTGGACCAGCCCAATGTTGGCCAAGGCATGATGGACAACCCAATGAATGCAATATTTGTGCCATCACCTGTCCCTGTCGAAGTCTCTCTAATTCAGGTTGTGGGTATTACCCATTTTGGAAGCTACATTGAAGCTGCCTCCGGCGAGAACTTCGCCGGCGGCCATCCCACTCGTAGTGATTATGGAATGTTCTCCCCAAAGGTAATTTTTTCATGACTTTAGTTTTCATGCGCTGATAATATACAAATATTTTACATTATCAAATCAGCTAATAAACACAAGTAGTCATTCGTAATAAATAGGATAGTAACCTGAAAAAATGTGGCAGGTAACTTGCCACAACACATTAAAATATACTGATGATATAAAAAGTTCTTATACTATCCGTGTACATAACTTAAATCATTTTCTCTCTCATGATTACAGTTTGAATGTTCCGGTATGAATCTTCACACAATATGTGTAGATTTGAATTTTATTGTCGTCTTTCTCTCTTTTCATTTCTTGACTCATTAATGTACAATTGAGTTTAACTTTTACAGACCGATAGTAAATTGATGTTAACTTTTACTTACATGTAACTGTTCATAAAAAGTTGGACGAATAAACAAAAAAATAAGATAAATTACATGTTAAAATGTTTTAAAATATATTATATATTGTCAGTATATATTAGTTGAATCCTAGTAATTTGTTTAGATTAAAGGAAGAATTGGGACAAGATGTATTCTTATCAGGCCCAAACTTTAGCCGACTCAATATTTAATTAATGGACCTAGTTAGGCCCGCTATAGTCCTTATGTTTATTGATTTATTAAAGAATTAACCTATATAACCGTTTATCAGCCGCTTAAACTAAAAATAGCCGGAAAATATTGTATACTCGAGAATAATCAATGTATACCGACTAGGAAAAAGTAAACAATGAATTTGGTCGGTCATTTTGTAAAGATCCCATCTTATTTGATCACAACGTTGAAAAGAAGTATGGATTTTGCAGATTGGACAAATATCAACAGTGCCACCAAAACAAAGAACTCCAGAAGCCTTAGAAAAGGCCATAAATTCAATGAGTGCACTAGATGATGCGGCATTTAGAGGAGGGTTCATATTAGAAAAAGTAATGGGCCCATTATCCACTGGACATTTGGAGCTCCGAACCCGGAACCCGAATGACAACCCATCAGTCACCTTCAACTACTTCAAACAGCCAGAGGACTTAGAAAGATGTGTAAATGGACTCAAAGTTATAGAAAATATAATTGAGTCCAAATCTTTTTCAAAATTCAGATATGATACACTTTCTTTGCCAGCATTACTCAATTTAACAGCAAGTGCCCCAGTGAATTTGTTGCCTAAACATAACAATGTTTCAGTGTCATTGGAACAATTTTGTAAGGACACTGTGATGACAATTTGGCATTATCATGGAGGGTGTCAAGTTGGTAATGTGGTTGATCAAGATTATAAGGTTACTGGGATTGATGCTTTGAGGGTAATTGATGGTTCAACTTTTAATTACTCTCCTGGAACTAATCCTCAAGCCACAGTCATGATGCTAGGAAGGTTAGTACTTGCTAATTTATACTCTCTGTCCTAATATAAACGATGCATTTTTTTTAATCTATTAAAAAAATGACACATTTGAAGGGAGCCTTAGAGCAACAGTAATGTTGTCTCTGCGTGATCTATAAGTCACGGGGTCTAGTTGTGAAATCGATGCAGCTTGCATCAAGATAGATGACCTACATTACACCCCTTTTGGGTGTGGCTCATCCCCGGACCCTGCGTAAACGCGGGATGCTTCATTTACCGGACTACCATTTTTTTAAGAAAATGACACCTTTCTATATTTAAAATACTTTAACTTTTAATTTCTTATTTTATACCTAGTAAGCTGATTTAAAGTGACAACAATTTCTACGATTTATTTTACACCACAAATTACTAAAGTTTTTCTTTCTTTCTTAAATTCGGCACTTAGTAAAATACCCTCATAATAAATATTGACACGGGGGTAGTAATAAATACTTATAGAATATACCAAGGTCTTAGTTCTTGAAATTAAGATGTGATTCAACCAAAAAAAAAAAATTAAGATGTGATGATTACTAAAAGATTTTTCTTTTTTCTTTTTGGATGCAGGTATATGGGAGTAAGGATACTAAATGAGAGACTTGATAAGGAGAAGAATCAAAATAATGTTGTAAGAGGGTGGATAAATTAAGAACACATAATACCACTATGATGTATATTGACTTAATTTCTGCAATAATCTCCATAATTTTAGTAATATGTTTCAAGAGGCGAGTAAGAGGTTTTTGAGTTTAATTATTCTGGATTGTTATGTTTATTCTCATTTCACTCTCATTTTTTCTCTTTCCCATAAATTCCATAAACATACATTTAGAAGCAGATTAATTCTGCGAGTTCATCTAAATTCATTCCTATATACTCGAATTATATTTATTTATATAAATATATTAAGGAGTAACAACTAATTCTAAACTTACCAATTCTAGATTTTAAGTTCGCCTAAATAATGGTTTAATGATAGAATTGGTTTTTGATCACTTGTTTTTTCACTGATACTACTAAAAAACATTAATTTCTAATGAACATTTCCATCTGATTTTTTTGATAAAAATCATTCCTAACGAGCCAATTTTCAATACTCGTTTGAAATATCCCATTTTTTTGTGTAGTACGTACAACGAAGAATGGAAAATAACTAGGTGCGCATATACCTTGGTGTGGAGAAATATGTGGAGGTATATTACAGAGGATATACCTCAAAGGAGAAAAAGATTGTTGCCACCTACTCATGACTAGTACTTGTTGAAGCATCTCTGTTGTGTCAAAGGGAATGCTCTCCTTCTTTATATATTCCTCAAATTAAAGAGTTACATATATTATTATCAGTGTAAGAGTTTTTTTATATTATCAGGTCATTTAAAAAATATTTATAATATTTACCGGTAAGTCGATCTCCTTATATAAAATATGAAATTTGTAATTTTGAAAATGAAATAAATTATAACTTATAATAGGTAAATGTGATCGGGTGATGTAAAAGACAATGAATATTACTTAAACTGTTCCGGAAAGTATTCATATCTTCTCTCTCAGCATAGCAAGAGAGAGAAGAATAAAAGTCTTATAAGAGGTGTCAAGATCATGGTACCTGGAGGCTGGAATCTAAATTAACATTGGAGATTCATATAGAGGAAAATCGTGATCATGATCAGTCCCTTTTTCAGAGAAAAGAAGCTTTTGCATGGAATGTCAAAAGTAGGCATCATAAGAAGATATCCTTCATTCCTCTGGCATAATTCAATGGCATATCCTAGCCATTATATTGAAGTTATATGCATGTATTGTCCCTATAAATTCAGCTCTCCATTGTGTGACTTAATATTTAAAAGAAAACATCCAAATTCTGAAATGTGTATACTCATATTAAGTGAACCAGTCGTAGGGCAACTCTCCGTTTGGCAAATAATGTAGGTACGTATATATGTATGTACATACATTTTGTTATCTGCCAAAGGAGAGTTGCCCTATGATTGCTTCTGCTTAATTTATACGACAAGAAGAATGCATAATAAAGGAAGCCTCTTTGTGTTAGGTGATTTATTTGATTTGCTTTAGTTGGTAAGTGTTTAGTTTGATTTAGCCTAAATAGGGTCTTTTCATGATTTGTATTATTTGATTCATATTCTAGTAACTTATATACATGGGTAGTGTAAATAATTTTATTGTATCAATATATTTTAAGTTGTGTTTTAATTTCCACATTACTAATTTAATTTCACTTCATATATATTGTTATACATGAGAATCTTTCATGATTTCAAAAGCTATGCAGTTGAGTTACGTTCTTGGAGCTTGAAGGGTTTTAGCTAGCTGTAAATCATTTTACAACCTACAAATATTTGATAATTCTCAGAAAGTTGTGTGAATAACCTAATTAAAGTTAACAGTGCATGTTTACCGATTATTCCATCCACATATATCTACTGTTCATACTTCATATGTTTTCGAATATTCGTTCTCTTATTAATTAATCATTTATTTGAATGAGAGACAATGTATTACTTGGACCTTGTAATCACACGTTTATAATAAAAAAAAAAGTTAGTTCTTTCTTGTGGGCATTGATCATTTTGAGAAGATATAGAAATTCGCAATCTATTTCACCATCAGTTAGCGTACCATATAGTCACGATCATATTGAAGAGGCTAAACATGTCATAGACCAGGGACGTTGCAAACATGTCGAGCTACGTTTGTGCAAGTTTGACTTGATACAGTTAAATTTCTCTATAATAGCACTATTTGTCCGAATTTTTTTTTATTTTTATAGTGAAATATTGTTATAGAGAACATATAATCTAACATGAAAGATCAGTTCTATAGAAAACTTAGTTGTTATAGTGAAATATTATTATAGAGGATGATATGTTATAGAGAGATTTGACTGTATTAGGTGGTGTACTAATTTTGGTCCGTCAATGATGGTCAATGGAGCATCGTGTCAATTATTTGAACCTGCCTGGACTGAATCTGAAAGATGAGTGGGCTGGCTGGCCCAACTCATTTTGACCATCCCAAACAAATGACCTTTAATTCATCGTCACTGTCTACTTTAACCTCGCTACATATCAAATAGGAGTTTCTGGCATGGGACAGCGTGGGTTCGATTCCCCGCAAGCACGAAGAAACTCTGCATGTTGGGGAATTTGACCTTGTCTCATTGATCAGTTGTACGCTCCCAGAAAAAACTGGTCACCGGAGCACATCCCGCGATTTACCTGGTAATAGTGTTGAAGGACCGGTGCTATTACCTCCAGGACGTCTGGATAATACCAGTGAAGTAGTCAGGCGCAAACCTGGAAACCTGGATTATCAAAAAAAAAAAAAAAAAAATAGGAGTTAACTGCTTTTTGACTATACGCATGATAGACTTGAAAGAGATTGAAAGCTTAACATGACCCCATTGATCTGTTATCCAATACTTCATTTTTGCTACATTAGGCCGTATGTAATCAGGCAGTTGACTAGTCTACTCAAATTTATGGTATTAATCTCCCAATTTCCCTTTTCACAAGGTGTCCAAAAATATAATTTTAAAAGCTCTCGCTCACACATAAAATTTGAATAAGGGTTACATTCCAAGGGGATGTGATGAGAGCAGCCTCAGTCTCTTGCACTGTCCAAGTAAATGTGTGACTCCGTATGGGGACCTCCTTCTCTTCTTCCCATTAAATTACACTTTCAAGTGTATAAGAACCTCAAAATTTCCTATAATTCTAACACGTCGGTCAAGTTTCCATTGAAATAGAATTCACACAAGAAAAAGTACTTGCCATTTAATTTGTTGGTTATTATTTTGATGATGAGCCTACCTGCCTTCCTTTATATGCAATATAAGCAGATGAAGTACTAAAGGAAATACTCCATCCGTTCTATAATAAGTGGTGTTTTAGACTTTTCATTTTGTTTCAAAATAAGTGGTGCTTTAGAATTTCAAGAAGAAATTGACCTTATTCTTTCAAAATTATCCTTATTTACATAATCAAGAATTATTAAGTAGTTTTTCTTTTCTAGGCATTAATTAGGGGTAAGTTAGTAAAAATACTCATAATTTTCTAGGAGTGATCAATTTCTTAAGGAGTGTGCAAAAGCTAAAAACACCACTTATTATGAAACGGAAGGAGTGAGTATTAATTTTGTGATGCAAGCATCAATGGCTAATTTCATAACTCAAACTCATCGCCTCTAAGTTACAAAAAGATAGCTTCACCGTTTCTCCAAAAACTCCCTTATTATTAATAGTGTTATAATTTTGAAAATACAAGTTGGATCATACAACTCACACAGCTGTGTACTTGTACAAAATATTTCTTGTATTGATCAAGTCATCAACGGAGATTAGTTTTTGTAAAAGGAAGTAGGCATAGTATCAATCGTCCAAACGGCAATAAGAGTGAAAATACAGCTATGTATCCATCTATATTGTATCACTTTTTAATTTTAATAATATTTTTGGATAATAGTATTTTAGACCCTAACTTATTTGAATTGAGGCATAGTCGATTGACACTCAATATTTTTTTTTTGCATGTTGACTGCATCTCAGGCTCTAATCGTTTTCGTCTTCTTCAAGATTTTAAGTTATGCGAAGCAAAAACGGTCTAGGACTGTGAATTAAATTAAACCTATTATTTTTTGATCAACCTATGTATATGTCCAAGAAAAAAATTAAATATATATATACTCCTACATAACTACATTCTGAATTACTAGCCCTAGATCCTAGATTAGTCTATGACGACTATTGTGAAGAAACTTCTATAGAACTAAATTGGCCAAAAAATATAATGAGATTTATTTAAAGAAAATGTTACAACTGACATTATTGGTGGGGATAGATGTACCATGTGAGTGAAAGAAACTAGACTACACAGAATTTTGGAAATTTTGAATCAATTTATGAAAACTGACCACGTTAAGCAATAAGTCCAAGAATTTATCAAGAAAATCCCATTCTAGTGAAGTTTCGATGAAATAGGTTGATAGTGCCGGCCACTACAAAAACCAAAATTATCTGCTTGTTTTTTTGCTCTTTATGCATCACCTAAGCGACGTTTCCAGCTAAATTTTCCAGGCCACTTCCACACCAGGGGCGGAGTACAAGTTACAAGTTCATCCGAACCCAATAGTTTTGGCTAGGAAACAAGTTTTCTATGTTTAGAAAAAATCAAATAATTGCTTTGAAACCCATAAATCAAATGAGTGATGGTAGAATTTTGAACATAGAACAATAAAAGTTTAAGTCCTGAATGTAGAATAGTGTAATTCTCTTTGATGAAGTTCTCTTATTAATGACATATATATAGAGTATACAATTGTAGTCTTATATAATTAGGATCTCTAGTTTACCTTAATTATAATTGTAGTCCTAATAGAATTATGATATATATTTTACCTTAATTACACTAAATATTAATTACATAATATATTATGAATATATATGGAATATATTCACTATCACACCCTCTCGGTCAGAGCGGGAGGAGGCCGGACGCTGAGACTGAATTTGAAGTCAAGGAACAGTTGCCGAGGAAGCACCTTTGTGAAGATATCTGCGTACTGATACGAAGAAGGAACATGCAACACCCTAACGTGACCCATTGCAACCTTCTCACGAACAAAGTGAATATTCATCTCAATATACTTGGTTCGCTGATGCTGATCTGGGTTATGAGACAAGTAGACAACAAATATGTTATCACAGTAAACCAAAGATGCCTTACATATGGGACAATGAAGCTCAAGAAGGAGATTTCGGAGCCAACATAGCTCGGCAACAACATTCACAACGCCTCGATATTCTGCTTCTGCACTCGAACAGAAAAGCATGACTTTCCGCTTGGCAGACCACAATCTGATGTTATCCCCCAAAAACACACAATATTAGGACGTAGAGCGACGGGTGTCTGGGCAGCCTGCCCAATCCGCGTCTGTGTAAGAGAGAAATCTAGTCGGTGTTGAAGGATATAAATGAATTCCATAGTCAAGAGTGCCCTTGACGTACCGAATGATACGCTTAAGAGCTGTAAAGTGAGGCTCCCGAGAACGTGCATGAACAAGCACACATGCTGAACCGCATATGCAATATCAGGCCGAGTGAAGGTGAGATACTGAAGAGCACCTACGAGACTCCTATAAAGAGATGGATCACTGACTGGATCATCTGCACTGAGTTTGGACTTGGAGTCGACGGGAGTGGGCATGATCTTACAATTTGCCATTTTAGCCCTGTAGATGATCTCCTCTGCATACTTACACTGACACAATAACATGGCATGTGCGGATCTGATCACTGATATCCCCAAAAAATAAATCAACTTACCCAAGCCAGTCATAGCAAATTCGGACTTGAGTAGAGCAATGATCTCGTGCTTCAGGCCATCTGAAGAAGCTGTCAAAACAATATCATCCACACATAACAAAAGGTAAGATGTGTCAGTACCTCGATGAAAAATGAATGATCACTCTTGATGCACACAAAACCGATATGTATGATGTATGTAGCAAACCACTCATACAAAGCCCTGGGGGCTTGTTTCAGCCCATATAGCGACTTACAAAGACGACAAACATGATGAGGAGCCTCCGGATACACAAATCCTGGCGGTTGATGCATATAGATGATTTCTTTCAAATCCCTATGTAAGAAAGCATTCTTTACATCAAGCTGGTGAATAGGCCAATTCTTCCCCATAGCAATGCTCAAAACTGTACAGATGGTAGCTGGCTTAACCACTGGGCTAAAAGTCTCACCACAATCAATACCCTCATGTTGCCCTGTGCCATTTGCCACAAGTATGGCCTTGTAACGTTCAATGGCACTATTATCTCTGAACTTATGACGAAATAACTACATACAATGGATTACATTCACCCCCTCGGGTCGCGGAATAAGATCTCAAGTGCCCTGTGAAGTAAGCACATTAAACTCATCTCACATGGCTGCATTCCAATTCGGGTCAAGTTTGGCCAGGGTTGGGTTTTTAGGAATGGGTGAGATGGTTTGAGTTGATAGGTTAAAGTAAACTTTTGGTTTGAAAATCCCGTGTTGTGCACGAGTTTCCATGCGGTGAGTGGGAACAATCACGGGTGGGGCAGGGGGACTGGGTGGTGACGGGCAGGACTAGGCAGCGGGGTCGGGACTAGGTAGTGGTGAAGGGCAGTAGGGCTGGGCCGGAGCTGGGCAGGGTGGCGAGTAGGGTTTGGCAGGCAATGGGTTGGGGTGTTGTTTTGGGCAGTAATAGGGATGGGACAGAGCAGTGGGGTCGACGAGACGGGTGGTTGGATGGCCGAAGGTTTCAGATTTTGTAATGTATTTTGGAGTAGAGTGGAGGTGTACGAGTCATGAAGGAAACCGTAATCAGTGATTCAAAATTTTTGGATGTTGTCGAAAGGGAAGACGTACTCAACAAACGTGACATGACGTGAGATAAGATTTTGTCTGTGCATATCTCATAGCACAAGTACCCCTTATGGTTTGAGGGGAAATCGAGGAAGACGCATGGAGTGGAGCGAGGTGTTAATTTGTGAGGAACCGTGGAGGCCAGATTTTGGTAACAAAAACAATCGAAAATTCAAAGGTGATCATAGGAAGGGATCCGACGGAAGAGAATTTCGGTGGGTGTCCGATTTTGAATCGTACGGGTATGTAAGATGTTAAGAATATGTTCTACCATTTTTAATGTATAAACCCAAAAGGTAGGGGGGAGACGCATGAAAAAAAAAGGTACGAATCATGTTGTTAATGGTGCAGAGAATTCTTTCGGCTTTACCATTTTGAGGGAAAGTATGGGGGCAAGAGAAACGGAAAACATGCCATTAGCTGCACACAAATTATGAAAGTGGGAGTTATTAAACTCACGACCATTATCACATTGAAATGTTTTGATGTCTTTTTCAAATCTCGTTTTAACCAATGTACGAAATTCAAGGAATTTGGAGTAGACTTGAGACTTAAGTTTAAGCGGATAGACCCAAAGGAAGTGAGAGAAGTCATCCAAAAATACCAAATAATATTTATGACCTAGGTTGCTGGTTATAAGAGATGTCCATAAATATGCATGAATAATATCAAAGAGAGAGAAAGTAATACTTGAAGAAGACGTAAATGGAAGTCTAACATATTTTCCTAGATGACAAGAGGAGCAACTATGGGCAAGGTTCCCTTTATTACATTGGATTAACTTGTGATTTCTAAGAAAATAAAAAATATGGGCTCCGGGATGTCTAAGTCTAATATGCCATGTTGAAGAGGAGATGACAGTTAGAGATGTAGGAGGATTGACACTGGCAGTGGACGTGGATAGAAAAGGATAGAGATCCCCCTCACTATTGGATCTTATAAGAAGTTTCCCCGTACGTAGGTCCGTTATAGAAAAACCAAATGGGTCAAAATTAATGGATACGAAATTATCGGTGACAAATTTTCTGACAGAGATTAGGTTCTTGATAATGTTTGGGGCATATAGGACTTTTTAAAGAGAGAAGTGGGGATGCAGTGGTTGGGTTAGTGTGTGGCCAAACCCATGTATTGGAATGCGATAATCATTTTCAATCATAATAGATTGAGAAGTATTTGAATTGCACAGTTGAAGAAGATTACCAGAATTATTCGTGTGGTGAGACGTGGCGCCCGTATCTATATACCCTGTATTATCGTGTTGCTATTGGGCCACTATGTAGTGGGCCTGGTGGTTGGACAGTGGCCTCGTGGTGCTGGGACGATTGGCAGTGGGCCTCGACAGTGTGCTGGGCCGCTGGGCTGTGGGCTTCGATAGTGGCCATTGTTGTTGTTGGGCTTGGCCTGGAACGAGACTGGTTGACTGGGTCACTGAATCGGGTATTGGGCCTGAGGCTGATAATTTGTGACGCCGGGTGTTAAGGAAGAGGAAGCGTGAGAAGCTATGTGGGTCGCGAGTGACGCCATGAGGGTATTAGAAATTTAGGAGAGAAATAGGGTGTAGAACTGTTGTATATCAGTTGTATACCAAGGTAAACCTAGATCAGAAAACACAGTTTTCAGATACAATTTTGATATGGAATGTAGCAATTAAAATCCCCTTATTTGTATTAGATCCAAACTCCAGGAAATAATGAAGAAAAATTCATAAACAAAAAGGCAAAAGAATGAATCATTGAACCTATCAACATTGGGTTTTAGCAATCAAAAAGGAAAAGAAAGCGGTAAAATAAAGGTTAAAACGAAGAAGGGTGATATGCGTTATGCGAGTGTAGGGATCTTGGGCAGACAAAGAAGAGAAATTATGGGCGGAGGAGAAACCGGCGTCCGAAACTAGGGTTAGGGTAGGGAGGGATTTTTGGCTCCTGATACCATGTAGAATAGTGTAATTCTCCTTGATGAAGTTCTCTTATTAATGTCATATATATAGAGTATACAATTGTAGTGCTAATAGAATTAGGATCTCTATTTTACCTTAATTATAATTGTAGTCCTAATAGAATTAAGATCTCTATTTTACCTTAATTATACTAAATATTAATTACAAAATATATTGTGAATATATATGAAATATATATGAAATATATTCACTATCACTGAATCCACATATGTTCCTAGCAGCAGAGGCACCCTAAAACTATAGGTTCGGCAGAATCTAGTAGCTTCGGCTCAAACCCTATTTTTGTATAAATTTTTTATTTTATATATGTAAATTATCTATTCAGAAACCAGTAAGCAAAAAGAATTGTTGTTCAGAACCCGTAAACTAAAAATATTGGCTCCACATCCGTAATATAATGTTAAGATTGTTTTGATGGGAAACTTGAGGCATATAATCTTGTCAAGATTAGTACTAATCGGCAGGACTAAAGACCCTTTCAAGTGTTTGATCAGAAAATAATGATTTATATACTGGCTATTCATAGAAAGACCAAGTCTAAGTTTCAAAATGTCCTATGAGAAACACATGGAAGAGGGCATTGTAAGTTGAGATAGGAAGAGTCAAAATCATATCTGTAAAGTTCTAACTTTCCCCCCTCTAGACTTGTCTAAATAACTCAATTTAGTTTACACTCTACTTCCTACAGCAGCAACCAAAAATCAAGAATGCAATCACCTTGTTTTAGAGTGACAAAAGAAGGTTGTTTCAAGTGTATTTGCTGCCAGAATTCACATGGAGAGACAAATCCCACCTCTAAAATCGGCATAATCATCACTTGTCATCGCGAATTCATCGATGCAATGGCTTCTTCTATCCAACCAAATTCTCAATTCACTAACCATGAGTGTTTGCCTTCATGTTTAGAATTGCTTAGCAACTTAAAAGAAGCATATCCACACTACTCCCAGACTAATCTTGTTGATGAAATCCGAGCACACGAATACTATCACCTTTCTGTTTCCAGACATGTTTGTCTTGATTACATTGGCAATGGCCTTTTTTCCTACTACCAACAACAGAGGTATCATCATCCAACAGATGATTCAATCGCCTCTTCTTCATCAGCTCCTCCTCCTTCTACTCTACAATTTGCTTCTCTGAACGAGCCTTTCTTTAACATATCATACAAGTCAGTGAGTTTAAGTACTCAGTTGCTCTACGGAGGCCAAGAATCCGAGTTAGAATCTAACATGAGCAGAAGGATTATGGAATACATGAATATCTCTAAGTATGATTATTCTATGGTCTTTACAGCTAATCAGTCTTCTGCTTTTAAGCTTTTGGCAGACTCGTATACATTCGAGTCTAATCACAACCTTGTTACTGTTTATGATTACGAAAATCAAGCAGTGGAAGGGATGATCGACAGCGCTAAGAAGAAAGGTGCTCGAGTAGTATCAGCAGAGTTCTCATGGCCTAATTTGAGAATCAATTCAAGAAAATTGAGAAAAACGCTAGTTGCCAAGAAGAATGGTAGAAAAAAGAGGGGATTGTTTGTTTTTCCACTTCAATCTAAAGTGACAGGAACAAGATATTCTTATCAGTGGATGAATATTGCACAAGGAAATGGTTGGCGTGTTTTGTTTGATGCATCTGCATTAGGTCCTAAGGATATGGAATCTTTAGGCCTATCTATTTTTCAGCCTGATTTTCTTATTTGCTCTTTCTTCAAAGTGTTTGGTGAAAATCCATCTGGTTTTTGCTGTTTGTTTGTGAAAAATTCAAGCATATCACAGCTCAACAAATCCTCTACTAGCTTAGGCATTATTAGTCTTGTTCCGGTAGCAAAATCATTCGAAGATAAAGATGATTTTGCTTCTTCTTCTTCTTCTTCAACTTCATCAGTATCTGATCAAGAAAACTCTGCTGAATTCCAAGAAATCAAACAAGTGTCTGATCAAGAACCAGAAAAAATAACCACATTGTTCGAAATATTAAACTGGGGTAACAAATCCAACAAGAATAGATGCAAGAAAGTTGATCAATCGGAATGTAGAGGATTGGATCATGCTGATAAACTAGGCCTGATATTAACAAGTAGCAGAGCAAGATACCTAATAAACTGGCTGATAAACGCGTTAACGCGCCTTCAACATCCTCATGCTGAAGATATTTATCATCCTTTAGTGAAAATATATGGACCAAAGATAAATTTCAACAGAGGACAAGCTGTGGCATTCAATGTGTTTGATTGGAAAGGCCAAAAGATTGATCCAACACTAGTACAGAAGCTAGCGGATCGGAACAACATATCACTTTCTTGTGCATTTTTGCAGCACATAAGGTTTTCAAAAATGTATGATGATGAAAAAAATACTATCTTGGAGGGTGTAACAAGTGGCGATAATATTAAGAGGGGGAAATTGAATTGTGGTGTATCAGTGATCACTGCCTCAATTGGGATGATGACAAACTTTGAAGATTTGTATAGGTTGTGGAGTTTTATAGCTAGGTTCTTGGATGCTGATTTTGTTGAGAAAGAAAGATGGAGATATAAGGCACTTAATCAAACAACTATTGAGGTGTAGATTGAAATTTGAAATACTTTTTTGCTGGAATAACTTCATTAATTCTTTCATTCTTTTTTCCCCCTATATGGTGATTTGTGAAGTAAGCTCAATAGTGTTAAGAGACATAATTAGTCATTTGTGTTGCTAAGCTATGTTTCTCGACTCTCCAAAAATGATATCTTATTCGTGTCTGATCCTCGAAAAGATGCGCCACTTTGACGGATCCGACGCGCATCCAATAATCTTTTGAAGAGCCTGAGCAACATAGGTTAACCTATGTTAAAATTTTTATCCATTTCTTTCTAGCTTGTTAAAGGGGAGCCTCGGAGTAACTGGTAAAGTTGTTCCCATGTGACCAGGAGGTCATGGGTTCAATCACTGGAAATAGCCACTTGCAGAAATGTAAGGTAAGGCTGCGTACAATAGACCCTTGTGGTCCGATCCTTCTCCAGACACCGCGCATAGCGAGAGCTTAGTGCACCGGCTACCCTTTTCTTTCTAGCTTGTTATTTCTCTTGACATTTAATAAGTGTTGATAATGCGTCTCAAACTGTGAAATTTTAGTATAGAATCCCTATTGTTTCTAATGAAATTGTCAATGACGGGCTATTGGTTAAGGTAGAAGTGTTAACAATAACATCAACAACAACATACTAGTGTAATCCCACAAGTGAGGTCTGCGAGGTTAGGATGTATGCAGACCTTACCCCTACCTTTGTGGGGGTAGAAAGACTATTTCCAATAGATCCTCGGCTCAAAAGAAGTGTAACCAAAATAGGATAAAAATGAAACATCAAAATAGCAAAATAAACAAAGCAAATGAAGTAAGATAGAAATGCTGAAACGAAAAATAAATTAAAATAAATTACATTCTAATATAGCTTAGCAAAACTGATAGAGATCTGATCCAAGTGTAATTAGGATTCAAGTGTAATTATGTAAAGTAGAGATTCTTCTCAAATTAGGTTTTGTATTTGTAAACACCTATATATATTACATTAATGAGAAGCCTCCAACCAAGGATAATTACACTATTCTACATGGTATCAAGAGCCAAACCCTAAACACCCTTCTTACATCTTGTTCGCCCCCCCCCCTCTCATTGTTCTTCGGCGGTGGCACCCCCCATTCTTTTACCCTAAATTTCCCCCCTCTCTTGCACATGGCCACTCACGAATCACATGAGGGTTCCTCCTCTCCTAACTCTTTTCATCCGGCTTTCACCGTAACAAATATCAAGAACTTTATCCCTTTGATTCTTGATCAAGAGGATGATCAATACTCGTCATGGGTTGAACTATTTCACATTCATGCATGTGCATACAACGTGCTTGATCACATTGATACCACCCAACCCTGTCCACCAAACGTCGACGACTCGACGTGGAAAAGGCTCGATGCAATTGTCAAACAATGGATATATGGCACCATATCCAAAGACCTACTTCATACTATTATGAAGACAGGTGCGTTGGCTCATGAACTATGGACAATGCTAGTGGAAATCTTTTAGGACAATAAACATACACGTGTCGTGTATTTGGAAGAGCAATTCAACAACACTCATCTTGAGAATTTCGCCAACATGTCAGACTATTATAAACAACTTAAACTAGTGGCCGATCAATTGTCTAATGTATGGTTTGGCAACTCATCAATGGCTTACCGAAAGGTGAGTACGACACGCTGGCCACAATGATCCAACAAGTCGATCCCCTCCCCAGCTTCAACAAGGCCCGGTCTCAATTATTGTTGGAGGAAACTAGACGAGCCAAACAAGACGGGCATAATCAGTAGGCTTTGGCGGTCAATGCACCGCTGACCACCACTACGCCCACCGGACCACTGCCACACACGGACCATCCATTCCACCGTAGTGGCTGAGGTGGCGGCAGGGGGCGTGGCCGCGGCAATGGATGTGGCGGAAGAGGAAAAGGCTGCGGAGGACAACCCAATTCCATCGGCCCAACACAGCAGGCCCCTATCCAGCACCCTGGGCCGGCCCATTTCCTTGGGCTAATTACGAAAGAAACTGGGATGCCCCATACTGCCCGTACCCAATGCAACAAGGCCAACACGCGGGCTAATGGCAACAGCCCAGCGTACTGGGCCCTCGCCTAGGCAGTCATCCGATAGGCCATGTGTAGTAGGCCCATCTCGTACCGGCCCAACAGCAGCAGCCGAGTTCCGGCCTCATCACGCCTACCGAATTAACCCAGGCTTACAACACTATGAATATTCAGCAGCCCAACGATGTCTGGTACATGGACACGGGAGCCTCATCCCACCTCACTCACAATTCTAATAATTTTCCTCGACTATTTAATTTGCAAAATCCTTAATATATTTTGGTCGGAAATGACTATCGCATTGCAATTCAAGAAAGGTAGTTGCAGATTTTTGAATATTTTGATAGTTCTCTTTGTTCATTTTATTAAGCTTCATGACAACAATAAGCATTACCATTCGTTCAAATAAATGGTCTTATTGTTTAAGTATGTTGAACTTTTCCCTAAATTTGAACATCAGAGAACATTCTTTGTTCATTGTTTTCTGCTAATTACTATATGACTTCAAATTTCATATCTGGTCTTAAGTGTTTTTTAATAGCTCAACAAGGGCGCTGAAATACATTTCATATTCATATACGGGTTAAAAATGATGCTCAGAATGTGAAACTTTTGGTGCTTTACTCTTTGTCAGCACACAACTACTTCAGGAAATCTCCTTGTAAATTTCAACCATTTCAAGATCATGTTAACTATTTAACTGTAATTCAATCCTTTTTTAAATCTTAGTTCTTACAAATACTAATTTTTCACTTGTCTACCTCATGTAACAGATCTCAATGTTCCTATTGAAAATCACAACAAAGGAGACTGCACCTCGGCTGACCTTCAAGTGAATGCATCACATTTTGTTACTATGTAAATAAATGTATATAAGTATCCTGTAAATCTCTGTCACCTTGTAAAACTTGGCTCCCTACCAAATATCATCAACCAGTTACTATGTAAAAAGTTTGTCTTCTCCATCTTAGAATGTTTGCATTTCATAACTTCCTCTTGGTTTTCTGCGTGTGCGTGTTGCTTTTGACTGGATGGTTTGTAGGACGATTCTAATCTGATTGTTCCTTTTTGCACGATCCATTATTGGTGCTTTTATTCCACTTACCAGTTCATTTACATCTCAGTTTTTTGGTATACAGTTTAGTTGCATTTTTAGCTCTTCTATGCGCTTCTGCTCTGTAGCCATTCTATTATTCTTTGTTAGTTCTCTAAGTTTTGTTCGCAACTATTTCTTGATTCTGCGTTTGTCTTCTCCGTTCTCTTATTTTCTTGCGTTGTGTTTTTGTTTCACCTTTTTCCCTTTAGGTGTTTGAGAATGTTGAGAATATAATTAAATGTTAAAAGTGTGTTTTATCTAACAGCTTAAACTTTTAGATCAGATGGTCACACACTTCAATATGGTATCAGAGCAGGCCAAAAATCCTGGGATCGAACTTCACCGTCATCCATTATCAAAAAGAATTTCCACGTGCTTGGATCATGAAAAAATATCAGACCAGCACATGAGGGGGCGTGTTGAGAATATAATCAAATATTAAAAGTATGTTCTATTTAACGGCTTAAGCTTTTAGATAGAACACACTTCAATAGAGAAATATTCCTCTTTTTGCTTTATTCCCTTTTCCTCTGTTCAAAGCTTCAGCTCAACTTATGTGTGTCATGGTCTTTATGCAGGTTTGGGTTGCAAGTGCTTATGCATAATGGGTCGTAAAATTTTCCCATTTTTACCTTTGTGTTCCGGTGTATATAATTGGTTAACATTTTTAAAGTAGCAAGTGTTATTTTTAAGCGAACATGTGTACATGTTTCATTTATTGACGACTGTAAAAATGTTTGCTCCTTTTTCTGTTGGCAGGTACTCCCAATTATACGTGTGATGGATTATTCTGGCTTTACCAGGTAAGCTGATTTCAAACTTAGGTTCATTTTGTTTTGTTTTTCATCTGTTGATACAGGAAATAAATTCACAATCCACCCCTTTATGAACCTATGTTTTTGGTTGGAAGGAGTAATCTATTTGTAAAACAAGTTACATACTTGAATGTGAAGTTGGTATTATATAACAACATAGAAAATACCTAATATAGAGTATAGACAAATAAAGGTGATCAAAACTACTTCGGCTGTCTTGATGATTATTTGATTTTTTGCAAATTTTGGTCCACATTTTCTTAACCAATCCATTATTATTCCATTCAGGGTCCAGTAAAAAGATTTAGAAGAATACTAACTTTATTTTTCTAATGTGATTACTACAATGTATTCGTTGTATTCATAAGTCGTTATATAGTGTGGACGGAGAATAAGCTAATTGATGTTTTTGTTATTTTTTGTAGGCTATTGATAAATTTCAACTTAGAATCCCTTTATTCCAAAGTAAATATTTATTTCTCTGATTCCGGTTTTAAGTCGTTGCCATTTTTGAGTAACAATATACCGAAATAACCTCTTTTCATATTATATATAATGAAACTCTTCACTAGTCCTGCTTGTGGCTCTGATAATTTTTCATGGTTGGTACGTCCAATGGATATGTTCTTATACATAACCCCCGGAGGTCTTGTTTGCACTATTTGTCCCCAATGATAAACTTAGCCTATTTCCTGTTCGGGTCAAGTTTAGAAATTTATCTAATTATTGAATTTCAGGGGTCTTGTTTCTTGAATTTTGCAGGATATGTTGTCGGTGTACTATAAAGGTATGTATATGTACTATAACGGTATGTATATGTCATGCTAATTTATTTTTACTATTATTTCTCATATAGTCTGTATTTGTACTATGGCCAACGATGCTGCTCCCATATCTTTCTTTTCAGATGCTAATGGAGATAAATTGCAGAAAAGGAAATAAGAGAGAGAGAGCTCGGAGGAATATAAACCACAGCTATGGTGGATGTGGCGGTCGTCGTAATCCCGCTTATAACATTCTGGGTAATATTCCTTTATTTTGCTTTTCTAATTCTGATTCTATGGGGCATCTTATGATTTTCATACGTGGGTATATTCTTTGTGAAACAAACTCAGGGCTACTAAGTATTGTTTACCCCTAAACATTGTTACTGCATATTTGCTATAAAAGTTTGTTACGGTAAATAATGGATCTTGGGTCTAACTGCACATTATTGAAGCGTGGATAATATAATTTGGGGCCCCAATATCGGTGAACAAAGAATTGGAATGAGTCTGACTCTGATACCATTTTGAGGGAAGGATTGTCCAAGTACATATAACGAGTCCATGTTCCCATTCCATATATGTTAACACTAAAAAATGTTTAGCCGAATCAAGTGACAACCGAAGGTGGAAAAGGATTCTAAGTCGGTAACTGAGCGGAATCATAGGCGAATCCGTTAGTCCTTACCCTCGGCTAGAAAAACATCATCGGCTATTACAGTAGTCTGGCCGAGTCATAATTCCGAGGAATGGCTGAGACCCACACATACTCGGACGCCTCGAAGACCAATTCAAAGGACCTTCTAGAAAAGGTAGCAACCAGCAACAGCCAGAAGGGAGTGCCGTCGATTGTGCTAGAGGTCCAGGCAAAAAATCGGCACCACCTCCTCATAGTTGGCTAGTGGATTTAATGGGTAGTTCGGTGGCTAACATAGGGGGTCACATTTATTTTTCTTGTACTATAAATATAGGAATCATTTGTACATCAAAGAACAATACAATCAATCAAAAAACTGATTTTTACTTATCTTCATTCTATCTTTATCGCATTTATTGCACTCTAGTTGTATTTATGTTTCTTACCACTTAGTTTACTCAATCACCATCCTAACGCTTTCTAGAGTAGTTGGGGAACCCATTACTGGAAGTTAGAGTTCCGCTACCGGCCCAAATCGCTTAGTTAAGGAATCAATTTGTCATCCGATAAAACGACAAACACTTCGGAGGGAAACAAATTTGGCACGCCTAGTGGGACCATAGGTGATCTCATAGCGAAGTTTGATTCTCCAAGTCAGAATCGCACTTGGCGTATGCGCCTAAGGTCTGGTAAGAAAATGAACCCAGAGTCTAGTCCACATCCTAAACAGAATCCTCCCAGAAGGAACAACGAGCCACCATCTTCTTTGGGTATGCCTACATCGGTTGATACCCCTCATCTTCCTCCGTCAACCCAAACTGTGGGTGAACTTAATCAACCTGAAGGTCCAACTGTTATGACCATGTTTTTTCATTAGACAACATATTGACTTAGGCATCTACGACATTATGTACCCGATTTCCAAACAATTGGCTGACATTGTCAAGCCAATGGTGCATAATGAGGTTCAGCATGCGAAAGAATTGGAAGCCAATCGACTGCATCCAGGAGAAGGTTCGGCTAGTTCTGCCATCCCTCTGACGAGTGGCGTTGTGCAGCATGCAACTGTGACTCCATGTGTTGTTCCTCAGCCAAATGTGTATCAGTCAGTACCTACTCATGTACAGCTGATAGCACACCTAGAGCACAAGCGCAATAACTTGGTAACCAGTCTACTGTATGGTTGCCACCAAATGCTGGGGGGAAAACTGTGCCACTCGTCCAAAGCGATTCTACAGTATGGACAGATCAACATGGATCGGAGACTAGTTCAGGCATCCGGACACCTTGGTTTGCCGCCCGTTATGCCGTACGCTTATGCAAACAGCCCTACGGTACAGGCTACCAATGTTGGCCAGCTGAATTGGCAACCGATGGCCCCTGGCTATGACCCTGCTAAGCTATCTAGTGATGTTGTCTACATCGGGATACCATTCCAACAGTCACAGTCGGTACCCAATCCATACCATCCAGAAAGCGCAAACTTTCTAAGAACGGCTGATGTCCGAGGAGAGCAGACATGGAACACTGTTCCACCTCATCCTCAAGTTTCGTTGGCTGTTCCAGGAGCTCAGGTTGCAGGCTTTGGTGGCTATGCCCAACGGCAGCAATGGGGATATACCCCACCTGTTGGTAATGGCCAGCAGAATACCTACAACTTTCAAAATCCTGTTCGACAAGGGCAGAATGGAGGCCACCAGTTCAGAACGCCTACCAGCCGGTTCCAGTTGAGAATCGGCAGGGGACATCACATCTGATGAACCCTGAAACCATTGCGAATACCATGAGGAAGTACTTTGGCATCCAACTGAAACCCTTAGACATACCTGTCTACAGGAAGCCCTACCCTGATTGGATAGATCGGATAGCACCATTGCCAAGAGGCTTCAAAATGCCTAATTTCGCCACCTTCTCGGTGATGACGACAAATCTACCATTGAGCACATCGACAGATTCACCGCCCAATGTGGCGAAGTTGGCCAGAACGAATATCACAAGCTGCAGTTATTCCCGGTTTCTCTAACAGGAATGGCATTCGCCTGGTACTCATCTTTGCCCTCCCACTTCGTGCAGAGTTGGGCTGACATGAAGCGTTGTTTCCATGATAGATTTTATTGACCCCAACCTCAAATCACTGTAACTGACTTGACAAATCTCAAGCAACAGGTCGATGAGTCGGCTACCGATTATATCGAGAGATTCAGAAGGAAGGTTGGGAAATGCATTGTACACTTTCCTGAATCAGAATGTGCCCATATGATAATCAACAACATGCATCCTTAGCTAAAGGAGAAACTAGTGGGACAATCCTGCTCTGAATTAAGCCAGTTAGCCGAGAAGGCTAGCCAAATAGAGCAGTATATCCAGGAGAAAGAGAAAAGAAGAGCTAACTGAAATCGAGGTTCCCATTTGGTATCCATTATTGAAGCAAATGAGTCTGACTCAAAATCAGTCGATTACATGGCAGACGCAATGGTAGACGAGATCATCAGGGCAAGGTTTACTCTTGCCCAGCCCTAAAATCTATGAAGGACAAGGAAACGAGTTCGACTGATGACACGGTCGGTTACTCATTTGATATTACAAAGGCAGATCAGATCTTTGATCATCTGCTTAAAGATAAACAGATTCGGCTGCTTGATGGCCATAGGATTCCGTCTGCCGAAGAACTCAAGGATAAGAAGTACTGAAAGTGGCACAATTCATATAGCTACGCTACTTCTAATTGTGTAGTCTTCATGAAGGCAATTCAAAATGGCATCAAGGAGGGCAAGTTCAAGCTAGCCGATTAAAGCATAGCTGAAATGTATGTTGATACTGACTCTTTCCCCGCAGTACCGATATCTATGGTATCATTTGCCAAGCTAGATCAACCAAAGGATTCAAGGGGACATTAGCCGATACCACGGCTAGGGACGCTTTGAGCATTGTATTTGGTGCACCTACGGAGGAGATGGTTAAACACTTCAAACCCCTCTATGTTAAGGCTTACATTAACAACAAAACTTTTAGTCGAGTGTTCATCGGTAATGGAGTTGTGCTGAATGTGATGTTGCTGCTTACTTTGAAAAGCCTCAACAAAACCAGGGAGGATCTCATCCCAACTAACATGAAAATGGCTAGCTTTATGGGAGAAGCCTTTGAAGCTTTGGCGATCTTAGTAGCAGAAATCACTGTAGGTCCTAAGACGGTCCGATCTGCCTTCTTTGTGATAGACGGCAAGCCATCCTACGCCATCATATTCGGCAGAGACTAGATTCACACCAGTCGATGTCTTCCTTCCACCATGCATCAAAAACTCATTTTCTAGGAAGGAGACAAGATTGAAATCGTCTCAGTCGATGATAACCCATTTCAAGCAGGGGTGAAAAACTTGGAGGCTGTCTTATATTCACCCTATGTGGCTCCCATAGTTGTTGCGGAGCAGTACGAAGAAGGATCTTGGGAATACTGCAATCTTACTTCACATGGTTTTGAAATAAAATAATTAGTTGAACCACGGCTTACCTTGGAAGAGTTAAATGATTGAGGAGACCCAAATCATACGTGATCTGTGGCATCAGCTGACTGCTTTAAATTATGAAGCAAGGATAGACGAGGCATCACAGGTAGAGGACTTCAACAGAGAACCAACACTGGCGACCGATGACATTGAGTTGCCAATGGAACTTGAATCGCCCATAAGAAGGGCTATGCCTAGTTTTTAGTCTCAGGATCCCTTGGAAGATATCAACTTGGGTACTGAGGAAGTCCCTCGGCTAACACATATTGGTAGTTTGCTGAAGGAGGAGAATAAACAAAGCATAACGGCTCTTCTACTACAGTATAAGGACTGTTTCGAATGGGATTATCATGAAATGTCTGGGCTGGCACGTACTTTGGTAGAGTTGCCAATGGAACTTGAATCGCCCATAAGAAGGGCTATGCCTAGTTTTGAGTCTCAGGATCCCTTGGAAGATATCAACTTGGATACTGAGGAAGTCCCTCGGCTAACATATATTAGTGGTTTGCTGAAGGAAGAGGATAAACAAAGCATAACGGCTCTTCTACTACAGTATAATGACTGCTTTGAATGAGATTATCATGAAATGCTTGGGCTGGCGCGTACTTTGGTAGAGCACAGATTGCTAATTAAGGAGGGTTTCACACCTCATAAACAGCCGCCCAGAAGATATCACCCTCAGTTGATACCTCAAATTAAAGCCGAGATTGAACGAGTGCTGAAGGTCGGGTTCATCAGAACGGCTAGGTATTCGACCCGCCGAATTCACATCAGAAATCGCCAACATGACTTTTTTGGATTCTTTCTCTCGTCTTACTACTGTTTATCAATAAATATCGTTGGATTAGAATGGTTGGCAAACATTGTGCCGGTCAAGAAGAAGAATGGCAAGGTTCAGGTATGTATTGATTACAGGAACCTAAATCTTGCCACTCCCAAAGATGAATACGTCATGCCTATAGCCAATATACTAGTCGATTCGGCGGCCACTAACGGGGTGCTGACATTCATGGATGGATATTTCGGCTATAATCAGATAGCAGTAGCCGAGGATGATATTCACAAGACCGCCTTTAGGTGTCCAGGAGCCTTGGGCATTTTCGAGTGGGTAGTCATGCCGTTCGGTTTGAAAAATGCTGGTGCTACTTATCAAAGGGCAATGAACACCATCTTCCATGATCTGATCGGCAAGACTATAGAGGCTGTCTAAGAGCTTAACAGTTGATTATTCTATATCACTCCAAGTAGCAATAGGTTGAGGCACTTTCATTGTCACCTTCTGCATCGGTGTCTCTTGTTCTTCCACTCCAATCACTTGTGCAATAATTTCTTCATTAGTGTAAGTTTCAAAGATTGAAAGATTTGCGTCAAACTCCGTATAAGTGGTGAAATCCATTACTTGATTTGTGTTATGAGATGGGATTTGGGCTATAAGTGATGAGAGACTACCAACATTATCAATAAGTTCTAAATTTTTACTATTAATATTGGGATTTTCATTTGTAGATAGAATTTCGATATTTCTCCAACAATGGAGAATGGTAGAGGTCTTAATATCATTCCATGCTTTTACAAGAGTGTTAATTGCTTGCCGTAAGTTGAACTTGTTGTCATCAGATAATGGATGCTTGATAAAACTACTTTTATACTTGACCTTAGAATTTACAAGTATGCCAGTATCTACGGGCTAAAGATGTGATGTCGTATTAGGTGGAAGGTAATGAACCTGAATAACTACATATTAGTACAATACTATTATTAAAATGATATAATTAGAGCTGCATAAATCACCTTAATATGTGTTAGTCGATCTTCGTGTTCCTCGATGTCATGATGAGTAGCATTGTCCATCAACAACAAAATCTTATGATTTTTAAAAATTTCAAGACTAAATCACTATGAGAAATATAATTTTTCCTTTTAGATTCGTATTTGAAATTATGATAATTATCATAAATATTTTAATATTTTATTTTCTATACATAATATACTTCTTAGAAAATATTGTTACACTATTTGAGTATGGTTGTTACATAGAGGTAATTTTACAAATAGTGTCCGCTATAATGAATGTCATTGTTGTTATAGGTAGAATGTTGTTATAGAGAGGTAAAAATAATATGAAAAATCGGTTTCGGAGAAAATCAGGGTGTTATAGTGAAATGATGTTATAACGAATGACAATTATAGAGATGTTTGACTGTATATGAGTGACCAAATTGATTAAGTTTATATAAGTTGGTTAAACAAATTTATTCATTATCAACATATTTGGAGGGGAAAACTAATTGGATCTATCACTATTTACAACCCATAATGGTACTTCCCTTTAATTAAAGTAAATAATATTCTAAGTAAAATCATTAAGGGGATGTCACAAGCTTTAGATGCTAATTTGGACTTCTAGTTACAAATTTTGACAAAAAGAATAAAAATATTTCTACGCTGGAGTTATTCGAATCTTACCTACAACTAAGCAGAGAAAGATCACAACTTCAATGGGTTATTGCTGAAATTTCTGATTGCTTCTCAATATATTATTACTACTTTACTTCTCATCCCGTGAATAATCACAAAATTTAAGTTGGAAAAATAAGAGAGATTCTTACGCTACACAACAGCCTAATAAAACTACAATAAAAATAACTTTAATTTATATTTTTTACAAATTTTAACTGGCATAATTATTCTTTACGTTTATTTATAATCAGTGTTTATATATTACTATATATTAATTATAAGTATATAATTTGGTACGGCTAGGTGGGTGAAAATTTATTTACTCGTGTGGTTAAAAATGTTAAGATACCTCTATTCTCACGACTCGAACTTGAAACTTCTGGAAAAAAAATATCGGAGGAGATTTCAATCTTTCCACTGTAACCACACGGCCACATCCTTTGGTTCACAAGGGCTACTTATTTAGTGTGTTACTTCCTCCGTCTCAATTTATACGAGGTTTATGAGGTTAAATAATTTTTTCTTTGATTATGATTGTTTTCAACTCTTTTCATATATGTTATGAATTATTAATTATGCAGACTTATAGTACATTTTATGTAATTTTCAAATATGTAAATTTTATTATAAAATACTTGAAAATATATGTTCAATTGAGTCAGGGAAAAAATTGTTTGGCTCTCAAAATTGGTCAATCCTTATATAAATTGGCACGGAGGAAGTAAGTTTTTCATTTTTTTTTATTACAAGTTTGTGATTATTAATTTTTAAGGAATGCTTCCTGTTTATTCACGATATATTTAGAGTGAGCCGCCATGGCTTACTTAAAAGTCTTAGAAACGTGATTTTCAGTTAGAAAAATTACTTTAAGTTGCCTCCATTAATCAAGTTTTTTGGGTTTAATTTTGGCTTGCACTTTTTCCTTCTTATTTTAATCGTAATGTTGAAGCTCATTAAGTAAGTGAACGAAATAAATACAAATTAAAGAACTTTTATTCTCTCTTTCAAAGCAAATGAACTTCACTTGTCACAAAAAGTTGGATCTTTAAAATATTCCATAGTGTCAAATGGAGAAGTAATTAAATATTCTCTTCTAATACATCCAATTCTGACCTTGACTGCCTAAAAGGCTAAAAGGTCATGACAAATAGAATTAATACCACGTGCGATCGCAAACTTTACATATGTTGATGTCTTACTGTATTTGTTTACTTTCTAAAATATATAATTTACTAATAACACCCAACTCTAGTCCTAAAAAGAATAAGCGATCACTGTAAATATAATCCGGTCTAAAAGTTCAGAGTCGAATCCCACAAAGAACTAACGTTAACTATAACAGTTAAATATTACTAAAACTACAAGTTGGAATAATTTTCTGAGTTATAAATATTAAATTTTTTATTTTAAACTAATTAACTAATAAATAATAAAGCAGTAAAAATTATTTACTAAATAAAGAATGGGTTGAATTCAAAATTAAGGAGGTCTAGTGTTATGATTTTTCAATTATCGGAATCTTTCTCACTACGTTATTTATAATCTCGCCGATTTATTCTCTGCGGATCATAAGCATTCAACGTACCATAATTATCTCTCGATCAATTACAATAATTTACTAGATGTATTCTCTCGAACTACTCTAGCTATAAATTTCTCAACGACTCACAAAGATCACGTCAAAGCTTCGCTATCTCTAAACCCGTTTTTAAACCCACATTATTGATCTCTCGTATACTTAGGAGTGACGCTGTTCAACAACAACCTAATCATGTAATCTCTCTCAAGCAATACAAGATATAACAGCACAGTTAATTGATGTCCATTCAATTAACAACAAGCAAAACGTAGTTGAACAAGTAGAGAAATTCAACGGCTCAATTATATCAAAACGTTACAAGAATTCATCCAACAATTGGTTCCATCAAAACCCTAGTTAGAAAATTAGCTATTCATAAAGGAAAAACCCGTTGCCGAATCTTTCCCCTTGCTCCATGACGGTTTCTTGCTCTCCTTAGGTTGAATCCACCAAAATAATGTGTCTTAGGATGTATTTATATGACCTAGAATGTGTAGGGAATCAAATAAATCAATTAGAGTTTGAAAAACTTTTCTTGGCTCGCCTGAACTCTCGCTTCGCGAGGATCACAGGCGAGCCCAACTAACTCTGCATTTTCTCTTATTTTTTGGCTCGTCTATAGGCTCGCCTTGGCGTGGATGTTGACGAGCCCTCTCAGGAATGTTTTTGGTTTGGCTCGTCAAATTCCTTTTCTTTTCCTTCGCTTCGCTGTTTTGTGTGGAGGCTAACTACTTGGCTCATCAAGCTGCTCGCAAGGCGAGCATGATAGGCTAGCTCGGTCATTCTCCGATCTTTATTTTCTTATGTAAACTTGCATTAAATAAGCTCTTTTTCAATCGCTTTCGTCCAACAATCTTCCTACACATACAAAATACGTAATAATCTCAAAGCAATATAATTTGTACTCAAACGACGATAAAAGTACTAAGAAGTGATGCAAAATAATGACTAAATATATGTATTTTTGGCCGAACATCACGTAACACTCAGTGATGTATCCACCTTTCAACAATAGAAATATCACTATAATATATATTTATGAAATTAATAGTTTCATATATATACAACACCAACAGTAATAACATATCTAGTGTAATCCCACAAGTGGGACCTGAGGAGGGTAGGTTGTACGAAGTTTTTATATATGTATATATATATATTATATTATCAGAAAATGTTTAGAGGATGCAGCTGCATTTCACTTCCACTAATTCAAGATCTGATTGGTCTAAATCGCGCTAACTATATATGGATGGTGAGAGAAAAAAATTAATGTTGCATATCATAACTTTAAGGGTTAATTGTCAAAACTTAACACACTTAGAGCCTGTTTGGTATTTTGAGAAGTGCTTTTTGAAAAAAAAATAAATTGGTGAGAAGCAATTTGTGTTTGACTAATTCATTTGAAAAGTGTTTTTGATAAACAGATTGTGTTTGGCTAATTTTCTTTAAAAAGTATTTTTGAGTGTCAAATTACCAAAAGGACAAGTATCCATGCACGTTTTTATTAAGACTATTTTATAGAAAAATTATTTTAAATATATATATGAATGACTTTAATTAAGTTTTTACTTTTATTTAATTAAAATTTTATAGTACATATTAAAAAATTTAATTAATATAATTCATAGATAAATAAAAAAATATTAAATATTGATATAATAACAATATTGTGATTTAAATATATTAAAAACATCAACCAAAATAAAATTTAAAATCACTCCACAAATTAAAATTCAACACAAAAATACAACGTAAATAAAATAAAAGATTATTAATTAGAAGTTAATGGATTAATGAGGGATATACTTGGTAAATATGTATTTATGATAGAGATAATTTTGTCTGGAAAAAAAGTAAATTTTTGTTTGTGCTTCTGCTTTTTTCGAGGTGCCCAGCCCCCAGAGCCAATCCTTTTCCCGAAGTTACGGATCCATTTTCCAACCTCTCTTGCCTACATTGTTCCATCAACTAGAGGTTGTTCACCTTGGAGACCTGATGATGTTATGAGTACGACCGGGTGTGGACGACACTCGGTCCTCCGGATTTTCAAGGGCCGCCGGGAGCGCACCGGACACCACGCGACGTGCGGTGCTCTTTCAGCTGCTTCTCCCCAACCACAGAAAAATTGCTTCTGCTTCTACTTAAAAACAGTTTTACTAATTGACCAAACACCTCAAATAACAAAAAAAGTGTTTTTGGCCTCAAAACCGCTTGGCCAAACATGCTCTTAAACTATCACTTTTTTCGTGAGTTTCACACCCTACATATCAGTTGTTCTATGTTTCTACTTGAACTATCACCATCTATGTATTATATACGATACAAAATACATTTAATTTGGTAGCAAAATAAAGGGAGGCTAAGAGACTAACTTTTGCTAGCATTAGTCAACAAAACCAACCAATTAATCAGACTAGCTTATCAGTTTATGGTGACTCAATAGGACTACACAATTGATATATCGCAACCGGCTACATTCAAAGTAAAAAATCTGGATGACAAAGAGACTATATTTGCCAGCAAAGAAAGTTGTCTTAAAACTCTATGAAATATATACTTGAAGTAAGATTGCAAAGTGTAGAATACTTTAAGGAACAGAAATATTTTTAACTATTACTAAGGAAAGAAAAAGAAAAAAATAACTCAGAAATATACAAAAAAAATCAAGTCATATACACTCATAAATAAATTAAAGATACATTGTCAACATAGTTTAACGGGTTACATCATAGTTGTTTGGATTAGCTTATCAAAATAACCTATAAGCATTAAGTGTTGAAAAGTATGTTAAGGTTGTTGAAGGTAATTTTATAAATAAGTAGTTACATGTTTGGATAGAGGTGCCGAACCTGGTAACACATAGTTAGATGTGTTTGATAAAAAAGTGTTGATATATATATTTTTTAAATTTAAAACAAATAACAATAAAGCAGATATATTTTGTCAACAAATCCAAATAAAATAACAAAGTGGCGGTTATTTTCAATTTTGGTTGCTATAATCAACGGCTGCTTCATGCACTCGGGAGTCGGGAGTAGTATTGTATTGACTAATGAAATGTTTCAAAGCACACATGATTGCAGTGCATGGATCAAATCATCTTTTAAGATATAAAGATGTTAATTCATTAATTTTATTAAAATCAAATTTACACATTTTAGGAACTTTGGAAAATATCATAGATTACGAATTGTGGAAATTAAAATATAGTAATTGAAAAGGCTGTAGTGAAAAACTAATGGTACACTTGTCATAAGTAAACCAGGCCCGCAGCAAGGTTTACACATAGGGTCAGATGCTTTCTTTATCTCGCTTGCCCTTAATTCGTCTAGCATATTTCAATTATTGATGATGAAGAGATAATTAAATAAGTAATAAATAAAAAAAGTATGATCTCTCTAACGACTTAATTTTTAAAGTTTTAGATAAGATGCTTACTCACTTTAACATAATATTGCAGCATGCAGAGATCATGTGTTTAAAATTCACCATCATCCATTATAAAAAAAATAATTTTTTCGTGTTTGATCAATTAAAAAATATGAAGTCCTACGTGAGAGACGTGTTGAAAAGACAATTATAAATATAAAAAAAGTGTACGTTTAAGCTTAAACGATCACACATTTCAACAATATTTACTAGGCCAAATATACATATCATAAAAAAATTAAATGTTCTGCAGTAAATTCATTAACTGTGAATTCAGAATATAAAAGCGACTATTCCATGTTCTGCCTCGTAGCTTTGAATGAGCTTGGCATATATTATACTTTATCATAAAACCGAATCTTGAATTTATAATTTATAAAATTTTATATTAATTTAAAATTAATATATAATAATATTTAAATTTATCATTAAATATTTTTATATGTTATACATTTAATAAATTTTTTCATATAAATAGAAAATTTGAATAAATATTATTAAATTTACGTGAATCCGTGATTTTAAAACTATATCTGATTCAGTGACCATCAGGTCTTCTTTTACAAGCTGTATTTGTATGTAGGTAATAAAATGGGTCAGTTTTTTGGCTGTCAGCACTATTGGAATCCAAACTGGAAAACTCCAACAAAATTGATGCTTTTAAAAGTCAGAACAAGATGAAATCGTGGCAAAACTTATACAAAAAACAACCATTTTCTTTCTTTCTTTGAACTTTTTTTCCTTCCATTCATAATTACATTTGGTGATCAAACTAAATATTTATTGATGCAACAAAAGTGTTGAGATGAGTGACATTTTTATTTTAAAACTTAAAATAATAAAAACAACACATTTTTTATCGACTTAATTATGACTTAACCAAGTCCCCATGTACAAGCTCGTTTCTTTTTCATTAGCCATCAAGCACGTGAAAATTATATTGAGCAATGGATGGTGAAACTTGAATTTAGAAACTATATCTGTTCTTGTATCATTATTTAAATTTTGCAACCATCTTATGCAAAAGTTTAGACCGTTAGAGATAATACACAAATTTATTTACTTAACGATGATGTTGAATCATTAACTATTTTCCCTTTTTCGACAATTACAAATTTTCATTTTCCAAACATTGCATAGAATATCTTTGGGGAATAAGGAAAACAAAATAGAACCAAAAGTGTTTTAAAATTCAAACATTGTGGACCATATGAAGAATGTTGCAACAGAACATAGAGCTTAATTATACTGTTGGACTTTCCTCAATTATTAATTTCACTTTTACAATAAATCTTTTCTTCATAGACTCAAATTCAGCCAATTATCTTGGTGGAAAAAGTTGAGCTCCACTTTGGTGGCTTGCACTTATGACCATTTGAATTAGGGTTATTTTGTATTATTATGATTAATTATATTGAACATCAAATTAGTGAGGTAGAGGAAAATGCAATAATTTGTTGTTGATGGAACTGTCTTTCTAGGAGTTACAGAAATTTTCACAAATGATTTTTCATTTACCTTTTAGTGTGAGTCAAAAACTTGACTAGTGAATTTAAGGTAAGAATTATAATCCCCAATTAACCATAACTGAATATTTCCATAATTTTATTTCTGTGGTACTAAATTTTTTATTTATTAAAAAATAATAAGTTTTATATTTAAAAATAATTTGATATTATATTTACTATTTTATCTTTACTGACAAGTTGTAATAGCCTATATAAAGAATATAACATATTTTAAAATATAAATATTTTTCTTAAGTTTCAAATCAAAATTACATCACATGAATTGAGACTAAAGGAGTATAAAAATGAGGAAATGATATTGTAAAGTGGAAAATAAACTACCCCCTAAATGCAGATATTAAGGACCCGTTTATCCATAAGAAATATTCACATTTTTTCAGAATAAATTTTCAATTTATTTTAAAATTAATGTTTGCGATTTAAAATTTAGTGTTCCAAACCCGTTTTTCAGTTTCATCTTCATAAATTTTAAAGTGTTCTCTTCTCTCCCTTACAAAAAGTATAATCAAACATAACTCCATTTTTATCAAAACTACGTGAAGAAGTATATTACGAGCTCGAGTGGTGAGCTCCAATGGTGAAGTCGAGAACTAGTGATTATGGAGAAGAAAGGAAAATTAGTGTCATTCTTATTTAAAAGCTTAAAACAATAGAAATGACATATTTTATCGACTTAATTATGACTTTAACACGTCTCCATGTACAAGTTCGTTCCTTTTTCATCGGCCATCAAGCATATGGAAATTATTTTGAATAATGAGCGGTGAAACTTGAACTTGGAACTTTATCTTTTCTTGTATCATGTTTTGAATTGTGTGGCATTATTATTCAAAAGGTTAGACCGTTAGAGATTATACATAAATTTATTTACTTAATGATGATGTTGAATCATTAATTATTTTTCTTTTTTCCACAATTACAAATTTCCATATTCCAAACATTGCATAAGAGTTTTTATTTTTTTCACCAAAACTGTTTTAAAATTCAAATACTGTTGGATATTGGACTCGGGCCACCCATGTGGATCAATCCGTATTCATATTCATATTATAAGTATATAATGAGTTATATATTATTATTAAATAAATAAAAAGAATAGACATAAATATTAGAAATTTTATTGAACAGTTGTGTCACTTCATGAAAATAAAAAGAAGTTCTAAATGTAGGAACTTCATTTCCAACTTCTTCATTTTCCTTCTCTTGACAACAGAAAAACTTCTCTGTTAAAGAAAACACTCTTCGTTGGAGCATTTTTCCAATGAAATAATCTATCTACCCCATAATATAGGGGTAAGGTCTACGTATATCCTACCCTCTTCATACCCACTTGTGTGATTATACTGACTATGTTGTTGACACATTTTTATATTAAAAAGTAATTTAATATTTAATTTTCTATTTAATCTTTAATGACAAGTTTTGGTTTCTATATAAATACTATGATATATTTAAAAACATTAAAAAAAATCCAAATTTCGCATCAAAATTACATCACATGAATTGAGTCTAAAGAGTATAAAAATGAGAAAATGATATTGTAAAGTGAAAAATTAACTAACCATTAAATGCAAAATTAAGGACCCGTTTGGCAGAAGTCATTTTTCTGGAATATTTTTTCATTTATTTAAATTTAGTGTTTGGTTATAAAAATTTCAAATCTAACTTGAAATTGGATTTCAAATTTGGAAAGTGCTTCGAACCTGTTTTCTAATTTCATCTTCACAAATTTCAAATAAAATATTTTCTTTACTCTTTTTCAAAAAAGTATAATCAAACACAAATCTATTTTCACCTCTAATTTTATAATTCCCCGAAATAAAATTAACAAATATATAGAATCTATGGCCAAACGCCTACTAAGATTGAACAATCCGATTCCAATTCTTTTTTTCTTTTTTTTTTGTTGACGAAGGAACCCGCAACCGCTACTCTCTCGAGTGCGCACAGGGTAAACCCCGGACTGACGCAATAGCCTGTAAACCACGTCAGCCGATTAACCACACTTGGCAAACCATGTGTGGCAGGCTCAACCAAGAAGGTTTATGCAGGGGATCGAACTCGTGATCTTATGGTCCCGCGCTCTACTGCTAGACCAACTTGGCTATCCTTGCGGGTTTAGTAAATCCGATTCCAATTCAAATACGAGCCATCGGACACGTGATACAGATTTGGCAAAACGAAATGGGGCTTAAGGGCTTGGCTGTCATGAACAATAAAGTCAGTATATTGGGGTCTCATCTTCTTTTATAGAAAGCACATTTGTCCCCAAAATGACACATTACTCGTGCCCACTTGATAATTTTTCAGAACAATATATATTCCTACAATATATTATTACTCTATAAGATTATAAATTAAAATGAGAAACATATAACATAATCATGATAAAATAATTAAGGGTTAACTACACTAAACACTCATGTATTATGAGTAGGGCTGGCCAGTGGGCCGGGACGGCCCGACCCCGACCCGGTCTCGCCACGACCCCGCTTAAAAAAAAAAAAAAATGGGGGCGGGACTCGAACTCGGGACGGGACGATGTCTCGTCCCGCCAGACCCGAGCCCGCCCCAGGCCCGCCCCAGGCCCGCCTGACCCTACCCCGCCCTTTTCCCCCCTTTGCAAAAATGGTCGTTGCACCAACGACCATTTTAGATTATGGCCGTTGGCCAACGGCCATTTTAGGCCCCCCCCCCCCTTCCCCAACCCCCCCTACCCCTTAATATTTATTTTTAACCCATAAGTTATTATATTTACACTTTAACCCAATTTTTCAACTATAAATAACTCATTTTCTCTTCATCTTTCTCACAAATCTTCCTACAATCTCTCTAATTTCTCAATATATATCTCTACAAGTCTACATTGTTTGCTAAATATTCAATTTTATTAATTCATTTGGGAATTGGGAGTGAAGTTGGCAACTAGCTTGAGGATCTTCCATCGAGCAAAGTTTCAATTTTCAACTTCTCGATTACACGTCGACGTTACGTCGGCGTTTGGTACATTCGTTCCTTCATTAAATTATTATTGTCTGTTTATTTTATATTTTTATTTAGCGCACTTAATTTTATTGTCTTTAATTATTTATTATCATAATTAAAATGGAAGGATTAAAAGGTATGTTTAAGGGTAAGGGTAAGGGTGCTTCTTCTAGTAGGGGCAACCAGGGCAAGGGTACTTCTTCTAGTCATCTTATTCCTACACAGGATGATTTTGTTGATACTCAACATTTTCCTACAATACCATTAGATTTAGACCAGGAGCTATTTTCTGGAACTCAAGAAGACTTTAATTTAGACGATGATCTAGATGATATACCCACTAATGTTGATGACAACACACTCACTAGTGCACCTTCAACTCGAAATACCTCATATTCCCCCTAGTATGAGACGAGGTCCAACAAAACGACCATTAAAATCAGATGCATGGACATTTTTTGATAGGGACGTAGAGAATCAAGTAGCCATATGTAAAATTTGTAAAAATGTTTTAAAATTTAAAACTGGAAAAGGTCACGGTGGGACGGGGGTTTAATTAGACACGTAGTAAGTGCTCATCCAACTAGGTATGCCCAATACTAGGCTTCAAAACCGGGTGCGCAAACGCCCGCTCCATCGGGACAAGGTTCACATACTGATATTGTCCCGGACCAAGTACAGGGTCAAATTAACCCTATGACTGGGGGAATTGTAGGCTCTAAATACAATAAACATAGAGATAGGGAAGGAATATCAAAATTAGTTCTTGTGGAGGGTTTGCCTTTTTCATTTCCTTCATCTCCCGGTTTATTCATTACATTAGAGATATATATAATCCTGCTTTTAACGGTTTTCCTAGATCAACTGTTAAGAGAGATGTATTTAAATTCGCGCATGAATATCAACAATATTTACGTTTTTCATTATATCATTTTAATGGCAAGGTATCCATCACGTCTGATATAGGTCGTAGTACTAACGGCCATGATTATTTAACTGTAACTTGTCATTGGATAGATTATAAATGGTCTATGCAAAAACGTATTTTAGCGTATAGATATATAGATGATAGGCACACTGGTACTTTTATTGCAGAAAATATTTATCAAGTGTGCGATTATTACGGAATTACCGATAAAATTATGACTATTACATTAGATAACGCTTCTAATAACAATTACGCAATTACAATTTTAAAAAATAGTTTAACTCCGTCTTTTCCAGACCATTTTCATATAAAATGTGCGTGCCATATATATAACTTAATTGTAAAGGATGGTCTATCACTTTTTGAAGACATTCTTAGTAAAATACAATTTGCTATAAACTTTATTTTTAAAAGTAATAAAGTACAACGTAGAAAAGAATATAAAAAAACTTGTCATGATTGTGGACTACCTTATAGAAGAATTCCACAAGAAGTATCCACTAGGTGGAATTCTTTATACGAGCAACTACTTGTTGCTTATGACTATAAATTACCTATAACTTTATTTTTTAACTCTCATAATAAAAAGCCAGCTGATATGATTTTAGATAGTGATTGGGTAAAAATTTCCGAACTTATTGTATTTTTAGAGAAATGTTTTCAAGCAACAAAAGAATTTTCCGGTATATATTATCCTACTATTTCAACTATGTTATTTTATATAACTCTAATATTTTTATTACTTAGTGAATATATGGAAAAACCAAATTATAAGGCACTATTAAAAAAATGTTTGTCAAAATTAAAAAATATTTTATTCTTATTCCCTCTATTTATATTATTGGTTCTGTATTAAATCCTACTATTAAAATAGACGGTACTAAATCACTAATTGAAACTATTTACGATTGTATAGAAGTACTACCACCTCCAAGTCCCAAAAATCTAAATCGCCCACCACCTATTGAACAAACTAAAGAAGAAGCGGTGTCTAGCGTAGAACACCAATGCAAAAATATATATAGATTTTATCAACAAGAAAATACTAGTAACTTGCCGGCTTCCATACCATCTTCTTCATCTTCAACACAACCTCACAAAAGACATGCGTTTTACGCGCTAGTATTGAAAGCCTCGAAATAGAATGTGCGGTACCGTACCTCTACTACTAACCAAATTAGCGAGTTGGATATTTTTGTTTTGCGGGGTTCTGTACCGTATCAAGAAGTTATCAATGAAGATGGACAAGAAGACTTGTCTTTGAAATATCGGAGGGGAATGAGAAGACCTTTCCGACACTTTCATTGATGGCTCGAGATGTTTTGAACATTCAAGCGTCATCAATCTGCGTCTGAAAGCGCTTTTTCGTAGGCGGATATCAAATAGGAGACCACGGACACTCATTGGCGGAGACGACTTGAAATTGCGGTATTATTCGAGAGATTGGATACGAGCGGAGCGGAGAAGGTGCGGTCAACCGGAGATCAACGAAGAAGATGATGAAAACTACAACGAAATCTTAACCGAAGGTAGTGGAAGCGACGTGGATCAATTTGACCAACAAATACCAATTCCAAACGAAGAACCACATGAAATCATCAAGCAATTAGAACAGGTTTTTTTGAGAATGTAATTTTTTTAATTGCAATTTTATTATGTAATTTGCAACTTTTGGACAACACCACAAAGTTGCAATTTAGATTTTAGACAATTGTATTTGTATTACAAAAAAATCATATGTCTATTAAATAATATAAGAGGCACAAAAACAGCCTTGAGATGTTTTTATTACACTATCTTGTTTTGTTTATTGAGTTTTTTTTATACATATGTTATTTATTTATTTTTTTAAAAAAAGGAAAACCCGATCGTACCCCGCCCCGAGCCCAAGCCCGACCCGACCCCGCCCCGCCCCGATACCGACGAGATCGGGATCGGGATCGGACGGACTGAGCAGTCCCGCCAGACCCGACCCCGCTAGGCCCCGCTAGACCCGACCCCGACCCCCTGGCTCGTCCCGCCCCGACCCCGACCCCGTCAGACCCGAGCTCGGCCCACTGGCCACCCTTAATTATGAGTCAGTAATGAATAGACCCCTTATATTTTAGAATCAAACACTTACCCGCCCCTATGATGTTATCCATTTTCGAAGAAATTTAAACTTTTTATACAATGAAAATCTTACACAAATGAAACTTCATCTAACCAAGTATATTTAAATAATTTTGAAGCAAAAAGAATAAATAAAACTAAAATTTAAAAAGAGAAATTTCTATTTAATAAATATTATAATTAAATAAAATTGCAAATAACTTACATGTTTTACATTCTTGCATTAGTGTAAACAGCGAAATTTGATTTAAGAAGTTCTTACTTTTTTATGCTCAGTTTTATTTTTTCTTAAATTCTCTTATTTGTTTTCTATTTTTAATGATAAGAGGAAAAGAACATAGTAAGTTTTTACTTTATTCACTTTTTTTCTTTTTTCTTAACCCACCACCCCGCTCATAGTCATTGGTGGAGCCACATGCAAGAAATGATTGAATTAATACATATATGTTTTTATATGTTTGACATTTTTGAATTGTTTTTTTTTATTGCATGGTCAAAATTCCTAAATGTGAAAGAAATTAAATGAACATTTCTGCATACAAATTTCATTTTTGGCTGTGTAACTTTCGTCACTTATTCGTGATTTTAGTGTGAGTTATATAAATTATTTTCCAAAATGAACAAAAACTTAAATCAATTTAGTCCGAGAAATTAATTTTTGGCCAATTTGATAAAGTCCGTGAATAATGAAGGATGAAAAAATAGAAGATGAAAGGAGTTCAATAGATTTTAACTACAAACTCAAATGATACACGGTGAACTTCAAGTCAAGCTCGAGAAATTATCCATATTACTACACATAACGAGAAAGTATTGAATAACTATTTGCATTTTTAATATAATCATCTAGTATTCATCATTTACTAGTTCTATAAATTTTAATTCTTTGTTGTATAAGATCAATAAAAGATAAGCGGCTCTCTATTATGAGTTTTTCATTCTCAAGATTCAAAACTGAGACCTCTAATTAAGAGTGGAGAACTTTCATTCATCTCACCACAATTTTTTGTGGTATCAAATTTTTTTTTTTAGTATAATCATTTGATATCTGAAATTTACTAGTCCAATTAATCCAAAATTTGTGTTTCATAAGACCAATTAATATAGAAACGCCCCCTACTAAGAGTTTCTTTATTTTGAAGGTTCGTTCTCGAAACAATTTATTTAAGAGATGAAATATCTCATTCATTTCACCACTCTTTGGTGGTATCAGAGACTTCTTTTAGTATAACCATATGATATATGAAATTTACTAGCTCAATTAATTCAGATTTCCGTCGCATAAGACCAATTAGAGGAGAAGCGCTCCCCACTAAGAATTTTCTCATTCTTAAAGCTCGATCTTCGAATCTCTAATTAACGGTGAAGAAATTTCATCCATCTCACCACATTTTTTATGGTATCAGAGTTTGTTTTTTTTGTAATATAATCATTTGATACTAAAAAATTATTGACTCGATTAATTCAGGTTGGTGTCGCGTAAGACCAATTAAAGGAGAAGTGCGTTTCTTACTAAGAGTTTTTTCATTCTCAAAACTCAAATTTGAGATTTCTAGTTAAAGGTGGAGGAATTTCATCAATTCCACTACATTTTTTAGTGGTATTAGAGTTTTTTTTTTTAAATAATCATCTTATATCTTAAATTCAATAGCCCAACTAATCCATTTTCACATCGTATAATAAAACCAATTAAAGAAGAAGCGTTCCCTACTAAGAGTTTCTTCATTTCTAGGACTTGGAATCAAAACCTCTGTTTAAGAAAGAAGAGATCTCATCCATTTCACCACGCTCCTTGGTGGTAGTAAATTCTTTTTTTTAAAGTATAATCATCTAATATCTGAAATTTATTGACCTAATTAATCCATATTCATGTTGCATAAGACGGATGAAAGGAGAAGTGCTTCCTACTAAGAGTTTTCCCATTCTCAAGGCTCGAAGAATTTCATCTATCTCACCACACTTTTTGATGGTATCATAGGCTATTTTCCTAGTATACCATTTGATATCTGGAATTCACTGGCCTAACTAATCAATATTCACGTCGCATAAGGCCAATTAAAGGAGAAGTGCTCTCTATTAAGAGTTTCTTCATTTTCAAGGCTCTAACTAGAAACCTATGTTTAAGATATGAATTTCATTCATTCCACCACACTCTTTCATTCTATCAAAGACTTATTTTGGTATAACCATCTGATATATGAATGACCGGTTAATTCAAATTTGCATCGCACAAACTCTATAAGGGCCAGAACGCTTGCTATTAAGAGTTTCTTCATTTTCAAGGCTTGAACTCAAAACTCCCGTTAAGAAACGAGAGATCTCATCCATCTCACCATATCATTTGGTGGTATCAGAGACTTTTCAACCATCTGATATCTAAAATTCATTGGCTCAATTAATTCAGATTAGCATCGCATAAGACTCATAAAGGAGCGAAGCGCTCCCTATTAAGAATTTTTTCATTTATAGGGCTCGAACTCGAAACCTCTAATTAAGAGATGAGAGATCTCATTCATTCCACCACAATTTTATGGTACTAGATCCTTTTTTGTATAACCATCTTATATATAAATATCTATTGGCCCAACTAATCCAAATCACATCGCATAAGACTCACAAGAGGTGGAACACTTCCTACTAGGAGTTTCTCCATTCCAGGTTTGAATTCGTGACTTCTAAATAAAAAATAAAAAATCTCATCTATCATATCAAACCCCATGGAGTTATCAGAGGTATGTATTAAGGGAATTTAGAATATACTCAAATGAAAAAATTAATTCTTAATCTGGTGTTCAATGTCACTCTTTGAGTTCTAAAGAATCACTTTTTATTTGAGTTTTTCAATTTTGAAAGCTTGAATCCGAGACTTTCAATCAAACATGAAGATATTCTATTCGTTCCACTACAATACTTGATTATTAAAAAATATCAACTTATTTTGTAAGCTTAAAAATGATGTAATAAAATTTCAAATTTAAAGGCCGGATGAGAACTGTTAATGGATAAGCAAGTAATCGTAAAAAATGATGTAATATGATCAGATTCTCGAGTCACAACTCACAAATCACCGAAGACAATCAAACCACTTTGAGGGTGTTTGGATTGACTTGTAAGTCCCTTTTTAACTTATTGGAGTGTTTGGCAAATTAGAAAACTGCTTAAAATAAGTTAAAAAGTGCTTAAAATAAGCCAAAATGGAGAAGTTGGTTAACCCAACTTATTTGTTTTTTGGCTTAAAAGCCATTTTGCTTGACCAATGATTTTACTCTTTTATCCCTTTTATTTTCTTTTAATTTCAACATTACCATAATATCTAAAAAGCCCTAAATATTTCCACATTTTTAAAATTAAAAAATGAAAATTTATTTTTTTTAGAATCTGAAAATCTATTTTTTTTTTCAAAATGTGAAAAAATATTTTTTTAAAACCCGCTTTTGTATGAACAAATCTGGAAAATTATATTTTTTATTTAAAAAATATGGAAAAATGTTTTTTTTTAAATCTAGATAACTGAATTTTTTTGTAAAAAGAAAGTGTTATAAAGAGTCCAGATTTCTAAAAAAAATTAGATTTTAATAAAAAATATCTGCAAAAAACAAGATTTTTTAAAAATCTAGAAAATAATAATATGTTTTCCTGATTTTTTTAAAGAGTTCAGCTTTTCCATATTTATTTTAAAAAAAAAATGGAATTTCCATATTTTTATTAAAATAAATCAATTTTTCCTTATTTAAGAAAAAAATAAGTTCTTTATAGTGTTAACAACTTTAAGGGTATTTCAATCATTTTGACAGACAAAAGTACTTAACAACACTTATGTACCAAACGCGTTAACAACTTATTTTCAGTTTAAACACTTTTATCTAAATACATAACTGCTTATTTATAAAATAAGTTTCAACATTTAAAAATTCTAAAAACACATATATAAAAATCAGTTTTTTGTCCGCCAATCCAAACGGGCTCTTTATCTTTTTCTAAAAATGATGATACCCCTCCGACATGACCTGTAATGGCAAAGTCTGTAAAAATGAGAAAAACATATAAACACAACAGTCAATTCGGATCTAGAAGTTATAAATGTAATTTAATTATCTTATCTAAGGAGCACCTCAATAGTGAAAAGATCACAATTGCAATCATAATTAATGTCTCAATTTGACAAGTTCAAATCTCATTCGTACCTCTAATTTCTTTATAAGCTACTCCATGTAATTAAAGACTACTCAAAATAATTAAAGTATCACACTTCCAATTCCAAGTGCTTATTAGTACTAACTATTTGTCCTGCTCCAAGATACAAAGCTAAAAAAATTGGTATGAAATATTCCAGATTCACGAAAGGTTCAAAAAGGATCGCACTTTATAATAATTTAATGTAGACAACTTAATTACAAGTCTGATTCAGTGACCCAAACTCGTAATTTATAGATATTGCAAAAATTATTTTACCGTTCAAGATATAAATTTCAAATTTAATTGATTTTGTGATAATGACTCCCAACTTCTTCATGACATAAAAAGAAAATGAATACTATTGTTGTATAAAATTTTAAAATGATTGATTTGTATTGTTCAATTATATGTGGATTTAAAAAAAAAATTGTGATTGCTGCTAGATTCAACCTCGTGTTAACAATATAAAAAGGATTAATTTAAGAAAAAATTACGTAATGTGGCAAATTTTTAGACGTTTATTTACTAAGCATAATTAGAATTTCAAAAAATTACAAAATGTAGTTACATTTTTGGGTTTTTAGCAAATACATAATACACATGCGTATTTGTATGCATTGATACAATTCTTTTGCACGATTTTAGATGATACAACTGATACACGCATCTAATACAACTGATATATGTAGCCTGATGCAACTATTTCGCCTGATATTGTAACTGTAACTATAACTATAACTATATTTTGTAAACACGTGAACTGTAGCTACGTTTTATAATTACGATCTAAATCGTAGATATTTATGAAATTTTCTCATAATTTAATTAATACTGCTGTAATTATCCTTTTTATCTTAGGATTTATATTTGGAAAAAATGAAAAAATGTTGGGTCGTCGCGCAATCTACATTTGAGGGCTGGGAGAGTAGTATATGTTCCCTTCGCCTCAATTTACATGATATAATTTAATTGGATATAGAGTTTAATAAATAAAAGAAGATTTTTAAATTTTGTAATTTAATATAAATTAAATATATTTGTGTAGTTATAGATTATCTTATAAAATATAAAAAATTAAATTTAAAATTAAATTAATATTAAATAAAAAAAAAGGAAAAGGGGAAGTGAGTGATATAAACGGGGAGAGGGCGTAAATCTTAACGCAAACATGCCAAGGCATCCCTCTCAACACACACAACTTCACTCATCTTCTTTCTCAAATCGCTCTCTTTCTCTCTCTTTCCGGTCTTCTAGGATTTCCTCTAGAACATTCTTCTCGCCGGAGATACACTGCCGGAACACGAAACAAACGTCGTCGTCGCCGGTCAGGTGATTGAACGTTTTACTTTTTGATCCGTTCATTTTTATTGCTCGGAAATGGCTTCTGAACCGAAGAATGTTGGAATTCTCGCCATGGAGATTTACTTTCCTCCTACTTGTCTTCAACAGGTAAAATTTCCGTAAAATAAATTTGCAATACACGTATATCTACGTATGCGTATATATACTTGCAGATGTGTTTCTAGAATCTACGAATTGTATTTTAGGTGAATAATGCTTTCCTCGATGTAATAATTACAATTTAGACTTTTAAAATGCCTTTGTTATTGCGATTTGTATTTCTGAATACTTAAATTTGTAATTTTCTTAAAGGAATTGTTATTTTAATTCAAAATTTAGTATACTGTTACCTTAGTCTTATAAAGAGAAAGTCATAATTGCTTAGAGAGTTGGGATTTCTATTTAAGATCTCATGATTTATGAATCTGAGATGATAGATTTTAATTTATTGTACTTGCATGTTACATGTATTGTGTATAACTGTACATTTTTTGTTATTGAGATTTGTATTTCTGAAAAGTTTTTATTTTATTTTATTTTTCGTAAGGAAGTATTATTTTACTTCAATATTGAGTATACGATTACCTTAGTGGTATACACAGAAAGTCATAATTGCTTCGAAAAATAGGATTGCCATATAAGATCTCATGATTTATGAATCTGAGATGATAGATTTTTTTCATTTATTATACTTGCATGTTACAGTTTACATAAGCTTGTTGCTTTGAAGCTCTTTTTTTTTATTTATATAAATGTGACATTCAAAGAACATTTTAGATTTGAAGGAATATATCTGCTAATAAAACTTATCGAACATTAGGATTTTGATTTTTTTTTGCGATGTTTAATTTCTGTAAAATTGCATTTTTTTAGGAAGTATTGGAGGCTCATGATGGAGCAAGTAAAGGCAAGTATACAATTGGTCTTGGACAAGATTGCATGGGCTTTTGCACTGAGGTTGAAGATGTTATATCAATGAGGTATGCAACTAACTTTAGTACTCCCTCCGTTTCAACTTGTTTGTCTGGTTTTGACTTGGCATTTGGCACGGAATTTAAGAAAGTAAAGTATACAGTTGAATCTTGTGTTATTAAATTAAAGATACGTAGAATGTACCAAATGCCCTTTAATCTCGTGGTCTTAAACATGCCATGTTGAAAGTTGAAATTAAGGAGTTGTCAAAAAAGGAAAGAGGCATTCTTTTTTAAACGGACTAAAACGGAAAGTAAGACAAACAAATTGAAAGTTGAAACAGAGGGAGTAGCTGCAGGAACTTCCTTCATATGGTCTGATTGCATTTCAGTACTTTATAATTTATCTTTTAGGACAAATTTGAAACTAGGGACTAATTACATTAGCTAATCCTGCAAAAATTGTACTTTGTTTTTCTTCATCCATCTTCAGCTTGACAGCTGTTACTTCCCTTCTGGAGAAGTATGCTATTGATCCAAAGCAACTTGGTCGGCTAGAGGTTGGAAGTGAAACTGTTATTGATAAGAGCAAATCCATCAAGACATTCTTAATGCAAATATTTGAGGTATTGACTGCTGGTTCTAGGAAATGCTGATTAGTAAATTGTCCATTATGGTGCGTTCAAATGTGTGTACAAGTTGAGACTTAACTACTAAGCCTTTGTGTGATGTACTGCTGATTAGCTCAAAAGTAGAATATTACTTGCAGCCAAGTATTATAAATTATTAAAGACATGGAATGTTTAAGTCACTTATTCTCCATGAAGTATGTCCTAGTTTCATCTTGGGCCTTAAAGTTGTTTGCTGATGCTGTTTGTTACCCATCTAAATTGTAACCTAGGTAAAACAGAAGTAACTCCTCCAAAATGAGCTTAATATTTTCTTTGACATTTAACAGATAAAGCTTTACCTTGTGGCTTTCACATATGTTAATCATCAAAACTTATCCTGATTCTTTACCATGTGAAACAAGCAGAAACATGGAAATACCGACATTGAAGGAGTTGACTCAACTAATGCCTGCTATGGGGGAACTGCTGCATTGTTCAATTGCGTAAATTGGGTGGAGAGCTCTTCATGGGATGGCCGTTACGGACTTGTAGTATGCACGGATAGCGCGGTATGATCATTATTGTTCATGCACTCTATAACTTGAGCTTCGTGAATTATACGTATAATGCCTGAGTCTTATCATTATCTTTATTAATTTATTTGAGAGCTTCTGTTCACAGGTGTATGCAGAGGGACCTGCTCGGCCTACTGGAGGAGCTGCAGCCATTGCTATGCTTGTAGGGCCTGATGCTCCTATAGTATTTGACAGCAAGATCAGGGCTAGCCATATGTCACATGCCTATGATTTTTACAAGCCCGTCCTTGACAGTGAATATCCAGTAATTTCCTTAATCCCTGCTTGTCTAGTTGATCGTCAGGTTTCACATGAATGTTTCAAAATGCTATTTTACTCTAAGCTTTGGGTTAAAATTATTTTTGATTTTTTTATGTGTGTGTTGAGAGGGTGGTATTTCACAGAACTGATGGAATCTTTTGCAAGCAATATATCTTTTTAATTCCTTATTAGAAAACAGTGTTTTGCAGAACAATAAGGAATTTCAGTATCTCTTATTAATTCCTTATTATAGCGACATTTTTCCCATCTGTGCTCTGTATGATGTTAATTATTGTTGCAGGTGGTTGATGGTAAGCTTTCACAAACCTGTTATCTCATGGCACTTGATACTTGCTACAAGAGTTTATGCAACAAGTAAGTTGCCGATTGATGCATCCTTATATTTGGAGATAGATTTCTTAATTATCTTCTTTTAGTGGCCTTTTACTTCTTTTGTTAGATATGAGAAATTGGAAGGCAGGCAATTTTCAATGGCGGATGCAGCCTACTTTGTGTTCCATTCACCATACAACAAGGTAGCTTATGAATTCCTTTATAGATTCATAGTTTTTTTTTCTGTTTCTCCAAATAATGGGATTTAAACAGTAATCGGAATCTTATCGTAATCCTGCAGCTTGTGCAGAAGAGCTTTGGTCGATTGGTGTTCAACGACTTTCGAAGGAATGCTAGGTGTGTTAAAAATCTTCTGTTAGAAAGGAATCTTTTTATTGTTTAAAGGAATTCTGTGGACTGATCATCCTCATTTCTACATTTGTAGCTCTATTGATGAGTCTGCCAAACAAATCCTAGCCCCTTTTGAGTCCTTAACTGGTGATGAAAGCTACCAAAGTCGTGATCTTGAGAAGGTTCACTAACAATTACCTACTCTTTCTTCCTTAAACGTTTTTTTCACTAGTGTCTTCCTGCAATTTTTTCCGGTACTTAATACGGTGAAAATGAAGTCTTAAAGTAGGATAAATAGCTCTGAAAATGGAATTTTATCATGCAAACAGGCATCCCAGCAAGTTGCTAAATCATTTTATGATGAGAAGGTCCAACCTACTACATTGATACCAAAACAAGTTGGTAACATGTACACCGCGTCTCTGTATGCTGCTTTTGCATCCCTCCTTCACAATAAGCATGACACATTGGTAAATACAAGTTATTTTTTTCCGTCTCCTTGTTCGTGTCCATTATCTGCGTGTTCCTCCCAGATTCTGAATCTTTTTGTTAACTTAGGCTGGTCAGCGGGTAATCATGTTTTCCTATGGGAGTGGATTGACTGCAACAATGTTTTCACTAAAGTTTAACAAAGGTCACCATCCTTTTAGTTTGTCAAACATTGCAAGTGTGATGAACGTTGCAGAGAAGTTGAAATCGAGACATGAGGTATGCTAAAGTTTGATCTAGGATTCAATCGTGGATTTGGACTCCATCACTGACTTTATTGAAGCTTAGAATCCATGCAGCTGGCGATGATTTTGTTGTATCAAATCTCTTTTTTCATCAATAACCCTGACTGATGTCAATAACTTTTTGTGCAGTTCACTCCTGAAAAATTCGTCGAAATAATGAAACTAATGGAGCACAGATATGGTGCCAAGGACTTTGTTACCAGCAAGGATTGCAGCCTTCTTGCACCAGGAACCTACTACCTAACAGAGGTTGATTCCAAGTACAGAAGATTTTATGCGAAGAAGGCTCCCGAGCACGGACAGGTCAACGGACACTAAACAAGGTCCTTACGGTGTAAGGCCATTTAGTTGGCTCGTGCTCTTTTAGTTATTGTCAGCGCATAGAAGAATAACTAGTGCTCCGGCAGATTTGATTGTTATTACATGTAGTTTCTTTTCCAGAGTAAATTGTACTCAAGCATAACATTGTGCTCCGGCAGATTTGATTGTTATGACTCATGAAGCTGTTTCTTTTGGCTTGGATTACTAATTTGTGATTTTCAGGTAACGACCCTGGGATCAATTTTGACTTGATAGTAACGTTGAGGTTGACTAAGTTGGTGAAAGAAATAAAACAAATGAAAGAACTTTTTCTTCATTTTCTTAAAATAAAGTAACTTCAATCAACACAAGTTGGACCTTTAAAATATTCCAATTTGTGTTCTTCAATTTAAGAAGCTAAGGAATTAAATATTCCATTTTAGAACATGCTATTATGACTTTGAATACGGAATACCTCAACGGTTATTAAGATCATGACTAATATATGCAATATCACAATGATGAAATAACCAAATACTCAATAATTAAAAAATCCAATCGAAACGTACGAATTTAGGCCAATCCCTCCTCAACAACAACATACCCCGTGAAATCCCACGACGTGGGTCTAGGGAGGGTAGAGTGTACGCAGACTTTATATCTACCTTGGTAGGTAGAACGACTGTTTCTGAAAGACTCTCGGCTCAAGATACAGCACGGTCAGACCCAGACAAGAAATTTAAAGCAGTATGACAATGATGATAACAAAAGCGGATAAGCCAATGATGGTGAAAGAATATAATCCCTTGATTATTTTCATTAATTAAAGGCTATATATAAAATTTACAATTTTCCATAATAGGAAAATCCTATTCCTAAAACTTTATTCTACTTGTACAATAACTATACAATTATGGTAAGTGTACAATTCTAATTACAACAAAACATCACCTACAATAAGCCATTAAACCGTGATATACACGGTATGTATACACCGTGTATATCACGGGTTTAACAACCCAATTTCACGAAGTCAGCCCGTGATATACGCAGTGTATATTTTGTATATATCACACCCCCGCAGTCATAGCGGGCGGTCTTCGTACACTGAGACTGTCCCTAAAATCTTCAAAAAGGACCGAGGGAAGACCCTCAGTAAAGATGTCTACAATTTGATACCTGGAAGGGACATGGCAGACTCGTACTTATCCACGAGCTACCTTTTCACGAACAAAGTAAATATCCATCTCGATGTATTTAGTGCGCTGGTGTTGAACCGGATTACTAGAAAGTTAGACAGCACAAATATTATCACAATAAACCAAGGTAGCTTTCTGAATAGGACAATGAAGCTCTAAAAGAAGATTACGTAACCAACAGGATTCAAAGACCACATTGGCTACCCCTCGATACTCGGCCTCTGCACTAAAGCGTGATAATGTTGACTGACGCTTCGCATATCATGAGACTAAGTTATTACCAAGAAACATACAGTACTCGGACATGGAGCGTCTGGTATGTGGACATCCACCCCAATCAACATCTATATACGAGACAAGTGTAGACGTCGATGACAGATATAAATGTAATCCATAGTTAAGTGTTCCCTGGATGTATCGAATAATGCGTTTGAGCACATTCATGTGCTCAACCCTGGGATCATGCATAAACAAACACACCTGTTGTACGTCATACATAATATCTGGTCTCATAAAAGTAAGATACTGAAGAGCCCCGGCAAGACTGCGATAGTGGGTCGGATCCTCGTACGGTGAACCAGCCGCAATACCCAGCTTGAGTTTAGTATCAATTGGAGTGGAAGTAAACTTGCACGAGGACATACCAGCTCGCTCAATGATCTCAGTTGTATACTTTCGTTGTGATAAGAATAACCCATCTGCATGACGAGTGACATCAATCCCCAAAAAGTAACTCAAGGGCCTCAAGTCTTTCATAGAAAACTCAGACCTGAGCATTGTCATGATAGACTTTCGCAAAGCATTAGAAGAGGCAGTCAAGATAATATTATCCACATATAATAGTATATAAGCCAGGGAAGTACCACGATGATAGATTAACAATGAATTATCCGACCTGCTGTGTAAAAACCCAATAGATGAAACATAGTCTACAACTCTCTTATACCAAGCCCGTGGGGCCTGCTTAAGCCCATATAAGGATTTCTTCAATAAACAAACATGATGAAGATATTTGGGGTCTCGAAAACCCAAGGCTGATGCATGTAAACAGTCTCCTTAAGATCATCATGTAAGAAAGCATTCTTCATATCTAACTGATGGATGTGCCAAGCTTTGGAAAGAGCCAGACTAAGAGCAATGTGAATGGTAGCCGGTTTGACACCGGACTAAATGTCTCACCACAATCCATGCCAACCTGCTGAGTCTTACCATTACCTACAAGACGAGCCTTATGTCTTGCAAAAGAACCGTCAGAATTATCCTTATGAGTAAAAATTCACATAGACCGAATAATATTAATACCAGAAGGATGGGGTACCAACTCCCACGACTTATTTACAATAAGAGCATCATATTCATCGGTCATAGCCTATTTCTAATTCGGGTCATTTAATGTGGACACTGGGTTACGAGGTAGGGGGATTTAAGAACAGTAGAATTTAAATTAAAATGCCTTTTTGGTTTAAAAATACCTCGTTGACTACGAGTCACCGATCTGTGACTTGGGAGAGAATTGAGTGGATTTTAGAAAAAAATTGGCGTGGTGACGGACTAGCCAGCAGGCAGTGGGCCTGTTGGCCCAAGACTGGAAGTAAAAACGTGGGCTGGACCGAGAACTGAAACAGGGGCAAAACTGGGCTGGATCATCGGCCCAGTTGCTTTGGACCCGTAAAGGGAATTTGTGATGGTATTGTAGGTACAGCGGGCCCGCTGGCGGATTTTGGGTGTGGAACACATCCGATAAATGGTGGATAATATACGAGGATACATCATCATCTAAAAAATTATACGAACTAGGCCCGGGACTATTTACCTTTGCAAAAGGAAATTAGGTTCATCGAAAATAACATGGCGAATAATGATGATTTTATTAGACGACAAATCAAAACACTTGTAACCACGATGACTCGATGGATAACCCAAAAACACAGGGGTAGAACAAGCTTGAAGTTTGTTAATTGTAGCTGACGGAAATAGTGGATAACATAAGCACCCAAAGACCCTAAGATGTGAATACGAAAGAGTCTTATTATAGAGGATTTGAAGAGGGGAGGAATATGTCAATCCTTTGATAGGAAGTATGTTAAGGAGATAAGTAGCCATTTGTAGAGCATGATGCCAAAAAGAAGGGGGTACGGAAGCATGGACCAATAAAGTGCGGACAATATTATTAATGGTACGAATTGTGCGTTCGGCTTTCCCATTGTGTGAGGACGTATGAGGACAAGAGAAACGAAAATTTATTCTATTAGTACCACAAAAATCCCGAAACAACCTATTATCATATTCTTTGCCATTATCACATTGAATAGTTTTTATGTCCCGTTCGAATTGAGTTCTAATGAATGCTCTAAATTTTAAGAAGATGAAAAAAAACTTGAGATTATTTCGCTAACGGAAAAGTCCATAAAAAATTAGAATAATCATCCAAAAATTTCAATATAATAATGATGGTTCAAAGAACTGAGAACAAGAGATGTCCATAAATCGCTATGAATAATATCAAATGACATTAAAGTATGAGAAGTAGAGTCTACAAACGGTAATCTAACAAGTTTTCCTAGTGGACAAGATTGACAATTTGGAGTACTACGCGTACCCTTACAAGAAATAAAATTGTTTTTATGTAAGGAAGAAACAATAGACGATCCAGGATAACCCAAATGTGCATGCCATAAGGAAGGAGTGTGAGCCGCAAAAGTAGATGGCAATGCTTGACTCGAGAGACCGGATGTGGGCGTGATAGGATAAAGATCTCCCCTACTATCACATCTCATTAGAGGAATCCCCGTCTTGAAATCCTTCACAGAAAACCCAAAAAGATCAAAATCAACAGAAACTCAATTATCAGTGGTGAATTTACGGACATACACCAAATTTTTAATTAAGTTAGGGACATGAAGGGAATTTTTCAAGACAAGAGGGGGGGGGGAGACAAAGTTTTATGACCGTAATCACGAATTGGAATTGAATTTCCATTACCAACAATTATGCCACGATTGTTGCTCAAATTGGAATAAGACAAGAGAGTACCTTGGTCGGACGTCATGTGAGTAGTGGCTCCGGTGTCCATATACCAATTTGCGTCCGAGGGATTTAATCCAAGTGTGTTCATCGCAACTTCAATGTCGGTAGGGGTGGGGCCTACTGCATGGTGGCCCTGCGGAGGCCGAGGCCCAAACCCACTCGCTTGTTGCCCCGGCCCAGAAGATTGTGTCGGGAACCACTGTTGCTGGGCAGAACTGGGCCTGTTAGCGGCTGGAAATTGGGCCCAATTCTTGTTGTGGGCATACGTCGGGTAGTATGGGCCATTGGGCCCAGGGCCACTAGCCTAGTTCCACGGCCATGGGCCCCAGGGTTGTGGCCAGTTGGCTTGCGGCCCACTGCCCCGAGGCCCATTGCCACCTCGATTTCCACCCTGATTTTTATCATTATTTTTGCAATTCTGACCCTTTTTTCCACCACCATTGTTGCGCTTTTGGCAGAAATTGTTGGAGATGGAGGGATAAAAGTCGAACGTGGTCACCATGTCGATAGAAGGGGCCCAGTGGCCGCTTTCTTAGCCAAGCCTGCTTTTTCGAGCGTGAGCATGGAACGGGCCTGATAAAACTGCTGAAGAGGACTGCTCTGACGAAGAAGCGTACTGACGCCACTATAGGCCTGCAACCATTTGAAGGACAAGATGATCGTTGGTAACGGGCGCACCAACATTGCGGAGTTGGTCCGCCAATTCTTTCAACCTTTTGCAGTAAGCTAAAACGTTAGAGAAGTCTTTCATATTGACATGGGAGAATTCCTGCTCAAGTGTAACAGCACGAGAATTTTGATTATCTTGGAATATATCACACACTCTATTCCAAGCATCCATCGCCGTAACGTCTGGTTCGATAATCGTTTGCAACATGTCGGTAGAGATAGTGAAGTAAATCCACTGAAGAACGGTAGCATCAAGAGTCGTCTATAATTTAGGATCATCCTCGGGTTTAGGCACCTCCGTATCAGTAGTGGCCGAGGGAATTATGTAATAGAGGACTTGATGCAAGCGTGCGTGAACTTTGAACAGTTCAGCCCACGTCGCGTATTGGACGTTTTCTATTTCAAGAATGATAGGGATGTGATTCTTGATATTAGAAACAGTAAGGGCAGGGTAAAACATGTTCTTAGCTATCACAATCAATGCAAGACGTGACGTAGGGATTTTGGAAGAAAATTTGGGAAGAGAGAAGGGATAAAAAAAAATCACGGAAACCGAGGGGAAATTATTCGAGGCACGAGAGAAGAGAGTTTGGGAGAGGGAATATTTGACCTAGACTTCTGATACCATGAAAAAATATAGTCCCTTTATTATTTTCATTAATGAAAGAGTATATATACAATTTACAATTTTCCATAATAGGAAAATCCTATTCATATTCTACTCCTAAAACATTATTCTACTTGTACAATAACTATACAATTATGGTAAGTGTACAATTCTAATTACAACAAAACATCACCTAAAATAGGCCACTAAACCGTGATATACACGGTATGTATACACCATGTATATCACGGGTTTAACATCCCAATTTCATGAAGTCAACCCGTGATATACACGGTGTATATTCCGTGTATAGATGATAACAAAAGCGGATAAATCATGATAAAGCATTCTGAAAATAATAATAATAACTAACACATGTAGATAAGATAAACAAATGTCAATCGCTCCTCAATGTAACATTTCTATATATGGCTTCAAAAAAATAACACACGCATATATTAGACTAATAGTCCCTCCTCAATGTACTTTTATAGATTACCCACTCTGATCCACTTTACTCGTCGTACTTATATGATCCAAAATAGTTGTAATTTTGAAAAATCAAGATATAATTATGTAGTAATTTTAAATTTTACTCCTACTCAATAAATGTGGAGAGAAATTATGTGATGAAAAAGAAAGTAATATTAAATTGAGATATAAATAAGGATAATCTAGTCAAATTATCTTATTAGTTAATATTTTCTTAAGAAGCGTGAAAAAAAAACATAACATGTACTCCTTCCGGATAAAAAAAAAGTGTACACTTAGCCATTTGTATACACTTTAAGAAAATACTTACTCCTACACAAAATTAGATAATTTGACTAAAACGTTCCTAATTAAATATGTATTGAGATTTGGTTATTTAACGCTTAATAAGGGAAAATCTAGAAAAATAAAGTTAATTGTTTCTTAATTTGGCAAGAGAATACCTTTTTGATTCAAAAAATAAATACATACGGGGCAGTATTTAGTGTTTTAGTTTTTTTTCCACACAAAAGTGTTTTATTACTTTGGAGTATTGTTAATCCTTTGTTAACTGTGTTGCTCATTAGTATGCGCATGTATGTATTTGGTAGCCCACTTGTTGAAGGCCGATTCTCCATTTCCCCAACTGGTTGTGATTGAAATAGTTGAAATTCAACTTTGGTGGCTTGCGTTTGAATTAGTATATTAATCCAACGCAAACATGCTAACACACATCTCCATTCATCTTCTTTCTCCCTTACAACTTTCATCTTTTTTTCATATTCCTCATCGGAGACGCACTACCGGAAAACCAAAGGAATGTCGACGGTACGGTGGTTGAAGCTTTAATTTTGATTTTTCCAATATTTTTCGCTCAATCAATGGCTTCTCAACCGAAGAATGTCGGAATACTCGCAATGGAGATTCATTTTCCTCCTACTCGCATTGTACTGGTATACTTCCTACGTCTACATTCTTATTTGGTTGAAATTAGACAGTCGAACTATTATTTGTTCCAATTAAGCATATGAACTCGTAACAAAGTGTTCTATTAGTGACTTCCGGCTAAAATAGTAAGAAAGTTTTTGCACGTGTTCTCAAATAGTACGTAGATAAATAATCACATATAATATGTCGCCTCCTTTAATTATACACATCAGCATCAATTGAAACATGCCTGAGGTTTTACTGCTTAGTGAGACCAATGCGTATAACTAAAAGAGGTGACATATTCTAAGTGGATAGTTGAGAACACATAAAAATAAATTCAAAAAATTGAGTCGGAAGTATCTAATAAGAAAATTGTATCGTGTTCAGGTGCTCTACAGAGAGTAGTTCGAGTGTGCCTTCTTATTTAGTGGTGTAAGTAAAATAGGATGTGTTATTGACAAAATGAAACAAGTAAAATCTCTTTACTGAAGTCATATTAGTAACAATTATTTCTAATACATTGATGTAATGGTCATTAATTAATGATAATCAAGAAAAAAATTGAACTTTCCTTGTTCATAGTGAGAGCAATTAACTATGACTACTTGGACCACTGGATCACAAGAACATAAAGGGCAGCCCGGTGCACTAAGCTCCCGCTATGCGCGGGGTCCGGGGAAGGGCCGGACCACTAGGGTCTATTGTACGCAGCCTTACCTCACATTTTTGCAAGAGACCGTTTTCACGGCTTGAAGCCATGACCTCCTGGATCACAAGAACATCCTTTTCAAATTTTGTCATTTGAAATTACATGTACAGTTTTTATATTTTCACACATCGTTTATGTATATAGGACTAGTTAGGTCAATGTATATTCGCTTGTGCTTATAGGTACAGTACTTATAGATGTGTATCTACGACGACAGTATTTAGGTGCTCTAATTTTGCTAAGTGTGACAAATGGACTTTTTTCCGGAACTCTGCCTTTTGTTTTCTATGTAATAATAATTTTTTGAAGAGCGAGGAACTACTTTCAAAGTGCCTTCGTTATTGCAGTATATAGTAGTACTGAAAAGTTTTATATTTTCTGTAAATAATTGTTATTTTACTTAAAAAATGAGTATACTATTACCCTTGTGTTATACGAAGAGATCATAATTTCTCCGAATCTTAGGATTACCATTTTATTTAAGCTCTCATGATTTATGAATCGAAGATCACAGATTTCATACACTTCTATTGATTATATTCATTCGTGAGCAATCAGGGCTACATAGTTTAGTGCTTTACCAGTTATTCTGTGACTCAATGTGACATTCAAATCACTTTTGTAGTTTCGAGGCAATAAGACTTTTATGAGTTAATTTCAGTAAAACTGCAATGTATAGGAAGAATTGGAGGCTCATGATGTGGTAAGCAAAGGCGGGTATACAATTGGTTCTGGACAAGATTGCATGGGCTTTGTCATTGAGGATGAAGATGTTGTATCAATGAGGTATGCATTTAACTTTAGTAGCTGCAACAACTACTACGCATCAATTTCAAACTAATAGGGATCGGATATATGAAACCTCTACAATCATTCCGCTTCATTTAGACCCATTTATTTCATTACTTAATAACTTGTTACTTGTCATAGAGAAACTGGAGACTAACTTTATTAGCTAATCCTGCAAAAAATGCTATTACTATGTTCTTTTCTCTTATCATCCGAATTTTTCATCTTCAGCATGACAGCTGTTACTTTTCTTCTGGAGAAGTATGCTATTGATCCAAAGCAAATTGGCCGGTTAGACGTTGGAACTGAAACTATTATTGATAAGAGCAAATCTATCAAGACATTCTTAATGAGAATATTTGAGGTAACGCCCGTTCCATCAAGGCAATGCAGAATAATAATTTTTCTAAATGGTGTGTTCTAGCATGTGGCCAAGTGAGACTTAACTGCTGAGTCTTTGCATGACATACTGCTGATTTAGCTCATAATAGAATATTTGTTGCCTCCAAATATTATAAAATACATGAAATGTCGCGAAGTGACTTGTTCTGCATGAAGTGTTGTCTTTGTTTCATCTTGGGCCTCAATTTTGCTTGCTGATGCTGTTTATTACACATTTTAATTGTCACCTAATTGGAAAACAAAAACATAACTCCTCGAAAATGAGCTTACGATTCTGCCTTGACATTTATCCTTGGGAAAGTAAAATGTTCGTTGCATCAGTTTTGCTGTTTGGCTTTCTTCACCACTAAAGCTTTACCTTATGGCTATCACATATGTTTGATCATCAAAACTTATCCTGGTTCTTCACCATGTGAAACAAGCAGGAACATGGAAATACTGACATTGAAGGAGTTGACTCCCATAATTCCAGCTATGGGGGAACTGCTGCATTGTTCAACTGCGTTAATTGGGTGGAGAGCTCTTCATGGGATGGACGATATGGACTTGTAGTATGCACGGATAGTGCGGTATGATCATTATTTTCATGCATTCTCCAACTTGAGTTTCATCCACTGCATGATTTTTGTTCATTTATTTAAAACTTCTGTTCATAGGTCTATGCAAAGGGACCTGCTCGGGCTACTGGAGGAGCTGCAGCAATTGCTATGCTTGTAGGGCCTGATGCTCCTATAGTATTTGAAAGCAAGATCAGAGCTAGCCATATGTCGCACGTCTATGATATTTACAAGCCCATCCTTGACAGTGAAGATCGTGTAATTCCCTTTAATCCCTGCTTGTCTTGTTGATCAATCAGTTTTCACATTAACACTTCAAAAAGCTGTTTTGCTCAAAGCTTCGGGATAAATTTATTTATTGAGTTCTTAAGGTAATGTGTATTGAGAGTGTGGTGAAAGCTACCCCTTGTTGATGCCTTAACCTTTAAGTTTTCGTTCTTACAGTAATTGGTTAAATACATGATTTAATTTAATATCAAGAAAATAACGTGTTGCATGACAATTTTTTACAATTCAGTATCGTTACCGATATTTTGCAAAGCCTGCTATATCCACTGTTGAAGCTTCGGAATTTTCCATCTGTGCTCTGTATGATGTTAATTGTTGTTGCAGATGGTGGATGATGAGATTTCGCAGACCTGTTATCTCACGACTCTTGATTCTTGCTACAATGGTTTATGCAACAAGTAAGCTTCCAGATGATACATCCTTATATTTGGAGTTAGACTTCATAATCATAATCTTTTAGTGACCTTTTACTTCATGTTTTTTAGATATGAGAAATTGGAAGGCGAGCAATTTTCAATTGATGATGCAGCCTACTTTGTATTCCATTCACCATACAACAAGGTAGCTTATAAATCCCATGCAGATTCATAATTTGTTTTCCTATTTCTCTAAATTAGGCCATTTAAACAATTATCTGAATCCTTTTAATTAATCCTGCAGCTCGTCCAGAAGAGCTTTGGTCGCTTGCTTTACAACGACTTTTTAAGGAATGCTAGGTGTGTTAAAAATCTTCTGTTAGAAAGGACTCTATTTATTATGTAAGGGAATTCTCTGGACTGATCATCCTCATTTCTGCATTTGCAGCTCTATTGATGAGTCTGCTAAACAAATCCTGGCCCCCTTTGAATCCTTAACTGCTGATGAAAGCTACCAAAGCCGTGATCTTGATGAGGTGCACTAACAATTGCCTACCTTTTCTTCTTGAAATGTTTCTTTATTTTGCGACTGATTTTCTCTGATCTTCTTCCAGTACTTTATCTAAAGGGAAAAGGTCCAAATATGTGCCTGTAGCAAATTATCTCATATTTGCCCTTGTCATTAGATGGACCTCTAGCTTGAAATAGGTGGACTCCATGTGTCCAAATTCTTCGAGAAAAAAAGTCCAAATTTACTGCCTAACTTTTGACAATGGTATAAATTTGCCCTTAGGTTGGAGCTCCATTAGGAGTCAAGGGCAAAAAGGAGACTTTTTCCTAACGACAGGTAATATTAGACCAAAAGTTTAACAGAGGGAAAGATGCTCTATTTTGGATCCTACGGGACAAATTTGACCCTTTACATATTAGATCAAAAGTTCAACGGAGGGTAAAGTTGTTCTACTTAAAACAGTGAATGAAGTCTTTAAGTAGGATAAATAGCTCTGAGACTGAAAATGGAATTTTGTCATGCAACATACCATATTGATACCAAAGCAAGTTGCTAAACTGATTGATTGGTTAATGCAGGCATCCCAACAAGTTGCGAAACCATTTTATGACGAGAAGGTGGAACCTACCACATTGATACCAAAACAAGTTGGCAACATGTACACCGCGTCTCTCTATGCTGCTTTTGCATCCCTCCTTCACAATAAGCACGACACATTGGTAAAAGCAACTTACTTTTCTTCTTTTGTTCTTTCATATTGTTATACTCGTATATGTTTCTGAATCATTTTTTCTACCTAAGGCTGGTCAGCGGGTAATCATGTTCTCCTATGGAGGTGGATCGACTGCAACAATGTTTTCACTAAAACTTAATGAAGGTCAACATCCTTTTAGTTTGTCAAACATTGCAAGTGTGATGAATGTTGCAGAGAGGCTGGAAAAGAGATACAAGGTATGCAAAAAATTTCATGTTGGTGAATTTTTGTTGTGGCATTCAAATCTTTTTAGAATTCATCTCTTTTCCCTTGTCATTGACTGACAAATAGCATTTTGTGCAGTACTCTCCTGAGGAATTCGACATTTTTGTTGGACTTTATGAGATGAGAAGAGAGTTTGGCATTAAAAACGACTATTGGGCCAGAATGCCTGGCGGCCTTCTACCAATAGGAGCCTACTACCACAGAGGAGTTGATTCCGAGTACAGAAGAGCTTATGATAAGAAGACTCCCGAGATTGAAGAATACATAGAAGAGATTGAAGAGTACATAGAAGAATAAGTTGTGTGCCTGAAGGATTTCCTGCTGGATGCATCTGTTAGACACTTTGTTTATTTTTTCATTGTGAGTTTCTTGTTTGTATTTACATTATCTTGATTGAATTGGCTGTTGGATTGCATCCGTTTCTCTATTTTCCTGCTGTATTTCCCCTTCTCTTTTTGAAGCTTTGCATTCTAACTAATTCAGAATCTGTGATTATAGGGAGAAAAAAAAAAAACCTGCGATATTTCCATGTGAAACAAGGAACTGTGCAATAAATTGAAAAGAGTACTATGACAATATGTATGATTTCAGTAGAGGGAGAAATTAGTGGTAAAACGAGATTTTCCTTCAATGAATCTTATGTGGTGCAAATATTGATTCGTCAGACCAGCAGGTACTACATACCAAAGGGTAAAAAATTCACAAATAGCTATAGAGTTTCAAATATTAGGTCCGCCTCTGGCTTTTGACGATCATAAATAAAGTTACAAGGAAATCATTTGGGCGTCATTTATGTTTTTGAGATAGATTTACTCAATTCAGTTCAAACTGTTCTATTAGTCTAAATCTAGTCTATGTACTACTTAAATCGGTGAACGATCGAACCCTTAAGGCCTTCTTCAACCAGAAGATGTGATGAGTCATTCATCGAGGTGCCAAATGACTCCATCTATAAGAGCTCAAACTTAATAATAGAAGTATTTCTCTATTAGTTTAAATTTTAGGTAATGTTGTTCTCACACTTTAACATGATATTAGAGTTTGGGTCTTTATTTTAAAATTTCATCATCAGAGATTCCCAAGTGATTGTCTAACAATAAAAACCAGACTCACATGTGAGAATAGGTGCAATTAGCCTAAATAGATTAATAAATAATCATGTTCCCTCGATAATAACTTAAATTTTCTTATTACTCCATGAAATTCATTAATTCGGATAACATATTTATGATCACCGCTTGCATTAGACTCAAAACTCATTCAAGCTACGGAGTATATAATGTTAACTTGTTATGTTTGAGATATAAGAGAATAATCTCTAATGATAAAACTCTATAATATTTCTCAATGAAGTGCTTTGTAACTATTTTTAGGTAAACAACACTTGTTTGAGACCGAGATGCATTTGTTATTATTGTTTTATATAGGTAAAACAACATAACTATGTGGATTAAAAAAATATAAATACTTATTCTCACACGATATTTATATCAAATTGAACAATTTAAGATTAGTAGTTAAAATTTAAGGTGATAATACTTACTCCAAGTCCATTCACTTAATCATGATTAAATCGTCAATAAGTATTTGAAAGATACGTCTTATATTTATTAATTTAATGTAAACATCGAATATGAGTAAATCTTTTTTAAAGAGAAATACTACTATTAGTAGCGGTAGGCATAAATCACTGAAAATCAGATTACTGAACCGAACCGGGATTTACCGTATAGAAGTTTGATTTACCTGTCCGGACCGAACTTTAAGTATCAACATTTTAATTACCGACTACCAAATTATCGAATTTTGAAATTACCGAACCGAATGTTGAACGTTGGAGCGCACTTCCATTTTTCCTTTACTAGTAGGGGTCCCGTGGTTCCTATGCCGCCGTGTTTCTTGGTCCTTTTCTTTTAGTGCTTTGACCCGAAGCGATACTTCTAGCTAGTTCAGTGGATAAGATAGTTGCGCTCCAGCTCACTCAAGAATGGGACGACAGTGGTCCGCCGACAAACTCATTCTGATCTTGAATGCAGTACATTGAAATCCTGAAACACCATCACAAACGCTATCACGAGTCCGCCTGCGATGCGTTAAGTCACCACCCTATTGTGCCAACAACCAACTCCGGTTCCTAACTATTAACATTACATTATCAACTGTTTCATGATTAAAAATTGGGATCCCCATTTTAAAGGTACAAGTTGGACCAAGGACACAAGCCATACACATGCTGGGACTGGGACCACTGAAGAGGTCATACCTCCATTGGGCCCCACACAATTACCATACCCCCACAGTCCACACCACGTATGTATATTATCGTGGCATCGACTTCTTTGTAGTGGTCCAACAATAACCAATTGGCCCACCAAACGAATTTTAGCCGTCGTCTGTCCTACTCTGGGCCCAACAACCGTATCTTAAGGCCAAAGTGAGGATGCACTATTTAAATTATGTCCTATTTATACCGACATTCAAATGAGAAACTAAAAAAAAAAAAGAAAAAAAAAAGAGGTGTGCTGAAAGTGAGGAAAGAGGAGACATGGTTTGCATTTTTAATCCAGAAGCTTCGATTTGGTGGAGTTTGACCCACTAGATGAGGTGGGCCTTAGGTCACTCACGCAAACCCAAGCTGATCCATTAAAAGCCCAGGTCCCCACTCTTCTCAAGTCCTAATCCACTTTACACGTACGATACTCACGTGCACGTCTCCAACACTTTTAAACACTAATCACTGCACTTAAACCAGTCTTTTCAGAAACTCACTTTATAATTATGCTCATTTCCCCAAACTAGATCCTGCTCAAAAGTTGGTCGAATAAGATTATTAAATTAAAATGCATCTTATTTTTTATATGCAGTTAAAACTCTCCATGACCAAACCATTAGTCTAAAAAAAATTCACTACTATAGCAAAATATTGTGATAGAGAACATTTAATATAATATAATATAAAAAAAATCATTCTGGAATTAACTTAATCTTTATAGTGAGTTGTTAATATAAACGATGAGTATTATAGAGAGGCTTGAATGGCTGACGACTACAGTATTCAACATAATCTGATTTATTGGAAGATTAGAATATTAAAGTGCAACTCAGTGCACTAAGCTCCTGCTATGCGCGAGGCCTGGAGAAAGACCGGACTACAAGAATCTATTATACGCGGTATTACCCGCATTTCTGTAAAAGAGTGTTTCCACGATTCAAATTAAGATTAAAATATTAATTTGACTTATAATAAATGTGATAATGCAAAGATATTAACACATTAGAAAACGAGAAAATATCATATGAACATTAGATTTGTATTCAGTCGTGGAAGTTATACTAAATAATATTACTGGAGTCGGGAGGAATAATATAAAGTGTATAAAGACGTTTGAAAAGAAAAAAAATGAAACTTGAATTAGAACAGAACTACTGATAGTTTTCATTTAAAAATTTTATTAATAAAGTTAAAAAGATGATAAATTTAATGTGTGAGAATTTAACTGTTTAATTTTTGTTTGAATAAGACTACAGAACGTGTTATATTTGTTAAGTTTTAATGTTCTATTATTCATATTACCAAGTATTTTATTTTTATAAGGACAATTTAAAACTCCTTAATTTGGATATGACACATAAAATAAAATGTAAACGAAGAAGGTTAGTTTTCATTAATTTGGCAGTCAAGCATGTAAGATATTAATTTGGATTTGACACATAAAAGGAAATGCGAACGGCCAGTTCTTTAATAGACATATAAATTATGATAAAGCTGAAAGATAACGTTTTCATTAACAGTTATACTATGATTTATTGGAGCTATTGGAAATTTTCCGAAGAGAGTTACAGATCATTCAACCTCTACATAAAAAATAAAGTGCTAAGGTCTTCTAGTTTGTACATACAGAGTATTTTGAGCATACTAACGGCAATTGACATAACTTTTTTTTGTTGAGGAATGAACCCGCCGCCGCTACTCTAAACCCTTACCACCCTCCCAAGTATAATGAAAGTCATTAGCCTAAGCCATAAGCCTTCTTGAACAGACCGACCTTAAGTGCAATAGCCATGGCCCTTCTTTATCTTCATGGCTTTGAAGATGCAGCATGAGCTTCTTGTTGATGATTTCCACCTCGACTTATAAATTGTAACTCTTTCCTATCATAAATCTCAAGTGAAAACTCTCTTAACATATGAGGTTTAACATCACTATTGTTGTTATTTCTATCTCCACTAGAGCTTAAACTAGATCGGGCCATGCTAGACTTGTTCGCCCCAACTTTAGGCCCTATAGTTGTTACTACTTCATCTTTCATACTTAACGGTCCTGCCATCATTACTGGTGGCGGACAGCCAATATTCATGGCTGTTGCAGCCACGAATGATGATATTGACCTCGTGGCTAAATTAAAAATAGGTGTCACTGAAGGAGTGATTGTCCACAACTGAGGATACGGGAAGACGCTACTGTTATTATTATTGTTATTGTTATAGTTGTTATTAGTGTTGTTTAATTGAGCTGGTGGAACCGTAGGTGGTATCATCCAAATGGCATTGGATGGTACCATCATACCCCCATTGCTCAACGCCCATACGGGAATTAGTCCCTGTGGGACGGGGGCGGCGGCTACTGTTACCGGCGCCCCTGCCACCGGAGCAAATTGTGAAACATTTGCTTCATTTCTATTCAAACTTCCCACATCAACGAACTCAGAGTTCGTTGATTTCCTTCTTCGTTTCTGTAGTGGATTATTCTCATCAATTTCTCCATTACTCGCCGGAGAAGTCGGCGGAATTTTCAGCGTCCCGTTAACAGAAATCGCTATCGCCGGGATAGTTCCGGTTCCGGTTGCTTCAATAATAGCTTTCTCCGCATGTTCAAGCAACCACCGAACAGTTTCACCATCGGACTTATGACCCAATTCTCGGGTCAACTGAAAGACCCGAGCTGCACACGTGGCGGGTATTCGGATCCTCCTGCCACGACCTTCTACTTTCGTGTGGCGGTCTTTGGTGGAACACCGCATTGGAGCGATGGTTTTCACCGGCATAGGAATTGGTGAAGCCAAAACATGATGATTAGAATCAAATGGTTCTTCTTTCAAAGCTGAAAATATCACTTTTTTCTCCCTTTTCCGGTCATTTTGATCTGCGCCGGCGCCGTTGCTGAGCTCGGAGGTGCCACACTCATCATCTGGGTCATGAAAAGTTGACATTTTAAAGAAAATCCAGAATTGATTTTCACTCAAAATAGTGAATCTGTGATGGGAAATTAACATCAAGAAAAGTGGAGTTCATGCATGGAGGGAGAATTGAAGGAGGATGATGAATCAGACGGTTGAAGTAAGGAGGTATATAAGGGAAGAGGGAATGAGATGGTGACACGTGTAGGGTAAGAAATATGTGACTTTTTCTGAGTGGACCATAATGGTGGCAGTAACCACAAATGGTCCTACAATTGGTGTAAGAAAAATGGATCTAAAATGTGGCCTTCCCTCACCCCTTCATTAGAGTAAGGTCCCCACAATTATAAGGAAGGGCCTCTATTTAGAGGGGGATCAAAATGACTAAATACTTAGGGTGTGTTTGGTAACGACGGAAAATGTTTTTCAAGAAAGTATTTTTTTGAAAAATAAGTGATTTTTGCTCATTTCATTATTTTGCTATGTAAATTGAAAAATGTCATGCATTTAAATATATTCAAAGCAAAACACGTTAGAGGTTTTTAAATTCAGAGAACAACTTTTGATGATGAGGGTATGGGGGTAGGGGTAGGTGGCACGGGGTAGGGTGGGTGGTGGGGCGGGGTGGTGGGAGTGGTAGGGGGTGGGTGGATAGGGGTGGGTTGGGGATTGCATTGGTGCGTTTTTATTGATTAATCGAAAAATATTTTTCCTCAAATTTTTAAGAATATCTTCTCCTGTTTTAAGGAAAACATTTTCCAAGATTTAATGCAACAAAACAAGAAAAAATAGTAAAATATTTTTTGATATTTTCCATCATACCAAACACACGCTTATGCGCACCCTCTGTGTTTATACCAAATCATGTAAAAGTACTATGTGATTTAATGAGGCAAAAATATATGTCAATTTTATCATGATTAAATGTCAAATTTATGTATAAACACATATCATTCATCTATTACCATGTTGTAAACATCGAGTACGAATAAATTATTATCCTCAAAATGAATTGGTATATTATATTTTTCAAGAGTAGGGAGATTGAAACAATGAATGGTGAGGATAATAGAGTAAGAAAATGAATGACTCATTTGGGTGTGTTTGGTATATGGGAGATATTTTGCTGGAATCAAATTATTTTTTGGTGTTTGGTGAGGATAATAGAGTAATAATGTGATTTGTTTAGTTATGGAGAGTGATCCCAACACCTCATATAAAGTGAATTTCCTGGAGTAAATGCAAGTAGGCAGCAAAACCTAAACTGAGTACTCCCTCATCCCAAATTACTTATCACTAACTTTTTTCTCGAAAGTCAAATTATATAAATTTTGATCAAACTTTTAAGATTTACTTTTTTGTCATATTAATATGAAAAGAATTACAACTTATAGTATTTTCCATTAGTTTTTCTCAATATATAAATTTTAATTTTAAAATATTAAATTAATTTAATTTAATTTTGAAAATTAATCAAATTGACTCTCGAGAAGCGAAATATTACAAACATTTTGAGACGAAGGGGTGTTTCTTTTTTCTTTGGTACTATCTTCACAGCATATTATTCACTGTCTATTTTTTTCACAATCTCTAAAAATGACATTTAATAGTTTAATTGTAAGAATATTTATCTAAATTACATTTTATGTATCTCTTAAAACAAATTAATCTCAAGCATTTTATAGCAGTAATATGAGCGGTAAAAGTAACAACAATAACAACATACCCATTATATTCTCACAAGTGAGGTCTGAGACAATACGATGTACGCAGACCTTACCTCTACCTTTGTGGGTGTAGAGAGGATATTTTCGATACACCCTCGACTCAAAAGAAACGTAATCGATGCAGGATTGTAGAAAAAAATAAGATAACAAAATATCAAGATACAAAACAGATGAAGTAACAAATAATAATACACATTGAAGAGTAATGAACTATGTGATACCTAGATAATACTACTATGAAAGGAGAAGATGAGGCTAGCCCCCTACCTCTCCTACACAGAATGCAACATTACTCAATTATCTATTAACTTTCTATCATAATCCTCGACCTCTAAATCTTTCTATATAAGGTCATGTCCTCAGACAACTGAAGCTCTGCCATATCCAGTCGAATCACCTTCCCCCAATTCTTCTTCTGCCTATCTCTACCTCTCCTAACTTCTGCTATCGCCAGCCTCTCACACCTCCTCTTCACATGCCCGAACTATCTCAACCTTGCTTCCCTTGTCTTGTCCGCCACGGAGGTCACTTCGATCTTGTCCCGTATAACTTTGTTTCTAATCCTATCTCTCCTAGTATGCCCATATATCCATCTGAGCATCCTCATCTCCGCTACGTCCATCATTTGGACGTGAGCGTTCTTGATTGACCAGCACTCTGTCCCATACATTAATGCGAGTCTAGCCACCACTCCATAGAACTTACCTTTCAGCCTTGGCGACACTCTCTTGTCGCACAACACTCCGGATGCGAGCCTTCATTTCATCAATCCCGCTCCAATACGATGTGTTACATCATCGTTAATCTCACTGTTTCCTTGGATTATGGACCCAAGATGCTTGAAGTTTTCTTTTTTTGGTATAACTTGTGCCTCGATCTTCACTTTCACCTCTATCTCCTGTGTCACGTCACTGAACATGTACTTCAGGTACTCTGTATTATTCCTGCTTAACCTGAAGTCTTTAGACTCTAAGGTGTTTATCCAAACTTTCAACCTATCGTTAACTCCGCCGCTCCTCTCGTCAATCAAAATTATGTCGTCTTCAAATAACATACACCACGACACCTCCTCTTGAATATGTCGTGTCAATTCATCCATCACTACGGCAAAAAGAAACAGACTAAGGGTTGATCTCTGGTACAACCCCATCAAGATTGGAAAGTGTTCCGAGTCACCTCTCAGTGTCTTAACCCAGGTCGTGGCACCCTCGTAAAAGTACATTTGAAAAAAAAAGCCAATAATGTTGTTGTTTACCTAAAATGATCGATATCTTAAAACAAAATAAGTTTATCAAAACGATTAAATAAAGTTGAACCAAATGTAGTACTCCTCCTGTTTTAAAATAAGTGTCATCTTAGCAAAATTACGTCCATTAAGAAATCAATAAATGAAATGTGGAGTTTATTAAGCTACTTCTATTTATTAAATATTTTTTGATAATTGAATAATATTAAAGAGGAATGCTTTTTTTATGCTAAGAACATAGTTGGAAATACATGTCAATTTTGTTTTGAATTTCTATGGTGATAGTGTAGGGTTTTATTGGGTTCAAAACACATAAGTAAGGCACATCGGAAGTTTAAAATTTTGTTCTTACTTACCCTAATAATTACTTCTAGTATGGTTATATGACAATCAAAGACATGTAACATGAAACATGAACACTTACAGGTTGTATTATCTAGAGTCTTTATCAACTATGGGTTCGCACACTAAAACCCTTTCGATTGCAAGCTCCAAGCTTCAATGTATTTCTCTTTCGGAAAGCTAGGAAATCAGGTAGAGGTTCGAGAGAGTGTTTTGATTCTAAGTCTCTAAGACTTAGAATAATAATTTGAAATTAGTGTATTGAATAATGAAATGAATGTCTATATTTATAGGTAAAAAATTAGGTCAAACCGGATTAGGGTTCGACCTTGGGTATGGCTCATAAATCGAAACAGATTAGGTCATTAGCGCCGCGGCCCTATGGTGTGGGCGCCGCGGCGCTCGACGTGGCCCTACACCATCTCGATTTATTTTCTGCACATTCTTAATTAAATCTAAAATCTAATTTTGACTTAATTAAAACAATCATTATTCATTTAAATATCTCGATTTTAAATCGAATATTTTATACCCTCTCAATACATCCTTAGATCAAAAAGACAATCGACATAGTGTGACCCTACATGCCTTCACATATCGACATTAATCAAATTATTTTCTATGCGAAACTCCTAGACGGCGCTGCAAGATGAACTCAATATGTGAAGTACGTTTACACGAATCCAGTAAACTTAACCTCTATGTGGTAAGATAAAATTATTTCATTCACGACACATCCGATCAAGCTTAGGATTTTTCAAGTGTCTATCCAAATGGCTTAATCATTGTATCTCATCTATATTAGTTGACAACTAGACCATATTCTAAATATGTCTATTGCGTTGGCCAATGACTTAGTCAACCTAATATCACTGAGAATCTGAGTGTTCTCTCGAATATACATTCGAGGAATGAATCCTAATCTTGGCTCAACTACCACCTTTAATCCACATCGTAATGTACCAAATACAAGTCGTATCTCAACCTATAAGGCATTTGAGCTTAGGACATGATCAAAGTATATTACTTTGTAGACAAGGTGCATATTGACCTCAAGTCTAAGGACTTCTATCTCCCACACGCTGATCATACTTTAGACAAATATAACAAACAGTATATCAGCAGGGTATACCAATACTTTCAAAGTACCCATGTGTCCATCACGAGTAGCCATTACTCGTAGTAGGTGAGACATATTACATCCTCTAAGGATGTGATGCAGACCACATGTCGACTTATCACATATCATCGATATCCCATTCTCGATGATCATTAGTTGAGGCTATTTTAAGAGTTACACTCTATCATCAATATCTCAGTCTATTAATGACAACGTAAAATCAAGAGATGCACATTAATGAATAATTACAAACAATCAAATAATAATTCAATAATCGCAAATGCCATAAATATTAATCTTATTAATAATACGAATGTGTTCAAGTACATTTGTCCCTAATGATGATTGTCTCTAGGACATATATACTTTCAATCTCCCACTTGGCCTAGAGCCAATCTCCGATGTATCTAATACCCATGTTTTCAAAATGACCATAATGCTTAACTAAGCTTAATGGTTTAGTAAACGGATCAGCTAGATTATCATCAGTGAGAATAGTCTAATCTTATTTCTTCAGTTTCCACCATCTCCCTAAGAATGTGGTATTTCCTTGGTACATGCTTATTTCTGTTAGTTGATCTTGGTTCCTTAGCTTGCGCAATTGCACCAGTGTTATCACAATATATAGTTATTGGATAACTGGCACTTGGAACAACCCTTAGTTCTTTTAAGAACTCAGATATCGAGACAACTTCTTTACAAGCTTCCGATCCAGCAATGTACTCGGATTCAGTCGTCGAATCAGCAGTGGTTTCTTGCTTGGAGCCTTTCCATGAGAGTCTTATTGTCTCCCATTATTAATATGACATCTACATATATAACAATGAAGACAATACTCACTTCCTTGCGCTTACTATAAATGCATGGATCTTCTTTTCTTCTAACAAAGTCAAACGATTTGACTTTTTTGTCAAAGCAAATATTCCAACTCCTTGAGGCTTGCTTAAGTCCATAAATGGACTTCTGTAGCTTGCATACTGCTTTGGGCTTACTCTTGGATATAAAACCACCAGGTTGTATCATATATGCCTCCTCAATTAGATTACCATTGAGAAAAACAGTTTTAACATCCATTTGCCAAATGTCATAATCATAGTATGCGGCTATTGCAAGCAAAATCCGAATTGACTTAATTAGAGGTGTGCCTAATCTCAGGGACATGCATCACCTCCTTCAGAGTAAGCTCCTTTCCAGAAGTCATCTTCAAGACTACCTTTCTTACCCTCAGCACGTCAGAGAAAACGTTGTTACTCATGAACAACTTCTTCTCTGTAACTGGTGTATATGTGGAGAAGGTATCTCTATTGGAACAGATGTGTCTGGTAGCACCTGTGTCCATCCACCATTGCATGGGATTCTCAACAAGGTTTGCTTCAATCACCACCGCCGAGAACTCCTCAATCATGTCGTCAAGAAGTGTGTCTTTGACGACGTTAGCATGTGCCTTGCCTTTGGCCTTGGCCTTCTCTTGTTGCTCAGTCTTGAGCTTGCGGCAGTCCTTGATCATGTGACCAGGTTTACAACAGTGGTAACAATTTCCCTTGAACTTCTCTGCCGCTTGGGTCTTGCCATCTTTCTGGAACTTGCGCTTCTTGATTGGGTTCCCTTTGGCCTCAGCCAGATTTGCCTTTGCCTCAGCGGGTTGTTTTCCCCATAGGCAAGGCCTTCTTATTATCTTCCTGAATCTGGAGTTTGATAATAAGTTTCTCAAAGGTCATTTCTTTTGTCTTGAGTTTTAAGTAACTCATAAACTCATTCCACGAGGGAGGTAACTTTTCAATCAGTGATGCAACCAAAAACTGGCTCATTTGGTTTCATACCTTCCAAATCCAGGTGATGTAGAATCATTTGGAATTCTGGACTTGGGACATCACAGTTTTGCTATCCACCTTTTGAAATTTCAGGAATTTCCCAACGATGAATTTCTTAGTACCAGCATCTTGTGCGTTGTACTTCTTCTGCAGCTTTTTCCATAACTCTTTGGCGGTGCCTACGACGCAATACACAGTGTAGAGTGGGTCTGACAGATAGTTCAGAATATAGTTCTTACACATGAAGTCACCATGACTCCAAACATCAAGAATCATCTTCATGCCATTGACGACATGATTAAGAAAGGGAAGTTTTATCTTCAAAAATGTTCAACTCCTAAATGTAACATTTAGTATCATTCTTCGAACAATAACAACAAAAAAACACTTGTTACTATTCTTTCACGTACCAAAATATCACGTTTGGACATTAAACATCTGCTTATTTCATTACATGAAGTTTGATATGCTACAACATCAAGACTAAATGCAATTTACTTTAATTTGGAGCAAAAAGGGAAAGAGAGAGACTCATTTACATAATCACAACGTTACGTGTTAGTACCATATTTTTACTTTTGCAGGCCTATGAATAATCTGTAAATATTTTGAAGTATTATTACTTATTAAGAGGTCAAAACATCAAATATCAAATTATAAACTATGAAGATAATGTTGGTATATTACTTTTACACTGTTAAATCATTGGTGTATAAGTATATACAGCTATACACACACGTCATGATTGAAGTTCCTAAATGCGCCAAACTCGTAACGTATAGTTGGTCCAAGTCCATTTATTTTAAACAATCAAGAAATTGTACATTTTCTCTTAAATGAAACTTATGCTTTTTGGGGCTTAAGTTTTTTATCGGATCCGACACAAATTGTGTCGAATCTCATAAAGAATTTACGCTCGAAAGGCATAATTTCTATTTGAGGAAAAAAAATTTAAAGATCAGTATTAAATAGGGATAAAGTGCAAATGACCCTTAAACAATTGGCCATGCGGTTGGACGAGGATATGGCCATGCTGTTGGACGAGGTAAAATTGCGTCAGCTGGTTACTTTTTGATTTGGAATTCAAGCGGTGTCATTTGCACGAATGGCTATATCTTGGGGTAGTTTTTAATTTTTGTCCCTTCAATTGGTGGTTTTTAATTTTTGTCTTTTGGCACTTTAAATAATAAAAAAATAGTTAAAAAATATTTTTAATATTGAAAAAACAAAATAAAAAATTCGGTCTACCCTTATCTATGACCTAATTTCGCAAGGTCCGCCATAAATTCTGTAGGAATTAAATTACACGGTATAAATAAAACTTTGCCTTGTGAATTAGTTACTATACAACATATGCAGGATAACTTCATTTCTATAGAACTCTACAAGAGATCGAACCCATAATCTCTGATTTCGTAGACCAGTGAATAAGGATACTTTGGCCCATAAATTTTCATTAAATGAGAAGCACAAACAAAAATTAAAAACCAGCAATTTAAGGAGCAAAAATTAAAGACCAATCCGTACCAAGAGCAATCCGCGTAAAAAGTTGATTCAAGTTTTACTAGCTTTAGCTGAAATTTTTTCAACTACAAATAACTTTTTACCCTAATCTTGTTTATTTGAAAGCAGTAGAAACCACTTCAAACTCAAAAAGTTTTTACATATATGAATTAACTAAACAGTTTTCTGTTTTTCCTTTTATCTGTAAAAATATTTTACACTATCAAGTTAATTAAAACAACGGGCAAACTATCTACATTGAACGTGCATGATAACTTAGAAAAGATGGTAGATAACATGTTAGCATAATAGGTCAAACTTATACTACTTGTAAGTACTTATATTTTAATGAATACAGAAACTAGATGACATTAGCCGGTTTTATTTCCTCCTATTTACTGTTGGGAGTTTTGTCTCTATGGTACTTTATAATGCAGTACGGGAAGTATATTACTATTACAAGTATTCGAAAGGATAAACAAAGATTGAATAATTCAACTAGAAATCTGAAAATTACAATAGAACCATAAAACTGAAATTACAATTTTGTTGAAGACGGAAAAATGGAAACTGTTTTTGCTAAGTCGAGTGTGGCACTCTGTCCTTAAGACAATATTGCCCCGTATGTATCCTTTATACGTCCTGGACAATTTGTCTCCCAAGATAAAACAGCAATGGAACACTTGAGCAAAGAAAACTCAAGAGCTACCGTGAAGAATATTGAATAATGAAATGATGCTTGGAAGTTATAGGAAGAACTGATTTTCTGGTTGTATATTTTCGTGTATATCATATGTGTTGTTAGTGCTCAACAGGGGGTGTTTATATAGGTGATGGAGGGGCTGAAAACTGCCTCCATAATAGCCAAATAATGGCCATTATGGAGGTAGTAAAGTCACCAACATAAATGGTGAAAGACCAACGGATTTGGCCATTATAGGAGGAGTAATTCAGCCAAAATAAATGGCTGAATTGAGTGCTTGGCGTTTCTGTTTTGACTGTCCAAATTCTGACGTTCTGGAAACTTCAGGGACCAAACTGTACATCTTGAAACTTCAGGGACCAAACTGTACATCTGAAAGAATTCTGATCCAAATTGTACATATGAAACTGCTGGGATCAAACTGTACTTCTGGCAAAGTTCTCTGGCCCAAAAAGATAATATCAGAAGACCCACAACCCACAACCCGTGAACCCGTGAACCCGTGAACCCGAAACTCGGAACCGGACCGGACCGGACCGGACCGGACGGGCGGGCGACGGCGCGCGTGTGGTCTTTCCTTGAAAGGAAGCACATCTAGGTCTTCCCTCCTTTAAACACATAGGATACCCCTTGGGGTCCCAAACCCCAAACCCATTTCAAGTCTTATATACACAACAATTCTTTCTTCCTCTACCGATGAGGGAGAATTGATCACACACCACACTTTTCCATGCTTCAAACACCTTACTTCGTGAACCAATATCTCTTTCATTTCTCAATGAAATTTGACGATTGGCCCTACGGTTATCTACGTACTTAGTAGATCATGCATGTGTGAAGAATCGAATTCTCCAACATACGTAACACTAGTGTTTAAGCCGTTAAAGTTGGTCGGTCGCAACTCCCGCCAAAGGCTAATTTCCAACAATCCCCTCTTAAAAGAGATTTTGGCGCACTCACATGGTGTATTTTCATTTCAAGCAATATTTCAGCGGACCGATGTTGCATAAGGAGAGGTTGCCTCAGCTTTGAACCTTCCATAATTGAATACCATCGGACTTACTTACTGCGCGGTGAACGTGATGTCTTGAACCGTCAGTGTTTAGTGTAAGCCAAGACAATGATACCAATACAACAAATTCCCTTACTCTCTTCTTCGTAATGTTTTGTCCGTTTTGGCAATGGACAACGTCTTGGATTCTTAAGTGCGTTCATTTTGAGGCGGCCTGTCCTCGCACTTAAACAGGTGGTCTCCTACAAGGTATCCTGCTATACCCCACTTCACAAGTTTTAGGAACCATTAAAAGTTTCCCAAGAACCTAACCTCAACTGTTGAGGAGCATTACAGGTTTTGAAAACTTAACCTTTACCCACACTGCAGATAGCACTTAAAGTCTATCGCGGGAACGGCTTTGGATTTGGTGTTTCTTTTCAGAAATCACTATCCGAAGTGCTCATGCTTCCACCGAAGCGATCAACGAACCTTTACAACTTAGTTTCCCATTGAACCAAATTACTGGGATCTCCGGTTCGTAAGGTTGGGTTTCCACTGTATTGGTCCGTATATTTTGGGTTTTAAGCCCATTCCCCTAGACAGGCAGAACACTTGATCTTTGGGTAGTCCCTTAGTTAGTAAATAAGGAAGTGACACCCGTGATGATCAACTGCCATACGGTCTTATGTCTCCGACGGATCCTGACAGATATGTCCAGACGCCGTCATCCGTGTCCTTTCTGAAGCCGACCGGCTAGCCACAGTGTATAACTGCTGAAGGCACGGGTTTCTCCCAATAAGGGACGTCCTCTAAAGAGCTGTGAAGTTACTCAACTTCTTTCATGCTTTGTATAAAGCGATAAACTCCGATTCCATCATGAATCGGCCGATGCAAGTTTGCTTAGAGGATTTTCCAAGAACCACCATACACATTTACTTGTGGCTTTGGTGTTCTTCGAATCGATGTCCGGTTTGCATCACTTGTGTTCTCCCGGGATCGTGGACATCCGAGAATACTATAATCCGTAGATAAGCGAATAATTCGGATATCGTCATATCCGACTTAACGCCTTCTATTGATCATGTATTGAGATCATCAGTGAACCTTAGTTCAACTGATCTGTTTGTAAGACGATACCAGGTCGGTTGTAGTGTGTACAATACATTGAACTACACGTGACCTGAGCATATTGCTCCTTGTCTATGTGCGCACCATGATTCCAATCAGTTGTATGATTCATATCCATTGGTGGCTTCAACGAGACTGTCAACTATTGACCAGTCCGTTAGATGTCTTAGAAATCCAATTCCTAAGATGTCATCTGTGATACCCATATCTTTCATATCGAGACTTTGTTTCAATATGATTTTCACTCTCGAGACGTTGGTTTTCCAACTGTTGGCTTTCTAACTTCGAGCCAATGTTTCGTGGTCGATTCATTGTTTCTGTTTTATCCGAACTTTCGGGACCAAAATGTAAACATTTCGGGGACCAAAATGAAAGTTCGGAAGAAGCCCAACAGATCCAAAGCAAATCAACTCGATTCTCTTCTTCCAACTCTCCTTTGGGAAGGCTAGTTCAACATCCATGCCACGTAAGACTACAATGGCATTTGGATGTTAAGGTACTCACGGGGGAGCACATTTTACAACCCAAAGGTTCTTTTCCGGAGGAAGATTAACCATTACACAAGTATGGTTCTATATATGGAATCTATTTCTCTCTTTAGCTTCTTTCCAAAGCGAGCGCTTTTGGAGATAACAATTATTTGTTAATTGCCCATGGTTCGTTCTCAACCATACAAGCTAGAAGGACCGGAACAAGTCTTTGTCCCCTCTTTGCTCCGTCTTGGTTCAACATCTAGAATCCCCGAGTTCTGCGGATCCGGAATATTAAGTTCCGGATAGCCGGCAACTTTCGAGTCCTGAAGATACGGAACGTCTAGTTCCGGACAGTCAGGCCCTCGCGGGTTCTTGTTAACCTTGAGCAATTACTCCTTTTTCTTTTTCCAAGGAAAGTTATCTCCAAAGAATTCGCATTCTTTGACGCCAAGAGGCGATCAACACTATTGTTATTTGCAGATCCAGTGGATATGCAATCTACAGTCTTAGGTCGAACTTGACCTGTTTCGGTAGTCCATCTTTTACCAAGCTACCCCACATAATTTGGGCGTATGGGTTTGCGCTTGGCTAACACCGTTGGATCTAGGTGAGAAATGAACAGTCGTTTAATGAACGATGCTTCACATTCTCCCCCTCTATCACTACGAATTTCTCAATCCGTAGGCTTAGTTGATTTTCAACTTCTGCTTTGTAGCGCTTATCCGCTTCAACAATTTCATCTTTGCTTTTCAACAAACAAAGGATATTATACGTTGTACCATCATTAATGAAGATCACAACGTACTTGTCTCCCCCCTCTATTTTGTATAAACTTCAAATCACCCAAGTAGGTATGACTAAGTTCTAGAGGAGCGGTGCTTCTTTCGCTATTCCCTTGACGGAATTTGGAAAGGTGATTTTGCCTCTTCGCCTACCTCACATACATTTTGAGGGTTTATGTCGAAAGAAGGCAACAATCTCAACTTCGCTAGCTTTTGAATGACTTGTTATTTAACATGTCTTAATCTATGATGGCATAGATGCACGGATTACAAATATATCATTCATATGGCTACAGACATACTGTACCATTCTTAGTTATTACAGACCTGTTGGACTAGTCTCAAACCAGCTTGACCAACAGCGTCCCTTAAACCAAGTTAGGAATATGTAACACCTCTTTTTAGAGTGATATCATTCCTTGAAGTCCTATTGAGGACAACCTCTCCAACCCCTTCTACTTTAGAGGTGGCGTTGCTTCACATGAACAACCTCTTGCCCGTGGTTAGGGCGTAATCGGATCATATGTGATCTAGATACTCTGGCCTACTCCAGTTGCTTTGGCAGACTGAGTGTCCAATTTCTTTTCTGCCTTTCTTTAGGCCTTCAGATCATTTAAGACCTGGAAACCCTGGCCCACCTTACTCGGTGTCCATTACTTTTCCTATGAAATGAATTCTGGCCCCACTCCAGTCGCCCGGAGGCTTTGTATGACTGAGTGTCCAATATCATCCTATCAAAGGAATTTTGGCCCACTCCAGTCGCCCGGAGGCTTTGTATGACTGAGTATCCAATATCATCCTATGAAGGATCTTCTGCCAAATAATATGACAGGCTCAACGTCATTAACTTTTAGACTTCTTCCGTTATGATTGGTGCCCAGATAATTCTTGGCGCTTACTTAAGTGTGGTAATAGTTTTCGCACAGTCAGTGGATCTTTCTCCCTCGTATGTGCGAACATACTTTACACACTTTAATAATTACACTTAAAAGAACGGATCTTCTTAAGTCGTTTACAAAACCCAATCTTTAAACGGAAAAGAAGATGAGCTTAAACTTCTGATTTGTTAAAGCGTAAGGAATATAAACTATTTTCATATTCCTCCTTACTTTAATCCATTTTTAATCAGACCTCATTTAATCTTTATTCTTGACAAGTAAGAAAAATACTTATCATTTAATCTTTATTCTTGACAAGTAAGAAAAATACTTATCCCAATTTCGAATTCTGGCTCACTTCAGTCACTTCATCAGACTGAGTGTCCATTTCCTTCTCACCATTATTCGAATCTTTTGTCTGGGACAGATATAGGCCTTCTACTGCAAGATAGAATAACATCTTCAGTCTTCTCCTCTTGTCCCAGTTGACATCCTCAAGCTCTCGAGAGCGCTTCTTTCCACCAGTCTTGGTAGCGGTGACACCATGAACACGTTCATCATCATCACTCTCTTCTACCAGAAAACCATTGCCATATCCAGATTTGGTCACACAACTTTTGACCGACATCTTTCGAACACTAATAGTAATACAATACAAATATTGTCTTAAGTTGTTGGGAGTTTTTTCTCTATGGTACTTTATAATGCAGTACGGGAAGTATATTACTATTACAAGTATTCGAGAGGATAAACAAAGATTGAATAATTCAACTAGAAATCTGAAAATTACAATAGAACCACAAAACTGAAATTACAATTTTGTTGAAGACGAAAAAATGGAAACTGTTTTTGCTGAGTCGAGTGTGGCACTCTGTCCTTAAGACAATATTGCCCCGTATGTATCCTTTATACGTCCTGGACAATTTGTCTCCCAAGATAAAACAGCAATGGAACACTTGAGCAAAGAAAACTCAAGAGCTACCGTGAAGAATATTGAATAATGAAATGATGCTTGGAAGTTATAGGAAGAACTGATTTTCTGGTTGTATATTTTCGTGTATATCATATGTGTTGTTAGTGCTCAACAGGGGGTGTTTATATAGGTGATGGAGGGGCTGAAAACTGCCTCCATAATAGCCAAATAATGGCCATTATGGAGGTAGTAAAGTCACCAACATAAATGGCTGAATTGAATGCTTGGCGTTTCTGTTTTGACTGTCCAAATTCTGACGTTCTGGAAACTTCAGGGACCAAACTGTACATCTGAAAGAATTCTGGTCCAAACTGTACTTCTGGCAAAGTTCTCTGGCCCAAAAAGATAATATCAGAAGGCCCACAGCCCGTGACCGGAACAGGACGGGCGGGCGGCGGCGGCGCGCGTGTGGTCTTTCCTTGAACCGAAGCACATCTAGGTCTTCCCTTCTTTAAACACATGGGATACCCCTTGGGGTCCCAAACCCCAAACCCATTTCGAGTCTTATATACACAACAATTCTTTCTTCCTCTACCGATGAGGGAGAATTGATCACACACCACACTTTTCCATGCTTCAAACACCTTACTTCGTGAACCAATATCTCTTTCATTTCTCAATGAAATTTGACGATTCTTGGTCCTACGGTTATCTACGTACTTAGTAGATCATGCATGTGTGAAGAACCGGATTCTCCAACATACGTAACACTAGTGTTTAAGCCGTTAAAGTTGATCGGTCGCAACTCCCACTAAAGGCTAATTTCCAACATTTACTATGTAGGCTAAAATATAAGTAACTAATTTGTACAAAGAGACGACAAACAACAACAAATTATATTCTCCCCATCAATTGGCATATCATTTTTCAGTTTATTCATAATGAAATAAATACCATTACAACATTCAATACAACAATAAACGAAAAAATAAAAGACAAGAAAAGAAAGAGGGAAAAGGAGCAGGTCCTATGATAGGGAGTTCAATTCCCAAAGTAACAGAAATCAGAAAATAAAGAGAGAAAAGACGAGCCAACCCCAAATATTAGGACTGAAACATAGTTGATTTGATAGAGCAAGACAAAAACATATAAAAATTGGATCTTTTCTCTAAGTTTCAAGCTACTGGTGTTTTCCTATTTGGCTTGAACACATTCTCAATGAGGGACTCCTTGATGGACTTCATTTCAGGGAATTCCTTCTTCAATTTCGAAGCATCAAGCTCATTGTTACTCCTTGGAGCGACGATGACCTTCGCTTGTTCCTCGAGGTTGAAATTCTTCCAGGTGAAGCTCGGGTCGATATAGTCACGGTACATCTCCAGGATCTCGTTATGGCTAACAACTCCAGGATTTGTGAAGTTCCATATGCCAGTGAGGTTTCTCTTTGCCATCTCGAGGGAAATAGGGAGAAGTTCGTCCAAGATTGTCATCGAGTTTGGGATGTCGACTACCTTCTCGTATCGAGTGATCTTGGTGATGAAATTTCGGGGGTTGGTCAAGTCAGCGGAGATGGGCATTCTGACTCGTAATGTACAGACGTTGTCGTAGTTTTTCAGCAATTCCTCCACCTGAAATGATGTTCAGCCGAAATAAGAATAAAATTGAAGGTTTTAATCACACCCCAAACATTAGGCTATAGGCATACCCCAAATAGGTATAATAGTTGAAGGTTTTAATCACACCCCAAACTTTAGGCATGCTCCAAATAGCGACACATTAACTACCAAAAACAGGACATTTCCAACTAGTAGCAGGAACATGGAAAGCCATAGATCGAAAAGTTACATGAGTTGCCAAATAAAGGTTTTAGGACCAAGACATAAAACAATCTAAATGGAACTCAAAGACAGAACGAATCAATGGCATAACAAAGCATTAAACAAGACAACATAAAACAAATACTGCAACATTATAAAAGCACTATTTCTAGTAAAAGATTGCATTTTGAAGCATCTATTATAAATCCTTAATCAAAATCAACTCTGGAACTCAACTATGACTATTAACTCATCTCCTCTCAAAACTCAGATCAATTTGCTGCACAATCGTAACTACGTATCTTAGACATAGATCAATATCTCTGATCAAATCATTAACCATAAAAACAACTGATCTAAGACATTATAGCACACCTAACTTTAACAAGTAGGTTCATCACAACAAATACGTACATTCCACATAGGATCTAGCCCTTGCATTAAAAAAAAGCTCTAATCTTTTTATAGCACTCTATACTCAAAGAACCAAGACCTACTTCTACTTCTCATAGATTACAAAAACAACGCCTCAGTCCCAAACAAGTTGGATGACAGCTATATAAATCTTCATCGCTTCATTTCAACTCAACTCATCTTATACTACTTTTAGATTAGACTAGGGGAAACACTATATGACTCCATGCCAGCTTGCGCGCACCTCAACTAATTCCACGGGATATCTGCTACCTCCCACCCGCAACAAGTACCAGGTATACTGTTGGAAATTTGCCTTTGGCGGGAGTTGCGACCGACCAACTTTAACGGCTTAAACACTAGTGTTACGTATGTTGGAGAATCCGGTTCTTCACACATGCATGATCTACTAAGTACGTAGATAACCGTAGGGCCAAGAATCGTCAAATTTCATTGAGAAATGAAAGAGATATTGGTTCACGAAGTGAGGTGTTTGAAGCATGGAAAGTGTGGTGTTGTGTTCAATTCTCCCTCATCGGTAGAGGAAGAAAGAATTGTTGTGTATATAATACTCAAAATTGGTTTGGGGTTTGGGACCCCAAGGGGTATCCCATGTGTTTAAAGGAGGGAGGACCTAAATGTGCTTCGGTTCAAGGAAAGACCACACGCGCGCCGCCGCCGCCCGTCCGGTCCGGTTCCGGGTTCACGGGCTACGGGCTGTGGGTTGTGGGCCTTCTGATATTATCTTTTTGGGCCAGAAAACTTTACCAGAAGTACAGTTTGATCCCAGAAGTTTCGAAGTACGCTTTAGACCGAAATTCTTTCGGATGTACAGTTTGGTCCCCGAAGTTTTCCGAAAGTCGAATTTCGACGGTCGAACGAAACGCCAAGCACTCAATTCAGCCATTTATTTTGGCTGAATTACTCCTCCTATAATGGCCAAATCCGTTGGTCTTTTCACCATTTATTTTGGTGACTTTACTACCTCCATAATAGCCATTATTTGGCCAATAATGGCTGTTATGGAGGCGGTCCTGACCCTCTCTCTCACCTATATAAACACCCCTTACACCATTGTTGAAGTGCACAGAAAATATACTTGCAATATACACGAAAATACACAAAGCAGAAAGCAAAGCAGTTTCTTCCTAATCTTCCGAGCATCATTTCGTTATTCAATATTCTTCACGGTAGCTTTTGAGTTTCCTTTGCTCAATAGTTCCATTGCTGTTTTATCTTGGGAGACGAATTGTCCAGGACGTATAAAGGATACATACGGGGCAATATTGTCTTAAGGACAGAGTGCCACACTCGACTCAGCAAAACCAATTTTTCAGCTTTTCAATTTTTCTAGTTCATCTTTGTAATTTTCAATTTTATAGTTGAATTGTAATTTCAATTCTTACATTAGCAGTTACTTGTAATTCCCATTTCCTGCAACCTTTGTAATAACCAACAACTTAAGACAATATTTGTTTACTACAACTGCTATAACATGGCTGGAAATACAACCGATGTTGCTGCTACCGCTGCTGCCTCTCGAGGCAACGTTGCTGCCTTCCCCGCCATCGCGCTGCTATCGCTCAAGGCGAATACCGCCGCCATTCGCTGCTGCTGCTTCTCTTTCGTTCAAGGCGCGTAACACCGCCGCTTCCTTTTCTTTGGAGTTCCACCCTCTTCTTCACACCATCATGATCGCCCTGAAAAATTCATGGGATCAGAATTCAAAAGATGGCAGCAAAAGATGTTGTTTTACTTAACGAAGCATGGGCATGGCCCGGTTCCTTACGAAAGATCCTCCACAAGTTTGGAGATGAAATGGACTCTTCGCCTAATGAAACGGTGAAGGGGGCCTTGGTATCCATGTCATTAATGGCATGAAGATGGTTCGTGACGCATGGAATCATAGCGATTTCATGTGCAAGAACTATATACCGAATCGCTTGCAGCGACCCTCTCTACACGGTCTATTGCACCGTTGGCACCGCCAAAGAGCCGTGGGAAAAAGCGCAAAAGAAGTACAACGCACAAGATGCGGGTACTAAGAAGTTCATCGTTGGAAAATTTCTAAAATTCCAAATGGTGGACAGCAAGACAGTGATGTCCCAAGTCCAGGAATTCCAAATGATTTTACATCACCTGGATTTGGAAGGACTAAAGCCAAACGAGCAGTTTTTGGTTGCATCGCTGATTGAAAAGTTACCTCCTTCATGGAATGAGTTTATGAGTTACTTGAAACTCAAGACAAAAGAGATGACCTTTGAAGAGCTTGTTATCAAACTGCAAATCCATGAAGATAATAAGAAGACCTTGCCAAAGGGTAGACAACATGCTGAGGCAAAGGCAAATCTGGCTGAGGCCAAAGGGAAAACAAGCAACAAGCGAAAGTTCCACAAAGACGGCAAAGCCCCCGCGGCGGAGACGTTCGAGAGTAACTCGTCATCACCGTGGGAAACCCGGTCATAGGATCAAGGAATGCCGCAAGCTCAAGACGAGCAACAACGAAAGCCAAGTCGAAAGGCAAGGGTCAAGCTAACGTCGTCAAGGACACGCTCCTAGATGACATGATTGAGGATCTCTCGGCCGTGGTGCTAGAAGCCAACTTGGCTGAGAATCCGATGCAGTGGTGGGTGGACACAGGTGCAACAAGACACATCTGTTCCAACAAAGATGCCTTCTCCACGTACACTCCGGTCACCGACAAGAAGGCTCGTTCATGGGCAACAACAACGCTTCCTCGGACGTGCTAGGGGTTGGAAAGGTGGTCCTCAAGATGACTTCCGGCAAGGAACTCACTCTGAAGGAAGTGATGCACGTCCCAGAGATTAGAAGAAATCTAGTTTCTGGACCCTTATTGGTTAATGCTGGTTTTAGGCTAGTGTTTGAATCAAATAAGTTTGTACTCACTAAAAATGGCACATTTGTGGGGAGGGGCTTCGTCTGTGAAGGCCTCTTCCTTATTGGTTAATGCTGGTTTTAGGCTAGTGTTTGAATCAAATAAGTTTGTACTCACTAAAAATGGCACATTTGTGGGGAGGGGCTTCGTCTGTGAAGGCCTCTTCAAAGTGAATGCCATGTCTGTATTGCGTCAAGGAAATAAAGTTGAACCTTCTTCTTATTTGCTTGAGTCTTCTAATTTATGGCATCATAAATTAGGACACGTTAACTACAAGTCTATTCAAAGGCTGGTAAAGATGGAGTTGTTGCCGTCTATCGACGTAAACCCTCAGCATAAGTGTGAGGTGTGCGTAAAGGCAAAACTCACCAAGCTTCATTTTCGATCCGTCGAAAGGAATACCGCTCCTCTAGAACTTATTCACACAGATATATGTGATTTGAAGTTTGCACAAACTAGAGGGGGGAACAAGTACTTTGTGACATTTATAGATGATAGCACAAGGTATTGTTACCTTTACTTGTTGAAAAGTAAGGATGAAGCCTTTGAAGCGTTCCGACGTTACAAAGCAGAAGTTGAGAATCAACTTAGCCTACGGATTAAATCCATTCGTAGCGATAGAGGGGGAGAATATGTAGCGCCATTTGAGGAATACTGTGCCCAAGAAGGCATTATTCATCAAACGACGGCTCCATACTCGCCTAATCAAACGGTGTGGCGGAACGTAAGAACCGCACATTAAAGGAAATGATGAATGCCTTGCTTATCAATTCCGGTCTTCCCCAAAACATGTGGGGAGAAACCGTCCTTACCGCTAATACGATTCTTAACAGAGTCCCACATAAGGGTAAGGACAAAACTCCATATGAATTATGGAAGGGAAAGAAACCCACCTACAAATATTTTAAGGTGTGGGGTTGTCTGGCAAAGGTTGAAGTACCCAAGCCAAAGCGAGGTCAAGATTGGGCCTAAGATCGTAGATTGCATATTCATCGGATATGCAAATAACGATAGTGCTTATCGCTTCTTAGTGCATAAGTCGAAATTCCGGATATCCACCGGGTACAATAATGGAATCAAGGAATGCTCTATTCTTTGAAAGTACCTTTCCTAGAAAGGAGAAAGACATAACCTCTCGCAAACGAAGTTATGCACAAAGCTCTCAAGAACCGGAGTCCTTGGCGCCGGATCCGAATGGTTCGAATCTAGCGAATCTCGAGGTGGTGAACATCCGAAATCTAGTGTTCCGATTCTCGAACTTGGAGACTCCGGAGATGGATCTAAGGCGAAGTAAAAGGGCCAGGAAGGATAAATCCTTTGGTCCCGACTTTGTAGCTTATATGGTTAATGATGAACCTAGGACAATTGCTCAGGCATTGTCAACTCCGAAGCAACGCTCGGAAAGAAGCTATTGAGAGTGAAATAGGCTCCATTCGCATAACCATACGTGGGAGTTGGTTGATCTTCCTCCGGAAAATAAACCGTTGGGGTGTAAGTGGATACTCAAACGGAAATACAAGGCAGATGGGTCTATCGACAAGTACAAGGCCAGGTTGGTAGTCAAGGGCTATCGGCAGACAGAAGGCTTTGACTACTTTGATACCTACTCCCCGGTATCCCGGATGACATCCATACGGATATTTATTGCGATTGCAGCTTTACGTGACCTTGAGATACACCAGATGAATGTTAAGACAGCCTTCCTAAACGGTGATTTGGAAGAAGAAATTTATATGGACCAACCCGAGGGGTATGTGGTTCAAGGGCAAGAGAAGAAAGTCTGTAGACTTGTCAAATCTCTGTACGGGCTAAAACAAGCCCCGAAACAATGGCACGAAAAATTTGATAGTACTCTACTATCGAAAGGGTTCGCCATTAATGAGTGTGATAAATGTGTTTACACGAAAGGTAACTCTGACTCATTTGTCATGATATGCATGTATGTAGACGACATGTTAATCACAGGAAGCAGTCCTAGGGTAATCCTAGAGACTAAGAACATGTTGAAACAATGCTTCGACATGAAGGATATGGGTATCGCAGATGTCATCTTAGGGATTAAAATCTCTAAGACGTCTGACGGACTGGTCTTATCTCAGTCTCACTACATCGAGGATGTTTTGAGAAAGTTCGAGATGTTAGACAGTTCACCGATAAAGTCACCAATGGATACAAATCAAAAGCTTGATAAAAATCTTGGTGCACCTGTATACCAGGAGCGATATGCACAGGTGATCGGTAGTTTGATGTATATAACAAACTGCACCCGACCTGATATTGCTTACGCAGTCAATAAGTTGGCTAGGTTCACCCGTAATCCGAGTGATAACCACTGGAAGGCGTTGAATCGGGTATTACAATACCTGAAATACACGTTAAATTACGGGTTACACTATTCGAGATATCCACCTGTACTAGAGGGGTACAGTGATGCAAACCGGATATCCGATATAGAGAACACCAAGTCCACCAGGTGGGTATGTATTTACAATTGGTGGTGGGGCCGTGTCTTGGAAATCCTCTAAGCAAACTTGCATCGCCCGATCCACATGGAATCGGAGTTTATCGCTTTAGACAAAGCGGGAGAAGAAGTTTGAGTGGCTTCATGACTTCTTAGAGGATGTTCCGTGTTGGAACAAACCCGTACCTTCGGTAATGATCCACTGCGACGATCGGTCGGCTCTAGGAAGGGCACGGAATGTTATGTACAACGGCAAGTCTCGTCATATTCGACGGAGGCATAAGACCGTTAGGCAACGATCACCACGGGTATAATATCCATTGATTACATCAAGTCAAAGGATAATATAGCAGACCCATTGACAAAGGGCTTACCCAAAGATCAGATGGCTTGCCCTGTCTAGGGGAATGGGCTTAAAATCCAAAATATAAGGACTAATACAGCGGTAACCCAACCTTACTAACTGGAGATCCCAGTAATTTGGTTCAATGGGAAAACTAAGTTGTAAAGGTTCAGTTGATCGCTTCGGTGGAAGTATGAGCACTTCGGATAGTGATTTCTGAAAAGAAACACCAAATCCAAAGTCGTTCCCGCGATAGACTTTAAGTGCTATCTGCAGTGTGGGTAAAGGTTAAGTTTTCAAAACCTATAATGCTCCTCAACAGTTGAGGTTAGATTTTGGGAAACTTTTAATGGTTCCTAACACTTGTGAAGTGGGATATAGCAGGATACCTTGTAGGAGACCACCTATTTAAGTGCGAGGACGGGCCGCCTCAAAATGAACGCACTTAAGAATCCAAGACGTTGTCCATGGCCAAAACGAACAAAACATTACGAAGAAGAGAGTAAGGAATTTGTTGTGTTGGTACCATTGACTTGACTTACACTAAACACTGACGGTTCAAGACATCACGTTCACCGCGCAGTAAGTAAGTCCGATGGTATTCAACTATGGAAGGTTCAAAGCTGATGCTACCTCTCCTTATGCAACATCGGTCCGCTGAAATATTGCTGGAAATGAAAAAGGCACCATGTGAGTGCGCCACAATCTCTTTCAAGAGGGGATTGCCTTTGGCGGGAGTTGCGACCGACCAACTTTAACGGCTTAAACACTAGTGTTACGTATGTTGGAGAATCCGGTTCTTCACACATGCATGATCTACTAAGTACGTAGATAACCGTAGGGCCAAGAATCATCAAATTTCATTGAGAAATAAAAGAGATATTGGTTCACGAAGTGAGGTGTTTGAAGCATGGAAAGTGTGGTGTTGTGTTCAATTCTCCCTCATCGGTAGAGGAAGAAAGAATTATTGTGTATATAATACTCGAAATTGGTTTGGGGTTTGGGACCCCAAGGGGTATCCCATGTGTTTAAAGGAGGGAGAACCTAGATGTGCTTCGGTTCAAGGAAAGACCACACGCGCGCCGCCGCCGCCCGCCCGTCCGGTCCGGTTCCGGGTTCTCGAATTCTCGGGTTCACGGGCTGTGGGCTGTGGGTTGTGGGCCTTCTGATATTATCTTTTTGGGCCAGAAAACTTTGCCGGAAGTACGCTTTGATCCCGAAAATTTTGCCGAAGTACGCTTTGATCCCGAAGTTTCGAAGTACGAGTTTGGACCGAAATTCTTTCGGATGTACGATTTGGTCCATGAAGTTTCAAGATGTACGAGTTTGGTCCCCGAAGTTTTCCGAAAGTCGAATTTCGACGGTCGAACGAAACGCCAAGCACTCAATTCGGCCATTTATTTTGGGTGAATTACTCCTCCTATAATGGCCAAATCCGTTGGTCTTTTCACCATTTATTTTGGTGACTTTACTACCTCCATAATAGCCATTATTTGGCCAATAATGGTCACATGGAGAAGCACGGTTAAACAACCCTCCCTCACCTATATAAACACCTCTTACACCATTGTTGAAGTGCACAGAAAATATACTTGCAATATACACGAAAATACACAAAGCAGAAAGCAAAGCAGTTTCTTCCTAATCTTCCAAGCATCATTTCGTTATTCAATATTCTTCACGGTAGCTTTTGAGTTTCCTTTGCTCAATAGTTCCATTCTTTGTTTATCTTGGGAGACGAATTGTCCGGACGTATAAAGGATACATACGGGGCAATATTGTCTTAAGGACAGAGTGCCACACTCGACTCAGCAAAACCAGTTTTTCAGCTTTTCAGTTTTTCTAGTTCATCTTTGTAATTTTCAATTTTATAGTTAAATTGTAATTTCAATTCTTACATTAGCAGTTACTTGTAATTCTCATTTCCTGCAACCTTTGTAATAACCAACATATACTACATATATACATTGTATATGCATTAGATCCTTAACTCAACAAGCAAAAAATTACATCTTTATTCCAAATCAATTTACTCGCCTACGCAATAAACTAGCTTAGTAACCAACAAGTTGGTATCACCCATATGGATCCACACTAGATCATTAATAAAATATTCTACTTAACCCATAGATCCAACAACATTCCCAGTGTAATCCCACTACTTGTGGTCTAGGGAACGTGGAGTGTACGCAGACGTTACCCCTACCCTGAGAGTTAGAGAGAGGTTTCTGATAAATCATTAGCTCAAAGAACTTAACCCATAGATCCATAAGATATAATACATTTAATTAATAGATCCATAAACACAATAAGTAAAACAGTGACACTCACCATAGCTTTAGTCTTGGAATAAAAAGATCCGATGAAATTAGGAGTATCCTCTTCTTTAAACCCGATACCCGACCCTAACAGATGACCCGAATCATACTCAAAAATACATCCAGTAGCATAATTAATAAGGATCAACCCTTTCTCTAGACATACATCAGCAAGTGTCAACGTACCGACCACATTAGTTCTGATGGTCTCCACCTTATGGGATTCACACCAGTCAACGTTAGGCCGTCCAGTAACACCAGCAGCGTTGAATACATGGGTCGGGTTAACCGTATCAAGGTCGGACTCTAATGAGCTCCGGTTCTCTAACCGACCCGACCCGTATACGTATTCGATGCCTTGTGCTTCACAGAGCTTACCGAGTAAACCGCCAATCCAACCGGTTCGACCATAGATCAAGAACTTGTAAGGCTTGTCTTGTGATGAACCGTTAGATGGGAAACCCATAATAATGATGGAAATAGATAGAGAGAGAGAAATATATGGTCTTTGGAAAGGAATAAAGAGGTGTAAAAATGAAGTATTTATATACACACACCTTGCAGGTGGATGGATCAAGCATAGACACATCTAAAATCTCAAGTCTAAGATGTAATAATTAATACTTCTTTCTTTCGTGTTTAGTTTGATTAGATCCGAAGTTAAAAAATAAAAAAAAAATTATTGTGCTCTTAAATTGAAAAGGTACTTCGTCCGTTTCAAATTATTTATCATGATTATAAAAAATAGTTATCTCATATTATTTATCATTTTAAAAGTTTAAAATCAAAGCGCAATTAATTATTATTTTTTCATTTTATTATTTGTCGTGTTGTTCGCAGGATGCGTAGAGGATGAGCGACCGGTCCTGATGAGATTCTAGTTGAATTTTAGAAGAGCGCAGGTAGGGCAGGTTTGGAGTGGTTGACTGGGTTGTTTAATGTCATTCTTAAGACGATGAGAATGCCCGAAGAATGGAGGTGGAGTATAATGATTCATTTGTATAAGAACAAAGGTGACATCCAGAGTTGCAACAACTATAGAGGTATCAAGCTGCTAAAGCCACACTATGAAAGTTTGTGAAAGGGTTGTAGAGATGAGGATGAGAAGAGGCGTGTCTATTTTCGAGAATCAGTTTGGATTCATGCCGGGCCGTTCGACTGCAGAAGCCATTCATCTTATTAGGAGGTTGGTGGAACAATATAGGGAGAGGAACAAAGACTTACATATGATTTTCATCGACCTCGAGAAAACATATAACAAAGTCCCTAGGGAGGTTCTATGGAGATGTTTGGCGGTTAGAGGTGTGCCTGTGGCGTACACTAGGGCGATCAAGGATATGTATGATGGAGCCAAGACCAGGGTACGAATAGTAGGAGGAGACTCGGAGCACTTTCCAGTGATGATGAGGCTGCATCAGGGATCAACTCTTAGCTCGTTCTTATTGGATGGACTGACGCGGTGAATCCAAGAGGAGGTGTCGTGGTGTATGTTATTCGCAGACAATATAGTCATGATTGATGAGACTCGCAGCGGAGTGAACGCTAAGCTGGAGGTTTGGAGACAGACTTTGGAGTCTAAAGGGTTCAGGTTAGGGATGGCAACGGATCGGATCTGGACCGGATCCTACCTGAATCCAGATCCGAATCCAGATCCATCAGATCCACCGGGTCCACAGATCGGATCTGGATCCACATGTAAAAAAAATTGCCTTGCTAAGAATTTTTTTTGAATTGACAAACGATTTTTACTTAGCTAACAGTTTACTGTGTTTCAATTTTGAAATGTTCATATGAGATATTTTGTTCGTTGTCTCGTTTTGATTGTGAGCTATTAATTGAAAATGTTGGACAATGACAATAGTTGTGGGAAATGCTGACTGGTATTTCCACAATGCAGAACTTGCATGTGCTTGGAATCTTTACAAATGAAGTGAATATAATTTTAACTACTTGTCTATGGAGATGTTAGTCTTCACTAATATAACATTGATTTTATTATCGAAGTTACCTCTTTATTTTTGGTTTTTGAGTTAACGCGGGGATAAATTAAACTTGTTTTGAGAATTAAACTTGCAAGAATGTGCTTAGCAATTTTAAGAAAATACTTATAAAATTACATTCTAGGTTATGAATATATTTAATAAAAAATGGATTCACGGGTCGGATCTGGACCGGATACGGATCTCAAATACAAGATCCAGATCCAGATCCGATCCGGATCAGTCAGGTCCAAATTTTGAAGATCCATATCCTATAAAACGGATCTGGATCCACCGGATCCGGATCGAATCCAGGATCCATTGCCATCTCTAGTTCAGGCTGAGTAGGACCAAGACAGAATACTTGGAGTGCAAGTTCAGTAACGGGAGCGACCATGATACAGGCGTGAAGGTGAGGCTTGGTACTCAAGTCATTCCAAAAGAATGGAGATATTGATGACGATATCACACATCATATTGGGGTAGGATGGATGAAATAGAGGCTCACATCTGGAGTCTTGTGCGATAAAAAAGTGCCACCAAAACTTAAAGGCAAGTTCTATAGGGTGGTGGTTAGACCGACTATGTATGGGGTAGAGTGTTGGCCAGTCAAGACTTCGCACATCCAAAAGATGAAAGTTGCGGAGATGAGGATGTCGAGATGGATGTGTGGGCATACAAGGAGGGATAAGATTAGAAATGATGATATCCGGGACACAGTGGGAGTGGCCTCGGTGGAGGATAAGATGCAGGAAGCGAAGTTGAGATGGTTTGTGCATGTGTAAAGGAGAGACATAGACGCCCCAATGCGGAGGTGTGAGAGGTTGGCTATGAACGAGTTCATGAGGGATAGAGGTAGGCCGAATAAGTATTGGGGAGAGGTGATTAGACGGGATATGGCATAAATGCAACTTACTGAGGACATGGCCTTAGATGGGGGGTTGTGGAGGACACAGATTAGGGTATAAAGGTAGTAGGTAGTTGAGCGTAGTCCTACTTACGCTTACAAACTGGTAGTTGTAGTGTTATTAGTGTAGGCCTGCTTAGCCTATCATACTAGCAGGCGCAATATTGCTTTATAGTACCCTGTCGTTTGGTTTCTATTGTTATGTGTTCTTTAGTGTACTTTATTTATCTTATTTACCTGCGTTAGTTACTGTTTTTTTTTCAGAATGCGCTATCATGGCTTATCCGCTTTGGTTACCATCATTTTCATAACGCTTTAAATTTCTTATCCGGGTCTGGCCGTTTCTCTTGCTTTGCTTGTGCTTGGTTTTGCTTGTGCTTTTGCTTGTCTTGAGCCGGTGTTCTTTAGGAAACAACCGCTCTACCTACCAAGGTAGAGGTAAAGTCTGCGTACACTCTACCCTCCCCAGACCCCACGTTGAGATTTCACTGAGTATGCTATTGTTGTTGTTGTTGTTTATTTTTCATTAATGAATATGATACATAAATAGAGTAAAAAATTAATTGAGAGAGATTATAATTAGACATAAATAAAAGTAACGTATGTCAAATGCCTCTCCTAATTAATTTCTTAAGGGATGTATAAACCAAAAACACAACAAATAATTTGAGACGGAAGAAATATATAATCATTTAAATCTTTTGGTCTTAAACTTGTTAGATAGAATATTAGAATTGAAAAAACTTACTAGAAACCTCTTTTTAGGACACACCAAAAAAGAAAGTAAGCCATTTAAATTGGGACGGAAGTAAACATATTGCTCCCTCCAAATTATAGTAAGTGTATATTAGACTTTTTATTTTGGTTCAAAGTAAGTGTTCACTTATATAATCAAGAAAGAATTAGTTATTTTCTTTCAGATTTACCTCTATTTAGATAAGTGAGATTTTATGTAATCAATAAACTGTATTAATTAGAACGTATTTAATTAAGTATAATTTAGTCACAATATCTATTTTTTTTCTAGAAATTAGTATTTCCTTTAGGAATGTGCTAAAGGCTAAGTAAACATTTATTTTGAACTTGAGCTAGTATTATATACAAGAAAAAAGGAGATAAAAAGATGAATTTAGAATCTGAAGTTACTATACTTCTTTTTATATTATATATTATTTCCTTTATCTTAATTAATGTGATATTTTCATTTAACTAAAATTAATTTTTAAAAATTATATAAAAAATATTATAAACTGTAATTCTTATGTCAACATGATAAAAAAGTTTACGTTAAAATTTTAATTAAAGTATTTATAATTTGAATCTAAAGAAATGAAAAGTGTCACATGTGTTGAGATGACAAATGGTGTAATATATTTTAAAACCTCTTCTATGTGATAAAGTTCAAGTATATGAGCGTACAATAATAACATATACGCATACTACAATATTATATGTACTATATAATACAAAAGACAGGAATGAAGAATGAGAATTAAGTTTTATGCGACAACTAATAATGATGGCATCTAAGGATGTAACCCGATGAACAATAAAATGAGTTTGAGTATTACAAAATTTTAAGTTCAAATCCTAGAAAACTAAATAAGGTGGACGCAAATTAATTTGAACAACTTGATTAAATAATAATAATAATAATAAATAAAATGGTTATAAAAAGATTATTGTATATAAATCTACTTATTTTCAAAAGATACTTTTATCTTTAAATAATATAATATCCATATTAGTAATAGATATATTTTTATCTAAATAATATATAAATTTTTACGTAACTCAATACGAACCTATTAATATATTATTACTACTACAATAGTTAAGGACAGAGGAGTGAGAATTTTAGCAAGTAGAATGGGTAGTAAGAAATAAACAAAGACCAAAATTGGATCTATAAAAAGGTTAGGCGGTCACCGAGAAATTTGGATACGACGTGATGTCTTTGTTTAGACAAGGATGCGTGTGTGACACATGAGCACAATTCTTTTTGAAAATGAGACAATATATTTATGTACTATTACCACTAGGGCCCTAGTTAGATTTTGTCCTCTTTTTCTTCCTTTATAAATTTGAGTCAATTATTAAATTTATATTTTTTCTTCAAAAAATGATAGTGAAACTACATGTAGTAATTCTTTTCTACAAATTTTGACTTTTGAACTATAAAGTTTTGCTTAACAACTCAAAAATTATTATAATACAAAAATATTTGTTTTTTATTTGGGTGTACAGAACTTGTATTGCTGCGACCTTTATCAAGTAAATCAAATTTTCGTTTGACCATTAACTTATACAAACTCTTAATAGTAAAAATTATGCTCAACGAAAACATAATAAGAAACTTAATCTATACTTATGTGTTATATTAAAAATAAAACTTATTATTATCTTACACGTAATAATGAGACATCGAAATAATAGTACGGCTTTCACATGACGTTTTAAAAATAAAATATTAAAAACTAATCGAATCATATTAATATAGCAGAAAAATTGGGATAATATTTAGAAGTTTATTTTTAATTCCGAGTCTTGAAGATATGAACTCTAAATGAAGAGTATTTTATCTTCTGGGGAATTGCACACGGTGCAAATGCAGGTTAATATGGGCATTAAGTTTCGAAATTAAATGCATAAAATTATTTTTCGTTATATTGCTCGATTCATTGTTTTATCTTAAACAAATCAGGTTAGACTTTTAGTGTCGGTGTTTAGTGTTTTCATTTACATTTTTATTTGAACTTATAAAGAAGCTGATTATTCAAACTGGTTATCCACACACAAGAGATAAATCTTTTACACGATTTGAGAGGTACTTTTATAAATAAATAAAAACTCACATGTGGTTTTGGTTAGCAAGAATTATCAGTCAGTGTGAGTCATTTTGCAATTAGGTAATTATTTTACTTTTGGTAGTCTCATAGATCAATGAGAAAGAAAAGAAATAAAAATAGAAAAGGTAAAGAGTCCAAATTTGAAAGATGAAAGTTAAACGAACTAATTCTAAAAATCACTACTCCTTCCGTCTTAATTTAATTATCTTACTTTTTTATTTTATTTATCCCAAAAATAGTGTCTATTTTTATATTTAGTAAGTTTTGACAAGTTTAAGACCACAAGATTTAAAAAACCTCATATATCTTTAATTAGAGGTCATAAGATTCAAAAATCTTTCTTTATTTCTTAAATTCTGTATCCAGTAAACTAAATCACTTGGGACGAAGGGAGTATTAATTTCGAAACGTAACTCTACTTTATATGAATTTGTGATTGAGAATATACAATTTAAAATAAAAACTCAAAAAAATAATAATAGATTAGTCGGTCGTCATTTTGCAAAATTACGTACGTAAGGGGAGACGTTTTGCATTTATGATTTAAAAAAAAAGTAAAGGTGACATGTAATTTTGTGTGATAATTACAGGTGGAAGTAGGTCCATGTAATCTTTTCAGTCTTCCTTTTTGTTCTATATCGAAATAAGTTTTCTTCTATACTGGGACATAAAACCTTTTTCAACTTTAATGCTTTTCCTTTTCTGTGAAATCACTTCTAAACTTAACAAAATGTGAAATATGATTTTTTTTCTTTCAAATCATACCAACACATAAGGATTGCAGAAATAAAGAAATAAAAAAGTTTAGTGAGCACTTGATTAACCAAATACTAATAGTTTATCTTCTTATTTTGACTGTTTAGAAAAATTATAAGGGTTGCAGAAATAAAGAAGTAACAAAAAATTAGCGAACACTTCATTAACCAAATAATACTGTTTCTTCTTATTTTGGCTGTTTAGAAATATTAGATGATCATATAATGAAGCTCCTACTTTCAAACAGGCCAAAGTAATTGCTTGGTTTCCCGGTTTTCCCCTTGTGCATGAAAAATAAACAAAACATTGATGATAGTGTCAAATCATAGTGTTAAATGGTTGCTACAATACTCTAGCAAGGTGAAACATAGTTCAAAACTTCAAACCTCACTTCATAATTATGGAGCATAAAAAAGAAAAGCTGAACGTAGTTAAAATAGTGGGTAACCGAAACGTAAAGGTGTAAACAGGTTGCTTACTTGCATCAAGCTTATCAACATTATTCTTTTAGGGTTATTATTGAAGATGGTAAATTTATGTTAAATGTCAATAAGACCTCTATTATACACATTTGGAGAGTGGCGAACCAATGTGTTAATTTTCTAGCAAACGACGGGCACTACCGCACAAACATAATAAAGATTTGATGAAATACGTTGAAAGACTTGTTGGATATGTAAAACATGTACGAGAATAGTAAATAACTATTACAGTGATCGAAAGGATAAACAACAAAGATTACAACAACAAGTTGTCAATCTCTTGATCTTGAATTGGAATTTCAAATTTGGATCTTGTATTCAGAAATACAAGAATATGAACTGCTACACTTGTGGCTTGTAGAACCGCTGAGAATCCGAACGGTTAGAGTCCTTTGAGATTCAAGTTCACACATGAAACACTTAGCAACCAATTAGATAATCACAACACCACCGACTGAGTCGAGAGATGACTCTTTGTCTTTAAGACAAGATTGCCCCCGTATTTAGGCTTTACGGAAGTGTGGGCAATAGTCTCCCAAGATAAAACAACAAATTATCAAATGTGCAAAGCCTACACAAATGACCCCAACGAAGAACACAAATAAAGAAGATTGCTAAGAGAAGGATTGCTATCAGGAAAATCTGTTCTCTTTGTGGTGTTGTTAACTTGTGTGTAAGTCTATAGAATTGAGCCAAAGGCCTCAATTTATAGGTGTGCAAGATGACTCTTCATATGCCCATGTAATGGCCCTTCAATGTCAAGTAATGGCCATTGAATCCCCATGATGACCAGCCAAGTAATGGCCCTTTAATTCACCAATTAATGCAGCCAAATAATGGCTGATTTATGAGCGAAAAACTGCCATTTTAATGCTCCAAAACCTCTCCATAATCAGCCAAACTTTTGGAATTCCATCGGGGTGGTGCCGCGGCCCTTCCGGTGCCGCACCATCTTACACTTTGCACAATCCTTCCTTCGTTTACCGACGTGGAACACTTGTTATTTAGCCAATAACCGTTCATTATTCTATGTCTCAAACATTTACTTACGTACCAATATCTCTTTCACTAACGAAATTTACGATACTTGGTACTACGAGTGCACTTGTGTGGAAACGACGTTTCCGACGTGCAGAACTCCAATTATTCGAGTCATAAATAATGGGATAAACTTAATTCTACATTAGTAAATTCCAACAAGACTTACTATATGTTAAAACCTTTTTAGTCTTTACCAATATACCGCAAAAAAAAAAGATATTAGAAAATTAATGCTTCCTAGAAATCTTAAAAACGAACTCGTATATTTTATCTCATTAATTTTAAGTAGCTGATTTTATATATTATTGTACAGATCTCCAAAGATTCTCTTTTCTTTGAGGAATATTAAAATTAATTTTCTATTCTTGTTTCATCCAATCGCAGGCCATGAATTTGAAACATGTGCTTCTTGTTTCGTTTTTGTTCTTGGGTGAACTAGCACATCATAATTAACAGTTGTCAAAAGATGGTAATTAAATGCACAATGCTAACTCTAACTCTGAGTTGTTATTCTTTAAGAAATTTGTCCTTAAGAGACCAACTAATAATACATTAATGTTACCCGCAAGGGTAGCCAAGTTGGTGTAGCAGTAGAGCGCGGGACCACAAGGTCACGAGTTCGATCCCCTGCATAAACCTTCTTGGTTGAGCCTGTCACACATGGCTTGCCGAGTGTGGTTAATCGGCTGACGTGGTTTGCAGGCTATTGCGTCAGTCCGGGGTTTACCCTGTGCGCACTCGAGAGAGTAGCGGCTGCGGGTTCCTTCGTCAACAAAAAATAAATAAATACATTAATGTTATCTCAGGTCTTGCAGCACTTCTACAGAACCATTTTGTTCAGATCAAAATCTCCAAGCTTAAATGAAGGAAAACAATTTCAAATAATGTTTCTTTAAATGCTTTTGGGGTGCGGGAGCGGAAGCAGAGGTAAGTTTTTAAGTTTATGAGTTCTGAATTCTAAAAAGAATGGGTTATGGACAAATAATTTAATCATATTAAGTGGATTTTAAAAAATACAAATACAAGATTTAACTCGAAGTTATTGGGACCCCTAGGCAGAACTGTTGCTCAGACCCTGTAGGGAAGGACCAGAAAAAGGGTAAGTGTAGGAGAATAACGTGGTGAAAATCGAATCTTGCATCTATAGGATATATTAAAACCCGCCATTGGAAGTATGAGCCAGTTATTGACTTCATGAATCACTGAATTTTGAGCCTCAACTACAAAAACAGCCTTCGTGAAACTTCTGGCATCAAAATGCGCATTCAAGGTATGCATTAGGAGGTTTGCCACATCTTGCAAGGAATAAAGCGCGAAACAGTTGAAGAGTTGGCCACCCATGGCGAAAATCTGATCTTGTACCTGTAAGGTATTAAAGCTGCTCTATTGAAGAAAAAAATGCTGCTCTGTCGATGATATACTACTAAGTTCTTCAACCGATCACAACAATCATAAAGAATATTGTTTTTAACCGGTGTCACTTCAAAATCATCAAATATAAAAACACCTTTTTTCATTCTAGTTTGTAAAACCAAACACTAGGCAAAAAATGGAGAAAAAACAGGAAAATGCACCAGTACAGGTGCAGAAACAATATAAAAGAATAATCTCAGGCTGAAGAATGAGGATTCTTGAAATTTTTCAAAAGCTACACTAGGCAGAATCCCCTAGATCAGATGGTGAGATTTTCTTGAACACCGGTGAATGTACCTATTATCTTCCCTCCAATGTCTGGAAAAGTTTCACAGCCAGGGAGTGACCTGACTTTTCCCGTTCGATCAACTTCAACAGGATACTTAAGAAGGTGGCCTTTCATGTCAGTTACTTCATCAGCCGCGTACTGTAGCCAGTTGTGTTCACCGAATACTCTTATCCGTCTCACGCATTCAAGACTCTCTGGATGTTCAAAACATAGCTCCAGTGTTCCTGTGTGCTCTGCCCACAGAGACATCCTATAGCCGTATATCTGTAGTCGAGATGCAATAGCAACTGAGTCACACAATACAACCTCTTGGAATGAATTGCATTATAAGTTAAAGGAGAAAAGCACAGCAGTACAGGAAATGTTTCAACGGGTAATGATAATGATAAGAACGGTCTGAATATCAGTTCATAGCATCAATGACATTGTAACAGCAATTTACTTCAAATTTACCTGCGCATGTGGGCTAGAGTGTTTGTTTGCCCATGTATGATGAGGCTGATATGCGCCCATTGCAATTTCAGTATCTCTGGTGCCTTCAAGAGAACGTTGATTGATGTTTGCAGATCCCAATATAACATACTCATCATCCACTATCATTCCTTTTGAATGGACATATATCATAAATCGTCGACTTTTCTGAGTGAGTTCCTGAACAAGGATGAATTACATTTACAACGAAGATCAGAAGGCTGATTATTATTGGAGAATGATGGAAACAAGATAGCTTAGTCAGAGGAACAGACGATTACCTGAGGTGTATTTGGCTTCGAACTTTTGACAACTGTAGTGATTCCATTTTCTGGAACCTCACGATTGCCAAGGCAGAAGAAAATCAAATAGTCCTGGGGTTCATATGTGTTTTCCAGTCCTACTTCTACTAAAGCTTTGTAAATTGTCTCATACATCATCTGCATGGTATTGTGCTGCAAAATACAAACAACATTGGTTATGAAGATGCATAACATGCATAAAATATGCAGCAAAATCTGAACAATAACATGCAATTAGGCCAAAAAGAAAAGAAATAAAATGACATTTAGTAGAAGAAGACTATGTGACTGAAAAGGTGGACTAAAATATACCTGCCAAAAGAGTATTCTCTGAGTAGCAGTACTGGTTGGAACACCCTCTGGCCACATAGGAAGAACTATATATGCAGCAAACCTCTCATTTGCTCGTATTTTGTTGGCAATTTTTAGAGCAATTTCCATTGGTATCAAGTTATTTGCACCTAGAGATAGAAAGAAGATATACACAATCATTATATAGTAATTCTTATGTGGAAAATATTCAAGACAGATTGATTCATAGTACATTAAAAGAATAAGAAATTTGTTTCTCCTTATCAGTATTTTAGAGTCCTCACCTAAATTTTGGTAGTTACTCCAATTATAAGAAGACCCTAGGAAGTACTGGTTCTCGATATAGATGAAATGTTGGGCAGCTCGAATTGCCTTTACATAGGCAGTATGTATGCTCATGTCTATCAGCACATTCTTACCACACACTAGATTCTGTTACAGGAAATAAGTCAACACATTTGGTTAGCTTTCGGCATATGGATAGCATGTGTTTTATAAATTGAAACATTTAGAAGCAAAAATACTTGCCTTGTTAGTGGCTTCTTTGGGATCTTTGGGGAAACCTTTAACAGAGTTGGAGTCGATCGACCGGAAAATCTGTGTGTGCCACGTGTCTGCATCATCATCTCTCAGGCAAGGGACATCAGCTATTCCCAAAATATCGGGAATCCTGTCAAGTTTGAGTAATGCATCGTCATGTGAAGCTTTCATCTTTTGAAAGCCATGGCGCTTTGAAGCCTTCAACCAGCGCTCCTCAAAGTTAGTTAGGACATCATATGCAGCAGGCCCCTCAATCCGACTATGTAAATCATGCCAAGGTTCTCTAGGACAACCAGTAGTAGGGTCCTGTCAAAGTTCAAGAAAAGATATAAGTAACAAACAGATCAGGATGACAAAGGACAAATTTCAATTGCTTGTTACAAGAAATTTACAACTTAATTAGTCACACAAACAGAAAGTTAAGTCAAAAGTAATGCATCATAGACATAATATTCAAATATTACAGTGTAATTTGGCTGATGAAAGTCATCTTTGTGCACATTTTGCAACGTTCTAAAGATAGGGTGTTGTGGAGTATCATAACGCCCTTTGCACAAATCAAGTCCCCCAACGAAAGCCATGATCTTTCTCTGGTAATTACCAGCATCCGCATCCACTATTACAGTTTTCTGATGATGCGTGTATATCGTTTCAGTTTCCTGATGACAAAAAATCAAAGTGGCTCAATACCTAAAACAATCTCAGGAGAGACAAGTGCTTCAGAAGTAAATACTCAGGCAAGAAGAAGAAGCTACATAAGGGAATATACTCATTCAAGAAAAATCTCAGTCCAAGTACAGTAGTTGCTAAAATGATATGGTTGCTAATACAAGAATTTCAGAAATGGTAATTAAATACTGTATGCATAAGTCAACGTCAGAAGCGAACCTGCTTTTTGGCCCAGCTGTGTCCTTTTCCAGCAGAACGAGGACAAAGTAGAACTTGCACTGAAGAATGCTTAAAATAGCGACGAGTTTCTTCATCATTAGTTCCCATGATTCCTTCCTACATGTCACAAACAACTCATTAAGGTCTCTTTCATAAAATCGGCATTGCGGAGAAAAATATATACTGCTTCTATCATGTATTAAGGTTCTGACTTAAGAGTCAATAGTATGACTATATGGTAGATAATGCAATTTAGTTTGGCATTCTTGATAGTAAAAAAAAGTAAGAATCATGCTAAAAGGAAAACATGTTTATGCAACTCGTCAACCCGAAATGTAGGTAGAATCTATGTTAGATGATACTAATTACTTGCTCATTCCTGAATGGCACAGAAAAAATTAGCCAGGTATGAGATTCTTGATTTCCCCTTTATTAATTGATTGAGTTAAGGGGTCGTTTATTTGCTGGTTAGAGTTATGTAGGTATTAGTAATGCAAGGATTAGTTATGTAGGATGTAGTTATGCAGAGTTTAGTTATGCAGGGTTTAATTATTCATGTATTTGTTATTCCATCTTCTACCTTGCATAATATAATACATAGATTCCCTCATAACTTATACATGTATTAGTTATGCGATATTGTAAACTGGTAACCAAAACACCATATTTGATGTGCTGAATTTTACACATAGCAACTAAAATACTACCAAACATGGTATTAGCTATATTGGTTTTAATACGTGAATAACTTACTTCTTAACCAGCAACCAAACAACCCCTAAGTGCTCTATCTGTGTTTCTCAAGTACAGTTTCTTTTATTACCTAACTCTAATTTCTCAAAGAAAGCAAAGAAAAGAGCTATGATATTTTGGTAAGGAAAAAGAACAGAAAACTGTCTCTAGGCACTTACAGTACTTACAGTTTTGTATCCCAATATGCTCTTAGAAGTAGGATCATCCCATATGAGAAGCAATACTCTCACACCTTCCTGGGACTTCCTCTTGAGAATTTCCCCCAACATGCTCTTCTCAGCATTCTCATTATCCCTAACAAGTGTAACTAGATGGTAGACGGACCATCCGGTAATGTAAATCAACCGACGAGCTTCATTAATTGCATTGAATATGTCCTGCCAGCACTGTCCATGCTGATACTGCACTCCATTTTCAAGCCACAAATTCGGAAGGCTGCCATCGGGTACATGAGCATCCTGATAAAGTGTTACTTTGCCACCTCTTCTAAGAGGGAAGTAAGTCCCAGGCACGCCCTGATACTCGCGATCTCCTCCCACACCACCATGATAAAGAGGTATCTGTTGGAATCGAAATTATAAGGCGTCATGCAGAAACTAATAATTGCAAATCATTAACTATAAATCAGAAACAAAGAAAAGTATACTAAAAGAGAGCATAATACTTAATATGGTTTGGTCAATTGAAAAAACTAATACACTTAACACTAAAGGACAGTCCGGTGCACTAAGCTCCCCCTATGCACGGGCTACGGGAAAGGGCCGAACTACAAGGGTCTACTGTACGCAGTCTTAACTCAAATTTCTGCAAGAGTTTGTTTCCACGGCTTGAACCCATGACCTCCTGGTCACATACACCTAACACTATAATTCTTAATTTTATAGGACTACATTGTGGATGCTATTATATTTTTGTGGGAAGGAAGGATCTTCAATTTATAGAACTCCAAAGCCTTTTCCTCCAAAAAAGGTTAATTTTTTTTTTTTAAGTAAAACACAATTATGGTAGCATCCAAATACCGTACTAAATTCAGGGCAAACCATAACAATACCTTCTCCATTGGAGTGAATTGAATTGATAGAGTAAGGACAGCTCCCTCTTTACAAGGCTTTCCACTACTGTTGAGAACCGGAAATGTTCCCTCAATCAGTTCACCAGAACATAGCTGCTCTACCGGAATTCCAACTGCACCAATAATTTGAGATCCTACAACATCATTATCCTTAACAACAAAATGCACTTCAGATGCATAATGTGCCACTGGTACATAAAAATGTTGCATCCAGACCGGATTTTCGCTATTGGTAATCACATATGTTCTAGCAACAACAGCATTAGATACTGAAACTGTGACATAAGGATCACTAGTAATCTTTGTTGATCCTTCTTTTTTACTCCCAAGTTTTGCTAATCCTCCCAACAAGTTATCCAATTTCTTATGAAATAAATCCATGTTTGGCAAATTCTTGGCTTCCCTCACCCAAATATCCAAATTTCCATGCAACAACAACACCCTAAGTGAACCTGTAGATGTCTTAAATGGGACAACCTGGACCCCATGTTGTGAAGACAGAGAATCAGAATAAGACAATTGAGCCATAAAAACACCTTCTTTTAATCCTCAAGTTTAAAACCCCTTACAACAAAAGTCAAAATTATATATTGCAGCAATGACAGAGCATATATATATCTGTTACAGTCAACGTAAAGATCTCAACTTTGACACATATTACCAGAATCACAATCACAAAACCAAATCTTGAAACAGAAAATTCACAAACAAGTAGAAAACAGCAGAATGGAGAGAAAAAAGATCAGCAAGAAGAGCTTAACAAACCAAAATAAGAAAAACCCAGATGGGAAATGATGAGTAAAAGTTGTCTCAGAGGATATATAGAGCAAGAAAGTTGAAATTCGAAAATGGGATTTGTTTGTGTGTGAACAAAAAGAAAGAAAAAATGACTTGGTTAAGGGCTGCTAGAACTGAAGGGAACTGAGAAAACAAGGATGATCACAAGAAGAAGATCAAGTTGGACCAAGAATGATCTGTTAGACTTTCTTTGTTGTATTAAAAAATTAAATCAAGTAGACCAAAAGATATTTTAAATAATAGTATTAAATCCCAAGAAGGTGATTTAAGTAATCCATTAGTTATTTGGATTTAAGTTTGGAGGATTTGAACTTTTAAAAAGTTTGAATTAGGCATCCGTGAATTACTATGAGTGTACTTGGTACAAAGCTAAAAGCCTAAAGGTGGCTGCTGATTCAAAGGGAAAAGGCGCATCTTGGAAGCTTCTATTTGTGTAATAGGTTCGGCAGCCATAACTGATTTGCCGGCCCGCGACTAAGACAAGTAGTTGGATTGATCAAGAACTTAGTTGGACTGATTCTATAAAAGTCATGTTCAACTCAATCAGCTTATATATATAACGGAAAAAGTTTAAATATATGAGCTAAGACCGCTTACAATAGACCCTTGTGGTCCAGTTCTTCTCTGAACCCCACATATAGCGGGAGCTTAGCGCATCGGACTACCCTTTTAAAACTTTAGATTACATATGTCCTTTACTTATCTAAAGTATTTCATTATACAGAGGTATAATACTTTTGCACCGGGCTGCTCTTTTAATACTTTAGATTTCTACAGCCTCTTGCAGAAATGTAAGATAAAGTTGCGTACAATAGATCATTATAGTCTGATACTTCTCTGAACATTGCACATAGCGGAAGCTTAGTGCACCGGATTGCCCTTTTAATACTTTAGATTACATATGCCCTTTACTTATGTCTAGTACTTGGTCTGAATATGTCTTTATTTTAAACGATTAACCCACTTAATCTAATTACGAAATTAATTAGTCAATTAACACCAGATCTTATCACGTGTTATAATTCTAAAGAACTAAACTTACTTATACGGAGCGCATATTTGGTCCCACGCTAATACTTTGAGGCCATAATTGATCCACTAAAATTCTTAGATTTTTATGTTATTTGTTTGATAATGTTGTTTTGTTAATTCATGGTAATGTAATAGAAATTTGTAATGTTGAAATTCCCTCAAATTGACTTCTTTCTTTCTATGAATCTTAAATACGATCAAAGAGAAGCAAGTGTAGTGTTAATGTTGAGTTTGGTGTTGTGACATTCTACTAAACATATCGTTTTAAGCACTAATTTAAATTTAAGAAATGTTGGAAAAAATGTCACAACATTCGGACCAACATTTTATGAAAAACAGTTTTGTCTTACTTCACGGAATGAAGCAATATTCGTGGAAATATTACTACAAAGTAAAAGTGACTTGACAAGGTAAATAGGAGCTGATGAAAAAAATGTGGGAAGAACAAGTCAAAGTCGTTGCTATGCTTGAGGAATAAGTCCAAGAAGTTAGAGGATTTTGCTCCATGATCTTCTCCAACAAACCCTACCAACTGCCCATCTTTCCCTCAACCTACTCAACCATTCGATGAGCTTTTCAAGGAAGATTCTCTACTATAAATAGAGAGGCTACAAGAGTGAATCGAGATCCAGAATCAAAATGTCAAAATACCAAGAGAGCTCTCGGGATTTCATCTCAAAAATCTGGATCACAAGTGTTGCATGAGTGTGTCGACACATTCTGTCCAACATTACAATTGATGTTTAGATTCTAGATTAGTTTTTTATGGAGCGATTGTAATGAGAGGTTGTCTATGTCTACTTAGTTAGATTTTTCAGGCAGAAGTTCATCTGCGACTTCAACTTTTAATTTCTTTTTGTTTTATCTTGTAAATCTGTAAAGAATTTATATATTTGTATATAATATATATACAATACTTTCGGTCATTAACCATCATATGTTATATAATATATATAACCTATGTAAATTTTAAACTTTTGTGTTCTTTAATTTTCCGCTGCATTTTCTCTTTAAAGTTTCTGTTTTATCGAAGTGTTGTCACTGGTGCCGAATGACATAGTCGCCGACATTCGGAAACTGAATTAGCATTCGAGTTAGTTTATTTCAAGTTTGTTTTTATTGTTCCATAGCATACCCGGACCTAACAAGTGATTTGTATATTTGTATATAATATATATACAATACTTTTGGTCATTGACCGTAATAGGTTATACAATATAACCTATGTAAATTTTAAACTTTTGTGTTCTTTATTTTTTCACTGCATTTACTCTTTAAAGTTTCTGTTTTATCGAAGTGTTGTCACTGGTGCCGGATGACATTGTCGCCGACATTCGAAAACTGAATTGGCATTCGAGTTAGTTTATTTCCAGTTTATTTTTATTGTTCCATAGCATATCCGGACCTAACAAGTGGTATCAGAGTCAACACTTAACACAATAAGTGCTTGGTCCTGTTATTTAAAGCTATGGATCCGGCAAATCCGACTATTGGTAGACTTCCCATTTTAGACCGTTCAAACTATGCCTATTGGAAGATTCGTCTACGTTCTCATATCAAATCAATTGATGTTAGGGCATGGAGATCTATAACCAATGAGTATGTTGTTCAATGTTGCCACCATATGAGGAAATTGACATTCTTGTTAAACATGAATACGAATGGACGGCGGAAGAAACCAATAATGCTAGCTTTAACGAAAAGGCGTTAAATGTAATTTTTGGATGGGTTGATCTGTACATGTTCAAACTCATTCAAAACTGCCCCACATCAAAATGGAATTTTGACATTATACCAAGCACTCCGCTTGGCTTCTTGCAGTAGCGAACACACTGGTCTATCTGCCCTTCTACCGTTGAAGCTTCGATGGGAGCTTTGGGGTATTTGGAGAGCTAAAATCAAGCAAAGCTCTTGCAAATTAAGGGATGTTCAACAATCGCCAAAACACTCTGCAAATGTTTCTCTCTGTTTCACGAAATTTAAGGGTCGAAGTAGAGCAACTTTCTTCTTAAATTTCAAGCGTAGCACAAGACATACATGCAATAACGTGGTTATTCTAAAGCTTGGATTCAAGATTAAGCTTGAAAGGGAGATTGACCCGTCATTTCCCAAAAATCGTAAATTCTTATTGAGATATGTTAAGGCAAATCATTTCTTATTTTGGCATGTTTTATGTACGAAATATAACCGTAATATTGTTCCATAAATTGTTCTACTCTTAGTAGTTAATGATGTTCATATTATTGATTCATATGTTAAAAAGCATGTCTAAATATGTTCCTAAATTCTTATTCAGGTATATGAGAAAGATGTTAATGTTTCCAATGTTAGTCGAAGGTACAAGGATATTATGTCATCCGATAAGGTCAGAATGTTTCATTGTCATTTATGCATTTTCATTTGCATTTTATTCATGTATTACTCTGGACCCACATGTGTTATTATACACTACTATATGATATCAATTTATATATATAAGGGATAGGGAAAAGGGAATGACGTTATATACGCGTCACCACCTGCAGCTGGTACGAATTATCACTAAAAAGGAAGATGCCCTTGTGTGGCCAATATGATATGATGCCCTTGTGTGGCCGATATGATATGATGCCCCTGTGTGGCCGATATGATATGATGCCCTTGTGGGGCCGATATGAAATGATGCCCACAGAGGCTGTTATGGGAAGGAAGATGCCCTTGTGTGGCCAATATATATATGTATACCGCATTTGCATCATGCGTGATATTTAGGCATTCACTATATGATATGATGCCCACAGAGGCTGTTGTGGTAAGGAAGATGCCCGATGAGGTCAATGTATATGTATACCGCATTGAGCATGAAATTTAGGCATTCACTACTGGTCGGCTGTTTCTATCGGTTGTTACTATCGGCTAATTCTATCGGCCGTTTCTGTCTCAGTTTATTTATTATAACCCTGTTATGCTATTATTTTCCTGCTTGACATACTCAGTACATCAGTCGTACTGACGTCCCTTTTGTCGGGGGACGCTGCGTTTCATGCCTGCAGGCTCAGAAAGACAGTGGGACGTTGCGTTTCATGGGTTGGGCTTGATGTTTAAAGGCCCATCAAAATGGTGGGCCAGCCCAGACTGGCCATCAAATTTCAAAGCCCGTGTGAGCTAGCCCGGATGGGCTGGGCCAGCCCTTTTGACCTTCTGCATGAGTTTGATAATATGTCAATACAGTGATACTCAAAAGTTGATATCAGCTTCAATAGTATGATACTTTTCTACTTAGAAAACGTTAAACACTAAACATTTACCATTACAAGAAACAGTGTCAATATTCCAGAGCTCAAAAGTACTGTTAGTTGTATACTGAAACAGAAGTCTAACCATATATGTATACCAATTCTGAGAACCATACATTACAATCCGGCCTAATCTACGCACGACTTACCTAAGATTTTTCCCATGTCTTTGATCACAATTGACAGTTCAAAATTCTGCTTTAAATCTGTTTATATTCATATCACCATCAATCCTATATATGTTCTTGATTTTGTCGTTTTTCTCTATCTCTTGCGCTTGGACTTTAGAGATGTAACAGATTGTGAGTTGCTATGCCAATTGCGCTTTCTTTGATTGATGAACCAGTTGTTGATCTGCTTCAGCTGTAACCCTGTTTCCTCCACAAGTTTTGCCTTGTCATCTTCCTGCAAGAATTGCTTATTCTAATAATGGAAATCATGACTATAAAGGATGATAATGATGATAACATTCACTTGTAAACTATGTTGTTATGCTAAAGGACGTTCCAGGTCCTCCAAAAATAGTGCATTTTTTTAGGATCCAATACGAGTGTGGCAATATTTCTGAAGAGTCCGAGCAACAAAACTTGTAAACGAGCAAATGTAGTTGCAAACTAACAAAGTTTGTTATTCCATGTCAAGATTAGGATGTTTCAGGAACTATGAGATTTTCAGCTTTCACAAGAAATGACTAATATTTGTATGTAGATGTATGATAAAAAAAATTAGGTGACAAACTCACAGTTGGATAAGGCCATTTAGAGTGTTGCTGCCACCAATTCTTTAAAACAGTAGTGGTATCACCAGGTAATTTCCCTGCCCTTCTCTTTCTCAGTATCTCCTCCCTCACATCTTCAATTCTTGATCTAAATCCCTGCAACAACCAATGACAGCTATGACTTGATATGTATCAACAGAGCTCATCTCAGGTTATGCATGTCAACTGGATGAAATCAGCCCACAATTAACAGGCCCAATCTGATAAGGAGGCCCGAATTAACCCAACCCACTACTTACCGGTAATAGGTTAGCCCATCCCATGAAAAGGAACTGGCCCGGCTCTTAAATTGGGGCCAAACCAGCCCTCCCCTTCTTTGATCTCTTGTGTAGGCGAAGTGCCTCAAATATATCACCATATATAAGAAGAATCAATCTAAATAGCCGTTCACCCAACCGCTTAAACGAAAATTAGCTTGACAGATGAATTATAATATGTGTATAATCGAGTATAATTTATGTATACCGGTTAGAAAAATAAACGGTGAATTCGACTGGTCACTTTTCGATCCTATCTTTGAAAATTAGCTATTATCATGGAGTTCCAAATTTCACAGGTAAAACTTCACGGCAATGTCTTGAAATTTATCTTAGAATTTGAAAATCTATGACAATGGCTATTTCATAAAGATAAAAGTTAAAAAATGTTTGTTTGTGATATTTACCCATGAAACTCCTAATAGGGTTCTTCCTTAATGAGCCTTATATGGCACGAATCTGAATTTATTGAGCTAGTGGAGTTCATATGCGAGATGATTGAGGTAGGAAAAGTAAACATAATTGAGGTGTGTTTTGCTAACTAGTTAGTGATAGTTCAGGTAGAAAACTAAAAAAAAAAAGTGACTCTTGAAGTGTGTTTTTTACTCTTTATCTCAACAAAAAAAGATACGTTCATGTGCATGCTTTAGGAAATGATAGGGAATTTGAGGAGGTCACCTGTTTAAGCTCAATCTTCAATTCCTGTCTGACCCTCTCCATTAGAGACCTTTCAGATTCAGTAGGAAGGCCAAATCCCATACCCATTAAGTCATGTGCATCACCTCCAGATTGATCTAATGAAAAATCCATCTGTAGCTCATCCTCATCATCAGACATTGTAGCACCTGTTCCCTCTCCAAGTGTTGCTCCTGATCAGGTGACAAAATGAGATATATATTTTTCAGTAAATTTAAATAATATAATCTCCTACATTTATCCTATTTATTTGTTTTTTCAGCACTAAAGAAAAGCAGGTGGTAATATAGAGAATTTGATGCAGCTTTCAGACTTAACCTGATCAATGCACATTCTTAATTTAAAAAGTACTAACCCTACTAGGTACGTTAATACTACTTTATACTAGTAGTACTCTCATTTACCTTTTGGCTTTTACATGCATATATAAAAGTTAAAGCATGTATGGAATAGTCCCCATGCATATTGGACACTATTAGTATTACATTATTATGTTCATGATTTTGTCTATACTGTACAACTGATTGAGCTATCTAGAACAAATGAAATTAAACAACAATAAATTTAAAAAAAATAAACGAAAAAAAGACATCACAAATATGCAACATGCTATCTTGTTTAAGAAAAAATGAGAAAAACTAAGCCAAAATATCGTTGCTTATAAATGGATAAACAAACGACTAACATATAACTCTTCGCATAGATTCTAATACGGTAACTTGGAAATAAAGTGAGAAGTTTTTATAATCAATTAAGTTGCACAAATGGTCTAAAAATTCTATATGTTGATTGCGTATAATAACTTAAGAGTCCGTTTGGATGGGATTATGTCTTTTGACTTATAAGTCAAAAGCTATAAGTTAGGAATTCTAGCTTATTTATTTTGACTTATTTTTATTATTTTTACTTAAAACAAGTGCTTACAAATATTTTTTTATTTTACTCACACTACAAAAGTGCTTATAAACTATTTTGACTTAAAAACACTTAAAATAAGCCAATCCAGGCAGGCTTTAAATCCATTTTATAAGTTGCGTTAGAAAAAAGGACCAACTCCTATCTTATGGCAAACCATTTTCTTATTCAAGAGAGTTCAACAGAAAATTGGTGATATTTACCAGCTACTGCACAAGCAAGCTATGTGAGTAAGCTTCAAGAATAAAAACACCTTCTTGATCATATTTTACTTCATCTTATGTTATGATAAGCGTTTAAGATCGACGTATGCTATGGGTGCTCTTTAGATAGAAAGAAAGGGAAAAAACATAAAATAATATAGTACTCCCTCTTTCCCAATTCGTACTACATTATTCGAGTATGGAGAGTCAATTTAACTAATCATCAAAGCTAAATATATTTATATTAACTCAATGTTTTAAAATTAAAAATTGAATATTCAAAAACTATACAAAATGTACTGTAAAATGTAATTCTTCTCGTGTCAATATGATGAAAAAATATATAACAAACAACAACAACATACCCAGTGAAATCTCACACCGTGGGGTCTGGGGAGGGTAGAGTGTACACAGATCTTACATCCACCTTGGTAGGTAGAGCGGCTGTTTCCGGGAGACCCTCGGCTCAAGACAAAGCATAATAACAAGCAAGACAATCAAAACAAAGCAAGAGTAAAAAGTAAAGCAAGAGAAACGATCAGACTCAAATAAGGAATTAAAGCAGTATAAAGTGCATTCGAACAAAAGGTAGCAGTTGCTAACACAACTAAATAAGCTAAACAAATACACTAAAGAACACATAGCAGCAGAAATCTAACTACAGTGGATTATAAAGCAATAATGTGTCTATAGGTGTTATAGGCTAATCGGGCCTACAAAAATAACACTACAACTATCAATTTGTAAGCATAAGTAGGACTACGCTCGAGTACCTACTACACTTCTGCCCTAATATGTGTCCTCCACAACACCTTAGCTAAGGTCATGTCCTTGGTAAGTTGCACCTATGCCATATCCCGTCTAATCACATCTCCCCAATACTTCTTCGGCCTACCTCTACCCCTCCTGAACCCGTCCATAGCCAACCTCTCACACCTCCGCACTGGGGCATCTGTGTCTCTCCTCTGCACATGCCCGAACCATCTCAACCTCGCTTCCCGCATCTTATCATCCACCGAAGCCACTATATTGATCAAAATTAAGATAGTTTGAATCTCGAAAAGTAAAATATATCATATTAATTGAGATTGGCTCCCCCAGGTGCTAGCTTCTAATTCCTTCTCCCACCTGCCTAAATTTTAGAAGAAAAAATTATTTCATGCTTGTGTTGATGATGCATAGAGGTACCTGATAGAGTAGTCAAGATGAATTCATCAACACAACTGAAGGTGCTTCTTAGGAACCAGAACAAGAAGAGCTCATGACACCACTGCTTGAAGTTACAAACAACTCTCCTTAACTTAATGCACACACCTACTATTACCAGAAGTCTCGTGTGTAGCTTCGATTTCTAATTAACTACTCCTTCTATTCAATTTATATGATATAGTTTGATTGATTATATGTTTTAGATAGAGAATACTTATAAAATCTCTTGTTTTAAATATGTTTGTGTAACTATAACACTTTTGAAACGTGTAGTCTTAAACATGTTATAGCATGTGAACACAAAAACATGTCAATAAGGTAAATTGTAATGTTTAAGTTAAATTATTTCCAAGTTTAAAAAATTATTATTCTTTTTTAAATCTACTAAAAAGAAAATATTGCCACAAAAACTAGAATGATAAAGAAAAGAGACATTCAGAAAATCAAATCTCTTATCTTAAGAACCTAACTCAAAGAGAAAACAAGGTTGGATTAAAAGACATTTCACTTTTGATGACTGGACACGACCTTTATATTCAGGTTGAAATTAGGCTTAAAACGTCTTTGAATTCTGCTTAAGGTCAACTTCTGTTCCTACTCAAGTTGGTCCGGTTATCACGATTATAAAATAAATCTACTCCCAATCACTGTTATCCTAACTAGTATATAATTGACGTCAGTCCCCCTTTTATAGTAAACAAAAGTGGTGGAGGAATTAAGGAGAATATAGCATTAGCAACTTCTGTTTGAAAACCAACCTTTTAGTAACTTAATCATCAAGTAATTTTTTAGGTGGATGACACTAATGTTTATACTATTACCATATCATATACACAATCTCTAAACATAATTGGAGAAAAAAAAATCCCACATTATGTTTGTTAGATTAATCCCAAGAAATGAATCAGAAGTCACAAACAAAACCAAAAAGTATTCTAGAAACCCAATATTCTCATTACATAATGCAGCCTCTCATCAATCATATATCAGTTGTTAGTGTTGTTTGGTTTGTTACCTATTCTAATTTATTCCTTCCATCACCAACCATCTAAACTCTCCACCTACACACACACACACATATATATATATATATATAAAGAACCCAAAAATTGCTTTAATTATCCTAAGCATCAAACACCAGAATAAATCACTCAATTAATTGTCATGCACATCAATACATAAGGTTCACATATTTCTTACAGGTATTCATGTTTTGCACAGATGTATTATAAAAACTAATAATATGAAGAATTCTTATATTATTCGTAATTTAACCTGTTATATATCAGATTATCTGCTTTATTTTTCAGATAACTCGTTCCACTTTTTATGGACAGTTAAATGACTTGATACAAATTCTCTTATATATATTGTGATATATATACTTGTAAGAGTTTGAAATATTTTCCTCAAATGTATTCTTCCATAAAGGGCAAGATATACACAATATACAATTCAATGAGAAGAGGAAATCAAGCCTCTAATCTTCCTAATCAATATCAATCCCTAATAATCTTCCTAATCAATATCAATCCCTAATAATCTTCCTATTCAATAATCCCTAATAATATTTCTAATCAATTATCATTGTACTACTTACCGTACATAAAATGATACTACATTAATAATAATAATAATAATAATAATAATAATAATAATAATATTCTAACACTCCCCCGCAGTCGAAGCTGGAGGCGGCGAATGCTGAGACTGTCCCGAAAATCTTCAAATAATACTAGCGGAAGTCCTTTTGTGAAAATATCTGCGATTTGATGACGTGTCGGAACATGTAACACTCGCACTTGTCCGCGAGCCACCTTCTCACGAACAAAATAGATAACTAACTCAATATGTTTATTGCGTTGATGATTGATTGGGTTCCTTGAGAGATAGATTGCACTAACATTATCACAGTGTACTAATGTGGCTGTTGGAATTGGGCAATGAAGCTCAAGTAACAGATTTCTAATCCAACATGATTCAGACACAACATTGGCAACAACACGGTATTCTGCTTCAGCACTTGAGCGTGATATTGTGGCTTGTCTTTTTTATGACCATGAGATTAGATTGTCACCGAGGAAGACACAATAACCGGAGGTGGAGCGTCTGGTGTCCAGACAACCTGCCCAGTCTGCATCCATGTAAGTGACAAGTTTGGAAACGGAGGACGGATATAGATGTAATCCATACTCCAGAGTGCCCTGAATATATCGTACAATGCATTTTAGAGCATGCATATGTTCCTCCATCGGATTATGCATGAATAAGTACACTTGTTGCACTGCATAAGTAATATCCGGCCTGGTGAACGTGAGATACTGCAAAGCTCCTGCTAGGCTGAGGTATAATGTTGGATCGGCAAATGGTTTGCTTGAGGTGGCACTCAATTTAGACTTAGTGTCTACCGGAGCCACCGAAGGTTTGCAAAAAGACATTCCAGCGCGTTCCACAATCTCAGATGCATACTTCTTCTAGGAGAGAAATAATACACATGCATGTCGTGTCACATCAATTCCTAGAAAGTAGTGTAGTGGACCAAGATCTTTCATAGCAAATTCGGAACTAAGCTGTGACATGATACTCTTGCGAAGGGAGTCTGATGATGCTGTTAGAATAATACCATCCACATATAAAAGAAGATAAGCAATATTATTACCCTGACGATAAATAAATAGAGAATTATCGGAACGGTTATGAGAGAAATTAATATGTGACATAAAGTCTGCAAACTGCTTATACCATGCCCTAGGGGCCTGCTTCAACCCATATAATGATTTGTTGAGCAAACACACATGATTGGAATATTTGGGATCTCTGTATCCCAACAGTTGGTACATGTAGACAGTTTCATTGAGGTGTCCATAGAGGAAGGCATTTTTTACATCCAATTGATGGAGAGGCCATCCTTTTTAGAGGGATATGCTTAGAACTGTTATGATAGTTGCCGGTTTAACCACTGGACTGAACGTCTCCCAGCAATTTACACCAACCTGTTGTGTCTTCCCATCACCTACAAGGCGGGTCTTATGCCGCTCAAAAGTTCCATCAGATTTTTCCTTATAACTGAAAATCCACATAGACCGAATTATATTAGCATTAGATGGACGAGGTACTAAATCCCACGTCCTATTTTTAATTAGAGCATGATATTCATCATCCAAGGCCATTTTTCAATTCGGGTCCTTTAGAGCAAACACTAGGTTACGAGGCAAATGTAATTTCGAGACCTGGGTGTATAGGTTATATTTGGTATTGGGCTTGACAATTCCATGTTGACTACGGGTGAGCGGATGATTTGCATGGCCAGTGGATTGGACGTCACTAGCCGAGAGTGGGACATTCGGTATTGGGCCCTGAGCCGAGAGGTGGCCTAAGTTTCTCGTGGGTTGTGGCATTGAGTGTTGGTGACCAGGCCCAAGAACCGAATGCCCAGGCTGCTGTGCTGAATTGTCACGCGGCTGGGCCATCGTTCTTTGGCCCAAACTCAAATTACCGGCACTACCCGTGAGTACCGAGCTGTGAAAAAAATGTGTTAGATACGAAAGCTTATCATCATCCAAAAAATCATAAGTATGAGTCCCGGTTTCATGTATCTTAGCAAAGGGAAAAACTGTTTCATCAAAAATTACGTGACGACTTATAATTATTCTTTTGGAAGAAATGTCGTAACATTTGTAACCACGATGATTAGTGGGATATCCCAAGAAGACACATGGAGTAGACCGGGGTTGGAGTTTTGTGATTGTGGTGGATGGAAAGAGGGGGTAGCAAAGGTAACCAAACACTCTTAAATGAAGATAGAAGGGCTCTCGTAAATAAAGCATTTTTAGTGGAGCTTGGTAGGACATGTTTTTATGAGGGAGAATATTCAACATGTAAGTGGCCATTTGGAGTGCATGATGCCAAAATATGGGGGGTAGGGAAGCATGAGCAAGAGATGTTCTAACAATATTGTTTATGGTTCTCATTTTGCGTTCCGCCTTCCCATTTTGTGAAGAAGTGTGAGGACAAGACAAACGAAAATTTGGACCATTTGTTTTGAAAAAATCCCAAAACTGATTATTGTTAAGTTCTCTCCCATTGTCACATTGAATACTTTAAATCTCCCGTTCAAAGTGAGTTCGGATGAATGCTCTAAATGTGAGAAAAGTGAAAAACACTTGTGATTTTATCGACAAAGGGAATGTCCACAAATAATTAGAGTAATCATCAAGTATGAGTAAATAATATCTATGACCAGAAGAACTCAACACAGGTGATGTCCAAATATCACAATGTAAAATGTCAAATGGCATAAGAGTGCACGAAGTAGAAGAAATAAATGACAATTTAACATGTTTACCAAGTGCACACGCGTGACACTTATTTAGAGTCAGTATTTGGGTACAAGAAATAAATTTATTTTGTTTAAGAGAGGTCAAAACAGACTCTCCTGGGTATCCCAAACGTTCGTGCCATACGGATGGTGCCAAGGCTACAAAAGTAGATGGAAACTTGGACTGTTGAGTTGGTAAACTTATCGGATAGAGTTCCTCCTTGCTATCACATCTCATGAGAAGCTTCCCCGTCTGAAAGTCATGCACGGAAAATCCAAAAAGGTCAAAACGAACAGATACTCAATTATCAGTAGTAAACTTTCTAACGGAGACCAAGTTTTTGATTAATTTGGGAGCATGAAGGACATTCTTTAAAATTAGTGGTGGGTTTGGTAGTGACAATTCGGTAGAGCCATACCTTTTTATTGGAATTGAATGTCATTTCCGACAATTATACCATTATCATTGCTCAAATTAAAATAGGGTGAGAGATTACCTTGGGAGGACGTCATATGGGACGTCGCTCCGGAGTCCATATACCAATTTGAATTCGGTGGATTGAGTTCGAGGGTGTGCATGGCGGACTCAATGTCCGTGGGTTGGGCTACTGCTGGATGGGCGGCCTCCTGCCACTGGGTCGGTGGAGGCCAAATGTTGCTGCCTGCCGAGACTAACCCAGCAAAATGGGCCTGTTGGGCCAGTTTATTTTGCGGCCAGAATGTGAATAAAACTGGTTGGGCTGGGACTGGCCAGTGGGCCGATGGGTTGGCCTGGCCCAATTCCCTGTTGGGACTGGGATGGGTGGTGCAACCCATGACCACCGCCGAGTGCCCGCTGATCGCGCTCCACCGGTCCGTCGCTACTTCCCGCTAGGCCTACCGCCGTGCTGCTGCCACTGCCCGCCACCGGAGTTGGTGTTGCCGCTATGTCCGTCGCCACCGGAATTCCGGTGGCCTCCACCTTTGTTATTTCCGCGATTTCCACCCTTATTCTTATTATTACGTCCTTTTTGTCCCTTATTTTGTTGAGAGGGATAAAAAAATTACCATAATTTGAGGAAGTGGCAATCATGGTGGAATTAGAAATAGTGGAAGCCTTTTTTTGCAAAACCGGACTCTTCAAGCACAAACATGGACCATGATTGATAGAATAAAGGTAGAGGATTACTTTGACGGATCAATGTTCCCACGCCGCTATACGCATCGGTGAGACCGGCAACCAATTTTAAGACTAACCGGTTATTAGTAATCGGTGAACCCACATTTCTCAATTGATTTGCCAACACTTTGAGGCGTTGACAATATGCAGAAACATTAGGGAAATCGGCCATGTCAATGGTTGAGAACTCCTGCTCCAATGTAACAGCGCGAGAGTTTTGGTTATCTTGAAAGATATCTCGCAAGCGTTCTCAGGCCGCCATGACCGTTGAATCCGGTTCCATTATTGTATGTAACAAGTCAGTGGATATTGTTGCATAAATCCAACCAAAAACTGTGGCATCAAGTGTATCCCACAATTCTTTGTCCGCATCGGATGTTAATTCCTTCCCCTTTCCATCTTTTGGAGGAATTATATGATGAAGAACTTTGTGAGCAAGACAACATATTTTGAATAATTTCGCCCAAGTTGCATATGAACGGTTTCCATTTCTAGTTTGAAGGGAAACATGTGTTTTGATGTTTGAGACATCAAGGGCATGGTGAAATGATGATTTGGATTCAGACATAATTGGTTGGGATGGAGTATGAAAAATTAAGAAAATTGGAAGAGAATTTTCGGCCAAGGCTAGGGTTTTGGGAGGAAGATGACCGGAAAAAGGAGAAAAAATAATTGGGATCTTTTTCATTAAACTTCTGATACCATGTAAGAGTTTGAAAATATTTTCCTCAAATGTATTCTTCCATAAATGGCAAGATATATACACAATATACAATTCAATGAGAAGAGGAAATCAAGCATCTAATCTTCCTAATCAATATCAATCCCTAATAATCTTCCTAATTAATATCAATCCCTAATAATCTTCCTAATCAATAATCCCTAATAATATTCCTAATCAATTATCATTTTACTACTTATCATACATAAAATGATACTACATTAATAATAATAATAATAATATTCTAACAATACTATTAGAGGCGGATGAAGCCTTCTATATGCATCGAGTTCATCTGGACCAAGTACTTTCGATGCGGAGTATATGTTTATATGTAAAAATTCACTAAGATTGCAACAAAAATAGGGTCTAAAGCCATAATTTTAAAATATGATAAGTTGAATACTAATAACCTTAAAGATGGAACACATAAAATTTAAATCATGAATCTATATTAAACTAAAAGATGTACCTTAAACGTGTAGCTTAAAGTTAAAAAAAATACTTTCTTTACTTACCTGTAAGAAGTTGTAAGTTCTGCTCAATTTCACGACAGGCCATAACAGCTTCAACAGCATGAACTCTGACATGTTGCTGAAGCTGTTCTTTAAAGGAACACAAAACCAACAAATACTGTGCCTGTTACAACAAAAAAAATGCACTAACCATTTCAAATTTGCACCAAATCTTAAACATAAGTTCAAGAAACTAAAAAAATTGGCAAATATTAATCTAAAACAAGAACAACAACGACATACACAATGTAATCGTACAATGCAAGTAGACCTTATCCCTACCTTCGGAGACAAAGAGACTGTTTCCGATAGACACTCAGCTCGTAATAAAGCAAAACAAAGCAAATTAAAGAGGACAATAATTAATCTAAAACATACCAAGAAATTGTCAAGTTCTTGTCTTTCATGAGGAGAAAGAAAATGATGTTGTTGCTGAGAACTAGAAGCATAAGATCTTAAGAGATGATGAGATTGTGAAAGCTGAGCATCAATTAATGGCAATTGATCAATAGGTGTAGCGACTCGAAGACATGCTACATGTGCTGATAGTAGCTGTTCATACAAAGGATGTGTAGCAATTTCACCCTTCAACTGGCTAGTATGATCATCAGAAATCACCATAGAAGAAATATCATGACCCAAACTACTACTAGAACCCATTAGCCCTAGTACTCCTTGTTCTTGCATTTTGTTAACCACCAAGATCCTCTTTTTTACAACATGTAAACAAAAGGGTATGTGTTAAAAAAAGCTATAAAAGTAAATAATGGTTTCTTTTAAGGACCACAACACAGAAGAGAATCTTTTATGTACTATCTTGATAATAGACACTGATATGATGTACTATATTTTGGCTAAGGAAAATCATAAAGCAAGCAGATTTTCTTACTATTGGTGGACTTTATATATTGGGATCTGAAGAAACACAACTTTCTGCACCTATTCTGAGACCTCCAGTCTTTAACACATATACAGAAATAAAAAGAAAAAGAAAATAAAAAAATAAAAAAAGAAAGAAAGAAAAGAGATAAGAAGTGGGTGCAGTTGCTCTTAAACTTTTGATTGCTTTTTTGGGATTTCTTGGGAAAAGTGTTTGGTTTATTGATGCAGAGAGGAAAAGAGAAAGGGAAGAAGAAGCATCAGTTGAATCATTACTATAATGAGATCAGATCATAGATAAAGCTGCATCTGTGGCCTGACATTTTGAGGAGTTTTTTTTTTGTTTTTTTATGTGTATATTTTTTTATATTGATTGATTTAGGTGGCTAATACTCTTACGGGATTAAAAATAGTGTATTCTTAGCCTTTATTTTTTGAGTCAAAAAGAGTATTGATTTATTAAATTAAGAAAGAATTAATTTTACTTTTTCAGATTTGCTCTTATTTGTTAGGTGACCAAATTTTAATATCTCTTTAATTAGGAATATTTTACTTAAATTACCTTTTTTTTACTTAAAATTTAGTATTTTATTAAGAGATGTGTAAATGGCTGAATGAACACTTTTTTTATCCGGAGGAAGTATTTAAAATGGAATAATTGACGCTAATGTTGATTAAGATAAGGTTATTGGGTAAGATTAGGTGATAGAATATTGGGTAGTCTTTAAGCATGCATATTTAATTTGAACCTAACTCTAGAGGCTTACTAAAAGCTTATGTGGGCGCTCTAGCTCAACTTTTTTTGTGGAGTTTGGTTGAATTTAATAGATTTATTTTAAATTTTGTATTTGTGTTATAAAATTTATTAAATATGCATAAATTTTAAATGTTGAACTCAATTATTAGCACTCAAAGTCGTTATTGTAGAATTCAGAGCCCATAAAATTTATATTTGAAATTCATCTCACATTTTTCCTACTACTCCCTTCGTCTCAAAATACTTGTCGTCCTTACTAAAAAATACTTGTGTCATACTCCCTCCGTCTCATATTAGTTGGTCACGTTACTATAAATATTCGTCCCAAAATACTTGTCCATTTACAAAATCAAGATAGAATTAACTAAATTTTTTCTACTTTGTCCTTAACATTAATTATTTTTTAAAATAATAAATATTGATTAGAGTGTAATTAATTGGAGAGAGATAAGGGTAATGTAGTATAAATACACTTTTATTTATGAATTATTAAAGGGCGTGTAAAGGAAAAAGTGGACAAGTAATATGGGATGAATGGAGTAATATTTGTCGTTTTATTTAATCAAGATAAAATTAAGTAGCTTTTTTCAATTTTAACTTTGTATTAATTACAATATTTAAGAGGGAGTATTTATTGAGGAGAGATAACATGATCAAAACTTGTAAGAGGATAAAACAGTCAAAATGCTACCCTTATAAATTATTTTTTAAGGGCGTGTAAATGAAAAATGCGACAAGTATTTTAAAACCTAGGGAGTATTTAGAAGTATTCCATTTTTATGTTCCACTTTGAGATAACCTACTTTGATAATTTAATGCCAATGAAAATTTTCTTTTACACTTCGATTAATCCCTAGCCTAAAGCACCAAACACCTTCATCTATTTAACTCATGGTTAAAAACTTTACTTGTGTCTATGTGTAAAATAGAGTTTCCGAAAACAAAATGGCTTGGAAGAAATACAAGAGAACTATAGTAACACCTTCTTTAATACTAGTAGTTTGGTAAATTCAACAATGTAGTTCAAAACCTCTATTACTTATTTTATTGTTCACTTTGCGCCAAAGAAACGTCTTGCTCTTTTTTTTAAAATTTTTAAAACGTGTAGCTGTTAAACTATCCAAATCTTCACTATTATTAGTCTCTTAAGGCGACAGAAAGAACATCAAGCTAAACTCATGTTGTTCTCTTTTTATACTATTGTTAACTTCTTTTAATGTCTTAAATAATCAAACCATAAATTAAAAGAACATATAGCATGCCTTTGTATTGAAGGTCAAAACGTATTTTTAATATTCAACTTATATATAGTTACTTAGGAAAATGAAAGTCCAAGAAAGAAAAATATTATACATGCTACTACTTAATTAATAAGAAAAACGTACTAAATGGAAAAAGGAGTTGAGCTGTCATATTTCTATGGCTGGTGTATAATTTTCAGGTTTAGTTTATTTTCTACGCCATTTACTGTTTAGAAAATTTGTGTACCAGCCAGCAGGTCCAAAACAAAACCCCATCTGTTAACTGTTTGTTAGGCCACACATGACCTCCTACCTACTAATTACTATGTCACATATGTTTCATAACATCAATTATATATAGTCTTTTTCATATAAATTCTTCTTGTAAATGAAAATTAAATTAAAGTACTAAACAAATCTTCCTATGTGGGGCCTCTCTTCATTTTCCATGGACAGCCACTAATAAAAGATGTGAAAAGCTAAGGTTTCCGCTAGACGATGGAGCTAAAATAATATCCTAACTCTATACGTACAAATGGCAATAAATCGAATTCTATTATTTCTCTTTTTTAACCTTCGATGATCTCCATCGATATGAGGAAGGATAGCTACTCCTTACTCGAGTCGTGTTATTTTATTATCACCTTCATCGTTGTGTAAATTTGTCGATACGTTGAAAGAACGTTCTCGTTTTAATTTTTTTGGAAAAGAATTTTAGAAAAAAATACTATTTAAGTCCCTAGATTTGTTGCTATCTCTAGAAAGGAAGTTATTCCACAAGATTTATGAATTAAATGTTGAGGAATTTTGTATTCACCCCACCCTACCTTCCAGGAGGTTGATATTATTGAAAATTTACTAAATGTGGAATTAAGTATATCCCATTAATTTATGACTCGAACAATTGGGGGTCGCACGTTGGAAACGTCGTTTCCACACACGTAGTGTCAAGTATCGCAAATTTCATTAGTGAAAGAGATATTGGTTGGTCAGTTACTGGAGCCGCAGTGCTTCGGAGGCAGAAAGCTGCGACGGAAAGTTGGAAAAATCTGACATTTGGACTGGTTTTGGAGCATTGATTCTCCATTACTTGGCACATGAATTCAGTCATTATTTGGCTGAATGTAACCCCTCAATCAAGTGCAATTACATGGCTATTGAAGGTCATTAGTTGGCTAGTTGAGGGGTCTTCTACTTACCCTATAAATTGAGGCATTTGGCTCAATTGAACAACACTCAACACTTAGAAAATACTCCAGATTTTCTGAATTCATCTTTTTCCTCTCTAGCAAAGTTACTATTCTCAAAGTTCTTCAAGAGACTCATTTGTTAAGTTATTGTTGTATCTTGGGAGACTATTGCTCAACACCGTAAAAGGAGATATACGAGGCAATCTTGTCTTAAAGACAGAGTGTCATCACTCGACTCAGCAAATCACACAAGCAATTTGTTAAGGTTTTGATTTTCAGTTTTATTGTAATAGTTTGTTTATCCTTTCTACCATTGTAATAGTTACTTACTTCCCGTTCCCTACAACAATTGTATCCCAACATATATTTCTAATTAAATGTTGGTAGTGGATTAGATAAATATTAATTCTTTGATACTTCACTATTGATTTAGATGTAAGCAACATAATATGAAAGCAGAAAGTGAACTATAACCTTTCCTTCTGCTTCTATTGTTTTCTTAATAATTAATTGTGTTAGTTTGGACTTTGATTTATGTGGTGAAGTAGCGGAGCGAGCAAGGAAGAATAGTTTATGTCAAGAAAATATTTGGTAGCAAACTAGCAATGGAGAATGTCTCTTAAATGAAGCATATAATTGGAATTTTCAATTGTTTTAATACCAGAATTCAACAAGCTTCTAGACGTTGGTTGGTCTATATTAACGACCCATTTTTTTTATAAACGAGGTTCAACATCTATTGTATAGTACATTAACAAAGAATTAACCCACTCCTCCCCCGACGACTATAGGAAGTAAAAATACTATAATCTGTAACTACCTAATTATATCAAAAGGAAACAACTTCTCTACCACATAAAGGTAGAATAAGGTCTCTGTACATTTTATCTTTCCTAGGTGTGTATGTAGCATTGACAATGGGGATTCAATTGAATCCTAACTTTCAACGCAGATTATATATTTATGCGTAACTTTTTTATTAGAACTGTAATAAATAATAGATATGAATCCATAACTTTTAAAATACATGGGTTCAACTAAGATCCTCAAAGGTTGAACTCATGAAAGTTTAAATCCTGAATACGGATCTGCACTCTCATACCTCACTTGTGGAATTACACTAGGTATGTTATTGATTTTTATTTTGGATAATAACTCATCTCTTCTTTTTATGGCATGTAAAAAATATTAAATTATACTTTATAACAAAAAAATATTTACTTCGCTCAAATACCATAAAAAGTGAACCTGTCAAGTGGGCCGACTCGGCATGGCACGGGCATAGCCCAAGCCCGGTTAAGGTTGCAGGGTCTGGACTAGGTAGGACTTAATAGAGATCTGGGCCGGACAAGGAGGACAGTCCAGTAGCCCGGCCCCCAGTGGCCCGGTTGATGGCCCGGAGGAGACCCAGCCCAGCCCGCCCAGCCAAATTTTTATTTCAAATTACAAATGTTAGCAGTAGGGATCAAATTATTGGGTGCTTATCTTCTTTAAAGATGTGAAAACATTGTGAGACAATCAAGTAGATTTTGATAAGATTCTCTCGAGATAGAAATGTTACGGGTAGGAGTCTGTTCATACTATTTTTCTTTAGTTTCATTGGCAACTTTTGTAGATATGAAAACTTAGTAAGACAATAATGTAGATTTTCATAAGATTCTATTTCCTTATTAATCTTTTTCTTGATATTTTAAAGTTGTTCAGTTACTGGTGATATACTGGGGCTGATGAGAGTTGCCTAAAGAACAAAAGAGGTGGTATATTCAAAAAATACCACCTCAGGTTTGTAACTACATTATATTAAGTATTATAACTAATAATAAAGAAAATAGTATGAACAGAATTGTTTAAACCTAACTATGAAGTCATATACAAATCATATTTGTTGGTATACGTCCTAAAGTTAAAAATTTTGGGACATGCATGAAATCATTAAATCTTAATTAGCTACATCTCCCAAATAAACAATGAAATCTACAAAGCACTTTATTGATCGATTATATATGTATGTTTAGTACTTAAAGTTAAATATTTAATTTAGAAATCATTTACATTTATGCAATAATTTATAGCCACACAAAATTTTAGAGGGATGCTATTTTAGTATTAGATTTTTAAAAAAAAATAACTAAAACCCGGCCGGCCCCCTAACTAAAACCCGGCCCGGTAAGCCCATTATGTACCCCTTCATGGGTAGGGGCTGGGCCGGACACCCTTTCCCCCTCCTCAAGCCCGACCCATCCCCAACCACAGCCAGCCCAACCTGCCCGATATGGCCATCTTTAAATGGCCCGGCCCGGCCCACTTGACATACTGTTAAATGGCTTGTTTTTTTCCTGAACAATCAACTTTGGGTAAGTATATTAGAAATAATTTTATGTCAATGAACAACTTATCTGAATTCTTAGCACTTATACAAGGACTGAAAATTGCTTGGGAAAATAAGCCATACCTCTTGAAGTCTCAAAAGATTCAATAGAGGTATTGAAAATGATTAATCAGGAGCGCATTCCTTATAATCTCAGCTATACTTAAACAAAGTTAAGTGTTTCTTTTTAAACACAAAAATAATTTAGTGGTTTGTATGATATTTAGATAAAGTTTTTTTTTTATAAATTAATTTAATATCTTTAGTATAATAAAGTGAAAATCAAGTGATCATCCATAAATTAACCTAATTAGAACTGAAAGGTCAGCGCTCAATAACTTATATAGTACTACAAACTTTTTCCGCTCTATTAATAATTAGGTAAAAATAAATAAGAAAGTTAAATTAATAAACAAAACTAACCAGAAAATTCTAATAATGTTTTTTGTCCTTTCAATATTCCTTCAGTACGTGCACCTTAATTTGTGCTTCAGTTTACTCATTGCTAATGTTAATCATCTTTTATCACCAAATATGTTGCCAAATAAAGTGTTTCGTGTCATAATTACTTAACTCACAGTGCACTTTAAAAAGTTCTCCATAAGTACAGACTAATGTTTCTAAGAATAATCCCGACTTAAAGGATTAAACTATATACATCAATTAATCTTGAAATAGTTGATTAAAACACAAAGCTAGCCATGCAAGTTTCTATAGTTTTAATTAGAGAATAACAATAAACTGTAGAGACATAAAATATTTGAAGATAAATTTAATTTCTAACTCGAATCTTCTTTTGTTATTTTCCGAACAATGGGAACTTTTTATTTCTATACAAGATAATTATGAGGATAGCAAAATTGGACATTATTAGAATTTAGGAAGTGAAACTTGCATTAGAAATACTTTAAATCAGTCAAATTTGTATATTCAGTACCAAGAATTGTACTAGAAATTTTGACTCAGGCATATTTTTTTTCACGTTTCCACCCAGTGCATGTTTGATACTTCACTTTGAGCCCGATTAATCCATATTTGTGCAGTAAAAAACCTATTAAAGAGGAAAACGCAACCTATAATGATTTTTCTCATTCGTAAGATTGAGACAAAGGGTTAGTTTGGTCCCCTACACAAACTCCTTTATTTAGGAAAATAAAAAATAAAAATTGGTATTTTGGAAAAACGTAAAAAAAAGGTGGAGGTGGGGGTGGGTTGAGGGGTATTGTCCCTTTCGTTATCCCCACATATCCTGACTTTCCCCTTTCTTTTATCTGCCATATGAATTTAATATCTTCTCTTTTGCTTCTCTGTCTCCTTAAATTAATGATACCCTCTAAGTCAATAAACCTTCTAATCATCTTTAACCAAAATCATTTAGCTCCTTTATTTTTGTGTTCCAATAATAATCAAAACATTGACTTGTTAGATTGTATAAAAAGACCAAAAGTTACAATCTAAAGTAATTATGGGACACAGTATTAATTATGGTGTAAAAATGTAAATGATATCTACCACTTCAAGATTTTATTAAAGGCTTATTTTATTTCCTTGAACTTGCTAAGAAGTTTTTCTTACACACCTTAACTTACTTTGCAGATGATCTATTATATACCCCTAACTTCACAGCACGTGTTAGGCGAATAATTGAAGTGCATGAAAGGGTCAAAATGTGTCCAATCATAGTGTTGTACTTCAATTAAAAATCGAGTCCAGGAGAATTCTGCTTCACAAAACTAAACAAAAATCTTCCTTCAGAACCTAGGCAACTTATGTTAAGAACCTAGATTAACTCACTTTAAAGTGATACCTTCCTTTTTTGAACACGAAAAGAGCAAAATTTCTAGTCGAACCAAACTAGCAAATAGTTGGGCAATTGGTAGTCCAAGCTGTGGAAGGGCTTGGAAGACACATGCAAGGATTGAAAGAGCGTAGTCCTCGACTCGGGGCATCAGTAGCTTCTTCATCCGTCGGTAGGTGAGCATGAAGATGCAATCTTTTGAACAACCAAACTAACATAAGGATTCTAACTCGGACCTACTTAGTAGGTATGTAGATTGAAAAGCAGTATTTTCTCTGGCAATGTCTGGGGTCTCACACCCATATTTACAAGTTCAAGAGAAATATGTACGAGTCCTTTTTTAAAAAAACATACAAGTCAAGTGCATAACAAAATGATAGTGATAGAACAATTCAACAAGAAGTTAGGGGCGTGTAGAATGACCTCTAGCTGGCTTTATCTATTTGCATTGGCATAATTGATGGTGGAAACAAAATTTAGAGCTCTCAAACAGCCTTTTCTAAATTAGCACAAACAGTTGGTGCAACAGAAAGTGCAACAGGGTATAACACAAACTATGTTAGAAAGAAAGATCTCACTTCGCCATAACCAGAATTGTCCTGATATATCACAATTCTATACAAAAAGTTGAAACTGCAACTTGAATCAATACATGTGTTACTTCGATTAACATGAGAGTGATTAGGAGGAAAAAAGATACACTTGATGAAGCAGTCTTTACATCAGAGTACACTTGTCTTTTGATGACTTTTGCTCCGGCCTGGGACACGAAGACATAGGTCTCGCGCTGGTCCTTGGTACCTGTAAGAAAGTGATTTATTACTTTCAGTCACTACTTCATTTTATTATGCTTTGTCTTGAGCCGAGGGTCTCTCGGAAACAGCCGCTCTACCTACCAAGGTAAGGTCTGCGTACACTCTACCCTCCCCAGACCCCACGTTGTGGGACTTCACTTGGTATGTTGTTGTTGTTGTTGTTGTAGTAGTAGTAGTAGTAGTAGTAGTAGTCACTACTTGTGACATAATACACTAGTCGAAAGTACTTCCATGTCAGGAGTTATCAAATATGAATACTCAAATTTGGAGCCTACCTGTGGACCAGTAATCAGCCTTGACCCACCATTTACAGCTGGTTGTTGCTGGGGGTTTTGATTTCTCTGTGGTGCCTGTTGTTGTTGCTCAAATTCCTGTTGTTGAAGAGCTATTGCCAATTGTAAATCAGAACTGCCAGCCAACAATCAGCAAATATACATCTTAGTACTATCACCAAGTACATATATTTATGCTATTCTTTAAGGTTGCAAATATTAGTGTATAAACTTCAAAGCATCGAAAGAGTTAAAGCTCCAAAAGAAAGTTACAATTACAACAACAACAACATACCCAGTGAAATCCCACAATGTGGGGTCTGGGGAGGGTAGAGTGTACGCAGACCTTAACTCTACCTTGATAGGTAGAGCGGCTGTTTTCGAGAGACCCTCGGCTCAAGACAAAGCACAAGCCTAAGCAAAGTAAGACAAACAAAGTGAGTAAGTCATGATAGCGAATTCTGAAAGAGAAAAGAAGCAAAAAGAAGCAATAAACAATGCAAGTAAATAAGACAAACAAAATAAATATAGCATCATAAATCAGACGACAAGGGACTATAAGGAAATATTGTGCCTACTAGTATGATAGGCTAAGCGAGCCTACAATAATAATATTACAACTACCAGTTTGTAAGTGTAGGCATGACTACGCTGGACTACCTATTACCCTTCTACCCTAATACGTGTCCTCCATAACCCCATATCTAAGGTCATGTCCTCAGTGAGTTGCACTTGCGTCATGTCCCGTCTAATCACCTCTCCCCAATACTTCATCGGCCTACCTCTACCCCTTCTGTACCCGTCCATAGCCAACCTCTCACACCTCCGCACTGGGGCATTTGTGTCTCTCCTCTGCACGTGTCCGAACCATCTCAACCTCGCTTCCCGCATCTTATCCTCCACCGAGGCCACTCCCACTTTGTCCCGGATATCATCATTTCTAATTATATCCCTCCTTGTATGCCCACACATCCATCTTAGCATCATCATCTCCGCAACTTTCATCTTTTGTATGTGCGAAGTCTTGACGGGCCAACGCTCTGCCCCATATAACATAGTCGATCTAACCACCACCCTATAGAACTTGTCTTTAGGTTTTGGTGGAACCTTTTTATTGCACAAGACTCCAAATGCGAGCCTCTATTTCATTCATCTTGCCCCAATACGATGTGTGACATCATCATCAATCTCTCCATTCCCTTGAATAATAGACCTAAGGTACTTGAAGCTCCCTTTCTCTGGAATGACCTGAATACCAAGTCTCACCTCCACGCCTGTCTCAAGGTCGCTCCTGTTACTGAACTTGCACTCTAAGTATTATGTCTTGGTCCTACTCGGCCTGAACCCTTTAGACTCCAGAGTCTGTCTCCAAACCTCCCGCTTAGCGTTCATTCTATTGCGAGTCTCATCAATCAGGACTATGTCATCTGCGAATAACATACACCATGGCAAATCCCCTTGGATTTGTCGCGTCAGTCCATCCATCACCAATGCAAATAGGAATGGGCTAAGAGCTGATCCCTGGTGCAGCTCATCATCACTGGGAAGAACTCTGAGTCTCCTCCTACTGTTCGTACCCCAATCTTGGCTCCATCATACATATCTTTGATTGCCCTAGTGTATGCCACAGGTACACCTCTAACCTCCAAACATCTTCATAGAACCTCCCTAGGGACTTTGTCGTATGCCTTCTCGAGGTCGATGAAAATCATATGTAGGTCTCTCTTCCTCTCCCTATACTGCTCCAGCAACCTCCTTAATAAGATGAATGACTTCTGTAGTCGAACGCTCCGGCATGAATCCAAACTAATTCTCGGAGATAGACAAGCCTCTTCTCACCCTCATCTCTACGACTCTTTCCCAAACTTTCATAGTGTGGCTTAGCAGCCTGATACCCCTATAGTTGTTGCAACTCTGGATATCACCTTTATTCTTGTACAAAGGAATCCAAATTAATGTTCCACGCTATTTCATAAGTGAAACGCGTCAGCAACTTCTACTGATGCGAACATTTTTATCAACATAGAATAGAATCGCTTTGACCTAGAACAGGAAAATAACCTCACTCAAATATCCCCATCGAACTTCAACTACCAATCTAGGCAAAGGTTGGTAGCAACAGACAGACTGGTCGAAACCGTTGTTTGTCAATTAAAATTTAAAATAACGGGCGAGCTAATGAAAAAGAATAGTTCCTGATGCAGTATATGTTATATGAGCTGCAATGTTCCATTCTCATGTTAATATATGCAAAAAGAAGACGCATAAATATTAGATAATTACTTGAAAGTCGGATGTCCTTGTCCTGAATTGTCCATGTTTGCCAAAAAGTCCTGGGAGTAACAGCCAAAGTTAGTTTCACAAACCCATTGATACAAATCCATAACATTCTATTAGAGGCAAAGAAGTACATACTGCAGTACTGGCCATGGCGCTCTGTTGATCCCATGTGGTGTTGGCATTATCTTCGACCTTGAACTCCTTGAAGTTGCCAGTCACATATATCGTGTCTCCATTCACCTGGAGAACATTGAGAACTCAGAGTTAATAGGGCCAATGCACGCAAATAATAACACGCTAACTACTGGAAACATGACTAATGGATTTTTTATGGAGCTGCATTATACAGGTTGTCCCTTATAAGAGGCATCAAGACATGCAAAAGTCAAGTACAGCAATCACGTAAGCAACAGTATACCAAATTTGATGCTACTCGACACTATCAAACATAGAAAACATGTGCTTAGGTAGAAGGGAGAAGATGATTTTGCAGATTATGCCTATTGGTTGAATCCAAAGGTAAATATATGAAAAGACAAACTTCTTACCTCGTTGAATTTCTCCCATACCAAATCAGGCTGATTTATAAATCCCTGGTCGGTGGCCAAAATATATAATTCGCCTTCAAACTGCACATTAGCTGACATCAGTTTTCCATGCCCAGAAAACTTAACAAGTGGAGATATGATCATAACTTCAAAGGAAATTAAATTACCACAGTATAAATCACATAAATAATGATAATAATATCCTCCTCAAGTAGAACAACAGCGCAAGCAAATACCTTAAACATAGTATTGAAATGATTATTCCTGAAGAAAACACAAAGTTCCCTCTCTTTCAAACCCTCTTGCAAAGAAAATAATCTGTGCAAAAGAGGAACAAAAGAGAATTCTGTTACTCCTAGTATAACATAGCATTACAAACGGGAGAATTAACTTATAACAGGGAAGGGAGCATACCCAAAGATTGTCAACTGACTTGCACTGTTCTTCAGAAAGTTCCTCACCAGTTCCCCTAATGAGAATTAAGAAGAGCAAACATAGTGTTCTACTTAAACTGACAAGGTAGTAAAAGATACTGAAATACATGAAAGAAATGAAATACAATTAGATCAAGGAGATATCATTTTTACTTTTTCTTTGAAAGTGTCAAGGAAGACATTCACCCTACACGAGCATCTAAGTTGCCTGATTTATTCATACAAAAGAATTTCTCACCTTTCTGTGTGATTTCATCCTTCACAATTGTCTCAGCCACATCTTTACTGCCTCCATTCACTTGTTCAGCAAGAACCACCTCACCTTCATACATAGGCTCTCGACTCTGGCAACTTGTAGTTGCTGAATCCAATATGCAATCCTCTCCTTCATAAATGGGTTCATCACCATCGATGGAAGGACTAAAGGTTTCAGGTTCATCTGTCTCATGTTGTCTGCCACGCGATGAACCTGAGACTGCAGATGGTATCGAGGAACTAGACGAATCAAACGCATCACAACCAACTTGGTTTGGTTCAGCTGCATTCCCGTCTCCAGCAACAGTGGCTGTTCCATGAACGCCATTCATACCTCCAGATAGATGCTCAGGATTTTCACAGGCAGATGAAGAAACTTGTCCTGACTCGAGAGGCGGTTTCTCATTTTCAGCCAGCAGTTTTGCATTTCCAAGATCTTGGGTAGGGGTTTCCTGATCAATTTTCAGGGAGGAACTAACAGCTATTCTGGAGGCCAACTGAGAACTATTTGGATCGCCGTCACCAGATATTTCATGATTGTTCGATACTAATTCTTCTGTGGATATCAATGCTTCATGCTGCAAAATTGGTTGTGTCTCGATAGCATTTTCTTCTGATGTCTTGTTAAGAACCACCGGCTCTGGACTTTTTAGATTTGCTATCTCACCTAAAGAATTCAGTCCATCAGTTTTTACTGATGAAGTTGCATTTCCAGCCTCAGATAATTGAAGGGCTTTCAACAGCTCTGCTTCTTCTTCAATATCTCCTATTCTGTCTGTATGGTGATCTGTGATAGGAGGAGAATCATCAACTGCTCTCCCTCTCGAGAGGCATGGAGAAGGTACCCCTAGTGTTGCAGTTGTAGCAGCAGCAAAATCAACATCAGCGTCTTCAGAACTTTTCTTAAGCCCTGTGTCAATATTTTGGGCATCAAGGGCAACAAGCTCCCCCATCAAAGTATTGTACGATTTTGATCCAATTGCATTTGCTGTATCATGGTCCTGGAACAAATTGCTAACTCAGAAAATAATTCACCAATAAACAATAGTTGCAACTGGTCTTTAAACTTGCAATTAACAAACTACTTTCAGAGCAAAATGGTCAAAATAACGCAACCTCATCATAAAAACTTCTAAAGGAAAAATTACTTATTCTTGATGCAATCTCAGGCTTCATTTCAATATGTTACACACACATCGGAGTTGTAGGTAAAAAAATTACAAGGTTTTCAAAGGCCAAAATGAGTTGTCCATCATTTCACGTCTCATACTCGCATAAGTTTTTCTCGGACCTTTTAACAAGAACAGGACATCAAGAAGTCATTTGATTCGTGGATAAAATAGAGATGAACTACACATTTTTTTGACAACGTAGAAATGAACTATACATAATACACAGAATTTTGATTTAGCAATAAGAAGGTGTGACAAGAATGTCCTTGGACAAAATACACCAAATTATTCGCATTATCTATTCTAGAGAGTATTATTGCTCAAACAATCAAGAGTTAAATGGAATCACTATCACTTGTTAAGAAAACTATATTGGCCAGTTAAGATTTCAAAAGATGAAAGTTGCAGAGATGAGAATGCTACGACGGATGTGTAGGCACACTAGGAGAGATAGGATTAGGAATGAAGTTATCCGGGACAAGGTGGGAGTGGCCTTGGTAGAGGACAAGATGCGGGAAGAGAGATTGAGATGGTTTGGGCATGTGAAGAGGAGAGACACAGATGCCCCAGTGCAGAGGTGTGAGAGGTTGGCTATGGACGGTTTCAGAAGAGGTAAAGGTAGGCCGAAAAAGTATTGAGAGATAATTAGGCAGGACATGGCGCAGTTCCAGCTTACCGAGGACATGACCTTAGATAGGAAGTTATGGAGGACTCAGATTAGGGTAGAAGGCTAGTAGGTAGTCTCGCTTATCCTTTCATACTAGTAGTCGCAATATTGCTCTATAGTTTCTTGTCCTTTGATTTCTGCTACTATCTGTTATTTCTTGTACTTCGAGTATCTTATTTTATCTGTGGTAGCTACTACTCATTTTTCACACTGTTTTGTCATGGCTTAGTCGCTTCCATTGTTTGCATTTTCATACTGCTTTGAATTTCTTGTCCTTATCTGACATTTCTTTTATGCTTTCCCTTGGGCTGGGGTCTTTCGGAAACATCCTCTCTACCCCAAGGTAGAGGTAAGGTCTGCATACACTCTACCCTCCCTAGACCCCACGTTTGTGGGATTCCACGGGGTATGTTGTTGTTGTTAAGAAAACTATAGAATTGCACTTGGATGCAATTATTGAGATTATTAAACAAGAAACTAAGCCTAGACATATACTAGAGTAGCAAATGGGCAGGTTGGGCTAAATTTGGGTGAGTCATAATGGGATGGAAAAGTCAACAAATGGGTCACTGACTCAACCCGCGCAAATTAAGCTTGGGTCAAGATACGCTGTCCTACCTTGGGTTTTACATAGGATAACTGTAAATGCCTCCATATGCTAAGAATGTTCTTCCTCAAACTTATGGTGATGATCCGTCGGGCTCTTGTGGGTTATTGACTAAGCCAAGTTGACTCGTTTACTACACGGGTTTGTTTGGGATATGCGCAAGATTACCCATCATCAAATATACCATTTACCCAACCCGCTAAATCTGGGCAGGCTATATAGTGTTTTGGGTCGTGTTTGCCACCCCTAACATACAAAAAATGAACCAATAAGAAAATTAAGGTGGAAGAGGGGCTTATAAGTGAGGAGTGTATAGCAATAGAGAGGACAATTACGTGATATAAATCCTAATAAGAGCAATGGAGTAACCTATGGCAACAAGTGTATATACTTGATTTTCCTTTTCCAAATAGGCGTTCCCTAGGTTCCTTTGTCCCTAATCAGTTACAGAATGGTTGCACCAAACTGGCAGATGTTCAGTATTCAGTACTCACTACCTATCACACTTTTCTTTGTTGTAGATTCTCGATTATGTATGATATTTTTGTTAAGATGTTCGCTTTAATTCTGCTTAGTGTTTGCATTAATTTGCATGATAGTTCCGCTTCTTTGCCTCAGAAAATATTTTAGTGGTTTTCATCAATTACTACGGAATTACACCATGTCTAGCAAGTCCAAAAATAAGCACTGAAAAATCACCAAAATAAACATTGAGCGCATAAATTCCAAAACTGAATCAGATGTTGGATATTGCTTCTAACGTCTCCAAAATTCATGTAAAATACAGGTGCAAGATACAGCAGCTTATGGGAACAAGAATGATAAAGCAACCTGCTGTCATACTTAAAATACGTTTATTGGAGGTTTCTCTTTTATGTTGTACCTTCATATGTATTAGGCACCACGAATAGAACAATGACTCCTAGTGCTAAGTCAAAACAAAATCTCCATATACTAGCCAGTATATCTTTCAGCTTTAACAATGTATTGTTACGCTTGTGAGGTTTAGCACAGGAAGCAAAGCCTGAGGCGCAAACAAGAGGTCCTGGATTCAACATTCTCTAGCAATGTTTTTGGGGGTCTGAACCAAAGCAACTGTAAGACTGTCAACTATTAAAACGTGTATATAAACAAAAGGAACTAACCTAATAAGATGTCACACATCGTATTGGTGCAGAGTGGATGAAGTGGAGGCTCGCATCCGGAGTCTTGTGTGATAAGAAGGTGCCACTAAAACTTAAAGGCAAATTCTATAGAGTAGTGGTTAGACGACTATGTTGTATGGGGAGTGTTGGCTAGTCAAGAACTCTCACGTTCAAAAGATGAAAGTTGCGGAGATGAGGATGTTGCGGTGGATGTATGGGCATACTAGGATGAATATGATTAGGAATGAAGATATCTGGGACAAGGTGGGAGTAGCCTCCGTGGAGGACAAGATGTGAAAAGCGAGACTGAGATGGTTCAGACATGTGAGGAGGAGATGCTCCAGTGCAGAGGTGTGAAAGGTTGCCTATGGACGGTTTCGGGAGAAGCAGAGGTACGACGAAAAAGTATTGGAGAGAGGTGATTAGACAGGGCATGGCGCAGTCCCAGCTCACCAAAGACATGATCATAGATAAGAGGTTATGGAGGACACAAATTAGGGTAGAAGGTTAGTAGGTAGTTGAGCGGTGTCCCGTTTATCCTTTTCATACTAGTAGCAGTAGTATTACTCTTGTAGCTTCGTACCCTTTAATTTCTGCTACTACTTGTTGTTTCTTATATGTCAATTATCATATTAATTTGTGGAAGTTACAACCCGTTTTTTTTAGATTGCTCTATCATCCATTTTATAATGCATCGCTATCGTTATTTCTGTTTTCATACTGTTTTGTATTGTTTGTCCTTGTGCTGAGGGTCTATCGAAAACAATCTCTCTGTCTCCCAAGGTAGGGTTAAGGTTGCGTACACTTTACCCTCCCCAGACCCCCACTTTGTGAAATTTCACTGGGTATGTTGTTGTAACTAGCCTAATAAGCAACTTAAAGAATGTAGCTAAAACTCATACCTGTGGATCAACTATCCAACCGTGATAAAGTGGAATATCCAAAAGATCAAAAATTGCACATTCACAAGTGAACTCAAAGTCATCAATTCTGCCAAATAAGACATGTATTTTGTCAGAACAACAAACTGGAAACATGCATGTATTTTCATCCTAAAGATATAGTGACCCGTGTGTTAGTAAGGTGAAGAAAAGCAATCAAAAAGGGAAAGATTGTCTACCTCCTGAATTTTATATTTACATCAATACCCGTGGCAAGTCTAGGAAGCAAATCAATTGCATCAGCAATATTCTGTTGCTGATTTTCAACATATCCTGCATCTTTGTCCTGGATAGCAATTAAAAGTGCAAACAATTACCTCAAATCCAGTAAGAGAGACCACATTTGACTGGATAGATTATACAACACAAAAAAAGGGCAGCCCGGTGCACTAAGCTCCCGCTATGCGCGGGGTTCGGGGAAGGGCCAGACCACAAGGGTCTATTGTACGCAAGCATACGTTGCATTTCTACCAGAGGCTGTTTCCACGGCTTGAACCCATGACCTCCTGGTCACATGGCAGCAACTTTACCAGTTACTCCAAGGCTCCCCTTCAGATTATACAACACAAGACTACCCAAAAAGGACAGCCCGGTGCACTAAGTTATCGCTATGCACGGGGTCCGGAGAAGGGCCAGACCACAAGGGTCTATTGTACGCAGTCTTACCCTGCATTTATGCAAGAGGCTGTTTCCACGGCTTGAACCCGTGACCTCCTGATCACATTGCAGCAACTTTACCAGTTTCTCCAAGGCTCATCTTCAAAGACAAGACTACCCAAAATAATACAAATGAAAGGAACAAAAAGCATATGCATAAAGGCGATCTAATTACATTGACATTGTTGTTTGAATCTATCAGCCGCTCAGCAAGGAGAGAAAGCAATTTCTCCTGTGAAACCTCGGTAATATCAGGACTCAAGTTCAAGTTGTTCTTCAACAATAGTACATTACCTGTCAAACATATAACAAAGATTAATATTAAATACACATACCGATCCTTAAAAATAAGTCAAAGCATTAATAGAGATTTTCAAGCGAACTGGTTGATGACATCATAACCTTCTTCTGTGTGTGTGTGGGGGGAGTTACTCCTCTCCTCCCTTTATTCTAGTAGTAGTATTCAGTTATCACGTAGTTCTTATTCTTATTCTTTGATGTGTACTACTATCTGTTGTCACATTTGTTTTGTATCTTGCTATTTTATTGTCTCTTTTATTACATTCCTGCGGCAAGTACTATCCTTCTAAGCTGAGGGTCTACCTAAAACAACCTCTCTACCCCACACAAGTAGGAGTAAGGTCTGCGTACATCCTAACCTCTGCAGACCCCACTTGTTGGATGGTTTGTTGTTGATGTAGAGTTTAATCCCACTGTCAAAAGTTGGTTATAACCAATCACATGTCAGCCTATTCCCAAAGATGAATCAGGATTTAAATTCTATTGGTTCAATCTTTAAGATTTTTAGACTTGGACCCATTGCGTTTTGTAAGTTATGAGTTTATATCTAGTATTTATTGCAATTTTAGTGAATTTTTTACACATATATTTATACTTCGCGTCAAACATATTGGGTTTAGATGAATTCAGTATCGTAACGTCGGATCCGCCCCTGCCAATTCCCTAAGATTATTTCTCTATAGATTGCTATAACCATGATCAAGTAGTGTAAATGAGAATAGTTTCTGACTTTTTCTACTTTATTTCCTTTTTTTTCAGAATTCTCTTTATTTCCATTCCATTTGCATCTAGGGGTGGGCATATATAGGTTTTGTATCTGAAAAATATGAACAGAGTAAAAATCGGTTTTTTTAAAAAAAAAAAAACGAATACAACTTTTTTAAAAAAAAAAATGATATGTAGTTTTTTCTAATGGGCCAGGTCGGGTCGGGGAATATTTTTTAAAAAAAAAATTGAATTTCCAAAACAAAAATTGACATTCACACCTACACTATCAAGAAATTTCGAAGTTGAAATCTATTGTGTATCGTGAGATGTTTACTAAAGAAAAAGAAAAATTAGATATCAATTTGGGGGAAAACACAAATTGATTGGAAAAACGGACGTATTTCTAAAAATTGGCTGCGCCAAACTGCCTTTCGGCGGTTTGACCAGCCCCGTATCGAAAAAATACGCAAAATAAAAAAAAAACGGGTAAAACGGACATACGAGCGCAGAGTTATGACCATTTAAAGTTTTACCAATTTACAACTAATTTTTCTCCCTACATTTTATATCAATGCTTCCGTGATATGTTAATCAAGTTCATACCGCATGCGACTCCCATAAAAGTTTCATAGATTGGATTCAATGGCTATGATTCAAGAAATAGTAGTAGCCTAAAATAAAAAATAAAAAATAAAAAATAAAAAATAAAAAAATATATATATTTAATTCGATTTTTCGATTCGGTTCGTATCCCAAATTTAAAAACCTCCGGGTTTTTTGCCCACCCCTATTTGCATCTTTTGATTTCTCTTACAAACCAGAGCAGCATAAGCTACAATCTTGATCCGCTACCACAAAATAAAACCAAAGATCAATTCAGTAAGCATCACAATAAGAAGATGCAACCATATCCAGGTTCAGGCTAGCGTATAGTCAACCCTCATAGTAAATAATAGTAGTTCAATTAAACTATACTTCCTTTTGTACATTCTCAAGACAAGGTTAAGGTCTTCGTACACACTACTCTCTCATACCCCAGTCGTGGGATTACACTGGGTTTATTGTTGTTGTTGAAAACTATACCGCCTTTTATGACAACAATAACAACTATCCCTCAATTTATGGTGATGAAAACAGCAAAACTAAGATTCTAAGAGAGATTCAGTAATATTTCAAATTATACATTTGAATAAAACCCTAAGAATTTTAAAGAGGGAAGAGAGAAAGAGGGTTTTACATATAGCGAGAAGTGGACAAGGCCCATTGTCGTTTTGGAGAATGATAGGTGTCGTTCGACCCAAAAATTGAATAACTTTTGTCTTGTGTGCCATTTCTTTGGTTTCCGATTGAGGACTGGGTATTGAAGAATCCATTTTCTCTATTCTCAATTTCGAATATCCAAATACACAATTCAATTCAATTCAATTCAATTCTATAAATGGCTAGAAAATCTAACAGATGCTTAAAGGGTACGTTGTGCAGTTTTTTGAGTAATTATATGTATATACAGAGTGTGGAATTGATGCAAATGGAAATGACGGAATCAAAGGGGAAAATGGAAATCGGAGGTATTACATTTCCCTTTTTCTTGGGTCGGTGTAGAAAATTAGTTAAACTTTAAGGTGTTATTGATAATTATAATTTCTCATATGTAGGCATAACATGAGAAAATGACAAAAAGGGTATTTTTGTTATTGATCACTTTAATCTCCGTCAAATATTTTATAATAAATAATAGTTGTTAGATTTACCAAGAATTGAGAAAATAAAATAGAATTAACATGAACTCACTTTTGTAAATATAACTTTGTTGTTTCTATTTTTTTTAGTTTGGTGTAGTTTTTTAAGGTATAGTTATGTTAGTTTTCGTCTATTTTAATGTATGGTCTAGTTTTTATATTTTGATTGCTAAGATTTGATGTGACTTTAAAGCTGTCTAATTTTAAAAAAATCACAATTTCCATAAAATAGTCTAATTATCGGAGTTTGTTAAATATTTTACATAAATTTAAAATATTCATTTTTAACAAAAGACTAAAACCGTTTAAATATATATATTTAAAGGATCATTTTGATCAAATCTCCAAATAAAACGGATAATTTTTGTCATTTTCTCGTCATAACCGCATAAGAGAATATTTCTTACTTTTAAAAAGTTAACTAATTAATATTATTATTTTGAAGTTTAACTAATTTATCTCTCTGCTGTTCAGTTTTCCCCCTATTGATCTAGTGTTCTCCTATAGATTTTTGTTTTATTGGTGCAATGAGGGAATGATATTTTTCATATAAAAAGTATTAAAAAAAAAGACAGTCCGGTGCACTAAGCTCCCGCTATGCGCAGGATTTGGATATAAAAAGTACTCCCTCTGGATATTAAAGAGGGTTTACTTAATCATTTGCACACTCCTTAAGAAAATAATAATTTCTAGATAAAAATAGATAATTTGACTAAAATATCCCTAATTAAATTGCTATCGGATTTAGTCACCTAACACTTAATAAGGGGAAAAAATAAAGTTAATTCTTTTTTAATTTGATAAGTGGACACTTTTTTTTACCCAAAAAAATAAAGTTTATCCGGAGAGATTATTTAATATCCACAGATTAGTATACGTAGCCTTAATGAGCTGATAATTGCGATGTATGGAAATCAATGAACAACAAAAGGTACGTAGCATAAAACTTAATTTCTTTTTCGTATTATTCCAGCTCTTGTCTTTGGAGATTAATAACAAAAAATTATATTTCTATTAGCTGTAATTATTCTGATTGCTATGTAATTAAGTCTTCTTATTAGGCGTTTTAACACTTTAACTATTGTGATGTACTTACAAATTTCCAAGATAATGTTGTTTCTGTGTGTCTTTTTTCTTCTGACAAAATTTTCATGAACTAATATGATGGCAAGCGAATAAATAATAATAATAATAATAATTATTATTATTATTATTATTATTATTATTATTATTATTATAATAGAGAAAATGACTCATATGATAGTAGAACTTAAGGAAATTTTGAAGTTACATTAATTATTTATCTACGCCAAGTTATTATTATTATTATTATTATTATTATAATAGAGAAAAGGACTCATATGATAGTAGAACTTAAGGAAATTTTGAAGTTACATTAATTATTTATCTACGCCAAGTGAACATAAATTATTGATAACTTTTTTATTTTGGATGAAAGTTGGTGGAGGAAACATAATGCTTAATGTATAAGTAAAAAATACTTAACGCATAAGTAATTAAAAATAGTCTTCTCTATAGCTATTTGGTCGGTCAACCATTTGAGAAATCTCGTGGAAGAACAAATGTGAAAATGAGAAAGTATCAGTTATACTAAGAAGTCCACACATGCATGGGAGTTAATTAAAATGATTAACCCAATAAAGGGCTGATTTCTAAGATAATACGATAAGTCACCTTTCTTTTTTATTCAAATTTTATTCAATAAAGAAAATAAACTTTCTAGGATATTATTTTTTCTCAGGTCTCAAGGAAAAAACTTTTTAAGATAATAACCATTAATTGAGTAATCATATGAAAAATCAACTCCCAAATAAATTACAGTATCTTATTTGTTAATTGTTATGCCTATGTAAATCAAGGTTCATTCTAAACCTTTGCCACTTGGTTAGAAGGTTTCTAATTTGAGTAATCTTAATTACCAAGTGAATAAGGTAATTAAAACGTCTCATTGTGCCCTAGTTGGGGGAAAAAAGTTTAGCAATATTGTTTATCTCAAATTATTAGATGCGTGATTTTTTACACACAAATTTTTATTACTTAATTATGATAAATTGAATTGATTTAATGTAAATGTCGAATATGAATAAATATTTACAGACTAATTAAAATGATATTTCCTGACTTTGTGAAACTATATATTGAGCTTATTTTGAAGTATTCATATACGTGAAGCACTCTATCTTGTTAAGGTAAAACATGTACTTTTAAGTCTTACTTTTTGTGTTACTTGTGTTAAGTGTATAGTATATTCCTTCTAGTAATAGTTAAGAGTATCAGGCTTAGATAAATAAAGAGAACTAAAATTCGAACTCATGAAATTAAAGTTAAAATGATAACATTTCGAACATGAAACATCAGAGAATAACATATTTGTATTAATAACTTATCTTTCGATTAATCATTTATCACAACAGTTACTTCCTTTACTTTTAGGTGGATGTGGTGGGACATAGATGAAATTTGCTGGATTTCCTTTTTAAATAAAGGGCAAAGGTGCAAATATATCATCAATTTTGTGATTTAGAGTAATGAAAGTATACTGTGATATATACGATATACACAGCATATACAATGCCTTTTGTATACCGTGTATATCACGGAAAGACAAGACAAAACAGTCTGTGATATACATGCCAAGTATATCACGGTTTGGAGTATATTTGGTAACATATTATTTGTATTCAATTTGCATTGTACACTTACCATAATTATAAAATTCTTGTACAAATAGAATAGGGATTTTGGGAGTAGAATAGGAATAGGATTTTTCATATTATGGAAATTGTAAATTGTATATATACTCATTCATTAATGAAAATAATCAAGGGATTATTTCTTTCATGGTATCAGAAGTTTAGGTGCTTCTACCGATTTTTTCCTCTCTATCGATATCTCGGTTCTCGTGTCCATTCTCGGAAACCGTGCCCTCTCTTCCCAAATTTTCTTCCAAATCCCTCATTCACCTATTGTTCTTTTGTTATGTCTACGTCAAAGAACATGTTTCATCCTGCCCTTACTGTTTCCAATATCAAGAACCACATCCCTATTGCTCTTGAGATGGAGAACGTCCAATATGCGACGTGGGCAGAATTGTTCAAAATTCACGCAATCTCACATCAAGTCCTCCATCACATAATTTCTCCCGCTATCCCTCCACTCACGGAGGATCCTCAGTTATGGATCAGTCTTGATGCTACCATCCTTCAGTGGATTTACTCCACTATTTCTACCGACCTTTTACAGACGATCATTGAACCAGACACTACGGTGATGGCTACCTGGAATAGATTGCGTGATATATTCCAGGATAACCAACATTCCCGAGTTCTCACACTCGAGCAAGAATTTTCACAAGTCAGCATGGAAGATTTCCCGATTGTTTCAGCTTATTTTAAACGGCTCAAGGAATTAGCAGACAACTCCGTAACGTTGGAGTGCCTGTTACCAATAATCGACTTGTTCTGCAAATGGTTTCAGGCCTATCTGAGGCCTATAATGGCGTTGGGACTCTCCTCCGTCAAAGTAATCTGCTTTCACCTTTTTATCAAGCCCGTTCGATGCTCATGTTAGAAGAAGTCGGCTTAACAAAAAAGGCGGCTACCGGCGCCAGTTCTGTGGCGATGATGACTTCATCTGATAACTCTCACGAGTTTGGCGACAATTCGGGTCAAAACTGCAACAACGGTGGCGGCAAGAAGGGTCAAAACCGTAAAAATAATGGCAAAAATCACGGCGGCAACCGGAACAGTAGCATTACCGGCGGGAACAGTAACAACAGTGGGGGTGGGCCTCGGGGTTCTAGGGCCTAGCCCGCCTGGTCTCAGCCTTAGGCCCCAGTCCCGCCTCCTGCCCTCCTAATTTTTTCCAGCAGCCTTGGGCCTCTGTCCAGCCCAATCTCTCGGGTTCTTAGCAGTAGCGTTCCGGGTCGGGTTAACAGGCCGGTGTGCTTGGGCCTCGGCCCCAGCAGGCCTTCAATGCTACGGGATCGAATCTGATACTGACACCCACCGATATTAAGGCCGTCATGCATACGCTTGGATTAAATCCTCCAGACGCAAATTGGTACATGGACACAGGCGCCACTTCTCACATGACGTCTGACCAAGGTACTCTCTCGTCTTATTCCAATTTGAGCAAAAATCGTGGCATTAATGTTGGTAATGGCAATACAATTCCAATTCATGGTTATGGTAATACAACTTTGTCTCCCCCACATCCACCTCTTGTCTTGAAAAATATCTTTCATGCCCCTAACTTAACTAAAAATTTGGTGTCTGTCCGAAAATTCACCACAAATAATTGAGTTTCTGTTAATTTTGATCCTTTTGGGTTTTCTGTGAAGGATTTCAAATCGGGGATACCTCTCATGAGATGCAATAGTAGGGGAGATCTTTATCCAATCATGTCCACCTCCAGTTTCTCGAGTCAAGTCATGCCATCGACATTTGCAGCACTAGCTCCTTCCTTGTGGCATGCACGTTTGCGTCACCTTGAGTCGTCTATTGTTTCTTCCTTGCTAAAAACAATTTTATTTCTTATAAGGGTATGCGTAATACTCTAATTTGTCATTCCTGTCCGTTAGGAAAATATGATAGATTACCATTTGTAGCCTCTATTTATCGTACTTTGATGCCTTTTGACATTATTCATAGCGATTTATGGACATCTCCCGTTTTAAATTTTTTAGGCCATCATTATTACATTCTATTTTTTTATGATTATTCTAATTTTTATGGACCTTTCCGTTAGCGAAAAAATTTCAAGTTTTTTCCACCTTAAAAATTAGAGCATTCATCCGTACTCAATTCGAACGGGAAATAAAAAATATTCAATGCGATAGTGGCAAAGAATATGATAATGGGTTGTTTTGGGAATTTTGTGATGCTAATGGCATAGTTTTTCATTTCTCTTGTCCTCATACGTCCTCACAAAATGGGAAAGCCGAACGAAAAATTCGAACCATTAATAATATTGCCGAACTTTATTAGTCCATGCTTCCGTACCCCCTTCCTTTTGGTATCATGCTCTACAAATGGCTACTTATCTCCTAAACATATTCCCTACCAAATGGTTGGCATATGCATCTTCTCGTAAAATCCTCTATAATAAGAATCCTTTGTATTCCCTTCTTAGAGTCTTTGGGTGTTTATGCTATCCACTAATTCCGTCAACTACAATTAACAAATTTCAAGCTCGTTCTACTGTTTGTGTGTTTTTGGGTTATCCATCTAATAATCATAGTTACAAATATTTTGATTTATCGTCTAATAAAATCATAATTAGTCGTCATGTTACTTTTGATGAAACCCAATTTCCGTTTGCTAAAGTGAGTAGTCATGTGCCTAATTCGTATAATTTTTTAGATGACGAAGTCTCACCGTACATTATGTACCACTTCATGGGACGATCCAATGACCCCGAAACGCCAGCAGGCCCGCTACCTGCTGGCCGGCCACCACCCATTTCTTCTGCCCCAGTTTCTGCTAGTGGGCCGATTGCCCAACCCACTACCGAGACGCTTTCCCCCGATCTCTCGCTCTCCGATCCGGCCCTCGTTTCCGATTTTGGGCCGCGGGACCACCGCCCGCCGGCCACCCATCACCCATCCATCTTTTTCCTAAAATCCACCCAATTCTCCCTCGACACACAGACCCGTTACTCGTAGTCAACGGGGTATTTTTAAACCAAAAAGACATTTTAATTTTGATTCTAATGTTCTTAAATCCCCACTACCCCATAACCCAGTATCTACATTAAACGACCATAATTGAAAATTAGCTATGAACGACGAATATGATGCTCTTATTGCAAATAAGACGTGGGAGTTGGTACCCCGTCCTTCTAGTATTAATATTATTCGATCTATATGGATTTTTACTCATAAAGATAATTCTTATGGCTTTTTTGCGAGACATAAAGCTCGTCTTGTAGGTGATGGTAAAACTCAATAGGTGGGCGTGGATTGTGGTGAGACATTAAGTCCGGTGGTAAAATTGGCTACCATTCGCACTGTTCTCAGTTTAGCTCTTTCGAAAGCATGGCTCATTCATTAGCTGGATGTGAAGAATGCTTTCTTACATGGTGATCTTAAAGAGACAGTTTACATGCATCAGCCATTGGGTTTTTGAGACCCCAAATATCCTCATCATGTCTATTTATTGAAGAAGTCCTTGTATGGGCTTAAGTAGGCCCCATGGGCCTGGTATAAGCGGTTCGCAGATTATGTATCTAGTATTGGGTTTTCTCACAACAGGTCTGATAATTATTTGTTCATATATCGTCGTGATACTTCCTTGGAATATATTTTATTATATGTTGATGATATTATCTTGACAACTTTTTCTGATGATTTACGCAAGTCTATCATGACACTACTCACTTCTGAGTTTGATATGAAAGACTTGGGGCCCTTGAGTTACTTCTTGGGGATTGCTGTCACTCGTCATGCATGTGGGTTATTCTTATCCCAACGGAAGTATGCCGCTGAGATAATCGAGCGAGCTGGTATATCATCGTGTAAGTCTACTTCCACTCCAGTTGATACTAAACCCAAGCTGGGTGTTGCGGCTGGCTCACCATACGAGGATCCCACCCACTATCGCAGTCTTGCTGGAGCTCTTTAGTATCTTACTTTCACGAGACCAGATATTACGTATGCCGTACAACATGTGTGTTTATTTATGCATGATCCTAGGGTTGAGCACATGAATGCGCTCAAACGTATTATCCGCTACATCCAGGGAACACTTGACTATGGCTTGCATCTATATCCTTCGACGGCCTCTACACTTGTCTCATATACAAATGCTGATTGGGGTGGCTGTCCAGATATCAGACTCTCTATGTCTGGTTATTGTATGTTTCTTGGTGATAACTTGGTCTCATGATCTGCAAAGCGTCAATCTACATTATCACGCTCCAGTGTAGAGGCCGAGTATCGATGGGTAGCCAATGTAGTATCTGAATCATGTTGGTTACGTAATCTTCTCTTAGAGCTTCATTGTCTCATTCAGAAAGCTACCTTAGTTTATTGTGATAATATTAGTGTTGTCAATCTTTTTGGTAATCATGTTCAACATCAGCGCACTAAACATATCGAGATGGATATCCACTTCGTTCGAGAAAAGGTAGCTCGTGGACAAGTACGCGTCTTACATGTCCCTTCCAGGTACCAAATTGCAGACATCTTTACTAAGGGCCTTCCCTCGATTCTGTTTGAAGATTTTAGGGACAGTCTCAGCGTACGACGACCGCCCGCTATGACTGCGGGGGTGTGAAAGTATACCGTGATATACATGGCATATACAATGTCTTGTATATACCTTGTATATCCCGGAAACACAAGACAAAACATTCTGTGATATACATGCCAAGTATATCACGATTTGGAGTATAATTGGTAACATATTATTTGTATTCAATTAGCATTGTACACTTACCATAATTGTAGAATTCTTGTACAAATAGAATAAGGTTTTGGGAGTAGAATATGAATAAGATTTTTCATATTATGAAAATTGTAAATTGTATATATACTCATTCATTAATGAAATAATCAAGAGATTATTTCTTTCAAGTAGATATACCCTCGTTAGAAAAATAGTGCATATGTACCTCTGCCGTTATACAAATGGTGCATTTTTACATAATTTGTGTAACAACATGAGTATATATGCACTTTTTTTAACGAGAAATATATCTGCTCTAAATCACAAAGTTGAGGAGTATATTTGCACCTTTTTTCTTAAATAAAATCCACACCAATTATCTTAATATCCTTTTAGGATTTTGCTAAAATAAAGAATGAATACTTTTATCTGTTTTAATTTTTTCAACGAAGGCGCACATTGATTAAAAAGTTACATTATAAAAATGAAACAATGATTAAGACAACTAGACAAGACACTAAAAATACATATGAACACCAAAAGAAACGAAATATATAACCTAGTATTTGGAGCTGGTATGATTTTTTTAAAAAAAATTATAAAAAGACTTCTATCCTGTTACATAAAATACTACCAAGTTATTGATGATTATGGTAGTTTTCCTCTATATATTTTTGGATTTTTTATGCATCTGAAGGTGTTAAAAATATTTATAATTTTTACCCTAATTTATCGGTATCCTTGCATGATGAGAATTCTTTGAATGCTTTAATAATAAACATAAAATTACATGGGTGTGATTATATGCAAGGAACTGAGGTTATATGTATTTGTTATAGAATATATTTTAAACCATTATACACTATGAATCCTATGTATAAGATTATAGATTTTAAAAATGAGACTATTTTAATATAAACTAATTTTGGTAAATTCAAAATTATGACAAGAAGACCTATCAAATGGGATGAAATTTATTTTCCCAAAGAATGGGTCATAGAGGGAGATGCTCCTCCCCAGAATTATTTTAATTCAGATATTACTGAAATAGAACAAACCCCAGATGGGACTATTAAATTGCGATTCGCCGAACCAAATTATTTACTGGGAAATAATGATGCTAATAGCCTTAGATCCAGATTTACTAGATCTGATTTTTCAAATCGTTCTTATATTTCACAAGTTGAATATGTGGTAAGGTCTCCATCAAGAGCATCTACTTCTCAAATTAGAGAATCTACTGATAATAGAATGGATAGTATCAGAAGTTATAAGAACAATATTGTCCGTGGTATCCAAGAGGAAGACCCAGAAATAACTGAGTCAGATATAAATTTTCTTTTGACATGATGAATACATCACCAAAAATTGATTTTAGTTGGGGATCACCCTCAAGAAAAATGATAAGTGAGGATTTCTTTAAACCAAGATGGGAGTCATTTAAAAGATGGGTTTTTACTTCTTTTAATAATGAAGAACGAACTTCTCTGCAAAAAGAATTTTATACAGATCTTGCTAGCGCCAACAAGATTATATCTTTTGTACCTTGGTTTATGAGTAAAAATCCACATAGACCGAATAATATTAACACCAGAAGGACATGGCACTAACTCACACATCTTATATTCAATAAGAGCATTATATTCGTCGTTCATACCCAATTTCCAATTCGGGCCATGTAATGCAGATACTGGGTTATGTGGTAGTGGTGATTTAGGGACATTAGAATTAAGATTAAAATGTCATTTTGGTTTTAAAATACCCCTTTGGCTACGAGTAATGGGCCCTTGACTCAAAATAGAATGGGTGGATTTTTGAAAATATGCGGGAGGGTGACAGACTGGCCAGCAGGCATTGGGCCTGCTTGCCCAATACGAGAAATAGGAGCTGAAGCCGACACGGGTTGGTAAGGCAGATGTGAAGCAGTTATGGGTTGGTCATGCGGAACAGTACCCAGATTGGGACTGGGCCGTGATGCTGGTCCACTGGACAGACCCGTAGGTCCAGCAGTATCGGTGTTTTATGGGCCAGTAGGCAGTGGGCCTGCTAGCGTGATTTGGTCACGGGACAAGTCAGAAAAATGGTGGATAATATATGGCAAGACCTCGTCATCTAAAAAATTATACGAACTAGGTCCGGGATGACACACTTTAGCAAATGGAAATTGAGTTTCATAAAAAATAACATGGCGACTCAGTATGATTTTATTAGACAACAAATCAAAACATTTGTAACCACGATGATTAGATGGATAACCCAAAAACACACAAGCGGTAGAACGGGCTTGAAGTTTGTTTATTGTAGTTAACGGAAAAAGTGGATAGCATAAACACCCAAAGACCCTAAGATGTGAATACAATGGATCTTTATTAGGGAGAAGTTTAAGGGGAGATTCATATGCTAATCCTTTGGTAGGAAGTATGTTAAGAAGATAAGTAGTCATTTGTAGTGCATAATGCTAAAAAGAAGGAGGTACGGAAGCATGGGCTAATAAAGTTCGGATAATATTATTACTGGTACGAATCTTTCGTTCGGCTTTTCCATTTTTGGTGGACGTATGAGGACAAGAAAAATGAAAAAATATGCCATTAGTATCACAAAATTTCTGAAATAACCCATTATTGTATTCCTTGCCATTCGAATTGGGTACAGATGAATGCTCTAAATTTTAAGAAAGTGGAAAAAACTTGAGACTTTTTGGATGAAGGAAAAGTCCACAAAAAATTAGAATAATCATCCAAAAATAAGACATAATAACGATGACTCACAGAACTTAAAACGGGAGATGTCCATAAATCACTATGAATAATATCAAAAGGCATCAAAGTGCGAGAAGTAGAAACTACAAATGGTAATCTAACATATTTTCCTAACGGACAAGAAGGACAAAGTGGAGTACTATGCGTACCCTTACAAGAAATAAAATTATTTTTATGCAAGGAAGTAATAATAGATGACCCCGGATGACCCAAACGTGCATGCCACAAGGAAAGAACAAGAGTGGCAAAAGTAGACGGCAAAGCCGGACTCGTGGAAGTGGTGGTGGTGGTGATTGGGTAAAGCTTCCCTCTACTATTGCATCTCATTAGAGGTATTACCGTCTTGAAATCCTTCACCGAAAACCCAAAATGATCAACATTAACAGAAACCTAATTATCAATTGTAAATTTTCGGATGGACACCAAATTTTTAATTAAGTGGGGGGCATGAAGGACATCTTTCAAGACTAGAGGTGGATGTGGGGAAGATAGATTTGTGTGACCATAACCACGAATTGGAATTGAATTCCCATTACCAACCATAATGCCACGATTTTTGCTCAAATTGAAGTAAGAGGAGAGAGTACCTTAGTCAGACGTCATATGAGAAATGGCTCCGATGTCCATGTACCAATTTGCGTCCAGGGGATTTAAGCCAAATGTATGCATTGCGGCCGCAATATCTGTAGGTGTCGGAATCAGATTTGGGCCTTTAACATGGAAAGCCTGCGGAGGTCGAGGCCCAACCAGGCCCTCATGCTACCCCGACCCATGACCGGATCGCTAGAAACTTTTGGGGACTGAAACATTGGGCCTGTAATTTTACTGAGACTAGGCCCAAGTACCGGGATATGCAGTCGCCAGAAAATAGGGGTTGTTGGGCCAATGGCCACTAGCCCAGCCCCACTGCCATAGGGGCCAGGCTGTGGCCAGGTGGCTTGGGGCCCACTACCCCTAGGCTCGTTGTTGCTGCCATTGTTCCAGCCTCCCCCACCACCGTCGTTTCTACCGCGATTGCCACTACGATTATTGCCATTCTTTTTATGATTGTGACCCTTTTTTCCGCCATCGTGATTACGGTTTTAGCCCAAATTTTTGGAGAATGTGTGAGGGTCGTCTAACGTGGTCATCATTACGACAGAATGTATTTCAGTAGCCGCCTTTATAGCCAAATCGGTCTCTTCTAATGTGAGCATGGAATGAGCGTGATAGAATGGTGGTAGAGGATTACTTTGACGAAGTAGTATGTCAACGCCATTATATGTCTTAGAAAGTCCTGTAACCATTTGAAGAACAAGACGATCATTGGTAACAGGTGCACCAACGTTGCGGAGTTGGTTCGCCAATTCTTTCAGCCTTTTACAATAGGCCGAGACGTTAGGAAAATATATCATGTGGACATGGGAAAATTCATGTTCAAGAGTGACATCACATGAATTTTTGTTATCTTGGAATATGTCACGCACCCTATTCCATGTATCCATCGTCGTAACATCGGGTTCAATAATCATTTGTAAGAGGTCTGTAGAGATTGTGGAATAAACCCACTGGAGAACGATAGCATCAAGGGTTGTCCATAAACGTAGGATCATCCTCGGGGGTAGGCACCTTCGCCCCGCCAAGTACCGGGGGGATGATTTGATGGAGTACTTGATGCGAGCGTTCGTGAACTTTGAATAATTCCGCCCACGTCGCGTATTTGACGTTTTCCATTTCAAGACAATAGGGATATGGTTCTTGATATTGAAAACTGTAATGACAGGATGAAACATGTTCTTTGACGTAAACATAATGAAAGAACAATAGTTGAATGAGGGATTTGGAAGAAAATTTAGGGAAAATTTGGGAAAAAAGGAGAAAAATGGTGCACGGAAACCGAGGCAGCAGAAGGAATGTTTTGGGAGAAGTATTTGAGACCTAGACTTCTGATACCATGAAAGAAATAATCTATTGATTATTCTTATTGAATGAATATGTATATATACAAGTTACAATCTCCAAATATGGAAAATCCTATTCCTACTAAACTTCTAATATCCTAATTCTACAAGAATTCTACAAATATGGTAATTAACTACTATTTTTTGTACACTAATTGCGAAAACCGTGTATATCAGTGGGATATACATGGTATATTCTATCAATTACATCCATTTCTGCCGCCACTTTTCTAGATTTTGATATTCAATCGTTCGAATTCCAAATGTACATCTAGAGTATCAAGAGTGCTGTCTAGCTGACATGCTTTCTACTGTTCGGGCTAGGTTATGGTGTGGCTGGTGTGAGGCTGGCATTAGAATTAGAAATCGAAGAGCATTTGGAAGTGTACCAATCTGCATTGCGATGAGTTGTGGAATGGGACAAATTAATTGTATTTTGAAGTTCACGTGTCTTAGCTTATTAGGTTTGATATTTTATACTTTAGTTTATGTGGCAGAATATTTCTATGTTGACAACTTAAATTTGATTTGACATTATTAGCAATCAGATAAATATTACCTTTAGATATTATTAACTCTTACACTATGTACTCTTATTATGTCATCTACCATACATCAACTATTTCACATATATGTCATTTACGTGTATCAATCATACCAGCGTATAACCTTATGCAATATTAGCTTTATGTTTTTCTGTATACTACCTTTTCATTCTTTTGTTATTCTAGGCTGCTATTCTTGCCTTTATCACTGAACGACTCTGCAAAACTTGTTATCTTTATCACTGAATGATTGTGCAAAACATACATCACTTGAAAATGTTATCACGGGCCATATCCATCTAGTAAACCTAATAAATATATAACATGTGTTGTTCACAAGGTTTTGCAAGTTATTCATAATTAGTCAACACCTTATATATCACTAATCATAATAAATTAATATAGGCCGATATAAATATCGAATATGGATTAAGATAAATCGTAACTGTAGCACTTAGGTTCCAAGCAAAAATGTAGTAGTTTAAAATCATAAACGTATATAGTAAGTAATTTAATGTTGTTTCATGGAAGATAATTATGAAGATAACGGACGGTGCTCTAACATAAAGTCGTCATTAAAACCCTACCTCCAATACATGACACCAACTAATCCAACTTTGAACCAATTAAATAAGTAGTTGGTATTCAAACTGTTAATTTGTCTCATTAGATAATAAAATATGCTTTGGTTGAAAATTTGTGTGCTTAACTTTTTTTTAATAGAAAAACATCTGTGGGATCACTCTCCAAGACTTTATTATTGGATACGTGATGATAGTGGAGGAGCCATTAATTTTGTAAGCTGTAACATTAAGATTCAGAAAAATGTTAGTGAATGGAAGTTCTACAAACTAAAACACATGCATATAATTTTTTTTTTATCCTCCCTTTTGGAGGATCTATAGTATTTCCACACTTTCCATCCAGCGTGACTCGAATTCTGAACCTACCGGTCATGGGTGGATGTGCTTTTACCAAAATGCATATAACTTCATGCAAGCTATTTCTTCTATGCTTTTCCTCCTCCTCCTCCTTCTTAATTGTTGTACAATAGTATTTCTGATTTTATATCAATTAAAGTATAATGCTTTAAAGAAATAGGTCTTGAATTTCAAATGTGAAAAATGAATTTTAAATCCAATGGGCATAGTTAGAAAAACTTGAAAACATTAGCAATTAACTATTGTTGAAAAATGAGTTTGTTAGATTTGTTCTAGTTTTGATAAATTGATACTCATTGTGGTTTGTTCTTTATGATATTTGAAACTTATATTTCAAAATTTAAGTTCATTTGGATGTTAAATTGTGTGTTGAATTGTTGAAATTCGAAAAATAGAATTTAGTTTATAGGAAAAAAATTAAATGAACATGTCACTTCAGAGCACACGTCTGAAGTGAATGCAGGAAATTAGCTGCACTTCAATTATGTGCGTTTTAACTTTTAAGTGCAGTATCGGGCACCTTGGTAGAACGGTAATGTAAAAAGTTCGAGACAAAGCCCAAAGGTTGGTCCAACACATGGCTACAGTGCATATCTTCAGCCCAAAAGAATCAAATTCGTGACTTATCTTCTTCTTCTTCTTCTTCTTTTTCCGTAGAGATAGCAATAGGTTATCGCTTTTGGATATGTTATCTAAACATTCTAAAAGGGAGGAAAACGTAGGTGTCCTCCATGTCAGTCCATATTCTTTTACTTTTATATCTCTAAAATTATTTACCGATAGATCCCAACATATATGGTATTACCATGTCTCTTATATGGCATCACATAACACTTTCTTTCATTTCTTCAAAAACACTCATCAGCCCTCTAGTAATCTATATATAATATGTTGACAAGGTATCATGTTCATTTATTTTAAAAAAACACATTTTGCTTAAAAAAACCTCTATGGTATCATTATCTTAGATACATATACTAAGATGGTATCATAGAGGACTGTTTCAATCCTTCAATGAAACACTCCTCAATCTTCAATGATACCATCATAGTATATACTATAGGAATTGCTCCCTGCTTTTCTTTGATCATTATGTACCATATATATAGTGCTACATAATTATCTACTTCTTTAAAAACTAGGTAACTAATCTTCCTAATTACAATTGAATTACACTTCCTAATTACAATTGGACTATAATTTTACCTAATATAGGAGATGTACAATATTCTATCATATACAACTTACTGAGATGGTATCATGAAGAACTACTATAGCCCTTCAACGAGACACTCTCTTAGTCCTTCATTATACTATCATGATATATAATATACTGCAAATGGTATCATGGAGGAAGGATTTTGGGCGTCGAGGTATTCAGGTAAATATTTTTGGGCGACTGAGGTAGAAGTGAAATTACTTTAGGAGGAGACATGAGCGGATAAATATTTTGCATTTTAGGGATATTTTGTGCAATTTTTCCTTTCTAAAAACTATATCAAATTTGGCCAAATTTGATATAATTCAAGTTGCTCACTTCGTCTGCTTCTTCAGATTTTTGGACCCATATTTAATTAGAACTTCAAACTCAAAGATCTGATGTTTGGCTATACGACGGCTAAACTTTAAAAAAAAAATTGTTACTTCAACTATTCTTTAAATAGTGGTCCTAAAAACGACTATTTGTGTACATACTTTATCTATCTTCTTTTTTGTCATTTACGTTCATATTTTTGGTAGATTTTATTTGATGTGCAGTTGATCTTTTTACTTATTTTTTCCTTATGTTTCTTTGAATGTATATCATTGGTTTAAGTGAAGTAATTAATGATTCTTGCTTTAATTTTTCAGCCATACACGTGTCTTTCAAAAATCACTTCTAATAAGTATCGACGTCAAATAACAAAATGTGGACCTTTAATTTAGCATTATCATTCACGAAATAATTTTCAGAGAAGAAAAATTAAGAGGTTTATTACATATGTTGTGATCAGTATTTTCGATTTAATATGACAAAATAAAAAACAAAATTAGTACTCAATAGCGTAAAATAGTGTAATTCTCCTTCCTTTGAGGCTTCTCATTTATGCAATATATATATATGTTTACAATTACAATTACAAACCTAATTGTATAAGTATCTCTACTTTACCTAATTACACTAGAATAATAATTACAGAATATATGGAGAATATTTATTTATTCTCTATCACACCCCCTCAGTTGGAGCGGGAGGAGGCCGGACGCTCATACTAGATCTGAAGTCAAGGAACAACTGTCGAGGAAGTCCCTTAGTAAATATATCTGCGTACTGATAGGAAGAAGGAACATGTAACACCCGAACATTGCCCATGGAAACCTTCTCACGAAAAAAATGAATATTCATCTCAATATGTTTGATTCGCTGATACTGAACCGGGTTATGAGACAAGTAAACAACAGATATGTTATCACAGTAGACAAGAGATGCCTTACGTAAGGGACAATGAAGCTCTAGAAGAAGGTATCTGAGCCAGCAGATCTCGGCAACAACGTTCGCAACGCCTCTATATTCTGCTTCTACACTCGAACGGGAAGTGTGGCTTGCCGTTTGGCAGACCACGAGATGAGATTATCACCCAAAAATACACAGTAGTCGGAAGTAGATCGACGTGTGTCCGGACAGCCGCCTCAATTGGCGTCCGTATGCGATATCAGCCTGGTCGGTGCAGATGGATAAAGATGTAATATGTAGTCAAGAGTACCTTTAACGTACCAAATGATACGTTTATGAGCAGTAAAGTGAGGCTATCTGGGAGCATGAATGAACAAACACACCTGCTAAACGGCATATGCAATATCGGGCCTAGTGAAGGTAAGATACTGAAATGCACCAGTAAGACTCTTATAAAGAGAAGGATCAAGCACCGGATCCCGTTATCATCACTGAGTTTCGACTTCGATTCGACTGGAGTTGGAATGATCTTGCAGTTTGCCATTTTATCCCTGTAAATAATTTCTTCGGCATACTTACGTTGACACAGGAACAATGCATTTTCGGATCTGGTCACTAAAATCCCCAAAAAATAACTCAACTTACTCAAGTCTGTCATAGCAAATTTAGATTTGAGCAGGGTAATGATCTCATGTTTCAGCACATCAGATGAGGCAGTCAGAACAATATCATCCACATAGAGCAAAAGGTATACAATGTGATTACCTCGATGAAAAATAAAAAGTGAATTATCACTTTTGCTGCACACAAACCTGATCTGCATGATGAAAGTGGCAAAACGCTCAAATCAAGCCTTGGGGCTTGTTTCAAGCCAGAGAGTGACTTTCGAAGACGGCAAACATACTGAGGAGCCTCTGGATACACAAAGCCAGACGATTGATGCATATATACAGTTTCTTTCAAATCACCATGAAAGAATGCATTTTTCACATTAAGTTGATGAATCAGCCAGTTATTTCCCATAGCAATGCTCAAAACAGTGTGAATGGTGGCTGGATTAACCACTGGACTGAAGGTCTCACCACAATCAACTCTCTCTTGTTGCCCCGTGCCATTTGCCACAAGTCTCGCCTTATGGCATTCAAACTCACCGTTATCTATGAATTTGTGACGATATAGCCACATGCAATGAATCACATTCACCCCCTCTGGTCTCGGGACTGTCACGACCCAAACCGAAGGGTCATGACGGGCACCTGAACCTTACTCGCCGAGTACCACTAATCATAAAACTAGCATATAACCATAACTTTGCATGGCCCACAAGGGCCACCACGAGATACCCTGCTGATATATGGAAATAGTAAACTGGAAAAGAGCTATGTAAAATCCTGTAAACAGAAAAACCCAACCTATATACATATACATACCAAGGCCGAAAAGGCCATACATGACTACTATACATTGGACATATGTCTACAAGCCTATAAAGAGTACGTAACATCATGAGGTTGGAACAGGGCCCCGCCATGCCCCTATGCATATCAAAAATATCATAGCACAACTAGACTGCAACTCTGGAACAAATAGAGTGCTCCAATACCAGCTGAATCAGCAACCTACTAGTGCGAACTGTCACCCTCTTTACCTGAGCCTGCGGGCATGAAATGCAGTGTCCCCAGACAAAAGGGACGTCAGTACGAATAATGTACCGAGCATGCCAGACATAAAAAATAACATAATAGAGACCTGAAAGTAATATGAGACAAGAAACAACCAACCAGTAGAGAAAGCCTCTAAGGACCATAATATGCCTAAATACCATGTCTTTGCAGAATGCCTCTGAGGGTCATAATATGCATAAGTATTATATCTGTGTAGAAAGTACGTCTAGCTGCTCAAATCATCACCTAAAAGTACGGGGTGCTACATCTTTTCCCCTTAAAAACATTCGTCCTTGAGTGTTGGGGTGACATATCTAATCCCCGTCACGTAACCAGAAACACAACCACCGCTTCATGGGCCATATAACATAACATATATCCTTATGTCAAACCTCACATGGTCATCAAGCATTAATGATGATAGTCTGAAATAGAACTTACCTTATGCTTCTCTCGAAGCCTCGACATTGGCCTGAAATAAGTAAGGGTATTTGTGTCTCATCTCCTCTTCTGCCTCCCGTGTCATTTCTTCTACATTCTTATTCCGCCATAGAACTTTTATGGAGGCTACTTCTTTAGTCCTCAACTTGCAGATTTATCGATCTAAACCTTCACATCGTCAATTGGAACAATCCGGGAAGGATCTCCAATACACGCTCTCAACATAGAAACATGGAAAACTGGATGAACAAACTCTAACTCCAAAGGCAAGTCTAATTCGAAAGCCACTTGGCCGATTCATCGAATTATGCGATATGACCCAGTATACCTTGGGCTGAGCTTTCCCTTTTTCCCAAATATCGTTACACCTTTCATATGAGAAATCTTCAAGAAGACCCAATCATCTACTTGGAACTCTAAGTCCCACTGCCGTACTTATGAATACGACTTATGACGACTCTGAGCGGTCAACAGTCATTCTTGGATAAGCTTCACCTTCTCCATGGCTTGGTGTACTAGGTCAAGCCTAAATAATTCTGATTCGCCTACTTCAAATCATCTTATAGGAGATTTACATTTTCATCCATATAAAACTTCATATGGAACCATTTTGATACTAACATGGTAACTGTTATTGTACACAAATTCAATAAGGGGTAAATGATCATCCCAACTTCCCTTAAAGTCCAGTACAAAGAGTGAGGTAAAACCGTAATGAAATCCATATTAATCATATCCCATATCGACATCGGGATCTCAATGCTCTGAATCAAGCCGCCAGGCTTTTGATGCTCTACTTTTTCTTGCTAACAATTAAGACACTAAGCTACAAACTCCGCAATGTTCCTCTTCATGTCGTTCCACCAATACATACCTTTGAGGTCATGATACACCTTAGTAGATCCAGGGTGAATGGAATATCGTAATCCTGTTACACTGGGAATACACAAATGGACCTTTCACCTGAGGGTCCCTCTCCCATTAAACTCGAAGGTTGCGATTTTCTTTTGTTAAATATCCTTCCCGATCTTCTCTAAAAATGGGATCTTCATCATGACGTTCCTTTTCTTCCAGTATGAGGGATAACCCTATTGTATTCTGAATCATAGGGCATTCACTGTCTGAATACTCCAATCGGACTCCCACTTAGCTAATTGATGCGTTCCCTTAGGTCAGCTTCTCTCCTTAGTCATCACATTAGTCAAGTCATTTGTGGTGAATAATTCTATTGTCAACTTAGCTTTGTTTACTAACTGGTGTGCTGAAAACTTTTATATTTGTAGTATCTCAATCATGAACACTTTATGGACAATGTCATCGAATCTGAAGTGCACGTATCATCGCAGTTAACTCTCATTCATGGTCTGAAAGAAATCTCCTTTTTTCGTACTTTCTCACTACTCGTAATTATAAACAACTTCATTTCTTATTTCTTTTGACACTTGTTCACTCATTTTCTTATTTCTTGTACTTGTCATACTCGTCTTAATTCTAAAATATTCTGGTATACATACGTACTCCCAAATATTTCTCCTGATTCCAATTCTTGGCGTTACTATCCCTTAAAGGATGAGTTGTTAACTTATTCCCTTATTCTGTACGTGGAAGATTCTAGAGAATTTTGCATTACATGACGTTAGCCTACTATATCCAAACCTGGTCATTATACTTAGATTTGAATTCCTTCACTTGCCTCATGGCTAATTCTTTTTATCAATGGCATTTTGGGAAAATATTTCCTTGATCTCGTTAAGTTGTACACCCATTACTTTATCTATCTTGTAGAACCTTTCGTCAGTTAAAAAAAATGCTCATAGACATCTGTATTTGCCTAACATTTTATCTTCATTATAATGTCATTATCTCTTGACATATATCTTTAATGTCTACCTTGTATCCATAGGCGTCATTGGCCCCTCTTCACCTGTTTAGGTGCTAATCTCGAGCTTTACTCATTGTTACTTCTGTTTACATACTTTCTGAGAGGTATGATTGCATATGTTGTGGAATCGATGCTTCATATATTTAGATCCAATTCACGGTGTTACATGATCCAATGACTTGTCAAGCTTTCTTGTCTTATCATTATTAGATCTCTCATTGACCGAGTGCTCCACCGTCTTACCTTTACATTTCCATTTCAAGTTGCCTTGGGGGGTCTCTTATCTCAAAGTATTTCTCATACTATCTTCTTGAACATCAGAGGTTCATCACCTTTGGCCAAAGAGTTTCTAATGTCCCTCATCTACCATTGGTCCTTACGCTATTCTGGAGTAATCATACCTTTGGGAAACCTGCATAACTATAATCTCATTCACCTTTATCCTTCTTGTCGTAATCCTTCCTTCTACTCGTCATTAAACGAAAAACATTTCTGTCTTGATACTTGATCATACCATTCCATTACTACTTATTCATTGTTTTTATATTTCTTACAGCCATTCTTTGATTGTTCCATAGTTCTCGTCATCAATTTCCCCCAACAAGCTATTGTTATTAAGAGGTTATTTGGAATTGTAGCATGCTGCACAATGAAGTCGTAGACCTTACCAGTCTAATACCTATAGCATACCTTAGCCTACTAACATTGACACATGTAATTCTCAATAATACACGGTATGACCCTTCACACATGTACAAGAGGCTTATGTTCCCTTCCACTAGTGTGGATAACTCGATCCTTATTTATGACTTGGGCTCACTATTCTGGGTACGTCGCCTTACGTGATCTTCTTAAATTTTCTAATGGTCACTCTTCACACGATTCGATTGTGGCAATCCATTCTCATTAATGATATCCTTGGACAATTCCCAATCTATTCTAGGTAAGACATTATAATTTAGGTCACAGGTACATAACATATTCCCTCATTCTAATCAGCAAGAGTCACTGTAAAACGTGTAGATTTCCATAACCTACTATACCTTCCAATTATGTCTTCTGTGTTTCATCTGTACAATTCATAATCATTTTATCCTTACCTTTGCGCATCAACTTGGGACACTTCGGAACGTTGTGGCCATGGCTGCCACACTAAACCAACCCATGTACCTTTGCGGCATAATCCGGCATGCGCTCGACTATACCGACTACAAGATGGTCGGGCGGTCTCACTCGACCTTTACAACTTTGACCCTGAGATATTGACATCTTTGAGCCCTTTAAATATCGGCGATCCCTGACTAATAAACTCCCTAGGTTATTAGCTCTCTGACCTCTCAAGGGCCTATCTCTATCAGATGCTCCAGGATGAAGTCGTGTCTGGGAGGCAATCAATTGATTCAATACTTGCACAGCTCTCCTTACATCCAATCAGACGGAGCTGGTGGTAGGACTGATGATACGGGAGCTTCCCTCAACTCCTCTGGTACTACTAGATTCGTCGATACCTAGGAAAACAACTTACTCATATTCTCTGATGGATCTGTCTTAATAGAGAGCATACTACTCACATTTACACTCAATCCAACCTCAATTCCCCTGCTAATCATAGCCCTATTGGAAAAAAGCATTGTTGTAATCATAAACACGATAAGATTTACAAAGAAAATTCTTACAACTCATCTCTATAACACGATTCTAGATCAATAAAGAAGATAACCATCATATTAAATGCCCCGTAGCCTCTTGTCTATAAGTGTGGTGCACAACACACCCATAAACAAGACTCTACTAGACACGGCTTATAGACTCCCTAGGACAAACTTGCTCTGATACCAAGTTTGTCACGATCCAAACCGGAGGGTCATGACGGGCACCCAGACCTTACTCACCGGGTACCACTAATCATAAAACCAACATATAACCGTAACTTCGCATGGCCCACAAGGGCCACCACGAGATACCCTGCTGATATATAGAAATAGTAAACTGGAAAAGAGTTATATAAAATCTTGTAAACAGAAGGACCTAATGTATATACATATACATACCAAGGTCGATAAGGCTATACATGACTACTTTACACAGGACATAACGTAACATCATGAGGTAGGGACAGGGCCCCGTCATGCCCCTATGCATATCAAAAATATCATATAATGACTAGACTGCAACTCTAGAACAAATAGAGTACTCCAATACCAGCTGAACCAGCAACCTACTAGTGCGAACCGTCACACTCTTTACCTAAGCCTGCGGGCATGAAACGCATCGTCTTCAGACAAAAGGGGCGTCAGTACGAATAATGTACCGAGTATGTCAGACATGAAAAATAACATAATACAGACCTGGAAGTAACATGAGACAATAAACAACTAACCGGTAGAGAAAGCCTCTGAGGGCCATAATATGCCTAAATTCCATGCACAATACGGTCATTCACATATGCGTATATAACGCCATCAAGCCTCTGTGGGCATCCCATCATATCATATCGGCCTCTGTGGGCATAATCATTTTCGTGTATATTTGTACTAGTTGCAGGTAGTGTGTGTATATAACGCCGTATACCTTTTCCCATTCCCCATAAATATATAATGCATACATATAGTAGAGTATATAACTCCGTTGAGGTCAAGGTATGTAAATGAATGTAATGCATGAATGATATGATAATATGCCACTATAAGTTTGTCGGAGTGATAAAATATCGCTTCACCTTCGATTAACATTATGAACACTAACATCTTTTCCATATACCTCAATAAGGATTTAGAAACATATTTAGACATGCTTTGATAATAGGAATGAATAACATGAAGATCCTTAACTACTAAGAGTAGAATTATTTATGGGACAATATTACGTTTATGTTTCATACTTAGAGCATGCCAAAAGAAGAAATAATTTGCCTTAACATACCTATGTTGAGTCGCCTAATCACACAATCCACGCAACTCATCTAGCTCCTCAACCTTATATGCCAATAACTACTCTTCTTCATCCTTACTTCACTATAAAGAAATCTCCAATCCACTGAAAACCAGTAGAATAATCGATGTTTAGAATTACGTTAACACCGTTGGCATAATCTCTACATCGTACATCAACTTGTTGCTGCCCATATTTTCCTACAGAACTTTTACTCCATTTAGGATATTATGAATGATGTATGAAGTGTCCAACATATGTCTAAAATGTGCAGCCCCATTGTTCTCAAAATAGCAAGTCCATAAAGTAGTATAGGTGTTTTAAGGGGTCTTTCACCATTGACATGTGTCAATCATTGAGTACCTTTTCATTTTGTCATCAAATGTTATTTGATACGTGTAGTCCATGTATGTCCACAATAAATTGTCATCACTTTACTCTTTTGTGCATGTATAGCTCATTTGTTGCCACTTATAAATGATTTACATGTTTTGTCCACGTAATATTTATCCACTAATCTCAATTAATTTATCTTCCACTATAATTTCCCATTATCCAATTACACACATGATTAATTTATTCATCTCAATTCACTTAAATCTTAATGACCTATCAAACCTTCATATACTCAATGTCATAATCATGCGATATAGCACTAGTCCATAACCTCTTTTGGGACATACAACTATTATTTTCAATTCCCGTCGTCACACTTCTTAAGTCCTAAATTATTTTGGGACTACATCCTTTTATATACTAAGCTTCTTTATTTGCATACGTGAATATGACAAAAAATCCTCAAACGCTCGGGTCTATTTACATACGTCTAGTTGCTCAAACAATCGCCTGGAAGTACGGGGTGTTACAGGGACAAAATCCCAAGTACGATGTGTAGTGAGAGCATTAAATTCCTCACACATGGCCGCATTTCAATTCAGGTCAAGCTTGACTAATTTTGAATTTTTAGGTATAGGTGAGATAGTCTGGATGGAGAGGTTAAAGTGGACTTTTGGTTTGAAAATCCCGTTTTGGGCATGGGTTTCCATATGATGGGTCGAAAGCGGGAATGTTTGGATCACGGGCAGTGGGGTGGTTTGGGACATGGTGTTTTTCATGACTGGTTGAGGGTGGGGTAGTGACTGATTACGGTAGGTGGTCGACAGGATGGGGGGAGGGGGCAGTCGACGGGTGCTAAAAGGTTGTCGACGGTGGGGAAGTGGGCTGGGGCAGTGACGGGCTGGGGCAGTGACGGGGTGGGGGTAGTCATCGGGGGCTGGGGGTAGTCGACGGTGGGGCAGTAGCTGGGGCAGTGATGGGACGGGATTAGTGGCACGATGTATGGCATTTCTAATGAGAGGGGACGTGTCCGGATCATTAAGGAAGCCGTAATTAGGGACTTAAAATTTTTGGATGTTTGCAAATGGGAAAATGTTCTCTTCGAATGTGACATGACGAAAGACTATGATTTTATTTGTGGACAAATCATAGCATAAGTACTAGGGATGGCAGGTGGGTATAATTTTGCGGATTCCGTACCCGCCCCAGTTGGGGCGGGTATGGGTATAACTTTGGCGGGTAGTAGGCGGGTATGGGTATTAAAAATGTACCTGTCACGGGTAGGCGGGTAGGTGGTGGATTTGCAGTCATACCCGTCCGACTACTCGCCCGCCTTATACCCGTCCCAAGCCCAAAATATTAGCAGCACATAAGTCGTGCCTTTAGCTCATAAGTCACGACAAGTCTCTCATTCTCCAACAAAACTCAAAACCCTACGCCTCTTCAGTCCTTCACGCTTTCACGCCTCCCTCTCTCTCATTCCCCTTCACGTCGTCTCTCTTCCCTCTCTCATTCTCGACGTCTCTGCCTTTTTCTTTAAAGGAGATGCTGATCGGAAAATATTGGAAAATATTGTTGTCTTTGCTTTGTGCTTTGGGGTTGTCTCGCTGAGGTTAATTTTTGTGCATTTGTTAAGTTTTACCTATTGGGTTTGTGGAGTTCAATTGAAAAAGTTGAAAAACTTTAGCTTATATAGCTGAAATAATATCTGGGTTTTGTCTACATTTGTAATAAATAGCTATTTTGGTGGATACTTTTTGGGTTTTCTTGGAAATTTTATTTTTTTGATTCTTTGTTGTGCAAGGGGGAAGAGGTGAAAAAAATAGGAAATTCTGATGGTGAAAAAATCCGGAATTCTCCTCCCTCTCTCCCAAAGAAAATGAGACCGTGACAGTATTGATTCTTGACTCAAAATTTTGGGATAATTTTTAGAATTTGAATTTTTGGGATCATGTTGATCACTAATTGATCACAAATGAATTGATTACAAAATATAGCAGGCGGGTACAGTATTGGCGGGTGACGGATATCCAGTTGGGTGGTGGAGCGGGTGTAGATTTAGGAATATACCCGCCTAGGCGGGTATGGATGTTGAAAATTGTACCCGCCACGGATGGCGGGTATAAAATTTTCTGGCGGGTAAGGGGGAGGGGGTATCGCACCCGCCCCGCCCAATTGCCATCCCTAATAAGTACCCCCTATGGTTTGACGGAAAACCTAAGAAAATTAAAGGGGTAGTTCTAGGTGCTAATTTGTGTGGGACCGTGGAGGCAAGATTCGAGTAACATAAACAACCAAAAATCTGAAGGTGTCATAAGAGGGGATTCGACGGAAGAGAATTTCGGTTGGAGTTTTATTTTGAAGTATTCGTGTTGATAATATATTAAGGAGGTATGCCGCCATGTGTAAGGCGTACACCCAAAAAGAAGGGGGATGGAAGCATGGAAGATCATAGTGCGGATCTTATTGTTGATGATGCGTAGGATTCTTTCGGCTTTACCATTTTGAGGAGAGGTATGGGGTCAAGAAAATCAAAACACCATGCCGTGGTCCGCACAAAATTTAATAAAGGGAAGGTTGTCAAACTCACGACCGTTATCACATTGAAATGTTTTGATGGTCTTTTCAAATCGGGTTTTAACATATGCTTGAAATTCAAGAAAGAATGTGTAAACTTGGGACTTATATTTTAGAGGATACACCCAAATAAAGTGAGAGAAATCATCCAAAAATACCAAATAATATTTGTAATCGAGTTTGCTAGTAATGTGAGATGTCCATAAATCCGCATGAATAATATCAAAGGGAGGAAACATTACACTTAATGAATATTGAAAAGGAAGTCTAACATGCTTTCCTAAAGGACAAAAGTAGCAAGCGGGGGGTAAATTTTCCGTTATTACATTGAATGAAATTTTGACTTCTAACAAAATTAAAAATTTGTGCTTCCGGGTGCCCGAGTCTATTGTGTCAAATGGATGGAGAGATGACAACTAGAGAGGTTGGTGGATTGACACTTGAAGGGAAATTGGATGAGAAATGATATAGGTCCCCCACACCATTGCATCTCAAAAGAGTTGTCCCGGTACGTAGGTCCTTTACAGAAAAACTAAAAAGATCAAACTCAATAGATACGGAGTTGTCACTAGCAAACTTCCTAACAGAGATTAAGTTTTTAATGATGTCAGGAGCATAGAGTACATTTTTTTAGGGTAAAGGGTGGGTGAGGTGATTGTGTTTGAATGGTGTCATAGCCTTGAATTGGAATGCGATTGCCATTGTTGACCAAAATAAATTAAGGATTGTTCAAATTGAATAGGCGAGGGAGATTACCAGAGTCGCGAGTGAGGTGGGATGTGGCACATGCATCCATATACCATGTGTTGTCGGGTTGCTGGTGATTCATAGTGTTGTAAGCCTGACTCAGATCGGTAGGGGTCATGGGGTCGTAGGCCTGTTGTTCGGATGTGGAGAAGTGGGCCTTGCCGCCGCCTCGCTTTCTATAGCCGCGTCCCCTTCCGCCTCCTCGATCACCACGTTAATGTTGGTGGTCTGTAGGTTGCGGAGGACCGGCAGGTGTGTTGGCGGTTGGCGTTACGACAACCGTTAATGTCTGTGGAGTGTGCTTGTCCTGTTTGACTCGTCTAGTCTCCTCCAATAGCAATTGTGACTGGGCCTTGTTGAAGCTAGGGAGGGTATCAACTTGTTGGATCATCGTCGCAAGTGTATCGTACTCACCTTTCGGCAAACCATTGATAAGTTGTAAAACCATAGTTGTTTCGGAAATCGGAGTGCCAATATTAGACAATTGATCGGCAACCAATTTTAGTTGTTTACAATAGTCTAACATGTTGGCAAAGTTCTTAAGACGAGTGTTGGTAAATTGTTTCTCCAAATAGACGGCACGTGTATGTTTGTTGTCTTGAAAGATTTCCTCTAGCCATGTCCATAATTCGTGAGCCGAGGCACCTCTCTTCATAATAGTATGAAGTAGATCCTTGGATATGGTGCCATATATCCGTTGTTTGACGATAACATTGAGGCACTTTCACGTCGGATTGTCGACGTCGGGTGGACGGGGGGTGGTGGCATCAATGTGATCAAGGACGTTGTAAGCACAAGCATGTATTTGAAATAATTCGACCCACGATGAGTATTGTCCATCCTCTTGATAAAAGACTAGAGGGATAAGGTTTTTGATATTCGTTAAGGCAAAGGCCAGATGAAAGGTGTTAGTAGGGGGAGGAGGAGGATGTGTGACGTCGTGGGTGGAGGGGGAGGAAGCGGGAGAAGCCATGTGGCAGCCGGAAGCAATGAAGGAGAGGTGGGTGGCGGCAGAATATTTTTAGGATTTGTGGGGGGGGGGGGGGGGTCCGCCGGAAAATAAGAAAAGAGATGGGGGTGGCGGCCGAGTATAATTTTAGGGCAAGGAGGGTTTGACTTCTGATACCATGTAGAATAATGTAATTCTCCTTCGTTGAAGGCTTCTCATTTATGCAATATATATAGGTGTTTACAATTACAAACATAATTATATAAGGATCTCTACTTTACCTAATTACACTAGAATAATAATTACAAAATATATGGACAATATTTATTTATTCTCTATCAAGTAGAATTTAGCCGTAAGTTATTATAACCTTAGAATTTAGCCGTAAGTTATTATAACCTTAGCACCCTACACACAGAAATCGTTGAGCACCAACATTCTATCAAAGGTAGCAAAAATCAATAGAGTACTTTTTTCACGTACAATGAATAACGAAGTACGGAGTAAAGTTTGCATATTTTAAAATTTACTAAAAATATAAATCACAGTGTTTTGTGTGACAAGAATAATTAGACATCATAATTGAGGAATATTAAAACAACACAAAAGATTATTTGCTAATAAAAAAATACTATAATAATGTCATCTACGGCATCACAATTTTGATAAAATTGGACAATACGAGGTCTAAAATATCAAATTTAATGAATCATATATAGAGTTCGGAGATAAATACAACAATTACACAACACCAACTTATGCAAATTGACACCTTCTATGTTTCACTAATAGAGACTATACAAACCCACACTTCGGCAGGAATTAAATAAGAGACCATCACACGACACACCAAGATTTGGCCATAGATGTTAAATTTTTCTCTTTAATTAGAGTCTTGGGTTCTAGCATGAGAATGGATAAATTTATGATAGAAAGTGTTTTTTCTTTTAATGAATCTTACACAAAATATATATGAATCAATTACCGAGTAGTGTGGTGGAATTGACATGACATAATTCTCTCCCTTAACTATGGGTGGCCAGTGGGCCGGTTCGGGGCAGGTCTCGGCGGGACGGGGGAAGGGTCGGGACCGGGGCTCCGACGGGATTAGCGGGACAAGCAGATGTCACGTCCCATCCCACATCCCGCCGGAAAAGGGGACCGGTGTTGGGGGGTCGGGTCCGTAGGGGGATTTCGGTTTTTTTAGGCACTTAAGTTAAAAAAATAATATATATATATATATATATATATATAGAAATACTTCAAAAATTGAACAAGATAGTGTAATAAAAACATCCCAATGTTGTTTTTGTGCCTCTTATATTATTTAATAAAAATATAATTTTTTTGTAATACAATTTCAAAATTGCAACTTTGTGGTGTTGTTCAAAAGTTGCAAATCACATAGTAAAATTGTAATTAAAAAAATTACATAGTTAACCATATTTTTTCTAATTTCCTCACAATGTCTTGAGGATCTTTGGTTGGAATTGGAAGTTGTTGGTCAAATTGTTCGACGTCGCTTCCTGTTCCCTCTGACAAGTTTTCAAGAATTTTTCTATAAGGTAATCCACAATCGTGACAAGTTTTTTATACTCTTTGCGTCTTTGTATTTTATTACCTTTAATAATAAAGTTTATACCAAATTGTATTTTATCAAGAATATTTTCAAAAAGTTTTAGGTCATCCTTTATAACTAAGTTATAAATATGACACGTATATCTTACATGAAAATGATCAGGAAAAGATGGAGTAAACAGAACTTTTAAAAGTCTTATAGCATAATCATTAGAAGTAGCATTATCTAATGTAATAGTCATAATTTTATCAATTATTCCATAATAATCACAAATTTCATGAATATTTTGTGCAATGGAAGTTCCAGTGTGCATATCATCAATATATCTATATGCGAAATATATTTTTGCATAAACCAGTTATAATCTATCCAATGACATGTTACAGTTAAATAATCATTACCGTTAGTACTACGGCCTATATCAGAAGTGAGAGCCACTTTGTCATTAAAACTGATATAATGCATAACGTAAATACTGTTGATATTCATTTACAAATTTAAAAATGTCTCTTCAAACAGTTGATCTAGGAAAATCGTTAAAACCATGATTATACATTTCTCTAATGAAACCAGGAGAGGAAGGAAATGTAAAAGGCAAACCCTCCACCGCAACTAATTTTGCCATATTTTCCATATCTTTGTGCTTATCATATTTAGGAACAAAAACTCCTCCCGTCATTGGGTTAATTTGACCCTGTACTTGGTCGGGGACACTATGTGAACCTTGTCCCGACTCAGAGGGCATTGGCACACCCGATTTTTTAGTCTGGTATTGATTCCACCTAGCTGTGTGCTCGCCTTGCACATGTCTCAATAAACCTCCTGTCCCACCTTGACCTATTCTGATTTTAAATTTATAAATATTTTTACAAATTTACATCTAACTACTTGATTCTCTGTCCCTATCAAAAAAATCTCATGCAACTGATTTTAATTTTCGTTGTGTGGGGCCTCGACTCATACTAGGGGGAATAAGAGGCATTCCAGTTTCAGTTTGAGGCTAAGACTCAGTCTGATCTTGAGGTTGAGGTGCACTAGTGAGTGTGTCATTATCGTCAAAATTAAAGTCTGGTTCAGATGTAGAATATACATCATCATCTAATGGTATATCATTAAAAAAGCAGTTTCATCTATATGAGTGAAATCAATCAAATCACCGGGACTAGGAATATGATTACTAGAAGAAGTACCCTTACCCTTGTTACCCCTACTAGAAGAAGCACCATTACCCTTAATCATACGTCCAAGGTGTTCCATTATAATTATGCAAATAAATAATTAAAGTAAATAAAATTAAGTGCGATAATTAAAATTAAGTAACAATAATAATTTAAAAAAGGAATGAAGGTACCAAACGCCGACGTCGTAAAAGGTGTTCCATTATAATTATGCAAATAAATAATTAAAGTAAATGAAATTAAGTGCGATAATTAAAATTAAGTAACAATAATAATTTTAAAAAGGAATGAAGGTACCAAACGCCGACGTAATGTCGACGTGTAATCGAGGTTGAAAATTGAAACTTTGCTCGATGGATGATCCTCAAGCTAGTTGCCAACTTCACTCCCAATTTTTTAACTTCGATATAAATGAGCAAAAAAATATAATATTTAGTAGGCAATGTAGAATTGTATAGAGATAAATTGAGAGATTAGAGAGATGGTAGGAAGATTTGTGAGAAAATGAAGAGCAAAATGAGGTATTTATAGTTGAGAAATAGGGTTAAAGTATAAATATACTAACTTAGGGATTAAAAATAAATATTAAGAGGGTAGGGGCTAAAAATGGCCGTTATAGCTGTTGCACAACGACCAAAATCAAAATTTGGCCGTTGTTGCAATGAATTTTTGCAAAGGGGGAGGGGGCTGGACGGGGTCGGGTTCTATCGGGATTGGGACGGGCGGGATGAGCCCAGATCCCGTCCCGAGTTCGAACCCCGACACCGAATTTTTTTTGGGGAGGGGGATCGGGGCGGGTATCGGGTTGGGATCGGGCCGACCCGACCCACTGACCAGCCTTACCCTTAACTAGAGGTCTCAAATTCTAGATTGGGAATAGAAAAATACCTAATAGGGAGCACTTTCTCTTTAATGAGTCCTACGTAATACAAATCTTGTGAAATAATAAAGTTGATTTTTTGAAACTACAAAAAAATTCTAGATTTTTAGGAGATCTTCTGGAATGACCTACTCTAGTATCTTGGATACTTATTTAAAGATATGAGTAGACGATCTAGATTCTTGTTAGATTTTTTGTATGAAATGTGTAGATGTTCTAGAGTCTTAGATATTTGTAAAAGAGGATAAAATTGTCTAGATTTTTTTATATAGGACCATGTCTAGAATCACTCCTACACAACGTACTATAAATAGGAATGACCTTAGTTATTTGTAACCAACCCAATACAAACTCAATTCATAGTCAATTCAAGAAAGTCTTCTTCCATAACAAAGTTCTCAACCTAAATCTTCCTTTGCCTTTCATAGTTTCATCTTATTTAATTGAATCTTTCTACCTAGCTAACGATCTTGGGCTAGCAAAAGGTATCCTCAATTTAATATTTCTTCAGCAATTCCCTACAAATTTGAATTATTCGAATTAGTAGATACCAAATACAAGATGGTAGTTATAAAATGAAAGAAAAGTTTTAGCATTGAACATGAAAATGAAAGGTCGGCAATGTCCCATTTAACTTTTAGCACTTAACAAGGTATGTATATTGTGAGAAAGTATTCCAAAGAAAGTAGATATTTAGAAAGTGTTTGCTGTTAAAAGCAGGAACACAAGTTCATGGGCTAACTGAGTAGCAGCTGTCGGACATTAACATGGGGACCAATAGCAACTATTCAAACTGTGAAACTGAAAGCCCATTAATTTCCTACTACTGGTCTCCACAACCTAGAAATCTACTAACTGTGGGCCTCTCTAGTCAACTGGTATTTCACAATCACAATTATACAGTCAAAATTATAAATTGAACTATTAAATTCTGATAAAATTATATGATGCCTTAACGTTTGACTATATTTTAAAATTTTATTTATTTTGAAAAGGATTTTTTTGATAAAAATATTTTTGATAGTAGAAATTTTTGCTTGATAATTTGACTAATCAACTTGAAAAACAATTTTATTAATATTAGACTAACAATTTGTGCTTGATCAAGTTTCCAAAAATGCTTTTGGAGAAAACTACTTTTTTCACTTCTTAAAACTAGCTTATGCTATTTGTTTGTTCCTGAAAACTTGACCAAACACCTCAATATTAAAAAATACACTTTTAGCTTTCTAAAAATATTTTTTTGGTTTTCCATCCGATGTCCGCATTGGAGTCCGACTATATCCGGATTTGCACTGTGTAAAGCCCATTTTTGGAGGAAGCACTCCCTACCAAGAATTTTTTCATATCCGGGGCTCGAACTCGAGACCTTTGGTTAAAGAAGGAACAACTTCATCCATGGCACTACATCATTTGGTGGTGCTTCCTAAAAGTTGGCATTTCACTCTTTTAAACATAGAGGATACAAGCAACTAATATTAAATGAATTTAAGTTATATGCATATATATGATGTAATAAATATTGTTACCATTAATCATTTATTAGATAATTACATATGAATCTTTTGTTGGCATTAATTGATAACTAACAAAGATGATAAGTAACATGTGATCATTTGTATCGGTATAAATAAGTTAAATCCTATTCTAGAAACAACTTAAATATATTATAATTTACTAAAGGCAGGAAAAGATATCAACTTTAATTGTTTGGACTTTTTGCATTCTTAGATGAATTAAAACATTAAAAATTACTTGTAAAAAAGACACACAGAAACATATTAGCCACCCATTTTATGCCGACATGATCGTCCAATTAAAGTACCTGAAAAGCCTTTGTACATGAAAAACATTAAAAGAATGCAAATTGTAATTCCGTTTCATACGACATTGTAATTCCGTTTCATATGACATTGGTAATTCCAAAAAAGTGGAATTACAATATTTTTCAGGAACAAAACTCAACTAGCATTATACCTTAAAAATCAGTTCAAGGACGTTCATCAGGGCGATTTCCCAAACGTATCTGCCTATTGTCAAGAACTCAATATATTTGCCGACCAACTCTTCAACGTCGGCGCACCAGTCACTAATCAACGATTGGTCATGCAACTTATTGCAGGTTTGAACGAATCCTATGACGGCGTTGCCACTATCCTTCAGCAATGCACGTCGTTACCTCTGTTTTATGAAGCTCGTTCGAAGCTCATCCTTTAGGAAAGCCGGAAAATCAAGCGTAGCACCACTCAGACCAGCATTGCCGACGCCGCCCTCCGCCGACGACAGGGCCTCCCGGCCCGACAACCAAAACCGTCGGCCAGAGGACCCGCAATAGTCTGTTTCATCCCATAACAACCGCCGGAGCAGGCAGTCCGGTAAGGTCGCAGCGAAAGAAATTTCGACAACAACGGCAGCGGCGTGAAGAGCGGCGCCGCGCCGGCCGGAAAACGACCCGGCAGCCGACGCGGCGGGGCGGCACTTCTGCCGTTAGATGCCTACCTGCCGTAGGCCGAGTGGGTCCCACCGTCATGGGCCTCCCCTCATTGCCCGTATACGACATCTGCATGGACTCCACCTCAGAACCGACAGACCCAACCTAGCACACTTGACCCACGTCCACAACATGCCTACACAACACAGGGGCCCCCGCCATCGAATTATGCACAGACTGACATTGAGGCAGCTATGAGCACAATGCCACTCAACACTCCAGACGAAAATTGGTATATGGACACAGGCGCCACATCTCACATGGCGGCATCACAAGGTACTCTCTCGTCTTATTCCAATTTGAGTAATTTAAATCAGAACATTATTATTGGTAGTGGATAAGGAATTCCCATCCATGGATATGGTCATTCCTCCCTATCCCCACCACATATAATCTTAAAATATCCTTCATGCTCCTAAACTCATTAAGAATCTAATCTCCGCGCGATGTTTCACAACTGACAATTGGGTTTTCCTTGACTTTGATCCTTTTGGTTTTTCTATAAAGGATTTTACGACAGGAAGACAAATAATGAGATGTGACAGCACCGAAGATCTCTACCTTATTTCAAACGCCGTCAACAATCTAGCCTGAGTTCCCTCAACCTTTGCTACTCTTTCATCTTCCTTATGGCATTCTAGATTAGGATATTCGGGAGACTCTATTTACGCTCCCTTATGAAAAATAATTTAATTAATTGCAACCATATTTCTAGGACTCCTATATGTGAATCTTGCCTTTTTGGGAAACATGTCAAATTACCATTTTCTATATCCACAAATTGTACTTTAATGCCTTTCGATATCATACATAGTGATTTGTGGACATTCCCTATTTTGAATACGGCTGGCCATCGATTTTATGTGTTGTTTTTGAATGATTATTCCAACTTTATATAGACTTTTCCAATTAGAAATAAATCCTATGTCTACCCCATTTTTTTATTCATTTAGTGCTTTCGTAAAAACACAAATTGAAAAGAGCATTAAATGTTTTCAATGCATGGAATTCGATAATAACCAATTCAAACAGTTTTGCTCCAAAAAACGGTCTTACCTTTCATTTTTCTTGCCCTCACACATCCTCTCAAAATGGTAAAGATGAACGAAAAATCCGAACCATAAACAACCTCATTCGTACTCTACTTGATCACGCCTCAATTCCCACTCAATTCTGGCATTACACACTCTTCATGGCCACATATCTCCTAAACATAATCCCAAACAAGTCTCTAGCTCAACGGTCACTCACCCAAGTTCTATTTCGTAGGAACCCCTCCTACCAACACCTGCATATTTTTGAATGTCTTTGTTACCCTCTCCATTCGAACACTCACAAACTCCAACCCCTGGTCTTCCCCATGTGTGTTTCTGGGTTACCCTGTCAATCATCGTGGTTACTCGTGCTATGACTTGTCGAGCCGTAAAATTATTATTTCACGTCATGTCCTATTTGACGAGTCTCAATTTCCCTTTGCCTCTCTACACTCGCCACCTCGACATTCTTACGACTTCCTAGATGATGGCCTAAACCCTCTTCTAATTCACCATTTACATAGTCCGCCGTCCCAGATCCTTGCACCTGCCACCACCTCGCCCAGTCCGGGACTAGTTGCCAATTTTTTACCCTATTTTGCGTAATTTTTCGAGACATGGCCGCCAATTTTTAGGAAAATGTCAGTTTTTCCAATCATTTTGTGTTTTCTTTCAAATTGGTTTCTAATTTTCCCTTTTCTTTAGTAAAGATCTCACGATATACAATAGATTTTAACGTCGAAATTTCGTGGTAATGTAGGTGTGAATTTCAATTTCACTGTTTGAAATCCAATTTTTAAAAAAATAATCTCCGACCCGTTTATTTTATTTCAATGTTGGACTTTTATTTTGTGGGGATGTGAACTTTGATTTGGAATTTTTTACACGTTTTAAGAATATATCTGATGCATACTTTATGTTTTTGAACTTTAAATTATTATTTTTGGATACACCTAAATTGAAAAAATCGATATAAACCAATACGTTCGTTTTTTAAAAAAAAATTGATTAAATTTTTTGAAATAAAAACCAAATTTTATTCGATTATAGTTTTTGATACAAAATCGAACCGAAGTGATATACGCGAACCCCTAATTATGTTATTCTTCATGAATTGATTGAACCACCTTGAAATAATAATGAAAAACAAAGTTAGTAATACCAGCAAAACACGCCAACACAGAAGGACGAGCCACGTGAAGCAGCGATGCTGACTCCTACGTGGCGTTCTATAAATGGCTAGTGACATATGACCAATCGTACGGACCGATGTGATATCTATAAAAGTTGTACGGACAAAACAAACTAAATTTGAACTCCTTGTGTTATAGGCTTATAGCATAGAGGGCGTGCCGAAAACCTTTTATAGAACTCTCGACTAAAAAAGGCAGTGGAGTGTAACGTGTTTAATGTTATCCATATTATTCTTTCGCTATATAAAAACTCTTCTCTTTTTTCAGGTGAAAATCGTTTTTTCCATTCCAACTTAAACTTATAAAAAAGCCTATCTTTCATTTAAGTATTTTAAGTGATCTTTATTCCATTTAACACCCATATTACGTCATTACTGCTCCACATACATTTTTGCACCGTTGACATGTCGCATGTATTACACATAAAAAAAATGCACGTATAAAGAATTTTTTCAAGCTTATATGACGTCCAACGACTACAAAATCGAATTTATATATTTCTCCTTTTTAGCCCCATTTCAAGAACAATTTTACCCAACGGCTGAACCCAATTTCGCCCCATTTCAAGAACATTTTTTTTCTCCTTAATTCAAGATAGTATTTTTTTATCTTACTTTCTCCTTCTTCTCGTTCTTTTATCAATTGTTATCAATGTCGAGCTTGTCCGACTCATCCATGTCGTTTTTTGATGAACATGCCCGGTATTGTAGATGTGGTAATGAAGCATTATTGAAGACTTTTGGGACTCAATTAAACTCAGATAGTAGATTTTTAACTTGTAAAATTCCAAATGTATACTTATTTCTTTATTCATTCTATTATTAATTGTTTATTAGATAATTAATTGTTGTTTTGAAATTAATTTTATAGAAAATGGGCGGATGTGATTATTTCTTTAATTGAAGATCGGCATTCTGCTCAAGCAAACAAGGTGATTTGGGGTTTGTTGAAGAAAGTGAGGGCGTTTGAGGAAAAAAGAATTCGAGCAAGAAAAATATTTATTGCATCTGCCATTGTTGCTGATTTGGTGATGTTTGGCATATGAAAATTCCAGCTAAATTGTTAGATTTAGCAGTACAAAATTATGTTTGGCATATGGCGCTTTAGGTGATGTTTTGTTTACCTTAGTTTAGTAGTAGTTGTTGCTATGTAATCTTGTTAGGATTATCGACTGTTATGATTGCATTTTGCTACTGCAATATGGGTTCAACATTTGTGTTTTGGTATGACTGAACTTTGGCTTACAATCAATCATGTAAATTTAAATTTTGGATGAAATAAAATTATTTCGGCTGTATATAATTCCCAACTTTGTGGTCATACGATTACACTAATAAACTGAAATGAAATATTATTTGTTGAGAGCAGTCATAACCAACAATTTTGGATGAAATGAAATATTGTTTCGATCGTATATTATGCTAACTGTTATAACCAACAACAACTATATATTAACCCCAACAATAACTCCAACAACAACAATTATGTGGGATACAATAATTGCATAAAACGGGAAGTAAGTAAATATTACAAATTGCTAGAAATGATAAACTAAATATTACAACAAACTGGAATCAAGAACATTACAAACTCCTTGTGATTTGCTGAGTCGAGTGATGACACTTTGTCTTTAAGACAAGATTGCCCCGTATATATCCTTTTACGTTGTCGGGCAATAGTCTCCCAAGATACAACACCAACTTAACAAATGAGCAAAGGAAACTCAAGTGTTACTCTTGAAGAACTTTGAGTATAGTAAACTTGCTAGAGAGGAAGAAGAAGATTTCAGAAAATTCTGTAAGTGTTTTCTTAGTGTTGAACAATTGAGCCAAAGGCCTCAATTTATAGTGTAAGGAGATGACCCCTCAACTAACCAACTAATGGCCTTCAATAGTCATGTAATGACACTTATTGAGGGGTTACATTCAGCCAAATAATGATTGAATTCATGTGCCAAATAATGGAGATTCAATGCTCCAAAACTAGCCCAAAAGTCAGAACTTTCCATCTTTCCGTCGCAGCATTCTGCCTCCGAAGCGCCGCGGCTCCAGTGGTTGAACACCCAATTAGTGTCGCGACGCTCCGGCGCCTCGGCTTCGACGGGGATGGGTTGTGGCCCTTCGCGGCTCCGCGGCGATATCCGACTCGTTTCATCTTATACTTCGTACACTTCTTCCTTCGTTTACCAACGTGGAATACTTGTCATTTGACCAATAACCGTCCATCATTCTATGTCTCAAATGTCTCACTTACGTACTAATATCTCTTTCACTAATGAAATTTGCGATACTTGGCACTACGTGTGCACGTGTGTGAAAATGATGTTTCCAACGTGCGGGGCCCCAATTGTATGAGTCATAAATAACGGGATAAACTTAATTCCACATTAGTAAATTTCCAACAATCCCCTCTTAAAAGAGATTTTGACGCACTCACATGATGCCTTTTCCAACAATCGTTTAGCGGACCGATGTTGCATTAGGAGAGGTAGCTTCAGCTTTGAACCTTCCATAGTTAAATACCACCGGACTTACTTACTGCGCGGTGAATGTGATGTCTTGAACCGTCAGTGTTTCGTGTAAGCCAAGTCAACGGTACCAACACAATAACTTCTCTTACTCTGTTCTTCGTAATGTTTTGTCCGTTGTGGCCATGGACACTTCTGGGATTCTTAAGTGCGTTCATTTGAGGTGGCCTGTCCTCGCACTTAAATAGGTGGTCTCCTACAAGGTATCCTGCTATACCCCACTTTACAAGTGTTAGGAACCATTAAAAGTTTCTCCAAACCTAACCTCAACTGTTGATGATCATTAAAGGTTTTGGAAACTTAACATTTACCCACACTGCAAATAGCACTTAATGTCTATCGCGGGAACGACTTTGGATTTGATGTTTCTTTACAGATATCACTATCCGAAGTGCTCATGCTTCCACCGAAGTGCTCAACTGAACCTTTACAACATAGTTTTCCCATTGAACCTAATTCCTGGGATCTCCAGTCAATAAGGTTGGGTTACCACCGTATTGGTCCTTATAGCTTAGGTTTTAAGCTCATTCCCCTAGACAGGAAGAACATCTGATCTTTGGGTAAGCTCTTTGTCAGTGGATCCGCTATGTTATCATTTGATTTTATGTAATCAATGGATATTATACCCCTGGTGATCAGCTACCTAACGGTCTTGTGTCTCCGCCGAATATGACGAGACTTGCCGTTGTACATAAAAATATGTGCCCTTCCTAGAGCCGATTGATTGTCGTAGTGGATCATTACATAAGGTACGGGTTTGTCCCAACAAGGGACATCCTCTAAGAAGTCGTAAAGCCACTCAGCTTTTTCTCCTGCTTTGTTTAAAGCGATAAAATTCGATTCCATCGTGGATCGGGCGATGCAAGTTTGCTTAGAGGATTTCCAAGACACAACCCCATCACCAATTGTAAATACATACCCACGGGTGGACTTGGTGTTCTCTATATCAGATATCCAGTTTGCATCACTGTACCCTTCTAGTACAGCTGGATATCTCGAATAATGCAACCTGTAAGTTAGCGTGTATTTCAGGTATCGAAGTACCCGATTCAACGCCTTCCAATGATCATTACTCGGATTACGGGTAAACCTAGCCAACTTGTTGACTGCATAAGCAATATCAGGTCGGGTGCAGTTTGTTATGTACATCAAACTCCCAATCACCTGTCCATATTGCTCCTGGCATACGAGTGCACCATAATTTTTATCAAGTTTTTGATTTCTATCCAATGGTGACTTCATAGGCGAACTGACAAACATCTCAAACTTTTTCAATGCATCCTCGATGTAGTGAGACAGATATAAGACTAGTCTGTCAGACGTCTTAGAGATCTTTATCCCTAAGATGACATATGTGATACCCATATCCTTTATGTCGAAGCATTGTTTCAACATGTTATTAGTCTTTATAATCAAGCTAGGACTGCTCCTTGTGATCAATATGTCATCTACGTACAGGCATATCATGACGAACGACTCAGAGTTACCTTTCATGTAGACACATTTGTCACACTCATTAATGGAGAAACCCTTCGATAGTAGAGTACTATCAAATTTTTCGTGCCATTGCTTTGGGTGCCTATTTCAGCCCGTACAGAGATTTAACAAGTCGACAGACTTTCTTCTCTTGCCCTGGAACCACATACCCCTCGGGTTGTTTCATATAAATATCTTCTTCCAAATCACCATTTAGGAAGGTTGTCTTGACACCCATTTGATGTATCTCAAGGTCACGCAACACTGCGATTGCAATGAATACTCGTATGGACGTCATCCTAGACATTGGGGAGTACGTGTCAAAATAGTCAAGACCTTCCTTCTGTCGATAGCCCTTGACTATCAACCTGACATTGTACTAATCTATAGACCCATCTGCTTTATACTTCCATTTGAGTATCCATTTACAACCCAACAGTTTATTTCCCGGAGGAATATCAACCAACTTCCAAGTATGGTTATGCAGGATGGAGTCTATTTCACTCTCAATAGCTTATTTCTAGAGTGGTGCCTCTGGAGTTGACAATGCTTCAACAATTGTCCATGGTTCGTCATCAACCATATAAGCTACAAAGTCAGGACCGAAGGATTTATCATTCCTGGCCCTTTTACTTCGCCTCGATTCCATCTCTGGAGTCTCCAAGTTCTAAGATTCTGGAACACTAGATTCTGGATATTCAGTCACTTCGAAGTCCACTAGATCTGAACCATCTAGATCAGGGCAGTCAACGACTCCCGGTTCTTGAGTGCTTTGTTCATAACTTCATTTGTGAGAGATTATGTCTTTTTCCTTTGGTTTTTATCGCGAAGAACCATGGAATATGCCTTCTCAAGTGTTGGAACTGGAGTCAGCATAAGAATATGACTCTTCATATTGCAATAAACATCATTAATCCCAGTGAGGAACTAAATTAGCTTTTGTCCATCACTACACTGTGGTCAACACCACAAGTGCAAGCAGGGCCAAATGAGGCATTCTTAAGTTCATTCCATAACCTTCTAAGTCTAGTAAAGTAACTAGATATATCAGAAGAACCTTGAGACACCCCAACAATTTCCATTTGAATATGATAATACCTATTTGCACTAGACTGTCCATACATATCTTCTAGGTCAATCCAGACGTCCCTTGCAGTCCCACAATGAATGACACTTTCTGCAATGTCCTTAGAGAGAGAGAGTTGCTTAACCACGCAAAGACCATATCATTACATCTCAGCCAGTAATCATACAAGGGAGACTCAGGACTAGGCTTAGATATTCTACCATTAACCATACCTGTCTTATTTTTAGCAGATAAGGCAATGGGAACATTTCTTCTCCATGATACATAACCAATCCATGAGAAAGGAACTGGCACCAGTATTATGTCAGGGTTGTCAGAGAGATGAATGTATAGAACATGAGATGAATCCGCTATTGTGTTAGCTAATGAGTCAGGTAGAGGATTCGTAGGTGTAGCAAAGGAAGTATTTTCTGGAGCCATTATCTCGAAGGAAAACGTGGAACAAATGTTATGCAGACTAGCTACAACTAAAACTCAATTGAAAACACTAGAAATTGCACGCTAAACAAGAGTTATTAACACATCTAGAACATTCGCATAAACTATTAACAGATCTAGAACATTCGTATCAAATATCCATGAGAAAAACCAGAAAATCTCACACAAGTAACAAACTAGGGTTTCCTTCGATCGAGATAATGAGAAAAGAAAGAAAAGATGTTACCATTCCTCCTTCACAATATTGGAAGGAGAAGAACCCTATTTAGCATAAAATCATCGAAAGCAAACCCAAGATTGCCGAAAAACCTCAAATTGGAACGAAAAACCTCGAACTGTACTTGCCGGAGTAAATCACACTGAATACAGCTTCAATCGACCAATATAACGAGAGATCAGCGCATCGAGGGCTATGATGGATGCTCTGATACCATGTTAAGCTAACAAATTGATCGAGAATTTGTGAAAATGGATCTAGGGTACGAGTCGGTGAAAGAGAGTAGAGAGAGAAACAACCGACTAAATAAAAAATTGATCAATTAAAATTAGCCAAATGAAAGATCATCGCACATTATATTTACAACCAAAATAGAAGAATATCCGGACATGGGCCGGGTCCCGTAAATGAAGACTTAAAAGTTAAAACAAATAAAATGTCGCCCTGTGACAGAGGCTCAAATCCAGCTCATATTAACCATGATCTGTACTAATAATCTTGACTCCAATAGTTATTTATTTAATATTATTAATTGTGAACCTTATTATTATTACATATTAACTTAAGATTGTTGTAGGAATTCATAAACTTCAAGTCTTAGCTAGATCCGCCTTACATTACAAGGTAGAGAATGGAAGTCAAGTTCAAAGTTCAAATAACCAACCAATTTGACTACTAAGGATTCCTAGTTGGTTAAAATATATGTAGATATTACTTGTAAATTTAGCATATATAAGTTAAATACAAAATAATTTAGGGTTTTTGGTCAATACGCCAGTAGGGTAAGCATGAAGATTTATATTATGTGCTGTCAATGGTCCCTATTGGCATCTCTTCCAAAAAATTTACTACTAAAATTAATACAATTAATAATTTCCCCACTTGTTGTTTACCATAGAAACTCACTTATATTTCCCTTTTTTGGGGCCGTCAGTTTGTCTAATTTAGTGCTTCTTGCAAGTTTACCAAAAGAAGAAAATAGATGAGGTTTTGGTTCTTACAAGTCTTTCCCTAATTATTTGTCTATTTATATCTTCTATCTGGTGGTTGCAACTCAAAGAGGCAATAATAGAAAAACATAAAAAATGCCTTCTTTATTGCCTTTTTAGGTTTTTCTGATACTTTGAGCCAAAAAAATCCTTTCTTTGTTGTTCCACCTGCCATCTTTCAGATCTGAAAACTCCAAAGCTAGCCAATATTTTCTTGAATTATTTTTCTATTATTTGAAAGTGATTGAGACCCTTTAATAGTTTGCAATATCATCAATTTTCACTTGTACAATCTTGATTTCTTTTACTTTTAAAGTAAAGAGAAAAATGGTGAGGGGAAAAACTGAGCTGAAAAGAATTGAAAATGCAACAAGCAGGCAAGTGACCTTCTCAAAAAGAAGAAGTGGGCTTCTAAAAAAGGCCTTTGAGCTTTCAGTTTTGTGTGATGCTGAAGTTGCCCTTATTGTTTTCTCTCCAAAAGGAAAGCTTTATGAGTTCTCAAGTTCCAGGTACATATTATTATTTCTTCAACTTCTCTTCCTTTATGTTATTTATTTATTGTTTACACGAATCGGAGCAATAAATAATTGAATCTCAGTGAATCTTGTGGTAGCAAGATCATCTGCCAATTACAATGCTCATCGCATATTTAAGTCATCTGCAAAAAGGATTTTACCCGCCGCTCCATGGAAATTCTTTGTCTTCTCTTCAATTATATCATAATTTTATGTGTATAGCAATATCTGAAAATAGGAATTTCAAGAATCTTGTTTTTAGTAACCAACTTGTAGCTCAATTAGGATTTATCCCTTATTCAGACAATTACATACAATAAATGTATAACAAGTACCAAGTACAATGATCACCTGCTTTTATCTGTTCGAAAGGGTCCCTTGTTTTTCTGCGTAGCTATTTGTTTAGTTAACTTATCTTGATTCTCCATCAGTCCTTTAGTTAAATACCAAACTAGAAAAAAAGGAACTTGTTCTCTTGCGGACTTCATTAGTAATAAAATATCTATATATGTAGTCTCCTTGAATTACAATTTCCATCTAGTGACAAATATATTCTTTTGCCATAGAATATTATACATGGTAGAATATCTTTGCAGACGACTTAAATATTCGATTGAGCAAGTGACATAATAATTTTGCTGTGATGATCCAGATTCAACCGTTGTTGCTTTGATTCTATGTAGTGGTGGGTTGGCAATGCAATTTTTATTTTTGAATGACTTATGTTGTCACTATCATTTGGAATTATTGGTCAATCTTGAAAAAGCTGAATCTTGTATAAATTCTAGATGATGTATCTGTATAATACAAGGAGTGATTCTGCAAAACAAGAAAACAAATTTTGATGTATGTGGCAAAATATTACTTGGGAGAAGTGGTGCCTTTTTCTATTTTACTATAATTAAAATGAAGTTAATCAAACTTGAAAAGAAGTTGTTTTCAAAGTTGTACTTGCTACACAAATTTGTTGCTCCCAATACCCCACCAACTGTTGCCTGTTTATGTTTATATGACTTATTGGTACTTATAAATGGAAATGGATCTTTAACTTCTGCTAAATCTTTTAATATTTTTCACCAATTGTGAATAGTGGAGAGTACTGCACTTGGAAGTAGGAGTGTCCAACGGGGGCGGGTTAGGAGCGGGTCCCAGCGGGACGGGACCCGACGGGTCTGTGGAGGAGGGCGAGACCGGTCCTCCGGCGGGATTGGCGGAGCGGGATCGGGTTTTCTGATTTTTGTTTTTGCACTTAATTTTAAAAAATAACATATATAAACACCTCAATAATTGAATAAGATAGTGTAATAAAAACATTCCAAAGCACTTTTTGTGCCTCTTATATTATTTAATAAAAATATAATTTTTTTGTAAATTGCAACTTTCTGATGTTGAAAGTTGCAAATAACATAATAAAATTGCAATTAAAAAAATCACATATTTATAAACACCTTTTCTAGTTTTTTCACAATGTCATATGGTTCTTCGGTTGGAATTGAAATATGTTGGTCAAATTGCTCGACGTCGCTTCCACCTTCGTCGGATAAGATTTCGTTGTAGTTTTCGTCGTATTCTTCATTGATCTCCGGTTGACTGCACCTTCTATGCTCCGCTTGTATCCAATCTCTGAATAAAACTGCAATCTCTAAGCTATCTCCCGTTAATGAGTGTTTGCGCTCTTCTATTTGAAATCGTGCGGCAGAAAAAACGCTTTCAGACGCTGTTCATGACACTTGAATGTTCAACACATCTTGGGCCATCTTTGATAGTGTCAGAAATGTCTTCTCATTCTTCCTCCAGTATTTCAGCAAGTCTTCACGTCCTTCTTCATTGAGAACTGCTTGGTACGGTACAACACCCTGCAAAACAAAAACATCAAACTCGCTAACTTGTTTAGTAGTGGTACCACTAAACATTTTATGTCTAAGACTTTCAATACTAGCCGCAGAAACATGTTTTTTTTGAGGTTGTATTGAAGAAGAAGAAGATGGTATGGAAGCCGGTTGGTTGCTAGCACTTTCTTGTTGGCAATGCGTATATTTTTTTTTTGCATTCATCGTGTATGCTAGACAAAATTTCTTCTTTAGTCGGATTTAATACATCACCAATAATATATATAACGGGAATAGAATTTTTTTTTTAATTTGATAAATATTTTTTAATAGGTGCCTTATAAGATGATTTTTTCATATATTCACTAAGTAATAAAAATATTAGAGATATATAAAATAACATAGTTGAAATAGTAGGATAATATATACCAGAATTTTTTTTAGTTCGTTTGAAAAAATTTCTCTAAAAATACAATAAGTTCTGAATTTTTTCCCAATTGTTATCTACAACCATATCAGTTGGATTTCGATTATGGGCGTTAAAAAATAAAGTTATAGATCTTCTATAATCATAACCAACAAGTAGTTGTTCATATAAAGAATTACACCTAGTCGCTACTTCTTCGGGAATTTTTCTATAAGGTAGTCCACAATCGTCATAAGCTTTTTTATATTCTTTTTTTCTTTGTATTCTATTACTTTAAAAATAAAGTTTATAGCAAATTGTATTTTATTAAGAATGTCTTCAAAAAGTGATAGATCATCATTTACAACTAAGTTATAAATATGACATGCACATTTTATATGAAAATGATCAGGAAAAGATGGAGTTAATAGATCTTTTAAAAGTCTAATAACATAATTATTAGAAGAAGCATTATCTAACGTAACAGTCATTATTTTGTCAATTATATCATAATAATCGCAAACTTGATGAATATTTTCTGCAATAAAATTTTCGGTGTGCCTATCATCAATATATCTATATGCTAAAATACATTTTTGCATAGATCATTTATAATCTATTCAATGACATGTTACAGTTAAATAATCATGACCGTTAGTACTACGGCCTATATCAGACGTGGTAGATACTTTGCCAGAAAAATGATATAATGACATAAATATTGTTGATATTCATGCGCAAATTTAAAAACGCCTCTCCTAAAAGTTGATTTAGAAAAATCGTTAAAAGCAGGATTATACATATCTCTAATGTAATGAATAAAACCAGGAGAGGAAGGAAATGAAAAAGGTAAAACCTCCACCGCAACTAATTTTGCTATTGCTTCCCTATCTCTATGTTTATCGTATTTAGGGCCTACAATTCTCCCAGTCATCGGGTTAGTTTGACCATGTACTTGATCCGGAACACTATGTGAACCTTGTCCCGACTGAGAGCGCATTGGCGCACCCGACTTTGTAGCCTCGTATTCATCCCACCCAGCTTTGTGAAAACTTTGTACATATCTCAATAAACCTCCCGTCTTACCCTGACCTTTTCTCATTTTAAATTTATAAATATTTTTACAAATTTGGCATCTAACTACTTGATTCTCTTGGTCCCTATCAAAAAAATCTCATGAAACATATTTTAATTTTCATTGTGTGGGGCCTCGTCTCACGCTAGGAGGAATATGTGGCGTTCCAATTTCAGTTTGAGGTGCACTAGTGGGTGTGTCATCTAGATTATCTTCTAAATTAAAGTCTGGTTGAGTTGTAGAATATATCTCATTGTCTAATGGTATAACATTAAAAAATTCAGTTTCATCTATACTAGTATAATCAATCAAATCCTCCTGTCTAGAATAGAATGACTAGAAGAAGTATCCCTGCCCTTTGTTACCCCTACTAGAAGAAGCACCCTTACCCTTACCCTTAAACATACATCTTAATCCTTCTGTTTTAATTATGAAAATATATAATTAAAGATAATGAAATTAAGTGCGATAATTAAAATAAAGTAACAATAATAATTTAAAGAAGGAACGAAGGTACCAAACGCTGATGTAACGTCGATGTGTAATCGAGGTTGAAAATTGAAACTTTGCTCGATGGATGATCCTCAAGCTAGTTGCCAACTTCACTCCCAATTTTTGAACTTTGATACAGTTATACAATGTTGATTTGTACAGAGATAGATTGAGAGATTAGAGAGATTGTAGGAACATTTTTGAGAAAGATGAAGAGAAAATGAGGTATTTATAGTTGGAAAATTGGTTAAAGTGTAAATATATTAACTTAGGGCTTAAAAATAAATATTAAGGGGGTAGGGGGGCCAAAAATGGCCATTGCACAACAACCAAAATATAATATGGCCATTGTACAACGGCTATTTTTTGCAAAGGGGAGGGGGACGGGTGGGATCGGGCCCGTGGCGGGACTGGCCCGGTCGGGATGAACCCAGGTCCCGTCCCGGGTTCGAGTCGCGTGCCCTTTTTTTTAGGGGGATCGGGGCGGGATCGGGTCGGGTCGGGACCGGGTTGACCCGGCCAACTGGCCAGCCCTACTGTGATAGTGAATATATTATGTAGCACCTAAGAAAATATTAACAGTATCTTTTACTTCACCTAATATACTATTTACAGTACCAACTATTCAGTATTTCTGGTGTACGAAAATGCAATTGCATTACCATATTTGCTTCTTTTACTGCATTTCTACATTTACTTACTTTCATCTTTTGATTCATTATATTAATCATTTTATGAAATATCAAATTCTTGAAAGACCTAGATTGCTCGAACTCTTCAAAGATATCGCTTCGTGTGTGTCAGATCCTCTAAAAGTGATACATTTCTAGAGAATGCGACACATGTGTTGCATCATTTTTGTATAGTCTGCACAACATAGGAAAGAATGTATAAAACAGTTCTTCTCCTCACTTTAATTCTAAGAATTTCATGATACATAAAATTGTTCATTATTTACTTTCTAATGACTTTTTGTGATAAGAAATCATTGTTTTGATAGACGGAACGTGTAGTAGAGCCTAATTAGCTTAGAATTAGTAATTAAATATTGACATAACTTAGAGAAGACATGGCTATATAATGAAGCCATTGCCTCACATAGAGATATAGGAAGAAAAACATAAAATAATTAGTATTTCTACACTCAATATGGTTCGATCTATAATCTTTCACATTTAGGTGTTAGTATGCACACACAAGGTCATTCTGAGAAAGTATATTAACATGTTGTAGGAGTACTAAAGAGTCAGTTTGGGTCACGGACTAGTCATACAAGAATTACTAGTATGATTTTTGAATTTACCTTGGAGATTCTCCTTTATGATTTTCTTATATATTTGCTCTTTAATTAACTTTGTTCACAGACTAAATACAAGAAATATAATATAGAGTTATCATCAATTTTCTTATTTACCTTGGAGATTCACTACAAGAAGAAAGACATTTGTCAACAATATTTTTGTTGTCATATGTTGAATGTTGTTAGCAAAAGTACTTTTTGCAACAACAAAAGTTTTCTGTTGTTTCAATAACTTCTGATGCTAAAAGTTTTTGTCAATTCTATACTTTCTTGTAGTGATTCACTTTTGTGATTTTTTATTTGCTCTCTAATTTGGTTCACTGACTAGTTATACAATAATTATTGACTTTGGCTGATTTAGTATATACTCGTAAAAGTTCAGTATACCAATTATTATTGACTAATTTGACTTTTGGCTTAATTTGTTGGCTAATTTTTATTATTCTTGTTCTCCATCCAAAAATAAAAACAGACGTTCTTTAGGTGAGTCATCAGTAGCTAGTGATTTAGAAAGAAAAAAAAAATACTTACATTAAGTCCTAACCCCTAACATAATTCGAATGTAACCAGCTTTGGCCTCGCCGGGCGAACCTCTGTTGGAGCTCTCATAACTTATGGCTATAGCAACGGAAGGGCCTAATTTGGTTTTAACAAAATGTTGATTAGAAGATAATGCATGAATATCTTCCCGAGCGCCATTGAGAGTTAACACATGATATAATATATAAACATAATAAAAAGAAATAACTCGGTGCATGAAGTATCCCGCATTTTCACAAGGTTCGGGAAAAGGCCGTACCAAGAAGTACGGTGTAGTATATAATATATAAACATAATAAAGATTTTTTTTGAGAAGGCTGTGTTTGTTTAATTGTAATGGAAAGGGAAGTGAAGGAATGGGAATGATATATATATATATATATATATATAGATTATTTAATTTCCAGAATAATGGTAGTGATTCCCTTAATTAATGGTAGAAGTTTGATCCATAAATGCCTATTGTCACTAGATTGGCATAATCTTTTAATAGAAGAGAAAAGAAGAAAGTATAATTACTAGATAATATGCTTAAACATAATTACTCGTATATTTATCATTATAGTCAAAATTGGGAAATAATCCAAGTATTCAATTCGAAATTTCAAGGGGATTACTGAAGTAGCTCAATACCAGTTGCTTGTTTATGTGAAATTGATTCGCTATTCTCATGCATATTGCAGGTAAACAACTTGCACTTGATCATTTTATATGCTTTCTCAAGTTGAAACTTATCTGGTTGGAATAATTTTATTCTCCAAATGATATGAGAACTGGGAGAATATCTTATTTTTCACTCAATGAGAAATACACATGTGACTAAAATGGGTGAGCCTAAATCGTTTTCTCCCCTTCGGTCGCCACCTTCTGGCTTCTGATACTTCAATAAGAGACTAGAGAGGTCATAAAAAGGGTTAACCTTAGCCCTAACATTAACTCTAAAACTAACTTACAAGATGAGAATTGTCCAATATAATAAAAAGAGAAATTTCAGAAAAGTACAATTTGATGACTTAGGCCTTATTTGTTTTCATTAAGATTAAAATGTCTGAATCTGCACATCTAAATGATTAAGATATTGTCTTTGCATCTTAACACTAAATGATTAAAACTGTTTGTTTTCCAACATCTAAATGTACATATATTTATATAAACATATTAAATATATAATTCAAATAAAAAAGCAACTAAATATTAAAAAATAGATATAATCCTAATAGTAGGGCTTTAGGTTGACTACCTGAACTTTCATCTTGTTGGTAAGTGTTCGAATTCCCTCCCCATTTCCCCTTCCCCTTCCCCATATGCAATAATTTTTTTTTTAAAATTGTATAAATCTAATAAAATAACTATTATTTGATTTAAAAAACAAAACATTTATGTTCGCTAGTGTTAAAGGAGATGCTTTGTAGTGGCGGTGATAGTGATAGTTGTGATGGTGGAGGTGGTTGATGTTGTAGTGGTTGTCGGGATGGTGGTGGTGGTTGTGATGGTGTAGTTGGTTTATGTTAGTAATTGACGGTATTAGTGATAGTGGCTAAAGAATGTGTGTGGTTGGTGGTAGTTGGCGGTGGTGCTAGTTATGACTGTAGAGGTGGTTGGTAGTAAGGATTGGGCGCAGTCGTGGTGAAGTGAGGTGGGGGAGGGTAATTGCGTGGGATAGAGAGTGGGTGGGTAAGGGTAGGTACGTGGGTGAGTGGGGTGGGTGGTGATGATGGGGCGGTGGAGGTTGGGAGGGATTTGGGAGGGTGGTGGTGGTGGTAGTTGACAGTGATGGTTAGTTGTAATAGGGGTGACAAAATTAGCTCAAACCCATTTGACCCGCCCAAGATTTAAGGGATTTGAGCTGGAATTATGCGCTGATTTGGGCTAAGCCCAAATTGACCTATCACAAATCATCAACCCAAACTTACCCATCAAATGAGCTCAAATTGACCCATCAACTGTCATCCGTTTAGAAGTGTAAAAGCTACAAAATTGATTAACTTTTTTTTGAATTTTAAAATTTTAAATAGTTTTTATTTGTTTTTTATTATTTTTATTATTTTTTTATAATAATTTTTATTTTTAATTTTTTGTTATTATTTTTAAAATTTACTATAATTTTTTATTTTTTATTTTAAATTTATTTTAATTTTTAATTTTTAGTTTCTCAAAATGTTTGAAATGTGTTAAGTTGGACTGGTTGGGTTATGTCCCCATCATTTAGCCCATCTTGACCCAATCAATCTTAGTCCAAACAAGCTTTGGGCAGGGGTGGACATTGGTCCATCTATTGGTTCAGTCCATTTTGACCTGCCCAACTTCAGCCCAAACGACCCATTAGCCACTCCTAGTTGTAATGACAGAGGTAGTTAGTAGTGGTGGGGTGATGGTAGAAATGGTTTATTGGTGGTGAGGTGAGGGGTGGAGAGGAGGTGAGGGTGGGTGGGTAATGGGTGGTGGTGTAGGGTTGGGACTTGGGAGGGTGGGTTGGGGGTGGAGCTCAATGATGCGTAACTTCTACCAGGGTACAAAACTACCTCTTAGTAATATTAAGACTTCGTTCAAGATTTTAATGATTAAGACCTATTCAGATTCAGACCTCCATTAAGTGCAAACAAATGAGACCTTACATTACAAAAATATAGCCTATAACTTACATTGCAAAGCTTTGGCCCAAAAATACTTTTATACAATGTTATACACTTATATGCAAAGACACGTATAGTATGTATATATGTGTACAAAAGTGTATAATATGTAGGTATATACACTACAAATATAATTATATAATATTACACACGAAATATGCACTCATACACATTTATACATAATTTTTTATCGTCGTTGGTGCCAGTTCACTTAAAGTGGGGTGGGTGTGCATGGAGTGATGCTCATTTTGGTATTGGCCTTGGTCCAAGAAACTCATCGGAGCTCCGTTGCCGGTGGCTAACAGTGTCTGCCATCGCTGGTGAAATAGATCTACGATTTCGGTAGCAGTAGAAGGCGGAGGAAAGATAGAGAGAGAGATAGACATGAGGAAACTAGATCTAAGTTCGGTAGTAGCAAGCGGACGATATGAGAGAGCGAGAGACAGGAAGAGGATTTCTCCGGTGGCGACGGATGTGCAGTGGTGGGGGAGCGCCGCGACAGAGAGCGAGAGAGAGAGAGGCGACAGAGAGAGAGGAGGCTGAGTCATTTTCTATAAGATTTAAAAATGTGGGTCAATTTTGATAGTAGTGTTACCCTAATTAACATACAACGTAATTAATCCTAATAAAAATGAAAATAACAACACATTCTCACGCCCAAACAAGGTTTATTGGAGCGTGGGTAAAAATTAAAGACGTAATTACCCGGGCAGCCTATTAATTTGGACAACACCATTTAAGGCGCAATCACTTTTTTTTAATCGTAGTTAGTATTAGCAAATTTCATATAAAAGTCTCCTTCTTCCCTCCTCTTCCTCCTTCAAAAGCTTATGGTACCATGAATGAAATAGATAAGATACCATAAGCAAAAAGAATGGGAGTTATTGCGAATGAAATGAATAAATTATCAAAGTTCACATACGTCTAAGTTAAACTTAGTGTGAAGTTTACTTGCATAAATAATATGTCAAACTTTAAACATTTGGTTTGGAGGTTGACTTTGGACTTCAAATAGTACTGCTGTGGTGTGTGTAGAGGGAGGAAAGATTGAATTTGCTGCTTTGATTGGAGAGGAAGAGAGTGCAGAGTGGAAGATAAAAGTGAAAATGAAGAGGGCAAGAGACTGCGAGTGGAATTAAAAAAGTAAAAATATTTAATATTTCATAGGTTCCGGGTATCGATTTCGGTCCGGGTACACTGTCTCTATTTGCCGGAATCGGAACCTGATCCGACATTGATCGGTTCCTAATTTTACTACTCGGAACCTACCCGTTATTATAATATGTCTACCCGGAACCTACCCTGTACTCGTGCTCACCCCTAGTTTAAATATCGATCCTCAAATCGGCTATATGTTCACTTGCCCCAAAATTAAAACATAATATGGGGCCCAATATTTCGTAAACGTCCACGATGGGAGATTTGCTCACATAGGAAGTTTTCAATGCTAATAAAAATATATTCACGTCCAACATTAGTTAGTGAAATCTGAATCGCTAGAATTTAAAATTAATGGGCAACACTTTCTCGTGGATTGCCTTTGTAGCCAAATTCTGACTGATCGCCATAAATTTGCAACAAATCATAACGGATCGTCAGAATTTGGCCACAAAATATTGATGGATCACATTAACCTATTGAGTAAATTTCATCAACAGTTTTTTGCTTCAAATTTGATCTAAATCAACTCGAACCGACTCCAAATCTAATATTCAACCTTCACATATCAATTTCAACGCTTTTCAATGGTTGGATTCAACCTTGACCTCCAAAATCAATAGACTTTGTCTTGTTCAAAGTAGGTTTCTTCCAAGCTCAATGACCTAGTAATGGATGTTCTTTAATTAAACCAATTCAAACCATTAGAAATAGATAATATAAGCTTAATGGAATATTACTACTCAATTTTAGTTATGTGCTCATAATTAATTGAATGAAGAGTAAAAAGAAAAAGGAGAAAGATAGAGAAGGAGGAGGAGAAAGAGAAATTTTGGTGAAATCTATATTTACACTAGTTTTTTTTCAAAGGATCAAAAGTTAAATATACTACTTTTAAAGGAATTCCGTGAAAATTCTTAAATCAAGATTTAGGACGAGTCTGACTCAAATTCATGTTAAAAGAATAGATGTTGAGTCTAAATCAATCCAAAAAGTCAGCTCCTAAGATAAGAAATGTACAAGCCCATATTAAAACACAACAGCAAGACAAGCAACAACAACAGTCCGGTGCCATTTCATAAATGGGGTCTGAAAAGGGTAGAGTATACGCAGGCTTTACCCCTATCTTAAGAAGGTAGAGAAGTTGTTTCTGATAGACCATTGACTCAAAGAAATGTGGAAAAGGAAGGCAGTAGAAACAAGCATAAACAACAATAAGATAGTAATCTAAAAATAATCTAAGAATATAACAATCGAGGTTAAAGAAACAACAAATAGTAATACAAATCTAAGAATGCGAATGTACAAGAATAAAAACACAAACATTAAGATTTGATGAAAATATATCCGAACTTCCTCCAACCGATATGGACAATCCAAGGACTTGAAAGACTAATACTAAGAGAAGGACGGATTATGTTTTCTCATACCATTAGTATTTTCATATCTTCACTTTTGGAACTGAAATTATTCACCTTGTTATTAAGTAAGTTGATTCTACGTACTAATAACATAGGCCAGGGCTTAATGCTTTGATAGTGCTCATTTTATGGAAATTAAAAATCTTATTTATGGAGTCCATTTAGATTTTAGCATTGTAGATTAATAAAATTTGTGAGATTCTCTCGCTGAATTTATGCCAGGGCAACTATTGCTGTACATTATATTAAGGTAACATGGCGGATAGTTAACACTAGCAAATTCTTATTGTGTTTCATTTTTATTTTATTGTAGTACAAACAAGACAATAGAACGTTATCAGAAGAATGACAAGAGTCTAGAACGACTCAACAGAAAGATACCTGATCAACAAACTACTGAGGTAATTTGCATCACCCTTTATCATTTTTGCCATATGTTATACTACAACAAGTACATTGTTGATGAATTATAAATTCTTTTGTTAGACATATTTGGAATAGTTGTATGAAACAACATAATGCTAAAAGAATAAAACAACATAATGCTGCGACTGGTTCCCTTTTTGTGTAATGACATTTAAGTATCTATGCTGGTTCCTCTTATGGGTGAGGTTGAATTGAGTATTTGGAAGTTGAAATTAAGTTTAAACACGATTTCTCTTGATTTTGTTTGTAGAAGTTGTGTATGAAAATCATTAAGTATTTCACTTGAAATGGTACTCCTTAAACCAGTTTTTTTTGTAAAGAAAAAAGATTTATTGATCTTCACGTAACAACTTACAATTTCATAACAGTTCATCCTCTTCCTACAACTACTCACTAGCTATATATTATCAAAACTTGAAATATAAACAGCCTATCTAAGTATATTCTCTATCCATGCTTTATATGTATTGCTATATTTCCTCCTTAGTAGTGTATCTCTTCTGAACTTGCTGTCTTGCTGTATCTGCTTCAACACTTGTGAGGGCCTTGGGCCTTGGGACCTTGTGCTCCCATAGTGATGTATTCCTTGATTTCCATACCTTGTACACCAGTGCAGCAAGGATTGCCAGCATTACTTCCCTGCTACCTTTCCCCTTGGTGATTCTAGCTAGTCTTTTCCAGATTCAAAACACATCCCATTGTTGAATCACTTTTCCAACCTAGTGCAGTACAACCTATAGACACTGTTTAGAGAAATCACACTCAAAGAATACATGTTCCACAGTTTCCCTGTGATCTCCACAAATCACACACATGTCATCTTGACTTATCCCAATCTTGAAGAGTCATCTTTTGTGCAGAGCTAATTAACTAACATATAAAGTTGTGTTTGGGAATATTACTTTTACTCCACACCCATATGCTCCATGGCCATGTTTCTTTGTCACCCCTTCTCCAATCATATCCACTCCCTATTGTGTATTTACCATTAGGCTTCAACCACCCTTGCTGTATATATCATACTGAGAAGATATCTTTCATTCTGCACACTTTTCTCCAATACCAACAACAATCATTGGGATGTGTGTATTGCTGCCATTCCTCCTCTTTCAAGTATACATTGTTCACCCATTTAACCCATAAAGTGTCAGTTTTCTGGGCTATATTCCAAACATATTTACCAATAGCTGCTTCATTCCAAGCTATGCATTCTGTGATCCCTAAACCCCCCCGTCTCTTGGGTTTGCATACCAGATCCCATGCTACCAGTGGAGTTCTGCTTGTGATAGGTTTTCTATCCCATATGAAATTCATATATATTGAGGTTATACCCTTCATCACTTATTTTGGGAGAACAAACATTGTAGCTCAATAGCTATGTGTATATGCATGAGAACTGAGTTACATTTTCTATTCAAGCAACACTTACTCGCAAATAATATTTCAATATTTGAGAATATTGCCTATATCGTTTGCCTGTAATTCTGAGAAAGATTGGTCCGCCACAGATTCTAAATTTTTGGAGTGTTCTTTGTGTTGATAGTTATGTTTGTTTTGGACTTTTCAAAAATACAATCAGGTGTATGTGTCAAATCATTCAGAAATTATATATTTTGGAAGATTCGACGTAAGTGCGATAAAAGTTTTGGAAGATTGGAGCAACATAGGTTGATAGTGTCTTGTTTAATGCATTATAATGTCATTTCCTTAATTTTTTCGGCATTGTTATGCTACAACATTATGCATATACAATTACGAATCGTAGAAGATTGTGACTTGTACCTAAAAATATGTTACCAGCTTGTTGAGTATCTTATTAGTATGTAATTAATTGTTTCTGAGAAATACTCTTTATTTTGTGCAGCATTTGAAAGAGGAGGTTGCAACCATGACTAGAAAGATTGAGCTTCTTGAAGACTCTAAAAGGTTATTTATCTCCTAATTTTCAGTGTAGCACAATATACGGTACACTGCAGAATATATAAAACCAGCAAATGGTTCTAAAATTATATTTCTTTGTGCATTATTGCAGAAAGCTTTTAGGACAAGGTCTAGAATCTTCCACCTTTGATGAACTTCAACTGGTAGAAGAACAGTTGGACCGAAGCTTAAGCAACATTAGGGAAAGAAAGGTGCATAGTCGTATCTCTTTCTATCCATACGAGTATTTTTCACTGTCTATGTCACTCCATTTAAACCCTCTTCGGTAAAATAGTATACAAAGATTTTAAGTAACATACACATCAGTGTAAATACCATGAGGTCATCTGACCCGATCCAAAAGATATTATAGGTAAACTTCTACATGGTGTGAGATTTGAAATCTTGAAAATAAGATATGTTACCTGCTACAAGAAGTAAAAGATGACCTAATGTGTAAAAGTTTACGGTGTATATTACTGAAACTCTTGTACAAATGAATTAAACTTCTAAACACTAATATATATAGTGTAACTATTTTTTTTATATTATTTGTGTATTTTACGTATTATAGCTGGTCATTTACTATTGAAAACATGTTACAATTAGTTAAACTATCGTTGTATGTGATCCATTCGTAAATTATTTATACTTCTTTTTTTTTTTGCCAAAAGCCAGTCACCCTTGGCAAGATCGCACCATGTTAATTCATAGCAAAAGAAGCATACAATCTTGAAGGGGACTTGAAGGCTTACCTTCTTTAACTTCATAGGAAAGAAAATTCAATACCTATTCTAGCTAATGATCCACATGATCACAAAAGTATGCTACTCAAAAAGTCATAAGTCCAAAAATAAAACTTATCACCAAATTAAACAATGAGCATCTAAACTAGCCGACCACGTCGTGCTCAATTAAATAATGGACACTGAATACGATTTGGATTGTCTCCCCGGCTCAATGGAAAGACAACCCCGTTCTACACTTCATCAAGACGAAAGGTGATATTTACTAGCATATACATCTCTAACCATACTAAAAGACTCCTAAGTAAATATAGACATATATTTGGAATTTAGGTGATGTTTTTTCTCCATCTAGTAAAGCTTTGGCAATTAAACCTACCCTCTTTTTTCAGAGCCAGTTATTCAGGGAACAGATTGCTCACCTGAAGGAAGAGGTAAATGCCTTAGAAGTATATATATATATATATATATCCATTAAAGTCAGAACTGTTAATCCTGTTGACTCCAGTGTTTCTCGTCTCAGGAAAAAATGCTAATGAAGGAAAATGCATGCTTGAGGAAAAGGGTGAGATATTACTCGAAATATTTGCCTACATGTCAATATTTCCTTGCATATCTCTCTCTGTGTTTAAGCTTAATTTGGTTTAAGATTTGGTAAATGAAGTTTGATTATACTGTCCTGGAAATCGATTAGAAGTGTAAGGAAACACTATAATTTAAGGAAATTGTGTTTTGGTTCTGAAATTAATTAAGCTGATTCTTTTTTATAGGATGATTCTTCATAGAAAATTTTTAGTCCATCCACTATTAAATGAATAGAGCTGAATAAAACTTAGTAGCGTTTGGACAGTATTAGAGTTGAACAGTTGAAGTTGAAATAAAAAAAGAATATTGGCAGTTGAGTTGAAAAAAGAAGTTTTTAGAAATTGAATTTATATTAAGAAATACACTTGGGTAAAAGTTTGTGAAAATTGGAAGATTTGTGGTATGTGGAGTGTGAAACCAGTATATCATTTTTAATTTATCACATCTTAGAGTATATTGAGGGAACTTCAGGTTAGGAGTTGGTCATATAGAGATTTAGGGCCTTTGTGGTCAACAAAGTTAGCCACCTATATTTTACGTTAATAAATGCACGATCATTCAATCTACACTTATCATAAGGTTTGAAATTGCAGTTTCTATCTTCTTTCCTTCTTCCTAGTATATGGTTAACATTGTAGATAATTTATCTATTTTCTTGTGGTTGATCATAATTCATGCATATTGGGTCAATCATTTTCTGATCGATAATAATGGTGACCATATGATCTACCACCAGTTACTAAGGAGAGTTGAAGTAAATTAAAGGACAACAAAAATAGTTAATAGTGTAATATGAAAACGGATACATAAATTTACTTTGTTGATTTAAACTATATATGGTTGATTAGTTGATTGGTTGGTTTTCACATATATGTTTTTTTATAGTTTACTTGAAAGCAGAATTAAGTTAATAATTTATATTTTGTTCTTCAGTGTGAGGTGCTACCATTGACTTTGACAACAATTCCTCGTGAAAAGGAAGATCATGAAAGACAAATAATGGAAGTAGAGACAGAGCTCTTCATTGGACTTCCAGAAAGAAAAAGCTCCTATTAACTGTGAAAATTGCATTTCAGGCTTTTTACCACTGTAATTATTAATTTATAGAGTTGTAATAAAAATAAAGTTACTGCCAATATAGTCTCTTTTCCCAATCATCAGTTATGCGTTAATAATCATCAAAATGATGCAAATGTTTTTTCTGCCGAGAGAAATGTATATATGTGTGTACACTTTATTTCCTTTTCAATGCTTTCTTTATCTTAATTAATTAATGAGTTAAAAGTTCATTTTCCATTCTCTTTACCAAGAAGGCCTTATCTATTCTACTTCAATTCAGAGCTGAAATCGACTTGAATAATGTATATCACGGGTGCATATCGTGTTTATCGCACACAGATTTTCATGAATATATACATGTTAATCGGAGATACACGGATATATTTAATTAATATTATAATTTATAATACATAATATATCTCTCCCTCACCCAGAAACAAAATGCAAGAGATAAGGACGAAGATAGGATTTATTAGCAGAATATAACGAATGAGTAGTATGAACATATTTTGTAGGCCAATCAGTTTAAAACTTAAAAGTTTCAATGTTTATGGGCTAATTATATTTGTCTTAAATGGCTAAATAGTGTTAATAAATGCATCTTGGTCTTTCACCAAATAAAAATTCATTCTCCGTTATATCTTTTCCGATGAAAATTAGGGATGATAAAATGAGGTTAGGTGGAGAAAGGGCGTGATAGCCTTCCCCATTAGAAAAACTTAGTCACATTCAATTAAATGTTTATACCGAATTAATATGCAAATATCACGTGTCTTTTACACAAGCTTTTATCAGTTAATTACGATTAATTATGTATATTTTTACCTCAATTTTCACTTGACTACGATTAATTAATATGGTTAGGCATAAAAAGGAGTAGAGCTAGTAAGATGGAAGGGGACAAACTGAATCCTATTCGTAGAAAAATATATTGTGCAAAAAAAATAAAAATAATTCTTTTATTAAATATAAATTGTTAAATCTTCTTAATGCAGGGAAAAATTTAGTAGAAATAGCATTCACGGGCTACTTGTCGGCCCTGTATTTGAAAAATAATTGTTGTCATGGAGTTTCAACCCGCACAAGTAAAATTTCAGGATATGCAATTGAAAAATAGTCACTATCGCAGAGTTTAAAATTTCACAAATGATTGACATCATGATTAAGTATATTTTAGAAGAGATGATGATAACACACTACTATTATTTTTAGACGACAATGATAGCATCACACAATATTTAAACTTTTAGAAGAGATGATCACACACTACTATTATTTTTAAACAACAATGATAGCGTCACACAACACTACAGTACAATCAAACCTATCCCGTTGGGATTTATAACATTATTATATAATAGATGAATTCAAAATTTGAACTTTATACATTTGAGTTTGAAAATTATAGCCACTTTAAGAAACCGCCGCAACACTAGCCCGCAAAGTTCTGCCCTTGGCAATGCCTCCTCTCCTAATCTGTCAACTTTTGCTAACACTTTTGTGCTATATATTCCGATTTATAACCTAATATATATATATATATATATCCTAATTAATTACAATGTGTGACTATTTGAAATTTTATCCCAACTTGATTATTCCTATAAACACGTTCATCCCCTCATTAATGTGTGTGGAGTCTTCTATTTATTTATCTATATTATATCATATGTATATCCTAGTCACATTCTTGATTATCTGGTGTGAGGCCTTCAAGGAAAATAATGTGTAAGTTTAGTCTAAAGAGGATCATATCGTATCCTATTAAGAATTCTTAACGAGAGCCAATTTAGCCCAACAATTGCTATAAGTACATGACATCCCTTATTTATTAACTTAATAATTCTAAATGTTTGCGAGTATGATCAAAGTATCTCTCGAATTTCCTTGAAATATTGGAGATCCAAGATTCAAAAAGTTAAATTGCAGAGTATCTAAGATGGAAACTTTGCCTGCTTCTTTTTTGGTTTTTCCATCTAAGATCAATCTTGAAAATCAAAGCTTTAGATATTTATACAGAAACAGAAGGCGGTCCAAGAAGAATCATTCCATTGCCCCTGTAATTTTTCACTCCCATTTATCTCCTCCTTTGATTTACATTCACAAATAGCCGGTATATATAGGTTATACAATAATTATACATGATTATACATATATTATCCAATGGTTATTTTTAGTTTAAGCGGTTGGGAGGGTGGCTATTTAGGTTAATTCTTCTTAAATTATTTGTCCGCATTTCTTAAAAAAGAGTTGTCTAATGCAACAACAATGTATACTAATTATACATGGTTATACACATATTATACATATATTATCCAATGGTTATTTTGTTTAAGTGATTGGGAGGATAGCTATTTAGGTTAATTTTTATTAAATTATTTTCCCCATTTCTTAAAAAAGAGTTGCTCAACGCGACAACAATGTATAAACAGTTTACTATTTAATGTTTAAACTTGCATGATGAATTATTAGGTGGCAAGGTTACTTGAACCAGCTATATTTGAAGCTTCAAAGCTAAAGGTTTGTTTCTTGAGAATTTATGAGGAAAATCATCCACGAAAGCTTCCAAGAATATAACAGTGGAAGCGGAGAAGAATTGTCATCAACTGATACTCTTGTCTCTTCTCGATGGCCTTTGTTGAACAGAGAGCGAACGGATAACAAGTGACTTTGATCTCATGTTGGCCTAGGAATTGAACTCATACTTGGAGTAACTGGTAAAGTTGATGCCATGTGACTTGGAGGTCACGGGTTCAAGCCGTGGAAACAACCTATCGCAGAAATGCAAGATAAGACTGCGTACAATAGACCCTTGTGGCCGGCTCTTCCCCGTACCCCGCGTAAAGCGAGAGCTTAGTGCATCGGGCTGCCCCTTACCTTTGCCGCTACAAATTAAGGGATTCAAAAGTTAATATGTATGTGAAAAAATATTTTTGTCCTATTAATTTTTTTAACGAAGGAGATTCAATTGAACCTCCTTCCTTGGTGGTGGCTCTACCACTGATTACGAATGTAACATCTCATGGGTCGATAGCGGTTGAACTCAAAAATAAAAAAAGCGCCAAATAGTAGAGTATCATCACTCATCATTAGAAGGTTGGATTTTTCGATAATTATGACTTTGGTGTTATTTAATAAGGTGAAAGTTTTGTGATTAGAAAACATACACTATAAAAAGTGCAATTTGCGGGGATAAAAAATGTAATCTGCGGGTTTTTATAAATTCTTCTAGGTGTTTAATATGGTCTCCTAGACTATCGCTGTATATTAATATATCATCGACATACTATATAATATTCTGTTAATTTTTTAAGCACTTGGCTATTTGCTATCACGGAGGTTCATCAAACCCCGTCATAAATGCTGCCACAATCAATTAAACTCTTGCTACGTGTCTCATTAACCCCCCCCCCCCCTCCATCCCACCGTGACCTTTTCAAGTTTTAAATTTTAAAACATCTTAACAAATTTTACATCTAGTTACTTGATTCTCTACGTCCCTATCAAAAAATGTTCATGCATATGATTTTAATGGTCGTTTTTCCCTCGTCTCATACTAGGGGGAATATGAAGCATTTCAGTTGAAGGTGTACTAGTGGGTGTGTTGTCATCTACATTAGTGGGTGTATCATCGTCTAAATTAAAGTCTTCTTGAAATCCAGAAAATAGATCCTCGTTTAAATTTAATGGTATTGCAGGAAAATGTTCAGTATCAACAAAATCATCCTGTGTAGGAATAGTATTCTATCTAGAAATAGGATGACTAGAAGAAGTACCCTTGCCCTTGTTTCCCCTACTAGAAGAAGCCTGATCCTTACCCTTACCCGTAAGCATACGTTTAAATCATTTCATTATAATTATACTAATAAATAATTAAAGTAAATGAAATTAAGTGCGCTAAATAAAATAAACAAACAATAATAATTTAATGAAGGAACGAATGTACCAAACGTCGACGTGTAATCGAGAGGTTGAAAATTGAAACTTTGCTCGATGGAAGATCCTCAAGCTAGTTGCTAATATCACTCCCAAATGAATAAATAAAATTCAATATTTAGTAGACAATGTAGACTTGTAGAGAGATAGATTGAGAGATTAGAGAGATAGTAGGAAGATTTGTGAGAAAGATGAAGAGAAAATGATGTATTTTTAGTTGAAAATTGGGTTAAAGTGTAAATATAATAACCTATGGGTTAAAAATAAATATTAAGGGTGTAGGGGGAGGGGATGCCAAAATGGTCGTTGTACAACGGCCAAAATGTAAAATGGTTGTTGGTGCAACGGTTATTTGTGTAAAGGGGGGGTTTCGGGCGGGATCGGGGCGGGACCGGGTCGAGCCTGGAGGGACTGGGGCGGGCCGGGACGAGACCATGTCCCGTCCAAGTTCGAGTCCCGGTACCGTAAAAGATTTTTTTTTTAATTGTCGGGGTCGGGGCGGGACCGGAGTGGTCGGGCCGGGACTGGGCCGACCTGGCCCACTGACCAGCCTTAGAGTATACTACACGTATGAAGAGAAAATGATCAAAATGATCTCTTATCTTTGATAATATATTTAAATAATCCCTTAAGTATCACTTGGACACTTTTGGTCCTTTAAGTTTGTCAATCATGAGCATATTTGATATATTTATCAAATTCTGGTGGTTAAATTAAATTTAAACTGTGAAAATAACAATAATTTATTAGGAACTCACATTTAGAAGGACATATTTTGTAGTTTATATTTATTTTAAGAGTTTGGTGCTATTTTGAGGTGAAAATTTTGTTATTAATAGTCTATTTTTTATGTCTGATTTAGTTTTTTATATTTCAGTTTCTGAAAATTTGACGGTAACAAACTTCAAGAACTAAAACTCTTCATTCGAAACTTAAGGAATTATTTGAAACTTACTACTATCAAATTCTGGTTATTAAATTAAATTTAAACTAAAATATACGGGACCATTTTAATCATTTCTCTCCACGTATGAATGCCAATCTTCAAAGTCACCAAAGCCTAACGCATCTAAGTAAAGCAAAAGCAACAAAATTTAATCACCCCCTAATTTTCTCCCCAATCTCTGCCAACTTTTATCATACACTAACTTGCACTACTTTAAATACTTGACATAAATCAAGATTGTTTTTTTGTGAATTTGCCCTGAAATATTGGAGCTCCAAGATTCAAGGAGTTTTGGGTACCCATCTTCTTGATTATCCAAAAGCTTCAAAATTTTTCAGGGGTTTATGAGATGGGAACTTTGACTACTTCTCTTGTGGTTCCATCTAAGCTCAACCCTGAAAAACACAACTCTATTTTTATATACAAAACTAGAAGAAAGTCCAACAAGAATCAATCCATAGTCCCTGTAATATTCAAATATCGTTTACTCCAATTTTTTTATTGAGTTCCCTTGTTTGTAAGCAACTAGTAATTAATAGTTTATTTGTTTCTTGAATGAATAGGTGGCAAGGTTATTTGGACCAGCTATATTTGAAGCATCAAAGCTGAAGGTACTTTTCTTAGGAGTTGATGAGAAAAAGCATCCAGGAAAGCTTCCAAGAACATACACACTGACTCATAGTGATGTTACCTCTAAACTTACTTTGGCTATCTCTCAAACCATCAATAACTCTCAGGTAATAAAAGTTTTCTTCATTATAACTTGATGACACATATTATTCTTTGTGTTTTCATATTCAGGAGAAACAAGAATAGAACAGGGGAAATGACTAGTTTGTGATATATTGATTCTTGTAATAGCTCTTTAGTGTAAATTTGGTGGCATAAGAATTTAATTTGGAGGTCCTTGATTAATTGTTAATCATCATTTATCGCTGATCAATATTTATTACTGATCCAGAGCATAGATATTCAGGATTTGACTTTTATGGGTTCGCGAACTCAAGTGCTAGTAATTACTGCATGTTATGAATTGAATCTTTGTACATATTCAATGAATTTTTTAACACATATATATGGTCTAGGTCAAATTATTGAATTTTGCGGAATTCATATCATAAAGCTAGATTTGCTTGTGAGGCGGATCTAGCATATATATTTATATATATATATAAAATTGAGAAATTCAATAGGATTATTGGTATAAGGTTCAAAATTCGGTGGATAATAGTTCTCCTCTACTATTTTACACTAAAATATTGATTCTACCTTTACATAGTCCTTGCTTCTTTTGGTATGTTTAATAGAAATTTTGTCGAGAAAAACGGAAATTGGGTGTTTGATTTGCAGTTGCAAGGGTGGTATAGTAGACTTCAAAGGGATGAAGTGGTTGCAGAATGGAAGAAAGTTAAAGGGAAGATGTCACTTCATGTCCATTGCCACATTAGTGGAGGCCATTTCTTGTTAGACTTGTTTGCTAGACTCAGATACTATATCTTCTGCAAAGAACTCCCTGTGGTAAGTTCATAAACTCGTAATACCATATTATCACAAAGATTTTAAGTTATGTATACATCGTCAGTGGAAGAAATTTTTACATCATCAGGTCACTTTTATCCGTTATAGCAAATAATTTGTCTCATTTTCAAATAAATATCATATTTTAAAGAGGCTTACCTATTTTTTTTTACTCTAACGATATTTATAACTTAAAACTCTTTCACAAGATGGGTATTATTTTAAAAAAAAAAAAAAATCTTTTTGTGCTTTAGGTTCTGAAGGCATTTGTGCATGGAGATGAGGATTTACTAAAGAATTACCCAGAGTTACAAGAAGCTTTAGTTTGGGTATATTTTCACTCAAACATTCAAGAATTCAACAAGGTAGAGTGCTGGGGTCCACTCAAAGAAGCAACCTCACCCTCATCTTCTTCTGGTGGGGTAATTGGAAAGACAAGTACCACAAGTAATAGCAACAACAAGTGGGATTTACCAAAGCCTTGTGAAGAGACTTGTACTTGTTGCTTTCCCCCAATGAGTGTAATCCCTTGGCCTTCTTCTTCTACTAGTATTGCTGGGGTCAGTGAGGAAAATGGGACCATCCAACAAGGCTTGCAAGAGCAGCAAAGTTAAAAAAAGAGATGATTCTGCTGGCTTATTATGTGATTGGATGTAATTAATTAATTAATTAATTATAATTATAGGGTTTATGGAAGCAGAATTATTTGTTAATTTGAAATGTAAATAATAATTCAGAAGCCACGATTAAAGACAGGACATAAGTTTAGGATGGTGATACATATTAGTCGTATAGTAGACAATTATTGTAAGTTTGGTTGTGCCTAATGCATTGTTGAGTTTTTTTTTTTCATGATCTTGGCTTTGATGTATGCCTAATTTAACAGTTGCACGTGATGGAAACGTGTATCTAACTGAGGCACAGAGAAAGCCTAGCAAATTTAGGAATAGTTCTTGGATGAACAAGATCTTAAATACTTAGTGTCACGGCCCCCCGCCCGTGCGGGCCTCCTAGTTCCACTTGACTATAAGTAAGTCTTTTTTATCTCAGATTTCTTGGCACGATCATGTGCCTATGACGAACCTTGCCTCAGAGGCTTAGCTTACCCTGTACCTCCCGTTTGATGGTACGGTTTCAGCTTTCCCTTGCTAGAATAATCCTGTGACGTATTACATATGCTAAATCTTGTCCATGCACACGGCCAGGGTTGGCCATGGACACGCCAGTTACTGGCCTGGCACTAAGTGTTACTCTCGCTCGCATAGTCCAATCCTCAACGTGATACTTGCCTTGTGCATGCGCATTTGGCTTGTGGTCCATCTAGAATCCAAACTATAATGTTAATTAGATGCTATGTTACTCAGAGTCTCAGACCCTCAGAAAATATTATCACGCCCGTGTCAAATTCTTCAAAATTCTTTGTTGTTGGAGGATCAATACACACTATGATATTTTTGAAGAGTCTGAGCAATATAAATCAAATATTTGACCGTATAAAAGAGAGGCTTATGCTTTTCCCCTTCTCTCTCCTACTGATCCGCCAACCCCCAATGTTTCCCCCCAACCCCCGGAGACCCCACTGTCCCCCCCCCCCCATCTCCAACGAACACCATACCACCAGAAACCACCACAACGACGCTCACGTTTCTCCCATCTCTCTAGGCCACAGATTTTCCGACGGATTTCCTATTTCTCCTTCTCTGTATTTTGTTTCTTTTCCTCTTTCTTTACGTTTGCAGGTAATCCGGACTTATTTCCGGCGCTCAATAGTCGAAATCCTAACAGTCCAGTCCAGATTTACCTCTGCGCATCTTCGAGCAAAAACAGTACCTTGGCATACACGAGCACTCAACTTTTTAGTGAAAAACTCAAGTGAACAGTACTTCCGGTACCGGTGAACAGTACCGGAACAGTGGTTTTTTGCCGGCAAACAGGTTCGATTCAACTAGAGTTGGTACCTCCGGTTGCCCATATCCATCCTTTGTCCTTGTCATTGTTGTAAGATTTTGCCGTCTCGCTGTATTGATTCATGACTTTACGTTCTTGCATTTACCCTTCTTGCTTTTAGTTGTAGCATTCTTGGCGTAGTGGTTCTATGTGACCCTAGATTCTTGTTAACGGGTGCTTTCACTTTGATCCCGTCCTGTTTTAGGATAACATTTGAGTAGTTTATTATTTTATATTTGCTTTAATGGCTTTGGTGAATGATGGTATACTAGGGTCATGTTCCTGGTCGGGGACGGGGGCAAGGGGTATGAGGGTAAATGGGTTAAGGGAGATGCTAGGCTAAGAATATGGTCTTGGAATATTGGGGCTTTAACGGGGAAATCCATAGAGCTAGTTAAGATTCTTAAGAAGAGGAAGATCAATATAGCATATATCCAGGAAACCAAATGGGTAGGACCTAAGGCTAAAGATGTAGACGGGTATAAGTTATGGTTCTCCGGTAGGTCGAAGTATAGGAATGGGGTAGACATTTTGGTAGACATCGAACTAAGGGATTAGGTGGTAGAGGTGAGGAGGGTCAATAACAGGATGATGACAATTAAGTTGGTAGTTGGAGGGTGCACTATGAACATTATTAATGCTTATACGCCACAAACGGGCTTGGACGGGGAGGAGAATAGACGATTTTGAGAGGATTTAGACGAAGTGGTGGGAGGTATACCACCTACTGAGAAGTTATTTGTATGAAGGGATTTCAATGGACATATCGGGTCACTTCCAGGGGGTTATGATGACGTGCATGGAGGATTTGGACTCGGGGTTAGGAATGGGGGAGACGTCTCACTTTTGGAGTTAGCTAGAGCTTGCGGGATGGTGATAGACAATTCTAGATTCCTGAAGAAGGAGGAACACTTAGTGACTTTTCGTAGTTCGGTGGCTTAGACTCATATAGACTTTTTGCTCCTTAGAAAGGTTGACAAAGGTCTTTGTAAAGACTGTAAGGTTATTCTGAAGGAGGATCTTACAACCCGACATAAGCTTTTGGTGATGGATTTGGAGATCAAGTTGGAGAAGAAGAAGAGGGTTGTGGATGACAGGTTAAGAATCAAATGGTGGAGTTTGACCATGGCTAGTGCAAATGAGATGGGGGAGAAGTTGATGGCTAAGGAGGCTTGGGGGAGTAGTGGGGATGCGATCGGTATGTGGGATAGGACGACCAGTTGCATTCGTGAGGTAGCCAGAGAAGTGCTAGGAGTCTCGCGGTGTTATCGTGGTGGACATCGAGGGGACTGGTGGTGGAATGGTGAAGTTCAGGAGAAGGTGGAAGCGAAGAAAGCAACGTATATGAAATTGGTAGAAAGTAGAGATGAGGTAGAGAAGTGGACAAATAGGGAACTGTATATGATGGCGAGGAAGGAGGCAAATCTAGCAGTTACGGCGGCAAAAACCACAGCTTTTGAACTCATGTATGTGGAATTAAAGGAGAACGGCGGGGATAAAAAGTTGTACATACTAGACAAGACAAGGGAGATTAGGGCATGTGACTTGGATCAAATGAGGTGCATCAAGGAAGAGGACGGCAAAGTTCTGGTGGAGGAAATGCATATTAGGCGGAGGTGGCAGTCTTACTTCCACCTCTTGAACGAAAAAGGAGATGAAGACATTGTGCTGTGAGATCTGGAGTATTCTGGTAGGCACAGGGATTTTGGGTATTGTATGAGCATTGAGGTTGTGGAGGTTACGAGTGTTATTCGCAAGATGCGAAGGGGACGAGCGACCGGGCCTGATGAGATCCCAGTGGAAATTTGGAGGAGTGCAGGCATGACACGTTTGGAGTGGTTGACTGAGTTGTTTAACATCATTTTTAAGATGGCGAGAGTGCTAGAAGGATGAAGGTAGAGTACAATGATCCCTTTGTACAAAAACAAAGGTGATATCCAGAGTTGCAATAACTATAGGGGTATCAAGCTGCTAAGCCACACAATGAAATTGTGGAAAAGGGTCGTTAAGATGAGGGTGAGAAGAGGCTCGTCTATTTTTGAGAACTAGTTTGGTTTCATGCCGGGGCGTTCGACCACAGAAGCCATCCATGTTATTAGGAGGTTGGTGTAGCAGTATAGAGAGAGGAAGAAAGACTTACATATGATTTTCATCGACCTCGAGAAGGCATATGACAAAGTCTCTTGGGAGGTTCTATGGAGATGTTTGGAGGTTAGAGGTGTACCTGTGGCGTAAACTAGGAAGATTAAGGATATGTATGATGGAGCCAAGACTAGAGTACAGACAGTAGGAGGAGACTCTAAGCACTTCCCAGTGATGATGGGGCTGCACCAAGGATCAGCTCTTAGCCCACTCTTATTTGCATTGGTGATGGACGGACTGACGTGACAAATCCAAGACTGACGTGACATAGTCATGATTGATAAGACTCGCAGCGGAGTGAATGCCAAGCTGGAGGTTTGGAGACAGGCTCTGGAATCTAAAGGGTTCAGGTTGAGTAGGACCAAGACAGAATATCTGGATGCAAATGTTCAGCATCGGGAACGACCCTGAGACAACCGTGGAGGTAAGGCCTGGTACTCAGGTCATTCCAAATAAAGGAAGCTTCGAGTACCTTGGGTTTATTATCCAAGGGAATGGTGAGATTGATGACGATGTCACACATCGTATTAGGGTAGAGTGGATGAAATGGAGGCTCGTATCTGGAGTCTTGTACGACAAAAAGGTGCCACAAAAACTTAAAGGCAAGTTCTATAGGGTGGTGGTTAGACCGACTATGTTGTATGGGGCGGAGTGTTGGCTAGTCAAGACTTCGCACATACAAAAGATGAAAGTTGCGGAGATGAGGATGCTGAGATGGATGTGTGGGTATACAATGAAAGATAAGATTAGAAATGATGATATCCGGGAGAAAGTGGGAGTGGCTCCGGTGGATGATAAGATGCGGGAAGCGAGGTTGAGATGGTTGGGCATGTGTAGAGGAGAGACACAGATGCCCCAGTGCGAAGGTGTGAGAAGTTGGCTATGGACGGGTTCAAGAGGGATAGAGTTAGGCCGAAGAAGTATTGAGGAGAGGTGATTAGACGGGGTATGGCGCAGGTGCAACTTACTGAGGACATGACCTTAGATAGGGGGTTGTGAAGGATACGGAATAGGGTAGAAGAGTAGTAGGTACTCGAGCGTAGTCCTACTTATGCTTACAAATTAATAGTTGTAGTGTTATTACTGTAGGCCCGATTAACCTATCACACTTATAGGCACATTATTGCTTTATAATCCACTGTAGTTTGATTTTTGATGCTATGTGTTCTTTAGTGTATTTTGTTCAGCTTATTTAGTTGTGTTAGCTACTGCTCCCTTTTGTTCGAATGCACTTTATACTGCTTTAATTCATTATCTGAGTCTGATCGTTTCTCTTGCTTTATTCTTTACTCTTGCTTTATTCTTGCTTTGTTTTGATTGTCTTGCTTGTGATTATGCTTTGTCTTGAGCCGAGGGTCTCCCGGAAACAGTCGCTCGACCTAACAAGGTGGAGGTAAGGTCTATGTAAACTCTACCCTCTTTAGACCCCACGGTGTGAGATTTCACTAGATATGTTGTTGTTGTTGGATTTGACCATATAAAAGAGATTTGTATGGAATATCCTACTTTTATTTGAGCTTTCTATCAACCAATCACTAACCGCCATGTCGTGAAATCAAAACAAAAACTGTAAAAACATGAGTTAAATATTGTTACTGTTGAGATTTAGCATAAACAACTCTTAAAAGTCGCTTGGATGATAATTCGTAAGTCAAATGTGCTTTTCCTCTTATATTACACCAAAAATATTTCCATCTCTTTTTTCTTTTACTTTGTAGAAGGCAGAGTGGATCCACTTATCTTCCATTGTCCTTGCTCATATGCTTTCCTCTCCTTTTATTTTTATTTTGACTTCTTTTTCTATCTTTACCCTTTCTCTCCGTAAAAAATTACAGCTCAAATCTATTTGGAATGAGCCATTTTATGCATAACTAATCAGACAAAAAAAACTATAAGAGAAAGGTAAAACAAAATAGACCAGACTCCCTTTTTTTCATAAGCGAGAAATTCCTCAAGGTCAGTAAACCACGATGGACAATGAACTTATCCTCATGGCCTTCCCCACTCAAATCAAGATCTTTTTCTGCGGCGGGGTTTGAATACATGACATGCACCTAACACATTACAAGTTGCGCTCTTACTATTAGTCCAAAGCTTTCAGAGATTAAAAAAGCAGACTTCTATGTGGAAGAAGATTTTATTCAAATACAACAGCGTTCAGCATGTATTTATGAATCCGACTAAAAAAGTGTGCTCAACTTTTATTTACAACAATGATTTGAGGTTTTCCTTTCATTAGATATCCCTAACAAAAGAACCTCTTCCACTCTCCCCATATATTACAGGATGAATAAGAGATGTTAATGAGAATAAAATAACATCTCCAACTGTACACTTGTTACATAATAAAAGAATAATTGACTCAGAATAAATTGCAAGATGACAGAAATCATCTCATCAGTTGCATGTTTAGCCTTCCAGCTTCCTTGCAACTTTTCGCCGCTCCATCAAACAGAAAAATGTGATGTGTTCGCTGTACTGCTTGAGGGAACAATTAGGAGAGGAAAATAATTACAATTTGTCACCTGATCTGAGTTCTACCAAGCGAAGTTGCACCAATTTCAGTCTCGGTGTTCTGCACGGTTAACATTATTCACGTGTTAGATGCTTTCTAAAACCTTATAAAGATGAATGTACCCAAACAAATAACGTTTATCGTCTTTTAACATAAGGTTTACCTTTGATTTTGGAGAAGGAAAAACATTCCAGAATCGAAGTGTTTCATCGCCTGCTCCTGTTACAATTGTCTGTAGAAACGATTACATCAGTTAGAGAATTATATGTACAAGGAAAATGAAGATGATGCTGCACTGAAAAAAGGAAAAAAAGAAAAGAACAATGAACAATTTCTGCTCATATACCTGTCCATCTGGAGAAATAGCAAGATATAAGACTCTATATGTATGGCCTGTCAGAGTCGCTATCTGCATTAACAGCAACAGAATTTGTGAACAAGCTAGTAAAAGAACAATATATCAAACAAATGAATGTCTATCCCTGTAATTTTACAGCTAAACCAGCAGAACGCAGTCTACCATAATAGTTTAATGTACCTTAGACATTGTCGGATATCTCCAGACTATTATCTGGTTTTGAGAGTAACCATGCGTGCTGACTAATTCGTTGACATTCTTAGACCACACAAGATTGCAGACCTGCCACGGGATCAACAGAATTCGGATATCAGAAAGATTCTCGGTTGCAAATATGAACAGTCAAAAACTGCCTAGAGAAACAACAAGGGGAGGGAGGACAGTCAGGAGAGCCTATTATTCTACCTCGTTTGCAAATACAAGTATTTTTGCACAATCATGTAAATTCTCTATATACAGTCCTCCCCCCCCCCCCCCCCTTCTCTAACTCACATACACATACATATTCAATGAAATTAGAGTTTTGCTCCTCTTAAAGCCACTTTCCCAATTTATTGGTGTACTGGCATTCCCGGGGTTATAAGAGAGCAGAAATCTGGAGTTTCAACACCCTAGTGCCTATGATGCTTCTTTCTTTTCTGAAACTGAAAAAAGAAGAAAAGAAAAAAAAAAGATGCATTACAGGCACAGAAGCCACCTTTTATGATGCTTGGATGGTCAGAAGTTATGTTAGCGTGCTTTTGCCTCTCCATGTAATTGTGATAAACTTGATGGACCACTCAATCTTCAAGTTTTGATCGGAAAAGAGGTGGTTACATGCCTCTAGCAGTCTCTCCTCTTTTCCCTCTGTTTTTCTATGCTTGACATCTTCTGTTAATAAGTTTATTGTTCTCTTTAAGATACAAAGTATCTATTCTGCTGCTCAATTTAACCCAAAAAAGAAAAAGAAAAAGGAAAGACCTTCACTATTTTAGCCTTGTCCTAGCAGAAAGTATGTAATATGGCTCATTGACCTAGTGGTCCATTTGCATTGGTTCAGCTCTTCAAATGAGAGAAACATGTCTCCAGCTATTACCAAGTAGAATGAAGAATATATAGGGCAGGAAGACTTAACAGCAAGATTGTTTTGCTCAGAATGTAATTAGGTAGTAAAGTACTGGCTATTCGGGAAACTATCAAGACTAAAAATATGGTAGTTGTTATTGAATGAGCAAGCACGACCAGAAGGGCAGAAAAATATAAGTGGTATTGGATGCTATAACGGTCCATACCTGACTGCCAGTGTCCATGCAACTGAGATGTGTATTAGTGGTGGTGTTCCAGAATCGAATGCATCGATCAGCTGTGCCGCCACCAGAAGCTAGAAGCCCATGGAGATGGGGGGACCATGCAATGGCCTTAACGGCAGCAGTATGCTCACAGTATTTCAGCACAGGTTGTGTTGAGTGGTTGTTCCATACAAAAAGCTGGACATCAAGATTTACTTTAAGTCAACCAAAATGCAAATAATCAACAACAAAGCATCATGAGAAACTTTAGTTGAAGAAATTAACCACATACCCTATTATCATTTCCACCTGAAGCTAATTCACGGTTATCATAAGACCATTTGAGCCCACAAACCTGCAGATAAGTAGTTGCTATCAAGAAGCATCAAAAGGGGAAAAGGAAGTCTGATGAAAAGAAGATGTTAACCAAGCAGAATAAAGAAGGAAGCCTTACCTCTGACTTATGACCAGTCAGCTTACTAACAAAATCTTCTTGTGCACGTATATCACGCTGAAGAATACTCTTATCTCGGCTTCCTGAAGACAGCATGGATGAACTCCAAGCCAGTGCGCCAACTCGTAATCGATGACCCTCCATGGTTCTTACCCTCTTACAACGCGAGGCATCCCATAACTATGCAGAAGGATGTTCATACCAGTTAAACACTAATACTGAATTGTCCTATCATCTTAATTAACATATGGTAACTCAATTGATTTTTAACTCAAATTCATGTGCATGCATTTTAGAGAATTTGAGTTCCATGCAATGGATTGTAGAACCAGAAATTCAATTTATGAACTGGAAAATGAAATCATATAACCAACTTTAACTAGTTAAGGATTGAGTAGTTCTTGTTGTAGAGATCCAATTTTTTCAGATTTAGGAGGCCCATTTCATAAAACAAAAGAGACAAGGAAACGAAACTACAACAACTTATTGCTTGCTACAAGTTTATATGCTGGTATACTATTCCTTAAACCTCATGTCAGTAATGCTTCAGATTATTGTGAAGCTACTCAGTGGTGGAGCTATGTTATTAGGCACGAGTTCAACAAACCCAATATCTTTTGCTTACACCCTATATTTGTACAAGGAGATCCATTAAATATGTATTAATTGCGAACTCAGTGACTAAAATGAGCTGAGTTCAGTGGCAAGTTCAGAACTCATAAACTTCAAATCCTGGCTCCGCCTCAGAAGCTACTTAAAAAACAATTTTCAAATTCAAATTTATGTTGAGCTGGAAAGTTCATTGGGAATTGGACTGTGACCATCATAACGAACGGTATGTCGACTTCAAAGAGAATGACTTGAAAGATTCTCATTGATATTGGAAGTCCCAAAATTGCAAAGAGAAAATTCCTCCGAGAAACTCTTCAATCCCCATGCTCCTTCCTCATTAGGTAAGAATAGATTAGGTGGACCAAATATATTCACATAATGGAGGCAAATGCAGAAAAAGAAACTCAGGTTAGTCTTGTGAAGACATCTTTTCTGCATCTGAAAATAACAATAGTTCTTGCATATACATTTTCCTTCTGACCTACCCTATGTTTTAGACACAAGGACATATTACCTGAACCTAATAAGCAGTACAAATTCCAGATTAAGTGGGTGATCATATGTCTTTCACACACGCATATAGTTTCCTACAAGATACGCATAGGAATTTAGGTAACACAATTCGCAAATCTCACCTGGACTTTGCCATTACTTGTTCCAACAGCAAGATGTGTACCCCGTTGTGCCCAACCAACTGAAGTAACACTATCATCAATTCCCAAGTCACACAACTTCACTACCTGCACATAGCATTCCAGTAGAATTAAACAATCTATACTCAAACATGTATGATCGACCAAGAGTCTCCTAAATTCACTCCACTACACAAAACTACCACAACCAATAAATTCACCTTGCTACTAGATGCATGCCATAGATACACACAGCTCCCTAGCCCAACAGCTAACACATTATGTGAAGACCAGTCCACAAGGTTCAGGTAAAAATCGTCTTGCAGTGCCGGTGCATCCAATACCTAATGAAAATCAACCAAACATTTTAAACAAGCCTACAACAACAACAACATACCCAGTATAATCCCACAATAGGGGTATGGGGAGGGTAGAGTGACCTTAACCCTACCTGAACTAGGTAGAGAGACTATTTCCAATAGACCCTCAGCTCAAATAAAACATTTTAAACAAGCCTATCATATTGAAATTCACTTTTTAATAAACAAAATTAACCTAAAAAATCCCACTTTTGAGTACTCAAAGGACAAGCATTACAATGTAAGGGGTCGTTTGGTTGGGAACAAGTTATCCCAGGATTAATTATCCTGAGATTAGTTATCCCATGATTTTATCGATAAACTCATCTCAATTTTAATTCCGAGATTAATTATCCCTTATCCTTCATACCAAACGAGCCCTAAACAATTACGCCTCAATCCCAAACTAATCAGGTCAGCATGAACTCAAAAATCCAAATAAGAGTGTTACATAAGCAAAATCAAGAATAAAAAGAATGGGTCAAACATACAACATTCTAACACAAAACCCACATAACAAATTTACCTTAAAAGGCGATCTTGGAACTTTCCGGGTAGCTTTAACTGGGCTAGGACTAAAACCCGGAAGTTCTTCATCAAATCCAAAAGGCGATAATGACTGTAAAGATTGCCGGGTCTCACTCTTATACCGAAAAATATTACAATTGGGTCTACAAATCTGCAAGTTCCTTGAATTTAAACCCGACGACTTATCGGGTGTCACAGGTGGAACAACCGACCCGCAATCTGACCCGAATAAAGCTGAACGAAGCAGTGTAGTATACGCATTGGTGGAATCTTCAATTAAGGATGATTGTGGTGGTAATGGAAGGTCAAATAGTGCAAAATTTGATGAAGATCTACTTGGAATAAAACGATCACTATAGATTGTTCTAGAAGGTGATGGATGATATGAATTAAAACCCGGAATTAGTTGATTAGTTCGGATTGGGGTTTTTGGGTTAAGATCATTTTGTGGGTTTATTGAAGATGTGGTGGAGTTCTCCATAGTAGATCGAAGAAGAAAGAAGAAAGAAGAAAGAAGAAAGAAAGATGAAGAAGGTGGAAGAGATCTAAGGCTGAGAAAATTTATGAAATTTCGGGGACAATAATGTAATACTGCTCCATCTCAAATTATTTAATTTGTTGCTTTTTTGTTTTACAATATCCTTAAAAAATATTAATAAGAAGGATTATTTAATTATTTTATTTTTATTTAAATTTAAGTTATAATTTTTCTCTATTAAATATTTAATATATTATTTCTATTAATGATAAAATTCTATTAAAAAATTCTATTTTAAACTTTTAAAATAATAAATAATTTGAGATAAATATTTTAAATAAATATGATAAATAATTTGAATCAAAGGTAATATTTTAGTGTTTTGTTTTATTTGATGTTTTTTAATGTTTTTTTTAATGTTACTATGTAGTAGTAAAAATTTACCGGGAAAATTAGAAGGGGGGTTGCGGGAAAATTGAGGTGGGTTTACTGGTGTTACTAATTAGGAAAGTGATTGTTCCAATGAGGAAAACGATGTCGGATGAGGGGCCTCTTTGCTTTCATTAATTAGGAAAGTACTCCCTCCTTGGTACAATTTTACTTGTCTACTCTAGAAAATTAAGAGATAATTTATCACTTGATACATATTTTATCCTTATCATTTCTTATTGAGTTGACATATTCAAGGAAATTGTAGTGATTGCAACTTTTAAAATATGTTTTATTTATTTTAATCATTAGGTTACTTAACAATAATTATGGGTGATATAGAAAAATTATAATTCCATTTTTTGCTCCTTAATAGGTGTGACAAGTCAAAATGTGACGAATAAAAATGAACGAAGAGAGTATTAATTACTCATTGTTAAAATGAGTTGAATTAATAAATAAATGAATTATTAAATCGTTCAAACATTACTTGGGGTGCGATGAATTGGTTTAAGATAGACTAAATGTTATTAGAATTTAATCCAACCAACATTTTATTGTTTGTTTTCTATCTTATAATCTATTTAATTGCAAGAAATTAATAAAACTGTCTTTTTCTTCCGTCGTCGTGACTATATAGCATATTAAATTTTAAAAAAAACAGTTTTCTCTAAAATATTCTAACAAAAAGATTTTTTCATTGGTTAATTTAGAAGTCGTTTGTCCATGAGAGTTATTCATTTTTTCGACATAATTTTTCACTTTATTTCAAAATTAGTGTTTAGTTATAAAATATTTAAAACCAACTTGGAGTTGGATTCCGAATTTGAAAAAGTGTTCCAAACTTGTTTTCTAACTACATTTTGTAAATTTCAAATAAAGAAAAATATTTAGAATCTATGGGCAAACGCCTACTTAGGTGTGGGTCAAGATGGGCTGAATTAATAAATGGGTCAACGTCAACCCTGCTCAAAGCTTACATGGGCTAAGATGGGCGGGTCAAGATGGGTTAAATGATGAGTCATAACCAAATTGCCCCATTACTTTTACAAATTTCAAACTTAGCTTCTATGATATTATTTTATTTTGTATGATATTTAATTTTTCCATATATTTATTTTAAAATAAGAATAATATTTTTAAGATTTTTTTTATTTTTTATAAAAGTAAAATAAATATATAAAATAATGGATGGGAGGGCAAAGGTAGTGGGTAATAAAAGTTTCTCATTTTTATAAAAAATTTATGTAAGTAAAATGAATATATAAAGTAAAAACTTCAGGGGGTGGGGGTGGGGATGAGCTAAGAAAAAATTCTCATTTTTTATAAAAAGTTAATAAAAGTAAAATAAAAATGGGCAGCCCGGTGATAACATAAATATATAAAATAGAAAATTTGGGGGTGGGAGGGCGGGGGGTAGTGGAGGGAGGGGGAGGTTGGGTGATGGGGTACGAAAAATTTCTCATTTTTTAATAAAATGTTATATATAAGTCAAATAAATATATAAAAAAAAACTTCAGGGAGTGGTGTGGGAAGTGTCACAACCAAAACTTGAGGGTCATGACGGGCACCCGGACCTGACTTGTCGAGTACCATTAATCATATATATAGCATATATCCGTAATTTCGCATGGCCCACGAGGCCGCCATGAGATAATCTGCTGACATATGAAACTAGTAAACTGGAAAGCAGCTATATAAAATCTTAACCAGAAGGACCCAACCTATATACATAAATATACCAAGGCCGACAAGGCCATACACGACTACTATACACAGGACAACTGTCTACAAGCCTCTAAAGAGTACGTAACATCATAAGGTCGGGACAGGGCCCCGCCATACCCCTATGCATATCAAGAATATCGTACCACGACTAGACTGCAACTCTGGAACAAGTAGAGTGCTCCAATATCAGCTATAAACTTCCTAATGTCATGTATATAGTTTAAAGCATATTCAAAAAGTACTAATAATAATAATTACTTTTAACACACTTCACACACTCATTATCATAATCATGTGATATATCATTAGTCCATAACCTCTTTTGGGACATATAAACTATTATTATTAATCCCCGTCGTCACACTTGTTAAATCCTAAATTATTTTGGAAATTCTCCCATTTATACATTGAGCTCTTGATCCTATGACCAAAATTCTATACGGTCTTTATAACATGCTCCATATTCTGAACTTTGACGAAGCTTATTTCTCTAATTCGTTTAACCTCTAATCCCCGCGTAACCTCTTCAACGTTGATATGAATCTTCTATAACTTCATGGATGACCTCAATCTCATTAAACGCATGTGTGTTTACCCCGATGTATCCTAAAGCTAAAGTATGGGGTGTTACATCATCTCCCCCTTAGGAACATTCGTCCTCGAATGGGAAGTATACATAAGGGGTCAATTAATCCTTAAGGTTTTCTGAATTTTTTTGACCGAATTTCCCTTATAAATGGGATTATCCGAGCCTTGTCAGTGAGTAGAACATATCCAAACTTGCCTCATACGGACATACATCAACATATACATATCAACGGGTTTCATGTGACCGTCAAACATCAAACATAACTATCTAACGTGGGAACTCACCTCATGTACCCATACGTCAGCTCTTGGTCAGTTCAAAAATGATCATAGACATCTATATTTGCCTGACATTTTATCTTCACTATAATGTCATTATCTCTTGACATATATATTTAATGTCTACCTTGTATCCATAGGCGTTATTGGCCCCTTTTCACCTGTTTTGGTGCTAATCTCGAGCCTTACTCACTGTTACTTCCGTTTACATACTTTCTGAGAGGTATGACTGCATATGTTATGAAATCGATGCTTCGTATGTTTAGATTCAATTCACGGTGTTACATGATCTCATGGCTTGTCAAGCTTCCTTGTCTTATCATTATTAGATTTCCTATCGACCGAGTGCTCATTCGCCTTACCTTTCCATTTCCATTTCAAGTTGCCTTGGGGGGTCTCTTATCTCAAAGTATTTCTCATACTATCCTCCTGAACATCAGAGGTTCGTCACATTTGGCCGAAGAGTTCTTATTGTCCCTCATCTACCATTGGTCCTTACGTTGTCCTGGAGTAATCATACCTTTGTGAAACCTGCATAACTATAATCTCATTCACCTTTATCCTTCTTGTCGTAATCCTTCCTTCTACTTGTCATTAACCGAATAAATATTTCTGCCTTGATACTTGATCATACCATTCCATTCATACTTATTAACTGTTTTCATATTTCTTACAACCATTCTTCGATTGTTCCATAGTTCTCATCCTCAATTGTCCCTATTGTTATCCAGAGGTTATTTAGAATTGTAACATGCTGCACCATGAAGCTGAAGACCTCACTAGTCTGATACCTATAGCATGCCTTAGCTTACTAACATTGCTACATGTAATTCTCAATAATACGCGATCTGACCCTTTACATATGGACGGGAGGCTTCTGTCCCCTTCCACTACCATGGATAACTCGATCCTTATATATGGCTTGGACTCACTATTCTGGGTACGTCACTTTACGTGATCTTCTTAAATTTACTGATGGTCACTCTTCAGACGATTCGATTTGTGGCAATCCATTCTCGTTAATGATATCTTAGGACCATTCCCAATCTATTCCAGGTAAAACATTACAATTTAGGTCACATGTATATAATATATTCCCTCATTCTAATCATCAAGAGTCACTGTAAAACGTGTAGATTTTCATAACCTACTAAACCTTCCAATGATGTCTTTTACTTTTTATATGTACAACTCATAATCATCTTATCTTTACCTTTGCGCATCAACTTGGGACACTTTGGAATGTTGTGGCCATGACTGCCACACTAAACCAACCCCCTATACCTTCGCGGCACAATCCGGCATGCGCTCGATCACACTGACTACAAGATGATCGGGGCGGTCTCACTCGACCTTTACAACTTTGACCCCGAGATGTTTGCATCTTTGAACCCTTTAACTATCGGTGATGCCTGACTAATAAACTCCCTAGATTATAAGCTCTCTGACCTATCAAGGGCCTATCTCTATCAGATGCTCTAGGATGAAGTCGTGCCTGGAAAAATAACTTACTCATACCCTTTGACGGATCTGTTTTAATAAAGAGCACACTGCTCGCATTTACACTCAATCTCTTTGCTAATCATAGCCATATTGGAAGAAGGCATTGTTGCAATCATAAACACGATAAGATTTATAAAGAGAATGCTTACATTTTAACTCTATAGCACGATTCTAGATCAAGAAGGAAGGTAACCATCATCATAGATGCCTTGTAGCCTCCTGTCTATAAGTGTGGTGCACAACACACTCATAAACAAGACTCTACTAGACACGGCTTGTAGACTCCATATGACAGACATGCTATGGTACCAAGTTTGTCACGACTCAAATCGGAGGGTCATGACGAGCACCCGGACCTGACTTGCCGAGTACCATTAATCATATATATAACATATATCTGTAATTTAGCATGGCCCACGAGGCCACCACGAGATACCCTACTGACATATGAAAATAGTAAACTGGAAAGCAGCTATGTAAAATCTTAACCAGAAGGACCCAACCTATATACATAAAAATACCAAGGCCGACAAGGCCATACATGACTACTATACACAGGACAATTATCTACAAGCCTCTAAAGAGTACGTAACATCATAAGGTCGGGACAGGGCCCTGAAATACCCCTATGCATATCAAGAATATCGTACCACGACTAGACTGCAACTCTGGAACAAGTAGAGTGCTCAAATATCAACTAAACCAGCTACCTACTAGTACGGACCGTCACCCTGTATACCTGAGTCTGCGGGCATGAAACGCAGCGTCCCCCGACAAAAGGGACGTCAATACGATTGATGTACCGAGTATGTCAGGCATGAAAAATAGCATAATAGAGACTTGAAAGTAACATGAGACAAGAAACAACCAACCAGTAGAGAATGCCTCTGAGGGCCATAATATGCCTAAGTACCATGTCTGTGCAGAATACCTCTGAGGGCTATAATATGCCTAAATGTCATGCACAATGCGGCCATACATATACATATGTGTATATAACGTCATCAAGCCTCTGTGGGCATCCCATCATATCATATCGGCATCTGTAAGCATAATCATTATCGTGTATATCTGTACCAACTGCAGGTGGTGTGCGTATATAACGCCGTATCCCATTTCCCATGCCCCATACATATATAATGCATACATATAGTAGAGTATATAACTCCTTTGAGGTCAAGGTATGTACATGAATATAATGTATGAATGATATGATAATAAGACATTATAAGTTTGTCGGAGTGATGTAATATCGCTTTACCTCCGATTAACATTATGAATACTAACATCTTTCCCATATATCTCAATAAGGATTTAGGAACATATTTAGACATGCTTTGACAATAGGAATGAATAACATGAACATTCTTAACTACTAAGAGTAGAATCATTTATGGGACAGTATTACGTGTACGTTTCGTACTTAGAACATGCCAAAAGAAGAAATGATTTGCTTTAACATACCTCAATTCGACCTTTAAATGACAACTCCGAGTTAATACTTCCAGTAGATGTCTAACCCTGAATCCAAGCTTAACGGCTTGATGTGGAACACTGAATACTAAATTACCCTAATTACTTTATGTTGCTGTGAAATCTAACAACTTGGGACTACTGTACTTGAACTAATCTCTTCCTTCTATTTACAGAGAGTCTCTCAACAGCCGATGAAGCTCGTTAAATGAATAATTAAAGTAACCTATTAAATTATTCAACTTGGCTGTGTCAAAACTAAAGTTAGGCGGTGAAGTATACATAATAAACACAAGGTGGTGGTAAGCTTAAATGTGAAGAAATCATTATTTTTGATTGGTGTTGGAACTTGGTAGTAAATTAAGATAGTGAATAGTATATATTAATAATACTAAAACAAAAGGAGGCTAATATATAAACACGTAGTAGTGAGTTGTAGTTTAATTACATATTGCATCATCATGGCATGTGCTGAGTAGGCTAAGTGGTGGCGGTGAGTAATTTATTTAGCCTTGTAAGCCATAGAACATATCTCAAGAAAGTGAATTATATACTTAATATAATAATGAATTCTAGGACGTATTTAATATTTTAATAATTTTCCAAAATATCTAAACCTTCAATTATAAAATACTAGTATGTAAAATATATCTCATAACAATTAACACATATATTAACATTTCATAAATTTTGAGATATCTAGAAAATATATTTTATCAAATTCTAGTTTTTCCAGACCTAATATCAAGAACTATTAATTCTCAAAATGGTAAAAAGATAACTTTCTTTTCGTATGAGAAAGTAATTTCTATCTTTATTATAAAGAAAATCTCATTTATAAACTTCCTAATGTCATGTATATAGTTTAAAGCATATTCAAAAAGTATTAATAATAATAATAATTACTTTTAACACACTTAACATACTCATTATCATAATCATGTGATATATCATTAGTCGATAACCTCTTTTGGGACATATAAACTATTAGTATTAATCTCTGTCGTCACATTTGTTAAATCCTAAATTGTTTTGGGACTTCTCCCATTTATACACTGAGCTCTTGATCCTATGACCAAAATTCTATACGGTCTTTATAACCTGCTCCATATTCTGAACTTTGACGAAGCTTATTTCTCTAATTCGTTTAACCTCTAATCCTCGCGTAACCTCTTCAACATTGATATGAATCTTCTATAACTTCATGGATGACCTTAATCTCATTAATCTCATGTGTGTTTACCCCGATGTATCCTAAAGCTAAAGTACGGGGTGTTACAAGGGGGTTTGGGTAAGATTTTTTTTTCATATTTTTAATAATTTTTTTTATAAAAGTAAAAAAACATGAAATAGAAATTTGAGGATGGGGTAGGGCATGAAGTGTGGTGGAGGGGGGGGGGGGGGGGTAGGGGGTAGGTAAGAAAAAATTTCATATTTTAAATATATTTTTTATAAAAGTAACAAAAATATGAAATAGAAATATGAGGATGAGTGGGGGTGACGGGGGTAGGTGGGGTTAGGGCGGTAGGGGGAGGTAAGAAAAAATTTCATATTTTTTATAAAAGTAAAAAAAATATGAAATAGAAATTTGAGGATGAGGGTAGGGCAATGAGTTGGGGTGGAAGGGGGGGGGGTAGGATAGGGGTTAGGGGGTAAGATTTTTTAAATATTTTTTTATAAATTATTTATAAAAGTAAAAGAATATAAAATAGAAATTTGAGAATGGGGTAGGGCGGGAGGTGGGGAGTAGATGGGGTAGGTGGGGTAGATATGGGTAGGGGGTGGTAGGGAGGTAGGGGGTGGAGTGGAGTAGGCAATGTAGGGTGCACCGATGTGAGGGTGGTTCAGTGCTTGGATGAGGTTGGTGTAGGGGAGGGGTAGGGTGGATGGATAGTGTGGTGGGTGATTGGGGTGCGTTAGTGTATTTTTATTGTTCCGAAATAATAAAGGAATTTTGTAAATAATTATTTATAAATAAAAATCTTAATCTAGAGTGGAGCTCTAATCGTTAAGATTGAACATTTTCGTGGGTTAAGTTTGGCATCATTAGTTCATTTGGGTTGTTGATTTATAATGTGTCAATTTGGACTAGCCCAAACCAACCCATCATCAAAATCACTTTTGCCCAAACCCATGAAACATTTGACGGATAGGGCGGATCATTTAGGTTTGGACTAATTTTGTCACCCTAATCATTATCCTATTCAAAACTTAGATAAATTGGGCGAATCATATCTTATTGAACTAATTTTTGTCATCAGTAAGTATTGCTTTTAATACTTTTACTAACTAAAAAAGAACAATTGGGTAGCTCCGCGAATAGAACAGTCAACAGTGTTAAACTTTTTTGGAATGAATGACGCATTTTTCTATTTCTTATATTTGGATTTTTGTTTTTGTATGGAAGTATTACATGAAAACGGCAAACCTAACAGCTGTTGTCTTGACATTAACGATAAGTTTATTATTTTATTCAATATACAATAGGGAGCATAATAATAATTCTTTATAGTATAGTAAGAAAATAAATAAAATAAAATAAAGATCTTAAAATTGTTTAGAAGAAACACGGCTTAAATTTATTAGAAGAAGAAAATTTATGTCCTTAAATACTTTACTCTAAAGTATTCAAATCTTTTCATGATTGAGAAAATCGACACACTAATTTACCTCTCTCAAACATGTCTAAGAGTGAACTTATTGACGTTGAACAAATACAAATTAGCATATTATTATTGCCGAAACAGTGTATTAATGCTCTTGTTAAAATGTTTTATTTCAGTAGCTGATTTAATTAAGAAAAAATAAAATATATTTAATTTGTTGGGGATAAATGATAAATGCTTTTAGTACAATAACGTGCTCATTTTCACAAACGAATAATTATATGATTATTATTTCACACCAATTGCATTCTTAATTACTTATTATTTTATTAAAGCAAAGGGAGAATCAAGAGTTTTCAAAGCAATGAGGTGTCGGTGATATGAACTATTTTATTCGCATTCGATATGTCTTAAATGTTGGTTACTATTGTAGTAAAGCAGTACGAGAAGTAAATAAATATTACAAGTGTTCGAAAGGATGAACAAACATTCAATATTCAGAAATTGAATCTTGTTGAACAAAATAGGCCAATCTTCAAAACAGCCGCAAGCTTGTTGAGTCTTGAATCTTGATAACCTGAAATCAAGAAACAACTAAATCTGGAGGGTTACAACTGTGTGTGTTGAGTCGAGTGATTGCACTCTGTTCTTAAGACAAGATTGCCCCGTATATATGCTTTTACGTTAGCGGGCAATAGTCTCCCAAGATAAAACAACACTTTAATCTCAATGCTACAAAGTAAATAGGTTGAGTCTAACGAAGAAAACAAATACGAATCGACTTGTTGAAGATATGGAAAAGGAAGGAAGAGTTTCTGTTTTCGTCCAACGTTATTGGACTGACTTTCTCTTCTATTTTGTCTCTGTGTATATAGTGTGTCTCTGTTGTGTATATCTTGTGTATATGTGTGTGTTTGCTCACTGTTTTTCATCACTGTTTCGTGCTAATTTTCTGTCACGTTATTGAGCCAAAGGAGGCATCAATATATAGCATGGAGGAGGGACTCCTCAACTGCCAAACAAGGCTGTTAATGGCATTAGAGAGGGTTGTTAATGACAGGTTTAATGCCATTAGTGAGGCGGTTCATGGCCTTGAAGGAGGGATGATTATGGTCATTGAAGGAGGGTTGTTTATGGAGTAGTTAACAGCCAAGTAATGGTTGGTTAATGCTCCAAAAACAGTCCAAACGGTAGGCAGAAAGTTTCTGCATTCCGTCACTCCCAAAATCAACTTTTCAGAAACTCTAAGGACAAAACTGTAAATATTAAGCAATTCCCCACAGCCCACAACCCACGACCCACGACCCACGACCCGAGCCCGGACCGGACGGGCGGCGGCGGTGCGCGTGTGGGCTTAGCCTCGAACCCAAACACATCTAGGTCCTCCCTCTTTTAAACACATGGGATACCCCTTGGGGTCCCAAACCCTTTACCACATTAGAGACTTATAAAGAGAGCAATTCTTCCTATTCCCACCGATGTGGTAGATTTGTCCCACACCATATTTTCATGCCTCAAACACCTTACTTCGTGAACCAATATCTCTTTCATTTCTCAACGAATCTGACAATTCTTGGCCCTACGATCATCTACTCACTTAGTAGATTATGCATGTGTGAAGAGACAAAGCCTCCAACATGCGGAACACTAGTGTTTAATTCATTAAAGATGGGTGGACGCATCTCCCCGCCAAAGGCAAATTTCCAACAATCCCCTCTATGAAAGAGAGATTATGGCGCACACACAAGGTGCCTACTTTCAACAATCTTTCAGCGAAAAGATATTGCATCAGGAGAGGTAGCTTTCGCTTTGAACCTTTTCTATTTGAATACCACCGGACTTACTTACTGCGCGGTGAACGTGATATCTTGAACCGTCAGTGTTTAGTGTAAGCCAAGACAATGATACCAACACAATAACTCTCCTTATTCGTTTTCATTCTTATGGTTTTGTCCGTTGTGGCCGTAGACACACTTGGATTCTTAAGTGCGTTCATTTGAGGCGGCCATCCTCGCACTTAAATAGGCGATCTCCTACAAGGTATCTTGTTATACTCCACTTCACAAGTGTTATGAATCATTAAAAGTTTCCTCAACCTTAACCTCAACCATTTGAGGATCGTTAAAGGTTTGGAAGCTTAACCTTTACCCACTATGCAGGTAGCACTTTAATGTCTATCGCGGGAACAACTTTGGATTCATGTTTTCGTACAGAAATCATCATCCGAAGTGTTTCTTGCTTCCACCGAAGCGCTCAACTGAACCTTTTGCAGCTTAGTTTTCCCATTGAACCAAATTCTTGGGATCTCCAATCAGTATGGTTGGGTTACCACCGCAATGGTTCGTATTGTTTGGGTTTTAAGCCCATTCCCCTAGACAGGCAGAACATTTGATCTCCGGGTAGTCCCTTAGTTAGTAAACAAGGAAGTGACACCCGCGATGATCAACTGCTATACGATCTTATGTCTCCGACAGATCCTGACAGATATGTCCAGACGCCGTCATCTGTGTCCTTCCTGAAGCCGACCCTCTAGCCACAGTGTATAACTGCTGAAGGCACGGGTTTCTCCTAATAAGGGACGTCCTCTAAGGAGTCGTGAAGTTACTCAAATTCTTTCATGATTTGTATAAAGCGATAAACCCTGATTCCATCATGAATCGGCCGATGCAAGTTTGCTTAGAGGATTTTCCAAGACCCACCATACACATTTACTTATGGCTTTGGTGTTCTTCATATCTGATATCCAGTTTGCATCATTGTGTTCTCCCAGAACCGCTGGACATCCAGAATACTATAATCCGTAGATAAGCGAATAATTCAGATATTGTCATATCCGACTTAACGCCTTCCATTGATCATTTATTAAGATCATCAGTGAACCTTAGTTCAACTGATCTGTTTGTAGGCCAATACCAGGTCGGTTGTAGTGTGTACAATACATTGAACTACACGTGACCTGTGCATATCGCTCCTTGTCTATGGGTGCACCATGATTTCAATCAGTTATATGATTTATATCCATTGGTGGCTTTAACGAGACTGTCAACTATCTCACAACTGAGTTTGGAGTTAGACCAGTCCGTTAGATATCTTAGAAATCCAATTCCTAAAATGTCATCTGTGATACCCATATCTTTCATATCGAGACTTTGTTTCAATATGACTTCCATTCTCAGACTGTTGGTTTTCCAACTGTTGACTTTCTTACTTCAGAGTCAATATTTATGTGATCAGATTCATTGTTTCTGTTTTATCTGAAACTTCCAGGACCAAAATGTAAACATTTCAGGGACCAAAATGAAAGTTCAGGAAGAAGCCCAACAGTCCAGCAAACCAACTATGATCCTCTTTTTCCAACTCTCCGATTGGGAAGACTGTTTCAACATCCATGCCACGCAAGACTGCAATGGCCCTGGATGTTAAGCTACTCACAGGGGAGCACATTTTACAACCCAAAGGTTTTTTCTCGGAGGTAGATCAACCATTACACAAGTATGGTTCTACATGATGGAATCTATTTCTCTCTTTAGCTTCTTTCCAAAACAACGCTTTTGGAGATGACAATTCTTTGTTAATTGTCCATGGTTTGTTCTCAACCATACAAGCTAGAAGGCCTGGAACAAGTCGTTGTCCCCTCTTTGCTTCGTCTCGGTTCAACATCTAGAATCCCTGAGTTCTGTAGATCTGAAATATTAAGTTCCGGATAGACGGCAACTTCCGAGTCCTGTAGATATGGAACATCTAGTTCCGGACAGTCAGGCCCTCGCGGGTTCTTGTTAACCTTGAGCAATTACTCATTTTTCCTTTTCAAGGAAAGTTATCTTCAAAGAATTCAGCATTCTTTGACACCAAGAGGCGATAAGCACTACTGTTATTTGCAGATCTAGTGGATATGCAATCTACAGTCTTAGGTACAACTTGACCTGTTTCGGTATTCCAACTTTTACCAAGCCACCCCACATAATTTGGGCGTACGACTTTGCGCTTGGCTAACACCGTTAGACTGAGGTGAGTAACGAACAGTCGTTTGATGAACGATGCTTCACATTCTCCCCCTCTATCACTACGAATTCCTCAATTCGTAGGCTTAGTTGATTTTCAACTTCTGCTTTGTAGCGCTTATCCGCTTCAACACCTTCATTTTTGCTTTTCAACAAACAAAGGATATAATATGTTGTACCATCATCAATGAAGGTCACAAAGTACTTGTCTCCCCCCTCTATTTTGTATAAACTTCAAATCACCCATGTAGGTGTGACTAAGTTCTAAAGGAGCGGTGCTTCTTTCGCTATTCCTTTGACGGAACTTGGAAAGGTGATTTTGCCTCTTCGCCTACCTCACATTCATTTTGAGGGTTTATGTCGACAGAAGGCAACAATCTCAACATCGTTAGCTTTTGAATGACTTTCTATTTAACGTGTCTTAATCTATGATGGCATAGATGCACGGATTATAAATATATCATTCATTTGGCTACAGACATATTGTACCGTTCTTAGTTATTACAGACCTGTTGGATTAGTCTCAAACCAGCTTGACCAACAACGTCCCTTAAACCAAGTTTGGGACATGTATCACCTCATCTGAGAGTGATCCCATTCCCTGAAGTCCTATTGAGGACAACCTCTCCAACCCCTTTTACTTTAGAGGTGGCATTGCTTCACATGAACAACCTCTTGCCCGTGGTTAGGGCGTAACCAGATCATATGTGATCTGGATACTCTGGCCCACTTCAGTTGCTTTGGCAGACCGAATGTCCAATTTCTTTTCTGCCTTTCTTTAGTCCTTCAGATCATTTAAGACCTGGAAACTCTGGCCTACCATACTAGATGTCCATTACTTTTCCTATAAAATGAATTCTAGCCCCACTCCAGTCGCTCGTAGGATTTGTATGACTGAGTGTCCAATATCATCATATCAAAGGAATTTTGGCCCACTCCAGTCGCCCGGAGGCTTTGTATGACTGAGTGTCCAATATCATCATATCAAAGGAATTTTGGCCCACTCTAGTCGCCCGGAGGCTTTGTATGACTGAGTGTCCAATATCATCCTATCAAAGGAGTTTTGGCCCACTCCAGGCGCCCGGAGGCTTTGTATGATTGAGTGTCCAATATCATCCTATGAAGGATCTTCTTCCAAATAGTGTGACAGACTCAACGTCTTTAGCTTTTAGACTTCTTCCGTTATGATTGGTGCCCAGACAATTCTTGGCTCTTACTTAAGAGTGGTAACAGTTTTCGCACAGTTTGTGGATCTTTCTCCATTGTATGTGCGAACATACTTTACACACTTTTAATAATTACACTTAAAAGAACGGATCTTTTTAAGTCGTTTACAAAGTCCAATCTTTAAACGGGAAAGAAGAAAAGATTAAACTTCTGATTTTAAAGCGTAAGGAATATAAATTATTTCGTAAAATATTTTCATATTCCTCCTTACTTTTAAGACATTTTTAATCATACATAATTTAATCTTTATTCTCGATAAGGAAGAAAATAACTTATCCCAGTTTCGGATTCTGGCCCACTTCAGTCATTTCATCGGACTGAGTGTCCATTTCCTCCTTACCTTAATTCGGATCCTTTGTCTGGGACAGATATAGGCCTTCTGTTGCAAGATAGAACCACATCTTCAGCCTTCTCCTCTTGTCCCAGTTGACATCCTCAGCCTCTCGTGAGCGCTTGTTCCCACCACTCTCTAGAGCGGTGACACCATGAACATGTTGACCTTCAACAACATCATCATCACTCTCTTCTACCAGAAAACCACAGTCATATCCAGATTTGGTCAAACAACTTTTGACCGACATCTTTCGAACATTAATACTAATACAATACAATCTTATCTTAAATTGTTAGTTGCTATTGTAGTAAAGCAGTACGAGAAGTAAATAAATATTACAAGTGTTCGAGATGATGAACAAACATTCAATATTCAGAAATTGAATCTTGTTGTACAAAATAGGCCAATCTTCAAAACTGCCGCAAGCTTGTTGAGTCTTGAATCTTGATAACCTGAAATCAAGAAACAACTAAATCTGGAGGGTTACAACTGTGTGTGTTGAGTCGAGTGATTGCACTCTGTCCTTAAGACAAGATTGCCCCGTATATATGCTTTTACGTTAGCGGGCAATAGTCTCTCAAGATAAAACAACACTTTAATCTCAACGCTACAAAGCAAATAGGTTGAGTCTAACGAAGAAAACAAATACGAATCGACTTGTTGAAGATATGGAAAAGGAAGGAAGAGTTTCTGTTTTCGTCCAACGTTATTGGACTGACTTTCTCTTATGTTTTATCTCTGTGTATATAGTGTGTCTCTGTTGTGTATATCTTGTGTATATGTGTGTTTGCTCTCTATTTTTCGTCACTGTTTTGTGCTAATTTTCTGTCACGTTATTGAGCCAAAGGAGGCATCAATATATAGCATGGAGAAGGGACTCCTCAACTGCTAAACAAGGCTATTAATGGCATTAGAGAGGGCTATTAATGACAGGTTTAATGCCATTAGTGAGGCTGTTCATGGCCTTGAAGGAGGGCTGATTATGGTCATTGAAGGAGGGTTGTTTATGGAGTATTTAACAGCCAAGTAATGGCTGGTTAATGCTCCAAAAAATAGTCCAAACGGTAGGCAGAAAGTTTCTGCCTTCCGTCACTCCCAAAATCAACTTTTCAGAAACTCTAGGGACCAAACTATAAATATTAAGTAATTTGGGGTCTAAAAAGGTAATATCAGAAAGTTCCCACAGCCGACGACCCGAGCCCGGACGGGACGGGAGGGCGGCAGCGGCGCGCGTGTGGGCTTAGCCTCGAACCCAAGCACATTTAGGTCCTCCTTTAAACACATGGGATACCCCTTGGGGTTCCAAACCCTTTACCATATTAGAGACTTATAAAGAGAGCAATTCTTTCTATTCCCACCGATGTGGTAGATTTGTCCCACAACATATTTTCATGCCTCAAACACCTTACTTCGTGGACTAATATCTCTTTCATTTCTCAACGAAATTTGACGATTCTTGGCCCTACGATCATCTACTCACTTAGTAGATTATGCATGTGTGAAGAGACAAAGCCTCCAACATGCGGAACACTAGTGTTTAATTCATTAAAGATGGGTGGACGCATCTCCCCGCCAAAGGCAAATTTCCAACATTAGATTTGTCTTTAATCACCTAATTACTATAATTAGGTAATATGTATTCTCAATTTAACATGTTACTGTTATAGTTAAATTGTTTAATTTGATACTAAAATCCGATGTAATTAAGTATTTTTCGAGTTGAATATAAGCTCTCTCCTCTTTTTTCCTTTTTGTTTTGTTTTTCAGGGGTGGAATGTGAAGTCTTAGTATCTCCTTCTCATGTTAGAAATTTGAATCATACAACTAAAGATTTGTTAGTAGGAATTGCCAGGAAATTAGACCCTTAACTTCGATTTCTTGGTGTGGAGTGAATCATTAATTGAGTTGAAAGAATCAATTTGTCACAAAGTGATTATTGGTTGACGTTTCAGAATAAATAAACTGGTAAGATAAGTTGTTGATGGAATAAATTGGTACTCCTTTGTAGTTAACAATGATTGGCATAATAGTAGAGTAATTGAGGAATCTTTCCATGTAGGAGTGGGTGTTCTGGCCATCGAATTGGATATAAAAATTTGGGTTTAGATTTTGATTTTCGGATTGAAGAAATTACACTTCAAATTCAATTAAATAAACTCGAATTGGATTGGAGTTTTTAAGTTCGATTTCGGATTAATCGGTTTGGATATTTATGATTTTCAATTTTATCTTTTGATTCTTTAAGATAGGTTATTAGAAACGAAATTCATGTGCTCCATTTACCAAGTTACATGTCTTAGCACAATATGAAATCAAATATGTAAATTTAGCAAAGAGTTGTTACCACTAAATCAAAAGGTATCAACTCACAATTCAGTTCTACATTATTTTCTATGTTTGATTAGAAGCTGTCTTATTCTTAAAGTAGTAAAGTAAACTCCAGCTTTGTAAGCTATATTATACTTAATTTGGTAAAAAATTCTATACTGGACTTAACAAATATAATGGGTAGGATTGTAGGGTATTAATCTATTACCTTTGGACTAATTAGTATTGGGCACATCTATGGGTAGAGGTAAATATAAAGTATAAAAATTTCAGATTTGCGGATATCAAAATATCCGAAATTTGAAAGACTAAATCCAATATCTGATTCAAAATTCAAAAAAATTAAATATAAAACCGAAGCCAAACCATAATCTAAAATCCAAATCAAATATTCAAAAGATTTGCTTGTTGACTCAAATTATGCCCACCCCCTATTTTCAAGGGTTTATAAAAAAACATTTTAAAAAAGGAAAACAAGTGCAGCTCTTTGAGATCTGAGTATGGGTCTGCCTAGGGGTGAGCGATTTCGGATACCCTAACTTTTTTAAATTATTCGGATCCTATCCAGTAAACGATCGATTCCTAAATTTACTATCCAGAATCTACTCGTAGCAATCATTACTCGGAGGTTCCCGAGTACCCTGTAAATTTTTGTGTTGCTTATTCATTGTTCACCTAAAACAGGTTGATATATCCACAAGGCATAGTAATTTAAGCATATTCTTAAACTAAACTAAACTAGTTAAGGAATAAACACGTCAACTAAACAGGCTCATAGTTGCACAATTACATATAAGAAACTACTTCATGTTGTTCCAACTATCATATTCAACTACAATAGGCATAGATTCATCTAAAACAAGCTTATTAATATATAAACATACTGAAAATCATACACTTTAGCTAGAAACTAACTAAATTAATAAGAATAATCAATGGGAATGAGGTTCAATTTATAGAACCTTCATACCCTAGAGATTAAGGTTTCTAATCAGTGTGGGATGAGTAAAATAGGAGGGGAAAATCCCTCCAAAACGAACCCAACCAATCAGAATACACTATTCAAAATTGTAAAGAGACAATAATCATTAAGAGATCGCAGAAAATGCGATGAAGAGGGGTAACCTCACATTGGTGGGGTGGTGGTGGTTCTGCGGTGTGCGGGCGAGGGTTATTAATGCCCTTGCCCATTTTAGACGAGAAAGACCTGAAGTAAAGCATTGTACACTACAAAATTGCCATTCTCGGCGTTGATGGCGAAGAGAGAGATGAAGGTTAGGTTTCAGTGTGAAATGAAAAGAGGGAATGGTTCTGGGGTGTTTATGCATGATAGGGAGATTTAGGTCGGGTAGCGGTCAAATTGGGGCGGATCGACCGTATTTTAGAAGAAATAAAGAACTCATATTTTTTTTTAAATTAAAACAAAAGCAATAGGTTCCGGGTATCTGTTCCGGGTTCGGGTACCATGTCTCTATTTGCCGGAACCAGATCCGACATTGATCGGTTCCTAATTTTACTATCCGGAACCTACCCGTTATTATAATATATCTATCTGGAACCTACCCGTCAGTGTCGGTTCCGGTCTGGTGTTTGGGTACCCTATACCCGTGCTCACCCCTAGGTCTACCCAACCCAACCTATCTATGTTCACATAAGCTTTGGGATTTAGCGACATGAGCTAAGCCTAGATGATTTTTTTTTGCGCGAATTGACCTTCATACATATTGGTCTTTAATTTTGACCCCTCAAATTGTTGGTCTTTAATTTTTGCTCCTGCTTTTCATTTAATAAAATTTTGTGCACCGAAATATCCTTATTCGCTGATCTATTAAATCATAGATTCTCGGTTTGATCCCCAACAGAGTTGAAAAAAATTCGCAAGTGAAACTTTATCTTGTCTGATATAAGTTTTGTAGAAATGAAGTTACCCGACATAAGTTGTGGAATAACTAATTCGCTTGGTATAAGTTTATGAAAACTTTGCCTTGTCCGGTATAAATTATGTAAAAATGAAGTTATGCCGGATAACTTAATTCCAACATAACTTATGCCGGATAACTTAATTCCTACATAACTTATGTCGGACTTGTCTTGTGAAATTAGGTCATTGATAAGGATAGACCGAATTTCTTTTTTTGTTTGTTTTTTGGTTTTTGATGTCAGACATATTTTCAGCCACTTTATTATTACTTAAAATATCCAAAAACAAAAACTAAAGACCAGTGATTTGAGGGGCAAATATCAAAGACAACCCCAAGATAGGGACATTCACATGAATTTCCCCTATATGATTCATCACTAGGCCTTAAAATTGTTAGCTTAGCCCAGCCTTAAGAGGCGCCGTGCTGGGTTGGGCCAGATGGTCAGCCCTTTCATTATTTTAATTTTTCAATTTAAATTCTAACCTAAAACACAAAACCTTAAATTTTTTAAAGACAATATTACATAGTCTTCTTAATCAAATTTCTGTTCCACATTGCTTTACTAGATCTAGATGTGAAAAAATAAAACCCATAAAATGACCCCCCCCCCCCCCCCCAATTCTTGTGGGGAGGTACACCAAAACGAAAGATTCAATAAAATGAAAAAATGAATGACTAGTATTTGATTAATACATATCAGTTTTGTTTGAAAAGAAATGAAAATCGATCATTCAACAAAAGGAAATTAACATAGACAACAGAGGTTACAGAACAATAAGATTAAGAAGAAGAAAAAAAAAGTCACCAATTTACAGATTACAAATGAACTCGGAGAATAGAGATCGAAAATAGAAGAGACGCAGTTGTGCCGCTGAATCTTTTTAGCCTTTTAGGATTAGAAAGTTTAAGATTTGGTTATTTATTTATTTTCTGATTTTATTTAATGTAACTTTAGTTTTTAGTTCTCTATTTTCTTTTAATTTTTATAATTTTTTCTTTGGGCCCGTGAGCCGGCCCAGCCTACCCTCGGTCAAGCTTACTTGGGTTGGCTAAATAGCTTCGGACTTTAAATGGACCCAAAAATTCTTAGCCTAGCTCTACGAAATAACGTGGGCAATTAGCACGATTGCCTATTTTAGGGTGGTCTTTAATTTTTGTCCTCCGTCTAAAAATATGATCGAAAATATTCTTGAGATTGTGGGTTCGAATCTCAACAGAGTCAAAAATAAAAAAATCGTACGACAAGATTTCATTAAAAAATATGCCTATTTGACCAAAGTTATACATAAATTATGCCTTAAGGGGCATAGTTTTTATATAATTATGCCTCCAAAAATACCTCTGAGGTTGTGGGTTTGAATCCAAGCAAACTCAAAAATAAAAAAAATCTCAAGGCAAGATTTCATAAAAATTATGCATATTCGGCCAAAGTTGTATAGAGATTATGCCTCAATGGGCATAGTTTCTATGTAACTATGCTTGAAAACAAAGTTTCGTTGAAAAATTAAGATTAGAACTTGTCCGGCTAGTTACATAGAAATTATGCCCCAAGGGGTATAGTCTCTATATAACTTTGGCCGAATAAGCATAATTTGTATGCAAATTTTACCTTGCGATTTTTTTTCTTTCTTTTGCCTCTACTGGGATTCGAATCCAGAATCTCTGATTTATTAGACCTGCGAATAAAGTCTACTTTGACCCATAAATTTTCATTAAATGAAAAGTAAAGGTAAAAATTAAAGAACAACGAATTGAGAGACAAAAAATAAAGAACAACCCGTATGAAGGGTAATCCACCTGATTTTTTGAAATAACGTGCTAGGCTTGGCCAACCAAGGAAGTCAAACCCACTAGTAGCTCTTGATCAGTAATTATAAGCTATTGAATTTAAATACTGCGCATCATCAATAGCATTAAAGTTTTATATAATTAGATCACTCAAATGATACCTATAATAGTCATTTATAATAATTATTGCTTGATAATGGTAAGCTACATGTTATAACAAATTACTATATTAATAGCCAAGGAAATTTTAAATTTCGTGTATATAAGTTAAAACCTATGCTATTATCCTATTTCGTACATTTGACGTCAATTCTCTAAACTAACCTATATATGCTCATGGTCATGTACAATTTATGTGTTTATCACAATGTTTCATGATTGCTTAGCATGTCATGCCTTCTTTCTAAAGTTTTGTCGACTCAAAGCAACACACCTTTAAGCTTTTATTATTTCTACTGCCTTTTTCTTTTCTCATTATTATGGTCCATCATTTTGTCAATTCCACAGTCTAAAGTCAAAACCCCACATACAAGTGTCTTTTCATTTTGTATTTCGTGTTAATTAAACTTTTATGTCCATACACTGATAGATACTTTACACAATCTACAATAATACGTAACTATCTATATAATAAACCAAGCAATCACATACTATTTACAAATATTCAAGGATTAAAAATAAAATATCTCAAGATTCAAAACACATTCGAGTTGAAGGTTATTTATTTGTACCGTGGAAATTAAATTCATCATTTATGAGAACACTCATTATATTTGAAATACTACATTTTGTTACTCAAAAAGGAAAAAACAAGTTCGTTAACCTTGAAGATGAAGTAAATAACCTATCTTAATAAATAAAAGTACACTGGCAATATAAATTTTTTGCACATAAAAAGGGCAAAAGAATAGAAAGAAAAAGAGAGGAAAGAAGTTCAATTAAGCAGAACAGATCCAACAAATTAATTGTCAGCATTTAATCTATTTCCCTGACCTAAACATTTAAATTCTATAAGTACATAAAACTTCAAAGGATTTTCAGCTTACAAAAAGAATGATCCACAAAAAAAGTAAGAAATTAACTTGTAAAAAATAATTTTAAGTATTATGAGGATTATATTCATGTTCAATAGTTGGAACAGTCCTAGTACCAGTTGCAGTTGGAGCTCTAACATGTCCAACCATTGAAACTTGTAAAGCTTCTTCCTCATATGCCCTTCTAACCAATTCTTCCATTCTTGCTTTCTTCTTCACTTTTGCAAATATCGCGATCAGTAGCAAACCTAAAAGGAACGCGCCCAATGCAGCTCCAATTGAGCATCCAATGGCTAATTTCCAATTACTTTCCCTTTTATTTTTCAAAGGTATTAGAGGTGACTCAATGACTAAACCAAAATGTCCTTGTTTTTTAGTAGCACAAATGTTTCGCGACATTTGTTTTGTTAGTGTCACCTTTCCATCGCGCTCAAAGCTAGCGCATAATGGTATAGTTCCCGGTGTAGTGCTAGTAGAATTTACTAGCCTTGTTGTGTTGCTAAAATCAATTGTAATTGGAATTTTATCGGATTGGAATCCGAGTTCAAATGGGGTCGAGGAAGTTACCATATCATCACCAGCATTGTAAGCTAATAGGCCTAAAACAGGAGAAATAAGTTGATAACCTGATAATTCATAGTTGTCATAGTATATAGTAGACCAATTGGATCCAAGATTTTGTCTAACAATTAGGACTCTTTCAGCACAATGTTGGATACTTACCCCAATAGGCAACTTGAATTCTTTGATTTTGGCACCATATCTTGCTAGACTACCACACCGATACCTAACTGAATCGACTTTGATCCCCGAGAGGTTGGATGGTAAATGTATGGGGTACAATTTCGCGGTTTTGAACTTCTTGGTGTTGTAAGATCGGAATGTGTTGTCTCTGAGGACTAGATCAAGAAGTCGGGCTGATTTTATGCCCTGTGCCTGACTTGAAAGAGTCGCGGTAAATGCCAGTGAAAATAATGTTAGAGTTAGATAAAGAAGTGAGCCCATCTGAAGAAGGAATTGCCTATTTGAGTGCAGGTTCTTGAATTCTTTCCAGCATTGATCATCAAAAGGCAAATAAAGAGGTTATTTCTGCAAAATGGAAACAAATAGGCTGGAGATTATGGGATCTCTTAGGGTCAGAGAGAAAATTGGAGAAAAGAGGAAGTACTATGTGAAGTTTCTGTCATGTAATATGTTTTTTCAGGCAATATAAGTCTATTGCAGGGTTTCTATTTTCCTCTTTCCCCTAAACTAGGGGCCATAATCTCGAAATAAAGTGTTTATTTTCAAAATGTATACTTTGTGCTGAAGTATTGACCAACTTTAGTGATCTTCTTTCTTTCAAACTTTTGAGGGAAAATGAGCTGTTAGTTTGACATCTCAATTTGAAAGGTATGCAACTTTTCTTTTTTGGGGTGGATATAAATTATGGTGGTTGGATCTTGAAAAATATCACCACACCCATGGATTCTAAAAAGAAGCATTATTTGAGGATATGATACAAGCGCACCAATTTTAGAGAACTCGAGCAACTTGGCCGAAACTAAAATATTAGGTGTTTAATTAAGGATCCGATACATGTGTGACAATATTTTTGTAGTATTCGAGCAACAAGGGTGAAGCTACAATATTAGCTACAACTTCAGACAAGTCCAATAGCGTTTGCTTAGACCCTTTATTTGTACAAAAAAAATCCATAAAATATATAAAAATATTTAAGTGTGGATCGAATAACTAAAACATACTATGAATTCAATGATAAATTCAGAACTTCATAAATTTTAAATTCCGACTTCGACTCTATCAAGCAACATAGAAAATAAATGTAAGAGGGAGGGGCCAAGGGGGTGAGAGAGTAGAGTCAGGTGACAAAGGCTGGAGGAATGATTTTAGGGGGGCGTGGATATGATGATGGCAATTCATGTCAAAAAAGAAAGAGGCGTGCTTAAGATGAAAAGGCAACTAGCCCAAAAAAGGCTCTTGTAGTGTTTACCTTATGGCCTTAAAATATTCCATCTTTTGGTTTTCATTACATTTACATTTCTCCCACTCCAATAACGGATATTTCTTGATCATGGCAAAGAGCCATTCAACAAATTGAATCCTTCTATTCTTCTAAATCTTTTTCTCTTTAATCGGTTAGAGACCTAATTAAGTAAATAAAAATCTATTTTTCTTATAATTTAAATTTTTAGACGAGATTAAGGGTGTAAATAGGCGGGTCCAAATGAATTGAATTAAAATGGATGGGTCAATGATCCACCAAAAAATTATTTGGCCTAAAATGGATTGGACTGAAATGGGCTAAGCAATGAGCCATAACATGACCCGTCCAATTCTTATTAGGTTTTAATCTTTGTTCATTTTTTAATAATTTATTTAAGTACCTAATAAAAAATATTTTTTTGTGACAACGTTTCTTATGAGTAAGTTTGGGCTACATATCGGCCAACTTTAAATGAGGTGAATTGAGCGGATCAAAATAGGCTGAGTTAATAATGGGTGATTTCGGATTGGACGGTTTATATTTTCATGGTCTAATTTTATCACTTCCACACGAGATAGTCAACACACCATTCAACACAATTATTGTTTGGCATTCTCTTCAATTAATCGCGAAGTTTCCTACTTAGTTATTTAGGTTCTGATATTTTATCTCGTAGTTAGGAATTTGATGTTTAAAAAATATGGTGCAGATTTATTTTTCGCGAACTAGTTCAAGTTAATGGTATAATATATCGAGTTATTCTGTATGTAAATACTTTGCTACAGAATATGATTAGATTGATGATATACTTTGAGTCTATAACTGAACGACTATAAGATGGGTAATTTAGATGATTAAGCTTATATTTTGTTTCTCAATTGTCATACATCTCAAGTATATTTAATAATTTTCTCTTGATAAGTTCTTATTGATTTCTTGAGAAGAGAGTAACCCCATGATTATTATGATTAGAGGAGAAAAAAACAATTATGCATTTTTGTTCCATTATTAGTTGGTACATCATATTCCTTTCTACCTACTTATCTTCTAGTGATATAAACGGAATATAGTATTCATCCATTATTGCTAAAATTTTCTTTATAAGGTTCTCCTTAATTCGTTAGCCATGAGAATAATCTTTAATTAAGTGTCTTTGTTTTCACTAATTGGATTGCCACAGCATGGATGCATAAGAATTTTAGCCTTACAAAATTAGAAACAGCAATTATAGGAGTTACAATTATCATGTTATTGTTCTATTTCAGTCGTACAAGAAAATGTACAAGATCACAAAATAAAACTCAAAAGACTGTTGTAGAAAAACACAGCAAGACATTTGGAAGAAAAAGATAGTAGCACCACTCCTTCAAGGGCGCCTAGATAGTGAAAGGATTATAAAAACGTGAAGACAAAATATTGCCTTCTGTTGAGGCTCGGGACTTCCAGAAAGCTTAGAAAAAAGTATCTAAAATTTACTGATCCGACTAGTCCACTTTAGTCAATATTTAACATTTACGTGATTAATGGAAGTTGACTTTGGCTTGGTAATTCATGCCTACACGCCAATTAGAGGGTGCAACATTGTAAGCTATAATAGTCTCATGAGATGTGTAAGAAGTGAGCTTGAAAGAAAGAGTTTGGCCTGCAAGAGTTGCAAATGCTTGGTATGATGCTCCCCAATTGTGGCTCATGCTTATCCACCCTGTTTTGCTTCCCTTCACCCACATGCTCGCCACGTCGCCACCTCCGGCGACGTTCATCACGTATACCAATAACCAGTAACCGTTTCCTTGGAACGCGAATCTGATCCCGTCCTTCTTAATGCAGGGTACCCTACAACCATACAAAAAAGTAACACCATATTAGAGGTACAAAGTGGGGGAAGAATTTCTTAAAATTATATGACTCGATCTTCCAACCTACTGATTAATTTCAATCGTACTCAAATTGACACTTTAGTAAAATTCAACAAATTGAATAATTCATGCTCGTAAATTCAGGCATTTATATCTCAAAACAATTAAAAGTTGATTAAAATTTGACAGGATTTTGAGATAGTGGCACATTATAACATGTTGGATTTAACTTATATACATTGACAATATAAAGAATTTTAAAACCATCATGTAATTTTACATGCCGCTTATTTTTGAAATAATTTTTTCAGGTTATTTGATGACATAAACATTCTCTTACATACCTGCGGTACGAGACGGGAACAATGCCAGCCTTCCATTGAGCAATTTTCATGAAAGCAGGTTTAGCCATGTCAAAGTGTTGCCGTGGTGGGTTGCACCAACCACCATGGTTTGAATCTTGGGCCCAATTGGGTGGGCAGAGGTTTGTGGCTGTAACAGTGGTGAATCCTTTGTAGCAAAATTTTGATTTCACACACATTATTTGGAAGCATTGTCCACATGAATATCCATTGCTAAATAGCACTGTGCTCAATGCTGCTGTTGCTGTTCCATATCCTGAATTGAACAAGTTCCCATATCCACAAGCTCCACCTGCAAGATAATTACAAGTAGTCGTTCGTAATGAGAGTGAGATTAGTAACTTAAAAAATAAGACAAATTACTTATTATAACAAATTAAATAAAATACACTTATAATGTATAAATTCTTTATGATGCATGTACATATAAAGTAAATCCAGCTGTGGATGGAGCATATAATCAACGAGTTCAACTGAACCCAATATCTTCAACAATAAGTATAAATGGTGATGGGAAAGTCACTAAAATTCTGAAAAATATCAAATTATTCTAGGTTCCACCACTAGGTAATAAGCAATGTTTTAAAGTTATGTGTATTTCGGTTAAAGAAAAGGGTTTTAGTACGATTGATGACCGATAAAGGTAATCAAACTATGATATAGAGATTTATATAATTGATCCCAACTAATTTAAAATAAAGGAATATATAGTTATAATTGGCAATTGTAACACACCCATTGTTTCAGAAGCAGACTCGTCTCCGTAAAACGTCGCATAAGCAAGCTTCCAAGGCATGGCTTTAAACTTAGCAGGGCTAGGTTTGGAATAGGAGGCTGCAACCATAATTGCTTGGTTAATAAGTGCCATTGACCCAATGATGAACAAAATCAAGCTCCATTTGCTGTTCAAAGATGCCATAGTTTTTTTTGGTTCTCTTCAATTAGCTCCTTCCTAAGGAATGGAAATGTTACAATTGAGACAATTTGCTCTTTTTAATTGAATTATAAACTTAGGTCTTTTATAGTTTGTGTCTAAGGGATAATAAGAGATTGTAGCCATCGTGTCCCCATGAACATGTTAGGATCTTAAGTCAATTGTTTTATTAAAAATTAAAAAATCTTAAGTCAACTATTTTGTTCTAAAATTTATGTGTCTCTAAAAATATACTACCAAGTAATCAAACTACAAGGTTTGTTACATTTGTTTTTCGACAACGTGCGGGCAAGTTTTGTGGTACTTGGTGCCTAGCCCGCCGTACTGTTTTCTAGATTGATTTTTTTTCTTAATAATATAATTGAAATGTTCTAAGAATGTAGGCTAACATTGAACTTTGATTCTAAATTCTTCGAATTTTGTTATGATTAATTGCATGTCTTGTATCTGTCTTTTGACTAATTAAACAACTTCAAGAAATTTGGAAGTCATAGAACTTTAGAAGGAATTGTTAATTAATTAAAAAAAAAAAGGAGGATGGAGTTTGGTATGCATGGATACGTGGCAAGCAGAATATGAGCAGTGCCAGTCAATTGCCTTGGAGATCCCCTTGAATAAAAATTCTTTACTTTGTTTTACTTGTTCACATTGTTCATTATTCCATTTATTTGTGAAGGGGAAAGTCTCGAAAGCGAAACCCCCCACCTGTACCAGAGGCTCCTTGGCTAGGTGTGATGTAAATTGAGGGATATTCGCGAGTGGCAGCCCTGCAAGGGACAGGACCAACGGGACACGAACCCAGCAACAACCCTTGCAATATTTCAGCAAAGACTATCACCATACGATTTCGAACCCGCGACGTCGGAGTGGTTGTACCCCAATCACCTTGCCACTTATCAACTCGCCTGTGCCCCTGGGCTCATATTCAATTACTGTTGTTTAGAAAATTAACATTAATAATATTATTTTTTTATCATTTTAATCTGCATGTTCTTGAACTATAGAATAAATGCAATTGTTATTCTAAGGAACAAATTTAGAGGATAAACAAAAATTAGTACAATTTCATGTAGTTCAATGCAACTGAATTGGTCTTTTTCTTCTTTGAAGAGTATGAAGTGTGGATAGTAGCGACTCCAAAATTCAGACGCAAGTATATTTTGAGTTATAGTGTGATATGTTATATGAGTCCACCAAACAGTGTAGAGAATCATGTTCTCTAACTGTTCCCTTAACTAAAGCAGAAAGTAAATAACATATGATATTTACGTGGAAACCACCTTGCTCAAGTGAGTAAAATCACGACCTACCCTAGTAGGATTTTCTCAAAATTTCACTAAATTGAGAAATGTTTAGATTACAACCTATTGGAACTTAGGAATTAAACTCTTAATCCCTCCCCCATTACAATAACTCTATTGCAAGATCTCTACAATACCTCTATTGCAAAGACAAACCTTGACTAACTCTAGCCAAGTAAACAACTCAAAGACTTGAGAAAAAATGACCTACAAAAAACTTCTTAAAAGAAGTGTAGATTTACAAGTTCAAGAACAAAAGATAAAGACTCAGCAAACCTAGGACTTAAGCACTGAGAAAACTGGTCCTTCAGTTTGTTGCAACTTTGATCTTGATATGAGCACCGATGAACACGACGACTTGTAAGTGTAAATGAGAACACTTTGAATTTGCAAGATTAGATTTATCACTTCTAACATGTTGTATATGTAAGAGAGGTTAGAGAAGTGACAAAACCTTAATAATTGGACCAATGGTATAGCCGCAACAACTCTGCTGTTGTACTGCGACGCTGCTACAGTGTCAGCAACTTTATAACTGTAGAGTTGACTTGCATATCGGCAGAACTGGTTCTTCTAAAAACATAATTGATTCCTTGGAAAATATAACTGGTTCCTCGTACATGTTTGTCAAATCATCAAAACATAACCTACATTATAGAGTGTGAATTTTGAAATAAATAAATAAATTAAATTTCTACTAATTAGAAGAGCCGGAAGCAGCGCATTCTCGACATGCTTCCAGGCATTTAATTCACATTCAAGGGCAATTAGACTTTTAGCAATGCATTGTTTAAATGTAATTGTGTACTATTTAATAAAGGTGGCGTGTACCTTGAACATTTAAATGGAAAGCCACCTCATTTATCAATTAGGCCTTTCCATTTCAGTCTTCATCATAACAATAAGGAACTCTACCATTAAAATGTTTCCTCTCAAGTTTTTTTCCCCCTCCTCAATGTGTTCCTTTTAGTTTTGTGATCAGTTTTTTTTTTGTTTAATCTGATTTTCCTATGTCCTTCTTTCGTTTTTTATCTTTAATATGTCAATTTTTTGAGGTTAAAATTTATTTTGAGTACATCTTAGCCATTTCATGAGAAGTCATACGTCAGGTCCTTTATGATTTACTCTCTCCGTCTCAAATGATTTATCGTGATTCTCTTTTACATGTTCCTTGAGAAGTATTAATTAAAAAGTTTCTTTTAAAACTATTTTGCCCTTCTTTGGTATTTGAACAATCATAATATCTCTCTATAATTTAGGTATTTATAATCTTCAAGAACAATAATTATCGAGATACAATAGAAAATAAATAAATAATTTTATCTTGAACTTTTAAAATGATAAATAATATTTTTTTTATGTTTATTGCAAGATTTATTTTTTATGGTTTGAAGATTTTTTTATTTTTTGTTGTTGAAATCTGTTGCCAATAGCACTTTTTTGTTTTTGCTCATTTGGTCCTTTATTCCTCAAGATTGTGCTATCAATATTAGGTATGTTAAGTTCTTTCTCTTTTCGTTGTTCTTGTTAAGTTTTTCTCCTTTTACGTAAAAAAAAAAAAGAGATTCAACTGAGATAGAAATTAGCTAATTTCTTTGAGTCCAGTGATATTAGATATGATTGTTCAACCAGAGCAGATAATAAAATTTCGAACATTAGTTAACACAAGTTCAGAGAGTACATAATAGAAGTTCTAATAGTAAACACAATTTCAAAGAGTAGATAATAACAAGTTAAGAGAGTAGTTCATAGCTCTAAATGTAAAACACCTCAGCAGGTGCCTCCATCATCGTCAGTTGCATATGAATTATTTGCATCAGTTACATCCTCATGCTCATCATCTGCATCAGTTGCATCACCATCCTCAGCACCTGCATTATCTGCTTGGCCTAACAACCAGCCTTGGGAGTGGCTTGATTCAGATGCTGAGAATGCTGAGGCAAAAAATGCAGCTTGTGAAATATTTGTTAAATATCTGTTGGGAGATTTTGCTCTATGGTACTTTATAAAGCAGTACGGGAAGTATATAACTATTACAAGTATTCGAAAGGATAAACAAAGATTCAATAGTTCAACTAGTAATCTGAAAATTACAAGATAACCACAAAACTGAAATTACAATTTTGTTGAAAACGAAAAAATGGAAACTGGTTTTGCTGAGTCGAGTGTGGCACTCTGTCCTTAAGACAATATTGCCCCGTATGTATCCTTTATACGTCCTGGACAATTTGTCTCCCAAGATAAAACAGCAATGGAACCCTTGAGCAAAGGAAACTGAAGAGCTACCGTGAAGAATATTGAGTAACGAAATGATGCTAGGAAGTTGTAGGAAGAAAACTATTTCGGTTGTGTATTTTCGTGAGCTTTATGAACTGTTATTTTTCTGCTCTTTGTGGTGCTCAACAATGGTGTAAGGGTGTGTTTATATAGGTGAGGGAGGGGCTGAAAACTGCCTCCATAATAGCCAAATAATGGCCATTATGGAGGTAGTAAAGTCACCAACATAAATGGTGAAAGACCAACTGTTTTGGCCATTATAGGAGGAGTAATTCAGCCAAAATAAATGGCTGAATTGAGAGCTTGGACGTTTCTGCTTTGACTGTCGAAATTCCAACTTTCTGAAAACTTCGGGGACCAAACTGTACATCTTGAAACTTTAGGGACCAAACTGTACATCTGAAAGAATTCTGGTCCAAACTGCACATCTGAAACTTCTGGGATCAAACTGTACTTCTGGCAAAGTTTTCTGGCCCAAAAAGATAATATCAGAAGGCCCACAGCCCACAGCCCACAGCCCACGACCCACGACCCGTGAACCCGTGAACCCGTGAACCCGTGAACCCGTGAACCCGAGAACCCGGAACCCGGAACCCGGAACCCGGAACCGGAACCGGACGGGCGGGCGGCGGCGGCGCGCGTGTGGTCTTTACTTGAACCGAAGCACATCTAGGTCCTCCCTCCTTTAAACACATGGGATACCCCTTGGGGTCCCAAACCCCAAACCAATTTCGAGTCTTATATACACAACAATTCTTTCTTCCTCTACCGATGTGGGAGAATTACACACAATACCACACTTTCCATGCTTCAAACACCTTACTTCGTGAACCAATATCTCTTTCATTTCTCAATGAAATTTGACGATTCTTGGCCCTACGGTTATCTACGTACTTAGTAGATCATGCATGTGTGAAGAATCGGATTCTCCAACATACGTTACACTAGTGTTTAAGCCGTTAAAGTTGGTCAGTCGCAACTCCCGCCAAAGGCAAATTTCCAACAATCCCCTCTTGAAAGAGATTTTGGCGCACTCACATGGTGTCTTTTCATTTCCAAAGCAATATTTCGGCGGACCGATGTTGCATAAGGAGAGGTAGCCTCGGCTTTGAACCTTCCATAGTTGAATACCATCGGACTTACTTACTTGCGCGGTGAACGTGATGTCTTGAACCGTCGGTGTTTAGTGTAAGCCAAGACAACGGTACCAACACAACAAATTCCCTTACTCTCTTCTTCGTAATGTTTTGTCCGTTTTGGCCATGGACAACGTCTTGGATTCTTAAGTGCGTTCAATTTGAGGCGGCCCGTCCTCGCACTTAAATAGGTGGTCTCCTACAAGGTATCCCGTGCTATACCCCACTTCACAAGTGTTAGGAACCATTAAAAGTTTCCCAAAGACCTAACCTCAACTGTTGAGGATCATTACAGTTTTGAAAACTTAACCTTTACCCATACTGCAGATAGCACTTAACGTCTATCGCGGAACGGCTTTGGATTTGGTGTTTCTTTTCGAAATCACTATCCGAAGTGCTCATGCTTCGACCGAAGCGATCAACCGAACCTTTACAACTTAGTTTTCCCATTGAACCAAATTACCGGGATCTCCAGTTCGTAAGGTTGGGTTTCCACTGTATTGGTCCGTATATTTTGGGTTTTAAGCCCATTCCCCTAGACAGGCAGAACGCTTGATCTCTGGGTAGTCCCTTAGTTTGTAAACAAGGAAGTGACACCCGTGATGATCAACTGCCATACGGTCTTATGTCTCCGACGATCCCGACAGATATGTCCAGACGCCGTCATCCGTGTCCTTCCTAAAGCCGATCGGCTAGCCACAGTGTATAACTGCTGAAGGCACGGGTTTCTCCCAATAAGGGACGTCCTCTAATGAGTCGTGAAGTTACTCAACTTCTTTCATGCTTTGTATAAAGCGATAAACTCCGATACCATCATGAATCGGTCGATGCAAGTTTGCTTAGAGGATTTTCCAAGAACCACCATACACATTTACTTGTGGCTTTGGTGTTCTTCGATCCGATGTCCGGTTGCATCACCGTGTTCTCCCGAACCGCTGGACATCCGTAATACAATAATCCGTAGATAAGCGAATAATTCGATATCGTCATATCCGACTTAACGCCTTCTATTGATCATGTATTAAGATCATCAGTGAACCTTAGTTCAACTAATATGTTTGTAGGACGATACCAGGTCGGTTGTAGTGTGTACAATACATTGAACTACACGTGACCTGTGCATATCACTCCTTGTCTATGGGTGCACCATGATTCCAATCAGTTCTATGATTCATATCCATTGGTGGCTTCAACGAGACTGTCAACTATTGACCATCCGTTAGATGTCTTAGAAATTCAATTCCTAAGAAGTCATCTCGTGATACACATATCTTTCATATCGAGACTTTGTTTCAATATGATTTTCACTCTCGACCGTTGGTTTTCCAACTGTTGGCTTTCTAACTTCGAGCCAATGTTTCGTGGTCGATTCATTGTTTCTGTTTTATCCGAGACTTTCAGGACTAAAATGTAAACATTTCGGGGACCAAAATGAAAGTTCGGAAGAAGCCCAACAGATTCGGCAAACCAATTCTCGATCCTCTTCTTCCAACTCTCCGGTTGGGAAGGTCATTTCAACACCCATGCCATGTAAGATTACAATGGCCCTGGATGTGAAGCTACTCACAGGGGAGCACTTTTTACAACCCAAAGGTTCTTTTCCCGGAGGAAGATCAACTATTACACAAGTATGGTTCTATATATGGAATCTATTTCTCCCTTTAGCTTCTTTCCAAAGCAGCGCTTTTGGAGATAACAATTATTTGTTAATTGTCCATGGTTCGTTCTCAACCATACAAGCTAGAAGGTATGGAACAAGTCTTTGTCCCCTCTTTTCTCCTTCTCGGTTCAACATCTAGAATCCCTGAGTTCTGCAGATCTGGAATATTAAGTTCCGGATAGACAGCAACTTTCGAGTCATGAAGATACGGAACGTCTAGTTCCGGACAGTCAGGCCCTCGCGGGTTCTTGTTAACCTTGAGCAATTACTCCTTTTTCCTTTTTCAAGGAAAGCTATCTTAAAAGAATTCAGCATTCTTTGATGCCAAGAGGCGATCAACACTATTGTTATTTACAGATCCAGTGGATATGCAATCTACAGTCTTAGGTCGAACTTGACCTGTCTCGGTAGTCCAACTTCTACCAAGCCATCCCACATCACAACTTTTGTATGTGAGATCATTTCCATGTCTCACACGGAGAGTTATCCTTATCCTTATGCGGAGTTCTGTTGAGAATCGCATTAGCGGTAAGGATCGCCTTGCCCTACATAATTTAGGCGTACGGGTTTGCGCTTGGCTAACACCGTTAGACAGAGGTGAGTAATGAGCAGTCGTTTAATGAACGATGCTTCACATTCTCCCCTTCTATCACTACGAATTTCTCAATCCGTAGGCTTAGTTGATATTCAACTTCTGCTTTGTAGCGCTTATCCGCTTCAACAACTTCATCTTTGCTTTTTAACAAACAAAGGATTCCATACGTTGTACCATCATCAATGAAGATCCCAACGTACTTGTCTCCCCCCTCTATTTTGTATAAACTTCAAATCACCCAAGTAGGTGTGACTAAGTTCTAGAGGAGCGATCTGCTTTCTTTCGCTATTCCCTTGACGGAATTTGGAAAGGTGATTTTGCCTCTTCATCTACCTCACATTTATTTTGAGGGTTTATGTAGAAGAAGGCAACAATCTCAACATCGTTAGCTTTTGAATGACTTGCTATTTAACGTGTCTTAATCTATGATGGCATAGACGCACGGATTACAAATATATCATTCATTTGGCTACAGACATATTGTACCACTCTTAGTTATTACGGACCTGTTGGACTAGTCTCAAATCAGATTTGACCAACAACGTCCTTTAACCAAGTTAGGAACATGTATCACCTCTTTTAGAGTGATCTCATTCCTTGAAGTCCTATTGAGGACAACCTCTCCAGCCCCTTCTAATTTAGAGGTGGCGTTGCTTCACATGAACAACCTCTTGCCCGTGGTTAGAGCGTAACCGGATCATTTGTGATCTAGATACTCTGGCCTACTCCAGTTGCTTTGGCAGACTGAGTGTCCAATTTCTTTACTGCCTTTCTTTAGGCCTTCAGATCATTCAGACCTGGAAACTCTGGCCCACCTTACTAGGTGTCCATTACTTTTCCTATGAAATGAATTTTGGCCCCACTCCATCGCCGGAGGCTTTATATGACCGAGCGTCCAATATCATCATATCAAAGGAATTTTGGCCCACTCAGGTCACCCGAGGCTTTGTATGACCGAGTGTCCAATATCATCCTATCAAAGGAATTTTGGCCCACTCTAGTCGCCCGGAGGCTTTGTATGACTGAGTGTCCAATATCATCCTATGAAGGATCTTCTGTCAAATAATATGACAGGCTCAACGTCATTAACTTTTAGACTCCTTCCGTTAAGATTGGTGCCCAGATAATTCTTGGCGCTTACTTAAGAGTGGTAAGAGTTTTCGCACAGTTTAGTGGATCTTTCTCCATTGTATGTGCGACATACTTTACACACTTTGAATTATTACACTTAAAAGAACGGATCTTTTTAAGTCGTTTACCAAATTCAATCTTTAAACGGGAAAGAAGATGAGATTAAACTTCTGATTTTTTTTTTCTTTTAAAGCGTAAGGAATATAAATTATTTTCATATTCCTCCTACTTTAATCAATTTTTAATCAGACATCATTTAATCTTTATTCTTGACAAGTAAGAAAAACTACTTATCCCAATTTCGGATTCTGGCTCACTCCAGTCACTTCATCAAACTGAGTGTCCAGTTCCTTCTTACCATTATTCGGATCTTTTGTCTGGGACAGATACAGGCCTTCTGCTGCAAGATAGAAGTACATCTTCAGCCTTCTCCTCTTGTCCCAGCTTGACATCCTCGTGCTCTCGTGAGCGCTTGTTCCCACCGCTTGGTAGCGGTGACACCATGAACACGTTCATCATCATCACTCTCTTCTACCAAAAAACCATTGCCATATCCAGATTTGGTCACACAACTTTTGACCGACATCTTTCGAACACTAATAGTAATACAATACAAATATTGTCTTAAGTTGTTGGGAGATTTTGCTCTATGGTACTTTATAAAGCAGTACGGGAAGTATATAACTATTACAAGTATTCGAAAGGATAAACAAAGATTCAATAGTTCAACTAGTAATCTGAAAATTACAAGATAACCACAAAACTGAAATTACAATTTTGTTGAAAACGAAAAAATGGAAACTGGTTTTGCTGAGTCGAGTGTGGCACTCTGTCCTTAAGACAATATTGCCCCGTATGTATCCTTTATACGTCCTGGACAATTTGTCTCCCAAGATAAAACAGCAATGGAACCCTTGAGCAAAGGAAACTGAAGAGCTACCGTGAAGAATATTGAGTAACGAAATGATGCTAGGAAGTTGTAGGAAGAAAACTATTTCGGTTGTGTATTTTCGTGAGCTTTATGAACTGTTATTTTTCTGCTCTTTGTGGTGCTCAACAATGGTGTAAGGGTGTGTTTATATAGGTGAGGGAGGGGCTGAAAACTGCCTCCATAATAGCCAAATAATGGCCATTATGGAGGTAGTAAAGTCACCAACATAAATGGTGAAAGACCAACTGTTTTGGCCATTATAGGAGGAGTAATTCAGCCAAAATAAATGGCTGAATTGAGAGCTTGGACGTTTCTGCTTTGACTGTCGAAATTCCAACTTTCTGAAAACTTCGGGGACCAAACTGTACATCTTGAAACTTTAGGGACCAAACTGTACATCTGAAAGAATTCTGGTCCAAACTGCACATCTGAAACTTCTGGGATCAAACTGTACTTCTGGCAAAGTTTTCTGGCCCAAAAAGATAATATCAGAAGGCCCACAGCCCACGACCCACGACCCACGACCCGTGAACCCGTGAACCCGGAACCCGGAACCCGGAACCGGAACCGGACCGGACGGGCGGGCGGCGGCGGCGCGCGTGTGGTCTTTACTTGAACCGAAGCACATCTAGGTCCTCCCTCCTTTAAACACATGGGATACCCCTTGGGGTCCCAAACCCCAAACCAATTTCGAGTCTTATATACACAACAATTCTTTCTTCCTCTACCGATGTGGGAGAATTACACACAATACCACACTTTCCATGCTTCAAACACCTTACTTCGTGAACCAATATCTCTTTCATTTCTCAATGAAATTTGACGATTCTTGGCCCTACGGTTATCTACGTACTTAGTAGATCATGCATGTGTGAAGAACCGGATTCTCCAACATACGTTACACTAGTGTTTAAGCCGTTAAAGTTGGTCGGTCGCAACTCCAGCCAAAGGCAAATTTCCAACAATATCCATAGGATATACACGTGTATATACTATGTATATTGGCTCTCGGTTTTGCTGATTTGACCGTGTATATAGTCTAGAGTTTAGTTAATGTTTTAGTCTCCTAGTTTAGGTAATGTTGTGGTGTAATTAGTATTGTACACTTACCATAATATTTGTATTACCATAATTGTATAGTTAGTGTCCAAGTAGAATAAGGTTTTTAGGAGTAGAATAGGAATAAAATTCTCCTATTATGGAAATATGTAAATTGTATATATACCCTTTCAATTAATGAAAATAATCAAGGGATTATTTCTTTCATGGTATCAGAAGTCTAGGTCTTAAAATTATCTCTCTAAAAATCCTCCAACTTCCGTCGCCTACCTCGAGTTCTGAGCCCCCTTCGTGTCGGATTTCATACCGACGATTCATTTTCTCTCTCAAGTTTTCTTCCAAATCCCTCAATCACATATTGTTCTATCAGTATGTATACATCAAGGAACCCGTTTTATCCTGCCCATACAGTTTCTAACATCAAGAATAACATCCATCTTGTTCTTGAAATAGAAAACGTCCAATATGCGATGTGGGCCGAACTGTTCAAAATTCACGCACGCTCGCATCAAGTCATCCATCACATAATCCCCGTGGCTCCTGAGGATACGGAGGTGGCACAACGCGAGGATGATCCTAAGTTATGGACAACTCTTGATACAACTGTCCTTCAGTGGATATACTCTACAATTTCGACTGACCTTTTGCAAACAATTACTGAGTCTGACGCTACGGCGCATGCAACTTGGGATAGACTACGTGATATATTCCAAGATAATCAAAATTCTAGAGCTGTTACTCTTGAGCAGGAATTCTCCCACGTCAACATGGAAGATTTCCCTAATGTTTTGGCTTATTGCAAAAGATTGAAGGAATTGACAAACTAACTCCGCAACGTTGGCGCGCCACTTTCGAATGATCGTTTGGTCCTCCAAATGGTTTCGGGCCTCTCTGAGGCCTATAATGGTGTTGGCACACTTCTTCGTCAAAGCAATCCTCTTCCGTAATTTTATCAGTCTCGTTCTATGCTTACACTCGAAGAAGCAGGCATGGCTAAAAAGGCGGCTACCGGTGCTAGTCCTGTAGTCATGATGACCGAGTCCACTTTTCATCCTACCGGTTCCAACAACTCGGGCCAAAATCGCAACAACGGTGGCAGCAAAAAGGGACAAAATAAGAAAAATAATGGCAAGAATCACGGCGGCAACAATGGCAGCAGCCAGAACAGTGGTGATGGCAGTGGTGGCCCTCGGGGCGGTCAGCAGCAGTAGCAGTTTTGGGCCCCACAGTGGGCCCCTATGCAGTGGCAGTGGGCCCCACAGTCTGGGCCAAACAATAGCAGCCCAATGTTTCCACCTTAATGGCAATGGGCTGGCCAGCCTTAGTCACGACACAACATGCAGTGGCCCAGTTTCAGTCAGCCTTCTGGGCCGAGGCAGCAAGCAGGGGTGCTTGGGCCTCGGCACCCGCAGGACCATCACGCAGTAGCCCCCACTTCTACCGACATCGAAGACGCAATGCACACGCTTGGATTAAATCCTTCGAACCCAAATTGGTACATGGACACCGGAGCCACTACCCACATGACATCCGACCAAGGTACTCTCTCGTCTTATTCCAATTTGAACAACCCCCAGGGTATAATTATTGGTAATGGTAATTCTATTCCGATTCGTGGTTATGGTCATAAAACTTTGTCTCCTCCCCATCCACCCCTTATCTTGAAAAATACCCTACATCCCCCCAAATTGATTAAAAACTTAGTGTCTGTTCGTAAATTCACCACTGACAATTCCGTGTCTATTGAATTTGATCCGTTTGGTTTCTCTGTGAAGGATTTCAAAACGGGGAGTCATCTCATGAAGTGTGATAATAGGGGAGATCTTTATCCTATCACGCCATGTTCCAGTCTATCGAGTCAAGCCTTGCCGTCAACATTTGCAACCCTTGCTCCTTTCTTGTGGCATACTCGTCTTGGTCATCCGGGGTCGTCTATTTTGTCTTCCTTAGATAAAAATAATTTTATTTCATGTAAGGGTACGAATAGTACTCCGAATTGTCACTTGCTCTTTAGGAAAAAATGTTAGGTTGTCATTTGTAGACTCTAATTCTAATACTTTAATGTCATTTGATATTATTCATAGCAACTTATGGACGTCTCATGTTCTTAGTTCTTTGGGTCATCGGTATTATGTTCTCTTTTTGGATGATTATTCTAAATTTTTATGGATTTTTCCAATAGCGAAAAAATCTCAAGTTTTTTCCATCTTCTTAAAATTTAGAGCTTTCATTAGAACCCAATTCGAACGAGAAATAAAAAATATTCAATGTGATAATGGCAGAGAATATGACAACGGGGATTTCGGGGATTTTGTGCAACTAATGAGATCAATTTTCGTTTTTCTTGCCCTCATACTTCTTCGCAGAATGGGAAAGCTGAACGCAAAATTCGTACCATTAATAACATTGTCCGAACTTTATTACTTCATGCTTCCGTACCCCCTTCGTTTTGGCATCATGCTTTACAAATGGCTACATATCTCCTTAACATTCTTCCTTCCAAAGGTTTGACATATTCTTCCCCTCTTCAAATTTTATATAATAAAACTCTTTCATATTCACATCTTCGGGTCTTTGGATGCTTGTGTTATCTATTATTTTCGTCCACCAGAATTACAAACCTCAGGCCCGTTCTACTCCGTATGTATTTTTGGAGTTTCCGTCTAATCATCGTGGTTACAAATGTTTTGATTTATCCTCTAATATAATCATCATTTGTCGCCATGTCATTTTTGATGAATCCCAATTTCCGTTTGCTAAGGTTAGTACTCCCGTTCCTAGTTTGTATAATTTTTTAGATGATGGTATATCCCCGTATATTATTCACCATTTTTCGAACGTCTCCCGCACCCCAGCTCCTCCAGCGGGCCCACTTCCCCTTCACGAGCTACAGTACCCGCAACTGGGTCCTGTCCAGTTACTGGGCCAGTAACGGTAACTGGGCCAGTGACCTAGCCCATTCACGCCACTGGTCCAGTCTATGTGTCCCCTTCCCGTTACCGAATTGGGCCAGCAGGCTCACTGCCTGCTGGCCAGTCCATCCCGAGTCCAGAAAATTCCCAACATCCGCCCAATTCTTCCCCGAGTCATAGACCGGTCACTCGTAGTCAACGGGGTATTTTTAAACCAAAAAGATATTTTAATTTAAATTCTAATGTTCTTAAATCACCTTTACCCTGTAATCACATGTCTGCATTAAATGACCCGAATTGGAAAATTGCTATGACCGATGAATATAATGCTCTTATTGATAATAAGATGTGGGAGTTGGTGCCCCGTCCATCTGGTATTAATATTATTAGGTCTATGTGGATTTTTGTTCATAAGGACAATTCAGATGATTCGTTTGCAAGGCATAAGGCTCGGCTTGTGGATGATGGTAAGACTCAACAGATTGATGTGGATTCTGAAGAGACGTTTAGTTCGGTGGTCAAGCCGTCTACCATTCACAGGGTACTCAGCTTGGCTCTATCGAAAACATGACCCATTCATCAGTTAGATGTAAAAATGCTTTCTTACACGGTGATCTCAAGAAAACAGTGTATATGTATCAGCCCTTGGAGTTTAGGGACCCCAAATATCCTAATCATGTCTGTTTATTGAAGAAGTCCTTATATGGGCTTAAGCAGTCTCCACGGGCCTGGTATAAGAGGTTTGCCGACTATGTTTCGACTATTGGGTTCACTCACAGCAGGTCGGATAATTCCTTATTCATTTATCGTCGTGGTTCGTCCTTGGCTTATATACTTTTATATATGGATGATATTATCTTGACTGCCTCTTCCGATGCCTTACACCAGTCTATCATGACAATGCTCACTTCTGAGTTTGCTATGAAAGACTTGGGGCCCTTGAGTTATTTTTTGGGGATTGCTGTCACTCGTCATGCAGGTGGATTGTTCTTATTACAGAGAAAGTATGCAACCGAGATCACTGAGAGGGCTGGGATGTCCTCCTGTAAGTCCACTTCCACTCCAGTTGATGCTAAACCCAAATTGGGGGCTGTGACCGGCGCACCATACGAGGACCCGACCCGCTATCGCAGTCTTGCATGGGCCCTTTAGTAACTCACATTCACGAGACCAGATATTACGTATCCCGTCCAGCATGTGTGTTTGTGTATGCATGATCCCAGAATTGAACACATGAATGCGCTCAAACGCATCATTCGTTATATTCAGGGTACACTTGACTATGGCTTGCATTTATATCCTTCATCGACGTCCACACTTGTCTCGTATACAGATGTTAATTGGGGTGGTTGTCCGGACACCAGACGGTCTACGTCTGGCTATTGTATGTTTATTGGCAATAATTTGATCTCATGGTCTGCGAAACGTCAGTTGACTTTGTCCCGATCCAGTGCCGAGGCCGAGTATAGAGGGGTAGCTAATGTGGTCTCGGAATCATGTTGGTTACGTAATTTGCTGTTAGAGCTTCATTGTCCTATTCAGAAGGCGACCTTGGTTTATTGTGATAATGTTAGTGCCATCTACCTTTCTGGTAATCCGGTTCAGCACCAGCGCACTAAACATATCAAGATGGACATTCACTTTGTTCGCGAAAAGGTTGCTCGTGGTCAAGTACGCGTCTGCCATGTCCCGTCCAGGTATCAAATTGTCGACATCTTTACAAAGGTCTTCTCTCGGTCCTTTTTGAAGATTTTAGGGACATTCTCAGCGTTCGAAGACCGCCCGCTATGACTGCGGGGGTGTGTTAAATATCCATAGGATATACATGATAGACACGTGTATATCCTATGTATTTTGGCTCTCGGTTTTGCTGATTTGACCGTGTATATGGTCTAGAGTTTAGGTAATGTTTTAGTCTCCTAGTTTAGGTAATGTTGTGGTGTAATTAGTATGTACACTTACCATAATATTTGTATTACCATAATTGTATAGTTAGTGTCCAAGTAGAATAATGTTTTAGGAGTAGAATAGGAATATGATTCTGCTATTATAAAAATATGTAAATTGTATATATACTCTTTCAATTAATGAAAATAATCAAGGGATTATTTTTTTCAATATTGATGTGAACCCTATTTCGTTTTATGAGCCTCTGGATTATATACTTTGAATTTAAGTGGGCTAACTTATTGGAATTTTTCATTTGTTTCCACCTATAATCCTCCTGAACCTTCAGATTTGTTTTTTGAAATTCTCCTTTTGTTTTGGGGAAGTTACATAAACACTAGGAAATAAGTAAAACATTTCATAATCTACAATTACTAACTAAATTATATAATCTGCAATATATCATATATCATATAAAACTAAAAGTAGAAAACTCCTACCTTCAAAGTTAGATTACCATTTTGTCCCTGCACTTAATCAAAATCAAATTAAATCTTACTATTTTAATTACACAAATGTTGAACAAATAATTACTCCTTCTTAGTACATTGAACGTGAATGTAGAGAATTCTTCCATCTACCCAGAGTTATTGTAGGTGTAAATTTGTTGAGTTATGACCCATATTTATTTCATTCTTCTTTCTTTATTTTCTTTCATCTTCCCCGTTAATAGTAAGGAAATAGTAATATCATAGCTATTTTTTTTTCATCTTCCACATTAATAGTAATATAATTGCAAGTCTTTTCACATTCTTTGATGGATCTATAAAAGTGCACAATCATGTTTCTCTTGATTCCCTCAGAAAGTCTCTTTTTCTCAAAAAAGTTCAGTGGGGGACATTCTTTTATTCATATCTATGTTAAATTGCATAAGCGTATGATATTCATGATTACTATCCAAGGCAAAGAAAATATTACTAACATTCTATCTTTGACACTTCCTTTGTTTTTGTCATGTCTAGATTGTGCAGAGATTATTTTCGCATCTCATGTGGCAAGGCAGTTAAAGAAAATATCCCGTTGTGGCCCTCCAAACAGAAGAAATTCTTAATTTGTTTCATCGAGAAGTAAGGGATTGCAATTTGTCCATATTGATGTCTCCTTTGGCCTCCCTCAAAAAATTTAAATTATTGAACCATGTAATGTCTTCGACGATTCTTGTGTTGCTCATATTCATTCAGTAGTTTTATAATTCAAACAAACCAGTTTACTTTGAAATATGTATATAGTTAGGAGTTTATCAATTTTGGGAAAAACTTTATACCAGTGCTTCTCAATGAACATTGTGATGCATGCAACATATGTCAAATAAAATTTCAAGGGCTTAGTAAAATCGTGTCATATGACGAATAAATATTCAAAGGGTAAAGAAAGTAAAGCTCTAGAACATAATAAAAGTAGGGGATTAATGGATTATATATCTACAATAATCTTCTTGTAAAAAAGAAAAAAAGGTTAAAGAAAGTAAAGCTCTAGAACATAATAAAAGTAGGGGATTAATGGATTATTGATCTACAATAACCTTCTTGTAACAAGAAAAATAGAAAGGAAACTAACAAAATGCCACCAGTATCACTTTACTTGAATTCATATTCTGTTGTTGCTAAAAAGAGATGATTATAACTTGACCTTTGGTGTGAATTTGTTATTTAATTTTCAATATTTCGCATATGCCTTTGCAACGGTATACTAGCAAGTATTGTATTTCTTTATTTGTTAGTAAAATAAAATGCACATTATAGTATCTCAATAATGTTTTCTTAATTACTATGTGCATAAATTCATTAAGTATCTTATTTCATTGAGTAATAATTGATATATTATTAAACGAAGTTCGTATGACCAACAGATAATACAACATTCTTAAAATGGAATATTAGATTTATCAAACAGAAAAGCAAGATTTATTGGACTGGAAACAAAATTAGCATATACAAATATTGATTATTTATCTATCTAAATTATCCAATTTGGACAATATTTACTTGAAATTGAAAAAAAATACTCGGTATTCGAAGTTAAACTTAAAAAGAAGTTAAAATTGTGTTTGACATTGAATTTTACTTGAAAAAACAAAGTTGAAATTATGTGAGTGAAAATCACTATTTCATTTGATATGCTCCTCAAATATATCTTTGACTTTTTTATTTCAAGTTAAACTAAAATAATGAAAAAAATTGCAACAAAAATATTTATTTGTAAAATATTCCAAAAAGTATAACCAAACATAATTTTATTTTCTCTTCTAATTTCCTCATATTTTAGTATGTTGACATATTAATTTTTGCTATTAAATATAGACTAAATTTGGACATATTTTAGTATGTTTACATACATCAACAATGAGTTTTCGAGATTGTTGCTCCCAAACGCACACACAAATATACGGGGTCGTACAAGTAATAAAGGATTAAAGTCCATATATCCTATCCTACCCACAAAGACTTGTGATTAACTATTTTCTAAATTAAATTAATGGTAACTATCTAAACAAAAAATAAAATTTGAAGTTATTTTATAAACTAACTAAAAATAAAAGAAAACAAATAATGAACTTCAACCAAGAAAGAGCGAATTTTTATCGTAAAAGAGAAAGATCTAGAGTTGTGACCACTACCAATCCAGTTGAATATTCCAATCGTACAACTATTGATTTCCATGAGTTACTAATTGACGGGTTAATATTAACTTTATGAGTATCTCTCGAATTGTTCACAAGTCTATTCAAACTACATCAACGCCTATATTTCTATGGTCATCAGAAAATAGTAAGAACGTATTTAAATCTCCACATTCAATAAAGCAAGGCTAAGGAATATATCTCTACAATTCTCTATCTAGAGGTTCACAAATAAGCTCTACTTATTCTTATTACACATGAAATTCCATTTCTCAAGTCCAATTAACGAGCCACAAATAGTGTTCAACTAGTTCTATCTATACTTGTCTTCTAGTGATATAAACAGAATATAGTACTAATCCAGTTTTGATAGAATTTACATGGTATGATTCTCCTTTATTAGCCATAGAAAAATCTTTAACTAGTATTTTTATTTTCACTAATTGGAATGCCACAGCATGGATGCATAAGAACTTACTTCACTTACAAAACTCGAAATAGAAATCACAGTAAAAATTATCATATTATTGTTCTATTTCAGTAGTACAAGATTATGTACAATTTGGTACAAGATCACAAAATGAAACCTAAAGACTGATGTAAAAGACAGCAGCAATACATTTGGAGGAAAAATACGGAAGCACCACTCTTTTAGGGGTGCCTAAATAGTGAAAGCGTAAAAAGGTACAAAGATGAAGGCAAAATATGCTGCCTTCTGTTGAGGCTCGGGACTTCCAGAAAGCTTAGGAAAAAGTATCTAAAATTCACTGATCCGACTAGTCCGCTTTAGTCAATATTTAACATTTACGTGATTAATGGAAGTTGACTTTGTCTTGGTAATTCATGCCTACACGCCAATTAGAGGGTGCAACATTGTAAGCTATAATAGTCTCATGAGATGTGTAAGAAGTGAGCTTGAAAGAAAGAGTTTGGCCTGCAAGAGTTGCAAATGCTTGGTATGATGCTCCCCAATTGTGGCTCATGCTTATCCACCCTGTTTTGCTTCCCTTCACCCACATGCTCGCCACGTCGCCGCCTCCGGCGACGTTCATCACGTATACCAATAACCAGTAACCGTTTTCCCGCCCTTCTTAATGCAGGGTACCTACAACCATACAAAAAAGTAACACCATATTAGAGGCTAGAAATCATGCAAGATTAGCTTTAGAGGACCAAAGTGCAATTATTAAAGTTTCTTAAAATCTCATTACTCGAACCTCTAACCTACTAGTTGATGGTAGAGGTACGTTTCTAAAAGAGCAAGCTTAATTGTCATCAAAATTGATTCTTTAATCTTGATTAAATTTCAATAAAATGAAGAATTTCTTCTATTGGTTAATAGTGAACTACTTTGCTACCATAACAAAAGCTCAGTCGTCCTCAAATCCTCAAATTTGACTCTTTAATCTTGATTAAAATTGAACAAAATGAACAATTCATGCTAGTAAATTCAAGCTTTTATATCGCAAAACTATTAAAAGTTAATTATAATTTGACTGAATTTCGAGATAGCTCCACAACATATATAAAATGCGAGATTTAACTTATAACATACTGACCATATATATATAAAATAATTTTTACACTATTATGCAATTTTATATGCAACTTATTTTCTCGATAACCTTTTTAGGTGATCTGAAGGCGTAAAAATTCTATTACATACCTGCGGTACGAAACGGGGACAATGCCAGCCTTCCATTGAGCAATTTTCATGAAAGCAGGTTTAGCCATGTCAAAATGTTGGCGTGGTGGGTTGCACCATCCTCCATGGTTTGAATCTTGGGCCCAATTAGGTGGGCAGAGGTTTGTGGCTGTAACGGTGGTAGCAAAATTTTGATTTCACACACATTATTTGGAAGCATTGCCCACATGAATACCCATTGCTAAATAGCACTGTGCTTAATGCTGCTGTTGCGGTTCCATAACCTGAATTGAACATGTTTCCATATCCACAAGCTCCGCCTTTAAAACCAACAAAAGTCGTTTATGAGTATAAATGAATTTTTACCATCAGATCACTTATAGATAATTACAAGTAACTGTTCATAATAAGTGAGATTTAGTAACATAAGATAAATTGACTACTACAACAAGTTAAAATACACTAATAATGTATACATTCTTTACATTGCAGTGTACGTATAAGGTAAATCCAACGGCAAATGGAGCATAAATCAATGAGTTCAATTGACCCCAGTATTTCCGACAAGGAGCATAAATGCGTGTGTGAAAAATCACTAAAATTTCAAGAAATGACAATTTTTTTTGTATTCCTCCACTAGATAATAAGCAATGTTTTCAAGTTTATGTAACTCCACGCCTTGATGGCAAGTAAAAGTAGTCAAACTATGATATAAAGATTTATATAGTTGATTCCAATTAATATGAAATAAAGGCATTGTTATTGTAACGCACCCATTGTTTCAGAAGCATACTCGTCTCCGTAAAATGTGGCGTAAGCAAGTTTCCAAGGCATGGCTTTAAACTTAGGGCTAGGGGTGGAATAGTAGGCTGCAGCCAAATTGGCTTGGTGAAAAAGTGCTATTGACCCGATTATCAAGAAAATCAAGCTCCATTTGTAGTTGAAAGATGCCATACTTTTATTGCTTCTCTTCAATTAACTCTTTCCTAAAAATGGAATGTTACACTCACAATTTTTCTTTGATGAATAGACATACAAATTTTTTGTCCTTTTATAGTTTGTGTCCAAGGGATAAGAGCATATAGTAACCTTCGTGCTCCCACGAACATGTTAGGCTATAAAGTCAACTGTTATATAAAATTAAATTAAAAAAAATTAAGTCAATTGTTTTGTTCTAAAATTTGTTTATCTTTATACCAAGTAATTAAGCTACAATGTTTGTTACATTTCTTTTTTGGCAACCTGCGGCCAAGTTTTATGGTACTTGGTGCTTACCCCGCCGTACCATTTTTCTAGGTTGATTTTTTCTTAAAAATTATAGAAATGTTTGAAGAATGTAACGCCAACATTGAACATAAATTTGATTCTAAAATCACCGATTTCTGTTATTATTAGTTGCATGTCTTGCATCTCTCTTTTGACAAATTAAACAACTTTAAGAAACCTTGAAGAGATCATAGAATGAATAATTAATTAAGAAAATAATTAAATGAGGATAGAGTTTGGTATTGCATGGATACGTGTCAAGCAGAATATCGGGAGGAAAATCAGTACAATTTCATATTGTTCAGTGCAACTGAATTGTGCTATTTGTTTTTTCTTTTGCTTTGAAGAGTATTTAATCGTGGACATTGATGGATCTAAAATTTATACTATAGGTTTTGAATTTGGAGCGTGAATTTTGAAATATATATCTACCTTAATCAATACTCACTTTTCGCACTTCACACAAAACATACATATATAGGGTTGACCCTGAAACACTAGTACGTGAACCTATGATTGCACGAAAAAAGTATCTTGACACCACAAGTTTTAACTGCGAAGATGTGTACCAACTCAAACATTTTGAGCAGGGTGAAGTTAGGGAGCACAAGGGGTTTAATTGAATTCCTTCCACGAAAATTATACTATATAAATAGGATAAAATGATATTTTTCCACTTGCATATAAATTATTGCGTCCCCTTGGCATAAAGAAAAATTATAATTATATATTTTTTAATCTGCTTGTTTGAATTCCTGGCCCGCCACTAATTATGAGGCATTCAGTAAAACACCGAGGGAAGCTGAAGAAAGGATTCTACTATATTCAGGACATTTGATAATTTGAATCAGAATCATTCATGATCTCCTGTGCTTAGAATTTGCTAAATCTTAGCCTGTGGTATATGTTGGAAATTTGCCTTTGGCGGGAGTTGCGACCGACCAACTTTAACGGCTTAAACACTAGTGTAACGTATGTTGGAGAATCCGGTTCTTCACACATGCATGATCTACTAAGTACGTAGATAACCGTAGGGCCAAGAATCGTCAAATTTCATTGAGAAATGAAAGAGATATTGGTTCACGAAGTAAGGTGTTTGAAGCATGGAAAGTGTGGTATTGTGTGTAATTCTCCCTCATCGGTAGAGGAAGAAAGAATTGTTGTGTATATAAGATTCGAAATTGGTTTGGGGTTTGGGACCCCAAGGGGTATCCCATGTGTTTAAAGGAGGGAGGACCTAGATGTGCTTCGGTTCGAGGAAAGACCACACGCGCGCCGCCGCCGCCCGCCCGTCCCGTCCGGTCCGGTTCCGAGTTCCGGGTTCCGGGTTCCGGGTCACGGGTCACGGGTCACGGGTCACGGGTCACGGGTCACGGGTCACGGGTCACGGGTCACGGGTCACGGGTCACGGGTCACGGGTCACGGGTCGTGGGCTGTGGGCTGTGGGCTGTGGGCTGTGGGCTGTGGGTCTTCTGATATTATCTTTTTGGGCCAGAAAACTTTGCCAGAAGTACAGTGTCTTAAGGACATACGGGGCAATATTGTCTAAAGGATAGAGTGCCACACTCGACTCAGCATAAACCAGTTTCCATTTTTCAGTCTTCAACAAAATCGTAATTTCAGTTTTGTTGTTATATTGTAATTTTCAGATTTCTAGTTGAATTATTGAAATCTTTATTTATCCTTTCGAATACTTGTAATAGTTAAATACTTCCCGTACTGCTTTATAAAGTACCATAGAGCAAAATCTCCCACAACTTAAGACAATATTTGTATAGTATTACTATTAGTGTTCGAAAGATGTCGGTTTTGTGTGACCAAATCTGGATATGGCAATGGTTTTCTGGTAGAAGAGAGTGATGATGATGAACGTGTTCATGGTGTCACCGCTACCAAGACTGGTGGGAAGAAGCGCTCTCGAGAGCCTGAGGATGTCAACTGGGACAAGAGGAGAAAGAGTGAAGATGTTATTCTATCTTGTAGCAGAAGGCCTATATCTGTCCCAGACAAAGGATCCGAATAATGGTGAGAACGAAATGGACACTCAGTCTGATGAAGTGACTGAAGTGAGCCAGAATCCGAAATTGGGATAAGTATTTTTCTTACTTGTCAAGAATAAGGATTAAATGATAAGTAGTTTTTCTTACTTGTCAAGAATAAAGATTAAATTATGTCTGATTAAAAATGGATTAAAGTAAGGAGGAATATGAAAATAATTTATATTCCTTATGCTTTAACAAATCAGAAGTTTAATCTCATCTTCTTTTCCGTTTAAAGATTGGATTTTGTAAACGACTTAAGAAGATCCGTTCTTTTAAGTGTAATTACTAAAGTGTGTAAAGTATGGTCGCACATACTATGGAGAAAGATCCACTAACTCGTGCGAAAACTTTTACCACTCTTAAGTAAGCGCCAAGAATTATCTCGGGCACCAATCATAACGGAAGAAGACTAAAAGCTAAAGACGTTGAGCCTGTCATACTATTTGACGAAAGATCCTTCATAGGATGATATTGGACACTCAGTCATACAAAGCCTCCGGGCGACTAGAGTGGGCCAAAATTCATTTGATAGGATGATATTGGACACTCAGTCATACAAAGCCTCCGGGTGACTGGAGTGGGCCAAAATTCCTTTGATATGATGATATTGGACACTCAGTCATATAAAGCCTCCGGAGACGGAGTGGTGCCAGAATTCATTTCATAGGAAAAGTAATGGACACCTAGTAAGGTGGGCCAGAGTTTCCAGGTCCTAAATGATCTGAAGGCCTAAATAAATGCAGTAAAGAAATTGGACACTCAGTCTGCCAATGCAACTGGAGTGGGCCAGAGTATCTGGATCATATATGATCCGGTTACGCCCTAACCACGGGTAAGAGGTTGTTCATGTGAAGCAACACCACCTCTAAAGTAAAAGGGGTTGGAGAGGTTGTCCTCAATAGGACTTCAGGGAATGAGATCACTCTAAGATGATGTGATACATATCCCTAACTTGGTTTAAGGGACGCTGTTGGTGAAGCTGGTTTGAGACTAGTCCAACCGGTCTGTAATAACTAAGAATGGTACAGTATGTCTGTAGCCAAATGAATGATATATTTGTAATCCGTGCATCTATGCCATCATAGATTAAGACACGTTAAATAGCAAGTCATTCAAAAGCTAACGATGTTGAGATTGTTGCCTTCTGACGACATAAACCCTCAAAATAAATGTGAGGTAGATGAAGAGGCAAAATCACCTTTCCAAATTCCGTCAAGGGAATAGCGAAAGAAGCACCGCTCCTCTAGAACTTAGTCACACCTACTTGGTGATTTGAAGTTTATACAAAATAGAGGGGGGAGACAAGTACGTTGTGATCTTCATTGATGATAGTACAACGTATGGAATCCTTTGTTTGTTGAAAAGCAAAGATGAAGTTGTTGAAGCATACAAAGCAGAAGTTGAAAATCAACTAAGCCTACGGATTGAGAAATTCGTAGTGATAGAGGAGGAGAATGTGAAGCATCGTTCATTAAACGAATGTTCATTTCTCACCTCAGTCTAACGGTGTTAGCCAAGCGCGAAGTCGTACGCCCAAATTATGAGGGGTAGCTTGGTAAAAGATGGGCTACCGAAACAGGTCAAGTTCGACCTAAGATCGTAGATTGCATATCCACCGGATCCGCAAATAACGAGTGTTGATCGCCTCTTGGCGTCAAAGAATGCTGAATTCTTTAAAGATAACTTTCCTTGAAATAGGAAAAAGGGAGTAATTGCTCAAGGTTAACAAGAACCCGCGAGGGCTCGATCCGTCCGAACTAGACGTTCCGTATCTTCATGACTCGAAAGTTGCTTGTCTATCCGGAACTTAATATTCCGGATCTGCAGAACTCGGGGATTCTAGATGTTGAACCAAGACGGAGCAAAGAGGGGACAAAGACTTGTTCCGTCCTTCTAGCTTGTATGGTTGAGAACGAACCATGGACAATTAACAAATAATTGTTATCTCCAAAAGCGCCGCTTTGGAAAGAAGGTAAAGGGAGAAATAGATTCCATATATAGAACCATACGTGTGTAATAGTTAATCTTCCTCCGGAAAAGAACCTTTGGGTTATAAAAAGTGCTCCCCTGTGAGTAGCTTCACATCCAGGGCCATTGTAATCTTACATGGCATGGGTGTTGAAACACCTTCCAAACCGGAGAGTTGGAAGAAGAGGATCGAAATTGGTTTGCTTTGAACTGTTGGGCTTCTTCCGAACTTTCATTTTGGTCCCCGAAATGTTTACATTTTAGTCCCGAAAGTCTCGGATAAAACGAAACAATGAATCGACCACGAAACATTGGCTCTGAAGTTAGAAAGCCAACAGTTGGAAAACCAACGTCGAGAGTGAAAATCATATTGAAACAAAGTCTCGATATGAAAGATATGTGTATCACGATGACTTCTTAGGAATTGAATTTCTAAGACATCTAACGGATCGGTCAATAGTTGACGGTCTCGTTGAAGCCACCAATGGATATGAATCATAGAACCGATTGGAATCATGGTGCACCCATAGACAAGGAGTGATATGCACGTGTCACGTGTAGTTCAATGTATTGTACACACTACAACCGACACAGGTATCGTCCTACAAACATATTAGTTGAACTAAGGTTCACCGATGATCTTAATACATGATCAATAGAAGGCGTTAAGTCGGATATGACGATATCGAATTATTCGCTTATCTACGGATTATTGTATTCGGATGTCCAAATGGTTCGGGAGAACATAGTGATGCAAATCGGACATCGATCCGAAGAACACCAAAGCCACAAGTAAATGTGTATGGTGGTTCTTGGAAAATCCTCTAAGCAAACTTGCATCGGCCGATTCATGATGGAATCGGAGTTTATCGCTTTATACAAAGCATGAAAGAAGTTGAGTAACTTCACGGATCCTTAGAGGACGTCCCTTATTGGGAGAAACCCGTGCCTTCGACGCTTATACACTCGTGGCTAGCCGGTCGGCTTTAGGAAGGACACGGATGACGGCGTCTCGGACATATCTGTCGGGATCCGTCCGAGACATAAGACCGTATGGCGAGTTGATCATCACGGGTGTCACTTCCTTATTTACTAACTAAGGGACTACCCGGAGATCAAGTTTTCTCGCATGTCTAGGGGAATGGGCTTAAAACCCAAAATATAAGGACCAATACGGTGGTAACCCAACCTTACGAACCTGGAGATCCCGGTAATTTGGTTCAATGGGAAAACTAAGTCGTAAAGGTTCGGTTGATCGCTTCGATAGAAGCATGAGCACTTCGGATAGTGATTTACGAAAAGAAACACCAAATCCAAAGCCGTTCCCGCGATAGACATTAAGTGCTATCTCAGTATGGGTAAAGGTTAAGTTTTCAAAACTCGTAATGATCCTCAACAATTGAGGCTAGGTTCTTGGGAAACTTTTAATGGTTCCTAACACTTGTGAAGTGGGGTATAGCAGATACCTTGTAGGAGACCACCTATTTAAGTGCGAGGACAGCCGCCTCAAAATGAACGCACTTAAGAATCCAAGACGTTGTCCATGGCCAAAACGGACAAAACATTACGAAGAAGAGAGTAAGGGAATTTGTTGTGTTGGTATCATTGTCTTGGCTTACACTAAACACCGACGGTTCAAGACATCACGTTCACCGCGCGAAGAAGTAAGTCCGATGGTATTCAACTATGGAAGGTTCAAAGCCGAGGCTACCTCTCCTTATGCAACACCGGTCCGCCGAAATATTGCTTGGAAATGAAAAGACACCATGTGAGTGCGCCAAAATCTCTTTCAAGAGGGGATTGTTGGAAATTTGCCTTTGGCGGGAGTTGCGACCGACCAACTTTAACGGCTTAAACACTAGTGTAACGTATGTTGGAGAATCCGGTTCTTCACACATGCATGATCTACTAAGTACGTAGATAACCGTAGGGCCAAGAATCGTCAAATTTCATTGAGAAATGAAAGAGATATTGGTTCACGAAGTAAGGTGTTTGAAGCATGGAAAGTGTGGTATTGTGTGTAATTCTCCCTCATCGGTAGAGGAAGAAAGAATTGTTGTGTATATAAGATTCGAAATTGGTTTGGGGTTTGGGACCCCAAGGGGTATCCCATGTGTTTAAAGGAGGGAGGACCTAGATGTGCTTCGGTTCGAGGAAAGACCACACGCGCGCGCGCCGCCGCCCGCCCGTCCGTCCGGTCCCGGTTCCGAGTTCCGAGTTCCGGTTCCGGTTCCGGTTCCGGTTCCGGTTCCGGTTCTCGGGTTCTCGGGTTCTCGGGTTCACGGGTCACGGTCACGGTCACGGTCACGGTCACGGTCACGGTCGTGGGGGCGTGGGCCGTGGGTCTTCGATATTATCTTTTTGGGCCGAGAAAACTTTGCCGAAGTACGCTTTGATCCCGAAGTTTCAGATATACGGTTTGGACCGAATTCTTTCGATGTGCGCTTTGGTCCCCGAAGTTTCAAGATGTACGATTTGGTCCCCGAAGTTTCAAGATGTACGAGTTTGGTCCCCGAAGTTCGAATTTCGAAGGTCAAAACAAACGTCAAGCACTCAATTCACCATTTATTTTGGCTGAATTACTCCTCCTATAATGGCCAAATCCGTTGGTTCTTTCACCATTTATGTTGGTGACTTTACTACCTCCATAATGGCCATTATTTGGCTATTATGGAGGCGCTTTTCAGCCCCTCCCTCACCTATATAAACACATCCTTACACCATTGTTGAGCACCACAAAGAACAGAAAAATAACAGTTCATAAAGCTCACGAAAATACACAACAAAAACAGTTTTCTTCCTACAACTTCCAAGCATCATTTCGTTACTCAATATTCTTCACGGTAGCTCTTGAGTTTCCTTTGCTCAAGGGTTCCATTGCTGTTTTATCTTGGGAGACAAATTGTCCAGGACGTATAAAGGATACATACGGGGCAATATTGTCTTAAGGACAGAGTGCCACACTCGACTCAAAGATAAACCGTTTCCATTTTTCGACTTCAACAAAATCGTAATTTCGCTTTGTTGTTATATTGTAATTTTCAGATTTCTAGTTGAATTATTGAAATCTTTATTTATCCTTTCGAATACTTGTAATAGTTAAATACTTCCCGTACTGCTTTATAAAGTACCATAGAGCAAAATCTCCCACAGTATATACAGCATTACTTAACTACATATTGACACACTGCAAGTGGCAAAGCATCCACCATTTAACATAAGAAATGGTTTTTATTTTTACAAATTGCCCTCATGTACATATTGGTATGATCTCTCTCCCATGCAAATTGGTGTTGGTGCAATCTCTTTGCAGATGTCTCACACATATAATCACCCTGCATTTACAAGTTAAGTTGTCAGTGATCACCATGGTTTATCAGTTTAACTTGTCTCCACAAAAAGAGGATCATTCTATACATAAAATAAGGGTTCATTTACGCAAATATCCTCTTTTCAGACCAATTAGAAATCATCCTTTCGAACAATGTTAGACTCAGGGGTAATGTTTGCTCATATATTACTCAACACAAATCATTAGACTGTCGGAAATGTTTGCAACATTACAAAAGTTTAGATCGTGGTCTAATGTTTTTTCTCATTAGATTTTCAGTTTTCTCAAAAGGGATCTTTAGACCATCGTTTAAAAGATCTATAAGTTGTAAGAGAAATAAAAAAAAGGGTCATTTACTTAAATAAGCAACTTTTCTTAATGTTGAGTTAGGTTCAAAGTCCATTTTCTTAACATAAGGGTCTTTTCTTTCTTCCTTAAGCAACAATATTAATAGTATAAGTATCTAGAATCATGCGCTACTTCCTTCCGGCAATGTGATTAAGCGTGTGCCTTGATCATAGACCATCTCCGTACCACAACTGAGAAAGATAATAGCAATGGTTAGATTATCGCGATATAGATCAAGTCGAGAATGATGATGAGATTCCTAGAAGAAATTTTTGAACTTACTTTGTGCATTTCACTTTGTTGGTGTTACCTCCGCTAGAGATGGATAATATGGTACCGAAGAAGGAAGTGTTTTCTGTTCCACAATTTGGACAGGGCCCCTGAAATTTAAGCTTATCATGCGTTAATTTCAAATAGATGCAACCTTTACATCATCATACAGAAAGCTTAATGAACTTATACCTTTAAGATCAGAAAATCTTTAATGATAACATTTGTAATTGTAAAGGATAGCCACAATATGAACGGCAGAGCGGCAAACCACACAAAAATGAAACTGAATGGCTCCGGAAGCTGCAAATACACCAACCACAGTGTATCTTTTAGTTTTTGAGAGAAAGAAAAATGAGCACAGTTAGTTTTCCCAGGAATGGCAAAGAACCATTATGATGAGCAGAATAATGCATAGACAGATCATGAACTAATAATGGACAAGGAACTAGTTGAATTCTAATTTACAACATGTGCATATGAGTTTCTTGTCACTAAAAAGGCTTGCCACAATATGGTTATATGGTTCACAGACACATATGACATGCATGCTTAATTTTCCTTTGCATGTCTATGCAACATTGACCAAGAGAATGACTAATCTTGGTCATATGGAAGAAACCAAGGTTAATTAACATTTCCACATATGCAGACTTTGCACAAGAGTGTAGTGTTGGAGTTATATACCATTTGCATCTTATAATGCAAAGCAAAAGAATCCTTCTCTCTTTCTTGACTTTTGTGAAAGGCTCTTTGTACCACATTGATGGTGGAAAGTGTTGGAAATTTACTAAATGTGGAATTAAGTATCCCATTATTTATGACTCAAATAATTGGGGCCCCGCACGTCGGAAAAGTCATTTCCACACACGTGCACACGTAGTGCCAAGTATCGCAAATTTCATTAGTGAAAGAAATATTGATACATATGTAATACGTTTGAGACATAGAATGATGGACGATTATTGGTCAAATAACAAAGTATTCCACGTTGGTAAACGAAGGAAGAAGTGTAAGATGAAACGAGTTGAAAATCGCCGCGGGGCCGTGAAGGGCCGCGACGCCACACCGTCGGAGCCGCGGCTCTTCGGCGCTAATTGGTTGGCTAGTCACTGGAGCCGCGGTGCTAATTCACATAGCCGCGGCGCTTCGGAGGCAAAATGCTGCGACGGGAAGTTCGAAAGTTCTGACATTTGGGCTGGTTTTGGAGCATTGATTCTCCATTACTTGGCACATGAATTCAGCCATTATTTGGCTGAATGTAACCCCTCTATTAAGTGTCATTACATGGCTATTGAAGGTCAGTAGTTGGCTAGTTGAGGGATCTTCTCCTTACACTATAAATTGAGGCCTTTGACTCATTTGAAGAACACTACACAACACTTAGAAAATACTCCAGAATTTTCTGAATTTATCTTCTTCCTCTCTAGCAAAGTTACTATACTCAAAGTTCTTCAAGAATAACACTTGAGTTTTCTTTGCTCAATTGTTAAGTTGTTGTTGTATCTTGGGAGACTATTGCCCGACAACGTAAAAGGAGATATACGGGGCAATCTTGTCTTAAAGACAGAGTGTCATCACTCGACTCGGCAAATCACACAAGCAGTTTGTTAAGTTCATGATTTCCAGTTTATTGTAATATTTAGTTTATCCTTTCTTACCATTGTAATAGTTACTTACTTCCCGTTCCCTGAAACAATTGTATCCCAACAGAAAGTCCTTTCTTCCACATTATATTGAATTGTGCTTTATTGGTTTGGTAAATGGGCTAGAACAAGAGAGAGGCCTCACACACATGGCTTCGTAGGCAAAACAGATCAATTTGCCCCCCCTCCCCCACGCACGAGGTATATGTGAGGCCTAATTCAATTCTTGTTTTGCAACATATTATTTTGAGCTTACTCGAAATTATCCAAATACATACTTATCGGGCTAGTGTCCAAGTTCATTCCCATGTCCGGGCGTAGGTTTCATACACCCGAAATATTGTTACCGGTCATGGTTTTTACCACCGGAACTGTTGTTACGAGTCCAGTCACGACTTATTTATTCGAAATCATTTGTCCAGGAATCGGTCAAAGCTTATTAATTATTGCAACGGTCTATTAGCTATAAATACTCTGAGTTAATGACGATCTTAATTTCCTGAATGTTATGAGACGTTACAGATCTTATTCTTTATTCTCTGAACGTTAGAGACGTTTCAGATTTCCAGACCTTGCAAGCTACCTATATATACCGGTTGAGTCTTCATTTGTTGACACACAGAAAAATATATCTTCTTCTTCAGAGATCCTTTTTCCTCCTTCTATTTCTGGATAAAATACTTTATGCAAATTCCGGCCACTAGTGCAAGTGTTCGGAAGTGCGATGGAACCTTAGGGAGTGACCGGACTTAACGATTTGCACCGGAGTCAGTTCGAGATTATTTTCAAGGCAGTGGCTTGCCACGACATTGTGATTCGATAAGTTGTTCTTTCTGATTTATTTGTTCTTAATCAATGTTGTCCCGTATTTTACTAACATGTAGTAATTATTAACGCCTTTCACAAAGATTAGGCGTACCAACACCCCTCGAACTTCAAATCCTTTCGAGAAACTAGTTTGAATTCCTAACTTACCAAATATTGCCTCGATTAATCTATTCTATTAACGTGTACATAACATAGTACCATAATTAGAATATATTTCATATATTGTGTAATAATTAGTGATGTATAATTATGGTAGATTTAGGATCCTTATTGTATTAGGGTTCCACATTGTACACTATATATATTTGTATTAATGAGAAAGACTCCCCACAGGATATTAATACAATTCTACATGGTATCAGGAGCCTAAACCTATACCCTACTCTCTTGTTCCTTTTGTCTTTAAAGCCGCACCCCCCTGGTTTTTCCTTCAAACCGACGGCTGTCATGCTACACAATTTCCGACGAGACCAAGTTTACTTTCCTCTTCTTCCTCCATCCAAATTAATCCACTATAATTACTCCCACAATAGCCTCAACCTCATCCGTCGTCACCCCTACCACACCTACATCATCTTTTTCACCCCCTGTTCACCCATCACTCACCATATCCAACATCAAGAACATCATCCATTTGGTTCTTAATCAAGAAAATAGTCGGTACTCTCCGTGGGTGGAACTTTTCTGTATTCATGCATGTGTCTATAACGTGCTGGATCACATAGACGACTCCATCCCTCGCCTCATTGAGGTTGATGACACAACATGGCGCTACCTTCACGCCGTTGTTAAACAGTGGATCTATGGCACTATTTCTCAGGACTTGCTCCTCACTATCATGAAAACCGATACCTCTGCTCGCGAGTTATGGATTAGGTTAGAAGAAATCTTTCAGGATAACAAGCATACTCGTGCTGTCTATTTGGAAGAACAGTTTAATAACACACGTCTTGAAAATTTCTCTAACATGTCTGAATATTTCAAGCAATTGAAATTAGTGGTAGACCAATTATCAAACGTGAGAACGCCTGTCTCCGACACAACGATGGTTCTCCAACTAGCCACAGGTCTTCCAAAAGGTGAGTATGATACCCTAGCCACGATGATCCAACATGCTGATCCCTTATCCAATTTTAACAAGGCTCGGTCACAATTATTGTTGGAAGAAACACGACGTGCTAAATAAGACGAACACAACCAGAAATCATTATCGGTTGACCAGGGGTGAGCACGGGTACAGGGTATCCAGATATCCGGTCGGAACCGACACTAACGGATAGGTTCCGGGTAGATATAATAACGGGTAGGTTCCGGGTAGTAAAATTAGGAACCAATCAACGTCGGGTCCGGTTCTGATTCCGGCAAATAGAGACAAGGTATTCGGACATGGAACCGATACTCGGAACCTATGAATTATTAAATATTTTTACCTTTTTAATTCCATTATTTGAGTAAACAGATAAACGAGGGAGTAGGAAAGTAACATGAGAAGAAACACATTTGTTGAACCAACATCCAAATGAATCTAGAAAATACAGTATTAGCTAGTTTAACAAAGCCGACGAATTATCATATACTGGATCACAAATTTGAGTAAAACAAAGATATAAATGAGTAGATCAGTATTAAGCAACATGAGAAGAAAAACATTTGTTAAACCAAAAGTCCAAATGAGTTAAAAAAAATTACAGTAATTAAACAGAACCGATTATGTAGTATCAACACCGTATCACAAATTTGAGTAAAACAGAGATAAGAGGGACTAACTAAACGAGTAACCTGAGACAAAGCAATTTGTTAAACCAAAAATCCAAATGAATCTAAGAATACACATGAGTAACTAGTTTAATCAAGCCAGTTATCATATACTTAATCACAAATTTGAGTAAAACGGATGCTAAGGAGTATATAAGTAACTTGAGAAGAAACTGGGGAAAGTGTCTCGACGATGATAGATGGAGCGATCGGGGCAACGATCAACATCAACGCTGCAGTCATCGTCGTCACATAAATTTACAGGGTACCCGGGAAGCTACCTGGAACCGCAGGGTTCGGGTAATGATTGCTACAGGTAGGTTCCGGATAGTAAATTTAGGAACCGATCTTTTACTGGATAGGATTTGGGTAGTTCAAAAAAGTTAGGGTACCCGAACCCGCTCTTCCCTATCGTTGACACTCCCGCCATACCCGTCGTCGGCCAACCAACAACAACGGGGTGGCCGCGGTGGTGGCAAAAGTGGAAAAGGTCGCGGGAACGACAGAGGTGGACGTGGCCGAGGGCGTGGAGGCAAGAATAGCCTTCGGCAGTGAAAGTGACCCCAAAGACTATGGGTCGGCTTTGTGGCGCGGGGCCCAACACGCACCCCCGGGCCTTTGCCCCAGTTTACTATCAGTAGTAGCCACAAGCCAGTTTAATTATTCGGCCCAGACAGGTTTTCCGCAGCCCTGTATCTTGGGCCAAGCTCCGGGTCACGGCTCTACAAGGCAGAATTAGGCCCACTTCGTCCAGGCCCAGCAACTGCAATTTCATGGCCTGGCCCCTACTGATTTGGGCCAGGCCTTCAGCTCCTTGAATATGCTACAACCTGATAACAATTGGTACATGGATTTATGAGCCACATCTCATCTCACTCGGTCTGCAGGTTATCTCTCCCAAGTATTTCATTTAAAGTCTCCTCAGTTCATTACTGTTGACAATGGTCATCGCATTCCAATTCAGGGCTATGGTAATACCTACACCCAACCACCACACCCATCATTCTTCCTGAATGACGTCCGGTATGCCCCAAACATCATTAAGAATTTAATCTCTGTTCAAAAATTTACTCGTAACAATTCTGTGTCGGTTGATTTTGATCCATTTGGTTTTACTGTGAAGGATCTACTAACAGGGACACATCTTATGAGATGCAATAGCACATGAGATTAGAAATAGCAGTGGATCTTGGACCCGGTCCGGATCCGGTGGATTCAGATCCGTTTTATAGGATATGGATCTTCAAAATTTGGATCAGACGGATCCGGATCAGACCCAGATCCATTTCTAACGGATCGGATCTGGATCTGGATCTTGTATTTGAGATCCGTATCCGGTCCAGATCCGATCCGTTGATCCGTTTTTTATTAAATATATCCATAACCTAGAATATAATTTTATAAGTATTTTCTAATTTTTTTTCATAATTTATGTATTGGGTAAAGGGTTGAACCAGGATAAGGCAGAAGTCACACAACCATGTAATTTGTCTTTGAAGTTTCATTTCTTTTACCTATATGCTCTCTGCAGTTTCCCATATTTTCATTTTTATAAAAAAAGAAAAAAATATCACTCTTTTTTAAATTTTCCTTTCTTGAATCTGCTAGCCGTACGCTTTAAGTATTTTTCTCTCATTTGTTAAATCAACAAAAAAAAATTGGACTTTTGATATATGACTGACATTGTTTTATGTTGTTTAGTGAAGTCAATCAGTAAAACTACAAGTGGAGCATCACTAAAGCCTCCAAAAATTAGCTCGAAGTTGCAACCTGTTCAGCATCACTAATGAAGTCAATCGTCTTTATTTTCTTGTGATGCTAAAACGTTGTTCAGTATTTTGGAAGAATGGTGTCATGTTTGTATAGGTTGATTGAATGAACTCAATAATTTTTTTCAATCAGATTGCGTTTCATTTTGTCATAAAAGTTTCAACATGTGGGAATTTTATTCAAGCCAAAAAAATTTACATGTAGATCCAGATCCGATCCGTGGACCCAGTGAATCCGATGGATCCGGATTTGGATTTGATTTTTATGGACTCGATGGATCTGGATTCGGATCTAGATCCAGGTATGAAAAATGGATCTGGATCTGAATCTAGTAGGATCCGATCCAGATCCGATCCATAGCCATCCCTACATGGGACCTCTATCCTTTCCCATCCTGTTCTGTTGCCAGTTTCCAACACACATCCTTTGCAACTATCTCTCCGTCAACTTGACACAATAGGCTTGGACACCCAAGAGCTCATGTTTTAATTTTCTTAGAGACAATAATTTTATTCATTGTAGTAACGAGAAACTTGCCCAAAACTGCATTTCTTGTCAATTAGGTAAACATGTTCGCCTTCCGTTCAAATCATCTATTAGTGTTACGTTTGCTCCCTTTGATATTATTCATGCTAATTTGTGGACCTCTCCCATTACTAGCTCTCTGAGTCATAAATATTATCTAGTCTTGTTAGATAATTACTCTCACTTTATCTGGATCTTTGCCAAATTTCTTGAATTTTGTACTTTTATCAAAACTCAATTTGAAAGGGTCAAAATATTTTCAATATGATAATGGCCGTGAATTTAATAATTCCACGTTTCACAAATTTTGCAAAAATAATAGCATGGTTATTCGATTTTCATGTCCTCACACCTCTCCTCATAATGGAAAAGTCAAACGAATCATTCGCACTATAAATAATATGGTTCGTACCTTCCTGTTTCATGCCTCTCCCTCCCTCGTTTTGGGTTTATGCAATCAAAATGGTAAAATATGTCCTTAATATTTTACCAACTAGCACTCTTCATAACATGACCCCAACCGAAATATTATACCGTCAGATCCCCTCTTATGATCACCTTCAGATTTTCGGTTGTTTATGCTACCCAATTCTTGACTCTCCTGCCCCACAAATTAGCAACCCCAACCACTCTGTGTATCTTCATAGGATTCCTGTCTAATCATAGGGGCTACTTGTGCTATGACGTATCCACTCGCCAAATTCACGTCTCCCGTCACGTTACGTTTGACGAGACAACCTTTCCTTTTGCCAATATTCAGAAATTCTGGAGCATAAACCTTCCTAGATTCTGACATCTCCCCCGTCATACTTATCGAACTCTATCATCCCACTGCTACAGTTCGTTAGTCGCTACCACTGACACCTGTCACTGCCACCTACGGCAGTGACTTTGATCGAGTTCCTTCGCCACCACTTCTGACATCCTCCACCAAAAATTGCCTTACTGTCTCCCTGTAACATCCGGTCACTATACAGAACACCCACCAACCCACCCAACCAACGACCATCGTGTCACCACCATCAGTCGCAGTCGCTCCTCGACCCCAAACAAACCCCGACACCATATCCGTCACCGAAACCCTAACCCGTCACAATCCCAGTAACCAGACCACCACTACCACCCTAAATCACCAACACTCAAGTCCTAACCCACCACCGACTGCCTACCCGACGTCGTTTACCTCACACTACCATGTCACTCCCAGATCTTCGACCTTACCGCCCACTTCAGTCGACCACACCCAATGCGGTGACCCGTACCCACAAACTACCCATCCACCAATTGCCCCCCCACCCAATGGTAACCCGTGCCCAACACTAGATTTTCAAACCCAAAGTCCAGTTTAACTTGTCCACACAAACCATTTCCCCTGTTCTCATAAAACCAAAATTGGCCAAACTAGACCCGAATAGGAATGCGAGTATGTGTGAGGAATTTAATGCTTTAACAAAACAACACACTTGGGATTTGGTTCCTAGATCGGAGGGGGGTGAATGTGATCCGATGCATGTGGTTTTTTTGTCACAAATACAGAGACGGTGGTGATCTAAAGAGTTATAAGGAAAGACTTGTAGCTAATGACACTAATTAACAGGAAGTTATTGACTGTGGTGAGACATTCAGTCTGGTTGTTAAACCGGCTACTATTCGCATAGTTCTGAGTATTGCTATGGGTAAGCATTGACTGATTCATCAGCTTGACGTGAAAAATGCGAGGGATTTGAAAGAAACTGTTTACATGCACCAGCCGCCTGGCTTTGTACATCCAGCAGCCCCTCAGTATGTATGTCGCCTCCGTAAGTCACTTAATAGTTTAAAAGAGGCTCCTAGAGCGTGGTAAGATCGATTTGCACAGTACATGATGCGGATTGGATTTGTATGTAGCAAGCGTGATAATTCTCTATTTATTTTTCATCGAGGTAATAACACTACTTACTTGTTATTATATGTGGATGACATTATGCTTACTGCCTCCTCTGATTTATTGAAAAATAAGATTATTACATTGCTTAAACCGAATTTGCCATGACTGACTTAGGGATGTTAAGTTATTTTTTGGGGATATCAGTGACTAGTTCTGCAGATTCTATGTTCCTATGTCAGCGCAAGTATGCAGAAGAGATAATATACATGGCTAAAATGGCAAACTACAAGATAATGTCCACTTCGGTTTACTCAAAATCAAAGCTTAGTGTTGTTGATAGTAATCCTGTGTCCGATCCCACACTTTACAGGAGTCATGCAGGGGTGAACTACAGTATCTCACGTTCACCATACCTGATATTGCTTATGTTATTCAACATGTATGCTTATTTATGCATGCCCCCAGGGAACCTCATTTTACTGCCCTTCAGTGTGTCATTCGATATGTTAAGGGACACTTGATTATAGATTGCACCTATACCCCTCAGCACCGACCAGGTTGTTATCATATACGTATGCTGATTGGGTAGGCCGTCTGGACACACGACGCTCTACCTCCGGCTACTGTGTGTTCTTAGGGGATAATCTTATTTCTTGGTTTGTCAAGAGGCAGGCCACACTATCCCGTTCGAGTGCAGAAGCAAAGTACAGAGGCGTTGCTAATGTTGTTGCTGACATCTGTTGGCTTCGAAACCTTCTTTTGGAGCTGCAATGTCCCTTGCGTAAGACATCTTTGGTTTACTGTGATAACATATCCGCCATATATTTATCTCATAACCCGGTTCAGCATCAGCGAACCAAACACATTGAGATGGATATACACTTTGTTCGTGAGAAGGTTGTTCTTGGTCATGTTAAGATGCTGCATGTGTCTTCTTCATATCAGTATGATGATATATTCACCAAAGGCCTTCCTAGACAGCTCTTCCTCGACTTCAGATCCAGTCTTAGCATTCGGCTTCCTCCCGCTCCGACTGAGGGGGTGTATTAACGTGTACATAACATAATACCATAATTAGAATATATTCATATAGTGTGTAATAATCAGTGATGTATAATTATGATAGATTTAGGATCCTTATTATATTAGGGTTTCACATTGTACACTATATATACGTCGCGGCCGTACAGTTTGGGTGACCATACCTATAAACACTACTCTACTAGACATTTAGGGATGATTTCCATTCTTTTATCTCATAAATCGTGCAATAGAGCTGAGTTATAAGTATTTCACTCCTAATCTGTCTCGTGTTTATGATTTCATTACGAGTAATGAGAAAGTACAGATTCCTTGCAGACCATGAATAAGAGTTAATTGTAATGATACACGCACTTCATATTGGAAGATATTTTCCATAAGGTGTTCACGATCGAGATACTACAAATATAAGAGTTTTCAACACATCAGCTAGTAAACAAAGATAGATGGACAATAGAATCATTCATCCACAAGCGGCTGGATTAATGTAAGAAAATGAGTGGACAAGTAGTAAGAAAGGGAATTGTTTATAATTACGAGTGTTCGAGAATATAGCTTGCAGTTTAATTCATTGGCCAGATATGCTCCTACGATTATAGCGGAGATGAGTGATCGGGTACATAGGTTTGTTACTGGTTTGGGTCGTGACAATATATATTTGTATTAATGAGAAAGACTCCTCAAGGAAGATTAATACAATTATACGTATTCAGATACATTCTCCTATGTTATTTCAAATCCGTCCGGAATAACCTCCCATGTTAGTATTGTCTCATGTTTTGAGATCATCCAACTTCCTGTCACTTTTCTTAAAGCTAATGAACTTTCCCAACTTTTTGACCAAGCTACTGCAGAATATTTTGCACTAAATCACTTTGACTAGGGAGAAAAAGAGAAGAACCAGGCAAGGGAATGATATATATTTACCTCCAAAAGATAAGTGATCTCAAATCCAGTTAAATCATCGAGGAAGAAAAACCTGTAATAAAGCAGCCAAATAAAAAGTATTAAAGAAAAAGGGGATTGTTGTATTATGAGCTAAGAACGCCCTTCCCATTTTTGACACGAAGTATGAAGATCATCAAGATACAAGCATAAAAGTTGTAAGAATGAATTTATAAAATTGATGAAAACATTAGGGTCAGGCAGAGAAAACTTTAACAGAGAGTAAGAAAGAACCGACCTTTACACTTTGTAGCAAAAGTTTTCTCCTTTACTTACTTCTTAAAGCTCAGAAGTAAGCATTTTTTGTGAACACTTTAAATATTACTATCATTTCCAGAAATGGACCAAACATTTTCTGTCGTTTGAAACTATTCAAACAATGCAATTGTGAAGTCGAAGTATTGATAGAAAAAGAAATGCTACTCACAATCCAAGCGCAACAACAGCTGCAGGGACATTTAGCAAGAACATCTTCAGATAATCAACATACAGGTCACTGTAAACCTGCAGGAAGTAAATTTGATCAACGGCATATTATGAGGATACACAACGTCCTCATAGTGCAAATGGAAAATCTGCAGGACAAACCTTTCTACTACGAAGACTGCACCGTGGACCCTCAACCACAATATCACTGCCATCCATCTAAAAATTAAGAGATACAAAAAAGAAATTTTGAACACAACATAAGAATGACATATATTTAAAAAGAAAATGCACACACAAACAAGAAAGAAAAGTAGCAAAGAATATTTGGTATGGCCATATTCACAGGGAGAAAAAGTAGAAGAATGCCCTTTGTTGTGATCATGGAATAATCCCATATTAGTTACCAGTCAAAACTTAAAAATAACTGATTCGGAAAGAAAGTACCAGATAATTGTTGAAATTCCAGAATCTGAGCTTATACAGTGTAATCAGTCACTTTATTTCATCAACAGGCTAAAATTCAAAATAACATTTACTTTGCTGTTACTCTTCTAGGGTAATTCTTTTTGCAAGTAATAATGTAAAGAGATATTATATAATAACATTCAGTACCAAGCTAATACTCTTCTGGTGTACTATTATATATTATAAACACTAATATAAGAATATGATTGACCAATAAGCAAGCACCTTAAGTTTCAACTTCAGCTTGTCAAATTCTTTATCTGTCAAAATTGGATTCCCAGATACATAAGCCATAGAAGCTTCCAAAAATCTCTGTTCATCGGCACCTACATTGAGAGGAATTGCCGTCATTTAAGCTATAAACCATATTGTAAGAGTTTAGACGATTAAATGAAATAGTTTTATACTTAGCATGACAACGCTGCTCCCTTCCCACATTAGTTCTTCCTTGAGGTTATCAAATTCCTCATTTGACATTATGGCCTTTCCTTCATAATAGAATGACTGTGGTACACAGCCAAGACAAAGCCATTCTGTTGGTTAGAAAGGGGAGCGAAAACAAGCAATGAAGAGGAACAATCAAAAGCAGTAAGATAGAACTGCATAGACAAGACCTGATCATCACGAAAAATATAAATATCCAAGGAATGAATAGAAAATATTTGCTTCATTACTTGTAGTGCTTGAAGAAACTCTTGTTCCATTTCCCCCATGGATTTCTTTTCTTTCCTGTCAAGACTACAATACTGCAAAATTTTACTGTCCTCAGCCTCATCCTCTTTGATCTGACCTGAAAGCAAAAAAAATGAGGTTTTCATGAATGTAGTCGTAATATGGTATGGACGACTATGAAATGGAGAATTTGGATAAGATCCAAAAAGTTCTTATCCAAATAGTTAGATCAAAAAGAAAAAGAAACGTGTTGATAAAAGAAAATTTCACTTCGTATGATCAACCCTTCGCTAAGACATCGACGTCTTCTTTGTTACTCTCTTTCTTTGTCTTACCGCTGTTTTGCATTTGCTTTGTATTTAAAATGACATACTGAACCCAAGAAAACGTGGAGGTGGTTGAAGGTCCTGAAGAATCGACAGTTGAACGTTTTTTATTTTGAGGCTATGAATATAGAAGAGATCCTATGGCAAGAAAAGTAGAAACTCCTTCTTGAACATGTTTAGGCACTATCGTCTATTTCTTTCAGTGAATCACTTTTCTTTGCAGCAACCTTTCCTCGCCATAGTGATCATAGAGAAAGGTTTATTCTACTGAGGTGCAGCAGAAGCTTGTGAAATCTATTTGAGTAGTCTGGAAGAGTAGATGGCATTAGCTTTTGGAAGCTTCCTTATATTCTCTCAATTGGTGTAATCCTGCTACTAAAAAGCCTGGTCTTAATGTAATTGATCAGACTTACTTAGAAAGGAGTACGTTAATCGGTTATTGTGCTTAATATCTCTGTCGTCACTCTTCGCCTAGATCACTTCATAAAGGCTGGAATAGGAATACCTTAAACGCCTTTCTAAAGTTATTAAGATTGCTAACTACAACTACTACTACATCTCAATCCTAAAAAAGTTGGGATCGGCTATATGGCTATATGAATCCTTACTGACCATCGATGTGATGGAACCCCTAGCCTATTTTTCAATATTCATGAGAATTCAAGACTAGTTTTACGTTGGATGCCAGCTTGTCATAACCCTCCTCCTTTATCTGATCGTGGGACCGGCAATGTAAGCAAGTACGCATGGGCGGTCACAGCTATATATTATCTGGTGACTCATTAATTTTATTAGCATATATGCTTTCTGTGTTAGCTATCGATGATCAGGCATCAACTTTCGAACCTGGCTGGTGTTACGTGCATAGTGTTTCACAATCAACAAACCTTTACGGCTCTATGAAAGAGAGAACCAGAATTTCTCATTTAGGCCAATACTACATTGTACCGAAACAAAATTTGAATCTTGAAACTTGGCATTGAAGTAGAGATGTTGAACTTCTTCACTCTAACAGGAACTGTTAAGACTTAGGAGTAGTCGATTGAAATGCTCTTTTCTGACAGCAAGTAATTAAACTAATACTTGAGAGGAGTCTACCTTTAGTTATAATTACATCATTCCTTTTCTTTGCAATACAATACATTTAATTCACATACTAGGCTAATCCACAACATAAATAAACAAACACATAATTACATCAGTAAAAGAAAATAGACTACATCCTACTGAGGTGATTGCAAGACTACCATCTATAAAAGATAAACAATTCGAACTTCGCTTGAACCCCAGATACCCTAAGCATTTCAAAGTATCTACCAATTGAACAATTCTCTAAGACAATCATAAACGCAGAAGAAATAAAAGAAAGGGAAAAGGTCCAAATTTAACCCTCTACTACACGAAATATCTTAATTCTACCCTTTATTATACATTTCCCCCTATACTATATGAAGTATCTTGCTTTACCCTTCGTTATACTTGGGTGAATCATACCCTGGAAAATAATCTTGTATTTGCACTTTACTTAAACGGAGCTCCAAGATGAACTGGGTCGATTCCACCTCGGGAAAAAGGAAAAAGGCCCAAAATTACCCGTTACCTTTCACTATGCTTCAAAATTACTCTCTATTATACTTCAAGTTAGAGTTGGAGCTCCGTTAAGATCACGGACGGAGCCGCGGAGGTACCAGCGTAGATACAGATTCGACTGAACCAGTAACGTTTGCTCAAACAGTGTATTCCAATAAATGAATTCATTAAATATGTACACATATTAAATGTAAAATTCAGTTACTAGCACTTGAAGTTGTTGTTATAAAATCTAGAACTCATAAGTCATAACATTAAAATTCTGGGTCCACCTCCGACTAAGATCAATAACAAATACATATGATTAACCCCAAAATAAAACGCAGAAAGGTTAAGAAAATAAGATATTTGCTGGTAGACGGTATTGATAGAATAGGAAAATTATATTTAGTCAGAATTATGTATATTTTGTATATGGATGTATATTGTAAGTTATTACTTACCGTAATTGTAGCCTAGGATTATGTTGTATTTTAGTAAATGTACTATGATTTTGGAATGAAATAATCAAAGGAAGAATATTTCTTATATGGTATCATATTCTAGGGAAAGTTCCTAAACCCTAAACTTCTCTCTCTCAAACTGTCGCCCCCCCTCCTTCCGCCGCCGGCCTTCCTTCTCCGTCCGACAGCCATTTCTGACTCGAAATCCAATTTCCACCCAGCCCTAGCTGTCTCCAACATCAAATCTCATATCTCCATCACTTTTGAGATGAAAAACGTCCATTACGCGACATGGGCGGAACTTTTTAAAATCCATTGTCGTTCACACTGGGTTATCCATCACATAATTCAATCAGAAAAAGGCAAGGAGAAGGTGCCGAAAATCGATGATGATAAGGAATTATGGTTGACCCTTGATGCGACGGTCCTCCAGTGGATCTACGCCACAATATTGAGTGATTTAATACATACTATTCTTGAGCCTGATTCCACGACTATGGAAGCTTGGGAACGTTTACATGACATATTCCAAGACAATAAAAATTCCAGAGCCGTCACATTTAAGCAGGAATACTCCACCACTGATATGGTGGATTTTTCCAATGCGTCCGCATACTGTTAACGGCTCAAGGTTCTGTCAGATCAACTCAAGAACGTTGGGGCGTCAGTAACTAACAATCGGCTCGTGTTACAAATGGTTGTCGGCCTCACTGACGCATATAGTGGAGTAGGTACGCTCATTCGCTAAAGCAATCTCCTTCCACCATTTTATCAAACCCGGTTTATGCTCATCCTCGAAGAAGCGGGTTTTTCCAAGAAGACAACCACTGTGTCAAATTCCGCCTTGGCTGTCGCTCCGTCCGATGAGAGTTCGTCACAATTTGAAAATTTTCCACCAAATCGTGGATAGAAGGGCCGAAACGGTGATAACGGAAGCAAAAACTGTGGTGGTGGCCATGGTAGTGGAAAAGGCAGCGACAACCACCGTAAAGGATGTGGCGGCAGGGGCGGCGGCCAGCAGCAACAACCATCCTAGTGGAAGCCACCTGCCCAATTGCCAAGTCATCGTTGCCCCGTAATTCTGTGTCTGCCCTTAATGATCCGAATTGAAAAATGGCTATGGATGATGAATTTAATGCTTTTATTAATAATAGGACGTGGGATTTGGTGCCATGTCCCCCTGAAGTTGATGTGATTCGGTCTATATGAATTTTTAGTTATAAAAAAAATCTGATGGTAGATTTGAGAGGCATAAAACCCGTCTTGTAGGTGATGGAAAGACTCAACAGGTTGGTGTGGATTGTGGTGAGACTCTCATTTCGGTGGTCAAATCGGTAACTATCAGAACGGTCTCAGTCTAGCTCTTTTGAAGGCATGGTTGCTTCATCAGCTTGATGTCAAAAATGTCTTCTTGCATGTAGACCTCAATGAAATAGTGTACATATATCATCCCATAGGGTACAGAGACCCTATTTATCCTAATCATGTGTGCATGCTGAAAAAATCATTGTATGAGCTCAAACAAGCTCCTAGGGCCTAGTACAAGAGGTTTACGGATTATATTTCACATATTGGATTTTCTAACAGCAGGTCTGATCATTCTCTATTCATATACCGTGAGGGTAATAATATCACGTACATTATTTTGTATGTGGATGATATTATATTAACTGCCTCATCTGATGCTCTTCGCAAGTCTATTATGTCACTACTTGGCCCTGAGTTTGCAATGAAAGATCTAGGGCCACTGAGTTACTTCTTGGGGATAGTTGTGACACGTCATGCAAGTGGTTTATTTTTATCCCAAAAGAAGTATGCCGCAGAGATTGTTGAACGAGCTGGCATGTCATCGTGTAGGCCATCCGCCACTTCGATTAATACTAAACCGAAGTTGAGTGCTTCTTCCAGCAAGTCGTATGCCGATCCATCACATTAACACAGCCTTGCAGGGGCCCTGCAATATCTCACTTTCACGAGACCTGACATCTCTTATATTGTATAACAAGTTTGTCTATTCATGCATAACTCGATGGAGGATCACATGCATGCTCTCAAATGCATTGTGTGTTATATTCAGGGCACTCTCGATCATGGCTTGCATTTATATCCGTCTTCAAGAACCACTCTTATTTCATACACAGATGCCGATTGGGGTGGACATCCGAATACCAGACGCTTCACGTCTGGTTATTGTGTATTTCTTGGTGATAATTTGGTATCTTGATCCTCAAAACGGCAAGCGACGTTGTCCAGATCTAGTGCTGAAGTAGAATATCGAGGAGTTGCTAATGTGGTGTCTGAATCTTGTTGGCTACGGAACCTTCTTTTAGAGCTCCACTGTCCGTTTCCGAAGGCGACATTGGTTTATTGTGATAATATTAGTGCAATTTATCTCTCAGTTAATCTGTTTCACCACCAACGCACTAAACATATTGAGCTAGATATTCACTCTGTTCGCGAAAAGGTTGCTCGTGGACAAGTGCATGTGTCACATGTCCCGTCACATTATCAAATTGCCGACATTTTTACAAAAAGTCTTCCGCTGATTTTATTTGGAGACTTTCGGGACAGTCTCAACATACACCGACCTCCCGCTTCGACTACAGGGGTGTGATAGAATAAGAAAATTATATTTAGTCATAATTATGTATATTCTGTATATGATAGATGTATATTGTAAGTTATTACTTACGGTAATTGTAGCCTAGGATTAGGTTTGTATTTTAGTACATGTACTATGATTTTAGAATGAAATAATCAAGAAAAAATATTTCTTACGGGTATTAGTGACCAATTTGCCGAAAATAAACTAAAGAATCTGATCCCAAGCAAGTATTCTCCACAAATCAACTTTAAGTAGAACGAAAGATGAAAACTTTAAAGCCTAACCTGACTGGTCAGCAGTAGCCTTAGGGGAAAGAATCAACAACTTCTTTCGAATAGAAAACTTTCTACTAGCACCAAAAGGGATCAATGGCAACCTCGGCGACGAAGACGAAGACGAAGACGAAGACGAAGCAGCAAGTAAAGAAGCAGAAAAAACAGGTCTTTTAAAAGGTGCATGAAAAAGTCGAGAACTTGTCATACTGAACCCAAGTTTGGTGGCCATTCTTGATGGAAGTGGCAACAAATATGAAGAAAATTAAAGGGAGTAAAAAGAAGTAGCAAAATTGTGTGCATTGTGGGAAAATCTTGAATGTGATGGTTATGGTTGAGGGGAAGAGTGGCAACAAATGAGAGTAATTCAAGATAAGGCTATTGTGTGGAGGGAAATTAATTTTTCTGTCTTTATTTAAACTTCAACAAAATCTTCAGTTTAATTTAAGTTATTGATGTTACAGGATCTGCCACGTCAGCTTCCTGTGGTTGAGCACCAGAATCTAGGAACCTACAGTTGCTTGACACGCGAATTCATGTGTTTGTCACGTGGGATTGTTTTGGCACGATGGAATTGTGTCCGTCTCAATTTATATGACGTAATTTGACTACCTATGTAATTTAAAAAATAAATAAAGATTTTTTAATCTTGTGATCTAAAATAAGCTAAAAATATTTGTGTGGTTATAGATCATCTCGTTAAGCGTAAAATGTAAAGTTTAAAGTTAATTTGTTGTTAAATAAGAAAATATATATATTATTTTTGGTACTGATTAAAAAGAAAAATGTGTCATATAAATTCGGACAGCTCTCCGTTTCTAAATAAGTGGTGTTTTAGGCTTTTTATTTTGTTTCAAAATAAGTTATGTTTTAGAATTTCAAGAAGAAATTCATCTTATTCTTTCAAAATTACCTTTATTTACATAATCAAGAATCATTAAGTATTTTTTATTTTCTAGACATTTAATTAGGGGTAAGTTAGTAAAAAACACTCTTAATTTTCTAGAAGTGAGCACTTTCTTAAGCGGTATGCATAAGCTTAAAAAATCACTTATTATGAAACTGCGGAGTAAAAAAGCTTATTTCCAGAAATAAACTTTTGCCAATTTAAAATAGTATGGAGTAATTACTTTTTTTGACAAAGGTAAGAGAAAAGAGTGTAAATATTGTTTTTGTTTTGAAGAATTTTGAATTTCTGGGTACTCAAAATATTGTATCTTTGGAAAGATTATAGTTTAAGAAAAAGCTACTATTCGACTCACGAGTAATAATATTTTCCAAGTAAAATAGGACTGGGAATTTCAGAAAATTTTGAGCGTGTGAATAAAGGGAAAGGAAAGGAAGCAGATGAGAAGGCCTTACAACTTGAGTTGTGAGTATTTACACTTAAAATAGTGTAGGTTAAAGTTGCAACCATTGGCTTCAAACTTCAATCAGAGCCCCTTATTAGCTTTTAAAATATGGATTATTCTATAAAAAAAAATAGAAATTTGTTAATAGCATTGATCTTCATTTGGTGTATTTTATGACAAAAGGAATAAATCAAATTATCCCCTGTTTGTTTGTCGTAACTTCTCTAAATTTGTTTAAAGAGAATGTCACATTCTTATATGTAGTAAGCTTTTAATTCCAAAAGGTCACTTTTTAGGGAAATTGACTACCATCACAAATAAAATATAATAAAACATAAATTTTCTTAATTAATATTTGTGAGTGCTAACTCGGTTTATCCCTTGATTTTATTTTTTCTGTGATTTGAGAGTTGTCAGTACCGTATATTTTGAAAAAAAAATGATAATTTGAACCTCTTTGCGATGTATTTGGTCACTAAGAATATCCGACAACGACTTTGAGAAAATTAGTATTTGATGTTTTGGTCTTTTCGTAAATATCCATAAGTTTGTGGAATTTTTGAGTTACGGGTCAATTGGTTCTGTGGAATGTGACATTCTCTTCAGACATATTAAGAAGGAAAGTTACTTCAAGTTTGGTGAACCTCACTTAGTATTAAAGTCTCACTCAGAACAATTCCTTCCACCTAATTTAAGCCTGTACACTACAAACTCCATTTTGGAAAACTTGCACTTACTTCTCTTATTAATATGCTTCTTTCTTGGTCTGACTTCTACCACTGTTAAGAGTCCACATCAGATATGGAATGTAAACATGGACTCCTTATATGGACTTGGACAATCATCACCCAACAAGCTAGCTTTTGGGGTTAAGTTAGACTCAAGATCCATTCTTTACATGGTATCAGAGCCAGACTCATTCCAAATCTTTGTTCACCGATGTTGGGACCCCAAATTATATTATCCACGCTCCAGTTAACAAAGTCTGGGCGTGCGGGGTAGTGTTAAGAGTCCCACATCGGATATGGAACGGGAACATAGACTCCTTACATGGACTTGGACAATCCTCACCCTACAAACTAGCTTTTGGGGTTGAGTTAGGCCCAAGATCCATTCATTATAAGTACTCCATTAATTGCATAGAAAGTGCCTTATCCTTGACTGAAAGATGGTGTCTGTGTATATCATTGGGCCGAATTTTGTCTATATTATTACCATAGTTGTAAAATTCTCATACAAGTGTAATTATGACATTAGTCTTGTATTAGGAAAATGTGTTAGAATTATAGTAGGAAAATGTAGAGTTATTTTCCATATTTAGGAATTGTATATTTGTATATATACCTCTTCATTAATAAAAATAATCAAGGGGTTATTTCTTTCATGGTATCAGCAGTTTAGGGTAATTTTTTCATTCTCCAAAATCCCTCCTTCGGCTACCCTACTTGCCATTGGCCGTCGGCCACCTCCTCCTCCCTTCAACGTTTGTTTTTTTTTCTCTTCCAAAAATCTCTAATTCTCCTCTTGTTCTTTCCTCATGTCTTCCTTAAAGAATATGTTTCATCTTGCCCTTACAACTCCAACATCAAAAACCACATCCTTATCGTTCTTGAGATGGAAAACGTCCAATACGCGATATGGGCAGAATTATTTAAAGTTCACGCACGCACGCATCAAGTCCTTCATCACATCATCCCCTCGGTAACAGGCACGGAGAAGGTGCCTACCGCCGAGGATGACCCAGCGTTATGGACAACTCTTGATGCTACAGTTCTCCAGTGAATTTATTCCATTATCTCTACGGACCTCTTGCAGACGATTATTGAGCCCGACGCCACGGCAATGGAAACTTGGAATAGGGTGCGTGATATATTCCAAGATAATAAAAATTCTCGTGCTGTCACTCCTGAGCAGGAATTTTTCCATATCAACACGGAGGATTTTCCGAATGTCTCAGCCTATTGTAAAAGGCTGAAAGAATTAGCGGATTAACTCAAGAACGTTGGTGCATCCGTCACCAATGATCGTCTTGTTTTTCAGATGGTTGCAGGCCTATCCGGGGCTTAAATGGCGTTGGGACGCTTCTTCATCAAAGTAATCCTCTTCTACCGTTTTACCAGGCCCGTTCCATGCTCACATTAGAAGAGGCCGGCTTGGCTAAAAAGGAGATTACCGGAGATAATTATGATGGCCACATCCGATAACCCTCACTCATTTTCAGATAATTCTAGCCAAAATCGTAACAATGGTGACGGTAAAAAGGGTCAAAATCGAAAAAATGGTGGTAAGAACCGCAGCGACGGTCGTGTCAGTTGCGGTGGTCGGAGTAGTAGCGGCAGTGGCGGATGTGGTGGCAGTGGGCCAGCTGGGCCGCAGCACCATTGGCCGCAGCCTTGGGCCAACTAGTCGTGGGGCTGGGCCAGTGGCCCAATTTACCTTTCCAGCTTTATCCAACAAACTAGGCCAGTTTCCAGAATTTTCATAGGCCCAGTTGTCCTAATTCACAGGCCAAACAGATTGTTGGGCCTTGGCAGTAGGCTGACCTGCTTTAGCCTCTACCTCAGCAGGCCTTCGCTGCTGCGGGCCCAACAACAGTCCCGACACTCACGGATATCGAGGCAACGATGCATACACTTGGATTAAATCCCCCAGATGCAAATTGGTACATGGACACCAGAGTCACTTCTCATATGACGTCCGCGCAAGGTAATCTCTCGTCTTGTTTCAATTTGAGCAATAATCGTGACATAATTGTTGGTAATGGAAATTCAATTCCAATTCGTGGTTATGTTCACAGAAATTTGTTCTTTACGGAAACATGTGAGATTACCATTTGTAGCCTCTACTTCTAGAACGTCGATGCATTTTGACATTATTCATAGTGATTTACGGACATCTCCCGTTTTGAGCTCTTTGGACCATCGTTATTATGTTTTATTTTTGGATGATTATTCTAATTTTTGTGGACTTTTCTTTTGTCTAAAAAGTCTCAAATTTTTTCCACATTCTTAAAATTTAGAACTTTCATATGTACCCAATTCGAATGGGAAATTAAAAATATTCAATGTGATAATGGTAGGGAATATAATAATGGGCTATTTCGAGAATTTTATGACACTCGTGACATATCTTTTTAGTTTTCTTGTCCTCATATATCCTCACAAATTGGGAAGACCGAAAGAAAAATTCGTACCATTAATAATATTGTCCGCACCTTACTAGCTCATGCTTCTTTACCTCCGATTTTTTGGCATCATGCGTTACAAATGTCTACATACTTCCTTAACATACTCCCTAGCAAAGGTGTAGCATATCAATCACCCCTAAAAATTCTTTATAATAAGGATCCCTCATATTCTCATCTTAGGGTGTTTGAGTGTTTGTGTTATCAGTTTTTCCCGTCCACTACAATTAATAAACTTCAAGCCCATTCTACCGCTTGTGTATTTTTGGGTTATCCGTCTAATCATCGTGTTACAAATGTTTTAATTTATCTGCTAATAAAATTATAATTAGTCGCTACGTCATTTTTGATGAAATTCAATTTCCGTTTGCTAAATTGTCTAATTCTGTGTCTAGTTCTTATAATTTTTTGGATGATGGGCTATCACTGTATATTCTCTAACAGTGGGCCCCACCTGCCCATGATCCAGTTATGCCAGCAGGCCCACTGCTTGATGGCCCACAAAGTCTCGATACGGTTCCAGAACCTGGTCCAGTTTCAAGTTCACGACCAGCATGCCCACTGCCTGCTGGCCTAATTTCACAACATCCAGCTATAGTGTCTCGACCAGCAGGCCCACTGTCTGCTGGCTCAAATAATCATTCCCCCAGTCCACTGTTTCCGCTAGAAGTTATTGGGCCAGCATGCCCAATACCTGCTGGCTAGTCCCCTGCTGATCCGACACCTACCCAAATCCCGTCTATTTCTATTACGAGTCAAGGGCCAGTTACTCGTAGCCAACATGGTATTTTTAAACAAAAACGACATTTTAATCTTAATTCTAATGTCACTAAATCACCCCTACCACGTAACCAATTGTATGCCCTTCATGACCCGAATTGGAAAATGGCCATGAATGACGAATATAATGCTCTTATTGAAAATAAGACGTGGGAGATGTTGCCCCATCTGCCTGGTGTTAATATTATTCGTTCAATGTGGATTTTTACTCATAAAGAAAATTCTGACGGTTCTTTTGAGAAGCATAAGACCCGTCTTGTAGGTGATGGTAAAACTCAACAGGTTGACGTGGATTGTGGAGAGACATTTAGTACGGTGGTCAAACCGGCTACCATTCACACTGTTCTCAGTCTATCTCTCTCGCAAACATAGCCCATCCATCAGTTGGATGTGAAAAATGCTTTCCTACATGGTGATCTCAAGGAGACAGTATACATGCATCAGCTCTTGGGTTTCAGAGACCCCGATTATCCTACTCATGTCTGTTTACTCAAGAAGTCCTTATATGGGATTAAGCAGGCCCCACGGGCTTGGTATAAGAGGTTTGCAGATTATGTGTCTACTATTGGATTTTCTCATAGCATGTCTGATCATTCTATGTTTATCTATCGTTATGGTACTTCTCTGACATACATTCTTTTATATGTGGATGATATTATCTTGAATGCCTCTTCTAATAATCTGCGTAAGTCTATCATGTACCTTCTCAGTTCAAAATTTGCTATGAAAGACTTGGGGCCCTTGAGTTATTTTTTGGGTATAGTCATCACTCGTCATGCATGTGGTCTATTTTTATCACAGAGGAAGTATGCGGGTGAGATTATTTAGAGAGCTGGCATGTCATCTTGTAAGCCCACTTCTACTCCGGTTGATACCAAACCGAAGTTGAGTGTTACTTCTATCACACCATACGAGGATCTCACTCACTATCGCAGTTTTGCAGGGCCTCTTCAGTATCGTACTTTCACGAGACCCGATATTAATTATGTAGTGCAGCAGGTATGTTTATTTATGCATGATCCGAGAGACGATCACATGCATGTGCTCAAACGCATTATACAGTACATACAGGGCACACTTGATTAGGACTTGCATTTATATCCCTCCTCCGTTTCTACTCTCGTGTCTTATACAAATGTTGATTGGGGTGGATGCCCAGTTACCAGACGTTCGACTTCTGGTTATTGTATGTTTCTTGGTAATAACTTGGTCTCGTGGTCAGGAAAACGCCAGGCTACTTTATGGCGATCCAGTGCGGAGGCCGAGTATCGTGGGGTAGCCAATGTGGTGTCTGAGTCATGTTTTCTACGTAATCTTCTATTAGAACTTCACTTTTCTATTCAGAAATCTACCTTGGTCTACTGTGATAATGTTAGTGTGGTCTATCTCTCTGGAAATTCGGTCCAACATCAGCGCACTAAACATATCGAGATGGATATTCACTTTGTTCGAGAAAAAGTAGCTCGTGGACAAGTACATGTCTCGCATGTCCCTTCGCGATACCAAATTGCTGACATCTTTACTAAGGGTCTTCACTTGATTTTGTTTAAAGATTTTAGGGACTGTCTCAGGGTACGGCAACTGCCCGCCATGACTGCAGAGGTGTGAAAGTTGGTGATATACACGGTCAAAACCGTGTATATCATTGGGCCGAATTTTGTCTATATTATTACCATAGTTGTAAAATTTTGTACAAGTGTAATTATGGTATTAGTCTTGCATTAGGAAAATGTATTAGAATTATAGTAGGAAAAGGTAGAGTTATTTTCCATATTTAGGAATTGTATATTTGTATATATACATCTTCATTAATAAAAATAATCAAGGAATTATTTCTTTCATTGACGGATAAGTGTTCTTTTGCTGCACTTAACTTACATAATACTCGCATAAAAAACAGTTTGACAAGTTTGTTAGTCTGCCTACCTACCTTTTCTATGTTACCAACATATTATGGAAGTTACTGATATGGGACTTCAAGTAAGTTGACAATTTTTTTAAAATCATCTAGTTTTTTTGTCTCTGCTCGAATTTAAACTTGACATATTTAGGTTTTCAACTCACTCCACTAATCACTACGCCACACCTTAGGTGTTTCAAGTAACTTGAAAACTATTGTAGAGGATAGTAAGCGAAATTATATGAATTGAATGGGACTTTAGCTTCGACGATCGTATCCAAAACGAAATGATTGTTCTAGAATGGCTATTGCTCACCTTTGCTTACACTCCTTGCTTGCGGTGTCATATATTAATCATCTTGACAAACTAAATTTATTTCAAGATACTTGACATTTTAGAAAACAAGTAATCCTCTTTTTTTCTTCCAAATCTACATTTCCCATTCCAATTAGTGGATTGTCAATTAAGTGAGATGGACAAAGCAGTATACACAATCTTTTGATTCAGGCAATCAAATCTCCTTTTTAAGGAATGTGCATGACTTTAAAAACATATAATATAGACCTGAAATAGTAATAACTAAACTAAAACAAGAATGTCAATGAAAAACAGCATTGGGAGAAAATGGAGCTCCAGTTCCCAGCTACCAGTCGTTTGCTTCCACAGATAACATACAGAATTGGTACCCAACCACCATTCTAATTTTAGGCATCGACATTTGAGATGTAAAACTAAAAGCTGTCCCAACGTGTGATGACTGAAAACCTTAATTAACCAATACCAGGTTAGCTATGAGTCACGTGCATGCAAGGTGGTTGAATACAAGCTTTATCTTCCAGTCAACATAAGAGCTACCAATTTTGCCATCCATATATAAACCTCAGCTTAATCACCAAACTATAATAAAGGGAAAGAAAGTAAAAGCAAGAGAGGGAATTAATTTTTTTCATACAAATATGGTGAGTGCAGTTGTTCCAACCCCTTCAAGAGTTGAAAGCTTGGCTAAAAGTGGAATTCAAGCCATTCCTAAAGAGTATGTGAGGCCACAAGAAGAGTTAAATGGAATGGGAAATATCTTTGAGGAAGAGAAGAAAGATGAAGGACCTCAAGTACCGACGATTGATCTTAAAGAAATCGACTCAGAGGACAAGGAAATTCGTGAGAAATGCCACCAGGATTTGAAGAAAGCAGCCATGGAATGGGGAGTCATGCACCTTGTTAACCATGGCATATCGGCTGAGCTAATTGATCGCGTCAAGGTTGTCGGAGGTACCTTCTTTGATCTACCTGTTGAAGAAAAGGAGAAGTATGCTAATGATCAACCCTCTGGCAATGTCCAAGGCTATGGCAGCAAGTTAGCAAATAGTGCTTCTGGTCAACTTGAGTGGGAGGATTACTTCTTCCATTGTGTTTTCCCCGAGGACAAGCGCGATTTGTCCGTCTGGCCTAAAACACCTGCTGACTACATGTAAGTTTCTTTACATAATTTCATGATTGTAGATTTTACAATTTTCTTTTTATAACTATGGAGTCAAACAAGCTTGAACAAATCTCGATTGATTCATCGATAACCTACTATCTCTCATCAACATAGATACCAAATAACTTTTTCCCACTAAGTTTCGAGCAGATAAGAAGAAATCACCTAATGTTTTTCGTTTATGCTGGAATTTCAACCTTGGTCTCCGAAGGAGAAAAAATGACAAAAACAATTATTTTTCTAGTAGGTTCAAAATAGCCCTTTAAGTAGCAAGTGAACAGTTTTAGTCCTTTAAATTTATCAAAAATGAGCATTTTTAGTCTCCATCAATTATTTATCAAACAAACTTTGACTGTCAAATTTAACCGGAATTGTGAAAACAAATTAGCCAGAAGCATAAAAAATTGTCAAAATTACAGAAGCAGCAACATAAAAACTACACCACACAAAAAATAACATAAATTACATCTCAAAAAATTGCACTACGCTCTTGAAATAGACCAAAAATAACATAAACCACAAAATTTGTACTTTCAAATGTGAGTTCCCATTAAATATTTGCATTTCACAATTTCGATTAAATTTATCAAACAGAGTTGGTAAATCTGATGGAGATAAAAAAAAATGTTCACTTTTGGCAAACTTGAAAAACCAAAACCGCTCCAGTGATACTTAAGGGACTATTTTGAACCTACTACCAAAGATAAGAGACCATTTTTGCCATTTTCTCTCCCAAGGACTTTTACCACTTCACTAACCACTAAACATTTCCAATTTGCAGTCCAGCAACAAGTGAATATGCCAAGCAAATCAGGAACCTAGCAACAAAGATTTTGGCAGTGCTATCAATTGGGCTGGGACTGGAAGAAGGAAGACTAGAGAAGGAAGTTGGAGGCATGGAAGACCTGCTGCTTCAAATGAAGATTAACTACTACCCCAAATGCCCCCAACCAGAACTAGCACTTGGCGTCGAAGCTCATACTGATGTGAGTGCACTGACATTCATCCTCCACAATATGGTGCCTGGCTTGCAACTCTTCTATGAAGGGAAGTGGGTAACTGCAAAGTGTGTGCCTAATTCCATAATCATGCACATTGGGGATACCATTGAAATCCTAAGCAATGGAAAGTACAAGAGCATTCTTCACAGGGGAGTTGTGAACAAAGAGAAAGTAAGGATTTCATGGGCAATTTTTTGTGAGCCGCCAAAGGAGAAGATCATCCTTAAGCCCCTACCTGAGACTGTCTCTGAGGCTGAGCCACCTCGATTCCCACCTCGCACCTTTGCGCAGCATATGGCGCACAAGCTCTTCAGGAAGGATGATCACGATGCTGTTGCTGAACACAAAGTACTCAAAAAGGATGATCAGGGTTCTGCTGATGAACATAAAGTATTCAAGAAGGATGATCAGGATGTTGTTGCTGAGCACAGTCCTCAAGGAGGATGAACAGGATGCCGCGGCTGAGCACAAAGTCTACAAAAAGGATAATCAGGATGTTGCTGCTGAAGAATCTAAATAGTTTCTCTTGTCATACTCTGATGGTTTTTTATTTGTTGGTTCCATGGATGCTTTTATGAATAAAACTACAATTATTTTATTAAAGAAAGAAGAAATATACCTCCCCCCCCCTCTCCCCCCCCCCCCTCTCACACACACACGTCACTTCTTCTCATGTTCAGCATTTTTCGATAGAGAGTAAAGTGACACCCACCTTGGTGCAGAAACTTAATGAAGTTGGTCAGACCAGTAAATTTCTTATAAAGGAATGTATAGTTACATGTTGAACAGAAAATTCCATCATTCATATTCAATTTGTGCCCGCAAGGGTTTATTTGAAAAGAAAGCTTCTAAGTTGTAAGTGAATAGCTCTTCAAGTGCTTCAAAAGACTCTGGAGTTAAAACAGCAACATGTGGAGACAACACCACGTTATCCAACCCAAACAACACTTCTGGCACGTGGGGTTCATTTTCATAAACATCAAGGCCAGCACCGCCAATCTCACCTCTCTTCAGACACTGAACCAATTCTTTCTCATCAACGAGTGCCCCTCGTCCAACATTTATGACAATACCTTCCTTCCCAAGGGCATTCAGCACGTTTTTGTCAACTATGCAATGTGTTTCTTTTGTTAAAGAACAACAAAGAATCAGAACATCACTGTTTATTGCAAGATCATGAATATTAGAATGGAAAGGAAACGAAACATTAGGCTTCATCCTCTTTGAGGTGTACGCGATGTTGCAGCCAAAGGCCTCAAGTCTCTTACCGACCCTTGAACCAATGCTCCCTAAACCTACAATGCCCACTCGTTTTCCACCAACCTGCGTAAAAGAATCTGTTATGTACATCGTTATCTTGCCAGTTCCCACAACCTCCTTTACCAGCTTAAGTAGCACTTCAGTAAAATGACATAGAAACCAAAACAACAACAACATATCCAGTGTAATCCCACAAGTGGAGACTGAGGAAGGTAGGATGTACACAGACCTTACCTCTACTTGTGGGGTAGAGGCGGTTTTCGATAGACCCTCGGTTCAAAAGAAACATAGATAATGCAGGAATGCAGAAAAAAAGACAACAAAATGTCAAAATACAAAACAAATGGAGCAACACATAGTAATACACACATATGAATAATGATCTACGCGATACCTAAATAATACTGCTAAGAAAAGAACACAGCGCGAAAGGAAAAAAATGACATAGAAACCATATACAAGAATATCTTTTTCTACTTAGAAGTTTATATATCTTATTGAACTCAACTTTTTTCCAAAGCTGAACTCAAACCTCTTATTTATTTTCCAAAGCTAATACAGAAATCAACCAATTACTCCTCAATCTGCAGCTACTTGAGATTGGCTATACAAATCCTCTATATCCATTTCACTCTATTGAGACCCACTGGTTAATAGAGAAACACCTTTTAGGAATTGTGCAATATAATATTTGCAAATTACAATAACTCTTCTTTCCACAAAATAAGATATAGGGTGTGTTTGCCATTTGGTATGGAGGAAAACATTTTTTGTTTCCAATTTTCCCATGTTTGGTTGGTCAATTTTCTCTTGAAAAACAAATTCCTTAAAAATGAGGAAAATGTCTTCCCTATTGGAATTTAGGAAAAACAAGTTCCACAAGGGGCATTCTAAACTAATTGTCTCCTCCCTACCCTCCAACACACCCTACCCCCCATCCCCACTCACCCACATAGACTGTATCCCCACCACTTCGACCCCCCCCCAATCCTCAACCCTATAGTGTTTGCCTAGATTGTATAAATGTTTTCGGGGCAATATTTTCTGCTTTGTACCAAACACAAGAAAACATTTTTAGTGAAAAATATTTTCCTTCGTACCAAACACACCCTTAGTAGCAAAAAAATGCTTCTTTAGCTATTAAATGACGTTCTTTTATCAGCAGCTCTCTATCTAAGTAAAACACTGTCAAATCTTTTTAAAGCAACATAAGAAAAATAGCAGTTTTCAATTGTTCTAAGTTGCTCCTCCTAGAAAATTTCAATCTTTACCATTAATCAAACCAATTTATAAAACACATTGGACAAATCAAGAATCTAACTTAAATTATAAACATAGTCATTATGAAATTACAAAACTGACCATAGAACCAAGGGGTCTCAACTCTCCTTTAACAGGCCAACAACCACCACGAACAAACCTATCAGCAACAGATACACGTCGGACCACATCAATCAACAACCCAACAGCGAAGTCCGCCACGTCATCAGAAAACGAATCTCCAGCGGTGGTGACACGGATGCCACGTCGGCGACACTCGTTAAGGTTAAAATGGTCAAATCCAGCACTAGTACCAACAACACACTCCAACGCCGGGTACTTATCTAAGGTTTCTAAGGTCACCGGAGTAGGACCCACACAGAGCATGACCCGAACCGAGTTCGAAAGAGGGATAAATGATGGGTCGGATTTATCAAGCGGATCGAGAATTCGGTAACGGGTTCGGAGTTTGGATAAGTATAGGGTTTTGAATCGTGGATAGCGATGGATGAGAAGTAGTCGGAGGTTGGTTGTTTCCGGCGATTGCTGATGATCGGAAGAAGCCATTTTTTCAGCTCCGATAAGGGTTTTTATTGGAGTGTGTATTTTGTGAACCTCTCATTTTTTGTTTATTTAGATATTGATTAAATATATACCGAAAGTGAAAAAGTTAGAGACAGGTTTGAGGTGTTTTACAAATGCAACTTTAAAATTGTATTTGAAATTAGGACTAAACGCCGATTTTAAAAAAAAGTGAAAAGTATTCTGAAAAAAAAAAGTGAAAATTATTTATGACCAATTGGTCCTAAGTTTGCTAAAAATGAATGATATTAATCTTCAAATATTTAATAATTCATATTCATTAAATTTAATGAAAATAATGGGGGAGGGAGAGGGATTTAACCTTAAACGCCAAAAAAGTCATATAAAATCGTAAGAAAATCAACACAAAAAATTACATTTGACACCAAAATAATATAAAAAAATAATACAAACTGCACCTCAAAAGGTTGTACTAAACTATAGAAATAATTATAAATATCAGAAACTACAGTAATTAAACATGTAAATGTGAGACCCGTGAAATTCTCTTAGTCCTCACTAAATCTAACAGATAGAGTTTGATAAATACCTTATGAATATCGAAAGTATTAATTTTTAGCAAACTAAAAAGATAAAAAATGGTTAATACATACTACTTAACAGTTTACTTTGAATCTATCCTCAAACATAAATGATCATTTTATTATTTTTTGAATGAAAATGACTGGCTATAATTTTGATGGACTGATAATTTACCCTTTATCCTTATCTGAGATCTCAAGTTCAAATCCGGACATCGAATAAAAAAAGAATCAAAGAAAAAGATTAAAACCGAGAAGATATATTTCGAATAAAAGAACCAACCGGTAAAGTTGGAAGGGAGAATTAATTACTACTATAAGATAAACTCGGTAGTAACTTCTCACAAAGTCAAAGGGTCAGATGCCCCTGTACTTTTCAAAAAGAGTTATATTTATACTTTTTTGATATATTTGCTCTGACCCTCCAACTTTGAGTTCATATTTACCTTTGAGCTATTAAATCTCTATGTCTCACTTTTATTTTTCTATACGTGGGTGGATTTTTTGTCTCCCAATATAAATCTGATCACAATTTAAATTATTTAAACCCGATTCACTAATCAAAAGAAACCCAACTCATATTAAGTAGATTGTAGATTTTGATGCATATCTATATTATATTAAATAGATTGTAGATTTCGAGATTAAAAGTGGGACATAGAGATTTAACAGCTCAAGGATAAATATAAACTAAAAGTTAGATGGTAAGAGTAAATATAACAAATGATAAATATAACATTTTTAAAAAAGTATAAGGGCAAATCTTACCCTTTTCCGTTTTCACAATAGTTAAGATTTAAGAATAGAAAAGTTTTTAATGTATTTCCTGTTATCGTGTTCCGTTATATTAATAGACTTTTAAGAAAAGGACTATCTATATCTTCCAAATAAAACTAAATATTCTATAAATTAAAAAAAAATGACAAGTTAAATGTGGAGAATTTTCTTTTTAGGAATAAAGTATTTCTTAGTGAAGAAGACAATTCTATTTCTCTACCAAATGTAGGATAAAATTACAAAAGTAAAATATCACATTTCTTGTTGCTTATAGCTTAAACAAGAAGGTGTACATGATGACAAATTTAGTAGCAATAAGTTTGAAGCCTCAACGATGTTTATTATCCGACTATTGGTGGCCCATGAATGCGAATACATTCAGAATCTAGTGGAACAACAACAGTAATATTTCATGATCTCAAATCATATCTCCTGGTATTTTACAACGATTGCCAGTACATAGAAGCGACCATAGATATTTGAGAAAGCCAAGAGAAAAGGATTATTATTTTCTCCATTTTATGTTATTTGTGATGTTCTGCAATTGGAGGAGGAACTTTCACCCCATAGATTTTATATATGTTAACCTCTTTTAGTAATTTCTTTTTTCTTTGTTGAATGTATTTCAAGATTTGTAACATATATTTTAACACGTATCATCTTTTATTAGTTTTATTTCCTTTATTGAAAATATTTCAAATTTTGTACTAATACATATGTTCACACCAGTAAAAACAAAACATGTTAAGAATTTAAAGGAGCAATAACAATATAATGGTCCAATAGAGAGATAAACGTTCCGAAGGATTCTGATATCATATTAATTAACTTTAGAAAAGAAATCAAATTAAGACACTTGAAATGTTTCTTAATTTTCAATAACTAAGTCAAGATTTGAATTAATGTGATTCCACAAGGGAAGCCATAATTAACCGAAATAAAATGAGAGTCGTCTCTTTTAAACTAATCAAGAGTGTCCTATCAAGTGAGTTAATTACCGATTCAATACTGTTAATGTTGGATTTGATGTTGTGACATTTGACCCACCATATGTTCTGAAGTACTGATTTGAATGCATAAAAATGTTGGGACAAATGTCATAACATTCGGACCAACATCTTCGAAAAAACAGTTTTGTCTTACTTCACATTAAGCAGTAATATTTTACTGTGAGATAAAATTGACTTAGGGGTGGTGAATTAGAGTTGTGTAAAACGTGGGAGAAAGAGTCAAAACTTGGGGAAGAAGTCGAGTAAGGAACAAGTCAAAGTTATTGAGATTTTCACTCCTTAATCATCTACCACAAACTGTCCATCCTTTCATCAACTTCCACAACCGATCGATAAGCCTTTCAAGAGAACTCTCTACTATAAATAGAGACGCCACAACAGTGTATCGATATCCAGAATCAGAAACCAAAAATACCATGAGAGCTCTCGGGATTTCATTTCAGAAATCTGTATCACAAGTGTTGCCTGAGTATGTCGACAACATTCTGTCCAACATTACAATTGTTGTTTAAATTCTAGATTAGTTTAGTATGGAGCGATTGTAATGAGAGGTTGTCGATGTCTACTTAGTTAGAATTTTCAGGCAGAAGTCACTGCGACTTCAAATTTTAATTCCTTTCCGTTTTATATTGTAAATCTGTAAAGAAAAGAATTTGTATTTTTGTATATAATATATATACAATACATCTGATCATTGACCATCATAAGTTATATATTATATATAACTTATGAAATTTTTAAACATTTGTGTTCTTAAATTGCGCTGCATTTACTCTTTAAAATTTCTGTTTTACTAAGTGTTGTTACTGGTGTCGTACGACATAATTGCCGACATTCAGAAACTGTACTTGTAGTCGATTGAATTCTGTTAACCTTGTTTTTATTTGATCTGTAGCTCCCTTACAAGTGGTATCAGAGCCGACACTTAACACAATAAGTGATTGGTCCTGTTGTCATAAGTTATGGATCCGGCAAATCCAACTATTGGTAGACTTCCTATATTAGATGGATCAAATTATGCCTATTGGAAGATTCGCCTATGTTCTCATATCAAATCAATTGATATTAGGGCATGTAGATTTATAACCAATGGGTATGTTGTTCCAATGTTGCCACCGGATGAGGAATGTGACATTCTTATTAAACCTAAATCCGAATGGACTACAAAAGAAACCAATAATGCTAGCTTTAACGAAAAGGCCTTAAATGCAATTTTTGGATAGGTTGATCTTTACATGTTCAAACTCATTCAAAACTTGCCCCACGACCAAGGACGCATGAGATACTTTACAAATTCATTGTGAAGGGAGCTCGAGTGCTCGTTGAACAAAGCTACGCATGCTCATGAGTAATTATGAACGTTTAAGGATGGAAGAAGAGAATGATATTAAATCTTATTTTGAAAAGTTGATTGACATCTCAAATGAATGTCAAGTGCTTGGTGAACCATTAACCAACACTCAACTTGTTGAAAAGGCTCTCTGTTCTCTTCCTGAAAAGTTCAATTTAAAGATTTGTGTTATTGAAGAAGCTCACCAATCTTGCCACAATGGACCTTCATACCTTGATGAACATACTCAAAACGTATGAGATGAACATTGAGAATCAAAAGGAATTGTATAAAAGCAAGAAGTGCAAGTATTGTGCTATACCTAGAGCAAATAATTAACTTAAGGATAAAGATATAGATTGCAATCTATAATCAATAGTATCACTGTAGCACACCCAATACCCACCAGTGAAACAACAAATACCCAAGCAAGAAAATATAAAATCTGGCTCGTAGTGGTCGATCTGTAGCGGCGATCATCGGAGGACTGCTTTTGCGCCGAAAATCTGTCTGGTTCTTCGCCGAAAATCTGTCTGGTTCTTCGCCGAAAAAGGTCTGGGTCTTCGCCAAAAAAGGATCTGGTTTGGCCGGACCTGTTATGACTCACACGCCCACAAGCAGAGAGAGATAGAGGGAGAGAGAAAAATAGGTGGGTGGAGTAGTAGAGTAGCGGCGAAGCAGAGAGTGGAAGAAGAAGCGGGAAAGAGAGAAGAAAGGGGAGAGAGGAAGAGAAGGAAAAGAAGAAAGATGAGAGAGGAGGTCCTTACATGTGCCCTGATACGTCGCCGACGTTGTTGCAACGGCGTAGTGGTGAGTATGTAAGTTACCATTATTAGCATAGAGGAGAGAGAGAGCAAAAAAAAAATAAAAAATAAAAAAATAAAAAAATAAAAATTTAAAAAATAATTGAAAATGTTTTTTAAAAAAATCTCGTTATATTGAATTGTGCATTATTGAGCTTGTAAAGAGCTAGTAAAAAAGAATGACCTCGCGCACGGGTCAATTTGCCCCTCCCTGTGATGTGAAATCCAAATGTGATTTTGCAATAATTATTTTTGATATTTTAAGTTTACCCGGAATATATCAAAATATACATGCTTAAAAAAGTTGACGAAAATACCCCAAGGTTCTGGGTTTGAACCCCAGCAAAGTCAAAAAAAGAAAAAAATTGCAAACAAAGTTTCAGAGTAAAATATGCCTATTCGGGCAAGTTATACAGAAGTTATGTCTTTAAGGCATAAATTATGCCTTGCAAAAAATATTTTTTTGACTGAGTTGGGGTTCGAATCCAGAATTAGGCATAACTTTTGCGATTTTTTTTTTTTTCTGAGCTGGGGTTCGAACTCGAATCTCTGATTTTGTAGACGTGATAAAGATATTTTAGCCCATAAATTTTCATTAAATGAATAGGGACAAAAATTAAAGATCACCAATTTGAGGGCAAAAAATTAAAGACCAGTATATATGAAGAACAATCCGCGTAAAAAATGGAACAAAGGAGTAACAAACAAATAAGATTGCTTCACATTATCCCAGGAACAAATCCTTCAGTATTTTCCTCCATTGTGGGTGTGTTGGGGGGTTCATTAAATCACATGCAAATCAATTGAGAATAATCCAAACATTAATCAATTTCTTCAGAATGACACGCATGTACCTTATTTTCCCCTCTTAATTACGAGGACATTGCGGATAATATTGCAGAAATTTCGATGCTAAGGGTGATGAATGTGTTCAGTGTTTAAAACGGCGTGGGTTGGAGCGTTTTACTTAACACGAGACCGTCTCGTACGCTCCAAGACATGAGGCGTAACTTAGGAGCGTGTATTATTCGGATTAAACCGAAAATCAAATCAAACCAAATTTTAATTTGGACTGGTTTTTTGGTATTTTGATCTGGTTTCAGATTAAGAATTTAAAATTTTGGCTTTTCGGCATATTTAGAAAAATAAAAATCCAGAAAACAGAATTATTTACTTTTAAGTATTGTTTTTAAAGTTTTACTCATGACTTACTATTAAAAAACACTTTTAAGAGATTTAACATTACTAGTTCTCCTTGTCTATATTTTTTACTCTTTTTCGTCATGCAAAGTATACATATTTGATTGTGTTAATATCTTATTTGACATAACCAAATAGCCGAATTGAAAAAAAGCCGAACCTAAAAGAGAAAACCCGAACCAAAATTCGGATTGGATTGGACTTTTTCAACACTGTAAACCGAAATCTAATAATATAAAATCAAACCGAGAAACCGAATGCACATCCATCTTATGCCCCATAGATCTTTAAAATTTTAATTTATAATGTAGTAAAATAATATAATAACACAAAAGTTATAAAGTACATTAATAGTTTAAATTTTTTTAAAACATGATTAAAGAAACTCATAGAAAACAAAACTGCTAACATGATTTTATAAGTATAAATATTGCAATGATATAAAATCTACCGAAAAGGCTCAAATATGTCATCGAACTATTAGAAATGACTCATTTATGCCACTCGTCAATAGTTTGGCTCAAATATGTCATCGCCGTAACCAAAAAGGCTCATTCATGCCATTTTCACTAACGATTGGTTTTGCAATACCGGATAAGACACATGGCCTCTAATTAGAGGTCCACATCATTTAATGAAACCAACTTAATTAATTTGATATTTAAAGTTCATGCTGGTTTCATTTAATGACATGGACCTCTAATTAGAGGCAACATGTCCTATTCGGTATTGTAAAATCGGTCGTTAGTGAAAAATGATACGGATGAGCCTTTTTGGTAAGGACGATGGCATAAATGAGACAAACTATCAACGAGTGACATAAATGAGACAAACTATCAACGAGTGGCACAAATTTGACATATAATTTGTGGAAGAATTGTTAGGCTCATCCCAAACGTTGGGCGTTACCGTGTTTAAGGCGTACATTTGGGCGTTTAGAGGCGTAAACCTCACAGAACTAAGCTCCACACGTGAGCCTCGAGGCGTTTTTCCACCGTCTTGCTCTGGGCGAGTTCCAAAAATGCCTTTTAAAATACTAATTGTGTTCTACTTGTATTTTATAGTGAAGATTAATTTATTTTTTTTTTTGGTTTTAACTATATAGTATCCGAGATTTACTGTCCCTACTAATTTATATTCACACTGTCATATGACTCATTTGAGGAGAAAACTTATCAAGCTGAAAGCATACAAGGAAGTCAAGTAACATTTCATCAAACCTGATATTTTTGTTTTTTGCTGCTAAAATATTTTATTATTTTAGGATGATTAGGGAAGAGTAAAGTCTATGAAGAAATGCAAAGGATATCATATGAAATATTCTAAAGTCTCACTAAATTACAGCAATTTTGTAGTTTTCAGCTATTCAGAATAGCTGCAACCTACTTTTATTACATAAACATAAAGATTGTTAGAGTGGGAAATGGAAATCAGAGGTCCACTTCCAAAGCATATTCTTTGTAGCCCCTTATTCCAATTTAACGGATATTGGGCTTCTAACAACATACTTGTTAGAGATCCATGATATAGCTCCTTGAACGAAACGATCCGTGATTTCACCGGATTGGGTAAAAGATACTGAATATGTTGCCTGTTGGTTCACTTGGGTGAAGACAAGGGTGGCGGGCTCGACAACTACATCAACTCCTTGAATTTGAGTGATGTTAACGGCGTAAGTTGAGCTTGCATCACCAACATTTGTAACTGTTCTTGTATAATTCTGAGTCTCGGGTCCAAGTATAATAGAGAAAGAAGGATAGTTCAGTTCTGCCTCGGATATGCTTGATTTTAGTGAGCACTTGACAGTTTGTTGTGCAAGGAACCCAATATCTTTTTCTTTGTAGCCAAGACCACATAGATATTGAATGTAGTTCTCAACTTTGATGTCATAAAGAAGTCCTGGATCACTGGCTTTTGATGGATTTACATGGCCGGCACCAGTGGCAAAAATATCAGCAGGTAGATCCCTCTGATCAAGGATGGGTTTACCTTCAACGTTGAATTGATCAGCTGTAGTCATTATTGCGGATTTAATAGCAGCTGGAGACCAATCAGGATGTGCGCTTTTAAGCAGAGCCACAATGCCACTAAGGTGAGGACAAGACATTGAGGTACCCGAGATGATGTTAAATGTCAAATCAGTGCCGGTTTTGTTCTCCACCGAGACTGGCCATGCAGCAAGGATGTTCACTCCGGGACCGACAATGTCCGGTTTGACTATGCCTGGACTTGCCAAGTTAGGACCCCTAGAGGAAAAAGATGATACAGATGGTGCATTCCTAAAGCCTATTCTAGTACCTGTGAAACGGATTCCTGCCGAGGGCGTGGTGGTTGAGTTTATGTATGCTTTAATCTTTTCTCCAGCGGTATAACTCACATGTGTGGCAGGAAGAACATGAGGATCAGCGAATGTGCCATCTCCGTCAATCTCTAGATTGACTAGAATCATGGCAGCACCACCGGCGTCCTTTACTGTTTGGCTTTTTTCAAGTCTTGCTACACCACCACCTCTGTCACACACGACAACCTTGCCTTTGACGTCAGTGTTATTTAGTGATCCTGACGAACAAAGTGCAGCCTCTTGATCAGACAGGCCAGGGTATACCAAGGGCAATAAAGTATGAGGAAAATCCGTAGGCTGAAAAGCCGATTCACCTTCATATTCTTGTCCGTTTCCTAGCACAGCTGTTGCTACTATCTTCCTATCATGGGTGCTAGCGCCAACGGTTAGAATCCAAGGGGCCTCATTTGATAATGTAGAATTTAATGGACCATCATTACCAGCAGAAGCGCTCACAAAGATACCCTTTTGCATTGCAGCAAAAGCCCCAGTGGCAATGCTATCTTCATAAAAAGGAGCGGAATATCCACCAATGGAGACAGATAGCACGTCGACACCATCTTCAATTGCAGCATCCAAGCCAGCCAATATATCAATATCTGAACAACCTTCTTTACACACCTTGTACATGGCAATGTGAGCAAGAGGGGCCATACCGGCTGCTGTTCCATTGGCGTTGCCAAACACATTTGCATCACCGACAAAGTTACCAGCTGCCGTACTTGAAGTATGTGTGCCATGGCCATCCAGATCAATTGGTGGATCACTTGAACCACCCACAAAATTCCTCGCACCAATGAGCTTCTTATTGCACGTCACATTTCCTGTGAACTCACATTTCCCTTTCCATTTTGTCGGTGGAGGTGGCATGTTATCATCACAAAATGAAGGATGGCCCGGAGTAATCCCAGTGTCCAGAACCCCAATGATCACACCCTTACCATAATTTGATTCTTTCCAGAACCCCATATTCTGGTACAACCCCAAGAAATTTGGAGTATGTGTTGTATGCAGAGACAAAATCTTCTCAACCCTAGCGGACACAAAACCATCTTTCTTTTCCATTGCTTTTACCTCCTCAGCTGACAATCGGGCTGCAAAGCCAATGGCCACATGGTGATAGGAGTGAATAATGCGCGATGGCATCTCCATACCAACAAACTCTTCTTCGGGTAAAAAGGAGTTATAGTAGCTTTCTAGATCACCCGAGTTAGCTAGAATTTGGGCATCTGGCTTATATACATTGACAAGGTAAATTTGCAAATCAGTCGAATGTTGAGCAATAGTCGAATGGAAACACAACAAGAAAGCAATAGAGAAGATAAAAATGCAAGTCATGGTTGGTTTTTGTATCATCATATAACACCTAGAGAGAAGGTTTTTGTTATGGATGATCTAAACTTAATTTAAGGAACATGCTATATATACTATGAGCAGAGGAAAGAGGAATGTGATAAAACAATGTAGGAAAACAAAACATAGGCAATTTCTAAGAGAGCCGGCTTAAGAACAAAGTTGTTGTATTTAAAATGATTAAGGGTGAACCAGAATATTGGATTTTTGAGGAAACCATAATTGATGTTGTCGTCGAAGGCGATAATTCTGGTGTTTATGGAAGAAATATAATATTGGAAAAAGAATGTTGGGACATTTCTCAACCCCAGTCCAGCAGCATTTTCTTAATGCTGTATTCATAGTTAGTCATACATAGATTATGGATTATTTATTTCATTGGTTGATTAAATTATTATTACCTCACTAGTAATCATCAGAAAGTAGTAACTAAGGATTGAAAATAGGTTTGTCAGTATCTCATTCCTGGGATTTTATGATAAATTTAACATTACGACTTGAAGAAGTAATTACACTCATATGGGGTGCTGTTTTGATTATAGGATAGTGTAAGGTCCGGATATGCTATGGAACAATAAAAACTAATTGGAAATAAACTAACTCGAATGCCAATTCAGTTTCCGAATGTCGGCGACAATGTCATCCGGCACCAGTGACAACACTTTGATAAAACATAAACTTTAAAGAGTAAATGTAGCGGAAAAATAAAGAACGCAAAGGTTTAAAATTTACATAGGTTATATAATATATATAACCTATGACCGTCAATGACCGAAAGTATTGTATATATATATATATATTATATACAACAATTACAAATTTCTTTCTTTACAAATTTACAAGATGAAACGGAAAGGAATTAAACGTTGAAGTCGCATATGACTTCTGCCTGAAAAATCTACCTAAATAGACATAGACAACTTCTCATTATAATTACTCAATACAAAGCTAATCTAGAATCTAAACTACAATTGTAATGTTGGACAGAATGTTGTCGACACGCTCAGGCAACACTTGTGATCCAGTTTTCTGAGATGGATTCTCGAGAGCTCTCTTGATATTTTTGCAATCTGTTTCTGGATATCGATTCACTCTTGTAACCTCTCTATTTATAGTAGAGAGTCTTCCTTGAAAAGCTCATCGATTGGTTGAGTAGGTTGAGGAAAAGGTGGGCAGCTTGTGTGTTTATTGGAGAAGATCATAGAGTCGAAATCTCAACAACTTTGACTTTTTCTTCACTCGACTTCTTCCCCAAGCTTTGACTTTTTCTCTCACGTTTTACACAGCTCCTAATTCACATGCCTAAGTCATTTTTACCACTCAGTAAAATTGTTATTGCTTAACGTGAAGTAAAACAAAACTGTTATGAAAAATGTTGATCTGAATGTTGTGACATTTGTCCCAATATTTTTGGCAATCAACAACAGTACTTCAGTGGATATGTTGGGTCAAATGTTACAACTCCAAACCCAACATTAACAATCTCCCCCTTTTTGCCTTTCTTCACAAAACCCATTATAACCTGTGCAAATGACTTAAGACAACGTCATAGCTATTGTCCAACAACTATGAATACAGTTATGCTCCCCCTTAACCTGTGATGATACACAATCAAAACATATGTGTACCACTCTATAAGAGTAAAATGGCATACCAGTAGACATGCATACACCACTCTTAGAGGATTAGAAGAAACAATATCAGCATATATGTCATCAAAAAAAAAACATTGTCAGATAGAGCATTGTCAAGATAACCATCCACATCACCAAATAGCCAAACAAAAACAAATAAAATCCACAATCATTCATCAACAACATCAGTTTCTCCCTTGCTCATTATGCAGCAGCAACAACTTCCAGCAGTTATCTAACTCTGCATAACTTCAACTTGCTTCTCCCTCTGTCTAGCAGCTTCAGCTTCAGCTTCGGCCCTTTGTATAGTAGCTTCAGCTTCGACCTTCAACCTCAGCCTCTTCATCAAGACTGTCCTTCCAACAGATTCTTCTCTCTACATAGCAACATCCACAACTTCTTCAGCAGCAACAACTTCTCCAGCAGTACCTTCACCCTCTTCTCTTTGCTCCCCATGTTTAGAATCATCTCCCCCCTTTTGTGAAGAAAGCAGAAGTAGGAAATGGTCTCTGGCTTGAACCAGGGCATCTCTGACATTATCAACCTCAGCAATTTGTAGGTTGATTTTTGCAATTTGCTCCACTAGCCAATTTGTGGACAGTATAGACTGCCTTGGACCAGTGTTGCCCTAAATGTTGGGAACATTCTCCATTTATGCTTTCTTTTTCCAAGGTAGGTCAATGACTCTCTCTTTGCTTTTCAAAATTACCTTGTTAACTGAATATACCTTAGGAGTTTTCCCTAAAATATCTTCTCTTCTAGGCTCAAAGCCTTGGGTAGTTATGATTTGGTAGATTAGAGAGGGAAAAGAAAGGATTAAAGTTGACTCTTTCTCTGCCAAATTGGCTATTTGATAGAAAATCATACTTCATAAGTCAACTTTTAATCTTTTTCTAATTTTGAACAACAGTAAGGCTTGATCAGTTGTTACAATTGACTCATTTAGTTAAGGTAGCCAATTGTGAATGGAAATCTTATGGAGGGTGGAGAATAAGGCAGTTAACTTTGAAGTAGGGCATCGAGTGATCCATTTCTTCATTATACCTCCAGTGAGGTATTCAATTTTCTCATCTCTATTCTCTGTTGCTCTTTCTGTAGTGCTACTTCTTTCTTCAGGTTCAATTCCCAAACATTGATTAATATTTAAGGGTGTAAACCGATAAATTTTGTTATAGATGTATACCTTCCCAAATTTCTTTGAGGAGGCATCTTCTATATTAGAATTCAAGTTCGCATAAAACAACCTAATTACTTCATCAATGAATGGTTCTTTCTCAGTTACAATTTTAAGTAGTTTTCTATCATTGAGAAACTCAACCAAACCATAGTCGGAACATGAGGCTATATCTAACACTTTTTCAGCCCTGATAACTCTATTCTTATAACACTTTTTCAGCCCTGATAACTCTATTCTGAAAAAGCATTTACCTCAAAATCAGTGTCAAATTCGGTTTTGCTGGAGGAGGATGGTGTCTCTTCTGAAGTCTGCTGAAATGTTGCTTGAGATATTGTGGCTTCATCGGCAACATTTTGGGCAACATCTGTTTTAGCACGACTAGGAATTCCTCTGGGACAGAATCTCGTCAGTGGGGTATCATTAGGAATCTCCTCGTCTTGAGACACACTTTGAGGAACAGAGGCAGTAGGTTCTTCTTTAGTTTCTTCAGAGGACAGCTCAAAGTCCATATCTTCAGTGTCACTGCTTGAGTAAGCAGGTACAATAGTTTCAAATCTGGACTTCTTGGTGCTAGGCTCATGTTGGACTGTTCTCTTGAACACTCTGCTCGATCTTCGAGTATGGAAGAAGGAGGAACTGGGTCTTTTACCTAGGGTCGAATAATCTGATGTAGCATCTACATCTATGAGATTATTGTCATCCCCGGGGTAACTGATGTCTAGTGGTTCCTCATTACATCTAAGAACAATATATGTACACCTATTTTCAGGCAGGTGTGGAGAAAAAGATGTGCCTGGTTGTTGAGGTGGACTGGTGCTCATGGAAGTGTTGGTCGACATAGGTGTTGACATTGAGGAGGTTTCCATCGGTGAGTTTTGAGAGGATTTAGGGTTTTTGCCAAATGATGGGGTTTGAAATGATAAAGATTCCATCAGTTAGGTAGGGGTTTGAAATGATGAAGATTCCATCGGTTAGGTAGGGGTTTTACCGAGGTTGTGATGTGATTTTTTGGGAAAATCTGAGGTGAAAAGAAAATAACAAATAAGAGGAGTATTTATGGCAAACAATTTCTAAGCAAAACAAAATCCTTAGTTTTAGGAGTTAAAGATTTATCTAATAACTAACACCTAAAGTTTTGGGTTAAATTGATAAGCATCACAATAGGAATTTAATCTTATCATTTTAAAGTTTTGAAATTCCTATTAAAACAAGGCATAAAAATAGGGAGAAAAATCTATTTTTTCTGAAATCAGTTAAGAACAACATCCCAACAAAAATCATAATCTGAAAAATGTCAACAACAATGTTGACAACATTTTGGACGACACAAGTATTTTGATCCTTCAAGAATTTTTCGTATTGGCAACAAATCAAGACACGTTTTATACATATTTTATGAGTTTGATCATTGAACCAATGTAACATTTTTCCATCGTGTCCTTGGTCTAATCATAAAACACATACAAAAAAAAAGTTTCTCGTGTCAAAAGTGAGAATATTTAATTTAGTATTTTCAAAATTTTTGTTGAAGCACTCAATAATCCTATAGAATAGGAACTGTATCTTTTCAAAGGGCTTTGCCCATTTTGCACAGTTGTCAATCATTTGTTAAGGCTTTGCCTTATTTTGATACTCTCTTTTTATGATATATATGATTTTAATATCATCGCAGAGAACGATATCACGTTGGAATCACATTCTTATTGAAGGATCATGCTTGTATGACCAAAATTAATGCACTATGCAGCAACAATAATCAATTTGTGATATTACATAGGTAAATGTCACCTGAAATGTTAGACAATGTTTCAGCTGACATTCCCCAAAAATGTCTTCTTTTGGAGCTTCATTGTCCCTTGCGTAAGGCATCTTTGATTTACTGTGATAACATATCCGTCAAATATTTATCTCATAATTCGGTTCAGCATCAGCGAAGCAAGCACATTGAGATGGATATATACTTTGTTCGTGAGAATGTTGTTCTCGATCATGTTATGGTGTTTCATGTGCCTTCTTCGTATCAATATGCGGATATCTTCACGAAAGGTCTTCCTAGACAGCTATTCTTCGACTTCAGATCCAATCTTAGCGTCCGACTGAGGGGGTGTGTTAGCGAATATTATAAAATATTCCACATATATATTTTATAATATTTAGTGTTGTATAATTATGATAGATTTAGGATCCTTATTGCATTAGAATTCCACATTGTACACACTATATATATTTGTATTAATGAGAGACTCCCCAAGGGAGATTAATACAATTCTACAAAGACACTAGAGAAATTGAAGCCACTAATTCCTTCAAAATTACATGCAAGTAATGGAAGCAGCTATATTGCTTTTCTATTTTTACCATATCGAACCTAAATAACTTACTATTCAACGTGCTATTAACGTATTCTCATGCTTAATCTACAGTAAAATAAAATGACATGGGCTTAACTAACATATGAAAAACCAATCCTGCTTCTTACAAGTCTCGCAGATGCAGAATCTAATTCTTGAACTTGAATTTTTCAGAAGGATAAATTTTATCTACTCGACGCCCATTTTGTCCATCCCCATACGAGAAATATCTGCCACGTAACTTCTTACTTTGTGTTCGTCTACTGTCGGCTTCACTGCTTTCCTGTTTGTTTCTCCTACGACTGTTATAATAGAGAAGATGGAGCGATAAATTGCTAATCCAAAGAAGGAAAAGAAAAACAAATGAAATGGAGGAAAGTTTAAGAGTGAAATACAAACCTGAAATGCAGCAACAGATACAATACACCAACAAGTGCAGTGCCTCTAGCAACTGTTTTCAGCAATGGCCTCTGTCGTCGACGTTTGTCTTTTAATTCATCAGCATCTGTTTCTTGACTTCCCTCTGAAGAATTTTGTTCCAACACATATGAAACTTTATGCTTTCTGTCACCCTATTTAATAAAAAGAAAAGAAAAAATGCCAATGTGATTGAAAGGCGATTTCTTGAAATTCCTAATGAAAATCACAGTGAAGAATACTTACATCATCTCCTGGAAGTGTTGGTTCACATACTTCACTTGCATCACCTGAACCGTAGACAGAGCAGGAACAGGGGTGCCCTTTTTCAATATGTTCACAACAATTTGCAGAAATAACAGAACTTCGATCCATGTTAACACCATCCAAAATTTCACATGTACTACTGACTACCTCAGAATCACCATCACATCCTTCACTTCTGTCAACTAAAGACAGATTATTTCTACATGCAGTATCAAGACAAACCTTATCTTTACTTCTTGCAGCCTCCCTATCTTCATCTGGATCAAAGTAATTTGAGTTATTTCTGTGCAATGAAGCAAATTTATCTGTCAGAGGCTGTGCGGAAGCAGATAGCAATTCATCTGAACAGGAGTATGTGAGCTCACTGAGACCAGCAGAAATATTAGGCTTTTTTACAGAAGGTTCTTTAGTATCATGAAAAATGAGTTCATTACTTGCAACATTCCATGCTTTATGACTTGCAGGTGAATCCTTATGCTGCCTATCAGCCTCATTTTCCAGCAAGGAACTAGACGTTTCTTCCGTAAAACATTCATCTGCATCAAATTGGTCATCAAAATCCAAAGCATGCACCCGACATAGTACAGAGCTCATGCTAGTGGTTGATGAAACTTCTGCATCTTCACTATCAGAATTTATTATGATGTCCATTCCCTTCACCAGAATTTGGTCCACGAGACTCAATTGCCATAAAAAAGTTCAAAATATTTTCTTCACCTTCCCGCAGTATAGGCGTACTACCATCAGTTCCACCAATAATTGAATCTGAGAATGATAAGTAGTTAGAAATACAACTATCTTCCATTTCATTATCGTACATAGAATCTCCAACAACTGACTCATCATTTTCCACATTAAGGTCACTATGATCAAAGTGTATCCTATCATTGGCAGTAATATATTTCCCTCCATTTCCTCGAGAAGTTCTGTGATGGTGGTCACGGGGACATGAGAGTACACTAATTTTCTCTCTTCCATTCTTGCTAACAGCTGAATATTCTCCAAAAGAATTGTCTGCATCTGAATCTGCGACATTATCATCTTCAAGCTGATTCGTAGATGAGCAACAAGACTCTTCTCCCACAAACTTGCTCTCAGCCTCATCAGACTCTTCAGATAAAGAATCATAGTTTGGTTCAGATTCTGTGATTTTATTTCTCTATAGCATACATAAGGATACATTAGCATCTCTAAGATAAGAGTGTAAACATTTTTATCATAAGGAGAAAGAAAATAGTGTAATATTTCCTACTAATAGTGCATTTAACCATACCTTCGTAAGTTCTGAATCTTTTGCTCGTCTTTCTTTAGATGAGTAATAACCAGAAGAACTTGAAAGGCTGGACTGTGATGTCTCCAAGCATCTTCGAATGCCACCCACCATATTTTTTGGCATGACTACCGTATAGGTCACCAAGTCGAAGTCAGGAACCTAGGGGATACAAACAGGTTTATAGCAGAAGTAAAGGAAGTACAAGAGTTCTATAGCAACCCAGAGAAGATAAGAAGCAGAACTTCTTCAGAAGGAAGTGAACAGTGTCTGCGAGAAGATTTTTACCTTCAATTGTTTGGAACGGGCCTTATTTGAGAGTGCCCTTAAGCAAATGCAAACTTTCCGAATGTTCTTTTTCTCAACGACATCTGATGGGGAAAAGAGATCAATACCATTTAATCCCAGTATTTTGCAGATCTGCCAAAACCACGCATTACAAGGCTATCCCCTTTTGTCGGTTCGATTAAGGGTTTTTCTCCCCCTCATAAATAGCAGTACATCATTTTGCAGTCGAAACAGAGCCAAATCAGAAGAACTTACCTTCAAAAATGAGTCAACATTAGAGTAAGGCATATATCTCCCACTGCATCTCCGCGAACCAAGTGGCTCATACTTCAAATGTCTTAGCTCTCCGCACTTTGCCAATAGCATATTCCACAATAATTTGGAGACTTCAAACCTACACAGGTTATCTCTTCCAAATGTTAAAAAAACAAGGCCATATCCCCCTGATAATCTGGTAAACTGTAACATTCTTCAGAGTATAAAGTGATCTTATACTCCAGATTAGAAAAGATTAGAATGTACATCCAACGAAAGGTGCAAGTAGCGGACAAAATAAGAGAAAATAATTTGAAATGGTTTGGTCATGTCCTATGTAAGTCTTCAAATGTACCAATCCATCTATGTGATATGATGGACATTGGAGGTGTTAAAAGCGGTGAGTAGACCAAAAAATTCATTGACAGAAGTTGTTTCAAAAGTCATACGATCTCTTTTTAAATTTTTTGATCAGGTAAATATATTTTCATTCATTATCTCTTTTTTAATTTATGCAGACTTGATTGAGAACATTAACAAAATTAAAGTAAAATATCCATATAGGCAATACCAACAAACCGGAATTAAGATTCAATCATTGTTTGTGCACTTAAAATTAGACCTGGAGCTGTTAGTAGTTTGATTGGGATTTCTATGTTAGTGTAAAGATAAATGTGAGATTTAGAGAATTCATAATTTAAAAACCTGTAGTTTGTCTTAAAGTTGGAGTGAAACGGATCTAAAAATAGAGTGGAGATTAGATAAAGGATTCAATCCAACTACTTTGGAAGTGAGTCCCGAATCTTTGCTGCATCATTGCAGCTTCGAGGGATCCTAAGTTCCCATACTCTAAGATTGATTATTAGGAACTATTGTCAGAAGCGCGCTTAAGCCCTGAAGCGAGGCTCAAAACATGTTGAGCACTTTGCTTTGCTTAATGTACGCTTTAGTATTGCCATCAAGGCTCTAAGACATACTTTTCCTTGCCACTAAGCGTTTCATGAAGAGGCGACACAAAACAGTTGATATTTCACTTTATCGTAATTGTTTTTCAATTTCTTTGTCCATATATTTGTTGTTCATGCTTATAATTATTAGTGTTGGACTAAACATATATATTTGTATGTTTTCTGCATTTGCGCCTTTTTTCATTAAAGTCCACGCTTTATTTGTGCTTTGCACTTAAAGCCCCATCAGACATTAGAACTTTTTTTTTGCACTTTTCGCTTTTGATAACACTGTTATTAGGTGAAGTAATACAACAACAAGGGGCAAGGGTTGATTAAGCATGCATGGATTAACACATCTCTACACCACAAAGAATCTCAATTTCCAAGGGGCATACAACATGGTGGAAACGGAGCCCCTCCATTGGGTAAAATGAAGAAACAAATGCTAATGTTCCCTTTGTCGTTTCCTAAATCGGTAGTTGAAGATTTAGGAAGCAAGAGAATGATTCAACGCAACAAGCAGAACTTTAGGAACTTAAAGGGTTTACTACTTTGTGTCATTTGTGCTTTTGAGGTAAGGAAAAATAACCATTAGTATAGATAGTAGGATAGGCTTGATAGAACATCAAGAATATCACACACTTCCACGTGTACAAACATGAGTTTAACACCATATTCGAGAATTAATAGATTGATTCTTATTTATTTATTGGTAGCTAAAAAAAGCTTAAAGGAAGTTTCAGATTTGATTCCAAAACCAGAGAGTATACAAAGTAGGCGCAAAAGGAATACAAAGCCTCCATAATCAACGTATTTGTTAGTTTAATGCGACTAACTGCAATTAAGTTTTTCCCTTATCAATCACAGCATTGAGCCAAAGTGGATACAAGCAAACATCAAATTAAGCCAAAAAGTGGAAAAGGAAAATTTAACAGTGTCAAGGTGCAAGAGGTGTATAAGAATAGTATTGAATAGGGTGTATTAGTAATATTGGTATTAGTTATGCTAACACTATTTTTTATCGATTGTTTGGTTTGTTGTATTAAATAATTACTACTGAATAGGGTGTATTAGAATAGGAATAGTGGTTTACTATGTATAAGAATAGTACTGAATAGGGTGTTAGTTATACATAGGTTGAAAACACTACCAAACAAGGGACAAATAATATTAAAGCTAATACCTCCTACCAAACGACCCCTTAGTCACAACATTAGCAATGGGGTAAACTGAAATCATCATTCTTTTACAATGAAATACCAAAACAGTTGGAAAACCTCTATTTAGAAAGAAAAAAATGAACATTTCTTCCTTGACTGTGAATACACCATAGAACATTAGGAAAAACCAAGAAAAGATAATGGGAAAAAGGGGAAAAAACTTACAGAAGATCCCCATCGGCAAGCAAATCAGAAATATGTAAGTGCTCATCCAACCTTATGTTCAGTACTTCCCCAAGCCATATTCTTGTTTGAGTCTGAAATACAAGATCCTTATCAACATAACACACTGACAAAAAAAATGAAAACATTGTTTGTCCATGGAATTTGATCAGTTTTTTAAAAACTTTTGAAGAAACATTGAAAATTTTTCTTCCACACACAATTTTTGTCAAATGCATGTCCAAACACAATTTAACTTTCAAAAACTATTTTTCAAACACAATTTCAAAAACTCTTTTTTTTCAAGTTTCAACCAATTTATGTCCAAATGCTAGCTAAAATTAACCACGAATTTCAAAAAGATATAAAAAGGGGGGAAGGAGAGGGGAGCGCGAATATAATCTACTCCCTCAGTGTCAATTTATATGAATACTTTTTTAACGTTGTGATCTAAAATAAATTAAAATATATTTGCGTAAAATGTAAAATTTAAAATTAAATTATTATCAAATAAATTTTTTTTTTTTTTTTTTTTGGTTGGACCAACTAAAAAGGAATTGACAGAGAGGGAGTAGTGAGTTTGACCTGCAAGAAGACATCATCAAGTTGTCGGAAGTTAGATTCAACTGAGGATTTTGAAGAATCGCCGGCAATAGCACGGTACCCTCCCATTGTTTTCAATCCAATAAGTGAATTCAGTTCAGAGATGTGAATAACTTAAACTGAGCTAGCTATTTGACATTAATGAGGAAATTTAATGTGAGGATGGCGGAGCAGACGCGTATGTGAGGCAATTTTTTATTTTTTTTTATATCCAGCTTAAGCTTACGTAAAACTATTCTGGAGATAGTAATTTCGGTCCAATAAACAGGTTCTACGAGGTCCTGTTAAGATTTACGTCACAAATACTATCTAATCAGGAAACAGTAAAATAAATGAAGAACAAATAACACAGACAAATTTTTAGTGGTTCACTCTCAATGCGAGAGCTAGTCCACTTTACCGCTGCAGATTGTACTATAATGTAGTTTTGAGTTTACAATTCTCTCTTTCTCTCTTTGTCAGTTACTCGATCACGCTCAAAACTCTCGAAAAACCTTTCATGAGAAAAACGACGTCCTAGACTATATATAGAGAAAACTAGGGTAATCATAATACAAACCTAAAATGTCCAAATTACCCTCTACTAATAACATTACGCTGACTAATGCCAACCCCCACGATCGGCTAATTCCAATCGGCTGATTCCAACCGACTGATTCTAATCGGTTGATTCCAACCCTTTGCTTAGGGTCTTCATAGTGTCGGTAAATGAATTAGGCTCCACAACTCAACAATCTCCCACTTGGTGACTAATATCAATCATTTGTCTTCATCTACAGCGGCGGCTCCAATTCTCATCCAAGAAGTCCAACTGAAGTTGCACACAACTTCAGTTTATCATTCGGCACGGCCTTCGTCAGCATGTCTCCTAGATTCTGACTCACTGGGATCTTCTCAAGCACTAACATTTCATCTTCCAAAGCTGATCTAATGAAGTGGTACCGAAGCTCTATGTACTTCGTGCGAGCATGGTAAACTGGATTCTTTGCCAAATGAATGGCACTCTGGCTATCACAGTATATCACACTCTCCTCGTGGTCCTGATCCAATTCCCGCAGAAAAAATTGTAGCCATATCATCTCCTTCGTGGCCTCCGTGACGGCATCGTACTCGGCCTCACAGCTAGAGAGAGCTATTAACTTCTGCAACTTTGAAACCCAGCAAATCGCAGTACCTCCGAAGGTGTAAACATACCCGGATGTGCTCTTTCTACTATCAACATCACTACCATTGTCAGCATCAACACATCCCTGCAATCCTGTCTTTGACTTTCGGAAACACAAAGCTAAACTCGAGCTGCCCTTCAGATATCTGAAAATCCACTTCATAGCTTCCCAGTGTTGTTTTCCCGAATTGCTCATAAACCTGCTAACAACTCCCACTTCTTGTGCAATGTCTGGCCTCGTACATACCATCACATACATAAGACTGACAATAGAATAGGCATATGGTACCTTGTCCATATGCTTCGTCTCGTCATCGGTCACCGGTTCCTGATCTTTTGACAAATGAAAGTGTCCAGCCAAGGGAGTACTGACTAGCTTGGCATCATCCATCTTGAACCTCTTGAGAACTTTCTTCACGTATTCTTCTTGTGAGAGCTTGAGGCCCTCCTTACTTCTGATGATTATCATCCCAATGATTTGCTTTGCGGCTCCCAGATCCTTCATTGCCAGCTCCCACTTGATCGATTCATCAACTTGCATTGCTTCTTCGTAACATTCCGGCTCCCCTCTGTCAGTGAGCAGAATGTAGTTGAGGGACGGAGAGAACCTGTGAACCGGCTTCCTGATTCTGTGATCGGCGTCTGCTGATTTGTTTCAGGATCAACATTTTCATCAACCCCGCAATGACTAGCTTGTTCATCTGCCTCAGTAGTACCTGGTTGTAGCTTGGCTGCCGAAAAGTCTCTCAAATCGGCCGTTTCCGATTGCTTGTTCTTACATTCTGAGCTATCCCACAACTTGTCCTTGTACAACACATGTTCATTGAAGATGACGTCCCTGCTTCGGATGATGTTCCGATTTTGGTCATCCCAGAATCGATAACCGAACTCGGTGTCACCATAGCCGATAAAATAACACTTCTTAGATTTCGGATCAAGTTTGCTTATAGCAGTAGCATCAATATGAACATAGGATAAGCAACCAAACACTTTCAGAAAAGAAAGATTTGCCCTTTTTTCACTCCAAGCCTCTTATGGAATTTTGAGACCCAAAGGAACATACGGTCCTCTATTAATTAAGAAGGCTGCGGTATTGATTGCATCTTCCCAGAATGCCTTGGGCAGTCCAACGTGTATTCTCATGCTTTGTGCACGCTCGTTCAATGTTCGATTAATCCTTTCCGCTATTCCATTTTGTTGGGGCGTTCCAGGAATAGTCTTTACCATCTTGATCTCATTATCGGCACAATACCGTTTGAAGTCACTATCAATGTATTCTCCATCGTTGTCGGACCTCAAGCTCCTCAACTTGAGGTTTGTCTCATTCTCGACCATGGCTTTCCACTTTTTGAAGACAGTGAACACGTCAGATTTATTTTTCATAAAATAGACCCATAGCTTTCTAGTTAAATCATCAATGAAGGTCACATAGTAATGTGATCCTCCGAGGGAGGGGACAGTGGCAGGTCCCCACATGTCAGTGTGCACTAGTTCAAGCTTTTCGGCCTTCAATTTCCTACCTGCATTTGAAAAACTTACTCGTTTTTGTTTTCTGAGAATGCAGCTTTCACACATATGATGGTCCACCGACTTCAGCTCCGGAATCATGTCGTTAGTCACTAAAAGTTTCATTCCTTTCTAGCTCATATGCCCCAGCCTGCAGTGCCACAACTCTGTCTTCTTTGTGTTGTCAATAACAACGACCATATCACGACAACTCATCGTCATATAAAGAATACCAGTTTTCTTACCTCAACCAACCACCATAGCGCCCTTCGTCACCTTCCAGTACCCGTTACCAAAGTTAACATTATGTCACTCATTATCAAGCTGACCCATTGAGATCATATTACGCATCAGCTTCGGCACATGTCTGACCTTTGTGATATTCCACACGTGTCCATTTGACATCTTCAAATTAATGTCTCCAGTACCAATAACGTCTAAAGGCTCACCATCTGCCAAATAAATTTTACTGTGATTCCCAGCAACGTAATTCGTCATTATATCGCGATGTGGGGTGGTGTGGAAAGACGCTCATGAGTTAAGCACTCAAGAGTCGATCGGGCTATCAACAGACAACAACAACGCATCACCAATGTCTTCAGTGGCAGCATTGATTCCACTCCCCTTGTTGTCCTCCTTCTTCGGTGCCCTGCAATTCTTCTTGATGTGACTCGATTTCCCACAGTTCCAACACTCAAGTGTTCGCCCGGATCTGGATTGACCCCTGCCATTTCTTGACTTTGACTTGCCCTTACTTCCGTTGTAGTTTCTGTCATAGTTTTTGCCTCTGTTCTCAACATTAAGCAGAACTTGTCGATGCTGCTCCAGAATCTATCCTGCGAACCTCCTCAGCAAGGATACGATCTCTAACATCGTTGAATTTTAGTTTATCACTGCCGACAGAATTACTAACCACTGCTCTCATCGGCTCCCAACTGTTTGGTAGAGAAGCCAACAAAATTAGGGCTTGCACTTCATCGTCAAACTAGATTGCAACCGATGACAATTGATTAACAATCGTGTTGAATTCATTCACGTGCATTACAACATGAGCACCTTCTTCCATCTTTAGATGAAAGAGTTTCTTCATGAGAAATACTTTATTGTTAGCCGAAGGTTTCTCATACATATCGGACAGAACCTTCATCGTGCCAATGGTGGTCTTCTCCTTTGCCACATTATGAGCAACGTTCTTCGACATCGACAATCGGATTACTCCCAGAACATTTCTGTCAAGGAGATTTCAATTTGCATCATTCATCTCCTCTGGCTTCTGGCTCAGCGGTTGATGAAGCTTTCTGCAGTACAAATATTCTTCAATCTGCATTCTCCAAAACACATAATCAGTACCATCAAATTTTTCGATGCCGTGTGCCGAACCATCTTCGCCTCCCATTATTTTTCTGAATCGCAAACACAACCTGTCGCTCTGATACCAATTGTTAGGATTTACGTCCAAAATCCTACATAATCAGAAAATAGTAAAATAAACGAAGAACAAATAACACACACAGATTTATAGTGGTTCACCCTCAATGCGAGAGCTGATCCACTTTGCCGCTACAGATTGTACTATAATGGAGTTTTGAGTTTACAATTCTCTCTTCTCTCTTTGTCGATTACTCCACAACGCTCAAAACTCTTGAAAACCCTGTCATGAGAAAAACGACGTCCTAGACTATATATAGAGAAAACTAGGGCAAACATAATACAAGCCTAACATTCCCAAATTACCCTCCACTAATAACATTACACCGACTAATGCCAACCTCCACGATCGGTTGATTCCAACTGAATAGGTCCTACCCCAGAAGAGAGCAAATTACTCTCGCTAAGATTCTGAAGATCTCTAGCTGAATTTTAATTTCAATTTTGAATTTAGGACCGTGGACGAGTATTTTATTTTGTGGATTTTTAGGTCTCTACTGTAAGGTCAGACAAAAAGAAAGAGAAAATGTAGTAATCTCGGGAAATACAAAAACACTTTTTGTTTGTTTCTTTCCTTTCCCACGCTAATTAAAAAGCCTAGCTTTCGATTTAGGATTATAATAATTCCCCTTTATTCCAATTTAACTGAGATTGGGCTTCTAACAACATACTTATTAGAGATCCATGATATAGCTCCTTGAACAAAACGGCCGGTGATGCCACCTATTTGGGTAAAGGAAACTGAATAAGTTGCACGTTGGTTCACCTTGGTGAAAACAAGTGTGGTTGGCTCGACAACTATATGGACTCCTTGCATTTGAGTGATGTTAACGACGTAAGTTGAGCTTGCATCACCAACATTTGTAACTGTTCTTGTATAATTTTGTGTCCGTGGTCCAAGTATAATAGAGAAAGAAGGATAGTTTAGTTCTGCCTCAGGTATGCTTGATTGTAGCGAGCACTTGACAATTTGTTGTACGATGAGCCCAATTTGTTTGTCTGTGTAGCCAAGACCGCATAGATACTGGATGTAGCTCTGCGGTTGGATGTCATAAATAAGACCGGGATCACTTGCTTTTGATGGATTTACATGACCAGCACCAGTAGCAAAAATATCAGCAGGTAAATCCCTCTGATCAAGGATGGGCTGACCTTCAAGGTTGAATTGATCAGCTGTAGTCATTATCGCGGATTTAATAGTAGCTGGTGACCAATCAGGGTGTGCACTTTTAAGCAAAGCCACAATGCCACTAAGGTGAGGACATGAGATTGAGGTACCCGAGACAATGTTAAATGTCCAATCAGTGCAAGTTTTGTTCTCCACTGAAACGTATGTTGCTGCAAGGACGTTCACTCCAGGACCTATGATGTCTGGTTTGGCTATGCCAGGACTTGCCAAGCTGGGACCCCTGGAAGAAAAAGATGATACCGACGGTGCACTCTTAAAGCCTATCATTGTGCCTTTGAAACGGATTCTAGTCAAAGGCGTTGAGGTTGAGTTTATGTAGGCTTTAATCATTTCTCCTGCACTATAACCTACATTTGTCGTAGGAAGGATGTCAATATAAGCGAATGTGTCATGTCCATCAATCTCTAGATTGACAAGAACCATGGCAATACCACCTGCATCCTTTACTGTTTGCCCTTTCTCAAGTCTTGTTACACCACCGCCTTTGTTGCACACGACAACCTTGCCTTTGACATCAGTGCTATTCAATGATTCCGATGAACATTGTGCAGCCTCATGATCTAACAAGCCGGGGTATACCAAGGGAAATAAGGTATGAGGAAAGTCTGTGTAGTGAAAAACCGATTCACCGTCATGTTCTTGTCCATTCCCGAGCACAGCTGTTGCCACTATCTTTCTATCATGGGTGCTTGCACCAACTGTGAGAATCCAAGGGGCCACATTTGATAATGTAGCACTAAGTGGACCATCGTTACCAGCAGAAGCGCTCATGAAGATACCCTTTTGGATTGCAGCAAACGCACCAATGGCCATACCATCATCATAAAAAGGAGCAGTATATCCGCCAATGGAGAGAGAAAGCACATCAACACCATCGTCTATTGCAGCATCAATTGCAGCCAATGTGTCAACATCAGAACAACCAGAGTCTGAACACACCTTGTACATGGCAATGTGAGCAAGAGGGGCCATGCCGGCTGCTGTGCCAATGGCATTTCCAAACACATTTGCATCATCAACAAAGTTTCCAGCAGCTACGCTTGATGTAAGTGTGCCATGGCCTCCTTCAAACGGTGAATTAGTTGAACCACTAACAAAATTCCTCACTCCAATGAGCTTCTTGTTACACGTTATGTTCCCTGTGAATTCACATTTCCCTTTCCATTTTGCCGGTGGAGGTGGCATATTATCATCACTAAAAGATGGATGGCCTGGATTAATCCCAGTGTCTAGAAGCCCAATGATCACACCCTTACCATAATTTGACTCTTTCCAAAACCCCATATTGTGGTACAACCCCAAGAAATTTGGAGTATGTGTTGTATGCAAAGCCAAAATCTTCTCAACCCTCGCCGCCACAAAACCATCTTTCTTTTCCATTTCTTTTACCTCCTCAGCTGACAATCTGGCTGCGAAGCCAATGGCCACATGGTGATATGAGTGAATAATTCGCGATGGCTCCTCTGAACCAGCAATCGCTACCGGTAAAAAGGAGTTATAGTAGCTTTCCAGATCAGCTGAATTAGCCATTACTTGCACATCAGGCTTATTTACATGGACAAGGTAAGTTTGCAAACTGAGCTGAGGTTGAGCAATAGTTAAATGAAAAATCAAGAAGAAAGCAATAGAGATGATAAAAATGCAAGTCATGGTTGGTCTTTCTATCATTATATACAACACCTAGTGAAGGAACAGGCTATTTATGCTATGAGTTGAGGGAGGAAGGTTATGATAAACCTAGGAAAACAAAAACATAGCTTTTCTAAGACAACCTGCTTACTGACAAAGTTGATGTATTTTAGGATAAAGGGAGAAACATCATACGAAGATAGGAAGTAAACCAGAATGTTGGATTTTTAAGGAGATCAAAATTGTATTATTTATTTGAGTGGGTGATTAATTTATTTGTTCAATCCTAATCATCTGGAAGCAGTAACTAAGGATTAAAATGGAATAATAGAATCTTATTTGACGAAATACAATCGTTTAAGTTTCTTGTCTTTTTTTTTAATTCTCAAACATGAAATGCAACAAAGCTAGGAGGCTTATATTTTAGTAGATGGAGGCTAGGATGTGTCATATATAGTTTCATCAACATTCTCAAATGAATCAAATATATCTAGCTAATAATATGCCAAAAAGATAACAATAACAATAGCGTAGAGATTTTTTATATATCAGATGAAGAGTAACTAAAATCCAATGAACAAGGTCCAAATATGAAAGCATAACATTATTGAAAATAAAAAAGTAACTCATCATTCATGGGAACTCCTAGCTAGTTGTCTTGTCTTTCTCGAAGCTTATAGTACCTGGCCTTAAGTGAAGCTGGTCCTTGGGCGGCCAGACAATGGCGTTAAGTAAACGTCAATTTAGTGGATGTCAAGTGTGTTTGGTATGAGGGAAAATAAATCATTTTCTAGTGTTTGGTTGTCAAGAAACACTTCCCATTAAAATGTGGAAAATGACTTCCTTCATTTTTAAACGGAAATCATTTACTTCACAACTATCTCAATCGTACTTTTAATTTTACATCACAACTCAACCAACATTTAAACATAATTATCAATCTTTAGTACTCAAAAAAATTCATTAAAAGACTACGATTTGCCAACATTATTATCAATCTTTAGTACAAACATTTTTTTTTCTTCTGGCTATTTTTAGGCCAAGAGGGAGGAAGGTCCAGTAACTCCATCTTCTAGCTGTACCGATTTCACTCAAAGAATCACTTTTGAAGCAATTGAATCCAGAACACACATTGTAAATCACAGGATGAGCAACAGGGGCGACGTCCTTCTCATTTGCTACTTGTAAGAATCTAGCTATTGAATAGGCTCGACATAATCCTGAAGCTGGAGTTATTTCACGTATGGTCACTGAACTTCACAAGTATACTCAGAAAGTCAACTTTTAGAATCTGAATTGGTGTCCTTTCATTATATTGGATAAGATTTCCAAATTGCCAACCATAAATCTAGGAGTCAACTTGGCTTTTGCATCATGGCCAACTAAAATATTCATTTTGAATTATTGCCTCCATGTTTCTCCTTTATTCATTTTTCTCCTTTTAAGTTTAATTATATATTTTTCTCCATACTAATTTATTTGCCTTATTTTGACTAAAGACGATTCTTCTGATCAAGAACCATTGAAAATATGAGTTGCTTTACATTTACTGAAAAATATTTTGGTGTAGTATTTCAGTTTTTGTATTGTTGAGTAATAGAACATGAATATGATTGTAGACGAGTGAAAAAACACAACATAACAGTATTTGTTTCATTGCAAATGAAAATTTAAAAAAAAAACAGAAGAAGAAGATAAATTTATATTGAAAATGGATGCAAATGAAAAATCTTGATCAGTGTGTCGCTGAGATCAGCTCCTTCATTTGATTTTTCAAACGAAAAAAAATCGAACAGCAATTGGGCTCCTAACAACGTGTTCTCCAGAAATCCATCTGAGAGATCCCTGACTAAAAGTTGTACTTGGTCTAGTAGCCAAAGGTATAAATGTCACTTGATATGTCAATTTTTGTTTCAGCTTGGTAAAAACAAGTGTAGATGGTTCAACTTTCACATCAAGGCCTGGCGGTGAATCAATTTCAACTCTGTATGTTGAGTTGGCTTGTCCTACGTTCGTCACAGTTCTTGAATATACTTGAGCTGTTGAGTTGAATCTGACTCGAATCGAAAACGACGGATAGTTTAGTTGACCATCTAAGATGCTTGTTATCTCTGAACAATTAACTTTGTGCTGCAAAAACATCCCAACTTGTCTGTTCGTGTAATTTAGACCACATAAATAAGGTAAGTAATCGGATGGTTCTATGTCATATATCAGGCCGGGATCATTTGCCTTTGATGGATTAACATGGCCTGCACCCGTGGCAAAGACATTGGCTGGAAGGTAAGTTTCATCCTCGATTAAGTTGGATCCAAGGTTTAAGACATTAGTTGTTGTCATAATTGCAGACTTAATTGCAGCTGGAGACCAATCAGGGTGAACACTTTTTAGTAGTGCTGCAACGCTACTGAGATGAGGACAAGACATCGAGGTGCCTGAGATCATGTTAAACCTAGAGTTGGTGTTCGTGTTGTTCTCCAAGGAAATATGCCAAGCTGCTAGAATGTTAACACCAGGACCAATAATGTCCGGTTTTAGAATTCCAGGACTCGCAAAATTCGGACCCCTGGATGAAAATGCAGCAACCACTGGAGTATGATCATCTTCAATTGTAGTTCCCTTGAACACGATCGTGGCTGTAGGGGTTGTTGTTGAGCTTATGTACTCTTTGATTTTTAGGCCATCAGTATAGGTAATGTGTGTCACAGGCAGGACATGTGCCTCGGCCAATGTTGTGTTAGCCTGGGATCGTGGATTCATAAGAATCAGGGCAGCAGCACCAGCTGCCTTCACTGCTATTCCTTTATCAACTCGTGTCATTATACCAGACTCGCACAACACTATCTTTCCCGTGACATCCATGTTGTTCAATGAAGCAGGGGTACAGAATGTCGCATTAGAGTCACGAGCAATGACTCCAGGATAGACAAGAGGCAATATTGTTGGAGGAAAGTCACTAGGTTGAAAGGCTGATTCTCCATCGAATTCTTGATTGTTTCCAAGCACTGCAGTGGCGTTGATTTTCCTATCGATCGTGCTTGCACCAACTGTGAGAATCCAAGGCGCTTCATTAGCTGTTGAAGATCTGGATGGTCCTGAATTTCCAGCAGCACAACTGATAAAGATTCCCTTTTCCATAGCACTAAATGCACCAAGTGCAATGTTGTCTTGGTAGAAATTATTAGCTAGTCTACCAAGGGAAAGCTAAAGCACATCGACACCATCATCAATAGCCATATCCATTGCAGCCAAAGTGTCGCTCTCGGAACAAGTGAGACCGCCACACACTTTGTAAATGGCAACATGAGCAAGAGGTGCAACACCCGCAGCAGTGCCATTAGCATTGCTAAAAATGTTGGCACCTGACACGAATCGTCCAGCAGTCGTGCTAGCACTATGCGTACCATGCCCGTTTTCATCCCACGGAGTACCATTCCCTGAGGACTGAAAGTACCTCGCTCCAATGAGCTTGTTGTTACACTTTGTTACATTCAATTCACACTTACCCTTCCATTTAGCAGGGGGAGGTGGCATCCCGTCATCGCTAAATGAAAGGTGGTCCGGGAAAATTCCCGTGTCAATGACTCCAATGATCACACCTTTCCCATAATTCGAGTCATTCCAGAACCCCGTGTTCTGGTGCAACCCCATGAAATTGACACTATGTGTGGTGTATAAATCAAGTATCTTTTCAGGGTGTGCAGAGACAAATCCTTCCATTTTCTCCATTTCCTTTAGGTCATTCGGTGACAACTTAGCTGCAAAACCTGTTAAAACGTTGTGATACGAATATATCAAACGTGGCGCCTCACGGGCACTATCTGAGGTTGTTGCAGGCAAGAAAGAAAGATACCAGCTATCTAAATCTTGATATCTGGTAGCCCAATCGCCATCCGGGAACTCACAATGAACAATATAGACTTGTGAATTGCTCGGATCTTCTTCTTCATGCCTTTGATTAACAGGATATTCAGTTGCATTACTGGTGAATGAAGAGAACACACAAATAAGCCCAATTATAGTCAAAAGTGACCTTAGTTGAGCCATGACAACTTTAGAAAAAATGAGTTTGGATTTTGGTGAGATCTTTTGGAATTTTGATTGATGGTATAATAGTAATTTGAAGTTCTCTTTTTATTTGTTAGTCAGAAGCAATTATTGATATGTGAAATAGTCTTGCCTTGAGATTCTTGGATTAAATAGAAAAATGACCTGAGTTAGCCATGTACACGCTAACACGATTTAATTTTATTTTACTTCTCTTTGATAATAAAAATTGACATAGCAACAGACCAACAACATATAGACGAAGTCAATCTACGATATATAAGTAATGTTTAAGTCAATTCATCTTTACAAATACACCCGGCAACTTATTCAACTCGCAACTTCAGCTGAAAATAAGTAGTACTATGTTACCTAACAATAATGTCATTAGCTTTTCCTCCAAAATTTTAAAATTACACATACATTTAGGCTGCGCATGCCGAATTACCGTATTGAAATCGAAATTTTTCACAGTATTACGCTATTTGTTATAGTAATTGATATGCATTTAATAAAAAGTATTCGGTATTTATAGAAAAAAATCAAAATACCGAACCGAAATACTTAATTACGTATACAATTCATAAATATTAGTATATTGTTATATAAATAATAATTTAATTAAACATAATATAAACTAATAAGAGGTTAAAATCCTTAAATCCTTCGAACTAAAAGTTTATTGTCTTTACTACTAAATATAAACTAAATACTTAATTACATATATTAATATTCAATACATAGTACTTAAACACGTGTGTTGTTTCTGGCCAACACTAGACAATTTTCATTCATTTCAAGAGATAATATCTTAGATAGTCACTCAACTATGGTTAGTTCACTCAAAAAGTCACTCAACTTTGTTTTTTAACCAGAAAATTACTCAACTACGACTGGTTTACTCAGAAAGTCACTCAACTTTTATTTTCTAACCAGAAAGTCACTTAACTTTGTTTTCTAACCAAAAAGTCACTCGATTATTGATGTTTCACCTACAAAATCACTCATCCTATTTAAGTGATTTTTTAATTAAATTTTATTGACATAGAAATTTAATTTAAATCCAAAATCGTAAAAAATAAAAAAAATACTCATTTTAACAACTCCTTATTGTTAAATGGTGATGCTTATTTAGTGGCATTTGGTAGTTGAGCTAATCTTGAAACATTTAACACTTATTTCATTCTTATATAATTACATTCTCCTATTTTACTCAAAATTAAACTGCCAATTACCGCAAAATACTAAGCAAAAACATATTTTTACAGGTGAATCATCCCCCCGAACCAACAGTAAACCTTATACGAAACACCCATTTATGTATCAACTTCAATCAAAGTTCCAAAATTCCAATATCAACTAAGGGTAAATAATTTGAAAATTTAAAGAAAATAAAATTCGAGAAAATCTTTAATCTCACAATTATGATTACCCAAAACTAATAATTACAAATAATCATATAAGCATTTACGCAGAGAAAGAGGAATGATTAAAATGTCACTTAATAAGTAGCATCATTTAACAATAGGAATGGTTAAAATGAGTATTTTTTTTATTTCTTACAATTTTGACTTTAAATTATTTTTTTATGTCAATAAAATTTAATTAAAAAATTAGTTAAATAGATTGAGTGACTTTATAGGTGAAACACCAATAGCTGAGTGGCATTCTGGTTAAAAAACAAAGTTGAGTGACTTTCTGAGTGAACTAGTCATAGTTGAGCGACTTTCTAATTATAAAACAAAGTTGAATGACTTTCTGAGTGAACTAGCCATAGTTGAGTGACTTTCTGATTATAAAACAAAGTTGAGTCACTTTCTGAGTGAACTAGCCAGAGTTGAATGACCATCTGAGATATTATCTCTTCATTTCAAACATGAAAGAGTTTTCATCATTGTTGAAGTCATATTCTCTATTTTATGTTAGTGGAAGTCGAACAAACTGTTGTTACTGACTTACTGTAGCGCACAAGCCGAAATCAAACTTAAATATTCGAAATCATACCGAACTAATTGGACATGGTAATGTTAGAGTATTTTAAAAATTGAAAATCGACCTAACCGAAATTTTCAAAACTGTACTCTACCGTACCATGAACACCCCTACATAAATTCCCCTATTGTATCCCTCTTAACCAATGGTGAGACAGTGAAAGAGAACTACAATAATGTAATAAAGTTGCATATCCTCCAAAATTAAAAAATGGATAAAGATTTAAAGGATCCCAATAGATCTGATATTGATTAGTTCTATAATTATATATGCTAAGTTTTATAAGTTTTGTGCTTTGTCAATATTGACAAAATCAAGCATAAAGAATTACCACTTAATTTGAATTTTTGATCTAAATGAGAAAAAACATGTGTGGTACATTCTCAACTCCAGATTGCTAAATCCTTGGCAAACATGGAACAACACAACATCTTTCTTGTCTGCTTAAACTTATGTTTCAGAGGCTGCAAGTTTAAGTACTTGAATAACTTTCATGTTTGTTTTCTTCTCATTTCAAACTAAGTGCATTTCCAAGAAAAGAAACCAAATCGTGCCAGCCATCGCGGATGTAACCATAGTATTACAGATTTAACCGAGCACAATACTTTTGACACAGGACACAGTTGCATACGTGAACAACAATATAATTTCAACCGCAACTTTAAAAGTGTAGTGAGTTCGATGCTAAGAACATATTCATGATTGTATTGACAAGAGTAAAAAAAGACAACATTATATTTTTTCCGTATTTTTTTATTGCAAATGTGGGGAAAAACAGAAGAAGAAGAATAAGAAGAAGAAGACACATTTACAACACAGACACATGACTAAACACACGGAATAATAAACAAAGGTTAACATCTTGGAGATGGTTTTATTGCAAATGAAACATCTTGATCAGTGTGTCACTGAGATCAGCTCCTTCATTTGTTTCTTCAAAAATAGGAAAATCGAACACCAATTGGGCTCCTAACAACATGGTTTTCAGAAATCCATCTGAGAGATCCCTGATTATATATGGTACTTGGTCTAGTAGCCAAAGGTGTAAATGTCACTTGATAGCTCAATTTTTGTTTCACCTCTGAAAAAACAAGTGTAGTTGGATCAACTTTCACATCAAGGCCCAGCGGCGAATCAATTTCAACTCTGTATGTTGAGTTGGCTTGTCCTACGTTCGTCACAGTTCTTGAATATACTTGAGCTGTTGAGTTGAATCTGACTCGAATCGAAAACGACGGATAGTTTAGTTGACCATCTAAGATGCTTGTTATCTCTGAACAATTAACTTTGTGCTGCAAAAACATCCCAACTTGTCTGTTCGTGTAATTTAGACCACATAAATAAGGTAAGTAATCGGATGGTTCTATGTCATATATAAGACCGGGATCATTTGCTTTTGCTGGATTAACGTGGCCTGCACCCGTGGCAAAGACATCGGCTGGAAGGTACGTCTCATCCTCGATTAAGTTGGATCCAAGGTTTAAGACATCGGCTGTTGTCATAATTGCTGACTTAATTGCAGCTGGAGACCAATCAGGGTGAACACTTTTTAGTAGTGCTGCAACGCCACTGAGATGAGGACAAGACATTGATGTGCCTGAGATCATGTTAAATGTAGAATTGGTGTTTGTGTTGTTCTCCAAGGAGATATGCCAAGCTGCAAGAATGTTAACACCAGGACCAATAATGTCCGGTTTTAGAATTCCAGGACTTGCATAATTTGGACCCCTGGAAGAAAATCCAGCAACCACTGGAGCACGATCATCTCCGATTATAGTTCCCTTGAACACGATTGTGGCTGTAGGGGTTATTGTTGAGTTTATGTACTCTTTGATTTTTAAACCATCAGCATAGGTAACGTGTGTCGCGGGTAGGACATGTGCCTCGGCTAATGTTGTGTTAGCCCAGGATTCTAGATTCATAAGAATCATGGCAGCACCACCAGCTGCCTTCACTGCTTCTCCTTTATCAACTTGTGCCGTTACACCAACCTCACACAACACTATCTTTCCCGTGACATTCGTGTTGTTCAAGGAAGTAGGGTAACAGTATTTAGCAAGAATGTCACTAGCATTGATTCCAGGATAGACCAGAGGCAACAGTGTCTGAGGAAAGTCGATAGGTTGAAAGGCTGATTCTCCGTCGAATTCTTGATTGTTTCCAAGCACAGCAGTGGCCTTGATTTTCCTATCGATCGTGCTTGCACCAACTGTGAGAATCCAAGGCGCTTCATTAGCTGTTGAAGATCTGGATGGTCCTGAATTTCCAGCAGCACAACTGACAAAGATTCCCTTTTCCATAGCACTAAATGCACCAAGTGCAATGTTGTCTTGGTAGAAATTATTAGCTAGTCTACCAAGGGAAAGCGAAAGCACATCGACACCATCATCAATAGCCATATCCATTGCAGCCAAAGTGTCGCTCTCGGAACAAGTGAGACCACCACACACTTTGTAAATGGCAACATGAGCAAGAGGTGCAACACCCGCAGCAGTGCCATTAGCATTGCTAAAAATGTTGGCACCTGACATGAATCGTCCAGCAGCCGTGCTAGCAGTATGCGTACCATGCCCGTTTTCATCCCACGGAGTACCATTCCCTGAGGACTGAAAGTACCTCGCTCCAATGAGCTTGTTGTTACACTTTGTTACATTCAATTCACACTTACCCTTCCATTTAGCAGGAGGAGGTGGCATCCCGTCATCGCTAAATGAAGGGTGGTCCGGGAAAATCCCCGTGTCAATAACTCCAATGATCACACCTTTCCCATAATTCGAGTCATTCCAGAACCCCGTGTTCTGGTGCAACCCCATGAAATTGACACTATGTGTGGTGTATAAATCAAGTATCTTTTCAGGGTGTGCAGAGACAAATCCTTCCATTTTCTCCATTTCCTTTAGGTCATTCGGTGACAACTTAGCTGCAAAACCTGTTAAAACGTTGTGATACGAATATATCAAACGTGGCGCCTCACGGGCACTATCTGAGGTTGTTGCAGGCAAGAAAGAAAGATACCAGCTATCTAAATCTTGATATCTGGTAGCCCGATCGCCATCCGGGAACTCACAATGAACAATATAGATTTGTGAATTGCTCTTTTCTTCTTCTTTAGGCCTTTGATAAACAGGATGTTCAATTGCATTAGTGGTAAATGGAAAGAGCACACAAATAAGGCCAATTATTATAGTGAGAATTGACCAGAATTGAGCCATGTCAACTTTAGTACTAGTAAAAGAGCTGTTATTTGTGCTATTGAGTTCGGATTATATCTACAAGGGAGGGATAAAGTTAGAAAAATAATGTATTTGCCAAAGGATTTTGGTGAGTGTTTTGGAACTTTAATTGAGGGTATATATACTTGTTAGATGTATATTTTTTTATTTGCTAGTCAGAAGCTATTATAGATATGTGAAATAGTCATACCTAGACATTCGTGGATTAAATAGAACAACGGAATGTGAATTGGTCATTTACATGCTAAAACGATTTTATTCTATTTAACTTCTCTTGGATAATGAACTTGACATAGCAACAGTATAGAGATGGTCATCTATATACTTTTTAAGTTATGTTTGAGTCAACTTAGGCGCACCTTAATACTAGTACACCGAACAATCTGCTCAACTCGATATATGTTACCAAAGTAATAATGCTCATAAAGGTTGGAGCAGACGAACCCACACACCTTAGTGTCCTGAATTTTAAACCTTTAATCTCCAGATTGTTACTCCGATGGCTCAATCACTAGGTATTAAGTATTCAGCTTTGAAGTTTCAGATTCAATTTTAGCGGAGGCAAACATACTAAGATATGTGATTTCTTCGCAGATGTCCAAGCTTGGTGGGTAGATCCCGGTACCTATGCTGGTGGGAGATAGAAGGTACTCCTTGAAATTAATCTAGGTGTGGTAAGATAGCCTGAACGCCACAGTTATCAAGAAAATAAGTATTATGTGTAAGACATTTTATACAATTTAAGAATGTCTAAACACATATAGAGTGAAATCGCAGCGGAATAATAGATCGACATACATCCAGCCATGGTTATGGAATGGTATCGGTGTCGACGGCGACTTTCTTCTAACTCCTCCGGTGAGTCTTCTAAGTACTCAGAATATCTCACTAGATTGTGTAATATTTTAGAATGTGATTTCTATGCTTAGGGATCCAAACCGATGCCTCTATATATAAACTATTCAACCATCAAGAACAGTTTTAGGGAAGCATAGCCAATTACTTAGTGGCCTAATGGGTTATGGAGCAGTTTCAGAAAGTGGGGAAATGGAAGTTATTTGGTCCAAAACCTACAGACCATCCGAAGAAGTTCAATTATTGAACTTTGTTTAATATTCTCTCACTTGGTCCGTATCAATGCTCATTATCATAATATTTAAAGAGATTCATAATACATGAATCATGGCGATAGTTTCTCTAAGAACGAGTAGTATCTTCCATGTATCACGATGCATTACGTTTCTAAGCTTTAGCCCATAATACTTGTCAGCCGGATGGTGGGAGGAGGGGAGGGGGCTGACGGTGGTGTAAAATATAGGGTAGGATATTTTTCCTAATCTCTTGATACCATATAAGAATATTTTTCTCAAATATTATATTCCAAAAATGTGGTTAATATACCACAAATACAACTTCATCCTAAGCTAAACTTAGGCTAAGAATAGGATATGATTAATTCAAATCATGCTATCTAATCTACCTACCATATGATTGTATCATCAATTACATTAATTACTAAATAATTATAATAAATACAACATTAATGATAATTATTCTATCAAAGAGAGAGCCTACAATTGAATCAGTCAAACTATTATACACAACTCATAATTACACTGAGTTCAGCACCAAAAACTTTCGAGATCGAATCCAAATTAAAATTCGGAATCCACATCAGCATGACACTATGAACTATCAAGTGATATTTATATTCCCGAAAAGTCATACCCTCATCTTCAACAGGACAACATGTTTTTTTTAATTAATTTGTTAAAAGTAAACTATAAATGTACAAAGTATGAGAAAAAGACCTTACCCCTGACCTCTTCAAGATAGAATATCAAGATGAAGACACTTCCTTATTATTTTGTTACTATGGCTTAGTCATTTTTTTTAATTGCTACAAATTTATACGCTAGAAATCATAATAATTTATAAAATTTCATGGACTATCTTCATTCAGATAAAAAAAAGGATAGCTCGGTGCACAAGCATCCCACGTTAGCAGGGTTCGGGGAGGGGTCGTATCCCAAAGGGTGTGATGTAGACAACCTACCATAATGCAAACATTAGTGACTGCTTTCACTAATTAGTTGTAAATATTTACTTACATTTTGACTGTTCTTTTTAGTCGAGGATCAATCGGAAACGGTCTCTCTACCCCCACAAAGGTAAAGGTAAGGTCTGCGTACATCTTACCCTCCCAGACCCACTGTGTGGGATTATACTGGGTATGTTGTTATTGTTGTTATTAATTTACATTTTGAAATGTTCAATGTAATTATGAGTTATGTATAATAGTTTTGACTGATTCAATTATAGGCTTTCTCTTGTTTAAGCCTTCCTTAAACAATTGGATTAATGTCATTGTATTGATCATTCTTGTCATTAATATATCTGATACTTAATAATTTGGGTGTAGCCTAGGAATATTTACAATTAGATGATGGCAGTGCAAATTGATGTCTCTATCAAGATAAATTAAAGAAGAAAGTAGAAATAAATATGACTTTTTAGCGTATAAGGGCAAATATGGCTCTAAATTTGGATGACAAGGGCAAATATGTTGAAAAGGTATAACGAATGAAAAGTATAATTTATTTGTGAGAGTATAGGGCAAATCTAACTCTTTTCTGTTCCTGATATTCAAGCCAAAAACTTCAAAATTGTTGGATCAATCTTATCATTTGTATTAAAGTCCAAATATCTTAAGAGCTTTGATAGTCGGACTTGCACCGGATAGAAACTTTAAGATTGTTGGATCAATCTTATCATTTGTATTAAATCCCAAATATGTTAAAGAGTTTTAATAGTAGGATTTGCCGAAACTTCAAAATTGTTGGATCAATCTTATCATTTGTATTAAGCCCAAATATCTTCAGAGTTTTAATAGTAGGATTTGCACCAGATAGCTGATTCTACACGTGCTATTAAGTTTATATCTGGTTTTTCCAATGTATTTAACTTTTAGCCAGTGTTAACATATCCATCATGCATTGCTGCTCTTCCTCTTCTTGATGAATTGTAAATATCAAAATCCAACATTAATAATAAATAAAGGATCCATTTTGGCAGTTCTTTCGAAGTATATGAACTTTAAATACTTTGTAACTTGATTTGCTGTACTGACAATCAAAGTTTAATTTTGAACTGGATGGTTTGATTTAAGGATATGGAAGGCGATAAAATAGGAACTGTGAGGGATCGTTTAATTTGGGGTCTGAAGGTTTTGCAATCACAAACTTCAGACCTTTGGGGTTGCAAGTTTTCAAACTTTAGATATACGGGACTGAAGTTAGGGACTGTAAGTCTAACTTCAAAACCGAATGTCTCAAGTTAATTTTGCAGTCCGTAACTTTAGACCTGTAAATCAGAAGTTTAAAACTTCAGTCCCGGAACTTTCAACTTCAGACCCACAAATTTTAAGTTTATTCTGGTATGACTATTTAAATAGTAATACTTTGTAATTTTCAACTATTCTTTAATCTATTTGACCATAAAGACCAAGAGCCCAAAGCATTACTAACCATCAAACGAAAAATAAAATACAAAAAGAAAAGATAAAGGGAAAGCTGACTTCTACCAAAGAGGATATGCTTTGATTTTTTTCTATTTCAATGAACTAACATTGAAACAATTAATACTGAGAAAATATCAAAGACCATTAAATAATCAAAAGGGTAACATAAAACATATACTGAAAAGAAACAGCATTTCACTATAATTAAATGTTTGAGTACTTATATGCACTTGTACTGCATTCGATACTGAAAGCATTAACACTAGAATTGCCAGTCTTGTAGTTTCACTTGGAAAACACAACTGCAATTGGACTTCTCACAGAGTGTCTATTAGAAGTCCATTTCAAGAATCCTTCAACAACATCAATGTCTGAGGTTGTCTTTTGAAAATGTCACTTGATATGTTAACTTCTGGTTCAACTGGGAGAAATTTAGCTGCGAGGGTTCAACTTTCAGGACAACTTCTTTAGGTAAAACTATCTCCACCTCGTAAGATGATGTAGCGTCACCAACGTTGGTCACAGTTCTGGTATATGTCTGGGGAGTTGATCCAAGTCCGAATATGAAAAGTGAGAGTTGATCCAAGTCCGAATATGGAAAATGAACGATAGTTTAATTGTACTTCAGGGATACTTTTCACCTCCGAGCAATTCACCTTGCTTTGTAACAGGTTGCCTACCTGTTTATTTGTGTAGTTCAAACCACAAAAAATAAGGTACATAGTCCTCGAATGGTGTATCATAAATTAGTCCTGGATCATTTGCTCTCGATGGATTAACATGTCCTGCACCAATTGCAAAGATATCAGCAGGAAGGAGCCTTTCGTCTAGTATTGGATTATTGGCAAGGTTTAATGTGTCTGCAGTTGTCATCATTGCAGACCTAATAGAAGCAGGAGACCAATCAGGGTGTGGGCTCTTCAGCAAAGCTGCTACGCCACTAAGGTGAGGGCGAGACATTGAGGTGCCAGATATGATATTGAATGTGGATTTTGTGTTTTTGTAGTCACCAACAGAGGTAGGCCAAGCAGCAAGGATATTTACACCAGGACCGATTATGTTAGGTTTCAAGATGCCATGACTAGTCTCACTTGGTCCGCGAGAAGAAAATGCAGCAACTATGGGAGCATTTTTATCTCAAATTATTGTAAAGAATGGATCTTGGCCTAACTCAACCCAAAAGCTAGTTTGTATGGTGAGGATTGTCCAAATCCATATAAGGAGTCCATGTTCCCATTTCATTTCCGATGTGAGACTCTTAACACTCCCTCGCACGCTCAGACCCCGTTAACTGAAGCGGTGGATGACATAATTTGGGGACTCAACATCGGTGAACATAGAATTGGAACGAGTCTGGCTCTGATATCATAATTTGGGGACCCAACATCGGTGAACATAGAATTGAAATGGATCTGTCTCTGATACCATGTAAAATAGTGTAAATCTCCTTGATTGGAATTCTCTTATTAATGCAATATATATAGAGTGTACAATTGTAGTCCTAATGGAATTAGAATCTCTATTTTACATTAATTACACTAAAATATTAATTAAAGAATATCTTGTGAATATATCTGATACCAAGTAAAGAATGAATCTTGGGTCTAACTCAACCACCAAAGCTAGCTTGTAGGGTAAGGATTGTCCAAGTTCATATAAGGAGTCCATATTCCCGTTCCATTTCCGTTGTGGTACTCTTAACAATTATCGCTCCTTGGAACGTGATTGTAGCAACAGGGTTCGTTGTTGAGTTCATGTAGGCAAAAAATTTCATTCCATCTGCAGCTGAAACATCCATTGCTAGAAGAACATGAGCATAAGTTACTTTAGTGACACCGTAATCTGGCTGATTGATGATAATCATGCCAACACCTCCGACATCTTTCACAGCTTTTCCTTTATCGACCCTGGGAATGTCACCACCATCCAAACATATGAATGTCTTTCCTCTTATAGCAGGGCTAGTGAGTGACCCTTGTTTGCAATAAGGGGTTTCAGATTCATCACTTGCATTTTTTCCAGCATCAAATAGAGTGAAGAATGTTGAGTTGGAGATCCTTGGATGATACGCGGATTCTCCTTCAAATTCTTCTCTGTTTCCAAGCTTAACAGTAGCTTTTATCTTTCTATCAAGCGTGCTGGCGCCTACTGTGAGAATCCATGGGGCTGCATTTCCTACTGAGCCAATGAAAGGACCACTATTGCCTGCAGAGCAAGTTACAAAATACCTTTCTGTTACACTGTACGCCCCAAGAACAATATTGTCATCATAGAAGGGTTGCGTACTTCCACCAATGGATATTGAAAGAATATCTACCCCATCATCTATAGCCGCATCCATGGCAGCTAAAATATCACTGTCAGAACAACCGCCATCAGAACTGCATACCTTATATATGGCTATGTGAGCAAGAGGGGCAACACCAACTGCAGCTCCATTAGCATTCCCATATACGTTAGCACCTTTCACAAAGGGTCCTGCAGCGGTGCCCGCTGTGTGAGTACCATGTCCATTATCATCTATCGGGGAGCCATTGCCAAGTTGGTAAGACCTGGCCCCAATGAGCTTGTTGTTACACTTGGTTGTGAAATTGGACTCACAAACTCCTTTCCACTTAGCAGGCGGGGGAGGCATCCTGACATCGCTAAACGAAGGATGGTCAGGAAAAATTCTACTGTCTATAACACCGATGATCACACCTTTTCCATAGTTGGAATCCATCCACAAGCCCATGTTTTGCTGTAACCCAAGAAAGCTTGGAGTATGAGTAGTGTGCAACGACAAAATCCTCTGTGGCTGTGCAGAAATAAAGCCTTTTTTCTTCTCCATTTCCTTCACTTGTGATGAAGTTAATCTTGCTGCAAAGCCTTTCATCACATTGTGATAGGAATAGATCATGCTAGCAAGCTCTTCATTTCCACTTGAGCTAATTGTTGTAGTTTTAGGCAAAAAAGAAAGGTAATAACTCTCCAAATCCATAGATGATGATTGAGTAGAAATTTGGCTTTCCGGGGATTCAACATGGACTATATAAGTCTCTAATTCACTATGAACACTAGGCCATGGAAAAGAACAAAAGATGAAAATGAGAAGGATTTTCAAGAATTCCAGGTTGAAAAGAACTGAATGATGTGTTTGGAAAATGAATTTAAAAAATTTCTCTGGTTTGGAGCAACTGTTTATAAATAGTGCTTTGTTCTTGAACTATTCAAGTTCATGACTTTATTTTGGCTAGAAAAATTATTGTGGAAAAGAGAACTGTGTGGGAAGGGGAGTCTTGGAGTAACTGGTAAATTTGTTGTCATGTGACCAGAAGGTGATGCGTTCAAGTCATGGAAACAACCTCTTGCAGAAATACAGGGTAAGACTGCGTACAATAGACCCTTGTGGTCCGGCACTTCTCCGAACTCCTGCATGGTGAGAGCTTAGTGCACCGGACTGCCCTTTTTTTTAAATCAGTATGGAGAAGAAAATTACATGTACCAATGATAATGAAAAGAAAGGCCAGTAGTGTGAATGAGACTAGCTAAATTGAACTTTATTGTTTAAAGTGACCTTTTTTTCGAAAGACCATCCACTGGAAATTTGTTCTCGAACAGCTTATCTAATGATGGCTTAGGACAAGTTTAATTATATTTGGATTCAGTAAAAAAATTCTTTCAAAAGACAAATGTTTAACTGCTAAATCACTTTGTAACAATAACTTGCAAATATTTTCTCTAAATGGAATTAAGTCATTAACGACTCGTAAGGTAGACAACTAGCTTGATATTGAAGTGTAGTTGCTGTCAAAAACATGCAGATATTTAAGATCCTTCTTCGAAGTATTAACTTAAATAGCCATCCATCCAAGCACTTAAACCAAAAAATAACCGATGAATGTTGTTGGAAAATAGCATGCTCTAAACGCGGAAGCAGTTCAAGAACAACTTACATGTAATCTAGACAACTAGTAATACCGAGATACATAAAACATAAATCGATATACCTGTTGAATCCTGAACAAAAGTCGCCAATGATATGACCCTCCAGTTCTGCGATCTTCTGTTGTGTTACTCGAATAATTTTTAGATTTATGTAGTACTTGTGTGGGCAAGTACCTTTTTTCTCTCTTAGAAATTGTAGTCTTAAAGAATGGAAGAAAGACCCTTCATATAGAAAAAACTTTAGGGTCTCAAAATGGTTCTCACAAAACCACAACGGTTTTTCAACCATAATGGTTTTTGTCACGACCCAAACCGGAGGGTCATGACGGGTACTCGGACCTTACTTGACGAGTACCACTAATCATGTATTTAGCATATAACCATAATTTCTCATGGCCCACAAGGGCCGCCACGAGATACCCTGCTGACACATGGAAATAGTAAACTGGAAAAGAGTTATGTAAAATCCTACAACCAGAAGGACCCAACCTATATACATACACATCAAGGCCGACAGGGCCATACGCGATTACTATACACAGGACAACTGTCTACAAGCCTCTAAAGAGTACGTGACATCATAAGATCGAGACAGAGCCCCGCCATACCCATATGCATATGCAAAAGTACCGTACCGAGATTAACCTGCTACTCCGGAATAAATGGAGTGCTCCAATATCCGTTGAACCAGCAACCTACTAGTGTGAACCGTCACCATGTCTACCTGAGCCTGCGGGCATGAAATGCAGCGTCCCCAGACAAAAGGGACGTCAGTATGACTGATGTACCGAGTATGCCAGGCATGAAGAATAGCATATTAGAGACCTGAAAGTAACATGAGACAAGAAACAACCAACCAGTAGAGAATGTCTCTGCGGGCCATAATATGCCTAAGTACCATGTCTGTGCAGAATGCCTCTAAGGGCCATAATATGCCTAAATCACATGCACAATGCGGTCATACATATACATCTGCATATATAACACCATCAAGCCTATGTGGGCATCCCATCATATCATATCGGCCTCTGTGGGCATAATCATTAGTGTATATCTGTACCAGCTGCAGGTGGTGTGCATATATAACGCCTTCCCTTTTTTACATACCCCATACATATATAATGCATACATATAGTATAGTATATAACTCATTTGAGGTCAAGGTATGTACATGAATATAATGCATGAATGATATGATAATAAGACACTATGAGTTTGTCGGAGTGATGTAATATCGCTTTACATCCGATTTACATTATGAATACTAACATCTTCCTCATATACCTCAATAAGGATTTATGAACATATTTAGACATGCTTTGAACATAGGAATGAATAACACGAACATTCTTAACTATTAAGAGTAGAATCATTTATGGGACAATATTACGTTCACGTTACGTACTTAGAACATGTCAAAAGAAGAAATGATTTGTCTTAACATACCTTAGTCATTTTGTGTCCACAATACAACTAAAGTAGCCCGTAATGCACTCCAATCTTATCTTTCAAGAAACTCTCTTCTTTCACCTTACTTCCCTTTGAAGAAATCCCGGATTACAACTCAACGATAAACAGAACAACGAGATTGAAGCGGTGAGCGAAATCCGTACATTGTTCTTGAGAAGCAATATACGTTTCTTTCTTAAAATAAAATGTAGAATTGCTACACATTAAGAGGGTAGGACGTTGCTGTCCTCTAGAGCCATTTGCAGCATATACATGTATATGTATTTCCATGCAATCAAATTCCAACGAATTGAGATAAGAGATATTACTAACTCTTTTGTCATTACAGGTGTCCTTCTTGTAACATAGATTTCTAAATGTGTCATCACCCATTTATTTAGATGAATACATATATATCTTGATGCCATATGTCCATGACTCATGAGGTGGTGTCTACTTAATAGCTATCCAATAATTTCAAATAATTGTTTTGACTTTCATTACAATCTCACACTTAATTAGTTACACACATAATTAATTCTTGATCTCAAATCACTTAAATGTAATCATTTTAATACACTTTATATACTCATTATATTGATCATGTGATATGACACTGTTCCGTAGCCTCCTTTGGCATACACAAAATATTTCACATCATCATCGACACACTTTTAAAATCTTAAATTATTTCGGGACTTCATCCTTTTATCCCCCAAGCTTTGATTTGCATACGTGAATACGACAAAATCCTCCTAGGCCCGGATCTACTTGCATACGTCTAGCTGTTCAAATCACCTCCCGAAAGTACGAGGTGTTACAGTTTTCCAACCATAACGGTTTTCCTACCGTAACAGTTTTCTAAACATAACCATTTTGTCTTTTCCACCAAGAAAACTAATTTCAGTAATTCCTAATTATTCACGCACAATAGGGACCACATAATTAATTAACGAGGCTCCCTATTATGACATTAATTTATTTCTTGTTGAATTAATCCTACCATAATAAATTATGAATCATTCCACTAAAAATTTGCAATTGTACTCCTCAGTTCAATTTCAAAATTTTCCATTAAACCTTATTTTAACTCCCCATGTTAAGATTACATATATTAATCAATTAAATTAAATTACTGATAATTTAATTTATTGAATAATTTCTTTAGACTTTCGCTTAACTTATTCCATGTGTCGGATATAAATCCACCTGCAGGGTTTACACATGAAAACTTATAAGCTTTCATAAAGGGGTATCATTAATCTCTAGATTGAGACATGGATTCCATCAACTAACTATTATTTCACAAATGCATATTGTCATCATCCAACTTACCATGCTTATTGACCCATACAAGAATCTCACCTTTTAATAAATCAAATAACGAACAACATGCATTGCTCATAATAATTATATCAAGATTAAGAGTATAAGTACATTTAATGAATAAGAGAATTTACTTTGTATAGTCAGTATAGAATACTTATCTCCACTTGGTATGTTCAACACATTCATAATGTACTAGTACAAAAAGTTGGAACTGTACCATTCCCATAATCAAGATAAATTATATTTAATCTTGTACTACAATTATTTGAATGGTAAACTAACATATAATCCCTAGTCCTTTTCAGGTACTTGATTATATGCTTAACTACATTCCAATGCTATCTTCCCACGATTAGATTGAAATCTGCTAACCGTGCCTACGACAAAGCAAATATCAAGTCTAGTGCACAACATCGCATACATTGGACTCCCTACATCGGATGCATAAGGGACCGTCTTCATCTTCTCTATATCTTCATCAGAGGAAATTGATCTTTGGATAGAGCAATTCCATGACTGAAAGGAAGAAATTCTTTCTTGGAATCTTGCATGCTAAATCTAGCGAGAATAGTATCAATATAAAGAGTATGAGATAAGCCTATTATCCTTTTCTAGCGGTCTCGCATAAGCTTGATCCCAAGGATATGAGTTGCTTCTCCCAAATCATTCATATCGAAATGCTTGGACAACCACTGCTTAGCCAAAACCAACATGCTCACATTATTCCCTATGAGCAAGATGTCATCTACATATAATATTAAGAACGCCACTTTGTTCCCATCCCACTCTTTCTATACACAAGGCTCGTTAAGACATTGATCAAAGCCAAAGGTTTTGATTGCTTTGTCAAAACAAGTGTTCCATGTCATGGATGCATGTTTTAGTCCATAAATGGATATTTTAAGCTTACACAACATGTGTTCATTGCCACTTTCATGAAACCATCTGGTTGCATCATATAAATGCATTCATCAAAGCTTCCATTTAGGAAAGCTTCCTTGACGTTCATTTGCCGAATCTCATAATCATAATGAGCCGCAATGGATAAGAGAATTTTAATAGACTTAAGCATGGCTACTAGTGAAAAAGTTTCCTCATAATCGATCCCTTCTTTTTGAATAAATCTTTTTGTTACAAGCCTAGCTTTAAAAGTTTGCACTTTTTCATCTACTTCTCTTTTTTTCTTATAGATCCACCTACAACCAATAGATTTGACTCCTTCAGGTGGTTTAATGAGATCCCATACTTGATTAGAGTACATGGACTCCATCTCTGATTTCATAGCAGCAAGCCATTTTTGACATCTTTATCTTGTAGTGCTTGATTGTAATTGACAAGTTCAATATTACACTCCTCAGGGATCCTATCATAAGATTCTCTCAAGAGTGTATACCGAACAGGTTGTCGTATTAGTCTTCATGGCATCCATTAGGATATCAATAACTCCTTCCTGCAATGTAGACTGCTCAACATAACTCCCACTACTTTAAGGGAGTAGAGTTTCAGGCACTTGTATTTGTGGGACTTCTTGTCTATTGAGTCCCACTATTATAATGTAATGGTATGTCAATTCCGACTTCCGAGATTTGTTCTTGATCGTTTTTATTTTTAGATGACTCAGTTTCCATTCCCTTGCTCAGTTCCTGTAAACAAGTTTACTTCTAGGAACATGGTTTATTAAATAGTCCTCTTCTAAAAATTTGGCATTTGTGCTAACAATTACCCTATTTTCTTTAGGAAAATAGAATAAACCACCTTTCATTCCCTTTGGATATCCAATAAACACACACATTCGTTCTTGACTCCAATTTATCCGTTTTCCCTTTCAGCACATGTGCTGGACAACCCCACACTCGAACATGTCGCAGACTAGGCTTGTGCCCAGTCCATAGTTCTGTAGGTGTAAAAGGTACTGATTTGGAAGGAACTAAATTCAGGACGTAATTTACTGTTTCTAAGGCATATTCCTAAAAAGAAGAAGACAAATTAGAATAACTCATCATTGATCTAACCATCTCTATAAGAGTTCCATTTCTTCTTTCCGCTACACCATTTTTTGTGGTGTTCCAGGTGCATATAACTGAGACGTAATTTCACATTCTGATTAGTAACTAATAAACTCTGCAGAAAGGTACTCACCATCGCGATCAGATCGCAATGGCTTCATGTATTTATTATGACGTTTTTCTGTTTATGTCTTAAATTCTTTGAACTTTTCAAAGCATTCAGACTTACGTCGCAACAAATAAATATATCCATAATTTGAGTAGTCATCTGTGAAAATCATAAAATACTCAAAATCACCTCTTGTTTGTACGTTTATTGATACACACAAATCATAATGAATTAATTCTAACCTATTACTTGCTCTATTTTCTTTTGAAGGAAAATGTATCTTGGTCATTTTACCCTCTAGACAGGATTCACAGGTTGGTAGTGCCTCCACTTTTAACGAACCTAAAGGTCCATCTTTGACCAATCTCAAAATTCGATCTAAATTTATATGACCTAGTCGCAAGTGCCATAAATAAGTTTCACTCAATTCAAAAGGACGCTTTCTCTTATGTGAAAGATTAACATTGTTCAGTTCTATTGGTTCCAACAATTTAGAAGAGATATCAATAATAAAAATACCATCAATCAATGTACCCGAAGAGATAAAATGTCTATTAGAGCTAATAACACATCCATTATCAGAAAAAGTAACATTATAACCATCTCTCAAAATGCTAGAAAGCGAAATCAAATTCCTTCTAACAGAAGGTACATATAATGTGTCTTTTAAAATTAATATTCTATCACTTCCAAACGAAAATTTAATATTTCCTAATGCTAGAGCTGCTGAACCATCCACTTGAAAAACGCTAACTTCACCTCTACTTAGCTGCCTTATTTTCTGAAACCCCTGCAAAGAAGTGCAGATATGATTAGTGGCTCCCGAATCTACACACCATGATATGGTAGATATCGCCGCTAAAAATATTTCAATGACAAATAAATCTGAATTAGCTTGTTTGTTATTCAGCTTCGCCAGATAGACTGGCATTGTTTCTTATAATGCCCAGGCTGCTTGTAGTGAAAACACTGGCCCTTATCGTTTTTCACACGAGTAGTTTCACCTCTAATAGCTAGAGAATTATGAGTTTTTTCTTCTTCTGTCCACCTTTCGGCTTAGAAGAGAATCCTTTCTCAAAGTTAAGTGCTACAAGTGGAACTTGTTGTTTGATAATGGTTTCTGCCGCTTGCAGCTCATTCAATAATTTCGCCAAGGATAAATCCATTTTATTCATGTTATAATTCAGGCGAAACAACTGAAAATTGTCAGGTAGAATTTGTAGTATCGTTTCAACCTGCGTATTCTTATCAATATTAGCTCCAAGGATCTCTAGTTCATTTCGGAGACTCATCATCTTTAGAACATGATCCTTAACTGATGAACCTTATGCCATTTTTGTGGTCATAAGAGCTTTCATGGCAGTCTGCTTTGCCACACGATTCTGATCTTCAAACATCTCTTTGAGACTTTCCAGAATGTCATAAACAGACTTCATAGACTGATATTGATGTTGCAAAACATTTGACATAGAAGCTAGAATGTAACACCGTGTCATCTCATCATCCTTAACCCAATTTTGGTAAGCTTTCAGTTCAGCATCTGTAGCATTTTTGTAGGTAAAATTGGTGTATTCAAAAGGTTAAACAAAACAAATGATTTGTTGAGTCGAGAGATGACTCTCTGTCCTTAAGACAAAATTGCCCTGTATAGATGCTTTTACGGTGATGGACAATAGTCTCCCAAGATACAACAACAACAATCAACTATACAAAACAAATATAGTTGATTCTATCGAAGAAATAAATAAGAACAAATTTCTTGTTTGAGTTTCTGATTCTCTGTTTCTGTTTATGTCGAACAAAACAGAAGATTGATTTTCTGAACAGAAGAGAAGAGACAATTTATAAGAGTAGAAAGGGAGGCAATTGAACAGTCATGTCTGTTGGTGTCTTCAACGTTCAAGAATGTTGAATAGTCATGACTGTTGGTGTCTTTTAGAACCTTTGTAACGTTCCGAAAACTTCAGGGACCAAAATGTAAATAGTTAACATTTCAGGGACCAAAAAAAGTTTCGGAAGAAAGCAACAGCCCCCGGACGGGACGGGCGGGCGTTGGCGGCGTGCGTGTGGGGCTTAGCCCCGAACCCAAGCTCACCTAGGTCCTCTCCCTTCTAAACACATGAGTTACCCCGTGGGGTCCCAAACCCTTACTCAAACTTAGAGTTTATTTATTGCATAAACTCTCCATCTTCTACCAATGAGGGAAATTTGTCATTTTTTGCCAAAGACCCTCCATCTTTTTATGTCTCAAACACCTTACTTTGTGTACCAATATCTCTTTCATTTCTAATAAAATTTGACGATACTTGACACTAACATCATCTACTCACTTAGTAGATTAGGCATGTGCAAAGAAACGATGTTTCCGACATGTGGGGCCCACGTGTTTAAGTCATTAAAGACGTAAAATTCAATCCCACATTTAATAAATTTCCAACAATTTTCTCCCAGCTTTTCTGGACACAACTCATTAAGTATAAATTTGTACTCCTCAGCAGTTAGGACAATATCGAGATTCCTTTTCCAGCCCACATAATTTGGACCCTCAAATTTATTTTGAGTGAGAATAGCAGTAAGTGGGTTGAAAGCAGTCATAGTTAATTTGAGAGACAAGAAATATCATAATCAATCATATGGAATATTAAAATTTAAAACACATCACTTATATATATTTCATGTAGAAAATTTCAATGGGAAAAGCACTACTCATGCAATATACATATATCATAACAGATTCTTCACTCCATAGATTTAGACAGACTCAACTCAGATGGAGAGCATACTGTTAATTTAAGTCAAGTGAATATCAATATACAAGACCCTAGTTTAATTGAACCAACATGCATACTCAGATGGAGAATTAATACAAGTAATCAACAACTAGCAATTAAACCGTAGTGATTGTCTATAATAAACCGTAGTGTAAATTCATTACTTCACTAATATTTAATCGTAGAGACCAGAGTGATCCTATCATCACTAGTTTAATAACCATATACATTTTCTTTAATTTTATTTATTTATTAGAAAATAGAAAAAGAAATGGCTAGAACACCATCTTTAACAATCATGGTCCTTTTAAAAAAAAAATAGTTAATCATACCAAAATGATAGGTATTGTTCACTGAAAAGTTTTCATCACCCACCGAATGTCAAGTTAATAGGAGTTCGTCAAAATACAAACTTCAAAAGTTGTGACTAATTTGGCTAATTTTATTTATTTACTTTAGGATACAAAATTGTTTCCAGTATATCCCAACCACATATCATCATATATGAAAATGATATTCATGATTCAAGAATGAGGGAAAAAATTCATTTCAAGTTTTTCACAAAAATAGTTGTGCCGTTTCAAAAAATCAACAGTGCATGTATATTCAAACGCACAAAATCATGTATTTCGTGTTTAGTGGAAAACTCTAGTTATCTAGTTAGATACTTAGATGTAAGTAGGTTGTGATGCTAATTGTTGGAAAATAGCATGCTATAAACGCCGAACCAGTTCAAGAATAACTTATATGTAATCTAGATAACTAATAATACCGAGATACATAAAACATAAGTTGATACACCTGTTGATTCCTGAACAAAAGTCGTCATTGATATGACCCTTCAGTTCTACGATCTTCTGTTGTGTTACCCGAATAATTTCTAGATTTATGTAGTACTTGTGTGGGCAAGTACCTTTTTTTCTCTTTTAGAAATTGTAGTCTTAAAGAATGAAAGAAAGGCCCTTTATATAGAAAAAAACTTTAGGGTCTCAAAATGGTTCTCACAAAACTATAACGGGTTTTCAACCATAATGTTTTTTCAACCATAACGGTTTTCCTATCGTAACAGTTTCCAAAACATAACCGTTTTGTCTTTTCCACCATGAAAACTAATTTCAGTAAATCCTAATTATTCAGGCACAACAGGGACCACATAATTAATTAACGAGCTCCCTATTATGACATTAATTCATTTCTTGTTGAATTAATCCTACCATAATAAATTACGAATTATTCCACTAAAAATTCATTATTATACTCCTCAGTTCAATTTCAAATTCTTTCATTAAATCTTATTTAACTCTCCATGTTAAGATTACAGATACCAATCAAACAATTTAATTTATTGAATAATTCCTTTAGATGTTCGCTTAACTTATTCCATGTGTCGGATATAAATTCACCTGCGAGGTTTACACATAAAAACTTATAAGCTTTCATAAAGGGGTATCATCAATCTCTAGATCGAGACATGGATTCCATTAACTAACTATTATTTCACAAATGCATATTGTCATCATCCAACTTACCAGGATTATTGACCCGTACAAGAATCTCACCTTTTAATAAATCAAAATAACGAACAACATGCATTGCTCATAATAATTATATCAAGATTAAGAGTATAAGTACATTTAATGAACAAGAGAATTTACTTTATATAGTCAGTATAAAATACTCATCTCCACTTGGTCTGTTCAATACATTCATAATGTACTAGCACAAGAAGTTGAAAATGTACCATTCTCATAATCAAGATAAATTATATTTAATCTTGTACAACAATCATTCTAGTGATTTGTCCAATTTCCATCTTCAATTGTGAACATAAACTGTATATCTTATAAGAACTAATGATTTAATCTTCTGTGTATAAGCTAAAACTCTATACACCAAATCATTTTCTATATAAGCAAAGGACACATAGACGATAAAATGATCTATTTAAAATATTTTTTTACTAAATAAATAAATACACGACTCTACTTACCAAGGTAGAGGTAAGGTCTGTGTACACTCTATCCTCTCCAGACCCCACGTTGTGTGATTTCACTAGATATGTTATTGTTGTTGTTGTACTAAATAAATAAATAACTATTCCATAAATAATACTATAAGAAAACGCATGGTTCATAGTATATCCTATCAGATGTAATATGTGTATATATATCAATGTATAATATGTGTAGTTACGTACAATCAATGCATAATCTTTGTATACCGATAAGGGAAAGTAAATAATGAGAAGGTCCCTTTTTCTTTCTTTTGTTTTCTTTTGAGGCACTAAACATATCAAATTCTAAACTAGCATAAAGTATTGAGTTCCCACATTTGCTATTTAGGGATATGAATGTCTCTTTATATGATTTTAGGTGATCATCACTTTATGATCTAATTTTTAGGAATACTAGCATATTTTATCTCTTAATTATTAATAAATTATGATTTTAGTCTTGTAATATTCGATAAATATATATTTTTGGTCCCTTCTGTACGGAAAATGCTATATTTGAAATATATTTAGAACTATACTAGTGTCGAACATAAAGTAATAGTACAAGCTTGACATATCATATATATAATTAAGTAGTGGGACAATTAGTAATTGGTAAATTTGTGAGTATTACTATTTACAAACAAAGGGATCAAAAGTGCACAGTTCAATTCATGAAGGTCAAATGTACTTGATCAGATATCATAGGACTAAAATCATAATTTATCAACAGTTGATGGACCAAAAGTGTTCTTAACCCTTCTTTTTATATTTTGGCTTTGGTGATAGGCGATTGAGCTAAAATTTTCATTAAGAATAGTCAAAATATAAAGAAATAGACATATGAAAAACCAATAAAATTCAATAAAAAGTATATGTGCACCAAAAAATTTACCTATTTACACAATGTAGTTTTCCTATGACGGGTGTTGGTGACAAGGTGGCTCCGCCACCGTTGGTAATCCACTTCTTCTCAATCAAGCGATGTTAATGACAAGGGTGGCTTCGCCGCTTTTGGTAGTCCACTTCTTCTCAATCAAGCTACTATATTATTTTTTTTGAGTTTCACAATCTAGCATATATATATAGTTCACTGATTCAATTAATTTTAGATTCGCCGCACAGAATCTACTAAAAAATTAGAGTATAGGAACTACTACATGTATTGCTTTGTCCTTGGACTATTTACTATTTTTCCTCCACTTGGAAATTTACATCACAATAGTTTAAGCATATATAGGAAGAGTTGTTAACTCGTTTTGCTCGTTACAAATCAAACTCGCTATGAAACTTTTTGAATTATTTAGATGAAGTATTATTGTGTGGAAAAACTCAATTTATATAGTTTGTGACGGGAATATCTGTCTGGATTAGAATATAGTCGGAGCTGGCTCACCTCTAGTACATAATCCCTCCATTTCCTCCAATACAGTCTTATAATGTTGCCATGTGTCTTTTAAATAATTTAGCGGATCAGATTTAAATGATAAAAGCAACAATTGGAAAAATGCTTCATCAAAAGAAGCAAGCCATTGCAAAAATGAATTTGAAGTCCCAAGAATAAAAACTAAAAGAATCCAGAAATCCATCATACAAGTGAGGTTTCTCAGTTCTTAGTATCGCTCTATTTTTCTTGATGTGGAAGCAGAAAAGGATAGAAGAGAGGGGATAATATTTTACCATGGTTAAAATTCATTGGTCAATAAAACAAATGACGGCGGGCGGCACTAGAAAATGTGTGTCGTCTGGTCAGAGATAATTGTAGGAGGAGGATTGTCCAAATTCATATAAGGAGTCCATGTTTATATTCTATAGTAAATACTCCTGATTCGCAACTTTGCTCCATCTCACATAGTGGTTGACCAGAATTTCACTCCAAATTCACTGTCAAATCTGATGTTTATGCCTTCGGAATTTTATTCTTAAATCTTATAAGCACGAGAGTTGTTGAGGAGGGAAACCCTCCAAAGATTCGTGGACCTTTAAAGAGTTCAAGCCTGAGTGTTCACTTGTCCACCAAAGTCTTGAGGACGATCCAGATTTTGATACTTGTGATCGAGCTATAATTATACAAATTGCAGTACAGTGTATAGATCGATGATCTACAAAAGAAAGGACCAGAAATGAAACAAGTCGTTGAGCGTCTCAAGGCCTTGCGTGTTGTGCAGGAGCATGGTGAAGAAATTAGTTCCTGCTTGTCGTAAGAATGCTATCAGGTTTTCTGCACTCTTATGCTAGATTTGTTAACAGAATATGATTGGAGATAATAGGCATAAAAGAAATGATAAAGGAAAAACTGATTTATATCAAACATGATATGCTTTTATATTCTTCAATCAGCTGTAAACAATCATTGAAGCATTTAATACTGACAAAAGAAGTAACATAAAGCATATACTGAAAACAAAACAGCATTTTCACTATAATAAAATGTTTGAGTACTTCATGCACTTATATAGCCAATTTTTCATTAAGCTAAAAGAACTGCAATTGGACTTCTCACAGTGTGCCTATTAGAAGTCCACTTCAAGAATCCCTCAGCAACAATGTCTGAGCTATTGGTTGTCTTGGAAAATGTCACTTGGTATGTTAACTTCTGGTTCAACTGGGAGAAATTTAGCTGGGAGGGCACAACTTTCACGACAACTTCTTTTGGTAAAACTATCTCCACCTTGTAAGATGATGTAGCGTCACCAACGTTGGTCACAGTTCTGGTATATGTCTGAGGAGTTGATCCAAGTCCGAATATGGAAAACGAAGGATAGTTTAATTGTGCTTCAGGGATACTTTTCACCTCCGAGCAATTCACCTTGCGTTGTAACAGATTACCTACCTGTCGATTTGTGTAGTTCAAACCACAAAAATAAGGTACATAGTCCTCGAATGGTGTATCATAAATTAGTCCTGGATCATTTGCTCTCGATGGATTAACATGTCCAGCACCAATTGCAAAGATATTAGCAGGAAGAAGCCTTTCGTCTAGTATTGGATTATTGGCAAGGTTTAATGTGTCTGCAGTTGTCATCATTGCAGACTTAATAGCGGCAGGAGACCAATCAGGGTGTGCGCTCTTCAGCAGAGCTGCTACGCCACTAAGGTGAGGGCAAGACATTGAGGTTCCTGATACCATGTTGAATGTGGATTTTGTGTTTTTGTTGTCATCAACGGAGGTAGGCCAAGCAGCAAGGATATTAACACCAGGACCGATTATGTCCGGTTTCAAGATGCCAGGACTAGCTTCGCTTGGTCCGCGAGAAGAAAATGCAGCAACTATGGGAGCATTTTTATCACCAATTATCGTTCCTTGGAACGTGATTGTAGCAACAGGGTTCGATGTTGAGTTCATATACGCAAGAATTTTTATTCCATCTGCAGCTGAAATATCCATTGCTGGAAGAACATGAGCAACAGCTGATGTAGTGACACCATAACTTGGACGGTTGATGATAATCATGCCAACACCTCCAGCATCCTTTACCGCTTGTCCTTTATCGGCACTCCGAACGCCACCACCTGCCAAACATATGGCTATCTTTCCTCTTATAGCATGGTCAGTGAGTGACCCTGGTATACAATAAGGGGTTTCAAATTCATCACTTGCATTTTTTCCAACATCAAATAGAGTGAAGAATGTTGAGTTGGAAATCTTTGGACGATACGCGGATTCTCCTTCAAATTCTTCTCCATTTCCAAGCTTAACAGTAGCTTTTATCTTTCTATCAAGCGTGCTGGCACCTACTGTGAGAATCCACGGGGCTGCATTTCCTACTGAGCCAATGAATGGACCACTATTGCCTGCAGAGCAACTTACAAGAATACCTCTTTCTGTTGCGCTGTACGCCCCAAGAGCAATATTGTCACTATGGAAAGGAAGCGTACTGCGTCCACCAAGAGACAGAGAAAGAATATCTACACCGTCAGCTATAGCTGCATCCATGGCGGCAATGATATCAATTTCCGCACAACCATCAGAATTGCATACATTATATATGGCTATGTGGGCAAGAGGGGCAACACCAACTGCAGTGCCATTAGCATTCCCATATACATTAGCACCTTTCACAAAGGCTCCTGCGGCTGTGCCCGCGGTGTGAGTACCATGTCCATTATCATCTATCGGGGAACCATTTCCAAGTTGGTAAGACCTCGCTCCAATGAGCTTGTTGTTACACTTGTTCGTGAAATTTGACTCACAAACTCCTTTCCACTTAGCAGGCGGAGGAGGCATCCCAACATCACTAAACGAAGGATGGTCAGGAAAAATTCCAGTGTCTATAACACCGATGATCACGCCTTTTCCATAATTGGAATCCATCCACAAGCCCATGTTCTGCTGCAAACCAAGAAAGCTTGGAGTATGAGTAGTGTGCAAGGACAAAATCCTCTGAGGCTGTGCAGAAACAAAACCATGTTTCTTCTCCATTTCCTTCACTTGTGATGCTGTTAATCTTGCTGCAAAGCCTTTCATCACATTGTGATAGGAATAGACCATGCTAGCAGGCTCTTCATTTCCACTTGAGCTAATAGTTGTAGTTTTTGGCAAAAAAGAAAGGTAATAACTCTCTAAATCCATAGATGATGATTGAGTAGAAATTTGGCTTTGTGGGGATTCAACATGGACTATATATGTCTCTAAATCACTCTGAATACCAGGCCATGGGAAAGAGCAAAAGATGAAAACAAGAAGGATTTTCAAGAATCCCATGGCTGAAAAGAACTGAATGATGTATTTGGAAAGTGAATTTGATGAATTTCTCTGGTTTGGAGCAACTGTCTATATATAGTGCTTTGTTCTTAGAACTATTCAAGTTCATGACTTTATTTTCATCCACCATCAAAATCAAGCAAGACAGCTTAAGCATATATTGGAAGGAGACTATTTTGGTCATTACACGGTAAACTCACACTGTTAAATTTAATTTTTGTTAGAAAATTATTGTGGAAAAGGAACTATGTGGGGAAGAAAATTAAAAGTACTATAAAGGATAAGAAAAGAAAGGCCAGTAAGTGTGAATGGGACTAGCTAATTTGAATTATATTCTATGAAGTGATAGGTTTTTTAAAGACCATCCACTGGAAATTTGTTCTCGAACAGTTTATCTAATGATATCTTTAGGACAAGATTAACTATATTTGGATACAACGAAAATCTTTTTAAATACAGATGCTTAACAGCTAAATCTCTGTTATCGCCCCAAATTATGTTCTCTGCCGTTTTATCGGCTGACCGTATCGGGAGACAAATTGATTCCTTAACTTAAACGATTTGGGCTGGAAACGGAACTCTAATTTCCAGCAGTGGGTTCCCCAACTACTCCAGAAAGCGTTAGGACGGTGGTATGAGTAAACTAAGAGGTGAGAAACATGAATGTAGTTGAGTACAGTAAAGTAAAGGGATAAATAAAGTAAAGGATAAAGATAGATAAAAATTGAGTTGTTTGATTGATTGGTTGTGTTTGTATATACAAAGAATGATCTTATTTATAGTACAAAAAAGAAAAAAAAATGTACAACGTGATCCCCCATGTCAGCCATCAAGTAACCCACTAGGTTTAATGGCCGACTATGGGGTGGTGGTGCCAATTTCTCGCCCTCTACTACTCTTGCTCGGATAATGGCCCTTTCTTTTAGCTGTTGTTGGCCGTTACCGCTTCTAGGGGTCCGAAAACCCTTTTGACTTGGTTGTTGAGGCGTCTGCATCTGAGTGAGTCCTAGTCGTACCTTTAACTAACAACTCAGCTGATATGGCTTAGTAGCCGATGAAGTTCTTGTAGTCGAGGGCTAGGAGTAAATTCGGCTAAACATTTAAATTACTTTTGAGTGTTAACAATTGCCCCCCTACATTAACTCGAGTGTGACTGTTGAGTTGATGTATCCGAAAGTAGCTGTCGCTTCTGTCTGACAGTCGTGCATGTCACTTCAATTGTCTCGTCTCCAGTGCATGCAATGATGATTACTTCTGAATTGGGTTTCCCCTTCAACCAAGGTGTCTTTATTACCATGAATCGATTCCAATGTTTTCCAACCGTGCATTCGAAGAGGTAGCCCAAATTTCCGCTGCGCATCGAGATCTATTTAAGAAGAGACATATTTTCAAGAATTTTTTACTTGATCTTACAGTCATCTCCGATTTCTTCCTTTCTGCATAAAAAACCCTAATCTCGGCCCTTTTCTTACTCGGATGCCATGGCTTCTTCTTCTTCTTCTCAGAAGATATATGGGACCACTCTAGTCGATAAAGACCTAACCGATGCCTTGGTCCTTGTTGATGAACAGTTGGTTCTGGCTCCATATAGTAGGCCAGAACAAGACGACGTTCTTTTATCTCAACATCTTAGCCTGGTGACCTATGACCTTTCCCTCACTTGCAACTGGTTCACTGCCAACTGCCGTCCGGCTAACCTACGCACCTGGCCGACCAAGGTCGCCAACTATTCTACTTGGGTGGACCTGTTCAGGTCGGCCAAAGGAACCGAGTGGAGGCATATGGGTCTTTACGATGCTATTGTACTATCGAGGTCTGATATCTCCTGCAATATCGGCCTCATATATGCATGTCTTGGTTATTGGTCGACTACCGCCAATGTTTTTATTTTTCCCTGGGGGATGATGACTCCCACCCTTATTGATGTAACGGCGATACTAGGCCTTTCGATATTGGGAGCCGAAGCGCCTACCTTGAGTGAAATCAAAGTTCCCGACTTGGGGGTTGTTGTTTCGAAAAATTCTTCCAGCTATAGTTCTTTTATTACCGCTAACCGCCAAAGTTCGCCTCTTCCGGTCAATGATGCTGAGCATCATGCTTTTCTGCTCTATTGGTTTATCCGTTACTTCGTTTGTACGGGCTCTTGTGCAATTGTCAAGGAGCTGGAGATTTATGTGGCTTTGGTCATTTCAGTGGAAGATGCCAGTTGGGAATCCCATATTCTGGCTTACTTGTACTTGGCTTTGGGCGATGCTCAAGCTAGGTTAAGGGACTCTCGAAATCTGGATACTTTGGCCGGTCCTTTGTGGTTCCTTCAGTTGTGGATCACTTTGTATTTCGCAGAGTTCATCCCTGACGATTTTGATGGCAGCCATTCTCCGTTAGATCCGCTGGTGTTAGCCGACACTCTTCGGGGAACACCTCTTGTGTCCCAGGATGTTTTCACTGCAATCTCCACCCTGCATGGTTTGTCTCGAGACCATTACACAGATTGGCAACCGGTTATTGAAAAATGGGCAACTCCCGATTGGGTTCATCAAATAGCCGATGACAACCTTTCCTTCACTCACCAGAAGGTCATGAATCGAGTATTGGGGCGCATCCTTACGTCTAGGGATCTTTTGGGAGGCTCGAAACACAACTCTAGGCATAACAAGTTGACCACGGAGCCCTATCGACACAACTTTGTAGCACGACAATTTGGCCTGACTCAGCACATACCATGACCTCACCGTAGTGTTGCTCATTCGACCCACTGTTGCTCACCAAATGCCAAGCAGACAGAGGAGGTAGCCGCCCACAATCTTGATAAGCTTGCCCTTTTCGTCTGGCAGTCGTTCTCCCCAAGGGCCAACATCATTGTTGCTTTTGTTGACTGGTGGAAGGTAGCCAAAGAAAAATTCTTCCAATCCTCTCTGGAAGTCTACTGCGATCGGCTGATCCTGGAAAAATAGAGTGATCGGCTGGTCCAGCCAAAGAAGAAAAACCCAACAGACGCTAAGCCAAGGACAAAAGAGGTCCCTTCAATTGTGGTTTCTATCAATTCGGCTAGACCTACTGCCTCTTGGTCTTCCGTCATGCTGCGGTAGCCGAAGAGAAAAGGTGAATTGTTTTTCTACATATATGTTGGCCAGAATTTCTTATACATTTTAGGCTAACATTTTTTTATGTATCTTTCAGTAACTTTATCCCCCTCAGGGTTTGTTGATTTGGAGACCACTCCTACCATGGGATCTCCGTCGCCTAGGCAATCCGTTTTAAAGCAACCCAGGCTAGGTGAATGGGTTGTTATATGTGAGCGTAGGGAAGAAAGATCTCGCGGAGCCGAAGTCCCTGTTTCTGAAGAGAATATCCCTTATCTGCCTCGGCTACCTTTGTATCGGCTATCTTTCATTACTCATGTTTCTTGGTTTTGTCTTTCAGGAGCCACTATTAATAAGGCGCAATAGGTGGCGGAAAGTACATGATGCCTTTCTCCATGCTGGAGGGACGTCCTCTTTGGCTCATTCTTCCGATAACCCACAGGATTCTCCATCGGCTAGCCTCAATATCAGAATTTCTCCTGTTGATGTAACCGAAGAGGTTGACGTAACCGTAGAGGTATATCCTTTTACTTCTAGGCTTGTTATCAACTTTCTCTAGACTTTTGCCTCTCTTCTTAAACTGTCATTTTATGTACATGAGACGGCTAGGGAAGATCCATCGGCTGCAGCCAGCCCAATTGATGACTCATATGCGTCAGCCGAGGTCATACATGAAGACGTACTTTTATAGTATTTTGGCTCAGCCGACATCGTACCTTCACTCTCTTCGCCGGTTGGTGTTCATGAAGAGCGAGTTAAGAAGTTTCTAGCCAAGGGCATCCCCACCAGCGAGGAGGAACTTCATGCATTGAGGACCTCTTTGTTCCGGTTGTCGAAGGAGGTGAGGTACTATCCAACTCTAGTTGCCGCCTATAATGACATAGCCTTGGCTTTGAATGACTTATTCTCTTCATATAAGGCGGCCAAAGATAGCCGCGATGAAGCAACCGCAGCTCTGCAACGCTTGGGATCTCTTCGGCAATAAAAGAATTGTGTTCAGGCTACTTTTGTGAAGTTAAATGAGGAGAGGCAGCGAAGTATCGATCGAAGGCGCAACTTGCAGGGGCGGCGGTCCCAATTGCAAGCAGAATTAGAGAAGATCGAGGCAGAGATAAGGACTATAACCCTTGAAATAAGTGTCCTGAACTCAACTATTAAAACCCACGATTCCTCCCGCTCATCTTTGTTTCGGCAAGGCCGCCATCTGGATAACGAGATACGGGAGCTTGGTAATCAACAAGTTGTTTGGGAATCGGATGTGAAGATGGGTAATGAACGGCTGGCCCAACTGGAAAATGAGTATGTTGAATGGAGAGGTAAACTTACTTGTGTAAAGACGTCATTACCTACTAATCATTCTGAAGTGGTGTCCGAAACACATCATTATTCGGCTACGACTTATTCTTTGCCAGTTGATCCTGTCATCCAAGTGCCAGGTGACCTTCCTACATCCTTGCAAGATGCATCGGCCTAATCAGAACAACAACCAGAAGATATTCTAGCAGCCGATACACAGGTTCTTACCGAGACCCAATCAATTGGTGTGGCAAAGATCGCACAAGGGGTAGGAGTGGGAATCCCCGAAGAGTTAGGGGTAGTTGAGGTAGTGTCCGTTGGTGCAGCTGGTGATGAGGAACATACTACAACAATTCGAGAAGATTAAGCATCCGTTGATTCGGCTGATCTTGAGACTTCAATAACTGATGATGTAGTGCAGCCCTTGATTGGTTCAAGGCCGACTAATTTGGAGTATTAATTGTATCAACCCCAAATCGAAGGGTCTGTTAAAGGTAACCGGTCTGTGGCTGTCATTTGCCCGAACATTCCCCAAATCGAAGGGAAATTTGCCTCTTTTGCGACCAGGCAGCCGGTCTGTGACTGTTGATTACTTATGCATGCCCCAAAATCGATGGGTAATATTTCTTCAAAATGTCTACCATTTACATTTCTTTTCCATGCATGTTTATCGCTTGATCCGTATTGTCGGTAACCCATGCGTTCGCTACAAAGGATCATTTCCTAATTTGGTGATCATTTGCCGATTTTACGATCTTTCATTTCAATCGGCAGGTTGATTTTCCAAACTAAGTCTCCTTCGGCAAACCTCTTTAGGCTCTATATGTTTGTCGTATGCTTTGCCATTTTACGTTTACCAGATTTAACTCTTTCTATGATTGTTAGTCGATTTTCATGCAACTGACCCAACTCCATTAGCATGGCCTGCTGATATTCTTCCAAACTTAGAAAAGTTGGTTTGGCCATCCGTAATGATATTAACTTATGAGGACAACACTTCATCTTGGTCATAGATTTAGCCGATAGGATATCGTCCCCGTAGCTGTAGATTTGGAGTTTTTGATTGCCCATTTCATTTAAGACCTGTATTTGTAAAACGAGTTTATTCAAACTTTGCCGCCATAACTGGTTTTCTGTCGTGGTTCCCCATCTGCGATGCCTCGGCTATCCTTGCCTTAGAACTTAGGACGGTCCGCTGATGCCACAGGTCATGTATGAGTTGGGTTTCCTCAACCATTTAAATCCTCTAAGGTAAGTCATAGTTCGGCCAATTGTTTTATTCCAAACCCTCACGAGGTAAGATTATAGAATTCCCAAGATCCTTCTTCATACTGCTCTGTGACGGCTATGGGAGCCACATAGGGTGAATAGAGGACAACCTTACCCCTGGTCAGAACGGGTTATCATCCACTGTGATGATTTTTATCTTATCTCCTTCCCAAAAGATGAGCTTCTGATGCATGGTAGAAGGAAGGCATCGGCTGGTGTGAATCCAGTCCCTACCCAGTAGAATGGTGTAGGACGGCTTGCCATCTATTACAAAGAAGCCAGACCTGACCGTCTTAAGACCTACAGTGATTTCTGCTACTAGAACCCTCAATGCTTCAGAGGCTTCTCTCATAAAGCTAGTCATTTTCATGTTAATTGGGATGAGATCCTCCTTTGTTTTGTTAAGATCTTTTAAGGTAAGCTGTGACATCACATTCAGCACAGCCCCATTATCGACAAACACCCGACTAATAATTTTGCCGTTAATGTAAGCCTTGACGTAAAGGGGTTTGAGGTGTTTAACCATATCTTCTGTAGGTGCACCAAATACGGTGCTCAAAGCATCTCTAGCCGGGGTATCGGCTATTGTTACCCATTCTGCATCTTCTACACAAACATCACCTTCTAGGATATCCAGCGCGGAGCGGCTGGCCCAGAACTCACAAGGGATTAGGCTGACCATTTCAATGTCTGCCCACATCTCACATCTCACAAGGGATTAGAACTCACAAGGGTTTATGGCGGTCATGAAAACTGCTTCTAGCTGGCTGTCTGTCATCACAAATGTCATGTAGGCTGCCTAACCGGCTGAACACAGAGGTCCTTGTGGCCTTCTCCCCATGTTTCTTTTGGACCCACACCCTTTTTATCGAATTCTCCCTTTGATGTCCCTTGACTCACCGGGCTTAGCAAAAGATACCATAGATATTGGTACCGCGGGAAAGGGGTCGGTATCAATGGACATTTCAGCCATACTTTTGTCAACTAGCTTGAACCTCCCCCTTTTAATGCCCTTTTTGGATCGCCTTTCTGAAGACCACACAATTAGAAGTAGAATTGTTGTATGAATTATGCCACTTGCAGTACTTCTTATCTTTGAGTTCCTCGGCATGCGGAATCCTATAACCATCAAGTAGCTGAATCTGCTTATCTTTGAGCATATGATCAAAGATCTGATCTGCTTTCGTGATGTCAAATGAGTAACCGACCCTGTCATCGGATGAACTCGTTTCCTTGCCTTTTATGGATTTCAAGGCTGGACAAAAGTAAACCTTACCCCTAATAATCTCGGCCACCATTGCGTCGCCGCGCAGTCTGCTGACTCTGAGTCGGACTCATCTGCTTCAATTATGGATACCAAGTGGGAGCCTCAATTTCAGCTGGCTCTTCTCTGCTCTTTTTCCTGGACATACTGCTCTATTTTGCTAGCCTTTTTGGCTAACTGGCTCAGGTCAGAGCAGGATTGTCCCACCGACGTCTCCTTTAACTGAAGGTGCATGTTGTTGATTATCACATGGGCACATTCTGACTCGGGGAAGTGTACGATGCATTTCCCAACCTTTTTTCTGAATCTCTCGATAAAATCGACAGTCGATTCATCGACCTGCTGCTTGAGATTCGTTAGATCAGTCACGGTAACCTGATATTGGGGCCAATAGAACCTATCATGGAACAACCCTCCATGTCAGCCTACTCTATTCGAAATCAGGAGCCAAAGAGGAGTACCATGCGAAGGTTGTTCTCGTTAGAGAGAGAGAGGGAATAGTTGCAACTTGTGATACTCATTCTAGCCATCCTCGCTGCATTGGGCAGTAAATCTACCAATGTGCTCAATAGTGGATTTGTCGTCGTCTCCAAAGAAGATGGCAAACTCCGGTGTTTTGAATCCCCTAGGCAAATGTGCTATCCGATCTACTCAATCGGGGTAAGGCTTCTTATAAAAACATATTTGTCCAAAGGTTTCAGTTGGATGCCAAAGTACCTCCGCATGGTATTATCAATAATTTCTGAGTTTATCAGTTGTGACGTCCCCTACCGATTCTCGATTGGATTCGGCTGGTAGGCGTTCTACACTGGCGGCCTCCATTTTGCACTTTGTTGGACAGGGTTTTGAAAGTTGTAGGTGGTCTGCTGGACATTACCAATATGTGGGGTAATGCCCCATTTCTGTTGTTGGGTATGGCCACCAAAGCCTGCAACCTGAGTTCCTAGAATGGCTAACGGAACCTGAGAATAAGGTGGAACAGTATTCCTTAGCTGCTCTCCTCGGACGTCGTCCGTTCTTAGAAAATTTACGCTTTCTGGAAGGTATGGACTGGGTACTGGCAATGACTCCTGGAATGGTATTCCACTGTAAACATTGTCACCAAATAGACAAGCTAAGTCATAGATAGGGGCCATCGCCTGACAATTCGGCTGGCCAATATTGTTTGCCTGCATCGTAGGGCCGTTCGTAGAAACGTATAGTATAACGGGTGGCAATCCAAAGTGTCCTGGAGCCTGAACTGGTTTCCGAGTTATGTTGATCTACCCATACTGCAGACTCGCTTGGTCAAGTGGCACATTTTGCCCCCCAAGGTTCGGCGGCGACCATGCAGTGTGTTGGTTGTCAGGCGATTGGGCTTATGTTCCTAGGTGCGCTACTGGCTGCACCTGAGTAGGCACTAGCTGATGCACATGCGGCTGAGGAACAACATCGGGAGTCACGGTCTCATGCTGAACAACACTGCTCGTCAGAGGGATGGCAGAACTAGCTGAACATTCTCCTGGGTGCATTCGATTGGTTTCCATCTCCCTCTCTTGCTGAACCTCATTATGTACCATCGGCTTCATAATGTCAGCCAACTGTTTAGAAACTTAGTACATAATGTCGTGGATGCCCAAGTCGATCTGTTGTCTAATAAAACACGTGGTCATTATGGTTGGACCTTCAGATTGGCTAGATTATTCCACAGCTTGGGTTGATGAAGGAAGTGGAGGCTTATCAACCGATTTAAGCATACCCGAGGAGGATGTTGGTTCGTTGTTCCTTCTGGGAGGATTTTGTTTAGGATGTGGACTGGACTTGGGATTCATTTTCTTACCGGACCTTAGGCGCATACACCAGGAATGATCCTGACCTAGAGAATCAAACTTTGCTATTAATTCACCTATGGTCCCACTGGGCGTGCCAAATTTGTTCTCGCCCCGAATTATGTTCTCTGCCGTTTTATCGGCTGACCCTATCATGAGACAAATTGATTCCTTAACTTAAGCGATTTGGGCTGAAAACAGAACTCTAATTTTCAACAATGGGTTCCCCAACTACTCAAGAAAGCGTTAGGACGGTGGTATGAGTAAACTAAGAGGTAAGAAACATGAATGTAGTTGAGTACAGTAAAGTAAATGGATAAATAAAGTAAAGGATAAAGATAGATAAAAATTGAGTTGTTTGATTGATTGGTTGTGTTTGTATATACAAAGAATGATCATATTTATAGTACAAAAAAAAAAGAAAAAAATAGTACAACGTGATCCCCCCCCCCCATGTCAGTCATCAAGTAACCCACTAAGTTCAATGGCCGATTGTGGGGGAGGTGGTGTCAATTTTCTGGCCATCTACTCCTCTTGCTCGGATAATGGCCCTTTCTTTTAGCTGTTGTTGGTCGTTACCGCTTCTAAGGGTCCGAAAACCCTTTTGACTTGGTCGTTGAGGCGTCTGCATCTGAGTGGGTCCCAGTCGTACCTCTAACTAACAACTCGGCTAAGATGCCTTAGTAGCCGATGAAGTTCTTGTAGTCGAGGGCTAGGAGTAAATTCGGCTCTGGAACAATTCGGTTGTCACTGAATTCGACTAAACACTTAAATTACTTTTGAGTGTTAACAATCTCTTTGTAATAAAAAGTTGCAAATATTCTGTCTAAACTGAAGACAACTAGCATGATATTGAAGTGTAGTTGTTCTCAAAAACGTGTAGGTCTTTAAGATCCTTCTTAGAAGAATTAATCTAAATAGTCATTCATCCGATCACTTAAACAAAAATTAGCCGATGAATGTATCATATATATATTTGATCCATGTATGATATGTGTTTAATAAATACATTAGTTATGTATATCGATAAGGGAAAGTAAGTGAATTCAGCCATCTATTTCTGTAAAGGTCCCTTTTTGTTTTTTTTTTGTTTTTTTTCTTTTAGGGCATGATACACATAAAACTCTTCATTGTCATAAAGTGTTGAATCCCCACATCGGTTGTTTAAGGATGGGAAGGTCTCTTTTTAAGGCCTTCGACAATTGTTAACTCGTGAGCTAGCTGTTATGGTTGAGTTAGGGCCAAAGTTTATTTTCTTATCATGATATCAAAGTCAGGTTCATCTCAATTCTTGGTTCAACGGCTTGGGCGTGAGGAATTGTTGAGTTCCCACATCGGCTATTTAGGGAGGTAAATATCTCTTTATATAATTTTGAGCAATCCTCGCCTCGTAATCTAGCTTCTCTGATTAACTAAGGCCCAACATCAATTTCTTATCATAATGGTCTTAATGGCACCAATAAATAATGGACCACGCCCCAATAGTACATTGCTTCCCCTAATTCTTGTTTTTGTGAAATTACAACAAAGCTAAAGTTGGTAAATTTAATTTCTTTGCAAGTCAAACGTGTACCATTACCATAGATGATGTTACATTGGTCCCCTTTAATTGTGGAAATTGGACTTGGTCTTTTGACATGTATCGTTGGCATGCCCTACTTCCTACAAAATTCAATACTTGGCTATAGATTTCTCAATTGGGCACAATATGTTAGAAAGTGTCCATATGAATTAAATACAACGTCTTTTCCAGGAAACTCATAGGGTTGTCACTATTAATTTTCTTGTCCTATTAATATAGTGTCAACGTCCCAATTATTTTTTGAAGTCACCGGAAACTGACTTTCATTCTAGGAATAACAGCATTTTTGGCTCCTTAGCAATTGATAAATTTTGTTTTAGTCCCTGTGATATTCGATAAATGTATATTTTTAGTCCCTTTTATAAGAAATATGTTATATTTGAAATATTTCTAGAACTACATTAGACTCAACTATAGAGTAATAGTACAAGCTTAACATAACACATATGTAATTAAGTAATGGAACAATTGATAATCATGGTAACTTTGTGAATATCCACAAGCGGAAGGAATCAAAGGTGCGTGTTTCAATTAATTGAAGGTCAAATGTACTTAGACAGATATCACTAGGACTAAAATTAATATTTATCAATCACTGGGAGACCAAAAGTGTTATTAACTCTTTTTTATATTTTGGGCTTGCTAGAATTTTCATTAAGAATAGTCAAAATATAAAGAAATAAACATATAAAAAATTCAAGAAGATTCAATCAAGTTACTATATGTTTTTTTTTTTTTAATTTCACCATCTAATATTTGTAATCCACTGATTCGCTTAATTTTGGACTCGCCGTGTAGAGTCTACTAAAGACATTAGAATATTGGAACTACTTACTACATGTATTCCTTTGTCCATGAACTATTCACGTTAACTTCTTTTTCCCCTCCACTTGCAAATTTAAATCAATATAGTTTAAGCATCTCTAGGAAGAGTAGTTAAATTGTTCCCAAACTCACAATGAAACTTCTTGAATTATTTGCTGTATACGGTGAAAATCGGCACGACACGTAGCATGGTTTAAGTATGAGATCGAAGGGAGTAGTAATCCTTTGTATCGGATGTGCGTTATATCGGGATAAGTCCAGGTACTAAGGCAAGGTCGAGTGGCAGCCGAACCAGATAACATCGAATGGCGATCGAGCCAGTTGATATTAGAGGAAGACCCGAAGGCACTCAGCTTGTAATCGAACCAGACATGGTGCCAACAATTACCCAACCATTACTCAACCATTACTCAGTTGTTACAACCATTATTCTTCAGTCAATAAGAGGCCATCAATGGCCATAATTAGCATTGATGACATTTAAGCGGAGAAGGAATTGAAGTCTGTAACATTTGTAATTCATAGCTATAAAAGGAGTTCAACCTTCATGTTAGGAGGGCATCCAATTCTCATTACTTATGCTTGTATGCTCAATTTTATTAACAAGATAGCCACTAGCTCTCATTTTTGGCTCATAACCGGAGCAATTTAGCTGAGGACCGAACCAATTTTGTTAAAAAGATTTATTCAAGTTTACCGCACTTCCAGGCAACTTTTCTTACTTGTTTCTTTCATTTTATTACTTACTATTAGTTAATTATCATCAACTATTACAAATCAATCCACGTATCCTTAAAATCACTTACAAATTCAACTGTACCTTTTTTGGGGTAAACAATTTGGCCCCCACCGTGGTGCTGAGGATAATAGTGGTGATTTGTTCAAACTCAAATTTTACTTGTTTCTTTTGAGATTTTGTGATTTCAGGTTAAAACTAGGTGTTGCAGAATGGCTAGTGACATTCAAGTTGAGGTTAGCAACCATGATGACAACAACAACGGGGACAGTTGTGCTAACAACATCAATAACAACAACGGCGTTCCGCCCGTTGATCCAATGAACGACGTTCCGTCCGTTGATCCAATGAACGGCGTTCCGCTCATTGATCCAAAGAAAGGTGTTCCGCCCGTTGATCCGTTGAATTCCAACCACGTGATTTCAGCCCAATGGTCTAGAAGGTCACATGGAAAGATACCAGTCGATGATGAGGATGGTGTAACAAATTTTGCCCAAATATTTTACATGCAGAAGGAGCAACATGAGGCTATTACTCAGTTGCAAAAGAAGAGTAGAGGAGCAAGTGCTTCAGACGAAACTCATCCCATTTGGGATCAAGATCGAGTCCAAGAAGAGGATCGAGTCAAAGGAGATGGCACTGATTCGGGGGCAAATAAGTATTCGGAGGTCTTGAAAATTCTTCAAGCTTTAACTAAGCGAATGCATGCTAACAAAAAAAAAGTTGAAACCAACAATTCACGAGTAGATCAGATTACCAGAGCGCATCTGATCCTGAAGGGAACAAACTCAAAGAGATACATCGAGTTGTCATTCCCACCGAGCGCAGCTTTGAGGTTGATACCAAAAAGGTTTAAAATGGCAGATCTCCCGAAGTATGATGGAACTATGGATCCACGGGAGCATGTGACCTCATACACTTGTGCAGTGAAGGGCTACAACATGCATCCGGATGAGATAAAGTCTGTTTTGCTAAAAAAAATTAGCGAAACATTGTCCAAATGAGCAATGAGCTGGTATTCTCAATTTCTCGAACATTATATGAACTCGTTTGAAATACTTGTAGATGCTTTTATAAAGGCACATGCCGGAGCTCAGAACGTTCAAGCAAGAAAAGCAGATATATTCAAAATTGCTCAAAAGGATACAGAATTGCTACGGGAGTTCGTGATCAGGTTCCAAAAGGAACAAATGCTTCTTCCCCGAGTACCGGACAAATGGGCAGCTGAAGCTTTCACCAAGGGGCTAAATCCTAGGAGCTCCAGTGCTTTGTTCAAATTAAAGGAAAATATGTTGGAATTTCCAGCAGTGCCATGGGCAGACATACATAATAGGTACGAGTCCAAAATTCACATGAAAGATGATCAGATGATTGCGTTGATGTCTTCTATGACCCGAAATAAAGATTAACAGAACTTTGATAAGAGGTATTCCAGGAACCGGTTCAAACCGTACCCATCGGGATCATGAATTGATAGGAGGCAGAAGCATTTTTGGAGCAAATTGCCTGAAAATGATTTACATGAATAACCGTAATGTATACGAACACAGGGGACTATTGCATCAAAGTAGTGGGAACTATGACAATAAGTACCAAAAGCATTTGAAGATGGCTCCGAAGTGGAGTTAAAGGAAGGCACTATGTTCAAAGGCACCATGCCTGAATCCTCATACTTCGAACTCAAGAATAAATATCAAAGATAGCCTGAACTGGCTCCGGAATTAAGAAAAAGGGACCGGGGACTGCCAGATCAGCCCCGGGGAAAAAATAGAAGGAAATAAAATCAGGAACTGGCTAAACCCAATAGATGTCAGCCCGGCCGCCTTTCTCTTGCAATGTACTTTTGTTAATTTTTCTCTAAACTATCTTACATGCAAAAGAACTTGTGTATGTTCAAGGAATGAATGAAGCAAAACTTGAACATTTTAAACATCCTTGTATATTCCGAATGAACTAAATCATTCTTAAATTTGCTCATACTTAAAAGTAAATAAGGACTGCAAATCCTAGGGGCTACGAATCCTAACACTTAAGGACTACAAATCCTAAGGACTATGAATCCTAACAATTGTGCCAAGATGAAAATGAGACGTCCTCTTCATAAGCATAAGGAGTTCAGGCCCAAAACTTCACCCAATAATCGGATGATTAATTCCCGATAAAAATTAAAGGAGTTAAAGTTCTAATATAGCCACAGATAAAAAGACTTCATATCGGAGGAATTATTCTTGATTAAAACTAAGTTAAAACTTTGTTTAAGTCTAATGGTTGAAGGCCGAATGCTTTGTTTCCCGGTCGTAAAGTTAATCGAATGCATTTAATTCCCAGACTTTACCAAACCAGAAATAAAAAAATTATGGTCATTAACATCCCCGGTCTCAAAGGCCGTGAGGTAATAAAGTTTCGGATGCACTAAAAACCCACGAGAAATTTCGGATATAACTAAAAACTCAAGGGTCGAAACTCAAAGATTAAAAGTTTCGGATGAACCCTAAAAATCTGAGATCAAGCTTTTTACGGTAGAGTTACTTTTTCAGCACCAACCGACCATTGACGAAAGAAAAACCAGTGGCGGAGATGTCACCTAAATCCCTAAGGTTCTGCACTCTTTTTTCCTTAGTACTTTTTTTTTATCTCGAACGGGATTTTTCTGCCAAGGTTTTTAATGAGGTAGTAGTGAAGGTGATTACATGACTTTCTAGAAAGAAGGAAGGAATCATTTCCACTTTTCATCACTTTGGTAAACTTTGACCCGGGAAGTATGGGGACTATCTGTATACAGTGAAAAATGGCACGACACGTGGTATGATTTAAGTATGATATCGAAGGGAGTAGCAATGCTTTGTATCAAATGTGGGTTATACCGGGGTAAGTTCGGTTACTAAGGCAAGATCGAGTGGCAGCCGAACCAGATAACATCGAATGACATCGAATGACGATTGAGCTAGTTGACACCGGAGGAAGACCCGAAGGCACTCAGATTGTAATCGAACCAGACATGGTGCTAACCATTACTCAACCATTACTCAGTCATTACAACCGTTATATCCGTTATTCTTCAGTCATTAAGAGGACATCAATGGCCATAATTAGCATTGATGACATTTAAGCGGAGAAGGAATTGAAGTCTGTAACATTTGTAATTCATAGCTATAAAAGGAGTCCAACCTTCATGTTAGGAGGGCATCCAATTCTCATTACTTATGCTTGTATGCTCAATTTTATTTAAAAAATAGCCACTAGCTCTCATTTTTGGCTCATAACCGGAGCAATTTAGCTGAGGACCGAACCAATTTTATTAAGAAGATTCATTCAAGTTTACCGCACTTCCATACTACTTTTCTTACTTGTTTCTTTCATTTTATTACTTACTATCACTTAATTATCATCAATTATTACAAATCAATCCACGTATCCTTAAAATCACTTATAAATTCAATTATATTTTTTTTGGGTAAACATTTGCATTGAGTAATATTGTGTGGAAGAAGAAGAACCATGATTAAAGGAAAAAGTGCTGCATAAAAGATAAGGAAAAGAAAACGACATCAAAGTGTGAATGAGCAAGTGAGCAACTCGGAGTCAGTCCCCGGGCCCAATCGGGATCAAACCAATAGCCACTTAGATTGACTATTACTAGTACTTTTTAACGTATACATAGATAGTATATGTATATATACATGAATTATACATAAATTACATATATCACACCTTATCACTATTTTTATTTTAAGCAGTTGAATGGACGACTATTTGTATTTGTTCTTCTTTTCTCTTTTTCTTCCTTTCATTTGGTACAATCCCTTCTCCGATCCTACACCTACCTCATGGTAATTGGGCCTGTCCGGGGATTTTACTGGGCTAACTCAGGGATACTTTGATATAAGGGTCATTCGCACAAATTCCCAATTTCGGGTAGTCTTAAATTTTTGTCCCTCAAATTTGTGATTTAAAATTTTTTCCCTTCAATATTTTTGGTCCTGCATAATTTAAATCACAAGACATATTTTATGTTTAATTTTGGCATATGTATCATAACTGTTAAATATACCCGTGATATACATGGGTTTCTATACCATGTATATCACGGTTTCACAAGGAAACTTTCCATATGTGAAACCGTGGTATACACGGTATACAAGCCCGTGTATATCACAGTTTTTGGAGTTAATTTTCAATATAAATATTGTATTAAATTATACTTGTACACTTACCATAATTATAGGATTCTTGTACAACTAGAATAGGGTTTTCGTATTAGAATGGGAATAAGATTTTCGTATTATGAAAAATTATAAATTGTATATATACTCTTTCATTAATGAATATAATCAATGGATTATTTCTTTCATGGTATCAGTAGTCTAGGTTTCATATTTTCTCCCAAATTCCGTCCGATAAGCCTTGTTTTCCAAGCCCTTCTTCTCGAATTTCATGCCCGGTGTTGCCTTTTCTCTTCTCAAATTTTCTTCCAAATCCCTTCATCACGTCATTCGTTGCTATTTTGGCTAAGAACACGTTTCACCCTGCCCTTATTGTTTCTAACATCAAGAATCACATTCTTATCATTCTTGAAATAGAAAATGTTCAATACGCAACGTGGGCCGAACTATTCAAAGTTCACGCACGCTCGCATCAAGTCCTCCATCACATTCTCCTTGTGGATCCTGCGGATACCGAGGTGCCCAAACCCGAGAATGATCCTAAGTTATGGACAACTCTTGATGCTAACGTTCTTCAGTGGATTTACTCAATTATTTCTACCGACATGTTGCAAACGATTATCGAACCAGACGCTATGGCGATGGATGCTTGGAATAGAGTGCGTGATATATTCCAAGATAATAAAAAGTCTCGTGTTGTTACCCTTGAGCAGGAATTCTCCCACGTCAATATGGAAGATTTTTCCAACGTTTCAGCATACTGCAAAAGGTTGAAACAATTGCCAGATCAACTCCACAACGTTGGTGCGCCCGTTATCAACAACTGTTTGTTGATTCAGATGGTTGCAGGCCTTTCTGAGGCCTATAGTGGCGTCGGTACACTTCTCCGTTAGAGCAGTCCTCTTCTGTAGTTTTATCAGGCCCATTCCATGCTCACGTTCGAATAAGTCAGCTTGGCTAAGAAAGAGACCATTGGGGCCCCGTCCGTCGTCATGATGAACAAGTCCAATTTTTCTCCATCCGCCTCCAACAATTCCGACCAAATCTGCAACAATGGTAGCGGCAAAAAGGGTCAGAATCGCAAAAATAATGGCAAAAACAGTGGCGGATGCCGCGCCAATTTTTACCGCAGCTTCGCGACTCGATGGCGTCGATTCCCTATGGATTGATTTAAACATGCTTGCTTTGAGGAGTCGCCACGTAATTATTCTAAGGTGAATTAGGACACCTAAATCTTAACTAAATGCTGCAAAATAACTCCGATTTTATGATCTGCGAAACTAATGAGATTCTAGGTAAGAGTTCTTTATTATCCTAAGGGGAAGGGGTTAGGCGTCATTTAAGATCCACTAACTTGTGGTTATCCTGTCAAACTCATGTTAATTATTATAGTAAGAAAAATGCATGTTTTTACAAGTATAAAAATAATGTTGCACGTAGTTAATAAAATAATGCGTTTCGTACAAGTATGCATTTGTATGGCATTTAAAAATATATGTAAAGTTGAAAAAAAAAGTATGAATTTGTATGGAAATTGATAAAAATGTATGCAAGGTGATTTCTGAGTGAAACATATATTTGTATTGTATTATTTACAAAAACACATGAAAAGTAATTTGTTAAAAACACACTTTTGATTGCATTATTTAGAAAATATATGAAAAGTGATTTTATAGATAAAATATGCAGTTTGTATGGCACTGTTTGTAAAATACATGTAAAGTGATTTTTGAAAAAAAGTATGCATTAGCATTGTTTACAAAGTACATGCAAAAATGACATTTTTTTTGTAAAACATGCATTTGTATTGCCTTATTTATAAAACACATGTAAAATTTGACTACCCTATTAATTAATTCTAAGTCTACATATTCTAAACATTTCAAATAAATACATAAGTATAATAAATAATAGTACAATATGAAATAAAATAAAACTTAATTAAAGAAATTAAAAACAACAGCAAAATAGATAATCTCCGAAGGGTATTTGCCTTCTTTGACATTCATAGATATGTCTTGCAAGCAGTCAAGAACAAACGATTAGAAAATAATTGAATATAAATAAACTTCGGATTCGTATCCAAAACAGTAAATGTTTTGATTACGGATGGCTCAGACTTAAATTTTGAAACGATCATTCCAATCACGTCGTGGTTGCGAACATATGACTCGTTGGCCATTTTAGTTGTTTTGCCTACCGAACGTGTTGGTCTCTCGGGTGAAAAAAGATTTAAGTTTCATCCTTGTCCAGATGTTTTATTTCCGTCTTTACAACTGTAGAGGCCTAAAAAATCAACGGATATTTTTTCATCGGCCAAAGTGCAGTATTTATTCAAATCAGTAAAACAGTAAAGAAAACAGAAATTGAGAAAACAATTTCTGAAGGGACACGACCTCAAATTCAATTTCATTGGCAAGAGTGCAATATTTGTTCAAATATGTAAAACGGTAAGATATCTGTGTAAGGATGTTTAAATGCCAAAAACAACAAACTGAAACCGAGAAGCAATTTTCGAAGGGGCATGGCCACAAATTCAATTTCATTGGCCTAAATGCAGTATTTATTCAAACCAGTAAAACAGTAAGATATTCGTGTACGGATGTTTAAATGTCAAAATAAACCAACAATTTGCAATTAAAACGTCCGACCCGAATTCTGAAATTTTCTGACCGAAGCAGGATTCGGAATATTTCTGAAAAACCCGACCTGAGACTGAACAGTGACACGACCAGATTTTCGGTCGACCCGACCTGGAAAGACAACAAAACAATACAGAAAAATTAGGTAATCGACCCAGTTCTGAAAAACAGACCCGGATAGACGACCCAGATTTTGGGGCGACCCGACCTGAGAAATTTAATCCGAAACAGCGGTGACCCGGAATCAATTTTTTGGATTTTCAGATAACCAACAACAAGATATAAACACAAAATCTGGAAATTTACCCGAACCGGGTCGGTGACCCGACCTGAATTCTGATTTCTTTCCAAATTACAGATAACCAACAACAAGATATTAAACACAAAAATCTAAAAAATTTACCTAAACCGGGGTTGACCCGTCCCGACCCGGAATCATTTTTATTATTTTTAAGATAACCAACAACAAAAAATATCAAAGCCAAATGCTGGAAATTTACCCGACCTGGCTAGACCCGACCGGAACAGTGACCCGACCAGAAAACAGTGCCGAATCTGAGGAACACATTTGTTTCCATTGCAAATTTCAGATAACCAACAACAATAATATCGAGCATATAAATCAGAAAATCTTACCCGACCTGGCCAAACCCGACCAGAACAGTGACCCAAATCGGAAAACACGAAATCAGTGAAGAACAACAACAAAAGCAGATTTTCGACTTATAATTCGGATTTTTTAAGATGAAGAACACATGCAAAGAAGAACAAATACCCTTAAGAAGATTTCGGATTTCAAAACTTAAAACTCGATTTTCAAACCTCAAAATTCCACCTCCAAAATGAAGAACAAAAGGGGATATTTATAGATGGATTCGGACCCATAAAAATAAAGTTCAAATTTCAAACAAAAGTGGGCAAAAAATCCGATTTTGGGGCGGATTCTTGGGGTATGGGTTGCGGATTTTAGGGGATAGGGGTATGGGATGTGTCGGGTGTCAGGGGTTGGTGGTGGTGAGGTGACCGGCGAGGCAACGGGTATGGGGGTGTGGGGTCGGCGGCAGTTGGGCTTGGGTTTTTGGCCAAAAAAGGTGTGTTTTTGTTGAAAATGATTTTTAGGGTTGGGGTTTTGTTTTGGTTTAGGAAAATAAAGGGTGAGTTGGGTCGAAAAAATAAGAAAGGGGGGAGTTGGGCTATTGCGGGTGGGCCTGGGGCTTGACCGATTGGGCCCCTTTGTGGGCTGGCCGGTTGGGCCCTATTTTTTTAAAAAATTTTGGTTTGTTTGAGGGTTAGGGATAAAAATGGATGTTCTGTGAAATTGTTTTGGGTTAAAATAAATAAAAAGGGGTTTAAAATGCTTTGAAGAAAAAAATGTAAATTATTTAAATAAAAAATATAACGATGTGATAATAAATAAAAACATAATATTTACGGAATGCTTAATGCTTAATTAGAATAAAAAATGCGATGCAATTTTACGAAAATAAAATAACATGGAATATTAGGATAAAAGTATGATTATGATATTAAAATGCAAATGACAGTAAAAAATGCAAATAATAATAATAATGATGATATATATACATATATATGCCTATATTTTAAAATTGTTTTGAGGTTTCAAAAATATTTAAAAATCGGTAAAGATGGGACAAAATTGGGTGTCAACAACGGAAACCGATGTGGCAATAACGGGGGTGGCAATGGGCCTCGGGGCATTAGGCCGCAGGCCAACTGGCCACAACCCTGGGGCCCATAGCCGTGGAACTGGGCCAGTAGGCCTGGGCCTAACAGCCCCTATTTTCCATCATACATTGCCCACCCAAACTGGGCACAATTTCAGTAGCCAAGCAGGCCCAATTATTTCGGCCCACATTGGAACCTGAGAGGTAATTCTGGGTCGGGGCAGCCAGCCGGCGTGCTTGGGCCTCGGCCCCACCAAGCCCACCATACAGCAGGCCCACCCCTACCGATATTGAAGCTGCGATGCACATAATTGGATTAAATCCCCCGAATGCGAATTGGTACATGGACACCGGAGTCACTACACACATGACGTCTGACCAATGTACTCTCTCATCTTATTCCAATTTGAGCAATAATCGTGGTATAATTGTTGGTAATGGCAATTCCATTCCAATTCGTGGTTATGGTCATAAAACTTTGTCTCCCTCTCATCCACCTCTTATCTTGAAAAATACCTTTCATGCCCCTAAATTGATTAAAAATTTGGTGTATGTCCGTAAATTCACCATTGATAATTTCATTTCTGTTGAATTTGATCCTTTTGAGTTTTCTGTGAATGATTTCAAGTCGAGGATTCCTCTCATGAGATGTGATAGTAGGGGAGATATTTATCCTATCACGCCCACATCTGGTCTCTCGAGTCAAGCCTTGCCATCTACTTTTGCAGCTCTCACTCCTTCCTTATGGCATGCACGTTTGGGTCACCCTGGGTCGTCTATTGTTTCGTCCTTACATAAAAATAATTTTATTTCGTGTAAGGGTACGCGTAGTACTCGAATTTGTCAATCTTGTTCTCTAGGAAAATTTGTTAGATTGCCGTTTGTAGACTCTAATTCTCATACTTTAATGTCATTTGATATTATTTATACCGATTTATGGACATCTTATGTTCTTAGTTCTTTGGGCCATCATTATTATGTTCTATTTTTGGATGATTATTCTAATTTTTATGGAATTTTCCGTTAGCGAAAAATTCTCATGTTTTTTCCACTTTTTAAAAATTTAGAGCTTTCATCCGTACCCAATTCGAATGGGAAATCAAAAATATTTAATGTGATAATGACAAAGAATATGATAATGGGTTATTTCGGGAGTTTTGTGGTAATAATGGAATTAATTTTCATTTCTCTTGTCCTCATACGTCCTCACAAAATGGGAAAGCCGAACGCAAAATTCGTACCATTAATAATATTGTCTGCACTTTATTGGTCCATGCTTCCGTACCCCCTTCCTTTTGGCATCATGCTCTACAAATGACTGCCTATCTTCTTAACATTCTTCCTACCAAAGGTTTGACATATTCCTCCTCCCTTCAAATCTTATATAATAAGACTCTTTCGTATTCACATTTTAGGGTCTTCGGGTGCTTATGTTATCCGTTGTTTACGTTCACCACAATTAACAAACTTCAGGCTTGTTCTATCCTTTGTGTGTTTTTGGGTTATCCGTCTAATCATCGTTGTTACAAATGTTTTGATTTATCCTCTAATAAAATCATCATTAATCGCCATGTTCTTTTTTATGAAACCCAATTTCCATTTGCTAACGTGAGTAGTCCCGAGCCTAGTTCGTATAATTTTTTGGACGACGCCGTCTCTCCGTATATTATCCATCATTTTTCGGACCTATCCCTCACCCAAAATCCACCAACGAGCCCACTGCCCGATGGACCTCCTGCCATAGTGTCGGATCCACTGCCCCGTGATACAGTCTCGGGTCTAGCAACTGGGCCGATTATGCAACCCATTTCTGCCCCTGATTATGCTATCAGTCCAGTTCCAGTTTCCGTTGTCGGGCCAGCAGGCCCATTGCCTGCTGGCTAGTCCGTCCCTCGTCCGGCACCAGCCCAACATCCTCCCGTTTTCTCCTCGAGTCAATGTCCAGTTACTCGTACTCAAACGGGCATTTAAACGACATTTTAATCTCAATTCTAATGTCTCAAAATCCCTTCTACCACGTAACTCAGTGTCTGCCTTAAATGAATCGAATTGAAAATTAGCTATGATCGACGAATATAATGCTCTTATTGCGAATAAGATGTGGGAGTTGGTCCCTATCCTTCTGGTGTTAATATTATTCGGTCTATGTGGATTTTTACTCACAAGATAATTCTGATGGTTATTTTACGAGACATAAGGCTCGACTTGTAGGTGATGGTAAAACTCAACAGGTTGGCGTGGATTGTGGTGAGACATTTAGTCCGGTGGTCAAACCGGCTACCATTCGCATTGTTCTTAGTTTGTCTCTTTCGAAAGCTTGGCCCATCCATAAGTTAAATGTGAAGAATATTTTCTTACATGATGATCTTAAGGAGACCGTTTACATGCATCAGCCCTTAGGTTTTCGCGACCCCAAATATCCTCATCATGTCTGTTTATTGAAGAAGTCCTTGTATGGGCTTAAGCAGGCCCCATGGGCTTGGTATAACAGATTTGCATATTATATTTCGCCTATTGGATTTTCGCACAACAGGTCTGATAATTCATTATTCATATATCGTCGTGGTTCTTCCCTGGCTTATATTTTATTATATATGGATGATATTATCTTGATTTCCTCTCCTGATGCTTTGCGCAAGTCTATCATGACCATGCTCAGTTCTGAGTTTGCTATGAAAGACTTGGGGCCCTTGAGTTACTTTTTGGGGATTGATGTTTCTCGTCATGCAGGTGGATTATTCTTATACCAACGAAAGTATGCAGCTGAGATTATTGAGCGCGCTGGCATGTCCTTGTGCAAATCTACTTCCACTCCCGTCGATACTAAACCCAAGCTGGGTGCTGCGGCTTGCGAACCTTACAAGGATCCAACCCACTATCGCAGTCTTGTAGGGGCTCTTCAGTATCTTACTTTCACGAGACCAGATAATACGTATGCCGTACAACATGTGTGTTTGTTTATGCATGATCCCAGGGTTGAACACATGAATGCGCTCAAACGCATTATTCGATATATCCAGGGAACACTTGACTATGGCTTGCATTTATATCCGCCATCATCTACACTTGTCTCGTATACAAATGTTGATTGAGGTGGTTTTCCAGATACTAGACGTTCCACGTCCGGCTATTGTATGTTTCTTGGTAATAACTTGGTCTCATGGTCTGTGAAGCGTTAGTCTACATTATCACGCTTTAGTGTAGAGGCCGAGTATCGAAGGGTGGCCAATGTGGTCTCGGAATCATGTTGATTATGTAATCTTCTTTTAGAGCTTCATTATTTTATTCAGAAAGCTACCTTGATTTATTGTGATAATGTTAGTGTCATCTACCTTTCTGATAATCCTGTTCAACACCAGTGCACTAAACACATAGAGATGGATATTCACTTTGTTCGTAAAAATGTAGCTCATGGACAAGTACGCGTCTGCCATGTCCCTTCCAGGTATCAAATTGTAGACATCTTTACAAAGGGTCTTCCCTCGGTCCTTTTTGAAGATTTTAGGGACATTCTCAACATACAAAGACCGTTCGCTATGACTGCGGGGATGTGTTAAATATACCTGTGATATACATTGGTTTGTATACCATGTATATCAAGGTTTCACAAGAAAACTTTCCATATGTCAAATCGTGGTATACACGGTATACAAGCCCGTGTATATCACGGTTTTTGGAGTTAATTTTCAATGTAAATATTGTATTAAATTAGACTTGTACACTTACCATAATTATAGGATTTTTGTACCACTAGAATAAGATTTTGGTATTAGAATACGAATATGATTTTCGTATTATGAAAAATTATAAATTGTATATACACTCTTTCATTAATGAAAATAATCGATTATTTCTTTCAATAACATCCATATAAATTAAAGCAAAATTTTCAACACTCAACAAAATTTTAAAAATACTACAAAACTTATGTCACATAACTTAATTCCTTACATTACTTTTTACTATTAGAAATCCATTCATTCCCGATTGCTCATCTCATCGGAATCTGTTGGAATTATATGATTTGTCGATATACGTTGTTCAGATGGATTTTGATCTGCCGGAAAATGCTTCCAATGATGATGATTGGAAGTTTCCGACCTCCACCGCTGGAAATCTGAAGTTGAATTAAGATAGAAAAATTGGCAATTTAACTTGGAAGTGTAGTCGGAAAAGACAAAAGTAAATATTATTTTAACTTGTTCCGACTACAAGTGTAGTCGGGAAAACGAAAATTTTATGATCGGTAAAAAATTAGCGATTTTATAGTAATATTCTGCTAAGTTTCAAAAGTTCAGAATAGAAGTAATATCATATCTTTCCAAGAATAGTCTCCTTTAAAAATTGGATGAAACCTTTTTCACAAAAAAAAATATATATATCCTTCAAAATTTGGAATAGGTAACATCTATTTATAAGATATCCTGTCTTGTCCAAAAAGTATATCTAAATTTTGAATCACTTCTAAATGAATACCAACAATTACCTATAGGTACAAGGAAGGAGCTAGATTACTATCGCTTATCTCTAGACATTTAATCTCATTGTCTACATCTATTGTTAACTAAACAAGCAAACCAATTCCATCCATGTTTGGTTTGTCATCCATATATATATATTTGTCAAATTGATACCTAAACATTGTTCACTCGTTTAATTCATTTTGTTCCGTTTTATAATTTAGCTGAAGGCATTAATGGTTGATATTTTCTGCATCGTGTAATCGAGAAATCTGCTATAGAATATAGTTCAATTGTAGAATCTGTGATGAGTTACAAAGATAGTATACCAAATTACCAACTTTAGTTTTGTGATTATGAAATTATAGAATATAGTTGAACTAGACTCAATTCTATACTAGTCTCTTTCACACTAGTCTTGGCCTTTCTTTTCGTTATCTTTACTCCATCCGTCTCAATTTATATGATATAGTTTGAATGACCACGAAGTTTAAGAAAAAATGAATAATTTTGAATCTTGTGGTCTAAAACAAGCCAAAGATATTTGTGTGGTTATAGATATCTCATTAAGCGTAAAAGGTAAAGTTTAAAGTTAGATTATTGTCAAATAAGGATGTGTCATTCTTTTTTTAAACTGACTAAAAGAAAAGTGTGTTACATAAATTGGAACATAGTGAATAGTAATTTTCTTCCCGACATAGTTAGTATTCCACAATGAATGATACCAACCAAAATAGGGGCCTGCTTTTGGTAAACAATTAATTAGCTTTCAACTGCAAGTTCATCAAATTGACTTTGCATTGCAAGCGGAGCATAATAAAATGAACGTGAATAGTTCAAGGATAAAGTACTATATATATTGATAGCTCTAAAACTCAAAAGTTCATCAAATTCATATTCCAATTACAACATTAGTCTTCTAGTAAGTAATAAGTACTGTCACTACTCCATAGCAGCCATGGGATTCTTGAAAATCCTTCTTATTTTCATCTTTTGCTCTTTCCCATGGCCTAGTATTCAGAGTGATTTAGAGACATATATAGTCCATGTTGAATCCCCACAAAGCCAAATATCTACTCAATCATCATCTATGGATTTAGAGAGTTATTACCTTTCTTTTTTGCCAAAAACTACAACAATTAGCTCAAGCGGAAACGAGGAGCCTGCTAGCATGATATATTCCTATCACAATGTGATGAAAGGCTTTGCAGCAAGATTAACTTCATCACAGGTGAAGGAAATGGAGAAGAAACATGGCTTTGTCTCTGCGCAGCCACAGAGGATTTTGTCCTTGCATACTACTCATACTCCAAGCTTTCTTGGTTTGCAACAGAACTTGGGCTTGTGGAAGGATTCCAACTATGGGAGAGGTGTGATCATCGGAGTTATAGACACTGGAATTCTTCCTGACCATCCTTCGTTTAGCGATGTTGGGATGCCTCCCCCGCCTGCTAAGTGGAAGGGAGTTTGTGAGTCCAATTTCACGACAAAGTGTAACAACAAGCTCATAGGAGCCAGGTCTTACCAACTTGCCAATCGTTCCCCAATAGATGATAATGGACATGGTACGCACACAGCGGGCACTGCTGCAGGAGCCTTTGTGGAAGGTGCTAATGTATTTGGGAATGCTAATGGCACTGCAGTTGGTGTTGCCCCTCTTGCTCACATAGCCATATATAAGGTATGCAATTCTGAAGGCGGTTGTTCTGACAGTGATATTTTAGCTGCCATGGATGCAGCTATAGATGATGGTGTAGATATCCTTTCATTGTCACTTGGTGGAAGTACGAAACCTTTCCATGATGATAACATTGCTCTCGGGGCGTACAGTGCAACGGAAAGAGGTATTTTTGTAAGTTGCTCTGCAGGCAATAGTGGTCCATTCAGTCGCACTGTAGCAAATGAAGCCCCGTGGATTCTCACAGTTGGTGCCAGTACTCATGATAGAAAACTGAAGGCCACTGTTAAGCTTGGGAATAAAGAGGAATTTGAAGGAGAATCTGCCTATCATCCAAAGACTTCCAACTCAACATTCTTCACTCTATTCGACGCTGGAAAGATTGTGAGCGAAAAATTTGATGCCCAATATTGCAGTCCAGGCTCGCTTACTGACCCTGCTATCAAGGGTAAGATAGTCGTGTGTCTGCGAAGTAGTAGTCATCGCAGGGTTGATCAAGGAAAAGCTGTAAAGGATGCCGGAGGTGTGGGCATGATTCTCATCAATGAACAGCAAGATGGTGTGACTAAATCAGCTGAAGCTCATGTCCTTCCTGCATTGGATGTTTCAGATGCAGATGGGAAGAAAATTCTTGCCTATATGAACTCAACTTCAGATCCGGTTGCTGCAATTACCTTCCAAGGAACAATAATTGGAGATAAAAATGCTCCTATAGTTGCTTCATTTTCTTCACGAGGACCAAGTGTAGCAAGTCCTGGCATCTTGAAGCCTGACATAATTGGTCCTGGTGTTAATGTCCTTGCTGCTTGGCCTAACTCTGTGGATAACAACAAAAACACAAAATCTACATTCAATGTTATATCCGGAACCTCAATGTCATGCCCACACCTTAGTGGCATAGCAGCTCTGTTGAAGAGTGCACATCCTGATTGGTCTCCTGCTGCTATTAAGTCTGCAATGATGACAACTGCTGACACATTAAACCTTGCCAATAATCCAATACTAGACGAAAGGCTCCTTCCTGCTGATATCTCCGCAATCGGTGCAGGACATGTTAATCCATCGAGAGCAAGTGATCCAGGACTAATTTATGATACCCCATTCGAGGATTATGTTCCTTATTTATGTGGTATGAACTACACAAATAGAGAGGTCGGTAAATTCTTACAACGCAAGGTGGATTGCTCGGAGGTTAAAAGTATTCCTGAAGCGCAATTAAATTATCCTTCATTTTCCATCAGACTTAGATCAACACCTCAGACATATACCAGAACTGTGACCAACGTTGGTGACGCTACATCATCTTACAAGGTGGAGATAGTTTTACCAAAAGAAGTTGTCGTGAAAGTTGAACCCTCCCAGCTAAATTTTTCGCAGTTGAACCAGAAGTTGACATACCAAGTGACATTTTCTAAGACAACCAATAGCTCAGACATTGATGTTGTTGCGGGATTCTTGAAGTGGAATTCTAATAGGCACTCTGTAAGAAGTCCAATCGCAGTTAGAGTGTTAGCCATATGAAACTGTAAGATTGGCAATTTTATATTTCTTGGTGGTTCCATCAACAACGAACTTGTAGTAATGCTTTCAATCTAAAATGTACAATAAGTGCAGAAGCCAGAAAATACTCACAATTGGTTATAGTGGATTGATGTTTCTTTTCAGTACATGTTTTATGTTACTTTTAATAGTTCTTTCACTTTTTTATGTGGTAAATTGTCTTTGATATTTTATCAGTTTTAAATGTTTTAATTTGTTTCTATAAGAAGACGAATATTAATAATTCTCCAAGCAAGTATGATTGTAGTTGGTCTCAATGAGAGTATCTTTTTAATAATAACAATCTTTAATTACAAAAGTAAATCACTTTGTTCAAATTAATCATTGTTTTTGGTAACAACTATAAATATTACCATAACAACCAACAATATTTAATTACTAAATCACTTTGTTCCAATTAATTAATGACCTTTAGATTGAAATATCAACACAATAACTGGATGTCCGAACTAATAACCCTACCCTTTTTTTAATCAAAATTTAATGTGCACAACAACCTTCAGATATTTTCTTCTTCTGAGATAAAGTAGTGCATAAGTTTAGAAGATAGTAATGGCATGCACTAACAGATAATGGGTCATATACAATATTAGATTTTATGTTTCTTTTTTAAAATGTGATAGAGGTTGTTGAAATAAATAATTCGAAGTTTATATTCTTTTCATCCATATTTATGTGACATCCTTTCATTGTTAGTCAATGTACAAAAGATTTTTTCATAATTAATAAAAATCTAATTTTAAACGTCTCATTTCACCTTTAATGAAATAATTTATAGCCACAAAAGTTTTCACTCCTTGTTTTCGATCATAAGTTTTAAAAGTCTTTCTTTTTCATTTAAACTCCTTGCCAAGTCAAATACCTTAACATAAATTAGAGAATAATAAACATTATGCAATATATTAAAATGAATAAATTGATGACGACTTTGATAATTTTAAAAACATGAAGTCTCTAGTAGAGTTGATTATTTTTTATAAATAGTGGATTAAACTATTTTTTTACTTTAAAATAGACTTGAATTATTCTAAATGTATGGAATTATTTTGACATCTATTTATTGGTTCAAAATTGAGATTATTAGATTATGAGAATTTTATAAAAAAATATTATCTTGACCGTCAATATATATTTCTTGTACAATATTTATTTAAATTTTAGTGAATAAAATTATTAAATATCTCTAATGGTGAAAGCTAGCCTGTGATTGAGTGAATAGTCAAGTTACATATAAGATGATCCATATACCATCTATACAAAAAGAAGAAATAATTTGAATAAAAGCAATATAGAAAAATTTAAGGCCTCTTATAAAGGTTTGGCTTTAGCACTATGTCTGGTTCGATTACAAGCTGGGTGTCTTCGTGTCTTCCTCCGGTGTCAACTAGCTCGATCGCCATTCGATGGCATCTGGTTCGACTGCCACTCGACCTTGCCTTAGTACCCGAACTTACCCGGTATAACCTACATTCGATACAAAGCATTGCTACTCCCTTCGATCTCATACTTAAACCATGCCACGTGTCGTGTTGATTTTCACCGTATACAGATAGTCCCCACATTACCTAGTGATGGAAAGTGGAAATGATTCTTTCCTTCTTGCCTAAAAGTCATGTAATCACCTTCGCTACTGCCTCATTAAAAACCTTGCCAGAAAAGTCTTCTTCAGGATAAAAAGAAAAGAACTAAGGAAAAAAGAGTGCCCTTAGGGATTTAGATGACATCTCCGCCACCCGTGTTTCTTTCGTCAATGGTCGGTCGATGTTGAAAAAGTAACACTACCGTAAAAATATTGATCTCGAATTTTTAGTGTTCATCCAAAACTTTTAATCTTTGAGTTTCGACCCTTGAGTTTTTAGTTATATTCAAAAACAATCGTGGGTTTTTAGTGCATCTGAAACTTTTATTACCTCACGGCCTTTGAGACCGGGGATGTTAATGACCAGAAATGTTTTATTTCTTGTTTTGGTAAAGTCCGAAAATTAAATGCATCTGGTTAACTTTACGATCGGGAAACAAAGCATCTGGCATTCAGCCATTAGACTTAAATAGAGTTTTAACTTAGTTCTAATGAGGAATAATTCCTCTGGTATGAAGTTTTTTTTATCTTTGGCTTTATTGGAACTTTGACTCCTTTAATTTTTATCGGGAATTAATCATCTGATTATTGAGTGAAGTTTTGTGCCTAAACTCCTTATGCTTATGAAGAGGACGTCTCATTTTCATCTTGGCACAATTGTTAGGATTAGTAGTCCTTAGGATTTGTAGTCCTTAAGTGTTAGGATTTGAAGTCCTTATTTACTTTTAAGTGTGAGCAAATTTAAGAATGATTTAGTTCATTCGGAATATACAAGGATGTTTAAAATGTGCAAGTTTTGCTTCATTCATTTCTTGAACATACACAAGTGCTTTTGCATGTAAGATAGTTTAGAGAAAATTAACAAAAGTACATTGCAAGAGAACTGTGATCGGGCTGACATCTATTGGGTCTAGCCAGTTCCTAATTTTATTTCCTTCTATTTTTTTCCCAGGGCTGATCTGGAAGTCCCCGGTCCTTTTTTCTTTATTCCGGAGCTAGTTCAGGCTCTCCGATATTTATTCTTGAGTACGAAGTATGAGGATTCAGGCATGGTGCCTTCGGGCATAGTGTCTTCCTTTAACTCCGCTCCGGAGCCATCTTCAAATGCTTTCAGTACTTATTGTCGTAGTTCCCACTACTTTGATGCAACAAGACCTAGTGTTCGTAGGCATTACCGTTCTTCATGTAAATCATTTTCAGGCGATTCGCTATGAAAATGCTTCTGCCTCCTGTCAATCCATGATCCCGATGGGTACGGTTCGAACCGGTGCCTGGAATGCCTCCTATCGAAGTTTTGCTAATCTTTATTTCGGGTCATAGAAGACGTCAACGCAATCATTTGATCATCTTCCACGCGAATTTTGGACTCATATTTATTATGTACGTCTGCCCATGTCACTGACGGGAATTTCAACAGGTTCTCCTTTAATTTGAACGAAGCACTAGAGCTCCTATGATTTAGCCCCTTGGTGAAAGCTTTAGCTGCTCATTCGTCCGGTACTCGGGGAAGAAGCATATGTTCCTTTTGGAACCTGATCACAAATTCTCGTAGCAATTATGTATCCTTCTAAGCAATTTTGAATATATCTGCTTTTCTTGCTTGAACTTTCCAGGCTCCGGTATGTGCCTTTATAAAAGCATTTCAAACGAGTAAATAAAATTTTTGGGAAATTGAGAATACCAAGTCATTGCTCATTTGGACAATATTTTGCGAAATTTATTCAGCAAAACAAACTTTATCTATCCGGATGCATGTTATTTCCCTTTACCGCACAAGTGTATGAGGTCACTTGCTCCTGTGGATCTGTAGTTCCATCATACTTCGGGAGATCTGGCATTTTAAACCTTTTTAGTATCAACCTCGGAGCTGCACTCGATGGAAATGGCAACTGAATGTATCTCTTTGAGTATGTTCCCTTCAGGATCAGAGGCGCTCTGGGAATCTGGTCTACTCGTGAATTGTAGGTTTCGGCCTTCTTTTCGTTAGCATCCATTCGCTTAGTTAAAGCTTGAAGAATTTTCAAGACATCTGAAGACTCATTTCCCCCCGAACCAGTGCCATCTCATTCGACTCGATCCTCTTTTCGGACCCGATCTTGATCCCGAACGGGACAAGTTTCGTCTGCAACACTTCCTCCGCTGCTCTTCTTTTGCAACTGACTAATATCCTCATGTTGCTCCTTCAGCATGCAAAAGATTCGGGCCAAATTTGTTTCACCATCCGCATCATCGTCTGGTGTCTTTCCATGTGACCTTCTAGACCCTTAGGGTGAAATCACATGGTTGGAATTCAACTGATCAACGGGAGAAACGTCGTTCATTGGATCAACGGATGGAACATCGTTCATTGGATCAATGGGCGGAACGTCGTTGTTGTTATTGATGTTGTTAGCACCATTGTCCCCGTTGTTGTTGTCATCATGGTTGCTAACCTCAACTTGAATATCACTAGCCATTATGCATCACTTACTTTTAATTTGAAATCACAAAATATTGAAAGAAACAAGTAAAATTTGAGTTTGAACAAATCACCACTATTATCCTCAGCCCCATAGTGGGCGCCAACTGTTTATCCCAAAAAAAAGGTACATTTGAATTTGTAAGTGGTTTTAAGGATACATGGATTAATTTGTAATAATTGATGATAATTAACTGATAGGAAGTAATAAAATGAAAGAAATAAGCAAGAAAAGTAGCCTGAAAGTGCGGTAAACTTGAATGAATCTTCTTAACAAAATTGGTTCGGTCCTCAGCTAAATTGCTCCGGTTATAAAATTGATGATACAAACATAAGTAATGAGAATTGGATGCCCTCCTAACATGAAGGTTGAGCTCCTTTTATAGCTATAAATTACAAACGTTACAAAATTAAATTCCTTCTCCACGTAAATGTCATCTATGCTAATTATGGCCATTGATGGCCTCTTAATGAATGAAGAATAATGGTTGTAACGGCTAAGTAATGGTTGGGTAATGGTTGATACCATGTCTGGTTCGATTACAAGTTGAGTGCCTTCGGGTCTTCCTCCGATATCAATTGGCTCGATCGCTATTTGATGTCATCTGGTTCGGCTGCCACTCGACCTTGCCTTAGTACCCGGACTTATCCCGATATAACCCACATTCGATACAAAGCATTGCTTCCCTTCGATGTCATACTTAAACCATGCTACGTGTCGTGCCGATTTCCACCGTATACCGCAAATAACTCAAGAAGTTTCATTGTGAGTTTGGGAACAATTTAACAACTCTTCCTAGAGATGTTTAAACTATATTGATTTAAATTTGCAAGTGGAGGGAAAAAAAAGTTAACGTGAATAGTTCATGGACAGGAATACATGTAGTAGTTCCAATATTCTAATGTCTTTAGTAGACTCTACACGGCGAGTCCAAAATTAAGCGAATTAGTGGATTACAATTATTATATGGTGGTTGTTTTTGCAGTCACAATTGACCTCAAAAATGCCATTTTGAACACAAATAGATTCAGAAGAAGAAGTTTAGTTATTAGAAAACTGTTTAACACTTCCAAACAGAACACAATCTAGATTCTAGAATCATCTCTTGGGTTATTTGCACTTTTGTCCCTAATTTTTACTCTTTATAACAAATAATTTTCTCGCCAGCTATAAGTTTATTTTTCACATCGTAACATTTTACTTTCACCGTCTTAATTTATATGATGTAATTTGACTGAATACGGATCTTATGATTTAAAATAAACTACAGATATTTGTGTTGTTATAAAATCATCTCGTTAAACGTAAAAATTAAAATTTAAAGTTAAATTGTTACTCCCTCCGGATCAAAAAGAGTATCCGCTTAGTCATTTGCACATCACTTAAGAAAATACTAATTTATAAGTAAAAATAAATAATTTGACTAAAATGCTCATAATTAAATAAGTATTGAGATTTGATCGTCTAACACTTAATAGAGGTATATCTGAAAAAGTAAAATTAATTCTTTTAGATTTGATAAGTAGACACTCTTTTTCACTAAAAAAATAAAGGCTAAATTGATAGTCTTATTAATTGAAAAGGAGTATCAAATAAGAAAATATCATTCTTTTTAGATTGAAAAAAAAATATATTTCATATAAAATGAGAAAAAATAGGAGAGAGGGAGTACTAATAAATTATGTCCACATGACTTCAGTTTCTGAAAAGCATGCCCACTAGGCATAAGTTTTGTTGTTAGCGCAAAAATTAAAGAACAATAGGTTGAAGGAAATTCGTGCAATTTCTTGTCATCCTCGTCTGTTTCATTTTTTTTTTTGTGCGGATTTCTCTTCCAATGCTCTAGTCCTTAATTTTTGTCCTAACATATCTCTGATTTTTAATTTTATCTCGATTATTTATTAATAAAAATATATAAATTTGTTTTTTGTTATATTTTATCTTCGTAAACTGTCTTTCATGGCATAAATTATGTAGGAATCAGGTTATACGCCATAAGTTTTGTAGCTTTTTCATATTATGTTACGTGTTGAATGTTTGTCTTATCCGGCATAATTTGTGTGAATGTTATGATACATATGCAGAAGTTAAACATAAATTATACCAAGCGAAATATAAAATTATGGTGTTTATCATATTATGTTGAATATTGAATGTTTTGCCTTGTTCGGCATAATTTGTATGGATGTTGTGATACATAAGTCGAAGTTAAATGTAAGATATGACTTGCGAGATCTAAATTATACCGCGCCAAATATGACAAAAAATAAAGCTCACAAATTTGAAGGCCAAAAATTAAAGACCACCCAATAGGGAGACATTTGTGGGAATGACCCCATCTATTTCCTGTATTCGGCTAATTGGGCTGTTTTAAGTTCTATTGGGCCACATAACTACTCCCCTCGTTCTGTTGGAATGGTCTCTCCCTGATGGAACTGCACAGGTTGTTGGGTCGATCCAAGATTGATTTTGAAGCTTAATTCCAATTAAATATTATCCTGAAAATGGGTGGTTCTGAACTTTTAAAATTTGCTTATCTTATGGAGGAATTTTCAAGGTCAAAGGTAAAACTTGTTAAACTTGAAGTTTCGCGCATAAGGCAACCATAATAAAAAAATTCAAAATCATCCACCTCTAAAGTCATTTTTATAAATTACTGCACGGCAGCTATTAATGAAACAGGTCAATGATATAAATAGGGAAAACCCTACAAAGGTTATGGGAAGATCTTTGTATTCAATTGCCCACTTGTGAAATCTACAAAGCACGAGTATTTAATGGTAAGCAGGAAATGTCAACAATGCTAAAGGCCAAATTCCAGAAATTGGACCATATTTAAAACCCCTGTGTTACATTTTATTTTTATTTTTTTTGACGAAGGGAATCGCGGTAAATTCTTTTCTCGAGTCACAAGACATTTAAACCCCGGACTGACGCAATAGCATGCAAACCACGTCAGCCGATTAACCCCTGTGTTACATTTTGTATTTAGATAGAAGGGAAGTAACCCAACTTTAGCTTTGTTATACTCCCTCCAAGTCCGTGCATTAAATTCTTGTTATTGTCTTGATATTTAAATTAAAAGGTCATTTCAACAAAGTGATTTAGTAATTAAATAAATAAACACATTAACCCATTTCGTTTTTCCTATATAAGACAAGATTAAAGCACTTAAAACTGATAAAATATCAAACACCATTAACTAAATAAAAAAAGTGAAAGAATGAAATGTAACATAAAATATATATACTCATGAAGAGATGCTAACAGCATTCAACTACAATCAAAATAAGTACTTTATACACTTATTCTGCATTTGAGATTGAAAACATTAGTACAAGTTATTCTGCATTTGAGATTGAAAGCATTAGTACAAGTCGTTTGTTCATGGCACCAAAAACAATTGTGTGGGGGGAGGGGGGGGGGGGAGACAGGAGAACTGCCAATCTTGTATCACTAGGTCAACACAACTGCAATTGGACTTCTCACAGAGTGCTTATTAGAAGTCCATTTCAAGAATCCCTGAACAACATCATCGTTTGAGCTGTTGGTTGTCTTGGAAAATGTCACTTGGTATGTCAATTTCTGGTTCAGCATAGAGAAATTTAGCTCGGAGGGTTTAACTTTCACAACAACTCCTTTTGGTGAAACTATCTCCAGCTTGTAAGATGACTTGGCATCTCCTACGTTGGTCACAGTTCTGGTATATGTCTGAGGAGTTGATCTAAGTCTGATGGAAAATGAAGGATAATTTAGTTGCTCTTCAGGGATACTTTTCACCTCCGAGCATTTCACCTTTCGTTGTAACAAGTTACCTACCTCTCGATTTGTGTATTTCAAACCACATAAATAAGGTACATAGTCCTCAAATGGGGTATCATAAATTAGTCCAGGGTCATTTGCTCTCGATGGATTAACATGACCTGCACCAATTGCAAAGATATCAGCAGGAAGGAGCCTTTCGTCTAGTATCGGATTATTGGCAAGGTTTAATATGTCAGCGGTTGTCATCATTGCGGACTTAATAGCAGCAGGAGACCAATCAGGATGTGCGCTCTTCAGCAAAGCTGCTACGCCACTAAGGTGAGGGCAAGACACCGAGGTGCCTGATTTCATATTGAATGTGGATTTTGTGTTTTTGTTGTCATCCACGGAAGTAGGCCAAGCAGCAAGTATATTAACACCAGGACCGATTATGTCAGGTTTCAAGATGCCAGGACTAGCTACATTTGGTCCGCGAGCAGAAAATGAAGCAACTATGGGAGCATTTTTATCTCCGATTATTGTTCCTTGGAACGTGATTGTAGCAATAGGATTTGATGTTGAGTTCATATATGCAACAATTTTTGTTCCATCTGTATCTGAGACATCCGTTGCTGGAAGAACATGAGCATCAGCATATTTAGTGACACCGTCACCTGGCCGGTTGATAATAATCATGCCAACACCTCCAGCATCTTTTACCGCTTGTCCTTTATCAACCCTCAGAACGCCACCATCTTCTAGACATAATACTATCTTTCCTCTTATAGCAGGGTCAGTGAGTGATCCTGGTTTGCAATAAGGGGCTTCAAATTCATCACTTGTATTTTTTCCAGCATCAAATAGAGTGAAGAATGTTGAGTTGGAAGTATTTAGACGATAAGCAGATTCTCCTTCAAATTCCTCTCCATTTCCAATCTTAACAGTAGCTTTTAGCTTTCTATCAAGAGTGCTAGCACCTACTGTAAGAATCCATGGGGCTGTGTTTTCTACTGAGCCATTGAATGGACCATTATTGCCAGCAGAGCAACTTACAAGAATACCTCTTTCTGTTGCGCTGTACGCCCCAAGAGCAATATTGTCACTATGGAAAGGAAGCGTACTGCGTCCACCAAGAGACAGAGAAAGAATATCTACACCATCAGCTATAGCTGCATCCATGGCGGCAATGATATCAATTTCCGCACAACTATCAGAATTGCATACCTTATATATGGCTATGTGGGCAAGATGGGCAACACCAACTGCAGTGCCATTAGCATTCCCATATACATTAGCACCTTTCACAAAGGCTCCTGCAGCTGTGCCGGCTATGTGTGTACCATGTCCAGTATCGTCTATCGGGGAACCATTGGCAAGTTGGAAAGACCTTGCTCCTATGAGCTTGTTGTTACACTTGTTCGTGAAATTGGACTCACAAACTCCCTTCCACTTAGCAGGCGGGGGAGGCATCCCAACATCGCTAAATGAAGGATGGTCAGGAAGTATTCCAGTGTCTATAACTCCGATAATCACGCCTTTTCCATAGTTGGAATCCTTCCACAAGCCCATGTTCTGCTGCAAACCAAGAAAGCTTGGAGTATGAGTAGTATGCAAGGACAAAATCCTCTGTAGCTGCGCAGAGACAAAGCCATGTTTCTTCTCCATTTCCTTCACCTGTGATGACGTTAATCTTGCTGCAAAGCCTTTCATCACATTGTGATAGGAATATATCATGCTAGCTGGCTCCTCGTTTCCGCTTGAGCTAATTGTTGTAGTTTTTGGCAAAAAAGAAAGGTAATAACTCTCTAAATCCATAGATGATGATTGAGTAGAAATTTGGCTTTGTGGGGATTCAACATGGACTATATATGTCTCTAAATCACTCTGAATACTAGGCCATGGGAAAGAGCAAAAGATGAAAATAAGAAGGATTTTCAAGAATCCCATGGCTGCTATGGAGTAGTGACAGTACTTATTACTTACTAGAAGACTAATGTTGTAATTGGAATATGAATTTGATGAACTTTTGAGTTTTAGAGCTATCAATATATATAGTACTTTATCCTTGAACTATTCACGTTCATTTTATTATGCTCCGCTTGCAAAGTCAATTTGATGAACTTGCAGTTGAAAGCTAATTAATTGTTTACCAAAAGCAGGCCCCTATTTTGGTTGGTATCATTCATTGTGGAATATTAACTATGTCGGGAAGAAAATTACTAATTGCTGCAAAGCCTTTCATTACATTGTGATAGGAATAGATTATGCTAGCAGGCTCTTCATTTCCACTTGAGCTAATTGTTGTAGTTTTAGGCAAAAAAGAAAGGTAATAGTTCTCTAAATCCATTGTTGATGATTGAGTATAAATTTGGCTTTCTGGATTTTCAACATGGACTATATAAAAATCAGAATCACTCTGTATACTAGGCCATGGGAATGAGCAAAACATGAAAATAAGAATAATTTTCAAGAATCCCATGGCTTCAAATGGGATAAGAACTTATTATAATGCACTTGGAAAGTGAATTTGATGAACTTTGGAGTTATGGAGATACGACTATTTATAAGTACTTCGTCCTTGAACTTTTCACATTCATTTTGTTTTGCTCCACTTGCAACATCTATTTGATCAACTCACACTGTGAAACTTATTAATTGTTCTGTTTGGTTAATAGGAGGGCCTTATTTTGACTATATCATTATTGTGAATGAGACTTGTAATTACACTACTAAAAACAAACCACACATACTGAGTAGACTCATCAATTAGTAGCCTTAAAATTGCAGAATCACATGGACTGAGATTATTGATTTGTTAAAAAGAATCCTAGTTACACTTGCTCTTCTCTTGCAAACGAATGCCTCATATCTTTGATGCAGCTAAGGGGGGATGTCGAAGATTAGGCACAACTTCAAAAATACCAATGCAATGACAAGATAAACTTGCTAGGAAAGGAATGAAGCGAACACATTCGAGATCTTTAGTTACTTACTTACTATCCCCTCATATCTTTTGCAAGATCACCGCGGCATCTTATGGTATCATGACGTTATTAAATTTTGTGGTCCGTCTTCCCTTTTTATGGATACCCCCACTGGTTCAGTGATACATCAAAATAATTTACTTTATCTTAAATTCTAGACCTATTTTCATTTATTATTTTACCAACCAAATATGACGCTTAAATTAGTAGAATAGTCTTCAACTTTTTATAACTACGTGGTTATAGTGGCAAATCATGGCGGCTGTTATCTCTCTTTTCAAAATCAGTATAAACTTAAACAATTTGGTTAAAACTATGTAAGATATTACTTTGATATATTTTCGCAGTTCAACCAGAAGTTGACATACCAAGTGACATTTTCTAAGACAACCAATAGCTCAGACATTGATGTTGTTGCGGGATTCTTGAAGTGGAATTCTAATAGGCACTCTGTAAGAAGTCCAATCGCAGTTAGAGTGTTAGCCATATGAAACTGTAAGATTGGCAATTTTATATTTCTTGGTGGTTCCATCAACAACGAACTTGTAGTAATGCTTTCAATCTAAAATGTACAATAAGTGCAGAAGCCAGAAAATACTCACAATTGGTTATAGTGGATTGATGTTTCTTTTCAGTACATGTTTTATGTTACTTTTAATAGTTCTTTCACTTTTTTATGTGGTAAATGGTCTTTGATATTTTATCAGTTTTAAATGCTTTAATTTGTTTCTATAAGAGGACGAATATTAATAATTCTCCAGCAAGTATGATTGTAGTTGGTCTCAACGAGAGTATCTTTTTAATAATAACAATCTTTAATTACAAAAGTAAATCACTTTGTTCAAATTAATTATTTTTGTGGTAACAACTATAAATATTACCATAACAACCAACAATATTTAATTACTAAATCACTTTGTTCCAATTAATTAATGATCTTTAGATTGAAATATCAACACAATAACTGGATGTCCGAACAAATAACCCTACCTTTTTTTAATCAAAATTTAATGTGCACAACAACCTTCAGATATTTTCTTCTTCTTAGACAAAGTAGAGCATAAGTTTAGGAGATAGTAATGGCATGCACTAACAGATAATGGGTCATATACAATATTAAGAGCCTGTGTTGGTCAAAATATATTTATATTGATGAGAAGCACTTTTGTCAAAATAGTTGTTTAGAAAAGTAATTTTGAAAAAAAAAACAGTTTATGTTTTGCCAATTCATTTCAAAGGTGTTCTTTTTCATCATTGGATATAAATAGAATATGTTTGATCAATTTTTTCGAAAATATTTTTAAATATCAAATTACAAAAAAGTACAATTATCAAGGCACATCTTACTATCAAAACACGGGGCCTGCTACATGGGGGAACCACTAAAGCAATTGCTTTAGGCCCTCCCAAATGGAAGGCCCCCAATTTTTTTATATATATTATAAAATTATGAGTAAAAGATATTAGATTTTATGTTTCTTTTTTGAAATGTGATAGAGGTTGTTGAAATAAATAATTCAAATTTTATATTCTTTTCGTTCATATTTATGTGACATCTTTTCATTTTTAGTCAATGTAAAAAAGAATTTTTCATATTTAATAAAAATCTAATTTTAAACGTCTCATTTCACCCTTAATGAAATAATTTATAGTCATAAAAGTTTTCATTCCTTGTTTTCGACAATAAGTTTTAAAAGTCTTTCTTTTTCTTTTAAACTCCTTGCCAAGTCAAATACCTTCACATAAATTAGAGAGTAATAAACATTATGCAATATATTAAAATGAATAAATTGATGACGACTTTGATAATTTTAAAAACATGAAATCTCTTGTAGAGTTGATTATTTATTATAATTAGTGGATTAAACCATTTTTTTTTACTTCAAATAGACTTGAATTATTCTAAATGTATGAAATTATTTTGACATCAATTTATTGGTTCAAATTTAAGGTTATTATATTATGAGAATTTTATAAAAATATTATCTTGACGGTCAATATACGTTTCTTATACAATATTTATTTAAATTTTAGTGAATAAAGTTATTAAATATCTCTAGTAGTGGAAGCTCTCATGTAATTGAGTGAATAATCAAGATACATATAAGATGGTCCGTATACCATCTATACAAAAAGAAGAAAGAAAGAATTTGAATAAAAGTATATAGAAAAATTTAAGGCTTCTTATTAAGGTTTGGCTTTAGGCCACTGTTTTCGTTGAGTCGCCCCTGTCAAAACATAAACTTATAACTTCCTTCTTGTAAAGTTATGGCACATGGGCCTAACTCAACACTAAAATCTAGCTCTTTGGGGTTGAGTTAGGCTCATATGCCATATCTTTACATGGTATAAGAGCTTAGGCCCAGATGTAATATCTTTATATGGTATCAGAGTCAAGTTCATTTTCGTTTGGACTCACATAGACGTTTGGGCTCCTGGTCCACGCTCCAGTTGTGATATGACACCAACTAGGGAGATTCAAGCTCTACAAGTTATACTTATGAAGAGAGAAACCTTGGACACATTTGAGGAGCTTCAACCCGGGATTAACAAAATGGGGAGGATAGCTTGAAAGGAAGGAGAAGAGAAAAGCTTGCAATTGGAGGTCACATGTAGGGTTGGCAAATTGGACCCAAGCCCAATTGACCCGCCCAACCCGTCCAGATTTTAATGAGTTTGGGCATTGACATACAATTAGATGGGCTAAGTTTGGGCTAGCCCAACTTAACCCATTCATCCTAAGCAGCCCAAACCAACCCATTACATTAGCCCAAACTAATCCATCTACTATTCTATTGTTTACCCTAAGGTCTTCTCACGGTAAACCCTTTATTTTTTTGCATCTTCCCTTTCTTCTTCAGCAAATAACGTAATCTTCAGTTGTCTATTAGAACTATATGTATGTTTCCATGATGGTAGTTGTCTTCAGTTTCTACTCTGAGGCATTGGGGGTGTTTGATAATATGCCTGAAATAATTATTTGGTCTTACTACTATAACTATTGTTGTATATTCTAGACTAGAAGAACTAGAATCACCATTAGCTTTTTCTTTTACCTTCGCCATGACCACGAAGATTGATATTCAATTCTTATTGAGCAATCATTTTGGACAATTCGAATTTCAATATGGATGACTGGGGTTATTAGAAAGGGGAGTTTATAAAGGGGATGAGTTGGGTTCATGGATTTATTCAACATTTCAATTGACATGAGTTGAGTTCCTCTCTTGATGCAATTTATTTTAATTTTTGTTGTTTTGATGCTGTTGTGGTAACATATGGTACTAGCGTTAGTTATGGCTCTTCTATCAGGCCTTCGTCGCAAAAACAATTCTCTATTTTTTTTTTGCTACCATTCCTGTGAAGTTTCTCCATTTTGAGTAGTACCTTTCAATCTTTTGCTTATTTTGTAAATGTGAAATATTATATAAAAAGTTGAATGCTTCAGCCTTGATTCATTTATTTTTTAAAATCTTAATCTACCACAAGGGTTTGAAGATGTCGATAGACCATGATGATGTCGAGTCCAATGAATTAAGTATTGCAAGTTCATCAAAATGACATAAAACCACTTCTAGAGTTTGGAAATATTATGAGGAGTTACCATTGGATAGTCATCATGACAATAGACTTTGAGCGGAATATAAGACATGCAGGAAAATATTTTTGGCCGATTCAGTAGCTGGAACTACAAATTTAACATGCCACTTATCTAAGCACAATGTTGAATCATTAAAGCGAGGTACACCGATAGATCATAATGAATGGATGTCGCTAATAACCAACGAATGGCAAGTGTTTTTCCTTGTGTGAATCCTATTTCAATGGGAACTTGATGAGTCGATCCACCTACACGTCTTACTTTTACTGTTATATCGGGAGTTACTCCACGTATTTCTTGACGTAAAACGGATAGTGGATTTGTTATCGTGAAGTTATAGCGAAGGCTATAGCTAGACATAACCTCCCATTTAGTTATGTAGAATATGAAGGGGTTAGAGAAGTGCATGCTTTCTTGAATCCTACCGTTAAAACCATTTCAAGAAATACCGCAAAAGTTGATGTGCTTAAATTATATCATGATAAAATGGAGATAGTCAAGAATGAGCTTCAAGCTATTTCGAATAGAATTAGTTCGACATCGAATTTATGGTCATCAATCAAGTCAAATGGATATATTTGTGTTACCGCACACTATGTTGATTTAGATTGGATTTTACAAAAGAATGTTTTAATCTCTCCATGTGCCTCCACCTCATAGTGGTGCTATTTTGGCTCCAAAGTTGATTAATTTGTTAAAAGAATGGGGAATTGAAAAGAAAATATTTTCTACAACTTTAGATAATGCGAGTTATAATAAAGGTGGTGTGGATCGCTTGATTGAGCATTTTAAGTTGATGAATTCTTTGCTTTGTGATGGAGATTTTGTCCATGTCAGATGTGCAAATCATATTTTGAATTTGATTATTAAAGCAGGTTTGAAAACATCTGAGAGTGTTGTTTTTAACATTAGAGAAAGTATAAAATACATTAAAGGTTTTGAGTCAAGGATTGTGAATTTGTTTGAAGTTGAATAGAAAACTGCGTCAAGATGTGTCTACAAGATGGAACTATACCTATTTGATGCTTGATAGTGCTTTTCCTTATCCTCGAGCAACAGAGATTTTAAATGTTTTCCTTCGAATGATGATTGGGTTAAAGCTGAAACAATTGCCAAGTTCTTGAGGCCTTTTTATGAAATCACTACATTATTTTCAGGGAGCCATTATCCTACTGCTAATTTATATTTTCATAAAATTTGAAAATTTTATATGTTGATATGGGAAGAAAAATACAGTGAAGATCCTAATATTAAAGAGATGGCTATTGAAATGGAGAAGAAGTTTGCAAAATATTAGCAGGATGACTATTGTCTGATTGCTTCGTTGGTCGTTGTTCTTGATCCTCTGTACAAGTTAAAATTGGTGAAGTTTTGCTTTAAGAAACTTGATCCTTTGACTTTCAATGAAAAGGTAAGTGTTGTTGAAGATAATTTATGTAGGTTGTTCAAAGAATACATGACAATATCTGATGTTGAAATGGTTGGAAGTAGTAGTCGTGGATGTGATGGTGAGATGTTGGATGACATGGATGAATTTGATATGTTTGAAAGTCCATCTGAGTGTAGTTCAAGAAAAACACAATTGAATTTATATTTGGAAGAGTCCATAGTAGTTCGTAAAGGAAATGAAATTTTAGACGTGTTTACATTTTTGAAGGATAATAGGATGAAGTATCCTGAACTCTCATTGATGGCTCATGATTTATTAAGTATACCTATTAGCACAGTTACATCCGAAAATTTAGACGTGCTTATATTGTACATTGACTTGTGGCATTGCAGGAAACCTGTGTTTGGCAATAAAATGGTCTTTAAGGCTCGATATAATGTCATAATAGAAGAAAAAAGAAGAGTGAATTACCCCTGGGTGGCTGAACTGCAGGGATTTCTATTGCTGAGTCGGGTGAGCTACCTTAATGGAACCCTGGTATCCTTTATTATTGATAGCACAGGAAAGAGAACTCTGCCTTCTCCTTCGGGAGATTAGATTAGTTAGACTTCCTTTAGCTCTAGAGATTTAAGGAATTGGTGGGAAATCAATAAAAGTTCAAATCCCATTCTTAGAACATTGTTGAAAAAGGAGAGCCGGTCTTGTGTGCTAACTGGCAAAGGCAAACTTCTTTCAGGGCATCCTAGTTCCTTCCCTCAAGTTTAGGCTAAGCCTTAAGAATCCCTTCTTAAAGAAAAAAGATTATGTCTCAACCTAAGAGCTGATATTTCTCCAACCGCGACGTCTTCCTTTCTCCTGTTGCTAGTTTTTCATAGCCTATGAGCTTTATAACAATAAGACTCTTGTGAAAAGCTTCTTGCGCGGCGTGGACAGGTTACCACAGATCAAGCTCCAATGTGCTAAGAAAAAAAATGATTGGTATGTGTAAAAGTTTGTGACTGCATATATGAAGGGGTTGCAAAACATTGTTTATGTGACAAACAAAGAATTGATTTTGAGACAGTTATGAATTCTTTGTTTGTGATGCTTTTGATTTATAGGTTGTAGCTTGTGGTAGGTAGTGCAAAATTTGAGTTTTGCACTGAATTTAGGTTGTTTATGCAAAAACTAGTTGTAGTTTGATTTAGTTTAGCTTGAAAAAATATATTTTTAATTTTTAAAAAAATATTGGGTTTTAATTTATTTAAAATTTGAGATTATTGTAAAGAATTTGATCAAATTAGGCGGGTATTATTTAGCCCATGTTAACCCAACCCATCTTGACCCAAATGGACTTTGGGCAGGGTTGAGCATTAGCTCAACTATTGGTTCAACCCATTTGGGCTAGCCCAACTTCAACCCAAACAGCTCATTTGCCACACCTAGTCACATGCATGGATTTGGAGGCCACTATAAGAAGTGGTTAGAATTGCAATTCAAGTGAAGAAGAGTCCATGTGGATTATTTGTGCAAAGGTTATTTCTGGGTCTTTGTTGTAATAGACATCGACTATACATACTTGCCTTAATTTTCATTTGATGGTTGACTTGATTTGGGATGACAATTGATAATTTTTCTAGAATTCTACTTACGCATATAATTAATGATAATTAGTGGTAATTTAATTTTAGAGTGTAATTCCTTTATTGCTGAAGAACCCTTTCATGATTTCTCACATGAACTTGTTCACTTGTGGAAATCTTTCATAGTGTAGATGCTTTAGTTGATTAAATTGAAGGAGGTCCGGGGTTTAACATACCTTTGGTTGCCTTTGATTTTCAGTTAATTGTGTCTTGCTTCTATCTTTCTTTCCTTGCAATTTCAATTTCAATTCTATCCTTGCTATTGTGTTTTGAGTTTCTTAGAGTTTTCAATTAGGATTCTATCATTTCCTTCCCTTCTTGAAAAGAATTCGTCCGCATATCCGAACCTAGCAAAAATCAAGGGAAAACATGCACAAATCATGGTTCTCACACACATGAGGGTTAACACAAAGAGCAATAATCTCATTCTCACGTCAAGGATGTGTAAACTTGTGGTACAACCATGTATCAATGATTACCAAAAACAAAATTCCCACAGATGAATTTTTAAGAAGTGGATTTTTCCAAGTACCATGAGAAGAGGACAAAGTAAATGCAAAAATGGATTTAAAGTAATGAGCATGCAATACTACATTAGTTCTAGATGATGGAAAACACATTTGGTCCTTATTCCTTAACCAAAAATGATCCTCCTCAAGACTAGGTGCAATATCTAAAATAAGACCAACCAACATCAATATCATACTCCTTGCACTAGTCTTGCCTAAGAATGTGATAGATCTACAATCACAACAATGAATTATAATATCCGAGTCAAAGACTAGGATATCTCCCAAGTTAACATGCCCACACTTCATGAAAAACCGCAAGTAACTCAAGTAGCAACACAAGGAAAGGATCACATAATGACTCAAGAGTGTTACTACCACACAAGGACCCACATAGTGAGAGATAATATCATATTTATGGTATGGCATACAATTGATTAATTTCAGAATTCTATCTACCACAACACAAACATTGGCATGTTTTCCCATAGCTCTTGGGACACTCCTAACATAGTCTATAGCATTGGTCATTCGAAGATCAAAAAGATTGGGAATAAAAATGTGCAAACCTTGAGGGTGAAATGTTTCCTTTGTCATCTCCTTGGGAGCTAGATCGTCATAATCTTGCAAAAGAGAAGTCACAATACTAGAAAAAATGTTAGTATCTTGGTTAGTATTAAATAAAAACACTTCATTGACGGGGTGCACCAAGAAGTATACCTCATCAATCTCTTTCAAACAAGTACTATGTTTGACAATCATGCACATTTTATCTTTCTCTTGGGTGAATCCTTGCCCTCCTTGAACAATCAAGGTATCATTTTCATGTTTTTTTATTTCCTCCATTTTAACCCTGTCTCGGAATTCTTTCATGACTCGATAATCTACACTCACTCGATATGACGTCAATGAGGAAATAGTATATTTTTTACCTCCAAATACAATGAGTACTTATTGGTACTCCCACTATGTTGGGCATTCCTATCGAATTTCTAAGGTCTCCCAAGTAATATATGACATACTTGCATCGGGACAACATCACATAACATTTCATCCTCATACTTCCCAATGCTAAATTTGGTAACTGATTGCTTGGTAACCTTCACTTCACCACAATCATTGAATCACCCATAGTTAATGAATTTCCTAAAGTGTTTCCAGAGGATCTTCTAGGTATTCCGCTTGATAGAGTTATTGATTTTGGGATTGATGTCATTCTCGATACTCAGCCGATCTCTATTCCAATGTATCATATGGCTCTAGCATAGCTATGAGAATTGAAAGACCAATTAAAGGACTTGTTGGATAAAGGATTCATTTGGCCAAGTACCTCACCTTGGGGTGCTCCTGTTCTATTCGTCAGAAAGAAGGATGGTTCTCTTCAAATTTGTGTTGATTATCGTCAACTTAATAAGGTGACCATTAAGAATAAATATCATTTTCCTAGGATAGATGACTTGTTCTACCAACTTTAGGGTGCTAAGTTCTTTTCCAAGATTGACTTGAGGTCTGGGTATCATCAGTTGAAAATGAATGAGCAAGATATTCCAAAAACCGCTTTTCGTACTCGTTATGGACACTTTGAATTTCTAGTGATGTCTTATGGTCTAACTAATGCACCTGCTGCGTTTATGGACATGATGAATCGTGTGTTCAAACCCTTCCTTAATCCTATCATTATTGTCTTCATTGACGATATTTTGGTGTATTCGAAGAGTCGTGAGGATCATTCAGGTCACTTGCGGATAACATTAGAAATACTTAAGGAGAATAAACTTTACGCGAATTCTCCAAGTGTGAGTTTTGGCTTAACTATGTGACATTCTTGGGTCACGTGGTGTCTAGCGAAGGTATCAAAGTTGATCCTCAGAAAATTTCTGTAGTTAAGGACTGACCGAGACCCACAAGTGCAACAGATATTCGTAGCTTTTTAGGTTTGGCAAATTATTATTGGTAGTTTATGGAAGGCTTCTCATTTATAGCCTCGCCACTAATAAAATTAACTCAGAAGACTACTAAGTTCCAATGGTCTGAGGCCTGTGAAAAGAGCTTTCAAGAGCTTAAGGCAAGATTGACTTCGATTCCTGTTTTGACTTTGCCTTCAGGGTCTAGGGGTTATGTAGTTTATTGTAATGCATCTAGAATTGGTTTGGGTTGTGTATTGATGCATAATGGTAAGGTGATCACCTATGTTTCCCGACAGTTGAAGAAACATGAGAAGAATTACCCGACTCATGATTTAGAGTTGGTTGTTATGGTTTTTGCTTTAAAGATTTGGCGTCACTACTTATATGTCTTCACGGATCACAAGAGCTTGGAATATATCTTTAAGTGGTGAGAGTTGAATCTCATAAAAAGGAGATGGTTATAATTGTTGAAAGATTACAATTTGAACATCTTGTATCATCCTGGGAAGGCGAATGTGATTGCTAACGCTTTGAGCAGAAAGTCTATGGGCACTTTAACCTATTTGTGCACACAGGAGATGCTGATGGGCAGAGAAATTCAAAGACTTGCTAGTCTTGGGGTCCGAATCGACGAAATGGAGAATGGATAGTTAGTGGGAATTACTCAAGTGTGATAGGATGTTGTGGAGAGAATTAAGTCGAAACAATATGAGGATGAACTTCTAGTAAAGCTGCGAGATTGGTTGAAAAAGGGTGATTACATTTCATTCACCATCGATTCCAATAGTAATGTCATGAGGTTGTAATGACGTTTGTGTGTCTTGGATGTAGATGGTCTCCGACAAGAATTGATGGTGGAGGTGCATAGTTCTAAGAATTCCATGCACCCGGAATCCACCAAGATGTATAAGGATTTGAAGTAACACTATTGGTGGAAGAGCATGAAGTTAGATATCTCCAACTTTGTTGCTAACTGTTTGAATTGTCAGCAGGTAAAGGCTGAGCATTAAAGGCCTGGTGGCTTAGCTTAGAATATCAAGATTCCCCAATAGAAGTGGGAGATAATTAATATGGACTTTGTCATGGGTTTACCCCACATAAGGGCCAAATTTGATTCTATTTGGGTAATCATGGACAGACTCACCAAGTCTACTAATTTCCTTCCTGTCAAAACAATGGATATCATAACGCATTACACCAAGTTATATTTGAAGAAGATAGTTAGAGTACATGAGATTCCGACATCCATCATATCTGACAGAGGTATGCAATTCACTGGTCATTTCTGGAAATTGTTCCAAGAAGGTTTGGAAACTCATGTAAACTTAAGAACTGCCTTCCATCCTCAGATGTACAGGAAGGCAGAGAGAACTATACAAACTCTCGAAGACATATTAAGAGCTTGTGCTATTGATTTTGGGGGTAATTGGGATGAACATCTACCTCTTGTGGAGTTTTCCTATAACAACAGTTATCAAGCGAGCATTCAGATAGCTCCTTATGAAGCTCTTTATGGGAGGTGTTGCAGATCGCCTATTGGATGGTTTGAACCTGCCGAAGTAGAGCTATTGGGTCCTAACTCGGTTTTCGAAGAAATTGAGAAGGTGAACCTCATTGTGCAACGACTTAAGACAGCTCAGAGTCGATAAAAGTCTTATACGGATATGATGTATCGTGAGCTAAAGTTTGTTGTGGGTGACAAGGTATTATTGAAGGTGTCACTAATGAAGGGAGTAATGTGGTTTGGTAGAAAGGGTAAGTTAAACCTCATTTATTGGCCCTTATGAAATCGTGAGAAAAATTGGGAAGGTGGCTTACGAATTAAAGTTACCATCGGAGATGGCTATGGTGCATCATGTGTTTCACATTTCAATGTTGAGATTGGATAAACATGATCCTTCTCATGTCTTAAATCATGAAGAGATCGAAATCAATGAGGGGTTGTCTTATAAAGAAAAACATGTGCAAATCTTAGATCGACAAGTTAAGAGGTTGAGAACAAAAAATATAGCTTCGGTTAAAGTCTTGAGGCATAATAAAAATACCAAAAAATAAACTTGGGAAGCTGAGTAGGACATGAAGAATAGATACCCTCTCTTATTCCCTATTGCGGGTGTGTGTTGAACCTTTTGATTATTTAACTCCTGCGAAAGTTTAGATTAGAAGTATAAATCCCTCCCTCTTGTGTCTAGGCATGAATGATCTGATCATTGTGTGGGTAGATGTATGTTGTCTTAGGGGATAACACACTGTGCTAGGGAACTCTGGAAATTCTGAAAATTTGTGGTTTGGTGAAAACCTTAAGCCATGACTTTCATCCGGGGACGAATGATCTTGAGAGGGGGATAATGTAATATTTTGTAAAATTGGGGTAGGTGTGAATAAATTAAATGAGTGTTGGCATGTCATATTTTAGTTATGTGAATCCATTCGGGATGAATTCGGGTGATGGGTAGTCGTTTTGAAGTCAAACCATGAAGTGAAGTTCTTAAGAGCTTGTCTGGAGGACTTCTTACTATTTCCCATTTTCCAGATAGTTTCGTTGGGAATATGAGATAAATCAGAACATTAGAGTTGTAGGTATTTCAAATTTATTTTCAACGGTAGGTCTCCCAACTCAAACGGAGCTATGTACAAAGAGTTATGACCATTTTACTGAGCAAAGGTCGGCAATCACAAATTTTATTTAAGATTTGAGGCCTCCACAGTTGTAAACTTATATATATATATATATATATATATATATATATATATATATATGATTTTCCTTATTGAAGGATAATAGGAATTGAAGTATAAATCGTTAATCTATGAACATGGATTACCCCATAAGGGATGCTTGAACTGATTTCAGAAAGCTTAGATATTTCAGATGTTTTGTACTATGAACGAATTGAGTTGTATTCGAAATTTATTTAGTGACTTGAACTTGGTTTCTAACCCATAAATGACTTGATGTACCCCTAATAACAGGATGATGAACATAATCCATAATGAGTGATTCAACTTCTATGCTATGATTGTGATTCGGCTAACTTGCCATAATTTCTATTATTTGTGTTTTCGCCTAGCTACTCGAGAGAAAGGGTAGTCACTATGATCCTAGTGTTCTTTGCCTAGACATTCGGGAGGAAGAGTGGCCACCGAAGTCCAATAGCCTCGGTGTGGTTTGCCTAGCTATTCGGGAGGAAGAGTGGTCATCAAGGGTTCATGACCCCGATGTGGTTTTGCCTAGATATTCGGGAGAAAAGATAGCCATCAAGGGTGACCACCCCGATGTGGTGCTTCTATGTGGTTTTAGGAAACCTTAATTGACATCCCTTCATTTCATTGATTTGTCTTGTTTTGGCATAATCATGATTATTCACACGTAACTTGATGGTGATCTTAAGTTCATAATTGAAAGACTTAATCTTGAGAAATGACATAATGGATTGAAAGTGATTTAATTCCCTCTTAATGGGTTGTACTAATGATTTCTCTAAGTTAGTGAACTATTTTATCTTTGGATTTCGAACTGCTTTATTTATATTATTTCACTGTTTAATATTATATTATTTATTGTCCCAAAGGCATTGAGTATCCAGTACTCAGGCATATCATTATTGTTTTTTATGGTGTGTCAGGTAACGAAGAAGAGCAGGTTCGTGATACGCATATGACTTAGGAGAACTTGTTGCTTTAGAGACTATTCGGTGATCCCACATGATTGTATGTGGGGCACCATTCTATCTTTATTTTATTAGTATTAGTTTTCAGGTTGGGTCCTGAAGTTAGACTATTTCCTTTTATCATCTTAGAGGCTCCATAGATAGACGTTGGTTTGTGGGTCTTTGGTTAAGGTCGTTATTTGACTCTCATGGGCGTTGCTAAGTTTTGACATTTATTTATTATAGACTTTCGCTGATTTGATTTCATAAATTGTGACCATGACTTTTACTCAGTATTTATAGCTTAATTGAAGTTATTAATAAAAGACTAAGCATGGACTTGATAGTATTAATTCATAAGGTGATTCAGGTGTTGTTCATAGCATCGGATGCATGTTACGTCCAGGGTCAGGTTTGGAGCGTGACAGAATAAAATGGGGGTATACCCCCTTCTCTTTGGATTAAAGGCATCGATGGGACTGGGCTCAGCCAAAATAAATGAGAATGACCCAAAATCATTATAAAAAGGATGTGGGGGAAACTTAAGGAGAGTTTGCGCAAATGTGGTTGCGGGTTGATTTAAGAAATAATCACTTCAATTTCAATTATGGCCATAATTGACCAATTAAAATCAATTAAGGTTGAAATTGAAATAAAAAGCATAAAACATTTCATAATTAAAAATAATTGAGGGTAAAATGAGATGCTATTGACACCATATTTAATTAATCAATTTTTCTTAGTTACACGGAGTAAAAACATTACCAACCATAATATAATTAATTCAGGCAATTAATTAACTAATTGTCCTATTTAATAAATAGAAATTGATAGATACTTCATAAAAATATTCTAATGATATACAATAATATATTCTATAATATTTTTCCAAATAACATGACAAAATGTTATCAGAATAATTTTGTAAAATCATTTTCAGTTTGAAAAATACATATTTCACTCTGTTTATAACTCAGGAACTCTGAATAATTAAATAAAGTATTGGAGGGTAAAAATTAGGTATCAACACTCACTCTTTCCTCCATCTCCATCACTATCTACCCTTGCCTCATCTTCATCATCGATTCGGTACCCATCTCGTAAGGCCACAATTGACCTCCTATTGGGACATTCACTAGGAATATGCCCTCTCCATTGGCATTCGAAACATTGAATAGTAGAAGGATGAGGAATGTTAAGTTTAGCATTGTTAACTCCTTTTGGATGATGGTCCACTTTGTTTTGAAAAGCTTGAGTAGTAGCTTTGGGCTTTTCCCAAGTGGAAGACTTCCATTTGTCTTCATCCTTGCTCCATAATGAGGATGAGACATTCCTAGCCTTGTAAAATTTCTCTGCTTTCAAATCCATTTCAAAGCATCATGAAATATCTTTTCAAGTGTGGTATAGGATTGAAGCCTCATAGGTTTGGAGATTGCATTGTTCAAATTGGCCACAAATCATATCACTGTGTAGTTTAAGTGTTCTTCAATTTTAAACTTTAACCTCAAGTTCTTAAACTCATAGAAGTACTCTTCTACACTCTTATTACATTGCCTTAACATGTACACCCTCTTAATAATGCCTTGATAATAGTCGGGTGTCACGTACCTTGCTTCCATGAGCTCAACCAACTCTTGCCAAATTGTAATATCAAAGATGTGTTGTTGATCTCGTTCACTCTTCTTGGATTCCACCAAGTGGATGCATATCCTCAAATTGAGTGAGGGCATTCTTGGCTTTCAAAGCATCTGATATGTTGTTGGTGAGGAAGATCATTTCGCTTTGCAATTTCCATTATAAGAATTCCTCTGGGCACTTCCTCTTTTGAACTTGGGAAGCTCCACTCTTACAGTATGCGAATTGCGGTCTTGACCTCCCCTATCTTCATAGCCTTGCCATCTTTCCTGGTCATCATGACCTTGCCACTTACCCCTCTCTTCTTGCACATAGGGCCTACCCATACCTCTTTGTCTCCCTCGTCCTCTATGGGCATCATACCCATGTCTTCCTCCGTATCTAGGCTTCTCCCACCACTTATCCCTATCAACCTTTTCAACGCCTTCTTCAAATAGAGGGTTTTGGAAAGCATTTGGAGTGATTCCGGGGGATAATTTTATGGTGGTGCATGCATTGGGGTGTGGGGAACATTTTATGGAGTGACTCTCGGGGTCATTTGGGGTATTAGTTCCTCTTGGAGTGGCCGATATAGATTGGAATGGGTGTGAGGGTTGGTTTGTCTCCTTAGGTGGTAATGTTTGGGATAATAGGTGGGAAAATATATGAAGAAGGTACGGGGTGAGTTTGGGGATGGAGCAAGTCATGCACTTGTCCCGGAGTAATAGTAGGTGAGGTGTTAGGACTCTTACTTGCCTCGATGCCAACATTCGAATCGGGAGTGCCCACTCGACTCGCATGTTCAACATTCACCAACCTAGTCTCCATACTACCCATTTGTTCCATCATCCCTCCTACCGACGTACTCAGCCTCTTCAATTACAGAAGTATATGAGACATCATATCCTATTCATCATGAAAATAACTTTCGGAATTCGTCGTTGTACCTACAAAACTCAACAAACAATTTAGAAGAAAAAGTTCTTCACGTCACTCGTGTTTTCACTCAAGTCTTACCTCACTCTAGTGTTCTTCCAATGTTGGTGATGAACCTCTGATCCAATCAAACTCACATGTATGTTAAGCCTTATAAAATAATGGATTCTTGTTGATTAGAAGAAATGACGACTCAATATCTAGAGGATGGAATCAAGAACGTTCAACGAAACTAAACGAAAAAAGAACGAAAGAAGTGGGACGAAAAAAAAGTGAAAATCAAAAATTAATTAGCAAACAAGTAGGATTAATTATTTATTGTTAATTAATAGAATGATTAAAAAAATAAAATTAGGAGAAGAAATCAAACCATGAGGATTTGGGTTGAAAAATGACTTAAAATTCACTTTGGAACAAGCTGAAGCATTTTCGGTGCTATAGCACTCACTAAGGCACTGGTGTAGAAACTAAGTATAGAATGCCCACTCTCTCAAGTTGCCACACACGCGCCAACAGGACGCGACTGGGTGTGGATTGCTGACTTGGCGCGCTGACACGACTGACCACGCGTGTAGGCACTGCTGCATGGCGCTGACATGAATGACCCTACTAACGTGAATTTTTCAGATTTAATTATTAAAAAAAAATTAGTCCAAAAATTGGTCAAAATTGGGCCCCACCAAATCTAAAATCTTTCTTTTTTAGCCCTAGAATATTTTTTGACCCTTTGACTTGAACTTTTTTGGATCAAAAGCACGGTGTCCTCTTCATCAACAATATATGAAGATGACTCAAGAACATGAAGAAGACTTACTTTTCCAATCTACCTCAAACCAACTCCAAATTGCACCAAAATTTAGATTCGAGCTCCTCTTGTTTAGTAGAACAAAATCCACCAACTCTTGAATCGAATAGAGCCCTCTTTCACCAAGATTCACTTTCAAGTTTCAAACCTTGAAGCTCCAACAATGGTAGGATGCTCAAAACACCTCCAAATTGAATGAAACTTGAAATTTAGGCTCAACTAACACTAGTGAACAAGAATCTAGTGTCAAAACAACAAAATTAACACAAAATTATTTTTGGAATTATTTTTTTGAATTAGAATTTTTGGGGATTTTTTTATTTTTTTTATTTTTTCTAGAACTAAGGATGAAAAATTGATGGAACAATTCTCCTACCAAGATCTTTATATCAAATGATAGATTACTAATTGAAAATCAAAGGCAACCAAGGGTCTGTTAAACCTAAGACCTCATTCAATTGAATCAACTAAAGCACCTACACTATGAAAGATTTTCACAAGTGAACAAGTTCATGTGAGAAATCGTGGAAGAGTTCTTCAACAACAAAGAAATTACACTCTAAAATTAAATTACCACTAGTTATCACTAATTATATGCCTAAGTATAATTCTAGGGAAAATATCAACAGTCATTCAAAATCAAGTCAACAATCAAATGAAAACTAATGCAAGTATTTATAGTCTATGCCTATTACAACAAAGATCCAAAAGTGACCTTTGCACAAATAATCCACATGGACTCTTCTTCACTTGAATTGCAATTCTAACTACTTTTTATGGTGACCTCCAAATCCATGCATGTGATATCCAATTGCAAGCTCTTCACTTCTCCTTCATTCCAAGCTATCATCCACACCTTGTAAATAGTTGATTGAATCTCCTCAAATGTGTCCAAGGTTCCCCTATTCACGAATATAATTTGTAGAGCTTGAATCTCCCTAGTTGGGGCAATATCACAACTAGAGCGTGAACCAGGAGCCTAAACGAGAATGGACATGACTCTAATACCATGTAAATATATGGCACCTAAGCACTTATATCATGTAAATATATGACATCTGGGCCTAAGCTCTTATACCATGTAAAGATATGGCACATGGGTCTAACTCAACCCCAAAGAGTTAGCTTTTGGTGTTGAGTTAGGCTCAGGTGCCATATCTTTATAAGAAGGAAGCTATAAGTTTATGTTTTGATAGGGGCAACTCAACGAAAACGGTGGCCTAAAGCCAAACCTTTATAAGAAACCTTAAATTTTTCTATATACTTTTATTCAAATTCTTTCTTCTTCTTTTTGTATAGATGGTATACGGACCATCTTATATGTATCTTGATTATTCACTCAATCACATGCTAGCTTCCACCACTAGAGATATTTAATAACTTTATTCACTAAAATTTAAATAAATATTGTATAAGAAACGTATATGGACCGTCAAGATAATATTTTTATAAAATTCTCATAATATAATAACCTTAAATTTGAACCAATAAATAGATGTCAAAATAATTTCATACATTTAGAATAATTCAAGTCTATTTTGAAGTAAAAAAAATGGTTTAATCCACTATTTATAATAAATAATCAACTCTACAAGAGACCTCATATTTTTAAAATTATCAAAGTCGTCATCAATTTATTCATTTTAATATATTGCATAATGTTTAGCACTCTCTAATTTATGTGAAGATATTTGACTTGGCAAGGAGTTTAAAAGAAAAAGAAAGATTTTTAAAATTTATTGTCGAAAACAAGCAATGAAAACTTTTATGGCTATAAATTATTTCATTAAGGGTGAAATGAGACGTTTAAAATTAGATTTTTATTAAATATGAAAAGAATGACAGTTTAAAAAAGAATGACATATTTTTATCAGTCTAAAAAAGAATGACATATTTTTTTATTTGATACTCCTTTCGAATTAATAAGACTGTCCACTTAGTCTTTATTTTTTTAGTCAAAAAGAGTGTCTACTTATCAAATCGAGAAAGAATTAATTTTATTTTTTCTGATTTACCCCCTATTAAGTGTTAGACAATCAAATCTCAATACTTATTTAATTATGAGCATTTTAGTCAAATTATCTATTTTTACTTATAAATTAGTATTTTCTTAAGTGATGTGCAAATGACTAAGCGGATACTCTTTTTGATCCGGAGGGAGTAATAATTTAACTTTAAATTTTGACTTTTACGCTTAACGAGATGATTTATAACAACACAAATATCTTTAGTTTATTTTAAACTATAAAATTTGTGTTCAGACAAACTACATCATATAAATTGATTGAGATGGAGAAAGTAAAATGTTACTATGTGAAACATAAACTTATATCTGGCGAGAAAATTATTTGTTATAAAGAGTAAAAATTAGGGACAAGTGCAAATAACCCAAGAGATGATTCTAGAATCTAGATTGTGTTCTGTTTGGAAGTGTTAAACATTTTTCTAATAACTAAACTTCTTCTGAATCTATAAAAGAGTGTTCAAAATGGCATTTTTGAGGTCAATTGTGACTGCAAAAACAACCACCATTGCAGCTACTGCTGCTTTTCCTGTCTCTTCCATTTTCTCTTCTTCTTGGCACTTGGAATTCCTATCGAAAAATCTAAAATTAAGCTTCTCGAAGAATCTACAAAAACCGAGTCTTCCTCCTTCAGCTCTTCATATGGATGCGCCTTCTTCCAATCACCAAACTTGCCACGAGGTAATAATTTATCCCTCAGCTTTCTTAATTAATTAATAGCTGATTCAACATATAAGCAGTCGATGCACCTCTGGATTGGACACACCTGTATGTGTGTACTACCTCTCTCAAATTATCTGTCGTGATTGCTAAAAATAGTTATTTGACATTTTAAAGTTCAAGACAAAAATTAAATATCTTGTCCTATTTTGTAGTAATTGTTTCTGGTAACTACAAACACCTTAATAAAGTAAATATTTATGAAATGAGGATACAATAATAAAGAAAAAGCCTCCTAATTAATGTTTTCTTAAGGGGCGTAAAAGGGAAACACAACAAATATACAGATAATTTGAGAATGGAGGGAGTATTAACTGATGCACTTACTCCCTCCGTCTCAAATTATTCGTCACTTTTTTACTTACACGCCTCTTAAGAAGTACTTATTAATTAGGAGTGATATTTGTAAGATGATATTAATCTCCCTTAGGGAGTCTTTCTCATTAATATCAATATATATAGTGTACAATATACAATCCTAATACAAGAGGAATCTCATTCCCAATATAAGAGGAATCCTAGTTTAGAATCCTATTCTAATTATGGGTAGGGATTATAGTGTTATACTTGTACACGTTTACACACCTCCTCAGTCGGAGCGGGAGGAGGCCTAACGCTAAGACTGGATCTGAAGTCAAGAAACAACTGTCTTGGGAGGCCCTTCGTGAAAATATCCGCGTATTGCACGAAAATATCCGCGTATTGATATGAGGAAGGCACGTGCAATACCTTAATATGCCTGAGAGCAACCTTCTCACGAACAAAGTGGATGTCCATCTCAACATGCTTGGTTCGTTGATGCTGAACCGGATTGTGAGACAGGTATATGGCGGATATGTTATCACAGTAGACCAGAGACGCTTTTCTTAAAGGACACTGAAGCTCCAAGAGAAGGTTTCGAGCCAACGGATCTCAAAGAACAACATTAGCAACTCCTCTATACTCAGCTTCTGCACTCGAACGGGATAATGTGGCTTGCTGTTTGGCAGACCAAGAGATGAGATTATCACCCAAAAATACATAGTAGTCGGAAGTAGAGCGGCGGGTGTCTGGACAGCCTGCACAATCTGCATATGTATAGGATAATAGTGAGTTCGGTGCAGAGGGGTATAAGTATAGTCCATAGTCCAGTGTGCTTTTAACATATCGAATGATACGTTTGAGGGCAGTAAAATGAGGTTCCCTGGGGGCATGCATAAACAAGCATACCTGTTGGACAACATAGGCAATGTCAGGCCTGGTGAAGGTGAGATATTAAAGTGCGCCTGCAAGACTCCTATACATAGTTGGATCAGTCACTGAAGTACCGACCAGTGCACTAAGTTTGGATTTAGAATCAACTGGAGTGGCCATGATTTTGCAATTGTCCATCATAGCCCAGTGCACGATCTCCTCTGCATACTTACGCTGGCAAAGAAACATACAATCTGCAGGTCTAGTGACTGAGATCCCCAAAAAATAGCTCAACTTTCCCAAATCAGTTATGGCAAATTCAGACTTGAGCCGTGCAATGATCTCATCTTTCAACACAGCAGTAGAGGCAGTAAGAACAATGTCATCCACATATAACGTAAATATGCGGTATCACGACCTCGATGTAAAGTAAAGAGAGAGGTATCACATCTGCTGCATGTAAACCCAAGGCGTTTAATGAACTGTGCAAACCGATCATACCATGCTCTGGGGGCCTGTTTTAAGCGATAGAGTGACTTACGGAGACGGCACACATACTGTGGGGCTGTTGGGTGGACAAAGTCAGGCGGCTGGTGCATGTATGCAATTTCTCGTAAATCTCCATGAAGAAATGCATTCTTCACATCTAGTTGATGAATCGGCCAATTCTTACCCATAGCAATGCTCAGAACTGTGCGAATTGTGGCCGGTTTGACAACTGGACTGAAAGTCTCGCCGCAATCAATGCCCTCCTGCTGGTTAGTACCATTTGCCACTAGTCTTGCCTTGCATCTTTCTAAGTCACCACTATCTCTGAACTTGTGTCGAAAAAGTCACATGCAACGGATCATATTCACCCCCTCCGGTTGAGGAACCAAGTCCCAAGTATGTTGTTTCGTTAATGTATTAAACTCCTCACACATGACCGCATTCCAATTTAGGTCTAGTTTGGCTAATTTAGGGCTTTTTGGAATAGGTGAAATTGTTTGGGTGGACAGGTTTAATTGGACTTTAGGTTTGAAAATATCGTGTTGGGCACGGTTTCCATCCGGTGTGTGGGCGCTTGTTGGGGAAGGGTATCGGTCGACTGGTTGGGTGGACTGTGTGTTGGCAGATTCGGGTGTGGTATGTTTTGTGTTGTCGGGACTGGGGTTTGGTCGAGGGTGGCTGTCGGATGGTGTGGAACAGTGGCGGTGTTTGGATTTAAAGTTGAGTGGGTTGGGTCGGTGGGTGCCGGTGAACTGTGGTAACGATTTATGGGGGTTCTCGGTATGCTGAAAATGGAGGAGGGTTGTAGTGTCGGGTATGATGTCGGTGGCGTAGTAGGACCGGTGGCTGGGTTTGCTGGATGGTGGTTGAGGGTCGGACTAGGGTCGGCACGGTGGTGAGAAAGTTGGGACGGCATAGTGAATGGGACGGTGACCGGTGAGTTGGTGGAACCTGGAGACAGAGTGGTGCTAGGGGTGGCTAGCGGCGGTGGAGGGGAGGTCACTGGTGGCAGGGATGCTGACGGTGAGCGATGTACGGTGGCCGATGGTGGCAGGGATGCTGACGGTGAGCGATGTACGGTGGCCGATGGTGGCTGTGGAGGTACAGTTCCCGAAAGTTATGGGCACAGTTCCCGAAGGTGGACATGAGAGAGGGTTGATTCATCTAAAAATTCATAATTCGGTTGTTGAAATTTTTGGATGTTGGAAAAGGGGAATTGTGTCTCGTCAAAAGTGACGTGACGCGAGACGTGAATTTGACGAGTGGATAAGTTATAACACAGATAACCCCTATGGTTTGACGGAAAACCTAAGAAGACACACGGAGTGGTGCGAGGAGCTAATTTGTGAGAGGCTGTGGAAGAGAGACTAGGAAAACATAGACAACCGAATATGCGTAGGTGATCATAGGAGGGAACCCTACGGTGTAAGATTTCGGTTGGAGTCATGTTATGGAGGGTACTAGTGGATAAAATATTAAGGACGCATTCTACCATTTTGACCGCATAAACCCAAAAGGATAGAAGGAGGGAAGCATGAAACAAAAAAGTGCGGACCATGTTATTTGTAGTACGGATGAGACGCTGGGCTTTGCCATTTTGAGGGGACGTGTGAGGACACGAAAATCGGAAGACCATGCCATTATTGTGGCAGAATTTTTGAAACGCGGAGTTGTTAAACTCACGACCATTGTCACATTGGAAAGATTTAATGGCGCGTTCGAATTGCATTTTGATAAATGTGCAAAATTCAAGAAATTTGGCAAAAACTTCGGATTTAAATTTTAATGGGTAGATCCAAAGAAAGTGAGAGTAGTCATCCAATAACACGAGATAATATTTATGACCTAGGGAACTAGTAATAGGGGAAGTCCACAGATCAGCATGAACAATATCAAAAGGAGCAAACGTAACGCTAACTGAGGAATTAAACGGAAGACGAACGTGTTTGCCTAATTGACAGGAAATGCAGGTATGGGCAAGTTTCCCATTACATTGAATAAAACTATTACTTCTAAGAAAATTAAAGACATGAAATGTATTAGGATTGTATATTGTACACTATATAAGATGATATTAATCTCCCTTAGGGAGTCTTTCTCATTAATATTAATATATATAGTGTACAATATACAATCCTAATATAAGATGAATCACATTCCCAATATAAGAGAAATCCTAGTTTAGAACCCTATTCTAATTATGTGTAGGGATTGTAGTGTTATACTTGTACACGTTTACAATATTTGACCTACTTTACTCTTATTTATATTCTAAGTTATAATCTCTCTCCACTACATATTTACTCTATTTATGTGTCTTTGTCTGACAAAGGGTAAATGGAGTAAAAATAATTAATTATGTCTTGAATTTTTAAAACGATAAATAATTTGAGACGGAAGGAGTAATGTCTTTAAATTTTAGATCAATTTTCCTAGAAAAGAACACTATCGCAGACTAGTATGTTTAATTTTATTTTATTTTAGATTATTGATTTGGCAATCAGTTAATGCTATAGTTTTTAATTCAGTAATGTGATTTTTTGTTTGCAGAATGGCGTGGTTTTGCCTGAGTTGCTGGTAAGTTATTTTTAACATATTTTTTCTGTTTTGGGATGGAAAAATGAGAAAATGATGATTGGTTTTTGCGTATCTAGAAATGTACAATAAAAAGGGGTTCTTGTACTGGCAAAGAAGTCTTATTATGGTAAATTTTGTACCTCTGTACTTTAGATAGTACTAAGAGTAGTACAACATTTGATGTAAGGAAAGGTACAATTAGAGTAGTACAATATCAATCTAGGACCAATCAACTAAAATCTTGTGTAGGAAGATAGGTCATAACCTTATATAGTGCTGCTGCAAACAATATTCACTTGTCAATGAAAAATTATATAGTTCTGCTTTTGAATCATATTGCAGATAATACAAGAGGGTATTTTTCTCCTTGATTGCTTAGGTAAATTTATTGTGCTGGCTGTAATGTGATTAATTTTTCAAGAATGATGACCTTTAGGGTTTTTTTTTCTTCAATTGGAGCATCTTTGAATGTTGATGACTTAATGCACCAGTTTATGTCAATGATAGCCCATATTTGTTGGTTATTGAAGCGGGTTTGGTTTGTGGGGGTTCACATTTGTTTTTATTGGTTTCTTTGTGAGTTGATACATTATGTTGCATAATTGTTGTTTTCCGCGTTGAACTGATTGTACTGACAACTTGGTGACAGACAGAGTTTATGGTGGACATGTCGTGTCAAGGCTGTGTTAATTCAGTCAAGAGCAAATTGCAGACTATTGAAGGTAAGCTCTAAAAAAATCATGCCTTGTCATGAGGATTTTTGTTTAATCCAATCAGTTTATTTTAGCGTTGAAAGAGATCTTTTGTGTGGCTTTTAGGAGTTAAGAATGTGGATGTGGACCTCGATAATCAAGTAGTGAGAATTCTTGGATCTTCACCTGTGAAGACTATGACGGAAGCCTTGGATCAAACAGGTCGAAAAGCCCGTCTGATTGGACAAGGAGTACCGGATGGTATGTTCCAATCTTAAATCTAAATGTATCTCACGTGTTTCCTCAGTTAGTATTATAAAAAATTTGTGAAGCATTATGTCTTCACATCTCCGGCTATGTTAACCGGATGAGCAGAACTATGTATGCTTATGATTAATAGTAATATAATGGCCTTCTTAAGTGCTGAAGGGAAAGAAGAGTGCAAAAAAAGAGATCTTATGCACTTTCTCCCATGAGCTTCAGCTTCTTCTGCTTTATTTCTGAAGTGATGCATCTAATTTTTGTATATGTTGAACCATGCCGTGTAGATTTCCTTATATCTGCTGCTGTCGCTGAATTCAAAGGACCAGATATTTTTGGTGTTGTTCGCTTGGCTCAAGTCAATATGGAATTAACTAGGATTGAAGCAACCTTCAGTGGACTGTCACCTGGAAAGCATGCTTGGTCAATTAATGAATTTGGTGATTTGACGAGGGGGGCAGCTAGTACTGGGAAATTATATAGCGCAGTAAGTAACACGCAAAAGAACATTTGATTTATAATAAATATGTTTCATTATCTTCTTCCTATGAACTCTTTTTTCTTCGGGGCATGGATTCTGCAATATATTTTATCCTTGCATTGAGAAAGAGAGAATCCGGGTGCATAATATTAATTATGCAATCAGGTTTCAACTCATCTCACTTGCGGATGCTTTAAGTGCCTTGGACTATGGTAGAAATGCTTCTAAGGGTTCCATTGTCACCGAAATGCATCTAATACCATGCTGTTAGTTATGGAACCGTAACTGTTTGGATACTAGATATCGTTGGCAAGGAATGTGTGAAACTTTTCCTTTCTCTTTGTCCTCCAAAGGGCTAAATAGCATCTATTCATGCTTATGTTCTATTAAGGAGTCAAATATATGGATGAGGTTCTAATGTATGATTGGTTTTTGTGAGATTTGAGTAATACCATGTACAGGAGAAGTAGCTTGATGTTATTCAAGCTAATATGTATTCATACTCCGCTTCTCTTCTATTTTCCTTTTTCCCCTTTGTTTCTTCTTGTGGGGTTAACCTTTTACATAATTTTCTCCGTGATCAAGTTGTAGAGGTTAGGAAGTTAAAATGATAGGATGATGTATGTGCCTTAGGCAGATTTGGCAGAGGAGGACAAAAGGCGCTTTTGGGAGGAGCTGGACGAGGTGGTAAGGGGTATCCCACAGACCGAGAAACTAGTGTTAGGCGGAGATTTTAATGGCCATATAGGGTCTACTGCATGAGGATATGGTGACGTGCATGGCGAGTCGGCTTTGGGGATAGAAATAAGGGAGGTATTTCGCTCTTAGACTTCGCGAATGCTTTTGAGTTGGTCATAGCTAACTCGAGCTTCCTGAAGAGAGAGGAGCACTTGGTGACTTATCGTAGTGCAGTGGCTAAGACCCAGATAGATTACCTGCTCCTTAGGAAGGGTGACAGAGGTGTTTGCAAGGATTGCAAGGTTATCCCGAGCAATAATTTTACAATTCAGCATAAGATCGTGGTTATGGACTTAGAGATCAAGTTAAAGAAGAAGAAAAGGGTTGCTCCTGAACGACCAAGAATTAGATGGGGAGACTTGATTGAGGTTAAAGCCCAAGATATAGGAGTTGTTGGGGCTTGGAGGAGTATAGGGGATGATGATAGCATGTGGTCGGACAGTCGGATGCATCAGAGAAGCAGCTAGACAGGTACTTGGGGTTTTGAGGGGCAACACAGGTGGGCGGTGGGCGTAAAGGGGATTGGTGGTGGAATGAAGAGGTCCAAGGAAAAGTAGAAGCCAAGAAGGCAGCGTATGCGGCGCTAGTGGAAAGCATCGACGAGGACGACAAGAGGAGGAATAAGAAGAGGTATAAGGCAGTGAAAAAGGAAGCGAAGCTAGCGGCCACGGCGGCTAAAACATCAGCCTTTAAGCACTTGTATAGAGAGCTCAAGTGTAAAGGCAGGGATAAGAAGTATAGGCTCGCCAAGACGAGAGAGGAAATCTCGCGTCCTGAACCAAGTGAAGTGCATTAAAGACGAAAATGACAAAGTGTTGGTAGATGACACACATATTAGACGGAGGTGGCAGACGTACTTTCATAAGCTCCTGAATGAAGAAGGGGATAGGGATATCGTGCTGGGGATTTAGAGCACTTCGAGAGTCGTAGAGATTTTGGGTATTGTAGGTACATCAAGGCGGCAGAGGTTAAGGAGGTTATCCGTAAGATGAGGAGGGGAAGAACGACAATGACAAAGTGTTGGTAGATGACACACACATTAGACGGAGATGGCAGACGTACTTTCATAAACTCCTGAATGAAGAAGGGGACAGGGATATCGTGTTGGGGATTTAGAGCATTTTGAGAGTCGTAGAGATTTTGGGTATTGTAGGTACATCAAGGCGGCAGAGGTTAAAGAGGCTATCCGTAAGATGAGGAGGGGAAGAACGACCGGGCTTGATGAGATCTCGATAAACTTTTGGAAGAGCGCATGGGAGCCAGGTATGGAGTGGCTGACTATGTTGTTTAATGTCATTTTTCGAACAACTAAGATGCATGAGGATTGGAGGTGGAGTATAATAGTCCCGTTGTACAAGAACAAGGGTGATATTCAGAGTTGCAACAACTATAGGGGTATCAAGTTGTTAAGCCACACTATGAAAGTTTAGGGCATGATTGTCGAGTTGTGGATGAGAAGGGATGTATGTGTCGATAACCGAGAGCTAGTTCGGATTCATGCCGAGTTGATCGACTACAGAAGCTATTCATCTTGTCAGATGATTGGTGGAGCAGTATAGAGACAAAAAGAGAGGCCTTCACATGGTGTTCATTGAGTTAGAGAAGGCATATGATAAAGTTCCTCGGGAGGTCCTTTGGAGATGTTTGGAGTCTAGAGGTGTGCTTGTGGCCTACATCAGGGCAATTAAGGACATGTATGAGGGTGCCAAGACTCGGGTTAGGACAATGGGAGGTGATTTCGAACACTTTCCGGTCGTGATGGGGTTGCACCAGGGGTCAGGTTTTAGCCCATTTCTATTTGACTTAGTGATGGATGAATTGACGCGTCATATTCACGAGGAGGTGTCGCAGTGTATGTTATTTGCAGAAGATGTATTTTTTATTGACGAGACACGTAGTGGCGTTAACGATAGGCTAGAAGTTTGGAGAACGACCTTAGAATCTAAAAGTTTCAGGTTGATTAGGACTAAGACAGGGTACATGGAATGCAAGTTCAGTGACGTGACGCGAGAGACGGATGTGGAAGTGAAAATCGAAGCATAAGTTATACCCAAAAGAGGGAGTTTCAAGTATCTTGGGTCCATTGTACAAGGGAACGGGGAGATTGACGATGATGTCACCCACCGCATTGGAGCAGAGTGGATGAAATAGAGGCTTGCCTCCGGGGTGCTTTGCGATAAGAAAGTGCCGCCTAAGCTGAAAGGTAAGTTCTATAGAGTTGTGATTAGAGCAGCAGTATAGGGCACTCGCGGAGATATGTATGCTCAGATGGATGTTTGGTCATACTATGAGGAGAGAAATGATTAGGAATGAAGATATACGGGACAAGGTCGGAGTGACCCCTGTGGAGGACAAGATGAGTGAAGCGAGACTGAGATGGTTTGGGCATGTGAAAAGGAGGTGTGAGAGATTGATGGTCGTAGGAGTTAGGAGAGATAGAGGTAGGCCGAAAAAGAACCGGGGAAGGTGATTAGACAGGATATGGTTCTACTCCAGTTGATTGAGGACATGACCTTAGATAGGAGAATTTGGCGGTTGAGGATTATGTTAGAAATGTAGTAGGTATTCGAGTTTTGTCGCGTTGTATGTGAGAGGGGGGGGGGGAGCTAGCTTTTTCATCTCCTTTTCTCCTTTTTTTAGATGTATTATTTTGACATCGCATCGTTCATTATCTTTATGTGTATATTACTATGTTGTACCATATGTTTTGTATCTTGATATTTTGTTGCTTTATTTTTCATGCAACCCTGTAATGATTACGTTTTTTTAGCTGAGGGTCTATCGAAAACAGTCGAGGTGGAACGGTGGTGTGGGGTAGGGGTAGGTAAAGAAGAAGTGAGTTCGAGGGTGGGTGGTGGGTGGTGAGTGGGGTTGGTGGTGGATTGGATGGGGCTTGGGTGAGTATTTTTCCAAAAATATTTTCATGAGAAAATAAGAAATTCACTTAATTACCGCTAATCAAACGAACCAAACAAACCTGAGAAAATAAGTGGAAATTCGCTTGTTTTCCAAAAACTCATTTTTCAGAAAACATTTTCCATGAAAAACATTTTCCCCCATACCGAACACACCCTTAATATGTGACTTTTTACTCCTTGCTTTGCCTCTGGCATAATGGGAAAGTATTGAATGTGAGGTGATTAATGGATAAAATGGTACACGCCCTGACAACTTCCATTTATCTCATGGGAGATGCTTCCCTGATTGTTTTTTCCATGATGAATTTTATAGTCACTGTTTGGTACTGGTTTGACAACTTGGGAAACTAAAACTAGATTGGTTTTGGAAGTACTCTGGAACAAATCTACAGCCTACACTAAAAGTAGCCCCCACACTTCCAGTATTGCTCCCAATCTTTTACTCCAGATTGAAAGACGACAAGACCAGTAGTTGGTTGTAAATGAAGATGGTTGTTTCCACAGTAATATCATAATATAGACACGACATGTAACTGTTTTCTTCTTTCCCCTACCACTGAATATTGTATTGGAAAATGCACTGGACAGACAATTTACTGCACTTTTTGATGTGTTCTTTTCATTTTTCAGCCACTCGGTGACCTGGGAACACTGGATGTTGATGAGAAAGGCGAGGCATTTTATTCCGGTCCTAAAGAGAAGCTGAGAGTTGCTGACCTGATTGGGAGAGCTATAGCGGTATATGCAACTGAAGATAAATCAGATCCAGGCCTTAAAGCAGCAGTGATAGCTAGAAGTGCAGGAGTTGGTGAAAACTACAAGAAACTTTGCACTTGTGATGGCACAACTATTTGGGAAGCAACCAGCAATCTCTGAACAGTTTATTATCTTTAGGACTATTTGATCTTTGCATACTACATCTGTATCATTTTCACAATCATGAAGCTTTTAAGTTGGATGGAGCAAGCTATGTATCAAAATAAACGTCATCATTTACTCTCTCATTTCTATTGTTCCTATCTATCGATCCGCTCCTTTTTATTTCAATGAGGACAGCTAGTGAATTATGTTAAAATCACCACCGCCTCTCATTAGTAGAATATTCTAGATTGAGTTATATAATTATCTAGAAATGTGGTAAAGATTCAAGAAATACATAGGAAAATAATTGTTAGAAAATTCTAGAGTCAATGTCCTAGTTGTTTACCATGTTGGGTCAAGCCCATTATGATGTTATAGCTAGAATCTTCTAGCAATGTAAAGTTGGTTGATGAATCAACATTGATCGTGTATATATAGGGACTTTGGGTCCTTAAGGATGTAAGTCCCAAGTGTGCATCCAAAAAGTGTCTAAGTAAATTTAAAGTGTGTGTAAGCTAAAATGTGAGGGTAAGTGTTGATAAAAATAAAAGAGTAAGAATTTGGTGTATATTGTGGTCAGGTTATAGTGTTCAAGTCTTGGTGAAATTACTTTCACAATAATAAAGTAATTACGTTTTTCACATGTTGTGGTGTCTAACAAGTGGTTTTAGAGCCAAGTCGGTTCATATCAAAGAGTCGTTTGTTGAGTTTCTTAGAGTGTTCGTGTGTGGTTCAGTACTACAGAGCTTGTTGTCGAAATCAAGCTTTCTTGGTAAAAATAGAATTTTAGCCAAGACACGATGGGTGACCTTCAAGTGGTCGGTGAATTCAAGAAACTTAACAATCAGAATTACAACACGTGGTCGGTGCATATGTAGGCATATCTCTAAGGCCAAGACTTATGGGAGATCGTTGGTGGCAATAAGGTCACACAACCAGAAGACGCAGACGCTCTGAAGAAATGGAAGATTAGAGCTGGCAAAGTCATGTTTGCGATTCAGACCATAGTTGAAGATGAAATGTTGGAGCACATCAGGCCGGCTAAGACACCGAATGAAGCGTGGGATACTTTCGCAACATTGTTCACCAAGAAGAATGATACGAGACTGCAGCTTCTAGAGAACGAGCTTCTCTCTATCAGACAACGCGACATGACGATCAACCAATACTTTACCAATAAAATCTCTTTGTCGCAAAATTTCTGCATTAGACTCTGCGGCTAGCATGTCAGACGGTAGAATTAGAAGAATTATTATTCATAGATTAAGGCCAGATATAGAAATTTTATTGTTGCAATACAAGGTTGGCCAAGCCAAATCTGGAGTCTCATTAAAGAGTGAGAAATAAGCACTCTATAGCGGTGATAAGAAAGGTCGATCCCGACCAAATGCTAGTAGAAATTCTAGAAAACATGATGACAAGGAAAATCATCATCCCAAACAGGGGGAGCTCAAAAGAAAGACAACCGGGGTGGCCAATCAAAGAATAACAATAAGTTGGATGGAAAAAAATGCTATAACTGTGGGAAAAAGGGCCACATGGCTAAAAGTTATTGGTTCAAGAAGAACACTGCAGAAAGCAATGCAGCCACGTCAAATGCAGGAAAGACAAGTGATGAAGAGTGGGACGCCGAAGCATCTTTCGTCGTGGAGGAATAAGAATTAGCTTTGGCAGTTACCGTTCCTGGAACGATCGACTACAATAATGATTGGATAGTCGACTATGGCTGCTCAAATCATATGACAGGAGATAAAGAGAAGCTATAGAACATGACCGAGTACAAAGGTGGTCGTGTGGTGGTGACATCCAACAACTCAAGACTACCAATCGCTCACGTCGGAAAAATAACAATCATGCCGAGATTCAGTCCGAAAGAGGTTTCACTCCAGGATGTCTACTATGTACCTGGGATGAAGAAAAACTTACTATCAGTAGCGCAACTTACGGCATCAAGCCACCATGTCGTATTCGGACCTCAAGATGTCAAGATCTTGAACTCTCTGAAACACCGATGATGAGAGGACGACGCTTAGAGTCTATCTATGTAATTTCAACAAAGTCAACTTATGTAAACAAGACTCAAAAGAACGAAACAACTGATTTGTGGCATGCAAGACTTGGACATGTAAGTTATCACAAACTCAAGGTGATGATGAAGAAATCTATGTTGAAGGGTCTTCCTCAACTCGAGGTCAGAACAGAGACCGTTTGTGCAGGCTGCCAATACGGTAAGGCACATCAGTTACCGTATGAAGACTCAAAGTTCAAAGCCAAAGCACCATTGGAGCTGGTCCATTCTGACGTATTCGGGCGAGTCAAGCAATCATCAATCAGTGGCATGCAATACATTGTTACATTCATTGACGACTTCTCACGGTACATATGGGTTTTCTTTCTAAAAGAAAAATCTGAAACTTTTTCAAAATTTAAAGAGTTCAAGGAAATACTGGAAGGAGAACTCAGTAAGAAAATCCAATGCCTCAGAACAGACAACGGATGTGAATATACATCAGATGAGTTCTCCCAGTACCTACGAGAATGCCACATACACCATCAATTCACATGTGCAAATTCGCCACAACATAATGGAATAGCTGAGAGGAAGAATCGACACCTTGCAAAGATATGTCGAAGCATGCTACATTCGAAGAATGTTCCAGGAAGATTTTGGGCAGAAGGTATGAAAACAACAGCTCATGTCATCAATAGACTTCCTCAAGCGAAGTTAGGGTTCGTTTCACCCTTTTAAAAACTGTGGGGTAGTAAACCTACAGTAAGTCACTTTCGAGTATTTGACTGTGTGTGCTACGTGTTTGTGCCAAGTCATCTAGGTAGCAAATTTGATAAAAAGGCGATACGATGTATCTTTGTGGGATACGACAGCCAAAGGAAATAGTGGAAATGTTGTGACCCAACAACTGAAAAGTGTTATACATCAATAAATGTGGTATTCGATGAGGCAGCATCATGGTGGTCACCTCAAAATAAAGAGTTACCATATTCCAAGGAAATAGAAGACAATTTGCAAAAGAAGATGGGGGAGCAAATTGTTGGATTACATCCAAGTCCAGAAAAGGAACATAAAGATCAAAGTGAGGAAGAAAATACCGAGGATGAGGCAACACAGAATCCATGGCAAACATGCATGCATTAAATAGTAGAAGACCGTCAACCAGAAGGAGTAAGCCCACAGCCTCAGAGATCGACAAGAGTTCGAAAGCAAATCCCAAGTACGCCAATGCTGTTGTAGCTAAAGAAGAAAAGTTTAGAGAACCAGAGACACATGAAGAGGCATCCCAGAACATCAAGTGGTTTGAAGCTATGAAAGAGGAGATACGTGCTCTAAAGAAGAATCAAACATGGGAGCTAGTACCAAAGGCAAAGGAAGTAAAACTCATTTCCTGCAAATGGGTTTACAAGGTAAAAACTCGTCCTGATGGATCAATTGAAAGATACAAGGCTTGGTTAGTAGCTCGAGGATTCTCTCAACAGTATGGGCTAGATTATGATGAGACGTTTAGCCCAGTTGCTAAGATTACAACAGTAAGAGTCCTGCTAGCACTTGCAGCAAGTAAAGATTGGAGACTGTGGCAAATGGACGTGAAAAACGCCTTTCTATAGATCGACCAATCAACATATACAGTAAATACATTATATTTACACTTAAATTCGGAAACACTGTATTTACTCAAAAAAATTATATATAAACATATGTATATACATCTAGTTTTCCCAAAAATACAATCAGTCCAATACATTAAACATATATTTACACTAAAAATAACGAATACAAGATACAAAAAGAAGAAGAAGCTATGAAATACACTTAAATATACTCAGATCTGAGATATAAGAAGGAGAATGACAAGCATGTGTATTTGCTCAATTTGAGATTGTCTCCACTTTTTCAAAACGAATACAAGCCTCAGATCCAATCCCTCAAAGATTTGCTCGTCGGTGGAAGAATTTCCGCCGGTGACTCGACGGTGGCAGTGGCATATCTCATCACCGCCGCTTTACGATTCTCGTCTTCGGGATCTGGTTCTTCTTCGTATTCTTCATGTACTATTTCTTCTTCTACGACATCATTTTCGTATTCTTCTTGTCAACATCAGGTTCTTGTTTAATGTCTTGTGATTCTTCAACTTGTTATTGTGTGGATTCGGAAGCTTTGGTTTTTCGCTTCTTAGCCATGGTGAATATTGAGGTAGAGAGAAGAGAGAGAGTGGAAATTAGGATTTTCTGATTTGGGAGCTAGGGTTTCGGTGGAGAAAAAGGATGATAAAGAGGAGTATGGGGCTGAAGAGAGAGGGAAGGAGAGAGAGAGGGGTGAGAGAGAAACTTGATACACTTGAATAACTTTATGTATTTGTTATAGTTACGATATGTAAATTAGAAAATCATTGTAGGTACTAAATATAAATAAATTAAATAGTAGTTATTATCAATAAATACCTCTTAGAGATAGCTATGACAAGTAAATATTTCTTAAAGGGGTCGCAAAGCAATATTTTTTAATTTAGGGTGTTTTTAGTGTCTTTTAGGAGATCTAATCTGATGGTTACTAGAGATTTTATTTCTTATGGGAATATGATATTTATAAACACATAAATAACTGCAATTTGTTTTGAACAAATAAGTTTCAAAAAACTTTTTTTAGGAAGGAAATTACTTGTTTACATCAAGTTTTTTTTTTTTGACGTGATTCTACCATGCATCTTGGGATTAGAGTTAATTTCATATATGGTCATTGAACTTTACTCGTTCTATCAAGTTGGAGGACAATCAAAACTCTCACACTAACGCACACACCTACAAATATGATGGAGTAACTGGAGAAAGACGAAACAAAATGAGAAAACCCACACAATTCATTATTGAGGCATTTATTCAATCGCAAACGCATATATACACCAAGGGAAAGCCAAAACATAAATTACACTTCTGGGAGTCTCCAGTCATACTACAGGAGTGAGCTGAGGGAAGAAAACTTCACAATGTTTCTTGACGATTTCTGCTAACAAAATAATATCTGTAATTTAGCATACTCAATTCAGAAGTCGTGTGATGTCTATGTTACAACATTTTCAATCTTTTCCAGCATTTATTCGTCGGAGTAAGAGACCACAATCTGCTACAGGATGAGCAATGGCAGAGCTGCTTCACAATCCAGACATAAATACCAAGTTAAGCAAGAACTAGACAAGATAACGGGAGCCTGAGAAAGGTCCAAAGCTAGCTATGACACAACTTCCTCCGCCAGAAGCAAGGCATAAAAGAGAAACAGCAACTTCACCCTGCAGCATACTTCCTCTTGCCTCATTGTACTGAATCTGATGTTGAAGTTTGCGTCCATGCCATCTCAAAGCACACCCAAGTCTTCATTAGAACAATTTGAAAATCTACCAGGTTGCACGTACAGGGTATGCATCCAGTACAAATATGTGGATTGCAAGATTAGCAACTTCCTCAACAGATTTTATTTTGCCAATAAAAAAAGTAATTCTCAACAGAAGCGCCTTTCTCTTGCCCCAGGGCATTTTCACCGGAGCCGTAACCCAAGGAAAGACACATTTTAAAGGAGTATGAAAGCCCAAGTAACAAGAGTCAGATATATTGTATACCTCAATTGTCTATAGACGTGCACTGATTTTATTCATGCTTAATGAGTCTTCAGTTCCCAACATAGAATCATGTATTTCTTTTGCTGCTCCTATTGCTGCTTTCTTGCTAGTATTTTGATAACTAAAATAAGACAGTGACTGCAACCACGAAACCAACGTCAGTTTCCGTGTAACATCATCTGATTCTGCAACATGTTGATATAACTCATTGAGAATCATATCCTGGCCACTGGAAGGTAATTTAATGACCAACTGTGCCAGTGACTTCATCAAACTAGGCAGAACCTGAGAGGCAAAGAAAAGTAACTGTTTTATTTGTCACATCAAGTGCATTACATTGGCACGGTAGGCATAAATCTTGGTTAGGACACCTAATACAAATCAACATTTGCATAGTTGAAGCATCTATCCATTGTCCAAAGCTTTTATGTAAATTCAAGAAAGAGCTCCTACAAATTATACCAATTACCCAAATTTTCTATTGAAGGAACAAACAAGAAGTTAAACAATTCAAGGGAAGTATTACTCATATTGAATATTTGATATCCACTGAAAGCACAAGTTCTCTTATGATTGAACTTGTAACTGTGGAGCATTAGGTTGACCTGTTGAAGACAGACATTGTTACCACTTTACCTGTATATCAACAAGAGAAAGGAGACGTAAAAGTAAATCCAACATCTTCTTGAAAGGCTCCAGCTCTCCGTCCCAACTCTTCCCCAGGTCAGTTTCTGGAGTAGTATTGACTGAACTACAAAGGCTGTCAGCTTTTTCAATGAAACAGTGGATGCAATAGAAAATAGATGGGCTTCCAGCAGGCAGATGTCTAACCAGTGCAACAACTCCAGAAGCCATTCCCTCAAAAGGAGTAATCCCAGGGTATCCCTAAAATTTCAGTTAAATCAGAAAACAAGTTCAAGCATTATAATAATTAACTTTGATAAGTAGCTTTTATTACCTCTAAAGATCTCTTGACATAATAAAATACAAGTTGCTCTTTTAATGTAACTCTTTCATCTGGATCAGCATCCTTCTCAGAGGACATGAAAGCGACAAACACCGAGTGTGAGGCTTTAGCCACTTTCCCAGTTGGATGCCCCATGTATCTGGTTAAATGCATTAAGGAAATTTTTATATATTCAACCAGGTTTGACTTTCCTACTTGTTTCTAGATCTATCTGATGCAGGATACAGGAACATGGTTGGAGCCAGCACCTTGCGGAATACAGAGGCTGGTGTACAATCTACGCAAGTTGGGATTACTCGCAGATAAAATAAGATCCGAGCAGTTTGCACTTCATCAGTAGCCCACAGATATTCCATTTTCTGAAAGCTAGAAGGTACTGCAAGGAAAAAGGTGATGTTTTGTGAAAGACTGTAATAAACACGTATTGATAATTAAAAACATGCAGGAAAATAGTCACAACCAGCTTGGTTTGTCAAATCATCATAAGATGGAATAGATTCCACGAATGAGACACTGGCATTTTCATTCTCCTGAACCCTTGTAAGAACTGCTCTGATCGTATCCATATACTCAGGCAAATGCATTCTGCGAAAATATTCCATACAGGAAAATGCAACCAATATACTCACTGAAAGTCTTATTTGAATTTCTTGGGGAGCACTTAAAACTAACTTGTGCTTTGTTACTGCTAAGGCAAAGACCACAACCATTAGGAAAGCAGAATCAGCAATTTTTTCCAGATTCCCTAATAGCGCTTCCTCCCTACCTCGAAGCATCAAAGCAACCTTCCGATGCCACATGTAGATATCCCGACAGTAATTCCATATGATATCCTCTACTGCACTTCGGTTTTCTTCATCAGCTAAGACATATTGATTGCAAAAGACACCAGTTATCGCCCCTGCTTCCTTAAAAATAACGCTGTCTAGATGTTGCTGGACTTCATTGAGAACTAACCCCACCAAGTTGCCAGAGGGTGATTCTTGGATTTTGACATAAATGCGTGGCAAGGGGAATATTTCAGTGAACAAAGCTTTAGTGAGGCATAGAAACACATGAGGTTGGTAGGAAAATGGTCCACTTTTAGATAAAGCTAACGATATACACTGTAACAGAAAAGAGTTTTTTGGCTCCATGGTAGCATAATCAGCATCTCCAGCACTAGAAACTAAACAGCACGATATAATCTCGATACGTTCCTCTGCAGAAGTCTTTAGCTCAATTAGTGCTTTCTGTTCAGATCTATTGATGACTCTCAGTACTCCAGCAGTAGCCATGACAACAGCATACAAAGAGAATGTTGGTCGTGTATTTTTCAGTAACTCTCTACTGAAAAGATCAATTTTGTCTGCGAAATAAGAATTGATAAAATTCGAAAAACTCCATTCCATCAGATGCAGTATCATGAGCCCATTAGACACACTAGCAGAAGGACCATCACTTTTATCCCACAATTCCATTAAGCAACTGAGAACTCTAACAAAATAAACATTCACAGAAGAAGATAGAGCATAGCCAATTCCTGCGAGAACATTCGGAATTGTCCTTTCAGACAAGCGGATCAATCTATAGTCTTCTTCCAAGAGCTGGCAGAGCAATTTCAAGCAAACTGTTTTAGATTTTTCAGATGCTGAAGGTACAAAAGAAAGAGCACCAAGGAGGAGAACACCTTCAGAGAAGAAAGATAAGCTTTTGTTTGAATGAATATGTCCAGAGAAAAGGTGCAAGAGGACCTCAATTGCTGAATCAATGACCCCAGGAGAATGTCTAGATGATTTCCTAACCCAAATGTATAGAAGCCTGACAAATAAAGGATAAGATTCCTGCGGAAGGGAGACTTTTTGTGAGGACAAAATAGACAGCAGAAGCTTTGCTTGTGGATCAGCAATATAGAGAGAGAACTGAGCGTTGACGAGTGTCTTTAGAGATTCAAGGTGATTTGAATTAAATGACTGATTTTGAAGGGAGTCCCTAAGATCAGCCCATGCTCGGATGATAGCTTGGGCTGATACCAAAGAAGGATGTCTCAGCGTCGGGTTCTCGTAGGTGCCACTTCTGCTGCGTAGCCATTCCTCGAGGAATACAGATTCAGGTTTCTTTGCCATCATGTAAATTATACAACTGCAAAGACCAAACATTGCAAGCAATAAATTAAAAAAAAAAGCTGCATGCGCTAAAGCATAATGGACATAGCTAAGACCCCACTAATTTTCTACTGAAGTCTCATCAATGAACCTTAATCACCACAAAACTTGGTCCAAATTAAGTGCAAGATTTAGGTGATTAAGAGTTAACCCACCACCTGAATGACATATTTTTCATAACAATGAACCCAGCTTCATGGAAACTAAAGCAACTACTAATGCTTTGCTTTCAAAGGGATTATTGCCTTTGTGATAAAAGAGGGAGGAGGGGGTTAGCTACATCCGCTTCTTCGATAGAATTATTCAACAATAGAATTTGTTACCAAATGGAAATAGCAAGAGGGAAGAAATAGCATTTCCGCTCCAGTCTTCTGAACGGATCAAAGGGAAGAGTTAAAAAAAAGGGAAGAGTTAAAAAAAAAGGGCAGAGTTTACTCAGAAAAGATTAATATTGGAAGGATTCCTTCCTTTGACAATTTCAAATTCAATAATCAACAACCAACAATGACAAGTAGGATGATTTTCTACATTCTTTCAAGTAAGTTGACATTTCAAAAGAAAGAAAACCAGTAGCACTGACTACTTAAGGCTTCTCTTCTAATCAACAAGAAAATTAAGCTAAGCACATAAGGGAAGGTTGAAATGAAATTGTACAAGCAAGAGCAAAATTCCAAAACCTTGGTTGCAAGATAAAAGGAAAGCCCCCCCAAAAAAGAGTAGTACAGCAAACATTAGAGCCAAAGACGACTCAGAAAGCAAAGATATGTACTTTTTTTAATGACAAGTGACCCGCAGCCGCTACCCTTAGGGTGAGCACAGAATAAATAACCCGCAAACCACACATGAGAGATAACTAGGCAAGCACCGTGCCCAGAAGGCAAATCCTCTGCTATCATAGGCTGGGGTTTCGAACCTGAGACCTCTATTATAGAAGCTTCATGTTCAACCAAGTGAGCCAGATATGTACTTTCTACCAACATTAACTTCTCTTAGGACTTTCATCGAACAGGAAGCATTCAGCAAAATGTAACACTTGTATCTCAATATCTAAAAGCAATTTTATGGATAGCAAATGAGGCAACTGAGACAAAATCGACCAGAATAAAAGCACAAACACCCACATAGGAAAAATCGAAACTTTACCCTTTCTGCGAGCTGTCACTTTGAGTGCCAAGCTTCCTAGGTTCGCAAGAAGCTTCAAAAGAAATTGCTATAAGACACAATTTGGGCCAATTATCGTCCAATTGAGAGTTTTCAGTGCAATTTATGAGAAAAGATAATTCTTTGAATAGCTATGGTGACGTGAGAAGTAACTACCATTGTATTTATTTATTTCTTCTAGTACAAGTATTGACACTATATCCAAGAAAGTATATTGTAGCCCTATACATTTTTATAGTGAGAATAAGCAAAAAATAAAAAAAATTGGTGAATAACGAGAAACACAATATTAAATACTCCATATGTCCAAAAAGATTGACACTAGAGTCAAGTTTCTAATTTTAATCGTGTGTTAAAATATAAAATATTAAAAAAAATTGAAATAAAATTTATATATTTAAAAATTACGGAGTATAAGTCATCATAATTAATAATTTAAAAGACCTTTAAAAAAATTACGATCAAAGAATAACTTGTTTGACTCTTGAAATACGAAAAGTGTCAATCTTTTTGGGGCGGATAGAGTATATTTTCTTTAAAATAGTTACAATATATAAGGAATTGAACTAAAACTAAAAAGATTTCAATACTTCCCCTAACTTGGATTGGTCCAAATTAATGCTTTTCGAAATTGAGATACTCATTGTATTTTTTGTTAAAATTAAATTACAAAAATGTATTTAAGATATATTAGTCAAATATTAATTCGCTTGACTTAGAAAAGGGAGATGTTAAAATACTCTATCCATCTCAAATTATTTGTAGTGGTTACTAAATATAGTTGTCTCAAATTATTTGTCGTTTTAGAAACTCAAGTTATAATTAATTATTTTTTTCTCTATTATCCTTAAACTCAAGTTATAATTAATTTACTTAAAAGTTAGTATTTTCTTAAGGGTGTGCAAATCGCTAAGGGGACATTCTTTTTTATCCAGATGAAATATTTTTTAAGAATCGTGTAAAATAAAAATGTGATAAATAATTTGAGACGGATAGAAATGGTAAATATTTCTAGTTAAGATTTAGACGTATACTAGTACATAATTCTACGTAAAACGTAGGAATGAATGAGCTAAAAGTCAATAGATTATATATTGAATGGACTTTCTCTATGCTTATGACCATGTAAAGACAAAAAACCAAGGTGGTGATTGTAAAGTCATGTTACATTTCGTAAATAATTGAGACTCTCGTGACATTATTAAGTATATCATTAACTTTGATTTACAGTTAATTCAACGATTTTAATACTCAATACATAATCAGGATTTGCTCAACGGGTGGCTTATATCGGGTGCCAATCACATTTCATTTCAAGTTTTGGAGCGTGAAAATGATGGTGGTGGATGACGCTAAAAAAGAAAAGAGAATTTAGAGTGGTAGAACAAGTTAAATCTTAAACAGAGAGAAAATGGGAATAAGAAATGGTAAATATTTGCCCAGGGCACATGCGAGTCGGTAAGTGTCAAGGTGATTGGGGTACAACCACTCCGACGTCGCGGGTTCGAATCCGTGTGGTGATAGTCTTTGCTGAAATATTATAAGGGATGTTGCTGGGTTCGTGTCCCGTTAGTCCTCTCCCTTGCAGGGCTGCCACTCACGCATATCTCTCGATTTACATCTCATCTGGCAAAGGAACCTCTGGTACAGGTGGGGGTTCGCCTTCGGGACTTTCCCCTTCACCAAGAAATGGTAAATATTTCACACAATGTAAAATGGGAACACGCACAGTAAGTACAAAAGTTAAAATACCCACAATCCAACGTTTGAGAGCTGCCAAATTTTCTGACTATGTCAGAAGACTTGCTGTCTCTTGCCAGTATTTCAATTGTTTTATCTGAATTACTACAAAATATGAGCATCAGAGAATTAATATTAAAAGAAACAAAAAGTTAGAGAAGAAAAAAATATCAAAATCTAGTCTGCCATGGAACTCAAAATCTCACCTCCCAAGAATATTGCTAACAAAAAAGACTGCTATAATGGTACCCTTTCTTTCAAAAAATAAATCCATTTTAACTTAATTCTTAAAATTTTAAGATTTTCAGTTTACTCTGTTATCTCATTCTTCTTCTTGCTATTTTGTGCAGTGTCAAATGGAGAAGGAGAAAAATGTTCAATTGAACTTGGCCTGAATGTTGAGCTTAGCTACTCAAAATATAGTACTAATGGATATGGATTTACATTTCTACAGATGCAAGAATTAGAGCAACAATTTTCAATCTACAAGTATATAGATGCTGGGCAACCTGTTCCTTCTCATCTCATTGTTCCTATATGCAAGTCTTTTACTTGCTCCTTAAAAGGACTTCATGATGGTAATTCTCCACATTACCCCAATTGTAAGTTTCCACCTAACCCTTCTACTAGCAATTTTCCTTGTTCTTTATTCTAGTCTAGATAGATTGACAGCTAGCTTTAATTTGCCGCGAGAGTTGTTGTCATGTGACCAGTAGGTCGCGGGGTTAATTTAGTCGTAGAAATAGTCCTCTTGCATTAATGTAAGACAAGGTTGCAACATTTACTTGCTACAATATATGTGAAGGTAACTTAATGATGTTAACAATGACGGAATCAGAAATTCAAACAAGGGGATTTTTAAAAGTTTCTTATGTCAAAGGTAGACCTGTCCAACGGGTTGGGGACCCGCCCGACCCGACCCGGCCCGACCCAAAAAATCCAGGGTCAGGGTCGGCTTATAGTTGTCCCGCGAGCCACCCGACCCGAAAAAATGGGGACCCGATCTTATGTAGGGTCGGACTAGGGTCAGAATATTTTACCCGTCTGACCCTGCTCGACCTCGACCCGACCCCGACCAGACCCCGATCCGCATATTTTTTAATACAATTTATATTATTTTTTCTTCATTAATATTTATTTTGTACTTATATATATTTTTGCCATTAATAAGTGATATAATGCATGTTTTTATAATATATGTATTGCTCTAATCTACATTGAGCTCGACATAAAATAAGATAAAAACGGTAGTTGATTATTAATTATATATTTATATTATTAGTCGTTCTGTTAATATCACGGAAGCATAATGTAGGGAGAGAAAATAGTTGTAAATTGGTGAAACTTTAAATGGTCATAACTCTGCACTCAGATGTCCGTTTTACCCGATTTGTTTTTGATTTTGCGTATTTTTTTAGACAAGGCCGGTCAAACAGCCATTAGGCGGTTTGGCGCAACCAATTTTTTGAAAAACATCCGTTTTCCCAATCAATTTGTGTTTTTCTCCAAATCGGTTTCTAATTTTCTTTTTCTTTAGTCAAGATCTTACGATATACAATACATTTCAGCGTCGAAATTTCATGGTAATGTAGGGGTGAATGCCAATTTCAGTTTTGAAAATTCAATTTTTTTAAAAAAATAAAAAATTCCTCCACTCGACCCGACCCGACCCTGCCCGCCAAAAAATTCCGACGGGCCAAGGCCGGCCCGTGACCCGTAGGGTCCGGGTCAGGGCCAGGGTCGGAATTTTTTTTAAAAAAATAGGATCAGGGTCGGGCAAGCAGAAAAAAAAAAGTCACCCGACCCGGTCCTGACCCGGCCGACCCGACCTTTGGACAGGTCTAGTCAAAGGTATTCAACAAATTATATATATACAAAAAACAAATTTGCTATATTTGAACATAGTATAATTTTTCAACAAAGGAGGTATAATTGAACCCCCGAACCCTCTTACACCCCTTTACCTCCTTATGTAAGTGCAAAAAATCCTTAAACTGACAATGCATGCATATAACTTAAGCTCTAATTTTCTAAGAGTGTACAAAAATATTTAAGACAGATAATATGGATCAAATGTAATAAAATTTTGTGAGTTTTTGCAGTGATGGGTTATGGACACGTGTGTTCGGAACTTAAAAGTATCATGGAACCAGAACCAAGAAGGTGTAGGAGGACTGATGGCAGGAAATGGAGATGTAGCAAAGGTGTACTCCAAAACCAGAAATACTGTGAGAAGCACATGCACAGAGGCCGCCAACGTTCAAGAAAGTGTGTGGAACCTGCTTCATCCAATTTGCAATTGTCTAGTAATTCTACAATTAAAATTAAAAGCAACAGCACCATGAGAACAGCAGCACAAGCTCATCAAAATTCAGAACCAGACACAAGTACTTTCTCCATTGCTCTACCAATCAATTAACTAGTAGAAGTTGTTCAATTGGAGATGTGTAATTCTTGAAAGGATTTGGGGTTGTTTCTCCTCGAATCTAAATGATTTCTCTTCTTCTTTTATGATTTCTAGTTACAATTTAACTGAAGGTACAATTAATTCCGAAATATGATGTAATAAGACAATGATTCTAGTCGTTTTTTTAATTACGGTGATGGTCATGTTAACTTGTGCATATTTCGACTATTTTATCGATCATGAATCGAACCAGATCAAAAAATTTAACTGTCGACGGACAAAGTCGGAACATCGACCGCAAACGAAGGATGGCCAGGCCTCGGTTCCCAAGGTTAGGGTATTCCCTATTATGAGCCTACTCAGATCAAAACTAAACTAGTTGATTCTCTTTGGCCGGCCGGCACACTATAGTTCCCGGGGCAGCTCATGAGGATGTAGCTTATAATAAAGCTTAGGGCTCGTCCCGTCAGAGTATGAATAAATAGGACAGCCAAGGGTCGGAATAAGCTTTCAAGAGAATGTCGAGAAAAGGCACACTAGTGCCACAAAGGCCTTTGGTGGTCTTATTGGCGCATACCACGGTGGGGTCTTTGATTGAGTAAAGTCGTAACAAGGTAGTCGTAGGGGAACCTGTGGTTGGATTGAATCTTTCGCGATGGAAATGCACTTTGGGTGCTTGTTATTTTTCACAAGCACATATACGCAATAACTCTATTCACTAAGGGATCGTTTGGTTCAAAACAAGGTTATCACATAATCATAATCCTGAGATTATAACCATGATATATATATATATATATATATATATATATATATATATATATATATATATATATATATATATATATATATATATATATATATATATACTCTACTTTCTATATGGAATAAATAATTTCATGATTTTAGTTAATACCCCACAACCAAACATTGAATAAATTTAATCCCAAACTTTATACTGAAATAACTCATAATCTTTGTAATTAAACGATCCGTAAGACAACCAAATGGAAAAAAGATATAATTTTCAAAGTTTACATCCATTTTATTGACCATTATTCATACCATTAAATGTGAAATCTTACTTGTTATAGAAGGCTATAATAATGATTAAGGTTTCCTTTGTTGTTTAGCAAATTGAAGAGGCCAATTACATAATGATCTTCTTGATTGTGTCCTTTGCTCTGCCAACCATCAATCTTGATTGTCAATTATTACTTCCAACCCATTTAGTTTGACAAATATTGACTTTAATATAGTTCAAGAAACAATAATTTTTACACAAGTATTGTCTCATTGTTTGTAGATATGAGTATAAATAAATTTTTATCTTATCTATATTACTTCATTTGGCTCCAACATGGATGCAAACATGTAGTATTAGCAAACCAAAAAAAACAGTTTCTTTGTCGATACAATTTGACCTAAAATTGATTAGTTTAACCGCACATCTTACGAAAAATTTCAACATAGACTCCAAATACCCCCCTCCCCCCTCCCTCTTAAAGTAGCATGAAATATAGGGGAATGTAGATAGACAATTCCTATTGGTCCACTATTACACGTCACACGCTTAGACAGCACGTGCTACAGTGCGTAAAGAATAAAGCACCCAATATAGTACCGTACCGACACTTTGTTTCACAGCTATAATCACCATTATATGTTTATTTATTATTCCACACATTTAATTCTCATCCAACGGCCAATATTACTCCCTCCATCCCAAATCTAAATCTTGACCCTTCACTTAGATCATACCCCCAAAATTTCCCACCAACCTTACCAGTACCACTACCCTATCCAGATCTCAAAATATTACTAGTCCATATTCCCCCAACACTAGCAAATAGCCACCCCCTTATATTTTCTTGAAGTTCTTGAGTGTTAAAGATTGATAAAGTTTGTATCTTTATAGTGTTATAGTGTTAAAGATTGAATCTTTATAGTGTAATGGTGGAGGCACAGTCATGGACAACAAGAAGGGGAAGCAACCCAAGGTTGGAGTCACCACAAGATCAAGTCTTGGATATGCCAGTAACCCCAACTGCTGAAATAAGGCAACAACAATATTCAAATGGGGGTATAACTTCTTTAGTGTCACCAAATGTACTTACTGCACTTATTATTGCTTCTTGGTATTGCTCAAATATTGGTGTGTTGTTGCTTAATAAATATTTACTAAGTTTCTATGGTTATAGGTATCCAATATTCTTGACCATGTTGCATATGTTGTCATGTGCTACTTATAGTTTAGTTGCCATTAAGTGGCTGGAAATTGTTCCTTTCCAGCAGATACATAGCAGGAAACAGTTCTTCAAGATTCTTGCTTTGAGTGCTATTTTTTGTTTCTCTGTGGTATGTGGGAACACGTCGTTAAGGTACCTTCCTATATCGTTCAATCAAGCGATTGGCGCTACTACTCCATTTTTTACTGCTATTTTTGCTTTTGTGATTACATGTAAGAAAGAAACTGCTGAGGTTTATTTAGCACTTGTCCCTGTGGTTCTTGGTATTGTTTTGTCTAGTAATAGTGAGCCATTGTTCCATTTGTTTGGGTTCTTGATGGCTTTAGGTTCAACTGCTGGAAGAGCATTGAAATCTGTTGTTCAAGGGTTGTTGTTAACCTCTGAGGGTGAGAAATTACACTCAATGAATTTATTACTATACATGGCACCAATGGCAGCAATGATTTTGCTTCCATTTACATTATACATAGAGGGAAATGTGGCTGGAATTACAGTGGAGAAAGCAAAGGGAGATGGATTTATGGTTTTCTTGTTGGTTGGTAATGCAACAGTTGCTTATTTGGTGAACTTGACTAATTTCTTGGTTACTAAGCATACAAGTGCATTGACACTACAAGTTTTGGGGAATGCTAAGGCTGCTGTAGCTGCAGTTGTATCAGTTTTGATATTCAGAAATCCAGTAAACATCATGGGGATAACAGGATTTGCTGTGACAGTAATGGGTGTGGTGCTTTACAGTGAAGCAATGAAGAGGTCTAAAGTAACAGCACACTGATGACAACAATGAAAGATTCAATCTTGATGATGCTACTACACAAAGGTTCAATCTTTTTTTTTTTTTGGTCTAATTAGAATTCATTTCTATGGGGCTTGGAAGGGTAAGTGGTTGGATTATATTCCACTGTATAGGAAGAAAGATGGTGTAAGGTGGGAAAAAGGTTCATGTGCTATGCTTTTTGTTTTTTCACTATATAATTGTTCTTGATTGGGGGGTGGTTAAAGAGAATAAATTTGTTTCTTTTACTTTTTTCCCCTTTCTGTAATTTTGTACTCCTTAGATGCAACTAGAACAAAGAAAGACTGATTCTTTAGATATTGTTCTCTCTGTGTAATATTTTGGTGGGAGAATTGTCCCCTCAATATATTTTGCTAAGCACAAGTTCTATTTTCTACTCTGCATCATTTAACTTTAATTGATCCCTATGCTAATCCTTTTAACCTTAAGACCGTTATAGTTACGACCGAGGGCTATGGTCGCCGGCTTCCCTAGGTCACCAACTTCCTTAACCTTTCGGTACTGGGCAGTCGTTAGCCCCATACACGGTCTTACAACTTTGCGGAGACGTGTGTTTTTGGTAATCAGTCTAATAAATTGGTTGTTACTATTTCAATTATCAACATGCTACAAAGTCATTTTGCTTTAAAACTAGCCAGCTCTGCCTGCCAAGAATAGATTGAGATGTTGTATCTGTTAAGGTCCCTGTTTGTATTGAAAAATGACTACAGGGAAAATCTTGGTGCAAAATAGTTATGAGTTGCATTTAATTGGTAAGTCTTAATTTTAGATCTTAGCTCACAAGTTGCTGTCATTCTTGGGAAAGGAAGTTAGTGAAACCTGGGATCTCATTTGTCAAGCTTCTTTCATTGTCCCACCCTGATTTCCATCTAGGTACAATGAGTTCAACCATTTGCTGATTTGCAGCATGTTTGTTGTTTCTCTGATTCGTATATTGTTTTTTTTTTGTTTCCCACCCGGTGTCCGGTACTCCCATTGGAGCCCGATCATATCCGAATTCACGCCGCGTAGGGCCCCATTCGAAAGGAAGCGCTCCCTACCAAGGATTTTTTCATACCAGGGACTCGAACTCGATACAGAGAAGCAGCCCCATCTGTTGCACCAGTGCTTCCTACATTATTGAATGAGTTTGTCTGTCATGAAACTTACTACTTCAAGTTTACTTCAAGTTCCATTTCAAGATTTTTTCTTGGAAGAATTACTTATTAGAAAACAAATCTAGATCTTTTGGTATAGGAGAGGCATTGAAAGAAACTTTTAGTATTTTGGAAGGAGCTTTTTGCTCTGTGCACGGACATTGTAAAGAGTTTTATACGTTAGATTGACCTACAACAAGAAGTGACTTTCTATAATCAAGTGAGTGATTTGTATAGGAAAGCAGGGGAAACTACTATTTTGGTGTGAATTGAGTTGGTATTTTTTATAATTTCTGTTATATACATGCCTTTTTAGTCCAATTGCCAAAGTTATGACAATGTAAAAAAACTATTTACACGTCAGTACTGCTTAACTAGTCATAGCAATTTAATACATTATTTTTGGTTACCACATCCGGCTTGATATAAAAAGTTAGTGAGTTAAACCCTTAAAGGGATCGTTTCGTACGAAGAATAAGTAAAAATAATTTTGGAACAATAATTTAGCAATTTCTTATCCTTTGTTTGGTTATTAATCCTTGAGATAAGTTATCCCAAGATTAAAAATAGTACTGGGATAACTTATACCTATCATAGGGTGAAATAAGTTATCACAAGATTGTAAAGAAACTTCTTTTTAGAAGTTATGAAACGTATATTTTTTACTACAACATACCAAACATTTAATAAGAAATAATTTCATGATAATCAATCCCAACATAACTAATTCCCGCATAATTAATTTCAGCATAACTTATCCCAACATGATTTGTTTTCAAACCAAACAACCCTTACAAATCCTTACATGGTCAATAGACATAGCACAAAATCTCTTCTCAAAATCAGATGTGTTATTTCACTTTTGCTTTACTCTTGTGTGGAAAATATGGTTAGACATAAAGCAAAATGTTAGGAGGATATTGTGTGGGACGGTAATCACGGTATAATAATGAAAATGCTTTACTGGTTTGGTCTTTTCCCGGATCTCGTGCATAGCGAGAGCTTAGTATATCGGAGTGTTTTTTTTTAATAATACATTTGATAGTTGTTTCTTTATCAGCGTGTTCGGCATGTTACTGTTGGAAATTAGCCTTTGGCGGGAGTTGCGACCGACCAACTTTAACGGCTTAAACACTAGTGTTACGTATGTTGGAGAATCCGGTTCTTCACACATGCATGATGTACTAAGTACGTAGATAACCGTAGGGCCAAGAATCGTCAAATTTCATTGAGAAATGAAAGAGATATTGGTTCACGAAGTAAGGTGTTTGAAGCATGGAAAAGTGTGGTGTGTGATCAATTCTCCCTCATCGGTAGAGGAAGAAAGAATTGTTGTGTATATAAGATTCGAAATTGATTTGGGGTTTGGGACCCCAAGGGGTATACCATGTGTTTAAAGGAGGGAGGACCTAGATGTGTTTCGGTTCAAGGAAAGACCACACGCGCGCCGCCGCCCGCCCGTCCCGTCCGGGTCACGGGCTGTGGGCTGTGGGCCTTCTGATATTATCTTTTTGGGCCAGAGAACTTTTCCAGAAGTACAGTTTGGACCAGAATTCTTTCAGATGTACAGTTTGGTCCCTGAAGTTTCAAGATGTACAGTTTGGTCCCTAAAGTTTCCAGAAAGTCAGAATTGGGCAGAAGAGAACAGAAACGCCAAGCACTCAATTCAGCCATTTATTTTGGCTGAATTACTCCTCCTATAATGGCCAATCCGTTGGTCTTTCACCATTTATTTTGGTGGCTTTACTACCTCCATAATGGCCATTATTTGGCCAATAATGGCTGTTATGGGGGCAGTTAAACAGCCCCTCCCTCACCTATATAAACACCCCTTACACCATTGTTGAGCAAGACATATACTACACGAAAATACACAAGCAAAAACAGTTCTTCCTACAACTTCCAAGCATCATTTCGTTACTCAATATTCTTCACGGTAGCTCTTGAGTTTCCTTTGCTCAAGTGTTCCATTGTTGTTTTATCTTGGGAGACGAATTGTCCAGGACGTATAAAGGATACATACGGGGCAATATTATCTTAAGGACAGAGTGCCACACTCGACTCAGCAATAACAAAACAGTTTCCAGTTTTACTTCTTCAACAAAATTGTAATTTCAGTTTTGTTGTTCTATTGTAATTTTCAGTTCTTGAATTACTTTGCAGATTCCCGTTTCCTGCAACCTTTGTATAACCAACAGTTACTTCATGACGACTTAAAAGAAGCTGTCTCTCACCTAAACAAAATAAAATAATTAAATAATTAAAATTCCTCCCACCCACTTGCATTATCTTTAATATTTTAGATTTTATAAGGATTCTAAATATATCTTAAATTTTTTAAAGGTGTAAGGTTCATATTTCTCTAATATTGTTTTTTAACTTATGTACATTGTACAATAAGCCTTTCTTGACAGAAGGAAAAACATACAGGAAGAACCAAAGAAAACAAAATGATCCTATATTTGGGAAATTGGATTAATGAATAAGGTGTTTGACTCTATATCGTACCTTAATCTTCGAAATCGAATTCTCGAAGTTTATAAAATTACTACATTGAGCATCATCAATCACCAAAAAAAATCATCAACGAAGTATGGTGAAATAGAGATTAACTTAGAGTTTATGAGTCCTTATAAAAAAATTAAATTTATACTACAATAATAATTAGGTTCACAATGAAATACTTATAGGATTGACCAAAAAGTATTGAGTTCACGTGAATTCGTAAGAGACCTTCTAAATCTGCTTGTGACGATATGAATGAAATTATTTCGCCATTAATTAGAAGTTTCGGATTTGATCGTTGAAAATATTAAAATTCTTGCAAGGGGATTACTTCCATTTTTTTGCGTGGATTTCCCTTCAAAGGCACTAATCTTTAATTTTTGTCCTTCGCTTAAAAATATCTCGAAGTTCCGGGTTCAAACTCCGCTCAGTCAAAAAAAAAAAAAAAATCGCAAGACAGAGTTTGCCTTATGAGTTATGCCTGAAGGCAAACTCTGTCTTAAAGGTAAAGTTTGCATGCAAACTCTACCTGCCTTAAGGGACCAAACTGTACATCTTGAAACTTCAGGGACCGAACTGTACATCTGAAAGAATTCTGGTCCAAACTGCACATCTGAAACTTCTGGGATCAAACTGTACTTCTGGCAAAGTTTTCTGGCCCAAAAAGATAATATCAGAAGGCCCGCAGCCCGCGAACCCGTGAACCGGCGGCGGGCGGGCGGGCGGCGGCGGCGCGCGTGTGGTCTTTCCTCGAACCGAAGCACATCTAGGTCTTCCCTCCTTTAAACACATGGGATACCCCTTGGGGTCCCAAACCCCAAACCAACTTCGAGTCTTATATACACAACAATTCTTTCTTCCTCTACCGATGAGGGAGAATTGATCACACACCACACTTTTCCATGCTTCAAACATCTTACTTCGTGAACCAATATCTCTTTCATTTCTCAATGAAATTTGACGATTCTTGGCCCTACGATTATCTACGTACTTAGTACATCATGCATGTGTGAAGAACCGGATTCTCCAACATACGTAACACTAGTGTTTAAGCCGTTAAAGTTGGTCGGTCGCAACTCCCGCCAAAGGCTAATTTCCAACATGAATTGCTATAAACCAATGCCAATTTTCACAATGTTTGCCTACTCCACATAGGAACCATCTTTTTCCTGGTTTTGTGAGAGTAATCACATCATTTCCAGAAATCAGTGGTGCAACAAAAAATCTTGCTGTGCAGCTTTGGAAGGCTTCCTCATCTGCACTATACACATTGTGTGCTCCTTGCTTGTACTTGAAGACTGCAACCACAAAATTTGGTTCAATTAACATCCCAAAATTGAATTGTTTTCTCCTTTCTAGTCATTTAGTACACAATTACGCATTTAAGTTACATGTATTGACAATGCAGAGCAGTTCAATTTAATAGGTTATAGCAGGTTATGACTCTATTTTTCAGGTTACCATATTAGACCTCTTATTTTAGGCCAACTTAATCCAATGATTTAATTAATATATTAATATATTAATATATTATCAGTGCAGAGAACTTAAATCCTGCAATTACTATCTACTGTTAAGAGAAATTAATATGGGATCATTATCCAATCCTAAATTGTCCCTTGATTCAAATCCAAGGTAATATTGGAAGAATAGAAGAGTTATCCTATTGTATGTCAAATGAACTAAGTATTATTTTTTTAAATTGTGCCACGTGATGACGACGTGGATATTATATAAAGTGAGTTGATGAAGTGGTAGACCACTTGTAATTTCGGGACTAGATGTAGCATATTATGATATTTTTATGGTGATTAGTTGAGTGATTTTTTTGCTACAAAAAATATTATTTTGTGACTTTAGTGCTATAAATTGAAAATCCGATGACCATATATGAAATTAAACCGTAAAAGACTTACTGAGCCTATCTCCAACACGGAATTCTTTGGTGGCAGCTCAAAATTTGTAGTCAAAGTTGAGTGTCCAACCTTGATCATCACCAACCCAATGATCAGTTGCCATGACTGGAGCAGCAACCATTGCAACAACAACAAATAATGCAACCAAGAAAGCTGCGGAGGCCATTGAAAATATATATGTAGTAGCTAATGTTGTTCGAATATTTGTGAATGCTATATAAATGATTTGAATGTGTTGTTGATAATAGGGACCTATTTATAGGTTGTTAATTGCTAAAACATTGGAAGTCAGCCGGCTAATAGCGGCATTTTATTTGCATAAATCATGTCAATTTGGCTAATATCTCACTTTGCGTAAATAACACCGTCTAAACAAAATAATTATGAATGGAATTATAGAAATGTTTACAGTGACTTGATCAAGATTTTGGGTTCACGCCACCTTATGGTTTGATACAAATTATATTCTTCTCCATTGCCACATATTCCTCGTGCACATTGGATTTGATAAATTGTCTAAACTTTTAAGTCAGGGAGCTTCTTCACGTGGCAAGAGATTATACTCTCTTGGGTTTCAAAGAATTTGATCCATTTAGGTCTCATTTGTTGGCACGTCACCGAAAATTTAAATGTGAATCATTCAAATCTTAATCTATTAAGTAGTATAATTTTTCTATTTTAATTTTTCATAATCACATGTAATTTTTAATATCATTAAGATGTTCACTTAAAAATCCTTATAAACGTAATACTTTACCGCTGCACTATTTATTATTGACGCTAACACCACCACAATCAACTATCATCACATAACCACCACTAGTCACCTCCACAACCAATCACCTGTACTACGAGCCTATCCACCACACAATCACTAACCACCTCAACCATCAGACGTCACCACATCAACGAGTTATCATCACTACTAGCCATCTCTACCCCTGATTGACCTTTACTGCATAACCACCACTATAAGACATCACCACTACACTTGGAAGGAGCAATGAATGTCAAAAGTAGCTGATTAGCAGGGCCACTTGGACAAGATGGTGCTATTGTTATTGACGGATCCGGATTGGAAAATTGGAAAATCTAGTCTAAGCCTAATAGGTTTATGGTAGAATCCTACTCTAAGTCTAATAGTTTATTTTTGGTGAATTGTAATTATGGTAATTTTATTAGAATAGAGTTTTTTTGTTAGATTAGGGAAAGAAAGAACTTACCTCTATATAAGGAGGTAATTGTGATGAATGAAAAGCAAGAAAGAATTCTCTCATTACTCTTTTTCTCTCTAAATTTCCGTCACCTATTGATTTTAACATGATATCAGAGCCTCGTTAAAAGAACATGAAAACCCTAAATAATTGTGGGTGACGGAGAAACTGACGATAAAAATAATGGAATCGCCTATGAAGAAAATAAAATTTAAATAAAGACAATCTCTCCTTATGACATTACGCCAAAAGATAATCCGGAATTGCAGTGACACAAGTCCAATTGAAGGGAGAGAATTATGAAGAATGAGCTAGATCCATGAGAATGACCCTAAGAGCAAGGAAGAAATTCAGCTTCATTGATGGTATGATCAAAAAGCCAGATGAAGAGTCGCCGGACTTAGAAGATTGATGGACTATAAACTCTTTGTTGGTGTCATGGATTCACAACACCATCGAACCAATGCTTCGCTCAACGATTTCGCATAAAGAGGAAGCGAAAGAATTATGGATGAGCATTCGGGAGCGGTTCGCTGTTATCAATGACCCTCAGATGCAACAACTGAAGGCAGAACTTGTGAAGTGCAAGCAGAAGGGAAGGACCATAGTGGATTACCGTGGAAAACTAACTAAGTTGTGGGAAGAATTGGCAAACTACGAACGGATCATGACTTGCAAGTGCGAAAAGTGCACGTGAAATCTGGAGATGATCTTGAAAACTAAAAGAGAAGCAAAAAAAGTGCATCTTTTCCTCATAGGATTAGATGAGGCAATGTATGGAATGCTGAGATCGAACATACTGGCCCAGGAATCATTGACATCATTAAATAAAGTCTTCGAAACTAGTTCAAGAAGAGCGTGTGAGAGGACTCACACAAAAGTGGAAGAACTGAGTGAAACTGTGGCCTTTGTCGTACAAGGGAGAAATCCTTATTGTGACCAGGGTGAAGGGAAAAACGATAGTGCATTCTGCACATATTGCAAAAGATTTGAACACGTTGTGGAATGATGTTTTCAACTCATTGGATATCCAGAATGGTGGCCAGGAAATAAAAATGAGACAAAAAATCTGGAGGAAGAGGAAGAGGACAACAACAACAACAACAGCGGGGAGGACTGGGATCTGGTCGCGGAAGAGGCAACTACTAGGCTAACACCGTTGTTGTCAAGGATACACAAGCGGAGATAGAACATATGAACACATGCAGGATAGGACCTCACAATCTAAGTGAGGAGATCCAGAAATGGTGATTCACGTGTTAAATTGACAAGGAATAAATTTGAATGGCAAGATGGATGGTAAGATCGAAAACTCATCCTTGATTATTGACTCCAGAGCTACCAATCATGTGACAGGTAATCCGTAAAAACTGAGAGGATCAGTGGGACATTTATGAGTGTTCGATTGGGCTTCTAGATGGAAGTAGCTCGGTGGCTACAAAAGAAAGAATAACCAGGTTGAATAACAGGATATGGTTGAAGAATGTTCTTTATATTCTAGATTTGACATGCAATTTAATTTATGTGTCACAACTAGTTGATTGTTTACGTTATGATGTGACATTTAATAGATCTATGTGTGATATATTAGACTCCACCACGAGGAAGCTAATTGAAAAGGGTGAGCGTTGAGGTGGAATTTACTATTTTTAGAATGTGCCGCTGATACGGGCTATGAAGGCAAGGCATTTGATTATTTCGATCTTTGGCACAAAAGGTTGGATCATCCTTCAGCACAAGTAACAAAGTTTATTACGACATTAGGATTAATGGAGAATGGTGATAGATTGGATAGAGAATGTGATGTATGTTAACGAGCAAAGAAAACAAGAAGTGTTTTTCCTTTAAGTGAGAATATTGCTTCATATACTTTTAAGATGATCCATTGCGATTTATGGGGACCATATAGGACCCCTTGCTTTGGTGGTGCTTCATATTTTTTTTACTATTTTGGATGATCGTTCACAAGTCGTGTGGATCTTTCACTTATTTGATAAGAAAGAAGTGTCCCAAACTTTAAAGAATTTATTCGCTCTTGTGGAGAGGCAGTTCAGAAAAAAGATTAAGATAGTTAGAAGTGATAATGGAACTGAGTTCACGTGTATGAAGACTTACTTCTTCTAACGTGGAATTTTGTTTCAAATATCTTGCACAGAGACACCTCAGCAGAATGGAAAAGTCAAAAGAAAACACCATCACATTCTTAATATGGCGCAAGCATTGAGATTTTAGGGTCATCTTCCGATTGAATTATGGGGAGAATGTGTTTTGACTGTGGGATACTTGATCAATCGAACACCATCTTCGATTTTGAATAGAAAAACCCCCTATGAAATTTTATACGGGGAGGCGCCTCATTATGATCACTTAAGGGTGCTAGGGTCACTATGTTATATACACATAAAAGAAAGAATAAGTGACAAGTTTGAGAGTCGGAGTCATAGGTATGTCTTCTTGGGATACACCTACGGACAGAAAGGTCGAATACTGTATGACTTAGAAAACGATGAATATTTAGTCTTAAGAGATGTGGACTTCTACGAGACTACGTTCCCTTTTTACTGTAGAAACATGTAACTTGGTCAACAACATAGAAGCGATCCCGGATGAAGCAAAGGATAAAATAAATCCACACGTTTTTGAAAAAGAACAGAAAGTTAATGTATGTATGAACAAAGCTCGAATAGAAGAAATTCAGACACCAGATATCGAACCTACAGATCAACCAGAATTAGACCGGACATATGCTAGTCCGAATAATGAAACATGGAAGAAGTACAGAAGGAAGATACTCGGGCCAATGAAAAGACAATGGAGGAACAATTGGGTTGAGGTAAATGTAAGAACCATGACTCGGTTCGATTATGTGACTACGTTACTAAAACATTTCAGAAAGAAAGTCCATCAATGAGTTAGCCCTATCCTCAGCAACCCTCAAGTGCGCCTTATCCTTAAGCTCACTATATATCCTGTGAGAATTTTTTCTCGCAATACCAAAGCTTCCTTACAGCAATTACCACCGGAATTAAACTAAAATCCTTCTTAGAGGCCATGAAAAAGGAATGTTGGAGAGAATCCATGTAATAAGAAATTCAAGCATTAGAGGACAATGGTAAATGGACATTGGAAAGATTGTCAGCACATAAGAAAGCACTCGGATATAGATGGGTGTACAAGATCAAATACAACTCAGACAACACAATTGAATGATATAAAGCTCGATTGGTCATATTCGATAATAAGAAGGAGGAAGGTATTGACTATAATGAAACATTTGCTCTGGTACGAAGGTAGTGACCGATCAGACCTTCTTAGTGGTAGCGGCCGCTCGAAATTGGGAGTTGCATCAGATAGATGTTCATAATGCCTTCTTGCACAATGAACTGGCGAAAAAAGTTTATATGAAATTACCACCGGGATTCTATGTGTCTGGTCTGGGGCAAGTATGTCGATTCTGAAAATCTTTGTATGGGTTGAAACAAGCTTCACGGTGCTGATTTGCAAAATTGTCAAGTGCCTTAATGAAATATGAATTCAAACAGTCATATTCCGATTATTCTCTCTTCACGATGCACCGGGGAAGTATATAACTTAACGTCTTAGTTTCTGTGGATGACTTGATTATCTACAGAAATGACCATAGTGCCATTGCACGGTTCAAAGACTATCTCCGAGCCTGTTTTCACATGAAGGATTTGGGCCTCTTAAAGTATTTTTTAAGGGTTGAGGTTGCGCGTGGACCAACCGGGTTATTCTTTTGTCAACGGAAATATGACTTAGATATAATCTCTGAGTCTAGGCTTCTAGGAGTAAAACCAATTAATACTCCCATAGAACAGAATCACAATTTGGCATTGGCCAAAGGGGATGATTTGGAAGATCCGAAACCATATCAACATTTGGTCGGTAGATTGATATATCCCTATTTTATGTGATCGGAGTTATCATATTATATGCATATTCTGTTCCAATTCATGCACCAACCAAAGGAAGCGCACTGGAGAACCGCTCTCTGAGTGTTAAGATACTTGAAGAATAACCCTGGGCAAGACATTGTGTTAAGGAAGGATTGTGATCTCCGATTGTATGGGTGGTGTAATTCAGACTGGGTTGGATGTACTTTGACTCGAAAAAAATGCTTACATGATGGTTTATCTCCCTCGAAAATTCACTTGTGTCATGGAAAACCAAGAAACAACACACCGTCTCACATTCGTCAGTGGAGGCGGAATATTATTCAATAATAATGATGGTCTGTGAACTAAAATGATTGAATGAAATCTTATATATCTTGGGCGTTAAACATAAATCTCTAGTGAAAATGTACTGTGATAGTCAAGCAGTGTTGTATATTGTATGAAATCTGGTGTTTCACGAACGGACGAAACATATTGAGGTTGACTGTCATTATGTCAGGGATGTAGATCAATCTGGCATAATACTTTCGAGCTATGTTTCAACTAACGAGCAATTGGCCAATGTGTTTACAAAGGCTTTGGGAAAATCACAACATGAATATTTAGTTTGCAAGTTGAGCATTCTAGATCCCCATTGTCATGTCCTGAACCATGGCCTGGACGTAACACGACACTCGGTGTCTGGATGCATGTGACCGAGCAAACCAACTGGCTGGATAAATCAACATGTGATATCAAAATATACTGAAAGCGAAATATAAATTAAAACATGAAAAGTTTGGGTAAAGCATGAGTCTTGATAATGATAATAATACTGAAAATACTGTTTAGTCATAAATGCGGAAATAGTCTGAAAATATAGTAGTGTCGCCCACAAGGCTAAATCCATCCAAATACTGAAAACGTATATACTGACTTATCTATGAAACCTCTAACATGAATCTAAAAATACTGGACTATTTCTGGCACAAGGCCCCCAGTATACCTGACTGTGTAACATGACATGACTATTAAAAGTAAAGACAATGCCCCGGAGTAAATGGAGCTCACTAAGTAGTTGATACGATGAAGTCCTAAAGAGCATATATGTTATCCTGAAAATCCGCGGCTGCATCGTGAAATGCAGGCACTGGGAAATAAGGACTTCAGTACATTTGAATTGTACTGACATGTAAAACAACTGAATGAAATAACTGTAATTGAGGTATTTGGGAAAAAACAACTCAAATGAATAAATAGATAATAATACCGAAACTGAACATGTTGATAGCTAAACTGAACTAGAGAAGTAAAAGTCATAAATACTTTTTGTTCTGAATCGTGAATCACCCGTGTAACTGAAATAATAAATTATGGCCTTAGGCTCAATATATGTGCACAAATCTGTGACCTTGTGCCTAGTTTATGAATTTTGAAGCATTAAATGTTCATAGTAAACTGAATTATACTAATATGAGATACTGGACATAAACTCATACTGAAGTTCTGATATAAAATACTGACTACTTCTATACTGATTTGGGATATGGATTCATGAACTATTCATGGATATTAGAGTAGTCTTTCTGTACAATATTTTTATAGTCTGAGACTAAGACTCATGGAATATAAAACACGAGTCTATAAAGAATATGTACTGAGTTCACAACAATCAAAGTGATAATTATGAACAACTACGAAGTTATAATCTTAAAGATAAACATTCTAGTCTTTGAACTAGGGCATAATCTCAAATTCTGGAGTAATTTGTAGTAATCTTGATAAACGAGGCCTGAGGATGATTAAAGACGTTCCCACACATAGAGAGTTAGACTCACATACCTGTAATTGCTCCTAGCAATGAATTACGTTGTTTCCTGACGAAGAATGCTTCAAACCCTAGCTTGAATTGCTTGCAAGGATCATGTGGTTAATCCTATTTTTTTGGTTGAAGAAACATGTTACTCATCATGATTTAATGTCGTAAATACTAAGGAATCATTAGGAACGAACTTACCTTGTTGTGAGAGGTTGAGAGGAGAGAAAAATGCTCTTGAGAGGGTTTTCTACGAGGTTGGACGAGTCGGTGAATAATTTTTCAGACTAAGTGTTCTATTTAAAGGCTGGGCATTTTAGACCCCTTGTATCGCTAAGCGAGGTCCTACCTTGCTTTGAGCTAAACTCAGCAAGCTCACCTGTCCAAAATATACTTAGCCAATGATTCTGAAATTTTTATTTTTGGGACCCTACTCCTCGCTGAGCGAGGTAGCACATCCCTATCTCGCTTTGAGCTTAGTTCAGCGAGCTCCTAGGTCCATTTTACACTTAGTCAAAATTTTACGTTTTTCGACTTTTCTAACAACATTCAGTAAAATAGTCATAACTCCTAACACAAAACTCCGATTGAGCTCCACCATATACGGTGGGAAAGGTATTTCAAATATCTACAAATTACTTGTTTTGAGTTTTCTCTAATGCTCAATGGATTTTCACGAAATCAGGTTGGAAGACAGACCTGCCGTAAACTTAGCTGATTCTATCGAATCTCAAGCACCTCACTACTCGTCTTGATTTCAAAACAACTATTTCCACACAAACTCATCCCGATAGCACTTCACGTGTCTAAATTATCATATTAATACTCATTTAACACATCCACACCTAATCCAAATTTATGGAGTGTTACACTCATGCTCCAACTTCTGAAATACTCATAGTATTGTTGCTCGCTAAATCTTTGATAAGCGCCCTAAAGTTAGAGTCTCGTGCAATGCCACAACTATTGTGACATGGGATGATCATTTTTTTGTGATCGCTTAATCCATAATAACTGATATTGACACCAGTTAATCGATAATCATACTGCTTACCTCGCGTTTCTTTCCTCCTTATGTCGACTATATCATTTTGCTCACGTTACTAAACTGGATTTCTTCATATATCCTGCTAACTTTTCCGGTTTCAAATGTTCAACTGGACTTACTGGTGATTTACACATCTCTCCCTTCCTTATCTTCTATAATTTTTTGTACTCTATAACACTAATGACTTATTTTTTTTCCACTCACTTCTGAGCAAATCTTCCTAACTGGGAAAAACCGAGTTACCTACGTAAATGAGATGCTAATGTATTCATAACTGGCGTACTCAGTCTTAACAACTTAACTTTGCTCACACTATCAATCTTAGGGAAACCCTTTTCTGATAACTCTTAAAAGTTGTTCTTCTGTAGCTTGCTTTCTTACTGCTTAGATGATTTCTTCTTTCACTAATTTCTATACCTCGAATTTAACTTAAATCCTTTGGATTCTAACACACATTCAGATTGTATTCAAATTATTATCCACTTCACTAGTGTTATCCTGACTAAAGAAAATTAAACCTCTACTAGCTTTGCTGTAATTGCTAACTCACTGCTCAAGACTTACTTATTATTCTTCAACTAACCATCTGCTAGCCTCATGTTCTCATATTCTTAATAACCTAAGTTATTTCTAACTTTCCTTCATCATCTGGCCCTATTCTGAGGTTGTAGACTATCTTTTCTGAACTACCGCCATGAGTCACACTTAAGGCAATCACGTCTCTCTTAAATAAATGATTAAAATACCTAATTCCAAACTTTTTATACACTTCCAAATTTACACCAGACTATACACCTATGGGGTAACACTTAATCACGTAACCTAAGAGGGGACTGTCACATCTTCTTATCTCATAATAATCTCTACTCTTTATAGTAACTTACTAATGTCGTACTCTTTGGCTCTTATCTGACTAAACTTATACAACTTAAACTATGCCCATAAATATAACATCATTTGCTCATAGTTCTCATGTCGTACACTATCTCCTCTTATTTATGTGCATGGATCGAGTGAAAAATAAATATTTCTTCTGAAAATCATACCACTTTAGAATCACAGGTAATTTGTCCTTAAACCTCTTTTTCTGCTCAAAATCATCGTGATGTATTTCTATGCTCGTTGTAGCTAAAATCCTAACCTCTTACCCCGCTGGGTCTAGCATTAGAGCTATCATCATCATACCTGTGGAGATTTCTAGGAATTCCTCTTAGTCTTGACGACCCGCTGAAGCATACAAGCGGTTCTGACAGCGCCCTGTATTACCAGACTTAGCTTTATTACGCCTGTTTTGGGTTTGAGAATTACGAGGGGCTGCTGAATTTATGGATTTAGCCACATTACATCTGGCGCCCTATTCCTTTACATAGTGACCCTGCTTGCCACACCCAAAACACATATCCATGCCTGAATGATACACCTCTTGGTGCCTATTGTCACACTTGTTGCACATAGGACTTTGAAAATCTTTGTGGCCCATATTAGCCTATGACTGAGAGCATGTTGCTCTGAAACTCTATTTGACTGAACTGACCTTTCAGATCATATTTGGACCTCGGGACTGGTACACTGGCTGCATATGGAGTGGGTCCTGATGACCTCTTGTAGAAAATTGTCTGCCTCCACCTCTCTGAGATCCTCCATGATTTACGTTTCCTGCAGACTTAGCTCCATTGCTAATTTCTATGTCATTCTTCTTCATGCAGTCTCTCATTCTCATTTATCAAGTATGTCGTTATTATTCAACTTCCAAATTCATTATACAACACTCCTTCTCGAGCGACGTGCACTTTATTCCATTTTAATAACGCCTCAAGTCTCATTCGTTACCAGTAAATACTTCACAATTGTACACCCTATGGGTAATCATCCTCAGTTGGACCTTGAATTCTCTGTTTGTCGCTCGTTCATTCAAAACATACGTAATTCAGTAGGAAGAGAAGGTTACTTATTGCTCTAAGCTTTATGACATGAGTTAGAATTTTTTTTTGAAGGAATAACTCTAATTGCACGATCTAGAGTATGAAAGAAGTGAGACAATTAAATGTCTTGGTAGTTAACCATTTATATGTGTGGCCGACACACACATATAAAGAAAACTCCATTGGACACGGTTTCATAGATTCCCTAAGACACTTGAACCTAGGTTCTGATACCAAGCTTTGTCACACCCCGAACCATTGCCTGGAAATAACACGACACTCGGTGCTTGACTGTATGTGACCGGGTGAACCAATTGGCTGGCTAAATCAATATGTGATATCAAAACATAAGTGGAATATAAATTAAAACATGAAAAGTTTGGGTAAAGCATGAGTCTTCGTAATAATAATATTACTGAAAATACTATTTAGCCATACATGAGAAATAGTCTGAAAACATAGTAGTGTAGCCCACAAGGCTAAACCCATCTGAATACTGAAAACTGACATATTGACTAGTCTATGAAACCACATATGAAAATACTAGACTATTGCTGGGATAAGGCCCCCAGCATACTTGACTGTCTAACATGACATGACTGTTGAAAGTAAAGATAATGCCCCGAAGTAAATGGAGCTAACCAAGTAGCTGATACAATGAAGTCCTAAGAAGCAGATCCGTTATTCTGAAAATTTGCGGTTGCATCGTGAAATGCATTCCTCGGGCAATAAGGACGATAATACATTTGAATTGTACAGGTATGTAAAACAATTGAATAAAAGAACTGTAAATGTGGTGTTAAGAAAAAGACAACCCAAATCAATAAACAGTTACTAATACTGAAACTGAAATTGAAACTGAACATGATGATAGCTGAACTGAACTAGAGAAGTAAAAGTCACAAATACTTTCTGTTCTGAATCGTGAATCACCTGTGTAACTGAAATAATAAATTGTGGCCTTAGGCCCAAACTATGTCCTTATACCCAATATATGTGCAGAAATCTGTGGCCTCGGGCCCAAGTATACGTATACATAAATTGTGGTCTTGGGCCCAAATACATATGTGGCCTCGGGCCCAAAATACAGGTGTTCAACATTCAGGAATATAAAATAAAGAACTGAGACTTATATTGGAATACATGATACTGAAATACTGAATCATACTGAAATACATAATACTGGAAATACTGAATAGAACTAGACTGAGACATGTACTCATAAACTGATTATGAATTTTGAAGCATTAAATGTACATAGTAAACTGAATTATACTAATATGAGATACTGGACATAAACTCATACTGAAGTTCTGATATAAAATACTGACTACTTCTGTACTGATTTGGGATATGGATTCATGAACTATTCATGGATATTAGAGTAGTCTTTCTGTACAACATTTTTATAGTCTGAGACTGAGACTCATGGAATATCAAACATGAGTCTATAAAGAATATGTACTGAGTTCACAACAATCAAAGTGATAATTATGAATAACTACGAAGTTATAATCTTAAAGATAGACGTTGTAGTCTTTTTAATGAACTAGGGCATAATCTCAAATTCTGAAGTAATTCGTAGTAATCTTGATGAACGAGGCGTGGGGATGATTAAAGACGTTCCCACACGTAGAGAGTTAGCCTCACATACCTGTAATCGCTCCTAGCAATGAACTACGTTGTTTCCTGACGAAGAACACTTCCAACCCTAGCTTGAATTGCTTACAATGATTATGTGGTTGATCCTATATTTTTTTTTGAAGAAACATATTACTAATCATGATTTAATGTTATAAATACTAAGGAATTGTTAGGAATGGATTTACCTTATTGTGGGAGGTAGAGAGAGAGAAAAACGCTCTTGAGAGGATTTTCTATTGAACGAGTTGGTGAATGATTTTTCAGACTAAGTGTTATATTTAAAGGTTGGGCATTTTGGACCCCTTTTCTCGCTGAGCGAGGTCCAAAGCGAAGTCCTACCTTGCTTTGAGCTAAGCTCAGCGAGCTTACCTGTCCAAAATATACTTCGCCAATTTTTCATAAATGTTCATTTTTGGGACCCTACACCTCGTTGAGCGAGGTCCAAAGCACAGGCCTATCTCACTTAGAGCTTAGCTCAGCAAGCTCCTAGGTCTATTTTACACTTAGTCAAAATTTTACGTTTTTTAACTTTGCTAATAACGTTCAGTAAAATAGTCATAACTCCTAGCACAAAGTTTCGATTGAGCTCCACCATATATGGTGTGAAAGATATTTCAAAGATATACAATTTTTATGTTTTGAGTTTTCTCTAATTCTCAACGGAGTTTCACGAAATTGGGCTAGAAGACAGACCTGTCGTAAACTTAGACGATTCTATCGAATCTCACTAGTGTTGATTTCAAAACAACTATTTCTACCCAAACTCATCCCTATAGAACTTCACGTGTCTAAAATGTTACATTAATACTCATCTAACACATCCACACCTAATCCAGATTTACGGAGTATTACACCCATGCTCCAACTTGAGAGGGGTATTGATGGACCCGGATTGAAAAATTGGAAAATCTAATCTAAGCCTAATAGGTTTATGGTAGAATCATAATCTAAGTCTAATAGTTTGTTTTTTGTGAATTGTAATTATGGTAGTTTTATTAGATTAGGATTTCCTTGTTAGACTAGGAAAAGGAAGAATATGTCTCTATATAAGGAGGTCATTGTGATGAATAAAAAATGAGAAAAAATTCTCTCATTATTCTTCTTCTCTCTAAATTTTCTTCCCTCTTGATTTTAACAATGGTAGAAAAGAAATCCCATTTCATACATCTTATTTATGGCAAGCTTCATCCACTTGGAGGTAAGAGGGAGGGTGCCATATATATCATTGTAGTATTAAATAGGTATAATTGCTGGTGATGAATGGTGATAAAAGTAATTCTGGGGTTCTTTTGATTCATGTGTTATCATTAATTGAGACAGAATCACAACAAAACATTTCACATAAAAGAAGATAGGTCATAAAGTTGTTTTTTTATTTTTTTCCATTTTCATCGATTTTAATCTTCTTGTATGATTGCTAAATAAAAAACCCAAATAGTTGCCAACGACAATTTAGCTCAGTGACATAATGACATTATTGGTGATCAGTACACAAGAATCAAGTAAAGGACCTAAAAATACTCTTTAATATGACGTGACGTGATATTATCCGTTTTGATTTGAGCCCCGTGATTTTTTCCAGAAAGGAACTCTCACTAGTCACCATTAAGAATATCAAACACTATAAATTATTTTCTTTACTTTTCGTTTGGGACTACTATATATCCACTCCTTTGGTTCCTTGTAATATCATAAACAGAAATTTGTGCAAGTAATATTGAGATATAGTTACGAATAAACTTCTAATGATTGGGATGGAAACATAATATTTTTAAGACTTTACTTCCAATCCTAAACTAATGTTTACTTTATGTTATTTTTAAGTAGTATCACTGTAGCATTCTCGTAAAAATAAGAATAAGGTCTGCATATACCCCACTCATCCAGACACACTTGTGGAATCACATTGAATATGTTGTTAGTTGTTGTTGTATCAGCGTACGCCGTGGCGTATATATACATACAAAATGAAAAATCAGGTTCTGGGATATCATTGCAATCAGAGAAGAATAACAAATTCAAATCTTGAATAACACAAAGTCATACAAAAAATTAAAATGTGGAGCTTTGAACGGAAGTTCCTTTTAAACTACTACATTACAGGAGTTTCAGACACTACTAGCTTATTGAAATGTGAACACAAATTACACAACAAATGATAGAACAATCGTCAGATCACCCTCCATTTGACCCAAAAAACCGCGAACTAATTTAATCCTCAAGTCATTATCACGACGAACATGGCAAATGCAGCAACGATCGAAGCAACAAATTTTTCATTAGGAGAAATCCAAGAAGCAGATGAAGAAGCAGGGCCACTTGGTGAAGGAGCAGGGGATCCAGATTCAGCTGCCAAAACATTAATGGCAAGTTTCATTCCCTTTTCACAATGTTTGCCTATTCCACATATGTACCATTTTTTCCCTGGTGAAGTGAGGGTAATCTCATCATTTCCAGAAGTTAAGGGTGTAACATCACTACTTGGTGTGCAGGTTTGGAATGCTTCTTTATCTGCTTTGTACACATTGTGAGCATCTTTTTTGTACTTGAAGACTGCAACCAAAAAAAAATAAAGAATTGGTTCAATCAAATAGAAAAAATGAACTGTTTCTTTACACATTATTCGCCCTTTTAGTTATCTATACACAAATAACAATGGACCATACTAGGAAATGTATCTTGTTCGGCTTCTTCATTTTCAGGTGTTTGGCCATGAAAAAGAATTTAGACTCGCGCACAATGGGGGGCAGGGGCGGTTTGACAGAGTTGATGGCCTAAAGACAAACTACATTAAGAGGCCTCTTAAACTTGTTTCCTAAAGTTCATATTCTGATCAATGGATCAATCAAACATGATAAAAGGAAATAGTTGATCCGGAGAAACTTGATTGAAATTAGAAAGTGAATTGTAAGAAACATGAAAAAGAAATGAAGTAAGTAGATAAAGAAAAATTAAAATTGAAGAGGGAGGTAAATATACTAAGTAACAAATAAGAGAGAAAATTTAACTATTATTACTCACGTATTTGTAAAATCTCTACCAAATTTTAAAAATAATACTTTAGAATATCCCGTTAACAATAATTATATGATTGTATGTTGATAAACTAATTGAGTATAGCATATTTGGGGGACTTTAGTACTTTGGGCCTAAGGCTATGACTTTAATAGCCTTGCACTTCAGCCGCCCGAAGAGTTGCGGAAGATATAATTAAGTAAATAAAATTATAGAAAAAGAAAAATATTATACAAATTAAAGTGAGGATGATGATAAATTAAAGAACATACTGAGCTTATCTCCAACACGGAATTCTTTGGCGGCAGCCCAATTTGTGTAGTTGAAGTCGAGCTTCCAACCTTGATCATCACCAACCCAATGGTCAGTTGCCATTGCTGGGACAGCAACCATGGCAACAACAACAAGTGCAATCAAGAAAGTTGTATAGGCCATTGGATTTTATTTTTTTTAAATGAATTGTAGAATATTTGTGAAAGCTAGCTATAGATGATTTGAAGGAGTTGAAACTACGGACCTATTTATAGGTTGTTAATTATCCAAAATTAGCAAAGCTAGCCGGCTAATAGCGGCATTATTATTATTATATACATATACATATACATAAATCTTAACTATCTCGATGACTTTGCCTAAAGAATAACACCGTCTAAACAAAATTTAATACATGGAATTTGAAGTTGCTATTGGAATTGTAGAAAACGTCTACAATGACTTGATTTTATGCCAATTTTATTCTTGCCGAATGTCACATCCTCATGCACAGAGGGTCTTCACAAAATCAAATGTAATAAAGTCAGGGAGCTATCCCCTCCACCGTGGAGAATTGGTCAGTAAAATTTACTTATATGTAAACGATCAACGAAAATAAATATTACACACTTTAATTACCACACCAGTTTAAAAATAATATATGTACTCCGGAATTATATTCACAATGTATATTAGCAATAAAAACAGAACACTAATATATGATTAATCAACAAGGATGAAAAAAAGCTAGCAATAATAACACCAAGATTTTACGTGAAAACCCTTCTGAATAAGGGAGAAAACCACGGGCCAGAGAGGAGCAAAGTAACCCACTATAATGAGGAATTTTACACTGTGTAGTCACGAATATAAATACTCAAAATATCACTACACACTCAAAAGAAATAACCCTCTTTTAATTTTTCCACCTCGCTACAATATTGCTCACATTCTATTTTCTTCACAAACTATTTTCTTATACACAATCTATGAAATCCTCTCCACAGCTATTGAGTTACTTCTTTCTCTGTGTGATATTTGGTGTGCATTTAGATGAGAAAAGGCTTTTCTCTATCTATAACAAAAGTATGGCCGATCATGATGTAATCAATTACATCATGATCAATTGCCGAAATCACAATTGCTGCCATCTACCGAAATCAAAGTTGGCCAATTCCATAATTGTTGCCATCAAAGACCAAAACAGTAAACATGCCACTTTTCTTATTTTCACAAATTTCCAATTGCATTTATGGGGCTAAGACCCCCACAAATCTCCCCCTCCAGTCTCATACACCTGAAGGAGGTAACTCCATCTTTTCATAGAAAGCTTATCTTAGCGAGCTTCACACAAAGCTCAAGCTTCTCTTGGGGAATCACATTAGTCATTATATTAGCCGCATTCTTATCCGTATGAATCTTCTTCAGCTCCATAAGTTTTTCTTCTATAACATTGTGTAGCCATTGATATCTCACGTCGATATGTTTTGTCCGAGAATGATAAATGAAATTCTTCCTTAAGTCAATAACACTTTGACTATTACAAAATATCACCGACTAATCCTGCTTCAAATCAAATTTCTAAATGAACCTCTTCATCTAGAGCATCTATTTCCCTACTTCCGTAGCTGCTATATACTATGTTTCTGTCATTGACAAAGCGACACAGTTCTGTTGTTTGGACTTCCAAGAAACAACTCTCCCGCAAAAGAAAATAGGTATCCCGATGTAGATTTTCTTCCATCAAGATCTCCTACCATATCTGCTTTCACGTAACTTTTCAGAATCGGTTTTGATCCCCCGAAACATAAGTCAAGTTTAGATCTTCCTTGCAAGTATTTGAAGATCCACACCACTGCTTCCCAGTGGTCCTTTCCATGGTTTGAAAGAAACCTGCTAACCACTCCAACAACGTGCGCGATGTCTGGCCGAGTACACACCATCACATACATCAAACTCCCGACTGTAGATGAGTATGAAATAGCCTCCATAACTATCTTTTCTAGTTCTGTTGTTTGACACATCTTTTTACTCAACTTAAAATGCTTAAAATGATTCGCTAGAGAAGTACTCATTGCTTTCGCATTCTCCATGTTGAAACGCTTTAGCACCCTTTTAATGTACTTTTTTTAGACATCAACAACGTCTTCGTTTTTCTGTCTCGATAAATTTGTATGCCGAGAATCTGTTGAGCTGCACCTAAGTCCTTCATGTCAAAAAACTTAGTCAACTCATTCTTCAAGTCACCAATGAGCTTGACATCTTGTCCAACAATCAACATATCATCCACATATAAAGATAAAATGATAAAGTTACAATTAGGAAATTTTCTAACGTAGACCCAGTGATCAGCTTTTGTTCTGCCATAGCCATGATCCACTATGAATGCATCAAACTTCTTGTACCATTGGCGTGGAGCTTGCTTCAGCCCATACAAGCTCTTTTTCAATCTACTGACCTTATTCTCCTTCCCTTTAACTTCAAAGCCTTCTGGTTGGAACATGTAAATTTCCTCCTCCAAGTTACCATGGAGAAATATTGTCTTCACGTCCAATTGTTCAAGCTCTAGGTCTAAGCTGGCTGTCAGACCCGGTATAATTTGAATAGAGCTTATCTTTACCACATGAGAAAAGATCTCATCATAGTCAATTTCTTTATTATGTGCAAAGCCTTTTACGACCAACCAAGCTTTATCTTTCACTACTTTGTCCCCGCTCTTCTTCAACTTGAACACCCACTTGTTCTCCAAGGCTTTTTTCTCCTTAGGAAGATTCATCAGTTGATAGATGTTGTTCTTCTGTAAAGAACTCATCTCTTCCTCTATCGCTCTCATTTAATTGTCTTTGTCAGTGTGAGACAATATTTCCTGGAAGTTTTCTGGCTCCCCCTCACTAGTAATCAAGATATACTCTGAACTAGGATATCTGGTTGATGTCTGGCATTCCCTACTAGACCTTCTAGTCTCGGGCTCCATTATCACCATAGGGGTCGGTTGCTCCCCCTGCTTAGCACCTTCTACGTCTTCTTCTCCATCAATCGTTGCTCGTTCTTCTTCTTCACGTTCTTCTTGCATATCTCCCACATCTGTATTATCGTCTAATGGGGTAGATATTGGTGTAAGATCGACTACACCTTCAATCTCGCGGTCTTGACTTCTCCTCTTCGAGAAAGTCTCATTTTCGCTAAAGATGACATCTCTACTTCTGATCATTTTTCTGTTGACTGGATCCCATATCATGTAACTGAATTCTTCATCACTATACCCGATAAGGATACATGGAATTGCCTTGTTGTTCATCTTCGACCTTTATTCCTTCGGTATATGCGCAAATACTTTGCAATCGAAAATTCTGATGTGCGAGTATGACACGTCTCTGCTAATCCACACATTCTCTGGTATGTAGAATCCCAAGGGAATGGATGGTGATCAATTGATGAGGTAACAGGCAGTACGAACAGCTTCACCCCAAAATGACTTAGATAGCTTTGTCTTTCTCAACATACATCTAACACGTTCCACAATTGTACAATTCATATGTTCAGCTATACTATTGTATTGTATTGTGGCGTTTCAGGCACTATCTTTTCATGCCAAATTTCATGTTTTGCACAGTAGGATTTAAAGATATGTGATGTGCATTCTCTGCCATTGTCGGTGAGGAAACACTTCAACTTCCTTCACGTCTCTCTTTCCACCATAGCATGAAATTATTGGAAATATTCAAAAACTTAATCTTTGGTTTTCAACATATAGACCCATAACTTTCGAGAAGCATCATCGATAAAAGTAACAAAATATTTTGTACCCCCCTAGGGACTCCACCTCTAGTGGACCTCAAATATCCTAATAAATTAAATCTAATTTATTCGCATTTTTTCATACTTTTGTTCAAAAAAGTAACTATATCTTTCTTTCCAAACAAACAATGATCACAAGGATCTAGTAGAGTACCTTTGGCCGAAGGAATAAGAAATTTTCTTGCCAACTATTGCAATCCTTTCTCACTGATATGAGCCAACCTCCGATGCCACAAGTTTGGTGAAGTATCATCCTCAGCAGCAATCGTTGAGCCACTACAGACCTTCACACGTGTCTTGTATAGAATACCACACACACTTTCTCGAGCAACAACCAACAAACCCTTGCTCAACTTTCATTTTCCGTTTCCGAAAAATTGACTATAACCCCCTTATCTAAGGCATGCGTGGATATCAAATTTAATCATAAATCAGGAACATGTCATACCTCATTCAATGTTAGTATGCACCCGAGATCCGTCTTTAGACACACATCTCTAATTCCAACGATCGCCTCTCAAGTGGAATTGCTCATCCTTACGCTGCCAAAGTCACCAGCCTTGTAGGTCATGATGAGTTCCTTCTGATAAACACAGTGATAGGAGGTTACTGAATCTATCACATATTCAGCATCCGAGTCACCAACATGGTTGCATTCACCCATTATTAGTTTAATGTCTTCAGTCATCATCACCGCAGACATAGTATTTTGATCTGCAGTGTTTTGGTTATTCCATTCTTGCTTCAAGAGCTTACATAACTTTTTTATGTGGCCAGGCTTGCCATGATGGTAGCACTTTCTTCTGTCTCTCGATTTTGATCGCCCTCTTGATTTTCAACGATTGACTTGATCCTTGAGTTCTGTTCTGGCCTCGATTTTTGGTGAGAAATACTTGTCCATTATGATGGTCAAACTCTTTTCTCCTCGTCTCTTCGTTTTGAATGCAATACATCACGATTGCTAAGGATAACATTCCTTCCGGGGCAGAATTGCTCAGGGATACTACAAGAGTCTCCCAGCTACCAGGTAATGAGTCTAATAGTATTAACATGTGCACCTCGTCACCGAGATTTACATTCATTATTGCGAGCCTATTCACAATGTCTTGTACCTCGCAAAAATGTTCAGAAACGGGACGCCCTTTTTTGTACTTCAAATTCACAAAGCTTTCTGAAGAAAACTTTGTTTTATGCCGACTTCCTCTCATAGAGATTTTTTAGCTTAGTCCAAAGTTTGTAGGCGTCGGTCTCTTTGGCTATGTTGCTGAAAATAGTGTCGTTCACCCATTGTCGAATTATGGCAAGAGCTTTCCGGTTCACCTTCGGCCACTCCTTGTCTTCTTTGTTGTCTTTGTCGAACGGGCAACCTCTTTTGGCCTCGATCGGCTCGAACAGATTCTTGCACACTAGCAATTCTTCCATCTTTGGTCTCCATAGCGTGTAGTTTGTCGCTGTGAGTTTTATCATGGTGCCGGTAAATTTAAAGGTGTCCTCCATTTACTAAAGATAAAATTTACTTGTTGAACTTAACCAAGCTCTGATACCACTTGTTGAGAATTTGTCAGTAAGTTTTACTTATATGTAAATGATCATCGGAAATAAATAGTAGACACTTTAATTACTGCACTCTCAAAAATAACACAAGCCCGAGAGGAGCAAAGTAATCCACTATGATGAGGAATTTTACATTGTGTAATCACGAGTATAAATACTCAAAATACCACTACACACTCAAAATAAATAACCCTCTTTAGATTTTTTCACCTCACTACAATATTGCTCATGCTCTCTATTTTCTTCACATACTATTTTCTTATATACAGTCTGTGAAATGCTCTCCACAACTATTGAGTTGCTTCTTTCTCTGTGTGATTTTTGGTGTGCATTTAGATGAGATAAGGCTCTGCTCTATTTATTGCAGAAGTATGGTCTATTACATCATGATCAATATAAATAAAATGATCGGTCGGTTGGCCAATTCCACAATTGATGTCATCAAAGACCAAAACAGTAAGCATGTCACTTTCCTCCTTTTCCACAAATTTTCAATTGCATTTATGGGGCTGGACCCCCACATCCGCGTGGTGAAATTTTATACTCGCTCCATTTTATTTTACTTGACCCTTATATTAGCCCTTATATTAAAAATAGATTTTCCTTTTTAGTTGTCCATTTTAGCAATTCAAGAGAGATTTATATTTTCTTCCAAATTACACTTTTTCGTCTCTTTTCTTTTTATAGTTTTTTGTATTCTTTTTTGCTCTTCTTTTTCTGAGGGAAATTGGTAAACTGAATCTCCTTCCCATTTAACTAATGGCGAAAAACGAAGTAAACAAAAATGTGCTTTTAAAAAAAAATATGTACCTACAAAAGTTGGAGGCATTCATTATACTGGGCCTTGTGAAAAGCCCGTTTTCGGAGTGAAAGGCCCATATCACTACAATATTCTGTATCCATTATGGAAATCATTTAATTGCATGGTTTATTTTTCAAATGGGTAAGTCTTTAATTTTTTCCCCTCAAATGGAATATATGCCTATTGGAGCATAAGTTCTTTAAAGGATCCAGCACAAGTTGTGTAGTATTTCTTAAAGAACTTATGTCCCACCAAACATAAGTTCCATATGAGGGGAAAAAATTAAGGACTAGCACAAAATAGTGAAAAAGTGCAAATGACCCAATGGAAATTTGTAGTAAAATTATACACGTAGCCACTTTTAGGACTACTAATTGGAAAGTGGAAGCATTTGCAAAGCAGTTGAGAAATAATCACAACTTAAAATGACTGAAAAATATTTGAGAAATAACCACACGAACTTCAGAAATTTTTCCGAAAAATGATTATATTGGAATTAGCAGCCCTAAAAGTGGAATTTATGAAAATCAACCAATTTTCTATTGTAGTGTAACCCAACTCTTAACGTACTAGTCATAGCTTAACCCAAAACCTGTCTGTAGTAACGAAATACATCAGATGTTTAAGCTTGAATTTGGAATATGCTGCATGATGTTAACAGAATAGAAACTATGCTACTGTTTAAATAAGATTTAAATCAATTCTCTAATATTGACTCGCAAGTGAACCTTCGCCACTCATACCATGAGGCTTGATTGGTTCCTGGTGCTTTGGCCAAGCATTGAATGGACCATGATGAACAATTCAAAATCCATCTCACAAGGGTCATGTGATTGATATGTATGTGTAAACAAGATTTTTCTTTTAAATCTATTTATTACATATGGGACAGGGTTCGGGGAAGGATGACACTAGAAGTTCCTAAAATATGACCGGAACTGCATGGTCCGGAGCCCAGAGGTCTCGGTTGAATTCCTTCTTCGAAAAATTACACAATGCAAATGAGATAAAATTGACTTTTTGGTATGATTATGGATTGTTGAATCTGATTGACATAAAAATAAATTAAAAAAAAAGCTTCTATCAAGACTTGCTTTAGGTTTCAAGTTCGAATCCTCTAAGTCCGGCATTCTTGTATTTTCTCAAATTCGCTCTGCCATGGATCTAATCATAGAGGTGGATCCAGAGTATTGTCCATGAGTTCACATGAACCTAGTAACTGTTGTCCGAATTTTATATATGTATTAAAAAATCTATTAAGTATCTATAAATATTTTACCGTGAAGCCAATTATTATTGTATATAAACTTAGGGGTCGTTTGGTATGTGCGATGGGATAAACAATGATATTCCATCTATTGGGATATCCCATGTTATTAGCTATCCCACCCTTTATTGGGATAGCTAACCCACCATTTTAGTACAAATAGTGGGTAAAATAATCCTGGAATTAATTAATAGTATTCATTACCAAACGCAGGATAAAATAATCCCGCATTTTATCCCAGGATTGCTATCCTTATCCCACTAGCCAAACGACCCCTTAAAGTCGTCATAGGAACTCATAAACTTCAAATTCTGAATTCACCATTAATTTAAAACATCTATTATGTGAAAATTCTGATTGATACAACTAAGCTGAGTATTGATGTTCATTACCAAGATTCAACTACCATTTGAACCCACTTCATTATGGCTAGCTAGGCCACCCTAATTGTGAAGTCAGTTCATAAGCAATGCTACTTTCTTGTTACACTGACCTTTCTTTTGGAGTTTACACCCGTGAAATGCAAGAAACTGTGCCTCTCAAACACAGAGAGCATCACTTCTTTTCACAATTAAATACATCAATCTAATGGTCTCTTTATAAGCCACAAATTGCTTATGTTGAAGTCTTCCTCGAGAGAAACCCCATAAAACTCCACACTTTTTTCACCTTAATCATCCATGTTGCTAACCACCACCTACACAAGTTCTTTTTCACATTTCTCGTGATCCATCCCATGTTTGACAATCAACAAAAATGCACGTAAAAAAAGAGTTTATTTTAGTGTATAGTATTTCGTCCAGTTATCGATAACTCGAGAAGGGGGCAAAATGAATGTAGGAACAAATTCTATAGGAAACCATCTTGTTGACATCCATGAAGTCATGCATGAAGAGGAAGAAGACAAGGAAGAAAACAGTAACATTTCGACGATGGCTGATAAACCAGACACACGACTCAACAGGCCTACCAAAAATAGAGAAATAAAAAGACCACCTGGGAAATTCAGCAGGCAAGTTTTACTAGAGACAGGATTCTCTGTACTCAATGGAGAGACTTCTAAAGATAAAAATGAGAGAAAAGTACTTGGAAGAAGTGGAAAGAATTTTGGAGGATTTGGTGTCAATGGAACAACTGGTCTTGAAGCAAGAAATAAAGGAGATTTCAGTATGTTCAGGAGTAAAATCTACTATTTCTAGGCAAACATCAAAGATACCACTTAGAAAATAAAGTGGAGTTGATCTTCAGAACAATAATGTTAAAGGAGGAGGAGCTGATGATCATGTCAAGAAGAGTGTTCCTGCTGGAAGATACTTTGATGCCCTTAGAGGACCTGTCAAAATTTATCGTACCTTCTCTTATAGCGAACGAGAAATTATCCTTAAGATGTGACTTTGTTTCCATACATACAGACAGACAAGTAGATATGCAGGTATATCTAGGGATGTCAATAGGGGAGGTTAGGGCGGCAAGTCTTGACCTGCCAAGGATTCGACCCGCCCTGCCCCATTTAGCATTTTTCAGAAAATATGTCCTGCCCTGCCTCGTTTATGTCATCTTTCATTTCTCCTCTTTATTTTTCATTTTAATGTGTAAAAGAGTGGTTATTCATCTTTCTTAAGTTTTTTTTTTTGTTGTTGTTGATAATGGTAACATTAAAATGTTGTTTTTGCCCACAATTACCTGTCAAAGTATTTTGCAATTTTCATGACTATTGTGTGTACAATGTGCCTTTTAAGTAAGCACATTATTGTTCATAACTGCTTATACCTTAATATTAAACGCTAATAACTGCTTATCATTTCATAACTATGCCCTACCCTGCCCTAACCCATTAAATAATTTCAAAAATATTATTTTACCATGCCCTGTCCTATTTAAATCTTTCTCTGACCTACCCCATTAAAGGTTTGCCCTAACCCGTATGATTTTTGGTACACAAAACACTGAACATGATAATAAAGTTGTACAAATAGCAGAGGCTCTAAAAGGCCAAAAAGATTTAATAGAGTCGAATATGATCATGAATGATATATAACCAACATATATACGATGGAGCTCCGTTAAAACAATAATCTTATTCCTCAATAATCTATACATTTAATCAAATTTCTAGAGAACAGAAAAATAAAGACGATAATATAACCACCGTAGGTGAAAGAAGTTATTATCAATCCAGCATCAAAATCTCTATTTTTCCTCCATCATCTACACTTCTTCTTCTCTTTTTTCTCTTAATCCAACAATCTGATCAAAGAGGAGTCAAAATCACATAGTAGTTTTTACTTCTCTTTATTTGAAATCTTAGCTTCTTCTCTTTTTTGATGATGTAAAAATCTAGAATTTGCCTCATTGAAATTGCTTATCGTAAGATTCAGCCGCTGCTTTCTCTGCATATATTTGTAATATACACAAAATCATCATTTCAAACAAACAGAAGGATCTACATTATTAAGAATGCACAAGCAGGTAGAATTATGCATACAATTAACTTACATAAATAAAATTATGCAGAATAAAATATAGGAGTATGTATATCAAAGTTTTGATGTAGCCCTTCGAATTGCATATGCTGAGGGATGTAAATCTATTTATTGTTATGTACCCCTTCAAATCCCATACTTCACTTTCAGTTTCCATGCACCCCTTCAAATTTCATAATTTAAGTGATAAAGTCTTTTTAACTTTCAAACTAATTAATTGACAAAATATGTTTCTTTCAAATTAATTGAATGAAAGAGTCCAGCCGTCGATTCCCAAAAAAAAAAGTTTCAGTTTACGTTAAACCTAGGAGGTGAAATGGCTGAATTAAATATTTAATTAGGAATTAGTTGCACATGTTTAGGGAGAAGTGAATGTGGAGCATTAAAATAGGACTTATGAGCTTCTTATTCACTCATCCTTTTTTAATTAGGATTTCATTCAATGCAGTAATAACTTAAATGCTCCTAAACGTGATTAGCCTTCATATAATTATAATATTGCTATTTCATATTTATTATATTAGATGTTTAATCTTTTATTACATTTTACCTAAAATTAATTTACAGCATGGCAAAATCGTAATCCAACTTTGACGGTAGGAGCTTCCCACATTTAGTATAATATATGGTATGATTATACTATGTTTTTTATAACAACATTTCTCTTTAGCCGCCAAAATATATTACATATCATTATAGAGATTTAATTGTATTATCATTTCCACTGCTGGATTCTGAGGACATCCTTCTTCCAAAAGATGAAAAATGGCCTTTTCTACTCAGGTTCCCAATTGGTTCCTTTGGTATCTGCCTAGGCCTTAGTAGTCAAGCCATCCTCTGGCGTTCACTTGCTCTGAGTCCTGCCACCGAATTCCTCCTTGTTCCACTTTTCATTAACTTTGTGGTTTGGCTGTTAGCCGTGGGGGTTCTAGTTGCAGTCTTCATAACCTACATGTTCAAATGTGCACTTTACTTTGAAGCGATAGAGAGAGAATATTTTCATCCAGTGAGGGTCAACTTCTTTTGTGCTCCATGGATTGTCTGCATGTTTTTAGCCATAGGTGCACCACCTAAAACAGCACCAGGACTTATTCACCCTGCAATCTGGTGTGTCTTCATGGCCCAATCTTCTTCCTCAATCTCAAAATCTATTGCCAATGGCTTTCGGGTGGGAAAAGACGTCTTTGTAAAGTAGCCAATCCGTCTTCTCATCTCTCTGTAATCGGGAATTTCGTGGGAGCCATTTTGGCTGCCAAAGTTGGATGGAAGGAGCCTGGCAAGTTCTTGTGGTCTATTGGCTTTGCACATTACCTTGTGGTGTTTGTCACATTATATCAAAGGTTGCCAACGAGCGAAGCGTTGTTTATTCCATGTTCATTGCAACTCCAGCTGCTGCCAGCCTTACTTGGGGTGCTATATATGACGAATTTGATGGCTTGGCAAGGACCTGCTATTTCATTTCATTATTTATCTACTTATCGTTGGTTGTACGTCCCAACTTCTTCACAGGATTCAGGTCACTTTCTTGTCCTTGAAGACAGCACAACAGTTCAAAATTTTGAGAAAAGCTTGTCAATTACTAATATCTTGACTATCTGCAGATTTTCAGTCGTATACTTTTCCAATGACCACAGTTTCAATAGCAACCATAAAGTATGCAGAGGAGGTTCCTTCTTTCATAACAAAGGCTCTGGCTTTGGCCCTTTCATTCATGTCAACAACAATGGTATGCATATTATTCGTCTCCACCCTTCGGCATGGTTTTGTTTGGAAACCCTTGTTTCCGAATGATCTTGCCATTGCCATAACAAAGAAAAGATACAGCATAGATAAGAAGCCTTTGATGAGGCGCTGGACAAAGCAATCGCCTCTTTCATTTGTCACATCAATAGGGAAACATAACTCAGGAGACAGAGTGCGCCTCTGATGAGGAGAAATGATTGCGAATCAATAATCGCGCTGCATAAATGTAGAATATGGTACTAGCAGCAAATATAATCAAGCAATTAGTCCTGATGGCCAGAGAGAACAAAGTCATTGCTGCTATTGAGGATGGGCAACTTCGTAAGTTCAAATGCAAGGACCAAAAAAGAGCAAAGTTATTTATAGGTCTAAAGTAGACTTCCTACTCTGTAGCCATTTTCCAGTCATCAAGAGTCGGGGACAATCCAGAGTAACCTAATTGTAGTAACGCCATCTGCCAATTATCTAATGACATCATCAAGTATAAATGCCAAAGTCTTTGGGAGCTCATACAAATTGCTCTAGCATGTAAAATTCAAAAGATAGATCAAAATACTTTGCTCTTGAAAAATAACTCAAAGCAAATTGATGATTAAAGCTGAACAGCTCCCACTAAACAACACTTGCTCACTTTTATTCACATGATCACATGGTGATTAACATTGTTGTTTGTATCTGACGGTTTACATGTGAAGAAATTGATTTTTACATATAATTATAAAGCTGCTATATATTCGAATGCACTAGACAATTTCCGACAATTGTTATATACTGGATAGCTACATCATCTCAGTCTGCCTTTTGAATGAAGCAAAAAGGTGTTCATCATCATCTAGAAAATTGCTGCGTTTTGTCCCCAAAAATGCCCAAACTCCTACAAGAATTAAAATATCGTTAACGGGATATGTGTTGGGTATTGATATTGGTGAATGGAAAATGATTTGAAAGAAAAGTGGGAGTTGTCCCACATCGGTAGTGGAAAGAAAAGTGGGAGTTCCCTCTTGCTTTATAAAATAAGCATTTGTCCCACATCGGTAGTGGAAAGAAAAGTTCTTCTACTTATAAGTAGAATTACTCCTTCTTGTCAGTAAAAGGGTTGAGGGGGCAAGGACCCCTCGCGCCGTCGTCGCTCGGCTCGGCTTCGGCTTCGGCTTCGGCTACGGCTACGGCTACGGCTATTCTTTAATTTTTAATTATTTAATTAATCATTATTTAATTAAATTAATTAACTTATCCAATCCTACCCGTTAGTGACCCTGACCCGCGACCCGGCCGGATCCGCGACCCGATTTCTTTTCCATTCCTCAGAATATTACTTACGAATTTTCTGAACAACACAAACTTCTTCTTCTTCTGCATAAACAAATTCTGTGTGATATACTGCTGTTGAGTGGTTCGCCGCTACCGGAATTTGGAGTACTACTATTCTGGTAAGATAATCGTTCTATCCTGGGAGGGGATATTCCATCAACCTCGAGTACTGTGAGGGGAATAATTTCCTTAAGGACACACTTTGAACTAAGTGGGCTCGATTATATTCTGAAAAATACTTTTATTTTTCCAACACTGATTCTGTTCATATTTCAATTATTATTGTTTACTGGTTTTTTTTGGAATACAGATTAATAACAATCTTAAGGAAATTAGATTTTTAGATTAATATGTATTTTGTTTTGGAGACTAAAACCTGTGTGGTTTTCTACTTCGTGTGAAATTTCATATTCTGACTTGAAGACATAAAAACTTCGTTGGAATATTAAAGTTCATACTTGTACAACGATTTGAAGAACATAAAAACTTCATCGTTGCTGCATTCTGGTTTGGAGATTAAAACTTGTGCAGTTTTCTACTCCATATGAATATTAGTATTCTGACTCGAAGATATAAAAACTTCGTTGGAATACTAAAGTTTCATAATTATACTGCAATTTGAAGAAATAAAATCTTCATCGTTTAAGTCTGTAATTGAATTGCTATTCTGGTTTTATTAACTAAAACAGTTTGTCGATTTGACAGTGACAAACGAATAATGGCAATTGAGACCGGAACTACCTCTCGCAATTACCGCACCAATGGGTTACTCCTACAACCCGTACCGCACGTGCCACCGGGCCGAGAAACTGTGAAGTTCACCGGTGCCAACTTTAAAGGATGGCGACAAAGAATGTTCTTTTGGCTTACCATCCTTGGTATGCAAAAGTTCACCGGTGAGGACCCTCCCGTGCTCGCCGCCGACATGCCGACAACCAAAAGTTCATGGTTACCGAGGCTTGGAAACAGGCTGATTTTTTGTGCAAAGGCTACATTTTGAGTGCCTTAGAAGATGACTTGTACAACGTCTACGATGCATGAGACCTCCAAAGAACTATGTCGTGCACTTGAAAAGAAGTACAAAGCGAAGATGCTTGCTTGAAGAAGTTTGTGGTTGCCAAATTCCTAGACTACAAAATGGTGGATGGAAAAACCGTTGGAACCTAAGTTCAAGAGCTTCAACTTATCTTCCATGACCTTATTCTTTGAAGGTATGGTAGTAAATGAAGCATTCCAAGTGGTCGCAATGATTGAGAAGTTGCCGCCCTCATGGAAAGATTTCAAGAATTATCTTAAGCACAAAAGAAAGGAAATGAAGTTGGAAGATCTTGTGATTCGTCTCAAGATCGAGGAAGATAACAAAACCGCCGAGAAGAGGTACCGTAAGACTTCACCAATTGAAGGGGCAAACATCGTTGAAGATGCCGCTACGAAAAAGAACAAGAAAAGGAAGAGGCCTTCCGGAAAGGAGAAGGATTCTAATAAGAAAAAGTTCAAGGGCAACCGCTTTAATTGTGGGAAAGGCGGCCACAAAGCCCCGATTGTCGTCTCCCGAAAAAGAACAAGGGAAAAGGACAAGCCAATATGGTGGAAAAGAATGATGATATGAATGATCGTGTGCAATGCTATCGGAGTGCAATTTGGTTGGAAACCCAAAGGAGTGGTGGCTTGATTCGGTGCCACTCGACATGTTTGCGCTACAAAAGAAGCATTTGCAACCTATGCTCCCGCTGGACCCGAAGAGGTACTTGTTTATGGGAAATACTTGCAACGACCAAGGTTGAAGGATATGGGAAGATACTTCGAAGATGACTTCCTAAGCAAGGTCCCGACTCTCAACAATGTTATGCACGTTCCAACAATTCGGAAGAATTTAGTTTCAGCCGGACTACTCGTCAAAAACGGGTTTAAGTGTGTGTTGGTTAGTGAGAAAATTGTATTAAGTAAGAATGATTTGTTCATAGGAAAGGGCTACCTCACCGAGGGCCTTTTCAAACTCAATGTAATGGTTGTTGACGATATTAATAAAAATTCACTTCGTCTTACTTATTGGAGTCAAATGATTTATGGCATGTTCGTTTAGGACATGTCAACTACAAAACCTTGCGAAAATTGATTAATTTAGAAGTATTGCCTAAATTCGAGTGTAATAAATCTAAATGTGAAATCTGTGTTGAATCTAAGTTTGTTAAACATCCATATAAGTCTATTTATAGGAATTCAAATCATTTAGACTTAATTCACACAGATATATGTGATATGAAGTCAATACCATCTCGCGGTGGGAAAAAGTATTTTATAACTTTTATTGACGATTGCACTCGATATTGTTATGTGTATTTGCTTAATAGTAAGGATGAAGCAATTGATGCATTTAAGCAATACAAAAACGAAGTGGAAAATCAATTGAATAAAAAGATAAAAATGATTAGAAGTGATAGGGGTGGAGAGTACGAATCTCCTTTTGCGAGAGATATGTTTAGAATATGGAATTATTCATCAAACTACGCCCTTACACACCACAATCAAATGGAATTGCGGAAAGGAAAAACCGAACATTAAAGGAAATGATGAATGCCTTATTAATAAGTTCCGATTTACCGCAAAGCTTGTGGGGGGAGGCTATCCTTACAGCTAACCGAATACTCAACAGGGTGCCCCATAGCAAAACACAATCTATTCCATATGAACTATGGAAAGGAAGAAAACCCAACTTGAAATATTTCAAAGTGTGGGGGTGTTTAGCAAAGGTCCAAGTTCCTTTGCCCAAAAGGGTAAAAATCGGACCAAAAACTGTGGATTGTGTTTTTATTGGCTATGCTACAAACAGCAAAGCTTGTCGGTTTTTGGTTCACAAATCGGACAATCCCGAAATTCATGTTAACACGATAATTGAATCGGATAATGTTTGAATTCTTTGAAAACATTTATCCGTATAAAATCGAATGTGAGTCGTCAAGTGAAAGACCTAAACGACCGCGGGAAGAACCAAAGGAAAATACACCAAGTAAAGAGGATGCAAGGCGTAGCAAACGTCAAAGGACATCTACTTCCTTTGGACCATATTTTGTGACATTCTTGCTTGAAAATGAGCCTCAAACATTTAAAGCGGAATGTCTTCTTCGATTCAAAGATTTTGGAAAGAGGCGGTCAATAGTGAGATTGAATCAATTTTGAACAATCATACATGGGAATTGGTTGATCTTCCTCCGGAAATAAACCTTTAGGATCAAAATGGATTTTTAAAAGGAAAATGAAAGTGCGATGGCACTATTGACAAATATAAGGCAAGACTTGTGGTCAAAGGTTATAGACAAAAAGAAGGCCTTGATTACTTTGACACATACTCGCCGGTAACAAGAATAACATCTATTCGGGTGTTAGTGGCAACGGCGGCCGTATATGGTCTTGAAATCCATCAAATGGATGTCAAGACAGACTTTCTTAAATGGAGAATTGGAGGAAGAAATTTACATGGAACAACTTTGAGGGTTTTGTGGTTCCTGGTAAAGAAAGGAAAGTGTGCAAACTTGTTAAGTCACTTTATGGACTTAAACAAGCACCCAAACAATGGCATGCGAAATTTGACCAAACAATGTTGGCAAATGAATTTAAGATTAATGAGTGTGACAAATGTGTTTACATTAAAAATACTCCAAATCATGAAGTCATTGTTTGTTTATATGTTGATGACATGTTGATAATGAGTAGAGATATTACCGATATAAATGCTACGAAGCGTATCTTTGGCTAGCAAATTTGATATGAAGGACTTAGGAGTTGCTTTGATTTGATCTTAGGTATCGAATTCATAAAACTCCACAAGGTCTAGCATTATCGCGATCTCATTATATTGAAAGAGTACTTGACAAGTTTAAGTATTTAAATTTCAATGTTGCAAAGACTCCAATTGATGTAAGTTTTGCACTTCAAAAGAATAAAGGTGAAAATGACTCACAATTGGACTATGCACGAGTTTTGGGAAGTTTGATGTATATTATGAATTGTACACGACCGGATATAGCTGTGCTATCGGCAAAGTGAGTCGATTCACAAGTAATCCCAATCAAACTCATTGGATGGCAATGAAACGAGTCTTGGGGTATTTAAAACACATCCAAGACTATGCTTTGCATTATAACAAATATCCCGCCGTGATCGAAGGATATAGTGATGCAAATTGGATCACCGGATCATCTGAAGTTAAATCCATGAGTGGTTATGTTTTCACAATTGGGGGTGGATCAATGTCTTGGAAATCATCAAAACGGACATGCATCGCCCGCTCTACAATGGAATCGAATTTATAGCTTTAGACAAGGCCGGTGAAGAAGGTTTGAATGGCTCCGGAATTTCTTAGAAGATATTCCATTCGGCCCAAACCTTTGGCTCCTATATGTATACATTGTGACGATCAAGCAATAGGTAGGGCGGAAAGCGTAATGTACAACGGAAAATCTCGTCACATACGACGAAGACATAATACCGTTAGACAACTCCTCTCTAGTGGCGTTATCACGATTGACTATGTAAAGTCAAGAGATAACGTGGCGGATCCGCTTACAAAAGGCTTATCTAGAGAGGGAGTTAGTAGATCATCAATGGGAATGGGGTTAAGGCCGAGGACAAGTCATCATGGCGGTAACTCTACCTAGCAAACTGGAGATCCCAAGAGCTAGGTTCAAGGAGATCAAACAAAGTTGTGACTGACGGTTCAACATAGTCAAATAACTCAACCCATTCTCGGATGAAGACAATGTTCAGAAATAAGGATAAAACCTCATGGCTTGTTAATGAGTTAATAAAGCATTAAGGTTCTTTAATGATTATCTAATTACGCGAGTGTATGACCGGATAATGTGGCTATAGGACCACATGTTTAGAAATCACCTATGTGAGTGTTAAGTGTAAGCCGCTTTAAAGGGGAATGACGGTGAAGGCCCATTCTCTACGCACTCATGAAACCGGGAAGTGTTCATGGTGAAACGAACACAACCGTGAGAACCATAAATGGTTGAGGGTTGATTGTGTGACTTATGTTGTCTAGGTATACAACAAAGTTCGACGGTTCAAAGATATCAAATCTACCGATTGATCGAGTATATCGATATAAGTTCACTACGGAAAGTTCAAAGGGAAACCTACTTATCCGGATACGCAACAATTCTCGCTTGTATATCACACTTGTCCGCACTTTTATATTATAGCCATTCCCCATTCATGTGGGGGATTGTTGGGTATTGATATTGGTGAATGGGAAATGATTGGAAAGAAAAGTGGGAGTTGTCCCACATCGGTAGTGGAAAGAAAAGTGGGAGTTCCCTCTTGCTTTATAAAATAAGCATTTGTCCCACATCGGTAGTGGAAAGAAAAGTTCTTCTACTTATAAGTAGAATTACTCCTTCTTGTCAGTAAAAGGGTTGAGGGGGCAAGGACCCCTCGCGCCGTCGTCGTCGCTCGCTCGGCTCAGCTCGTCTTCGGCTTCGGCTACGGCTTCGGATTTGGATTTGGATTTGGATTTGGTTTTGGTTTTGGTCAAATGATCTGATTGATTGATAATCTTTTTGGACCAAATTTTCTTTAATTTTTAATTATTTAATTAATCATTATTTAATTAAATTAATTAACTTATCCAATCCTACCCGTTAGTGACCCCGACCCGCGACCCGGCCGGATCCGCGTGTCTGACCCGCGACCCGATTTCTTTTCCTTATTTAAATTTCCCACCATTTTCAGTGGCTGTTCAGAAAGGTTGCAAACCTTCAGAAATAGTACTTCCATGGCTATAAATTCGTTTGATTCCTCAGAATATTACTTACGAATTTTCTGAACAACACAAACTTCTTCTTCTTCTGCATAAACAAATTCGTGTGATATACTTTCGTTGAGTGGTTCGCCGCTACCGGAATTTGGAGTACTACTATTCTGGTAAGATAATCGTTCTATCCTGGGAGGGGATATTCCATCAACCTCGAGTACTGTGAGGGGAATAATTTCCTTAAGGACACACTTTGAACTAAGTGGGCTCGATTATATTCTGAAAAATACTTTTATTTTTCCAACACTGATTCTGTTCATATTTCAATTATTATTGTTTACTGATTTTTTTTGGAATACAGATTAATAACAATATGTTGGGTCATAAAAGAAGAAAAAGCAAAACTCTCCCAAGGCTTTGGTCAAGTGGTAAGAACACGGCGTGTGATGTGTGGGTTAGACGCATATCACGCATTTGAACCTTGACGCATATAAAAGCCTGACATTTAAGTGGAGAAGGGTAGAGGGTCAAGCCCATTCTGGAACCATGTACCACTGACCCTCAGAGATTTCTCGGTTCTCAAGAAAAAGAAAAAAGAATGCAAAACTTGTACCTGTTGATGGTGTTAGAGACTTGACAAACTTCAGTTATCCAACATCACTACTGAACTGAATTGGCTTTGCTTTTGAGATCAGTTAGTTTTCCCTTCTCCATGCGTACTGTCTTAAAAGAAGAATTGTACAAGCTGATTAAAGTTTATCCTAATTATAGTACTCAAAATATTGCTGCTTGAAAGCCTATTAGAAACATGAATGGAGATGGAAAAAGCTAGAAACCACAAATTAACAGTGCTTACCTCATGGTTTTGTTGGAAATAAGCCCATCTATTTTCTTTAGAGCCCTTGTACCAAAAAGACGTACAAAATAAAAAATCCAGACAATGTTTAACTAAATAAGATCAGAAAAAGAAAATGGAGAAACAAAAGGAACCTTTGACAGAAAGCATGATGGTCTTTGTGTTTTCAATTGCACTCTGCCCGCTGGTTGGGGCTCAGATGTAAGAGATAGCTGATAAAAAGAAACAAGAAAGATTAATAACTATTTGATAAGGTACAACACAAGAATAGAAAAACTTGTAGTAATAGCTGCAATATTGTGTCCAGAAAGAAACACCAAACAATACACACCATAGGACTAATCAACATAAAGATGTAAAAATACCAACCTTATTAAACAGATCAATTGGCGGATTATGATGAATCCTTTTTACAGTATGAAAATTGAACTCCTGTGGCAGACGCAAAGCAATTCATGTGTCATTATTGGAATTTTAAAGATAAGAATAACAACTGAAAAGTCTATACATGTCTGGATTACCATTGGCACTGTGGTTTCCCTCTTTGTGTTTCGGAACACTCCAATGTCTCCTTTACTTGATAGGATCTATATAAAGCAAAAGTTCAGTTCACAGAACTCCTTACATAAAATCTTCCCCAATTTTTCCTAATATACCTTTTTATTAAGGGGGAGAGCTTTGAAGTTGTAGGTTGACACAGATTCTTCTTTCTTTGGAGCCTCTACATGATTGACTCTGATATACAAAAAGTTCCTGTTTCTTAGTCACCCACAACCTTAAAGTAATTTACATTTACAAGTATTGACAATCAATCTTTTAATTGAAAAGAAAAATAAATTAAAAAATGTAATAAGAACAAAACATAGTGTGTTATGCTAAAAGGACACAGGCTGCTACTCGACACACACACACAAGGATATCGAGATTCACCTTCTGAGTTCTCTATTTCCACATTCCACAGTTGAATTAGTACTGGTTTTCTGCCACACCTGCATAAAATATTTTATCAATCAGTAATAATAATGCCAACAATTTGAACGTGGTATATAGACTGAATTTCTTCATGAACACTCCTAATTTTATCAACTCCAATAAGATGATCAAATTCAAACTCAGATTCAGTTAGGACTCCAAAAAATGGTAGGTACATTTCTTAGACTTCCCCAACAGTGCAACTTTATGTAACATTTTAGGCTGGCAAAACCACACTGGAAGAAGCCACCAAATAGGGAAACCAGTACAAGTTTCCAAATCTGTGATGTTGCCACTATTTATTTTCCAATTTCACTGGTTTAGTCTTTAAGCTAAACCAGAGAGTAGGGTGTGTGTGCATAAGCACAAACTCTTTGTGATAAGAACTGATACGTAACCTTATCAACAGTAGAAGAATTGGCAGCAGAAGTTGAAACAGCTGAACGATGTTGCACGGCTCTCTCTGACGTCTTCAGGTGAAATTCCTGAAAACCGACGTGTCAAGGGAGAAACTTTAATTCACTTGTTTTCAGAATTATGATTCCAAGCAATGCAAGTGAAAATTCATGGAATATAAGTGACTAATTCTCATAGCCATAGGCCAGACACTATGATATGAATGGAGCTGGTAATCTTAGAACAGGAAGAAGAAGCAAAGACACCAGTCTGAATCCTTACTTGAAACTGCGGAAGTTGTGGATTGCTTCTTTTTGGAGGCAAAGAAGGACCTTCAAGGATCTGTGAGATAGACAGTTGTCAATAACATGCAGATGAGGCAATTGCCTCTTAGAAACTACACTTACTAACCTTTCTATTTAGTGGAAGAGCCTTGAATCTACGTATAGCTGTCAGCGGCAAATTTTCTGCTTGGTCACTACCTTTTGGCCTGAAATTGAAACGTCATGATAAGATGTTGACAACTGTCCTCAAACAGTATAAGATAACTGAAACTAGTTAATGAGGTCGACCTTGCTCTTTGTGCTCTATGAGTTGTTTGAAGCTCGGGCTCTCTAGGAATAGTAATCCTGGGCTTAGCCGATATGTTGTTGCCAACAACTTTTCCATCCTGCAAAATTGTCCAAAATGTGTCTGAGCTCCAGCAGAAAATCCAGTAATCGCCAGACACCAGAAGTTCTTTATGGATAAAGGTTGATAAACCCAGAGCTCTAGAGACTATGGGGGATTACACATAACTTTGTACTAGAGACATTATTCAGTCACTCAAAAGTGGACCTTGCCAATGGTTGAATACTAAGGCAAACGTTACTAGTGACATCTTTTAAGTAAAAAAATATGGGAGCTCGCACTTCGAGCTACTCAAATCAACAAAAAATGTCATAGGTATAAAGAAAATATAAAAGAACCGACATGATCAAATTAAACAGTAGAAGCAAGATCCCCTCCATTTTTTGTAAAAGAGCAGGCATAGGGAAGACCATCTGTCAACTCAAAAAAAGATATCAAAGGTAAAGGGAAAATATAAAGGAAAGACATAACCAAAAGAAAGAAAACAGATAGCCACTTAAAGTCTTTAACTGTGCAGGGAAGAAGACTCCTAACTTTTTTCTGCGCAAATAGATAATAGAATGCAGAGCAAATACTTACTCGCTTAGGTGTCTTGTGAACAAAACTAAATACAGGCTTCGCTTCGGCAACCTGTAATGCAGAAGAAGATGTTTTTCATGAGAATTTGAGCAACCTAACATCAGGAAGATGCAAAAAGTACACAGACAATGAAACAGAACTTGAGCACTAGAAGGAAGAGATGAAGCATTTGTGTTTTTGTCGAGATTGCACAACTGGAAAAGAACTTGGTCAATTGATTAGATGTGAAGACCAAAAATGTTTCGAATTTACTTTTTTGGCAAGGGTCGTATTTTCCTTCCAGAGAGAACAAATTAACCTTGTCTAGAAATTTTTTAGTCCATTTCCAATATTTAGAAATGTTAAAACTCCAACATGTAATACTTCCCTATGTAAAGTCTTAACCTCTAAACTTTGTTCAATTAATTTGCAGCAGATTTAACTCGAAGCGGTAAAGTGGAAGCAGCAAATAATAGTTATTGAGACTCATTATTAGAATGGCATAATACAGAGGAAAAGAAGCAACATCCGTAGAGCAGAACATACAGATGATACCTTCCGTAGATGACCACTCTCAAGCTTTTGCCTCTTGGCAGCTTGAGTCTCGATTACAGTTGAACTTGTTCCATTCTCAACCAAAAACGTTGGTAACCTAGCATACAAGAGAAAGGTGTTCAAAGAGACCACAAAACAGCAAAGTAGTTAGCAGGGCCTGTGATGAGCAGCTGTTTGATCAAACAAGGTAATTCCCAACAAATTACATGCAAAGTTGCAAAAGCTTGCTTACCATTCACCAAAAGGTGGAATATGGAAAACAACAAAACACATTTAGAAGATCTCCCACTGTTTAAAGATTCACACTTTCTCACTCTTTGAAATTTTCCAGTAAGATCACCAAAAAAACACTAAAAGAAATTTTGCTCTGCACTTATATAGAGAATTCGAAGAAAATTGGGAAATCCAAGATGATGCATGCATCAGGAAGAAAGATACTAGCATGTTTGTACCAACCTCGATTCACCAATTGGACGAGGTAGATTTTGTTTGGCTAAGTGACTTGCCGTTGGTTTCATGAGGGTTGAGCTCCTGGGACAAGATGGCTTTGCGGAGCACCTGGTTTTACCTTTTGTGGCACCTTTAGCCATGTGATTGTATAAAGTTAGCCCTGCCAATCAATGGCATCAAATATAAATGTGTACCTATCGAAGTTAAAAGACACCACGAGACCTAGTGTAACATGGTTGCATGGCGATACTGTTGTACATCAGAAATGCTTATTCACATACATTTCATGCAAGCGACCAACTTGAATCATGAATGGACAAAACCATATTATTAATTTAACAAATAAAATATTAATCATTTGGGAGATATTTCTTTAAGACAAAAGTAAAACTCAGACATTTACTATTGTCAAATTAGAAATTATAAGCACCTGAAGGTAGCTGTCTCAGTTGATTTAAAAGTTTCTCGGCATTGCTGCCCACGCCTTCTGTAAAATGAAATCAGAAAGAAAACTTGAGAATATCAATACGAGACCTCTTTTTATAGTGCATGCAGGCATAAAGATAAAGGCAGCAGTATTCACTATATGCTGCAGCTATTAAGGTAGGAGTGTCCCTCTTTACATGCGCGTGGACACCAATGAATTATTTCTTCAACTTTCTTGTAACCTTGTTGATTACACACAAAAACCAAAAAGCTTGAGGGATTTACATCAAGTTGCTTTGGGCATAGGTTTGAATAAGTAAATAGAACTGGTGGCAAAGGCATAATTATGGCAACATCAATTAACTTCAGCATCAGGTACTATCCATGTTTGTTTGGATCTTATTTATTACATGAAAATGATTGTTTACAATCTTATCATTTATGCATTTTAACTATTTTTAGAGAGACCAATCCTTTTGTGACAACCAAAAAGGAAGTGGGTCATACCATGTGCCAAAGGGAGCAAACAATTACAAGTAGTATCAACTTTAGTGCAAAAAAGTTGTAGAGAATTATCGAAGACTGCTTGATTAAAGTAAAAAAAAAATAGGAAAAACACTTGCTCTTTTCAGGAAACAAAACACTATATAGAGCAGAAGGACCAACAACAACAACAACATACCCAGTGGAATCCCACAACGTGGGGTCTAGGGAGGGTAGAGTGTACGCAGACTTTACCTCTACCTTGTTAGGTAGAGCGGCTGTTTCCGAGAGACCCTCGGCTCAAGACAGAGCATAAGCACAAGCAAAACAGCAGCAAAGCAAGTTTGATAAATAAACCAGTTTATCAGCACTAGATGAAGGAACCAGATGTTCCCTTAGCATCTCGTAAGCTTTAACTTCTATTATATCTAAGGCCTTGACGAGTCACAATCTATGTCAAATTGTCAAGAAGTAGAGTAGATTTTCAGTCAATAGGATACATCTACATCCAGAAATATGAAAGATTCAAATTGATTAAGAACTTCTTAAAGCAAATTTTCAACGCCAAAGAAAGGAACATAATACATTTCCAGTATAACAACAGAGCACAAAATTCAAGTAAAAGATGAGAGGTATAACTTTTAAAGAGCAAAATAAAAACCTTTTATTACATCAGGAACCTCTTGCTCGACCTCAATCTCAGAATCACTATCTGACAAATTCATGTTCTCAACTTTGGATCTCGGAGAAACATTAATGCTTTCCAGCAAAACGTCCTCCTTCGAAATTAACCTAGTAACAAACGCTTGAACAACAGAGAACAACTGTATTATCAGTCATAGCACTCCATAAACAATGTTCTTGTACAAAATTGATAATTCCAACACTAGTGGTGTACAATCCAAATTTTAATTTTACTCGAATGGCGTTTAACCTAAGGCATGTTAGAGGCAGGTCCCTTACCAAAATGAAAGCAAAGAACAGCCAGAAAAGAAACCAGTGTCATATAATGCTCAATACATCAAGGAAAATAGCATAGTCCACAGTTCTAAACTATTTTTTTCCAAAAAATATAAATAAAAGGGGTGAAAATCATTTAGAGATTTGCATAACTTCCACAGGATATTTTGGAAGTTTTCATATATACTTAGGTAGGGGTAAGGTCTGCATACATCCTACCCTCCCCAGACTCCACCTGTGGGATCACACTGGGTTTGTTGTTGTTCATATATACTTACTTATTTAGAAAAATAAAAATATTTTACATAAAAAAGAGTTAATTGTCAAAAACACACCTAACTATCACTTTTTCTCGAGTTTCACACCGTACGAACATCAGATAGTTGGCCTAATCAGCTCCGAGATGTGCTTTAAAACACAGATGATGATAGTTCTCGTAGGGAAAAGGACACAATTGATAGTTTGGTGTGAAACTCGTAAAAAAGTGATAGGTAACGTTTGTTTTTAACCATTATCTCTACCAAAAAAAAGATGAACAGGAAAAGCTAAAAAGAATGGGAAAAAAAAGCTAAAAAAATAAAATACACAACGTGAGAATAGCATTAGCATCATCGCAACAGAAGAGTTGATCCTATAGTGACCTGTAAGTGTCACGGGTTCTGAGTCATATAAACAGCCTCTTCGCAGAAATGCAGAGACAATGCACTTTGTGCACGGCAATGCAAGGTGCAATCAAATAATTTTTTGATAGGTAACTTAAGAAATTGCTAGAAATGAGTAGGCGAAAACATACGAAGTTCTAATAATCAAAGAGATAATGGTAAAAAATACATAAAACCATTTGGCACCATTTTTAAACAAAAAAAGAGAATAGTATGAGGTGTGTTTTGATAAATAGTTATTGATATTTCAGATAGAAAATGTAAACACTTAGTTGAGATAGGAACTCGCAAAAAAGTGATTCAGCTGCCATTATTATCTCTAAATCAAATAAACACGAAAATTCAGTATTAAAACCACAAAATAAAACAGACTTACGAGAAGGCGGATAGCTTCCAGCAGATTCAAACCAACTCTCAGCCAAACGAGTCCCAAGCAAAGACTCATCACAGCAAAAATCAAAGTAACGAGGCGCATCAAACTCATAATCGAGATCAATCTCCACCACCGTAAACGTATACTCAACCATATCCTCCATTGATAACCGTCGATTTTCAAACACACACGCAACGTGATTTCTCACACAGCGACTATGATAATGGAGAAACACGTAAATCGATGATATAATGGAGAAGAAAAAAGCCCTAGCACTAGTCAGTGCATTGAAAAACGAGAAGAATTGGAAAGAAGAGACGTAACAATAGTACTATGGAGATTTGGGAAGAGAAAAGACAGAAAAAAGAGTAGTACTGCTATTTAGCAGTGAGTATAGTGAGACTTGTTGGTTGATTATGTTTCAGAAGGATCCGAATTTTTTAAAAGATGGGTATGGGCGGGTCGGATTTGGGTTGGGATATAACGTTAGGAAATCTGTTTGTGTTTTTGACGATTATACCCTTCTCTCTTTTTCATGTTAATTTTGGTTTTAGGAATTATTATTATTATGTAAGTTAAATTTGTAAGTTATTATCTCCCTCACATTTTGTTCCACATACTTTTTATTTCGGTTTATGTAAGGTGTATGAAATAGGTTTGAATATCTTTTTTCTTCTATCTATGTTTAATATTCGCATTAGACCTCGATTAATTCAAATTCATGTTCCGTGAGACTTATTTATAGGACAAATGCTTTCTACCTAGATTATTTTCATACTCAAAACTCAAAATTGAAACCTCTAGTTAGGATAGAAATAATAGTGATATGTTTGAGTGTTATTTGAATGGAGGGATGTGATACCTTTTTTTTTTTCGAGGAGAATGAATGTTACTAAATGTCTATTTACTTAAGGAATAGTTTTTATAGACATTGAATGAAATTGTGATGGCCATATTTAAGGTCATAAAATAAAAATCTAAAACTTGTTTTTTATTGTTGGTAACAAACGATTACTTCTTTTCATAATAAGTGGTGTTTTAGGTTTTTCATTTTATTTTAAAATAAGTGGTGTTTTAGCATTTCAACAAGAAATTGACCTTATTCTTCCAAAATTATCTTTATTTACATAATCAAGAATCATTAAGCAGAGTAATTTTTTTAGACATTAATTAAAAATAAATTAGTAAAAGCATTCATTATTTTCTAAGAGTGAACAATTTTTTAAGGAGCGTGAATAAGATAAAAACATCACTTATTATGAAACGATGAGAGTATAGTTATTAATTGATAGCAAATTTTAGATTTCATAGATATCAACTCCCTGAAACATCATTAACTATAGGACATTGAATTTCAAAAGTTGGAGTATCTATTAAATCATTGTAAAATCATGTAGAGCAGTGACAAGTAATTTTCAACAATAAGTTCCAAATTATCATTTGGTGAGACGTGAGAGCAACAGAAAATTCATAACAAATGGATCTGGTAGTGTGAATTTTTGAAATTTAAAACGAGATGGGGATTGGATTGTCATTTTGGGGGGCAAATAGGATAATTTATTTATCTTTGGGCAGAAAAGCCAATTCTCGTTGAAGTTTGAGCTCTGTTTCGGGCGGCTCAAAACTGTCCAGCGAGTCTGAGAATTTTGACATATGTTCACTTTTAACCCCTTTAATTCAATTTAATTGCGATATTGGCCCCTAACGGTTTGTTCGTTTGTCAGGTCTTTTACTGAGTCCCCTCTAGTTCAAATGAAAAGCATTTTAATATTCAAGACATATCACAAATATTTTAGTATAGTATAATAGTTTAATTGAATATGAAAACTGAGATATCAATTTGACTTTTATGTTATCGTGAAAGAAGTATTAAAGCATTGTTGTGGATGCAAAATCCGATAATTATGTGAAAGGACACTGACAGCATTAGAAAAATTATTAAAATGAAATGTGTAGATAATAGACTAAAATGGAAGTGAATTAGCACCACTACAAAAAAATAATGAATTTGCGGGGGTTTAATTATGAAGGTTACTGGAACCTCCGCAAAACTAAATTAATTGCGAGGGTTAATGTAAGCTCCGCTAATTTTAGTTGGATTGTATTTGTGGGGGTCGAGAATTTCCGCTAAACTTTAACAAAAAAACAAAAAAAAAAAAAGCGCGTCATGTCATATATTTAGTTTCCCTCATTTTTTAATCCTTTCCCTCAATATTTTTAGATGACGGAGAGACATCGTCATCTAAAAAATTATACGAATTAGGTCCGAGACTACTTACTTTAACAAACGAAAATTGGGTTTCATCAAAAATAACATGACGATTAATTATAATTTTATTAGACGATAAATCAAAATATTTGTAACCACGATGATTGGATAGATAACCCAAAAACACGCAAGGGATAGAACGGGCTTGAAATTTGTTAATTGTAGTTGACGGAAATAGTGGATAACATAAGCACCCAAAGACCCTAAGATGTGAATACGAATGAGTCTTATTATATAGGAATTGAAGAGGGAATGAATATGTCAAACCTTTGGTAGGAAGTATGTTAAGAAGATAAGTAGTCATTTGTAGAGCATGATGCCAAAAGGAATGAGGTACGGAAGCATGGAACAATAAAGTTCGGACAATATTATTAATTGTACGAATTTTCCGTTCGGCTTTCCCATTTTGTGAGGAAGTATGAACAAGATAAATGAAAAACTATGTCATTAGTATCACAAAAATCCCGAAATAACTCATTATCAATTCTTTTCCATTATCACATTGAATATTTTTTATTTTCCAGTCGAATTGGGTACGGATGAATGCTCTAAATTTTAAGAATGTGAAAAAAACTTGTGATTTTTTCGCTAACGAAAAGGTCCATAAAAAATTAGAATAATCATCCAAAAAAAGAACATAATAACGATGGCCTGTCCATAAATCGCTATGAATAATATCAAATGACATTAAAGTACGAGAAATAGAGGCTACAAATAGTAATCTAACATATTTTCCTAAATGACAGGATTGACAAATTGGAGTACTACGCGTACCCTTATAAGAAATAAAATTATTTTTATGCAAGGAAGAAACAATGGACGACCCAGGGTGACCCAAACGTACATGCCACAATTTTTTCAATTTTTGAACATTACCAATAATTATGCCACGATTTTTGCTCAAATTGGAATAAGATGATAGAGTACCTTGGTCGGACGTTATGTGAGAAGTGGTGTCGGTGTCCATGTACCAATTCACGTCTGGAGGATTCAATCCAAGCGTATGCATGACGGCTTCAATATTTGTAGGTGTCGGAATCGAATTGGGGCCCGTAGCATGGAAAGCCTGCGGGGGTCGAGGCCCAAGCATGCTTCCTTGGTGTCCAGGCCCAGAATTGTGTCGAAACCCACTAGACGGATGAGATAAATTGGGCCTGAAGGGCTGCTGGGCGGCCCACTGTCCAGGGACTGGAGAAGCTGGAAAATAGGGGTCGTTGGGCCACTGGCCACCGGCCCAGTCCCACTTCCAGGGGGCACATGGCTGGGACCAGTTGGCCTGCGGCCCACTGCCACCGTATCGGGGCCCACTGCCACTGTTTAGGCCACCTCCACCACCGTCGGAACCATCACGATTGCCACCACGATTTTTGCCATTATTTTTTCAATTTTTCTTGCCTCCACTTTGAGCACGGTTTTGGCCCGAATTATCAATAAAATCTTAAGAATTATCGGATGAAGTCATCATAACCATGAGACTAGCCCCGGTAGCCGCCTTTTTGGCCAAACAGGTTTCTTCTAGCGTGAGCATCGAACGGGCTTAATAAAAAGGTGGAAGTAGATTACTTTGACGGAAGAGAGTCCCCACACCATTATAGGCCTCAGATAGGCCTGCAACCATTTGGAGAACAAGACGATCATTGGTAACGGGCGCGCCAACGTTACGGAGTTGGTCCGGCAATTCCTTAAGCTGTTTACAATAAGCCGAAACATTCGGGAAATCGTCCATGCTGACTTGGGAAAATTCCTGCTCAAGGGTGACAACGCGGGAATGTTGGTTGTCTTAAAATATATCACGCAATCTATTCCAGGTAGCCATATCTATAGTGTCTGGTTCAATGATTGTCTGTAAAAGGTGGGTAGAAATAGTGGAGTAAATCCATTGAAGGACGGTAGCATCAAGAGTGATCCATAACTGAGGATCCTCCGCATGAGGAGGGATAACGGGAGGAATTATGTGATGGAGGACTTGATGTGAGATAGCGTGAATTTTAAACAACTCTACCTACGTCGCATATTGGACGCTTTCCATCTCAAGAACAATAGGGATGTTGTTTTTTATGTTAGAAACAGTAAGGGCAGGATGAAACATGCTATTTGACGTTGACATAACGAAAGACCAAAGGGTGATTGAGGGATTTGGAACAAAATTTGGGAAGAGATGAGGTAAAAACCGACTCGGAAACCGAGGAAGGGCTCGGAATTCGAATCAGCCGAGAGAAGCGGAAGCTTTTGGAGAAGGAGGTATGTGAGACCTAGTCTTCTGATACCATGAAAGAAATAATCTCTTGATTATTTTCATTAATGAATGAGTATATATACAATTTACAATGTTCCATAATATGAAAAATCATATTCCTATTCTACTCCCAAAACCCTATTCTATTTGTACAAGAATTCTACAATCATGGTAAGTGTACAATGATAATTAATTACAAATAATATGGTATAAAATACTCTCCAAACCGTGATATACTTACCATGTATATCACATACAGTTTGGTAAGTATATCACAGATAGTGGCCTTGTGTTTCCGTGATATACACGGTATACACAAGGCATTGTATATGCCGTGTATATGGTGTATACCACACTATACTTTCAAGGAAGCGGAATAATAATAGAGATATAATAATACACTTGAGTGATTATTGATGACTTACGGAGTGAATCGCCGACGTGAAATCTCTTCTTTGAAACCCAGTGATGATAGAGATTCATTTCATTCATACCTGGCTGACGCCAACCCATGACATCACCAACTTTGAATACAATTAAAAGCGTGATGAAACAGAAAGTACTGTAGAAAAAAATGATGCCATGTTTGTCTCTTCCTCATGAATGAACTGACGACATTGCTAAGGCTATTAGTCTAAGTAATGCAGTGAAACGATATGGAAGTTGAGAGCTTAGGAAATTTTTCAATTTGCTTTGTGGTTGACGCTATGCTATACTGAAGCTAGTTAAGAAAAAAAAAATTAAAACCTAAGGATGCAGTAACATGGTGGACGTGAAAGTTATAGTGTTAGAGGAGAGTGGCCGTGGGAGGTTCACTAAGATTTTCTCTTTGACTCTGCATTATGTTAATATTAGTATATCAGCCCGCGCTTCGAGCAGTAGTAAAAAAGACCATAATATATTTTTTACGATAATTTATTAGAATTGGAGATTAGATGAGATGAATTTTTCATTGTGTGATTTTATTTAGAAAAGAAAGAAAGGAAAACAATTTCACTTAGTGTGTGTTGGGGTTTTTAATATATATACATATAGTTATATTAATCTGCTATATATTAAATACAAATATATAGGTATTTGAGTTTTATGTTTCATTAGGTAGTAAAACTTTTAGTCAAATAATAGAAAAAGTAAATAAAGTAAAAGGGAAAAACAAAAAACAGAATGAAAAGAGTGGCAACACAAGTGCGGATTCCACCATTGGATATTTAAATATATTTTTGCTGTGAATTGTTCAGACTTGTTGGGCAAAATGAGAGGAAAAAAAGAGGCAAAAAGGTAAAAGAAATAATTAAAGAGAAGAATAAATTAGAGTCTGATCTAAGAAAATTGTCATGTCATCTATTAGTAGGACATGATTATAAATTCACCTGCATATAAACTATACATTTAAATATCGACTTCAAGCACTAATTTAAGTAGTAGAAAGTTTCTTGCATCTGTTCATCGCGCTGCAAAATAAGCAATATTGTATGAGACGCCAAGCAATGAACCCTAAAAAAAAAAGAAGATAAGTCACAAAAATATATAATTTTTAAAATTTGAGTTTCAAACAGATTTGAATATTTTAATTAGCTTAATCAATCGATTTCAGCTTAAATGCTTAGATATGAACGATAAACACATGAAATATAATTTAAAATAGTTAGTGGGTATACTATTTAGGAAGCAATATATTCCATTTTAAATAAGTTCAAGCAATATTTTGATATTTTGAAGTATTGGTTGCCATCTACTCTGGCCATGTCTTTCCTCATTAACAATACATCACACAAAAACCCTTTCCAACATATATGAAAGATCTCATTGATATTTGAACATAATTTTTTTTTCATCCTACTAAGGGTTAAGTGCAACTTTTTTTGGATACAATGGGATGGGTTGAGGCCAATAATGAAGTAGAAATTCTAGTGATGTTACTTGATTTAAGTAATATATAGATATAAATATAGATGGTAAAAATATTCAAAATTTCAAACTGGTTATTCCTTATGTGACGGAAGTTATTCAAAAAGTTAAGTTGCACGTTTTGCTCCTAACTTATAGCAATAATATTTATCCATTTATTAAACGTGTGAAGAAATTTAAATTAGTTTCAAATCTATTTTTTTCCCTTACAAATCTATCTATTTATATTAATAGGGTTTCAATTTCAATCCTTACAACTGTCATTGCAGTTTCTCCTACAAAGTGTACTTATAAATGTAAAAAATGAAAATTTAAAATTTTGAGAATGAAACATAGTAAAAAAGAAGTTGCAGGGGAAAACTGCCTCTCCTATATACTTGGAGAAAAACTCCACTATTAAAAACTAACATTTCAGTTTTTTCCCCATTTGTAAAGAATTACCTAAAATTACAATTATTAACTTATTAATTACTTAACTAATTATTAATTATATCATATGACTTTTTTCTACGTTGCCACTTAACTGAATGTAGTATTTTTTTTAAAACTTTTAATAATATATAGATATAAATTCGCAAGACTCGAATTGATGACCTAACAACAACTCAACCTTTGCCGAGTGGGCTAAGCCCTGCGGCAAATTTCAACTTTCCACAACACAAGCAAGACGAACCGCGAAAATTAGAATTTTCTTGAAAATTTCTATTCATAAACTAATTTTTTCAAAAAGAAAATAACAAAAGCCATTCACAAAAATTAGAGGAAATTAAATCACTTTAGGCGGACAAAAAGAAAAAATACAAGTAAACTCTTTGCCACCAATTTCTCCAATCTCTTCTCCATCACTCTACCTGATGCCTCCCTTCGTACTCTTCGTCCACCCATTACACTCATTCAGTGACGTCATCTCCCGAACAAGGTGACGTCACCACCATGTCACAGTTATGACGAACTCACCCTTCACCAAGAACCACTATTTCAACTGGCGGCGGGGGGGCGACAGCGATGAGGGTTATAGTGCCCTTACAAGGTGTATTACAAGGCCGAGGTGGTCTTTTCTTAGGTTCAGTTATCCCTTGTGCTCTTTTCTATTTCTGGCAACTCTACCTCAAACGTAATCGTTCTTCCTCCTCTGGCGCCAGCGCCGGCGACAATAACGGTGAATATCCGGAACCATCGTCGACCCATTTGCCCGAAGTGTCTTCCGGGTCGGGTTTACGGAGAGTTCATTCACGTTTATTACTGTCACCAAAGGGAACTACTGGACAATCTCAAGTGTCTAACAGAGCTAATGCTATTGTTTCTAAACAAATTGATAGTAGCCCTTATTATGTTGGATTAAAAAGAGCTTCTCAAGACCCTTATGATGTGTCAAGTAATCCAGATGGTGTTATTCAACTTGGATTAGCAGAAAACAAGGTAGAGTAATTCTTTTACTTCCTTCCTTTTAATTTGTTTATCTGATTTTGACTAGGCACGTGTTTAAGAAATTATAAAATGATTTTTGAATCTTGTACTCTTAAATTAAAAATATGTAAGAATGTACCAAAACACCCTTTTAATTTTGTGTTCTTAAACATAGTATGTGAAAAGTTGTAATTAAAGAGTTGTCAAAAAAAGGAAAGAAACGGACTAAAAAGGTAAGTAAGAAAAAAACAAATTGAAACAAAGGTAGTATGTGTTTGTCAAATCATTTTGAGTGTTTGGATATTTTGAATTGTAGGTAGTTGAGTGTTGTCTCGCTTTTAGGCGGCATTAGGCTTGGGGTAGTCTGGAGCAATGTGTCCGTCCTAGTATTAGCCTTATTCATGTAGTTTCTTGCTTTTTGATGTCTGTTATCATCTGTTGTTTATTATGTTTCGGTTATCGCACTATTTCACTGTCATGTTTTCTTCACTATCATATTTTCTTTTTCATAACTACTTTGATTTGCTGCACTTGAGCCGAAGTTCTTTCAGAAACAACCTCTCTACCTCCACGATGTAGGGGTAAGGTCTGCCTACACTCTACCCTCTCTAGACTCCACTTATGGGATTACATTGGATATGTTGTTGTTGTTTGGATATTTTGAACTGTGACAAAATGGAAAATTTGACATTCCTCTCCAATTTCTGGAATCATTTTCTATAGAAAGCATTTCCTCCATGCCAAATGCAGTATGTTTCATGTTGGGGAATTGAATTTCCCTTTCTATTTCTTTCTTTTGTTTGTTATTTTGACCATTTTGAGTTTTGTCTCTGTTTGTATTGTTATAGTTGTCATTGGATTTAGTTCAAGAATGGCTAGCAGAAAATGTGTCAGAAAGGATGACGGCTGAGGATTTGAGTATAAGTGGAATAGCTACTTATCAGCCATTTGACGGGTTGTTGGAGTTGAAAGTGGTAAGCTTTTAATTTTTCTTTGAACTTGTGCCTTGTTTGTTGATATACTGTTGACATGTATTGGATATCCTCTGTTTTCATTGTAGATTGTTCTTCCTGGACTAATAAAGTACTGCTAGTAGTTATTCATATGGTTATAGTTTATACAGGCTAGAGAAGGAAATTGAACGAATTTACTTGAAAAAGTTGGTAAAAATCAAAGTTGTTAATTTGAATTAAGACTTTATAGGATTAAATCAATGAGATACCTATTTGGGTGGTATTAGTTTATAATTGTAACCAAGGATGGGCTCATATTATGCCCATATATTATGTCCATATATGCTTGTATAACAGTTACTTTATTAGTTATCACCCATCTGCTAGTTCAAATGTGCTTTATAGCTAGTTTAATTTGAAATGTGAACCCCTGGCTGCAGGATTGGTGCAAGCTGTATAGACTCCCTAATGGCATTGTATGTCCCTTCTTGAGATCTAACTTTATAATGTACACCAAACATCAGGAAAAGCAACTAATAAGCTTCACTTTCTTTTACAGTGTCAATTAACATTGAAAAGTTTGTCAAAGCTCTACACTATCGGTGCTAAGCTTCACTTTGGAAAAATGAACATGGCTCTAAACGTTTTGATTTCATTCTTGAGCTTTCTGAGTCCATGATTGTCTTATAATGGAGGATAAAATATAACAAAAGAGAAATGATAGGAATATTTTCAAACCTGAAAATGTGTTTGACCAGTCAAAGTGTCCAATGCATATCCAGAGGATCAGAAGAATTTTTTTGTATGTTCTTGTTGGTAAATTTCTGCTCCTACTTGAGCTTTGGATTGGTAAAACTTTACTTGGAAAATCATAATTACTGTTAATCTAGCGCAGTTATTTATGGTGTTTCAGCATTTGATGGTTGTCTTGGTGATATTTGTACCGACCAGAACAATGGATGCGCTTGCAGTGTGATATGATAAAAATAACTTTGTTTTTTGTGTTTCAGCACATAAGAGAATAGTTTAACCTGCTTTATTCTGCATAGTTTTCCTTATAAAGCAAGCTCAAAAGTCTTTAATAGTGAATATTGGACTCAGTTGTTCTGGGAGGTGGATCTATTGTTTCCTTGATAAATATTCACCTTGATATTCATCATTGTGTAACCCGTTGAAGGATCTATTGCTAGTTTTGCAGTACCTGTTGAAGATGGAAGGCAATTTTGGCCTCCTTGAAATAAGAGTGGCTACCTTTGTCATCAGGTATCGTATGGGTGGGAGATGATCCGATGGATTTACCTTTCTAAATTGTGTGTTTGAATTGTATAACAGCAATATATGAAATAAATTATCCTTGAGCCATTATGAAGATCGATTCATAAAAACAATAAGTGTTTTGTGTGATTCTACATTACTTATAGTATCTCTTTTAGTCGATTTACGTGTTCTTTTACCTGCTAATTTCACCTGTATGCAGGCCATGGCGGGATTTATGTTTCAAGCTGTGGACGGATCAGTGTCCTTCAGCCCCTTGCAAATGGTTCTTACTGGTGGTGCAACTCCTGCGCTTGGCTTCTGCCTAGCTGATCCTGGAAATGCTTTTCTTGTTCCCTCACCCTATTATCCCGAGTGAGTTTTATTCTCTTTTCCAACGAAACTTCAATCTTTTATTGCATAAAATGAACTCAACGTGTCTGCAGTCTTGATAGGGATGTCAAATGGAGAATGGGAGTGGAGATTATACCTGTTCCTTGCCGCAGTGCAGACAACTTTAGCTTGAGCCTCGATGCTCTTGACCGAGCTTTTAACAAAAGCTAAGAAACGTGGTCTTAAAGTACGAGGGATTATCATATCTAACCCCTCGAATCCTGTGGGCAATATGTTCTCTATGGAGACACTTTATAACCTCTTAGACTTTGCAACGGAGAAGAACATCCATGTAATATCCAATGAAATCTTGGCAGGATCGAGTTACGGAAGTGAAGAATTTGTCAGCATAGCAGAGATTATTGATTCTGAAGATTTTGATCGGAACAGGGTACACATTGTGTATGGTCTCTCTAAGGATCTCTCTCTTCCTGGTTTCAGGGTGGGGGCCATCTATTCTTGCAATGAAAATGTTCTAGCCGCTGTGAAAAAATTGTCAAGATTCTCATCCATTTCTGTGCCAACACAGCATTTACTTATTCAGATGCTATCAGATGCAAAATTTGTACAACAATTTATCGAAAAGAACAGAGAGAGGCTAAGAAGGATGTCTTCTCTATTTGTCAGTGGATTGAAACAGCTGGGAATTGAGTGCACCAAAAGTAGCGGGGGCTTCTACTGTTGGGCTGACATGAGCAGGTTAATTCGGTCGTATAATGAGAAAGGTGAGATTGAGCTTTGGGATAATCTACTAAATGTAGCTAAGATCAATGCAACTCCTGGTTCTTCCTGCCACTGTTGAACCTGGCTGGTTCAGGTTATGTTTTACGACCTTAAGTGAGAAGGATATTACCACAGTTATGCAACGTATTCAGAAAGTTTTGGAGATACGTAAGTCTCTGAGTTAAGTTGCTAAAATGACGCGATCCCTTACAGTAGTCAACCGTAACCAAAGGTTCAAAACTTCTGCCTGGGGTTTTAAGGGTCACGTGATTCTAATGGATTCATAAGTTATCAATGTTCTGATATTGAGATCAGGATGCAATAGTGGGAACTAAATGCGGAGAAAAAAAAATGCCTGATTGGTCCTCTCCTAGTTTGTCATGTTCAACAAATGCATTCATCCTCCTAGTTTGTGGAATTTGGCCTGCCTCTGGGTTCTAGTGATTGAAGATAGGTGAATTAGCAGTCAACGTTCATGCAATGACAAACGTATAGCATGTAGAAATGGTTTCAAATGAAATTCATTTCCAAATTCTTTGTGCATAGTCAATAAGTAAGGTCTTAAATCTTAGTATTTTCTTTTTATTCCTCATTGTTGTATAGTTACAGGTAGATGTATGGACTCATTATTTGTTCACATTCATTCTTGTGGTAGCACTAGATAATGTTATTCGAGAAATGAATTGATTTCTTTCATCCCTTTAAAGGCTGTTGATATATGCTCCTCCCGTCAATAGTTCAAAGAAAAAAAATTACTAATTCTCATCATGTTAATTTCTGGTTCATAGTGCTTTCTTTGTAGCTGATATGTAATGTTTATGGACTTAGACTGGTCATCAATTGGAACTTCTTATTCACTTAATGGTAACAGTAAATGGACTGCAAGATTGTATGATTATATAAAAGCAGTTGTCAAGCTGCACATGAGACATTAAAATGCCTTGGCATCTTACAGGAAAATAATGGCTTTATTGTAAACTTACAATGTGGTGTACCAATTGATTAAAAGAATCACAAATCAAATACAAAAGAATCTTCCCTTTGTACCAAAAGCTGCCACCTCCTAATCACTCTCATTCCAAATTCCAAATTCTAAATTCAAGAATATGATCGATACTTTTGATTGGTCTTTGCGTCTCTCTAATTCGAGACCCTTTCTGATTCCCTCACCAAATCTCATGATAAGCGAGTCCATCACAGCTAGACTACTTTCTCTCCAAATACCCCAAGGGGCTCTACTAATTCTTTACTGTGATCCCAAACCATTCCTGATGGACTCAAGAACCTGTACTACCTCAGCCATGCTAGGTCTCCTTGAAGGTATTTCAGAAGTACAAATCAAGCCTAACTTCATTACCTGAATCAGCTCATTTTCTGCAAATCCCCTCAAACTTCTATCAAAACAGTCTGAAGCAGCACCCCTTTCTATCAGCCCTCTAACATATTCATACAAGACCACCACTTCATTTGCTACTGGGCTCTCGACGGGTTTCCTCCCAGTGACCAACTCCAGCAGAATTACCCCGAAACTATAAACATCACACTTATCACTTAGTCTGTTACTTTGCGCTAACTCTGGTGCAACGTAACCGACTGCATTGTGAAACTTGGTTAGTCCATAGTTATCCAACAGGGGAAGGAACCTACTAAGACCATAATCAGTCAATTTGGCTTCATAGTTTGTGTCCAGGAGTATATTAGTGGACTTGACATTTAGATGAAGAACAGGAGGTTTACAATCATGGTGAAGATACGTAAGCGCTCGAGCTGTTCCTACTGCTATTTGAAACCTTCTTGGCCAAGTCAGTTCCGGGTTACCAGCACCAGTGCTGGTTCCAGGATAACTAAGTCCATGTAAATTATCATACAGGTTTCCATTTGGAACAAACTCAGACAATATTAACTGCATGCTAGAGGACCAGTAGTACCCTTGTAAAGCAACAAGATTGGGGTACTGAAGGGACCCTAACCGCCCAATTTCATGCTCGAATTCATCTTGATCTCTGATTCGCCCCAATGTCTCGAGCTTTTTCACTGCAATTGATACACCACCTTCAAAGGAAGTTCTGTAAACTGATCCGATTGTTCCCCCACCAATCAAAGACTCCTTGTCTAACAAGGCTTTTGTGCCAGCCTCCCAGTCCTCATATTTCGAAGGCAAAGTCTTGCTGAAAAGGACCAACTTTCCGATAATGACATTTGAACCCGTTGAAGCCAGTGGCGTGCTCTCTACAACAAATGTTTCAGCTTCTCTCCTTCTCCGTCGAGCCTTCATATTGATGATGGTTATCAAACAAACGCCTGTAAGGATTAATGAAGCAGCGACAATAGCAACAATAGCCGAGGCACTCAATTTTGGTTTCCCTTTTGCGGGAGTAGTGCCACAAACATCTAAAGGATCGCCACAAAGACCACTATTATGAAAAAAGGCCGAGGGTCCAAACTTCGTGATGCTCTCGATTGAGGGTATAGCACCAGATAGAAGATTGTAAGATACATTAAAATGAGTTAAATTATGCAAATTCCCAAGAGCAACAGGGATTGAACCAGACAGCAGATTTTGTGATAAATCCAAAAAATGCAAGTTAGACAAATTTCCAATGGTTGATGGAATACTTCCATTCAGTTGGTTATGATGTAAGTCAAGATATACAAGGTTTGACAAGTTGTACAGGTTTTGTGGTATTTCTCCTTCTAAAAGATTCCCAGATAGATCCCTGCAGCAAATATTAGACTGTTCAATTCCAGTTCAAAGCAATGAAAATAAAACAAACTAAACTAAGATGGTAATATACTCACAGTTGAAGAAGAAGCTTGCAGTTGCTAATCTCATATGGGATTTCACCAAATAGGGTGAGACTATGCAGGTCCAAAACTGCAAGCCATTCGATACTTCCAAGCTCAGGTGGGATTGTCCCGCCTAGCGAATTATTACCCAATCGAATAATGGAAAGGCTTTTCAACTCTGCAAGCTCAGTAGGGATACTTCCATTAATTCTGTTATATGCCATGTCCAAGTACTTCATGGCGCTGCATTTCGAGATGCTCAAGGGAATTTCACCAAGAAAATTATTCCTTGAAACATCCAACACTTCCAATCTCTGACTACAAGTCCCCGGGTCAACAATCTCCCCCTCAAAACCATTACTTGAAACATTGAAATATGTAAGATTCACCAACTCAAGAACCCCGAAAGGAGCCATGCCAGAGAACTTATTGCTACCAAGATCCAAAAGTTCCAATCTTTGACATGGTTTTACCTGTTCTTGAACAAGTCCTGATAGTGCATTGCTCCTCACAGACAAGTAGACTAGACCTGGAATATCACAAATTTGTGAAGGTAAACTTCCACTAAGACCATTAAAAGACAAGTCTATCCCTTCAAGATGTTTACAGTTTCCAATTGATGTTGGAATTTGACCTGAAAGATTGTTATGGGACAAGGAAATGAACCTTGTTTTTTCACAATTCATAAACAAAGCCACAGGAATCTCACCACTATACATATTCCTTGACAAATCAAGAAACCTTATATTAGGCAAATCCCCAAGAAATTCAGGAATTGAACCAGAAAAAGCATTGGAACTGATGTTAATCTTCCATAATGAATCAATCCCACCATACACTTCAGGAATTTCACCACTAAATTTGTTCCCAAACAAAGTGAGGATTCTCAAAGACTTAAGTTCTGCCAAAGCAGGGGAAAGAACCCCACCAAGACTAGTATTCCATAACACAATCTTCACTACATTTCCAGCAGAATTGCAAAAAACACCACTGAAGTCTAAGCAAGGGGTTCTATTAGGATCCCAAGAACCTAAATTATTATAAGGGTCACTAGAAATGTTACCCTTGAATTGAAGAAGGATATCTTTTTCAGTAATGGGAGAGACCAATTCCGACTCAAGTAAACAAAAACACCAAACAAGAGCAAGACAATGAACGAATGTACCTAATTTTCTCATGTTTTCCACTCCAGCATTATCATTGCTGGATCCAATCTTGGAAGTTCTTGATCTCTACTTTTCCAAACACCCTTTTGCCTATTCTCAAATGGGGTCCAATTATAATAATCACAAGATTTTGGTCTTGACTAAACAGGAGCATTTTTTAATGCTTAGTATCTTCTTAAAACAAGAAAGAAATTAAAGTGCATTTCTGGGTATAACTTAAATTTCTGTGATTTAGTACTCTTTTCTTGAAGGAAACAATAAAGTTTGGAACTTTGGGTATTTTGTATATCTGGTTTGGTGTTGGAGTTACTAACCCTAAATTCTATATAATTTTGCAGAATTTCAAGAAAGATGAATATTTCAAGAAAGTGGGCTAAAAAAATGAAAATTTGGAGGTGATATTAGTCTTGCTGGCAATGACATGCATAGAGTGGAGAAAGGGTAATACTAAACTAGTGGAATGCAAGGAGAAAATGCCTGGCTTCGCTGGAAATTGTTGTTGGTCTGTGCTAGTTTAATAGAGAAACTGCTTAAACAAAAGTCTACATATTTTGACGGTGGTCTCCACATGGTCAACTTCCTACTAGGCGTAGCCAGTGGGCCGGGATCGAATCTGGGTCGGGGTCGGGTCGGGTCAGGACGGGGAGGGGCGAGATTAGGACAGGTGGGATTTGCCGCCGTCCCGTTTCCGATCCCGTCAGAGTCGGGGCGGGATCGGGATCGTTTTTTTTGCTTTTTTGCACTTAGTTTAAAAAATAATATATAAATAAAAAACTCAATAATTAAACAAGATAATAAAAACATCCAAGACTGTTTTTGTGTCTCTTATATTATTTAATAGACATGATTTTTTTGTAATACAAATACAATTGTCAAAATTGCAACTTTGTGTTGTTGTTCAAAAGTTGCAAATTACATAGTATATTGTAATTAAAAAAATTACATTTTGAAAAAAACTTGTTCTAGTTTCTTGATAATTTCATGTGGTTCTTCGGTTGGAATTGATATTTGTTGGTCAAATTGCTCCACGTCGCTTCCACCACCTTTGGATAAGATTTCTTTGTAGTTTTCGTCTTCTTCTTCGTTGATCTCCGGTTGACCGCACTTTCTCCGCTCCGCTCGTATCCAATCTCTGAATAATACTACAATCTTCAAGCTGTCTCCGGCTAATGAGTGTCTGTGCTCTCCTATTTGATATCTACCGACAGAAAAAGCGCTTTCAGACGCCATTGATGACGCTTGAATGATCAAAACATCTCGGACCATCATTGAAAGTGTCGGAAAGGTCTTCTCATTCCCCCTCCAATATTTCAGCAAGTCTTCACGTCCTTCTTCATTAAGAACTGTTTGGTACGGTACAGAACCCTGCAAACCAAAAATATCAAACTCGCTAATTTGGTTAGTAGCGGTACGGCCGCACATTTTATTTCTGATGCTTTCAATACTAGCCGCAGAAACATCATGTCTTTTGTGAGGTTGTGTTGAAGAAGAAGAAGATGGTATGGAAGCCGGTAGGTTGCTAGCACTTTCTTGTTGGTAAAACCTATATACTTTTTTGCATTCATCTTCAACGTTAGACAACACTTCTTCTTTAGTTTTTTCAATAGGTGGTGGGTGATTTGGATTTTTGGGACTTTGATGTGTTAGTACTGCTATACAATCATAAATATTTTCAATAAGTGATTTAGTACTGTGTATTTTAATAGTCGGATTTAATACAACACCGATAATATAAATAGTGGGAATAGGAATAAAATATTTTTTTATTTTGATAAACATTTTTTTAATAACTGCCTTATAAGTTGGTTTATCCATATATTCATTAAGCAGTAAAAATATTAGAGCTATATAAAACAACATAGTTGAAATAGTAGGATAATATATACCGGAAAATTCTTTTGTTGCTTGATTTTTTTTTTCTAAAAATACAATAAGTTCTGAATTTTTTTCCCCAATCGCTATCTATAACCATATCAGCTGGATTTTGATTATGCAAGTTAATAAATAAAGTTATAGGTTTTCTATAGCCATAAGCAACAAGTTGTTGCTCGTATAAAGAATTCCACCTAGTGGGTACTTCTGATGAAATTTTTCTATAAGGTAGTTGCCAATCGTGACAAATTTTTTTATATTCTTTTCTTCGTTGTATTCTATTATTTTTTAAAATAAAGTTTATAGCAAATTGTATTTTACTAAGAAAGTCTTCAAAAAGTGATAGACCATCATTTACAATTAAGTTATATATATGGCACACACATTTCATATGAAAATGATCTGGAAAAGATGGAGTTAAACTATTTTTTAAAATTGTAATAGCGTAATTGTTAGCAGAAGTGTTATCTAATGTAATAGTCATAAATTTATCAGTTATTCCGTAATAATCGCACACTTGATAAATATTTTCTGCAATAAAAGTATCAGTGTGCCTATCATCTATATATCTATACGCTAAGATACGTTTTTGCATAGACCATTTATAATCTATCAAATGACAGGTTACCGTTAAATAATCATGGCCTTTAGTACTGCGACCTATATCAGAAGTGATAGCCACTTTTCCATTAAATGATATAATGAATAACGTAAATACTGTTGATATTCATGTGCGAACTTAAATACATCTCTCTTAACAATTGATCTGGGAAAACCGTTAAAAGCAGGATTACAAATCTCTAATGTAATGAATAAAATCGGGAGATGAATGAAATGAAAAAGGCAAACCCTCCACAACAACTAATTTTGCCATTGCTTCCCTATCTCTATGTTTATCGTATTTACGGCCTACAATCCCCCCCGTCATAGGGTTAATTTGACCATGTACTTGGTCAGGAACAATATGTGAACCTTGTCCCGATGGAGCGGACGTTTGCGCACCCGATTTTGAAGCCTCGTATTGGGCATATCTAGCTGGATGAGCCCTTGCTACGTGTCTCATTAAACCCCCCGTCCCACCGTGACCTTTTCCGCTTTTAAATTTTAAAACATCTTTACAAATTTTACATCTAGCTACTTGATTCTCTACGTCCCTATCAAAAAATGTCCATGCATCTGATTTTAATGTTCGTTTTTCTGGACCTCGTCTCATACTAGGGGGAATAGGAGGCATTTCAGTTGAAGGTGCACTAGTGGGTGTGTTGTCATCTACATTAGTGGGTATATCATCTAGATTATCGTCTAAATTAAAGTCTTCTTGAGTTCCAGAAAATAGCTCCTCGTCTAAATCTAATGGTACTGTAGGAAAATGTTCAGTATCAACAAAATCATCCTGTGTAGGAATATGATTCTGTCTAGAAATAGGACCCTTGTCCTTGTTGCCCCTACTAGAAGAAGCATGACCCCTACCCGTAAGCATACGTTTAAATCCTTCCATTATAAATTTATATTTATACTAATAAATAATTAAAGTAAATGAAATTAAGTGCGCTAAATAAAATAAACAGACAATAATAATTTAATGAAGGAACGAATGTACCAAACGTCGACGTGTAATCGATAGGTTGAAAATTGAAACTTTGCTCGATGAAAGATCTTCAAGCTAGTTGCCAACTTCACTCCCAAATGAATAAATAAAATTGAATATTTAGTAGACAATGTAGACTTGTAGAGAGATAGATTGAGAGATTAGAGAGATTGTAGGAAGATTTGTGAGAAAGATGAAGAGAAAATGAGTTAAAGTGTAAATATAATAACTTATGGGTTAAAAATAAATATTAAGGGGGTAGGGGGTTGGGGGAGGGGGGAGGCAAAAAATGGTCATTGCACAACGGCCAAAATGTAAAATGCTCTTTGGTGCAACGAATATTTTTGCAAAGGGGGGCTTCGGGCGGGATCTGGGCGGGAACGGAACGGAACGGAACGGGATCGGGACCGGGTCGGGCCTGGCGGGATTGGGGCGGTCCGGGACGGGTCGGGATGAGATCATGTCCCGTCCCGGTTCGAGTCCCGATACCGCAATTTTTTTTTAAATCGGGTTCGGGGAGGGACCGGCCCAACCTGGCCCACTGGCCAACCTTACTTCCTACTTTTTAACCACACTCATTAACCAAGATTTAGGGCGAGTTTTACGGGTTCAACTGAACTTATTAATTTTTTAATTTTAAATATATATGTATATAAAAAAAGTAAGACTATATATATATATATAATAAGGTCACACGAACCGTGTCTTAAGATGTCTACAAGCTCACACGAACTCACTGGCTTTAAATCTTTGAATGACTTATGCTCATCCTTTAAAAATATCAATGGTTGTGTGTGGAATAATATACACATATTAAGACGGTCACGCGAACAGTGTCTTAAGATGTATACAAGATCACACGAACCGATTGACTTTAAATCTTTGATTTAGTACTCTTTAAAATATTGATTGGTGCGTGAATCCTCTTAAAATAGTACATTTTAAAGGATACGATACGAGTATAATGACATTTTTTAAAAATCCGAGCAACATATCCTCCCCCTTCAAAAATAATAGTACATTTTTAAAGAATACAATATGAATATAACAACATTTATGGAAAGTTCCAGCAACATAGCTTATCCTACTCTCACAACTCCCACCCATGTTCTTTCATCATAATTTTGATGGATTATAGGAAAGAAGCTTTTACTATAAACTTAATTGTTTCTCTTTTAGTGATAACAAACAAAAGGAGAAGCCAATTGGTAATCTGTCTGGTTTTGTGAGGGTTCACTATCACTACAGGGGAGTATGCATCATATGGTAGGGTCTGTTATTACAGAACAGAAGCATTTATTCCATTCACCAACCAAGGCACCGTTACCATCACTACTCACCAGACACTCTTTCCTTACAGACAGGTACCTAAAAAAATCAATGAAATGAAAGAAAGAAATGTAGGTTGAATTGAATGAGTCTTACAAAAGTTTTTTTTTTTTTTTTTTTTTTTTTTTTTTTTTGATAATCCAGGTTTCCAGGCTTGCGCCTGACTACTTCACTGGTATTATCCAGACGTCCTGGAGGTAATAGCACCGGTCCTTCAACACTATTACCAGGTAAATCGCGGGATGTGCTCCGGTGGCCAGTTTTGTGGGAGCGTACAACTGATCAATGAGACAAGGTCAAATTCCCCAACATGCAAAGTTTCTTCGTGCTTGCGGGGAATCGAACCCACGCTGTCCATGCCAGAGCGCCTTATAGCACCCAGGCTTTGCCACTGGACTATGCTCCGGTGGCCAGTTTTTTTCTTCTTTTACTCTTTTGCAGGGGTGTGGTTTTGCCGTTATTGTGGTTAGTAAAGATTATTGTAATCTGTTCACCAAGAATTTCATTCCTTTTTAGTCATTATTTGGTGCTACTTTTACCACTTTCATTTTTTATAACGATGATATTAGAGTCGGATTAAGCGCACCTCAATTATTTCATAAGATACTTAATATTTTGTCTGTTTCTATTTACATGACACAATTTGAATTGACATGAAATTTAAGAAAGAAACAAAAACTTTTGACATATTCAAATCTTTATGTGCCATTTCCTATTTCTTCATTCTTATGGATCATTTTATTTGTTCTATTATTGAGTTAATGGAGACTAGAATTAAGCTTGTTTGGATTGGCTTATTTTAAATCAAAATAGTTTTTAAGCATTTTTGTAGTATTTGAGTAAAATAAAAAAGTGCTTATAAGTACTTGTTTTAAGCCAAAATAATAAAAATAAGCCAAAAACCATAAGGTAGAATTCCTAACTTATGACTTTTGACTTATATAAACCCATCCAAACGTTAGTCCTTTAAATTGTGCAGCAGGCCGGTGTGCTTGGGCCTCGGCCTTCGCAGGCATTCCAGGCAGTGGGCCCCACACCGACTCCGATGGATATTGAGGCTGCGATGCATATTCTTGGATTAAATCCCCCAGGCCTGAATTGGTATATGGACATCAGCGCCACTTCTCACATGACGTCAGACCAATGTACTCTCTCGTCTTATTCCAATTTGAGCAAAAATCGTGGCATACTTGTTGGTAATGACAACTCAATTCCAATTCGTGGTTACGTTCATACTACTTTGTCTCCTCCCCATCCACCTCTTCGTCTTGAAAAATGTTCTTCATGCCCCTAACTTAATTAAAAATTCGGTGTATGTCCGTAAATTCACCACTGATAATTAGGTTTCTGTTAATTTTGATCCTTTTGAATTTTCTGTGAACGATTTCAAGACGGGGATATCTCTCATGAGATGTAATAGTAGAGGAGATCTTTATCCTATCACGCCCGCATCCAGTCTCTCGAGTCAAGCCTTGCCGTCTACTTTTGCAGCTCTAGCTCCTTCCTTGTGGCATGCACGTTTGGGTCACCCTGGGTCGTCCATTGTCTCTTCCTTGCATAAAAACAATTTTATTTCTTGTAAGGGTACACGTAGTACTCCAATTTGTCATTCTTGTCCTTCAGGAAAACATGTTAGATTACCATTTGTAGCCTTTACTTCTCGTACTTTAATGCCATTTGATATTATTCATAGCGATTTATGGATATCTCCTGTTTTAAGTTATGTGGGCTATTGTTATTATGTTCTATTTTTGGATGATTATTCTAATTTTTATGGACATTTCCGTTAGCAAAAAAATCACAAGTTTTTTCCACATTCTTAAAATTTAGAGCATTCATCCGCACCCTATTCGAACAGAAAATAAAAAATATTCAATGTGATAATGGCAAAGAATATGATAATGGGTTATTTCGGGATTTTTGTGATACTAATGACATACTTTTTCATTTCTCTTGTCCTCATACTTCCTCACAAAATGGGAAAACCGATTGAAAAATTCGTACTATTAATAATATTATCCGAACTTTATTGGTCCATACTTCCGTACTCCCTTCCTTTTGGCATCATGCTCTACAAATGACTACTAATCTTATTAACACTCTTCCTACCAAAGGATTGGCATATTCCTCCCCTCTTAAATTTCTCTATAATAAAGATCCTTCTTATTCACATCTTAGGGTCTTTGGGTGCTTATGTTATCCACTATTTCTGTCAACTACATTTAACAAACTTCAAGCCCGTTCTACCCCTTGTGTGTTTTTGGGTTATCCATCTAATCATCGTGGTTACAAGTGTTTTGATTTATCATCTAATAAAATCACCATTAGTCGCCATGTTATTTTTTATGAAACCCAATTCCTGTTTGCAAAAGTAAGTAGTCCTGGGCCTAGTTCGTATAATTTTTAGATGACGATGTCTCCCCGTATATTATCTACCATTTATCGGACTTGTCCCACGCCCAAAATTCGCCAGCGGGCCCACTGACCGCTGGACCTCCAGTATCGTCGCATCCAACCAGCCCTCCCGTCATGGGTCCAGCAACTGGGCCGAATATCCAGCCCAGTGTTGCCCCTGCTTCTGCTCTCGGTCCAGCCCTAGTTTCTGCTTCCAGTGTTGGGCCAGCAGGCCCATTGCATGCTGGCCAGTCCGTCACCCCTCCGATTTTTTCCAAAATCCACCCAATTCTCCCTTGAGTCACAGACCGGTCACTCGTAGTCAACAGGGTATTTTTAAACAAAAAAGATATTTTAATCTAAATTCTAATGTTCTTAAATCCCCCTACCCCGTAACCCAGTGTCCGCATTACATGATATGAATTGAAAATTGGCTATGAACGACGAATATGATCCTCTTATTGCAAATAAGATGTGGGAGTTGGTACCCCGTCCTTTTGGTGTTAATATTATTCGATCTATGTGGATTTTTACTCATAAGGATAATTCTGATGGTTCTTTTGCGAGGCATAAGACTCGTCTTGTAGGTGATGGTAAGACTCGTCTTGTAGGTGATGGTAAGACTCAGCAGGTTGGCGTGGATTGTGGTGAGACGTTTAGTCCGGTGGTCAAATCGGCTACCATTCACACTGTTCTCAATCTGGCTCTTTTGAAAGCTTGGCCCATTCATCAGTTAGATGTAAAAAATGCTTTCTTACATGGTGATCTTAAGGAGACCATTTACATGCATCAACCCTTGGGTTTTCAAGACCCAAATATCCTCATCGTGTCTGTTTATTGAAGAAGTCCTTGTATGGGCTTAAGCAGGCCCCACGGGCTTGGTATAAGAGATTTGCAGACTATGTTTCCTCTATTGGATTTTCACATAGCATGTCTGATAATTCATTGTTCATATATCGTCGTGGTACTTCCCTGACTTATATACTATTATATGTTGATGATATTATCTTGACTGCCTCTTTGATGCATTACGAATGTCTATCATGACAATGCTCAGTTTTGAGTTTGCTATGAAAGACTTGGGGCCCTTGAGTTACTTTTTGGAGATTGTTGTCACTCGTCATGCCTGTGGGTTATTCTTATCACAACGGAAGTATGCTGCTGAGATCATTGAACGAGCTAGTATGTCCTCGTGCAAGTCTACTTCCACTCCAGTTGATACTAAACCCAAGCTAGGTGTTGCGGCTGGCTCACCTTACGAGGATTCCACTCACTATCGCAGTCTTGCTGGAGCTCTACAATATCTTACTTTCGCGAGACCGGATATTACGTATGTCGTACAACATGTGTGTTTGTTTATGCATGATCCTAGGGTGAAGCACATGAATGCGCTCAAACGCATTATTAGATACATCCAGGGGACACTTGACTATGGCTTTCATTTATATCCATCTTCGGCCTCTACACTTGTCTCGTATGCTGATGCTGATTGGGGTGGCTGTCGAGATAACAGACGCTCCACGTCCGATTATTGCATGTTTCTTGGTGATAACTTGGTCTCATGGTCTGCCAAACGACAAGCTACATTATCACGCTCCAGTGCCGAGGTCGAGTATCGAGGGGTAGCCAATGTGAGTTTTGAATCATGTTGGTTACGTAATCTTCTCTTGGAGCTTCACTTTCCCATTCAAAAAGCTACCTTGGTATATTGTGATAATATTAGTGTCGTTTATCTTTCTGGGAATCCGGTTCAACACCAGCGCACTAAACATATTGAGATGAATATCCATTTTGTTCGCGAAAAGGTAGCTCGTGGACAACTACGCGTCCTACATGTTCCTTCCAGGTATCAAATTGCAGACATCTTCACTAAGGGTCTTCCATCGGTCCTATTTGAAGATTTTTGGAACAATCTCAGCGTACGAAGACCACCCGCTATGACTGCGGGGGTGTGAAAATATACAAGGATATACACGGTATACAATACCTTGTGTATACCGTGTATATCACGTAAACCCATCACATGGGAAACCATGATATACACGGTATACACACCGTGAATATCCCTATTTTGGTATCAAATTATTTTATATTATTTGTATATAATTAGCATTGTACACTTACCATAATTGTAGGATTCTTGTACAATTATAATAGAGTTTTGGGAGTAGAATAGAAATATGATTTTCCATATTATGAAAATTGTAAATTGTATATATACTCTTTCATTAATAAAAATACTAAAAAGATTATTTTTTTCCGGATATAAACAATGATCAATGGTAATTCTAGATATAATTGATAACATAGGCTTGTAAAGGTCATAATAAAGTTCATTCCAAAAAGAGTGAAATAAGTACTTTGGGGACCAATATAGAGTTACTTCTCCTATAATTAGGTCAAGGGGTTTAGTGTCTCTATTTACTCAAAGTTTTGTGAAAGAACTTAAAAGAAAGGGTCCACTTTTGTTTTTTACTTAAGTTTCTTTCTTTTGTCATTTTTACTGCAAAATGTTCCTAGAGTAGTTGTACTTGTCATTAAACAATTAATGGTGGGTGTAGCTGCGAGTATAACTGTACCAGAACAGAATGGACCAAAATGAATTTTTCTTTTTTCAATTGGATACAGTATAGTGGAGTAATGGTATATAATCCAAAACCTGAAATTCTTATACTTTATGGATTAATGTGCCATTAAAATCTGGATTGCCCTTCATATGACTGATGTTTAATTTTTGTCCCTCACATTACCGTTCTTTATTTTATTTCTATTTTTTATTTAATAAAAGTTTATTAGGTCTATGAAATCAGAGACTCTGGATTCGATCTCCAACAGAGTAAAAAAATTGCAAATTAAAGTTTCATATAAACTATACTTATTCGGACAAAATTACATAGAAATTATGTCTTATCTGACATAGTTCTGTAGAAATTAAGTTATCCGCCATAAGTTGTGTAGTAAGTAATTCACAAGACAATAATTGATAGAAACTATGTCTTGCCGGTAAAGTTACATAGAAACTATGCCTTGCCGACAAAGTTACATAGAAACTATGCCTTGTCCGACATAAGTTCAGTAGAAATGAAGTTATGCCGGATAATTTAATTTCTAAAGAACTATGCTGGACAACACATATTTTCTACTATGTAATTTTGCCCGAGTAGGTATAGTTTCTATGAAACCTTGTCTTCCGAAATTAGATCATAAAATTGATTTTTTCCCCCAATATTGGTGATATTTTCGATCACTTTTTTATTACTTAAAGTGTTGAAAATAAAAATTAAAGACCTGCAATTTGAGGGGCAAAAATTAAAAACCTTCAATTTAAGAGGCAAAAATTAAAGACCACCACATAATAGGAGCATTGGTGTGAATCGCCCCATTAAAATGGCATCTCGATGCATGCAGTATAACACGTTCTCTCAAAGGTTTGGAAAAGGGCTACGCCCCAAAAGAATGTAATGTAAATAAAATATCACTGACAGATGTTGCTATTTGAACACAACTTTTATAATAAGTTACACAAAAATAATTTTCCGTTCCGTTCCAACGTGCCATTCATTTTATATTGTATTCTGTATCCAACAACTAATACCCGTTATTACTAGTACTACTTTCCGTTTCAGATTATTGTATTTTACAAGTTTTACTTGAACAAGGCATAAAAAGAAACAAACAACATAAAATTTAATTTCTCTCTCCCACCACAACAGAAACTTAACAAACGGCCTCAATAGGAAAATAAAATGGAGCATCTAACAACATATATATGGAATTGTATCGATCTCCCTTGAACATCTTTTCTCATTAATACAAAATATATATAGGTGTACAATGTGGAATCCTTATACAATAGGGATCCTAATCCTACCATAATTACATATCATTAAATATGGTAAATATACAAAATAGATGTACATGTTAATACTCTCCATCAGTCGGAGCGGGAGGAGGCCGGACGCTGAGATTGGATCTGAAGTCAAAGAATAGTTGTCGAGGAAGGCCTTTCGTGAATATATTCGCATACTGATACGAAGAAGGCACATGCAACACCTTAACATGACCAAGAACAACCTTCTCACGAACAAAATGTATATCCATCTCAATATGCTTGGTTCGCTGATGCTGAACCGGATTATGAGATAAGTATATGGCGGATATGTTATCACAATAAACCAAAGATGCCTTACGCAAGGGACACTAAAGCTCCAAAAGAAGGTTTCAGAGCCAACAGATTTCAGCAACAACATTCGCAACACCTCTGTATTCTGCCTCTGCACTAGAACGGGATAAGGTGGCTTGCCTCTTGGCAGACCATGAAATGAGGTTATCCCCTAAGAACACACAGTAGCCGGAGGTGGAGCGTCACGTGTCCGGACAACCTGGACAATCAACATCTATATATGATAGCAATCTGGTCGGAGCTGAGGGGTATAGGTGCAATACATAATCAAGTGTGCCCTTAACATATATAATGATACGCTTAAGGGCTGTAAAGTGAGGCTCCCCGGGGGCATTCATGAATAAGCATACATGCTGAACCGCATATGCAATGTCAGGTCTGGTGAATGTAAGGTACTTAAGTGCACCTGCAAGACTCCTATAAAAAGTGGGATCGGCCACAGGGTCACCATCAACGACACTAAGCTTTGACTTAGAGTCAACTGGAGTAACATGATCTTGCAGTTTGCCATTTTAGCCTTGTACACTATCTCTTCTGCGTATTTGCGTTGACACTAGAACATAGCACCTGCAGACCGAGTCACTGAAATCCCCAAAAAATAGCTCAACTTGCCAAATTCAGTCATAGCAAATTCAGTTTTAAGCAAGGAAATAATCTCATTTTTCAACAACTTAGAGGAGGCAGTAAACACTATGTCATCTGTATATAACCATAAATAAGCAGTGCTACTACCACGATAAAAAATAAATAGAGAGGTATCACATTTGCTGCAAACGAACCCAATCTGCATAATATAATGTTCAAAGAGATTATACCACGCTCAAGGGGCCTGTTTCAAACCCTAAAGTGACTTACGAAGACGGCATACATAGTGAGGGGTTGCGAGATGCACAAAACCAGGCGGTTGATGCATATAAACAGTTTCTTTCAGATCCCCATGAAGAAACGCATTCTTCACGTCAAGCTGATGAATATGCCAATGTTTACCCATAACAATGCTCAGAACTGTGCGGATGGTATCCGATTTAACAATCGGACTAAATGTCTCACCACAATCTATGCCCTCCTGCTTATTCGTGCCATTAGCCACAAGTCTGGCCTTATACATTTTTAACTCAACACTGTCTCTCTATTTGTGACGAAAGATCCACATACATCGGATCACATTCACCCCCTTTGCTCTAGGAACCAAATCTCAAGTGTGTTGTTTAGTTAAAATATTAAATTCCTCACACATGGCGTCATTCCAATTGGGATCTAGTTTGGCCAATTTTAGGTTTTTGGGAATTTGGTTTATTGTTTGTGTGGATAGGTTAAAGTGGACTTTTGGTTTGAAAATCCCGTGTTGGGCACATGTTTGCATATAGTGCGATGGGGCAGGGGTTTGCTGTGTGGGTGTACTGGTTTTTGGGTTCGGGTCCGGGATCTGGGTGGTGACAGACGACGGGTTTTGCAGTGGGGTTAAGTCGGTTGGATTGACAACGATCGATGGTGGCTGAGTTATCGGAATTTGTGATGTTGTCGATCTGGTTACTAGTTGGGTAGGGTAGGTCGTTGGGGATGGTGACTGTGTGGATCTGGGAGACATAGTAGGTAACATACGGTAGTGGTAGGGATGCGGGGTGTGGGTTGTCAGGACTGTGACTGGTATGGTGGGGTGATTCTGTAGCCGACCTGTGGTTTGTAGGTGAGATAGTGATGGTGTTTTGTGACATAGATGACGGTGGCAAACTGTCGGTGAAGCCAGGGGCCGATAGTGAGGAGGGGAGAGTTGATGATGATGTGACAGAGGATGCCGTAACCGGCGGGAGTGGCATGGACGATGGACCAGGAGACCTTCCGATGGGATATGTCGTGATCGGCGGTGATGATGGGACAATAGTCTGTCGTTGGAGTTCATAAAGAACAACATGGGAGGTGTCGGTCTCGTCAAGAAAGGTATAGTCTGTGTTGTAGAATTTTTGAATGTTTGCGAACGGAAAAACTGTCTCGTCAAACGTGATGTGACGAGAAACATGAATTTTATGAGTAGACACGTCATAGCACAAATAGCCCCTATGGTTCGGTGGAAAACTTAAAAGACACATGGAGTGGTCCGGGGTGCTAATTTATGAGGAGCTGTAGATGCGAGATTGGGATAACACAGACAACTAAAAATTCGAATGTGGTCATAGGAGGGGATTCTTCGGTATAGTATTTCGGTTGGGGTCATGTTATGAAGGGTACTGGTGGGTAAAATATTAATGACGTATTCTACCATTTTGACTGCATAGACCCAAAACGTGGGAGGTAAGGAAACATGAAACAAAAAAGTGCGAACCATATTATTTATAGTGCGTATGATTTGTTCGGCTTTCCATTTTTGGGGGGAGGTGTGGGGACACGAAAAATGAAACACCACGCCATTATTTTTGCAAAATTTGTGAAACGTGGAATTATTAAATTGACGACCATTATCACATTTAAAAGATTTAATAGCTTTTTCAAACTGTGTGTGGATGAAAATGCGAAACTCAAGAAATTTGGCAAAGACTTCTGATTTATATTTAAGAGGATAAATCCAGATAAAGTGAGAGTAATCATCTAATAAGACGAGATAATATTTATGACCAAGAGAGCTAGTAATGGAGATGTCCATAAATCGGCATGAATAATATCAAATGGAGCAAACGTAACGGTAAGAGATGACTTAAATGGAAGACGAACATGTTTGTCTAACTGACAAGAAACACAATTTTGGGCAAATTTTCCATTACAACGAATAAAATTATTGCTTCTAAAAAAATTAAAAACAGGAGCTCTTGGATGGCCGAGCCTATTATGCCAAGTGGACGGAGAGACAACAACAAGAGAAATAGGAGGGTATGAGCGGGCAACAGAGGTGGATAGAAACGGATAAAGACCCCCCTTGCTATTGCATCTCGTGAAAGGTGTCGCCATAAGAAGATCCTTCACAGTAAAACCAAAAGGGTCAAAGTCAACAGAGAAGGAATTGTTACGAGTAAATTTTCAGACAGATATTAGATTTTTAATAATATTGGGAGCATATAGGACGTTATATAGGGAGAAGGGTGGGTGAGGTAGTTGGGTGTAGGTGGTACCATATCCCTGAATTGGAATGCGATGGACACTACCTACGGTAATATATTAAGGATATTTTAATTGAAACAGTTTGGAAAGATTACATGTGGTCCGGGTGAGGTGAAAAGTGGCTCCCGTGCTCATGTACCAATTATCATCGGGCTGGTGCATGATCATGTTGCTGAAGGCCTAACCCAACTCAGATGAGGCCAGACCACTAACTGCAGAAGTTGGCTGGGCATGGCCTGGTTGTTGGGTCTGTCGTTGCACGAGAGCTGGGCCGATGAGACGTGATTGCTGAAACTGATTGGGTTGGAGGCCCATCTGTTGCTGATAGAATGGAGGCTGATACAGGTCCCAGGGTCCCCAGTTGGGCCACTGCCTTGGGCCGGCCTAATTCACCGAAGGCTGAGTTTGTTGGGGGCTGGCCTTACTACCACGTCATTTGCCCTACCCCCTTTTCCACTGCCCCTCCACGCCCCTTTCCGCCTCTGCCACCCCGCTGCTGATGGTTGTCTGATGGCGGCTGACCGGCGGGAGTGGCAGCGGTATTGGCGGGGATGTCAATCGTCAATGTTTTTTGGTTATGTTCATCCTGTTTAGCACGACGCGTTTCTTTCAACAATAATTATGACCGAGCCTTGTTGAAAATGGGAATAGGATCGGCATGCTGAATCATTATTGTTAGGGTGTCATATTCACATTTTGGTAATCCCGCAACAAGTTGGAGAACCATTTTTGTCTCAGAACTGGTGTCCCCACGTTGGACAATTGGTCTGCAATAATTTTTAATTATTTGCAATATTCAGACATGTTGGTAAAGTTTTCTAGACGGGTGTTGTTGAACTTCTCTTCTAGATATACGACACGTGTATGCTTGTTATCTTGAAAGATCTCCTCCAAACGGATCCAAAGTTCACGTGTTGTGGCACCGGACTTCAAAATCGTATGAAGAAGATCTTTTGAGATGGTGCCATAAATTCATTGTTTGACAATAGCGTCAAGACGGCGCCATGTTGTATCGGGGATGTCAAGAGGGCAAGGAACGGACTCATTAATGTGGTCAAGCACGTTGTACGCGCAGGCATAAATATAAAACAGTTCAACCCATGAAGAATATTGACCATCCTCTTGGTCAAGAATTATAGGGACAGAGTTCTTGATATTTGTGACGATAAACGTCGGATAGAAGGAGGGATTTGAGGAGGGGGATGGGCTTCACATATGACAGTAGAGGATGCGGAAGCTTTATGAGAGTTGGGAGCAGACATGGTAGCCACAAGTAGGATAGGAATTGATTGGGTCTCGGTAAAATGAGTGATGAAAAGAAAATGGGGGGGGGGGGTACAGGCCTAAGGAAAAGTAGGTGTTGCTTTTCCTGGTGGTCTTCGGGAAACAAAAAAGAAACGAGGGGGGGGGGGGGGCAAAGGAAAAAGGACAGGACTGTAGCTCTAACAACAAGAGGAAAGAGAGCACAGGGTGTTCTCGGGTAGACCGCCGGAAAAGGAAAAGAAACTTTTAGGTTTTGGGGCTTAGGCTTCTGATACCATGTGGAATTGTATCGATCTCCCTTGGGGAGCCTTTCTCATTAATACAAAATATATATAGGTGTACAATGTGGAATCCTTATACAATAGGAATCCTAATTCTACCATAATTACATATCACTAAATATGGTAAATATACAAAATAGATGTACACGTTAATAGTATCTACTTCTACGTTTTCTTCTAACCCCAGAAATAAGTTTAATACAATATATAGATATTAGACACATTCAAAGTTAGTGAAGCAAAAATACAATAACCTAAGAACACACAGTTCTCTCATGATCCATATCTTTATTTCACTAGTCAACAATATAATCATATGTATAAAAAATGAACTACATCGTAAAGTTCACAACCTAAGTCGTACCTGAGTTACAGAGAATGCTCCAATAAACATCGCAGAAGACAACTTACGTCTCCATGGAATCATCCGTAGAAGTTCTTTACATAAAGAAGAAGAGAGTTTTCTATTTGTTGGGAGAAGAAAGAAGAGGAGAAAAATCTGCAGAATTTAATGTAAGATTTTTCCTAATAGAAACCTATATATAATTCTTTAAGTGACACAATTATTCAGAAATTTTTCCAACAATTGTGTCTCTTTTCTTTTCCTTTCTATTAATATTATAATAAATATATAACTCTTATATATTTATATATAGATCTGGGTTGACCCACATGGTGACCCAAATTTAATTTCCAACCGTTAGAGATGCCATTAAAAATATGCGCTTTCTTTATCAAATTTGTCTTCTTTCATTCAAAAATCCTTTCCAGAATTCACAAATTGATTGGAAGAAAAATATTTATTTGACGTTGTTACAATTTGGAGAATCAAATAAATTTTAAAACATTTTCATAAAATATTATTAACTATAAGAAATTGTGAGTTAAGTACTTTATATGTAAACCTTTGATCATACTTTTTAATTCAATAATATAAAAAATAACTCATTGAGTTCATACCAAAAACAGGCATCGTTTGGAATTTGCTTTGTCAAAGGAGATTGATCATTGATCTTGCATTAGTATAAAAATAGGGATATTTGCGTAAAAGTACAACTCACTCACATACATTGCAATTAAGTGGCCCAATTATGATTTTGCAAAACGTTAGTCCAAAAAGATAATAAGTCAAGGTCCCAGAAAATTATTTTTTTCACACAATCCTCTACTATTGTTGTTCCCTCTTTAAAATATAAACTTCTTCTATTTATAATCCAACTGAATTGACAAATTAAGCTTTTGATAAAAAATCTATACCAACCAAATACAACTTGAAAATTCTAAACTTTATTCTTCCCCAAGTTTCAAATAGCAGAAATCAAAATTAAAATTAAATATTTTTGCTGCAAGTTCATAATTTAAGCAGAGAAATCAACAAAGAAATCGACTTTATACATAGGTTGTTAAAAAAAAAGTCATAAAATTTTAATTTCAATTTTAAGTGTATAATAATGTATAACTTTGTATAAACTTGTATTAAATATATACTAATGTATATCAGAAAAATAAGAAAAAAGAAGAGAAGAAAATGATAAACTTTCATGAAGGCCTTCTATACACTGACAGTATATATACAACCTTATACACTAGGAACAATAATAATTATACAACATTATATATAAATATACACACTTATACATATATTTACATTGTTATACAAAATTATACAACTTTATACAAAAATATGCAAAAACTGAATTCCGTCCCCTTCAAACTTCAACTCACGAAATTTCATTTGAAATGAGTCTAAAACAGCACATAATGGATCTCAAATTTTAGGACGAGCATAATCCAAATAAATTTACCAATATTAATCAACACTCATTCAATTTTTTTACCAAATCTCAGCTAAACCATACCCAAAGCTTCAATCTTGAAGAAACTTCAATAAAATTCAAGAACCCAGTTCGTCTTCTCTTGATTTCAGCTCACCAAATTCGTTCTCAAATTGCAAACTAGTTTCGAATGAACCAATTTTTCAAATAAAAGCTTCAATCAGATGCTCTGTGTATGATATGTCTACATTAGATTAGCAATAGAAGATCTGATTTTTTTTTTAGTTTGATAAGTTTTTGAAGAAGAAGAAGGAGGAAGAAGACGAAGACGAAGAAGACGAAGATTGAGGGGTGAGGCTGCAAGGATTCAGAAGTGGGTGAAGAAAGTAAGAGTTATCCGCTGTCATTGATCATATCCATTTGGTTGGGCTAAGGGATGAAAAAGAAATTTTAGGTTAAATATAAAGTGGGCCAAATAATGTAAGAAGGTAAAATATAGGCTAAATTTGATAGTATTGTTATCCCAATTAATATATAACGTAGTTATTCCATAAAAAAAACTTCGGTTATTACTTTTCTTTTCTTCATAAATACATGCATAAATTACATCAAAATTAAGTATTCAATGAGAAAATAGTTTATGCATTACCAACTTTGCAAGTTTGCATTACTAATTCATTCAATAGCATTTACTATGTACTCTATGTCATCGTTTTAGGGTATAGTTTAAAGTAGTAATAAGATACTTAACATATTAAATATAATTATATTCTTTTTGTAGATGGTAGGTGATGACTGCTTATAAATGAGTGCCAGTTGGGAATTGTTGAACACCACAGGGATAGATTTGCGGCCAATGATTTTCCTCCCATAATAATAATAATAATATTAATGTCAACACATATTAAATTTATTAAATATATGTATATTCTAAATTGTGAATTTGCTTTGGCAATGAATGAGTTTGTAATAAATGAAAATAAAAGGATATAGAGACATGTTAACAAACACCGTTCTAAAGGAATTTAAGTATTTTAAAAACAATTCCATCTATAGACCCATCAATGTTGGGAGAAGCTTGGAGTCAATTCAAATATATATATTTTCATCCGAATTGAATAACCATTATGTGGAAAGATCATAACTTAAATCGTAATGTTAATAAGTGAAATTTTAACACCTAGTTGAAATTAAATCATAGTGTAATATTTGACGTATATAACCTAGAGTAATTAAACTATTTAGAGATTAAATAAAAGTGAGCTTGGTGACACGTCTAACTTGCTTAGATCATCCTCAGAATCATTATCAAGCTAATTAATTTAATTAACTTCTATATGATCAAGGAACTGACTGTTTTTTTATATAATCGTTCTACTCGGACTAGTTTGCTCACTCTGTTCACCAAGATTTAAACAGATAAAAAGAGATAACCTAGTGTTTTTACCTCTATTAAAATTTGAACATATACAAAAAATTAATGATTCCCAACCACTTCATAGACCACTACATATTTTTTTTTGATTTGATTTCTTGAACAACCCCCTTTTCCATATGCAGAAACATCTAACATCTTTACGTTTTTCTTTTTCCGGACAATTAGTGACAAAATGATATAAGACAAACAAATAAATAAAATTGTTGAGTGCTATGTGTTTGTGTTCTTCCCCTTTTAGAATGAATGATTTTCGAAGCAATTCCTAGGGAAAAGACCCATTCCACCAAATAATCAAGATTTTTATTTCCTGATAGAAAAAAATTGACCACTCACCTACTGATTACATGAGCATTCACGTTTGCCTATATATGTATATGGGAGGATAATTAGTGTAATCTCTAAAAAAAAAATCATTATGGTGGAGGGATATATATGTACATAAATTACTATTGTGGAGATCATAAGTAATCTCTAATTTTGATATGCTTTACTTGAGTCGGGAATTTATCGAAAACAGTCCCTCTATCTTCAAAAAATAAGAGTAAATTTGTGTACATACCATTCTCTTCAAAATTCATTATGTGAAATTACACTGAATATGTTACATTTGTTGTTTAGTGGATATACCCGCAATATATATGGACATAATTAATTACTATTTCGGAAATCATAAGTAACGTAAAAATGTTTAAACGTAACACAATTAGAAAAACGATTTCAGTTACTCACGTAGGAGATCACAAATTAAATCAAAGTAATTTTGAATCTTACGCAATTGGAAAATAATTCAAGTTGCTCACATTGGGCGGAATACATATACGAAATTAAAGTTATTCCTTTCTCAGACATTAGAACCCAAAATATTAAGAATCTTGGGACGTCAGCCTTGTTACTTTAAATTTTTATAACTACTATAATATAATGAAATTTAATGGTCACCATAGGTGGAGTTTTCTCTACATGCCCCTCCGCACCTCCCCTAAAGCTTTTTTCATAATTTTTTTGTATACGTTTTCATCGTTGGTATATTTTTGGTCTAACTCCTATATCAACACAACATCACTTAAAATTAGAGGTGTCCGCATTGTTTTTAGCTAGTTTTAATAATAACATATATGAATGATACATAAAAATTAGTCAGATTCATATGATATACTATAAATCTTACTTCCTCCGGATAAAAAAAAGTGTTCACTTAGCCTTTATTTTTTAGTTAGAAAAAGTGTTCACTTATCAAATCAAGAAATAGTTAATCTTAGTTTTCCAGATTTTCCCTTATTAAGTGTTAGATGATCAAATCTCAATACCTATTTAATTAGGAGAATTTTAGTCAAATTACCTATTTTTGTGTAGAAGAGTAGTATTTCTTAAGAGGTGTGCAAATGACTAAGTGAACACTTTTTTTTTATCCCGAGGGAGTATCACGTAATTATATTGTTAAATTCGTATGATTTTATAGGACAATGATTTACTTAATATGACCCTTCAAATTTTTAATGATATTTAAGTAGTTATATGATAGACACTTATTACTATTATTCTCAGATATGATTTTTCTTTTTTGTAGTAGTAGTCGTAGTGTTCATCAGCACGAATAACCTAGCTCTATACGGAATAAAGAGTGCAACTTAATTACTGCAAAGTGGAGGTGGATCTTACTTTTTGTGGTAATTACTATACCATATAAAACTCTCATTTTAAGGAGAGTGAATAACAATTGGGACAACTCAAAAGAAAAGACAATTTTTTTGAAACATGAAAGTAAGAATATATAACACTTTCACAGCATGGGGAGGACCACCCCTTCATATTTCATTTTCACCCTATATACGTAAGGCGTTTGAATTGAAAGCATGGAAAAAGTTGTGATGTATTTTAAGTTTTTCTAAAAACTGAAAACCCCTTTCAAGCGGTGTTTGATTAAAATAATCTATCTAAAAAAACTGAAATTTCATAATTTCTGGAAACAAACGCCACTGAACAGGAGAGATTTGGTTCAATTTTGTAGTACCGTACAAACATTATTTTTTAGTATATGACCCTTTTAGTTTTTTTTTATATAAAAAATAGATCTTGGGTCTAACTCAACTCAAAAACCTAGCATGTAGGATGAAGATTGTCCAAGTCCATATAAGGAGTCCATGTTCCCATTTCATATCCGATGTGGACTTTTAACACTCCTCCGCACGCCCATATCTTGTTAACTAGAGCGTGTATAATATAATTTGGGGGCCCTACATCGGTAAACAAAGAATTGGAATGAGTCTGACTCTGATACCATGTAAAGAATGGATCTTGGGCCTAACTCAACCCTAAAAGCTAGCTTGTAGGGTGAGTATTGTCCAAGTCCATATAAAAAGTTCATGTTCCCATTCCATATCCGATGTGGAACTTTTAACATTTTATATGACTCCTTTAGTTTTTTTTTATATGACCCTTTTAGTTTTTTTTTTAACAAATAGCACAAGAATTATATAAATAAATACCAGATATTTTTGTATGATCACTTTTAAAAAAATATATACATCTGTACGGAAGATCATTTACTCCATCTCAACGGCTTCATTTGAATGAGCAATGCATGTGAAGTTCCAAGACCATTTGGAAAAGAAATTGAACATGACCTACGTATACAACTGGTTCAACATAGCTAGGGGCGAAGGTATAATATTAGGTACAAGTTCATATGAATTCAATAACTTTTACTTAACTTTTGTATTTGTGTTCGATAATCTACTAAATACTAGTAACTAAAATGAACTATAGATTCGATGAAAATTCAACACTCGTAATTAAGCATTGCTTGAGCTAGAGGAGACTCTTAAGAATGATCCCATCCACCTAAATAGCACCAATGAAACAAAAAATTAAAGTTAAGGTGATTAGCAGGGAAACATTAATTCCGATAGTACTCAAATTAATGTCAGGACTTTAGCACAAGAAAGAATTCATTAGGATGGAAAGTAGTAATAATTAGCTTTGACAGTTTGACTGTCTATTAGGAAGGTATTTATTAGGGATGACAATTGGGCGGGGCGGGTGCGGGTACCCGCAACACCTGCGGCCAGGCGAAGAACCGGCCATCACAAAGATGTCCAAAGCGGCGGCAGCGGCACCACCTGGTTGCGGTCCACTGGAGCAAGAAGAAGAAGAATCGCTCATGCAAAGCAGCGGCACCGACAAAGACTAAAGACCAAGACTGACCAAGAAGAGACAAAGAAGACTAAAGATTCGGCGAGAAGAAGAAGACGGATTCGGCAGCAGCGGCGGAAGCGAAGCGAAGAATCGCAAAGAATAAAGAAGAAGAATAACTCGCAAAGCAAGAAGCGGCGGCCAGGCGGCCGTCCCCGATCGATTTGGGCCGTGCCTACACCACCGTGAACCTTCAATGCCCGACGACAATTGGTACATGGACACCGAGCCACATCTCACCTCACCCGGTCGTCGGTAACCTATCTCAACTACGTCGGTTAAAGTGTCCTCAATTTATTACTCGTCGGCAATGGTCATCGCATTCCAATTGAAGGTTACGGTAACACACACACCAAACATACACACCCGCCTTTCTCCCTAAACCACGTCCTATACACACCTAACATCATTAAAAACTTAATCTCTTAGTTAGAAAATTCACTAGCAATAATTACGTATGTCTGTCGAATTTGACCCTTTTGGTTTTTCTGTGAAAGAACTCAATACGGGGAAAATTCTTACACGCCACAATAGTGTGGGAGACCTCTACCCATTCACTCAATCTTCCGCCGTCAGCCGCAAGCACCTCTATCCCTTGCGGCAATCTCTCCCTCCACTTGGCACAACAGACTCGGACACCCCGGAGACCCGGTTTTACTTTTCTTAGGACTTCTAAGCGTATTAAATGTAATAATGGAAAAATTGCGCAACACCGTTTTTCTTGTCCACTAGGCAAACATACTCGTCTTCCATTTATGTCATCAAACAAAGTGTTACTTTTTCTCCCTTTGATATTGTTCATGCTTGATTTGTGGACATCTCCGATTGTTAGCTCTTTGGGTCATAAATTCTATCTAGTATTCTTGGATGATTTTTCACATTTTGTCCGGATTTACCCACCGAAATTCAAATCAAGTTTTTACAAAATTCCTCGAGTTTCACAACTTCATTAAAACACAATTTGAAAAATCTATCAAATCATTCCAATGTGATAATGGACGTGAATTTAATAACTCGACATTTCACAATTTCTGTTCTAAACAAGGTATGGTTTTCCGTTTTTCTTGTCCCTATACTTCTTCCCAAAACGGAAAGGTTTGAAAGAATTATACGTACCATCAATAACATGGTTCGCACACTTCGTTTCATGCCCGCCTACCACCGCCTTTTTGGGTCTATCTTTGTCAAAATGGTAGAATCCCTTCTTAATATTTTACCAACTAGCACACTCCAAAACAAGACCCCTACCGAAATCTTATACCGTAGGCTACCATCATATGATCACCTACGTATTTTTGGATGCTTATGCTACCCCAACATGGCCTCCACCGCACCTCACAAACTTGCACCTCGCACTCGCCATGTGTCTTCCTTGGTCTATCTCCTAATCATCGGGGCTACTTGTGCTATGACATTGCTACTTGCAAAATCATCGTCTCCCGTCACGTCACCTTTGATGAGACAACCTTTCCTTTTTCAAATCTCCGAAAATTTCGACCACCGATTACATCTTTCTCGATGAACCAAGTCTCGTCCCCGATCATCCAAAATCTATATCAACAAGACACCCACCGTTCCGACGGTCTCGCCACCGTCCACACCACCCCAACAGCTCCTGCTCACCCCTACAACCCCCGCCGAGTCACCGAAAACCGGTCCCACTAATCGCCGCCCACCGGTCCGAACCGATGGACCAAAGAACCTCCCGGCCCGATCCACCGCCACTGCCGTCTCATCGTATGGAGACTCGTGCACAACACGGGATCTTCAAACCCAAGGTTCACTTCAATCTCTCCACACAAACCTTATCACCCATTCCACAAAATCCAAAACTAGCAAAAGCCGGACCCAAATTGGAATGCGGCCATGTGCGAGGAATTTAACGCTTTAACCAAGCGAACACTTGGGATTTGGTACCTAGACCCGAAGGTGTGAATATTATCCGGTGTATGTGGCTATTTCGGCACAAGTTCGAGACAGTGGTGACTTAGAGAGGTATAAGGCAAGACTAGTCGCCAATGGCACTAATCGGCGGAGGGGGTATTGATTGTGGTGAGACATTCGATCCGGTTGTTAAACCGCCACTATTCGGATCGTTCTCGGTATTTCTATGGGCATGCATTGGCCAATTCATCGACTTGATGTCAAGAATGCATTCCTTCATGGGGATTTGAAAGAGACTCGTGTACATGCATCACCTCCGGCTTTGTTCATCCGGCGACTCCGCAGTTGTGTGTCGTCTCGTAAAGTCATTGTATGGACCGAAGCGAGCACCCCGCGCTTGGTATGATCGTTTTGCCGGGTATCTTTTGCAGATTGGTTTTGTATGTAGCAGGTGTGATAACTCTCTCTTCACTTTTCACCGAGGTAGCGAAAGACCGCATATTTGCTATTATATGTCGATGACATTGTTCTTACTTGCCTCATCGACGGTTTGAAGAATAAAATCATTGCTCTACTCAAAACCGAATTTGCTATGACCGACTTGGGCAAGCTAAGTTATTTTTTGGGTATATCGGTAACCGTATCTCGCACCACTATGTTCTTATGTCGGCGTAAGTATGCGAAAGAGATAGTGTACGGGGCCAAGATGGCAAATTGTAAAATTATGCCAACTCCGGTGGACTCCAAATCCAAACTTAGTGCCAATGACGGTGCGCCGGTTTCGATCCCACTCTATATCGGAGTCTAGCGGGTGCTCTTCGATATCTTACATTCACTAGGCCTCGATATTACATATGCCGTTCGGCGGTGTGTCTGTTCATGCACGGCCCCCGAGAGTCCCATTTTGCCGCCCTCAAACGTATTATCGGATACGTTAAGGGCACACTAGACTTTGGATTACACTTATACCCCTCTCGCCCCAACCAAGTTACTTGCCTACACGGATGCGGATTGGGCGGGATGCCCGACACACGTCGCTCCACCTCGTGTACTTGTGTATTTCTTGGGGATAATCTTATCTCATGGTCCGCCAAGAGCGGTGCCACACTATCCCGTTCGAGTGCCGAAGCGAGAATATCGCGGTGTTGCTAATGTAGTTGCTTTGAGATCCGTTGGCTCCGAAATCTTCTTTTAGAGCTCCGGTGTCCACTCCGCAAGGCGTCTATAGTCTATTGTGACAACATATCCGCCATCTATATGTCTCATAATCCGGTCCAACATCGGCGGACTAAGCATATTGAGATGGATATCCACTTTGTGCGAGAGAAGGTTGCCGTGGTCGGTCAAAATTTTACACGTGCCTTCCTCTTATCAGTATGCAGACATCTTCACAAAGGGACTACCGCGACAGCTCTTCACCGACTTCCGATCCAGCCTTAGCGTTCGGCCTCCTCCCGCTCCGTCTGAGGGGAGTATTAGCGAATATTCTCCGAATATTCTCTGTATATTTTGTAATTATGATAGATGTATATTTAAGGTAACTTAGGATTCTAATTGTATTAGGAATCAACCTTTGTAAGGTAAGTTAGGATTCGTACCATATTAGGAATCAACCTTTGTACAGCTATATATATTGTGAATAATGAAAGGAATCCCCAAGGGAAATTATTCTATCTTTCACTAATGATATGAGCCGAAGATTCTATTAAAAGGATTTTTAAAATGTAAGAATGTCACAATTGGGATTTAAATCTGCATTTTTTAGCCATTGCTTACACTAAAGCTTCACTCATGTCAAGAAGATTCAAATTAATATAGGAGTATATGAAAAAGATATATTACGTACTTTATTTGCACAGTATATTCTTTGACGGGATTCGATTGGAGGAAGTACCCTTTCGGACATATATTGCAATTTATTTGATCTTTACTAAGTTAACGGGATTCAATTGGAGGAAGTATCCTTTCGGACATATATTGCAATTTATTCGATCTTTACTAAGTTTTTGTCTATTTTCACGTAGGGCTGGCTAACGGGGCGGGTTCGGGGAGGGTCCGGCGGGACGGGACCCGACGAGACAGGGGGAGGGCAGGACCGGTCCTTCGGCGGGACTGGCGGGATCCGCCAATGTCCCGTCCCGTTTCCGGTCCCGTCGGAAAAGGGGACCGGTCTTATCGGGCCGGAGCGGGGTTGGATCGGGATCGGATTTTTCAATTTTCTTTTTTTTGTACTTATGTTTAAAAAATAACATATATAAACACATCAATAATTGAACAAGATAGTGTAATAAAAACATCCCAAAACTATTTTTGTGTCTCTTATATTATTTAATAGAAATATGATTTTTTTTGTAATACAATTTTAAAATTGCAACTTTGTGTGTTGAAAGTTGCAAATAACATAATAAAATTATAATTAAAAAATCACATATTTATAAACACCTTTTCTAGTTTCTTTTAGGGCGGGTCGGCCCGGTCCCGACCCCAATCCGACCCTGCCCCTACCCCGCTTAAAAAATAAATAAATATCGGTAACGGGATTCGAACCGGGACGGGACCTGGGCTCGTCCCGCTCGGGCCCGTCTCGCCCCGGTCCTGCCCCCTGTCCCGCCGATCTCTTCCCCTTTGCACAAAATAACTGTTGCACAACGACCATTTTATATTTTGGCCATTGTGCAACGATCATTTTTGGCCTCCCCCTCCCCAACCCCCTTAATATTTATAGCAAATTGTTACTTTATTAAGAATGTCTTCAAAAAGTGACAGACCATCATTTACAATTAAGTTATAAATATGACACACACATTTTATATGAAAATGATTAGGAAAAGATGGAGTTAAAAAATCTTTTAAAAGTCTAATAGCATAATTATTAGAAGAATTATTATCTAACATAATTGTTATTATTTTGTCAGTTATACCATAATACTCACAAATTTGATGAATATTTTCTGCAATAAAACTTCTAGTGTGCCTATCATCAATATATCTATATGCTAAAATACATTTTTGCATAGACTATTTATAATCTATCCAATGACATGTTACAGTTAAATAATCATGGTCGTTAGTACTACGGCCTATATCAGACGTGATAAATACTTTGGCAGGAAAATGATATAATGAATACCGAAATATTATTGATATTCATATGCAAATTTAAAAAACGTCTTTCCTAACAGTTGATCTAGGAAAACTGTTAAAAGCAGAATTATACATATCTCTAATGTAATGAATAAAATCAGGAGAGGAAGAAAATGAAAAAGGAAAACCCTCCACCGCAACTAATTTTGCTATTTCTTCCCTATCTCTATGTTTATCGTATTTAGGACCTACAATTCCCCCCGTCGTCGGGTTAATTTGACCATGTAATTGGTCCGGGACACTATGTGAACCTTGTCCCGACTGAGAGCGCATTGGCGCACCCGATTTTGTAGCCTCGTATTCATCCCACCTAGCTTTATAAAAACTTTGTACATGTCTCAATAAACCTTCCGTCCCACCCTGACCTTTTCCCATTTTAAATTTATAAATATTTTTACAAATTTGGCATCTAACTACTTGATTCTCTTGGTCCCTATAAAAAAAATCCCATGAAGCAGATTTTAATTTTTGTTGTGTGGGGCCTCGTCTCATACTAGGGGAATAGGAGGTGTTCTAGTTTCAGTTTGAGGAGGTGCACTAGTGGGTGTGTCATCTACATTAGTGGGTGCGTCATCTAGATTATCTTCTAAATTAAAGTATGGTTGAGTTGCAGAATATATATCCTCGTCTAATGGTATATCATTACAAAATTAAGTTTCATCTATATGAGTGTAATCTATCAAATCATCATGTCTAGGAATAGGATGACTAGAAGAAGTACACATGCCCTTATTACCCCTACTAGAAGAAGTATCCTTACTCTTACCCTTAAACGTACATCTTAATCCTTCCATTTTAATTATGTAAATAAATAGTTAAAGATAATAAAATTAAGTGCGATAATTAAGATAAAGTAACAATAATAATTTTAATAAGGAATGAAGGTATCAAACGCCGACATAACGTCGACTTGTAATCGAGGTTGAAAATTGAAACTTTGCTCGATGGATGATCCTCAAGCTAGTTGCCAACTTCACTCCCAATTTTTTAACTTTGATATAAATGAGCAAACAAAAACAATATTTAGTAGACAATGTAGAATTGTAGAGAGTTAAATTGAGAGATTAGAGAGATTGTTGGAAGATTTGTGAGAAAGATGAATAGAAAATGAGGTATTTATAGTTGGAAAATTTGGTTAAAGTGTAAATATATTAATTTAGGAGTTAAAAATAAATATTAAGGGGGTAGGGGAGGCAAAAAATGATCGTTGCACAACAGAAATTTTTTGCAAAAGGAGGGGGACACGCGGGCCTGGGGCGGGTCGGCGGGATCAGGCTTGGGGCGGGATGAGCCCAGGTCCCGAGTTCGAGCCCTATTTTCACGTAGTGATAGTAGTTGCATTGAATCTAAAAGAATGCAAATGACTTTGTTTGCTAGCAAATGAATCTCCTATATCCATCCGACTAAAAAAATACGAGGGAATTATTATTTTATATCTAAATTGTGGTGGATAGAATTATCTAGTACAGAGATCGTTATAAATGGGTCTAGAGCGGTATTTGCAAAGCAACCCAATATCAAATTAAGTGGCTTTATTTGGGGCTCGGGTTGCTAAATAGCGATTGGTGAAAGAAATAAGAATATGTAAATATTATCGAGAAAAGTAAGTGTCCTCTCATCCCCATTCTTAGTGTATGTATCTCCTCATCACCCCTTCTACTCTAGTTACAATTCTCTATTATCTTTTGTACTGCCTTAGTTTGATCCGTAAGATTTCCATTGTAATTGCTAGTTTGAATTTTCTATCAATGGAATCCGTTCCGTATTGTTGAGGTATTGAAGCGTTCACTTTATAGCAGATATCCGACGGAATAATTGATGTGTGCAAGCTAACTCAAATACTATTTGACGGCGCTTTTTCAAATTCAACAACAGATGCGCGCGGCAAAATGGTTTCAATGAGTAACGAATGAGTGATCACAAGAGTAGCCAGAGTGAAACAAAAAAAACCAACAACCTTAAAATCTGTGCTGATATAAAGCATTTCTATATGGTGAACCTTTTTCCGCGTCTATAAAGCATCAGTACTGCCAAAATATGGTAGCCATTTTGTCTAGTTGGGAAACGAGAAAAGTTTGTTTTGATGGTTGAAATGACATCATATTATGGGCAGCATAAAAACAAATGAAATCCCTTCTAAAAGTTAGTAAAGCCTATATATTTAGATATCTGCTGCAGTAGCATTACAAGTTCCGGAATAGTTTGGTGGAATCTTCGTTTCGTTGGTTATCCCTTTTGTAAAATAACTATTTAGTAAATGATTTTGATAGAATACGTTATATCAAACGGAGGACTTTTGTATTATTTTATAATATTTTGTAGAATTTTTATACAAATGTAATTATGGTATTAGTCTTGTATTAAGAAAAACTATTAGAATTATAACATAAAAAGATAGAGTTATTTTCCATAGTTAAGAATTGTATATTTGTATATATACATCTTCATTAATTGGGCCAGCATGCAGTGGGCCTACTGGCAGATGTGACTCACAGGTAGGGTGGGCCCACTGTTGGAGAATATACGGGGAGAGAGCATCGTCCAAAAAATTATAATTATTCGACACGGAATTAGACACTTTAGCAAACGAAAATTGAGTTTCATAAAAAATAACACGGCGACTAATTATGATTTTATTGGAAGATAAATCAAACATTTGTAACCACGATGATGAGATGAAAAACCCAAAAATACACAAGCGATACACCGACCTTGAAGTTTATTAATTGTAGTGGACGAAAAAAGTGGATAGCACAAGCACCCAAACACCCTAAGATGAGAATACGAGAGATCTTTATTGTAAATAATTTTAAGTGGGGATTGATATGCTAAATCTTTGTTAGGGAGAATGTTAAGGAGGTAGGTAGTCATTTGTAACGCATGATTTCAAAAAGAAGGAGGTACTGAAGCATGAGCCAACAATGTTCAGACAATATTATTGATGGAACAAAATTTTCTTTCGGCCTTCACATTCTGTGAGGACGTATGAGGACAAGAAAACCTAAAAGATATGACATTAGTATCACAAAATTCTCGAAATGGCCCATTATCATATTCCATTCCATTATCACATTTAATATTTTTAATTTTCCCTTTAAATTGGGTACAGATGAATGCTCTAAATTTTAAGAAAGTTGAAAACATTTGAGACTTTTTTGACAAAGGAAAAGTCCATAAAAAATAGAATAATAATCCAAGAATAACACATAATAACGATCGCCAAAAGAACTTAAAACGGGAGAGGTCCATAAATCACTATGAATAATGTCAAAATGCATTAACGTACTAGAAGAAGAGGCTACAAAAGGTAAGCTAACATGTTTCCCTAATGGCAAGAAAGACAAATTTGAGTACTACACATACTCTTACAATCAATAAAAATTTTATTTTGAAGAGAAGAAATAATAGACGACCCCGGATGACCCAAATGTGCATGCCACAATGAAGGAGCAAGGGCGACAAACGATCATGAAGTGACTTGACTTGTGGAAATGGTGGTGGTGGTGGTGATTGGATAAAGCTCTCCCCGACTATTACATCTCATTAGAGGTATCTCCGTCATGAAATCCTTCACAGAAAAACCAAAGGGGTCAAAGTTAACAGAAACCCAATTATCAGTGGTAAATTTTCGAACAGACAACAAATTTTTAATTAAGTGTGGGGCATGAAGGACATTTTTAGGACTATGCGGGGGGACAAATTTGTGTCTCCATAACATCGAATTGGAATTTAATTGTCATTACCAACCATTATGCCATGATTATTACTCAAATTGAAATAAGACGACATGTTACCTTGTGTGGACGTCATATGAGAAGTGGCTCCGGTGTCAATATACCAATTAGTGTCCGGGGAATTTAATCCAAGTGTATGCATCGCGGCCTCAATATCCATAGGTGTCAGACCGAAAACTGGGCCCGTAGCAGCGAAGGCCTACTGAGGCCGAGGTCCAATCAGGCCTAACCGCTGCCTAGGCTGGGACGACTGGAATTGGGAATTGGGCCTTCAGCCAGCCGAATTCGCTGGATATGCTTTGGGAATGTGAGATAAGCTGTGTAGGGCCACTGGCCCAGTAGCCCCACGACCAGTTTGCATTAGGCCAAGGTTGCGGCCAGTGGTGCTGTGGCCCAGGCTGCCCACTGCCACCACATCCGCCATCGCCGCCACTATTCCGACCACTGCCACCGCAATTGTCGCGGCCGCCGTCCCGATTCTTGCCATTATTTTTTTGATTTTAACCTTTTTGCCGCCACCGTTATTATGGTTTTTGCTAGAATTATTCGAGAACGAGGGAGGGTCATCGAATATGGCCATTATCATGACGGAATTAGCTATGGTAGTCGCCTTTTTGGCCAAACCGGCCTCTTCTAACATGAGCATAGAACGGGCCTGGTAGAACTGCAGAAGTGGATTACTTTGACGAAGAAGTGTTCCAACGTCATTATAAGCCTTGGATAGGCATGCAACCATTTGAAGAACAAGACAATCATTTGTGACGGGCGCACCAACGTTTTTGAGTTGATCCGCTAATTTCTTCAGCCTTTTACAATAGGCTGAGACATTCGGAAAATCCTCCATATTGACATGGGAAAATTCTTGTTCAAGAGTGACGACACGAGAATTTTTGTTAACTTGGAAGATATCACGCACCCTATTCCAAGTTTACATCGTCGTAGCGTCGGGTTCAATAATCGTCTGTAAGAAGTCTGTAGATATAGTGGAATAAATCCACTGGAGAACTGTAGCATCCAGAGTCATCCATAACGTAGGGTTATCCTCGGGGGTAGGAACCTTCTCCTTGCCTGTTACCGAGGTGATGATGTGATGAAGGACTTGATGCGAGCGTGCGTGAACTTTAAATAATTTTGCACACGTTGCGTATTGGACGTTTTCCATCTCAAGAACCATAGGGATGTGATTCTTGATGTTGGAGACTGTAAGGGCAAGATGAAACGTGTTATTTGAGGTAGACATAATGAAAGAACAATAAGAGAATTAGGGATTTGGAAAAAAATTGGGAAGAACTAAGGAAGGAGGTGGCCGACGACCAAGCACAATTTCCGAGAGGGCTGCAGAATTGCGCGGAGAAGGAAAATATTTGTCCTAGACTTCTGATATCATGAAAGAGAATAATCCCCTTGATTATTTTCATTAATGAAGAGGTATATATACAAATATACAATTCCTAACTATGGAAAATAACTCTACCTTTTCCTACTATAATTCTAATAGCTTTTCCTAATACGAGACTAATACCATAATTACATTTGTACAAGGATTCTACAAAATATGATAAAATAATACAAAAGTCATCCGTTTGATATACACGGTTTGTCCGTGTATATCACGTATTCTATAAGATTTTATTTTTATTTCTCTTGAAATTTATCGACTTTTTAGATCATAGGAGTAGTTTAAAATTTTCTTTTGAATAAACTGAATATCTTATGAGAAAACGTTGGATTACGGTCTAAAATTTTATAGACGTTAGATGACAGTTTAATATCAAAGGTTATATTTACAAAAATTTCGAAAATAGGAATAAAATTTAAATGATAGCCTAAAAAGGAACATTTACATAAATCATACTCCAGCTTAAGCAATAATGATGGGTAACAGAGATGGAGTAGAGATTAGAGAAGGCCTAAATTGTTATTCAGGCCAATAAAATTGGAGAGGGAGTACAACAGGCCTAGCTTGTTGTTGAGGCCCAGAATGGTACTGAGTAAAGGTAAATGGGCTATAATTGGCCTCATAACATGAGACTAGGAAAGCCCAGGAGGTCACTTGGGTTAATACTCCTCAAGTCCTTATACTGTTCCAATGGTGACTTCTTGTTCTTTGGAGATGTCATAGTTTATAGATTCAAAATGGCAACATGCTTTTATAGTACGGCCCCAATTACACTCTCTTTCCCAGAATCAGGCTACTCCAGAAGTTCATCAGTCTAGCCCATCGCTTTGAATTCTTCAAATTCTGGATCGAAGCGTAAGAGGAATATATCGAGTATCTATGAGAAAAGGCTTGTTGATTAAATAAATGAAATTGACTAGTGTAAAATGCAAAAACCCATCAACTAAAATTCACCACTTTAGTTCAGCTTTGTGGACATAGGACTTTTAAAGAGCCAACTTAAATAATGAAAATTAGTAGTAATAACAAATGTTAAGACAATCAAAATGCTACTTATAATTTGATAATTGGGTCTATCAGTTGTTCCTCGGCATGATGTTGATTTAAAAAATGAGGTACATGGATTTGAGTGATCTTCATCTGCATTTACCTCAAAATGTCAAAATTAATGAGATCAAACTAATCTCTATCTAAGATGAACCTTGTTTGAAGGCAAGACATGGTTATCCAGGTGAGATATCAAATAAATTTATTGTTTTGAGCACTATTTGTACCATTGCTGTAATATGAAGAATCATGCATTGATATCTAAACAGATATCAAGATATAAATAATATGTAAGTCATCAATATTTTAAACATTTCTTTCTTAGGATAAAGACTTGGTCAGAAGTACTATAGTAGTATTCTTGAATTGAAAACTTATTAGATTGCACAAGATTATGTACCTAATAAAAAAGGCAGCCCGATGCACTAAGCTCCCGCTATGCGCGGGGTTCGGGGAAAGGCCAGACCACAAGGGTCTATTATACGCAGATTTACCATACATTTCTGCAAGAGTAGAAGTATTAAATCATAGAAGACTCATTAAATTATAGAAGACTAGAAGTATACTAACAGTTGGTATTTTCATCAGAACTGATTTTGCTTCACATTATCTTTGATTTCATATCCACCAATGCCCCTCTAATACAATGATGATTGAATGTAATGTAAAAGAAGAGTCCTCTTTTCAAATTTCATCCGGAAGAAAATCCTTTTTTTTACATATGTATACATAGTTCGAACCAAAAGCAACAGTTGAATCAACCAACTGAACCTATCCTAGATCTGCCTCCGATCGTAGGTGAAATAGGACAATAGTCATAAGCCATACTCTGTAACCACTCGTGAAGTTTCAATTTCTGTCATCTTCAGCAATTTCTTCAAGGTTACAAGAAAGTACTTGTGTATTTTTAGCTTCTTGAACCCAATCAATCCTAGCAATAAACAGCAACAACAAGGCCAAACAAAAAGCTACACCAGGGAGTGGAGAACCGTGAAAATAGGGGTCGTTGGGCCACTGGCAACCAGCCCAGCCCCATTGTCAGGGGGCCCATGGCTGGGATGAGTTGGCCTGCGGCCCATTTCCACCGTACTGAGGCTCGCTGCCACTGTTTTGGCCTCCCCCACCACTGCTGGAACCACCATGATTGCCATCGCGATTCTTGCCATTATTTTTTAGATTTTTCTTGCCTCCACCGTAAGCACGGTTTTGGCCCGAATTACCAACAAAACCTTGAGAATTATTGGAAGAAGTCATCATGACCATGGGACTAGCATCGGTTGCTCCCTTTTTGGCCAAACCGGCTTCTTCTAATGTGAGCATTGAACGGGCTTGATAAAAAGGTAGAAGTGGATTACTTTGACGGAGGGGAGTCCCCACGCCATTATAGGCCTCAGATAGATCTGCAACCATTTGTAAAATAAGACGATTATTGGTAACGGGCGCTCCAACGTTTCGGAGTTGGTCCGCCAATTCCTTGAGTCATTTACAATAAGTTGAAACATTCCGGAAATCTTTCATGCTGACTTGGGAAAATTCCTGCTCAAGGGTGACAACGCGGGAATGTTGGTTATCTTGGAATATATCACGCAATCTATTCCATGTAGTCATAGCCGTAGTGTCCGGCTCAATAATTGTCTGTAAAAGATCAATAGAAATAGTGGAATAAATCCACTGAAGGACGTTAGCATCAAGAGTAATCCATAATTGAGGATCCTCCGAGGGAGTAGGGGTAGCGGGAGAAATTATGTGATGGAGAACTTGATGTGAGATGACGTGAATTTTGAACAACTCCGCCCACGTCGCGTATTAGACGGTTTCCATTTCAAGAACAATAGGGATGTGGTTCTTAATGTTGGAAACAGTAAAGGCAGGATGAAATGCGTTCTTTGACGTAGACATAATGAAAGAACAATAGGTGATTTGAGGGATTTGGACGAAAATTTGGGAATAGAAGAGGAAGAACACGGCACATAAATCGAGAAAGGGCTCAAATTTTAAGGAAGCCGAGTCACGCGGAAGCGTTTTAGAGAAGGAGGTATGTGAAACCTAGACTTCTAATACCATGAAAGAAATAATTCCTTTTTTATTTTTATTAATGAAGAGTATATATACAATTTACAATTTCCATAATAGTAAAATCTTATTCGTATTCTACTCCTAAAACATTATTCTACTTGTACAATAATTATACAATTATGGTAAGTGTACAACTCTAATTTAAATACAATAAATCATAACCTAAAATAGACTACTAAACCGTGATATACACGACATGCATATACCGTGTATATCACGGGATTTAACAGCCCATTATGCAACAATCTGCCCGTGATATACACAGCGTATATCACGGGTATTTAACAGAAAGAGATAAAAGTACTGACAAGAATTGTGATAGAGTGGTAAGTACTTTTATTTCTAATCGGAGGTTTCAGATTTGAGCTCTGGATATAGAGTCGTCTTTGTTAGACTTTACACCTCACCCCCCTCCTTTCAGTGTAGGACTTTTCCGACACGAATTTAAATTTAATCGGACTCCAATACTGATAGCGGACACTTAAAAAAATTATAAAATAATAAGTTTTTATCTCTCTCGAAAAGTTTACTAATTTAATACACGGACACATGGTAGAAATGGGAATATATGATAAGATATTCGGATTAGAATTGCAAGTGATGCCAGTTATAAGTTCTTACTATGATTCTTAGAAGAAGAATCAAGCATAGTTTTTCCCTCAATACTTGGAAACTTTTCCTCTGAAGGTAAGATTCCGAAATTCATATGCAATAGGTTGAGCTTGACATCCCTGCAAATTTGAAGTGCCTACAAATAAAGAAAAATCGGGAAAAGATAAGTGTAGAATATCTTAACTTTGTTGGAATATATATGCCATTATATTCTAATGTATTTTCTGAAAGAGTTTATGTTCTGTGCATTATCCGTGTAATATTTTTTTATACTATTAGGTCTAAGTTGATTCACAATAGCCGTTTACTTTTTCGATCAAACTTGATATGATAATCTAAAAAATAGAGTAATAAAATGCTATAAGTAATCAAATCACACTCATGATATTAAATTCTTTACACTACCAGGGCTGAAAACTCTCTTGGAAATTGTAGAAATTATGACAACATATATTCCCCTACTAAAACGAAAAAAAGGAGAAAATTCAGAACACTTGGAATCTTTTTGTAATATATTGGGGGGATCATTTGAAAAAGTTATATAATAAGACATGAGAAACTAGGGTAAACCATAAAGTTGAAAGATAATGCTATAGCCCTCCTTAATTTGTAGGAAATTCACTTACTCCATTCATATTTTATTATTTTGAGTTCTTCAAAAGTACTGCAGGACCTTCAATCAAATTCTATAAAAAGGTAATAATTGTCCATGATGCCTCGTGTAAATGAGAAAGATACATTTCATTCATATATAGATCAAACTAAAATTGCATCTATATATTGTTGCTAAATTAAATTGTTTAAAAATCTATATACGAACGTTCCTCCATCAAGAAATTAAACATCACATCAAATGGCCAAGCTAAACGCCAAAAAAGAAATTAAACATTTCACTAAATTTCGTGGTTGTGTAAATAAAGCAGATTCTTAGTCATTATTGGTTAGCTTTTCAACAATACAAACAAACATGTGCACTAAAAAAAAAATTGGGGAAAAAGATGCTACTCAAAGAGCTAGAATCATAAATCTTCCTTATTTGTTATGCTTATGGACTTATGTTCACTTTGCTTTCCAATTGTCCCCCCTTCACAATGCATGCATGTAATAACCTTGACCTACTTAGGTCATTATTTATAATTATTTCATACTCTAGTGGTTGATGATACAACATTTCCCTCCTAAAAATAAATACCTCCCAAAACAAGTTCTCTTGTATACAAGTACGAGGTTCAACAACAATAACGAATAAACAATATAAACTGTACTGTATTATATAATGTTATTGTGTTCAAGGACTTTGAATCACAACAAATTTGGAAAAAGCGCTCAATCAGCAAAACATAATTAGATGAATTCCAAATTAAGTTAATGATGATATGTGACACCCCTCAATTAACCAATTCATTGAGTGGTATTTTCTAGTGTAAATTACCACGATTGTCAAAAAGTTCAAAGCTTTTTGTTAGTTCATTGATGCTTCTCTGGTATGCACTAGCTAATCTTGATTATTTAATGAGCTGGAAGATAGGTTCCCACTAAATGGTTAATTTAGACTTTTTGGATAAGAATGTTTAAAGGAGAAATTATCTGAGAACTGAGTTGGAAATTCTTTATCTTAAACTAATTTTAAAAAATATGGTATTGATTCCTATTAATTTCAAGATCATGCAATCAAAGAATAAAATATAAGGATAATGTAGTATTAGAAGTATATTATGGCAAGCACCATATAATTCCTGTCGAGATACCTTTGTTTAGGCTAATATACTGAATTAAACAATTAGGCTTAAAGTTAATATACTAAGGGAAACTTGGTTTTAGAATATATTGTGATGGAATTGATGCGAGACATAAAGTATAAATATTTTTAGAGAGAAATATCTTTAAGAAGTTTTAGTTAAAACGTGTTCGAATAACTGTCTTTTAAAAGTTTCATTATGTTTCTGAGAAAGTTATATTTACCAAAGTTCTAAACTTTTAATTCAGAAAATATTTTCTGGCAAAGAGTTCAAAAATTGAAGTAAATACTATATATAGAAATTTATTTTTGGGCACGTATAAAAGTTCAAAAACATTAGATATCCTTGAAGAAAAAAAAGCAAGGCATTACTAATGCAATCACTTTGAAATGAATACTAGAACAGATGAATATAATCCCTCCATTTTAATGGGATATTTTTTATTTGAGCTTAGAAATGATCAAAATTACAGTAAAAAACACTTTCTCCTTTATTAGATCTACTTTATACGATGCTAAATCGAATTAAATATATATATCGAATACCAAATCAAATATGAAACCAAAACATAATAATTAGTACAGTGCTAGTGGTATTTTATTGAAATCTGAAATGGGAGTGCAATTGGTGAGGAGACGAGAAATCCAAAAGGGAAACTAATTCATCGGCTTCAGATCAATTAGCCAAATTTGTTCACCTATAAAGATAGTACATGTTATATATTTATAATTTGGTTGGTCAAAGACGAATTCAGGATTTCATGAAGATGGGTGTACCATTGCTTTTAATGGCTTGTTTTGAAATTAAAAAAAAAGACTAAAAAATGCAGCAAGTTTGGTTTGATCCTTTGGCCTTAAGGAATTATACCCATCATTTAACCAATGCATCACTCAATCTCATTTGACCATGGGTTCCTTCAATTAATATTAGATATTATATTTTAAGAATTATATACATAATATACTGAGTTTTATCGGGTGACGATGGGTTCACGTGACCCATTTTTCTACATAGATTCACCACTGGTTTGGTATATATAGTGTGTGTGAGCAAGTAATTTCTTATATGATAATACATACAGTAAACTTTGACGTTAAAAACCAACAAATATTGTGGTGGAGTGACAAGTACTCCTTCATTCTTAACCAGAGGTCTTGGGTTTGAGTCCTTCTGAGTATGAGTCGCTTTGCCCCCCAATGTGGGACTTTCCGACGCAAATTCATATTTAATCAAACCCAAAATGAATACCGAACATCGGGTGGGAACCACATTATAATTAAGTGCCACATTTTTTATTTTATTCCTTTTAGGAAAAAAGTGGAATTTGTGACGGGTTAGAGAAAATAAAGAATCTAGCTAGTGAGGATCAAATCTTAAATCTTTAGCTTATAAAGCAAAACACAGTACTACTAAGGTATGTGACTCAATCTTCAAATGCTTATTTTAGACTTATTGTACCAACAGGCAACAAGAGAAGAAAACAATTATATGGGACAAAAACGTTGAGCATCGAACAACTAATTCAAATTATAATAATAGAGAGATTTTTAAGTGCCCATCAGCTTCAACAAGATTGGGTCAAAATTAAAATCTCCATAATGTAAGCCCTTTTTATAGACACACACATATATATGTCCTAAAACCAAGAGGAATTACTATCACAAATGTAGTCGTTCCCAATAATTAAGCTCATTGCAAATATAGGAAATATTTTGTTTACACAGAGAACAATCTAAGTTCCTAGCTTTGTATCACAACTTCACAAACAAGTAAAGGTACGGGCGCCCTATTCTAACATTGTATATAATTCCTAAATATGTTCTAATAGCTTTTCCTAATACAAGACTAATACCATAATTACACTTGTACAAAAATTCTACACATATGGTAAAAGAATATACAAAACCCGGTCTTCGATATACACAATTTGTTCGTGTATATCGTCTTCTATCACACCCTCGCAGTCATAGCGGGCAGTTATCGTACGCTGAGACTGTCCATAAAATCTTTAAACAGAACCAAGGGAAGACCCTTAGTAAAGATGTCAGCAATTTCGTACCTTGAAGAGACATGCAAGACATGTACTTGTCCACGAGCTACCTTTTAGCGAAAAAATGAATATCCATCTTGATATGTTTAGTGCGCTGATGTTGGACCGGATTATCAGATAGATAGACGGCACTAACATTATCACAGTAGACCAAGGTAGCTTTCTGAATAGGAAAGTGAAGCTCTAATAAAAGATTGCGCAGCCAACATGACTCAGACACCACATTGACTACTCCTCGATACTCGGTCTCCGCACTGGATCGTGATAAAGTAGCATGGCGTTTCACCGACCAAGAGACCAAGTTATTACCAAGAAATATACAATAATCAGATGTTGAACGTCTGGTATTTGGATATCCACCCCAATCAGCATCTGTATATGACACGAGAGTAGAGACAGAGGAGGGATATAAATGCAATACATAATCAAGTGTGCCCTGTATGTATCGTATAATGCGTTTGAGCGCATACATGTGCTCAATCCGCGGATCATGCATAAATAAACACACATATTGTACTGCATAAGTAATATCTGGTCTCATGAAAATAAGATACTGAAGAGCCCCTGCAAGACTACGATAGTGGGTGGGATCCTCATATGGTGTGCTAGAAGTAGCACTCATCTTCGATTTGGTATCAACTGGAGTAGAAGATGACTTACAAGACGACATACCAGCTCTTTCAATAATCTCAACCGCATACTTCCTCTGTGATAAAAATAGACCACATGCATGACGAGTGACAACTATACCCAACAAATAACTCAAGGGTCTCAAGTCTTTCATAGCAAATTCTGAACTGAGAAGGGTCATGATAGACTTGCGCAAATTATCAGAGGATGGAATCAAAATTATATCATCCACATATAACAAAATGTATGCTAGAGCAGTACCATGATGATAAATGAACAGAGAATGATCAGACCTGCTGTGAGAAAATCCAATAGTAGACACACAATCTGCAAACCTCTTATACCAAGCCCGTAGGGCCTACTTAAGCCCATACAAAGACTTCTTCACCAAACTGACATGGTGAGGATAATTGGGGTCCTTAAAACCCAAGGGTTGATGCATGTATACTGTCTCCTTAAGATCACCGTGTAAGAAAGCATTTTTTACATCCAACTGATGAATGGGCCATACTTTTGAAAGAGCCAGACTAAGCACAGTGTGAATGGTTGCCGGTTTGACCACTGAACTAAATGTAACTCCACAATCCATGCCAACCTGTTGTGTTTTACCATCACCTACAAGACGAGCCTTATGCCTCTCAAAAGAACCGTCAGAATTTTCTTTATGAGTAAAAATCCACATAGAACGAATAATATTGACACCAGGCAGGACACCAACTCCCACGTCTTATTTTTAATAATAGCATTATATTCATCATCCATGGCCATTTTTCAATTCGGGTCATGAAGGGCAGACATTGGTTTTCATGGTAGGGGTGATTTAGTGACATTAGAATTAAGATTAAAATGTCATTTTGGTTTAAAAATACCATGTTGGCTATGAGTAACGGGCCATTGACTCGAGATAGAACTGAACGGGATTTGGGTATTCATGGGTAGGCAGTGGACTAGCCAACACGCAGCGGGCATGCTGGCCAAACATTAGGTGGCTCAAAAAGTGGATGCTCGAAAGAAATATTTAGGCCAGAAATTGGACCCAGACCGGATCGAGACGCGGAGGCCGATGCTGGGCTGAGACAGGCACTGGGTCGTGACTCAGGAACAGTCCTAAGAATGGGACTGGGCTGAGACACGGGAACATGTGGACCAGTAGAAATTGAGCCAACAGGTAGTGGGCCTGCTGGCCAAGATTCAGGGACTAGATCAGTCGTATGTGGGCCAGTAGGCAGTGGTCCTACTTGAGAATTTGGGTTCCGGGATAGCTCGGATAAATGGTGGATAATAAACGGTGATAGCCCATCATCCAAAAAATTATACGAATGAGATACAGAACTATACAATTTAGCAAACGAAAATTGGGTTTCATAAAAAATAACATGGCGACTAATTATGGTTTTGTTAGAGGATAAATCAAAATATATGTAACCACGATGATTAGATGGATAACCCAAAAAGACATAAGCGGTAGAATGGGCTTGAAGTTTGATAATTATAGTAGACGGAAAAAATGGATAGCATAAACACCCTAAGATGAGAATACGAGAAATCTTTATTGTAAAGAATTTTAAGTGGGGATTGATAAGCTAAACCTTTGTTAGGAAGTATGTTAAGGAGGTAGGTAGATTTTTGTAATGCATGATGCCAAAAAGACGGAGGTAAGGAAGCATGGGCTAGTAAGGTACGAACAATGTTATTAATGGTACAAATTTTTCTTTCGGCCTTCCTATTTTGTGAGGACGTATGAGGACAAGAAAACCGAAAAGATATGTCATGAGTGTCACAAAATCTCAAAATGGCCCATTATCACATTGAATGTTTTTAATTTCTCGTTTAAATTGGGTACGAATGAAAGCTCTAAATTTTAAAAAATTGGAAAAAACTTGAGATTTTTTAGACAAAGGAAAAGTCCACAAAAAATTAGAATAATCATCTAAGAATAAAACATAATAACGATGGCCCAAAGAACTCAAAACGGGAGAAGTCCATAAATCACTATGAATAATGTCAAACGACATCGACGTACTAGAAGTAGACGTTACAAAAGGTATTCTAACATGTTTCCCTAATGGACAAGAATGACAAATTGGAGTACTAAGCGTACCCTTACAATCAATAAAATTGTTATTTTGCAGAGAAGAAATAATAGACGACCCCGGATGACCTAAACGTGCATGCCATAAAGAATGAGCAAGAACGATAAACGTTGAAGGTGTGGCTTGACTCATGGAAATGGTGGTGGTGGTGATTGGATAAAGCTCTCACCTACTATTACATCTCATCAGAGGTATCCCCGTCATGTAATCCTTCACAAAAAATACAAAATGGTCAAAATTAACAGAAAAATCCAATTATCAGTTGTGAATTTTCGGACATACACTAAATTTTTAATTAAGTGAGGGGCATGAAGAACATTTTTTAAGACTAGAGGTGGACGCGGGGGAGACAGATTTGTGTGACCATAACCATGAATTGGGATTGAATGACAATTACCAACAGTTATACCACGATTGTTGCTCAAATTAAAATAAGACGAGAGATTACCTGGAGCGGATGTCATGTGAGAAGTGGCACCAGTGTTCATATATCAATTTGCATCCAGGGGATTTAATCCAAGTGTATGCATCGGGGCCTCGATATTCATGGGCGTTGAAAATGTCGTTGGGCCCGCAGCAGCGAAGCCCTGCTGAAGTCGAGGCCCAAGCAGGCCAGCCTGCTGCCACGGCCCAACAGGTCGTGCAAATGCATTCTGGATCGGAAAACTGGGCCTTGTTGTATTTTAGAATTCGGCCCAATGTCCTGGAAAATTCGACGGGGGTAAGGTGAGTTGGGCCACTGGCTACTGGCCCAACCCCACGGCCAGTTGGCCCAAGGTTGTGGCTAGTGGGTCTGCGGCCCACTATTCCGACCACCTCCACTGCCGCCACTGCCACGGTTGCCGCCGCGGTTCTTGCCATCATTTTTACGATTTTGTCCCTTTTTGCCACCATCGTTGTTACAGTTTTTGCTAGAATTATTTGAGAACGAGTGAGGGTCTCCCGACGTGGCCATCATCATGACAATTTTCTCAAATAGCTGCCTTTTTAGCCAAGCCGACCTTTTCTAATGTGAGCGTGGAACGGGCCTGGTAGAATGGTGGGAGATGATTACTTTGATGAAGAAGCGTCCGAACGTCATTATAGGCCTCGGACAGGCCTGCAACCATCTGAAGAACAAGACAATCATTGGTGACGGGCGCACCAATATTTTTGAGTTGATCCGCCAATTCCTTCAGCCTTTTACAATAGGCTGAGACATTCGGAAAATCCTCTATGTTGACATGGGAAAATTCCTGCTAAAGAGTGATAGCACGAGAATTTTTGTTATCTTGGAATATATCACGCACCCTATTCCAAGTTTCCACCGTCGTGGCGTCTAGTTCAATAATCGTATGCAAGAGGTCTGTAGAGATAGTGGAATAAATCCACTACAGAACGGTAGCATCAAGAGTTGTCCATAACACAGGGTCATCCTCGGGGTAGGCACCTTCTCCTTGCCTGTTACCGATGAGATGATGGGATGATGTGATGAAGGACTTGATGCGAGCGTGCGTGAACCTTAAATAATTCCACTCACATTGCATATTAGACGTTTTCCATCTCAAGAACAATATGGATGTGGTTCTTGATGTTGGAGATCGTAAGGGCTGGATGAAACGTGTTCTTTGAGGTAGACATAATGAAAGAACAAAAGGAGAATTAGATATTTGGAGAAAAAAATTGGGAGGAAAAAAAAAGGTGGCTGACGGCTAGGTAGGTCAATGGAATTGCAGGGAGAAGGAAAATATTTATCCTAGACTTCTGACATTTAATGAACTAAATTTGTTTGTTAGTAACCTTTTAAATTGGACCGGAAGCAGTATAAATTATAAGTCCTACAAAGATGAAAATTAAATGTTAGCTAAGATCAAAATTGAAGAGGAGAAAAAGGAAAAATAAACTGAAACTTGATACTAATAACTCCCTCCCATTTTACTTATATGCTACTTTAGCAAAAAAGTTAGGTCTAAAATATTTATCATTTTCGAAAATCAAAAGAAATTCTTTTTTCAATTTCATTATTACACTCCAAAACAATCCTCATTTAAGGAAGGAATAATGATAATTTAATCAAATACTCCTCATAATTAATATTCTTAAATGATTCTTTAAAGAGTGTATATAAAAAAATATTGGAGGGTGTAATAACATTTCATTTAATTTTGGGATCCAACTGTAAATGTATCTATCTATAAACTGTAGGCTATCTCAGAGCTGTTGTGAAATTTGATGGAATGACCATAACCCGTTTATAGAAATTAATGAAGCATTAATCACTCATTAATTGCCAAAGAAAGTGGCATCTTATTGGAGTTCTAGTGTGACAGCGCTGACAATAATTTTATAATTTGTAGATAGGGTTGAACTTTGTGGCCTTAACCAAACTAATGCTAATAATTTATTAAGCTAAGTGATAATTGCATTGATTCCAAACAGATGGCCACCAGTCACATGCATTCAGTTTTGTCGCTTTCTTAGTTTTAAAGAATTGACATTTCATTAAATTAATATTATTATCTGTTAATCTCAAAAACCCATAACTAAGTTTTCAGGAAAGATAAGTACACCACAAAGCAGAAATTTAGGTGCCTTTCACATGGACTTGGTTCGATCACTTTTGCTATTCCTCCTTTTACCAACTGGTCCAGCCACCCCATGCACTCTTATAAGTTGATTTTTTGTAAGGAAAGTTCCAAATATGCCCTTATTTATAGGTCAAACCCATCGGCGGTCTCTTGTGGTCATTATGATCTTTCATTTAGACACCTCAATAAACCTAATTCCATTTAGACACATGGAGTAGGGTCCGACTGTGTCATTTAGACACTTTTCGCTGAATTGGCCAAATATGTAATGTGATTGTAACACATTCACTGATGACATGACAAAATGACAAATTAAATTATTACATGTGTCATTTGATCTCATAATAATATATAAAATAATTTTTGAGTAAAATTAATATTTCAAAAAAGAAAACAAAACTCTATTTTCTAAACCCTGCACATTATTAACACAATAAAACACATTTACTAACAAAAGAAAAAGTTTGAAATTATTTTCTTCATCATTTTCATGTGTGTTCTTATTTCAACCACGATTTTAATTCAAAATTTTAAGAAATGCTCCTCCAAATTTGTTATAACTTCAACTAAAGATTCCCATGAAGACCCGAAGACAATCCCAACATTAATTTCTCAAACTTTTTATCAAATAAAGTAACCCATTTTAAACCTTCAAGCTTTCTAAAGAACCCTCTAATGGTGTTTCGATAAGTTCCTTTGATTTTTTTTCTTTTTACTAGGAGAGAGCAAGAAATTGAGTTGAATTAAAAATGTAATTAATTTTTTTCAGGTAGTGATAGTGGTAGCAGTGATGGTATGAAGATGATAGAAAAAAATAAAAAATACAAAAAAAAAAAGAATGAAGAAGAAGAAAATAAGAAAATAAGAAAAAAAATATGATTTTTGTCATTTCCATGCTCCTGTTTGGTGTGAAATCCACATAACTTGCCAAGTCAGCGAAAAGTGTCTAAATGTCACAGTGGAGGTCCACCTCATGTGTCTAAATGATTTTTTTTAATTGAAGTGTCTGAGTGAAAGATTTTGACGACCACAAAGGGTCTCTAATGAGTTTGACCTATTTATAGTTGGGGTCAAATATATCCCTATTGTTATAAGTTTTGTCAAAATATGACCTTATGTATTAGTGACATAAGCTTTTTAACATATGAGACATTTTACGAGGAAAATTTGTTAAATTTGACCTTGAACTATGTGAAATGAGCTGATTTGCCTCTGAACTAATTATTATTATTAATTGGTAACCTGATAAAACTGACAACCAACATACTACAGCATGTTTTATTGTCAACAATGGTGGAGCCAACTTTGTTCAAGCGTAGTCAATTGACACTTTTTTTTATAAATCAGATACTACTATTTATATATATATATATATATAACAAGATATACAAGTTAATCAGGGTCCAGGCTTATGCCTGTTACATGATTGGCGCAATAGCCATTGTCTACAGATCACAAAAAATGATCATACGGTCATAAGTTTGTCCCATAACATCCTTCCAGAAAATATTTACAACATAGGGGGGTGGGGTGCCATAAAAAGCTTTGAACCATCAAAAAATTCCGTCCTTGCTCCCTCCTTAACCAGTGCATCCGCCACCATGTTCAGCTCACGGTAGATGCTTTTAGTTTCGGATGACCCAGCTCGTTAATCAAGGACCTGCATTCATAAATAATAGGCATGTAAGGTAAATTTCCTTGTTTAATCATTGTGTTTACCTCATTAGAGTCACAGTTAATCTCCAAAGGCATACTGATCATGTGCTAGTTGTAGTCCCTGCATAATGGTTGTTAGTTCTGCATAGATATTAGTAGTGTTAGAAAGTCCTTTGCTAAAGCCTACTCCACCATTACTACTTATTTCAGGATTTCCAAAACTAGAGCCATCTGTGTTATGCATAAAGGAGCCTACTTTAGGGGGTTCCCATTTTAGAGAAATGTTAATACTCCTACTAGTTCTTTGTTAGTGACTAGTGAGACTGCTAAATTCAATAGCCTTGCCATAGGCATTTAAAAAACAAGACTGGTCATTCTTGTTATTAAAAATGTTGTGATTCCTAATAAGCCATATTTCCCATAGGCAAAAGGGTAGTAAGGCTCCCCAGTCTAAGAGATAGTTGTAATTATCATATTTCTGAGCATTCCAAGGGTTTATGAAAGATCTGATGGTGTTGAAAAGGGTGGTGTTGATAGTTATGGGAGGGGTAATGGTACAATGGAGGACAACATCACTCCAGAGGTTGTTAATAGCATTGCTTTCGAAGAAGATGTGGTTAATAGTCTCAAAATGATTGTTGCAGAATTTACACTGAGGGTTGATATTTATACCCATAGAGTGAAGGTGAGAGCTGGTGGAAAGCCTATTATGGTTCATCAGCCAAATAAAGAACTTGATTTCATTGGGGATTTTAAGCTTTCAAATTCAATTAAAGTTAAGAGTTTTGCCAGTTCCCTCAATGCTTTTAGAGTGACTGATAAGGTAGTAGGTGCTCTTAGAAGTGAATTCACCATTATTAGTGAACTTCCAGTAGTTATAGTCTTCCTCACTGGTGAATCTTTGAGGGGTATAAATGTTAGTAATAAGTTGCTTAATACTATGAGGGAGAACAAAAAAGAGGTTTCCTGAATTTTCCCTTGGTCTTTAACTTTAAGATTATCTTCCCCTAGGTCTAGAGGGCTTTGAATGAATTCTCTAAGGGTAGGAGTGTTAAGGATTCAATTATCATGTCAAAAAGAGTTATGATTACCTTTATTGGCAACTCATTGGGTTCCTTTCCTGCAAAATTTATATCCCTCTAGAATGTTGTTCCAAGTCCTCTCATGGTTCTTAGTTGGTGAGTTTCTACAGTTCTTGGCAATGAGAACAGAGGCCCATAAGGAGTTGGATTTTTAATCATTCTCCAATCTAGAAAGATTAACATGGTTTTGTTCTTAACAACTGCTCTATGGATGCCTGACCCATCTTCTTTCTTATTCTTGGTAATGTTGTCCCATCCCACTAAGTGCATTCTTTTATTTTCAGAAGTGGTTCCCCAGATAAAATTCCTTTGAGCTCTATCTATTAGATTACTAATCTTACTGTGGAGCTTAATGTATTGCATTACGTGATTAGGGATACTATTTAGAGAGGATTTAGCAAGGGTGGTTCTGCCAGCAATATTAAAAAACTTATTTTTCCATCCAAAAGCTTGGTATTTAAGTTATCAATAATGAACTGAAAATCAATTCTCTCGGGCCTCTTTTGGAACATAGGAAACCATAGGTATTTTCCAAAGAAATCTTTAGGTTAGAGAGTAAGGCAGCTGGAGAGAGTAACTTTGTCCTCAGGTTTACAATTACTAGAGAAGATGACCTTAGACTTGGAGAAGTTGATTTTTTTATCCAAATCTAATGTTAAATTAGGTGAGGGTATTAATGATAGTCTGGCAGTTCTTAGTGTTGTCCATGACAAATAAGGTTAGGTCATCTGCAAAGAATATATGAGAAATCTTAGGGCCACCTCTAGTATTGGCTATTGGTAACCAGTTGAGAAGATCCACTTAATTATTGATATTTCTAGATAATCTTTCCATGTATAGAATAAACAGGTAGGGAGACATAGGGTCACCTTGTCTAATCCCCCTGGTAGACACAAAGAAACTAGTCTTTCCCCCATTGACAAGCACATAAATAGAAAAGGTGGAGACACAAGAAAGGATAAGCTTAATGATATTGGCTGGAAAGTTGAAGTATATTAAGGTTTTCCTAATGAAGTCCCATTATAGCCTATCAAAAGCTTTTTCTAAGTCAATTTTCATAATCATATTCACATTCTTACCTTCCAGGGTTTTGAAGTGATTAAGATATTCATGGCTAATAATTTCATTATCTGAGGCCCTTCTTCCAGCAAGAAAGCTAGTTTAGGTTGGACCATAATTTTTTGGAGGATAGGCTTCATACTATGGACAATGGTTTTTGTAATATTTTATACTGAGTGTTACAAAGTCCTATAGGTCTGAAGTTTTTTAAGGTGATTGCATTAGTGCACTTAGAAATCAGATAAAGGTAGGTGTTATTCACAACTTCCTCCATAGAATTTGTACTAAAATTAGTCCTACAAAAGTGGACAAGAGGTTCTTGGATAGTGTGCTAGTACTTTTGGTGGAAGAAATGATGGATTCTATCAGGTCCAGGGGCTTTCAAGGGTTTGAACGAATAGACAGTCTTCTTAATTTCACTATAGGATAAGGGAGCCCCCAGCTTACTTTTTTCTTATTCACTAAGAATACCCCAATTGGAAGGGTTATGAGTAGTAGTAAGGTTAGCATGAGCATGCTCAGTGGTGTAAAGGTTATAATAGTAACTTAAGATCACATCATTAATGGTTCTGTAGTCATGAGTCTAGTTGCCTACTTTATCTTTGAGAGCTAGAATCCGATTTCTTCTCTTCTTATTAAGAGTGGAGGTGTGGAAGAATCTAGTGTTGGATTCACCATCAATCAACCAGTTAATTCTAGACTTGAGTTTTCAAAATTCATCCTCATGTTTAAGGACTTCACTATATTCCTCTAGAAGTATCTGCTCTAGGTTTTGAATGAAGCTACTGAATTGGTAGTTATGAGAGCTCTGAATACCATCTAGCCTGGAAAGAATCTTTTTTTTCTATGAAATATGGTACCAAAGACCTATTTATTCCATACAAGGACATTATTCTTAAAGGAGGTAGTAGCTAGAGTAAGGTCATTAGTATTACCAAAACATTCCTGAACAACAGGGTGGAAGCCTTGGTGATTACACCACATGGTTTCTAGTCTAAAAGATTTATCTTGAGGGTTAAGGTAGCTATTAGAGAGCTTAATAAGTAAGGGGCAATGATCAGAGTGAGTTCTTGGGAGATGGGTGACAGTGTCATCAAGATACATATTAAGCCATCTGTCATTTTCAAAACACATGTCAAGTCTTTGCCTATTCCTATATCTTTTGTTAGTCCAATTGAACCTACTGCCTTTAAAACCCAAATCAACTAGGCCACAGTAATTGATGCAGTTCCAAAAGCATTTAGCCATAAAATTGTTAATGTGATTACCACCAAAATTTGCAGAGCCTTTACGAATTTTATTAAAGTCACTTCCCATTAGCCAACTATCAATAGAGTGGTCAAAAATAGAACAGAGCTGATCCCAAAGTATTTTCTTATCAGTAAAATAATTACTAGCATAGATAGTGGATAAAACCCAAGAATGAGATGAGTTTATTACTTGACAAGAGCATGAATGCCCTGGATAGAGATGGTCATCTCTTTAACCCTCAAGAAATCATCCTTCCACATCACAACAAGCCCACTAGAGTGACCCACAACAGGAGACTGGAGATGGGAGTTAAAGCCAAGATTCTAAGCAATGTGCATGTGCTCATCCATCTTAGTTTCAAGTAAGCACAACATAACAGGCTTATAAAACCCTATCATGACAGTGCAGTGCCTTTTGAACTCCAAGTTGTTGGCACCCCTAGAATGCCATATTATGAAGTTTATTAATAACATTTTTCGGGGGTTTGCCTCCTCCTTCCTTACCCACTTCTCTTTTCCCATCATGCTTGCATGGGTTATGGGTTAGGCTACTAGACTTCTCAGTGCTGGATTTAACTCTGTTCCGAAGTTCCCTGTGGATGGATCCACTAGGAACTTGATTCCTAGGGCATATTTGGTCGGTATTCTGGGACAAAGCATTATGAGCATCTTGCTCATTGGTCCATTGAACTCTACATATCAGACTGTCTAGGGTTATTATATCTGAATTTTGGACTTTTATGGAGTTCAGCATTGATTCCAGTTCTTTTTTGCTTTATCTTAGAGCCTCAAGAGTTGGCTCTTTCAGGTTTTGACTCTCCATGGAACTTGAGGTGGTTGACACTATTGTGGACTCTGTCTGCATGGGGTTATGTGGTGATGGAGTAGTCCATTGGAATAGATGAGGGTTGAAGGGGAGCATTTTTGGATTGGGAGTAGATAAGAATGAGATGTTCTTGGTCACCTCCCCTATAACGGCTATAAGGGCCCATGTGTGATAGGATGTGCTAAATCCTGGATTATTGCCTGAAATAGGGTATGTATCCACACTTGGTGGCCATAGTTTTTCAAACCTTGGTTCAGGCCCTCCGTCACTAGGTGGGCTAAGAAAGTTGCATCCTGCACTATGATCTGGATATGGCGTCCATCCACCTCTAGGCTCAGTGAAAAGGCTGGCCTTGGAGATCTCACTCCAATCATGACGTTGGCATATAGTCAGGTAGTGGTGGAGTTGTTACAAAGATTAGATTGTTGGTCTGCTTTTGGGATTGATCGCCATTTTTTAAAGAAGGAAGAGCTGGAGAGAAGGAAAGAAGAGCGGAGAGATTAGTAGAAGTAGAGTTGAGAGGAGTGAGATTCAGATAGTAAGAGGGTTCTGAGGAAGAAATAGAGGGGGAAGCATTAAATAAAAACGCTTCAGTTTTGCTGAAGCTTTGTACATCTGTAGTGATATAATCATTTCCCTCGATAGAACACATAGTAGTTTTGGTGGGATCCCTTTTGTTAGATACATTATCAGAGTAAGAGTTAGAAGAACGATAAGTAGCAGAAATATTAGTAATATTCTTTCCAACCTTGTTTTTCCTTTATTGGACAAGTAGCTAGTGTCCAAATTAGTAGATTGCAAAAGGTTATTTTTATCCTAATTGGAGAGTTCAGTGTGGTCATTTTTTTTACCTTTTATTATTTTAAAAGGTGTAATCAGAGCTTTGGTTAGAGGTGGGTTCAGAAGATGGCCCCATTTAAATTTAAAACCATTTGACTTGGAGATGTCAACCTGAGCTGGTTTTTTATGGGCTGCTGAATTAGTCATGGGTTGTTTCTGATAACCCATTTTCTTCTTAAAACTACTATTTTTGGCCTTGTTTAGTGAAATATCATTTTGGCCCAAATCAACTGGCCCACTGAAAAAGTGACTCACAGGTTTGACCCTAGGTTCCTCCGCTACCTCTTTACCTTTACTAGTGGCATTCCAGCTAGCTTTAGGATTGAAAAACTTACATGTCCTCTTATCGAATTGTTTTACCTTCATCGTAAGATCATTTGTATTTGTTGAAGTGGGATTGCTCCTTGGGTTCTGATTCTTCGTTGGACTCTTTTGTTTCCTTCGCCCAAAGGAAACTGTCTGCCATTCTGACTCGACCGGTGTTGGAGTGACCTTTGGAGAGTCTGATGTAGTTTTAGTTTAATGTGGTGTGATGGTAGTGTCACAACCCAACCTTGGAGCGTGTGGCTGGCACCCGGTAATTGAATGGCCTGGGCATACCACCTGAACACCATTCCGGGAACATATAACTTTCTGGGCCGACAAGGCCTCAGTAATGATAACTGTGAAACAATACAATTAAGACCCTGCAAACAGAAGGTCACAACCTAATCGATATATACATGCTGAGGCCAACAAGGCCGTACTGAAACATTGTACAAAACAAGACTCATCTACAAAGCCTCTACAGACAACATCAACATATTACATAAATCAGGACAGGGCCCCCGACATACCCAAAGTACCAAAGAATATAAACTTACTTCTGATGCGGCAATACTCCAGTAAGAGATGGAGCTCACCAACCAAAGTTAATATCTAGACGCGAACTATCGTGGCGGGTCCTCTCCTCGCCTACTTGAACCTACGCAATATGAAATACAGTGTCTCCAGGCAAAGGGACATTAGTACGAATAATGTACTAATTATGTAAGGCGGAAAACAAACATAATATTACATAATCGTAAGTGAGAAGGATACTGTAACGCCCCGTATTTTCAGGCATATATAAAATCGCTAGGCGTATGTAAATAAACCTGAGCTTTGGGGAATTTATGTCATATTCCCGTATGCAAATAAAGAGCCTAGTATATAAAAGGATGTGGTCCCTAAATAATTTAGGACTTACCAAGTGGACGGCAATGATCGACTAATGGATGATCGGCTAATTGATACGTTATAGTGGAGGACAACAAAGATCGGCTAAATGATGATCGGCTAAGTTATAAATTATAGTGGGGGACAAGATTAAGTGGAAATATTTACGTGTGGCATTTAATGGAAAATGAGACAAGTATTACATTTTAATTACTAAGTTGGCACGTGGTGTTAGCGAAAGGATGACCAACCTTATAAGGAATGTTGGTGGAAATGTATTAACACAAAGGGATAAAGGTTGACCCATTTCGAAAATAACTCTATTTATCTCTCTGCTATATCATTTTGCTGAGGTGTATAGCTTGCAGTCAAATGGCGTTTAATTCCATGAGCTTTGCAATATTCATTGAATTCATTAGAGGTATTATAGTGATTCCATTAGGTTTCACCATCTTTTCCATCTGGGAATTTTATAGTAACTGCAAAGTTAGAATTCGGCCAGTGAGAATGCTTGCTCCATTGATCCAACATTTAAAGAGAAGGAAAACCATTTGGAGACAATTAGGACCCTATTATTAGCCTTCTTTACATCTTGTTACTGCTATCAACCACAAATGTGATGGAATGAATATAATTCTTTTTTATATAATTAAAAGTTTTGGATTTGAATTTGTATAATTATAAAAAAGAATTTTGTTGGGAAAAACTTTCCCCTTAAATGAACTTTATGCGGCTTGATTCAAATTATTTAGAGCTCAATACAAATATCGAACACCGAATAAAAGATTAAAAAACATCTTGTTACTGTCACTCTCCGTTATCTTCATTTTCATCAGTTATTTAATTTCTTTTACTCCTTCGCTAGCTAGAAGGAGAATGAGGAAAGGACAGAATCATTTCTACAATTATCTCTGTTTTTATTCTATTTATTTTGTTTCTTGGGTTTTTTTCATTATTAATAATTGTATTAAGGGGCTTCATTATCGTACTAAGTGAGTTAATCACTATAATGATAAAAGAATTTAGGGTTTTAACTTTGCCGTTTTATTTAAGTGCCACTGTCAGTTGCTTTTAGGATTTAAATGAGTGTATGAGAAAAAAAGTAAGTTTGAGGAGGTTCGAACCCATGACCTCTTCCAACGAAAATGTAGAAACTAACCACCAGGCCGGCGCTCATCTTTGTCTATGCAGTGTCATCCTAGTAATTGTATTTATATTTTCATTTTTAAATTATTTATATATGTATATGTAGTAAAAAATCGATGAAAGAGTGTCACGTGACATCCCTGGGGCCAAGGTAAATCCGCCCCTGCCATCAGTAGCATAACATCAGCTTCTAAACCTACAATGGTAGTCAAGTTGGTGTAGCAGTAGAGCGCGGGACCGCAAGGTCACGAGTTCGATCCCCTGCATAAACCTTCTTGGTTGAGCCTGTCACACATGGCTTGTCAAGTGTGGTTAATCGGCTGACGTGGTTTGCAGGCTATTACGTCAGTCCGGGGTTTACCCTGTGCGCACTCGAGAGGGTAGCGGCTGCGGGTTTCTTCGTCAACAAAAAAAAAAAAAAAAACATCAGCTTCTCATTTTCCCCTTCCTCCACTGATGCAAGACAAAAAAATTGATATTAAAAAGTAAAAGTAATTATACTTAACGTATTGGAAAAACAAAGTAGTGTAAAAATGGGCCATCACAATTGGAAAACCAGTTAATCAATACTATCAAGAAGTATGGTAGGATGGATATAATTTATTACCCTTAGAATCGAGCTCTCGGAAAAGAGAAATTAGCTTCATGTATGGAACTAGATCTTTCTCCTCTGGTGAATTCTAAGCCGTGAGGATTTAAATTAGTCCAATCAGTTAATTTTAATTATGAATTTGGAATCAATTAATTTTAATTACGGAATGATTAAATTGAAAGAATAGAAAAAAGAATAGTGCCCCCCTTTCGACTATGCAAGAAGTTTGAAACATGTTAAGAGTCTCACATCGGATATGGAATGAGAACATGGATTCTGAAATGGGAACATGGACTCATTATATGGACTTGGGCAATCCTCACCCTGTAAGCTAGCTTTTGGGTTTGAGTTAGGCCCAAGATCCATTCTTTACATGGTATCAGAGTCAGACCCATTCAAATTCTTTGTTCACCGATGCTGGGCCTCCAAATTATATTATCAATGTTCCAATTAACAAGGTCTGGGCGTATGGGGAGTGTTAACAGTCCAACATCGGATATGGAATGAGAACATGGACTCTAGAATGGGAACATTGACTCCTTATATTGATTTTGACAATCCTCACCTAACTTTTTGGGTTGAGTTGAGCCCAAGATCCATTCTTTACAAAACAAGTAGTAATATAAAATGCTAACGCAAAGGAAAATAAGAAAACCCTAACCAATCAAATATAAGTATCTGAGTATATGAAGAGAAGAAAAGATATAATTTCTTTTATTTATATTTTTTTTCTCTCTTCCTTTACATGGTCAAAGGAAAATAAAGAAATTGCATTGATTGAGACAGCCCAAAAAATGACAAAAAAAAGGGTTGAATATAGGCATGATGGGTGGATGGGTTCTTCAAATGTTAAATATAAAATAAATAAAATTCTCTTACATACACCTCATAGGAAGTAAGAGAAATAATAGAGGACTCGTACACCGCCCAAAACCAAAAACCAAATATCCCAAAACAAAAACATCTCATATATTTCCCCATTTGAGTCTATATATTTCTCTAGCTATAAGTTTTTGGATAGCCCTAACTCAAAGTAGCTAGTATCTATAGTCTTTTTTCAAGAAAAGAAAAAGAAAACTATGGATTCACTTGTCCTAGCTCATATACAAGAAGAAGAAGAAGAATCATAATATGATGATGAAGAGTTTTTGTGAATTCATTTGAGAATTCTTGGTGGATGACACCAAAAACCCCACTTAAAATTCCCTCTTCTTTATGATGAAGACTATGAGTACCTTGATTCAATAAACAACACTACCCCTTTTCCTCAAAAAAAGCCACAAAGCAAGAAAGAGAAAAAACAAAATAAGACCAACAACCCAAAGTCTACTCCCTTCCTTTTTTAAGCTTCTCTCTTCCCCACTGTCTATCTTTACAAATCATTACAACCCTTGTTCCCCTTAGCTTAGCTTAGCTTGCTTGTGCTTCCATTTTTTCTTGGCTTCAAGCTAATTTCCATCTCAAGAAAGTAGTAGAATTGAAGTTAAAGAATCTATGGATCAAGTGAACCATTCACTCCCTCCTCCTTTCCACACTAGAGATTTCAATTTACATCAATTCCATCAAACCTCAGAAGATGAACAAAGTGGGACAAGTGGCCTGAACATGTCTGGCCAGAAGCGAGATCGCGATGACAATAACAACGAAAATTCAAACGGTGGTGAATCAAAAGACGGATTAGGTATTATAAGTACTAAATTGTGTGACAGTTTCATCTGAAATTTAAGTTGTTAATTGTTATAGAAAGTTTATATATACGTTTATTTACTTAGTTATATCTTCAACGAACAGGAAATTCTGGAGAAGGAGAGATCACTAGAAAACCTAGAGGAAGGCCAGCTGGATCCAAGAACAAACCTAAGCCACCAATCATCATAACTAGAGATAGTGCAAATGCTCTTAGAACCCATGTTATGGAAATTGCTGATGGTTGTGATATTATGGAGAGCATATCAAATTTTGCAGGGAGAAGACAAAGAGGGGTTTGTATTATGAGTGGGACTGGTATTGTCACTAATGTTAATTTGAGACAACCAGCTTCACCAGGTGCAGTTGTAACTTTACATGGTAGATTTGAGATTTTATCCTTAGCCGGATCATTTCTTCCACCACCAGCACCTCCAGCAGCTTCAGGATTGACTATATATTTAGCTGGTGGACAAGGTCAAGTTGTTGGAGGTAGTGTTGTAGGTGCACTTATGGCATCTGGACCAGTTGTGATTATGGCCGCTTCGTTTAGCAATGCTGCTTATGAAAGACTTCCTTTAGAAGAGGATGATCAAAATCCACTTCCAGTTCCAGGAGGAGTTCCTCCTGGAAATATCGGACGACTAGGACAACAACAACAACAATTGATGGCGGACCCATCTCTATTTCATGGGATGCAACCAAATCTTCTCAACTCTATTCAGTTACCTTCTGAACCCTATTGGGCAACCGGCAGACCTCCATTCTAACTAGCTCGCTGGCATTTGATAAAATTGAAACGATACAGAGAAAGTTGATAATATGGCCCCTGTGCAAGGATGACATCCACAATTCTAACAAGTTGAAATTCATAGAAGGGGTAATTATTTTCTCTTGATTTACTTGTTTAATTAGCTTAAACTCTTGGTCTCTATCTTTTTCTTCTTTCTCATCAAGAACACATAGCAATGATTTAGGAAAAGGGTTTTTCGAGTTGTTGACTATTTGAAGTTTCTTCCATAATTCTTTCCTTTCATTACTTCACACTTTTTGAGTTTAGTTTTTGCATTTTCAGTTAGGTTTTTGGATTGTGATAATGAGTTTGATTATGTAATTTGAATCAAATGAAGTTAACTTTGCAAATTCATAGTCTTCTTGTGATGTCTACTTCACTTTCATGATAGGTAAATTCTTGGCAGTACTCTCTATAAAACTAACTGTACTTCAACTCTTCCCATGAATTTCTTGAAAACCCCATGATTGTATATAATGAGATTCATTTGATTGGAAAAGGACATCATTATTCCATAATCATGATTATAAGAGTTGTAACTTGTAACAATAACAATGTTTTTCTTGATAATAGTAGTAGTATTAAATACTCCATAAGTCTTGTTCATTAATGATGGGTTGGTAGCAAACTATATAGACGACAAAATTTGAAGAGGGTATGAGCCGCATTATACTCCTAAGTTTAATTCTAGTATTTTCTTTTTCTTTTTTCCCAAAACGAAATTTAGACTTTTTTTTGCCTCTCTTCTTCAAGAATTTAAGAATAATTAGGGTTTTATTGTATGAAGAAGGAGACATGAATTACATCTGGAATGCACGTGCATCAGTTACTGAACAAAGTTATTTTTCGAGGCAAAAGCAAAGTATAACGTCTAGCCTTATGTTATGTACTATAGCCTGGTCTACTCTGGACTAAATTCTCAGTCTTTGTTGTTTCCCTCTCTCTATCTTTCATAATTCTAGGAACTTAGGGTTCTGCAATGCATTTAACTTATATATATGCAATAATAACTAGTTTTTACATTATCCGTGTATAAAAATAAATTTAGGTTTTGAAGTTTATAGGTTAGGAATGATATTTGGTGATCATTTGAGTTACTGAGTTTGATTTTTTATTTTTATTTTTGAATATTTAGTTGATCTCCTAACACATATACGAGGTATAAGTCGAAATTATTGAATTCGACCCAACTCGTGGCTTTAATTGTACGTATATCCGCTCCTGTCATTGTAGTTTAAGCTATGATAGCATGAGCTATCATATTTATCAACTCACCAATTCCACTAATATAATTTTTATGATAGCTCGTACTTATTTTTTGATTGACCTGATAGTGTAGAATGAAATAAGTCTAGAGAAATTAAACTCGTTTAAAAATGGGGCCGGAAAAATTATAGAGTTTAAGTTCTATAAACTGATGATGTAAATAATACTCCCTCCGTCTATTTTTACTTGTCCACTATACTAAAATAGTTGTCCAATTTTACTTGTCCACCTTAGAAAATTAAGAGATAATTTATCATTTCATACCTATTTTACCCTTATCAATTATTATTGGGTTGACAAGTTCAATGAAATTTTAGTGGTTGCATAATTTTTAAAGTATATTTTATTTATTTCAAACATTAGGTTACTTAGCAATAATTAGGGGTGATATAGTAAAATTATCATTCTATTTTTGGCTCCTTAATAGACGTATCAATCAAAATGTGATAAGTAAAAATGGACGGAGGAAATACTACATAATCAAAGCATTTAAAGAATAAGGCAAAAAACTCTATTAAATACTAGCATGGATGAGTAGAATAAATGATAAGTAATCCTGTTACACTATCAGTATATATATAATTTAAATCCGCGGAATAATTCGGATGTGTTTTTTTTACTTCTCAAGAAGTCTTAGTTTGGAACTTGAAAGTGAAACAAAAAGCCGAGATTCTTTGCACCAAAGCAATACATATACACACTCCCCTAGTCGCTACATTGCTTGCTTTTAGTGCAACAACCCATGTAGCTATACTCATGTGGTGTTGTAGTGGAAATATGCATATGCACGCATCTTGAGATATTCAAAGCCTTATCCATTCTCTCTCTCTCTCTCTCTAAAGAGACATTAGACAAACTCTTGAGGGCCTCTTCAGCTTTTGCTTTTTCTCTCTGTGGGAAGTACCCATTCCATTGAACAAGGGGGTGTAATAAAATATGGCAGCAGAGGTAATGTAATATGTTGGTAAAAGAAACCTATTGTCACATTATTTATAGTAATTAGTTTGCACAAACGAATGAATAATGTGTTTGACTTCTTAAGGAATTGACTATATTTGTTTTACTGATTGTCGTGGCTTTTATAATTGAAAAATAGTTATTATCCTAAAGTTTCAAATTCAAATGAAACTTCAGAACAGTGTCTCATAGATTTTCACTTTTGAATTTGAAACTTAGGATAATGACTGTTTTCAAACAGTGTCAAATAATGGCCAGTGGATGTTATTTTTGTGCTAAATTCTCGACTTGGATTGTATATTCAAAAACCCGATCGAGTTCACTATTCTGGGATACATGGAATTACACCCAATGATTTTGAAAATGGGTGGTATTGAACTTACCCCTGCTTGCTTCATGGGCAAACCTTCACGGTCAAAAGGCAAAACTTGTTGACCTTGCAGTTTTATCCATGGGGCAAGGGTCAAAAGTTTAAGATTACCCACTTCCAACGTCATTCTCATAAATCAATATATCACCATAGTCTTGTAGAATGATGCTAATTAAGAGTTGATTGAAGTAATTACAGTAATTGTATGACTACTAACCGAAGAAAGAGGAGAGGGCGCAGCTATTATAAGGCTGTAAGCATTTCTTTTGTATGATTGCTCTAAATGATCTAGTCGATATTTTCGAACGTGGTCATTCTTTTTTTCAAGGGCCCTATAGAAATTACAAAAAATAATAGAGAATGCCAATTGCGTCCATTCATTTAGGTCTGCAAATGATTGGGTGTAAGCCTATGTTTCATTGCTTCCTATTTTGCACACTTTTATTTCAAGTATGAGTTGTGTGTTTCATGGGATTAAGGTATTCTCCATCATAGTGTTTTTGTCGGGAATGTACAAGAAATGTAGTATGACTTTTTTGGTGGGGAAGGATAGACACAATTGCCCTGGTATTGTGGTCCATCTTTATAATTTCCATCTTGAGAGTTTTCTCAACTATGGCTCCATCATGAGAGGAGCTGGGGCGCAAGATATGAACTTCTTTATCAAAAAATTATATTGTATATATAAAATTAAACTTAATTTTATGTATATATATATAGTTGATATTGAATTTCTTTGACTTCTTGGTATGTTTAGTTCTTCATATTATGAATCTCCTTAATAAAAATCATAATTTTGCCGTTGATTTCCATCTTGAGACTTCATCAACTATGGCTTAAATGTCCCTCAAATAAAACTCAAGACACTCGGTATACTCATGACAAATATTATTGCTCTACTGAATCAAACTACATCTCTAAAATTCTAAGAGCACTTGGTGCGGCATCCACCCTTATCTTTAAAAAGAAAATTCAGGGGAGGAAAATGACCAACCTTTTATATGATTGGCATTCTCTGTATTTTTGCATATATTCGTACAACATCATGCCACTTAATTATCTTTTTTTTCAAATTAAAGAGGAAATAGGAAGAAAAGAACTGAGCTAGTGGAAGGGGATGAACCTAGTGAAATATTTTGAAGTCCCTACCAATTGAGAGTCAACGTGTTAAAAAATTATAAAAAGTAATTCTAGTGTTGCATCAGGTAAGGTCTATAAATGAGCTGTCGCTAGCTATTCAAGAAGCAAATAAAGTCCAAAGGCAATTTGCAATCACAAAATAGCTAGTTGTGCAACTTGCCTTCTCCATAATGCTTGTGGATATTGTTTCTCAATCAATTGGCTCTCTTCTCGGATCAAAATGCTTTAGATTAAGGGATTGGAGTTATAGCCTTAATTATTATGACTAGAAGAAAACAGATGTGCTAAGGGGCAACGAGTTTCATGCATCGTTATGTCCTTTTCTCCACTATCTTATTTGGGGAAGTAAACTTCCACATCAGGCACTCACCTTTTCTGGCTTCAATATTGAAAGTTGATAAAAACTCGATCGTCAAAAGAAACTGAAATTAGCTAACAGAATTTGTTTATGTTTTGTAGCTAATCCGCTCCTAAATAAGACTAGCCTCAAATTTTACTATTTACCTACAAAATTCTGTCGTCCCTAATTCCTGTTAAATTCATATTGCAATTAAATGATGCGAGATTCAAATTTTACAATATGTCTTCTCCTAGATTCCTCTTTCCTCCATTCTTGGACTCCCACCCCTACAAAATATAAGGAAAAATAAATTCACTCAGTGACTAAAGGCAAGGAGAAATGAGGTCTTGAGCAATGCATACAAGTCTTTTGCCAAATAGGGAGCTAAGGACAAACACTACCTCCAAACAGAGCGTTCCAAATGCAAGAGGACACAATCAATAACTTACAAGAATAAAGAAAGATATGACGAAGATAAACTTATAAAATATGTGCTTTCGGATTAGAACGTTGATATACCACAATACGCAGCCGTGTTTGGAGGGCGTCATCGACAGTAATACAAAAGACAACGTCCTTAGCAGAACAATTAATAATATGGACGAAAATTACACCTCAATCAAAGAATAAAGCAAGAAATGACGAAAGATAAACTCGTAAAACATGCGCTTTTGGATTAGAACGTTGATACCGCAAGTGCATAATTGATAACGTAAACAAATGGTCCCATCATGAGCAATATAATTAATAAAAATAAAAGAGATGTATTTCTCGTCAATGAATCAACCCATATCACTACTATAATGTAAATCAAATCAAACATGCACTCGAATTGGCTATCAATTTATTCCCATACTGAATCCTTATTTGCAAATGTGCTTATATTGGTAAAATACACAAAATATAATGCATACTTACCACAAATTAACTATTAACCCTCCAACACTGTTCTTTTCACAACAGAAACATGCAGCACATACCCATCAGAGAGGTAAACCATTGAGGCAATAACTTACCTTATTTTCCAGAATGCAACACCAAATGACATGTGACACGCTTTAATTGATATATGAATAAACTAATCAAAAGCTTTACATTTATAGTGGTCTTGCTCAGGTGATACCTACATCCTAATTCAAGCAAATTTACAAGATCAATTATTTCTGTTAGTTGCAAACTTGTTACCCTAAATGCCACTGCATCAACGAGAGTTTAAGAGGATTGAAAACCAGTGTCACCTCTTGAAGATAAAACAATTGTTTCTGTGGAAAGAATCAGCTACCTATGTTAATAACTATATCTCCATATCGTAAACCTCAATAACAGACGCGAATGTTCAACCGTAATCTATCCTCAGGCGTTTCAACTCCGCCTGGAAACTTGGGCTGGAGGTTAGAGTGCGATATGCAAGAGTCCTTATATCGTCTCGTGAACAATCTCTGGATATACGAACAAGCTCCCACAAGGCACCTCCCTTGATCATATCCTTTGCATTTACTTCTGCAATTAGCAGATTTAAGCATTCATGACACAGCTATCCACAGTTTCAAGCAAAATGGAAAAGCTACATAGAACTACTATTTACCATGTTGTGCTAAATGGCAGAGTGCCAGCTCAATATGACGCCTTATTGGCGAGGCTTCATTATTAGCATTCTGTACAATCCATGGAAGGGTTCCGTCTTCAATAAGGAGAGACTTCCCTGTCTTGTTTCCTGTCACAGTAAGAACATTGGCAGTGCCAGGAAACTATAGTAGTGAGACTTCTCTTCTCACCAGAACATGCAATACACGACCCATGTAATGTGGAGATTAGTGCAAGTATGATACTGATTATAATATTGCTAGAAGCACAGTGAAATCTATTCTTGAGTTTGGTTGGGGTGCAGGAAGTGAGACAGGAGAGACGGGCAGAGAGAAAGCAAGTGTGTACACCACTAACCTTGAGTGTATGCTCTTGATTCACATTTTGCAAAATTAGCAATTCCACGAGCAACTTGAGACAGAACATCAGGATGCCGGCATTTGACCATTCCTAGTAATGCCTTAACTCCACCTTCACCTCGTAGCTTCGGTTGCAACTTTTCTGTAGCAGGTTAAAAGATCCATTAGATGTGAGCAACAGCAGGATCCAATTAGCCATGACTAGATTCAAGAGCAGTAGTACTTGATTTAAGGATGTTCTGTAAAAGATTTCTCATGGAGTAATATATATTTCCTTTTTCTTATTGATTCATCTTTTTTCTTGTTTTACTGTTAGTGCTTTCTTTCTTTTTTCCTTTTTAGTTGATGGGGGAGAGGAACTGTTCGGGTGAGGCATCATATTAAACAAATTTAAAATGGTGAAATTTCACTACTATGAGGGACACTAGTGTTCTTATCATTACATATCCACATCAAATGAAACAGTTAGAAGTTGATACTAGAAAGAAGAATATCACCATAATTGTTGATCTTAATTCTTAAGTTATCTTCCTCAATTACTTGAAATACAAAGAAATTTTAGCTTAGGATATTCAATTTTTAAGGCAACAAAAATACCATTTCCACAGAGGTTAGCAATTGCCCCGGCAACCATACGAAGGGTTTGAGGATCTTCAGCTTTGGATGCTGTGACTGATAACAAACTGATGCCTCCATGAGACATGATAAGCTCCTGATTTGTCTCTGTTCCATTTGAAAGAATGACATCACTTAGTAGAGAGTGACTTGAGTATGAAAAAGAGGACATTAACAGTACAAATTAAATATTAACTCATAATATTCATTAGTCTGTGAGGTGATGCAAAGCTCACCGTTCATAGCAAGATTTGCAATTGCACCAGCCGCAACTCTGTGAATTGTCTCATCATTGGAGCTTCTAAGAAGAGTTAACAGAGACTTTAGACCACCGGCTTTTACAATTCTCTCCTGGTTTGCCTCTGAAATAGATGGAATAAGGAAAAAGTCATCACCATTCATGGACATGGTACTACCTCTTTTGCATTTCTCAGTTTTCAATCTCTTCATGTAATATCATTTCTGCTTGTTTTTAACTTCTCTTTTAATGTTCGTACATTAGGTAGCAGTGTGCTACTCTTTGTAAGGTATATGATGGTGGGTCTTAATGGATTGAACTGAGTGAACTTTTTAAAATTAAGTGAATTGGATTGATTGACTTCCATTCTTGTCCTTCAACCATTGGCTTGGAGGCGCTTTACAGCAAGAAATAAGGACTAATCCCTCTGATTTTGAACAGTGAGGTGTTAAATAAATAAATAGTTGGGGTTTGAGTAGTATGGTATATGTAACACTCTTTCTTAGGACAATATCAATGTTTTAGAGAAAGCTAAAAAAACAGAAGATAGACGCTGAATTTCAGAACAAGGGAGTACTTTTAGATAATGCAAAACAGTTTCACGTGTTTTATCCGGTAAAATGAGATACTTGCACATCTATTACTAGACTCGTGTAAACAAAGTTGACAAGCTATCATTCATGTGACTTGTAACCACATCCCACCTACAATTAGAAAACTAATGAGGTATAGCTATGTTTGATAGGGTATATGCATATCAATCAAGCAGATTGCATCTATGCCCAACAACTACAGATTACAAGTAGCAAGAGACAACAAGTAAAGATGCAACATTGAAACCGAAATAGCATAACACTACCTTCGGCCGCCAGGTTTGCTACAACTTTCACTGCATGAATCTGCACATCGGCATCTTCTGATTCAAGTAATGACAATATCTTTTGGAGACCCACTGGTGAAAGCAGTGTAAGTTGTGTTAGGAAGTAGAAGAGTTAGAATAGATAACAACTCCTAGGATAAAGTCCTCTCCCACCTTGTTCAAAGAGATTTGCCATCGAAGCCTTCTCTCCAGCTCCTGAATCTCCTAAGTGCTGTAGCATAAATGGAGGAATTGGAGAATCTAGAGTGCCTGGCAGCTTTACGGTGTCTCCTCTATCAAGATTCCTCCTTGTCTAAGTAAAGAATACAGTCTTTAATTTAATTTGAAGTTAACTCAATAATAAGCTCATTTAATCAGCAATCATGTTTATATGACATGAAATTTTTGTAGTGCATATATCAACATATGTCCACACCTTGAATCTGCAGGTTTACAGGTACTTGAAAAGCATACTTTTCAAAAGACGCATGTTTCTGTAAGCTACAACATGAATTTCAGTTTCTACTCTTCAACAGAACTAACTCATGTATAAGATTTATATAGCTAGTATACTAATCTCAGATATAGCCCATTTGCCCAATTTTTTTTAACCCAAAAAAATAGTTTAAAAGTTCTAGTGTAGAAGAGGCAAATGGAAAAAAGAAAAGCATAAAGCCCTCAAGCACTTCTCACGGACCAAGTTGCGCAATAATGGGAACTGGTTTCCACAGGACCACTGTCCACAGCAGTAAAGAGATTACATAGGAACCCTTAACAGTAAATAAGTATCTCAATTCTGTAATTTGCCTTCAACCAAGTCACAAGATGGTTCCCACAACTAACGGCCGGTTGGCCAAATTCCCAAAGGCAACATCTGCTTATTTTGAGAAGCACTTATCAAAATGGAGTGACACATTACACTTTGAGAGTAACAATTTGCGTTTAGCCAGATTGCTTGAGAAGCATTTTTTTCTTATTATTAGAGAAACAATTTCTGTTTCGCCAATTTTCTAAAAAGTGATTTATGAAATTACGACGAAGGAGTCACTTTTGCATTAAACAGATCAAAGATTTTAAATATTCATTATGAAAGACTTTAATAAAGTTTGTCAGTTTTATTTAATTAAAATATAAAAAGAACAGTCCAAAGATTTCTCCAACAATATTAAGTCAGCATATTTGAAGATAAATATGTTTTACCTCATCAGCTTCAAAACTTATTTGCAATAGCTGGCTTTGTAGTACTGTGATTTCTTCTTCAAGCTTTGCTTTCTGACATTCTTCATCTTCTAGCATTTTCCGCAGCTTTAAAATCTCAGAATTTCCAGCAGCCTATGACATCACAAACATCATCAGCAATTTCAAACTGCAATTGATATATATACAATGATCAAAAGACTTTTCAGACAAATCATTACCTCTGACCTTTTCCATTGTGCTAGTTGATTTTTAAGATTGTCAATTTCCTCTTCTGCAGCTTTCCGTGAAATAGTTTCATTTTCAAACTTCTTCTTAAGCTCAGCAACTTCCATAGAAGCAGAGAGCATTGACGACTGCCGAATGAGAAAAATAAACAGCAAAAGCAAAGTTATATTCATCATAGAACCAGAAATTGGAACATGAGAGGACAGCTATTTCACTGTTACTATTCAGCATAGTTGCAGGAACATTCCAAGGGTTCAGAGGAGCATGTAGAATCGCAGACAGTTGCTTAGGAGTTAGGTATATGTCGAAGTTCAAAGAGAAGACAAGCATGTCTATTGCACACATGAACTGCAAGGAAGAGACTTATGAGATCATAATTACAACAACCTGTGCTTGAGGACAATTTCAATGGGACACTTACCCTCGGAAACACAATACTACCAGAGTCTTTCAGAATAGAAAGTGACTTCAACTTCATTCTTCTCCTAATAGCACTGGCATCGCTTTTCCAGACTAGCCTTAAACATATTCAATATACCACACTCTATAGCAGCAATACTAGAGGATAGAGCCAATTTACATATCCTTGTAGCATAATACCCATCGACCTTTGTTACCCACATGAATTATTTGGATCATTGAGAACCTCTGCTTATACATGCATAATATATGAATTGTTTTTTACCTTCATTACCCACATGAATTCTTTGGATCATTGAGAACCCTGCTTATATATGCATATATACTAAAAGACATTTCAGTTATAGCAATTTTTTGTCCTGCTTTTTACTTCCCCTGTCCCAATTGAACATAAAAGTTGGTACTTACAACAACAACATACCCAATGTAATCCCACAAGTGAGGTCTGGGGAGGGTGGTGCATACGCAGCCTTACCCCTACCTTGTACTTGTGATTAATGAAAGTTAAATGATAATGTATCTTATAAGAGTAGTATATACGGAAGTACTAGTTACTTTCTGGTGTTTACATCATAAGAAAAGGAAAAAGAAGAAAAAAAATAAGATTTGGCGTTAAAAGGAATAATACCAATCCTATAACCTCTTATTTTACGAGATTTTTTGGACAGATTCTTTTAGTGAAAGGAAAAATCGTGTTGAAACAGCTCAAAAGGAAAGGTGGATGCTAATTTAGGAAAGGGGGTGTCCAATAAGAGTTGTACAATAATGAATGAATAAAAGATTCATCCTCAATGCCCAAGAATATGGAATAAGGAAAAAAGGATTTAATAGAAGAAAATCAATTTTTATATGGTTAAGTTTTACGACTAGGCACTAAATGTTCTTAGAATAAACATATAGAAAAAATCCTATTATAAGTCCTTCAAACATTCACATATGCAAATGAAATGAAGCTAAGAAAAATATTATGCAACAACTTTCTTTGGGATAGTCTTTCATATTATAGGCCTTCGTCAATTTACTTTACCTTTTCTCTATCATGCCAGGATATTAAGATTCAAGTGAGATACACAATAAAGGACCATTGTGCCTCCACTTTGACAAGTTAAACATCAGGCTTCTTTCCAAAATAATCTAGCAGAGTTTTTGCAATAAGGTATGGGAAAAGGAGCATCAAGAAATTCTACCACAAGGTCATCACTCTTGAGTGTTGTATGCCCTATTAGGAGCATCAAAACTTGAAATTTTTCGACTAAGTCGTTCAGAGAAAGAACCTCATATGTGAATAACAAACACCGTATAGAGTTGTATACACTGAAAAAAAATTCTAAAGTATTTAACATCAAAGACTGATGAATTAACTGCCCCAGCTTGTATTTCAACTGTTTAAGAGTTGGTGTTATCAGAAAATACAAGATCAAGATGTTGGATAATAAGTATCGGTTTTATTCTTCCAAAGTCGTTATTCCACCACTAATGCAAACTTGGTTCTCAGGGAGGCAAGAAAAAGCACTTTACTGCATGCACTAATCAAACCCACTCTTTATCAAAATCAAACTAAAAATTGGTATCCAATGGTTGACAACAATCACTAAGCTAATTGGATACGCAACAATACATGACGCATAACTCATTAGTTGCACCTCTCTGCCCACTGGATGTCTTATTAATGCGATATCTTCTGAACTCACCTTGGCTTTTTCATTTTCATGCTTCTGTTTATTTGCTGCCCATTGCTCCTCTAGCTTGCTTATTGCATCTATATAATCTTTCTGGTACTGCAACCTCTCGCTCTGCAGATGATGGAAGAAAGGGAACAAAAAGATAAGAAAGACAATGACAGTGAAAATACTGGTAATGGCATATAATGTGGTAATGCAAAATTACACAAATCAAACAAAAAGATGATCAAGGAAAATTTAGGGTGGGAAGAAATAGATGATGCATAATTTAACATAAAGTGAAAACGAATTGAACATGAAAGAGCATGTTATATAAGATTTGGATATTGGTGCAAAATTTATGAGACATGTACGTACCTCCAATGCCTCTGCATAACCTTTTTCGGCCTCGGCAATTCGAATCTGAGCTTCTTGGGCAATCCTCTCAATCTCATCCTTAAATCCTTTCTGCTGCCTTTCATGTTCTGCAATTTGTTTGTCTAGCTGTATTTCGAGCCTTCTGGACAAACTTTTGTAGTCAAACTCCTCCTTAATTTTCAACATATTTTCCACCTTCATAGCCTGTAAGATAAAAATAATTTACTCCAACTCTTAGTTTGGGTGAAAAGCAGAAAAAGGCAAGAGAAGTCTGTTAACATCCTCTTATCCCCGTGCATACAAGTTCTACTCGCATGATAATTCAAAGAGAAACCCAGAGGATAGATCACAACTGAGTTAGCCAGCCCATGCTGCTTAAAGTATCAATACAAAGGACTACAGTAGTTATATCATAAAATTCACATTCCCATGGGAGAAGAAATAGAGGTGTGGATTACCCTCTGTCCAAACATTATGGTGCTTGCTGTCTCTCCTCGATGCCGTGGAGATGGACCTATCGTGATAACCAATGAAGTTCTTGCAGTACCTGTGAGTATTCAACAAGAATGTGATGACCTTTCTTAATGTCCCCCATGACAATGTTCTTTTTAAAAGTAATTAGCATCTCAGGGTGCTGATTTATGATAAGTACGTTTTGATTTACAGAGGATACCAAAACAAAATGAGAGCCTAATGAGAAACAGTACTGAACAGATGACATGCCCAGCAGACTACTTTCATAAGTTTCACGTTCAGTGTAAGGTTAAGCAGTCTAGCTCTAGAGCAGGAACTACACTCCAAATGAAAGTGTATCATGTAATATCAATCTTTTGGCCCAAAAAGATCTATTGGACCAAAAGATCGGCCAACCCAGTAATTCATTGTAGTATCTGGCAGAAACTATATAAAGCTCCTGGAGTTATGTGAAATCTTTCAGTAATTAATGCACTTTATTTTGACCATGAACTTAAATTGAGTCAACCAAGTCACAGAAAAAAATCATAATGTCTTCAATAAGGACATAGTTAGCGATTTATAATACAATTATCCTAGGCATAAGTCTGAATTTTACAGTCATCCCCAAATCAAATGTCCTAGTTTACATTAAGAATCACCTTTTTGTAACCAAAGAATGATTATATGTTAGATGACATATTTTTGGAACAAGACGATCTTGTAGATAATTTAACCAAAAGTTGTTGAAGGACTTTACAGGTGACTTTCCATACCTCTGAAAAATGATGCATGTTATCTATCTAACTCTGGAAACATCCTCTCTACCTCCCAAGGTAGGGGGTAAGGTCTACGTACACTCTACCCTCCCCAGACCCACCCCACTTGTGGGATCACACTTGGTATGTTATTGTTGTTGTTATCTATCCAACTTTGCATATTAGGATGTTTCCATGTAGCTTGGACTTGAAATAGTGCAGATTTTTTTTGTTGTTTTTTTTCAATAACCAAAAGTGCATACAATTCAGTTGCTAAAAAGGTAAATAATTTTTTTTAACAGATCTCTCGGTAAAGCTAAGAAAAGTATATTATTCGTCAGTTTCTTTCTTTGTTCATTTGGTTGTTGGCTACTGCGTTAAAATCAATTAGTGTGGAATCATACTAAAAAAATCTCCATGCAGCTAAAGATAATTTAATGAAATGCAAGAATATTTGCATGAGAAGTACTCTAAATAAGCTCAAGTATAAATAGGGACTAGTGAACTGGTTCACGCTTCGCACGATTATTTATAACTCTTAATGAATTTATGAAATATATCTTTTAGTATCCGAATATTCAAAATATTTAAATTATTGTCACTTAGTTTTATTTTTTCCTTAGTTTTTAATAATTACGGTTTTTATTCTTCCTGAAATACTTGAATTTTATATAATAATATAATCTATATATGTGGAACATCGTTTACACATAGTTTTACTTTGTTCATCTTATTTTACGGGTTTTAGACTCTTTATGTACATATGCTTATAAATTTTAAATATAGTTTTCCTTTGTTCATCTAATATTAAGTATCTATCTAACTTCTCTTCTCTACCCTTTCATGAGTTACATTTTAATGCTTTCTTCTGTTTAAAAATCTTTAAAAAGAAAAATGCATCAACAACATCTACTACAAAAATGATAAGGAAAGGGAAGTAAAACATACAAACAAAATCTCTTCGACTAATTTTTGTCTTATCTTTTTCCTTCCATTTATCCTTTTCCCTCCTTTTTTTTCTCTTCTTCTTTCTTTCTTACTTCCTCGCCCATTCAATATTTACCTTTGCTTTTTCTACTTTCACCGGAACATCATATTCTTTATAATCAACAACTCACTCTAAAGCTACTCTTTTCCATCCTCAAAATCATTGAAACTATACAAAATTTTCATAAACTCTAAAAAAAATTGCTCATTTCGTATAAAACCTTTTCTTATGAATTCAACACACGACATCAACAAAAAAGGAGAGAGAATTCAAAAATAGAACGGAATTTTCAAGCTTCAATTGCATTGAAAATCCTTTTGATATTAGGGATTTTTATCATTTACTAAATTTTTTTCAGAATGTTTTATCATGGCTTATCCGCTTTTGTTACCATCATTGTCATACTGCTTTAAATTTCTTGTCCGGGTCTGACCGTTTCTCTTGCTTTGCTTGTGTTTATGCTGTGTCTTGAGCCGAGGGTCTGGGTATGTTGTTGTTGTTGTATCATTTACTAATTTCTTTTAGTGAAAAGATGTAAAATTATTTAGTAAAGCTAATTGTAAAATAACATCTTCACTTACTATTGTTGATATATTTTTCAACCTTAGCAGTTAATAGCTAAGCAACAAAAGCATGCGTACACTATCTATAAAGATACAAGATAGAGGAATGAGAAGTACAAATTGTTTAAAAAAGAAATAGAAAATAATTAGTATCAAAAGCTTTAGTACCTGGAAAAATCCGCTTTCCGTTCAAAAAAGTTCATAGCCATTAGATATCAAAAAAGAAAGACTAATAGAATAAGACAAATAGAATTCATAATAATCCGCCAAAAATAATAGTATCATAAAATTTCCAAAAAACATAGGGGGAATATTGCATCCACATATAAACCTCATTACTCACCTATTTTCAATCTACAAAAAAATCACAGCCATGTATAAAGTATAACAATATAATGTTCTAGAAATTATTTTTAAAAAATAGAAATAGAGAGTCCAAAAGAACTCACCTGGCGTAAAAGAAAATGACAAAATCGGCTAGGTTAGGGAAGTAGTGATTAAATTTGTGTTATTTATCATATATGGCTGATAAGGAATTTTTTTGAAGAGAAGTACTAATGATATGTAATCACAGATAAAGAAAAACTGAAACTTTGATCGTGGGATTCAGTCAAAAGGTTTATTTGGGCTGATTCAGCCGCAGGCTTGAATGCTACAATAAAAGGCATTTATTAATCCATATATTAGTAGCAGAAATGAACCAAAAAATGTAATAAAAATGAAAAAAAATGCCAACAAAGGGAGAAAAAAAGATAAAAATGCAAATGTTAGTCATAGAGAGGTGTCACGTCACTTTTTCTATGCCCAGCTTTATATGTATATATAGATTTGATCATTGTAGACTTAATTTCATTATAGACCTCGCAGTACCATTGGGCCTCCAAGAACTACAATTAACAGAGAAGTGCATGACTCTCACAATTGAATATACCTAAAGATGTATCCTGGCTTTCAAGTGCAGTGGTTAAAATTTTGGACCATGTTAAGTTATGTTTCCTTAACCCAGATGAGCTTCAAAAGATTTATATTAAGTACCTTACCTCCAAATGAATCTCGAAGCAACCTTGTGAGCTTTGAGTCACGAACTGGAACATGAGCACTATTCTCCGCTAATGCATTAATACATTTTCCTAATGCACTCAATGAGAGATTAATGGACTTCGCTTCCTCCAGTGTATGTGCTTCACTTCCTGTCAAATGCAATACAAAACAAAGAACCAATGCTTCTTTAACTTTATCCTGTTTTAAATCTCAACTAATTGCTCCAAAGAAACATTCAGATCATCAACATGGTGCCTTAGATAAGCCCATCCCACAAGCCTGGGAAACCAAAAAAAAATAGGTCACAGTTTTGCCCCTTCCCCGGACCCCGCACATAGCGGGAGCTTAGTGCATCGGGCTGCCCTTTTCTTTTTTTTTTTTGGAGAAACACAGAACAGCTTCCTAGTTGAAATCCACCCGACGCCTCAAAAGAGGGTTAAAGGGTGAAGAGACTCATAAGTCATATGCCTATTCAAATTATGTGACTAGTGTAAAAGGATGGGGAAGGGAATAATTATATAAAACTATTATAATCCTTGACCCCACGTTGTGAGATTCCACTGGTATGTTGTTGTTGTATTATAATCCTTGAACAAAAACAATGTTTTATTTAAGCAGAAATGAAATACTCCAGTTGTGGATACATAATAAGAAGGTACATTTGCCCAGAAATTCTGATAGCATACCAGATTTGTCTATCCGCTCTGAACCAGCAAGATCCACAACAACCAGTTTGATTTTCCTCACAACAGGTGGTTTGAATGATTTAGCTGTGTGAGAAGTACTCCCGTTTTCAGATGAAATAGCAGAATCTCTTCCCTTGACAGACCTTTCGACATGTACCTGAGATAGAAAACAAAGTTCTGTGAATTGAACTTTGTTGATGTCTCCCTGTCCATTAGCATAATTGGGAAGAGGCTCAAGAACAGTGGTCAAGCTACTATCAGTAATTTAACAACCTAAAAGTAAAAACGAACTGCATAACCCAAAAGAGAGAGAATTTTCTAACCATCAGCATAGCATGGCTTCGTGAAGATTCTGTGTTTAATTTAGTGTTAGCAGCAAAACGATGAGCTTCACCCACGCGAAGGAGTTCAAGGAAACTCTTCTGATCTCTGATATCCACCGTAGTAGCCCCAGGTAACGAAACATCTCCAGTTTTGGGATCTTCCACAATTGATATGTTGTCGTTCGCTGGGTCTAGGAGATCCTGAATACTCTCCATATAAAGCTGCATTGACAGATAACCAACCAAACTTTATACACCTTAAAGTCAGAAACAAGCATGAAACAAACAATGATGCAAATGAAACTTGACACAGCCATTATCAGGAATGATAATAAAAGTAATTAAAAAGTTTTTAAAAAGAAGAAACTGTCAATTCTGTAGAAGGAAGAAAACCTGAAAATAAGAGACAGAAACAGAATCTTTCTCTGGTGTTATTTCAGCAAGAATATCCTCCATTGCACGAACCATTATCCCTCGATCAGCAGTGTCCTCTTCTCCAAGTCGTCCAAGAGTGTAAGTTTTTCCTGTCCCAGTCTGCCCATATGCCATGATTGTTCCATTATAACCATCCAAAACACTCTGCCAGGAGAGAAAAATTCAGGAGAAACGTGAGCCACTTATCGAAAGAGATAAAGAAGGAATACAACCATATGAAACTAGATCAGAGTAAGAACAAAATGGCCCCTAATTACACAGACAGAAGTGATTAGATAACCATGTAAAACTACAAATTTAACCGGCAATGAATTATTTAGAACTTACAAAAGTAACATTACTGAATCCAATAGACATTTTAACAGTTAGAGATGTGGTGATGGATCTTATGCTTGCTTTTCAAGAAGAAAAGAAGATATTACAGAAATATTTCCACTGAGATGGACTTCGTTATTTGCAGATAAATACCTTACAAACTTTAGAAGAAAGCTAGTCAGAGAAATTGCTCGCTGTATTTGGCATATAGGTGTTTTGAGAAGTATTTTAAATGTATGAAGTATTTCCAGAAATATTTAGCAAAAGCTGCCCACTTTGGCAGCAACTCACTTGGGAATGGAGCTTTGGCTTTCAAAACATCCTTCTTTGTGGGATAAAGTGCCCAATCAATTAAGAGTTATAACTGGAAGAATAATTTTGAAGGACAGGCACCTAAGCCATTCATTAATAGTTTAATTAATTTGGAAAAGCATTTTACACTCTTGTTATCTACATCGAAGTGAAACAATATTTACGGCCTTGAAGTAAACTTTCCCAGTATACTCGTCGGGATACTGCCTAGTCAGTAGCAAATTTCCTCTAGTTCTTTCAAGGTGTAAACCAAAGCATGCGCAGAAGATGAACAGTTCATTCATAATTTTATGTATTAAACAATAGAATAGGTAGGATTTTGCAGACAACCTCAACGACAGGCTTGGCCACTACTTCATAAACACGCTTTTGTGAAGCAAATTCCGTAAGCACTTCATCGAATTCATAGGTGTCTGAATCCCAGTTGTTCCTTCGAAGTTTAAGCCTTTTAAGCTGGAAACAACAAAAGAAATGAACTAAAATCAACAGTGCTCATATTACTTTGACAAGAATGTTAGAGGTTTACTTGGAGTACCTCAGGCTGCAACTCCACACAATCACCAAAATCAGCATCAGCCGCCATCTCCTCCGCATTTCGAGGCCGAAGTCGTACTGCAACTCTAACACGTCCTAAAACTGTTACAGAGCAGCAAAATGAGCCCTTCATGATTTTTTTTTCAGTCAAAATGTATGATTTAACTCCGCCTATGTAAGTTTCGCAAGACAAAAGTGGAAGGTTGCTCTAGGTTGCCAGTAGCATAACAAATACTTTTACTTTGATACATCCTCTAAATGCTACCTGAATTAAATTGGTATACAGAGGATTCGTACCCTGACTAATTTTAGGACTGAGGTGTAGTTGATTGATTCGCACGTGTGAATGAGAACTTACACTGACGCAGCAAGAAAACTCAATCTTAAGAAGTTTTATTATAGAAAATTAATAAATTAATAATAACACTTTATTTAAATGCTACCAATGTCCTGTCTATGCATTACAATCCTGAACAGGTAATTGGCGAATGCAGAATATAACCAATATCTGTTACTAAGATTCCAAGTTGTTCAAACAAAAAAATTAAGTGTTCCAACAATTAGTTCAGTAACCAACTCTATGATTTTTTAAGAAGTAAAATATAGTTCAAAATACTTTAGCTTTGCAGTCACATCTTGCACTTGCTTAGACCTCATCATAAATTCTAGCACTAAATCTGACGGCTGATTGTAACTAACTTAAATTATAACTACTATGTGGAGAAAAAATCATTACTATTACAATTAACAAAACAAGGTCTTAGTTTTCTTACGTTAAAAAAAAACAATGACTTTACACGAGCAATTTTTGAAAAAATTAACTAAAACTCTGAAGGCAATTAATACTACTTTACCTTTGCATTCACATGTTTAGACCCATCATAAATATAACAGCTTCATCTACCTAACTAAAATGAACTATCACACCTAACAAACCGAGCACTTAGTTTTCTTACATCACAAGGCAAAAAAACAAAAAGAACAACTTTTTTCCTAATTAATTAAAGTCTTTAAGGAGATTGATATTACTTTAGCTTGGCAATTCACAATTTCATATGCTTCCATTGCTTAGACTCATCATAAATTCTACAATAAATCTAAACAGCTGCGTCTAACTAACTTAGGTATCTATTACAATTAACAAAGCAATCGGTTAGTTATCCTGCATCATGCAAGGAGCAAATATTTTTCCAGATTAATTAATTCCTTAAGGACATTAATATTACTCCAGCTTTGCACACATGTTTCCATTGCTTAAACTCATTACAATTGCTGATTAATCAAGAAGTTGCGTCCCACTGACTTAAATCAAAACTATCACAAGTAACAATTAAGCACTTTTACCTTGCCTTCCCAAAAAAACACAATCAAGCGTTTAGTTTTCTCACATTATCCACCCTAAAAAAACAAAAACAGAGTATTTTTCGAGAATTAATTGAGTTCCTTAAGGAAATGAGAGCTCATTTAACAGCTACTACAAGTCTACAACTAACAAATCAATCGCTTACTTCCCGTACATTATCCGCTAAAATCAGAAACTTAGATCAATTTTATACGAAATTAAGTGAAGTTATTAAGGAAATGAGGATGCATTTTGAGTTTGACTCACCTGAAGTATCATCCTTATTGGAAGCAGCAGAATTACCAACGGAACCAGTGCTTTTACGGCGAGGACCGGTCGCCGGAGTATGACCGGAGGTTTTAGATTTGAAAGAAGCAGAAGACTTAGTACTAGTTGAATTCATAGAAAGAGGCCTATCTACTTTCAAAGCTCCTTTAGGAACTGTACCGTTTCTGTAAGTTGTAGTAGACATTCTAGCATTACCTTCTAGAAATTTCCAGAGAATTCTGTTTCCTTGTTGTTCTACTAATTGAGGTGTGGTGTTTTTGTAAGTGCTTGATGATGAAAATGGAGGAGTTCAAAAAGTCGTGGGAGTCATGGAGTGTGTGTGTGTGAGAGAGAGAGAGAGATCAGGTCATGGAGTTTGTGGTGGTGGCCATTGGTGGGTCATGTGCTGTTTTCTTTTTCTTCAACTTTAATTCTTGTATTTTGTAAATTACTTACACAGACCCCTTTTTACCATATAGTATATAATCTCTGTTTTCATCATTAATATTCTTGTCGAAGATTAACGGTCCTGTAATTTGAGTTGCTGTTGGTTAAGTTTCTTTAATTGCAGATTGCCCTCATATGTTTGCCCTTTTTCCCAGTATTACTAGCATAAATTGAATATTAGCGTTAAAATCAAAATTTTCGCTAAAGAAATTCAAAATGCAAAGAGTAGATATAATAAGTACTTATATATAATTGATTTATCTATACCGTGTAATCTTTTTACATAAGAAATGTCAATTGACTCCTCTTGAACGAGAATAACCCCGATACAATTAAATATGTATCTTTTTAACACTCTCATGTCACATAATAATGATGTGCATGGTTCAATTGGACTTTATCAGTTAAATTGTTTGATTTGAATTATAATTTCTCAGTTAATATGTTGTTCTCTTAAAAATATAGAACTATGTATTCTAACAATAGTTTTATGCATATAATCATAATCACTTTATATTCGTCACAAATGACATACGCATAACTATTTAAGTAGCAACTAGCAATTGTCTAAGCAGATTGTTTTCTTTCATTTTTAGCCTTCTAAGTGGAGTTTCCACGAGAGACGCGACCTCTATTTTGGGGTGGTATTTAATTTTGTCCCTCAAATGGTCGGTTTTTAATTTTTGTTTTTCTGCATTTAAGTAACAAAAAAGTAGTTAAAATATCCCTCACATTAAAAAAAATAGATTTATGACCTAATTTTACAAGGCAAGGTTTTGATAGAACTATGTCTATTCGTGAAAATGTACATAGAAACTATGTCTTGTCCGGCATAGTTTTTATGAAAACTTGTCTTGCGAATTAGTACTACATAATTATATCGGACAAGGAATTATTTTTATGTACATTTTCGCGAATAGACATAGTTTCTATCAATGTCTTGCGAAATTATTTTTTTACTCTGCTGGGGATCGAACTCAGTATCTCTGATTTTATAGACCAGCAAATAAGGGTATATTGGCTCATAAATTTTCACTAAATAAAAAGTAGGAGCAAAAATTAAAGACCACCAATTTGAAGGGGGGGGGGGAGATTAAAGACCATCCCTTTTGAAGGGAAAACCATGCAATTTTTTGGAGACACGACATAATACTTGATTTTAACTACAACTAGTTTATTAAGCATATGATTCACGATCTAATTTTATAGATTCGAATTCGAGATTCTAATACAATCTATATACGTATTTTATCAGATTGAAATATATTACGTGTATACATTTAGTACATTTGTAATACATATATAGAGTTTGAGTCAAAGCTATTGATATTAAACGAATACACTCTACATCTATCCGTGTTAAGAAGCTTTTGAATTCTCAAGTATAAACATGACTCAAAATCATTTCATGAATAATATCATTATTGTTTAGAATTATCATCTCTTGATTATTATTAGTATCAAACTCCAGGTAAAATGAACATAAATTCAAAATCACATTGAAATAATATAAAGCCCTACATATTAAAATAGTACTTCTTTTCTTAAAAAGATACACAATGTTTTGATTCTTTTCTCATCGAACGAGCAAAAAGTCGAGGCAAAAGTGGTCTACTTGAAGTCTACCATTAAACTGAAACTTAAAAGGCGCCAAAATGGCTACCATTAAACTGAAAGACATTTGATTTGATTTGAACCTGCGTACCAATAATTTCAAATTATAAGCCCTTTAAATTAAAGCTAAGTCAAGGGCCACTACTAACTTTTATTATTACTAAAAATAGTATTTTTTATTTTTCTTATTTAGTAATATAAAAATGACCAATTCTATTTCATATCTAATGATGGTCTAATTCAAAAACTTATGAATTGACTTGAGCTTTTTTAAAATATTTTGCCCCTAATCATTGTTGTGATCTTACGGACAACTACAAAACATAGGAAAGTTGTAACATCCCGTAATTTTGGATAATGGTTTGAGCATCTAAATGTAGGCAAGTAGACCCCGAGCCTCGAGAAATTTATGTTATATTTACGTATGCTAATAAAGAGATTAGTATATAAAATGATAAAATTCCAAAATAATTTTGGACGTAACAAGTGTGACGATGGGGATTAATAATAATAGTTGTATGTCCACAATGAGGTTATGGACTAGTGTCATAGCACAAGATTATGATATTGAGTATATGAAGGTTTTATAAGTTATCAAGATTTAAGTGAATTAGGATCACAAAATTAATTATGTGTGTGATTGATAAATTATACGAAGGCAAGTCACTTAATTAATTAAGTGGAGTGCATGTGGTGTGTATGTGGCGTTGATTAAGGCTCTCCACCGCCAAAGAATTGGTTGGGTGGGAGACACAATTATGGGGTCATTAAATGGCACTTAGAAATGGTTCAATACATTTCATTTAAGTAAACATACCTTTGTTTGAGAATTCTTGAAGACCAAAGAAACAGTCTCATTTCGTTCATTTAGAAAACAAATTGCTTCTTTTCCTTTCCTTTACCTCGTGTTATGCTCAGCCAAAGTTCTTACTTTGGTTAAAGTAATTCGAGAGTTTTCAAGAGCTCTAAAGTGCAAATTAAGGTTTTCTCCACTTATTGAGGTATGTTAAGATAAATTATTTCTTTCTTTTGGCATATTTCATGTAACGAAATATAACTGTGACATTATTCCATAAATTATTTTACTCCTAGTAGTTAAGAATATTCATGTTGTTTATTTCTATTTTAAAAACATGTCTAAATATTTTTCTAAATCCTTATTGAGGTATATAGGAGAAATGTTGATATTCCCAATATTAACCGAAGGTACATATTAAGTACTTTCAATGTTAGCCAAAGGGGCAAGGATATTATGTCATCTGATAAGTTCAGAATGTTTCATTGTCATTCATGCATATATAGATATAATATATTGGATCGGGTTGCACGTTCCGCAACACTAACATATATTGGATCGGGTTGCACGTTCCGCAACACTAACATATATTGGATCGGGTTGCACGTTCCGCAACACACACACACACATATATATATATATATATAACATTTAGACATATGTATTAGGGTCCTCAGAGGCATTTACTGCTGGTCAGCTGTTTCTGCTTCAGTTGTTGTTATATCCCTGTTGTGCTATTATTCATGCCTGACATACTCAGTACATCAGTCGTACTGACGTCTCTTTTATCGGGGGACGCTGTGTTTTTTGCCTGCAGATTCACGTAGGCAAGACGACGATCCACGCTAGTAGGTTGTTGACTCATCGGATTTTTGGAGCACTCCCCTTGTTTCGGAGTGTCGGTCTATCTTGGTACGGTGATTTTTGCTTATGTATATTGGTATGGCGGGCCCTGTCCCGACCTTTTGACGTCATGTACTTTCTTAGAGGCTTGTAGACATGTGTCATGTGCGTAATAGTCTTGTATGGCCTTGTCGGCCTTTGGCATGTATGTATATATATATATATATAAGTTGGTTTTCTGGTTAAGATTTTCCATAATCTTTTTTGGCTTAGTCCGTATTTAATTATGATTAAGTGTTGACTGTACGATTGGTGGTACCCGGCGGGTAAGGTCTGAGTGTCTGTCGCGGCCCTCCGATTTGGATCGTAACAAAAGTATGCCTCCTTTGTATATAAATCAACTTATATAACCTCTAATCGTAGAATTGCTTTTAGAAAATTAGGCCATGGGTGCACCCCAAGCCACCAACCGCAAGGTACAAATTAATTATTTTATGGTCCACCATAACTGTTAAGAGTCAGAATGGATCTTGGGTCTAACTCAACTCAAAAAACTAGTTTGTATGGTGAGGATTGTCCAAGTCCATATAAGGAGTCTATGTTCTCATTTCATATCCGATGTCGGACTCTTAACAATAACATCTACTATCTAATACGGATATTATAAACATAGCTACCAAGTTTCTAACATGAATCTCTCACCAAAATTTTTAGCTTATTAATAGGAAATTTAGTAAATATTTTACAATTTCTGGAAATAGTATTCCATATTTCTCATTTGTGTCATTATTACTTCTTGGAGGCTTAGGCAATTCTGATATTTAACTTTGAGTATCTTTATCATAAAAAATAGAATGTTTTATATATAGCACTTAAATTTTTTAATTAAGTCAACGAACAATTCTAATTTTATGTTGAAATTAGATGTTTGAATATCATACTTCAATATTCATTATTCTTTTTAAAGTGGCGAAGTACAAAAGAATAAGGTTTGAATAACAGAGACAAACATTAGACGAATTATTCGCATCTATCTAAGTTATGACATAGAAAATTATCGATAATAGTAATAGTAGGAGGTTGCAGATATCTGATGGATTAGTCTAAGTGTACACAAGCTGAAATTGATTAGTCTAATATGGATACAGTGATATGTGCGGTGCCATATATATACATGTTCTGACATGTTACTATAAAAAGGTTGAAAATCATAAAAATATACGTTCACGAACAAGGAAGAAAACATTCCTCTAAATGATGATATTTTGTCTAGCACGGTGTGATTTCATGAATATGGTGGGTGATGGTATGTACCGTTTGTATGAATTTATTTTGGAGGAAAATGAGTTGTGAAAGGGAACATATGTGTGTCACAAATAGGTTAGAAGTTCTTTCCATCCTTATTACTTGCAACCTAATTAATCTAACCATATTATAGCATAATTAACTATGATATATATAACTAAAAAAATTGCCATTTTCCAATTCAAGTGGTTAAATATTACTTTTATTTTGGACTTACTTATATGATGATAGATCAGTGTAACTTATTGAAGCAAGAAAATATAGTGTGATGGTGATGCATTACTTTTATGAGGAGCTGTACCTTCTTGCTTCTGCAGATAAACTAGCTAGTAGCTACCCATATTAAAGGCTACTCGAACGTTTCTTTCCTATGAAGTGAAAGCAATAAATATGAAAGTTGAGAAAGTTGACAAAGCTTTTAAATCTTATATGCACATAAAAAGATCTAGAAGGTTTTAAGATCTGATTTTAGAGAAAATAATTAAAGATTATGAGAGATTAGTCATAAGTGAAAAATAATACTCCCTCCGGTTTAAAATAAGTATCCACTTAACCTTTTTTTTGTTTAAAATAAGTATCCACTTAAATAATCAAGAAGTAATCTATTATTTTCTTTCAAATTTACTCCTATTTAGATAAGTGAATTTTTATGTAATCTAGAAACTAAATTAACTATGTGGTTTAGTCATAACTATTTTATTTTTTATGAGTTAGTATTTTCTTAATTAAGGGGTGTGATTTATGTTAAATAGACACTTATTTTGAACCGCATGAAATATTTTATTTGCAATTTTTTACTAAATCACACCGTCTTTAAATGAACAAATAAACGCAACATAGATTATAGCAATATGATCAACCAACACTATTGCACCGGATTCCATTAGAATTTTGAAGTTAAATGAACTTAGATGAGAGTATTACTAGGATGTATGAACTTGGCCAGTGTAAACTTGCTCATATTTACCGTCCTAAACTCATATTAAGGAAGAGTATTGCTACGATAGGTTGACAGCTAACGTAAAATTTGTATATCCATAATTAGGGATGGCAACGGACCGGATCTGGACCGGATCCTACTAGATCCAGATCCAGATCCGATTTTCATACCTGAATCCAGATCCGTCGGGTCCATAACAATCAAATCCAAATCCGGATCCATCGGATCCACCGGTTCCACGGATCGGATCTGGATCCACATGTAAAAAAAATTGTCTTGCTAAGATTTTTTTTTAAACTGACAAACGATTTTTACTTAGCTAATAGTTTACTGTGTTTCAATTTTGAAATGTTCATATGAGATATTTTGTTCTTTGTCTCGTTTTGATTGTGAGCTATTAATTGAAAATGTTGGACAATGACAATAGTTGTGGAAAATGCTAACTAGTATTTCCACAATACAGAACTTGCATGTGCTTGGAATCTTCACAAATGAAGTGACTATAATTTTAACTACTTGTATATGGAGATGTTAGTCATTCACTAATATAACATTGATTTTATTATCGAAGTTACCCATTTATTTTTGGGTTTTTGAGTTAACGCGGAGATAAATTAAACCTGTTTTGAAAATTAAACTTGCAAGGATGTGCTTAGCAATTTTAAGAAAATACTTATAAAATTACATTCTAGGTTATGAATATATTTAATAAAAAAACGGATCCACGGATCGGATTTGGACCGGATACGGATCTCAAATACAAGATCCAGATCCAGATCCGATCCGTCAGAAATGGATCCGGGTCCGATCCGGATCCGTCAGGTCCATATTTTGAAGATCCATATCCTATAAAACGGATCTGGATCCACCGGATCCAAGATACATTGCCATCTCTATCCATAATAAATGCTCAAATTAAATATGGTGGAAAAGACGGTTAGTAAAAATTCATATTACTAAACTTAACTTGTTTAGAACTGAAACTATGTTGTTCTTATATAGTAATATCAAATATGTAAGACTACAATCTCTAACTGTTAGGATCTACTCTCTGAAATGCCTGAAAGCATGTAAAAGTAAATTATTTATTATCATTTTTTTCAGTTGAAAAGTTGAAAGTAAAGCTCTAAGAAAGCTGAAAAAGAGTACTATTGGTGGATGTTTCACATTGATGATATATCAACTCATTGGATCATCTTTGTATGTATGGAATCTCCAGCTTGAAATAGAAAGGAGAGAAAAAAGTGCTGTTAGTGACAGTACCATATATCGTAGGCCCTCTAGTTTCTTCCCAGCTTCCACGAACACTCCTCAATTTTAAAGTTTCATACTTCATTGAAAAGATACAATTTTTTTGTTTCCCAACCGGTATTAAGTACTTACAATGGGAGGAAGTCCACGTAGGGGGTAAAGCTTGCGCTTCCTAATAATTATAACTTCATATTCAGAATTCGAACTTGAGACCTCTAATTAATGATGAAAAAATATTTATCACTCCACCACAACCTATGTTCGTGATAAGATACTGAAAGATAGAATAATTTTTCTTGGGGGTTCCTTTCATTATTCACAATATATATAGATGTACAAAGGTTGATTCCTAATATGGTACGAATCCTAACTTACCTTACAAATGTTGATTCCTAATATAATTAGAATCCTAAGTTACCTTAAATATACATCTATCATAATTACAAAATATACAGAGAATATTCGCTAATACTCCCCCTCAAACGGAGCGAGAGGAGGCCGAACACTAAGGCGGGATCGGAAGTCGGTGAAGAGTTGTCGCGGTAGTCCCTTTGTGAAGATGTCTGCATACTGATAAGAGGAAGGCATGTGTAATATTTAGACCTGGCCACAGACAACCTTCTCTCGCACAAAGTGGATATCAATCTCAATATGTTTAGTCCGCTGATGTTGGACCGGATTATGAGACATATAGATGGCAGATATGTTGTCACAATAGACTATAGACACCTTGCGGAGTGGACACTGGAGTTCCAAAAGAAGATTTCTGAGCCAACAGATCTCAGCAACTACATTAGCAACACCGCGATATTCTGCTTCAGCACTCGAACGGGAAAGTGTGGCCTGCCGCTTGGCGGACCATGAGATAAGATTATCCCCAAGAAATACACAGTACCTTGAGGTGGAGTGACGTGTGTCGGGGCATCCTACCCAATCTGCATCCGTGCAGGCAAGTAGCTTGGTTGGGGCAGAGGGGTATAGATGTAATCTGAAGTCTAGTGTGCCCTTAACGTATCTGATAATACGTTTGAAGGCGGAAAAATGGGACTCTCGGGGGTCGTGCATGAACAGACACACCTGCTGAACAACATATGCAATATCAGGCCTAGTGAATGTAAGATACTGAAGAGCACCTGCTAGACTCTGATATAGAGTGGGATCAAAAACTGGCGCACCGTCATTGACACTAAGCTTGGATTTTGAGTCCATCGGAGTTGGCATAATTTTACAATTTGCCATCTTGGCCCTGTACACTATCTCTTCTGCATACTTACGCTGACACTGACACAGGAACATAGTGGCTGCAGATCTGGTCACCGATATACCCAAAAAATAACTCAGCTTGCCTAAGTCAGTCATAGCAAATTCAGAGTTGAGTAGAGCAATGATTTCATTCTTCAACCCGTCAGATGAGGCAGTAAGAACAATGTCATCGACATATAATAGCAAATATGCAGTGCTGCTACCTCGGTGAAAAGTGAAGAAAGTGGTATCACACCTGCTACATACAAAACTAATATGCAGAAGATACCTGGCGAACCGATCATACCAAGCGCGGGGTGCCTGTTTCAATCCATACAATGACTTTCTGAGACGACACATAAACTGCGGAGCTGCCGGATGAACAAAGCCATGAGGCTGATGCATGTACACATTCTCTTTCAAATCCCCATGAAGAAACGCATTCTTGACATCAAGTTGATGAATCGGCCAATGCATGCCCATAGCAATACTGAGAACAGTCCGAATAGTGGCCGATTTAACAACCGGACTAAATGTCTCACCATAATCAATACCTTCCTACTGATTAGTGCCATTGGCAACTAGTCTTGCCATATACCTCTCTAAGTCACTAATGTATCTGAACTTGTGACGAAATAGCCACATACATCGAATAACATTCACACCTTCGGTTCTAGGTACCAAATCTCAAGTGTTCTTCTTGGTTAAAGCGTTAAATTCCTCGCACATGGCCGCATTCCAATTTGGGTCCAGTTTTGCTAGTTTTGGATTTTTTGGAATGGGTGATAAGGTTTGTGTAAAGAGATCGAATTGAACCTTAGGTTTGAAGATCTCGTGTTGTGCATGAGTCTCCATGCGATGTGAGGGCAGTGGTGGTGGGTTGGGACTGTGAGGTTCTGGTCCACTGGTTCTGGACTAGTGGGCAGCAGTTCAGATATACTATTTTCTGTGCTGTTGGTTGGCCTGGAAACCTACATACCTGCGGGACTGGTTGCTGGAATGCTGGGCAGCAGTGTCGCTGGTGGTGCAGGTGACTCGACTGGGGGCTGTAGGGGTGAGCAGGGAGCTGGTGGGGTGGTGTCGGACAGTGGCGAGACTGTCGGAACAATGGGCTGCTATTGGTATAGATTTTGGATGACCGGGGACAGACTTGGTTCATCGAGAAAGATGTAATCGGTGGTCTGAAATTTTCAGAGATTTGAAAAATGAAAGGTTGTCTCGTCACAGGTGACGTGACGGGAGACGATGATTTTGCGAGTAGCAATGTCATAGCACAAGTAGCCCCGATGATTAGGAGATAGACCAAGGAAGACACATGGAAGAGTGTGAGGGGCAAGTTTGTGAGGTGCAGTAGAAGTTATGTTGGGGTAGCATAAGCATCTAAAAATACATAGGTGATCATATGATGGCTGCCTACGGTGTAAGATTTCTGTAGGGGTTTTATTTTGGAGTGTGCTAGTTGGTAAAATATTTAGAAGGGATTCTATCATTTTGGCAGCATAAACCCAGAAAGGCGGTGGTAGGCAGACATGAAACAGAAGTGTGCGAACCATGTTATTGATGGTACGTATAATTCTTTCAGCCTTTCCGTTTTGGGAAGAAGTATAGGGACAAGAAAAATGGAAAACCATGCCTTGTTTAGAACATAAATTGTGAAATGCCGAGTTATTAAATTCACGTCCATTATCACATTGGAATGATTTAGTAGGTTTTTCAAATTGTGTCTTAATGAGTTTTTGAAACTCGAGGAATTTTGCAAAAACTTCATATTTGAATTTCAGTGGGTAAATCCGGACAAAATGTGAAAAATCATCCAAGAATACTATATAGAATTTATGACCCAAAGAGCTAGCAATCGGAGATGTCCACAAATCAACATTAACAATATCAAAGGGAGAAAAAGTAACATTGTTTGATGACATAAAGGGAAGACCAGTATGTTTGCCTAGTGGACAAGAAAAACAGTGTTGGGCAATTTTCTCATTATTACATTGAATACGCTTAGAAGTCATAAGAAAATTAAAAACTGGGTCTCCGGGGTGTCCGAGTCTGTTGTGACAAGTTGAGGGAGAGATCGCCACAAGGGATAGAGGTGCTTGCGATCTGACATCGGAAGATTGAGTGAATGGGTAAAGGACTCCCACACTATTGCAGCGTGTAAGAATTTTCCCCGTATTGAGTTCCTTTACAGAAAAACTAAAAGAGTCAAATTCGATAAACACAGAATTATTGCTAGTGAATTTTCTAACAGAGATTATGTTTTTAATGATGTTAGGTGTGTATAGGACGTGGTTTAGGGAGAAAAGTGGGTGTGGATGTTTGGTGTGTGTGTTACCGTAACCTTCAATTGGATTGCGATGACCATTACTTACAGTAATAAATTGAGGACACTTTAACCGACGTAGTTGAGATAGGTTACCTGACGACTGGGTGAGGTGAGATGTGGTTCCGGTGTCCATGCACCAATTGTCGTTGGGCTGTTGAAGGTTCACGGTAGTGTAGGCACGGCCCAAAGCGGTCGGGGCCGGCTGGCATGTCTTCTTCTTCTGGATCTGCAACCCGGGTGGGCCTCTGCTGGTTAGCTTTGCCTAGTGCACAGGGCGAGGGCCCAATAGGCCGATCGACCACGGCTGCCGGAAGTGGGCCCTCGCACGTCTCGGTACGCGCATGCGGCGAGGCCCAGTTCTGTTGGTTGGGCCACTGCTGTTGCTGATTGTACCCCTGCTGCTGGTTCCAGTTCTGTTGGCTTGGCTGCTGTAGGTTGCATTGGCCCTTTCCGCGGCCCTTGCCTTTGTTGTTGCGACCTCTGCAGCCACGACCTCCGCCACTGGCCTGCTGCTACTGCTGGCCACATGTGTTGTCATCCCGTCAACGGCTAAGGCATTTTGATTGTGTTCCTTTTGTTTAGCACGTCTAGTTTCTTCCAACAATAGTTGTGAGCGTGCTTTGTTGAAACTTGGGAGAGGGTCGGCTTGTGGAATCATTGTTGAGAGTGTGTCATATTCACCTTTCGGTAAACCCGCAACAAGTTGAAGCACCATCTTGGTTTCTGAAACAGAAGTCCCGACGTTGGATAGTTGATCGGTGATGAGTTTCAGTTGCTTACAATATTTGGACATGTTGTTAAAATTTTCGAGGCGGGTATTGTTGAATTGCTCTTCTAAATACACGGCCCGAGTATTTTTATTATCCTGAAAGATTTCTTCTAGCCGGACCCAAAGTTCACGTGCCGTAGCACCTGTTTTCATGATAGTGCACAACATGTCTTTGGAGATGGTGCCGTAGATCCATTGCTTGACGATGGCGTCAAGACGACGCCAGACTGAGTCTGTAACATCGATGGGACGAGGAACAGATTTGTCAATATGATTGCGCACGTTGTATGCACATGCATGAATGTAGAATAGTTCCATCCACATGGAATATTGACAGTCTTCTTGGTCAAGAATTATATGAATAAAATTCTTGATGTTGTTAACGGCGAATGCCGAATGAAAAGAAGGTACTGAACGTTGAGAGGGGTTGTCGAAAGTGCTAGTGGAGGAACCGAAATTCGTGAGGGAAGACATGGTGGCTTGCTGTTTTTCGGCCGAGGGAAAGCAAAACAGAAAATAGAATCTGTTTGGCCGAGAACTGCTTCTGGCCGAGGGGAAAAAAACAAGAAAAAAAATTGTTTTGGCTGAGAAAGAGAAGAAGAAGGGAGAAGAGTAGGGTTTAGGTTTTAGGCTCTTGATACCATGAAATATAGAATAATTTTCCTTGGGGTTTCTCTCATTTATTCAGCGAAAAAAACTACATAACGGGGACCCTTCTGTTCAGAGGTAGCGAATCGACTTTCTTATGTTTTCTGGGGGGATCCCTTACATGACCAAGTCCAAAGTGGAACATACTTCGATAGTCAATATGCAGAAAATAGTAATGAAATCTCATTCTTTCCAATTCCAATTGGTAATATTATATTTGAGCCTTTGAGCACAACTTGCGGATTTGCCTTCTTTGTTTAAAGCGGAAACATCTTACGTTGGTTGTTGGTCGTACAGTCGTTAGCAAAAGAGCTAGCCGCATTTATGGAAATAAAGGAGAAGGCAAATAGAATAGAACAAAGTTATGGGCGAAGCGGTTCCTGACGTGAAAACTGGCAATTGAAAGTCAGATTTCGGGGGACGCCCTGGCTTTCTTTTTCGTTTTCCAATCTTCTGTCCTTCATTCTTGCAGATGCAAATCATAGAGGACCTAGTGGCATTTATGCCAGACCAGAGCATTCTTCTCAAGAAAAGAAAGCGGAGAGAGTGGCTGAATTTCACTCTTTATCATTCCTTACTACTCCTCAATTCCCATCAACAAGTGTTGTCTTATGGAAATCCAATCTGACTTCTAAAACGGAAGTGAGCACAGGTGAGAGGACCCCACTTTCCCGCATCCCTCTCCCCACGAGCAGAACACCAGAGATGCACAACACGTGGGCCTTGTCTAACGAACGACGACTTTCGATTCTTCACTTCAAGGAGTAGAGTCGCTGCCCAACCCTACCTATATAAAAGAAAAAGAATCGATCACTAGGTTCCGAGCAATTCTACCTTCTTTCCATTATCCAACGCTCATTTCTTTATACTCGTCTATCCCTCGATCAACTAGATGGGCCTAGGATAAGGCATTAAAAACCCGTCGTTATGTGGGGTGATCGAACCGACTCATCTACGACTCATCTACAACTCATATTTGAAAATAAGATGCGCTCCTACGTGAGGAGGGGGAAAATGAAAGTAAGAACCATGCGCATGGATGAAAGATCGCACTTTGAGGGAAGGGGGGAAGAAAGACTATAGACCGCAGTCTTCCCCTATTGGGCATAGCCTTTTCTCCGTTAGGCTCCTGTAAGGGCGGGTATGAGAAGGGTCCCCCTCTCCCTTGTCAAAGCTTAGTTATCCATGAATGAGAACTCGTTTTGCTTTTTATATTGCCCCCAATTTTTATGAAATACCGCTTCAGTCTGCGTTTTTCGGATAGCCGGGACCCGATGTTGATTTCCGATTGAAATGTCAGCTCCAGGTTTGGGGCGGCCCATCTGATTAGTTCAGTTATCACTTCTGGAAACCCCAGCGGTTGTTCGGCTGCTACCTTTCTTTCTCTTGATGCCTTATCTGTTGACTATGGCTATGCCTCTCTGTTGGCGGTTGGTGTCTCAGTGTGCTGTCAGGAGTCCATGACACCCCCTGAATAAGAAAGGCCCCGTTAGCTTTTCTTTCATTATTCACAATATATATAGTTGTACAAAGGTTGATTCCTAATATGGTACGAATCCTAGCTTACCTTACAAAGGTTGATTCATAATATAATTAGAATCCTAAGTTACCTTAAATATACATTTATCATAATTACAAAATATAGCGAGAATATTCGGAGAATATTCGCTAATAAATACAACTTATTAGTTCATGAATCAATAATTGACTTGGGATAAAGGAATAAGCTAGATTCATTCTAGTGAGACCAAAATATGTCTGGGTCGAAAAAGGACCTTAAATGGCATTAGACAGTTGTAAAGACTTCTTTATTGGAAGTGGAAATGTAAAAAGATCGTTCAAAGAATTCTCAGTTCAACATTAGTCATAAATTTATCTTTTCAAAATTCAGCGCGCTGCATCGTTTTTTATTCTCTTAATTTATACTCCCGCCATCCAATTTTACTTATCACATATTGACTTGACACGTCTATTAAAGAGCCAAAAATAGAATTGAAAATTTATCATATTGCTCATAATTATTGCTAATTATCTAATAAAATTAATTAAGACTTACCAAAACATGTGAATCCAATTAATTAAGTAATGAATTCCAACAATTCACATATAATGAAAAAGGCTAAAGAAAAGACCAAAAGAGTGGAGCATTGAAAAAAGGAATTGAAAAAATTGACTTATTAATACTAAGGATAAGATAGGAAAAAAAATGATAAATTATCTCTTGATTTTCTAGAGTGGACAAGTAAAATTGGATAACTATTAGTATGGTGAACAAGTAAAACCGAACAGAGGGAGTAATTTTTTAGCAACTTTTGAAACTCATTCGTGCCTATTGAAAGAAGAATCACATAACCACTTTATTCCATTCAGAATCAAATAAACTTGAATTGTGTTTCTTTCATGGTTGGAAGAAAGCCCAAGTTTGGTTAGACTAGCAGAAGGGTCTGGCGGCCCATTCATCGGTTAACACTTGGGTCGCTTACCACTTATTAATGGGTCATTTGCAGTTTGTCTCTATTTTGTGCTAGTCTTTGACTTTAACCCCTCACGGTTAACAACCTTTACATATATACATAAATTTATATTTTCACATCATAATATCTCATCGTTGAAAAACTTATACCCCACCAAACATAAATTTAATTTTAAAAGGCAAAAATTAAAGACCAATTTATTTAAAGGCAAATGGGCAATTAAATACCTATTAATGATTTGCGGAAGAAGTGCACAAATCCCACTTTTGGGCCGCCATTTAACTTTTGTCTGCTTTTTATTTTTTCATAAATTTATCTTCTTTGGGAATAACTTCAGACGTAAGCTATTGAAGTTGAAATTCGCGTCTGACTTCTGACAATTTTGTGAAGTGTGCATTATGAATGTCAAACATTAGAGATTTTTGCTTGAATATTGATATGGCTTGCGAACGTCAACTTCGGATATTTTTTACTAAAGTTGTGAACTTGACAAGTCCAAACCTCGAACATTTTTTACTAAATTTTTATCTGGCTTTTCAAGCTTAACTACAAACATTTTCAATGAAGTTGCGGTCATGACAAGGTTAAATTCTAGACATTTTCGACTAAAATGCATGTGAAAATGGGCTAAAACTTCAGTCATTTGTGAAGTGCAGCTGAAAATATTTTTGCCAAAAAATAATTTATTCTTCGAATTTAATAATCCAACATACGATTGGACACCCAAATTTATTTCAAGTAAGCTCAAATTTAAAATATAGATTCCATATATCATAAAGAATAAACCTCAACCATCAATTTATCAAAACAACACCAACATAACAACCCTATTTAGTTTTCGTGTATGTCTGCACTTACATGATTGAAGTGCATGTAAAATTTTGGTAAAACTTCAATCATGTGTGTCCGAAGTGCAGTTGAATCCTTTTTTGCTCAAATAATTATTTTTTGAATTTCAACAATTCAATACACGATGCTTCACCCAAATCTACTTGAATAAATTTAAATTTCAAATATTACAAAAAATAAATTTCGATTATCAATTTGTCACAACAACATTATAACAAACTCATTTTGCAGCAATGGTAATTTTCCATTGTTTAATGCCTATTTTAATTAAACTCATTTTTTATATTTGAAATTGAAGACCATTTCTTCCCTCTATATTGAGTGAGTGTCTCCATTATGTTATTGCTAGCAAATATCACTATTTTTCAAATTTTGAATCACAAAGCAATATATTCCAATTTCTATAAAGAATAAGAATGAGGAGGAGGGAGTTGGGGGGGGGGGGGGGGGGGAGTTTTGTGTGAAGTTACCTAATATTAGATTTGAGTTATGTATTTTTTTAAAAGTGGTAAAGGTTAAGGGGGGGATAGGGTGCGGTGTGAATTTTTTACATGTTTTGTTGGATGATACAAGAATCACATTGGAGGTGGATGGTCGTATACATTTGACCTGGCTTGCTCTATGGACAAATTTTCAAGTTTAACATATTTGACTTTTGACTTGAAGTGCCCAGGAGCAAGCAACAGGGGCATATGCAGCTCGTTCATACCAGATTTATATAAACTGATTTATTTGAACCTGTTTATATGAACATACTTTCAACACGCATTGTGAATTAATATAAAAATTCATTAGAATGGTAATAAAGAATATATAACAACTCATAGCTTCTACATGTTATGTTATTGAGGGATTGAGAAAGATAGTGCGGGTGGTACATCTCAAATGTCAAAAAATCATTTATCTTTTTTTCTTCCTTTTTTTTTATGCTTTTCGCTCATTTTTCAATTCAATTTACTACAAATCCAAAAGTCATATTGGAACAAAATAATCCCAAAAATCGTGATTAATGAAGTAGCTGATTCTCCATTAGAGAAATTAATAAAAGAAAGAATCAATTTTTGCATTAGAGAAGTCAATTAAAGAAATAACCGCCACTTCCATTAGAGATCTTATATGAGAGAATTCTTTCTATTTGTGTGTCCTTAGAATGCGTATATTTAAATTATATATGAGTGTGTGAACTTTTCGATTAATTAAATTAGTGAGGGTACATGATTCACAAAAGATTTATGAGGTACTTAATTCTTAAGTTCGCGTAGGAAAGTAAATAAAAAATTAAATAGGAGGAAAGTCAATCTTCGAGGCTAAGATATTAGGACAGATCATTTAAATTTTTTAAAGAAAGGTAGCTACATTCATATGCTAGGTCCAAATATTAATATAAACCGTTGTTATCAATTGTGATGCATGAACATACTTGAGAATTGTTCTTTGTTCTTTGCCTTGATATTAATTTTTAACTTGTTCGAGGACAAACAAATGTCTAAAGGGTGATATAATTTGCAAAAAGTTCTATATTTTTGGGTGTCTATATATCTCATGTCTTGTTGTGATTTGATAAAACGTCATGGTTATTGAATGAATTTCACTCAACAAATGTTTTTTTGTGTTTAGAAATAAAATCAGGTGATAATAGATCAAAATTTCGGTTTTTTCTATCCAACTTTGAATGAATTTGAGCGAGCTCCAACAAAACTAGGTCATATATACACCCAGGAAAACATTTTTTTGAGGGTGACACATCATTTTTGGAGGCATGAACATATAAAGAGGGGAAGCAACGAAATTTCAGCTTAAAGTTTCAATTTCTTATATTTTTTTACTTGTTCGTTATGAAATTCTATGCTATGTTTCTTAAATAATATTATGAGTAGCTAGATTTTTTCTCTAGAATTTTAGTTAATTATTTGTTGAATAAATTCGTAATAGTGTTTAATTACAATCAAGTCAGTTGTTTTCTCTATTTATTCAATTGCATACACAATAGATTTTAATTGAATAATGATACTTTAAAGTCGTCAAGAAATAACTACTTAAATTATCGGAATTAGAAATGACAAAACTTTAACGTAATCCCTAAATAACGCAAAATATTAGCTAGAGTTAATTTGAAAAAGTAACTTTAGAAAATTAGTACATTTGATAAAAAATATTTGTGGTGAGAAGAGATTCATGATTGATAGAGAATAGTAAGACAAGATTAGAGTTAAAATGTTAAGAATTTATTCTGACATTTAGAAAATTCTAGACCTCTTAATATAAAAAATAATTTTATTTACTTGATAACTTTATTGTAAATAATGAATCTTAGGCCTACTTTATGCTCAAAAGCTAGCTTGTAGGGTGATGATTATCCAAGTCCATATAAGGAGTCCATGTTTCCATTCCATATTTGATGTGGACTCTTAACACTCCCCCACACGCCTAGACTTTGTTAACTGGAGTGTGGATAATATAATTTGGGGGCCAAACATCGATGAACAATTGGAATAAGCATGACTCTGATTACTGATACCATATAAATAAGGAATTTTGAGCCTAATTCAACTCCAAAAGCTAGGTTGTAGGGTGAATATTGTCCAAATCCATATAATGAGTTCATATTTCCATTCCATATCCGATGTAAGACTCTTAACATTTATTATTCTTCCTAGTTACTAATTATAAGTTTACAATAAAAATTTAAAATATTACACATTAAGAAGTCAATTAAATTAATATTCTTACTCTATTTGAATGGTCGTTACCTATGATTTCATAATGTACACTATGTATAGTATCTTATTACATTGTATTGTATTAATGAATATATTATTTAGATCGACGGTATTATTTGTGTAGTTTAATAATATTTTTATTATTTAGTTGATTGTATAATATTATGTAATAACATATTTGTTTACTAAAATAACCTTAACATTAATACTCCCTCCATCCTATATTACTGTCCATTTTTTCTTTTACACCCCTTAAAAAAATTATAAATAAAGAATATATTTTTACTATATTACTCTTATCTCTCCAATAAATTCACTCTAAAATTATTATCAAGAACATTTAATACTAAGAGTAAGATAGAGAAGATTTAATTAATTCTATCTTGGATTTATAAATTCACAAGTAATTTTGGATACATAAGAACTTTAAAAAATAAGTAGGTGGTGAGTTAGGACTTTAAAAAATAAGTAGGTGGTGAGTTAGGACAGTCATTGGGTGGTGAAGGTAGAGGTAAGGTGGTGGGTGGTAGGAGTGGGCTCGTAGGGTGGGGGGTGGGTGGCAAGGTTGGTGGAAATGAGAGTGAGTGTGGGTGGGGGTTGGGTGTGATGGAGGTGAGTGGGTGATGTATGAGAAAATAAAATACATAATCATGTAAAAATAATATTTTATTCATAATTATATACAACACCATCCAAACAGGGAGTTAGTGCTGCAAAAGTTTGATTGAAATAGTCGTCTCTGTGAGATTAATTCCGAACTTAAAAATCAATATTTGCAACTACCAATTCAGAGTAAAAAGTTATGTGGCATGGATTCCGAGAGCTTATCCTTTCAGAAACTGTTAAATTAAAATAGTTAAAGAGGTTTGCTTGAACATTGAGAACCAATCACTCGTTAAAAAATCAAGACACTAACATCGATCATAAATCAGGGCGACCAGTTGGATTATGAGCATAAAATAAATGCTTAAAAAATCAATCATTGAGCAATTGGAAGCTAAAGGAGTAAATAAATACCAAAACCAACATACCACCCATCCAGCCTGTTCTCCATAACACCCAATAATCATAGAACCCCCAACTAAAAAAAAAAGGTTCTAAACCCCAACTAAATTTTGATTAAGCAGCTTAGAACCTATTAATTTTATCAGCCTTAATTACAGGATTAGCCTTAGCAATCTCTTCTTTCCCTTGTGATTTAAAATCAAAGGTACAATCATGTTGCTCTGGGTATCTATGGGTCCCACAAAAGGTACTACCACATCTGCACTTAAATCCCACAACACCAACTTTCTTCCTACAAGTCAAACACCTGTTCGGCACAGCCACCTCCGCCGCCGCCGTCTCAACAACCGGCTCCGCCGAATAGCTAACTATTTCGACAGGCTCAACTTTAGGCCTATTTATAACAAGCTTATCCATAGCTACTTTGGCCATAGCAGCATGATCTTCCTTAATCTTAACGTCTCTGTAACACTTTGAACAAAACCCCATCGTCGCAGCCGTGCCAAAAAATCCGCAACCGTTTGAGCATAAAGTTGTCTCTGACGGCGGGAAGCTTGTTCCGTCGTTGAATTTGTTGCCTTCAGAACCCATCGAAAAGTTTTGTTACTTCTATTTCACAAATCCAAGTGCGCAAAGGAGGAGACAAGTTAGCAGAGAGCAAATAAATTGCTTATGAAGTACGCAATATGAGAGGTGAATGATATAGAGTAGTTGTGGGGTCCAATCTATTTTTCTATGACGGTCGGATTGGGTTAAATGACCATAATATCCTTAAGACGTGGTCAAATCAAGGGTATTATTGGTAATTAAAGGACACGTTTACACATCCTATTTCTGGTCACAAAAGGAGAACTAGCTGTAATTGGAAAAGGAGTCGAAATTTCTGAATGTGATGATGAAAAGACGTTAATACCCTTAGTTGCGCGTAGGAATGAATGATGCGAAAAAGGAGGTTGAACTAGACTTTTTTTAATTGTGAAAGAAAGGACTTAATTGTCATTAAGTATATAACCGAGTCCGACGAGAAATGGGCAAAAGTAATGATGCTGTGGCCCTTCTAGAAGAATCTTAAACAGTTGATTCTACCAGCTTCTCGAACTAATAGAAGATTATGAAATTACTTAATACTACTCCCTTAAGAATAATTTCACATAATTAGTGTCATAGATTAAAAAATTTCAACTAATAGTACTTTGTAACCTCTTAAACCCTTCCTTTGATGAGAGACAATATTTGTCATATTTGACTCTATTTTGAGTCCTATTCATAAATTTTTTGCCTTTTCATCTAATAATATTATAATAATAATAATCTTTAATTTATTCAATCATTCAACCGAGTTCTGCCTCAATTCATTTTTAAACAAAAAGGTTTGCTTTAGTACTAATTCATTCTTAAAAAAACTTTTATTTTTCTGCACGTGTTTTAAGTAACTAATTAGAAATTTTCAGACTCGAAAAGGACCACATATAAGTGACAAAATATAATTCAATGCTATTTTTTCTGTGCTGGTCTAACTTAGAAGAAAATAGTATTGGATCCTTGCTCACGTACTGGCAATACTTTTTTTTGGTTTTTGTACAGGCAATATTTGATTTGACTTATATGTATATACTCCGTTATTCCAATTTAGTGAAGATGTTTGAAATTTTGAATCCAATTTATGTGAAAATATGAAGGTCAAAATACCTAAAAAAAATTTTATATATGGAAATTCGGAGATATATTTCTTCAATTCATTTAAATTAAAAAATTTATAGTTGAAAATTACATAGAATGCATCATAAGTCAATAATTAATACTAGAAAAAGTTAACAAAAATTGAAAAAATAGTACTAACAAAAATATGAACTGTATATTTATCAACATATTCACGGAGGGGTGTTGCACTGAATATATAAAATTTTAAAAATATACTGATATATTTGTATTAATTTAACATCCATCATCACAGAAAATTCAAAGAAATGATTATGGTGGATTTAGTACAGTAAAACCGTCCTCCATTTTACTATTAAAAAGTTACTATACATAATCCCTCATCTTGTCATGTTTTTAATCGTCAAACTACATAAATTTTAATCAACATTTTAAAACATATTTTTTTATCATATTTATATGAGAAAAAATATAATTTATAGTATTTTTTATATAATTTTAAATATCTAACTTGTAATTTTAAAATATTAAATTAATTTAATGTAACTTAACGTTGAAAATCAAAACATGACAATTGATATGAACGGGGTGAGCAGTAAATAAAAAACGGGGAATTATTATAGTAGTCCAAGCTTAATAATTTATTTAGATGGCTAACTGAACTTATATATTACTAGTAGTTAGAATTCGATTCCATAATTTGTGATTATCTCCACATTCCCTCTATACACACACAAAAAAATAAAAGAAAATAATAGAGACAAGACAATTAAACAAGTTAAAACATAGTAGTAAAATGTATAAAACAAGCTTTTCTTTTACCCTGATTAACTCGAAAACCTACAATGAAGAAAAGAGGATCACCGCATGAAGGAAAAAAATAGAAGGAGATTAGGTTAAAAAGACGTACGGTGGGTGGCTTGTATTCTACGACAGAGCCGTGGTTTTGGTATTTGGTATTTGCCCAACTGCCCGGCCCGCATACCGTAATTTAGGGGCCGCTTGGTTTTCTATTCAGTGGAAAAGATGATTTGTCTTTGTCAATGTATGGTCACCCTACACTCAAACGATACATATGCTGACAAATCAAATCACATTTCTGATATGATCCCATAAAGGTTTTATATTATACACGTGTGGGATAACAAGCTTCCTTGAAAATTACTCTACTAAGTATGAACTACACTATTTTGTAACAATAATATACTCGCTCATATTTCACAAATGGGGTTCAAAATATTACATTATTTTATAATGCATAAAAAATTCAATGGTCTCAATTTAGATACCAATCCATACACTCATTTACGTCATTTATGAGTGGCTTTTTGTTGCATGAAAGGTGTGGATAAATGATCAATGAAATAAATTGAGTATCATGAGGTGTTATGATGCAATTTCAATTAAATTAAATATACATCTTCTCATATGTTCAAGCTATGATGATAGAGTTATTCGATTGTGCTAGTGAGAGGTAGTAGATAACTTTAAAATTAATGTTGTTTTGTCCAATTAATGGTTGACTTAATATTACCATTCGGTCAATTTTTTAAGTAATAAAGATAGTGATCAATCAAATTGCATATGCAATCTGTATATGGTAAAACCGACATGACACGTGGCAAGGGTTAGATATGAAAGTCGAGGGAGGCAGTAGAGTTCCATACCGGATTGAGTGGCATTGAAGTAAGTTTGGGTGTCAAGATAAGATCGGGGGGGGGGGGGGGGGGTGACCGAACCAGTTGATATCATGTGGAGAACAAGAAGCACTTATCTCGTAACCGATCCAGACATGGTGCCAACCGTTACTCAACCATTATTCAGCAGTTACAATTATTATTCTTCAGTCATTAAGAGGCCATAATTAACATTGATGACATTAAAGTGGAGAGGAAATTTCAGTTTGTAACCTCTGCAATTCATAGCTATAAAAGGAGTTCAACCTTCATGTTGGAAGGACATCTCATTCTCATTACTCACACTTGTACGATTTCATTCATTGCAATTATAATCATAAAGCTCTCATTGTTGGCTCGGAATCGAGGCAGTTAAGCTTAGGCCCGAATCAATTTTCCGGAAGGAGCTCATCTTGGTTTATGACATTACAGGGTATCTTTCTTACTTATTATTTTCTTTTGTTTACTTACTATTAATTGCTTATTACTCTTTATTCCAAATCGATCCACGTATTCTTAAAACCACTTACAAATTCAACTGTATCTTTTTTGGGTAAATAGTTTGGCGCCCATCGTGGGGCTAAGGATAATAGTGGTGATTTGTCCTAACTCAAATTTCACTTGTTTCTTTTGAGATTTTGTGAAAATAGGTCAATACTAAATACTTACAGAATTTTGTGAAAATAGGTCAATCCTTAAAACCATTTCCAAAATTCAAATAAACCAAAAATATTTTAATTAATATCAGAGTAACTACGAAAAGTTAATCTCTGAAAAAAGAAACTTTCTTATTTAAAGAATAACTTTCCTTTCTCTCTAAAATTCATTCTCTACTTCCTTCAACACTAACTATTCCAACACATATGATCATGGTCTTGGATAATCCTTATCCATGAGCTAATATTTTTAGGTTGAGTTAGATTTAAGGTCCATGTTTTATCATGATATCGAGTTAGGCCCATCTCAAATTATGATTTGCCCAATTTGGGGCCATGCATTATAGTTGTCTACGCTTCAATTGAACGGCTTGTTGACTTTGTCCCACATCAATTGTGGGATGATAATCTTGATCTCTTTATATGATTTTGAATAATGCTCGCCTAAATAAACATTAAACAAAACAAATAGAAATTCAATGACTCGGATGAATCGAAATATAGCTGCTACACCAAAACTAGGTGCAAAGAACTAAGCAAAAGTAATTATCTAACCTTACCATTTGAGATGCTAGCTAGTCTTTATCTTTAACTGCTTCTCAGAAGAAAGGTCGTGAATACAAATCTTTGGTATACTAATGGGCCTAAAATTCAACAAAAATGCGGAGCTGGCAGTGACAACTAAAACAATTGGGCTTGTTGAGCGTCAATGCAGATAAATCGCGATGGAGTGGGCTTCTTGGACTTTTCATTTCGTTGAGCCCAACATAAACTGCTTAGCTAGAGTATCACCTGTATGGAGAGCTAAAAACTCAAGACAATTATATGCTAAAGTAGTGTCATTTGCCCGTGCTAAGCCCGGGCCCAAATTACATTAAAATTTAATTTGCCAATTTTTTTTTTTTGTGTTTTTATTTTTTATAATATTATATCAGTTGTAAAGGTAGTTCAATAATTTCTCAAAATTTCTAAAATATTAAATCATGTAAAAACTTTTGTAAGTTAAAAATATTAGTCTCTTAGAGTATAGTTACTTCCTTTTTATTTTCAAACAAATGAATGCACCAAAGTTCCTCTTTTTTTATTTTTTCTCTTTTTTTTTTGAGATTGAAGTCCTTAATGATTCAAATCGAGTCTTACCTTATGTTGAATTAACTTAATTACTTTTTTCTCAATAAAACTTATATTGGTTAACCCATTCTTATGGAGAAAATAATAATCATGGTATTCAAGTAATATAAAAAATATTTAATGCTACAAATTGTTTATGATAACGTCAATGAAGTTAACTTATAATAAAAATAAATATAACATTTAAAATTAAATAGTTAAAAGTCTTGAAACGCCGAAAGGAATTGGAAAATTAAAAAAATATTTTTTTTATTACTTTAATCTTTCCTTATCCTTAAAAAAATGCATGTTAAGAAATGTTGTATGCTTTAATTTTTCTTAATTTATTTTTTAATAAATTTATATTATAATTTATTAAACGATATAGGTTTAGTATACGTTTAACTAACCATTTGTCTTAAATTATATAAAACGTTGATTATCTCATCTTTTGTAAAATATTCTAATATCCAAAAAATGTGAAAAATCACTCTCATTTGAAATTGTTTAGTATTATTAATTTTCAGAGAGCTTAACTGCATTTTTTAAATTAGGTTTTACATATTTTTAGTTACATATGAAAAGTAATTTATAATTTAATAAGTAAGCAGTATTAAGGTAGAAGGGAATGTCACGATAACTTTTTTATTTGTCTGTAATAAATTTCATAGGAAAAAAGACAATTTGAATTTAATAATCATTTTCATATAAAAGAAAGACAATAACTTTTGGATCAATTTTTAAATTTGGTTATTGGAAGGTCACCGTCTAATTGCATTTAGCTTCACACAAGTAAATATCTACCTCATTAACTCTACACATAATTGTACCTGCTCAAATAAAATAACGTTACTCAGTAACCACTTTCAAATTTTTTAAAACTCAACTCAATTCATTATACCCAAGTAGAGAGTGAAACCAACAAGAAATTAAACAAAAACATACAGGGGTATATCTCCCCTCCTCTTTCCGGTACATATTGCTAATTATGATGCTTTAAATAATCAGTTAATGTGTGATTTATTTCCCCTCCTTTATGTTGGTTTGTACATATGCCAAGTATACATATAATATACCAATTTTCATGCATCCTTTTTGCATTTAGCGTTTTCTGTTTATCTATATTCAAGCACTAGAGTGAATCGGTGGGGTGGGGGGGGGTCTCTGAGATTATTTTTTTATTGGAGATATCACCTATAAATATTTTAGATGTATTTTTCATATATGGATCTTCATCTGAAAGACAAATTGCGTAAGTTTGTTTTGTTTCTTTGTGGTTTTGGTTTTGTTAGATTTTATTCCATGTTTATTTTATATTTGAATTGTAAATTTGTCTTTTTTTCTAAGAAAAAGATCCGATGATAAAAAATGCGGTTCATCTAAACTTTAAGTCCAACCAAAATATTATCGTTGTGATTTAGTCAATTTTATAAAATTAAGTGTCTAAGTTTTATCTCTTCTATTTCAATTAAAATGAAATATTTTAAAATTTATTAATATCTAATTTTAAAACCGCGCGAAGCGCGGATAAATTCACTAGTATAGGTATACATAAGGGAAAATTACAACCAAATACCAATGATTATCTAGTTTACAAAATAATACACGGTGTATAGATAATGTATATTTTATAGTTTATACTGAATATACATATCTACAACCGAAGTTTATAGGTTATGTATACTTCAGTCATATTAGTAAACTAGTTAGCCGAATGGTACATTTACATAAGTTTACTTATAAATAATGGTACTCTGCATCAATGAAATATTCACTTCCAATTGTACCGTATGATTGAATGATCGTCCGACCAAATATTGATTCCTCACCCACATCTAAAAACAATCGAATAAAAATGGAAATAAACAGAAGAATTGTGTGACAAAACAAAGTGCGGAAGGTGTATGTACACGTATTTATACATGAAAATAGTGCAACTGAACTATATTTCAAAACTCATTATCACCTGCATGGTATATAGTTATCATACACGATACAGAATATCAATGTTGACATTATGAAAGAGATAATTAGTGGGGAAGTGCCAGTTATGATGTTGATAATGAAGAAGAAGAAGCAGTGCCCAAGTGCGTATTGCAATTGATTGCACTGCACATATTTGATGGCAGTTTCGATGGCTAATTAGAAGTAGCGTTATTATGCAAGGGGAACATAGAAAGTTAGAAACAATAATTGATGCAATATCAAGAAATCAGTAACACCTGAGTAAGCACAAGTAATTTCTTATAGGTAACTCCGTAGTTAGGGGTGGCAAAACTCATTTATGTCTGCTCAATCCAGCTCATCTAAAAATTATTTAATTTGAACTAAAGCCTAAATATGTATCCAGATTGATCCATGAGAAATGTTATAAAAATCATATTTTTGTTAGCTATGTTATATATAGATAAACAAAAGGACCGTCCGGTGCACTAAGCTCCCGCTATGCGCGGGGTCTGGGGAAGGGCTGGACCACAAGGGTCTATTGTACGCAGCCTTACCTCACATTTCTGCAAGAGGCTGTTTCCATGGCTTGAACCCATGACCTCCTGGTCATATGGTAGCACATTTACCAGTTACTCCAAGGCTCCCCTTCTAAATGAGTAGCCCGGTGCACTAAGCTCCCGTATGCACGGGGTCCGGGGAAGGGCCTGACCGCAATGGTCTATTGTACGCAGCCTTACCTTGCATTTCTGCCAGAGGTTGTTTCTAAAGGAGGGATGCAACACGAGGACTTCTCAGGGGGTCACCCATCCTAGTTATATATAGCAATACTACAAGAACAACAACATACCAAGTGAAATCCTAGTTATATATAACAATGTAAAGAAAAAATATATTTAACTACTTAGTTTTGTTTAGTAATTTAGCAAATTATAAGAAAGAGAACAAAAGAATTAAAATTTGGTAAGAGTTAGAGGATTGAGTTATGATCCATTTTATAGCCCTTCTTGACAAACTCAATTAGCCCAAAGTCAATTTTGAACATGGTTGGCAATGATCCATTAATTGATTCAATTCATTTTAATCCGTCTAAAATTAGTCCAGTCAGCCATTTACCACCCTATAGGCCGGAGTGCGGTAAATTTGCTAGTCTCCCACTACGAAACAACTTCAGGCATGTGGTGCCAGAAGGTAGGTTTGACAAAAAGACATTCAGGCACATATTTATAAAAGAATTTAGTCATTTTGTCTATAAAGATATTTTTGTCTGAACTTAATGGACATATGGCTGATATTTAGCTACTTCTGTATGAATTTTCGCCATATATAATTTCAGATACCAAGTATCTAGAGTTTTTCTGAAGTGGATACTTATTCAAAATAATTTAAAAAGTGGTTACAAGTTAATTAACTATTCGTAAAAGTTTTACACCCCTAAAGGTGGCAAAGGGAGGTCGCTGAAATGGACCTTCAATTAACTCTACTAAATAAATGCATGGTGTAACATGATTGTTGATGCATGTGAATTGGAGGTCATCATATAATTGGTGAACAAAATTGAATCAACTTGCATAGACACTTGAGAATAGAGAAGAACATGGCAAAAGTAGGGAAGTTAATTTCCTAGTTGACTAGTTATCATATAAATACGCACATATAAATTGGAGGTCATCATATAAATACGCACACAGAGAACTCATTGATCTATGGACAAAATAATATATAGTCCAGTTATCTCTCATATATACATTGCCGTATATATATGGCGTGTTGTTGGAGTAGTAAAACAATGAATAAGTGAAAGTTTGAGCGGCTGTGCTACACTTCAAAATAGCATTATTTGGTTTTGTCCACACTTTTCATGAGTACTCTTTCATATATACTTGTGTTCAATGATGAGATCTGATAGTAAGAATTTTCACTTGAGAGTTTAAAATATAAAAAATAAATACACAAAAAAGTTAAAGAAAATTCAACGTCTACTATATATACATAAAATATAATTTTAACAATATATAAATAATGTAAATTTTCACCGGAAGAAGATTTGAATGAACCCGCTTGGCTCTACCTGGCTCCGCCCCGCTGATAGCAGAGACGGAGCTAAAGGGAGTTCGAGGGGTTCAATTGAACTCTCCCTTGAAAAGTGTACTGCATAAATAAAGTGAAAATGATTTTCATTAAAGAAACTATATGTATTATTAATTTTTCTTAATATAATGAAATATTCTATTGTAATGATAAAGGAGGTTAAAAAAAAAACTTAGGTCACAATTTCGAATTTTGAGTGTGAGATACACTAATATTTTTCTTAATATCCTTGTATGAATTTTTAACCCCAAAACTGATACTATATAAAATATTTACATATATAATTATCTATAAAGTAAATTTTTATAATAAACGTTGAATAATATAGGGTCCTTGTGAAACACATTTAACCTTTTATTACAACAACAAGGAATATAAGAAGTTGCGGTTGATCGTTCAGTGTTTTTTGTGTACTCCTCTGTCGTATGTGTTGCAGGTATTATCTGTTGGATATAATTGTTGAAATCAAAGTAGTACGGGAAGTAAATAAAGTGTTCGAAAGGATAAATTAACAGCCAAAATTATAATTACCGCAAACTTGTTGAGTCTTGAATCTTGATAACCTGAAATCAAGAAACACTAAATCTGGATTGTTACAACTGTGGCTACGTCGAGAGATGACTCTCTGTCTTTAAGACAAGATTGCCCCGTATATATGCTTTTACGTTAGCGGGCAACATTCTCCCAAGATAAAACAACAACAAATCAACACTACAAAGCAAATAGGTTGCTTCTGATGAAGAAAAAAACAAACATGAAGCTACTTGCTGAAGAGAGCAAATTTAGAGGAAAAGGAAGAACTTTTCTGGACTGTTCTTGTTCTATTTTTGTGTTCTTTTCTTCTGATGCCCTCAAATCTATTTCAGGTCTCAATATTTAGTGTTTAAGAGGAGGAGAGGTGTTAAGAGGTGTAGTCATGGCCAGAAACGTTTTGTAGTAAGTGCAAAACGTTTCAGATGGTTAATGGCAGAAAATTGTTGGCTTTCTGGCTGCTGCCAGCATTCCTGAAACTCCAGGACCATACTGTAAACACTAAACAGTTTGGAGTCTGAAATATAATATCAGAAGCAGCCTAGAAGCTCGCAGCCCGCGACCCGAGCCCGGACCGGACAAGCGGGCGGCGGCGGCGTGCGTGTGAGGCTAGCCTCGAACCCAAGCACACCTAGGTCCTCCCTCATTCAAACACATGGGTTACCCATTGGGGTCCCAAACCCTTATCCATTTTTTAGGCTTATAAAAAGAACAATTCTTCCTTTTTCCCACCGATGTGGTAGATTTGTCCGACACCATATTTTCATGCCTCAAACATCTTACTTAGTGGACCAATATCTCTTTCATTTCTTAACGAAATTTAACGATCCTTGGCCCTACGCTCATCTACTCACTTAGTAGATTATGAACGTGTGAAAAATCAAAGACTCCAACATGCGGAACCCGAGTGTTTAAGTCATTAAAGATGGGTGGACGCAACCTCCATCAAAGACAAATTTCCAACAATCCCCTATTGAAAGAGAATTGGTGCACACAGGGTGCCAAACTTCAATAATCTTTCAGCGGAAAGATATTGAATCAAGATAGGTAGCTTCCGCTTTGAACTTTCCCTAGTTGAATACCACCGGACTTACTTACTGCGCGGTGAACGTGATGTCTTGAACCGTCAGTGTTTAGTGTAAGCCAAGACAATGATACCAACATAATAACTCCCCTTATTCGTTTTCATTCTTATTGTTCTGTCCGTTGTGGTCGTGGACATACTTGAATTCTTAAGTGCGTTCATTTGAGGCGGCCTGTCCTCGCACTTAAATAAGTGATCTCATACAAGGTATCCTGCTATACCCCACTACACAAGTGTTAGGAATTATTAAAAGTTTCCCCAACCTTAACCTCAACCTCAACCTCAACCGTTTGAGGATCGTTAAAGGTTTAGAAGCTTAACCTTTACCCACCATGCAGGTAGCACCTTAATGTCTATCGTGGAAACAACTTTGGATTCATGTTTCCTTACAGAAATCATCATCCGAAGTGCTCTTGCTTCCCCCGAAGCGCTCAACTGAACCTTTTGCACCTTAGTTTTTCCATTGAACCAAATTCTTGGGATCTCCAATCAGTATGATTGGGATACCACCGCAAAGGTTCGTATTGTTTGGGTTTTAAGCTCATTCCCCTAGACATGCAAAATTCTTGATCTTCGGGCAGTCCCTTAGTTAAAGGGTCCGCTATATCATTTGATTAGTAATCAAGGAAGTGACACCCGTGATGATCAACTGTCATACGGTCTTTTGTCTCCGACAGATATGTCCAGACGCCGTCATCCGTGACCTTCCTGAAGTCGACCGGCTAGCCACAGTGTATAACTGCCGAAGGCACGAGTTTCTCCCAATAAGGGACGTCCTCTAAGGAGTCGTAAAGTTACTCAACTTCTTATCATGCTTTGTTTAAAGCGATAAACTCTGATTCCATCATGAATCGACCGATGCAGGTTTGCTAGAGGACCGGACGGGACGGGCGAGCGCCGGCTGCAGCGCGCGTGTGGGGCTAACCTCGAACCCAAGCACACCTAGGTCCTCCCTCCTTCAAACACATGGGTTACCCCTTGGGGTCCCAAACCCTTATCCATTTTTTAGGCTTATAAAAAGAACAATTCTTCCTTTTCCCACCGATGTAGTAGATTTGTCCCACACCATATTTTCATGCCTCAAACACCTTACTTAATGGACCAATATCTCTTTCATTTCTTCACGAAATTTAACAATCATTGGCCCTACGGTCATCTACTCACTTAGTAGATTATGAACGTGTGAAGAACCAAAGACTCCAACATGTGGAACCCGAGTGTTTAAGTTATTAGAGATGGGTGGACGCAATCCCATCAAAGACAAATTTTCAACATTATCACGGTGTTAGTAGAAATGTGTCTACTTCTATGTGTCAAAAATTAGCTATGTTGGGTAATCTATGTGTTATCGAGTCTGATGTAAGTTTGCACCCAGTAGCGGTGCCGTAATTATAATAAATAAAGTCCAGTTAATAAAAAAAACATAACCTTTTATTAATGAAACATATATTTTAGCTCTTTTATATAGGAAATATATTATATATTTTTTACATACTATACATCTTTCCTAGTCGACCACTTTATTTATATACTCATGTCAAATTATACTAAATCATGCGATTTGATAAAATATTGGATATGAGTAACTTTATCGCTACTAATCCTAAGTTTAGTTGTATGTTTGACTATTGCAATTTGCGAATAAGAATATAGGTTTAGGAATGTTAAAATTATAACTTTGTATGATATATTGAATATATACGTATTATGAGTTGGTCGAAATTTTCTTTTGGAATTTGCATTGCAATTAATTGTACTCGCTAGACTAATCTATCTTGCAAACTCTTGTTCCTACTACGTAGTAAGTAATAAAGAACATACATAATTGCACTTTCTTTTTCCAAAATAATTGTACATCAAAATAGAGCTATTGTTTTGTAAGTACAATATTTAGAAAGACCAACCATTAATTGCTTTGCTGCACAATAATATTAATCTTTGGTGAAGGCACCTGCAGGTTCAATAAAAGGAAATTAAAACTTGTACTAATTGTGAATAGGTGCAAATCATTATTCTAACTCTAAACTTTGTGTTACTATTCTAGTAACTCATTATTTAAAAAGGACAACAAATTTTTAGTTAAGTTATTATTATTGCCCTTTATTTTATCTCTATTATTTTTAGTTACTGGTTGTTTAATAGTCTGAATACCTCTTATTTAATTAGAATACATTAAAGATATATAATACGATTGTCGTCTTCATATGAAGACGAAATTAATTCATACTTTAATGTAGACTATAGACAAATTTAAGATAAATTATGAGAACAAGTACAAGATAACACAATTTGAAAAATTGAGCCTACTTATCTATTATTTGTGGCCCAGCCCCATACTGAAAAGAGGAATAAGATATTTTTCTCTATGAATTTAGGCAAATTAGAAAGTATTAAAATAATTTTCTTAAAAAAATCTAGTGCACATCATTGTTTTGAGTACACCATCAAGTGCATATAGACTTGTAAACAAAGTGTCCCAAATGGCTAAGCCTATTTCATCTCTCTATATGTCTATTTTCCATATTTTTTCTTCTTCTAGCTGAACCTAACAGTACAAATTATTACTTATAATTGTTTTTTTGCACATTTTGAAATCATAACGTTGCCATCGAATATAGATGAGAAAATATTGGTAGAGATCCAAGATGGGGTTTCAAAAAAAAAAAAAAAGGTACTCAAATTTGACTCTTTGATATTTGTGTTCAAACATATTATTATGAATTGTGATGGAGACAAATTGGAAAATTGTTTTATTTTAAGTGATGAAAAATGCCACCTTCTTCCCCGCCAACGCCAAGGGTCCAAAATAAAGCAAAAAGTTTCAAATTATAGCAACAGATTTATTGAAACTCTTATTAAAGTGATCTAATAAAGCTTAAAGGGGGCCAAGACAAAGGCCCCTCGTGTTGAAACTTGAAATTGACATTTTCAGTTAATCCTACTTTGTGACTTAAGATTCTATGGTTGATTGATAACTAATGCATGCACACGTGTTTAACTTAAATTATTAAACAACTAAGATGCCCTTAATGACTTATTCCAATATAAGTCGGACTTATTAAGTCCTTATTTTTGGCATTAGAAAAGACAGTGATGGAGATAAATTTTTATCGTGATATTATCATTCAAGCCACCCTATTCCGTTCCCTGTATGTGTGGCTGATTCTTGGGCACCAATAACCTGCATTCATGAGAATAGAATCATCAATATGGGAATCTTCTTTTAGCATTGAAATTACCTATGGTGGAGACTCTGTGCACTTCTAGTGGAGTTAATTTTTGGTCCAAAGCCAGTTTTTCCCCTGCATCAAAACTGTTAGTTCAGTAAGAGTATTGGTGGCATGAGGTGTACCACCCATGAACCCTACTACCCAGTCTTCTCTACTATCTCTGATGATCCCTCCAAAACCACCAATTCCACGATTCCCAAGAGATGAACCATCAATGTTCAGACTGAAAGTATTTCTATTAGGGAGATTCCATTTTAAATTGATCATCACAGAAGCCTTGTCAATTCTACCAGAAGCTATAATGTGCAAAGCTTCCAATGCTTTAACAATGGTGTTAGAGGTGGAAGCAATATCCTTTTTGTTGTTAAAAAGGTTGTTGTTTTTGGCAAGCCAGATGTGCCAGAAGCAGAAAGGAATGAGGCATTCCCAAGTCATATTAGCATTGTACTGAAGGTGGTGGATGGTTTCCCAAGTTTTTTGGCCAGGTACTGTTGTTGAATTGAAGGCCTGGTTTACAGTCATCTTTTTCACATTTTTGTACGATGTTGTGCCAGTAGAGTTGAGCATTTGTGCACTCAAAGAAAATGTGAGTGATGTTTTCTAAGGGAGAGTTGCATGATGTGCAATTTGGACTGACATCTATTCCAATGTTGTGCAGGTATGCATTTGTAGGTAGCCTCCCATGGAATAAGAGCCAAAAGGAAGTTTTGATTTTGTTTTGCACTTTGAGCTTTCAAATCCAGTTAAAGCATTTTGTGTTGGTACTGATTTTGGTAGCATCTGAAAGTATATTTATGTCCTAGAGACAATCTGTATTAGGACAAATGTACTTTATACACATTCGTATTATTATTAATGGAGATTAATATTTTGACATTTGCAATTATTGAATTATTAATTGATTGTTTGTAATATTCTATAATATGCATCCCTAGAGGTTACGCTGTTATTAATAGTGTGAGATATTAATATAACGTAACTCTTAAAATAGCCTCGACTAATGATCATCGAGAATGGGATATCGATGATATGTGATAAGTCGACATGTGGTCTGCATCACATCCTTAGAGAATGTAGTATGTCTCACCTGCTACGAGTAATGGCTACTCGTGATGGACACATGGATACTTTGGAAGTATTGGTATATCCTCCTGATATATTGTTTGTTATACTTGTCTAAACTTTAAGAAATAGAGTTCCTTTTGAAGGAACGTCACTATGATTACGTTTATTCATCGATCATGCGAAGAGAATGAAAGAGTGAGCCTTAACATACCTTGTTGACGATTAATGCAACTCACATGGATTCCCTGTTATCTTATAATTGTTAACCTAAGCCATAAGGACAATACATATCAAAATTCATCTAAGAGTTTCAAGAACGAGTTATTGTGACATTCCATCGAACACTTAACGTGCGTACTTTATCTCCTCTTATTTTCATAGCCATATAAGTTATTTTCAATTCCTTTACAACAATAACAATACCATTAAGATCATCATAACCATACTTCATGGATCTAGCCATGGTCATCTCCTAGAACCTTATTAAAACCATCGAAACAACCAATACAATAACTTAACATGTTTAACTATGAAGTTTATCTTAACTTGTCCGTACTTTATCTTGTACATAAGATAATTCCAACCTAGGAGAGAATTAAGAATACTAAATGGTAGTAGGAATATACCTTCATACATTCAAGAAGTCCTTATATCAAGTTTTCTTTCAATCCTTCAAGAACTTCCAAACTTGTCCAATGATCCAGAGAGGATTTGTAAGAAAATCCAAGCTTTCCAAAGAGGATTTCACTTTATAAGCTCAAGGATATGATCTCCCATGGTGTCTAGGTATTTAGAGAAGGGTTGAGAGAATCTAAGAAGTGTTTGGGCGAAATTGGGATGTTTTGGGAGCAAATGGCCCACTTTGGGCCTTAAATAGCCATCCAAACTGCCTCACACATACGACTCCATATGTGGCGCATATGACACCGCATATGGTGGCAGTGGGATGGTGAAAAATAGGCCTTGATCCGCTACCTCATCCGCAATGCGGAATGGGTTTCGTAGGGCGAAACGCTTAGCGTATCGTTCTATCTTTGTCAAACTTCATCGAGATGTGATTTCTTTGATTCTAATGACTTATAACCATCCATATACCTTCTTAATATTCATTTATGTCGTAAATGACCCTTGGAACGGGGCTCGGGTCATCATAGCTCAAGTCGATTAACTATATTCTTAACCGTGTGTGAAACGACGGATGTAGTTCGGAGTCTCTTAGCTATACTTCCAATCTTGGCCCAATGCCTTCCCTAACCTTTTATAGCCATCATAACTCTTCTCGTCTCACATTGGTTCGACACGACGTACACCACGTAAGGGTTACAGGAACAAAGGGCTTCACGACTCTTAAACTCTTACGACCTCCTCGGATATCAACTCGGTCATTTTGAAATCTTCCCAAGGGAACCTTATTTCTTGTCTTAGGCTCCCTATCTTGAGGTATATTTAAATAATGAAATTACATGGTGTAATAGTCGTTGGGTGTCTGGTTTGGGAAAAAAGGGATCGACAACATCGCTTGCTGCATAAGGGAGTTCATCATTTGTAGATCGAGAGGGGTGGTTGTTGGATTGGCTTGCAGGATCATCGACAGCCATAGTTGATGGCTGAAGGTCGACAATCCTTGGTTCAGTGCTACCATGGTGATTCTTTCTAGGTGAGCTGGGTTCCTGATTTTGAGGTTTAAGAGTTGGTTGCCGATGTGGAAGCTGTAAGACAGTGTTTGCCCTTGAACACTAGTTCCAGCCACGATGTCGGAACATGATCGAGGCTTAGAGGTTTCGTCACAAAGGAAAGTGGTGGAGGATTGGAACTTGGCTGGTTGCTCATTGTTACATCTAGGAAGTAGTTGGAGTTTGGGAAAGACTAAACTTGCTTAGTGAAGATGAAGGTTTTTCAAGCTTTGGATAAGACTCCTCGATTAGTGAGTCTGAGCAGCATGCATGGTTAATTAATAAGGGATTATTGGAAATGACAGTGGATGTCATGTCGTTGGATTTCAAATGATGAACATAATTCATTTCGGCTGCCCTGATATCCACGGATTATGGCAATATCTCTGTTTGAGCTATGGAGGAGTGTGTATGTGAGAGGCGCTGTGAGAAGAGAGATCAGAGATATTAGTAGGTGGGGTCCTCTGTAACTTAGGCATTAGGTTGCCCGTAGCTTTTGGGGGGCGTGGAAACCAAAGCTTCAGCATTGCCATTCGGGGGGAGTAAAGAGAATTTTGGCTTGAGCTTTAATTGCATCAAGCATGATTTTTGGGCCACCCAAGTGGGGCTTGAGTTGTTGACATTGGAGTGTCCCAATTTCCTTTTGGTGTTCGGCTTTCCCATTACCCCTAATATTATCCCTTCATTTTCCAATGGACTTACATGCAAGATCCTGGCCTAAATTAGCCGGTGCTTGACTTTTTCTGGTGAGCCATAGAACGTATCAAAGTTATTATTTTTAGAGAGAAATTTGGAGAGTGTAGGAACTTACCTGATACTGCATTAAATCTTTTTCATATTCCTTCGACTTTGGTCCTCCTTTTTTCTGTTTTTTTCCACTGACATGTCCTCCTTCTTCTTCCTCCATTCTTCCTGCTGAGCAGATGTGAAATTGGTGGCCGAGGTTGAAGCTTTTTCAACGTTCGGAGGGCTATGCTTTGATAATGGCACTTATCAAAAGTATGGCCAATTTGCCCAAACGTTTTGCATAGAATGTTTTCTCCTTCATAGAGAATCACTTGTTTTTGGTCCCCAATTATGACGGAGGTTTCCACCAGCTTTTCGATTGGCACTTGGATGCATATCTTCCTCTTAATGCTGAGGATGTGCAGGTATCGATTTTCAATAGTTTCCCTAGTTTTCGTCCCACCTTTTCCAGGATAGTATTATTGTAAAATTCAATGGGTAATTGGGGCAACTGGATCCATATTGCAGTTCTTGCCTCAGTAACTTAGTTTGGTTCCCATTTTTTAATGGAGAGAAAATTTCCAGCTACAAATCAGAGTCCCCCGTGGAGGGCCTTAATCATATTCTCCTCCAATCCAAACTTGACGATGAAGAAGTCCCATCCTAGGTCTTCTTCCATTTCATCTCCACTCCTATCCGGTAGATCTGGTGGTACTATAATAGACGGTGTGGGTCATTTGGGTGTTGCTCAGCCATTGTCGGTGTAGTTGATTAAAATTCTAAAGAGTGGTTAGAGAGAGAGAGATGTAAGAATGAGTTTGCAAAATAGATTAGTCTAGTGTGTACAATTAATTTAGACCAATTCACAATACGTATATCTTTAATATATCATACAAAGTTCTAATTAACATTCCTAAACTTATATTCTTACCTCGCACATTGCAATAGTCAAACATAATACACAACAAAACTTAAGATTAGTAGCGAAAAAAGTTACTCACACTCGGTATTCTTACCAAACTACACGAATCATAATTAAGTATTAATTAACTGATGTGAGAATATAAATAAATTTAATAACGGTCAACTGAAAAAAATATATAGTATGTACAGAAAACATGTGATGCATCTATTAGTTCGCAATAAATATTAGGAACGCGAGTATTCCCCCCCCCCCCCCCCCCCAGTCCCCCATGAGTTAATGTGCTTGAAATCATTCAACGTTAATAGCGGGTTATGGTACTGAGGAAGGTCGCAAATAGTTAACAATCCAGCAAAGCCACAAGGAAAAATAACTCATATATATATATATATATATAACTCACGTATCTAGTTTACAGTCATATAGCCCATTGTATCATCGATATATAGATAATGTATAGCCATATATAAATTGCTCAACTTTTTTATCTTTTCATATACATTACATATACACTTATACATTATATATGATATAAAAATAATGTTTATGTTTTGTATAACAATATATAAACATCGTATAAATAATGTATTTTCTTGAAGACTCAAAAATTCAAATCAGATCGCCATAAATAACAAAGTTGAGAAAAAACAAAAAGAAAACTGAAACAAATAAAACCACTGATTCTAATGTTAATTTAACCGGACAACTAATCTATTGAGACAAATTAAAGAAATTGCAAGTTCTGTTCTCTTCTATTAATTTTTTAGGGGGAAAAAAAGACAAATAATTAGGAATAGTACTTGTAGTCTACTTTAAGGGGTTAATATGGTTTGAATTCGTGGGCCATCTAGCACTTTGTAAGTGACACGAGTCTACTCTTATTGGACTGTTGCTCAATTTCTCACATGAAGAGTTATAATTAGGGGAAAGTATTGGTTAAATGGTAATTAAGGAATAGTTAACTATATTCGGCAAAGTAGATGACCGAATGGACATGAGGTTTAATTTTCCCAAGCCGCAAACCCACCTATAGCTACATAATTATTATTATTATTATTATTATTATTATTATCCAACTGGACCTTTTATTTCTCAATTACTGTCCTTCACATGCCAGACGTTTCATAATAAATTGAGTACTGTCAATAATCGATAATTTCATCAGCATAATAATTGAAAGCCATCTAGCAGCCGAGCAGGGAATGATCCACGATGTGAAAGTTTATAAATTTTTATAATAATCTTAAATATAATTAATATATAATAATAATTGAATTTACATTTAAAATCTTATAAATATTTAATAGATTCTTAAATACATGTACATAATTTGAGTAAAATTACAAGGTTCACATGAATCTATAGCTTTCATGCTATCGATCTCCATCTTTGGAGCGCAAGGAGCTACAACGTTAAATACAGATTCAGATGAATCCAGTAATTGTTACTTAAATTTTATATTTGTATTACAAAATATATATAAATATTTAGTTAAAAATCCAATTACTAAAACGAGCTTGGTGTATACTCACACGTAGCATTCATAATATTCAAATTTTACCACGTCACTTGGCTACAAAGAGATTGGAAGAACATGGTCATTTCCTACCCAAATAGTGAAGGTACTAGTAGGTGACAGACAGGTGAAATATTAAAGAACTATACATATATTATTTAACCATGCTGACATATATAAATGTTACCTTAGACAAGAGACAAAATTATCAACTACTGCTTATTAAATATTAAGTAACGTTCCTTCTTTAATTTATTGTATTAAAAATGCTATTTCAGTGCTTATCTACTCAGGCGGTGAGGTATTTTTCACGTTGTAATTTCTCTCATATTTCTCCTTTCTCTATCCTCTATCCTTTAATAATAATAATAATAATAATAAATACTATTTTAGAAGAAAAAAATATGCTCTGGCGGAGCTAGAACATCGGTTATGAGTACCGTCAAATTCAGAAGCTTTTATTCAATCGGTATTTATTTTTAAAATATATTGAATATTTATAAATTATTAATTTAGAACTCAACTTAAATATATTAAAATTCAAAACTCATAAACTTCAAATTCTGGTTGTGTCTAGTTATATGCACTTAGGACTCGTTTGGTATGAGGGATAAGGGAGATGAATTTATCTCATATTTGGTTGAGATAAAATTGCGATATAACTAATCCTGTGATTGTAGTGTTATTTTTATCCCTGTGAAAGGATGAAATAACTAATATCCGAATAATTAATCCCAAAATAACTCATTTCCAACCAAACAACTCCTTAGTATCAGAGTGATTTACTTCGCTAACAAAGACACATTACATGAGACTAACCTTAATATGATTCGTTAAAATCTAATATTAAAATAAAATAAAACTACTGAATGAATATGAGCAACACATGAATGCTTAAAGAAATATTTTCTACGAAATTCCAAAATTACCTGCCACTACGTTCATGATAAGCCCCCAATCTTTTGACAAAATGCCTACGGTTCAAATGAACTTTACATTACACGAATTTAAATTAATCGATAATCAATTTTAAATATGAGATGATTATATATATAAAATGCTAATTAAAGTATAAAAGGCTAAAGGAATAAATACGTACAATTCCCGGTGAGAACTATGACGTCTTCCTATCTGGTTCGACCAAAAATAATGTGCATTCATAAGCATGGATGTGTTGGTGAATAGTGAATAAGTAAGGAATAGTTGGTGAACCTGGCATATTTAAGGTAAGTTCTCAACCTGAACATAACAAATACTGACACTTCTTTGAAGTGAAAATTTGCCCATAGTTACAAATATGCCCTCTTAATATTTGAGGAAAATCATAATGTGAGGAAAAAAAACATAAAAATAAGAAATAAGATAGGAAGTTATTTTATTTCTAATTGTTGTGTTCCGATCACCTTCCACACATCTCGACCAAATTCACATGATATATGTTATCTTCCACCAACACTAGCGGTAGATTCAGGATTAACGCCAATGTATTCAACCATTAAGGTTTTAAACATTGAACTAATTATTTTTTAAATTGTGAGTTCATACCTACTATATGTTGCAATTTTTATGATTTTTATATATAAATTTATATTTTGTATTAAAAGTTCTGGGTTCATGTAAATCTGATACGGTAAGAATGCATCCGCTTCTAATCAACACAAGACATCGAATAAGCCCGTACATCAAAATTTAGATAAAAAGAAATAAATCACATAATAGTTTTGCCTACGCTACAGTTTGGAAATAATACTACATAATTTTCAATCAATTTTATTGACCAATATACCACTAAGGAGTTATTAATAAGGCAGAGAAACATATCCCTCTTCCAAGGCTTTTTCTTCATGGAAATAGATGAGTTGCTGCTATTTGTAATCATGAGTGCCTTAGTCATCATTACTATACTTGAAAAATAATATTATTAGCCCCCCCCCCCCCCCCCCTCTCTCCTTTTTTTCTTTTTCTTATTGCACATATTGAAAACTACAATTCCACCTATTTATAGGATCTCGCCACCCTTCATATACTTCCACTTAAATCTTTATTCATTTCATCATATAGCAAATTTCACCAATATTCCTCTCTTCTTCTTCAAGTTAATCTCACACACACAAAAAGAAAAAGCAGTAAATCTCAAAAGGGAACAAAATGTGTATCAGTAATTCTACAGAATGGAGTAGTTCTTCACGTCCCCTTTATTTTTCTATGCAGAAAAAACAAAGACCAAAGATTTCTCGAGTTCAAGGTCATAGGCTTGCAAGGTATTTACAAAATATTAGTTCTATTTTGTTCTTAATTTATTTTATGTATGATCACTTTCTTGATATGGTCGATACATCTAAAAGTTTAAAGTGATAAAGAAAGTGCACATTTTTTATTGAAACCATCCAGGGTGATCTTCGTGTACCAGCACATAAGTGTTTTAAATTTCTATGACCGAGTCTTTCTGACCCGTAAAAAGTTATACATTTTTTTTTACTTTGTTGAGTAGCGGTTAAATTTAATTCCTAAAACTCTTGCCTGCTTAGATATTATGTTAAAGTATGTGATCGATCGACACATGATCTAAAAGCTTATGCCACTAGAAGTGCATATATTAATTTTTTTTAGTTATACTATGTTTCAACATCTTTTAAGGTATCTGTTTTTAGCTTTGTTTCATCTATAGTTTAATTGAGTTATTTTGGTTTTGCAGGAAGAAGAGAAGTGAGGGAAAAGAAGCTACTAAGAAGGATATAGAAATGAGAAACTTGGAGCTATACATGGAAAATATGAGCATTTTAGAGGAAAATGAGAAATTAAGAAAGAAAGCAAGTCTCCTCTATCAAGAAAATATTGCTTTGATGTCTGAATTTCAAAAGAAATTTCCTAAGTTTGATAGAGTCTCCACCAAAGAGACCCCATATCCACCCACTCCCAAAGTGACAAAATAGCTGTTATATTTAATGAGAGAAAAGTGTGGATGAAAAATAATATATTTAGTATGTATACATGTCTTATTCAAGCTATAATGCTACTTGTGTTCTTCATAAATTACTTCATTTTACATTGCTTTAAAATTTGAACATGCTTTCTATTTAGTTTAATTTGCTTAAGTGGAGCTTGTAGCATGAAAAATAAAGCAAACAAGCTGCTAGACAAGTTAAACTAAGCTACCAACATTAGAAGAATTCTTTACCTAGTCAGTGCATATATAAGATCAGGGACAGAGCTAGAGTATGGTTTACGAGTTCAGTCGAAGTCAATAGCTTTAGTTTAATCTAATTTTTTAAATTTGTCTTAAAAGATTCATTAAATATGTAAAAATTATTAATTACAAACTCATGAATTTAAAAGAACTAAAATTTTGAATTCTAAGTTTCAAACTCTTTCTTTAATGCATGTCCTAGAAATGCTTCTCTATGATACTTTTCCTCTTGATTTGGATGTACTTTGTTGTGATGTTTCCATGGCAAAAACAACTGTTCTTTGTCCTCTTTTTCGAGAGTACAACAAGTCCAAAAAGTAGCAGATGAATATATCTTCAAAAATAATCTAGTTTGAGCCTTTGAGGACACTAAATCTGACAAACTTTATACTATATAATAGGACTGTCCAGTGGGCCGGGTCGGTCCGATCCTGACCCGTTCCGTCCTGATCCCGGCCCGTCCCGTCCCAACCTGCCCCGTCATCCCCCTTTTCCTTTGTAAAAATAGTCGTAAATTTCGATTTTGGCTGTTGTACAACAGCTGTAACGGCCATTTTTTCCCCACCCCATAACCCCCCCCCCCCTTTAATATTTATTTTTAACCCCTAAGTTAATATATTTAAACTTTAACCCTATTTCTCAATTATAAATACCTCATTTTTCCTCTTCATTTTCTCACAAATCTTCCTACCATCTCTCTAATCTCTCTACAATTCTACAGTGCCTACTAAATATTATATTTTTTTGCTCATTTATACCAAAGTTCAAAAATTGGGAGTATCCATCGAGCAAAGTTTCAATTTTCAACCTCGATTACACGTCGACGTTGGATACCTTCGTTCCTTCTTTAAATTATTATTGTTACTTAATTTTATTTACTTTAATTATTTATTGACATAATTATAATTGAAGGATTAAGATGTATGTTTAAGGGTAAGGGTAAGAGTAAGGATGCTTCTTCTAGTAGGGGTAACAAGGGCAGAGATACTTTCTCTAGTAATCATATTCCTAGTCCCGATGATTTCACTCATATACATGAAACTGCTTTTTTATTGATATACCATTAGATGATGAGGTACATGAACCAAACTTTAATTTAGATAATAATCTAGATGACACACCCACTAATGCACCTCAACCTCAGGCTCAGACTGAGTCTCAGCCTAAAACTGAAACTGGAATGCCTCCTATTCTCACTAGTATGAGTCGAGGCCCCACACAACGAAAATTAAAATCAGCTGCATGACATTTTTTTGATAGGGATCAAGAGAATCAACTAGCTAGATGTAAAATTTGGAAAAATGTTTATAAATTTAAAATCGGAAAAGGTCAAGGTGGAATGAGAGGTTTATTGAGACATGTACAAGGCGAGCACACAGCTAGGTGGAATCAATACCAGGCTAAAAATCGGGTGTGCCAATGCCATCTGAGTCGGGACAAGGTTCACATAGTGTCCCCGATCAAGTACAGGGTCAAATTAACCCGACGTCAAGGAAATTTTTGGTTCTAAATATGATAAAAATAAAGATAGGAAAAATATGGCAAAATTAGTTAGGATTTGGTCCTTTAGATGCTTTTAAAAAAAAACTAAAAGTAGTATAAACTTTTCCGTATCAATTGTTTTTTTGAGGATGAGCTCATAAGTACTTGATAAATATGAGGAACAAAATAACAAAAAGAAGTAGGGTCGGTAGAATTTAAACCTTAATTAGTGCAAATGAAATTGCAATTTGTGGATGTCTTCATAGACATTACATGGAATTTGAAAACAATGCATATGCTACAGTCTTCTTTAAACATTATCGGGATAAATAAGCAAGCGGTGCAAACACCACGAGGTGAAAAACGATCTCACGTTAAATGAAAAAATGAATGGAAGTAAGTATATTCGTGAAATAATGGCCAATATCGCTAACTAGCTTAATTAGTCGCTGCTCTTTGGCTAACCAGTTTAGTTGTTGCACTACTTGCTCATTTTATTTTATTTTGCAATACTATTTAAAGATAATTCAAATGCTAATGTGGAACCTAACTTACTTGAGTAAGTAAAAAATGCTCTAACAAGCAAAGTAATTAACAGTTAAAAAATGCACTTTAGGATAATGTATTATTGCCTAATTCCAAACAAAAACAGTCTTTTTTCTTTTTCCCAAGAAAGGGAGTTGTTTGAAGCTTCTTAACACGTGAGGGTAACTAAAATTATAAGAAAAAAAGGTGCACTTTCTCAAAAGTCAGGGCTGTTGGCTCGAGATTGTCTGTTTCTCCACGGTAACATTAGGTTTATATATTTAATTTAATCCTTCATCTACTACAAAACTCCATCTTTATGGAAGATATCAAAAGAATAATTTTATCAAATTCAAATGCAATTGCAAAGATAAATAATATTCACATTGTATTGCTAATAAAAACTGGGACTGGGTAGTTTTTTTTTTTGTAATCTAGATAATATTATTACTAATAACTAGCTATTACAAAGCTTAACTAATCTGGCAAACAAAGTCCCATTGCAAGTTACAAATAAAAGAAGGTAATACAAAAAGAGAGGGTTATTGATAGTAGATCTTTATGTTTTGATTTTTCCTTTGCTAATTTCCGAATATCATGAAGACAAAGAAAAAAGACCGAACACGGAAGGTGGGCTCAAGCTAAGATTTTGCTTTTGATCGTAATGATATAAGCCTGCCTGATTGTAAGATCGACTAGTCAAACAAAGACGAAAGTCGGCCATAGAGATCCAAGAGTCCTGTGTGGAAGGGCTCTCACTTAACGGATCAAGGTAGTCGCCATAAGGCTTTTCCATTTATTGTCCTACACCGCCAGTGTAATTTAACAAATCATAACATGTTACTTACCATTTATAAGTTACCTGATTGTGTAAATATCAGTGCACAAAACTTAAACTCTACAAAAAAATTGTAATATTATAGTGTTCAACATCACTATGTATATGCTCAGGGAAGTAACAAGTAGTCAAACTTCATAGTGTGTATTTGGAGAGGTAACACTGGCCTCTAAAAAGTGATGCACAAGGTCAACAAAATGGTGTCATGAATCATAATACCATTTGAAATTACTCAATTAATTTTGGGCCTCCAGGGATTATTAAAGGCAGAGCACATCCCTATGCATTGACCTAACCCGTGCTTAGGATTCTATCTTACATAAAAGCCTTCTATATAAAAATTCCTACATTTTTTAACATTCCACCTAAGCAAGCAAGGTTCAAGACCAGTTGACTCTACAACATAGGGTACTTAGAATTTGTAATTAGTAGCTAACATGCATAAACTCAAGGATTAAGGCATACATTTGAAATTAGTAATGTTTTTTATAATCATGGTATTCGGGTCAGCTTGCACGCATCTCGACTAATTCCACTAGGTATGTGCTACCTCACACCTCCCACCAGCAAATCATTTAGTTTTTTTGCCTTGGCTCGGAATTGAACCTGAGACGTCGTGATTCTTGACCCACTTCATTGACCACTAGAACAAACCCTTGGGTGCACATTCGAAATTACTGTGTTAAGACCACTACACAAGCGCCCTCCACCCTACAAAAATTAGCTTCACTTTGTCTTATATTTCTGCAGTCTTGCGTGCTCGAAATGGGATAAATCAGAGGATTCATACAACTGAACCCTGCTAATTTGGGATTGAGGTATAGTTGATTGATTAATAGTCTTGCGATGCCATACGCTCAACAGAGACAATCACTATGTTACTGTGTTCATTTAGCCAAATTGCAAGGCAGCTGGCAATTTGCCATATCTCAGTAAGACAGCAAATGAGTAAGAAACTAGTCAAGCAGGTGATTGGAGAAAATAATACAGTACATGAACAAGGAGAGTGTTGAAGAGTTCAGACATGGTATTTGATAAACAACAGTTCCTAGAAAGTCAATAATTGCCATCTTAAGATGTCTAAAAGGTGTTGTTTAAAGAATGTACAACAATGCAACTGGAAAAGCTAAAGTCAAGAAAGTTTCTTGATTAACTCACCGGCCAACCAAAAGGCAGAATAATTATCTTTGGGGGACAGCTCGATCCACACTGGTTTTCTTGCTAAAAGCTTTTTACTTCCTACCATGGAATAGCCACTTTATCTTATTTTTATATACTTTGGTGTCAACTATGTGCGATGTTACAGTGTTCTTCATATAATGTTTCTTTTTCTGCAAAATCCATTAGCATTTTCAATGAATAAAGTTCGTGTCCAACTCAACATGAAGAACAGACTGCAAAAAATGGAATGTACCATGAAGATAAGGAAGCTGAATGAGTGATGAAATTTGAAGAAGTAAACCAAACTCAATGCTCATAAATTGTTTGATTGCTCCTGTGATCTGTATATACGGAATGCGGCGATGCACATTGTGGCATTACCAAGAACTGTCAAAGCTGCTTGTAGAGCCACTAATACCTGAAAATCATGCATCCACGTGTGTCATTTAGAAGCGTAAAACAAGATAAATATATATGTCTAAGAATACTGAGAAATGCTTCTAGTATGTGTATTGCCTTACGGTTTGAATGCACGGTTCTTGTAAATTAGGATGCTTGAAAGAAGAATTATATTCAACAATGTCCAGCAAATGAGTGAAAGCGGAAGGAGAAATCAACGAAGTTCTTTGAAGCATTAGGCCATTACTTCAATTGTTTTTTTTCCTTCACTTTATTGGGTTCAAACAATTACTTCCAGACTACTAGGTGGTAGGTTAACAAACTGTATCATAACCCTTTGTTACTACATGAATTTTCAAAGGTGTGTGGTTATAGTCTAAATTCAGATCATGTAAAATAATGTCATTACACAAGGGTTCTCCTCCCACTTCATTATCCACTAGGCCACACCCTTTGGTTATGAAGTTATCATTGAGTTGCAGAAATTGATTCATGTGATTATGCAAACACCCCCCTTCAAGAAAAGCCACTTTTCTCTATATCTAGTATACTGTTTTTGCTTTTTTCTTGTAACATCCATGGCATTAGGTAGAACTTTCCTGTTAATAAGCAAATACAAGAATTGATATACTTACCTCAAGGGACTCCGAGTTGTAGAAGAAATGCCACGTGCAGGCACAGAATGCTCCACCTAGCAAGGGCACCTAGACCAACAAGTGGTACTCATAAGCTGCTAAAGAGCCAAAAGAAAAGGGGGAAAAAGGGAAAAAGATACATGAACGAGAAAGCACATCAGTAAGAGGAAGAGTAACCAAGACTCTAAAACCTCCAGAGCCTAGATCTCATTCATTTCTCCCGAAAGAGTATAAAGTATAAGGGTGTTAAATTGCATTACTATCTCATCTAAATGCTTAAACTCTCAAACTGTTAGAGAGGGGATTTATTTGCTTAGATTTATGACAACAGGAGATATAGGACGCACTGTGTTTCCAGCAAACCCCAATTAGACTATACAACAGCAGTCACATGGCAGTTATGATTATTGATTCCTTTTAAGCTTACAGTACAAACATGGGGCTCTTGGCAGCAGTGGACTCGCGAATTTAAAATGCGTCATCCACACTTCAAATTGCTATATATACATGTTTCTATTCTTTTATTTAGATTCAAATAAATTACATATAAATACAGGAAGGTCAGCCTCAAGAATTTTTTTCCACGACATATGACATGATTGCACTGCACCTCCTTAAGCAACTGTTAGTATTTCATTCTTTTAACAATTTCTCTTCAATGCATCACTTACCAGATTACTTGATACAGTTCTCTAAATTTTTTCTAAAGGAACTAACATGCATCAAGACATAGTCTCAGGTTCAATCTAACCACTTTACCGTGTCCAACATCACCATCAAAAGCCAATATTATTTTGTGCTTTAACAAGAACTTCCCATGCCAGAAATTTTCAACTTCCATGGACTCTGTGTATTTTCATAAACTATTACCACAGCTGGTATTACCGATATCCATTCAGATGAAGGTTACAAGTACATAAAAAGAAAGGAGGATGAAAGAGGCTAATTTCCAGGTCAAAAATTGACTAAGCAGTTATCTGGTTCATCAAAAATTGATCCTACTTTACATATGCCATGTTAAACTGCATGTTTAAGAAAAATCGAGAAAGTAGTTCTTCCTGAACGGTTTTGAAGTTAAGAAAGTGAAAGAGAAGCTTAATTTCCTTTATTTTACTAGAGTATGACTGAGCAGATTCAGCCTCTATCTTGGAAGTGGAAAGAGAAGCTTAATTTGCTGTTGTCACCAGAGTATGATCCAGCACATCCAACCTCTAACTTAGGCTGGAAATCTGTCAGTCTGGTGTCGTTTGAGAGTTTACCTAATTGTTAAGATGCAAACACTTAGTATAACTTAAAATGTTGGTTGGAAAACATATTAGTCGTCAAAAGACAACCTTACTTGGTAAGCTCTTAATGAAGGTTTGCTGCTCATTGGTAAAATACGCAAAAGATGTGACTCTTAAACTTTCTTGTTGAACGATATCACAGTAGAAGACCTTTTATTTCCAAAAAACTTAAGTAGCTTCTCAAAGAGAACATCAATGGCCTCAACTAGCCCCTTCACTCATATTAAAATCTGTATAGCTATTGTGCTTTGACAAACAGACAAGAAGTTTCACCAAGTATGGCACAAATAAAAATATATCATTTCAAATCCCACCTCCCCAAAGACTCTTCCAACTCAATGAACACCCAAATCCTTCCCCATGCCCAAAGAACTACCTCTCTTTACCAACCCAGCCATGTCTCTGCTCCCATAGACTTTCTTTAGACCACAACATCACATCCTATTGATATTTGTTTCCACTTGAATTCAGGGAACAACATCTGCATAATGCTGAGATAGATATGTATCACTTTATTGATTGTGGTGCTTTGAAATTGCAGATATTCTAGAGGCAAACCAACAGCTTAAAATAAAAATGGCTAGAGGGACAAGGTATTCGGACTAAATTTAATTGAATATGGCAGGTTAAAAGTTCTCCTTCATAGTGTTCAGATCAGCTGATGCACATTATAATTGAGGCATCTTCCTTTTCACTAACCTGATGCTGCTTGCTAAGGAAATTTAAATGACTGAACAGTGAACACTGTTCCACCTGTTACAGAGCAGGAATAAGTTGGAGGCAAATTAAGGGAAAGAGGTCAAACATCAAGGAGAAGCGCCAAGCATCCACAGAGGATTGTAAAAGAGTTACGGATGCTCCCAGGGTAATATCAATATATCATAACCAAAATAACTTTCTCCCTACCTCTTCCCAAGACATATCTGAACGGATTTGAATTGCAATATGAAAGGTCAGATGTTGCTAAAGTTTTGTATATATTGTATATGGTTCTATCTCAATAACAAACAATAAGGGGAGGATTGAAGTTTAAGAGGCTAACTGAGTCAACCCGAAACTGCCATGGCCATCAGAGACATAAGAGGAAAAGAAACAAGTTAGGAAGCTGACTTTATAAGACTTATTTTCCACTCATCTTATAGTAAAAAGAAAAAAAAAGGGCAGCCCGGTGCACTAAGCTCCAGCTATGTGCAGGGTCCGAGGAAGGGCCGGACCACAAGGGTCTATTGTACGCAACTTTAACTCACATTTCTACGAGAGGTTGTTTCCACGGCTTGAACCCATGACCTCCTGATCACATGGCAACAACTTTACCAGCAACTCATCCTATAGTAATCACATGAAAATACAAAAGGCCTCAGATTTACTAACCTACCATCTCATTCCACACTAACGAGCACCGGATTAATATGATCTAGTATAACAATCATGATTGTTTACCCATCATCTGTTATGTGTCTTTACAAATTATATTTCTGTGTATATTGAGACAAACACGTGAATATCAATGCATACATGTATGCCATTAACAATTATAACTATAACCCACAAATAGTTTTTTAACAATCAAATTTCAAACAACCACAATTGGGGATAAATACAACAACAACAGACCCAGTGTAATACCACGAGTGGGGTCTTGGGAGAGTAGGATGTACACAGACCTTACCCTACCTTTGTGGGGTAGAGATGTTGTTTCCAATAGACCCTCGGCTCAAAAGAAATGTATCTGACGCATGATTGTAAGAAAAATAAGACAGCAAAATAGCAAGATACAAAACAAATGCAGCAACAAATATTAATACACCTTGAAGAATAAGAAACTATGCAATAACTAAACAATACTACTTTGGCCCAATTAATGGTAAACTGGAGGGGCCAGATTTTTTTCTGGTGAGAGTTGAACCTGTGATTCTTTTGGTTACAACACCTTGGCCTAACCCTTTGAGGTGCCCTCATTGGCCCAATTAATGGTAAATTTGGAACATTTCAGAGCAGAAAGTACAAAACTTAACCAAAATTACGACTTTATGCGTATTAATGAATCAATATGCACCAATTACACAAAACTCTAAAAGTAACATTAACTCACCATGCCCCAAGAGAGTCCCTTCCAAGAAGCATTTCCTGACTTCTCACCATATTGCCAAACCAGAGCCATTGCAGTAATCCTTTTAAACAAAGTATTAGTGAGTCATTTCACTTAGAACAAAAACACACTCCCCCGTCATAATTTATTTGGCACTGCTTTTCTTTTCTATCCATTCTAAGGGTGTATCTGGTATGGAGGAGAAACTTTTTTCAATTTTTCCATGTTTGATTAGTCAAAACTTTTGGAAAATATTTTCTCTAAGAGAATAAGTTCAGCATTCCACACTGATTTGTCTCCTCTCCACCCTCTGGCCTCCAAAAACACACCTTACCCCCACCTCCCCATAGCTAGTGTTTGGTTGTTTGCGTAGATTATATGTAATATTTTCTGCTTAGAAACCGAACATCATAAAATAAGTAACAAAACCACTTACAGCTTGTTTGGATGGTTGTTACACATAATTTGATAATGTATTGTATTGTAATGTATTGTACTATATTATTTTGATGAATATAACGTTTGTATCATTTTTCGTCGTTATATAATGTCACACATCAACATTCTGAATAATAAACTTACAATATTATAAAGAAAAGTAGTATACATGATAGAGTTATTATAAAAAAAAGGAAGGACAAAAAAAAAATATGATTATTAAATAATAAGTAAAGAAGTTAACGACACAACTCCACCAAATCTGTCCTTACATAAAATGAGATTTTTGGTCCTTATGTAACAGTGTATTTAATACGATACAATACAATAGACAACATCCATCCAAACAAGCTGTTATTTTCTGTGGAAAACATTTTCCTTCATACCAAACACACCCTAAAAGTTGCAATCTTTCTACTATTACTCTGTGCTAAATAAATTGAGAAAAAGGGAGTAAAAACATGGTGTATTGTAAAGTAAATACCATTCAACAACGCTGGAAACATGAATAGCCCAGGTGGGTAAGGAGAGAGCATTAGAGGGTTCATTGAATTGTAAAGAAGAGCCCATTATTGTTATTTCTGAAGCATTTGCAGTAGCAGGTCCAGCCATTAATGTTGCTAAAGCAATTCCAGTGACCCCCAAAATAGTGGCTGCAGATGAAATTTGGGAGCTTTGATTTGCAGAGAGGAGAAATTTGGAATTAGTAGTTGGTAAAGTGAATTGGGTTCGTTTTGGTTGAGGAAGAAGGGGGATTTTTGAGAGAGAGATTAGTGTAGGAATTGCCATAGCCGTTTGTGTGATGCTATTTGCAGCCTGACAAGTGAAAATGGTAGATAAGCGGTAAGTAATGAAATATTAGTAATTGCTATTTTCAGTGTTATTGTTTGAAGAAAGTGATGTAGTAACAGTTAAAGTTGATGCTATTCGACCATGAAGTATTGTGGAAAATTAGTAAAGTTAATGTCATGAGTTTAAATTGTAGAAATAATTTTTGATACAAATCTTTGTGATAATGTCATGAGTTTAAATCGTAGAAATAATTTCTGATACAAACCCTTGTGATCTGTGATCACGCATAGTAAAAATTTAATGCATCGGACTAACCTTTTATTATTTGAACTTTTGAAGTCAGATATTTAAGTAGCTACTATTGTAAGTATAGGAAAATATGATTATAAAATTCTAGGCAATTTTAATTTTGTATAGACTATTTCATGGATTTAAGGAATAAGTGTATGAATTCATGACATAAAGTTAACTCTTGTACCAGAAAATAACAAAAATGATACTAGTATCTTATATTTGCGATAAAGGTTTGAAAATACTCTTTATTCACTTATTTTTTAAAAAATATCTTTTCTTAATCTATTTTGGCTCACTTATGTATGTCTTTAAAGCTAATAGTCTTCTCTCTCTTCTTTTTTTTTTTGTTATTTATTATGTGACAACTCTTTATTGGTCTAAAATCTAAATTGAAACCCACGGCATCAGATTTTTTTCCTTGGCCCCGACCCGACCCGACCCGACCCAACGACCCATGACCTCCCTCCTTCTCCTTCTCCTTTTTTACTATAAGCAATTAAAATTTGTTATTTTCACCACGTTCAATCAAACTGGAAGAATAATAAACATCCCTTATGAGCTTCAATTAGGATTCCTTCTTGATGTGATTATCAAGACAGAGAAACTGAAGAGAATATATCATGGATAAAATCAGCCAACTTGCCTATTTGGCAAGAGTAAAATTAGACCTTTTTACTATCACATTAGGAAATAAGAATTTCTCATCTTTGCTTGAAATTATGATGTCAAATATAAATTTCTTTTGTCTTGAGCCGAAGGTCTCTCGGAAACAACCGCTCTACCTACTAAGTTAGAGATAAATTCTGTGTACACTCTATACTTCCCAAATCCCACAATGTGTGATTTCACTTGATATGTTATTGTTGTAAATATAAAATTCTTAAATTGATGATGAAATTATTATTGACTTATCTGCTTCTAGTGCTTACTTTATTTGCTTAAGGTATTCAGGTTCAGGACTCAAAGGCTTTTGTCAAAGGCTGTAGAGTCGATTGGGTTTGTTCACCAAGAAAGACTTGGTCCTGCATATGACAAGGCCTATAGAGACAATGATTATACGTCCTAGATACAATATGTATTAGGACAAATGTACTTTATATACATTTGTATTATTATTAATGGAGATTAATATGTTGCATTTGTAATTATTGAATTATTAGTTGATTGTTTATAATATTCTATAATATGCATCCCTAGAGGTTACATTGTTATTAATAATGTGAGATATTAATATTATAACGTAACTCTTAAAATAGCCTCGACTAATGATCATCGAGAATAGAATATCGATTATATGTGATAAGTCGACATGTGGTCTGCATCACATGCTTAAAGGATGTAGTATGTCTCACCTGCTACGAATAATGGTTACTCGTGATGAACACATGGATACTTTAGAAGTATTGGTATACCCTGCTGATATATTGTTTGTTATACTTGTCTAAAGTATGATCATCGTGTGGGAGATAGAAGTCCTCAGACTTGAGGTCAATGCGCACCTTGTCTACAAAGTAATATACTTTGATCATGTCCTAAGGTCAAATGCCTTATAGGTTGAGATACGGCTTGTATTTGGTACATTACGATGTGGATTAAAGGTGATAGTTGAGCCAAGATTAGGATTCATTCCTCGAATGTATATTCAAGAGAACACTCAGCTCTCAGTGATATTAGGTTGACTAAGTCGTTGGCCAACGCAATAGACATATTTAGAATATGGTCTAATTGTCAACTAATATAGATGAGATACAATGATTAAGTCATTTTGATAGACACTTGACAAATCCTAAGCTTGATCGGGTGTGTCGTGAATGAAAAGATTTTATCTTACCACATAGAGGTTAAGTTTACTGGATTCGTGTAAACGTACTTCACATATTGAGTTCGTCTTGCGGCGCCGTCTAGGAGTTCCGCGTAGACCTTAATTTGATTAATGTCAATATGTGAAGGCATGTAGGGTCACACTCTGTCAATTGTCTTTTCGATCTAAGGATGTATTGAGAGAGTATTAAAAATTCGATTTAGAATCAAGATATTTAAATGAATAATGATTGTTTCAATTAAGTCAAAATTGGATTTTGAATTTAATTAAAAATGTGCGAAAAATAAAACGAGACAGTGTAGGGCCACGTCAGCGCCGCGACGCCCACACCATAGGGCCACGACGACATGACCTACTCTGTCTCAAATTTTGGGTCAGGCCCAAGGTCAAATCCTAATCTGGTTTGACCTAATTTTTCACCTATAAATAGACTTACACTTCATTATTCATTACACTTGATTTTCATATCATTATTCTAAGTCTTAGAGACTCATAATCAAAACACTCTCTCGAATATCTGCCGGATTTCCTAGCTTTCCAAAGGAGGAATACATTGAAGCTTGGAGCTTGCAATCGAAAGGGCATTCGCGTGCGCACCCACAGTTGATAAAGATTCCAGATATTGTAAACATGTAAGTACCATTCAAGTCTTATGTTTACAGTTTAAAATTATCCTATAGTCAAACAGTTCTACGTTTATTGGGTTTGAAACAAGTTTTCAATATTCGCTGCGTACAACTACCCAACAAAATCCCTACACGTGTATCCATGCATGATCCTGATCTCGCAGATGAGGTCATAGGTTGTTGGGTCGGGTCGGGGCGAAGTAAAAAATGTGTGATGGACGTGGATTTTAATTTCGACCAGTAGAAAAGTGCCACGTAATAAACAATAAAAATAAAAAATAAAAAATAAGAAATAGAGAAAGAAAGAAATACAGAATAGAGGATGACAAATGGAGAGGGTGCTCCGAGGGGGTGGGGAGAATTTGTCTAGAATGAGTCTTTTTTTATTATTTGCCACTTGTCACTCACTCATTCGCTCATTTTCCACCTCAGACGCGATTGAAAAGCACATACTTTATCTTTTCTTTTCCAAATATCCCTTGATAACCAATTGAGCTTCTCAAGCGGACCATACTTTATCTTTTCTGAGATTGTTAAATTTGTGTTCAATAGAATTTATTGAGATTGAATTGAAGTGTCTAATAGATACATACCTTAATTGAAGTGTCTAAATAAAAAATGGAGACAACTTTAAGGAGCTATTTATGTATTTGGCCTTTTAGAAAAATTGATGGATAAAGGTATTTAAAACCTTAGTACAGGGGCATTTTTGGCCCTTTTCCATAAAATGTTTAATAAACTCTAATTCTTAGGTTTGATGTAATTTGTGAAAGAAAAGATGTAACTAAAAATACCAGAAAACTTCTTGTTAAATTTATAAATTGTAACAAACAAAAAAACACCTAGATTAGGGCTTAAAAAATAACAAAAATTGCATCTTTTAGAAACTGCAAAATTTCCACCTTCAAGCCTCAATTTTTCATAGTTTCATTGAAATCTAACAATCGGATTAGGGCTGTGGACGGATTGGATTCGTTCGGATTTGAGAATTATCGATTTTATATTTCAGTTTTTTGATTTCGCAGTTGTAATCCATCCCAAATAAGCTCTGATTGAGTCGGACTTTTAAAGTTCCAATTCAAATTAATCGAATTAGAAAATTCAGATTTTCGATTTTGAGCTATAAGTTGAATTGCTTCTTCTTCTTTAAAAAAACATCCAAATAAAGTATTCATATCAAATTGTCTTAATAATCCTTCATTGCCATCACAATCATTTAAATAAAGTATTCAAACAAGCAATGAAACTATTACCAATAAATAAAAAATGCAACAGAAACATTAATAAAGTTTATGAATTAACAAGTCCAACATAGTAAAACTGTATCATACATGAAATACATTGACAATGACAACAAAAAAATTCAAAAGTTGTCATCTTGAAAATTAACAAATTCAAACATATTTGACTTAGTACTCCATCCGTCTCAATTTATATGACACTCTTTCATTTTTAGTCAGTAAAAAAAAATGACACATTTTTATATTTAGTAATAACAATTTAACTTTAAATTTATCTTTTTACCCTTAATGAAATAATTTATAGCCACACAATTTTTTATGATTTGTTTTAGATCACAAATTTTTAAAAGTCTTGATTTATTTCTTAAATTTGTGTCAAGTCAAACACTTTCATATAAAATGGACCGGAAGGAGTAATTAGTATCGACTAGGAGTATATGAGTTGATGTCTAATCATGAGTAGGGTATTTAAGATTAGTTTTTAGAAAAGGGCATTTATTTGACCTATTTTTACACCCAGAAAAGGTCAATGTTTTGCAGATTTTCAGATTCAATGGTTCTAACTTATGTTTTTCTTTTATAAAAGCAGCTCAAATAAACACTTTTATAAATGAAATGTCAACCACTTTAATTTAATGTCGTAGTACATTGATCCAAGGCTTTCATTGTCAATCTTCTCCTCATGTTTCTTTGAGTTAATTTGCCAAGAAAGAAACTTAGAGATAGGAAAGAATAAGAAGAGAAAAGAAAATACAAATATATCAGACAACTCCTTTCCTTGTCATTTATTCTCCTTTTTTTACACAATAATTTCAAGTGTGTCTGTTGTTGCCAGATTATTCCCTTCTCAACATAAATTTCTCCTTTCTATATTTCTCACCAATAATTCATTCACTTTTTTATGTTTAGTATCAATATAATTCATTTTGAACCAACAAAAAGTAATAATTCATCCATCATTACAGAAAATTTATGAAAATAAGAAAAAAAATTAAATTTAATAATTTTAAACTAAAGGTATGTTAATATTCAAAATATCTTTTGAATCTTGTGATCTTAACAATCATAGAGATGTTGAAATTAAAACGTTAATATACAAAGTTTCATTCTCTATGAAAAAAAGTAAGACACATAAATTAAAGTATAATGAATCACAATAAAAAATTATTTGCATCCAATATTCAGATGAAATCAATAGGCGTGTATGATATATGTTTACATTTAGACTTTTATACTTTATTACAACCAGAACAATAATATATCAGTGTAATCCTACAAGTGGAGTCTAACGAAGGTAGAGTGTACACATATCGTATCCCTACCATGAAAAGTGAAGATGATTATTTCCGATAGACTCTCAACTCAAAGAAAAGCAAATAAAAAAAAATTAATTGAAGTAAAGAAGTCAAGAAAAAAAAAACTAAAGCCTCATTTGCTTTCATTAAGATTTAGACGTCTGAATCTTAATGCACATCTGAATGATTAAGATGTTGTCACTAGATTTGAACACTGAATGATTAAGACTGTTTATTTTAAAACATCTGAATGTGCATAATATATTTCTTTAAACATAATAAATATACAATTCAAATTAAAAAGTAACTAAATATTAGAAAATAATTATAAATTTAATAAAATAAAATATATATGATAAAAAAGTAAAACATTTATGTTCACCAGTGATGGTGTATATGCTTTGTAGTGGTGGTGGTGCTTATGGTTGGTGCTAGTGTCTAATAATGGAGGCGATGCTAGTTATGATGATAGAAGTGGTTATTAAAAAGGATTGGTCGCATGGCGGTAGTAGCGCCAACTACGATGGTGGTGACTGTAGATATAATTATAATGATGGAGGTGGTAGGTGTGGTAGCTAACAATAGTGGTTGTCAGCAGTGATGGTTGGGATGTCAGAGGTGGTTAGTGGTAGTTGGTGGTAGTGGTTGGTGGTTGGCGACAGTGGTGGTGGTTGACAGTGATGGTGGTGGTGATAGCAAAGGTGGTTAGTGGTGGTGGAGTGGTGGGTGAGGTGGTGGGCGAAGAGTAGGTCGGGTGAGTGGTGGCTTGGATGAGTGGAGTAGAGTGGTGATATGGGGGTGGTGATTGTAATGACAGAGATGGTTGGTGATTGGCGAAGGTGGTGATGGTTGACATTGATGGTGATGGTGGTTGTTATGGCAGATGTGGTTAGTGGTGGTGGAGTGGGGGGTAGATGGTGGTGGGTGATGTGGGGTGGTGGGCTGAGGAAATTACTCCATTAATAGAGGAAGTGAAGGTCAAGTAGTTATGAAGATGAGATGAGAGATGACAGAGACGAAATTCTCATTGATCGAATGAATAAAATGACCAGTACATACGGCTTTTATACATTTTCTAACTACTTCTAACAAAGTAACTACTTCATTAAATATCTTATAACAAACTAACTAAATTCTAATATTTGCACATCAATCCACAAGTTCTAAGTAATATCTTCCTTAATACTCCCCCTCAAGCTGAGAGGTGCAAATATGTTTAGCACTCCCAGCTTGGATAATAAGTATTCATGTTGTGGTCTATTCAATCCTTTTGTAAAGATATATGCAGCATGTTCTCTGATGTTCAAGTATCTTGTCAATATCAGTCCCTTTTGTATCTTTTCTCTAATGAAATGGCAGTTAAATTCTATGTTTTAGTTCTTTCATGGAATACAAGGAATGTAGCTATTTGCAAAGCTGATTTGCTGTCACAGTATACTGGAATAGGTATTTCAATCTCAGATTCTAATTCTTTGAAAAGTTCCTGTATCCAACTATATCTGCAATTGAATTTGCCAGACTTTTATACTCAACTTCTGCTGAGCTCCTTGATACCAATCTTTGTTTCTTTGATTTCTATGATATCAGTGATTCTCCATACTTGATCAAGAAGCCAGATACAGATCTTCTTGTGTTTGGACATGCAGCCTAATTAGCATCACAAAAGACTGTAATTCTCTTAGATAGTTAAATGTCTAGAAGGATTCCCAAACCAGGCTGATCTTGGACATATCTCACCACTCTCATAGTAGCATCAAGATGGGATCTTTTTGGTGCTTGTAGAAATTGGCTCAAAGTCTGGACTGCAAATGAAATGTCTGGCCTAGTGACTGTCAAATAGAGCAACTTTCGCACCATTCTTCTATACACTCCATCATCTTCTATCAATGTATCTCCCCTGAAGTTCCAGTCACTTCATCATACTCTTTAGTGGTGAGTTTGATGTTAGGATATAGAGGTGTGTAAATTGGTTTTGCAGCACCCAATCTAGATTCATAAATAATCTCCAAAGCATACTTCATTTGGTGAGTATTCCTTTCTCCGGTCTGACAAATTCTATTCCCAAGAAAAACTTGAGTTCTCCCAAATCCCTAATCTTAAATGTCTTCTTTAATACTTCCTTAATGTGAATAATCAACTTAATATCACTTTCTGTTATCAGAAAATCATCAACACACACAAGAAGAATGATAATAGATGAACCAATCTTTTTGGTGAATAAGGAGTAATCCAGTTGGCTCTGAACAAAGCCAGGGTTGATCAAATCTTTAGTAAGATTAATATTCCATTCCCTAGGTGCTTGCTTCAACCCATAAAGGGATTTGATTAGCTTGCACACAAGTGTCTCCACATGCGCATCAAATCCAGGAGGTGGTTGGAAGCCTTGAGGAAGGGACATATAGACTTCATCATGAAGATCTCTTTGAAGGAAGACATTGTACACATTTATTTGGTGTACATGTCATTTCCTGACAACAACAATGGCAAGTACTGATCTTACTATGATCATCTTGACAACAGGAGAAAAGATTTCATGATAGTCAAGACCTTCTCTCTGATTAAAGCCCTTGGCTACAAGCCTAGCCTTAAACCTCTCTATAGTACCATTTGTTTGATATTTGATTTTGAACACCCACTTGCACCAAATTACAGACTTTACTAATGGAAGGGACACCACAGACTAAGTATTATTTTCTTCTAAAGCCAGTATTTCAGCCTCCATAGCCTTGACCCATCTAGGATCTTTACTGGCTTTTTCAAAAGATGTAGGCTCAATTTCAGATGATGAAGTTGTAAGATAGGTTTGATAAGAGATAGACAGATGATCATAGCCAATAGAATTAACAATAGAATGAGGCACATGTATGCTGTTAGTGGAAGAAACAACACTTGTGATATAGTCCTTTTGCCAAATAGGTGCCCTTCTTTCTCTGGTGGATTGTCTTGATGAAAATTTTGGAACTTCAGTGTTAGGCATCACAAGAGGTGGTGGTGGATCATGAGGAAGAGCGGTAGGCGGTGGAGGAATATGATATGGTGGTGCAAGAACTGGAATCTCAGGTGTATCAGGTTGAGTAACAATGGTTGTAGAAGAATCTTCTAGTGGAGCATCAATAGTCATAAACATTCTCCAATCCTCACAAGAAGCAACATCAAAAGGGAAAATATGCTCCCTAAATTGAACATCTCTACTTATAAAGAAAGATGAATTCTTCAAATCATACAAGATATATCCTTTTGTAGTAGTGCTATATCCATAAGAATAATTGCTATACTCCTAGATTGAAACTTGTCACCTCTAGGTAATTGGACTGCAAAGCAAAGACACCCTATAACTCTCAAGTGAGTCAGAGAGGGCTTCTCATTATGAAACATCTCATAAGGAGATTTTCCAACTAAAATAGATGTAGGCAACCTATTGATGATATAAGCAGCATACAAAATACAATGGCTCCAGAATTTCAAGGGAATATGTCCTTGAAATCGGATAATTCTTACTACTTCTAGGAGGTGCCTGTGTTTCTTTCAGCAACCCCGTTTTGTTGAGGGGGGCATGCATACAAGTTATTTGGTGAATAATGTCATGAGAAGTGAAAAGAGTACTGCATTCATGATTGAAAAACTTTGTTCCATTGTCAGTCCTAATGGTCTTAACACATGTATTAAATTGAGTTTTCACTATATTGCGAAAGCTTTGTAAAATGACCAGAACATCACTCTTGAATTTTATTAAGAAGATTCATACCATCCTAGAACAATCATCAACAATAGTGACAAAGAACATATTACCATCATATGTAGTGACTCTATATGAACCCCAAACATTACAATGAAGTAGATTAAATGGCTTAGAGGACCTAGACAAACTGACAAAGAATGGAAGTCTAGTTTGTTTAGCAAGAGGGCATACATTGCAGTTATGAACCTCTTGAATACAAGATTTGATAGGTAAAGAAAATAGATAAGTTAAGACTTTTGAAGAAGTGTGACCCAGTCTCTTGTGCCACAAGGAGATATTAGTAACCGAAACACTAGAAGAAATACTAGTAGTGGTTGGAATATCAACAGAATTGGCTATGATATTGGAAATAGCAGTGCCTCTACTGGACTGGAATAGGTAGAAGGTAGAGACCACCAGACTCCCTACCAATCCCCTTCACATGTCAAGTGTAGAAGTCCTAAAATACAAAGAAGTTAGAAAAGAAAGACAAAACATAATAAGTCTTTAGTGATTTATGACATATATAACAGATTGAATTTAAACTCAGGGATGAACAATATATTTTTAAGAGTAGAGTTATCAAATATGGGACATGAGCCTATATGAGAGATAGTAGTGGTATCACAATTAGGGAGATGAACTTTCTTATGAATATTATCTACATTCTGTAGACTAGTAAGAATACTGGATTGAGAAGTCATGTGGTTTGTTGATCTAGAGTCAACCGCCCACACATCTTATTATTTATTAACCATAAGGGCAGTGATAATACATGCATCATTAGTTGAGATAGATGCATCATTTTGGTCAGATGACCCTGCTTATTGGTTGAGAATGTTCACTATCTGCTCATATTGCTCCTTGTTATAGCCTTTGCCAAGACAAAACTTGTTTACTGCTTGTTCAATATTCATCAAGTTGTTAACTAAGGCTTCAATAGTACTTGTCTCAGCATGTTGTGCCACAACATTGTTGGCAGTGTGAGTATTCCCTTTGTATTCTCTTTGAGGGAAATTGTTGTTTCTATGATAATTGTTCTGATTTCCACCTTGATAGTTATTCTGATCATTTCCCTGGTATGTGTTTTGATTGTTGCCTTGTATAACCTCATTTCTTCTTAAATTTACAATCATGAGGATAACCTATGAGTTTATAGCATCATTTCATAGTGTGTCCCTTCAACTTCCAATAGTCACATTTAACATTTGGATCATAGTAGGGATTAAAATTCCTCTCTTGTTTTTGTGCAGTACCACTCCTTAAAGACAATAGTGCAGTCAATTCATTGATATCACTTACAGATTTGTTATTGGTCATGTCCCTTTGACTTTCCCTCTCAATTAACATTAAATAAGCCTTTGTTAGTAGTAGGAAGATGAGTCATCATAAGATTTTGTGCCCTAGCTTGTTCATAGGTATCATTCAATCCTATTAGAAATTGAAATAGCTTCAATCGGGAGTCATCATAAGGATTTGTGCCCTAGCTTGTTCATAGGTATCATTCAACCCTATTAGATACTGAAATAGCTTCAATCCATTCATAAACTTCTCATACACTTGAGTCTTAGAACATTCACAACTAGGAAATGGTATTATGCTATCAAAGTCTACCAAAAGTGCTCTCAATTTTGAGAAATAGACAGAAATTGTACTGGCACCTTGATGAATTGTTGCAATCTCTTTATGCAATTGATATGTGCGAGATCTATTCACCTTATCGAATCTCTCATTCAGATCACTCCACACCTCTGCTGTATCACTTGAATATACGAGTCCACCAAACAACTCCTTCAATACACAATTCACTATCCACGAAAGTACAATAACATTACATCTTTCCCAAAGATCAATAAGATTAGGGTCATAATTCTCCTTTTTGCAAGTCCCGTCAATGAACCCTAGCTTATTTCGACCTAGGATTGCAATTCTCATTGCGCGGCTCCAAATTGAGTAATTCTCGGCACATGTTAACTGTAAAGCAATTAAAATCACATCGGAGTTATCAATTGAACTCAAGTATAGTGGATGATTGTGACTTAGGGTTTCTGGTGTTGTATTATCGATCACCACTGTTGTTGTGAACCTTTAGTTAGGATCAATTAATCACTCTAGTGATAATCCGCTCTGATACCATGAGGAAATTACTCCATTTAGTGGAGGAAATGAAGGTCAAACATTTATGAAGATGAGATGAGAGATGACAGAGATGAAATTCTCATTGATTGAATGAATAAGATGACCAATACATACAACTTTTATACATTTTCTAACTACTTCTAACAAACTAACTACTTCATTAAATAACTTATAACAAACTAACTAACTAAGTTATAATATTTACACATCATTCCACAAGTTCTAAGTAATATCTTCCTTAATATGGGTAAAGAATAGGTCGGGTGGGTGGCGGGTTGGAAGGGAAGGGGTGGTGGTGATTGTGATGACAAAGGTGGTTAGTGGTGGTGGAGGGGAGGTATGTGGTGGTAGGTAAGTTGGGATGGTGGGCGGAGAGTAGGTCGGGTGGGTGGGTGGATGGTGGTGGTGATGACAGAGGTGGTTTGTGGTGATGGGGTGGAGAGTGTGTAGGGGTGGGATGGTTGATGGGTGGGTGGTGGTGATGGGTGGGGTGGAGTTGTGGTTGTGGACAAAGTAGTGGTAAAAATATTCATATAAAAATGTCTCTTAATGATATTAAAACTTCGTTCAAGATCTTAATGATTAAGACATATTCAGACAAATATGTGCTTAGATCTTAATGTAAACAAATGCATTTAATGACTTAAGGTTTGAATCACTCATATTTAGATTTTCATTAAGTGCAAACAAATAAGGCCTGAATAAAACATGACAAAACAGTCTAAAAAAGAAACAATAACGTAACTACCATCAATAACGTAACCATAATTTATTAAGGTTAATTAATATTATCATGTTAGGAGTATTAAATTACTTAATTAGTCCTCGGCAGTATGCTTTTCTGTCCATCTGGCCCACCAAAATCAGTTCTTTCATACGTGTGAACTTTTCATTTGATATTAAAAGATAATAGGCACAATTTCCAGTAGACTTTACGCACAACTCTTTCACTTTTCTGCTTTATATCCCAAAATAGGAACTCTACACAAAATTCTATCGTAGCGGTGAAGCCACGACAAAAAGAAGAAAAAAACAGAAGTCATTGCCTTTTTTTTTTTTAATTCAGATTTTCAGGCTTGCGTCTGACTACTTCACTGGTATTACCAGACGTCCTGGAGGTAATAGCACCGGTCCTTCAACACTATTACTAGGTAAATCGCGGGATGTGCTCCGGTGGCCAGTTTTTCTGGGAGCGTACAACTGATCAATGAGACAAGGTCAAATTCCCCAACATGCAGAGTTTCTTCGTGCTTGCGGGGAATCGAACCCACGCTGTTTCATGCCAGAGCGCCTTATAGCACCCCGGTTTTACCACTGGACTATGCCCCCGAGGACAAATTCATAAGGCCCAAAACCAAACTTCTCGTTAAGCACACTTGTATCCTCACTGTCAAGCATAAATGAACGAACTTATGCCACGTGTCCTTTGTCACCGCCCTACGCGGCATTACGTTGTCATACGTGTCCGTATCAGTTATTTTTACGGCGTCGTATTGAAGTTGCTTAAAGCAATAGGAGCACAATTTAGGATAATTCGCATATTATATTTAACAAGTTGGTCAGGACCAAATGATATTTTTGAGTAAAAAATAGCAGTGTACCAAACTAACGAAAGTCAAAATGAAGTTGGTAAATGACAATCTTGTCTCATCAATGAGTTCACGTGAAATGCCTTATAGTTCTACGTAGTAAATATCTTTTGTTCTCAGACAAATAACATTGAAAATGAAGTCCAATTCAGACAAATAACATGAGAAACTTACTTCGTTTTACTAAAATTTCCGTCTAAGTAATACTTACATTTTTGTTGAGGTTTTCCTTGTAATTAATTACTAGTAAAACTAGATATTAGCTCCCCATTCGTAGATGTTCACACCTGATCCACAAAATAATTGAGAATTATGATCGGAATAAAATAAATTTTATTCGTTATATTCAATAAGTATCATATTACCAAATAATTCAAGGAAGGACGAACTATAAAAAGGGTCTTTTAAATAGATTACTTGTCGGACAGTTGGAATGGGACTTCTAGTCATATTAATATCATTTATCTATCGTAATATATCAGTCTCAATTAAAACAAGCTTGAGTTTTTCGTGCTTGCTGTTTGTTAATGCATATAATTAAAAAAAAGAGAAAACATATTTTAAGTGATTCATTTACACATAATGAATCTTTGAGAACATGCGTATAAGCTTTCTGAAATTTGAGTTGATGCGTTCAGGCTCTTTATCGTAGGCTGTAGTTCGAATGTTTGAATAAAATATAAATCATGATGCACAAATCATTCTGCGTTAGCAGAGTTCGGGAAAGGACTGCACTCGAAGGGGTGTGACATAGACAGCCTAACCTAATGCAAGCATTAGTAGCTGCTTTCACAGCTCGAACTCGTGACATATAAATCACACATAGACAATTTTATCATTACTTCAAGGCTCCTCTTCGTTAGAATAAAATATACTGATAAATTTAAAGAATGGTCCAGATATTCTATGTAAAAATACTCCTATAAAACAATAAAAGTTGGTTAAGGGCAATGTTGTCATTTCATTGAAAGAACGGCCGAAAGCTGACTATTGGAGTGGCCATAGTGAAATTTTTAACAGTTAAACAAAAATATCGGTTTCACTTTGATTAAAATATTAAACCCTTATATTTTATTTTGTATCTGTGTTCGTTACTACATTATTGATTGCTTCTCTTCTCATCTGCCATTCTTCCTCTTCTTCATCATTCACTCATCAGCATCCAATTTATTTATCTAATAATGTTCGTATGTATGTAATATATCTTTCATATATACGTAACACTAATATAATTATCTTTACGCAAACGCACTTCAATTCTTCCCAATTCCCACCTTTATTAGGGCTTAAATTACTTTTTTCCACAAAAGGTTGGAGCCATTAATTACGTTTTAACGATTAATTTGGGGAAATCCCCATATGGGTTTCGGGATTCTTGATTGGAATTGTAGTGGTTGATGTAAGTTTGTAATCTTTTTTGATTAATTGAGGAAAACCCATCTGGGTTTTGTGATTCTTGATTGTAATTTTAGGATTACAGACCTCACGTTGTGGGACTTCACTGGGTATGTTGTTGTTGTTGTTGATTGTAATTTTGGGATTGGATTGCTGATTTTTATTTTGTGTGGTGATGACGTTTGTTGGGAAGGATGATGAGGAAGGGGTAGTGGTGGTGGTGCCAGGGCCTTTATTGAGATTGGTTAGGGAGGATCCAAAGGGTGATTATGTAAAATTAGGTGGAGATGATTTGGAGGAAAATAATAAAGGTTTTGTTGGTGGAGGGAATAGTAGATGTTGGTCTCTTTGGTGGTGGGCTAAGTTGGTGGTACTTCTTGTTTTTGTGGGAGTATTGGCTGCTGTTTTTCTCAAATGGGTTGGACCCTTTTTCATGGATAAGGTCAGTTTCAGCATGATCTTTGCTTCTTCTTTTTTTCTAATAAAAAATCCTTTTTTTGGAAATGTTTGTCTATATTTGTTTATATTATTCGTTGCATGTGAGAAAGTTGAATTCTTTATAGCTGCTGGTGAGTATTTGAGAGAGTGCACTTTCTTTTACCTTTTTTACTTGCGCTATAAGTGCATTGATTCATGCTTTTCAACCCCTCTCAATATATTGTTTTAAGGGATAGGTTAAAATGGTTCACAAGTGATTGTGAGTTTATTGATGCTTCAGCAAAACTTGAGATTGTAATGTGTTGTCTTTAATCAACAACTAATCTTTATTCTGTTAAGGGCACCTGATTCTGGCTGAACTGCTTATGGAGGAAGTCTGAGCTACTTAACCAATATCTTTAGTGTGGGCTGACTTTGTGAAGTGACTTGGATTTAGAGTACTAACTTTCCTCGGATTTTTTTCCGCCAAGAAAACATTTTCTTTCATACCGAACACAGCCTAAGTTTTGGTACTTAGGTGGAAGAATTGTTGTAAAGATGTAGGTGAGCTCAAAGCTGCTGACTAAATCAGAGATAAGGGTTGTAGATAAGATTTACCGAGGCTATTAATTTTAGGGGTCATAGAGTGTAACTCATCTGTTTAGTGTTGGAACGAAATTGACCCGAATAAGCGGAATGCTTATGGAGTACTAGGGGTAGTTCATTAATGGATTGACTGTTAACACCATTCATCATACTATTTCTCTCTGGTGATTGTATTTCTCTCTGGTGATTCTAATTTTCGACCACTTATTGTAACACCAGGGTTTTATGATTCCGGATCATATCAATTTCTGACTGTTGTTTTTCGTATTTTAGGAGATTATTCCCATACTAAATTGGGAGATCAGAACATTCAGTACTCCAGTACTAGCAGTTCTAGTTTATGCTTCTGTGGCACTTTTCCCCACCCTGCTTTTACCTTCCACTCCCTCCATGTGGGTAGCTGGGATGACGTTCGGATATGGTTATGGTTTTCTACTTATCATTGGAGCAGTTCCTATTGGTGTATCTCTTCCTTACTTCATAGGTCGTATTTTCCATTACAGGATCCAAGTATGTACTTCATTACTTTTCACAGATTGGTTGTACTTCATTACTTTTCACATATTTTAAATTACATAATCTCTTTCTTTTTTTCTCTTGTAGAGCTGGATAGAAAGATATCCCAAGAATGCTTCTATTATAAGACTAGCTGGTGAAGGGAATTGGTTTAATCAGGTCCGAGCTGTCACATTAATCAGGATTTCCCCTTTTCCGTACATGGTGTATAATTACTGTGCAATGGCAACTGGAGTCAAGTACGGTCCTTATTTGCTGGGGACACTCATCGGCATGGTTCCAGAAATATTTGTTACAATTTACACGTAAGAATTCCGTTTCTTTTCTTGTGTATGGGAATTGTCTCGGTAGATGTATTTCTTGTGACAGCAATATCCGTTGATAAAGTAAGTTGTGAAAATGCAAAGTGTGGTGCCTAAGGAGGTTTCACCACTATCTATTTCAATTTTTTTTTGATAAAGTGATTAAATTTTAATAAAGAATGGAAACAAAATGGCTGTGTGGAAGATTACATCAATAAAATTACTGACTTTATCTATAAAATTAACGCCTGCGTGCAAGAAGTATTCTAAAAAGTGGAAAACCCAAAAGCATATGGTTCCTTACATATGAACCCTAATCTTCTATACATAACATAGGAACCTTGTGGGTGCATTAAAAAGAAATGAAGAATAAGAGGCTGCCTCTGTGTAAAATCCTTCTCTATTCCATCAAAAGCTCTCCTGTTTCTCCATATGGTCCGCATAAGTGCTATAGGAGCAACATCCATGTCCTACATCTTCTCCTCCATCTTATAATGGTCCAGCTGAACATGGCTTCTTTGACTGTGCCTGGGGTTACCACTCAAGACCAAACCATGACAGTGTTTCGCACCAGAAGAGACACACTATCTAGCAATCTAGAAGTAGTGATTCACGTCTTCTCCTGAGTAAACACATGTAATCTCCCTCTTCCCGAAATTCTAAGTCGTTAAGATCACCCCTTGCGTCTGGACAAGTGAAAAAGGATTATATGCATGTGGATATAAATGTTAATTGTCCTTCTCCAAGTTATATTATAAATTATAATTGAACTGGTTAATGTTTGAGGTAGTTCTGAAGTACAGAAACAGCAATTTGGGGGTGTTAGGAATGTAGGCTGTCCTAAAATGGTCGATGTGTCACCGTAACTTTGTTCAATGCTGGTGGAAGTGTTTTAGCTCGCCTTTTCCTTTTCCCCCCTTTCCATGCTTATAGTTGCTTACAATTTTGAACTTGGACAGTTAGTATGCTCTCTATAGGTGAAGATCATTACAAGATATTGAAAAACCTTATTTTCAACAGCCAGGAAAAGCTATTTGTTCCTGTTGTGGGCCTTATGAATTTGGTTTCTGTATGATTAACTATTCTATTAGTCAAAAATACAAAATGATTGACACTAAAAAGGTGCCGACAAGAAAAGAAGTAAATATCCTTTGTGATCTACATATTATTGCAGTAAGATAGTCCTTCCTCAACTGAAATCCCTAGACATGGATATTTATCAGTATTTAAAAATTCCACCCCATCTTTCTCTTCTAGCTTCCTTGTTCTATTATATTGTCGGTGTTGGGGGGACACCGTATTGTATGCTGCTGCACTAAGCATTCAGCTAAGTAATCTGTTCATGCTCTTGCTGTCATAGATTTCTCTTGCAACAGTTCTCAAGTTTTTTTCTCCCTATTACGATTTGGGGGGGGGGGGGGGGGGGGGTCATACAGATAGTTATATGAAAGGACTCACATTGATAACAATGGTTCTTCATATCAACTGTTATATTTGAGCAAGTTAAATACTTAAAGTGGGAAGACAGAAGTAGCTTGTGCCTGGGAATCCTTTGGCTGACCTATTTGATGAGGAATTTCAGTTTATACTAGTAAAATCCTTTAAAGGCAATTGTACTTGCTTTTAGGGAAAAAAACAATCGACGTCGTGTCTTCTCCTGGCTTTTCTTTGCTAGAGTTGTTGATACTATTTCCATATTTGTATTTGCGCAAGTTTTATTGCCTTTCACGTTTAGTACTCTGCTTGTCTGTGATGCTTCGGGGTTTGGTTCCTTTCCTCTTGTCTATGGTTTTGGCAGGAGCTCAGAGAGATGGTGCCACGGGGATGGTTCCATTGTATTTGAGCTTTTGGTTGACTTTTCATGGGAGAATGAAAACTGAATACAAAGCAGCCTTTACTAATTTTAGGGTTGGGGGGGGGTCATTTGGTGTATGCTGCTCCAGTTTGATACATAAATCTTTACTCATTGTTAAAACTTCCACTTGTCTGGTTTTGTTCTATCAATAATATCTCTTGTTTATTGTTAAAAAATAAATAAATATCTACTGTTTACTGATTAAGAAAAACATCCACTTGCTGAATACCTTTTTCTTCCAACTTCCTGTGCAGTGGCATCCTGATAAAGACTCTTGCAAATGCTTCACAAGAGCAATGTTTTTTATCAGCTCCACAGATTATTCTAAATGTTATTGGCTTTAGTTTCACTTTTGTTACAACGGTGATGATCACTGTATATGCAAAAAGGCGGCTCAAGCAACTGCAGACAGACGAGGAGCTATTGCTACAATGAGCTTCTGCTTTGTTATCGTGCCTGGACAGGTGAAGAAAGGAACCGAAAGGGGATCTTAGAGATTCTTTGATGACTGAGAAGGTCATTTGCATCCATTGAGAATCTAAATCGCTGCATAGGATTTTATCTGCACATCAACTTATAGCGGAGATCTTTCGACAATTATTTGTCACTTTGGTTTTATTAGCTGCACAGATTGCGCACAATTGCAAGGAAGTTGAAAGCCAGGAGACTAACATAACTGACATACACAGGGAGCAATCATTCAAGGCTTTGTCTCATATTGTTGAGACCATCATTGTACATAATTGAATAACCCAATTATGGGTAAAACTTAGGGCAGAGTATTTGAAGAATGAGTGCTTGGGAGTGACAAACATATGCTTGATTAAACATTGTTATTTGCTGTAGATAATGGAGAAAATTTTGGTCTACCACCTTGTTTGCTTGCAGCTTCATTCAAAACACTTCCTATGGAACTGCATGTCTTCATAGGATGCTTTGCCTTTGATTTAACAGCATATAGTTGTACTCTTAGACTAGAAGGGTCAGTAGATTAGTGGTTTACTAAATTAACCATATTCGTCTCTTAAGGGTTAGTGAGAGTGTATATTTTCTTCTAACTTGTTTTAACTTCTTTAAGCACTGATACTTAAAACGTTTTTTTAAGCACTTTGAAAGTTCAAACAACCAAGGCAAAAAACAAATAGAACAGATTAAGGAGCATATGTTTTAGGACCACTCCAGCTATCGAGTTGGCTCCCAGGTGTGAGCACTTCTGGAACTAAATCACCGGTGGATGATTTGACAGAAATTGACGACCACGCCCAATTCTCCGGTTGCTTCAGAGGAATTGTCTCCAGTACAGGAGGATAGTCATGCAGCAGCACGCAGGTTGGAATTTAATGGTAAGGAGAAAGCCCCAGAACCGACTCTAACAGAGATTGTTCGCAATAGTCGAGCTAATGTGCAAGGTAACAAGTTAGATTTCTACCCTCCTATTATTAAGGATGGCCTGAAAGTTGTACGGCTTAACCATGCTAAGATTAAGGAACAATGCACAAAATGGGAGACGGCTCTTATAGGGTATGTACTTGGAGGTACCCCTGCGTTTAAGGAAATGCTAAAATTTGTTTATGGGGTTTGGCGTGCTGTGCAAATCCCGAAAGTATTTCTACATGATGATGGGTACTTCATCTTCAAGTTTGATATGGAAAAGGACAAGGAGCTGACTCTAGAAAACGGGCAATATACGTTTAATAATCGACCTATGGTGCTCCAACTATGGAAGCCTGATTTCCAAATGCAAACTGAATCCATGAGGGTGCTCCCGTTTGGGTTATTCTTCCTGGTTTGCCATTGCATTATTGGAATTAGGAGAACCTATGTCGAATTGCTAGTTATCTGGACAAGCCTATTTGTACTGACAAGCTTACAACAAGGGAGGAAAGAGTATCCTATGCTAGATTGCTCATTGAAATGGACATTACTCAGCCCTTGCCGGATGTGATGTTGATTGACTTATCGGATGGAACCATCAAGGAGCAGGCGATTGAGTATGAATAGACTTCTACGCTAACTTCTTCTTTAATTTGTTCAATAGGTGGTGGGTGATTTGGATTTTTGGGACTTGTAGTTGGTACTACTTCTATACAATCGTAAATAGTTTCAACAAGTGATTTAGTACCGTCTATTTTAATAGTCGAATTTAATACATCACCAATAATATAAATAGTGGAAATAGGAATAAAATATTTTTTATTTTGATAACATTTTTTTAATAGCTGCCATATAAGCTGATTTTTCCATATATTCACTAAGTAATAAAAATATTAGAGCTATATAAAACAACACAGTTAAAATAGTAGGATAATATGTACCGAATTTTTTTTTTGTTGCTTGAAAAAATTTCTCTAAAAATATAATAAGTTATGAAATTTATCGCTATCTACAACCATATCAGCTGAATTTTGATTATGAGAGTTAAAAAATAAAGTTATAGGTTTTCTATAGTCATAAGCAATAAGTAGTTGCTCGTATAAAGAATTTCACCTAGTGGGTACTTCTTCTGAAATTTTTCTATGAGGTAGTTGGCAATCGTGACAAGTTTTTTTATATTCTTTTCTTTGTTGTATTCTATTATTTTTAAAATTAAAGTTTATAACAAATTGTATTTTACTAAGAATGTCTTCAAAAAGTGATAGACCATCCTTTACAATTAAGTTATATATATGACACACGTATTTTATATGAAAATGATCTGGAAAAGATGGAGTTAAACTATTTTTAAAAATTGTAATAACGTAATTGTTAGAAGAAGCGTTATCTAATGTAATAGTCATAATTTTATCAGTTATTCCATAATAATCGCACACTTGATAAATATTTTCTGCAATAAAAGTACAAGTGTGACTATCATCTATATATCTATACGCTAAGATATGTTTTTGCATAGACAATTTATAATCAATCCAATGACAAGTTACCGTTAAATAATCATGGTCGTTAATACTACGGCCTATATCAGAAGTTATAGCCACTTTGCCATTAAAATGATATAATAAATAATGTAAATACTGTTGATATTCATGTGCAAATTTAAATACATCTCTCTTACCAGTTGATCTAGGAAAATCGTTAAAAGCAGGATTATACAAATCTCTAATGTAATGAATAAAACCGGGAGATGAAGGAAATGAAAAAGGCAAACCCTCCACAACAACTAATTTTGCTATTGCTTCCCTATCTATATGTTTATTGTATTTAGGGCCTACAATTCCCCCTGTCATAGGGTTAATTTGACATTGTACTTGGTCCGGGACAAAATCAGTATGTGAACCTTGTCCCGATGGAGCGGGCGTTTGCGCACCCGGTTTTGAAGCCTCGTATTGGGCATACCTAGCTAGATGAGCCCTTGCAAAATGGTTAAAATGTAAAATGGTCATTGGTGCAACAGTTATTTTTGCAGAAGGGGGTTTCGGGCGGGATCGGGTCGGGACCGGGGCGGGACCGGGATCTGAATCGGGATCGGGTCGGGACGAGACATTGTCCTGTCACGGTTCGAGTCCCGATGCCGCGATTTTTTTTAAAAAAATACTCGGGTTCGGGGCGGTGTCGGGGCGGGACCGGCCCGACCCGGCCCACTGGCCAGCTATAGTTTGGTCCATATAATGAGCCGGACTTACTTAAGCCCAACTAATAATATTCTATGGGCTGGACTTGCTTAAGCCCATCTACACATGAAAGGCTAAGGTAACGCAATGCCGTCGTTTCTTATCATCTCCTCATCGTCCCAACCAGAAAGGTCCAAACTTTGAACCCATTTTCTCAAATTGGAGCAGTCAAAAATGGCTGTTCAAGCTCTCTCCACAGTGACACCCACTTCGAAGGGCATCAACCAGATCAATTACAGAGTACCCGCTTCATCTCTCTCCACAAAAAATCCATTGGAACAAAAAAATTTGCAAAGCCAATGGCTTGGAAATCCAATCAAATTCTCTATTCAATCCAAGAATTTCAAACCATTTATTTCAAAACATCTCCCTATTAAAGCAACTCTCTCCTTCAGCCTTCCCTATGGGTAAGTTCTCACACTTTCCCCTCTTTTATCTTTTCATTTTTTTTCTATGTATAGTGTTTTTTCTCCTTTTTTTTTTTTGGTGGATGAAGGTTTGGGATTAGACTAGTTATCCATATATGTATAAATATGAGCCTCAATTGGCCTTAAAGTCAAGTGAGCTTTTATCAGAATGAAATGGACACGAGTGGATATAGGGAACTCATATAGCTGATCCCAATTGTTTTATGCTTGATTCTCAGTTGATTGATTGTAGGAATAATTACCTAATGTAAATGATTATGCTCCGTAATTACACTTTATAGCGGTACTTTTAAATAATTACAAAGCATAGCTATATTTTACATTTTATAGCACATAGAGTATCCCTAAATAGTAGGCACAATTCTTGTATGGGCGCATACTGTGTATATGCTATTACTGTATATACAATTTATTAGTGTATATACAAAAGTGTCTATACATTGATACTTTTGAAAGAGAAATATTGTTGCTATCCCCCCCCCCCCCCCCCAAAGGGCATTAATCTCGCCACTTATGAAATTTTCCCTTGATTGTATCATTTTTGGGCTAATCAAAGTTTGCCCTGTAAGCTATAAAGATGACAGTTTTTGCTTCATTCTGTTATTGCAGAAAGCCAGAGCCTGCAGTATCTATAGAGAAACTTCCTAAGTGAGTATTTTCCTTTACTTTCTTGTTTTATTTCTTTTGTTGCCCCAAAAAAGGAGGAGGGGATTTTTGAGCTATTGGTTTGATTTGTTGTTGTTTATCTTGTGTTTGTTTATTTGTTGGTATTTCAATGTGTTTTGAGGTATCTTGAATTGGGTGAGTGAAATTTTAGATGGTCGTCGAAGGCGATAAAATCGTTTGCCATGGGTGAACTGGAAGCAAGAAAACTTAAATATCCCACTACTGGAACAGAAGCTCTTCTAATGGGGATTTTGATTGAAGGTTTGTTCTTTTATCCCTTTACTAAGAAAATATTGTTGTTTTTGTAGAGATGCTCTATTTGATCCTGCAAACGCAATGAAACTCTACTGTTTTGTTACTCGTGATGCTAATTACTCAAACTAACACTTTAAACAATAGACAGAAGATAATATCATGGTGCACTCATTCTTTAATGTAAGAATGTGAGAAGAGGTGCTTCATGATTTGCATATTGAGAACACATTTTTAGTTTAGTAATTCTAGTGTAGTTGTGTCCATCTAATCCTTTTTATTTTCCATTGAGATTTGAATACGAATACTCTTGTCAAATCAGACAACATCCCAAATTTACCCAACATTATGTAGTTATCAAAGCCATTTGACATTTTAGTATATTTAATATACATTACACTGCTAGAAAAAATTGTGATATATACAAAGTTTTTCAATACATGACAAGAATTTGTTGGGTTGGGAGGCTATAGGAAGGAACTATATCAGGGATGTGGCTTCAGATGTTAGTTGAAGAAATTGATTGGCACATAAAACTGTAGAAGATGAGGTTGCAACTTCATTAGAAGGGATACTCTGCATTTTAGCTTATGTTTTGGAAAAATGTGGTACATAGGACTTAATATACAGCACTTGTAAGAGTATTGGAATTGTCATTCTGTTGATTTTAGCTTATATGTATTAGGAATTCTCCGCACCAAGAACATCATTCAGATATATACAGAAACAAATATTGGAGATTATGACTGCATATCTGTATTGATTTGCGAGAAAAAAAATAAGAAGGAAGATAGTTTATTTTTAGAACATGTCTTTCATAATATTTTCTTTTTTCAATAGTATGTTGCCGTGGAAACAACCTCGTGCAGATAAGGCTGCGTACAATAAACCCTTGTGGTCCGGCCCTTCCCCGGATCCTGCGCATAGCGGGAGCTTAGTGCACCAGACCAATAGTATGTTGGCGTGCTAAAGACTTTGAATGTATCCTATGTTTACATCTCCGATTTACATTTCCTCTGTAATTTAAGCTGCTTTAATCATTTTGGATAAATAGCTTCCATGAATATTCGTTATTCTCCTTGAAGTAAGTCATGTTAGAGCATTTATTTCCTTCTGGCATTGCAGGGACGAATTTTGCTTCAAAATATTTGAGGGGAAATGGTATTACTCTTTTTAAAGTACGTGAAGAAACTATCAAAATAGGTGGAAAAGCGGACTACTTCTATTTCAGTCCCGAACATCCTCCTTTGACTGAAGATGCACAAAAGGCTCTTGATTGGGCACTTGATGAAAAACTCAAATCCGGTATGTGTATACTCCCACTCTATTTTACACATACACATGTTTGTTGGATTGATGCATCTCTCCGCCTTCACAAGTATCCGTTAAATTCATGTTTGAACCATGGAAAATATTAGATGAATCACGGGGAGGAATGATCTCGATCTACCAGCATGAAGGTGCTTGCAGAAGCAAATTTGATATTCTGGTGCTTGCTTAATAGTACCGTTTTAGGTGTATAACAGGGTGAGTTGGTCAAATATAGCACTAACTTGACCATGCATGTCCTTGATAAGGGGTGGAGGCAGAGGGGTGCAAGGGGGTTCGATTTGTTGAAAAATTATACTATGTAAATAGGGAAAAATGATTTTTTTCTCATATATATAAGTTGTTTGAATTTTCTTGGCAGAAGATTTTTTTAAAAATCCCCTTGTTTAAACTCCTGGCTCCGCCACTGGTCATACATGGTTATGTATTGCATCAGCCCAATTAAAGTCAGATGGCTACTTCTTGGGCTTGGAATGGTTCCACTGAACTACCTACTTCTGTTGTAGAACTTTTTTCAGTCTACAAGCAAAAGTTAAAGGAGTCTAGCATGGTTTTAATATTTATTCTATTCAGTTGAAACTAAAATTTGACGAGGTGAGTGTAAAAACTAAATGAAATATAAGATTGAAACTAGAACTTTAATATTTAACAGTGCAGACTGGAAATTCAGTAATATCAGAACACATTGCTTTTCAAATCCGTAGTTACAGCCTAAGTACCCTAGTAGGGAGAAATCACTATCAGAATTTATCATTTTCAGTTTTGGAATATCTCTAACAATTCATTTAACAATTTTTAATGCAACTTTCAAAGTTCCAATATTTCAAATTCATTTAACTACTCAAATTTAGATCTATCAACTTAGTTTTCAGCTGTTACTTAATATTTTTCTGCTGCTCTCTATATATGGAGTAAGTCGCTAATGTTTGAACTCCATGCAAATCAAATAGTCTCAGATTAAAGTGGCAAGGGCAGATTAGTTTATGTTCTTAGGTATTTAGAATGCCAAGCAAAAAGAAAGAGAGAGAGAGAGCAGGTATATTCTGTGAATTTGTGATTCCCATCTCAGGGCACCTCGGCTGTTTAATCATTCTATGGCGGTTTTGGACTCTATAACAGCTGAATCTATGTCCGATAATTATTCCTTGTCGTTAAGCACTTCTTAAAAATTGAAACCCTTTTTTGATTGTCTTAGATGACAATTTTAGAATTTAGTGGAAATAGCAGAGAAAGAACTTTTTTTCCTTTGAGAGATGGTATGTGTATTATTATTAATATAGCACCAAGGAGGTGCAGGCAGAAGTAATTACAGGTTACTGAAAAACATCCTTTCCTATTCTTAGAGAGATCCTATGAGATCTATCACTGTTTCAGCAGCTTCTACAAAGCCCTGTTTACACCAAAAATGAAACAAATGTAAACAGTTAATCTTGATCTTCTGAATAAAAGCCCTGGTTACACCAAAAATGAAACAAACACAAACAGTTAATCTTGATCTTCCGAATAGCATTCCTTTTATCTTCGAAAGACCTAGCGTGTCTCTCCCTCCAAACTCTCCACCATATGCAAGCCTGGAATAGGAGAAAGATAATTTATGCTACTCATATGGTCAAATGTAACCGATGTTGTTCGGACTCTCTCCAGAAGTATTGCTGCAGCCGTGTCGAATCCTCAAAAAATGCAATATTTTTGGAGGATCCCATACACATCCGTCAGCATTGTTGAAGAGTGAGCAACATAGAATGTAACCATGTGGTAAAAAAACACGACACTTCATGATCACCTGGTCCGTTTGTTTGGGGAGAAGATATTGAAAATGTTCTTAGTTATTGATATTAATGAAAATGCTCTTAGTTATTGATATTAATGAAAATGCAGGTGACAATGGGGAGATTACAACTACTCATTTGCTCCTTGGAGTGTGGTCACAACAAGGATCACCAGGCTATAAGGTACTGGCTACATTGGGCTTCAATGATGAAAAAGCTAAAGAATTGGAGAATGTAATTTCAGAACCTGGATTTGTGGAGGATTAAGAGGATGATTTTGCTTTGATGTATTCCTTTAACCTAAATTGAGGTTCCAAATATGCAATCAGATTAGTCATTTGTTGCGATTTATTTCCCTTTTAGTACTGGATTTCTTTCATTTTTGGAGGATGCATCCTTCTCAGAGGGCATTGTACATGATCAAAACCTCTTATGATGTTTGTTTAAGGGGGGGGGGGGGGGGATGATATCTATTAAGTCCTTCAACCCTAAATGCCAAAAATTGGGCTGACTTGGTCCAGTTGAGTCATTCCACTAGTACAATTAGTGTCCAACCCTCCTTTGCTATTGTCACTGTTGGTACCCGTGTAATCAACGGCTTTCATCATGCTCAAAGCGACATGTATACTCATCATATAAATGATATGCAAAGTTCAGTCGAAGTTCACTAAGACTAAGTATTGACTTGCCAGATCAAGCTAAAAAGGCTCTCAATTGTTTACCAAGAAACAAACAACAATAACATACCCAGTAAAATTCTACACCGTTGGGTCTGGGGAGGGTAGAATATACACATACCTTACCTCCACCTTGGTAGGTAGAGTGGTTGTTTTCAGGAGACCTCGGCTCAAGACAAAGCATAATTACAAGCAAGTCAATCAAAACAAAGCAAGAGTAAAGAATAAAGCAAGAGAAACGGTCAAACACAGATAAGGAATTAAAACAGTATAAAGTGCATTCGAACAAAATGGAGCAGTAGCTAACACAACTAAATAAGTTAAACAAAATATACTAGAGAATACATAACAGCAGAAATCAAACTATAGTGGATTATAAAACAATAATGTGCCTATAAGTGTGATAGGCTAATCGGGCCTACGGTAATAACACTACAACTATCAATTTGTAAGCATAAGTAGGACTACGCTCGAGTACCTACTACTCTTCTACCCTAATCTGTGTCCTCCACAACCTCATATCTAAGGTTATGTCCTCAATAAGTTGCACATGCGCCATATCCCGTCTAATCACATCTCCCATACTTTTTCGACCTACCTCTACCCTTTCTGAACTCGTCCATAGCCAACCTCTCACACCTCCGCACTGGGGCATCTGTGTCCCTCCTCTGCACATGCCCGAACCATCTCAACCTCGCTTCCCACATCTTATCATCCACCGAGGCCACTCCTACTTTCTCCACGATATCATCATTTCTAATCCTATCTCTCCTTGTATGCCCACACATCTATCTCAACATCCTCATCTCCGCAACTTTCATCTTTCGAATGTGCGAAGTCTTGACTGGCCAACACTCCGCCTCTTACAACATAGTCGGTCTAACCATTACCCTATAGAAGTTGCCTTTAAGTTTTGGTGGCACCTTTTTGTCGCACAAGACTCTAGATGTGAGCTTCCATTTCATCCACCCTGCTCCAATACGATGTGTGACATCGTCATCAATCTCTCAATTCCCTTGGATAATAGACCCTAGGTACTTGAAGCTTTCTTTCTTTGGAATGACCTGAGCACCAAGCCTTACCTCCACGCCTGTCTCATGGTCGCTCCCGATGCTGAACTTGCACTCCAAATATTATGTCTTGGTCCTACTCAACCTGAACCCTTTAGACTCCAGAGTCTGTCTCCAAACCTCCATTTTGACGTTCACTCCACTGTGAGTCTCATCAATCAGGACTATATCGTCTGCGAATAACATACACCATGGTACCTCTGTCATGACCCAAATCGGAGAGCCACGACGGACACCTGGATCCCACCTATCGGGTACCACCAATCATACAGTCAACACATATTCATAATTAAATACAGAATAAACTGAATAAGGACTATGTAGAATCCTAACCAGAAAAGCCCAACTTATATATATATATATATATATATATATATACACACACACATACCAAGGTCGACAAGGCCATACATGACTACTACACACAGGACACCGTCTACAAGCCTCTAAGAGTAGCAACATCAAAAGGTCGGGACAGGGCCCCGCCATACCCATATACACATGCAAAAATATACCGTATCAAAATTAGACCGACATTCTGAAACAAGGAGAGTGCTCCAAAATCCGTTGAGTCAACAACCTAGTAACGTGGATCGTCGCATGTCTACGTGAACTTGCGGGCATGAAACGCAGCGTCCCCAGAAAAAGGGACGTCAGTACGACTGATATACCGAGTATATCAGGCATAAGAAACATCATAACAGAGATACATAATAATCTGAAACAGAAACAGTCGACCAAGATAGAAACAACTGACCAGTAATAAATGCCTCTAAGGGTCCTAATACATATGCCTAAATGTTATGCACAATGCAAATGCGGTATACATATAAATATTGGCCATATAAGGGCATCTTCCTTTCCATAACAGCCTCTGTGGGCATCATTTCATTATCATATTAGCCACACAAGGGCATCAATATTGGCCTCACATGTGCATCTTCATTTTCGTGATATCTGTACCAGCTGCAGGTGGTGACGCGTATATAACGCCTTTCCATTTTTTCTATCCCCTACATATATATAATTCATACCATATAGTAGTGTATATAACACATGTGGGTCCAGGGTAATACATGAATATAATGCAAATGAAAATGTATGAATGACAATAAAACATTCTGAATTTATCGAATGACATAATATCCTTGTACCTTCGGCTAACATTGGGAATGTCAACATCTTTCCCACATACCTCAATAAGGATTTAGGAACATATTTAGACATGATTTTAACATAGGAATCAATAATAAGAACATTCATTAATTACTAAGAGTAAAGTAATTTATGGAATAATATCACGGTTACGTTTCGTTACATTGAACATGCCAAAAGAAAGAAATAATTTGCCTTAACATACCTCAAACCCAAGCTTAATAACTTGAGGTGAAATTTTTTATATTTGCCAAGATCAATTATTATCACTCGACGTTGGTATGCCCATGATTCAATAACTACTATCTATGGAATTATTCAAGAATTGTTTGCATAAAGGTATTTAGTACTACTACTGCTTCATACGTTTTTTTCCAAATCACCAAGTGAAATGTTTTGTTTTAGTTCATACAGAAAGGGTTGGAGGAGTCTAGGTAATTGGATCACGATTTACTCCCTCCCCCCATATTAATATTAATAACCCCATGTTGCTTATTAACTCACGAACTGCCACCAATTAGTTGTTTAGGCTTAGTCATTAGGTAATTCCTTTGAAGACTACACGTGTTTATCCCGACTCAACTTTGCCCCTCTACTAAAATTAATTAATCACACACACAATTAATTTCGTGATCCCAATTCACTTAAATGTTAATGATTTATAAAACCTTCATATAATCAATGTCATAATTTTGTAATATGACACTAGTCCATAACCTCTTTGGAGATATACAACTATTATTATTAATCTCCATCGTCTTATTAAGTCCTAAATTATTTCAGGACTGCATCATTTTATATACTAATCTCTTTATTAGCATACGTGGATATGGCATAAATTCCCCGAGGCCCGGGTCTACTTGCCTACGTTTAGGTGCTCAACCCATTGACCAAAATTACGGGATGTTACAACCTCCCCTTGAATTTGTCGTGTCAGTCCGTCCATCACCAAGGCAAATAGGAATGGGCTAAGAGTTAATCCCTGGTGCAGCCCCATCATCACTGAAAAGTGCTCCGAGTCTCCTCCTACTGTCCGTACTCTAGTCTTGGCTCCATCATACATATCCTTGATCGCTCTAGTGTATGCCACAGGTACACCTCTTACCTCTAAACATCTCCATAGAATCTCCCTAGGACTTTGTCGTATGCCTTCTCGAGGTCGATGAAAACCATATGTAAGCATTTCTTCCTCTCTATACTACTCCACCACCCTCCTAATAAAATGGATGGCTTTTGTGGTCGAACGCCCCGGCATGAAACCAAATTGGTTCTCGAAAATAGACGTGCCTCTTCTCACCCTCATCTCCACGACCCTTTCCCACACTTTCATTGTGTGGCTTAGCAGCTTGATACCCCTATAATTGTTGCAACTTTGGATATCACATTTGTTCTTGTACAAAGGGATCATTGTACTCCATCTCCATTCTTCGGGCATTCTAGCCATCTTAAAAATGAAGTCAAACAACTCAGTCAACCACTCCAAACCCGCCATGCTTGCGCTCCTCCAAAATTCCACTGGGATCTCATCAGGCTAGGTCACTTGTCCCCTTCGTATCCTGTGAGTAACACCCATAACTTCCTCAACCTCAATGCTTCTACAATACCCAAAAATCCCTGTGCCTACCAGAGTGCTCCAGATCTCCCAGCACAATGTCTCCATCTCCTTTTTCGCTCAAGAGTTTGTGGAAGTAAGACTACCATCTCCGCCTAATATGTGCTTCCTCCACCAGTACTTTGTCGTCCTCGTCCTTGAGGCACCTCACTTGATCCAAGTCACGGGCCCTCCTCTCCCTTGTCTTGACTTGTCTGTACAACTTCTTATCCCCGTATTTTTCCTCTAATTCCACATACAGGCGTTCGAAAGCAGCCGTTTTCGCCGCCGTAATCGCTAGCTTTGCTTCCTTCCTCGCCATCTTATACAGTTCCCTATTCGTCCACTTCTCCACCTCATCTCTGCTTTCTACCAATTTCACATACGCCGCTTTCTTCGCTTCCACCTTCTCTTGAACTTCATCATTCCACCACCAGTCCCCTCGATGTCCACCACGATAACACCGCAAGACTCCTAGCACTTCTCTGACTACCTCACGAATGCAACTAGCCGTCCTGTTCCACATACCGGTCGCATCCCACTACTCCCCCAAGCCCCATTGGCCATCAACCTCTCCCCCATCTCCTTTGCACTAGCCATGGTCAAACTCCCTCATTTGATTCTTAACCTGTCATCCACAACCCTCTTCCTCTTCTCCAACTTGATCTCCAAATCCATCACCAAAAGCTTATGTCGGGTTGTAAAATCCTCCTTCGGAATAACCTTACAGTCTTTACAAAGACCTTTGTCAACCTTTTAAGGAGCAAAAAGTCTATCTGAGTCTTAGCCACCGAACTACGGAAAGTCACCAATTATTTACCGAGAAAGATAGTAATAAATACCCCTCCAAATCATGCGGATGCCAGACATTCCGAGTATATATATATATATTCAAAGGTTTCTTTTATTTCATTTTAATACAAATGCTCTCTTTTCTCTTGCTCCTTGGGCATTTGCTAAGTTACCAGTAGAATAGAGTTTCGATTTCGTAAGCAATTGAGTTGGCCTTCTTGGATATAATTAGGTAGCTGGCCCAATGAAGGGGCAGAATGGACACAGAGCCCTCTGTGTGGAAAGTCGGGTAAAATTCATAAATAGCCATTTTCAGGTCTTGCGATTGAAAATAGTTGTTGTCATGAAGTTTTATCTTTAGAATTTAAAACTCCAAATTAGCTATGAGCTAATGCAGTGAGTGCCTATGTTAAGGATCCTTTAGTTCTGAGCGAATGCTTGATCCATCGAGGAGTACGCGTCCATTTAGCGCATACCGAATGAAAAAAAAAAAAACATTCGTCCTAGATTCTCTTTTTCAAGAAAATGATAAATCCCTATTCATCTGGTCAGTATCTCCACTTTTCACACTCCTCTACTTAGAGATGGATCATGTTAATACTTAATAGTGGCATGTGCAAACAAGTCAAACTGAGAACTAAAATTCAATGATGGGTCATGGGAATTAATTAGCCTGCCCAATTTCAGCTAAAAATAGCAGCCTACCAAGGAATAGCTAGTAACAAATTCACTGTTGATCTACTCCCAACTCACTGCAAAGCTACGGAGACAGTTAACTTTAAAGTATACCTAACAAAAAATTCTAATAGGGACAACCAATTTTGCTAGCATTTACTGTTCCAATTTATTGTTGCAGCAAGAAGATCCACTTCTTCATTATTATTACATGACGTAGCAAGGCTCAAAGTTGGTCCAGTTTTAAACTTTGGGCTGCCCTTTTGTTGGTCTAAAATGGGTCGACAAAGGAGGAAACTTAAAATTCAGCTGGAGGCCTGCAACGTGGGTTTGAATTCTGGTGGGAACAATTTGTCCTCTTCTGGAGTAGGACCTTGTAGGTGATATCAATTGCTCTGTTCTCAAACTTTGGTCATTCAGGCACATTCCGCAATTTATTAATAGTAGTGCTTAGGGACCGGAACTACTATCTGCAGGAATAGTATGGTGTAAGTCGGGAAGCTGGATATAAAAAAAATGGTCTTGAGATCTAGCACTGTGATAAAAATAAAAATAATAATAATAAGGAATTAAACACTAGTGTTCCGCATGTTGGAAATTTGTCTTTGGCGGGGAGATGCGTCCACCCATCTTTGATGAATTAAACACTAGTGTTCCGCATATTGGAGACCTTGTCTCTTCGCACATGCATGATCTACGAAGTGAGTAGATGACCGTAGGGTCAAGAATCGTCAAATTTCGTTGAGAAATGAAAGAGATATTGGTCCACGAAGTAAGGTGTTTAAGACATGGAAATGTGGTGTGGGACAAATCTACCACATCGGTGGGAATAGGAAGAATTGCTCTCTATATATGTCTCAAATTGGTAAAGGGATTGGGACCCCAAGGGTTATCCCATGTGTTTAAAGGAGGGAAGACCAAGGTGTGCTTGGGTTCAAGGCTAAGCCCACACGCGCGCCGCCGCCGCCGCCCGCCCGTCCGATCCGATTCCGGGTTTCGGGTTCCGGGTTCCGGGCTCTCGGGCTCTCGGGCTGTGGGGTTGTGGGGACTTTTTGATCATCACGGGTGTCACTACCTTATTTACTAACTAAGGGATTACCCAAAGATCAAGTGTTCTGCCTGTCTAGGGGAATGGGCTGAAAACCCAAACAATACGAACCTTTGCGGTGGTAACCCAACCATACTGATTGGAGATCCCAAGAATGTGGTTCAATGGGAAAACTAAGCGGCAAAAGGTTCAGTTGAGCGCCCAAACCTTTAATGATCCTCAAACGGTTGAGGTTAAGGTTGGGGAAACTTTTAATGATTCCTAACACTTGTGAAGTGGGGTATAGCAGGATACCTTGTAGGAGATCACCTATTTAAGTGCGATGATGGCCGCCTCAAATGAACGCACTTAAGAATCCAAGTGTGTCCATGGCCACAACGGACAGAAACGTAAGAAGGAAAATGAATAAGAAGAATTATTGTGTAGGTATCATTATCTAGGCTTACACTAAACACTGACGGTTCAAGACATCACGTTCACCGCGCAGTAAGTAAGTCCGATGGTATTCAACTAAGGAAGGTTCAAAGCGAAAGCTATCGCTCCTGATGCAATATCTTTTCGCTGAAAGATTGCTGAAATGTAGGCACATTGTGCGTGCGCCACAATCTCTCTTTCATAGAGGGGATTGTTGGAAATTTGCCTTTGGCGGGGAGATGCGTCCACCCATCTTTGATGAATTAAACACTAGTGTTCCGCATGTTGGAGACCTTGTCTCTTCGCACATGCATGATCTACGAAGTGAGTAGATGACCATAGGGCCAAGAATCGTCAAATTTCGTTGAGAAATGAAAGAGATATTGGTCCACGAAGTAAGGTGTTTAAGACATGGAAATGTGGTGTGGGACAAATCTACCACATCGGTGGGAATAGGAAGAATTGCTCTCTATAAATGTCTCAAATTGGTAAAGGGATTGGGACACCAAGGGTTATCCCTTGTGTTTAAAGGAGGGAAGACCTAGGTGTGCTTGGGTTCAAGGCTAAGCCCACACGCGCGCCGCCGCCGCTCGCCCGTCCGGTCCGGTTCCGGGTTCCGGGTTCTCGGGCTGTGGGGACTTTTTGATATTATCTTTTTGGACCAGAGAACTCTGCCAGATGTACAGTTTGATCCCTGAAGTTTCATATGTACGGTTTGGACCGAATTCTTTCATATGTACGATTTGGTCCCCGAAGTTTCAATATTTACAGTTTGGTCCCCAGAGTTTCTGGGAAGGTGACGGAAGGCAGAAAGCCTACCATTGGGACTATTTTTTGAGGCATTAATCAGCCATTACTTGGCTGATTAACTCCTCTATTAACAGCCCATTAGTTGGGCAATTGAACAACCTCCTTCATGACCTTATTCACCTTATTCATGGCATTAAAACCTGCCATTACAGCCTTCCTTTAAGGGCCATTACAGCCTTGTTTGTGGCTGTTGGTCAGCCCCTCCTCATGCTATATATTGAGCCTCCTTTGAAGCAAAACAGTAGCCAGAAATAAGCTGAAAACAGACAAAAAATACACAGAAAATCAGCAAAACGGTGGTGAGAAAATCAAAAACGGTGGCTGAAAAATCAGCAAACCGATGGCTGAAAAATCAGCAAAACAGTGGCTGAAAATCAGTCAAAACCAGTGACCAAACCCTCACGTATTCACAAGATATACACTATAGAGACACACTATATACACAGAGACAAAAGAGAAGAGTAAAGAGAAACTCTTCCTTCCTATTCCATATCTTCAGCAAGTCGAGTCATATTTGTTTTCTTCGACAGGTTCAACCTATTGGCTTTGTAGTGTTGAGATTATAGTGTTGTTTTATCTTGGGAGACTATTGCCCGCTAACGTAAAAGCATATATACGGGGCAATCTTGTCTTAAGGATAGAGGGCTATCCTCGACTCAACACACAACGTTTTAACCATCCAGATTTAGTTGTTTCTTGATTTCAGGATATCAACATTCAAGACACAACAAACTTGCGGCAGTTCTCAACATTGGCTTTGCAAGGTGATCAAGATTCAAGACACAACACACATGCGGCAGTTTTGAAGATTGACCATTTATTTATCCTTTCGAACATTTGTAATAGTTATTACTTCCCGTACTGCTCTATAAAGTACAATAGAGTACCAACAAATATAATTTAGTATAAATACCTGATATATGTAAATTTTTATGAAAAAAAAAATTGGTAAGTGAGAGAATCCGGAAATTGGTCTTACTTTTCAACCGTGAAGAAAATGGTGACAAAAGCAAGTAAAAAACGTCTTAGAAAGTTACTATCCAATGCTGTAAACTAGTTTAACCATTCTAACTCTTCTAACAATACTATAGTACAATTTGGCTGGAAATTTTGTTTTGGCTTTGGACGTTATGGGTACTCTTAAACCTTTCACTTACGTTTAGCTAAAGAGAGTATTTAAACGAATTTTTGCTAGAGTACTTCAGTGGTGAATTTGATTTTTGATACACTATACAAAATCCGAATTAGTTGAATCAATATTTACTAAATACCAGGTGATTATTATACCAAGGAAAAAATTGTTAATTGAGCTTTTGATTTCTCGTTAGGCAGCAGAAAAGTGGGAAAGTTGCCACATTTGATTAGTCATTTATGAATTATAGCAAGCAGTTTGCTTTTCATTTTCGAATATCCTGGAAAAGATCGGATTATTGTTTAACGAGACAACATAAACTCTTCAACGGATCCTCCTTTTTGTAACTAGTGGATTATTTTTTTTTTTTTTTTTTTTTGATAATCCAGGTTTCCAGGCTTGCGCCTGACTACTTCACTGGTATTACCCAGACGTCCTGGAGGTAATAGCACCGGTCCTTCAACACTATTACCAGGTAAATCGCGGGATGTGCTCCGGTGGCCAGTTTTCCGGGAGCGTACAACTGATCAATGAGACAAGGTCAAATTCCCCAACATGCAGAGTTTCTTCGTGCTTGCGGGGAATCGAACCCACGCTGTCCATGCCAGAGCGCCTTATAGCACCCAGGCTTTGCCACTGGACTGCCTTTCACTGACATGAGAGATGATTGCAATTAAGTGTATCATATTCCGCCAAAGGACCCTTCTCTAATAAACAAGGAAACGAGATAATCTCGAGAACCTTCTCTTATAGACTCTTTTCACTAAATCATCGCCAACAATCAGCTCTTATCCTCTTATGTTAAGATCTTTTACATGAGCATAAGGAATCTACTCGAGCATCCATTGGGACCCTCACAGGATAGATGAGGAGTTACTCCGAATCTTCTTTTTCGAGGCTACAGCGTCCCTGAGAGGTTAGTTACCAACAGGGGAAGGATATGAAAGAGTATCAACAATCAGTTTTAAAATTTTAATAATATTTTACATATATATATATATATATTTATACTCGGTTGCTTATTGACTATATGTTACATCCTCCACTGTTACTTATTCTAATTAGCTATTTCCTATTGGATTGTTTTACATATTGCATACAACATGAATATTATATAAATATGTCAAGCAAATTTTATATGTTAAAAAAATATGTGAATAATTCTTTAGTCTAAATTCTAAAACAATTGTGCAAGCATCAATGTTAACTTTATAACAACCTTTACTAGGTTTGCTCCATGTTACATTAATCTTAGATTTTTTAAGATTCAGATTGCTTGTACTAGCTAGCAACTTAAATTTTAGAGCGGCTTTTATAACATTGTCCTTATCAATGTTTTCACTAGTGTTATTATAATTATTGTGATTTCTATTAATCCACATGTGCCATATGGAATATGGAAAAACATCATACCAAAGGAGGTGTTTATGAACACTTCTTTGGGGAATATAGTTTTTTATGTTAAGAAGCCAGTGAGTGATCACATTTCTCCCATTAAAATCTATATTTAGGGAGTTTCATAATAGATGGGCAATGGGATAATTTATGAAGATATGACTAATATCTAGGGCTGTCCAGTGGGCCGGGACGGCCCGACCCCGTCCCGAGCCCGCCCCGGTCCCGCCACGACCCCGCTTAAAAAAAAATAAAAAAATAATGGGGGCGGGACTCGAACTCGGGACGGGACGATGTCTCGTCCCGCCAGACCCGAGCCCGCCCCAGGCCCGCCTGACCCGACTCCGCCCCGAGCCCATCCCGACCCCGACCCCGCCCTTTTCCCCCCTTTGCAAAAATGACCGTTGCACCAACGACCATTTTAGATTATGGCCGTTGGCCAACGGCCATTTTAGGCCCCCCCCCCCCCCCCACCCCCCCCCTACCCCTTAATATTTATTTTTAACCCATAAGTTATTATATTTACACTTTAACCCAATTTTTCAACTATAAATAACTCATTTTCTCTTCATCTTTCTCACAAATCTTCCTACAATCTCTCTAATTTCTCAATATATCTCTCTACAAGTCTACATTGTTTGCTAAATATTCAATTTTATTAATTCATTTGGGAATTGGGAGTGAAGTTGGCAACTAGCTTGAGGATCTTCCATCGAGCAAAGTTTCAATTTTCAACCTCTCGATTACACGTCGACGTTACGTCGGCATTTGGTACATTCGTTCCTTCATTAAATTATTATTGTCTGTTTATTTAGTTTAGATCACTTAATTTTATTGTCTTTAATTATTTATTTATTTTCATAATTAAAATGGAAGGATTAAAAGGTATGTTTAAGGGTAAAGGTAAGGGTGCTTCTTCTAGTAGGGGCAACCAGGGCAAGGGTACTTCTTCTAGTCATCTTATTCCTACACAGGATGATTTTGTTGATACTCAACATTTTCCTACAATACCATTAGATTTAGACCAGGAGCTATTTTCTGAAACTCAAGAAGACTTTAATTTAGACGATGATCTAGATGATATACCCACTAATGTTGATGACAACACACCCACTAGTGCACCTTCAACTGAAATACCTCTTATTCCCCCTAGTATGAGACGAGGTCCAGCAAAACGACCATTAAAATCACTAATTGAAACTATTTACGATTGTATAGAAGTACTACCACCTCCAAGTCCCAAAAATCTAAATCATCCACCACCTATTGAACAAACTAAAGAAGAAGTATTGTCTAGCGTAGAACACCAATGCAAAAATATATATAGATTTTATCAACAAGAAAATGCTAGTAACTTACCAGCTTCCATACCATCTTCTTCATCTTCAATACAACCTCACAAAAGACATGCTGTTTCTGCGGCTAGTATTGAAAGCCTCGGAAATAGAATGTGCGGTCGTACCTCTACTACTAACCAAATTAGCGAGTTGGATATTTTTGTTTTGCGGGGTTAAATGTACCGTATCAAGAAGTTATCAATGAAGATGGACATGAAGACTTGCTTTGAAATACGGAGGGGAATGAGAAGACCTTTCCGACACTTTCAATGATGGCTCGAGATGTTTTGAACATTCAAGCGTCGTCAATCTGCGTACGAAAGCGCTTTTTCGCGAGCGAGATATCAAATAGGAGACCACGACACTCATTAGCGGAGACGACTTGGAAATTGCGGTATTATTCGAGAGATTGGATACGAGCGGAGCGGAGAAGGTGCGGTCAACCGGAGATCAACGAAGAAGATGATGAAAACTACAACGAAATCGAACCGAAGGTAGTGGAAGCGACGTGGATCAATTTGACCAACAAATACCAATTCCAACCGAAGAACCACATGAAATCATCAAGCAATTAGAACAGGTTTTTTTGAGAATGTAATTTTTTTAATTGCAATTTTATTATGTAATTTGCAACTTTTGGACAACACCACAAAGTTGCAATTTAGATTTTAGACAATTGTATTTGTATTACAAAAAAATCATATGTCTATTAAATAATATAAGAGGCACAAAAACAGCCTTGGGATGTTTTTATTACACTATCTTGTTTTTTTATTGAGTTTTTTTTATACATATGTTATTTAAAAAAAAAAAGAAGGAAAACCCGACCGTACCCCGCCCCGAGCCCGCCCCGCCCCCGCCCCCCCCCCGATACCGACGGGATCGGGATCGGGACGGGACTGGAGCAGGTCCCGCCAGACCCGACCCCGCTAGGCCCCGCTAGACCCGACCCCGACCCCCTGGCTCGTCCCGCTCCGACCCCGACCCCGTCAGACCCGGCCCGCCAGACCCGAGCCCGGCCCACTGGCCACCCTTACTAATATCTTCTTCCTCCTGTTTACACATGGGACAAATAGGGTATATATTCATTCCTATGTGACTGAGATAAGACCTACTGGAAAGTCTATCATGATAGCACTGCCACAGAAAAAAAAAAATCTTAGCAGGACGATTAAGATGCCAGATCCATTTAAATGGTATACTTTCACCTCTTGAGTAATGACAGAGGTATATTTGCACAATTGTTAATGACAAGAACACTATTAATAAGTGCAACAACTCTGGATCTAGATTTGAGTTTGTCATGTTCTTGCATATTTTTAGCAAAATACATACATCCTATGACTCAAAGATGACTGATCATAGGTATATTGTTATACAACTTCCCATAGGCAGACTTGTTATGTAATATAGTACTAGGCATTCTGTTCATTAAATATACACACAGTCCCCAGAACTTGATAGGGATCTTTCCTTGAAACCTGAAAGCTCTTATTGTTTCAAGTATATATTTGTGCTTAATCTCAGCAATACCGTTTTGCTGAGGGGTATATGTACAACTAGTTTGATGTATACTTCTCATATTTTTGAATAAATTGTCACATATTGAATTCACAAATTCAGTCCCATTGTCTGATCTAATGATATTTATGGACTTATCAAATTGATTCTTAACATAGTTGATAAAATATTGAATAATCACACACACATCAGACTTCAATTTACGAAGAAACACCCAAGTCATTCTAGTAAAATCATCAACAACAGTTAGAAAATACATGTTTCCGTCAAATATAGCAAATTTGGACCCCAAACATCCATATACATAAGTTCAAAAGCAATAGCAGTTTTAATGGTACTGATAGAAAATGTTAGTCAAGTCTGTTTTGCACAAGGGCAAACAATACATTTGTTGACTTTTTCAGCAATAGTATCTGAGCTTATGTCTAACACCCTATTCATAGAAGTAGCGGACATGTGTCCAAGGCTCATGTGCCACAATTGTATGCCTGTTGTAATATTCCAGCTATTATTTTCTTTTTCAGTGTTTCCAGCAATTAATGCAATCCTCCTATTTTTGTTATATGCTTGATTTACTAAGATATACAAATCATTTTTCATCTTACCAATTTTCTTCACCTTCCCATTATAGAGATCCTGGAATACTCAGGGAAAGAATTAATTGTGCTGTCTAGTTCTCTTGTTATTTGTAATACTGACATAAAGTTGAACTGGTATTGAGGTATGTGAAACACATTATTAATAGTGTTCCTATCTGATAATATACTAGAACTAGTATGAGTTACTAATGACACATCTCCATTAGGTAAGAACATATTTTTTTATTTACTAGTCTGTGTAATAGTATGTTCATCTAAAAGACTCTTATTAGCTACCATGTGATTGATAGCTCCAGTATCAATTATCCATTCTTAAAATACTTTTAATAGCAAGTGAAACAACATCAAAACTTTTAGAAGCAAGTAAAGCAGTACTAATACCTGCAACTGCAGCTGAGAAAGCAATGTCAGAGTTGCCTTTGAGCAGGTTCCGATTTGCTCATACTGTTCTCTTGAAAATGCATATGGTCCTAATTGCATTTTATGATTCTGACACCCTTCTGTAGTGTTCATTAATTGAATTGAAGTACTGTGTGCACCATTTTGTGAGACCTGGTTTGAGTTCACTTGATTAGCCTGACCTTCACTTTCAATGATTATGTTATACGCAGTAGAATTACCAACAGAATTTTCATGATAGTTGTTTGTGCCGGATATGTAAAGCAGTACGGAAAGTAAATAAATATTACAAGTGTTCGAAAGGATAAACAAATAGGCAATTCAGAACTGCCGCAAGCTTGTTGAGTCTTGAATCTTGATAACCTGAAATCAAGAAACACGAAATCTGGATTGTTACAATTGTGGCTGAGTCGAGAGATGGATCTCTGTCTTTAAGACAAGATTGTCCCGTATATATGCTTTTACGTTAACGGACAATAGTCTCCCAAGATAAAACAACAACTAATCAACACTACAAAGCAAATAGGTTGATTCTGACGAAGAAAACAAAGACGAAACGACTTGCTGAAGAATGGAAAAGGAAGGAAGAGTTTTATGTTTTGTCCACTATTTCTGGTCACGTTTTGGACAGAATTTATGTTGTTCTCTCTCTATTTGTCTCTGTGTATATATCTTGTGGTATTTTTCGTCTCTGCAATTGAGCCAAAAGGATCCAATATATAGCGTAAGGGGGGGGGGGGGGGGGGGGCTCCTCAACTACCAAGTAATGGCAGTTTATGGCCATTCGTGAGGGAGTTAATCAGCCAAGTAATGGCTGATTTAATGTGCAACATAAAGGAGCTGTTTAGGGAGGAGTTAAGGTACGGATTAATGCAGAAACTTTCTGCCTTCCGTCGTTCCCAATTTCAGCTTTCCCGAAACTTCAGGGACCAAACTGTAAATATTAAGCAATTTGGGGTTCAAAGAGATAATATCAGAAGAAGCCCAAGGCCCACGACCCGTGACCCGAGCCCGGACCGGACGGGCGGGCGACGGCGGCGCGCATGTGCACTTAGCCTTGAACCCAAGCACATCAAGGTCCTCCCTCCTTCAAACACATGGGTTACCCCTTGGGGTCCCAAACCCTTAGCCAATTTTGAGACTTATAAAGAGAACAATTCTTCATTTTCCCACCGATGTGGTAGATTTGTCCCACACCACATTTCCATGCCTCAAACACCTTACTTCGTGGACCAATATCTCTTTCATTTCTCAATGAAATTTGACGATTCTTGGCCCTACGGTCATCTACTCACTTAGTAGATTATGCACGTGTGAAGAGGCAAATTTCCAACAATACCCTCTTGAAAGAGATTTTGGCTCATACACAAGGTGCCTACTTTCAGCAATCTTTCAGCGAAAGAATATTGCATCAGGAGAGGTAGTTTCTGCTTTGAACCTTCCCTAGTTGAATACCACCGGACTTACTTACTGCGCGGTGAACGTGATGTCTCGAACCGTCAGTGTTTAGTGTAAGCCAAGACAATGATACCAACACAATAACTCTCCTTATTCATTTTCTTCTTATTGTTTTGTCCGTTGTGGCCATGGACACACTTGGATTCTTAAGTGCGTTCATTTGAGGCGGTCTGTCCTCGCACTTAAATAGGTGATCTCCTACAAGGTATCCTACTATACCCACTTCACAAGTGTTAGGAATCATTAAAAGTTTTTCCAACCTTAACCTCAACCGTTTGAGGATCGTTAAAGGTTTGGAAGCTTAACCTTTACCCACCATGCAGGTAGCACTTTAATGTATATCGCGGGACCAACTTTGGATTCATGTTTCCCTACAGAAATTATCATCCGAAGTGTTATTGCTTCCACCGAAGCGCTCAACTAAATCTTTTTACAGCTTAGTTTTCCCATTAAACCAAATTCTTGGGATCTCCAGTTAGTATGGTTGGGTTACCACCGAAAAGGTTCGTATTGTTTGGGTTTTAAGCTCATTCCCCTAGACAGGCAGAACACTTGATCTCCGGATAGTCCCTTAGTTAAAAGGGTCCGCTATATCCTTTGATTAGTAATCAAGGAAGTGACACCCGTGATGATCAACTGCCATACGGTCTTATGTCTCCGACAGATCCTGACAGATATGTCCAGACGCCGTCATTCGTGTCCTTCCTGAAGCCGACCGGCTAGCCACAATGTATAACTGCTGAAGGCACAGGCTTCTCCCAATAAGGGACGTCCTCTAAGGAGTTGTGAAGTTACTCAACTTCTTTCATGCTTTGTATAAAGCGATAAACTCCGATTCCATCATGAATCGGCCGATGCAAATTTGCTTAGAGGATTTTCCAAGACCCACCATACACATTTACTTGTGGCTTTGGTGTTCTTCACATCTGATGTCCAGTTTGCATCACTGTGTTCTCCCGAACCGCTGGACATCCAGAATACCATAATCCGTAGATAAGCGAATATTTCAGATATCGTCATATCCGACTCAACGCCTTCAATTGATCATTTATTAAAATCATCAATGAACCTTAGTTCAACTGATCTGCTTTGTAGGCCGATATCAGGTCGATTGTAGTGTGTACAATACATTAAACTACATGTGACCTGCACATATCGCTCATTTTCTATGGGTGCACCATGATTCCAATCAGTTCTATGATTCATATCTATTTGTGGCTTCAACGAGACTGTTAATTATATCACAACTGAGTTTGGAGTTAGACCAGTCCGTCAGATGTTAGAAATCCAATTCCTAAGATGTCATATGTGATACATATATCTTTTGTTTCAATATAACTTTCACTCTCAGACTGTTGGCTTTCTAACTTCAGAGAGTCAATATTTCTGTGGTCAGATTCATTATTTCTGTTTTATCTGAAACTTCCAGGACCAAAATGTAAACATTTTAGGGACCAAAATGAAAGTTCAGGAAGAAGCCCAACAGTCCAGCAAACCAACTCTGATTCTCTCCTTTCAACTCTCCGGTTAGGAAAGTTGTTTCAATATCCATGCCACGCAAGACTGCAATGGCCCTGGGTGTTAAGCTATTCATAGGGAAGCACATGTACAAGTAGCTGAGGCCTTATACTCGTCAGTAGATCCATCTACTTTGTACTCACTTTTGAGTATTATTTTCCACAACCCAAAGGTTCTTTTCCCGGAGGAATATCAACCATTACACAAGTATGGTTCTATATGATGGAATCTATTTCTCTCTTTAGCTTCTTTCCAAAGCAGCGCTTTTGGAGATGACAATTCTTTATTAATTGTCCATGGTTCATTCTCAACCATACAAGCTAGAAGGCCTGGAACAAGTCTTTGTCCCCTCTTTGCTCCGTCTTTGGTTCAACATCTAGAATCCCTGAGTTCTGTAGATCTGGAATATTAAGTTCTGGATAGACAGAAACTTCTGAGTCCTGTAGATACGGAACGTCTAGTTTCGGACAGTCAGGACCTCGCGGGTTCTTGTTAACCTCGAGTAATTATTTCTTTTTCCTTCTCAAGGAAAGTTATCCTCAAATAATTCATCATTCTTTGACACCAAGAGGCGATAAGCACTACTGTTATTTGCAGATCCATTGGATATGTAATTTACAGTCTTAGGTCCAACTTTACCTATTTCGGTATTCCAACTTCCACCATGGACCCGAGCCCGGACCAGAAGGGACGGGCGGGCGGCAGTGGCGCGCGTGTGGACTTAGCCTTGAACCCAAACACATCTAGGTCCTCTCTCCTTCAAACACATGGGTTACCCCTTGGGGTCCCAAACCCTTAGCCAATTTTGAGACTTATAAAGAGAACAATTTTTCATTTTCCCACCGATGTGGTAGATTTGTCCCACATCACATTTTCATGCCTCAAACACCTTACTTCGTGGACCAATATCTCTTTCATTTCTCAATGAAATTTGACGATTCTTGGCCCTACGGTCATCTACTCACTTAGTAGATTATGCACGTGTGAAGAGACAAAGCCTTCAATTTTTGCAGATGAATCACAAATTCATTAAATTTTTCACAGTTACAGCTAGGTATTGGAAGCAAGGCTTCAAATTCTTCTAATAAGTTCTTAAGTCTAGAGTAATATGCAGAGACAGATATTGTACCTTGTGTGAGGGTTGCAATTTCTTTATGCACATTGAAGGTTCTTGACCCATCGATCTTGTTGAACCTTTCAAATAGATCCTCCCACACTACTTGAGCACTAGTTTCATACATGATTCCGCCTAACATTTCTTTCACCACTGAACCTATAATCCATGATAGCACAATTGCATTCACTCTTTCCCTTCGATTCCACGTCGATTCAGGAAACTTATCTTTGCTACATGATTCATCAACTAGCCCCATCTTATTTCTACCTAGCAGAGAAATTCGCATGAATATGTACCAAATCGAGTAGTTTTCAACTCCAGTCAATTAAAATGATATGATTTGTATCCCACTTTGATCTGCATGTGATAGATACAAGGGATGATTGTAATCTATCTCAAACCTTGAGACGATTTTGAATTCTGTGAAGATCCAATTCCTTGATCTGAATGTGTACCATTGTTGGCATTGTTGTTCAGGTTTTCTTCTATTGCCATTGACAAGAACTTCAAGATTTTTCAAAGAATTTAAAGAAATTATTAATTGCAGAAATTGAATCAAATTTAATCGAACTAATAACTTGATTGTGCTGATCGCTCTGATACCATGTTGTTTTAAGAATTGGATCAATCCTAACTTATTGAGATTGAAGAAGAAGCGGATAGAGTAGAGAGGAAGAGAAGAGAGTAGAAATTTAGAGAGAGAAATAATGAATTCTTCATTCATTCAGCTAACTTGTACAATGTACATATTGATGTATATATACATGACTTGTAACTTGATCTGTATCTAGATTAACAAACTTACTACTCTCTAAAGCTAACTTAACTGCTAAGTTGACATCTTAACTAACTTCTAATTTTTGGATTATAGTTAATCCACAACATCTGAAATGACTACTTTCGACTTCTTTATTTCAATACTTCTACAAACTCGAACTCAATAATGGAGTTAGGATTTTCACCGTGAAGATTCAAAATATACATAATTAGTAAACACAAAAAAAAAATCTGAAAATCAATATATAGTACTATGTATAGCAAAAATTGGTTTTTCTACATTATGTAATTTCTTGGCAAACGAGTGTCAATCAAGCATAGTTCCACCACTACTCGAACAAATTATAGTACCTTATAAAATATAAAATTCATGAACCAAACAAACTCGTCTTTTCATTGTGAACAGTACGTGTTTGCCAAAATGTTACCTTATAATCCACATAACTAGTCAATTAACCAAATAATCCTTAGGGATCTAGTGTAATATGTATACCTATCACCAATATGCATAATATTCTGCTTAACAATTACTCTAGCACAATAAAGAATTAACGGTTAACAACCAATTACGATATCAATGATGGAGCCAAGAATTCTAATGAGGATTAAGAAAAAATACCAAAATACACACCAATATTCAAACAATCAAACTTGGGACTAAAAATATTTTCAAACCACCTTTACCACTATATTAGGAGTTTTTCCGATATAACAATTAATTTATATGCTTAACAAAAATATTATTGTTACCTATTCGTACACCCCACTCAACATGTTCCAAATTTTACCTAGTCAGGTATATATTTTTGCGAGTGACAAGACAAAAAAGGAAAATGCAAATATTTATGCAAGCAAAGCTAGAAAACCTCCGAAAGAAATGGCATAAAATGATGAAGATGTCTGAAACTTCCCATGTCAAGTAAAAGACACAACGACAACCATAGTCCATAGGTTACTTAAGGTATTTGCCAAAATTCACAAATAAATTATAAAACTTGTTAACAAAGAGTGTCTTTAATAGTGTCACCGATGTTTACCCAATTAAAGTCATTCTTTTGTTAATAATGTCTACTTGTTATTCAGCTTATCCCAAAACAAGATATATAGTATTACACCCTTCGGTTCAAATTATTTATCATATTTTTCTTTTATTCAACCCTTACGAAAAGATTAATTATGATGAGTTTTGATTATTTTACCCTTATTTACATTTTAAGATATAATCTTTCTTCATTGAATATTTACTCTATTTATGTGTTGTTTTGAGGTATTTGTAGTCTTCAAGAATAGTTACCCTAAGGGTAAAATGAAAAGAAAAAAAAAAGAGTAAGTTTATCTTGAACTTCTAAAATGAGAAATATTTTGAGATTACTATTTTTAGAAATCACGACAAATAATTTGAGACGGAGAGAATATTAGCAAACAATGCGAATGTTAGATACATCTGAAGAAAGGCAAATAAATATGTCTGATTTTCTGATAACCGAAGGTCACAAACAAAAAAAAGAAATTGCTAGCTCAATATAATGGGGAGAAATTGTTTTGTAGCCTTTTATAAACTTTTTTTAAAAATTTTATGACCCTTTTATAAGAGATTATTTATTTTTACACATAAGAGATTTGAAAAAAAACACATAAAAATTGAAAAAAATCATTTTTTCCTATTCAAAATATAAGAGGCCAAGACATTTCATTTCCTCTGATAAGATGTGATCACAAAAGTCGATTTTTTGCTTCTCGGTGATATAAGATGTGTAGCTTACAATTATTTTTAATATTTCTATTTACCAAAAAAGTTGTTTACGCAATTAAATCAGCAACAAGTATGTCCATATGCCACTCATCTTCTATTCTTGGAAGCCAAGCCAAAAAAACAAATTTTTGTACCTTTGCCAATTTAGTACGTCTTCTTAGCCACTTATATAATCCACGTAAAAAAGAAAAAAAAAACTTTATGGTAAAGCCTTATGATATGGTGCATATAATTGTTGCCACTTTGCAGTTCCATACAACTGGAACCCTTAAATTTAATGAATCCTTCCAAAGACTCGATGGAATATTCTCTTGGTGTATTTTGGTTCTTTTCTGATTGATAATAATAAATTAATTAAATATAGACCAATGATCGTAACCGAACACGTGATTAATACTTAAGTGAAATTTATTTAAGGCTAAACAGATAATTAGTAGTAGCCATTATGCTGGCCAAAGCTAAACGTAAAGATTATTTTTTGTTAATACTCGTTATTGTCCTAGTTTGTAACCAAAGATAATGTCAGTGGTCAAAATTCTCAACTCATTTTTTAAAACATCTTAACAGTAAGATTAAAGGAAAGATTTCAATTTATCCTATTAAAATAAGCAAAACAAACCAACATACTCATATCAATCCAACGTAAATAATATTAATCAATAAGCATTTAACATTCAGTATCTAAACAAACTTTCATGAACATAGCATAAACCCATTTAAATAAACGTTTGATCTAAGCTCAATACCAACAGTAAGCACATAGAACCAGTAGCTCAATTAATGTTCTTAAAACATTTTTCAATTCTCAATAAATATAAAGTGAACCAAACAAATATAAAAGTAGAACACAATAATAAAATATTCACACCAAAGAGAAAATAACAACCACAAGCAGTAAGGTATAAAACTTGAATCAAAATACGAAAATGGACCTCAAATGAGACGATGGTTCTTTTAATTTTAAATAAGTATTTTTATCTCTGAAATTTCTCTCTACGTGAGAGCTAGAACTCTTGTTGACTACAAGTCCTAGTTTTGCTTTATTTTACCCTATTTTCTATCTTTTTCATCTGGAATTTACTACGATAATGACTTCTTCTTCTCGATCCAATGTTGACACTACGCCCCTGGAAGAGAGATGTGAGGGATTGAATATAAATGATGTGCCAATTGAATTGGATTATATTGATGTCGAAGACGTTGCCGCGTATGAAAAACATGAAGATAATCCACAATTCTGTATCATCAGTCGTGTGGTTACTGATAGAAATATTGCACTCCGATCGTTTCAGAACGCGTTGGGAAACTCCATACGGCCGATGGAAGGTATGATTTTGAAAGAACTCGGGAATAATGTGTTTGTTGGGAGATTTTTGCTCTATGGTACTTTATAAAGCAGTACGGGAAGTATTTAACTATTACAAGTATTCGAAAGGATAAACAAAGATTCAATAATTCAACATGGAATCTGAAATTACAATCGTTACACAAGTAAAAACTGGGAATTCCAGTTTTGTAGAAGATGGAAAAATGTAAATTGTTTTTGCTGAGTCGAGTGTAGCACTCTGTCCTTAAGAAAATATTGCCCCGTATATATCCTTTATACGTCCTGGACAATTTGTCTCCCAAGATAAAACATCAATGGAACCCTTGAGCAAAGGAAACTCAAGAGCTACCGTGAAGAATATTGAGTAACGAAATGATGCTTGGAAGTTGTAGGAAGAAAACTATTTTGGTTGTGTATTTTCGTGCACTGTTTTGCTGCATCTCTTACTGTTAACTCTTGTGCTCAACAATGGTGTAAGGGGGTGTTTATATAGGAGAGGGATGGACTGTTTTACTGCCTGAAAACTGCCTCCATAATAGCCAAATAATGGCCATTATGGAGGTAGTAAAGTCACCAACATAAATGGGAGAAAGACCAACGGATTTGGCCATTATAGGAGGAGTAATTCAGCCAAAATAAATGGCTGAATTGAGTGATTGGCATTTCTGTTTTTGACCGTCGAAATTCTGATGTTCTGGAAACTTTAGGGACCAAACTGTACATCTTGAAACTTCAGGGACCAAACTGTACATCTGAAAGAATTCTGGTCCAAACAGTACATCTGAAACTTCGGGATCAAAACCGTACTTCGGCAAAGTTTTCTGGCCCAAAAAGATAATATCAGAAGACCCACAGCCCGTGACCCGTGACCCGTGACCCGGAACCCGGAACTCGGAACCGGACGGAAGTTGGAAAATAGAGAAATAGGAAAGAAAATGCGAGATATGAGGGGGTTGAATGAGGAAAATCTTTGGGAAATCAGGGAAGAGAAGGTGTGTTGGAAATTAGCCTTTGGCGGGAGTTGCGACCAACCAACTTTAACGGCTTAAACACTAGTGTTACGTATGTTGGAGAATCCGGTTCTTCACACATGCATGATCTACTAAGTACGTAGATAACCGTAGGGCCAAGAATCGTCAAATTTCATTGAGAAATGAAAGAGATATTGGTTCACGAAGTGAGGTGTTTGAAGCATGAAAAGTGTGGTATTGTGTTCAATTCTCCCTCATCGGTAGAGGAAGAAAGAATTGTTGTGTATATAAGACTCGAAAGTGGTTTGGGGTTTGGGACCCCAAGGGGTATCCCATGTGTTTAAAGGAGGGAAGACCTAGATGTGCTTCGGTTCGAGGAAAGACCACACGCGCGCCGCCGCCGCCCGCCCGTCCGGTTCGGGTTCACGGGGCGTGGGTCGTGGGCCTTCGATATTATCTTTTTGGGCCGAAAACTTTGCCGAAGTACGGTTTGATCCCGAAGTTTCGGATGTACGAGTTTGGACCAGAATTCTTTCAAGATGTACGAGTTTGGTCCCCGAAGTTTCAAGATGTACGGTTTGGTCCCCGGAGTTTTCGTAAAGTCGAATTTCGACGGTCCAGAACAGAAACGTCCAGCACTCAATTCAGCCATTTATTTTGGCTGAATTACACCTCCTATAATGGCCAATCCGTTGGCAATTTTCTCCATTTATTTGGTGGCTTTACTACCTTCATAATGGTCATTATTTGGCCAATAATGGATGTTATGGAGGCAGTCAAACAGTCCATCTTCCTTCTATATAAACACCCCTTACACCATTGTTGAAAAACACTTGATATACACAAAAAATACACAAAGCAGAAAGCAGTTTCTTCCTAATCTTCCAAGCATCATTTCGTTATTCAATATTCTTCACGGTAGCTCTTGAGTTTCCTTTGCTCAATAGTTCCATTGCTGTTTTATCTTGGGAGACGAATTGTCCAGGACGTATAAAGGATACATACAGGTCAATATTGTCTTAAGGACAGAGTGCCACACTCGACTCAGCAAAAACAAGTTTCCAGTTTTCGTGTTCAACAAAATAGTAATTTCAGTTTTGTTGTTATATTGGTATTTTCAGTTTTATAGTTGAATTGTAATTTCAATTCTTACATAAGCAGTTACTTGTAATTTTCGTTTCCCGCAAATCCTTGTGATCCAACAAGGTGCTCGTCAGGAGAATGGGGAAGCAAAAATGGTAAGGGAGAGAAGCAGATGATGGTAAGTGGGAAAGGAAATGACGGGGGTGATTGGGTATAAGGTGTTGATGAGGATGATAACAACCATATTGGAGTATATTTGGGTAATAATTCCTTTGGATAAAAAAAGGAAATTTGATGAGTTGGGTGCCTCGACTGTTGTGGATTATTCAAAAAACTTGTTAGTGGCGGGTTTTGGATCCCAGGCCAGCCAATCTCAATGAGTTCGCTATATTGGAATTGTTGTGGGCTTGGGAACCTACAGACAATTCAGGAATTGAAGGACATGGTCTCTTCAAAGCAACCCAATATCATTTTTCTTCAAGAGATGAAGATAAATCAAATTGGGACTCAATTAAATTATGAAGGATTATTTGTTATGAACCCAGTAGGCTCTAGTATGGGTCTAGCACTTCTCCGGATGGAAAATAACTCATGCTCTCTTATAAGTCATCACATGTAGCTCATTGACGTAGAAGTAAATGTACCTGGTACTCCTACGTTTCATTTTACAGGTTTTTATGGTTATCTAAGAATGCATCAAAAACGTGCATGGTGGTATCTATTGAAATCCCTGAAGGAAAAATCCAATCTCCCATGGTGTATCAGTGGTAATTTTAATGATATACTTGAATACAGGGATAAACTTGGTCGAATACAACAACCAGATGGAGGATAAATGATTTCAGAGATGCGGTAAATTCTTGTGAGCTTTTTGATCTTGGTTACAATGGCAACCGCTTTACGTGGGAACGGTGTAGAAACACCCGAAATTGAGTCCAAGAGAGGCTCGACCGTGCTATGGCAATAAGAGATTAGAAAAATAATTTTCCAAATGGCAAAGTGTTCCATATTGAATCGGCCTCATCTGATCATGCAGGTATCTTTTTAACCTTTGTGTGAATGTTATTTGCTAAGTTGCAAAACCCTTTAGGTTGAAAATTCCTAGATAAAAGAGATAGGTATTAAGCAAGCAGTCCAAACCGTATGGGAACATGGAAAAAGCCTGCCTATAGACATGATGATAAAGAGTTGTGGTGCTTATCTTCTTGAATGGGAAGAACAAAAAATAATAATTTAAGGCCAAGTTGAAGCAAGCCAAGGCGTAGATGACAACATATAGAAACAGGATCAAACCCGTATCATATGAAAATTTTTAATTCAACTAAAGAGGCGTACTTACAGACACTTGAACAATAGAATATCTATTGGAAGCAGAGAACTAAACACTGGTTGAAAGAAGTTGATGCCAACACAAGAGTTTTCATGTTATGGCCTCGAATAGGAGAAAGAAAAATATATTCACACAACTAAAAGATGGCTCGGGACAGTGGTGTGGATGGAATAATGGCTTACAGGATGTGATCATGGGTTTATATGATGCTTTATTCACATCTGAACAAGGGGCTATAGATACAATTCTTGGCTTGGTTGAGAGTAAGGTGACGACAACCCATAATCTATCTCTGAATAGATTTTTTACTGCTGATGAGGTGAAGGATGCGCTCTTCTCTATGCACCCAGATAAAGCTCCAGATCCTGATGGACTAAATTCGGGATTCTATCGTACTTTTTGGTCGGTGGTGGGTAAGGATGTTTCAGGCTAGATATTACATTGTGTTAATAATAATGGCAACATACATGACCATAATAACACAAAGAACGTCTTAATCCCGAAAAAGAAGCAGCCAGAGGCAGTGTCTGATCTTAGCCCTATATCCTTGTGTAATGTTATTGATCGCATTATTTGTAAAATGATGACAAACTGAATGAAGCATTATTTAAATGATATTATCTCTGAGGCTCAAAGTGCATTTATCCTACGCAGATTTATTATGGATAACTCCATGATTTTGTTTGAGATAAATTATTACTTGAAATGAAAAATACAAGAAAAACTAGGTTTTTCGTCTTTGAAAACTGACATGAGCAAATCATATGATAGAGTGGAGTGAGATTACTTGAAGAACATCATGCTTAAGCTTGGTTTTTCTATTGAGTGGGTCTTGAAAGTCATGAGGACGGTTAGCACTGTGTCATACTGAATATCTCATGCAGGCAGGAGTTTGGAAATATTATTTCATCGCGAGACCTCCGTCAAAGTGATCCTTTATCACCTTATTTATTTATTATTATGGCTGAGGGTCTTTCAGCACTTTTGAGATTTCATACACGGCATGGTAATTTGCATGGTGTAAAGATTACACCGCATGCCCCTCTATTTCTCACCTTTTTTTCTCATATGATGTATTTTTTTAAGGCGGTTGATAATAAAGCAAATACTATTAAGCATTGTCTTATAATCTATCAGCAAGCATCAGGCCAACAAGTAAAATTTCATAAATTAGAGATCTTTTTTAGTGAGAATACTAATGGTATCGTAAAAGACTCAATTGCTTCTATGCTAAATGTATCGATAGTTGATCATCCTGGTTAATATCTTGGGTTGCCAGCTATTGTGGGTCGTAGCAACAAAGAGGTTTTCATTTATGTAGTGGATAAAGTGCGCTCAAAGCTTCAGAGTTGGAAACGAGCAATTCTATCAAGAGCGGGAAAAGAGATTTTATTGAAAACAGTTGTACGGGCAATCCCAAACTATCTATCTCTCTTCTTGCATTGCCTATTGACATCTATATTATTATTTAACGCGCTATGAATGAATTTTGGTGGTGCAGTGGAGGTTTAGTGAGAGATCTGGAATTTAATGAATTTCATAGGAGCATCTTAGTAAGCACAAAAGTGAAGGTGGTATGGAATTTCGGAGACTTCAACATACAAATACGACATTGCTAGCCAAAACAGATTGGATAATTATGACACGACCATCTGCTCTTGTAAGTCGAGTTCTCGAGGCTAAGTGCTATTGCAACTCAAACTTCCTTAATTCGGGTGAGGGATCAAATCCTAATTTTATCTGGCGGTCTCTCTGTGCGTTAAAATATCTTCTTCAGAAGGGATGTGTAAAGAGAATTGAAAATGGGCTTGATACACGGATTTACCACGACCCATGGCTATCAACTGGCCAATCTATGTTTATACAAATTGTTCCCGATCAGGAGTCCATGAATTTTTTTGTGGCTGATTTGATAGATAATGATACAAAAATATGGAAGCTACATCTTTTGGAAACCCTCTTTACTATAGATAAGATAAATTATATTAAAGCCATTCCCCTTGGATTTACGTTTTGGGATGATCGTTGGATGTGTAGGCTAGATAGACAAGAAAGATATACGGTTAAGAGTGGGTATTTGGTGCTGCAAGAAAATAATTTTTCTAGTTCTAATGGAAATATTTGGAAGAAAATCTGGAAGCTAAAAATGCTGCCAAAGGTCTTGAATTTTGTTTGGCGAGCATTGAAATGAGTGTTACCAACATGTGATAACTTATTTATTCAAAATGTCTTTGAGCATAATGTTTGTCCTGCATGACTTTAGGAAGCCAAAACTATTTTTCATTATCTAGTAAAATGTAATACAGCAAAGCAGGTCTGGCTTAAGTCTTTTTTGGGTTGGCAGTCGGCGAGAAATTCGTTAATGGACTGGTTTATGGCTCTAGTATATGATGTGACGCGTGATAAACTTCGTGAGGCTATCATGCTCCTTTGGGAGGTATGCAACGCTCGCAACAACCTGATCTGTAATGGTAAAAATATGCGGCCTGACACTGTCATACATAAAGCCAGCCGCTTTTGGCAAGAATGGACTGCGACACGTATTAATGGTAATATCTATTCTTTGTCTGAACCAAATTTTATTGTTAAATGGGTTCCTCCTGATCCGGGTATTCTGAAATGTAACATTGATGCTTGTGTGATGTTAACTCTGAAAAGACAAGGGCCGGTATGTTAATCCGTGATACTCACGAAAACTTTGCTAGAGGATTTAGTTCACCACTGGAAGCTTCATATGATGCGCTAATGGATGAACTCCTAACAGTCTGTAAAGCTTTGAGCTGGTTGAAGAATCACTACCGCACATCTCTGATTGTTATTGAGATGGATTGTCTTCTGGCCAAGCAAGCATTGGAAAAATCTGAGAGCGGCAATTCTTATTTTGATATTATTGTGCAAGATTGTAAAGCACTCGTGTGTGACTTTACATTTATATCTTTGTCCTTTGTTAAACGGTCAGCAAATCAGTGTATCCACATGTTAGCGAGGGTTGCAGGTTCTATGTCTAATCTTATGGAGTGGATTGCGCATCTCCCATCTTTGATTCATGATGTACTCGTTAACGATTTGAATAATAATTGAGATGGTTGCTTCTTTAAAAAAATAATAAATTAATTAGTGGACTAACGCCTTCACGTGCTAATACTTTTGACTATAGGGGTTATTAAATAACCTAACAAAGAAACTTAATCTTGTACGATCAGAGGAAAATACTTTCTATTGCTTTCTTTGATTTGGAAATCTTCAAAGCGGAACCTTATGTTATACGGAAGAATTTAAATTCTACAGACGATGATGTAAAATATATTACATGTACGAGTCACTTTGTTGATAATTACATAAAATTTAAAATTATTATTCATCGGTGACCTGGTATAATTAGTCAGTAAAATGATGCGGTCACACTTAATTTACACTGATTATGTGAATAATTTTATATTGCCAATATCTATAACGTATGTAAACTCCTTATGGAATAATATATTCAGAGAAAATGGAAAATGAACTAGATTAACAGTGGCTGAAATATCATTAGATTTATGAAGGAAATTGGCGGGGGGGGGGGGGGGGGGGGGGAGTTGGATTGATCTAATCTATAGACTATTATTCATACAAATTTTTCTAGTATTTATTTCATTAGTGATCACTATAATCACAAGTGTATTAAAACATGAACTACTAGATGTATTTTAAAGTCACAACCTACGATTGTAACGTCGGGAAGACTGCTTTCAACTATCTTTGATCTTTCTAGAGTTTTTCAAGAGAGATATTCTTGTTTTCATCTTAAATATTTTAGAAAAAAATTTAACACAAAGCAAAAATAAAAAGGATTTTTCTTTCTTTTGTTTAACTATTTATTTTCTTTTATACACTCACAAATGTGATTAATTTAAATTGGGGTAACTGGTATATTAGAACTATACTGGGTTGGTGGGACCATTGTTGCATGACTAATGATGCATTATCATCTCAAGAATAAGGAACAGTCTGACAGATATTGGATTAAGTCAAATCAAAGTGAGATTTGCAAGAGATTAATTATGCTAAGCATGTTTTCAAGTCACGTTATACGGAGACATGTTCCCTTTCGTCTACCGAAGTGAAATGCACGGCGCCGCTGTTTTGATTTGGCCACTCGACTACCCAAAAAGACACCCTGTTTCTACATTTTGACCCCTAAAGTTTTTTTTTTCTGGCGAGTCAAACTTAATTCAAACTTTTATCCTTTCCTGTTAAGTTTGCATTTACTATATTTGGCCTCTAACCAAGCTAATTAAAGGTCAAGCAAAATTTATTCGCATCTAATATTTATATTAAATTAATGCCTGACCTTCCGAAGTATGATGGGACAATGGATCCACAGGAGCATGTGACTTCATATACTTGTGCAGTAAAAAGCAACGACATGCATCCGGATGAGATCGAATCGGTGTTGCTGAAGAAATTTGACGAAACGCTGTCCAATGGAGCAATGACATGGTATTCTATGTTGCATGAACATTTTATTAATTCGTTTGAAATGCTTGCAAATGTTTTATAAAGACGCACGTCGGAGCTCGGAAGGTTCAAACAAGAAAAGCGGATATATTTAAAATTGCTCAGAAGGATACGGAGTTGCTGCGGGAGTTCGTGACAAGGTTTCAAAAGGAGCGGATGCTTCTTCCCCGGGTACCGTATGAATGGGCAGTTGAAGCTTTCACCAAGGGGCTGAATCCTAGGAACTCCAGTGCCTCGTTCAAATTAAAGGAGAACCTATTGGAATTCCCCACAGTAACATGGGAGGCGTGCATAACAGGTATGAGTCCAAAATCATGGTGGAGGATGATCAACTTGAACTTCCACCAGGGTCAGCAGGATGGAATAAGAACTTTGATAAATCAAATAGGGTAGCTGAGTCGGAGTTAAAGGCTTCGAAAGATAGGTATCAGCCCTACGGGCAATCGGAGAGGTCTAACTTCAGATCGGATAGGGGTCGTAACAATCGCACCTTTTCATCTGACAGAGGAGATAGGCGAAATGATCGAGGGTCTACTAGCTGAGGGTTGCAATTTAAGAATGATACCGGTGGATCATCTTTTAATAATGTTGAAAACCCAAGGTTATCCGAATATAACTTCAACATCGATGTTGCCGGACTTGTTTTGGCCATTGGATATATCAAAAAGACAAGATGATCGAGACCACTCCGGATAAATCCGGCTCAAATGGATCTAAGTTTGATTTGTGATTACCATGAAACTCATGGTCATCGAATGAAGGATTATCGTCAATTGAGGGATAAAGTGGCCCGATTATTGAAAAATGGCCATCTACATGAGTATTTGAGTGATCGAGCAAAGGGAAACTACATAAATAGAGAAGCAAACAAGCAAGCGAATGCGGTTGAACCTCAATACGTCATAAGAATGATTATCGGAGGAATAGAAGTTCTGAAGGGAGCTGTTATGATTGCAAAAAAAGACGAAAGTCTCAATAACTCGGGAGAAAAGATCCAGAGATTATGTGACGGATGAAACAACTTCTTTCAATGATGAAGACGCGGAGCGCATCATTCAACCTCACAATGATGCATTGGTAATTTATGTCTTTATTAATATATTTTAGATTAAGCATATTTTAATTGATCCAGGTAGCTCAACTAAGGAAGTCTGAGCTCCTTCCCATGCTAATAGCCTTTCTAAACTGAACCCACACTCAAAGGAGGACCACAAGCTCGGGGCTCGATGAAACAGAAAGTTTCAACATGTTACCAACATTATCCGATGGAATGTGGTGTAGCAGTTAGGGATGTTCGACCTTGAGGGTTGTGCCTTCGACGTTGCACATGATGTTAAAGTTTTCGACTCCGGGGGAATAAATACAATTCATAGTGAGCAACCAGCAGCAAGGAAAATATTTGCGGTAGAAGAGGCGGTGCAAGTACCGAAAGAAGTGAAGGATGCAAGTAAAGGCAAAGAAGTTAAATAGCAATCCCAGGATTCAGGCCCATCGAGTCCAAATAAAGAAGAGGAAGATAAGATAAATTACGAGGAAGACGAAGACTACTTTCATGTCCCGAGGTCATTTGTGATGCCAGATGATTAAGATGCTACGAAGTCAACCATAGAGGAACTAGAATAAGTCATCTTATTCATGCATCTACCGGATAGAAAAGTATACCTGGGCACAGGGTTATCCCCGAAGCTCAAGCTTAAATTAATTAAATTTCTTAAAGCTAACACCGATTGCTTTGCTTGATCCCATTTAGACATGACAAGTATTCCATCGCAGATCACGACTCACAAGTTGAGTTTGGATTCAAGCTTTCCACTGGTAAAGCAAAAGAGGTGGCCTATGGCTGATTTCAAACATAAGTTCATCAAGGAGGAGGTAACAAAACTTTTAAATATAGGATCCATCCGGGACGTAGAGCACCCAGATTCGCTAGCAATGTAGTGGTCGTACCTAAAAAAGGTAATAAATTGAGAATGTGCATAGATTTTATAGATTTAAATAAATCATGCACAAAAGACTATTTTCTTTTGCCGCACATCGATCGAATGATTGATGCTAAGGCGGGGCATGAGATGTTGAGTTTTCTTGACGCTTACTCCGTGTACAACCAAATTAGGATGAACCCGGAGGATCAAGAGAAAACATCTTTTATAACTACGTATGGGACCTATTGCTATAATGTAATGCCATTTGGTTTAAAAATTGTCGAAGCAACTTATCAGCGCCTAGTTAATCGCATGTTGGAGGATTAAATAGAAAAGACAATGGAGGTTTATATCGATGATATGTTATTTAAGTCCCTGAAAGCAGAAGACCATTTAAAGCATTTGCAGGAAACATTCGACATAATCCGAAAGTACAACATGAAGTTGAATCCTGAAAAGTACACTTTCGGGGAGTGATTACCACTCGTTCCGGATGTGGCGCTTGCCGTTACTCCTTGCTCATTAAGTGGTCGTTATTCTCATTTAATTGTATTTAATAGGGGAGTGATTCTAGAGCATCAATGCCTTGTGTTGATAGCTATAAAAGGAGTTCAATCTTCATGTTTGTGAGCATCTCATTCTCATTAGTGATACTCCCATAGTTACATTCATAAAGTACTCTTGTTTGATCTCGTTATTATCTCGGACCCAAAGCAATTCAGCTAAGGACCGGACCAAGCTCACTGTTCAATTTCAATCAAGATCATAATATTTCAGGCTAATTACTTACTCATTATTTTCATTTACTTATTTTTTGTTAATTGTTTATCACACTCATCTGCAAATCAATCCACGCATCCTTAAAATCACTTACAAATTCAATTGTACCTTTTTTGGGGTAAACAAATATATTTAACATTAAATTATTTAATTTGGTGTAAGCACCCAATACAAATTTCAAGGTTGAAAAACGGAGGAGTATTACTTTATTTCAAGGTTGAAAAATTCTAATATGAAGTCATTTCTTATCAAACCCTTCAAACATTTTTCTAGCTTAATTTTTATTTTTATAATCTCATTGTTTGCAATAAATTTTATTATGTGAAAAATAACAGCAAATTATAAACAAAATATGTTGAAACAGATATTTCATTGATGAATATTGCGGGTATAATTATGTTTATTTCCTTGATCTTCTCTCAGAATATTTCTCCGTAATTCGAGGGTTGTTAGTAGCGTATTTATCGAACGTAGGAAGATTTTGATGATTTGGATGTGGACTTTCTTGTGATGTATATGATCTCCATGAAAGCATATTTTGAATCTTCTTGAAGTATTTGATTGTCAAGAAGAATCCGTTCACATCTTGATCTCTTTATGATTATTCTATGAGTTTATGAAATTTTCGAGATGTCTTTTCAAAAATATTTGTGGCACTTTATATAAGTGTGTGCTAGGTTTAGAATAAAGTAGCCTTCAAAAAAATCAAACACATATTGAGCTTGTCTTGTAGAAACGCAACTTAAATCGGTAAAATTTCGATGTCTTACCCTCATCCATTCTTGTTTCATTATAATCAATCTTAGCATAGACTGTTTGTATTTTTTAAACATAAAATAAAATGAGAAACAGCTCTAATTGAAGTTTCGCGCCAGTGATTTTAAACAGTCAAAAAAGAAAAAGAGGAAAAAAGATTCAGAAATTGGTGGGGTTCTCAAAATATCCAGAAAAAGTAACCAAAAAAATCAGTCTGAACTGGATTCCACCTGTCGACTACTCTTCACATATCACCTCGTACCTTAACCTTTGATCTTTTCCCAAAAGCCATTTGTCATTGTGGAAGTGCTTTTCTCATTACTTTTCTATCTCTTTGGATTTAAGTTATATAGCCCATCAACATTTTTAAGTTTTAACTATAAAAAACAAGTTTAATTATTGTTTTTATCAAATTATAAATAATTTTTTATATTTTAATTTATGTGATACAATTTGTTTTAATTAATTTTAAAAGAATGATAATTTTCTATATCGGTTTCAAAAAGTGCAATGTTTTTTTCTATTTAATTAAGATTTTTCATTTTACTCTTAATGGATAATTTATTGTGTGTTATAGTTACACAAATATCTATAACTTAATTTAGACCACATGTTTCATAATTCTCTTTTTATTCTTAAAACTTTATGTGCAATCAAATACATTCACATAAATTGATCTGAGCGTGTAATATTTATCAAGATATTTATATATAATTATTTCATAATTAATTTGATTGTATATTATTTTATAAATTTTTGCCAATTGTCCTTTTCCAAATTACCATTTTTATTATTATCGTGATGTCTAGACCAGCTAACGCTCACCTTGACTAATTTTACGGAATAACAGGTAACTCTATCCATCAAAATTAGGACAGATAAAAAGAAATCATCTAGTTTTTTTGTTTTTGTCTCTGCTTGAATTTGAACATGAGAACTCATGATTGTGACCCACTTCATTGAGCTTTGAATGTCTAAATTATTGTTTAGTACATGAGTTTACTGAAAATCTTGTGATTAATAATTAAATCACAATCTAATTTTTCTTGCAAGTTCTAGCATTATTATTTTATATTTTATCTGTAAGATTAAGCGGTGCATAAATTATATCTGAATCTAACATGGTCTAAAAAGATATTACACAAGTTTCAAAAATAAGAACAAATTTATAGATAAATTAGCCTACTTTTTTTGCATAATTATTGCATAGAATTTATTCTCTAACCCTTTTTACCCTCTCAAAAATTCCATCTTCTTTGCCGTCCAAAAACGTGATATCCACGCCAAACCTTAGTGGGTCCCAATATTCTCTTTGTTGTGACATGGTTGGCCCCACCGTCCGATTTGGCGGGAACATTGTGCCACCTATTTCCCGCCATTGCTTCGAATTAAAGCCGGCAAATAAATTGTCAACTGCCGCAATTGTATTTGTAACTGCCGTTGCCGCGCCGTTACGAATAAAGCTCCCACTAACTGTTGTCCACGTCGATGGATTCAAAGTGAAACTGCATATGAGGTGGCAACACCATGATTGGAGATAGCTATAACGCACAAATCAAAAGAATTTTTAGTCCAAGAAACAGCCCGCAAGCGAGAAACTATAATTTGAAATTTTGAATACTGAGAATCTTGTGATCAATACTGATTAATTAGATTATTATTCTACTCATATTAACCACTTTTTTTGTTCCATTTTATATGATTTATTATATTTCATGAAATACTTTTATATATAATCATATAAATGTTAGGAGTATAATATTTTTCAGATAAAAGATTCTAAGTGTTATTTTTGTATGTGTTACTTTTTATTTATATTTGTGTCAATTCAAGCATCCTTATAAAGTTATAACTCAACAAAGTGTACCTTTAGCCTTAATTATAATAGAGCTCTGAGTTTGGAAGAAATAAATCAAATAATGCAGGGGCGGAGCTAGAAGGCCATAGACATGTTTGGCCGAACTTATTGTCGATTTGTGTGAAAAAAATCATTAAGCGAAGTGACACGTGGCATGATTTGGATATGAAAATCGAAGGAAGTATCAATTTTTTGCTTCGGATGCGGGTTGTATTGATGGTGAGTTTGGGTATCATAATAAGATCGGTTGACGGCCGAACCAGGAGACATCGAATAGCGACCGGATCTGGTAACATCTGGTGGAAGACCGAAGGAGCTCAGCGCCTACCCGTTTCGCATATGGCGTCAGCCGTTACTATTTGATCATTAAGTGACCGTTATTATCATTTAATTACATTTAATGAGAGAATGATTCTCGGGCATAAATGCCTTGTATTGTTAGCTATAAAAGGAGCTCCACATTCATGTTTGAGGACATCTCATTCTCATTACTGATACTCGCATAATTTACACTCATAAAGTACTCTTGTTTGCTCTCGTTATTGACTCGAACCCGAAGTAATTCAGCTAAAGATCAGACCAAACTCTCTGTTCAATTTCAATCAAGATCATAACATTCCACTCTAATTACTTACTTGTTATTTCCATTTCATTATTTATTGTTTGTCACTTATCATATTAATATACAAATCGATTCACGTGTCCTTAAAACCACTTACAAATTCAACTGTACCTTTTTGGGGGGTAAACAGTTTGGCGTCCACTGCGGAGCTAAGGATAATAGTGGTGATTTGTTCAAACTCAAATTTCAATTGTTTCTTTCGAGATTTTGTGATTTCAGGTTAATACTAAGTACTTACAGTATGGCTAATGATATCCAAGTTGAGGTTAGCAACCACGATGACGACAACAATGGTGACAACGTTGCTAACAACCTCAATAACAACAACGGCGTTCCACCCGTTGACCCAATAAATGGTGTTCCTCCTGTTGATCCACTGAATGGCATTCTAACGAATGGCATTTCGCCCGTTGATCCTATGAATAACAATAACCCAGTGATTTTATCCCGGTCGTCTAGAAGATCACGTCAGAAGACATCGGACGATGATGAATAATGCTTGACACGATACACGTTCGAAAGCTTTCATGCAAAGCTAAATTAATTACTAACTTATAATTCAAGACACAATAATAAAAAGAATAATGGGAGTAAAAGGTGAATACTAAGATGCTTCTACTTAAATTAAAAGTGATACACATGACTAGTCATATTTAGCTTAACCAACAAATTGTATAAGCCAAATGGAGGAAAATAACTTATAGGAGTATATGATAATCTTAGAAACTTAAATAAATTTTCTTTTCAATCATCTGAATCCTTATAACGATTTGTACGCTTAGCTTGATTCAACGAACACATACACATTATATTCTCAATCTTTTAATACTAAAAGAATATCCCGAAAGTTCATTTTGATTGTACAATATATATTCAGTATATTTTATGAGATGATAAATGAACTTTGTTATATAACGTGTGTGCCTCACCGTTCCACGTTATAGTAATAAACTTAGGTTTTGCCATTTGCAATCTCCATGACACCCAATACCTAACTAGGGAAATAGCAGTGACAGTATTAAATAAATATGAAACAGATCCCATTTACTTCTTCTCTGTCTAGTTGAAATAGTACCGAGTCTGAATTCATTTCACTGCCTAAATCACGTGACATGAAGGTGTTTTGGTCATCATGGCCAGTGGAAATTTACATGTCCCTCTAGATATATCCATATCTCCTTTTACTTATATATGTATATATTTTAAATAAGAGTACTAGATTCAGAATTTGGACACTGTGAGTTAAAGTTGAGAGAGCAAGGGCAGATGCAGCTATTTAGATGCGGTTTCATCTAAATTTATTGTTTTCGACGCGGGATATAAATTTACTAGAATTCTAACAAAGAGTTGGTCTGAACTCATAATAAAATACTATATATTCAATTTAATGATAAAAATTTTAAAGATTGAACTCATAAAATTTAAATTCCAGATTCGTTTGATCTGAAAGACATCAAGTTCTAAATTGCTTATATCTATAACTATATTTACACTTGCTTTTTTTAAAACCACATAATTAAGGTTCGATCATGTGGTGAAATCAAAAAATTTACTAGCTATTCAAGATTTAGTATATATAAAAGTAATATTTTGACCTATATTGCAAGCTCATAGTTGGATCTTTATTTAAAAGCATTTGAAATGGAAATTGCAAGCTGTTTATTTACGAGCATTATTCAATTGGACATGGTGTACAACATCACGAGCATTACTTGACATATGTTCGTGGAAGCACACTCTTTATTCAAGCAGCAAGAATGTATAATTATAATTCTTTTTATCGGTCATGTTTTGTAGCACGACGTCTTTAAAATTAAATAATTCGCTTATTTCTATTCAAAATTCTAATATCCAAGTAGTTGGTGGGATACTTTAATTAATACTAATGGATATGCATAAACTAACTATAGTCCTTTATTTAAATACACTTCCGTTCATGACTTAGTATAGGAATATTATAAACTCTTTTAGTTAATTTACAATTAGAAATTACAGAAGCGTGTGAAGTATTTATTAAAAGGAGATCGGATTGGAGTATTGTATGAATACGCCAAAATTATTGATTCTCATTTGAGAGACAATTGAAAGCATGAAAAAGCTAGAAATTAAAACCATTCTCATTAGACCTCCCAGGCCACTCTTGTGCATCCCCTCTAGCCACTACCAAAAATTCAAATTGACAAGTTTTTAAATTAGGATGAAAGAAGAAAGGCAAGGGTGCAAGAGTAGGATTATTAGGATGGGATATTCCATGCATCTATGATTTATCACTACCATTAATCAAATCAAGGTCTCGAATTCAAATTCTGAAAATTGACAAAAAATCTCATAGATAAATCTAAAATTTATACTTTATAGGTCTAACATTTAAAAATTGTAACGGTTGAATTCATTGATTTTTTGTAATTATGAATTTGTGTTTACTATTTTTTACCATTTTAGCAAATTTTTACACAAAAAAATTATGTTTATCCTTACAAATATTGAGTTTAGAAGTGTCTATTTGGTGTTGCAACGATACAACCACCTCTAGAAACTTCTATGGGGAACGTTTTTTCAATGGGTTCTGCATTGCAAAATCCGACTTAATCAAATGATGGATTTCGAAAACCAAATTTATTATAAAAAGGGAGAAAAGGGGAGTAAGACTGTTAGTTATTGGCGTCTCAAAATTGCATTCGAGTTGTTGCATTTGCAATTGATAATCAATGCTAACATATGTACAAAAAGATAGTAATAACAACTCCACTAACATCATGCGGCGGATTCAGAATTTAACCTTGGATGCTAAAATAATTTTGAATACCTTGGATCACTTAAGCTAACTTTTTGTACTTGTTCAAGATATATGAAAAATTAATATATGTACATAAACACAAAAAATCTACACTATATATATAATGTAATTTTTTATCGAGGGTGTTTGGGTGAATATCCGGAGCGGAGACCCCCCCTAAATCCGCACCTGCTAACATCCCATTCATGTTTGAACTCTTTGTGGGTTTGAGTAAAGAGAAGAGTCTAACAAAGACTATCATATTCATTGAGTTAGCTTTAAGTGATGGAAATATATCTTAAATTTGCTAACATTTTCCCACTTTTGCTCTTAATTAAGAGGAGGAAAAAAACACCATTGTCATAAAAAATAAGTGATGTGTCCCAAATACACCTAAACACATGGGTCCCACTTTGTTCCGACAATCACGTGCATGCCCCTACAGAAAACACGTTCCCTAATTGGCCGTTGTCTCTGCCATTTACTCAGACGTGCCACGTACTTAACCCCGTTAATAATTTAAGGAATAATTTAATCCCCTAATTCGCCAGACGAAAATCAAAATTGTATCTTTTATCGTTTCCTTTTTCTTTTTTTAACTAAAAGAAATAGGTTTATCCCAAAAAAGGTATAATTAAATTTGTAAGTGATTTTAAGGAAACATGGATCGATTTATAGATTAATATGATAAGTGACAAACAATAAATAAAGAAAATGAAATAACAAGTAAGTAATTAATCTGGAATGTTATGATCTTGATTGAAATTGAACAGAGAGTTGACCTGTCCAAAGCTCGGGTCGGGCCCGACCCCGATTCTATATTTTTTTTAATTTTCCGACCCTGGTCCAGACCCTTCGGGGATCCTAGGGGTCACGGGTCGGCCCTGACCCGCTCTACAAAACTAAATAAAACAGTAAGCAAAAATACATCATAATCAACATCACGATAATTCAAACCAACATCACGAATTCACGATAATTACAAACCAACAGTAAGCAAACATCATCAACATAAGCAAACACTGCAATTACAATACTTCAAACCAACAGTAAGCAAAAATAAATAGATTCTTCTTCATCATCATAAATGAATTACAATAATTCATCAATGTCATCATAAAGCATCATCATCGTCATCATCACTAGATTCTTCTTCGTTTGTCCCTTCACCTATATAAGTAAAAAATAAATATTAATAAAGCAAAAATAATATAAATTATATTAAAAAGACAAATATATATATATATATATATATATATATATATATATATATATATATATATATATATATATATATATATATATATATATATATATATATATACCAATATACCTTCCGCAAGAACCCAATCACGAAGGCAAACCAAAGCTTGCACAATTTTTTATTTCAAAGAACTTCTAGTAGCTGATATTATTTTCCCACCAATGCTAAAAGCAGATTCAGATGCTACAGTTGAGACAGGAATGGTTAAGAGATCACGAGCCATTACTGCGAGAATTGGATATCGAGCTGAAGACTTATACCAAAAGTCCAAAATATCGAAATCATCATCCCTTGGACGACTTGGTTCCTCTAAAGACAAATCCAACTCACTCTTACCAACTGCATTGTTTTCTATCTCTGTAGTCACAAATACATCATAATGTTCAAAATCCGATAAAGTATATTGAGTAATAAAATTGTCACCACTAGTACCAGATCCATCAACCCTATTATGTACATTTGTCTCACTGTCAATGGCCCCTCTATACTCTTCAAACCATACCTTAATAGCGTTCATGATACGATCAATGCTCTTTTGACAACCTTCATCCCCATGCATCTTAACAATACAATACTTTTAAAATGTCATTTTATATTGGGGGTCCAAAAGTGTAGCACAACTCAATGCAAGGTTATGTTCACTCCAATACTTGTCAAATTTGCATCGCATATCGCTTAACATATCACCTAAAAAGTTATCTTTACTCTTAGAAAGGTCAAGCAAAGCTTTATAAACTTTCCATACTCCTAAAACATAAGAGTTAGAAGTGGGATGCTTTGAAGCTGAAAATAAGTCAGTCACATCATAAAATCTTTTAAAAACTTATGAACTTGACTAACTTTGTCCCAAGAAGTAAGTGGAGGAGCCAATTTCTTAACCTTCACATCTCTGGCAGCAATATATATGAACATATCCTTGTAGTGAAGGACACGATCCATCAACATATAGGTAGAGTTCCACCTCATAGGAGTATAAAGTCACAACCTTTTAGCAACTCGCAAGTTAAAGATTTTTTCAGCAATGTCAAAAAAGTTTTTTCGTCTAGTGGAAGACCTATCAATGCACTTTACCATATTTCTAATGCTATCAAGTATTTATCAAATATGATTCAATCCAGATTGCACAATTAAATTCAAAATATGCGCACAACATTGAACATGAAAAAAACTTCCACCATCAACAAGAAAATACTTGAAAAGAGACTTTTAATCAATCTCATCATCGAAAAATTATATGTAGCATTATCAGTTGTGATTGTAAGAACTTTGTGCTCCAAGTTCCATTGACCCAAAATCAAGATTAACTCATCACAAATACATGTAGCACCATACGGTGGAACCAATGACCTAAATCTTATGTTTTTTTTTTTTGCAAACGCCAATTAGAATCCACAAAGTGGCAGTCACACATATATATTCTTCCCTAGTATATTTGCATATCCAATTATCAGTTGTCAAACATACCTTTCCAGGAGCCTTAGCAATAAACTCTTTCAAATTATCCTTCTCTTTCACAAACATGGCAAATAACTCTCTCGTGGATGTTTGTCTACTAAAAGGTTTAAATTACGAGTTTAACCTTCTAGCCATACTCCAAAATCCTCTCTTCTGTACTATAATAAATGGGCGCATTTCTTCAATCAAGTAAAACATGATGGCTCTTCTACTCTCAGAATCATCATACTTAACTTTATTTAAAATAGTGGAACCATCAACATTATTTTCAGCAGACAACATGTAGTGTTTAATATCTTGATGCATCTTATGAGGACATCTTTCTAAATGACGTTTCAAATGCGAAGTTCCATGCATACTATTAGCAGTCAACTCACGCTTACAATAAGTGCATCTATCTTTAGTCATCTCCGAGTTAGCCTCAATAAGTTTCTCAATTTTAATCCAAACACCATATTATTTTTACTTCTTTAAAACTTGATTATATTCAATAAAACCATCATGGGTTTCTTTTGCTACAGATGCATTAGAGGTACCTGTAGAATTGGTGTTGTTGTTTTCGCTAGCCCGTTCCATATTGTAATTGCATTTTGTCAAATAGGAAAAAACAAAAGGATCAAACACTAGTTTTGAGTACACTGGTTCTGAGAAACACTCTGCAGCAGAGCAGATACAACAAAACTAGACTTGGAACATCAAATCTCTATAAAATCTAACAAGTCTAGCAAATCCTGAAAATTAAAACCACAGTTTCGATTACTGGTTCTGAAAATAAGGACCCCCAAGATTCAGTCTAGCAATCACTGGTTCTACCAAGTCTACAGACGAAAATAAAGATCCCCAAGATTCAGTCTTGCAATCACTGGTTCTAACAAGTCTAACAAATCTAACAAGTCTACAGACGAAAATCACTGGTTCTAACAAGTCTAGCAATCACTGGTTCTGAAAATAAGTACCCCCAAGATTCAGCAATGAAATCTAACAAGTCTACAGACGAAACACTGATTAGGACACATAAAAGGAATATAAGGACCCCCAAGATTCAACAACAAAGAGTGCAGATACATCAAGGAACAACACAGAGAGCTACAATTTCAACACAAATTCAGAAAAGAAATTGGCAACATAAGGAAATGATGAAGAAACAACAACATGCAAATCATCTCAAGCTAGACAATTTAGTAGAAATGACTCAGTGTGTGGTATTAGTGTCATTAGATTCTAATGTTGAGCCAAATCTACCGAGTTATCTAGTAGAGATGAATATAGATTATTTACAAAGAGAACAAGATGACAAGATCGAAATCATAAAAAGAACATACACAACAGAGAAACAAAATGGAAACAATTGTACATGCAGTCACAAATTCAGAAACAGATGGATGTTAACAGAAATGAGAGGAAACATACCGAAAGAGTAATAATTTCTAGTGGAGAGGAGGCACCAGATTGGTTGAAGCGATTTGAAGAAATGAAGGGGTTTTATGGGTGAGTGGTATGGCTGAAGGGTTAACCCTTCACTTATATAGTGAAAGGTTAAGTCAAGCGGGTCACGGTCGGGTCAATCATCGGGTCGGGCTGGGTCAGACGGGTAAAAAAATTTGACCCTGACCCGACTCTACATATGATCGAGTCCCCGATTTTTCGGGTCAGGTGGCTCACGGGTCAGATATTAGCTGACCTTGGCCTTGATTTTTCCAGGTCGGGTCGGGCCGGGCGGGTCCCCAACCCGATGGACAGGTCTAACAGAGAGTTTGGTCCGGTCCTTAGCTGAATTACTTCGGATCCGAGAAAATAACGAGAGCAAACAAAGAGTACTTTATGAGTGTAAATTATGTGAGTATCAGTAATGAGAATGAGATATCCTTCCAACATGAAGGTTGAACTTCTTTTATAGCTAACAACACAAGACATTTATGCTCGAAAATTATTTCGTCAACAACAACAACATATCCATATAAGTAATAGTGACACAAAAATTTAAAAAAAACTTTTCAAATTATAAGATCAAGTATTAAGATTTAAACTCGTGACATATATTTTGCTTCCAAATATTACGAAAGACAATAATAAAAAATACAAAGTGGAAAATGAAAAAAAAAAAAAAACAGACCGGCGGAAAACAATGACAAAGGAAAAGGTGAAAAAAGAGCGGGGTGTTGTCACGTGTGGACGTCATAATATTGGTCGGCAGATCTCAACTTAATTGACAAGCCAACTTAATTATCGCCCCCATTTTACCAAATCATTCCTCTTTCAAATTTCAATTTAATTTGAAGAAAATGAAATACTCTGCCACGTGGATTGACACATCACCTAAACACTACGAGGACTCTATTGAGTGGAAAACACGCAAAGTACCCCTTTTTTAACTGTCTACGTGGCGTCAGAGCTGGACATTCGAACCACCCAAACCAAGTCTTTCTCGAACGAAACGTCACCGTTATCTTTTTTCTTTTTGAAGTTTTTCTTTCTAGAACTTATGTTAAAAGTAAAATAGAATTAAATTTTAGTAGTACAATATATTCGTCTTTGATGAGTATTTTATCCCCATTCAAATAGTACTTACAATAGGGAATTATGAAAATATTTAACTAATTTAACATCATCATATTGCAGCTTGCTGGAATATTCCTTTGAAACCCCTTTACGGTTGATAAAGAATGGCAAAAAGCTTTAACTGAAAAATGCAAATTTTTGTAGTTCTTTTTAGTTATTTTTTTCTTTGGTTATAATATATTGGAAGGCAAAAGGGAAAATATAATATTTCACTGGAAATTTGCCACAATAAGGATAGATTAGGCAAATATTGTACTATTATTTTCCTCTATTAACACTTTAATTTTAACAGTTAAGTGAATGTACCACAAGAAATAAATAATTTCACATTTAGTCATTTGAATGTCAAGTCCAATTAGTTTATATCATGATTTTGGGATTTTATATTCATTCTATATTTGTTTACAGTATCATAAACACAGATCCTACATTCTTAAAATTGGCAATGTAGCAACTCCCCCCTCCCAACATTGGATTTTATGTAGTCGTTTTTTTTATTGGAAACAAAAGTTAAGAAACAGAAAAAGATATTTCACACTTATGGTCATCATCTCAATAACAAGGTAAAATGCGAATTTAAATATTAAATTATTTTTAATTATAAGAAATATTTCCTTTAAAAATAGGACTAAAAAGAAAATTATAAAGTATTAAAAATTTAATGTCACATTTCTTAAACAACATGTTACTTCTAACACAATTTAGAGCCTATTTGGATGTGTTTATGACTTATAGCTTATAAATCAAAAGTCATAAGTTAAATGACTTTTGACTTATTTTTTTGTCTTAAAAATAAATGCTTATATTTTTTTTATCCAAACACTATAAAAATATTTAAAAGCTATTTTGACTTAAAAATATCTAAATTAAGCAAATTCAAACACGCTTAATTATCACTATATATTTTAATAACACCAGATATGTCTGGAATACATGGAAGTTATTTTGTGTTGAATTTTCTCCTCATGAATGTTAAATTAATAATTAATTTTCGTGCACAATCTAACAAAATCACAACAAAAAATAAAAGAAAGTGGGCATTAATAAGAAATTGGGTCAGTCCGTGCAGGTAATAGTCACGGCATGTGAAAGAACCACACGACCCAACGCTTCGCTTAAAGGGTAAAAATGTAAAAACAATAAGTGATTAATTAATTATTGTTTTTGATATAAATAGAGAGGATAGTGAGAGAGGCTTTGCGGTGTTTAGAGAGCAGTATAGAGAGAGAAAGTAACATAGCCATACCCACCAGAAAAAACCAGAACCGCTTCATAGAGAGAGAAAGTGTATTTTTTAGAGAGACAAACATCATCATAGAAATACAAACGAGACTTCTGGAGTTGTTTTTGGGGTTATTGTGGTTCACAATTAATTTTTAAGTGATTTATAGTAAAAGGGGGTCTAAAAAATTTACCCCCACACATCTTCTTTCAACTCTGTTACTGTGATTTTTTTACTGCGTTTCAATATGGAGTGGCCTGCTATTTTGGATGAATATGAAAAGCTTGTTTTCCGAATGACTACTCCAAGGTTAGTCCCCTTTATTTCTCACAATTTTTCTGCTATTTTCGCTTTGGTTTTAAAAGTTTTTAAGTGGGTTTGATGAAAAATTGTAATTTATTAACTAGTTTTTTGGGTGAATTTTTCAGTTTTAGCCTTTTCAGTACCAGAATCTTCAAAAAAAACTTGGGAGGTTTTTCTTAGTAGGTGTGGCCGTAGAAATCAAATATTTTTCACATTATTTTGAATTTTGAAGTTGGGAGTTGCGTTCGGTTATAGTTTTTGAAAGAAAAAATTTCATTGTTTGAACGTACTTAAAGGGTAAAAAGTGAAAAAGGAGTTTTAGTTGGTTTTCAAATTCCAAAGTATTTGGTTGTTTGAATTTTCATAGCCAAACAACAACAACATACCCATACCCATGTTAATCCCACACGGTGGGGGTCTGGAAGCGGAGTTTAGAGTGTACGCAGTCCTTATCTCTACCTAGAGAGCTTGTTTCCGAAAGATTTTAAGCTCAAAAGAAAACATGACAAACGCTAGTGAATTTTTTTAGGAAAAAAGTGAATAATTTTCATGGCCAAACGGGTCCAAATTTAGATTTAGTGTATTTTCATGAATAATTAGTCTCTCTTTATCTTTTTGTATTTTTGGAGTTCTTAATATTCACGTTAATCAGAAGATTTTTCAATCTAATTAAGATTTGAGCAGAATCATCACTTTTTAAATTTCAAAATTTGAAAAAATAATACCTAGCGTCCTTTTTCTGAATAGTCTTTGTCACTATTTTTTACAGGGTCATGATCGATAATGCTGGTTGTTCAAATTCCACTCGCGTTATGGTAAGTAAATTTTTTTACCATAAGTAAATTTAATTAGTCCAATTTGTGGGGTTTTTTATTTATGTGGTTATTTTTTTTTGTTTAACAGGTTGATAGTGCGAGAAAACATGGAGTTCTTTTGGAAGCAGTTCAAGTTCTTACAGATCTGAACCTTTCAATTAAAAAAGCTTACATCTCATCGGACGGTCGGTGGTTTATGGACGGTGAGCGCAATTTATGGAAACCCCTCCTTTTTTGCTAAAGTGCGCACCTCATACAGCGCACGTTAGCCGTTTGCTTATTATTTTTTTACTTTCTTTGAATATTTGTACTAATTATTGCCGTTTCAACTCGTTTTTAATGTAGTGTTTCACGTTACTGACTTGGATGGAAACAAATTAACTGACGAGAGTGTCATCAGTTACATTGAACAGGTACTTAATTTTATTAGATGTTTAAAATAATTGCATTTCATTTTTAATGAGTTGTTTTTAAGGTTAATTTAGATATTTCACATGTTTGGACTAATTTTGATTTTTTTTTCTTTTATGTTCTTGTGCAGTCATTAGAGACGATTCATTTTGTAAGTTCAAAGTGCTTTGATGGTTTAACAGCACTGGAATTAACCGGGACTGATCGAATCGGCCTATTATCTGAGGTTTTTGCGGTACTATCGGAATTAGAGTGCAATGTAGTTGAAGCTAAGGTGTGGACCCACAACGGTCGAATTGCGTCCCTTATTTATGTTAAGGAACGGGATTCAGGGTCCCCGATTGAGGACTCTGAGAAGATTGACACGATTGAAGCCCGTTTAAGGAACGTGCTTAAGGGGGATAATGATATCCGTAGTGCTAAAACATCGGTGTCTATGGCCGTCACTCATACAGAAAGAAGGCTTCACCAGATGATGTTTACGGATCGCGATTATGAAAGGAAGCCGATTATTAGGACTAACAATAACCCTATTGTGTCGGTATTGAATTGCTTGGAGAAGGGTTATTCCGTGATAAACGTTCACTGCAAGGATCGACCTAAGCTTTTGTTTGATATCGTTTGCACCATGACGGACATGCAATATGTTGTGTTCCATGCCACGCTTAATACAGCAGAGGACAGAGCATACTTGGTATATATTCCTTCACCTAATTGTCCTTACTTTTTTCATACTATTCTTTTAAAAATGTTGAAGGTATGTATAGATTTGCTCAAACTTGTATTACAATCTTGTCTCAGGAATTCTTCATTAGGCATACAGATGGAAGCCCGATAAGTTCGGAAGCAGAAAAACAGCGCGTGATTCTATGCCTACAAGCTGCAATAGAGCGAAGAGCGTCTGAGGTATACTGCTGATGCCCCAATTGCTGTCTTAAAAGAAAATTAAGTTAGGGATAATTATTTGAACCGCTCAAAAGAATAATAGCCAGAAATGTATAGGTTATATATATTATGTATAATACGCAAGAGATACGTATAATATATTTATAATGTATATAATCAGTGTATAGGTTTTGTATACCACATTTGTTCTAACTGGAAATACTTTTAATTTTTGTATTACAGGGAGTGAGACTGGAGTTATGCACTGGAGACAAGCAAGGACTATTAGCTGATGTAACGCGAACTTTCCGCGAAAATGGCTTAAATGTGACAAGGGCCGAGATATCCACAACAAGTGAAAATACAGCTCTGAATGTGTTCTATGTAACAGATGCTATTGGAAATCCAGCTGCTTCAAAGATCATTGAGGCTGTTAGGCAGAAAATTGGATTAAGTGACTTGAAAGTGAAGGAATTGCCATTAATCTATCATCAAAGAGCAGAAGAGAAGGAAGAGCCCACAGGGGGTGTAGGTGGGGCAATGTTGCTCTCACTTGGTAGCATTGTGAGGAAGAATCTCTACAATTTGGGATTGATAAAATCATTTTCTTGAAGATCAACACAAAGATTATTATGAAAAAACAGATTTGTGCCAAGGATTTGGTGTTGGCCATGTGCACATACATAGCTTAAAGATTCATGAAAATGAAAGGGGATTTGGTGATAGTTGTTGTTATAGTTGAGCTTAGTTGGCTGAAAGGATAGACACATCTATGGTGGAGGTCCCTACATTTACCCACCATTTTCAAGAATTAGAAAAATTCTAAACTTTAAATTTGTTTGGTTGGTGGAAGATTAGAGGCAAAGGCAGGCTGGCAACATAGAAATTGGTTTTAGAACAGTACGCATTTGTACATAGTGGTTATTAGTATTATTATTATAGTAGTAATATGTTAGCAGCTCTTAATGTTTGACTTTGTTTATACTTAAGATGTCCTCTTTCTTGGTGTTGTCCATTTGGGAAGAATCTAGTCTTTGTAAATATTATTATTAATTAGAGTATTTGGGTTAATTGTTCAGGTCCTACAAATTGGTTATTTCTTTTTCTCTAATTGATTGACGGTGTGCTTGTTTTGTTGACCATTACTTTGGTTTTTCGCAATCCGCGTTGCCACTCTGTTACCTTTGGTGAAGACATTTGAAATTTGGTCCAAAGAAAAATAATTTTTGAATTTACGGGTAATTATTCATATAAGCTAGTCAATTGGGCAATGTAACTCTCTATAACAGGCAAAATATTACTGATTCTTATAATTTTATTTACACGGTCGATGAATGTAATAATTCATCTACTTGTTGAAAGTTGAAAGGGAAAAGTAAGACCGAAATCTTAATAAAAAAAACATCTAAATATGAAAGGAGATATCGAAAAGATTCTGGAAGTTTTTTTCTTTGAAATTTACAAGTTGTTGACATAGTTGGGAAAGAGCCCCAAAAGAAAGAACGAAATCTTAACGTCATTATAAATTAATAGTAAAATATACTATTCTTAAAGAAATAATCTCTTGATTATTTTCATTAATGAAAAGATTTATATGTAAATCATATTCCTACTATACAACTAATCTCCTAATTATACTTGTACAAGAATATTACAATTATGGTAAAAGTGTACAAAATATATGGTAAGAGGAAAGGATGGAAACCGAAAGTTGGTATACATGGTATATTTATCACACCCCCGCAGTCATAGCGGGCGGTTTTCGTACGCTGAGACTGTCCCTAAAATCTTCAAATAGAAACGAGGGAAGACCCTTCGTAAAGATGTCTGCAATTTGATACCTAAAGGGACATGGCATACACGTACTTGTCCACGAGCTACATTTTCGCGAATAAAGTGGATATCCATCTCTATATGTTTAGTGCGCTGTTGCTGAACCACATTACCAGAAAGATAGACGACACTAATATTATAATAATAAACTAAGGTAGATTTCTGAATTGGACAATGAAGCTCCAAAAGAAGATTACATAACCAACATGATTCAAATACCACATTGGCTACCCCTCGATACTCGACCTCTGCACTGGAGCGTGATAATGTAGACTGGCGCTTTGCAGACCATGAGATCAAGTTATCACCAAGAAACACACAATAGCCAGACGTGAAGCGTCACGTATCTGGACAACCACCCCAACCACCATCCGTACACGAGACAAGTGTGGACGTCGATGATGGATATAAATGTAAGCCAAAGTCAAGTGGTCCCTGGATGTATCGAATAATGCGTTTGGGCGCATTCATGTGCTCAACCCTGGGATCATGCATAAACAAACACACCTGTATGCATAATATTTGGTCAGGTAAAATACTGAAGAGCCCCTGCAATACTGCGATAGTGGGATGGATCCTATGATCATAGGGTAACATGAAAAAAATAATCTCTTGATTATTTTTATTAATGAAAAGGTTTATATACAATTTACAATCTTTAAATATGGTAAATCCTATTCCTACTATATAACTAATATCCTAATTATACTTGTACTAGAATACTACAATTATGGTAAAAGTATACAACAAATATGGTAAGAGGAAAGGATGGAAACAGAGAGTTGGTATACATGGTATATTTATCAATTCTACTCCATGCTTTGGTTCAAATTTCCATCCATAAACCATAAAATATACTCCTATTCAAATTATCGAGACTAGAAATAAAAAATCTTATTTGTGAAAGTCTATCCATTGTCAAATTGTAAAATCTTATGTTAACCAAAAGATTGTGGTGCAATAGATATAATTTCACTATTCTTAATCAGGATCTCACAAATCTAGGAATGAAAGAAATACTGATAGGAATTAGTGCTTTTCATTATTGGCCTGAATTTGAATTAGTTGGGAGTGGGGACCCAAAATTAGGTATTGGACATAAAACCCGAAACCCAAAAAATGAGTACGATTTACATTGTTGGTTTGCCTTAAAAATTATATTCGGATTACAAACATAATTCAAAGTCCCACAAATGTATTACCAAATCGAGTCTGGTTCTTTTATTTTAACCACAGTATTTGTATGTCATTTTATTGGGTTCATTAATATTTAATTAGTTTATTTCGTGGTTGGATTAGTGATGCTCTTTTCAGTCTTTTACTTTTGTTTCCTTTTCCCAAAGAGGGGCTACTGAATTTCTTTGGCCAGTTGCATTCATATTCTATGTATAGATTCTGAATGCTCATTTGTGCATAGTTGATTTACTTTTGCCAGTTGTTTCCATATTCTATGTGTAAATTCTGAATGTTCGTGTGAGCTCTTATTGTCCCCATAGAGGCAGATGAGAGAGCTATAACTAATTAAATACTCGTCCCATAATAAGTGTTACCTTAACAAAAAAAAATTGTCCCAAAATAAATGTCATCTTAGGAATTTAAGACACAAATTAGTTACTTTTTCCTACTATACTCTTAGACAAAAAATTACAAGTTCTCTATTCAAGAAACATTTATTGACAAATTTTCTATTCAAGATATAAATGATTACTACTCATGCATGTGTTAATCAAAAGGGAAAAATAATCTATTTTTATTAAATAGGGGTAGTTTGGTAAATTTTTCATTGCATTATTGATTTCTTAATATGTGTGTTTTTTACTAAGGCAACACTTATTATGGGAAGGAGGAGTATTTAATTAGCTTTGGACAGGCCAAACTCCAAAATATAAGTTAAATTTGGGTCCTCAAAAAATGAATTAGACAAATGACAATTTGCGAAGTGCTTGGCTAAATTTGGTCGCGAGACGGCTACTTTGTCTTTCTTTTTCTTGTTATTACAGACCATATAGCAAACGCCACCACTATGGACAATTTTTCTCGTTCCCTTTTTCTTGTTGTATTGTGTATCACTTGGAAAATTCATACATAATACAAACTGCATGTACAAGCAAAGCTAGCATAGTCCCCTTGTGACCTATAGTCACGAGTTTGAGCTGTAAAATCAGCCATTGATATTTGCGTTAGGTAAGTTGCCAACATTACATCCCCTTGGGTGCGACACTTTTCCGGACAATGTGAACAAATATGCTTTGTGCACCGAGCTACTCTTTTAATACCTTTTTATCAGTTATGTATAGCAAGTAATTTAGTACAACTGTTTTTCCTGTTTACCATATCAAATTTACTATGAAATATTACATGTTATTATATTGTAGGTTAACCTAATTAACTCGATGATGTTTAAACTTTGATACTAAACATTGCACAAAATCTAAAAATCCATTAAGGAAAAAAGAAAAGATGTGCATTGGGGCATGCATGCATGAACCACCTGCAGAAGAAGGCGTGGTGTTGAGAACATCGGAATAAGAACACATGCATGCAGTGAAAGTGAAAAAAAAAGAGTCCAAGTCAATGCATCGATATTAAGCATATGAGAAGATGAAGTAAAAAAGATAAATTAAGATTTAAGAATACGTTTGTTTCCCCCTTTTTTTTTTCTTTTTCAGACTGGCTCTGCTTTTCATATGTTTTTAGCACATAAAAGGGATTTCTATACAGCTCGCTCCAAAAGTTACGTTTGTTTTCTTTTGCTTTGTCTCTAGGTTTTCTTAAGATTCATTCATATATGCCCTTCTTCATTTTTCCTCTTTTCTTTTTATCGAGGCAGAGTCGTAATCCCTTTTCTAGTTTTTTCTTTTAAGAAAATTCCATTTGTTTTTTATGTAGACGAAATGAGTTTAACTTAGACAATACAAAACAGTTTTTTATTTTTTTTATTTTCTCACCTGGCATTTGGTATTCGCATTGGGGTTCGACTAAATCTAAATTCGCGCCAAGAAGCCCCACATTGGGGGTGGGGGTAAAGCACATTAACAAAGGTGACTTTGTACTAGGGAGATCGACTCGAACCAAAGACTTCTAGTTAAAAATAAATGAGTACTTACTACTCCATCATAATCGTGGTTGGTAAAGAGGTTTTATAGTAGTAATTCACCAAAAAACTCTACAGGCAATAATCCATAATTACTGAAATTAGTATTGGACTAAAACAGTTCAAAACTACTTTTAACATAATATTATATTCTTCATTTTGGATCAAGATTTTCCCATAAAAACGTAACAAAGTTACTTCTCTAATAGCCTCGTACGTTGAACAGGAGGGCGATGACTTTTCAAAAAGTTTTTTTTTGCTTGTAAATGAATATCTATCTATTTAGAGAGAGGGGCTTCAAGTTATTCGGAAGAGGCGTACTAAATAGCTCACGTACGGTTTGGGAGTCTAGCTCGGGCTTAGGTCAATAATTATATAGTAATTTATACCATTAAGAGTATCTTTACATTTTATATGCAACTTTTTTCTTATTTTGAGCTATTAATGTTTATTCTCACATTCAATAATTAATAACCTGCAAAATAAAAGAGATATCCAATCACAATAGATTACAATAGTATAAGTTAAATCCATCATTTCTTTAGAAAGTGAGTGAGAAGTAAACTGAAAGAAGATAGACTTTGGGTGTAAAAAGACTTCAAAAGTTATTTCAAGAGAATTTTCAAGATTATATAAGGAAGCAAAAACTAAGTCAATATACAAAAAGTTTAAGGTCTATACTCGTAAAATCAAGAATAATCTTAAATTGCCAACTCATAAAATTTTGGGGAGAGAAAGGTAATTCGTGAAAGAAAAAGGAAACCTAGTAAAATTCTGGGGAAAAATCAGGAATAATATTAAATTGTCAACTTATCGACCACTTGTAGGAGTCTTTAAAGAATCTCTCTTCTCACCTTTTTCTTTTCTATTTTCCAAATATCCCTTGATAATCAATTGAGCTGTCCAAATGGACTACCTTTTTCTTTTCTATCAACATATATACATGTGAATCTCTTGGAAGAAATTAGTGAACTTTCAAGTTTCAGTATCCGACCTATCAAATATGGTAAAGATACTAACACTGTGATTAGTATCTTTATTTATGGAAAAATGACCTTGGCATCAATCAAACATGACTTTCCGATGTCAATTTACAAGATTGATTCTTGCAATTAGAATAAAAATATAGCATAACTTGATTATAGCAAAGCATAAGAATAAAGAAATTCCTTATTAGGCAATAATACAAACTACAAAAAAAACAAATCTTCAAGTGGATATTTATTACTTTTCCTATTTACAATTACTTTTATAGTGGAAACTGCGGTTCTTAATTATTGATTTCATCACAATTCGAATTCTTGAAATCGAAAGTTCTATTCCATAAAATAATTGCCACTAGCAATATTTTAAAATGATTTAATTGCCGAAAGATAATATCTCTAAGTGTCTTGTTGACTTAATTAATTGAATAACAATGTGACGCTCATCTTTGTTTAATATTAAGTTATGCATCGATCTCTTAGCTCTTTTTGATCGTGTACGTGGAAAGATTTTTCATTTGCTATTTTACCTAAAATAATGAACTTTTGTGTTTCTTTTTAATTTTTTGTTTTATAAAAGACTGAAAAAAAGGTAATTCCACTGAAAGGATTTTCTTGAATCGGAATATAAAACTTTCTTAGTAATTCTTATATATTCTTACCGTACATGGCATCTTTAACCAAAGTCTAGCTAACAGAATATATTAGCATGACACCAATGAATGGAATCTAGTGATAGACAAAAAAGAGTCACGTTTGGCGCGCAAACTTTAACAAAAAAATCTAGAAAAATACCCTTTGCAGTTGTAAATGTTCATTAACGAGAATATTATATGCACAATATTATGCTCTTATTCCACCTTTAGAAATTAAAAATACTAATTTTCCTAGTTAATTATATTCCTGTACTATCCATTTTCTTGTTTTCAACTAATTAGTTTCAAATACTAATTATTCTGTCTAGATATTGTGGGTTACAATAGTTGCAGGAAACGAAAAATAAGTAACTGCTAACTATTACAACAAACTGAAACAACAAACTAAAATTACAACCACTTTGTTTTGTTGGGTCGAGTGATGACACTCTGTTTTTAAGACAAGATTGCCCCGTATATATCCTTTTTACGTTCTGGACAATAGTCTCCCAAGATAAAACATCAACTTAACAAATGAACTAAGGAAACTCAAGTGTTACTTTGAAGAACTTAGAGTGCGAAATGATGCTGGAGAGTAAGAAGAAGAGTTCTGATTTTTTATGTCTCTATCTCGCAACAATTGAGCCAAATGCTTCAATTTATAGTGTAAGGAGGGTGACTTCTAAACTAGCCAACTAATGGCTGTTAATAGCCATATAATGGCAATTAGTGAGGAGTTATTCAGTCAAGTAAATGACTGAATTTATGTGCAAAGTAATAGAGATTTAGTGAGGAGTTATTCAACCAAGTAAATGACTGAATTTATGTGCAAAGTAATGGAGACTTAATGCTCCAAAACCAACCCAGAAAAACATAAACTTTCTGCCTTCCGTCGAGAATTCTCTTCCCAATTTTATCTTTCCTGAAACTCCAGAAACCAAACTGTAAATATTAAGCAATTTGGGTCCAAAAAAGATAATATCCAAAGCCCACGACCCGAGTCCGGACCGGATCGCGTGTGGGCTTAGCCTCGAACCCAAGCACACCTAGGTCCTCCCTCCTTCAAACACATGGGTTACCCTTTGGGGTCCCAAACCCTTAGCCATTTTTGAGACTTATAAAATGAACAAATCTTCATTTCCCCACTGACGAGGGAGATTTGTTCCACACCACATTTTCATGCTTCAAACACCTCACTTCGTGGACCAATATCTCTTTCATTTCTCAACGAAATTTGACAATCCTTGGCCCAACGGTATTCTACTCACTTAGTAGATTATGCACGTGTGAAGAATCAAAGTCTTCAACATGCGGAACCCTAATGTTTAAGTCATTAAAGATGGATAGACGCAACTCCCACCAAAGGCAAATTTCCAATAGACATTATTTCAACGTGGTGGCATGTAATTAGCAGGGCGAATCTTAAGTGCCGTTTATGTATTTTAACGTAAATTCAATAGATTTTTTCTAGACCTTATATATGTATTAGAAATATATTAAATATCAATAAAAATTTGATTGTGAATCTAATTATTATTATATATTAATTTAAGATTGTTATAAGAACTTATAAACTATTCAAATCCTGGATCCTTATATGGAATCAGAGGTGGAGCTAGCAACACACATTTACATGAACCCAATCGCTTTTGTTCAAAATTCTATATAACTAAAAGATTCACTAAATATCCATAAATACTTTCACTGTCAAGCTATCTGTTATTTTAAATTATATAAACTTGAGATTTCTATAAAAAATCATCAGAACATTACACTATTAGACAATTATCTCAATAGAAATTATTATTTGTTGTCAAATTGAGGCCGAAAATAATGACTTGTTATTTTCTATTAATTAATTGTAACGTCAATTTTTACTTCCATAAAAGCAAAGGCAAACCACAAAATCCATAATATTGGTCAAGAAAACAGGTGGTGGTGTCTAGCAGTTTTAGAAAAGGCAGTTAAAAAATTAAACAGTTTGCAGTTTGTATTAGGGGTGGCCAGTGGGCTGGGTTCGGGGCGGGGCCATTGTCCCATCCCGTCCCTCATTCCGCCAGAAAAGGGGACCGGTATTGATGGGGTAGGGCGGGGTCAGGTCGGGTCCGGGTTTTGTTAGAAACTTAATTTCAAAAAAGCTGTGAATATAAACACTTAAATAATTGAACAAGATAGTGTAATAAAAACATCCCAAGGTTGTTTTTGTGCATCTTATATTATTTAATAGAAATATAATTTTTTTGTAATACAATTTCAAAATTGCAACTTTGTGGTGTTGTTCAAAAGTTGTAAATCACATAGTAAAATTGCAATTAAAAAAATTACATAGTTATAAACACCTTTTCTAATTTTTTCACAATGTCATGTGGTTCTTCAGTTGGAATTGGAATTTGTTGGTCAAATTGGTTGACGTCGCTTCCAATTCCCTCGGACAAGATTTCATTGTAGTTTAAATCGTCTTCTTCGTTGATCTCTGGTTGACCGCACCTTCTACGCTCCACTCGTATCCAATCTCTGAATAAAACTGCAATCTCCAAGCTGTCTCTCGATAGTGAGTGTCTGTGCTCTCTCATTTGAAATCTTCCGTCAGAAAAACGCTTTCAGACGCTGTTGATGATGCTTGAATGTTCAACACATCTCGTGCCATCTTTGATAGTATCGGAAATGTCTTCTCATTTTTCCTCCAGTATTTAAGCAAGTCTTCACGCCCTTCTTCATTGAGAACTGCTTGGTATGGTACAACACCCTGCAAAATAAAAAACATCAAACTCGCTAACTTGATTAGCAGTGGTACAACTAAACATTCTATTTCTAAGGATTTCAATACTAGCCGCAGAAACATCATGTCTTTTATAAGGTTGTATTGAAGAAGATGGTATAGAAGCCGGTTGGTTACTAGCACTTTCTTGTTGGTAATGCATATATACTTTTTTGCATTCATCGTGTATGCTAGACAAAACTTCTTCTTTAGTTGGTTCATTAGGTGGTTGTTCATTCGGGTTTTTTGGAGTTAGAGGTGGAACTACTGCTATACAATCATAAATAGTTTTCAATAAGTGCTTTACAACCGTCTATTTTAATAGTCGGATTTAATGTAACACCAATAATATAAATAGTAGAAATATTTTTTTTTAATTTGATAAACATTTTTAATAGGTTCCTTATAAGATGGTTTTTTCATATATTCACTAAGTAACAAAAATATTAGAGCTATATAAAATAACATAGTTGAAATAGTAGGATAATATATCACAGAAAATTCTTTAGTTGCTTGAAAAAATTTCTCTAAAAATCCAATAAGTTCTGAATTTTTTTTTCAATCATTATCTATAAGCATATCAGTTGAATTTCGATTATGGGCATTAAAAAATAAAGTTATAGGTCTTCAATAATCATAAGCAACAAGTAGTTGTTCATATAGAAAATTCCACCTAGTCGTTACTTCTTCAGGATTTTTTCTAAAAGGTAATCCACAATTGTGACAAATTTTTTTATATTCTTTTTTCTTTGTATTCTATTACTTCTAAAAATAAAGTTTATAGCAAATTGTTCTTTATTAAGAATGTCTTCAAAAAGTGACAGACCATCCTTTACAACTAAGTTATAAATATGACACACACATTTTATATGAAAATGATTAGGAAAAGATGGAGTTAATATATATTTTAAAAGTCTCACATCATAATTATTAGAAGAAGTATTATCTAACGTAACAATCATTATTTTATCAGTTATACCATAATAATCACAAATTTGATGAATATTTTTTTGCAATAAAATTTCAGTGTGCCTATCATCAATATATCTATATGCTAAAATACATTTTTGCATAGACCAATTATGATCTATCCAATGACATGTTACAGTTAAATAATCATTGCCGTTAGTACTACGGCCTACATCAGAAGTGATAGATGCTTTTCCAGGAAAATGATATAATGCATAACGTAAATATTGTTGATATTCATTTGCAAATTTAAAAACATCTCTCCTAACAGTTGATCTAGGAAAACCGTTAAAAGCAGAATTATACATTTCTCTAATGTAATGAATAAAACCAGGAGAGGAAGGAAATGAAAAAGGCAAACCATCCACTGCAACTAATTTTGCTATTGCTTCACTATCTTTGTGTTTATCGTATTTAGGACCTACAATTCCCGTCGTCGGGTTAATTTGACCTTGTACTTAATTTGGGACACTATGTGAACCTTGTCCCGACGGAGAGCGTATTGGCGCACCCGACTTTGTAGCCTCGTATTCATCCCACCTAGCTTTGTGAAAGCCTTGTACATGTCTCAATAAATCTCCCGTCCCACCCTGACCTTTTCTCATTTTAAATTTATAAACATTTTTACAAATTTTATATCTAACTACTTGATCCTCTTGGTTCCTATAAAAAAAATCCCATGCAACTGATTTTAATTTTTGTTGTGTGGGGCCTCGTCTCATACTAGGGGGAATAGGAGGCGTTCCAGTTTTAGTTTGAGGTTGAGACTCAGTCTGAGGTTGTTGAGGTGCACTAGTGGGCATGTCATCTAGATTATCGTCTAAATTAAAGTCTGATTCAGTTGCAGAATATATCTTATCATCTAATGATATATCATTAAAAAAATTAGTTTCATTTATATGAGTGTAATCAATCAAATCATCTTGTCTAGGAATAGGATGACTAGAAGAAGTACCCATGTCCTTGTCACCCCTACTAGAAGAAGCACACCTACCCTTACCCATAATCGTACTTTTAAATCCTTCCATTTTAATTATGTAAATAAATAATTAAAGATAATGAAATTAAGTGCGATAATTAAAATAAAGTAACAATAATAATTTAAAGAAGGAACGAAGGTACCAAACACCAACGTAACGTCGACGTGTAATCGAGGTTGAAAATTGAAACTTTGCTCGATGGATGATCCTCAAGCTAGTTGCCAACTTCAGTCCCAAATTTTGAACTTTGATACAATTATACAAATGAGCAAATAAAATAAAATATTTAGTAGGCAATGTAATTGTAGACTTGTAGAGAGATAGATTGAGAGATTGTAGGAAGATTTGTGAGATACAATGAAGAGAAAATGAGGTATTTATAGTTGGGAAATTGAGTTAAAGTGTAAATATACTAACTTATTAAAATAAATATTAATGGGGGGGGGGGGGCACAAAAATGGCTGTTTGGATCGTTGCATAACGACCAAAATCTAAATTTGACCGTTGTTGCAATCACTAATTTTGCAAAGGGGGGGGGGGGGGGCGGGATCGGGGCGGGTCAAAGCGGGACGAGCCCGATCCCATCCTGGTTTCGAGTCCCGACATCGTTATTTTTTTAAGCGGATCGGGGTGGGGTCAGGACAGGGTCGGATCGGGGTCGGGCCGACCCAACCCGACCCACTGGCCAGCCTTAATTTGTATACACAAGGGACACAAGTGACTGAACTAATTAATCTTGTTGTTAATCTGTCATTTTCTCTAAAGTCATTTCTTCTTTGCACATGCATCTGTTGGAAATTTGCCTTTGGCGGGAGTTGCGACCGACCAACTTTAACGGCTTAAACACTAGTGTAACGTATGTTGGAGAATCCGGTTCTTCACACATGCATGATCTACTAAGTACGTAGATAACCGTAGGGCCAAGAATCGTCAAATTTCATTGAGAAATGAAAGAGATATTGGTTCACGAAGTAAGGTGTTTGAAGCATGGAAAGTGTGGTATTGTGTGTAATTCTCCCACATCGGTAGAGGAAGAAAGAATTGTTGTGTATATAAGACTCGAAATTGGTTTGGGGTTTGGGACCCCAAGGGGTATCCCATGTGTTTAAAGGAGGGAGGACCTAGATGTGCTTCGGTTCGAGGAAAGACCACACGCGCGCCGCTGCCGCCCGCCCGTCCGGTCCGGTTCCGAGTTCCGAGTTCTCGGGTTCTCGGGTTCACGGGTTCACGGGTCACGGGCTGTGGGCCTTCTGATATTATCTTTTTGGGCCAGAAAACTTTGCCAGAAGTACGCTTTGATCCCGAAGTTTCGGACGTACGCTTTGAACCGAGAATTCTTTCGGATGTCTTGTTTGGTCCCGAAGTTTCAAGATGTACGCTTTGGTCCCCGAAGTTTCAAGATGTACGAGTTTGGTCCCCGAAGTTCGAAATTTCGATGGTCAAAACAGAAACGTCAAACACTCAATTCACCATTTATTTTGGCTGAATTACTCCTCCTATAATGGCCAAATCCGTTGGTTCTTTCACCATTTATGTTGGTGACTTTACTACCTCCATAATGGCCATTATTTGGCTATTATGGAGGCGATTTTCAGCCCCTCCCTCACCTATATAAACACACCCTTACACCATTGTTGAGAACAAAAAAAGAACGAAAAAATAACAGTTCATAAAGCTCACGAAAATACACAACAAAAACGATTTTCTTCCTACAACTTCCAAGCATCATTTCGTTACTCAATATTCTTCACGGTAGCTCTTGAGTTTCCTTTGCTCAAGGGTTCCATTCTTTGTTTTTATCTTGGGAGACAAATTGTCCAGGACGTATAAAGGATACATACGGGGCAATATTGTCTTAAGGACAGAGTGCCACACTCGACTCGGCAAAACCAGCTTTCCATTTTTTCGTTTTCAACAAAATTGTAATTTCGATTTTGTGGTTATCTTGTAATTTTCGGATTACTAGTTGAACTATTGAATCTTTGTTTATCCTTTCGAATACTTGTAATAGTTATATACTTCCCGTACTGCTTTATAAAGTACCATAGAGCAAAAACTCCCAACAGCATCCACATGGACGACAGCTATAAAATAGTTTTAAATTTATACACTTCAAGACTAAATTTGACATTATTACCGTTGTCTTCTACTCATTATTTTCCTTTATCCTTTGTATGTACCCAAAGATTCACCACTAAAGGATGTGGTCTAGCGGATGGAGCTTCTCCTCCCTAAACTAAAAGTCTCGAGTTCGAGTTGAGTATGAAAAAATCTTTGGTAGGGAGCGTTTCCCCCCAAATGGGGTCCTATGCGGTCCAAATCTGGATTTAGTCGGGCTGCAATACGGGTATCGGACACCGGATGAGAAAAATAACCCAAAGATTCTTCAACGTTTTGGCAAGATGTTACTGTTCTTGGTTTTTTTTTTTTTTTTTTTGTTCTTTTTAGAAGCATTTAACTATATGTTGTTGTATTTATTTGTGCAGGCATTCCAGACCCTACGATGTAGGATATGTTGTATTTATTTATGTAGGCATCACTAAACCAAAATTGAAGTAGCTATAAACTTTGTTGTTAATCCATCGTTAAATAGCTCGTAATTAATTAACATAATTTTTAATAATATGTCGTTAATTCGTTGTTAATAGGATTAGCGGCGAATTCTACTGTTTAGCTACAAATTTTGTCTATCACTAATTCTCATTTTTAAAATAGTGCATGTATATATGATTGTTAGGCTAAATAGAGCTAAAAATATCCCTTGGCGTGATATTGTTCGTATTAGATTACACTACCTTATATTGTTAAGAGTATGTTAATATGTTATACCTTATATGTAGCATATGTTTTTAGCTATAAATGTAGGACTTCATTCACATATCTTATATTATTACGAGTATATTACAACTTACCCTTTATATATATTTTTTTAATTATCAATGTGAAACTTTCTTCTCATACCCACATGTAACTCATTTGAAGGTGATGGTAGTTCCCAATATGATGAAAGAGACAACGTTAAGGAATTGTGCTGACTTTGAATAAATTAGTTCTATCATTTTCTTAGTACTTATAAAGTATGTCTTAATTTGTCCGTCAACCTTTTGGCCGTTCTCTCATAGGAATCAGAAAAGAATACAAACAAATAAGTGAGTTCCGCTTTTTTTTTTTTTTTACGAAGGAACCCGCAGCCGCTACTCTCTCGAGTGCGCACAGGGTAAACCCCGGACTGACGCAATAGCCTGCAAATCACGTCAGTCGATTAACCACACTTGGCAAGCCATGTGTGACAGGTTCAACCTAGAAAAGTTTATGCAGGGGATCGAACTCGTGACTTTGCGGTCCCGCGCTCTATTGCTACACCAACTTGGCTACTTTGAGATGAAAATGAAGTGCACGTTTAATTTCTTAAAATACATGTCTTTTGACTTAATTAAGGCTTGCCTTTTCATTATAGTGTATAATTTTATAATCAGAGACTTTGGCAGTTTGTTTTGTCAAATACTAAAATAATGTGCAAAATTCAACCAAGTTGCCTTCAATTTTGGTTGATCATGATCTTTTAATACTTACCGATCATTATCGGACACGCAATAAGGTATGGCTCGTGATAATTATTGAGAAGTACCACCAAATACGATAAAGTACTATATATTGTTATTCTATTACAATATGGCTAATGAACTTCTTCGCATGTAGTTGAAAATTTTCGGAAAATTAATTAAATTGAAATATCAAGGGCCAAATAGTTGATAATTTAATATTATAAGTTGTCGACTTATGCAGTTACATATTTTCTGTTAAGAATAGCATGATTTCATTGGATAAGACAGCTCATTTTCGACAAAATAAATTGTACAATGTTGTGCTATTAATTAATAAATTTTCGTTAATTATTATGATGTTAAAGTAATTAGTTTTCATTAATTATTACTCCCTCCGTCCCATATTACTTATGTACTTTCCCCTCCCTTAAAAAATCATAAATAGAAGTGCATTTTTATTACAATACACTTATCTCACTCCAATTAATTGCATTATAATCAATATTGACTACTTAAAAAATAATTAATTATAAGGATCAAATAGAAAAACTCTACTTAATTATATCTTGGTTTTATAAATTGATAAGTATTTTGAGACATCTATTTTTAGTAATATGGACAATTAATATGAGACTGAGGGAGTATGATGTTAAAGGACACTTAAGCAACTACTTCCAAAAGCTTACTATTTCCACGGAATTTCTTTTATTACTAAGAATTTGTCTTTGTTTAACTATATGGTAGTTTCTCAAGCTAAGGGGATGCCAGTACCGTACATTTTCAAGGAAATTTCCTTTATTACTTTTCAAAATTTCCTTTGTCTGTGTTTAACAAAATGTGTAGTAAATTTCCTTTATTAACTTATCCAATTGTTGAGAAATCAATCCATAATGGCAGAGTAATGACTTTTTTTCCTTTCAAAAGGGTTCATTATTTATTATATATGCTAAAATAAATTAAAATTAATCTTATAAACTTAGTCTGATTTTCTAATAAGCCGTTCTGCCATCTAGCTCCGCCCTTAACCGCCAGACATATTTTAATTAAGTTTAGGTTTAACTTTTATTCACCGACATCATAAAATAAATTTAGAAAATCAACTTCTAATTTCTATACTAAGTACAACGAAAGATGGGTAAGGCAACGTATTAGAACCGACCGAACAGCGTAAATATTTTTTACACTGGCGTAATAGCTAGATAAAATCTAATTAAATTAAGAATTGTCATGACTCGAGAATTTGTTTTTAATTTTATCAATGATTAGTTGATACTTATTCATATTCAGCTTACTTCAAATCGTTGGTAGTAATATTTCTCGTAGTGCTCGTTAATTGCATCTTTTATATGCTTAAGTTTGGATCTAATATTTTTTTCCTTTTCATAATTAGTACACAATTTGTGCTGGATAATATTCTTAAATGACTGTGTGTTTATATAAGGTATTTTTCAAATTAATATTCGTTGCTTTGTTGCTCCAAAACTGTGTCGCCTTTGATACTCTCTCATGGTCACATGTTATTCTTTTTCCGCATCAATTAAAAGATGTTCAAATATTATTACATTAATGAAATTTAATTGATACTTTTCTTAAAGTACTTTGTAATCAAAATATTATATACTTTTTCTTAAAGTACTTTGTAATCAAAATATTATAGACACGAAAATTAATTAAACTGTGGCAATGCATGCATGAACCACTCACTGAAGTGACTGATCTAGTCAATTGAACCCATTACTTTCCATTTGACCCATATACAGTATCTATGTGACAATGAACCTTTGCATCAATTGTCCTATATGAATATTCTATTAATTCTTACAATTGAAACAAAAATTAAAGTAATAGGAGCTAGTAATATGATTTTTCGAAGTATGAGAATAAAAGAAATTCCTTATTGATTAATAGCAAAAAATTCAGAATTTCTTTTAAGGATTCAAACTTTTTTCTATTTTGAAATTACTTTAGAGAGAGAGATTTGATTCATATTTATTAACTTAAAATTGTCTTATATTATTCTTAATGTATGATCCGAGAAAATGGGCGGTATATTGCGACAAAAGAAAGTGGATAATTTAATTATCACACTACGTACTGTTATTCTGGAAATCGAAAGTTATTCGGTAGGCCACAAAAACATTTCAAAATTAATAATTGATAGTGAATATATGATACGTCGTATATTTTGTAATTAATATTTGTGTGTATTTATGTAAAATAGAGATCATCATTTAATTAAGATTCATCTTGTACACACTATATATATTTGTATTAATGAGAAAGATTCCCCAAGAGAGATTAATACAATCTTACATGGTATCAACATCTAAATCCTAAAAACACCTAAACCTAAAATTCTTTCTCCAAGACCGCCGCCCCCGGCCCCCCTCTCCTACTCGGCCGGTGGCTTCCCCCATAAACCCTAATTTTTCTTTCTCTTCCTAACCAAAATTTAGCTCCTCTAATGGCTTCCATGACTACTCCCACCTCTCTCACGGCTTCCTCTTCCTCCCTAGTCGTCACCCACAACCCACCCACCCCCTCATCCACTTCTTCTTTCCATCCGCCTTTTGCTGTCACCATCAAGAACTTTATTTCCTTAGTTCTTGATCAAGAAGATGATCAATATTCTTTGTGGGTTGAACTCTTTCGCATTCATGCATGTGCCGATAACGTGCTTGATCATATTGACGACTCTTTCCCTCGCCCTATCGAGGTCGACGAAATAGCATGGCGCCGACTTGACGCTATCGTCAAGCAGTGGATTTATGGCACCATCTCTAAGCTTGCTTCATACGATTATGAAAACCGGTGCCTCGGCTCATGAGTTATGGATACTGTTGGAGGAGATATTTCAGGACAACAAGCACACACATGCCGGGTACTTGGAGGAACAATTCAATAATACACGTCTTGAGAATTTTGCCAACATGTCCGAGTATCGTAAACAATTGAAGTTAGTTGCAAACAAATTATCCAATGCGGGGACACCAATTTCTGATACAAAGATGGCCCTACAACTAGTTGTTGGCTTACTGAAGGGTGAATATGATACTCTTGCGACTATGATCGAACAAGCCGATCCACTACCTAACTTCAACAGGGCCCGTTCGCAATTATTATTGGAAGAAACCTGACGTGCCAAATAGGGAAAACATAATCAAAAGGCGTTAGCAGTGGAAATTCCGGCGACAAACGCCACCCCCGTCGGCCAGCCACCACCACCGGATAACTAACAACCGCGGGGCAGCCGCGGAAGTGGCAGAGGCGGCAAAGGCCGCGGGAACGGAAGAGGTGGCAGAGGCCGCGGGCGTGGGGGACGATCAGGCCAGCAGTCCCAGGCCAACCAATATCTCTAGTGGGTCGACCCAAGCCACTGGCCGAACCTAAGTATCTGGGCCTCACCCCCTGCCCTTTTCCCACAGCGACCCAATATCCCAGAAATTGGCAGCCTGACATTTTGGGCTTAGCACTAGGCCCATACAAGGCCCCTCACTCGGCCTAACAGACACATATTATGACGGCCCAACAACACCAACTTGCATACGGCCTGACCCCCACCGAATTGGGTCAGGCTTTCATCTCATTAAATCTCCAGCAGCCCGACAAAAATTGGTACATGGATACGGGAGCCACTTCTCATCTCACCCGTTCCTCAGGTAATCTCTCCAAACTGTTTCTTTTAAAGTATCCTCAATTTATTACGATCGGTAATGGTCATCGCATTCCAATTCAAGGATATGGTACCACCCACACAAAATCACCTCACCCACCTTTCTCCCTAAATAATGTCCTCTATGCTCCCAACATCATTAAAAACTTAATATCTGTTAGGAAATTTACTTGTAACAATTTTGTTTCTATTGAGTTTGACCCCTTTGGTTTTTCTGTGAAGAATCTACTTATGGGTACACCTCTTATGAGATGCAATAGTGTGGGGGACCTCTATCCTTTCTCATCCACTTCCGTTGCTAGATACCGATAACACACCTCTATCGCTGCTATCTCTCCGTCAAGTTGGCACAATAGACTTGGACACCCAGGCGCTAATTTTTTTAATTTTCATAGAAGCAATAATTTCATTCGATGTAACAATGGGAAACTTGCCAAAAATATTTTTTCTTGCCCTTTAGGCAAACATGTTCGCCTTCCTTTTAAGTCATCTTTAAGTGTTACATTTTCTCCCTTTGACATTGTTCATGTAGACTTATGGACATCTCCCATTACTAGCTCACTATGTTATAGATATTATCTCATTTTATTAGATGATTTTTTTCACTTTCTCTGGGTTTACCCACTTAAATTCAAGTCTGAAGTTTTTGCCAAGTTTCTTGAATTTTGTATCTATATCAAAACACAATTTGAAAGAGCCGTAAAATTATTTTAATGTGATAATGGTCGTGAGTTTAACAATTCCACCTTTCACAAATTTTGCACAAATAATGGCATGGTCTTTCAGTTTTCGTGTCCCCACACCTCCCCCCAAAATGGTAAGGCCGAACGAATCATTTGCACTATTAATAACATGGTTCATACGCTTTTTTTTCATGTCTCTCTCCCCCTTCCTTTTGGGTATATGCAATTAAAATGACAGAATACATTCTTAATATTTTGCCTACCCATACTCTTCACAATAGAACCCCAACCGAAATTCTATTCCGTTGGATCCCCGCGTATGATCACTTTCGAATTTTTGATTCCTTTGCTACCTGAATCTTGCCTCCACGGCACCTCGCACCACTCTATGTGTCTTCTTAGGCTTTCCGTCCAATCATAGAGGATATTTGTGCTATGACTTGTCTACCCGTAAGACCCTTGTCTCTGGCCATGTCACGTTTGATGAATCAATTTTCCCCTTTCCAAACATCCAAAAATTCTGGAACACGGATTATTCCTTTCTCGACGAGTCTGATGCCTCCCCTATTGTCCACAGCGTACTCCGTTGTGACACTGTCCCGTCAATGTCTGACACCGCCATGGCCACCCATGTCCCGTCGACATTCCCTTCACCATCATCGATCCAAACCATCACTATCTCTCCCACCCACTGGCAATCTACTCCGGTAACTCCTCTATCACCGCAACCCGACACCCACCCTCCCGCTGACAGATATTTTCCAACTGATGACCCACTGCCTACTCATACCAGTCAACCGACACCTATACCCATCGAAACCCCCTCTCGACACCGGTTATCGAAACCATACCCATACCCCCTAATCCCGTCGAATAGTCCCAGCCATCACCCAATAATATCACTTCACATCCATCCCTCTTACTGCCATCGACCATTGACCCGAGACCCCCACCAGACCGCACCCCACCCCTCTGCCAAATAGCCTATGTCCCCATGTACAGAATGAAGACCCATGCTCAGCATGGGTTTGAAAAACCCCAAAGTCTATTTTAACCTCTCCACTCAATCAATATCCCTAATTCCTAAAAACCTAAAATTAGCCAAACTTGACCCGAATTAGAATGCTGCCATGCGTGAGATTTAATATTTAACGAAATATCACACTTGGGATTTGGTGCCAAAGTCAGATGGGGTTAATGTGATTCGATGTATGTGGCTCTTTCGTCATAAATTCAGAGACAGTGGTGACCTTGAGCGCCATAAGACGAGACTTGTGGCTAATGTCACTGGGCAGCAGAAGGGTATTGACTGTGGTGAGACATTTAGTCGGAGGTTAAACCGGCTACCATTCGCACGGTTATGAGCATAACAATGGGTAAGAACTAGCCAATTCATCAGCTTGATGTGAAGAATGTGTTCTTACATGGGGATTTGAAAGAGAATGTTTACATGCACCATCCACCAGGTTTTGTACATCCAGAGGCTCCACACTATGTTTGTCATCTTCGTAAGTCACTATATGGTTTGAAACAGGCCCCCGGGGTGTGGTATGAGAATTTTGCTACTTACATTATACAGGGTTCATATGCAGCAAATATGATTATTCCCTTTTTATTTTTCATCGAGGTGGTAATATTGCATGCTTGTTATTATATGTGGATGATATTGTTCTGATTGCATCTTCTGATGTGTTGAAAAATGAGATCATTGCTCTGCTCAAATTTGAATTTACTATGACTGACTTGGGCAAGTTGAGTTACTTCTTGGAGATTTTTGTGACTAGATCTGCAGATACTATGTTCATGTGTCAGCGTAAGTATGCAGAAGAATTGTGTACAGGGCTAAAATGGCAAAATGCAAGATCATGCCTACTCCGGTCGACTCGAAGTCGAAACTCAGTGTGGTTGATGGTGATCCAGTGTCCGATCCCACTCTATACAGGAGCCTCGCATGTGCACTCCAATATCTTACATTCACCAGGCCTGATATTGCATATGTTGTTCAACATGTGTGTTTAGTTATGCATGCCTCCAGGGAGCCTCATTTTACAGCTCTTAAACGTATCATTCGATACGTTAAGGGTACTCTTGATTATGGATTGCATATTTATCCATCGGCATTGAACGGGCTGGTATCATATACGAACGCTGATTGGGCAGGTTGTGCGGACACACGACGTTCCACGTCTGGCTACTGTGTGTTCTTAGGAGATAATCTCATCTCGTGGTCTGCTAAATGGCAAGCCACACTCTCCCGATCGAGTGCAAAATCAGAATATAAGGGCGTCACAAACGTTGTTGTTGAGATCTACTGGCTCCGAAACCTCCTCTTGGAGCTTCATTGTCCCTTACGTCACGTGTCTATGGTTTACTGTGATAACATATCTGCGGTCTACTTATCTCATAACCCGGTTCAACATCAGAGAACCAAGCACATTGAGATGGACATACATTTTGTTCGTGAGAAGGTTGTTATAGGTCATGTTAAGGTGTTGCATGTGCCTTCTTCGTATCAGTATGCATATATTTTCACTAAGGAGCTTCCTCTGCAGTTGTTCTTAGACTTCAGATCCAGTCTCAGCATCCAACCTCCTCCCGCTTCGACTGAGGGGGTGTGATAGCGAATATATTACCATATACTCGTTGTATATTTTGTAATTAATATTTGTGTGTATTTATGTAAAATAGAGATCATCATTTAATTAGGATTCATCTTGTACACACTATATATATTTATATTAATGAGAAAGACTCTCCAAAGGAGATTATTACAATAATTATCTGATGAAAGATAATATTCTTAAAAGTCTTAATAACTTAATTGATTAGTATTCTCAAAGATAAAGCCACAATGATAAACGTGACACTTATCTTGCGTTTGTTTTAAGTTATGTAGCTCTCTTTAATTAGATGATAATACTCCTTACGTGGATGGTTGAATTTGCTATTAATAAACGAATCTGTTTTTTTTCTTTTTTCAAGTTAAAGATTGAAATAATTAAGTCATTCCAGTATAGGATAATTTTTGAACGAGGATATGAAATTTACTTAATTTTTATTCTTACGTTACATGGAATATTTAGCAAAATCATTCAGAATTAGCTCAGTGTGGAATCTAGTGCCAGACAACAATGAGTCACGTTTGTGCAAACTTAAACAAGAAAATTTAGCTAGAAATACCATTTGCACTTGGAAATATTCTTCAACCAGCATATTATGAATAGTATAGTATATGCTCTTCAATTTGAGCAGTTTCCTTGGAGTACTTTTAATTTTAGAATGCTTGTCTCCTGTATCCTCAAGGGCAAAATAATTCATAATTTTGATCTAATAAGTTGTCGATTATTTTAACAAAGAAAAAGATAGGGTTTCCATTGTATACCTTCTTCATAATTATTTCTTTAAGAAAACATCGTTTTTTTTTTTTGGCTTTCTTCACTAATTATTGGTATGAGACTTATCCATATCCATAGACCATAATCCAACAACATTTGTTTGGTCTAATTATCTTAAATAAAATATTGTTTCAAATTATCATGATCACAATGTTGGAATTTGAATTTTGCGTTAATTCATCGGTTCCAATAACTTACCTACTTTTCTTTCAAAACGAAATTACTTATAATATTGATTTTGAGTTAATTTAGTTGTATACAATTCTTTATATTGTGTAAATAAAAAGTTGAACTATCTTATCTGGTTAGCATGAATTAATTATCATTGAAGAATATGATGGGATGAATACGATCCCTTCAATCTTAATTAGAGATTTTGAATTTTTTTGGTAAAGGACGTTTTTTCTTTAAAAAGTTCTGTACGGCGTGAATATAAATTAGTTGGGCTAGTAAACTTTGAATACAAGATGATTATAAGAGAAAGAACATTGATTAGTTGATATTTATTTGTCACTTCACTAGTCAATCGGAATCTTTTACATGCCTAAGTTTGGCATATAACTTGCCAAACTTTTCTTATCAGTGTGATACTGACACATGGACAATGTCAATCTTCTGATTGATTCTTGCAATTGGAATAAAATTAAAACATAACGTGATCATAGAAAGTAAAGAATAAAAGGAATCCCTCACTAATTAATGGAAAAAACAAAATTACTTCACGAAGATTTCAAACAACCTTTTTTAGTTCCAATTACTTTTTCAATTCTATAGTTTATAAAAAAAATCTCAGACTTGTTATTTTCTATTAGATTAACGTCAATTTACTTGGGAAAAAAGCACGACATTGGTCAAGAAAACAGGCTGTTGTTCTAATTACCTGCAGCATTTTTAGAAAAAAACTGTTCAAAATTAATCATTTTGCACTTTTCATTGCATATACAATGGGAAACAACTGATTAAATCATACATGCTAATATGTCATTATCTCTAAGTTGGTTCTTTCTTGCATAACGTACCAACATGGACAGCCTACTTTAATTTGACCTTTCATTAACAGTGAAGTGCTAAATTTTTAACGTTATTGTGAGCCTTTGACCAAAATTTGGAATAACGAGCTGTCCTCCAAAGTGATGTCTTTGTCTTCTAATCACTACGCTTTTATGATTAACTGAAGTTCTCGGATTCGAACTTTTAAAAGAAAATTATTTTTAATAGAAAGATTTTTATCATCAAAGTTGGACTTTCTTATGTGAATCGGAATCAATTTATTAGACCCCAAAGCAAAAACAGAACACTGAATAGAATTTTTTTTGTTTTTTGATTATCTCAACTCACTACCCTTTCGCTGTCATATGTAATGTACCTAATTACATTCTTCAACGTTTTGTTGACTCTTCTGATGTTGCTGTGTGTTTGGCATGATGTTCTTGTTTCTCGAGCAATTAACAACTGTATTTTTATTTTATTTTTCTGTGTTGGCATGTCGATGACTCTTTAGAAGTTGATACTAGTAGTTTTTAGTATAGTGTAAGAGACAATTTTAGGAATATGCTGACTCTTGAATCAGTTCATTTTCTCTTTTTTCAAAGTTGTAAAGAATATTTATATTATCAAATCATTTAAATAGTAGTTACAAGAATTATATATCCATAATAATTGGAATTTATAACTAAAAATCTACAACAAGCTAGTAACCTATACTACGACAAGTAAAATTACATTAATAGTGGAAAAAAATTCTATATAAGTTCAACGTTTCCTTCCAACTCCGAATATATCTTTGTCCAGAACCCTATAATTTTCATAAGAAATTAGAATAAAATATAATAAATATTAAGCGTTCTATTAATCTATATTGATCAATAGTAGCATTTTCTTATCTTGCAAATCAGTTTCATGACTTTAAACGAAAATGAGGTACAAATTTACAATATTGGTATGAGAAATTTTCATTGGACCAAGAAGCTTTTGTTGATAATGCTAAACATATATATATGCCTGTTGACTTAATTATTAAGGCCATTCACAATATTATAATCAGAGACTTGGCCGTTGCTTTGTCAATACTAAAACAAAGTGCAAAATATAATCAAATGGCCTTCAACTGTTTCTAACTAGCTAATGTGCATTACCCTGTACTACCAACCATTATCAAACACACAATAAGAAAAAGCTCATGAGAAGTGAGAATCACTACCAAATAAGATCAAATTATTGCTACACTATAATCATACATGTTCGGAACATTAAACTAATAAAACGTCCTATTGTTGGGTGCCATGTTTGAAGTTTGAAGTTAGGCTCTTCTATTTTGTGAAAATTAAGAAGAAAACTGCCTTAAGATTGTGGTAATATGTTCTAAGTGAAATTCAAAAGCATGGAATCAAAACTCCTTTTAGACTATGCTCAGATAATTCAGAAACATATCAAAGAATTCTATATAAATCATACAAGTGACAACATGAAGTTGCAAAGAGGAAGTAGAGGAGGAGCAACAATAACGCAGGTCTAAAGTTTGTCAAGACTGACTAAACTTTAAATAACTTTTCCAAAACCGATTATATTTTAAACAATGTCATCACAAGCAGCTATCTGGTGTGATTCCTACCATTACAAACCCAACATGAGGGAAGGCTTGGGATGGCAACAAAAGTATTTTTCTTTTTGCAAAAGATAGGCAAGAATTGGAGTTGAAATCAATCATCGTAAATGGGTTAAGAGTAGACTTTGTGGAAAGTAGAGCATTGTGAGACAATTCAATGCAAAGAAAAATAAAAAGATGCTAGCATTGTAAATAATAGAGGTAAGACCAGAAGCCAGCCCCATTGTCAATTGTACCATTTCTCAAAGGTGTTACAATGTTCTCATTTCTTAAATAGTACTTACGATATGTATATTATTTAACTTTTCACCATTTTCTCCTTAGTATGAAGTGTAGGATTTAATAGTATATCTTCAATTTGAGAAATCAATTTTGAAGAATTCAATAAAATGATGTTATTTGCTCGATAGATACTTGTATTGGTTTCCTGTTGTTTAAGGCAATGTCCAGAATAACTTCTCATGGGGGAGTCGTTTCATTTAGATGAAGCTCATGTTATATTTGGAGTTCTGGGTTTCACTTTCAAGTGCTTAAAGATGAGATTTTAGCTTGCTTACAATAACAGTGTAAAAGTTTCAGTATTAATGTAGTTTTACCAGTTATAATGATTCATGGTAGAATCTTTGATTAGTAAAGATTGATATTCTTTCACGAAACTAAGACATTAACTATTTAGCATTAATTTGATTTTCTCTCATGACCGCACGAAAAACAGGTTAGTTTCACTAGTATTGCAAAAAGAGGACATTATGCACTAACTATAGGTCTATAACTATGCCTCATTTCCAAACAAGTAAGTTTCGACTATATGAATTCCCACTGATCATATTTCTCCATTTAAACCAACTCATGTCATCATCATACCAAATAAAATAAAAGTGAAAATAAAGTTAAATATATATAAATAATAGGAGTAATAATTGTTACAATATTATTAAAAGTTCTCTGTATTTACTAGTATATAAATGATAACGTCAAAATACTCCAGCAAAAATAATAGGTTCAAAATCAACCTACTAATAAGATTAAAACTTATTCCCAACTAGTAGATATCCCATATATGAATCATTTTCTTCCATTGTGTCCTATCTTTAGCTAAGTTTGCATTAATTTCAAGAAATTGTGGGGTATACCTTGTCCCCCTTTTACCACCTCCACCACCATAGTTCACAACTATTGACCAATGAATCTTTAAGTTGACGCATGACATGAACAAACCATCTCTAAGTGATCTTTTCTTATTTTATCATCAAGGCTTACTACTTGTGTCCCTTCTGGGATATCTGATACAGAAAAAGGCTATTTGCACCTTCTGGCGAAGAGGACAACATCATCCGCAGATGAAATAGGGAGTTGGTATTTTCCATTAAACCATACGATGAGCTCCAGTGCTCCACATCTTGATGTTTTCCAGTAAAGCATACCATGAGCCGCACATATCTCTACTTTGCACCACTTTTGTGTAAGAAAATCATCAATAAAGCCTCCTGAAAAGAGAAGAACAATCAACAGGACGCCTGAGATCTCACGGGTATACAATTTGTTACATCTCAAATAAGAAGAAATATTATTCAAACCACATGCATGAATGTGCTTATCCATCATAACCATTAGTCTTTACCATGACGTTTAGCTTTCTCTGAAGCTCCTTTTGATGCAACAAGTGTAACAACAGCAGAACAGTCTCAAGGAATCCACTGAAGCTGCATTTCACGCATTATCAAAGAAGAACAGACAACTGTATTTCAAATGAAGAAAATAGTAGTAAGATGTTTAAATATGCCCAAAAGATTTGAATTCTAAGGCATGGAGTACCCATTTAAAGGTTGGCATAAAATTTCGAAGATTTTCTAGTGGATTAACTTAGAGACATAGTCAAAGCATTGATCTTGCAGTGGCTTTCTTTATAGGATTGGTGCAAAAAGGGAGGCAATACTAAAAGAGGGAATAACAGTTCTTTGATATTTCATTCAACAGATTTTAATGGCCAAATAATGGCCATTATGGAGGTAGTAAAGTCACCAACATAAATGGTGAAAGACCAACGGATTTGGCCATTATAGGAGGAGTAATTCAGCCAAAATAAATGGCTGAATTGAGTGCTTGGCGTTTCTGTTCTGACCGTCGAAATTCTGATTTTCTGAAAACTTCAGGGACCAAACTGTACATCTTGAAACTTCAGGGACCAAACTGTACTTCTGGCAAAGTTCTCTGGTCCAAAAAGATAATATCCGAAGGCCCACAGCCCATGACCCGTGACCCGAGAACCCGGAACTCGGAACCGGAACCTGATCGGACGGGCGGGCGGCGGCGGCGCGCGTGGTCTTTCCTTGAACCGAAGCACATCTAGGTCCTCCCTCCTTTAAACACATGGGATACCCCTTGGGGTCCCAAACCCCAAACCAATTTCGAGTCTTATATACACAACAATTCTTTCTTCCTCTACCGATGAGGGAGAATTGAACACAATACCACACTTTCCATGCTTCAAACACCTTACTTCGTGGACCAATATCTCTTTCATTTCTCAATGAAATTTGACGATTCTTGGCCCTACGGTTATCTACGTACTTAGTAGATCATGCATGTGTGAAGAACCGGATTCTCCAACATACGTAACACTAGTGTTTAAGCCGTTAAAGTTGGTCGGTCGCAACTCCCGCCAAAGGCTAATTTCCAACAATCCCCTCTTGAAAGAGATTTTGGCGCACTCACATGGTGTCTTTTCATTTCCAAAGCAATATTTCGATGGACCGATGTTGCATAAGGAGAGGTAGCTTCAGCTTTGAACCTCCATAGTTGAATACCATCGGACTTACTTACTGTGCGGTGAACGTGATGTCTTGAACCGTCAGTGTTTAGTGTAAGCCAAGTCAATGGTACCAACACAACAAATTCCCTTACTCTCTTCTTCGTAATGTTTTGTCCGTTTTGGCCATGGACAACGTCTTGGATTCTTAAGTGCGTTCATTTTGAGGCGGTCCGTCCTCGCACTTAAATAGGTGGTCTCCTACAAGGTATCCTGCTATACTCCACTTCACAAGTGTTAGGAACCATTAAAAGTTTCCCAAAAACCTAACCTCAACTGTTGAGGAGCATTACAGGTTTTGAAAACTTAACCTTTACCCACACTGCAGATAGCACTTAACGTCTATCGCGGGAACGACTTTGGATTTGGTGTTTCTTTTCGAAATCACTATCCGAAGTGCTCATGCTTCCACCGAAGCGATCAACCGAACCTTTACAACTTAGTTTTCCCATTGAACCAAATTACCGGGATCTCCGGTTCGTAAGGTTGGGTTTCCACTGTATTGGTCCGTATATTTTGGGTTTTAAACCCATTCCCCTAGACAAGCAGAACACTTGATCTCCGGGTAGTCCCTCAGTTAGTAAACAAGGAAGTGACACCCGTGATGATCAACTGCCATACGGTCTTATGTCTCCCGACGGATCCCGACGAGATATGTCCGGACGCCGTCATCCGTGTCCTTCCTAAAGCCGACCGGCCGGCCACAAGTGTATAACTGCTGAAGGCACGGGTTTCTCCCAATAAGAGACGTCCTCTAAGGAGTCGTGAAGTTACTCAACTTCTTTCATGCTTTTTATAAAGCGATAAACTCCGATCCCATCATGAATCGGTCGATGCAAGTTTGCTTAGAGGATTTTCCAAGACCCACCATACACATTTACTTGTGGCTTTGGTGTTCTTCGGATCCGATGTCCAGTTGCATCACCGTGTTCTCCCGAACCGTTGGACATCCGAGAATACTATAATCCGTAGATAAGCGAATAATTCATATATCGTCATATCCGACTTAACGCCTTCTATTGATCATGTATTAAGATCATCGGTGAACCTTAGTTCAATCGATCTCGTTTGTAGAACGATACCGTGTCGGTTGTAGTGTGTATAATACTTTGAACTACACGTGACCCGAGCATATCGCTCCTTGTCTATGGGTGCACCATGATTCCAATCGCTTCTATGATTCATATCCATTGGTGGCTTCAACGAGACTCGTCAACTATCGACCGATCCGTTAGATGTCTTAGAAATCCAATTCCTAAGATGTCATCTGTGATACCCATATCTTTCATATCGAGACTTTGTTTCAATATGACTTTTACTTTCAGACCGTTGGTTTTCCAACTGTTGACTTTCTAACTTCAGAGCCAATGTTTCTGTGGTCAGATTCATTGTTCCTGTTTTATCTGAAACTTTCGGGACCAAAATGTAAACATTTCGGGGACCAAAATGAAAGTTCGGGGAAGAAGCCCAACAGCTTCAAAGAAACCAATTCTGATCCTCTTCTTCCAACTCTCCGGTTGGGAAGGCTGTTTCAACATCCATGCCACGCAAGATGCAATGGCCCTAGATGTTAAGTTACTCACAGGGGAGCACATTTTATAACCCAAAGGTTCTTTTCCCGGAGGAAGATCAACCATTACACAAGTATGGTTCTATATGATGGAATATATTTCTCTCTTTAGCTTCTTTCCAAAGCAGCGCTTTTGGAGATACCAATTATTTGTTAATTGTTCATGGTTCGTTCTTAACCATACAAGCTAGAAGAACTGGAACAAGTCTTTGTCCCCTCTTTGCTCCGTCTTGGTTCAACATCTAGAATCCCCGAGTTCTCGGATCCGGAATATTAAGTTCGGATAGCCGAACTTTCGAGTCCTGTATATACGGAACGTCTAGTTCCGGACAGTCAGGCCCTCGCGGGTTCTTGTTAACCTTGAGCAATTACTCCTTTTTCCTTTTTCAAGGAAAGTTATCTTATAAGAATTCAGCATTCTTTGACGCCAAGAGGCGATAAGTACTACTGTTATTTCCGGATCCGGTGGATATGCAATCTACGGTCTTAGGTCGAACTTGACTGTTTCGGTAGTCCAACTTCTACCAAGCCACCCCACATCACAACTTTTGTATGTGAGATCCTTTCCATGTCTCACACGGAGAGTTATCCTTATCCTTATGCGGAGTTCTGTTGAGAATCGCATTAGCGGTAAGGATCGCCTTGCCCCCACATAATTTAGGCGTACGGGTTTGCGCTTGGCTAACACCGTTAGACTGAGGTGAGTAATGGGCAGTCGTTTAATGAACGATGCTTCACATTCTCCCCCTCTATCACTACGAATTTCTCAATCCGTAGGCTTAGTTGATTTTCAACTTCTGCTTTGTAGCGCTTATCCGCTTCAACAACTTCATCTTTGCTTTTCAATAAACAAAAGATTCCATACGTTGTACCATCATCAATGAAGATCACAACGTACTTGTCTCCCCCCTCTATTTTGTATGAACTTTAAATCACCCAAGTAGGTGTGACTAAGTTCTAGAGGAGCGGTGCTTCTTTCGCTATTCCTTGACGGAATTTGGAAAGGTGATTTTGCCTCTTCATCTACCTCACATTTATTTTAAGGGTTTATGTCGACAGAATGCAACAATCTCAATATCGTTAGCTTTTGAATGACTTGCTATTTAACGTGTCTTAATCTATGATGGCATAGATGCATGGATTACAAATATATCATTCATTTGGCTATAGACATATTGTACCATTCTTAGTTATTACAGACCTGTTGGACTAGTCTCAAACCAGCTTGACCAACATCGTCCCTTTAACCAAGTTTGGGACATGTATCACCTCATCTTAGAGTGATCTCATTCCTTGAAGTCCTATTGAGGACAACCTCTCCAACCCCTTCTACTTTAGAGGTGGCGTTGCTTCACATGAACAACCTTTTGCCCGTGGTTAGGGCGTAACCGGATCATATGTGATCTGGATATTCTGGCCCACTGCAGTTGCTTTGCAGACTGAGTGTCCAATTTCTTTTCTGCCTTTCTTTAGGCCTTCAGATCATTTCAGACCTGGAAACTCTGGCCCACCTTACTCGGTGTACATTACTTTTCCTATGAAATGAATTCTGGCCCCACTCTAGTCGCCCGGAGGCTTTATATGACTGAGTGTCCAATATCATCATATCAAAGAAATTTTGGCCAACTCCAGTCGCCCGGAGGCTTTGTATGACTGAGTGTCTAATATCATCCTATGAAGGATCTTCTGCCAAATAATATGACAGGCTCAACGTCTTTAGCTTTTAGACTTCTTCCGTTATGATTGGTGCCCAGATAATTCTTGGCGCTTACTTAAGAGTGGTAACAGTTTTCGCACAGTTAGTGGATCTCTCTCCATCGTATGTGCGAACATACTTTACACACTTTTAATCAATACACTTAAAAGAATGGATCTTTTTAAGTCGTTTACAAAATCCAATCTTTAAACGGGAAAGAAGATGAGATTAAACTTCTGATTTTTAAAGCGTAAGGAATATAAATTATTTTCATATTCCTCCTTACATTAATCAATTTTTAATCAGACATCATTTAATCTTTATTCTTGACAAGTAAGAAAAACTACTTATCCCAATTTCGGATTCTGGCTCACTTCAGTCACTTCATCAGACTGAGTGTCCATTTCCTTCTCACCATTATTCGGATATTTTGTCTGGGACAGATATAGGCCTTCTGCTGCAAGATAGAATAACATCTTCAGTCTTCTCCTCTTGTCCCAGTTGACATCCTTATGCTCTCGAGAGCGCTTGTTCCCACCAGTCTTGGTAGCGGTGACACCATGAACATGTTCATCATCGTCACTCTCTTCTACCAGAAAACCATTGTCATATCCAGATTTGGTCACACAACTTTTGACCGACATCTTTCGAACACTAATAGTAATACAATACAATATTGTCTTAAGTTGTAGGGTATTTTTGCTCTATGGTACTTTCTAAAGCAGTACGGGAAGTATATAACTATTACAAGTATTCGAAAGGATAAACAAAGATTCAATAATTCAACTAGAAATCTGAAAATTTCAATAGAACTACAAAACTGAAATTACAATTTTGTTGAAGACGAAAAATGGAAACTGTTTTTGCTGAGTCGAGTGTGGCACTCTGTCCTTAAGACAATATTGCCCGGTATGTATCCTTTATACGTCCTGGACAATTTGTCTCCCAAGATAAAACAGCAATGGAACACTTGAGCAAAGGAAACTCAAGTGCTACCGTGAAGAATATTGAGTAACGAAATGATGCTTGGAAGTTGTAGGAAGAAAACTGTTTTGGTTGTGTATTTTCGTGTGTTGTATGAACTGTTATCGGAATGTTCTTTAGTATTTCTACTGCCTCTTGCATTTGACCAACATGTGCTAGAAGATTAGCCATGCACCAATAATGTGCGAAATTGGGCTTTACACCAAACAAATCACTCATTTCGCCAAAATATGTTCTTGCTTTTGTTACCAGTCCTGTTGGAAATTTACTAATGTGGAATTAAGTATATCCCATTATTTATGACTCAAACAATTGGGGTTCCGCACGCCGGAAACGTCGTTTCCACACACGTGCACACGTAGTGTCAAGTATCGCAAATTTCATTAGTGAAAGAGATATTGGTATGTATGTAACGTTTGAGACATAGAATTATGGACGGTTATTGGTCAAATGACAAAGTATTCCACATTGGTAACCGAAGGAAGAAGTGTACGAAGTGTAAGATGAAACGAGTCAGAAATCGCCGCGAAGGGCCGCGGCGCAGCCCCGTCAGAGCCGAGGCGCCGGAGCGCCGCGACGCTAATTGGGTGGCCAGTCACTGGAGCCGCATCACTAATTCACAGAGTCGCGGCGCTTCAGAGGCAGAATGCTGCGACGGAAAGTTGGAAAGTTTTGACCTTTGGGCTGGTTTTGGAGCATTGATTCTCCATTACTTGGCACATGAATTCAGCCATTATTTGGCTGAATGTAACCCCTCAATCAAGTGTCATTACATGGCTATTGAAGGCCATTAGTTGGCTAGTTGAGGGATCATCTCCTTACACTATAAATTGAGGCATTTGACTCAATTGTCGAACACTACACTTAGAAAATACTACAGAATTTTCTGAATTCATCTTCTTCCTCTCTAGGAAAGTTACTATACTAAAAATTCTTCAAGAGTAACACTTGAGTTTTCTTTGCTCAATTTTTAAGTTGTTGTTGTATCTTGGGAGACTATTGCCCGACAATGTAAAAGGAGATATACGGGTCAATCTTGTCTTAAAGACAGAGTGTCATCACTCGACTCAGCAAATCACACAAGCAGTTGGTTACGTTCTTGATTTCCAGTTTATTGTAATATTTAGTTTATCATTTCTAGAAATTGTAATAGTTACTTACTTCTCGTTTCCTGCAATTATTGTATCCCACAAGTCCTTCACGGGCACAAGCACATAAGACACCAACAAAAGTGATTTCATCTGGAAGCACACAATTTATTTCTGTATCTTCTAAGCTACTACTCACCAAGTCTGCATACAGATTAAGCCCATCTTTGGGTTTCCATGAATGTAATATCCCAAAATCATCGCATTTTAACATACTATGTTCTTGACCAACATCCTATAAAAAATTAGACGAGCAATTTCTGCTCTCCCTCATCTACTATACATATGGATCAAAGTTGTACTAATAATCAAATTCAATTCTTCAAACACCTTAATAAGAGACCCATGAACAGATTTTCCTTCCTTCAATTGAGCTGACCGAGCACAAGAAGTAAGAGCAATGACTACACTTGCATCGTTACCATTCAAAACCCCTTTGTGTCATTTCTCGGAACAACTTTAGACACTTCCCCGGGTTATTCGAATTCAAATACCCAGTCATCATAACATTCTACCCAACTAAATTCCTCTCAGGCATTTCATCAAACAACTGTCGTGCAACTACTAATTCACCCACTATCACATATCCATTCACAATGCTATTCCAAGACACAACATCTCTCTTTGACATTTCATCGAACATCTTACTAGCAAGTCCAATAAACCCACAACAACCATAACATTGCACCAAAGAATTCTGAACATGCAAAACCCGATTAACTCCGTATATCACAGTTTGCCCATGACATTTCTGACCCAAATCAACCCGACCCGTATTAGCACAACCACTAAAAAGAGGTGGAAAAGTAAAACTAGTAGGAACAAAACCATATTTAAACCTTTCGAAATAGAATACAACAGCATTATGTGGCATAGAACTGTAAGCATAAGCCTTTATAACAGAATTAACTGAAAATGTATCAGGAAAATCAATGCATTTAAATAGCATTGCAGTATAATTAATGTCACAATAATGAGTACAGAGGTTCAAAAGTCTACAAGAAAATGATGGGTTTTGGACTTGTAAAAGACCAGTTATTATTAAATGGGCTTGAATTTGAAATAGATGTGCTAAGCTTTGACATGAATCTATAATATTTAATATTTTGTCATATACTGAAAGAAAATATTTGGATTAACCGATAAAGTTGTTTTCATGTGTCTAGGAATTCAAATACAGGTTGGCAGAAATGCACGTAAAATTATGTTCAATAGACACTTGTTGTCCAGCTTGACCCCGCACATAGCAGAACTTAATACACCGGACTGTACTTTTTATACCGAAAGGGAGGAAAATGGGGATGATTCATAAACGAATGGGTAATGAGTTTTAAATCGGACTAAGTGTCTAATTGAAATTCTTGTCATTTGATACTGGGGCATTTTCCTTGTTTGTTTTTTACTGATCACTATGGTCTTTGGAAAATTCAAAATCAACAAATTAAAATATTTTGAAGAAATTGGTCAGTTTTAGCTTAAACCCTCCAAATGTTGAAGAATTATTTTCAAAATTAATAACAGATGAAGCAAAATATGATTAAGAATAGTGCCGGAGGAGTTAGAGCATAGGGGGAAATGACAATTTAAGTAAATAAGACATGTAATGAAGGGCAATGTGGAGCTGTTTGGTTTACACTAGGGATGGCAACGGATATGATCTGGACCGGATCCTACTAGATCTAGATTCAGATCCATTTTTCATACCTGAATCCAGATCCGGATCCAGATCCATCGGGTTCATAAAAATCAGATCCAAATCGGATCCATCGGATCCACCGGGTCCACGGATCGGATCTGGATCCACATGTAAAAAAAATTGCCTTAGTAAGGATGTAACCTTGCTAAGATTTTTTTTTGAACTGACAAATAATTTTTACTTAGCTAACAGTTTACTATGTTTCAATTTTGAAATGTTCATATGAGATATTTTGTTCATTGTCTCGTTTTGATTGTGAGCTATTAATTAAAAATGTTGGACAATGACAATAGTTGTGGAAAATGTTGACTAGTATTTTCACAATACAGAACTTGCATGTGCTTGGAATCTTCACAAATGAATTGAATATAATTTTAACTACTTGTCATATGGAGATGTTAGTCATTCACTAATATAACATTGATTTTATTATCGAAGTTACCTCTTTATTTTTTGGTTTTTGAGTTAACGCGGGGATAAATTAAACTTGTTTTGAGAATTAAACTTGCAAAGATGTGCTTAGCAATTTTTAAAAAATACTTATAAAATTACATTTCAGGTTATGAATATATTTAATAAAAACGAATTCACAGGTCGGATCTGGACCGGATAGGAATCTCAAATACAAGATCCAGATCCGTTAGAAACGGACCCGGGTCCGATCCGGATCCGTCGGATCCAAATTTTAAAAATTCATATCCTATAAAACGGATCTGAATCCACCGGATCCGGATCCGGTCCAGGATCCACTGTATCTCTAGTTGACACACTTTTTGTTCCGGGAAGGGCGGGAAGCAAACGTGTACTATTGACAATTACACTCCATATTTCCCTTATGCTTTTATTTTGTCCCCCATATTTTTCTTTTGGTACATTTTTGTCCCCCATATGCTTTATTATTGATTGTATTTTTATTTTTTGGAGACACTGTTCCTTAGGAGTGCACGTTAGGTGTCTCTTCCGTGCAAGGCTGACGGCCATGGCTAAGAGGGGGAGACCCAGGAAGGATGAGTTTAAAGTATACTGATCCTAACTTAATCGATGGTTGCGTAGTTGGACAGAGAAGAAGTGAAAAAGGAAGCTGAGTTTGTATGTTGTTGGGGATTCCTCTCCGTTTGGAGCAATTGATAGATTTTTAGTATCCAATCCATTAAGAAATTTGCAGCTAAGCCCCGAGTTTACTATCATAATGAAGGATATTTTATTATCCAATTCTCTAATGAGGAATATAAAGAGGCTATTCACTTGTCGGGGCCTCACACTATCAACAAGAAACCTATTATTACTAAAGAGTGGGTTCCTAATTTTAATTTTAAGGAAGAAATATTGCAAACTATATCCTTATGGATCCAATTGCCAACCCTACCTTTGGATTACTGGGGTGTTGAGTCTATGAGCAGAATTGGCATTAGTTTGGGGGTTCCTATCTATGCGGATGACTGTACGACATGTATTGAAAGGATTTCCTGTGCTAGAATTTTATTTGAAATGGATATAACACAAGATCTGCCTAACTATGTTAAGATACAAGATACTATGGGCAAGATATTTCAGCAACCTATAACATATGACTGGAAACTAAGGTATTGCAATGTTTGTTTGATGATTGGGCATAGTTGTCTAGGGAAGGAAGTAAAACAGGGGAAAGCACCAAGAGATGTAAAGCCAATAGCACAACCACCTAATATGAAACAAGCATATCATCCTGTCAACAAGCAGACAGTACCACAAGCTCTTGAAGTACCTAAGGAGGGGACTGGAAATGCTATAGTGGTGGATAACAAGAAGCAAGCACAGCAGGTTGAGTCTATGCAACCAGGTGTGACAATAGATGTGCCTAAGTAGACTAGTGATCATACACAAGAACAACCTAAGGGGTTGGAGAGTGGTAATTCAGAAGAAGGGTGGCAAACAGTGAGAGGGAAATCAGCATCTAAGGCCACTCAAAGACAGGCCACAAAGCTGGTGCTCCAGTAAGGAATTTCACAATGCTTCAACATCCCAATACAGGTGGCACAACAGCTAACAGACAGAGTAATAGGAGTAGTGGAGGTAATGTACCACCAAAACCCCTATCTTCCCAAATCATTATTGCTTGGAATGCAAGGGGTCTGAATAAATAAGCAAAGGGAAATGAAGGTTTTTCTATATGAAAATAAGGTAACTCTTGTTGTTGTTTTAGAGCATAGAGTTAAAGAAAAAAATACTGCTAAAGTAATAAATAAGATTGTTCCAGGATGGTTATGGTGTGCAAACTATCCCTATAGTGTTAAAGGTAGAATATGGATAATGTGGAACCCAAGATTTGTCTCATACAGTACTCTGAGTATGCATGCTCAGTATTATCATGCCCCGAACCATGGCCTGAACGTAACACGACACTCGGTGTCTGACTGCATATGACCGAACGAATCAACTAGCTGGCTAAATCAACATGTGGTATACTAAATGTGAAATATAACTGATAAACATGTTGAGGTACTGAATGATATAACTGATAAATCATAAATGCGGAATAAGTCTGAAATATATGTATATGTAGCTGATATGGCTAACATAAAAACCTGCTAAGTACTGACTGACTAGAACATCCTCTAAGAATAATGAAGTAGTGAATGTTACCTGGACAAGGCCCCTAATATACTTGACTGTCTGAACTAAATAAAGAATGTAAATAAGATAACACCTCAAAAGACTGGGGCTCATCTACTCAGCTCATACTGGATATCCTATCAAGCATATACGTCGTCCTATAAATCGTTACCTGCATCGCGAGGTGCAAGCCCCAAACAAAGAGACGTTAGTACATTTGAATTGCACTAGTTCGTAAAGCAACCGAAAGAAAGAACTGTAAGTGGGATCCTCGGGAAAGGGAAATCCAAATAAATAAACAGGTAATAAGTACTGAAACTGATAACTGTAATGAACAAGAGAAGTGAAGTTATGAGTACTTCCTGTTCTGCATCTGAAACACCTGTTTAAGTGTATTTATATATGTGGGGCCTTGGCCCAATAATAAATGCACAAACTATGGCCTTGGCCAAGTAAGTACGTCAGTCAATGGCTTTGGCCAAGTATACGTATACATGAGACTATGCCCTTGGGCAAATCACATATGTTCAATATTTATTAGTTATTATTAAGGAACTGAGATTACTAGAATAATGAACATCACTGAACTGAGACATGTATTCATGAACCGAGTATGATACCTGAAGCCTTAATTGTTTATAGACATGCTGAGTTTCTAGACTGAGACTCATGGGTAGCAAACACAAGTCTATACTGATTACGTTCTAAGTTCACAATATTTAAAATAAAGATCATGAACGAATTAGGAAACTAGAGAATAGAGGTTCTACAACTATTCATGAAACTAAGGCATAACTATGTCCCGAGGCAATTCGTAATAGTCAATAAAGAACGTGGCGTAGGGAGAATCATCAATATTCCCAAACATAGAGAGTTAGCTTCACATACCAAAACTTCCTGATCTTGAGCGTAATACAATGTTCATCGCTTCCTTTTGACTTTAATCTAAATCAATACATGTCAATGGTATCTAGGATTGATTCAAGGATAAAAATTCTTAGAGATCAACTACATATTACTCAATAGCAAATCATGGCTGCCTTGCTGATCTCTTTAATACTGAGAAGGGTCTGAAGGAACAACTAGAGAAATGAGTATGAGTAAAAGAGAGTATTCTTAAGAAGAAGTCAAGGTCTCAATGGCTTCAACTTGGTGATTATAATACTTCCTATTTCTTTGCAAGGGTGAAGAATAGACAGTCTATCAACATGATAAGGAGCCTGCAGATCAACAATGGGGAAACAGTCTATACTGAGGATGGTATAAAGCTAGAAATTACTAATTTTTATAAAACACTAATGGGGTCAGCAACAACCCAACTTCTAGCAGTCAATCCTGAGGTGATGAAAAATGGTGTTACACTGGAGAGGTAACAACAATTATCTTTAATCTTGTCAGTTACCACAAAGGAAGTTCTTTAGGCCTTAAGAAGTATTGATGACCAGAAGGCTCCAGGTGGAGATGGCCTTAATGTACTATTTTTAAAAAGGCATGTGTCACTCCCTAACCTTGGGGGGTGTGGCCGACACCTGGTGCCCTAAGACCCGAGCGTACCAATCCTGTGACATAAACAACAACACGTGGCCGATAAGGCCTCTGACACATGCTTAACTGAATAAGGACATAGCCACTTGCACTCAGAAAAGGCCCAAACATACACATAGATACAACAAGGCCGACATAAGCATGAAAAATATACTGGAGAGGCCGACAAGGCCACACATGACCATCATACACAACATGACTATCTACAAGTCTCTAAAGAGTATACTGACAACAACCGGTTAGGACAGGGCCCCGCCATACCCAACTATATACACATGCATATCTGTTATACCTATCAGTTCACTACACAGCTCCGGAAAAAAGAAGTGTGACAACCTCGAACTGAGTCGAGTCCTACTGTAAGGAAATCATCTACATCACTATCTATACCTGCGGGCATGAAACGCAGTATCCGCAGAAAGGGACATCAGTATGAAAGATGTACTGAATATGTAAGACTGAAACTGTAAATAAGTACAATGCTTTAAATGAAGCATACGATGAAACTGTAACTGAATGTATAATTGTAAGGTGAAGCTGTAGAGGTACAACTTGTGCTCTGAGTGCCTCTATAGGCCAGAATATGCATAATGAAATATAATCGCGTATATAACGTCATAGGCCTCTATGGATAGTACTATTAATATCATATCTATATAAACTGCGCAATAGCGCCATAGGCCTCTGAGGGCAGTATCATTAATCTCATATCAATATAATTGTGTATATAACACCATAGGCCTCCGAGGGCAATATTAATAAATAATGCTTGCATATGATGACCTCTTTAAAGAGTCTAAATATTTTATGAACTTGTCGGAGTGACATAAGATCGTTGCAGATCCGACTCCCTTATGAGGGTTAACATTTCCTTTGTTATTCTTGCACTGACTCTATAGGAATTATGAATCACATTGTAAGCTTAACTTTTAGGAAACAATAAAGAGTCGACTTTTATAGACGTCAAAAGAATGCTTTAATGTAATCTTGACAAAGTCTGATAACACGCAATAATACACTGATAGGGAAATCACTCATGCCTTTGCAAGGACCTTTAGAATAGGGTTCTTATCAAATTTCATTTCGTAATAGTCGTTTCAGTATGATCATTCCAAAAAGAAGGAGGTGAGCCTTACATACCTTATCGAAAAAGCTAGCTACATCCCGTGAAGCCTCACATGCGTTATGGATGATTATCTACATCACATAAGGGTTGACGTCAATATCGCATTTAAATTCCATAGAGAAACTTTACTTAGATACCTTATTAACAATCTTGACCATATCGGGTTCTTAGGATTCTTTACAAGGGGTTGTTATGTAATTAGATTCCATGATTCTCCAAAACAAAATTTTCATAGAAAACTCATTTAGGTGTTCTTTGACAACTTTAAGCATAAACGGCTCTTTAAGCTTTTCTTATACGAAAAATCTTATGTGATTCAACTTAATAATCCTTCAAACCATACTTTCCTTAATCCATAACACACGCAATCAATTCCATCGTCCAATTCAACTCATTCTTGAAGTAAAACAGCCCAATAATTCATATTACGAAGATTTTACAAATTTGCGAAGTTTTGATCATGAAAACTTTTTCATAACTTGTTCCAAACCAAAACTTAATCATAATAACAAGTAGAGGAGGATGAATCCTTACCTTTATGCATTTAAATATCCTTAGAACAACAAGTTATCCCGTACTTAGGCTTTCCAAAAATGGTTCGATCCGGAGAAGATGATTTTTTCGATTACCACAGAGATTATCATGTTAATCTTGTGTGATTAGCCTTGGATTTGACCTTGGGGTGTTATAGAACCTTGGAGAGGATTTAGAGAGAGCCTAGGGTCCGATTTGTGATGAAAAATAACCCCCAAATCGTAATAACCCGATATATACCCGACAAAATATTTTCTACCGCCGTATATTGACGGTACACTCGACGGACCGTCAAACTTCCGACGGTCCGTCAAACTTCCTGGAAGATTAATTGCTTTTGACAGTCCGTCATCTGTCCCGTCAAGTTGCCTAGTTTCCCGTTTTCGTCGATACGTACTTCCTTCAATCCGTTTAACTCCCAAATACTCTGGTACCTCCATAAACAAGTTGTAAACCTTTGTTATCCTTTCGTAAGATCATACCTCTTCCTGGGACTTCGGTATCCATTAACGTCACGGTGAGATGCGAAACTACAGGGTGTAACAGTCTAGCCTATTATTGGGCAAGAGATCACAGATTCCATCTTCAGATTCTTTAAAAATGATGAAATGTATTACCCTGTCAATTGCATCTCTGTAACTTTAATACCTAAAGTTCAGCACCCTACTACTGTAAAGCAATTTAGACCTATATTTTGTTGTAATCTGTTGTACAAGATAACTTTTAAGGTTCTTATGAGAAGGATGTAAGGAATTATGGACAGTTTAATTGATGCAGGACAGTCTGCCTTTGTCCCACGGAGGGTGCTAACTGACAATATAATTCTAAGCCATGAACTTGTCAAAGGGTATGAAAGAAAGAACATTTCACCTAGATGTATGATGAAGATGGATATGTAAAAAGCATATGATTCCATTGAATGGACATTCTTAGAGCAAGTAATGTATTGCCTCAGTTTCCTTGCTCAATTTATCAAATGGATCATGTTATGCCTCAGGACAGTGTCTTATTCTATAGTGATTAATGGAACTCCTGAACCATTTCAAGCTAGAAGAGGATTAAGACAAGGAGACCCACTCTCTCCATTTTTGTTTGTATTGGCCATGGAATACTTGAGTAGATTGTTGAAAAACTTGCAAAGAATTCCTGATTTGAATTTTCATCCAAGATGTGCCAAAGTGAACTTGATTCAGTTGGGGTTTGTAGATGATCTATTGATGCTTTGTAGAGGAGATGTGGGCTCTGTACAGTTATTGTTTGTAGATTTCAATTAAGTCTCTGTAGCTTCTGGTCTTAAAGCTAACTTGGATAAAAGCTCAGTCTATTTTTTGGAGGGGTGTCTCAGAGTGATCAAGATGAAATACTTAGTGTGCTGGGATTCTCTAAGGGTGTGCTTCCAATTAGATATTTGGGAGCACCACTAAGTAATAAGAGAGTGTATGTGACACAATGCAAACCTCTATTGGACCAGATGGTAGGAAGAATCTCCACTTGGACTAACAAATTTCTATCTTATGCAAGTAGGGTCCAACTTATTAAGAGTGTTATTTTCAATATAGACTTTTTGGGCTCAGATATTCTTACTTCCTAAAAATATTACACAAATGATAGAAGCCGTTTGCAGAAGATTCCTATGAACAGGTGGTGTTGAAATGACAAAAAAGACACTAATTGCATGGAGCAAGCTATGCTATCCACAGTCAGCTGGTGGATTCAATGTTCTTGATATAATGACATGGAATAGGGAAACAATATGCAAACTCCTATGAAATCTATGTAACAAAATGGATAAATTCTGGGTTAAATGGGTCCACATATACTATGGTAAAGGTAATCCAGTATGGGAGTTGGAAGCTAAAACAGCATCATGGGCAATGGGGATGATATTGAAAGCAAAGAACTGCCGTATGGAAGCTGGATATCAAGAAGCAAACATGATGCAAATGAGCTCATTCTCTATTCATAAGACTTACAAGCAGCTCAGAGGGATCTTCCCAAAGGTAGTTTGGAGGAGATTAGTATGCAACAACATGGGTGCACCAAGATGGATTTTTATATTAAGGCTAGCATTGTGTGATAGATTGCAAACAAGAGCTAGACTGGCCAAATGGGGAATCATAGATGATGAGAAGTGCCCTTTGTGTGAAGTAGCATCTGAGACAATTTCTCATCTCTTCTTTCAATGTGGTAAGACAGCAAGAATGTGTAGCAAACTATTAAGATGAAAAGGAATATACAGACAGCCCATGGCATGGCAGCAAGAAGTGGACTGGGCTGTAGCTCATTTCAAGGGAAGAAGCAGTGGGGCAGAGATATAGCTCCTATCCACTGAGTAAGTAAATAACTATCAAGAACGAAGTAATCTTTTACTTTGGTTAAAGCCCCAAAATGACACTAGCTGGTACAATATATCATATATGGCAAGAAAGGAATGCTATCATATTCCAGCAACATCAGAGATAATGAAGACACAATTATCAAGATGATCATCCAAGAAGAAGTACATGTTAGGGGTAGTTTTACTCAGAAGCAGCTATTTAGGAAAGTTGATTTTTTATACTTAGACCTGCTAGTATAAGATTAGAGGTACTGGAGTTGTTTAGCATGAGTTCTGAGGCTGGTTAAGCTCAAGACTCTTTTTTTTTTCTGTATTGTAAAGCTCACTTTGATAAATAAAATACTACAGTTATTTGCCCCAAAAAATGCAAATTAACATCACTAACATGTAGTAGTAAATAAAATATCATATTTAAGTTAGAAATCGATTAATTTAAATTCACATCGTATGAAATATACTAGGAAAGATTTTAGAATTTCTACCAAAGGGGAAAAAACTTATTGTTTGATGGAAATTAAAATTGAGACCAAGTAGTATATCTACGTTGATTAGAATGATCCCCTTGGTTCCTCCTCCGGTGTGAAATTTAGATAATCCAACCTTTTTTCCTTTGTCAATTTTATTCCCTTTTATTATCATGTTTTTTGGGTTAATTGGATAAGTTAGGAGGTTCCCATTTGATACTAAGATTGTTAATTTGATAAAATTCCGGAGTTATGGCATAAATATGCTTAAAAGAGATATGATCATATTTGTTGTGAAACTGATTATAATTCTTAGTTAACCAGATGTTCCAAGTAATATTATTGTAACTACTGCTTATTTATCCTGATCAAAAAGTTAAACTAGTTTGTGAAGTCAAAATGTGCTAGATTAGGAGTATTAGTGCATGTCTAAGAGGTTATGCCTTCTTATGCTAATGATAATAAAGAATATACATCTTGTAAAGGAAACAAAAGACAAGTCTTGCTAATTTTTCCTTTTTCTATTTATTAGGATAAGAGTAGTTGTTAGCTTGTGAAATTAGTAAAACTTGCATAATTGAATAATCTGAAATATGGAATTTCATACATTTCTTTATATTTTACCTATATATTATTGTGGTAGTTGTTGTAGGGCTAATTATAATAATTAAGAAGTAGTCATTTAAGTTTATGGTGTACAATATTAATAGTATAATTTAAATATTTCTAGTGGAACCACAAGGATGCCAATTTGCCAAGTGGTAATCAAAGTAATAATTAAGTGTTTAATTTATTTTCTTAAAGTAGAAGGTTATAATCAAAGTTATCAGAATACCAAATGCTTTTCAAGTATTTATATATTCCCTTCCACTTGCAACCATGATGTAGAATTTGTAGAAACTTCAAGCCAGGTTCAATAGCTCAAAATATTAATAAATTAATAATAAGAAAAAAGGACAAGAAATTAAAATATGGGGCCATTACACCTGTAAATATACAAAAATATTCTTTAATAATAAGAGGAATAAAATGGACGGTAGCTTACATAATTTTACATCCACTCACCAGAAAATATTAATCAAACGCCTAACAATTTTGAATGGAAATATTGCTATTATCTAAAAGCTAATTATTAGAAATAAAATATCTCCCCTTAAAAGAGGCCTTATTATTACTTTCCTTGCCTTGGTCAACTTTTGTGGTCCAACTAATGGCCAAATTTCTCCCTTAAAATAAATAGAGGGAGCATAAACATTATAAATTGTTTTTCAACAGATAAGAAACAAAAATTATAAAATTTAATATTATTATCCATCTTGATTTCACAAGTCACAACGATCTAAACTTTCTCTTTCTTTGAGAAGCAAGTTATGCCAAATCCTTTTAATAATACTTATATTCACAACAATCGAAACTTATTGAGTATAATTTTTGTGAAATAAATTTATGATCCATTTACTAGGTGGATCTGCACCTTAACATCTCCGTTAATATTAATAATCATTTGACTGCATATTAATGCGTTTTTAAGATACATTTTTTTTTTTTTGATAATCCAGGTTTCCAGGCTTGCGCCTGACTACTTCACTGGTATTACCCAGACGTCCTGGAGGTAATAGCACCGGTCCTTCAACACTATTACCAGTGAAATTCGCGGGATGTGCTCCGGTGGCCAGTTTTTCTGGGAGCGTATAACTGATCAATGAGACAAGGTCAAATTCTCCAACATGCAGAGTTTCTTCGTGCTTGCGGGGAATCGAACCCACGCTGTCCCATGCCAAAGCGCCTTATAGCGCCCAGGCTTTGTCATTGGACTATGCCCCGGAGGACTACATTTTTTCTTCTTTAAAATGAGATGGTTCTTAATTACAGCTTTAGCTATTCATCTTGTTCTTTTCTGCAACAGTAAAAATACTCGATAATTATTTGGTTCTTTATCCTTTTTCAAACTAGCGGTTAAATTGAATTTAGATGTCAAAAATCTATGATGTTAGGCTAAAATATAGTGATGTTTTTGGTCTTTTATAGACATTTTGTTAATACCTAAAAGAGTACTTTTTATTTTGTCGTCGCTAATTTGAAAATATACTTTAAAGTAATTACAATATTTGATATATTTAGATAGAAGATAAATGATCATGGAATATTTATCTTGACAAGAATTTATTGATTCCTTCAGATGTGTCAATTGGGCAAATACTTAGAAGAAACTTTTTAAAGTAATGGGAATAAACAATTCTCAATTTTTTAAACAGTAAGCATAAAATATATTACTTTCACACTATATATGCTGTAATAGGTTATTTATTTGATTTTTTCATAGTATATAGTTACATGCAATTATCTATTAAGTGACCTTTTACACTATTAATATACCGGACCGGCTCAACATCCTTGGTGGCTCAAAGTCAAATTTTAATGAGAGACCCTAATTTTTCTTTTAAAAATAACTTTTTATATATTTATTATGAAGTCTATTTTTTTAACCGGTGCAATCAATATTAGTAACAAATATAATAGTTTTTCTTCCCCTTTTTAGTTAAAATTATGTCTTTTTACTTTTAAATAGTACTCCTTCGGTCTCAATTTATGTGATACTTTCACTTTTTGAGAGTTAAGTTGACTAACTTTTAAAGTTAAATCGGATTATATTAACTCAATAATTTGATATTAAAATTTATATATTTAAAAACTACATGAAAAGTATTTTAAATTACTACTTTATTCATATTAATTTGGTGAAAAAATTACATCTTAAAATGTTGGTTAAAATTCATGCCGTTTGAATTTAGGGAAGCAAAAAATATTACATAGGAGTGATTTTTTAAGAAAAAATCAATTCATAAACCTACTTATTAGTGGAAATGGGGCCCCAAAATTTTGGGGGCCTAAAGTCAGCCCTTGAGCCGGCACTGTTAATATAGAAAAATTCAGCCCTAATGAATTTATGTTCACTTCCATAATTTACCTACAACTTGCAAATGTGTGATTAAAGCATCCAGTAATTAAAAAAGACAACTCATCACTGACATTGACGGTAAAAAGACAAAATTTGAGATAGTAACTTGGAATAACTTGAACATTTTAATTTGCTTTTACATATATATACCCATTGGATTGAAGAAAAGTTTTTTTTTGGTGAAAGAAAATTTTTATTCAACCAAGTGAAAAGTTCTACACAACAAGATATGTTTAGACTATAGAGCTTGTCCTCGATACATGAAATAACTATTATAGAATCCTATGTTAGATTATACAGGATAAAAAATTAAATTAGCTAACACAAGCTTCCATTTGCTAAACTTTTGTCCTCTAATGTGAGTCTGCAGGACTATGTCTTTGATAATTTGAATGAAAAGTCTTGAATTAGCCTGAAATCTTCTTGCATTCCTTTCTGCCCAGATGTGATACACTGCTGCAGCTGCTATGAAGCCCATAATAGTTGCTTTAGGCATGTTGTTGTTCACAAACCTTGACAACCATGTTATCTCCTCTGCCCAGGATCCTACTTGTCTTGTGATGCCTATCCATGTGAGAAGTTTTGCCCAGATAAACTATGAATACCTGCAATCAAAGAATAGGTGATCCATTGTTTCTACTGCTTGTGTATTGCACAGAACACAACTTTGAGACACTTGTATTCCCCATTTAGCCAGTCTGTCCACAGTAGCTAGCATAGATTGAACTGCTAGCCATATCATGAATTGATGCTTCAGAATAGCCCCTTTAGACAGTATCAAACTCCTCAAATCAACTTTAGGAAGTTGAGGGGTGAAGGAGATGTATGTTTTCTTTATGTTGAATTTGGTCCCTGTTGAGAACTGCTCAAGGTGTATTATTGGAACCACAGAAGGAAATCAAGTTCTAGCATCAAAAAACTTACTAATGAGCCTGCAAGCTTGTTTAGGAGTATCAATGTCAGTTAAGTCTCTATTCTTAATGTAGAAGCCATGTATCCATTTTACCCAAAGAGTTTCCTTCTTGTGGGATAGAGCCCACAACAGTTTGCAAATGACAACCTTATTCCATTGTGCAAAGTTGATAATGTTGAGCCCACTTGCTGACCTTGGAAAGCACATTGTGTCCCAAGCAACCAGAGCCTTTTGGAGCTCTCATTACTACCTGTCCAGAGGAACAAGATACAAGTTGTTGTAACCATGGCAATGATCTTCTTTAGTAGCAGGAACACTTGAGCCCAATAAGTTTGCATTTCAAAGAGAACACTCTAGATCAATTGAAGTCTACCACTGTAAGAGAGTAGCTTAGAAGGCCAACACCTTATTCTAGCAATGATTCTTTCAACCAGAGGTATGCACTGCTGAATTGTAAGCTTCCTAAATGACAAAGGCAACCTCAGGTATTTGAAAGGAATCTCCCCTTAGTAAACTTCATTTCCCGCACTATTTGTTCTTTGAAAGCTTCTGAGACCCCAGCAACATAAAATGAATTTTTATCCAAATTAGCTTGTAAACCAGAAACATTTGAAAAATGTGCAAAGGCTTCCATCATAAGTTTAATAGATCCTCCTCTATCAGCTCTACAACACATGATTAAGTCATCTGTAAAACATATATATACTACTTCTTGTCTAGAGCACTTGGGATGATAATTGAAGTTAGGATCATGTCTTAGTTGCTTAAGGGATCTGTTTAAATTTTCCATCACAAAGACAAACAAATATGGTGACATAGGATGACCCTGCCTCAACCCCTTCTTAGATGGAAAACCTCAGTGAGGCCACCATTGATTAATAAGGAATAACTGACAGTTGTGACACAGGTCATAATCCATTCCACCATCTTCAAAAGGTAGCCCAAATTCTAGTAATATCATTCTTAGAAACCCCAACTCCACAGAATCATAGGCTATCCTAATGTCTATCTTCATGAAACACCTAGGGGAAACATGCTTCTGGCCATACCCTTTCACTAGCTCATGTGCCACAATAGCATTATCAAGTATGTTCCTCCCCTCAATAAATGTAGACTGAGAAGGCCCTACTAGGTAATCTACAATAGTTTTCAACTTGGCAATTAATAACTTGGCAATGACCTTATACATAGTAGAGCAACAAGCAATATGTCTAAATTCTTTGACATAATTAGGAGTAGCCACCTTAAGTACTAAAGTGACAGTAGTATAGTTTATACTTCTCAATAATTTCCCATTGTCAAAGAATTGTAAGACAACATTTGTTACCTCTTCTCTAATTACCGACCAATTTGCTTTAAAGAACTCTGTAGGAAAGTCATCTATACCAGGAGCTTTGTCATTAAACAAGCTGTGCAGGGTAGCAACAACCTCCTCTTTTGTAACTGGTATCAACAGATGTCTCTATTGATCAATGGTCAGGCAAGGACAATCTATGACAACAACTGTATCAAGACATGACAATTCTGCTGCAAAAGTACCCAATAGTTGCTTGAAGAAAGTGATAAAGTCCTCATGTATCAACTTAGGATCAGAGATTTTGTCTCCTTGTGCATTGTAGATAGAGGACACTCTATTTCTAGTTTGCCTTGCTTTGAGATGTGCATGAAAGAACTTAAGAGTTAAGAGTCTCCACGTACAATCCAAGTAGCTCTAGAATTTTGTCTCAATACTTATTCATGTAAGCCATCCCATTTTGAATTTGGACCATCGATGCTCTTTCATTGGTGACAAGACTACCATTAAACATGTTATTTTGCAACTTGTCATGTACATCTGTCAATTGTGTCCTCACGTCTTCTATTTTAGCTTCCAAATATGATATTTCCTTGTTGAGTTGCCTAGCTTATGTGCCCAGTATTTGCAATTTATTCCAAACCTTGAACATTGTATGTCCTGATATTTGTTGCCCCCACACATGAATCACTAGTGCTTTCAAATTATCCTAGTGCAGCAATAAATTGAGCAATCTAAATGGCCTGATACACGGTTGATAGTTGACAGTGGTACTGATGATAATTGGGGAATGGTCTGAGCACTTAGGGTTGCCAAACAGTGTCTCAAGAGTATCATACTTATTAAACCAATGAGGATTACCTAGCACCCAGTCAATCCTACTGTATATCCTTATATCAACATCTCTCTTGTTGCACCAAAAGTAATCAACACCTCTCCTATTTAGTTGTCCTAACCCCAGGTCTTCAACACAATCAAGAAAGTCCTGTATTTTCAGCTTGGTGAACTGGTGCCCCATTTAATCTATCATGAACTGACAAATCAGTATTAAATCACCAAGAACAAGCCAAGGATCAGCCATTGCAGGGTGCAACATTCTTAAGCTATCCTAGATATCCTTCCTCTCAGTACTAGTGTTAAGGCCATAGATGAATGTCATATAGACAGTGAAAGTTGACCCTAAAAACTTCCAATTCTCCCCAGATTCTCAATAGACCAATATTCCACAGGCAAATTAGAAAGTTTACCCATAAGGGCATCTGTCTTATTGACTCCTTTCCCATTTGGAAGCCAACATGCCATTGTTTTAGCACCATAGGTCGATAATCAAATGTGTATGGTCCATTTTCAAGTACATCCATTTTATCTTTAACATTTGCAAATCTGAAGATGAAATAACCTTCCTCGTGAAGAAATACTCTTAGGATTTTAATAAAATTCCATATAGCATACACAAACTTGAACATTTGCTTATATGGAGGTTACTTCCAACTATATTTCCAATTAAAGCATTATCCCATCTCCTCTTTTGTGCCTCTAACTCCACTAGGTTCAATTTCACAATCTTATTGCCATCCTTGTGTCGTTTTGGTTCCACCTGAGTATTCGCATTTGAATACGTTAGTTTCCTAGCTGCTTGGGTAACAACTGCCACAAATTCAACCATAGGTACAGGGGTCACCGTCACCAGAGGAGCAATTTCCTGAGTAACATCTTTAGTTGGAGCTTGTTGAGCTTTGAAGGTGCTCGGACCAGTCAACCAATGTCCCAACTGCATCGGCGCTAGAGGTTGAGGCACACCAGTATCAGGGGTGACAACTCTGTTCATATCCGACTGCACTACAGATGTCGCCAGTACCGTTGTGGTGGTCTTCGTCACCGGAGGGTTACGTTTGCGGGCTATTTTTGCTGGTTTGGTGTATGTTAGCAAGAGTAGCTTAACCTGCACCTGAAGAAAAAGTTTTGGTATAAGCTAGCAGCATTGCTTTGCATAAAAGTCATATCCACATACACCAAATAGAGTAAAATAATCAGAAACTCCCGTCTCTTCCGAGAAAAAAGAAACAAATAGAGAAAGGTAACTTAGATAGAGAAAAAGATTTACTCACATTTGATATTAAATTAATGAGTACACCTATATATATATATAATATTTTATTTATAACCTAAATACATATAATTTTAATAAAAATATTAAATGAGAATAATGTTTTTTTGGGGAGGTTTAACAATAACCACTAGTGGAAAAGAACAAATATTAAGAAAAGTTAAAAACAATAAAGTAAAGGCAAATTACATTTTCCTCTTACTTTTTTCGGCTTTTTACATTAATGTTCGTACCATTTTGTCTCTATTTGTTACGAGAAAAGCATTTATTAATCATTGAGGAGACTTATAATAAAGGCCAAACCAAGTATAGATGTAATGTTTATGTCACATACATGTTAGTATACTATATACTTTTATAGTACTATTTCTTATCTCTTTTAATTTATTTATTTTTTTGTAAAAATGAGTGATGGTTGTCTTCATGGCTTGCAAACCTAATTTCACTTTTCCCAACCACAATTTTCTCTTTTTTTTCAGAATTTTCTTTTCCCAACCGGACCCCAAACCATTTTCTTAAACAAAATACATAATTTCAATATTTTCTTTATTTAATTATTACTAGTAGTTTAATAATAGTAATAAACTTTTCCATCATTATTTTTTCCCTTTAATTAACGATTCGGACATGCTGAGAAAACTTAGGAACCCAAAATTAGTTTTTTTAACTTCTCAAAAACTCCATTTTCTCAACAATCTCATTACTTCATAAACCCAAAAAAATCGATCTTTACCCCATAATTTCACTCTTTAATTCCCAAAAAATACTTCAAAATTCTCAACAAAATATTCTGATCATTTCCATCTTAATTCTCTGCTTTTCTTCCAAAATTCGGAAAGGAAGGAAAGAAAGAAAGAAAAATGAACAGTAATTAAGCTTTTTGCCAGCTTAATCTTACTCTATTTTCTGCTAAGCTCTGGTAAGCCTTCATAATTAGCAAGTAATTAAGATTCATTTATTTCCTATTTTTTGAGCTTTCCCCATAAAAAATAAAGAATTCTGTGTTTCTTTATTGAAGATTTTTGGACTGATATTTTTTTCTCTTTTTTTTTTTGGCAGGAAAAATATATGGGTTTTTGAAGAAAAATATTTCTGTTTTATTCTGTTGGGTATGGAGGGATGTAAGAGTGGAGTTACAGTAGTGGGATCAGATGCACCATCAGATTACCACGTGACACCAAGGACCACCACTCCGACAACAACAACACAACCTGTGACAACATCCCATGTTGTTGTCTCACCAACACCGGCAACTGTCATAACTGCCGGCTTATCAGTGAAAAAGAAAAGAGGAAGACCAAGAAAGTATGCACCAGATGGTTCAGTTAATGTTCTTTCTCCAAAGCCAATTTCATCATCTGCACCGGCACCGTCGCCGGTGATTGATTTTTCTTCATCGGAGAAACGTGGGAAAATCCGGCCAGTTGGGTTAGTTAGTAAACCACTACATCATCATCAGCCTAAAGTTGATTTAGATACTCCAGGTATGTTGTTTTTCACATGCAAGTTGATTAATTAAATGTCTTGTTATGTAGATCTGTTTGATTAGTTGAGTTAATTACTACTAGTAGTTTTTGGTTTTTTTAGATATTAAGCCGGTGAATGAAGTGGGATAAAAATGCGAGTCAAAAGATACTACTCCCTCTGGATCAATAAGACTAGTCTTTCTCATTAATACATATATATAGTGTATACAATGTGGAATCCTAATACAATAAAGATCTTATATCTACCATGATTATACAACACTACATATTACTAAATATATACTGAATATTTTATAATATTGCTAATACACCCCTTCAGTCGGAACGGGGGAGGTCGGACGCTGAGACTGGATCTGAAGTCGAGGAAAAGTTGTCTAGGAAGGCCTTTCATGAAGATATCCGCATACTGGTATGAAGAAGGCAGATGCAACACCTTAACATGACCGATAACAACCTTCTCGCGAACAAAGTGTATATCCATATCAATGTGCTTGGTTTGCTGATGTTGAACCTGATTATGAGATAAATATATGGCGGATATGTTGTCACAGTAAAGCATAAAGGACACTGGAGCTCCAAAAGAAGGTTTCGGAGCCAGCAGATCTCATTAACAACATTAGCAACACCTCTATATTCTGCTTCTGCACTCGAGCGGGATAGGGTGGCTTGCCTCCTGGCAAACCAGGAAATTAGATTTATCTCCTAAGAACACACAGTAGCCAGAAGTGGAGCGTCGCGTGTCCGGGGAGAGAGGCATGAAATAGGGTCGTACGAACCATGTTATTGATAATGCGAATGATTCGTTCGGCCTTGCCATTTTGAGAGGAGGTGTGGGGACACGAGAACCGAAAAACCATGCCATTAGTAGAACAAAAATTGTGAAACGCAGAATTATTGAACTCACGACCGTTATCACATAAGATATTTTATGTCTTTTTCAAATTGTGTTTTGACATAGACACGGAATGCAAGAAATTTGGAAAACACTTCAGACTTAAATTTAAGCGGATAGATCCAGACAAAGTGAGAAAAGTCATCTAATAAGATGAGATAAAATTTATGACTCAGTGAGCTAGTAATGAGAGATGTCCATAAATTTGCATGAACAATGTCAAAGGAAGAATATGTAACACTCGAAGAAAACTGAAACGGAATGCGAACATATTTGCCTAAAGGACAAGAAAGATATTGTTGGTCAAATTTTCCATTATGAAAACGAATTAAATTATTTTTTCTAAGAAAATTAAGAACAAGTGCTCTTGGGTGTCCAAGTCTATTGTGCCAGGTTGACGGAGAAATGGTTGCTAAAGCGGTGGGAGGAGAGACGTGGGCAGTTAGAGATGTGGGAGGGGTGACACTGGCAGCGGACGTGGATAGAAAAGGATAGAGGTCCCCCTCACTATTGCATCGGGTAAGGAGTTTCCCGGTACGTAGGTCCGTTATAGAAAACCCAAACGGGTTAAAGTTAATTGATACAGAATTATTTGTGGCAAATTTTCTAACGGAGATTAGGTTCTTGATAATGTGTAGGGCATAGAGGACGTTATTTAGGGAGAAGTGGAGATGCGGTGGTGGGGTTAGAGTGTGGAAAAAATTCTGAATTGGAATGCGATGACCGTTTTCAATCAGAATAGATTGCGGAGTATTTAAATTACGCATTTGAGAAAGATTACTAGAATTGTTGGTGAGGTGAGACGTGACGTCCGTATCCATATACCACGCATTAACGAGCTTCCGAGGAGTCAATGTTCCGAAAGCCTTGCCCAAACTGGATTGAGGAAGGCCCGGAGTAGAGAAGTGGGCCCCAGGATATTGAGATTTGGTCACCTAAGGGCAAACATGGAAAAGTAAGGTTAATTCTTTGTTGATTTGATAAGTGAACACTCTTTTTGAATAAAAAATAAAGGCTGAGTGGACACTCTTTTTTATTCGAAGGGAGTACTAGGTTATTTCTTTTTATTTGTCTAAACTTTACTGGTACCATGTACTTGAACGGGTGGGAGGTAACACGCATCTAGTGAAATAGTTGGGATGTGCACAAGTTGGTTCGGACAGCATATAAAAAGAAAAGTGTGATTTTTGTGAAGTTATGGGAAAATAATGTAGGATGTGTGAAGCTGTGGGCTTATCGTGAATAAATGCCTTAAGTATGATCTTGATGCCGATGGGCAGCTCTGAGTGTGAGGTGGTACTTTTTGGTTGGTCTGGAACTAACTGGAGAATCTTATTAAAACTTATAGATGTCATTGTGGACTTTTCATTCTTTAGTAATAGGAGTTTTACCGAGGAAATTGTTCCAGGATTTCCAGGTATAGTCTCCTAAGAAGTAATTAAATAACAAGTGCAGTACCTGATCTACTGCTTAACAAGGAAATGATGGTGTAAATTTGAACTCTATCTGCTGCTTCTATAGTAAAGGAGTTATGTTAATAGCATGTTTGATCTCACCTAATTGCTGAGCTACTTTTATTCCCAATGATGATACTGTAATTCCCTATAGTTTTTGGAGTTCCTTAAGATGGATATTCTTGTCATATTTATGCTCTTATTAGTTCTTTCGAATAGATGGATCTTCGTACTAAGCGTACATGTGTATACTCGTGGAAATTTAACTCTAGCTATTGTCCCTTATTCTTCTTTTCCTGGTACTGTTTATAGTAAGTGCCACAATCACTTTGAACCTTACACTTCAGCCCTCTTTTTTCTGTTTTATTTTGTTATTTTTTCTTCTTTGGGTCTTGTTGTATATGTTGTTGGTGTTTACAAGGATTTGCAGGAAACGGAAATTACAAGTAACTGCTTATGTAAGAATTGAAATTATAATTCAACTCTAAAACTGAAAATTACAATATAACAACAAACTGAGATTACTATTTTGTTGATCAAGAAAACTGAAAAGTTGTTTTTGCTGAGTCGAGTGTGGCACTTTGTCCTTAAGACAATATTGCCCCGTATGTATTCTTTATACGTCCTGGACAATTAGTCTCCCAAGATAAAACAGCAATGGAACTATTGAGCAAAGGAAACTCAAAAGCTACCGTGAAGAATATTGAATAACGAAATGATGCTTGGAAGATTAGGAAGAAAACTGCTTTGCTTTCTGCTTTGTGTATTTTCGTGTATATCAAGTGTGCCTCAACAATGGTGTAAGGGGTGTTTATATAGGAGGAAGAGGGACTGTTTGACTGCCTCCATAACAGCCATTATTGGCCAAATAATGACCATTATGGAGGTAGTAAAGCCACCAAATAAATGGAGAAAATTGCCAACGGATTGGCCATTATAGGAGGTGTAATTCAGCCAAAATAAATGGCTGAATTGAGTGCTGGACGTTTTTGTTCTGGACCGTCGAAATTCTGACTTTCTGAAAACTTCAGGGACCAAACTTGTACATCTTGAAACTTCAGGGATCAAACTGTACATCTGAAAGAATTCTGGTCCAAACTGCACATCTGAAACTTCTGGGAATCAAACTGTACTTCTGGCCCAAAAAGATAGTATCAGAAGGCCCGCAGCCCGCAGCCGGAGAACCCGCGGAACCGGACGGGCGGGCGGCGGCGGCGCGCGTGTGGTCTTTCCTCGAACCGAAGCACATCTAGGTCTTCCCTCCTTTAAACACATGGGATACCCCTTGGGGTCCCAAACCCCAAACCAACTTCGAGTCTTATATACACAACAATTCTTTCTTCCTCTACCGATGAGGGAGAATTGATCACACACCACACTTTTCCATGCTTCAAACACCTTACTTCGTGAACCAATATCTCTTTCATTTCTCAATGAAATTTGACGATTCTTGGCCCTACGGTTATCTACGTACTTAGTACATCATGCATGTGTGAAGAATCGGATTCTCCAACATACGTAACACTAGTGTTTAAGCCGTTAAAGTTGGTCGGTCGCAACTCCCGCCAAAGGCTAATTTCCAACATATGTGCATTGCAGTGTTTCTTCTCTTTTCCTGTCCCTCATTTTTTTGGTGGTTGGTGTTGGGGTGTTTGGGGGGAGGGGGGGGAACACAGTATCGTGAAACAATCTTCTCTTCTTAGGTTGATCATCCCCGACCTTTTTATGAGGTGTCTCCTATGAACTTCACAAAACAAGTACTGTAATCAAAAAAGAAAACAAAATTTACTTCACAACTCAATTAACTGAAGATTGTCTACTTTATGTTTTTCCTTTTTCTTTTGGAGGAGGTTGGAGACACTATTCTAGACTTCTATAATAATCATTAGTTATTTGTGACTTGTCAAACGACAAGTCATTAGTTATTTGTGTGCAAATACTCGGAGTTGGCTAAATCATCAAGTAAACACTTTTTTGGGGGCAGCATTGACTTAATATAAAATCAAGATATTTTTTGTGTAATGAAGTTTCATGCTATATACCAGAATTTCTTATTCAGAAGAAGGGGAAAAAATCCCAACCCACTTTTGTTTACCCACTGAACATGAAATATGCTTTTGTAGTTTCATGATTTGTGTTAAGGTTTGTGTCAGATTACTAATAATTTAATTTTCGATCTGTAGGTGAATGGGTTTCATGCTCTGTTGGTGCTAATTTTACACCTCATATTATCACTGTAAATACTGGAGAGGTAAATCTTAGCTGGACATAAGGAAGATTCTTTTTACAATTTGCTGTAAAGTACATATATAAAGAAATATTCTTAGTTTAGTAAATTTCATAATTGGCAGGATCTTCTCTTGGCAAACATAGACATAAGCATATTTAAATGACTGTTTCATATTGAACTTAATGTGCACTGTTAATTGTTCTTTTGATCTTCCTTTAGGATGTCACCATGAAGGTTATCTCATTCTCTCAACAAGGGCCTCGAGCAATATGCATTCTTTCAGCAAATGGTGTAGTTTCAAGCGTTACACTTCGTCAACCAGACTCCTCTGGTGGTACATTGACGTATGAGGTGCTGCAACTAGCTTTTCTCTCTCTCGTGTTGTTTGATGGTGCTCTAGACTTTAGATCTTTGCTTCTATATGTTATATTACTATCTTCTTCTGACAACTTTCATTCGTACTTTTTCTAATAAAATAGATGTCATACTCTTCGCTTAGTGCACCAGGCTGCCCTTTTTTACTCTTCGGTTTTTATTTAATTCAGAAGTAGAAACAGACTTGGTTTTTTGCGTCCTGCCAAATTTACGAGTGTTGATATTTCCTCAAATGTGACATACTTCTCCAGTACTTACTTGGTAGTTATTTGTGAAGAGCTTAGTCTTCACACCTTTATTGAAATAAACAGGATCATATTCTAGAATCGTGGATCTTAAACAGCACATGATGTGACAGAGATATATTGAGGCTACTGGAGGTGACATAGAAGAACTTCGTAAATCTCAATGAGTAATGTTTCATCTGGTGAGAGATTAAGATGTAAAACTCATGATTTTTTTCTCGAAAAAAAGTGTAAAAAATACAGCTTATTGCTCTTCCTAATTTGTTTATCATTTTCCATCATCCTCAAAATGGTGCAGAAGTTGTGTTGCCGTTTACACGTAAAAGAATCCATAAAGTTTTTGTTTTAGGCGAGTGGCATGAGATAAATTTCTTGAGCATAACTATGTAGCAATTTGTGCTCTACTTGACTTTGAATGAATGGGTTGGTAGATACATATCAATCAAATGATTTATGGACAAGACAGGTCAAATGAATAATCCCACCAAGTACTTTATCTGATTTATGTTATTTATTTCTTTTTCAGGCAAGGTGTCTTGCAACTTTAATGTTTTATAGGGTTGGATTCTTCCTGCCTGTACTGCTGGCACATATGTCTTGTTCTATTCGTATTTTGACATCTGAAGCTAAAGCCTTTATTGCATGGAAAGTGATGTTAAGCATTCTCTGTATGCATATGTTGTTAACGATAGACATTTGTGTATAACTTTTCCCTTCTTTTGTTCCTTTAGGGCCGGTTTGAGATACTGTCTTTGACCGGATCATTAATGCCATCAGAGACTGGAGGAATGAGAAGCAGATCTGGCGGAATGAGTGTTTCTCTAGCAAGCCCTGACGGACGTGTTGTTGGGGGTGGAATTGCCGGTCTATTAGTAGCTGCCGGTCCAGTGCAGGTATCGTTTTGCCTAAACTTAGTAGTCTTTTTTATTCATGAATTTATACTTATTAGACACAAGAAAGTAGTATCTTGGATTTATAGTCGTTTCGGATGATGACATTTGACCTTCTATATTTGTTGCTGTTAATCAGATAGTTATAGGCAGTTTTCTTGCTGGAGACCAGCATGAGCAGATAACCAAGAAAAACAAATCAGAGTCCGTTATTGCTGCTATTCCTCTACCTGAGATGGAAGACCCTTATCACTCTTCAGCTAAACAAACTATGCCAGCTTCCTCTTCTTTCCGCGTAGATAATTGGTCAGCCCCCGATTCTAGGAATAATCCAGCTGAAATAAATGTAACTCTACCAGCATAGGGTGAAATTTTAATGTGTAAACCACAAGGACTACGCGTCTTCAACGACGTTCCTATTGATCCTTATCACCTCTATTTGCTGTTTGTGTAAACTTCCAGTGAGGTCTGTGCAGTAATCCACACTAGTTTTCTAGTTTTGTTATTCTAGTGTTTGGCTGTAGAATTTTAGATGTATGATGGGTTCCAGAAATTGAATCCCATCTTAGTGTTTAAGGGTTTGTGTAGTTTTAACAGGCATATTCAATCCTCTTTATTTTATGGCACATTTTGTACTTTGGACCATTTTATTTGAAAAAGATCATATTTACCCTTGTACTCTTAAAAAATATTATATTTTACCCTTCGTTATACTTTTTTGGTATATTTGCCCTTACCACCCTACTTTAGGCTCATATTTACCCATGAGCAGTTAATTTTCTTTGTCCCCACCTTATTATTCTACGTGGTGCCTACGTTGATATTATTTTCTCCCAATTTAAATTTATCAAATAAAACCCACCCATCAAAATAAACCCACCCACTAGAAATAAGGTGGGGACAAGGGAAATTGACTGTTCAGGGGAAAATATGAGCCCGAAGTAGAATGGTAAATGCAGATGTATCGGAAAAATATAAGAGAAGGCAAATATAATTTTTTTTGAAGAGTACAAGGACAAATATAACTCTTTTCCATTTTATTTAGGATATCTCCAAATACTTGACCCAATCCATCCATGTATGAATTATGCTCCCTACACTTCCCACTGCCTTAACAAAGCAGTTGACAAAAAAGGTCCACAAGGGTATTAGAATTTTTAATGTATGCATCCAGCGTTTGAAATTCACTAATCCGAGTAATTGGATTCACATTGCGTATGGTCCACTAAAGGGTGAAGTGCTTCCTATAGGAAGTTTTTTCATTTCAAAGACTCGAAGTCAAATTCTCTGATTAAGGACTCTCGTTAAGAATGGAAAAATCTCATTCATCTAATCATTCCCAGTTCCTATGTTAATTGCCCAGAACACATGTACTATGTCAATGATTACTATCTTCTTTTTTTTAATCCGAAAGAAGAGTTTATATTAAAGTAAAAGCTCATGGAGTATTACTATCCAGGTTGAATTCCTTACTTGTATCATTAGTTTGAGTTGGAAAGATATTATTGAGTTTGCCGTCAGTCGACTCTCATGCAAGTAAAAGTTAACCATACAGGGAGTGTTACTATCTGATTCATGAGTTAATACAAAAGAAGTTAAGATACAAATGAAGCTTTTGGAGAGATCAAGTACTTTATTCAATTATATAAGTCACAAATTAGGCAAACCCGAAAAGTCAGGCTCAAATTATCACCTCATTGCTTGAAGCAAAATCACAACAAAATGGATGATATCGAAATTGATATGAAAAGAGTTTATCAGAGAGTTGAAGACTACGGAGAGCTTATTGTTGTTGGGGCTGCTCATTCCTTCTGCGGTAATTTCTTGGGTAGAGTGCTCAGTAACGGAATTAAAAAATTAACTAAGGATGTTCAAACTTATAAAGTAATTTTTTAATGGGTGCATAAAAAAATTTAAATCAAATTACATAATATTTAGTTTTGCCATTTTGTTGTGTAGTTTGTCCTCAAAACATTAAATTTAAAATTTATTTTTGAGTTTTCACTAAAAAATTATGTCAAAGAAAATCACTCAAGAGAGTCCAATAAAGAAAATCACTCAAGAGAGTCCAATAAAGAAAATCACCAAGATACCAGTTAAAAAAAGTTAGAAGAGCACATCCCGCGATTTACCTGGTAATAGTGTTGAAGGACCGGTGCTATTACCTCCAGGACGTCTGGGTAATACCAGTGAAGTAGTCAGGCGCAAGCCTGGAAACCTGGATTATCAAAAAAAAAAAAAAAAAGTTAGAAGAGAGTCCAAATGCATTTCCCTATTTCTTTTTCTTTTTCTTTTCCCAAAAGTTGGCTCACCATTTTGGTGAAACTTCTGGCACCATTACACCATCATTTTATTATTATTGTCCTTTGTCTTTTTTTTTTATATATTTTCTTTGGGGTAAGTGAGTTCTTTAATTTCAAATTCCAAAACCAGACCTTAATCCCTCACTTTATAAAAAATGTCACGAGCTAGTGAAGAACGTGAACCAATTTGAATATCTCTTTTAAGTGAGTCTCATTAGATAAATAGGATTAAGACTAAAGATGGAAAAAATGGGATTGGTAAATATAATGAAAGTGTCTGGTTATAAAATTACACTGTGGCCTAATTTTTAACTAAAAATATCCTTGATTCTTTTTCGTTTTTCTCACTAATTTTACTATCTTTCTATTGTTTATTTTTTCTTTCTATCGGAATATGCTGGAGCAAATTTCAGCTTTTAGTTTCAATTTAAGATTATATCTTTTTTACTTTTATGCCGATGTTTGATGTACTCGTTCCATCTTTACTTATTTTAATTTTATAATATTTGAATTATACTTTTTCTGCACATATATTTGGATTTGAATGAAACCAAAAACATTATATTCTGCAAAGTATTTTTAAATCCGCCACTAACTTAATTTGAGAGTTGCTCTGAATCAACTAAGTTTCATATAAGATGTGACCTGAAAGCAGCTTCCCTTTTGTTAGAATTTGTAAATTAATTTAACGTTTGGACATGAATTGAGAGTTATTTGAAAAAAAAATGTAGCACTTAAGATCCAATTGAAAATTAGTATTTGAAAGTTAAAGTTATTTTTAAACATCCATTTCACTTTTAAGAAAAATGATGTTTTGTGAAGGAAATACTTTTTCATACTTGAAAACCCTTTTCTCAAGTTTGAAGTGAAAAATTGACACAATAAATAACAAAATAAGTTTTTGAAAAAACAAATCTTGAAAAAGGTACACTTTGGCACAGAAAATACTAGGAAAGATAAAATTCATCTTCTATCTACCAATTCTTTTACTACAATTCTCATTTTCGATGTAGAAATAAGCTTTTCTTTTTTCTGAATAAGTAGATCAAAAGAATTCAATATGCAGATTAAATAAAAAATATTGCAAAATTAATACTGCAAGTCGTACAACGACAATTAACCATTTCGTTTACGAGACATATGGACTTAACCAAGACCTGCTGTGGTATCCTTTCGGGGAGCATCTGCCTTAATACGGGGAGGCCTAACTATACGGTCTATAAGACCATATTCAAGAGCTTCTTGAGCATTGAATCGCTTCATCCGACTTAAATCCTTGTGAACCTGCATGTTTCCAATTACCATGATCAATATTATTAATTCCATTCAAAGGCAATAATGCTAGGTGGTTAACTATTGCACTAATATAATCAACTTCACATTGAATCATAGTTTGAGAAACAAAATATAAACTCACATGAAAACAATATATACCTTTTCAACAGGCTGACCTGTCTTCTCAGACAACTCCTTGAAAAGGTAATCTCTAATTCTCAGAAGTTCATCTGCTTCATTACGGATATCATCAGCCTGACAAAGATGAAAATGTTTATGTATGTTGTCGTCTCATAAGAATCTAAAAAAAAAAAAGCATTTCCTTCCAAAACGACATGCAGGCAAACCTGTCCGCGTGCAGCTCCAGCTGGAGATTGTAGTGCAATCCTTGAAAGAGGCATTGCAAATCTATTGCCCTTCACAATTGAAACTTATTAAATTAACATTGATCTTTAGTGCCTGTCCACAGTTAAATAAAGATCTTATATTTACAACAAGAGGCACAATCACATGACTCACGAAAGAAACTGGCCAAAACAAAGAATTCTGGAGAACTTTTTCCCTAGAGTGCTTAATGTGAATATGCCACCATTATATCATCTTTAAACTAAGTAGAGATAATAAAACATGTATATCTAATTTGCGATTCTTTTTCTCCTTTCTCCTTTTTTTTGTGATTGTTTCATCAAATTTTGACCAAGTTATCATCTTGAAAGCTTAACCAAAAAATGATAAAAGGAGAATGTAGTCTGACTGCACATTACAAGATAAGATCACAAGCAACTCTCGATGGAGGCCATCAGAGAGAGACAGCCAACTCATAATCAGGCAAATTCACCTCTAGGTTAAAATAAGATAAAAGGAACTCTCATAAAAACAGAGTTCTTTGGGATGCCATCACAAGTGGCTGATACCGGTAAAAGGAGAATGTAGTCTGACTGCACATTACAAGATAAGATCACAAGCAACTCTCGATGGAGGCCATCAGAGAGAGACAGCCAACTCATAATCAGGCAAATTCACCTCTAGGTTAAAATAAGATAAAAGGAACTCTCATAAAAACAGAGTTCTTTGGGATGCCATCACAAGTGGCTGATACCGGTAAATTTCTTTCAAGTCAAATGCTGAAAAAAAGAAAGCGAAACTCACCAATATGTCCGGACAAGCCAATCGCATCATTGCATAAAATAATCAGGCGCAAACAACTCAAAAAGCTACTCTAAGTAAAGACATTGTAGATAAGCACAAGTTTTTTCTTCGCATTTCATCACTAGGAGAGAAGTATGGTACCTTTTCTCCAGCAGCAAGAAGAAAAGCGGCAAGATTGTAGGCATAGCCCACACAATGGGTGCCAACAGCACTTTTCAGACTTTGCATTGTGTCGTAGATGGCCATGGTTGGAGTTAGCTGTAAATAGAAGTAACTTTAAGCAAATAACAAGGAGCACAAAATTTAGAAGAAAAAAGGTGTTTCTAATAAAAGAAGAAACTTTGACAACAAAGTAAAATAATAAAAGAAGAAACTTTGACAACAAAGTAAAATTAGTAAAGAACTCACATCACCACCAGGGCCATTGATATACAGGTAGAGCTTCTTGGAATCATCAATACTGTCAAGGTACAGCATTGTTGCCAATATCTGGTTGCTAAATTCTTCATTTATCTCTTCTCCAATGAAAATTACACGTTCACGGTACTGCATCCCAGAATTCGGTGATAAAACGAATAAAATTCTTTATCCAGATAGCACTACTCTGCTAGTTTAACTGAAACTGAAGACATGTTACCTACAAGAGCATTCCACAAATCAACCCACTGCCATGTTCCCTCAGTTGGATTTCTATAGGGCACCCTTGGTGTCCCAATGGGCATCATGGAAACTTGTGAACGTGTTGGTTTACTGTTTCTACTCCTGGAATTATGAATATGGGTTGGGTTATAAACACAAGCAGCAGCCAAATGAAAATTGAGAAAAAATATACGAATATTTTATCCAAAGGAGAATTGAGGTTCTACTCAATAAAAGATAGGATATACTCAGAAATGGACCACATGGAATATAATTCAGAACAGGAGAACATGCAAGGCACAGGCTTGGTAGTGACTATCAATTGACAATAAGGCAAGTGCTGCACCTAATTCAGATATGCTGATATCTTTTTTCTTTTCTTTTTGGTGGATAAAACAGTTTAAGCCTTCTTATTTGAACTTTGGAAAGATTTGATATTGATTGTACGCATAAAGTATGCTGACTTATGCTAGATATTAGCTCCTTCAATGATAGAGGCAATGTTAAGCATAAGAAGATTCGAGGAGAGGAGAGTACGGTGATTTACGTGTCATATTTGGAAATGAAAGTAGTTTAGGAGATAAGTTGGGGACTTGAGCTCCTAGGGGAGTCGCACAGGAATTGAGTGAAAATAATCTGGCAAGTCAATCCAACAAGTACAGATGGACAACAATGAACAGGCTGTTCAGATAGAATCGATGGAATAAACAGATCAAAACAGCTCATCCGATTCTCTTTGCTGCAGATTTCAGTTAATGATACAGAGAAACAATTTAGATGATTACAAGTAGAGTTTGAGCGGAACCAAGGATTTTGGGGGATATTTGGTACTTATGTAGAAGAGGGAGAAAAAGTATAAATGTGGAAGGCTGAGAAACGAAGCATGAGCTTTGGAAAAATAAATTAAAAATAAATTAAAATTAATTATCAGAAGCAAAAAGACATGAAAGAAAAAACGAGGCTGACAAATGAGAAGGCTTGAGTGTGAGATTAACAATCCAGCAGCAAGAAAAGTGCAGAGATTAAACAAAGCTCAGCAAACGGAAGAATAGCTCTGCAATAGTAATCTATGTGCTAAGTTTCTATTAGTAAATTTCATCATCCTTGGGTCAAGTCTTATAGGTATTTCCTCGTTCCTTGTTTTCTGGGTACTTGGTATTTTCTGTTAGTAGTCTGGGGATAACGATTCAGCACCAAGATGAACATGAAGAAGACGACAACCCTCATGGTTCACAAAAAATCAACAGCTGGATAAAAAGACAAACATTTCCCCTTTTCAAAACCATTAAATTAGCCTGCAGTATCTTCCTCTCCCACAGAAAATATGCATATGTGTGAAAGCCAGAAGGAAGAAAGAACAAAGAATATGCTTTTTGCCGAAATTGATTGTATGTATAGAAGGCCAGTTTATACAGTCCCAAACTAGGTTGCTCAGATCCTTTTGAACACTGCCACACCAGTGTCGGATCCTCAAGAATTGTATAACTTTTGGAGTATCCTACACACATCGGGCAGTAATTTCAAACAGTCCGAGAAACATAGGTTCCAATGCCAAAAAACGAACTCAAATTATAGAACTAAGAAGGCCATTCATCTCCACATTCAACGTCCTCTATAATTCTCACTGACATGTTAAAACTCAAGTTAAATTCTCACAGCCTTTTGGCTCCGATCATGTATATGCATGAGTGAAAATCCATTAGCATTGGTGAATATTAACTACCCATTTGGCCATGAAAATTCCAATACAACTTGAAGTTGTATTTAGAATTTGGAAAACACCTAAAATGTTTTCACTTTTTTTTTCACTTTCAGTACGTTCAAACAATCAAATATTTTTTACATAAACTATAACAAACACAACTCTATCTTCAACTCCAACTTCAAAATTCCACATAAAGTGAAAAATATTTCGTTTTCATGGCCAAACGCCTACTAAGAGAATCAACCCACTGCTATAAATCCTCGACCCGACCCGACCCAATGGACCATATACTCTACTACTAACAAAACTAGGTTAAATATATAAGAGCAAACACAGCAATATTCAAGACTAACTTTTTGGGTGCAAAAGTAACCACAGTAAATAGAATAAAAGAGATTACCCGGATTCGATACTTTTGTAAACTCTGTTGTAAAATTCAACATTTACATTAGACGTTGCAATCCCATAAGAATCTGCCCCAAAAAAAAACAAGAAAACAAACAAATATCCAATTAAAACAAGAATTTAAGATAAACATGACGTAATTAAAACATACTTGGCGATTGGACTCTTAAACCGACAAACACTTTGCTGGCACAACTGAAAAATTAAAAAAAAAATTAATTTTGTGGGAAATAAGATAAGCTGCATTGAATTTTAGAAAAAGGGGGAAAATGGGTACCTTAAAGAAGGGTGAGGGAGTTTAGTTGTTGAGTGTAGATACGAGGAAGATGTTGTTGGAAGAGTTGTTGCCATTGATGCTTGCTTTGGTGAAGGAAGAACAAAGGAGTGTTAAGTGTGTGAAATTTGTTTTGTTGAGGCACTTGGTTGTTTTTGGATAGGGGGGTACACAGGCCCGGGTTTAGATCCGGATTGATATTTGACCCGCTAATATAAACTTTCTTTTAGGAATAGCACTTTTGCTCCTTCAATTATTATAACTAATTTTGGTCCTTACATGACGACTCAAAACATTTAAACTTCAATTAATTAAAATATACGTCTTTGGTCTCTTTTGAAACTATGAAATATGTTATATTCGGGTACTACGGACCCTCTATCATCCATTGCAGCAGAGCCGTTTCATGAGCGGGGGGCTAAGCGCAGTTCTTTGAATCAAAGGTTGAATGAAATCGATTCTTTTTTAGATATCAAAATCGAAATCGGATAGGATAGATGGATGGATCTATCTTTCTATTCATATATATTACTAATCAAAATGGATTTCTATAGTGTTGTAGCGTAGCAAGAAGCCCCAAATCCTTGATTTGGCCAGGAAAGACTGCACTGCTTTGGGTCCAGGAAGCGAAGGGAATGAGCTCGGTTGCTTCTCCTCCACACCTCTTTTTCTCCGTGCCCGTTCCGCATGCGCTTCGCGCGCCATTGGCGCTTTGCTCTCCTCTTATTCTTCATTGGACGGTTCGGATGGACTTCGCCGTTCTTTCCCAACTAAAATCGAAAGGGTTGTATCACATCGAGATGTCGATTCATTTTCCGCCCCCAATTCCAATAAACGGCCTCATACTGAGGAGGGTCGTACCTTTTTTTTATACATCGAAAGCAACTTCAACTCGCTCGAAGGAAAGTCAAGAAGGAACGGAGAGTTTCAAATTTAAATCAAAACCTGGCATCCGACGATTCTTTTATAGCCGGATATTTGACGCGCTAATATAAACTTTCTTTTAGGAATAGCACTTTTGCTCCTTCAATTATTGTAACTAATTTTGGTCCTTACATGACGACTCAAAACATTTAAACTTCAATTAATTAAAATATACGTCTTTGGTCTCTTTTGGAACTACGAAATATGTTATATTCTGACTAGTTTAAAAAGTATATTAACCTTATATATGGAGTAACATTACAAGCTTAGCATAACATATGTAATTAAATGGTGGAGCGTTTAGTAATAAGTTTAAAAATTTAGGAATACTTGTAAGTGAAAGGATTGAAAGTGCAGATTTTGAGTAATTGACAGGTTAAATGTGCGTAGTCAAAATTATAAAAACTAAATTCAAAATTTATCAACAATTGAGGGACCAAAAGTGCTATTAACCCTTCCTTTTTGAGTTTTTTTTTTCTTTTGCTTTAGTGTTTGGATTTGATTTTGGGAGAAATCTTTTGGGTTGTGAGAATTTGCGTTGTGTTTTTATTTTTATTTTTCTTTATAGACAGAATATAAAAACAATTTGAATAAGAGAACGAAACATTTTCAAAGCAAAACACTTTGTTTTGTTTTCGAGACAACTTTAGGGCTTATAGTTCACTAAATAAAGGGTGAATTATATTCTCTTGTTTTAATAGTTTAATTTTCTTAAATATTATGTGAGGTGTGAGTAGTTCTTGAATAGCTAGGGTAGGATGGATTAACAGTTATTTTCCCATAAAATGTGATTTTTAATTCGGATAAATCTTGCATATAATCTTGAAAATGAAGACACATAGCTTTCATAATGTTCCCTTCCAAATATTTGGGGAAATGAAAAACGAAAACTAAAGGTCTTTCAACGAGCATATCTTGAAATTCAGATATAAGAAAACAAAAACTCCGTAAGAGCACATTTTATTTGCAGTTTGCATGCAGGACTATTCTAGAGGTTTGGTTACGGGTTCACGTGAATGCAATAACTTTTATACAAATATTTTATATATCTATAAATATTGACTTGAAATCGTTGTAGAACTCATAAACTTTAAATCTTGGATCCACATTTGGTTGCATGAGCCAAACTTAAATAATCTTCAGCACAATCATTAGGCAATTTAGTTACCTTGCCAATTGCCATGAGAACATTTTGGTTTGAGCCACCACAGAACACGAAAAGTACTTTTACAAGAACTCTGATTCAGCTACTTCACATTTTGCTTGACAAGTGAGAGAACTAAGAAGTATCCAACTTCTTTTGCTCAATAATCTGGAAGAGAATAGGAAACAACAAGATATGTCCAGAAACAGAACATGATACCACTAGCAGTTTTGCGAAATCAAATGTTAAACTTCACATATCTTTCCATATAGTTCTCTGTCAAATGTGACAAAATCATTTCTGAAGTAACAGTTGGGTACATACTATGTTTTTTTTTAAAAAAAAAAAGGTCACTTCGAAAAGGATTGTTACTAGGAAATATTATGCACGGTAACAAGGCGTCTGGTGAGCGCACATAGGATGGCTCAACTTCATCAAACAGCACTAAGCAGGCTTCTCATATGTGTTGGCGTCTCTGAATTCCTGAATAGCACTACGAATCATTCCAGCCATGTCCGATCGAACAAACAGATGTGTATTATCCAAAACATGTATAATGAACTTTTGAGATTGGGGCAATGCGGCATTCATATTGATAATGAACTGAGCCATAGGTATATCACTGCAAAGGAAGAAATCAAACCTCAGCATCAAAGAAGAAATATTTGAAAGGAAGATCGCACAACAAAGTGACAAACTATTGTGAAATTCTGACCCTTTATTCTACCAACAAATTCTGTCATTTGTTTATCCTAGATATTACTTTACCATGATAGGAACAATCCTTTGACCGCATTCACCATCACGTATCAAAATGCTCCAAGCTCGAGCTGCAAAACAAACGATAGAAATTAGCGAAAAGTTAGACGGCCATCCATATGCAAAGGCGTAATAAGTATGCTACAGCTCCACTGACCACTGATGAAACTAAATTTTCCTATATGCTCCAGTCCATAATGCTTTTCAGCAAACAGTTGATTTATAAAAATCTGATTTTGACTAATACGACGTTCTAACTTAAAGAAAAGAGAGGGATGAAGGGATCTTTGAACCTAAATTAAGAAACCAGTGAGGCTGTTAACAGAGAGGTCCTTGCACATTCTTTATTCTTCTCCTCGAACTTTTGTTGTGTTAAGTCTTTCGAAATTTAGACTTCAAATGGTAGAATTTCTAAAATAGTACTAAAATTTGGGCTTTTACAAAGTATTGGATGAATTTTCTTAATCTTTTCCTGTCATTCTTCTATCCGAGTAAATGGTTCACCACCTAGTTTTTCCTATCCCCTAGATGCTGCAAATCACCATCACCCTATTTCTGCCTCTTCCACAAATTTTATGCCTGGGAGTAACATTTAAGCAATATCTCAAACCAGAGGCACATCCATCTCAGCTCACTTCCGCTCAGTCGAAGATCAGTCCAATTTCCTGCAACTCAAAAAGGAATTGCAGGTGTGTTTTCAAGGCTCATTTGAACACGCTTAAGACCTGAAGCTCTGAGAAGATCAAGGTAGGCGCTTCATCTCACTTAGTTGAGATTCAGTGTAAGCAAGGCATTAAGGTGTGCTCCTCATCGCCCATAAGAACTACTCCCTCCGTCCCAATATATGATGTAGTTTGACTGGGTACGAAATTTAAGAAATAAAGGAAGACTTTTGAATCTTGTGGTCTAAAACAAACCAAAAATATTTGTGTCGTTATAGATCATCTCGTTAAGTGTAAAAGGTAAAGTTTAAAGTGAAATTGTTGCCAAATAAGGAAATGTGTCATTCTTTTTGGGACTGACTAAAAAGAAAATGTATCATATAAATTGGGATAGAGGGAGTATCTAGAATAGAGAGGTACTAAAAAACAAATAGGATTGACAAACAGTGAAATAGATATATTATTTTTAGAAAATCATTATGAGTGAAGTTATTAATTTTTTTCTAGCATTACGTATATATTTTATTTTTCTTCCTTGCACCTTTTTAACTAAAGCCCATACTTTAGTTGCGCTTTTTGCGCTTAAAGCCTCGATGAACCTGGAGTGCTTTTTAACGCTTTTCGCCTTTGACAACACTGCGTTGCAGTGTACCATTTCTAGGTGCTAAACACTTGCTATAACCAATCATAATTCAGAAACGTTATCACAGAGTTGATCCCTTCAAGCAGAACTTGACATCTGCATGTTCCAAAAAGTTCTGAAATTAAAGAATCCCCATTAAAACAAAACAAAATCATCTCAACTCGAAACTTAGCTACAAGTAAGAATAGTCTGTTTGATCAGATCACTCAATCTCACATAAGGATGAAAACATCACTCAATCTCAAGGTTTATCTATCACCGCAATAGAGGAAGCAGGAAGGCCAGCATTTTAAATATCAATCAATCTATCAACTCTGCCTCAATCCGAAATTACTGTAGTTAGGTGACAGCAACTTATACTCTACTGGTATCTGTGAGAGTCTACCACACAATAGGTGCTGGTTCAATTCTCATTATTCCTCTTCCCCATTCCCTTCCGTATCCCCAATGTAATTGAACAGCAACACCAACAACTCCGCCTCAGTGTCAAACAAGTTGAGGTCGGCTATATGAATCTTCACTATTCCCTAGTGTAATTGAAAGTTTTAAAAAGAAAATTAGGGTAACATTTTGGGATCGGCTATATAAATCTTATATAGCATTATATTTAGGTCCATTCAATTCAAATTATAACTAATATGGCCAGCACTCCATACTTCAACAAAATAAATTTAAATAATTTGAGGTGAAAGAACACTACTAAAAAATCTCTATTAAAATATTTAGTTGTTATTTCCCATTGAATGTCTGTGGAAAAAACCTAAATATTAGTGTTTTCACACGGAAAAATTAAGAAGTTTCCCAGCGTCTCAATGTTAACCAGTTTCACACCATGTGTTTTACTAGTGAGCTGGTTCGACGGGAATGAGGGGAAAATCACGCTTTATAGCACCAATTTCCCATTGAATGTGGGTGGAAAACCCTCTATTTCTATTTCTAGTAGTGGAAGTGAAGCAAGGTAATTGGAAGTAAATATCTATATAATTGTTTTTTCAACATAGGAGGGTCATAGCTGTCATCAATCTGCAGATGTGCAACAACTCTAGATACTTTTTTTCCTCATTTTACTCTAATCCTAGTTATGTAAAATCAAAATTACAAGGAACAAAAAACAACAAATCATATTTTTAGGAGAAACAAAAACGTTGGGAAAAATCAAAGATGCAATTGGAAGGAGCCTGACCTGGGATGAATCACAAAGAGAAGGTTTTTAGTGGACCTCAACAGAGGTTTTATTTTATGCCTGGGACTGAGAGAAAAGGAAAAATACTTTGGGACCCCTTAAATTTGACACATTTATTCAGTAGAAATTGAAAGTTCTTCTTTTTATTTATAAAATTAATTTTTTTATGGGGATTGGAGTTCCACCAGTAGAATTGAAACCCCAGAAAAGTGTCCTAAAATTCCATATCATGAGTGAAATAATTATTTCTCTCATGGTAGCTTAGGAAAAATATTATTTACTTAAATATTACAAACTTAACAAATTTCAGGAGTTTGAAGTTTGAACTGTCACATTTTAAAATTTTAAAATTTCAAAATTATTTTCTAGAATTTAAATTGTATATTGTGCTGGAATTTAACTTATCGAAGCTAGAATTTGAGCACTGTGTGCTTAGAGTTGTTCCGTATCTTAACTAGATTTTTTTGTCCAAATGTTATTTCCGTATTCAATTACATTTAAACAATTGCTAAATGTTAACAACCGATCCAAAAAATGGCTATTCGAATTACTTTTTATGCGATATTTTCAAGCTATTAAAAGTAAGTTAAACTAAAATTGGCCCGTCAAAACCTTTTGAACGAAAATGAAATAAAATAGTGAGACGCGTTGATTTTGAACTGTAAAATTCTTTTTGGCATAATTAATTAACTGTATTTTTTAGAGTCTCACATCGGATATGAAATGGGAACATGGACTACTTATATGGGCTTAGACAATCCTCACCCTACGAGCTAACTTTTGAGGTTGAGTTAGGCGCAAGATCCATTCTTTACATGATATCAGAGTCAGACTCATTCCAATTCTTTGTTCACCGATGTTGAGTATATTTTTCACGCTCAAGTTAACAAGGTATGGGCGTGTGGGTGAGTGTTAATAGTCATACATCGGAAATTAAATGGAACATGGACTCCTTATATAAATTTGGTCAATACTCATCCTATAAGATAGCTTTTGGGTTGACCCAAGATTCATTCTTTTACCCGGTATCAGAGCAGACTTATGGAATGGAAACACAGACCCAACCGCATTCTTTACAGCATGTACATCACAGAGGAGTTCCTATATCTCCCTGGACCTACTTAGAATGGAACAACCTCCATTTTATGAGACAAATAGGATTTCTATTTAGCTCGCAAAAACAAGTATGGCTTTATGAGGTGCTTGGCTCATTTAGCCATTATACACATCAAGGAACATCAAAATTGTAAAGCCTATATATGTTTCTTTCTAAAGAGAAAGTATTCCTATGAGTTTTTCTCCTGAATGCTGAGAATTGAGCTCTATCCATCTGTGCAGCTCCTTTGGCCTCTCTTGAAAGCATGTTGAAATTCTCCACAAAAGTTTTCTCCTTGCAATTGAGTCCTCATTTAGCTAAAATATCCGCAACCTTAATGCCTTCCCTAAAACAATGATTGATATTTCATTTTTCAAGCTTTGCAAATTGTCTTTGAATGTTTATTTATGTACCACCATAATAAGGTCATTACAGATATGATATAAAATCCTATTAAAATGCATAGGAATGTTATCAAATCTGTATTTGCGTCTAGCTTTCCAAAGATTTCAGAGAATACTATTAGAAAGAGCTTGAATACTTATAGAATGAATAGGATTTCTGCCTTTGCTCGTCCACCATTTCACTAAATGTTGTCTCATATTATGTGAAGGATGTATCGCAAACATTTGATTGAAATGGAACCACACCCTTTTACTAATCATGCTCCCATAAAAAAGATGATCCTGGTCTTCTTGATGATGCACAGAACAACAAGAACACATGGAGGACAAGTTTGTCCAAAACTTCTTCATAATTCAAATCCGCAGGGATTTTATGCTTGAGTAACTTCCAGATAAACAAAGAGACCTTCAGGGGAATACCTTTCCAAGTCATTTTGTTAATAAAACTAGGACTATGATGTTTCCTAATACTGTTCCAAGCTGATTTACAAGAATATTTTCCATTTGTGGTAGGAGTCCAAATAGGTTGGTCCAATAGATTGAAAGATTTTATTGTAATTTCATTAATAAGGATAAAAGTACTGACAGGGAGAACTTTCCTGAGCTTAGTCATATTCTAATGACCATCTTTAATATAATCAGAAATCATACCTCTATTAGGAGTGGATGTCTTACCAAAATTAGCAAGTCTTCCGACACCTGTCCAATCATCCCACCAGAAGTTTTGAGTTTTCACAATTGATTTTCCATTATATAAGATGTTCCATCTTGTCCCTTATATTCATCAATCTCCTCCGCCCATGTGATTGAGTGTAGCTCCACTTTCTGACAACTGAATGGACACTCCTTGAATATTTGCTTCTTAAAGAATCAGACCATAAGGATGTCTTGGTTCTGAATTGCCATCAAAGATTGGCCCCTAAATTGTCTGATTCCAATTCCTCCTTCTGGTGTTGGTTTGGTCATTTTGTCCCATGCAACCTAGTGATGTTTGTTTTTCCCCTCAATGCTGCCCCATAGGAAATTAGCAAAGATCTTTTCCATCTGTTTGATGATGATTTTGGGAGGCTGACAAATGGATAGTAGATAAACAGGCATTGTTGCTAGAACATGTTTGATCAAAATGATCTTTCCTCCATTAGATAGCATTTTCAGTGCCAAGCTCCAACTCTGTTGAGAATTTTTGTAGCAGCATCAGTGAAATATTGTATCCTTTTCCTTCCATGAAACAGTAGGCAACCGAAATATGTTATTGGAAATTCCTTTCTTTGGACCTGTAAAATATTAGATACAATATTAATCCTATTTGCAGAGATGTTGTCATTCATAATAAAATAACTTTTAGCTTGATTAATCATTTGTCCAAAAAAATTCTCATAGTCCTTCAAGAATTCCATGATGAGATCTAAGGTGTTTAATTTTCCTGCACAAAAAATTATTAAATCATCAGCATATGATAAGTGATTAATTTTAGGGCCTTCAGGCTGCATGTTGAAATCAATGAACTTAGGATTATTATATAAGTTATTTAAAAGGGAAGACAAAGCTTCAGCAGGTATGATGAAAAGGGAAGGTGATATGGGATCACCCTGTTTAACCCCTCTCTGAGATTGAAAGAACCCACGTCCTTTCCCATTAATAACTACAGTATACCACATATTAGAAAGCAAGTTCCAAATGTTATGAATCCAATCTTCTCTGAACTCCATTTTCCTCATAACATTGCAAATAAAGTTCCAAGACATTCTATCATAGGCTTTGTTCATGTCTATTTTGAAGACAACATTGCCTCCTTTGTTGTTCATCTTCATTCCATGAATGATTTCTTGAGCTAATAACACATTTTCACCAATGGCCCTCCGTTTAACAAAATTATTTTGGTTGGGAGATATGATTCTAGGGATTATCTTGGAAAGTCTATTATTCAAGACTTTGGAGACAATCTTTTGAGTAACATTGCTGAGGCTAATTTGTCTGAATTCTGAGAAGTTATGAGGAGAATTAACTTTGGGAAGCAAAATCAGACAAGTGCTGGTGAAGAATCTTGGCATCTGTTTTCCACTGAATACTTCTTTAACAATGTTCAACAAATCATCACCAATAATATCCCAAGCTTTCTGAAAAAACATGCTGCTATATCCATCTGGGCCAGGAGAACTATTGGGGTTAATATCATATATAACATCTTTCACTTCCTTGATAGTAGGAATAGCCATCAACATCTCATTATCCTCATTAGTAATTGTTTTAGTAATTTTTTTCAGAATATTTGGATCTACAACATGAGGATTACTAGAGAAAAGGTTTTGATAGAATCTAGCTGCAGCTGCACCAATTTCTTCATCTCCTTGTATCCAAGCATCATCTTGTTGAATTCTGTTAAATCTTGAGGATGCTTCTTCGAGTGGAAGAATTTGGTATTTTCATCCGCTTCAGTATTCCATTTGAGATTAGCTTTCTGTTTTCAGAAAGAATCCACATGCTTGTGGTGTAATATAAGCTCAGCTTTGACCTTATGAAGTTCCATTCTGTCACTGGGCTTTTGTTTGAAAATAAGTTTCTTCAGCCTTGATTACTGTTTTTTTCTAATTGTTGAACCTTGATAAAAATGTCACCAATGATATTATTTTTACCACAGGCTAAGAGCTCTTCCAGTATTCTTCATTTTCTGTTGGACTTCCCAGAATATATTTACTTCTGTATATGAAATCCAATGTTGTTTAACCACCTCAATGAAACCTTAATGATCCACCCAAAAATTTAGGAATTTGAAGTATTTAACATGATTGTCCAGATCACTTCCAAAGGATATAAGGAGTGGGCAATGATCAGAACTAACCCTAGGAAGATGGATCACACAACATTTACCACCATCCTATCAAATGATGTCTTCTTCCTTTCTTTCATTACACCAAGTGAAACTTATTTCCAGTGAATCCACAGTCATGTAAGCATTCTAGAAAAGGAAGAGTTTTACTTAACCTATGAGGTTTTCCATTCAATTTTTTCATCCACTGCCAAGATACTATTAAAGTCTCCACAAACAGCCTAAGGTGCATCAATGACAGAGGACAAAATTCTCAAATATCCCCACAGATCTTCTCTGTCTGTAGCTTTAGACTTAGGATAAACCACAGATAGGAAGCAGTATTTATTATCCTCAGTGGTATTGAATTTACAAGTGACAAGCTGATCTTCACTAGCAAAAACACTGCAATTCAACTCAGCCTTCCAGAAAATCTAATTTTTGTTGCTACAATTTGCAAAACATCGCTGCATGCTTAGATCTTTTAAAGTTCAATACTTTACAAATGAATGAGAACAATTTATTTATTTTTTGCAAAAAGATGTGATTTTCCTTCAACTTGGCATAAGTTTAAAAATTGAATCTTGAATTAATGATGTACTAGTCAAGTTTTAATTATTCTTGTAAATCCAGAAAATCATTTATGAAATTGTAGTTTGGGTTAAGGGAACAAAATCCTTATTGGCTGACCTCTCTTTATACTTTATTTTTTACTAAAGTTATATTCTATTCCCTATTTTACATAAAAGGAAATAAGTATTTTATCTCTTTTGATAAAAATCAAGGAAGTACTTTTTCTCAAAAGAAGGGATTTTACAAAGGGGATTTTTGTACTCAATTTTAAAGTGTGTGTGTAAAGCTATATTTTGGCGGGAAATAATTAGAATGATATTATTTGCAATAATTTAAACTTTTTAAATAATTTAAAGTAATTTTTTATTATATACAATATGAGGTCAACCGTATCTTACAGATCCTTAATAACGGGGTGCTTAACATCTTTCCCTAGGGAACATTTGAACCTTTACCCGAACTCTGGTTTAATTTAGGATTTTTTTTCAATTTTTGAAAAATCCTGTTAAATATGGATTTCCTAGTTTTGCATATAAATTAAGTGGTGACTCTAAAAAATAAATCTTAGAGTCCACAAGTTATCTTTTGTGTCTCGCGTAAAAGTGAACTGTAATAGAAAATTACTTTAAATTGCTTAAAGAGTTTAAAATATTACAAATAATATCATTCAAATCATTTTCCGCCAAAATATAGCTTTACACACACTTTAAAATTGAGTACAAAAATCCCCTTTGTAAAATCCCTTCTTTTGAGAAAAAGTACTTCCTTGATTTTTATCAAAAGAGATAAAATACTTATTTCCTTTTATGTAAAATAGGGAATAGAATATAACTTTAGTAAAAAATAAAGTATAAAGAGAGGTCAGCCAATAAGGATTTTGTTCCCTTAACCCAAACTACAATTTCATAAAAGATTTTCTGGATTTACAAGAATAATTAAAACTTGACTAGTACATCATTAATTCAAGATTCAATTTTTAAACTTATGCCAAGTTGAAGGAAAATCACATCTTTTTGCAAAAAATAAATAAATTGTTCTCATTCATTTGTAAACTATATCAAGAAAATGTTTGATAAATGATCTAAAAGTTGAATGAAACTTTTAACTCATAGTTAATGATCTCATGACAAAAACGATATTGAATTTGAGCCAATATATCACGGCGGAACAGCCCAATGATCATTACTCTAGCACATCAATTTCGACAGTAATCGGAAAAGTGACATTCAGATGGAAAAAAAAGGATTAAAACAGCTAGAAGTACTTAGAAAATGAAAAAGCTATAGACTCCGGTTGGCCCGAGCCCGTGCCAAGCAAATTAACTCTGATATTTAAGTGGAGAAGGATAGAGGGGCGGATCCATCACTCCTGAATTTCAAAAGCTGCATGCGGTTGGCCTAGAGGATCGGCTCTAAACGAATTCTTCGATCATAAAAAAAGATTAAAAAAAAGTTAAAGAACAAAATCCATGAGCTTTGTTAAGGGAAGTTGAGATCTTGGTGTTGCCTTTGCTTTGTCCTAAGGCTCGCCAACGGGGCGGGTTCAGGGCCCGACAGGACGGGGGAGGGCGGGACCAGTCCTCCGGCGGGACTGGCGAGATCAGCCGATGTCCCATCCCGTTCCCGATCCCGTCAGAAAAGGGGATTGGTCTTATCATGCCGGGGGCGGGATAGGTTTTTTCTTTTTTACACTTAATTTTTAAAAATAACATATATAAACACCTCAATAATTGAACAAGATAGTGTAATAAAAACATCCAAGGCTTGTGCCTCTTATATTATTTAATAGAAATATGATTTTTTTTTGTAATACAATTTCAAAATTACAACTTTGTGGTGTTGAAAGTTGCAAATAACATAGTAAAATCTAAAATTGCAATAAAAAAATCACATATTTATAAACACCTTTTCTAGTAATTGGAATTTATTGGTCAAATTGCTCGACGTCGCTTCCATCTCCGTTGGATAAGATTTCGTTGTAGTTTTCGTCGTCTTCTTCGTTGATCTCCGGTTGACCGCACCTTCTACGCTCCACTCGTATCCAATCTCTGAATAAAATTGCAATCTCCAAGTTGTCTCCCGCTAATGAGTGTTTGTGCTCTCCTATTTGAAATCTTCCGGCAGAAAAAGCGCTTTCAGACGTTGTTGATGACACTTGAATGTTCAATACATCTCTGACCATCTTGATAGTGTCGGAAATGTCTTTTCATTCTTCCTCCGGTATTTCAGCAAGTCTTCACGTCCTTCCTCATTGAGAATTGCTTGGTACGGTACAACACCCTGCAAAATAAAAATATCAAACTCGCTAACTTGATTAGTAGTGGTACCACTAAACATTCTATTTCTAAGGCTTTCAATACTAGCCGCAGAAACAATATATCTTTTTTGAGTTTGTATTCAAGAAGAAGAAGATGGTATGGAAGCCGGTTGGTTACTAGCACTTTCTTGTTGGTAATGCGTATATACTTTTTTACATTCATCGTATATGCTAGACAAAACTTCTTCTTTAGTTGGTTCCTTAGGTGGTTGGTCATTTGGATTTTTTGGAGATGGAGGTGGAAGTACTGCTATACAATCATAAATAGTTTCAATAAGTGTTTTACAACCGTCTATTTTAATAGTCATACATCACCAATAGTATAAATAGTTGGAATAAAAAAAAATTAAAATTTGATAAACATTTTTTAACAGGTGTCTTATAAGATAATTTTTTCATATATTCACTAAGTAACAAAAATATTAGAGCTATATAAAATAACATAGTTGAAATAGTAGGATAATAAATACCGGAAAATTCTTTAGTAGCTTGAAAAATTTTCTCTAAAAATACAATAAGTTCTGAATTTTTTTCTCAATCGTTATCTACAACCATATCAGTTAGATTTCGATTATGGGCGTTAACAATAGAGTTATAGGTCTTCTATAATCATAAGCAACAAATGGTTGTTCATATAAAGAATTCCACCTAGTCGCTATTTCTACGGGAATTTTTCTATAAAGTAGTCCACAATCGTGACAAGTATTTTTATATTCTTTTTTCTTTGTATTCTATTACGTCTAAAAATAAAGTTTATAACAAATTGTATTTTATTAAGAATGTCTTCAAAAAGTGATAGTTCATCCTTTACAACTAAGTTATAAATATGACACACACATTTTATATGAAAATGATCAGGAAAAGATAGAGTTAAAAGATCTTTTAAAAGTCTAATAGCATAATTATTAGAAGAAGCATTATCTAACGTAATTGTCATTATTTTGTCAGTTATACCATAATACTCGCAAATTTGATGAATATTTTCTGCAATGAAACTTCTAGTGTGCCTATCATCAATATATCTATATGCTAAAATACGTTTTTGGATAGACCATTTATAATCTATCCAATGATATGTTTAGTTAAATAATCATGGTCATTAGTACTACAGCCTATATCAGACGTGATAGATACTTTGCTAGAAAAATGATATAATGAATACCGTAAATATTGTTGATATTCATGTTCAAATTTAAAAACGTCTCTCCTAACAGTTGATCTAGGAAAACCGTTAAAAGCAGGATTGTACATATCTCTAATGTAATGAATAAAACCAGGAGAGGAAGGAAATGAAAAAGGCAAACCCTCCACCGCAACTAATTTTGTTATTGCTTCCCTATCTCTATACTTATCGTATTTAGGACCTACAATTCCCCCCGTCGTCGAGTTAATTTGACCATGTACTTGATTCAGGACACTATGTGAACCTTGTCCCGACTGAGAGCGCATTGGCGCACCTGACTTTGTAGCCTCGTATTCATCCCATAGCTTTGTGAAAACTTTGTACATGTCTCAATAAACCTCCCGTCCACCCTGACCTTTTCCCATTTTAAATTTATAAATATTTTTACCAATTTAGCATCTAACTACTTGATTCTCTTGGTCCTTATAAAAAAATTCTCATGCAGCAGATTTTAATTTTCATTGTGTGGGGCCTCGTCTCATACTAGGGGGAATAGGAGGCGTTTCAGTTTCAATTTGAGGTGCACTAGTGGATGTGTCAGCTAGATTAGTGGGTGTGTAATCTAGATTATCTTCAAAATTAAAATTTGGTTGAGTTGCAGAATATATCTCATCGTCTAATGGTATATCATTAAAAAATTCAGTTTCATCTATATAAATGTAATCAATCAAATCATCATGCCAAGGAATAGGATGACTAGAAGAAGTACACATGCCCTTGTTACCCCTGTTAGATGAAGTACCCTTACCCTTGCTCTTAAACATACCTCTTAATCCTTCCATTTTAGTTATGCAAATAAATAGTTAAAGATAATAAAATTAAGTGTGATAATTAAGATAAAGTAATAATAATAATTTAAAGAAGGAACGAAGGTACCAAACGCCGACGTAACGTCGACTTATAATCGAGGTTGAAAATTAAAACTTTGCTCGATGGATGATCCTCAAGCTAGTTGCCAACTTCACTCTCAATTTTTTAACTTTGATAGAAATGAGCAAAAAAATATAATATTTAGTAGGCAATGTAGAATTGTAGAGAGATAAATTGAGAGATTGTTGGAAGATTTGTGAGAAAGATGAAGAGAAAATGAGATAATTATAGTTGAAAATTGGGTTAAAGTTTAAATATATCAACCTAAGGGTTAAAAATAAATATTAAAAGGGGGTAGGGGGTAGGGGGAGGCAAAAAATGGTTGTTGCACAACGGCCAAAATATAAAATGGTCGTTGTGCAACTGCCATTTTTGCAAAGGGGATCGGGGCGGGTGAGGAGGGATCGGGCCGGGTCCCAGATCCCGTCCTGGGTTCGAGTTCAGTTTCTTTTTTTTGCGGGACCGTGGCGGGGTCGGGTAGCGACCCGGCCCACTAGCCAGTCCTACTTTGTCCCCACATGATGAAGTGATTGGTTTTGGACAAAGGAAGAAACTTCGACATCCCAAATTCACCTGTTTCTCCTCTGTCTTCAAACCTGCGCGTATTCATTTCCAATATGAGTCACATATATAGTTTGTTAAAAAAGGTTTCAATAATTGCCATTTACCTTCATTTTCTTATGCGTTCATATATGGAACAAAGCTAGCTAATGTACAAACGAGTTTTAATGGAATGCTACCTTTTCAAGTATATCATGCCATTTTGTATTTTTTTTATCCGCACTCGATATTTATAAATATGTATGACACATTTTCACTTTATTAAAACATGTATTCTAGTAAATTAGTATGATTTGACGTAAATAACTAGTATGAAATTTGTATGTGTGACAATGAATACACACACATTGATTTTTTGGTGGGATAAATAGATTCAATTCAATTGCCATCAGCTTTAAAAAGTATTTACTACTAACTTATATACATTAATAGTATATTTTTTTCTTACATTATCAGTAACTTGTTGTAACAGATTATCTGTCTTATTTTACAGGTTACTAATTTGGTAGAATTTTACATACATGAAGTGTAGTGGTGTTTATACCAAGTCAATAGATCATGACATGTATCTGTACGTAAATTTTTAGCACTTAATATAGTCCATTAATATACATTTTCACATCACTAATCACTTATTAACTATGATTAAGTTTGCATAATTTGATATAAACATGATAAGTATTTACTTAATTTCACTTGCTATAAGTTGATAAGACATGAGAGTAAAAAAATTTAATACTGTCGCTGTATAAAAGGCTAAGTTCCCTTAAAATATATACCAATATTATGAGACGAAGTTGAAACTTACTCTCCAGACTAAATTGAGAATAATGAAGTTCGAAACAGAGAGGATCACTACTAGTCAACAACGGCCGCCGCTTCTCCTTCACGTAAATCTCAATCGCCGACCTTATCAATTCTCCGACGGTGTTCTCCAACGACATCACCACAAGCACGGGTCCCAAACTATTCTGAATATTCACATTCTGTGGAAAATATTATCCGAAAACACAAAATACATGAAGAAGAACACAAAGATGATTGTTTGATAATAGGAACAACGAACACAGAATTTGAGGCTTGAAACACGTGCGAAACGCTTTCCTAAAAACGATATTTGAAGGTTTGATAATATGAATAACGAACACAGAATTGGAGGCTTGAAACACGTGTGTAACGCTTTCATAAAAACAATATTTGCTCTCTCTCCTCTACGAGATTGCTATGAAATTGTACACAAATAGTTTTAGTGGATATAGTTTTAGTGGATATGACAAGTCTTTGAATTATGCACTAAGCAAAAAGTGAAGAAATTCATCTAGTAAATCAAGGGCTTTGCTTGTTATTGAATTGATGGATTACTTGTTGTTATGATATCACCACGAATGTGGAGCTGAGCTTTGAACACAGACGTGGAGGTATGGAAACTTGCGGCTCACCATTTGGAGACGGAGACTTCTTAATATGCGGATCACCTTTGGAGATGAGAGCTTCTCTATGTATTTTTACTCGATCTGCTGAGGACTTATGGATCTTCCCAATATGCGAAGGACTTATGGATCTTCTTGATATGAGGAAGACTTATGGATCATTTTGATATGTGGAAGACTTATGGATCTTCTCGATATGCGGAGGACTTATGGACTTCTTGATATGCGGATGCCTTCGAAAATCTATAGATGTCTTCTCCCCAATCCTTCCTCCTCTTTGGCTTTATAAAGATCCTATTTATAGTTGCACGGGAGAGTAGGGTATGTATATGATTGGTTAAACCATGTCATTTGAACACTTAGTGACATTTGATTGGTTCTTGTATTGACTTGGCATGCTACGTCACTTATGCACGTGACACGATTTTATTGGTCCTTTGACCTGATTTGTTATTGCTTTATTATTTTACTCTTAACCGAGGGCCTGTTGGAAACAACCTCTCTACCTTCCAAGGTGGGGATAAGGTTTGCATACAGCCTACCCTTCCTAGACCCCACTTTGTGAAATTACATGGATATGTTATTGTTGTTGTTGTTGACTTGACTTGGCGTGCCACGTCTTTCGACACATGACCTTGGGTTAGTGGAGCGGGCTCATTATTTAAAGACCGACTCAATGGACAGCCCAAATGAAATTAGACTTTCCTTTAAATCCATGTCTTGAAAAAATAGCGTCATCTTAATTTGAGCTTGATATAACTTGAATTTAGGAATTTATTCGAATTTTATATGGATTTTAATTCCACAAAATTCATGTCTCCAAACTCATGGTAAAAACCCTTAAGTACTAATAGTGTTTACTATAAGCAAAAGGAATTTCTCAAGATTGACTTTTATTTACCCAAAAGCTAATCACTTTCTGGACTCTGGAGTGCACTCCAGACAACTTGTTAATTAGATTATCTGCTAGAAAAAAGATATACTTAGACAAAACTTTAATTCGATTAAAGTTTAAAGTAATGTAAATAGTGCCACTAGAAATATAATTTTTTCAACGATTAGGTGGAACTAGAATACAACAAGCAAGAAAAAATGTAAATTATTGAAATATATTTTTCTAAACATTTAGGCATATAATTACAGAATGTTATAGTTGGAGTAGCTTCAAGGTATACAAAGATATAACTGGTGAAAGCTTTAACTACTAACCAGTAACAATGCTCTTTTTCTTTGTTTTATTTTTTAAGACTTTTAATTTAAAAATACAGAGTCCAAGAGTTGCAATATTGGTTGCGAGTTGCGACTTGCCATTTATCATACTCCATGAGTATACCGGGTATATACAGTGATTTCAAATCCATAGGTTAATCGTACTCTGATAATTTACGGCAAAGCTTTTTTTCCAACTTTTGTGAACCAATCCTGTAAAAAAAATTAAGAAATTACTTCATTTAAAAGTCAACAATCGGAAAATATCTACGATAAAATATATAAGCCTTCGTAAACTCATTGTCGGTTTCTATCGTAGTGGAGGTTGCTGTGAGGAGATTCTTGTGCCAGTGAAGATTGCTTCCAATGATTCACTTATGCTTGTCATCTGCTCGTGAATACCGTCCAGTCAAGTCTTTGTTCTTTTATTCAACAATATGGATCGCCCATTAAAGCGGTACGTGAGCTGGGTTCAGAACATCGTGAGACATTTCGGTCCATATCCGGTGTGGGCGTTAGAGCATTGAGAGGACCTTTCCCTAGTACGAGAGGACCGGGAAGGACGCACCTCTGGTGTACCAGTTATCGTGCCCACGGTAAACGCTGGGGTATGAATTCCTAAATCCATTTACCTCGACCAGGATCAACTCCTTCTATGCCCCAGGAAAAAGCTAAAAGTAAAGCAGTCATCAAGCCAGAGCTAATATTTGTTTCCTCTCTACAAGATTCAATAGTGGCTTGAGTAGTTGCATGCCGGGTAATTCAATGGTATTTAAAACTAAAGTATTATATAAAACTTTGAAATTAATTATTTGGAGGGGAGAATATGTGAAAATTAAAAAGGATAATGAAAAAAGAAGGATCAAAGTGGTTATGGTCAAAGTTTATGAAAGTTAGAGAGGAGTAGAGTATGATCATGCTCATTGGCGGCTTCAAGATTTAAAATTTATCAATTTCTGCATCTGTTTTGAATTAATATATAATAATAATGAGTTTATAAATAAATATTTATAATTATTTAATGAATTTCATAATACGTATACAATATTTAGATAAAAGTTACTGAATTCACATGAACTCATAACTCTAAGATACCGTGCAACATACTATGATATGTTGAGTAGCAAATCCAATACTCATGCTACTCTAATATGATAGTAGTAGAATAAGTGCAATGTCACACACCAATATAAATTTTGAATTCACCTCTGATTGGAATTATGCTTCATTATCCGAAACATGGCATGCAACCAAGGATTTTCCATAGCGTACATGTTCTTCTAATTAATTTATTTATCTTGCGACCAAAGAATCCATCGAGAATAATGAATGAATGGGAATTTGCCTTAACCGGAACAATCTCTGTTGTTATTTCTTGATTACTTGCATTACTTCCATTGCTATTACTCTTTCGAAGATAAAAACTTCTGCTTCCAACTTCTCCAATCACATCTGTGTTGCTCAAGCCTATATCAGTAAAAAAAAAATACAAAATTATTAAAGAAGGAATAAAACGTGAAAAAAATGTTATTACATGTATTAATTTGTAATTAACTTCTCGAATGATCTTACTGTGTATATATTTTTACATTATTAGTAAAAGAGTTTGCTAACGACTTACAATTTCTCGGAATCAATGCATAATTAGCTTTAAAAAAAGGACACAAAGAAAGAAAGAAAAATCTATAGATGTGATATCTACTGTTGAGAAGAAGTTTTAGTCTTGTTAGCATGTTAATTGCTTATATATATTTAACTTAGTTTTCACTTCTAAATTTTTTTGTATGATGATGACATGAGTTGAACTTAAATGAAGAGACGTGTTAAGTGAGAATTTACACAATAGATTCCCAACTTATTTGAGACTTAAGTTTAGTTATTGTAGTAATAGAATTTCAAATCTAATCCTTTCTCACATACTTCCTTTCAGAAAGAAAATGATAAATCACAATTAGCTGAAATTTACAATTAGCAAACGCCATTATTTATTACTCTATCAAACTTTTAACGTATGGTAGTATGACATTTCCAGAAAGGACAAATGAGCGACCATATAATTCAAACATTATCTTTAACTAATCAGTCAAGATTGTTAAGAGTCTCACATCGGATATGGAATGAGAATATAGACTCCTTATATTGATTTGGACAATCATCACCTTTATGTAAAGAATGGATGTTGGGCCTAACTCAACCCCAAACGCTAGCTTGTAGGGTGAGGATTGTCCAAGTTCATATAAGGAGTTTATGTTTCCATTACATATCCCATGTGAGACTTTTAACATTCCCCTGCACGCCCAAATCTTGTTAACTGAAGCGTGAATGATATAATTTGGGGGCCCAACATCGGTGAACATAGAATTGGAATGAGTCTGGCTCTGATACCATGTAAAGAATGGATCTTAGGCCTAACTCAACCCCAAAAGATAGCTTTTGTAGGGTGAGGAACTGAGGATTGTCCGAATCCATATAAGGAGTTCATGTTCTCATTCCATATCCGGTGTGGGACTCTTAATAGGGTGATGATTGTCCAAGTCCATATAAGTAGTTTATGTTCCCATTCCATATCCGATGTGAGACTCTTAACACTCCCCAGCACACCTAGATCTTGTTAACTAGAGCGTGAATAATATAATTTGGGGGCCAACATCGGTGAACAAAGAATTGGAATGAGTGTGGCTCTAATACCATGTAAATAATGGATCTTGGGCCTAACTCAACCCCAAAAGCTAGCTTGTAGGGTGAGGATTGTCCAAGTCCATATAAGGAATCCATGTTCCCATTCTGATGTGGAACTCTTAGCACTTTGTTAAGAGTCTCACATCGGATATGTAATGAGAACATGAATTCCTTATATGAACTTGGACAATCCTCACCTACAAGCTATCTTTTGGGGTTGAGTTAGGCCCAAGATCCATTCTTTACATGGTATCAGAGTCAGGCCCATTCCAATTCTATGTTCACCGATGTTGGGCCCCCAAATTATATCATCCACGCTCCAGTTAACAGGATCTGGGCGTGCGGGGGAATGTTAAAAGTTCCACATCGGAAATGGAATGAGAACATGGACTCCTTATATGGACTTGGACAATCCTCACCCTACAAGCTAGCTTTTGGAGTTGAGTTAGGCTCAAAATCCATTCTTTACACAGAGATCACAAACCAATCCAAATAATGTGATTAATTACTACGTGAGCCGGATATAAAATTTCTAAGTTTCATCAACCAACCTTACAAGTTGCATCAAGCACAAAAGAATGACCTTTCAACAAAGAAAGGGCTTACACACCAATATAATTTAAATACGACATTAGATACATTTAATACTAGTCCTAAACATCACAAATAGTATTTATTTAAGTAACAACTTTCAATCTTCAGAGTGATAATTACATCTAAGGGTGGCAAAATTAGTTCATGAAAACATGAGTCGCTCAATTTATTCAAGTTTGAACAAATAATTAACTCAATCATTTTTACTAATCCAATTAAGCTCATCTAAATTTTAAGTTGATTCGGGCTAAATATGTAGTCCAAATCGATCCATGAACATGACATGACACAAGTTCAGCTTATCGAGGCAATGACCTTAGATAGGAGGTTATGTAGGACACATAATTAGTTTAGAAGGTTAGTAGGTAGTTGAGTATTGCCCTACTTATACTAGTAGTCGTAGTATTATTCTTTTCCTTCGATTTTTGCTACTAATTGTTATTTTTTTTACTTTGATTTTCGTATTAATCAGTGGTAGTTACGACTCCTTTTTCGAAAAGTTTTGTCATGTTTTTAGTATTTTTTTCATGGCTTTTTACACTGTTTTGAGTTACTTGTCCTTGTGCCGAGGGTCTACCAGATACAACTTCTCTACCTAAAAGGATAGGGATAAGATTTGCGTACATTCTACCCTTCTCACACCCCACTTTGTGGAATTTTACTCGGTATGTTATTGTTGTAAATTGACTCATGAGAAACTTTATCAAAATATTTTAAAAATGAACATCCTTTGTTTTATATGTTATATATAGGTAATAAAGAAAAAAAGTCTTATCAATTTTATTTGGTAGTTAATAAAATACGAGACAAACAAAAACTAAAATTTAGTAAAATTTGCACGGATTGGACTATGACTCATTGTTAAACTCATCTCGATCATCAGCTATTTATTAACCCATCCTATTTCAACCTGCTCAAATTCAGCTCAACCTGTCATTTTACACCCCTAATCACATTCAGTCTCAAGAATTTATTTGGCTATATAGTAAAAGTTGAGGTTAGGACTTACTTTGAAGACTGAAGTAAGACTGGTACAATTGAAAAGATGAATCAGCATTTTTATCAAGACGAGGAGTGCGGCCTTCTTCACTATACTTGTCTATAACAAGTCTTATGGTCTCATCAACACTGGATCCCAATTTGACCATGGTTCGGACTGGCCCTGGACTTCCTTCAACTGTTACATCAACCACAACTTTTGCCTCCTTCTTGTACCTCTGCAACACAAAAATCTTTTACATATTAGACAACATCAAGAAAGATACTCCCTTTGTCCCAATTTATACAACATGCTTTCTTTTTTAATCGATCCAAAAAAAAATGACACATTTCTTTATTTGTCAATAATTTAACTTTAAACTTTACTTTTTACACTTAACGAGATGATCTATAACCACACAAATATCTTTAAATTATTTTAGATCACAAGATTCAAAAGTCTTCCTTTATTTATTAAATTCCGTACCCAATCAAACTACATCATTTAAATTGGGACGAAGGAAATAGTATTTTACACTCTGATCACTTCCAAGTTCCAACCATAGGTTGAGTGCGAGTCAAATGCAAGACGAAATCCGGATTAAAATTTCATGGTTGATTTAAGCACTGATTCATTATATTTTTAAAATTATCGTTTCTAATCTACTATTTTTTGCAATTTCAATGAATATATAAATTTATGTGAGCGTTAAAAATACTGGATTAAGATGAACTCGGTACCTGAACGTTGCATCTGCCACTGGTCAAATGGAGTGAAGTACAAAAGACTATTGATCACATAATTAGTAGCTGAGCAAGAGCTTCTGCAAGCGGTGTCAATATTTAAAATGGTGATGTAGCCTTAGTTCTATAAATAGTCTTAATCAAATTGGGGTTAAGTACAAAAGATTGTCGATTCCAGGAGGATTGGAAAAGAAGTAGGAGTACAAAATAATATCATCTGGATGGATCCTACAATGAGATGCAAATACTTGACCATTATTTCAAGTTGATATGGCAATGGTAGTAAATTACTAGTCATTCACAAGTCACAACAAAGAATGTGAAACAAACACTAGCAATTGGGTGATAGTCGATTTTCAAATCGAAAAATCATAAAGTTTAAATCCTGAATCCATCTCTATATGAAAAGACAATCGCTATAAATGATAATCTTATTCCATTAATTCATTCATGCACCAAATACAAGTTTCTAATTGAATATTTGGGATACGGTTATAAAACATTTTTTTTTTAAATCTCTAACATTAAACTGCATATTTTCATATTTCTCACCCCTAATAGCTAAGTACTTTGAAAATGCCAATCCTTAATACTCGGGTAATGATTTATCAACTACACGTTTTACTAAAGACATTATACCAAGTGCTGCACTAATTATATTTATAGTTCCCTATTTTTTGACAGGTCAATATTACTTCAAAGTAAGCATTTTCATAACTCAAATAGGATGGATGAATATAGACAACAATATGTAGCTAGCGAACACGTCTCAAATAATGGAATTTCAACCAATAACAAGCAAACAAACAGTCCTTTGATATACCGACCAAATAAAATGCCTTTATCAAAATTTCCAAATCAAGCGCCAGATTAAACCCCCCACAATTTTTGTTATATTTCCTCTGTCTCAAATTATTTGTCATAGTTATTAAAAATAGTTTTCTCAAATTATTTATTATTTTACAAGTTTAAAGTATAATTAATTACTTCTTCCCTATTTTTATAATTAATTACTTCTTCTCTATTTTATTCGTAGTAAAATTTTGTCATTAATAGAGATAACACATAAATAGAGCAAAAATTTAATGAAGAAAGATTATAACTAAGACAAACAAAAGTAAAAGTAGACAAATATCCCTCTTAATTAATATTTTTTATCGAACATGTAAAACACAAAAACGATAAATAATTTGGGACGAAGGAAGTAGCTATTGCAGCCATTTCACTGGCTATTATTTCTGATAGATACACGTGATATACAAGGAATATACACTGTGTATATCACGAGCTGACTTCGTAATATTGGGATGGTAAACCCGTGATATACACGGTGTATACATACCGTGTATATCACGGTTTATTGGCCTATTTTAGGTAATGTTTGGTTGTAATTATTATTGTACACTTACCATAATTGTATAGTTATTGTTCAAGTAGAATAAGGTTTTAGGAGTAGAATAGAAATATGATTTTCCTATTATGGAAAATTGTATATATATTCTTTCAATTAATGAAAATAATCAAGGGATTATTTCTTTCATGGTATCAAATATTTCCGAAATTTCCCCTCGATTTCCGTGCATCTTTGATCCCTTCTCCCTTCCCAAATTTTCTTCCCAATCCCTACATCACGTCTTACGTTGCTATTATGGCTAAGAACACGTTTCACCCTGCCCTTACTGTTTCTAACATCAAGAATACATCTCTATCATTCTTGAAATAGAAAACGTCCAATACGCGACGTGGGCCGAACTGTTCAAAGTTCACGCACACTCACATCAAGTCCTCCATCACATTCTCCTCACGGCTCATGCGGATACAGAAGTGCCCAAACCCAAGGATGATCCTAAGTTATGGACGACCCTTGATGCTACCGTTCTTCAGTGGATTTACTCAACTATCTCTACTGACATATTGCAAATGATTATCGAATCAGACGCTACGGCGATGGATACTTGGAATAGAGTACATGATATTCCAAGATAATCAAAATTCTCGTGATGTTACCCTTGAGCAGGAATACTCTCACGTCAATATGGAAGACTTCCCTAACGTTTCAGCATACTTCAAAAGGTTGAAAGAATTGGCGGACCAACACTGCAATGTTGGCGCGGCGCCCGTTACCAACGATCGTCTTGTCCTTCAAATGGTTGCAGGCCTGTCTGAGGTCTATAGTGGTGTTGGTACGTTTCTTCGTCAGAGCAATCCTCTTCCGCAGTATTATCAGGCTCGTTTCATGCTCACGCTCAAAGAAGCATGCTTGGCTAAGAAAGCGACCATTGGGGCCCCTTTTGTCGCCATGGTGACCGAGTCCAACTTTTCTCCATCTGTCTCTAACAATTCCAGCCAAAACCGCAACAACGGTGGCGGCAAAAAGGGTCAGAATCGCAAAAATAATGGTAAAAACAGGGGTGAAAACTATGGTGGAAATAACGGGGGTGGCAATGGGCCTCGGGGCATTGAACCGCAAGCCAACTGGCCACATCCCTGGGGCCCATGGCCGTGGAATTGGGCTAGTGAGCCTGGCTCCAACAACCCCTATTACCCGTCACACGCTGCCAATTCGAACTGGGCCCAGTTTCCGCCATCCAGCAAGCCCAGTTATTCGAGCCCACAATGGAACCCGAGAGCAGATTCTGGACCGGGGCAGCAAGCCGGCGTGCTTGGGTCTCGGCCCCACCAGACCAACCATGCAGCGGGCCCCACACCTACCAACATTGAAGTCGCTATGCACACACTTGGATTTAATCCATCGGACCCCAATTGGTACATGGACATCGAAGCCACTACCCACATGACGTCCGATCAAGGTACTCTCTCATCTTATTCCAATTTGAGCAACAATCGTGGCATAATTATTGGTAATGGCAATTCCATTCCAATTCGTGATTACGATCATAAAACTTTATCTCCCCTTCCCCCCTCCATCCACCCATTGTCTTGAAAAATGCCCTTCATGCCCCTAACTTAATTAAAATTTTGGTGTCTGTCCGTAAATTCACTACTGGTAATTGAGTTTCTGTTGATTTTGATCCTTTTGGATTTTCTGTGAAGGATTTCATGACGGGGATTCCTCTCATGAGATGTGATAGTAGGGAAAATCTTTATCCTATCACGCCCACATCTGGTCTCTCGAGTCAAGCCTTGCCATCTACTTTTGCGGCTCTCGCTCCTTCCTTATGGCATGCACGTTTGGGTCACCCTGGGTCCTCTATTGTTTCTTCCTTACATAAAAGCAATTTTATCTTGTAAAGGTACGCGTAGTACTCCAATCTGTCAATCTTGTTCACTAGGAAAACTTGTTAGATTGTCGTTTGAAGACTCTTTTTCTCATACTTTAATGTCATTTAATATTATTCATAGCGATTTATAGACATCTCCTGTTCTTAGTTCTTTGGGCTATCGTTATTATATTCTATTTTTGGATGACTATTCTAATTTTTATGGACTTTTCCGTTAGCGAAAAAATCTCAAGTTTTTTCTACCTTTTTAAAATTTAGAGCATTTATCCGTACCCACTTCGATCGAAAAATAAAAAATATTCAATGTGGTAATGACAAAGAATATGATAATGGGTTGTTTCGGGATTTTTGTGATACTAATGGAATAAATTTTCGTTTCTCTTGTCCTCATATGTCCTCACAAAATGAGAAAGCCAAACGAAAAATTCGTACCATTAATAGCATTGTCCGCACTATATTGGTTCATGCTTATGTACCCCTTCCTTTTGGCATCATGCTCTACAAATGGTTACATATCTTCTTAACATAATTCCTACCAAAGGTTTGGCTAATGCGTCTCCACTTAATGTCCTCTATAATAAAAATTGTTCGTATTCCCATCTTAGGGTCTTTGGGTGCTTATGTTATCTCCTATTTTCGTCAACTACAATTAACAAACTTCAAGCCCGTTCTACCCCTTGTGTGTTTTTGGGTTATCCATCAAATCATTGTGGTTACAAGTGTTTTGATTTATCATCTAATAAAATAATCATGAGTCGCCATATTGTTTTTTATGAAACCCAATTTCCGTTTGCAAAGGTAAGTAGTCCCGAGCCTAGTTCGTATAATTTTTTAGATGACAATATCTCCCAATATATCATCCACCATCTATCAGACTTGTCCCGCACCCAAAATCCGCCAGCGGGCCCACTGCTCGCTGGACCTACAGTACCATCGCCACTACTCAGGGCTCCCGTCACGGGTCCAGCAACTGGCTCAATTTCCAGCCCAATTTTTCCCCTGCTATAGTTCTCGGTCCAGTGCCTATTTTCGATTCCAGTATTAGGCCAGCAGGCGTAGGTCTGCTGGCCAGTCCGTCAACCCGTCAGTTTTTTCCCAATTCTCCCCCGAGTCACAGACCGGTCACTCGTAGTCAACGGGGTATTTTTAAACCAAAGATACATTTTAATCTAAATTCTAATATTCTTAAATTACCCATACCCCGTAACCTAATGTCCGCTCTCAATGACCCGAATTGGAAATTGGCTATGACTGACGAATATGATGCTCTTATTGGCAATAAGACGTGGGAGTTGGTTCCTCGTCCTTCTAGTGTTAATATTATTTGATCTATGTGGATGTTTACTCATAAGGATAATGTTGAAGGTTCTATTGCGACACATAAGGCTCGCCTTGTAGGTGATGGTAAGACTCAGCAGGTTGACGTGGATTGTGGTGAGACATTTTGTCCGATGGTCCAACCGGCTACCATTTGCACTATTCTCAGTCTGGCTCTTTCGAAAGCTTGGCCCATTCATCAGTTAGATGTGAAGAATGTTTTCTTACATTGTGATCTTAAGGAGACAGTTTACATGCATCAGCCCTTGGGTTTTTTAGACCCCAAATATCCTCATCATGTCTGTTTATTGAAGAAGTCCTTGTATGAGCTTAAGCAGGCCCCACCGGCTTGGTATAAGAGATTTGCAGACTATGTTTCATCTATTGGGTTTTCACACAGCATGTCGGATAATTCATTGTTCATATATCGACGTGGTCCTTCCCTGACTTATATACGATTATATGTGGATGATATTATCTTGACTGCTTCTTCTGATGTTTTGCGAAAGTCTATCATGACAATGCTCACTTCTGAGTTTGCTATGAAAGACTTGGGGTCTTGAATTACTTTTGGGGGATTGTTGTCACTCGTCATACAGGTGGGTTATTCTTATCACAACAGAAGTATGCAACTGATATCATTGAGTTGCGGCTAGCTCACCGTACGAGGATCCGACCCACTATCGCAGTCTTGCAGAGGCTCTTCAGTATCTTACGTCCACGAGACCAGATATTGCGTATGTCGTACATCATGTGTGTTTATTTATGCATGATCCCATGATTGAGCACATGAATGCGCTCAAACGCATTATTCGATACATCCAGGGGACACTTGACTATGGCTTACATTTATATCTGTCGTCGACGTCTACACTTATCTCGTATACAAATGCTAATTAGGGTGGTTGTCTAGATACCAGACGCTCCACGTCCGGCTATTGTATGTTTCTTGGTAATAACTTGGTCTCCTAGTCTGCGAAGCATCAGTCTACATTATCACGCTCTAGTGTAGAGGCCGAGTATCGAGGGGTAGCCAATGTGGTCTCTGAAATATTAGTGTCATTTACCTTTCTGGTAATCCGGTTCAACACCAGCGCACTAAACACATCGAGATGTATATTCACTTTGTTCGTAAAAAGGTAGCTCGTGGCCAAGTACGCGTATGTCATGTCCTTTCCAGGTATCAAATTGCGGACATCTTTACTAAGGGTCTTCCCTCGGTCCTTTTTGAAGATTTTAGGGACAATCTCAGCGTACGAAGACCGTCCGCTATGACTGCGGGGGGTGTGATAGATACCCGTGATATACACGAAATATACACCATGTATATCACAAGCTGACTTCGTAATATTGGGCTGGTAAACCCATGATATACATTGTGTATACATACCGTGTATATCACAGTTTATTGACCTATTTTAGGTAATGTTTGGCTGTAATTATTATTGTACACTTACCATAATTGTATAGTTATTGTCCAAGTAGAATAAGATTTTAGGAGTAGAATTGGAATAAAATTTTTCTATTATGAAAAAATATAAATTGTATATATATTCTTTCAATTAATGAAAATAATCAAGGAATTATTTCTTTCAATTTCATTAATATAGTCTAATAGAAAATCACTCGTATCAACCAATCAAATTTGTTAAATAATTACTACTGTATTAATTATCTAGATTCTAATATTGATTAAAAATAATTACCTGAAAACTCTGCGGAGATCCATAAATCAGATAATCAGGAGACACAAATATGTCCGAACAAGTTTGTGGCCGGAAAAGGATTTCCAACGACGGCGTTTCTTCCCGTCGATCATCATCAATGTCAACAAATCCAATTTTCAAAACACAAGGCTCTGATTTACATCTCTCTAGTACCTTATTACTATCCCTATGCTGCTTTAATGACCGGCGATTCACCGGCACAGGCGTATACCTCCGATGAAGAGACGACGACAACGACGGTTTTAGTACTCTGCTGCTAGTTCTCCGGCTTACCGGAAATCTTCGCCGGATATTGTTGTCTGACATATACTTGATTTAATTAACTGATATTTAGAGTGTACTTTAATTGTGTAGTGTGCTAATTAGAAGTGTGTGTATATATACGTATAGAAAATACAGATGAAGCATATATGAATAGAATCAAAGGGAAAAGGTATGAATAATGCCAAAATATGGAAGTTGCGTTGAAATAGAGGTAGTTGCTTGGGATTTTAAGGTGGTTACTGGTTAACGAAAAGTCATACTCGTGTGTTCCAATTTATATAATATACTTTGAATTTAAAATTAAATAAAAAATAATAATAATCAATTAAGATTAAATTATTTGACTCTCAAAATTCGTAACGTAACACATAGAAGGAGTATCTATTTCAATTTTTTTCTTTAATTTTAGCCATTGTTTGATTTGAAAATAGTAAGCTAAACTTTCTGGCACTTAATCTTACACTAACCCAATTAATGCTGAACCATTACGATTAAGACATCTATATAACTGAATTGAACGGATAGTTATATATTAAAATGTGTACTGAAATATTAGACGTGTGAATTTGAATGATTGAATAGAATATATATCATCTGAATATTAGGATGTGAATTGAGATTAATATATGAATTTGAATGAATATATAAATATTTTAATTAAGACCGTTAATTATTTAACATTCAAATTTATAAAATTTGTCCGTTACTGAAAAGTAATAAAACATAAAATTTAAATAAATTACTAATTAATTTTTATATTATATTAATAAAATATTAAAAATAAATTTATATGTGACATAATATGTGACGAAGGGGTCGGTGGCTAATGGCGGTGAAAAGGACAATAGCCAATCAAGATTTGTTTCTTCATCTTGTCATATAGTTTCCTCCATATATTTTTTCAAAAGTTTTCTCGATGTAAAAATATTTGTTGTACATACCATAGTTATATCACTATCTTAAACCACCAAAGCCCAACCGTGACCCATATCTCCAAATAAATCCAAAACCCCCAAACATAGTTGCACGGACTTCCACTTTTAGGGTGGTCTTTAATTTTTGGCCTCAAATATAATAGTTTTTAATTTTATCTCTATTTCCCATTTAATATAAATTTGTGGGTTAAAATGTCATTATCTATGACCTAATTTGTTAAGGTATAAATTTAGAGAATTTTTGCCTTATTAGGTATAAGTTCAGTAAGAATTAAGTTTATCCGGCATAAATTATGTAGTATCTAATTCGCTCGACATAAGTTTAAAGAACGTTTGTCTTGTTCGACTTATGATACAAAATATGAACTTATGCCGTTTTGATTTTTGTTTTCAATTTTTTTCATGTCAGAAATATTTTCGATCATTTTTTTATTACTTAAAGTGCTGAAAAAACAAAAATTAAAAATCACTCCAAATAAGGACATGATCCCATTTGCAAAACCTAATTCCCAAAATTCAATTTGAGCAGCCCATAACCCAAACAATTCCCTTTCTTCCCAAAAAAAGGGATAAGGACAATCCGAGTGAAATTATTGGCGCTCGGTGGCTCAAGAATTTAAAGGTCATTGTTTAGCTTTTTAAAAATAATTTTATTTTCTAACCATTTTTCAACTAATTCCAGCATATATATATAAACTGTATCATTGTTGTATATATATCACTACTGTATATGTTTAGAAAATGTATCATATGTATAGAAATAGTATCATTGTTGTATAGAATATATATCACTATTGTATATGTATAGAGAAAATATATCACAAGTATAGAAACTGTATCATTATCGCATAGAATATGTATCACTACTGTATATGTATAGAGAAAATGTATCACACGTATAGAAACTGTATCTTTATCATATAGAATATGTATCCCTAAAATATATGTATATAAAATATATCATTATTGTATAATAAATGTATAATCAACGTATAATTTATATTTAATAAATATATAATTAATGTATACTTACTAATTATACATGTTTTGGCATATTTTTTGAAGGCTCAATTAATGTAAACTTACTAATTATACACATATTATACATGTTTTGAGATATTTTTTTGAAGGCTTAATATGAATTTTTTTTGGTTGATCTTTAATGGTGACTTAAGTAATCACCAATTCTCTTGCACAATTTAGGTAAAACATAAAACAAAAAGGTTGTACAACTGAAATTAGGCCAAAATAATGAGAAAATTCAGCAGCAACTTCAGTATCTACAATATCATTCTCAACGATGACGTGTCCTCGTTTGATAATAATACTCCGTTTCGTTTAGTGATCTTTATTTAGCAGCAATATCTGGTATCTCTGCTATCTTAGACCATAAATGTTCAGCTTTCTCCGTTATTACTGACGCCGTTGCTGCTTTGTCATGTGAGGCCTTAGGTGCCAATATTTCATCTTTTAATAACTTTAATGATGATTCCTCTGATAAGGACATTGTTTCCGTCGTAGCTAAATGGAAGACCTTGCTTAACCATTCGAAATCTGTGAACCGTGAACCGTTAGTTTCTGCTATTCCGTTAGTGCACGGTAATTGAATTCCGAAGCCATTGTATCGAATCCTGGTGCATGTGCTCCATGTTGTTTTATTTAGCTGAGGCACTCGTAAATTTGGTTATAAACGAGTGAAGCGCATTATCGACTCTCGTATTGTTGGAGATGATGAATTTTGTGCAATGCTGTCCGAGCCCTGATCAGCTAGATGCTATTTTTGCGTCTTTGACGTCGTTGTTTTCAGCTCGCTCGGAGGAGGAATATGTTAAGTTTGCACATGATGGTGATGGTAGAGAAAATAATATCATGTGAGGTCCAACTTGAATCCTTGAGACAATGGTGGAAATCAATAGTTTGTTTAGTACTTTTGCAGGATACAAACAAGTAACTATAGCTAGGCATAGTTAAGTTCTTTTAGTGCAACCTTGGCGATGAACCATAACTCTGTGGAAACATAGCGCAAGAATATCAAAATTGATATATGACCTTGCGGATCAGGTTTACTAGTTGTTTCATCTGCTATTTGTTCGTTAATCTTTGTGGGTGCATCTTTTCACCTGGGAGTTCCACACATGCACACATGCACACACGCACACATAATTGGTGACGTGCACTCAAGGGGACCTAGCATCAATGAACCATGGGATATCATGGTTCAAATTCCAATAGAGGCAAAAAGGTTAGGAGATTTCTTTTTGCATTAGCCTGTGCTGACGTGAGGTAGCAGGTAAGATGGGTTAGTGGAGAATGGAGATGCCAACAAGCTTCCTGTAACCCACCGTTGTCAAAAAATAAGCAAACATATAAATATAATTGGGACAACAGTGTGGGTAGTTGGACTTCTATCAAAAAGAAATTGTGTGGGATCTTGTTGGATGTATTTCATATTTCCGTTCACTAAGATTTCACTCATTTCAGTAACTGCAACTTGTCCTTTCCCCATTATCTAAATAATTAAATTAGAATTTTGATATTTTCTTTGGTGTATATATTTTGTTTACATTTGATTTTCCTTGTAAGAGGCTTCACCTTTCTGCATGATTGTTAGAAATTTGTCTTCCTGCAGAACTCCGTGTGTTCTAATCCCTACTCAGAATTGTATGTTTTACCCTTCTTTAACCCCTTAACTTTGCGACACAAAGCAGATATACCCCTCGTTAAAAAAAGTGGAGCATATATACCCCTGCCGTTACACAAATGGTTTAGCTTATTTTTTAATTAAAAAAATTACCATGGGCTTAAAAAAATTAAGTCTACCCATTTTTTTGAGTATCATACAAATGTGATATTTAGGTTGGACAGGGAAAGTTCTGTATTTAGAAGTTAAAAGCAAATATGAGCCTGATTGTGTTACATATTCACAGATTATTTATCAAGTGCATTTTATTGTTTCATTATTTAGAATCCGAGTTGTTCTTGTTCCTGATCTTCTTGGTACTGATTTCCTCTTCCCCTGATAACATTTGCAGGGGGGAGAACTTTACTCTCTTCATTATGACCTGACAGTACCGTTTGCTAGATACGTAGCAATGAAGAAACTGCCATCCTTCAAGCGTTATCAGATAGCAAAGGTGTACAGAAGAGATAATCCATCTAAGGGTAGATACCGTGAATTCTACCAATGTGATTTTGATATAGCTGGTCAGTTTGAGAAGATGATGCCTGATTTTGAGGTCATAAAGATTTTGACTGAGTTGTTAGATGAGCTTGATATTGGAGACTATGAGGTAAGCTTTCTAATTGTTCTCTAGCCATGTCCAAATTCAATCTATGCTTGTTGGTTGACCTTTGAATGATATTCATCCTGGAAGGAATTAGATTTTCCCCCAATCACTTGAAAATTGTCTTATGATTCTTGAGTGCTCTCGTGCCCCCTCATCCTCCTTGTGCATCCTCTCAAATCATTAACTTACAATATTTTTGGTAATGTCATTGGGACCATCTAAATCTTCTACTTGTTTGGTGGCTATGCATATCTAGTTGTACCATTTCCATATGTATATAGATTTTCTCTTTTTTTCTTTTTTAAATGGTAAAAGATTGTATGTATTAATAAATCAATACATGGGTTTTACTGGAACCATATTTACAAGTGCGCAAAAGGAAAAAAGAGAAAAAACTGATCTGCAGTCCTAACAAGATTAAAGTATGTCTAGGATTGAAAAAGTATCTTCTGTGTAAATCTGTTTATACCAAAAACAAAAAGTAAAAAACAGTTAAGTTTGATCTTCTGCACTGTATTGCTACCATCTTCAAAACATCTAGATTTCATTTATATACATTCTCTTTATGTTTCTTACAATTCAGAACATTCTGGTATCTTTTCTCATGCAATCTCAAGGAACATCTGTCCTATTAGTGGTGTATGGTATTACTAATTATGTTAAGCTTCTCTATTTATTCAGGTGAAGATTAATCACAGAAAGCTGTTTGATGGTATGTTAGCTATATGCGGGGTGCCACAAGAGAAGTTCAGAACCATTTGTTCATGCATTGACAAGCTAGATAAAAAATCTGACAGAACGACGTGTATATCAACGGACGACTTTTATATATTATTTTACCATATTTGTAGAATCATTGTACAAGTGTAATCATGGTATTAGTCTAATAGGAAAAGCTATTAGAATTAGAGTAGGAAAAAGTATAGTTATTTTCCATGTTTGGAAATTGTATATTTGTATATATATACCTCTCCATTAATGAAAATAATCAATGGATTATTCTCTTTCATGGTATCAGAAGTCTAGGGCAAAAGTAACTTTTCACAACAAAAATTCTGCTGCCCTACCTTGTTCTCGGTTTCCGAACCATGATCTCCCCCCTCTCCAATTTTCTTCCAAATTCATAATTCTCCTCTTGTTCTTTCATTATATCTACCTCAAAGAACATGTTCCATCCTGCCCTTACCGTCTCCAACATCAAGAACCACATCTCTATCGTTCTTGAGATGGAAAACGTCTAATGCGCGACGTGAGTGAAATTATTTAAAGTTCACGCACGCTCGCATCAAGTCCTTCATCACATCATCCCCGCGGATGCAGGCAAGGAGAAGGTGCATACCGCCGATGATGACCTTGTGTTATGGACGACTCTTGATGCTACTGTCATTCAATGATTATATATTCTACTATCTCTACGGACCTATTACAGACGATTATTAAACCTGACGTCACGACAATGGAAACTTGGAATAGGGTGCGTCATATCTTCCAAGATAACAAAAATTCTCGTGGTGTCACTCTTGAACAGGAATTTTCCCATATCAATATGGAAGATTTTTCGAATGTCTCCACATATTGTAAAAGGCTGAAGAAATTGACGGATCAACTAAAGAATGTTGGTGCGCCGTCACTAATGATCGTCTTGTTCTTCAGATGGTTGCAGACCTATCCGAGGCTTATAATAGCATTGGGACGCTTCTTCGTCAAAGTAATCCTCTTCCACCGTTCTAACAGGCTCGTTCCATGCTCACATTAGAAGAGGCCGGCCTGACTAAGAAGGCGGCTACCGGAGCTAATTTCGTCATGATGATGGCCACGTCCGATGACCCTAACTCGTTCTCGGAAAATTCTAGCAAAAATCGTAACAATGGTGGCGGCAAAAAAGGTCAAAATCAAAAAAATGGTGGCAATAACTGCGGCCGCGGTAGTGGCGGTGGCCGGAGCAGTGGTGGACGTGGTGGCAGTGGACTGGTTGGGCCGCAACACCATTGGCCGCCGCCTTGGGCCAACTGGCCGTGGGGCTGGGCCAATGGCCCAATATGCGTTTCCCCACCTTATCCATCGAACTAGGCATCTGCCAGAATTTTCATCCAGCGAACTGGGCCACTGCCCAGAATTTTATTCAGCCCAGTTTTTGAATTCTCAGGCCAAACAGCCTGTTGGGTCTTGGCAGCAGGTTGGCGTGCTTGGGCCTCGGCCTCAACAGGCCTTCGCTGCTGTGGGCCCAGCAGCCATCCCGATACCCACGGATATCGAGGCCGCGATACATACACTTGGATTGAGTTCTCCGTACGCAAATTGGTATATGGACATCGATGCCACTTCTCACATGACATCCGCACCAGATAATCTCCCGTCTTATTTTAATTTGAGCAACAATTGGGGTATAACTGTTGGTAATGGTTATTCAATTCAAATACATGGTTATGGTCACACAAATTTGTCTCCCCCGCATCTACCTCTAGTCCTAAAAAAAATTCTTCATGCCCCTCACTTAATTAAAAATTTAGTGTCTGTCCGAAAATTCACAATTGATAATTGGTTTTCTGTTAACTTTGATCATTTTGAATTTTCTGTGAAGGATTTCAAGATGAAGATACCTCTAATGAGATATAATAGTAAGGGAGAGCTTTATCCAATCACCACCACCACCATTTCCACGAGTTAAGCCACACCTTCAACGTTTGTTACTCTTGCTCCTTCGTTGTGGCATGCACGTTTGGGTCATCTATTATTTCTTCTCTTAAAAATAATAATTTCATTGATTGTACGAGTACGCGTAGTACTCACATTTGTCCTTCTTGTCCTCTAGGAAAACATGTTAGATTACCGTTTGTAGCCTCTACTTCTAGTACATCGATGCATTTTGACATTATTCATAGTGATTTATGGACATCTCCCGTTTTGAGTTCTTTGGGCCATCGTTATTATATTTTATTTTTGGATGATTATTCTAATTTTTTGTGGACATTTCCTTTGTCTAAAAAATGTCATGTTTTTTCTATATTCTTAAAATTTAGAGCTTTCATCCGTACTCAATTTGCATGGGAAATTTAAAACATTCAATGTGATAATGGTAGGGAATATGATAATGGGCCATTTCGGGAATTTTGTGACACTCATGACATATCTTTTCGGTTTTCTTATCCTCATACGTCCTCGCAAAATGGGAAGGTCGAAAGAAAATATTGTCCGAACCTTACTAGCCCATGCTTCATTACCCCCATCTTTTTGGCATCATCTGTTACAAATGGCGACCTACCTCCTTAACATTCTCCCTAACAAAGGTTTAGCATATCAATCCCAACTTAAATTTCTTTACAATAAATATCCCTCGTATTCTCATATTAGGGTGTTTGGATGCTTGTGTTATCCACTTTTTCCGTCCATTACAATTAATAAAATTCAAGATCGGTCTACCGCTGTGTATTTTTGGGTTTTCTGTCTAATCATCCTAGTTACAAATGTTTTGATTTATCTTCTAATAAAATCATAATTAGTCGCCGTGTTATTTTTTATGATACCCAATTTTCATTTGCTCAAGTGTCTAAATCCGTGTTGAGTGCTTATAATTTTTTGGACGATGCCCCCTCTCCGTATATTCTACAACAGTGGGCCCGAGAGTCAAATCTGCCAGCAGACCCATTGTCTACTGGCCCAAACAATCTCGGCAATGTTCCAGCCTTTCAGCCCAGTTCCGAGACTCGGCCCAGTGGCGATCTTGGCCGAGACTCAGTCAAGTCTCGATCCAGTTTCCGGCCCAAATTTTTCTCCTTCTCCTCCCGGTCGTCAGCAAACCGCTATTGGGCCAGCAGGCCCACTGCCTGCAAGCCACTCCACCACTGACCCAATAATTACCCAAATTTCATCAAATTCTATCTCAAGTCAAAGGCCCGGTACACGTAGCCAACAAGGTATTTTTAAACCAAAATGACATTTTAATCTTAATTCTAATGTCACTAAATCATCCCTACCACGTAACCCAGTGTCTGCCCTTCAAGACCCGAATTGGAAAATGGCCATGGTTGACGAATATAATATTCTTATTGAAAATAAGACCTGGGAGTTGGTGCCCCGTCCGCCTGGTGTCAATATTATTCGTTCTATGTGGATTTTTACTTATAAGAAAAATTATGACGGTTCTTTTGAGAGGCATAAGGTCCGTCTTGTAAGTGATGGTAAAACTCAACAGGTTGGCGTGGATTGTGGTGAGACATTTAGTTCGGTGGTCAAACCGGCTACCATTCGCACTGTTCTCAGTCTGGCTCTCTCGAAAACATGGCCCATTCATCAACTGGATGTGAAAAATGCTTTCTTACACGGTGATCTTAAGGAGACAGTATACATGTATCAGCCCTTGGGATTTAGGGACCCCAATTATCCTCATCATATCTGTTTACTTAAAAAGTCCTTGTATAGGCTTAAGCAGGCCCCACGGGCTTGGTATTAGAGGTTTGCAGATTATGTGTCTACTATTGGGTTTTCTCACAGCAAGTCTGATCATTCTTTGTTTATCTATCGTCGTGGTACTTCTCTAGCATACATTATGTTATATGTTGATGATATTATTTTGACTGCCTCCTCTGATAATCTGCGCAAGTCTATCATGTCCCTTCTTAGTTCAGAATTTGCTATGAAAGACTTGGGACCCTTGAGTTATTTTTTGGGTATAGCTGTCACTCGTCATGCATGTGGTCTATTTTTATCACAGAAGAAGTATGCAGTCGAGATTATTGAGAGAGTTGGCATGTCATCTTGTAAGTCCTCTTCTACTCCCGTTGATACCAAACTGAAGCTGAGTGCTACGTCTAGCACACCATATGAGGATCCCACCCACTATCGTAGTCTTGCAGGGGCTCTTCGGTATCTTACATTCACAAGACCAAAAATTACTTACGCAGTTCAGCAGGTGTGTTTATTTATGCATGATCCGCTGATTGAGCACATGCATGCGCTCAAACGCATTATACCATACATATAGGGTACGCTTGATTATGGGTTGCATTTATATCCATCTTCCGTCTCTACTCTCGTATCTTATACAAATGTTGATTGGGGTGGATGTCCAGATACCAGACGTTCAACTTATGGTTATTGTTTGTTTCTTGGTGATAACTTGGTCGAAAAAACTCCAGGCTACTTTATCATGATCCAGTGCGGAGGCCGAGTATCGAGGCATAGCCAATGTGGTGTCTGAGCCATGTTGGCTGCGTAATCTTTTATTAGAGCTTCTGGGAATCCGGTCCAACATCAGCGAACTAAACATATCGAGATGGATATTCACTTTGTTCGTGAAAAGGTAGCTCGTGGACAAGTACGTGTCTTGCATGTCCCTTCAAGGTACCAAATTGCTGACATATTTACTAAGGGTCTTCCCTTGGTTCTGTTTGAAGATTTTAGGGACAGTCTCAGCATACGACAACTCTCCGTTATGACTGCGGGGGTGTGACAGAATACGTGATATACACGGTTTGACCGTGTATATCAACGTACGACGTGTATATCAATGGACTTATATATTACTTTACCATATTTGTAGAATCATTGTACAAGTGTAATTATGGTATTAGTCTTGTAATAGGAAAAGTTATTAGAATTAGAGTAGAAAAAGGTAGAGTTATTTTCCATATTTGTGAATTGTATATTTATATATATAACTTTTCATTAATGAAAATAATCCAGGGATTATTCTCTTTCAAAATCCTATGATTAGATAAAAAAAGAAATGGTGAGGCATAATCTCCAGTAGGCATAAAATTTTATATTTTATTAAGATGGTTATTCAATATTATATCTGTTTTTAGGTGCTTTGCCTAGTATTTGCACTCGATTGCTAGTTTCAGTATCTCTCATTCTTGTTTCTCCATATGTTGGAATTTGAGTCATCTTTAAAGTTATTTCAGGGTTCGGTTGTTAACTCCTAGTCTATAATATGTGTTACTGAAGGATCAATTCTCCGATAATCAACAAAAAAATGGAAAACAATTGCGACTAAACGTGCCAATTCATGCGCTATTATTGACAATGTAGTAAAAATACCTAATGAATTGTATCTTCTGTCTTCCATATTTCTGATTTTGTCCCTTTTCCAAAGCCAAAGATCAATTTTCTCTTGCTTAGACTATTTGAAATTCAACCTAGGCTTACACTTTGTTTCTTCTCATTTTGATTTTTTTTTTGGGAGGGGGGGGATTTAGTGCTCTAAATTCCAGAAAGATCAGGTTATAGAGGTAATTTGGCTTCTTTTTCTTGTGGTGTTTATGATGTGAACATTAAAGCCAATCAGCAGGGAAAGAAGACGAGAATGTTTAATGACCTATTGATCCTGTTTGGTCTGGTTTTACCATATCTTCTCAGTTCTTTTACCAAGTCATAACTTGGACTAACTGGATGGGACTGCTACTGATTCCCATTTCAGTTCAATTGGCTGGTCTGTTTTGGTTTTAAAACATTGAAGAAGTGTTCACGTTTTTCTATGTTTCCCTCGCTTTTTCCTTGGGGCGTGGATACCAGGATGATCTCAAATTTCATTGCGAAATCTAACTTTGTTTTGTGTAATTCATTTTCATCTGTTCTTGTGGGCTTCTAGCATATTAGAAGGTATGGAATTTCTAAAGGTTACTTATGGTTTTTGCTAGTAGTATCTCACTACTTTATGTAAATTGTTATTTCGACGGAAAAAAAATTGCTGCCACATTGGGCAGTTTTTCTTCTTAAATAATTGATTATCTAATTTTCTAAAGTCATTGTTGTTCCCCTCCTCTTAAGATTGCTCATATTTCAGGTAGAGCGATTGTTTTCGGGAGACCCTCGGCTCAAGACAACGCATAATCACACGCAAAGCAATAGAAACTGTCAGATTCAGACAAGAAATTGAAGCAGTATGAACATGCTGATGACAAAATCGAATACATTCTGACAAAACTTGGATATACAATGCCCTCAAGGTCTTGGTGTTGTAATCGACCAAGAGTGACGCCATGGTAGCGCATTCTGACAAAAGGAAGCAATAGTTAACGCAGATAAATAATATAAACAAAGTACACTAAAGAACGCATAGCAACAGAAATCAAACTATAGGGGACTATAAAACAATACTTCTCCTATGAGTGTGATAGGCTAATCGGGCCTACGGTAATAGCATTACAACTATTATTTTGTAAGCGTAAGTAGGACTACGCTCGACTACCTACTACCCTTCTACCCCAATTCGTGTCATCCACAACCCCCTATCTAAGGTCATGTCCTCAGTAAGTTGCACCTGTGTCATATCCCGTCTAATCACATCTCCCTAATACTTCTTCGGCCTACCTCTACCCCTTTTGAACCCATCCATATCCAACCTCTCACACCTCCGCACTGGGGCATTTGTGTCTCTCCTCTGCACATGCCCGAACCATCTTAACCTCGCTCCCACATCTTATCCTCCACCGAGACCACTCTCACTCTTTCCCGGATATCTTCATTTCTAATCCTATCTCTCCTTGTATGCCCACACATCCATCTCATCATTCTCATCTCCGCAACTTTCATCTTTTGAATCTGCAAAGTCTTGACGGGCCCACACTCCTCCCCATACAATATAATCAGTCTAACCACCACCCTATAGAACTTGCCTTTAAGTTTTGGTGGCACCTTTTTGTTGCACAAGACTCCAGATGCGAGCCTCCATTTCATCCACCCTGCCCCAATACGATGTGTGACATCGTCATCAATCTCTCCATTCCCTTGGATAATAGACCCGATGTACTTGAAGCTTTCTTTATTTGGAATGACTTGAGTACCAAGCCGCACATCCACTCATGTCTCAGGGTCGCTCCCGTTGTTGAACTTGAACTCTAAATATTCTGTCTTGGTCCTACTCAACCTGAACCCTTTAGACTCCAGAGTCTGTCTCCAAACCTCCAGTTTGGCTTTCACTCCACTGCGAGTCTCGTCAATCAGGACTATATCATCTACGAATAACATACACCATGGCACCTCTCTTTGGATTTGTCGCGTCAGTTCGTCCATCACCAAGGCAAATAGGAATGAGCTAAGAGTTGATCCCTAGTGCAGTCCCATCATCACTGGGAAGTGTTCCGAGTCTCCTCCTACTATCCCTACCTAATAAGATGAATGTCTTCAGTAGTCAAATGCCCCGGCATGAATCCAAATTGGTTATTGGAAATAGATACGCCTCTCCTCACCCTCATCTCCACGACTCTTTCCAAAACCTTCATAGTGTGGCTCAGTAGCTTAATACCCCTATAGTTGTTGCAACTCTAGACATCACCTTTGTTTTTGTACAAGGAATCATTGTACTCCACCTCCATTCTTCGGGCATTCTTGCCGTTTTAAAAATGACGTTAAACAACTCAGTCAGCCACTCCAAACCTGCCCTGCCTGCGCTCTTCTAAAATTCGACTGAGATCTCATCAAGCCTGGTCGCTCGTCCCGTGCGCATCTGCGAACAACACCCGTAACCTCCTCAACCTTAATGCACGTACAATACCCAAAATCCCGGTGCCTATCAGAATGCTCCAGATCTTCCAGCACAATGTCTCCATCTCCTTTTTCGTTCAAGAGTTTATGGAAGTAAGACTGTCATCTCCGCCTAATATGCGCATCCTCCACCAGTACTTTGTCGTCTTCGTCCTTTATGCACCTCACGCGATCCAAGTCACGGGCCCTTTTCTCCTTTGCCTTGGATAGTCTGTACAACTTCTTATCCCCACCTTTCTCCTCTAATTCCGTATACCGGCGTTCAAAAGTCGCCGTTTTCGCCATCATAACTGCTAGCTTTGCCTCCTTCCTCGCCATATCTAAATGATTTCATTAAATAAGCATCAGTAACAAAAATTAAAGGCCAACGCATGTGAAGGATAATCCGTGCAAAATTTGAAGTAAATATACTCCTAATGAAGCCCATGAAATAAAAGTTTTTGGGCCGGGTGGAATGGTTGTGTGGCCAAGTAAAGTCCGAACTGGATACATAAATGCCTCAAAGGCAAAACCTAAACCTAAATTTATTTTTTTCTTCTGCCTATTTTCGCTATGGCAAATTGGTCACAACTTCCATACGATCTAATTGTTTCAATAGCAAAGCGTGTGTTGGTGATGGAAGATTTCGTTGTATTTGGTGCTGTTTGAAAATAATGCATTCACAGGTAACCGAGTCGCTAACACCACCAATGCCACCTTTACCTGAGCTGGGTGATGTCGTGCCATCAATATTTCAGTTTGAAAGTATTTGGGGGTGGGGTAAGCCAGATAGAAGTCCTAGTACATTTAGGAGCGTGTGTGATCCTTAGGAGGTAGAATTCTAAAGCTCTTGAGGTTCTTATTGTTGGAAGTATTTATCATTGTGTGTCTTCCATAATGACCAGAGACAGTAACACACTAGTGCAGAGGATGGGAGGGGCGAGAAAGTATGCGTAGGAATCAAATGGATTAGAGTTTTTATCCATTTTAAGAGGGAAAAATCCTGTGTGTTTAGGGATTGGATAATATGGGTCAGTTGTAGTTCATGCCAGAATGTAGTAGTACTAATGTACTAGACAATCTTACAGATGGTTCCTTACTGATCCTACTACATTCTGGCATGAACTAAATAATGGAATTCCTAGTTTGAAGTTCATCTTTTTCTTTGTTCCTTTAATTTTTTTTGGTGTTTGGGAGGGTGGCCATCTAAAAACTTATGAGAATAAACAAGAATAAGGACTTAAACCAAGTTGTTGAAGTTTTGATATTTTTCTGAGTTCTGATGTTAGTATATACTCCAGCCACTTGGTGTATATTTTAGGATTTAAAGTTCTTTCTATGAACATATGAACATATGAACAAAGTATGTGGTTTATTACTGTTATCCTTTGCGTAATGGATCTGTTGTAACTAATTCCATGGTGCTTCATGTGTATTTCTAATAAATTAATCTATAGTTGGTTATTTGCAGATTTAAATAATAAAGTTACAAGCACGAAAACACACAAGATTTCCATGTAATGAACTTTGATGAAGTTATAAATTAACTTGTATGTAATATATATTGGCAGCCCGTGCACTAAGTTTCCGCCGGACCACAAGTATAGGTGATGTTTTGATTTGTTTCGACTTTAATTTAGTTTTCTAAAAACTTTAAGTTAGTTTGTTTGGTTCATCTTATGAAAGGAAAGTTAAAGAATAATTAGATTTCAAAAATGTACTTTATAATATTCGAGTATCACAAAAAAGTTAAATCATAAATTCAAGGAGTTCTTCAGCACCGTATGAAGCACAGACAAGTTCAGTAGCTTTATAGGAGTAATATATAATACATTTCTATAATTTTTCAGCATTTAATTTTTGTAACTTCTATTTTTAAAGTATTAAAGGTATACGTAGTCCAAAATCTACTCGAAATGGGTTTGACAAAGATGGAAAGAACCTGTTAATGTTAATTATTATTTTTTCTCCAAATTCTTGTCCAAACTGGAAGTATATAACTGCGCGCCTACAATCACAAAGTCAGGGAAGGCAGAACCAAAAATAAATTCCTTATTATTCTGTTTTGTCCCTTTTTACTATGGCCAATTGGTCCGAACTGTTTGTAAATCATGGCAAAGTGCTGCTACAAAAGAAAATTTTGATGTGTCATTGCCCCAAGCTCCGTTGCTTATGCTGGCTGCTAATGAAGATGACGATTATCGAGAATTTTACTCTCTTTCCAAAGCGAAAATTATACATATATTTCTCCCCGCAGCTAGAGGACGTGTTTGTTTCTCAACACAAGGATGGCTTTGCACCGTGCAATATGCTGGTATAGGTATAGGAGAGATGACGTTGTTGCACCCTTTCTCAGGCGTCCAAATCCAGCTTCCTCCACATATTGGTTTGGATGATTGGGAACCAGGATATGACTATGTGATCATCGACTTAGCTGTGTTATCTGCTAACCCTTCACTAACATCTTGAGCCTGGTAATCGTTTGGCTTTTTGGCGACCTGGAGACCTCTCCTGGACCACAGTTCATGTGAGTGCCGGTGGACTCACCGATATTCATTACTTCAATGAGCTGTTTTATGTGGCCGCTCACCTTGGTGGAGTGTGGGTTATTGACGTTGCAGGGCCTAGCGATCCTCAATCAATTGTAGAACCGCGTTTGGTTTTTCGGACAGAAGATTATGTATCACGGGCGCGTGGAATAGAGTTATGTCTAGTTGAAGTATCAGGTGCACTTTTGCCCCTAGGGGCACAGGCGAGTTGGTAAGTGGCAAGGTGATTGTGGTACAACCACTCCGATGTCGCGGGTTCGAATCCGTGTGGTGACAGTCTTTGCTGAAATATTGCAAGGGTTGTTCTTTGGGTTCGTGTCCCGTTGGTCCTCTCCCTTGCAGGGCTGTCACTCGTGCATATCCCTCGATTTACATCCCACCTGGCCAAGGAGCCTCTGGTACAGGTGAGGGTTTCGCCTTCGGGACTTTCCCCTCCACAAAGTATCAGGTGCACTTTTATTTCTTGCACAGTTTTCTAAATTTCAAGTCTGGGAAGTAGATGAAACCAGAGGTGAATTAAAAGAGTTTGGCCAATCTGCTGTAAGTAAATAATATTTGAACAAAAATACTCATAAATAAGATTGAGCCAGAACCAGAAGTAATTATTTCAAATCACGCCATCATCAAGCTCTTTTTCTTCTGCTACTAGTGTGTGCTCGAAAATATGTCACACTGTAAATATGCAAATATTAATTCTGTTGATTAACCCATATGTATACATCTTTTTTGCCAAAAGAGCAATTTTGTAGCTCTAAAAAGATTATCATATTTTTTACATTTGAAAGTAGTTTTATTTCATAAAATCAAATCAAATCAAATCGATTAAATAAATTGATTGAACGAGATAGGAGATTTGTTATTTACTTGATTAAAGCTTATAGATCTTAACACATTTTTTTATAATCCAAAAAGATTATAGCCACCACAATAAAAGGGTAATAACAGATTTTAAATTGAAAAATGATAGAAAATTCTTTCCTAATTGTAGAAAAACAAATGAAAGAGAAATATGATTAGATTTCTTAAAAACCCAAAAACCAAATCAACCGACAATAACCAAACCGATGGATACGTACAGTTAACCAAAAATCGATCCAAATCCAATCATAAACACCCTAATCTGAAGTTAGCACTACTATAGGTGAACCTCAGACTTTGAGATCTGAAGTTTACACTAGTACAAGTGAACTTCGTATCCTTTTTGAAAGAAAAAAAAAATCAAAAAAGGTACAATAAGACAAGAAAAAAAAGAGTGGAAAATAGCACTAAGAGATTCAGTAAAAGGAAGGTCAATTACTCTATATTGCATATCATTAAGATGAATTACATCATCATCACAAAGGAACTAGGAAGTCACTTTTTTGGATGACTCTTTCACTTCTTCAAAATTATGACCCTAAGGTTGGCTCCACAACATGATTAGATATCTCAATAATATCACACTGCAGATTTTCACCTTTTATATCTTTGGAGGAAAACAGTGGAAATTGCAGATTTTTCACAATTTCTGAAAGAGATAAAGATGAAATCATCAAACATAATGCCTTTTTTTTCTCAAAGTCTACCCTCTTTATTCCCTCTTAGCCTTTTACACTTTTATGCAAATGCAGCTTTTCTTGTATCATTGAATATATAATTAGTACATTTTCCAGCAGTCCAATTACTTTCACTTCAATCAATTTGAAAGGTCACTCTTGCATTTAGGTGCTCTTTTAGTCAAGTCTCTATCACCACATTCTTTCAAACTTTGAAAAATAAATGAGTATTGAAAATACTTATTCACACCTGATATTTATATTTTAAAAAAAATGTAATTTAATCATAAGATCAGAAATTAATGTTAGATTAATAGCTATCACTTAATGATAGTTAAATTAGTATTGAAGTTCATATACGAGATGTCTTACATTCCTCTGTTTGATGCAGAACATCATAAGCGAGTATTTTTTTTCAGAAATTACCTTTCCCCTATTATCTTGGTTTAATGTCCAAATGGAAACCTTAATGTTAATTTGCGTAAGTAAAAAAAAGGTAATTTCGGTAGAAGAAAAACTGTCTATGTTATAAGCATTTCTTGCATTGCAACTTTCTTTTAAATGTTGGTTGTCTATTATTCCTAGTAACTAATTTGAAAATAGTACGCTAATCTCACTTTGCGTTTATTTTCGCCATGATAATGCATTATTTTTTGTTGAAAATAATTTGTAAGTTTCTCTCTTCTTGTTATTTGTCCTACATTAAGAAACCAACTAAATATTTAAAATATTTTTTACAGAAAAAAGGGAGAATTAACCAATATATATAATAAAGCTAGGAATAGGAGAGGTGATGTGGCATGCCTCTAAAGCCAAGAATGACATTTATTTATTTTTTCAATTTTTTGACATTTTTCTTAATTTTTACTATTTATATGATATATTAAAAAACCTAAAAAAATCTTAATTACATTCTCTTAATTACTCCTTTTTCAGTTTAGAAAGCCCAAAATTGTTAATGGGTTTTGTAACTCTCAACCATTAAGGTATTGAATATTTACTATTTAGGTGTTGCTTTTGTTGAGAATGAAGAGAATCAATTAAACAAATGAAGGAAATTAAAAAGAATATGGTTTAGAAGACCGAAGAAAGAAGATTAAGCTGGAGATGCTGCTATAAGGCTAAAAAGAAGAAACATATGATTGATACAAGATGGTCTACGATTATGGAAAAGGAGGATGAAGTTTCTACTTAATATTTTTTTGGTTGTTAAATCTCTTAAAAGATATATTAATGGTAATGTTCTAAATTTTTCGTGAAATACTCAATAGTATCATCTTTGATAAATAGTTGCTTATTCTATATTTTAGCATCGGACTATCTTATACGATATGTTATAACTTTATATTTGTTTGAATTTCAATATTTTGTTATGTCACGACCCAAAATCACAGAGTTGTGATGGCACTAACCCCAAGGATCAGTAAGTCAACCACAATCATCCAATTATAATTTAATAGAGAAACACAGTGCGGAAATTGTTGAGTAGATTAATTTAAGTCTTAAAAGGGTCTCATAGTATAAGTAATACAAAAATAATACAAATTTCCAAGACTGGTGTCACTTGTACAAGAACTATCTACGGAATACAGGTTGAGAATATATCCCTAAATACATAATTGTCCTGAAATGCGAATACAAAATTAAGAAGTAAGGAAGAAACATCTGGTGCCACGGATCTCCATGTAGCTCACCCTGAATCCTTCGAAATAGATCCACAATGGCTGGATAATCGCAAACTCCACTAGACCTAGGAATAGAACCTGCACACAAAAAGGTGCAGCAAGTGTAGCATAAGTACAAAAACAACGGGTACTCAGCAGCATCGTCGACCGACCCTATCTTAAACGGAGACGAGGTCTGGCCTACCGACTACTACTTCCATACTAACTGCCATCAGTTTACTATAATGACACAATATCCGAATACATTCAAACTAAGAGTCCAAGCCTAGGTTATAGCATCTAGTTCCCTAAGCCTAATAAGGTATTCACGATTCATATCAATAGAGTCTAATCAATCCAATATTTAAGCCTAAGCATAAGAACCTCTCACTATTCTGGAACACTCAGATAGCCAAGTAGCATGATAAATCGACAATTACGCAGTTTAGGCAAACAAATAATAAGGAAAGAATGAGTAAATGATATGAAATGTAGATGATATGCAATGCAAAGCCTTTGTTTCTCATCACCGGTATACACACGTTCGAATGTCAACGAATTGTGATCCATGGGGGACTCGCAGGGTCCATACACCACTTAGGCTCACACACAATACCTAAGTATAATCACACAGCAGACTCACACAGTACCTATGTATGCTCACACAGTACCTAAGTATAATCACACAACATGCTCACACAGTACCTAAGTATAATCACTCAGTAGGCTCACACAGTACCTAAGTATGCTCACACAATATCTAAGTATAATCACATAGCTCTTATACTCGTCTATTTCCATACAGGTTTATACATTATGAAATGTAATTATGATATGCACAACAACAAGAAGGAAATATAGGTCACACAGGTTAATACATTAGGAATCATAAATATAGTATGCTCAACAACAAGAAGCAATTATAGGCCACACAGGTTCTAACTTAATCATTTATACCATAAAGACTCGATCTTTAGCTAGTATGATGGGATGAAAGGGGACACACAATCACATAGCACACAGACATATAATAATATCATGGAAAATACGGGTTTCATACCTTACTCACGGATCCAAAGTATCGTACTATACTATCAGCTAGTGCCCAAAGCATGACATTATTCTAAGTAATTTAAAAGCACAAATACTCATGACATGGCATCGATACCCGATATGAGTGCTCGTCAGCTCACACGTATCGGAACCCCCTTATAATCCCCATTACTCCCCTCTTTAGTTAATTCATTCAAATCAACCATATTGCTTAAGTAAGATACAAGATCTCAACTTGTCTGAAATAGGAGTATGATAACCGCAAGGAAGCTTTCTCTTTTTGTAACGCCTCCAGAAGGTCCAAATCTAAATAAATCTGGAAAGTACATCAATACACGAGTCTATCGATGCCTATATTACTATATAAATCTTTCGGATCCAAAATGTCACCTCAAATAGTACCCCGAGCCTCGAATGGCGAAAACGGAAATTTATTTCAAAATTGGTTTACCCATCATCTATGGAGTCTAGATATCAAACATCATCTAAAACTAACATCTTCTGTTTTATTGTATATGTTTCATGTCTTCCTTATGTACTTGGTACAATTACTGACGTTCCTTGGTCGGGGGCACTGCATTTATTATGTTTCACATTACAGGTTCATGTATACCAAGTGGCAGGCGTGCAGTTTAGAGGGTACAGATGTTCAGCGAGATTGTGTAAGCTTTATTTCTTCCTGGATTTGAGTCAGGTTTTGTACTTATATTTATTGAGATTTTGGGTAGGTCAAGGCCCTTTCCTGACTATGTTACGTCAGTCAGATGTTCATAGAGGCTTCATAGACGTATGTGGTCAGATTCAGTCATGTACAAGATTTACATTCAGTTATACAGACAGAGCAACTTATAGATCATGTTTACAGATTTATAGAAATATGACGTCATGTAGACGATTACAGGTTCATAGCAATAGTATATAGAGTGTAGTCTATTCCAGTCGAGATTGGGACATGACAAATTTTGATAGATTAAGGGTTATCGCAAAAATGATCAACTTATGATAAGTACTAGAATGAATGCATTGGGACATAAAATGAGCCCAAAATAATTGGACCGACTACAAAGAAGGAAAACTTACAGAAATCACTATATTTTGTAGGCTCCTAACCAATTATAGCTACTTTTTCAAAATTACCGTTCGTAGCTTATTATTAGGTTTTTCGGATGTATTTCGTTGTATTTAAATATATATATGTTCGGATGTATTTTTACGTATCTAAATACATTGCGCCCAAAATACAATCAGTCAACGATTGTATTTTAATAAAATTTCAGATGCGAAATTTCAAATACATTGTATTTAACCGAATACATATGAGACACAAGACATATGAGCCAAAATACATATGAGATACATATAACGAATACACTCAAATATGAGATACAAGAAGGAGAATAAGTCATAGATCACAGCTAGACGAATACACTCAGATCTAGATCTGAGATACAAAAAAGAAGAAGAAACCATGAATATTTGCCGAAATGGCGTTAATCGTGCTCTTCATATTCAAGATGCCATTGAGAAAGCTTGTGATAATGGGCCTGGACCGTGTTAAGAGATGTTGCAGCCCAATAGTCGTCAAAACTGTCGGCGGCACCATCTTCATCGTCATGTTGTCCACCCTCTACGGTATGGCGTCCATCTGCAAACATTGGATCGATGAAGATGGCAATGTTACCCCAACTAATCAGATTCTTATGGCTCAACATCTTCTAGAAGCTTCTCTCATAGGTACCAGAGCAGTAAGGGAAGGAGTAATGGAGGGGGAGAATGAGTGTGGTAACGGGTGAGATGGGCAGCGGTTTCTCATCGGAGGAGAGATTCGACGCGTGAAGGAGAGGGAGAGGAGAGAGGTGTTGTAGTCGTGGTTCGTCGCCGGTGCTCCGACAGTGGGGCGGCGACGGAGAGAGATGAGGGAAAAGAGAGGAGTTAGGGATTAATACATCCATAAACCTAATGTATTTTAGTATAGCTATCAATGGTAATTTACCAAATCACTGTAGCTACTAAATATAAATAAATTAAAAGGTAGTTATTATCAATAATTATCTTTTAGAGATAGCTATGGTAATTATTCCTACAAAGAAATCATATAGCCGATCTTAACAAAATTTTACTGTCGGGTTTAGCTTTTGCTCGATCTCAAACTGGAATAAATAAGAAGAATTACAATAGAATTAAAGTCCACCACAAAAATGAATCAACTTAAGATAAGTATTTGGCAGTCAGATCATATGATTCATGATTTTATACACAGCATGCAATTGCCAATTGGAATGTGTTTTCACTTTGCACTAAAGTGTAGGACTCTTCTCTTGTCTTTTTCATCTCCACCACATTCAAAATCTCATTATTATGTTTCACAGTGCAGTCAATGAAAGCTAGCTCCTTTGGTTGATTCTTTACATCTTTCTTTTCTTATCCTCTTCTTTTTGTTTCACGCTAGATGTCCGGTATATATTCATATTAAGTCTTCGATTAATTTAGAATCACATTGCATAGGATCCATAAGGAAAAAATGCTTCCTTACAGGATTTTTTTTTCATATTCGAAGCTCGAATCCGAAACATTTAATTAAAGATGGAGAAATTTTATCCTTCCACAATCGTTATTGATTTTTCTTATCCTTCTCGCCGTTTGAACCCAAGGAAAATCAATTGCATTTTGATGAAAGATTTAGTTACGTTTTTAAACAATAAAGAGAGATATTGTACTTAATCTCCTATGTAGCTACAAGCTTGTGGTTATCAAAGACCTATGGACCTTGCATATTAATTAGGAGTAAATCTTAAATTTTCAAACTAACCCAATTAGGAAATGTAACTGTGTCCTTATCATAGATGGGGACAGTTTGAGCATGAGTATAGTGGAGCAAAGGTACATGATTACGTAAAAATTACTAGGGAATATAATGTCCTATTCAAATGAAAAATTAATTATCCAAATTAGATACTCCTATCAATTTATACATCTTAATTTCTGAACGAATAGTACATATTATTTAACTTTTGGCAATTGATAAATATATGTAGGAAAGACAATTATCTTATATTCATTAAATTTGGTATTAGGTAAGCAGAGGGCGAATAAATATTTACCAATTATCAAGAAGGGGAATTTTGGAGAACAATGATCCAGTTATCTTTATGTGACTTATAGGTTACGGCCTTATAGGTTTGAGCTGCATAATCTGTTGGGAGATTTTGCTCTATGGTACTTTATAAAGCAGTACGGGAAGTATTTAACTATTACAAGTATTCGAAAGGATAAACAAAGAATACAATATTTTCGACTAGAAATCTGAAAATTACAATATAACAACAAAACTGAAATTACGATTTTGTTGAAGACTGAAAAATGGAAACTGATTTATGCTGAGTCGAGTGTGGCACTCTGTCCTTAAGACAATATTGCCCCGTATGTATCCTTTATACGTCCTGGACAATTTGTCTCCCAAAATAAAACAGCAATGGAACCCTTGAGCAAAGGAAACTCAAGAGCTACCGTGAAGAATATTGAGTAACGAAATGATGCTTGGAAGTTGTAGGAAGAAAACTATTTTGGTTGTGTATTTTCGTGCACTTTGTTTTTGCGCATCTCTTTTTTTTTTTCATTCTTCTTTTTCAACAATGGTGTAAGGGGGTGTTTAAATAGGTGAGGGAGGGGGCCGATCATCGCTCGAAAACTCGCCTCCATAATAGCCAAATAATGGCCATTATGGAGGTAGTAAAGTCACCAACATAAATGGGAGAAAGACCAACGGATTTGGCCATTATAGGAGGAGTAATTTAGCCAAAATAAATGGCTGAATTGAGTGCTTGGCATTTCTGTTTTTGACCGTCGAAATTCGATGTTCGGAAACTTCGGGGACCAAACTGTACATCTTGAAACTTCGGGGACCAAACCGTACATCCGAAAGAATTCTCGGTCCAAACTCGTATATCCGAAACTTCGGGATCAAACTGTACTTCTGGCAAAGTTTTCTGGCCCAAAAAGATAATATCAGAAGACCCACAGCCCACAGCCCACAGCCCACGACCCACGACCCACGACCCACGACCCGTGACCCGAGAACCCGGAACTCGGAACCGGAACCGGACCGGACCGGACGGGCGGGCGGCGGCGGCGCGCGTGTGGTCGGGATACCCCTTGGGGTCCCAAACCCCAAACCAATTTCGAATCTTATATACACAACACTTCTTTCTTCCTCTACCGATGAGGGAGAATTACACACAATACCACACTTTTCATGCTTCAAACACCTTACTTCTTGAACCAATATCTCTTTCATTTCTCAATGAAATTTGACGATTCTTGGCCCTACGGTTATCTACGTACTTAGTAGATCATGCATGTGTGAAGAACCGGATTCTCCAACATACGTTACACTAGTGTTTAAGCCGTTAAAGTTGGTCGGTCGCAACTCCCGCCAAAGGCAAATTTCCAACAATCCCCTCTTGAAAGAGATTTTGGCGCACTCACATGGTGTCTTTTCATTTCCAAAGAAATATTTCAATGGACCGATGTTGCATAAGGAGAGGTAGCCTCAGCTTTGAACCTTCCATAGTTGAATACCATCGGACTTACTTACTGCGCGGTGAACGTGATGTCTTGAACCGTCAGTGTTTAGTGTAAGCCAAGACAACGGTACCAACACAACAAATTCCCTTACTCTCTTCTTCGTAATGTTTTGTTCGTTTTGGCCATGGACAACGTCTTGGATTCTTAAGTGCGTTCAATTTGAGGCGGCCCGTCCTCGCACTTAAATAGGTGGTCTCCTACAAGGTATCCCGCTATACCCCACTTCACAAGTGTTAGGAACCATTAAAAGTTTCCCAAAGACCTAACCTCAACTGTTGAGGATCATTACAGTTTTTGAAAACTTAACCTTTACCCATACTGCAGATAGCACTTAACGTCTATCGCGGGAACGGCTTTGGATTTGGTGTTTCTTTTCGAAATCACTATCCGAAGTGCTCATGCTTCCACCGAAGCGATCAACCGAACCTTTACAACTTAGTTTTCCCATTGAACCAAATTACCGGGATCTCCAGGTTCGTAAGGTTGGGTTTCCACCGTATTGGTCCGTATATTTTGGGTTTTAAGCTTATTCCCCTAGACAGCGCAGTAACACTTGATCTCCGGGTAGTCCCTTAGTTAGTAAATAAGGAAGTGACACCCGTGATGATCAACGCCATACGGTCTTATGTCTCCGACGGATCGTGACAGATATGTCCGACGCCGTCATCCGTGTCCTTCCTAAAGCCGATCGGCTAGCCACGTGTATAACTGCTGAAGGCATGGGTTTCTCCCAATAAGGGACGTCCTCTAATGAGTCGTGAAGTTACTCAACTTCTTTCATGCTTTGTATAAAGCGATAAACTCCGATACCATCATGAATCGGTCGATGCAAGTTTGCTTAGAGGATTTTCCAAGAACCACCATACACATTTACTTGTGGCTTTGGTGTTCTTCGATCGATGTCCGGTTTGCATCACCGTGTTCTCTCGAACCGCTGGACATCCGAATACTATAATCCGTAGATAAGCGAATAATTCGGATATCGTCATATCCGACTTAACGCCTTCTATTGATCATGTATTAAGATCATCGGTGAACCTTAGTTCAACGATCTGTTTGTTGGACGATACCGGGTCGGTTGTAGTGTGTACAATACATTGAACTACACATGACACCGAGCATATCGCTCCTTGTCTATGGGTGCACCATGATTCCAATCGCTTCTATGATTCATATCCATTGGTGGCTTCAACGAGACCGTCAACTATCGACCGATCCGTTAGATGTCTTAGAAATCCAATTCCTAAGATGTCATCTCGTGATACTCATATCTTTCATATCGAGACTTTGTTTCAATATGATTTTCACTCTAAGACCGTTGGTTTTCCAACCGTTGGCTTACTAACTTCGAGTCAATGTTTCGTGATCGATTCATTGTTTTTGTTTTATCCGAGACTTTCGGGACCAAAATGTTAACATTTCGGGGACCAAAATGAAAGTTCGGAAGAAGCCCAACAGTTCGAAGAAACCAATTCGATCCTCTTCTTCCAACTCTCCGGTTTGGAAGGTCGTTTCAACACCCATGCCATGTAAGATTACAATGGCCCTGGATGTGAAGCTACTCACGAGGGGAGCACTTTTTACAACCCAAAGGTTCTTTTCCCGGAGGAAGATTAACTATTACACGAGTATGGTTCTATATATGGAATCTAATTCTCTTTTTAGCTTCTTTCCAAAGCAGCGCTTTTGGAGATGACAATTATTTGTTAATTGTTCATGGTTCATTATTAACTATACAAGCTAGAAGGACTCGAACAAGTCTTTGTCCCCTTCTTTGCTCCGTCTCGGTTCAACATCTAGAATCCTTGAGTTCTGTAGATCTGGAGTATTAAGTTCCGGATAGCCAGCAACTTTCGAGTCCTGTAGATACGGAACGTCTAGTTCCGGACAGTCAGGCCCTCGCGGGTTCTTGTTAACCTTGAGCCGTTACTCCTTTTTCCTTTTCCAAGGAAAGTTATCTTCTAAGAATTCAGCATTCTTTGACGCGAAGAGGGGATGAACACTACTGTTATTTGCAGATCCAGTGAATATGCAATCTACAGTCTTAGGTATGAAACCACCCCACATCACAACATTTGTATGTGAGATCATTTCCATGTATCACACGGAGGGTTACCCTTATCCTTATGCGGAGTTCTATTGAGAATCGCATTAGCGGTAAGGATCGACGTGCCCCACATAATTTGGGCGTACGGCTTAGCGCTTGGCTAACACCGTTAGACTGAGGTGAGAAATGAGCAGTCGTTTAATAAACGATGCTTCACTTTCTCCCCCTCTATCACTACGAATTTCTCAATCCGTAGGCTTAGTTGATTTTCAACTTCGTTTTGTAGCGCTTATCCGCTTCAACAACTTCATCTTTGCTTTTCAATAAACAAAGGATACAATACGTTGTACCATTATCAATAAAGGTCATAACGTACTTGTCTCCCCCCTCTATTTTGTATAAGCTTCAAATCACCCAAGTAGGTGTGACTAAGTTCTAGAGGAGCAATGCTTCTTTCGCTATTCCCTTGACGGAATTTGGAAAGGTGATTTTGCCTCTTCATCTACCTCGCATTTATTTGAGGATTTATGTCGAAGAAGGCAACAATCTCAACATCGTTAGCTTTTGAATGACTTGCTATTTAACGTGTCTTAATCTATGATGGCATAGACGCACGGATTACAAATATATCATTCATTTGGCTACAGACATACTGTACCATTCTTAGTTATCACGACCTGTTGGACTAGTCTCAAACCAGCTTGACCAACAGCGTCCCTTAACCAAGTTTGGAATATGTATCACCTCATCTTAGAGTGATCACAATCCATGAAGTCCTATTGAGGACAACCTCTCCAACCCCTTCTACTTTAGAGGTGGCGTTGCTTCACATGAACAACCTCTTGCCCGTGGTTAGGGCGTAACCGGATCATATGTGATCTAGATACTTTGTCCTACTCCAGTTGCTTTGGCAGACTGAGTGTCCAATTTCTTTACTGCCTTTCTTTAGGCCTTCAGATCATTCAGGACCTGGGAACTCTGGCCCACCTTACTGGGTGTCCATTACTTTTCCTATGAAATGAATTTTGGCCCCACTCCAGTCGCCCGGAGGCTTTATATGACTGAGTGTCCAATATCATCATATCAAATAAATTTTGGCCCACTCCCGGTCGCCGGAGGCTTTGTATGACTGAGTGTCCAATATCATCCTATCAAAGGAATTTTGGCCCACTCCAGTCGCCCGGAGGCTTTATGTGACTGAGTGTCCAATATCATCCTATGAAGGATCTTCTGCCAAATAGTATGACAGGCTCAACGTCTTTAGCTTTTAGACTCCTTCCGTTAAGATTGGTGCCCAGATAATTCTTGGCGCTTACTTAAGAGTGGTAAGAGTTTTCGCACAGTTAGTGGATCTTTCTCCATTGTATGTGCGACATACTTTACACACTTTGAATTATTACACTTAAAAGAACGGATCTTTTTAAGTCGTTTACCAAATCCAATCTTTAAACGGGAAAGAAGATGAGATTAAACTTCTGATTTTTAAAGCGTAAGGCATATAAATTAATTTCATATTCCTCCTTACTTTAGTCCATTTTTAATCAGACATCATTTAATCTTTATTCTTGACAAGTAAGAAAAATACTTATCATTTAATCTTTATTCTTGACAAGTAAGAAAAATACTTATCCCAATTTCGGATTCGGCTCACTTCAGTCACTTCATCGACAGAGTGTCCATTTCCTTCTCACCATTATTCGGATCTTTTGTCTGGGACAAGATATAGGGCTTCTGCTTGCAAGATAGAATAACATCTTCGGTCTTCTCCTCTTGTCCCAGTTGACATCCTCAGGCTCTCGAGAGCGCTTGTTTCCACCAGTCTTGGTAGCGGTGACACCATGAACACGTTCATCATCATCACTCTCTTCTACCAGAAAACCATTTCCATATCCAGATTTGGTCACACAATTTTTGACCGACATCTTTCAAATACTAATAGTAATACAATACAAATATTGTCTTAAGTTGGTGGGAGATTTTGCTCTATGGTACTTTATAAAGCAGTACGGGAAGTATTTAACTATTACAAGTATTCGAAAGGATAAACAAAGAATACAATATTTTCGACTAGAAATCTGAAAATTACAATATAACAACAAAACTGAAATTACGATTTTGTTGAAGACTGAAAAATGGAAACTGGTTTATGCTGAGTCGAGTGTGGCACTCTGTCCTTAAGACAATATTGCCCCGTATGTATCCTTTATACGTCCTGGATAATTTGTCTCCCAAGATAAAACAGCAATGGAACCCTTGAGCAAAGGAAACTCAAGAGCTACCGTGAAGAATATTGAGTAACGAAATGATGCTTGGAAGTTGTAGGAAGAAAACTATTTTGGTTGTGTATTTTCGTGCACTGTTTTGCTGCATCTCTTTTTTTCATTCTTCTTTTTCAACAATGGTGTAAGGGGGTGTTTAAATAGGTGAGGGAGGGGGCTGATCACTGCCTGAAAACTGCCTCCATAATAGCCAAATAATGGCCATTATGGAGGTAGTAAAGTCACCAACATAAATGGGAGAAAGACCAACGGATTTGGCCATTATAGGAGGAGTAATTCACCAAAATAAATGGTGAATTGAGTGCTTGGCATTTCTGTTTTTGACCGTCGAAATTCTGCCTTTCTGAAAAATTTCAGGGACCAAACTGTACATCTGAAAGAATTCTGGTCCAAAAAGATAATATCAGAAGACCCACAGCCCACAGCCCACAGCCCGTGACCCGTGAACCCGAACCCGGACCCGGAACCGGACGGGACGGGCGGGCGGCGGCGGCGCGCGTGTGGTCTTTCCTCGAACCGAAGCACATCTAGGTCCTCCCTCCTTTAAACACATGGGATACCCCTTGGGGTCACAAACCCCAAACCAATTTCGAATCTTATATACACAACACTTCTTTCTTCCTCTACCGATGAGGGAGAATTACACACAATACCACACTTTTCATGCTTCAAACACCTTACTTCTTGAACCAATATCTCTTTCATTTCTCAATGAAATTTGACGATTCTTGGCCCTACGGTTATCTACGTACTTAGTAGATCATGCATGTGTGAAGAACCGGATTCTCCAACATACGTTACACTAGTGTTTAAGCCGTTAAAGTTGGTCGGTCGCAACTCCCGCCAAAGGCAAATTTCCAACATAATCATCCACTAATACTTGTGTTAAGGTAAATTAACTATCTACATTACACTTCCTTAGAGTATGACCCTTCTCCAAATTCGCGTGAACATGAGATGCTTCGTGTATTGAGGTGCCTTTTTTTTTTATCAAGAATTAACTTGGAAAAATTGTATATATCATGTAATTAATTAGTATGAGTTGGATTCATGACCTTTTAACTAACACCTCAACTATATCATATATAGGTCAAGATCATCCAAGGAAGAGACGATATTCATTGATTGAGAATACTTCTTTCAAAATCTATGTTCTTAATTTAATTATTTGTTCTGTACAGAGTTGGTGCAACAACCAAACTTGTTATATGTAAGGGGGGAGTACTTATTAGATTAATTGGCTCTTGAAACCCAGTTTTCTACTTTTCTTTAATAAACTATTTGTTTTCTTAATGCATGCATGTGGATCATAATAAGTCCCACCAAAACTAAAGCAATTTACAGCTTAACTTTTGAGAAATCGACCCAAAATGCTATTGTAATTTCACAGATTTTTGTTGTGAAATGACAAAAAATATACTACTGGATCACATAGTAAAATATATTACCACTAGTGTGGTTTTCATTTTCTTCTCCCAAGTTCTTAGAAAATACTTGTTGAGTTACTTACAAAATTTCAAATTTTGAGGCCAGACCTAAGATAAATTAGCCCGAGATAAGATTTGAACACGCAATCTTTTATGCTTTTCTTTCGAACTCAGGGAAATCAAGATTCGACTTGTATGAGTTAAGCATAGCATTCCTTTTAGTGAGAGGAAATATGCCATTTCATTTTTGTGAGATATCCTTGGTCAAATCTGAGCACTCGAGTTGCTTATATTTTCCAAATGAAATCGAAACGAATAGGAAAAATCATCTATAAGAGCAAGCCATAAATTGCGGGTTTAAGAGAATTATATTATTATACCTTTTATAGTTATATTAACCAACGTGTGAACCTCACTTTATTACGTACTTATTATTATTTTTATTAATTATTAATAGAAATGGCATCTTTTCGAAGGCTAACCAGTCACTATTAAAATAATAAAAGTGAGAGATAAATTTTGTAGTTAAACAATAAAATCTATAGATAATCCTATTTAGTAAACTCGAACGAGTCCTCTGTATTACCGTTGGAGAGCAGAGTGATCCATGCTAAATAGAAATCCAGATTCCTAAGCATTTTTAATTTTAATTTTCTCAACTATTTTGAAGAAAAAAATTAAGATTAATTTCAGAAGTTATGTGAACTAATTATGTCAGGAAAATAAACTCGATTCCCTTGTGAGCAATGTCTAAAGACTAAAGTTAGTCAATATTTTTCATGTTGATAATTCATTAAACTTTGAATTTCTTTTCCTGCACTAATTTTAAGATCATATTGCTTAGTTCTTATTGACACTTGATCGTCAATATCACAATCTATTGTTCTTAGATCATCCGTAATTAAATATTTTTAGGATTGAGGCTTAGTTAGCTAGTTTTTTTTTTTTGGCATTCTATTTTTGTATTTAGAGGCGGAATCATGATTTGAAGTTTATAATTCTGGATATTACCTTTTAAAGTTAGTGTGCTCTGAATTAATAATTTGTACATATTTAATAAACTTTTAACAAAAATATATAATATGAACTGAAGTGGCTTCTGCTTGTAGCCCACCCTATCCATTAAATGAGAAAGTGCTCCTACCATGAGTTTTTTTATTCCTAGATTTGAATACAGACGTGATTAAATTGATTAAGGGTGTGTTTAGTATGCAAGAAAATATTTTTTGGAAAAAAAATATAAAACATGGAGTATAGAGTAAGTGATTTGTTTTGATGTTTGGTAAGTAAATATAAAATAATATTTTATATATAATATCATAAATAATATGGGGATGGAAGTGGAGGTAGTGTGGGGAGTAGGGGTGTGTTGGGGGGGGGGGGGGGGGAGAAGGGACAACAAGAGTTAGAGTATGAAATGGCACTTATTATTTTTTTTATTTTTTCTATTCTCACTAAAAAATATTTTTTAAAGAATTTATTTTATAAAGAAAATATTTTATAAATATTTTGACAAATTAAATATGAGAAAATTGGTTTGATAAAGTATTTTCCTCCCTACAAACACACGTAAGGCTCATTTATTTATTTTATCCATAAAGATTCTCTCAAAACCAACATCTTTGATTTGATTATAATTTTATAAAGTAATATAATGAACAAAAGATAAAAATTTATACTTATTAATTTATTCTAATTGCTTGTTTTTATTATAGTAGTAACTTTTTTTTTCCGTGGGAATCAATGAAGAAGATGCGTTGCTTTCCACGAGTTTTTATATATATCAAACAACTGGCATTATTATGAGAAAATAAAAAAACAACTGGCATTATAACGTGTTCCAGTATTACTGTGGGAAGTGGGCCTGCATGGCTTCTAAGTTTGTTATTTTCTGGCAACAAGTTCGAGAAAACTCTGATAACTTTGACACAAAATTTATATTTATCTTAAAATTTAATTAATGTATAACTAATAATTTATTAAGGACTCAATAATTTTTTTAGAATCTAAAACTTATAAGATCAATCTCCTAACTCGGTATTTGATGTAGCTCCGTCGCTATTTGCGTCAATCCCTTTGTGGAGTATAACATACTTCATACGGGGAGTGTTATTTGTTACGTTTCATTTTTCAAAAGTTAATTTAATCATTAATTTGACTTCAAGTACTTTGTAGTCAAATAATTGAGCTAGATATATGTCAACAACATAAATTTAGGTTGGGTGCCTCCGAAATCGATAGTATGCCCATCTAATTTTTGAATCCGTTAATAAAATTTTACACAATTTTTTATTTTTGCTAGATCTCCTTCTTCTTCTTCCTCTCTTTCCCCCTTCAACCTTCTTCCACTAAATTCAACATATTGCTTATTTGTGGTTATTTTAAATTTATTTGATTGGGAAAAAATTGAAAAGCATTATTGTTGAACTTTTTTTAAAGGAGAGCCTTGACGTAATCGATAAAATTGTTGTTATGTGATTAGAAGATCACTTGTTCGAGCCGTGAAAACAGTCACGCACAGAAATATAGGATAAGACTAGGTTTGTATTTGGTCTAACAATTAAAAAAATCAGACTGGTATTATAAGGTTGAATATCAAGTTTGGAGTAATTTAGTCTATTTTGATGAAATTTAAAATTTTACACAAAAAATTTATGATGATCATGATTTGTAATCAGACAACTTAGAAGAATTTTATGGCGATTCATCAAAATCGTAAATATATGATGACCAACTTTTAGGGATCGTCAAAATTTATTACAAGGCAACCGGCGAATTTTACGACAAACTTCCACACTCGTGGTCGTGGGTGGCAAACCTATTTTTATAAAACCTTTTAAAACGAAGTCAAAATTTAAAAGATGATACTAAAATATCGTATTTGAGGAAACCACTCTAGTAAGATGCTTTTTATTATAGTTTGAACTCATTATTTGACCGAATTTCCAATCATGCGTCTCTTAACATTTAAATACTCTAGTAAGTATTATTAACTTGTTAGATAAGGTTGAATCAGTTTAATTATATCTAGTATCTTCAATCTTTTTGTCACATATTGAGGTTCACTGAAATCACTAAAGGACGTGGTGATAAAGATATATTTACTTCTTTTTAATTGAAGATTTCAATTTCAATTTCAAATCATGAGAATGAAAAAATCTTTAGTAAAAAACGCTTTCCTGAATCGGCCTTATGTCTCATGAATCCTGATTAATTAAGCTCCAATGCATGAACATCGAATAGAAAAAAAAAAAAAAAAGAGGTTCACCGAAATTAAAATAATAATAAACTCCAATTTAATGCAAGCCCTGCTTTTTTCAATTTGTCCTATTTGCCCCGCCAGATGTGATTCCCATAAACTCATCAAGAATATAAAAGATACCAACTCAGCCAGAACCCAACAAAAACCTCATAAACTTAAATTTATCATACCAGCTTGTCTTTTTTGTAGCTTCTACACTTGTTCTCTTCTCTATCTCCCTTATTCATCCAAACCCCAAACCAAAACCCCTCAAATCTTTCACCAATTTTCAAGATTCAATAACCATTCAATTCTTAACCCCTTTCACTACATACCCTTTTCAATGTTGCCTTTTAAATCAATCCAAGAGGCAGAAATTGCCATTGGAAGATCTCTTACTACTGTTGAAACTATTTGGTTTAATTACTCTGTTAACAAATCTGATTACTATCTTTATTGTCATAATATCCTTTTTCTTTTCCTAATCTTTTCTTGTGTACCACTTTATTATCTTTTCCTTGAATTATTTTTCAAGAAATCAATTCAGTCTTATAAAATTCAACCAAAAGTCAGTCTTTCATTATCTGATGTATTTCGTTGTTATAAATCTGTTATGCGTATGTTCATACTTGTTGTTGGTCCTCTTCAACTTGTTTCTTACCCTTCTGTTAAGGTACTTACTTACTTTTACTGTTTTACTGTTTTTTTTTTTTTTACTATATTGATAGTTATGGTAAAAATGGTGTTTTTTTTGCAATGTGTTTGATGGGGTTTTCTTGAATTTGAAAAGGGTATTTCTTTTTTTTGGTTAATAATCTTTGGATCGACGATTTCAATGTGAGATACCTATTTTAATCTTGTTTATTTAACAACAACAACATACCTAGGGTCTCCGAAGGGTGGTATGTACGCAGACCTTACCTTGATCTTTATGAGCTAGAGAGGCCGTTCCCGATAGACCCTCGGCTCAAAAGGATTTTAATCTTGTTTATTATGCTCATAAAATTAGTTGTGAATTGTTGTAATGTGTTTGAATGAGTTGTAAGTAGAGAAACACAGGGAATATTTAGTGTTAGAGAACACCTAATATTACTTCCTCTGTCCCAATTTATGTGATACTTTTCATTTTTTTAAGAGTTAATTTGACTGATATTTAAAGCTAAATTGAATTTGATCGACTCAGTCTTCTAAAATTAAAATTTAAATATTTAAAAACTATATGAAAAGTAGACTTCTAAAATTAAAATTAAAATATTTAAAAACTATATGAAAAATACTATAAGTTGCAATTCTTCTCATTGAAATGATGAAAAAAATACATTACATTTTAAAGTATTGCTGAAAGTTCACTTAGTTTGAATCTTGAAAAGTGAAATGTGCCACATAAATTGGGATAGAGGGAGTATTGACAATTGAAATGAAATAGGTTCAAATAGAGCTGAATGGATATTTAAAGATTCAAATTCAACTAGTTTGGATAGATTTGTTGTTTGTTTGATCGAGTTTATAGTATGAAAGTCATAATTTTGTGTTAATTTTAGTTCAAGGATGTGAAATTGAGATACTTATTATGAAGTGAATTTTTGCAATGTAGATGATTGGGATTAGAACAAGTTTGCCCTTGCCGTCGTTATGGGAAATTTTGTTGCAGTTGGGAACATACTTTATAGTGGAGGACTATTTTAACTATTGGATCCATAGGTTCTTGCATTGCAAATGGGGTTATGAAAAGATTCACAAGGTTCACCATGAATACACAGCTCCAATAGGCTATGCTGCACCATATGCACATTGGCTAGAGATTTTGATCCTTGGGATCCCCTCGTTTATGGGGCCCGCTATTGCGCCGGGTCATATGATTACATTCTGGTTGTGGATTGCATTGAGACAGATTGAGGCTATTGAGACTCACAGTGGGTATGCACTCATGCTATTTTGCTTTTAATTTTTTTGACACTATGGTAGTAGTAGTAGTAGTACTAAAAAGCTACTTTTTAGGTGATTAATAAGTGCGTGATTATCTTCTATGATAATTTGACCAAATCATGGGTTAACAGTAACAACTATCACTTTATTCCTTTTTTACTTCACTGTTTGCTTTTTTGATCTCTGGATGAATGTGTATGCAGTGAATGGAACTGTATGAGATCTCTTTTAACTTTTTTCCATAGAAGGATTAAAGTTGTCTTATTGTGTTCTTTTCTTTCTCAATTTCTTAATTTCAACATGGATCCTTTCCCTTTTTCTTTTTTGTTTCCCCTTGTCTTCTGTGCTATTTTCTATTGCTTTTGGTAGAAGGGGTTGGTAGGTGTTTGAGAATATTAAGCTAAAAGATGAACTTCATGGACATGTAAAATGGTGCTTTAGTATCTGATTTTACTGTTAACATGTTCCTGCATGTTAAAGAAAATGCAAGCCCTCGAAGAGTCAAAAACGTCAGTCACTTCTCTACTATTTGTGATATCTTTTATATTATATGATAAAAATGAAAAAAAGTTAACCATGAGGTCCGAGGTTCAAATCCTAACGGAGGCGCTAGATGATTTCTTTCCATCTTCCTAAGCCTAAGCCTTGGTGGACAGTGTTACCGGTACTTGTATTGGGGGAGGTAGCAAGTACCCGATGGAATTGTAGAGGATGGGCACAAGCTAGCATGAATACCATCTTCAAAAAAGAAAAAGAAAAAAAGGAGTTAACTTAGTGAAAGATCCCATTGTCCTAGGTTGTAGCTTTGACTATATTCTTAGGGGTTTGTCATGCTTTTCTGCTTGGGTTGACCCACAATAGATAATAAATAACAGTTCTTTCTTAATACTAGCATTTTGAGACACGTCTTGCTTTCACTTCTCAACTTCTTTTTTCCCATTTTTTGACATCTTTGGCCTTGTGATCATGAGATTAAGTTGTGTGTCTTCACCACTGAAGTGGAACTAAGTTGGAGACGACAGTTCATTTTGCTTAGAACTTAGGAAAAGTATTACCATCTTAGTATTGAACTTGAAGAAGTTGATAACTTAATCTGTAGAAGCAAATTCTTAATCAAGATTGAAAGACTACTAATTTCTTAGTCATGGCAGATGCATGCAAATATGTTTATATATTGCAGAATGCACCTTCTTTTCCCCTTGCGGGCCCTTGATATTACAAGAGAAATCTTGTCCAACTGGTTATCATTGGATATTATCTAGACTGGACTTAAAGCAAGCAAAATAGACGAATAGTTGTCAAAGTTAAGCAAATCCTTCTATTTGGAAGGACGGTGCTTGGTACCCCTTTATACGCCAACAATTTGCAAGTGTATGCTATGCATGTAATAACTATAAGCAGTTGCCCGAAGAATATGAGAATAGTGTGTTAGGAGAAAAGATGACTCTTTACGTGTGTATCTCAGTGACAATGTCTATGTTTGCTATTCTAATGTTCTCTTCTTGAATTACCGATACTGCAAGATGCAAGGCAGTACTCAGAAAAACAAGATTTTTTTAATTTTTTAAGCCTTATTACATAAAATGCTTCTCATTGAATCTTTGTTGGTCTGCCAATTGGACAACTAAAAACATTATGTGGTTCTTATTGGTATAATGTCTGAAGAATAAGATTCATGTGTTAGTCTCAATTGCAACAAGTTATATTTTGTTGCAGCATCTCAAAAGTCAAAAAGGAAGCTGAAGTGATGCATTATTTGTCAATACTAAATATTGGAGACTATTGACAGAAATAGCATGGTCTGAGAAGTGACAGAGGCACTTCTCCTTTGTGAGAATGTCTGTTGTGAATGTAAGCAATTTTGAGCATCTCAGAACTCAAAATGTGGAACGGGCGTAGTTTACCATCATAGTTATGTTTAATCATTATGTACAGAGATCCAATTAGGAGTAGCAGTGGAATAATTGGTAATCATTTTAGCTGGGATCATTTCTTTTCATATTTGTGTATTTGCTAAGAAGATTATTTCTCTTTGACTGCTGGCGTTGAGAAACTGATGTACTCAAGCTTACACTGAAGTGATCACTTAGAACTAAGGGTGCTGCATCTAAATTTAAATATTGCTTTTCTTAGAGAGCCCATTGGAGCAACAGCTCAATAAACAAATCATTTAAAAAAAGGATTTAGATCTACTTATCCATCATGCTCGACTCACATTTACTGCTTTGATGCTAATCACTGCTATACTGAGCTGAGAATGATTTCTGGTTCTTAGATGATTTTCAACAATCTCTACCTAGTACCTTCAAATCTATAATTGCTCAGTTTAGCTGTGCATCATTGAATCTGTTGCTGGCAATATTGCCAAAGTTTTATATAGAGAGTTCTTTTATATAGCTCCCTATTTCATGCATGAGTTAGAATGGTGATCGGCGCATGTTTTAACTGGTCTATTTTTGTCATTCTTTCAGATATGACCTTCCGTGGACTGTCACAAAGTATATACCTTTTTATGGTGGACCGGATTACCATGACTACCATCACTATGTTGGGGGCCAAAGCCAGAGCAATTTTGCTTCAGTTTTCACCTACTGCGACTACATTTATGGAACTGATAAGGTGATTTCAGTATTGTGGATGTTTATCTTCTGGTACCAGATCTTGTTTTTTAACCTTACAAATTCTTACTCTATGCTGCTTCTCATCTCACAGGGCTATCGTTATCAAAAGAAGGTCCTCCAGCAGGTATTGCTACTCTGACTGCTTTTCATTCAGTAGTTTTAAGGAAAAGTGTTGCCTTCTTGGATATTTCATTATATAAACACCATAAGGCTACCTAAAATAAATGGTTATTACTTGTGATCAATAATGAAACTAACAAGCTGTACCATAAGGTTAAAGTGGACGAAGCTGTAGGTCTTAATGTTTATATTTGAATCTTCTCCAAAATGATTTATGCCTTTTGAGCTGATAATGTTGTGCTTCCGCAGTTAAAGGGAGCTTCAAATGCCAACGGTGAACAGAATGGAGGTTCAGCGACGTTTGCAAAAGATGACTAAGTCCTAGATCTTCAAAGACCTTATAATAGAATGGTCTAGTAAAACTCTCTGAAGCATCATTTGTATTAGGTTGACTGCATCTGCTGTTTAGAATATGTTAAAGCAGTAGGTAGGAAGTTTGCTTCATGAGTAACTACCTCTAGAGTGGTGGTTCTTTGTTGTCTTTGGGGAGTGTATGGACCCAAATTTTGTTTTGTTTGCAGATAGTATTCATGGACCCTTTAAGTGTGAAATGAAGTTTAGCTTGTAGCCTAGTCCATAGTCCATACTGTTGCATCACCAGTAGGGTTGATTTGCTTAGATATCTAAGAAGTTGATTAGGCAAAAGATTGCATGTAGGGTGTATTTGTTTTCTGCTAAAAGTGTTACTACAGTTCATGTTCTCTAAGTATAAGAGAGCATGGTGTCCTAATATATTTTAGACAGTGATGTTCACTGATCAAGAAGTGCAGTGTCATTTTAAAGGAAGAGAAGAAGAATTAACCTAAACCGCTGCCTACACAACCGCATAAACTAAAAATAACTGGCTAAAAAATAACAGGGGATGTATACTATGGGGTCGTTTGGTTGGGAACAAGTTATCCCAAAATTAATTATCCCAGAATAACTTATCCCGGGATTAGTTATTCCATGATTTTTTTTAACCAAGCATGGATAAACTCATCTTAAATTTAGTCCTGGGATTAAATATCCCTCATACCAAACGAGCCCTATATGTATAATTATGCCTACAACCGTCTTAATTGGTATATAATCTATGTATAGCAGCTAGGAAATTGGTATATAATCTATGTCTACCAGCTAGGAAAGGTTAACAATGAGTCTGGCCAATCAAACTCCTATTGCTATGCAAGGCTTTTATACCACCTTTGCCTATGTGACTTTGAAGGGCAAATGTGTAAATATACCTCTTAATTTTGCGATTTAGAACAGATAATTTCATTGTAAAAGTGGTGTATATATACCCCTGCCATTACAAAATGGTGCAAATATACCCATTTTGCTAACGGTATTTTTTAAAAAAAATCATTTATCTTATTTTTGAATTAAAAAAAAATAGCACGGGGCTTTAAAAAGAAGTCTATCATTTTTTTTAGTAGATTAATTTCTCTAAAATCACATGATAATTTCTTTCCTGGTGGGTCGGGTTTGGTTCGTTAGAAAAATGGTTTGACTTATTTTGTAAAACAAATCAGACTCGATTCACCAGAAAAAAATTATCGTGTGGCTTTAGAAAAATATGTCTACTAAAAAATGGGTAGACTTTTTTTAAAGCGACGAGATATTTGTTTTAATTAAAACTAAGCTAAACGATTTTTTAGAAAATTTCCGTCAATGAAAAGAGTTTATTTGCATTATTTTGTAACATCATGAGTATATAGTCACCACTTTTATAATGGGATATATCTGCTCTAAATCGCAAAGTTGGATATATTTACACCTTTGCCCGACTTTCAATAACAAAGTCATAAAAGAGGATGATTGTAGGAGGTTGATGATCAAAGTAAAAATAACTGTAACTATGATAACCTTTTTAGTAAGGATTTGTTTAAGCCAAGAACTTTAACTTAAAGAGTTACAAAATAACTTGAAAATATATATCTTTTAATTGGTCAAACGTTCTTCGGCAAAGGTTACGAATAATGATTAAGTTGATAACCTTGCCAAATAATTGGTTCCTAGTATGTCTTTTCTTTTATACCAACTAATCGAAAATCGTGTATACTCGAATTTCGGGTAAAGTTCCCACTTAACTATTATCCTGAAGTTTCAAACTCCAAATGTGAAAGTTTACTACATTAACCACTATTATAAATTCCCAATTATTATTGGTGAAAGTTGCTGACATTGGACTACACACTGTATCAACTCAAAACTGGACCAAATTAGCCCAATAATTGTAAACATAAGCCAGAACCAATGTGGATTTCACTAATTTTGCCTCTTTTATAGGGTCATTGGCCATTAATTATTAGAAATGTAGATATAAATAGTAAGTACTGGTTAAAGGACGAAGATTTACCAACAAAAAAAATCAAATTATGCGCCAAGATTAGTTGATAGTCAATTTTCACAATTTTGGTTCTCAAACCCAACACCATATCCCTATAATAATGGTAAAGTCAGGATAGCCCCAAAGCGGAATTGGGTGGTGATTGGTCGAAGCTCCAGTAGGTAGTCACTACCTCTTCAGAGAATTGTATGTGAGACTTCCAAACTCATACGACTTTGTCCCGAGCTTCCGCGGTCGGCCTTGGTATTAAACCACTATCTATGCATGTATTTGAGTCTAGACTGCTTTTGTTTTTTGGATGGTGTCGAACAATAATGCTTGCATTGCGGGAGATACAAGTGCCCGGCCTGCTTCCTTCCCGAACAACAGACATATATGAATAGTAAGTTTATCCAAACAACAAGCCCGTCTCAGGGCTCTTAACCTTGTTGTCGTGGTTTCTCGAGCCCCATGGTGGGCGTTCCATTTTTAGATTAATTTTTCTTAATGGGTCGACCTGATTCCCAACAATACCCAGAACTGTTGGGTCAGTACCACTAAGCCCAAAAAAAAAGTCTGTTTCAGTGTCTTTACTTGGCTGTTTTAACATATATTTTATTTGTTATTTTTGCTTTTGTTGTGTATGAATTGAAGAATACATACAAATACAAGCCACAAATGGTTCTTGGTTTTTCCCATTTGTTTTGAATCAAAGGGTTGGTTGAATTAACTCTTTGTTAACAAGTACAAGTATGGGGCAATTGTATTATTGAATTCTATGTCGTCCTTTCTGCCAAAAAAGAAAAACCATAGTAATTGAGTAATAATAATAGAAACCAATTATATAAGAGAGAAGGTGAGTTGCATTGCATAGTGACGCAGGTTGCTAATAAAGGAGCAGACAAAATCAGCTCCAAATTTATCTCTGTTTAAACCAATGGGATTGAATTGATGGGCCTATTTTCAATTTCAGGTTCATTCATCAATCAACCTCTATTTCACCTGCTTTTGCCATTCCATTTATGCACCTAAAAATGGTACACCAATCTCCCATTTCCAACGTTTTCTTATTCAGAAGTCTAGAGTAGCCCATGCCTATTATATAGGGATGGAGCTAGAGATCAAAGTACAGGTTAAAACGAACTCAATAATTTTGGTTCAAATACATTATTTGTCTTAAGAAATTTATTATTAATTTAGAACTTAGATATAGTACTTCACGCATACTCGCATCAAGTACTATATCACATAATCCCCTCAGTCACAGGCGCGGAGAAGGTGCCTCCCCCGGAGGATGACCCGGTGTTATGGACATCCCTTGATGCTACCGTTCTCCAATGGATTTATTCCACTATCTCTACAGATCTCTTACAGACGATTATTGAGCCCGACGCTACGGCAATGGAAACTTGGAATAGGGTGCGTGATATTTTTCAAGATAACAAGAATTCCCGTGTTGTCACTCTTGAGCAAGAATTTTCCCATGTCAACATAGAGGATTTTTCGGATGTCTCAGCCAACTGTAAAAGGCTGAAAGAATTGGCGGACCAACTATGCAACGTTAGTGCGCCTGTTACCAATAATTGTCTTGTTCTATAAATGGTTGCAGGCCTCTCTGAGGCCTATAATGGCGTTGGGACTCTACTCCGTCAAAGTAATCCACTTCCACCTTTTTATCAAGCCCGTTCGATGCTCACGTTAGAAGAAGCCAGCTTGGCAAAAAAGGCAACTACCGGCTCAAGTTCCGTGGAGATGACGACTACATCCGATAACTCACGGTTTTGTTGACAATTCGGGCCAACACCGCAACAACGGTGGTGGCAAAAAGGGTCAAAACCGTAAAAAAACTGGCAAAAATCACGGAGGCAACAACAACGGCGGACGGAACAATAGCAACACCGACAATGGGCCTCGGGGTATTGGACCCCAGCCCACCTGGTCTCAACCCTGGGCCACTTGGCAGTGGGCCTGGACTAGCGGTCAGTGGCCCAGTCCCGCCTCCTGCCCTCGCAGTTATTTCCAGGGAAATTGGGCTCCGGTCCAGCCCAATTTCTCAGGTTCTTATGCCAACAACCAGCAGTGTTTCTGGTCGGATCAGCAGGTCGGTCTGCTTGGGCCTCTGCCCCCGCAGCCCTTCAATGTTGTGGGCTCGAATCCGATCCTGACACCCACCGATATTGAGGTTGTCATGCATACACTTGGATTAAATTCTCCAAACACAAATTGGTACATGTACACCGGCGCCACTTCTCACATGACGTCCGACCAAGGTACTCTCTCGTCTTATTTCAATTTGAGCAAAAATCGTGGCATTATTGTTGGTAATGGCAATTCAATTCCAATTCATGGTTACGGTCATACAACTTTGTCTCCCCCACATCCACCTCTTGTCTTGAAAAATATCCTTCATGCCCCTAACTTAATTAAAAATTTGGTGTCTGTCAGAAAATTCACCACTGATAATTGGATTTCTGTTAATTTTGATCCATTTGGATTTTCTGTGAAGGATTTCAAAACGGGGATACCTCTCATGAGATGTAATAGTAGGGGAGATCTTTATCCAATCACAACTGTCACCACTTCTTCGAGTCAAGCCATGCCATCGACATTTGCAGCTCTAGCTCCTTCCTTGTGGCATGCACGTTTGGGTCATCCTGGGTCGTCAATTATTTCTTCCTTGCATAAAATAATTTTATTTCTTGTAAGGGTACGCGTAGTACTCCAATTTTTCATTCCTGTCCGTTGGGAAAATATGTTTGATTACCATTTGTAGCCTCTACTTCTTGTACTTTGATGTCTTTCGACATTATTCATAGCGATTTATGGACATCTCCTTAAGTTCTTTGGACCATCGTTATTATGTTCTATTTTTTTATGATTATTCTAATTGTTATGGACCTTTCCGTTAGCGAAAAAATCTCTAGTTTTTTCCACATTCTTAAAATTTAGAGCATTCATCCGTACCCAGTTCGAACGGGAAATCAAAAATATTCAATGTGATAATGGCAAAGAATATGATAATGGGTTGTTTCAGGAATTTTGTGATGCTAATGGCATAGTTTTTCGTTTCTCGTATCCTCATACGTCCTCACAAAATGGGAAAGCCGAATAAAAAATTCGTACCATTAATAATATTGTCCGAACTTTATTGGCTCATTCTTCCGTTTTGGCATCATGCTCTACAAATGGTTATTTACCTTCTTAACGTACTTCCTACCAAAGGGTTAGCATATGAATCTCCCCTTAAAATTCTATGTAATAAGAATCCTTCGTATTCACATCTTAGGGTCTTTGGGTATTGTTTCCGACAACTACAATTAACAAACTTCAAACCCGTTCTACTGCTTGTGTGTTTTTGGGTTATCCATCTAATCGCCGTGGTTATAAATATTTTGATTTATCGTCTAATACAATCATAATTAGCGGTCATATTATTTTTGATGAAATCCAATTTCCGTTTGCTAAAGTGAGTAGTCCCGTGCCTAGTTCGTATAATTTTTTAGATGACGAGATCTCACCATATATTATCCACAATTTATCGGATTTGTCCCGTGACCAAAATACGCCAGCAGGCCCACTGCATGCTGGCCCACACAGTTTAGTTTCCACTAGTCCGCCACCTCTGCCCAGTGGGCCAGAAACACGACCCAGTATCGATCTCGGTACTATTCTAGTGTTCCAGCCCACTGGAGTCTCGATTCCCGCCCTTGTTTCAGCTATTGGGCCTGCAGGCCCAATGCATGCTGGCCAGTCCCTCACCAGCCCACCCACTACCCAAATTCCACCCAATTCTACATCGAATCATGGGCCCGTTACTCGTAGTCAAAGGGGTATTTTTAAACCAAAATGGCATTTTAATCTCAATTCTAATGTCTCTAAATCCCCACTACCACGTAATCCTGTGTCTGCACTACATGACCCGAATTGAAAATTGGCTATGACTGACGAATATAATGCTCTTATTGAAAATAAGATGTGGGAGTTAGTACCCCGTCCATCCGGTATTAATATTATTTGTACAAGAATTCTACAATTATGGTAAGTGTACAATGCTAATTAAATACAACAACATATTACCAAATACACGGTCTCTAAATTGACTTGTGTTTTCGTGATATACACAGTATACACAAGTCATTGTATATGCCGTGTATACCATATATATCACGGTATACTTTCAATTTGTTTAGAGAAAAATATTTACAAAATACACAGTATGTATGGTATTTACTTTTGGGATATACGATTCACATATATAACTAAATAGTGAATACAATACACAATATGATGCAACTATTCTTCATGTTGTATACCTTCCGAATAAACAATTATGTGAATTGCACAAAATTAAGATGTGCAAGTTTTTTAATGGATGAATTTTGTTCATGGGTATAAACGGGTAATTTTTTACTCTGCCTGAATAATCATGTAGAAGTCCCAAATTGAGTGGATTTATTCATAAAACGAAGTTTTTAGTCATGCTTCACAGCCTAACAAAGACATGTACTTTTTTAGAAATGCAGACAAGTGAAGCACAACAAACTTCAACAAGTTCAAATGAATTTATTTCTTCAATATCGTTGATCTTGATTGTTTACATCATAGTCATGAGAGTAGGGATGGTTAAAGTGGACATCAATAGTTAGAAAGTCACTGAAATTCAAATTTGTAATACTATAATTCGAATTGTGACCTTCTGACAATTGGATTAGGAATTCACTAAAATCCAAACTCGTAATACTAATATGGTTTGTAGCTTGATAGCTCTTGGATTAGCCCTTGCTTCTTTTTATGTATGTTTATACCAACCCAAAGTCATTTTTAAGTTCTTATAGGACCTTGTGATATTCCAATTTCCAAGCAATAATTCTTACCATGTTATCATGACCTTCCACAAGTTTCCTTCAATCTTAAGATTTCTGAAAAAAATCCCCTCAAGTATATGCACATACCTTTCTTTTTCTTTTATTTCCTGAAAAAAATAGAATAGGATTTTTGGAGTAGAGTAGGAATAAGATTTTCTATATTATGGATATTGTAAATTGTATATATACTCATTCATTAATGAAAATAATTAAGAGATTATTTCTTTCACAGATATATTTTGGACCTCGTGAGTGCACAACGTAAATTTCCCAAAGAATTTCAAGGTGGTTGGAGTTTCATTAATTGAAGCAATATTGAAATTTTATCTATTTGGATGACTAATACAGACACTTCCAATTATTTGCTCTGAATTTTGGAGACAAGAATTTGCATATTATGTGGAATCCTTGTAAAACTTATATTCTACTCATGTACTTCTTCTTTTTTTATGTCTGTGTTATGTAAGATATTTTCTCTTCTCTATTATTTTGGATGGATTTGGTCATAAAGGTATATATATACATATTCTCATATCATAGTCATTGTTTCATGACAATGACATGCAAATCATGCTATGAATTGCTAATGTTTTCCAGGTGATGTTGTGTCTGTGGATCAAAACAAGTGATGTCATTTTCTAGCATCTTGGAAATAAAATTACTAGGACAATACTGTATCATTAATTGCTTTACTTAATTTGTTTTAATTAATAGGATTTAATTTTACTAAATCATCTTGAAATAAGAGGCCTCGTGTCAATCACATCCATATAGGGTCCAATACTCCAATTAGTTTGTTGGTGTGTAAATCTCATTTTACTCGTGACAGAAAAGTTTAAAACATTATCTGCTTATTAATCAACGGAAAAAGACATATTAGCCTGTTTGACCAAGCTTATTTTTTTTCAAAAATATTTACTTTTCCCCGAAAGTGTTTATTTTAAAAGAAATCTTTCGTGAGTATTAATTTATGTAGATATCTAAAATGATAATAGCGCTTTTGACTCCTTCATTATTGACAAAACTAATTTTGCTAAATGGTGATATTCAACGTAGCACATTTTGCTCCAGTACTTTTGATCCATCGAGAGGATAATTCATGGATGATCACTCAGTTTTTATTTTATTATATTAAAAAAATTAGTAAATAATACTTTGTAACAAAAAAATCAGTAAGACTTTACTCATGAAAGTCATGAATTGTTTTTTTTTAATAAAAAAGTCACTTAATTTTGCTTATGTTTCACAGAAAGTCGTTAGGAGGAAACAAATGAGATATTTTTTGTGATGTTAAATAAAATTGAATGCCATTTAGAACAGTAAAAACTATTAGTGACTATTACTGGTACAAATTAAGTTAAAAAGCTTTTTCATTATAAAAAAATATTTAAATGACTTTGTAAAGTAACTGATATTCATGAAGTTACTCCTCAAAGTGATAATCTTTTACGTATTTTTATGTCAGATAAGGAATGTCAAAAAGAATATGAACTCGTACTAATATCGTTCTGCTCCTAACTATATATGTAGAAATTACTTCAAACAATAAGTTTTTAATGATTAACCATTAAAAACTCATAATCATTTAGTACAAAATTTTGGTATTTTTAATTCCATATGTTCTAACTAGGAGTGTTGAATGGTGGTTGGGCTAAATTGAGTTGAGCGAATTAAAATGAGCGGGATTAATAAATGACCCGTCTAAAAATTACTTGGGCAAAAAATGAATTTGATTAAAATAAGCTTAAAATGGATCATAGCCTAACATGTCCAATTCTTTTTTTTGTTTTGTTTTTTTAGTAGTTTAGTTTTAGTTAGCTATGGTTACGTATAACATACAATCAAACCTCTCTATAATGTCAGCATTTACCCGAAAATTTCATAGCCGCTATAGTGAGGTGTTGTTATATATGTATACCGACATTTGATGTTTAGATCTCATTTAGCTATTATAAACAAAAGTACACAAAGAATTATTTTTCATCCAGGTGGAAGCAAAAAAAAAATGAAAAGGGCTCATCAAGATTTTATTGTCCTAAAATCATGTGGTGATGGCTTTCCCATTTTATTTTGCTTTCCTCACTCATTGGCCCTTTGTTTCTTTTCCCTATATACCTTTGAAAAAGTTAAGAGAATTATACACATCTACATATACTATACTGTACCAATTTCGGGGCGGATCTCTTCCTCACCTGATAACCCTAAAGAGGGAAGAACATCGGTGGTATTTTCACTATTATTTCTAATATTATTACGATTATTGCGGAATTTAAGGTAATAACAAACAAGTATTATAAACACAATTGATATAACCATTTTTAATTTAAATCAATCTATAATCTCTTCCAGATTCTTAATATCATAATCATAGAAATCCTACTTATTAAAATCATAATCACAGAAATTAACTTATCAAATACATAATTAAAACATACTGGTAAAGAAACCATACCTTTTGCAGTAATCTTCGGATCACCGGAAATCTCAACTTCACCCTGGCAGCCTTCCCCTTTCTTGCTTCTCCGCGTTATGGGTACTATGGCCTAGGTGCTTAGGAGGTTTCTACAGTTCTTTCCAAGAATTCCAGCAAGAGTCAAGGTTTCTGAATTAATATGCGTTTAATTATATATTCTTCAAAGTTTATTTCTTGTTCTTATGATTTCTTGAAGTAGATCTTCTTAGATTACAATATTATTCTGTTAGGATTATAGACTGATATAAGGTTTTAGCTAGACATGATTAATGATTGATATGAAGCTATTAGTTTTCTGAATCTTAGAGAGAGAGAAAGTATTTGCTTGAGAGAGTATTTTAGAGAGAGGATATATCAAAGATTGAATTTGTATTTCGGAAAAACTTGTTTCTAACTGATACAATGAGGCTCTTTATATAGATAACCTCGAGGTGCTACAGTGTTATGACCTTTACTGTGCGACCTTTACTGTGGTGGTACAGTATTCGACGACTTTACTATTTCTGCTACTATTCATGTTACAGTACAAGCTAAATTATTACATTTGTAAAGAAAAACTTCCTTTTGCTGACATCTGTTGATCTTTTCTGATATGTTCTCTTGTCTTCTTGCTATTATTCCTTTTTCAAAGGCTGATATGTTCGGCATCTTTCTTCTGCTTCGTTGCTGTCACGTTCATTGTCTCTTCTTTTTCAAGGCTGATATGGTTGGCATCTTTCTTTTGCTTTGTTGCTGTCTTTTTCATTGTCTTCTTGTCTTTTTTTTTTCTTGCTGTTATGCTAATATCATTTTGGGCTTATGTGATAAATCACATTGGGCCAAATTGTTATGTTATTATGCTGATATACTAGGCATCACGTAGTTGAACTACATGATCCTTGATGGACTAATATGATGGGTTTTATTGTAGTAAAACTACATTATTCCCCACCAGGCTATTATGCTATTAAGAGAACGGATCACTGGATCCTTCTTCTTTTATGCTCATAACTTGTTTCATACTCATATCTCGTAGAGCTATTGGTTTTCTTTTCTGTTTGGTTATGGCTTGGTATTGTTCCATTGTTTCTTTGGCATGCTTATGTTTTAAATTTATTATTCTGTTCATCATATTTGTAAGTTCTACTGTGTCCTCGATTATTATATCGTGATTATAATATATAGTAACTAGTTCTTCTACTTCTCCTCATTTGGTAGTCCCAATGATGCTTGTTTTTCCTGCTTTTATCATATCTTCTAGTCTTCCTGCTAGGGTTGCTAGTCCAATGGCTCTTTTGTTGCTTAGCCATCCTTGAAACTGATTTATTTTGCATGGCATTTCTTTTTTGGAATCTATATTATCTCCAGTAATGCTAGTATTCCTTCCTGCTTTGAACAGTTGACATAAAACAATGGGTTTTCCTGTCAAGTCTGTAGAAGCATCAAATATTTGTATTCCATATATTCCTGGTCCGAATGATTCTTTCATAGATTGGACTGATTGGTATATGGTATTTGGTAATTTTGATATGCTGTTGAGGGTGTCATCTACCATGATTTTGTCTAGAAATCCATATTTAAAAAGTTTATAGGCAACATTTGGGTCTGTTTTCTCAAGACATAAATATCTTGGATACTTACTGAATCTTGAGGCTCGTAATATGTTGGGGTTGGATTTGTAAGTGTAATATTTGGTAATGGCTTCATAAGTGGTAATGATTTCTGGTGAAAATGTTAATTTTTCAGCCATGGATAGTATTTGTGATGTTGGTATTTGGGATGTTGTTGGTAGGTGTGCTAGTCTTGAACTGAGGGTAGGATAACTTGTAGTCTCCATGGTATCTCTTGGAGAGCTTCTTAGGTTTTTGTAGGTCTGGTAATCTGACATACATTCTTTCAGTTGATCAATAAGGCTGTTATTTTGTTTGAGTATTCCTTCTAGTTCTTGTATTTTGGTTGCCATAACTTGGTTGTTGCTGATAACTTCATTTATGATATTGCTGATATAGTCGTCGAAGCTGTCACTGTTAACTGACATCTTGATATCTGCTTAAAAAATCAGCTAGAAGATTCTTATTTCCAGATATATTTTTCACAATAAAATCATAACAATAAAAGAATGATTGTCATTTCCTTCGTTTATTTAATTCAGGTAATGGATCTATTTTATTAGTGATAAATGCTCTTACCTGTGTGTTATCAGTTCTAACAATGAATTTTACTGGTAGTAAATGATAATGAAATCGTTTTATTCTGAATTTTACGGCTAATAATTCTTTTTCATTGATATGATAATTCTTTTCATTTGGATTCCAAGTTCCACCTCCGTATCCGCATATTAATGGGTTTTCTTTGTCTATGTCATCTTTGTCATATGCTATGAGGACTGCTCCCCAACCTATGTCACTGGCATCTGTAAAAAGTTCTAATTGGTCTTTATCTGTTGGTATTCTATGTTTTGGTAAATCTGTTACTCTTTCTTTAATGTCTTTTATTGCTTTATCATGTTCTTCTTTCCATTCAAATGCTTTATTTTTTCCTTTGATTAGATCTTGTAATGGTTTTCTTAGAGCTGGTAAGTCTTTAATATGATCTGAGACATAGTTTACTATTCCTAGAAACTGTTGCACTTTCTTTTTGTTTTCTAGTTTATCTTTAAAAAATTTAATTCTTGTTACTATGTGTTCTTGTAGTTGAAACCCATCTTTATCTATTACATATCCTAAATATTCTATATTATCTTTAAAAATTTCAGATTTCTTTTTGGATAACAAGATTCCATGTTGTTTTATGGTTTTTATAAATTCTTCTAGGTGTTTAATATGATCTCCTAGATTATCACTGTATATTAATATATCATCGACATATACTATACAATATTCTGTTAATTTTTTAAACACTTGATCCATTCTTCTTTGGAATATTTGGGGTGCATTTTTTAATCCAAAGGGCATTACATTCCACTCGTAATGTCCTTGAGGGGTACTAAAAGCTGTTAAAGGTTTTGATTCCCTGGTTAATTTTATTTGCCAAAATCCACTCTTACAATCAAACTTACTAAACCATTTCTTATTCCCTAATCTATTAATAAGATTTCTTTTATATGGTAAAAAAAATATCCATCAAATATTGTCTTTTTATTTAGTTCTCTATAGTCTACGACTATTCGAGCTTTATCTCTTTTTTGTTCACTATGTTTTCTTACTAGGAAAGCTGGACTGCTATGTGAACTTTTACTTTCTTGTATTAGTTTTAAATCTAGTAGTTCCTTTAGTTGCGTCTCGAATTCCTTTTGATCTGTTGGGCTATATCTAATAGGTTTACATCTGATAACGTCATTAGGAGTTATTAACTTTATTTCAACATATATTTTTTCTTTTTCCCATAACTGTATTGGATTTTCTCCAAAGTTTACTTTTAACATTCCAAGGTATTTTTCTTTTAATAGCTGCAAATTATTGTTTCGATTTATCCTATTACATAATTTTAATGTTTGTACTGGTAGTATTCTTTTTAATATAATCCATATGTTACAAGGTGTTTGCAAGCTTAAGGTGTTATTATTTATAACTTGGGTTTTAAAGTAATCTAAAAAGTTATTTCCTAATAGTACATGTTGACTCATATTATTATCTTGATAGATTATTGGTAATCTAAATATAGTCTTATTTAACACTATCCTTACATTCTCTGCTATAGTGTCTAATTCTTTAGTTTGTTCATTAAATCTTGTTACTCGTATTCTATATGTCCTAGATCTTTTCCACTTATGTGATTCTAAAACTTCTTTGCGTGCCAGACACATGTCTGCTCCGCTATCAATAAATATTTTTTGTTTTATCATTTTATTGGGTTTGTGTTCTACATGAGCTTCTATGTAAATTGCTACCATTTATTATGAATCATTTTCACTGTCTGAATATATATAATTAATCGTCCCTGTTTCTATGTCACTTTCTTCTTCAGTTTGACTAATATAGAATTCTTCATCACTATACCATTTATTGTTCTCTTCTCTTATTTGTTCTAAACTCATAATAAATTGTGTAGTATTAATATACTTTACTCCTTGTTTCTTTAACTTAAGGCATTTATTAGCATAATGTCCTTTTTCATTACAATTTCAACATTTACATTCCTTAGGTGCTTCTTTTGCTTCTAATGGCTTTACATATCTTTTTCTTCTAAATTTTCGTTTATTTCTGAACCTTTTCCTAGTATCGGGGGTATTATTATATTTTCTAAATCTCTTATATCTCCTTCTTCTATAAGGTTTGTAATATGGTTTATTATAATTCTTTGTGTAATTTTTGTCTTTATTAAACGCTTTATTCTTATATTTTCTAAATGTCTTTTTATGCCTTTTATATTTACGTTCTTTTTCTTGGTTATCACATCCAAATACTAATCTCTTTTATGTAAATTCACATATTTCTCTTAATCCTAATTTTTATCTTTTTTAACCTTCTATTGTAACCTGTATTCACATTTTCTCATTAAATAAGCTCTTAATACTCTTATTTTTTCTCCCAACGTATTTTCTTTTGGTTCTAATTGTTTATATTCCTTAGTTATTTCTGTATTATATGGGGTTGGTAGATGATCATAATAAAGTTGTTGGTAAATTATTCCTTCATCTGGTAAGAATCTTGCTTCATAATAGAATTTAGTAAAACTTATAGTATATTCTGGAAGTTTATTAATCTTGCAACATTTCATATTGTTTAAATTCATTATTATTTCACATTTTCTTTCTGCTAACACATTTTCTCTGGCTACTAGCCATCTTTCTCCTAAAAATTCTCTTTTTAATTCCATATCGAATAACATTAATATTCCCTTCCAATCTTTAACATGATGAAATATTTCTCCTTTCATTTGATAAGCTATGGTTTCAAACCAAAATGCTACTTTTCCAATCATTGTTTTAGATATTAATTCGTACATATAGTCTAAATCACTAGTATGTATTGAACTCATTAACGCTAAAGACATTCCTACATTCCAATCATTTATTCTTCTGCTTAGTTCTTGTTCATCATAAACATTGTCTAAGTCGAGAAAATATCCATTCATATTTATTCCTTGTGCCATTGATCCTACAAATTCGCTAAATTCTGCTCGATGTCCTACTGGTATATATGGTGGTAATTTAGTTGGTTTTCTTGTTATGACTTCTAAAGCTGGATCTACCATTTCTTCTTCAGGGTAGTCGTTGGTGTCTTCATTTATTATGTTATCTGATTCTATTTCTGTTTCAAAAGGTTCATTATATTCATCTTCTATATCGCTTTCAGGTTCCTCTTCTATAATTGCATTTACTCTTTGCATCTTTTGTAGTGCTTCTAGTATTTGATTATTTTCTTGTACCATTTCAGAATTATTTTCATCTTCAATTTCTTCCGTAATTTTTGCTACTTGTACTTCACTACCTATTACATCTTCTTTATATGTGCTACTGCTATCATTGATATTGTTATTTCTTTCATTTTCATCACTGTTGTTGTGTATTCTTCTTACCTTCTTTTTTCCTTTTAACCTTGCTATCTGTTGTTTCATAATGTGTAATTCTTCTTTTAATTCACTCATTTCTTGCTTAACTAGTTCTAATTCCTTCTTTGTTTCTTTTATTTCTACCTTAGCCTTATTTAAGTTGTATTTAGTATCTTTATACTTAGTCTTGTATTTTTTATACTTCATCAACCATTCTTCATTAGTGGATAGCTTTAATTTTGTATTTTCTTTTTCCAATTCTATTATCTTTTGGCTTTGGGCTTTATTTTCAAGCTTTAAATTTCTTTCTTCGACATAAATGTTTTCTTCTTTTAAATTATCTTTATTTTTTATTAAGGTTTCTTTAGGATCTTATTTTTTCATGGGTTCATACTTATATCTTTCTTTTTCTAATATATCTTTTCCATGATTTCTAATAAATGTAACTGCGCTATGCTCAGTATTACTCATTAAAATTGTCCTTTCTTACTTAATGCTTTTAGACCATCTAATGTTTTTGCTACTTCTTTTGGTATTTTTGGTTTTATCTGACTAATATCTACCATTATAGGGGTTTTACTTCTTCTCCACGCATCTATTGATACTATTTCAGGTTGTGTGATTTTTAATTCAACTATATCTCCTATGGTATGTTCTTGGTTACTGGGTTCTCCTTCGTCTATCTGTTTCTCTTTACCTTTTCCTTTGTTTACTTGGGCTACTATTGTATTTAGTTGTTCTAGTATTAGTTTTAGTGTCGGTACTTCAGATACATTCTACAGTTTTGTTAGTTCTTCTCTTATTAGTTCGCGTGTTTGAACTTGATTTTCTTTTATTTCATCCATTTTTGTGAAAAGGTTTTTTAATTTCTCCTTTATTATTAGTTCCGTCCATATCTCATCGACTTTTTCGTTAAAATTACTCAGAGTTATTTATTCTTTTCATCCATCCATCTCATATACTTATCCATTCTTTATTAGGTTTATTATTTGTTATTTTTTCTAATTGTTCTATCTCATTTTCCAACCTCATTTCTTTAGCACTATATTCTAAGTACTTAAGCTGCGAATCTATAAATTCTTCTAGTAACATTTGTTTTATGTTTTTTAACTGTCGTTTCTTTTTATTGATCTTATCTTGGATATTCATATTTTATTAACAAATCTTGTTTTTCCTTGATCATTTATTTCTATTCCATTATTAGTTATCCTATAATCTATCATGGTTAGAAAATCACTTTCTAATAGTAATTCATTAAAACTATCATATTCTACGACTGCTATGTTTATTTTGTATTCTAAATCTTGAATTTTAAATCTCAGAATAATTTTGGTAACTATTATTTCTCTATCATTCTCGGGGTAATTGAAAGTTTCTGGTGGAATTAGCTGACAGTCTTTCTCATTTACTTTACTTATATGTACAAAGCTTTTTACAGCTCCTGTATTGATTTCAGTTATGCAATCAGTTGATGTAATTCCGTTGAATATAATTACTTTAATACTCAATCTATTACTTGTCATATTTACTAAATCCAATGTTCTTGGTATCCTCAAGTTTTCTTGTTTCGTTATTATTTCTCTTGTAATGCTTAATCTGGATCCTTCTATCCTTGGTCTTATCCTTTGTAACATTGTTGTGGTTCTATTGCTAAAATCCATATGTATTTCTTCTGTTAGTTGTTATTTTTGAGTTTTCTTTATGTTCTATTCTTTCTAGAATATCTTGGTACATTTTTGGTAGTAAAATATTCATTTCGTGTTGTTTCTTTATATGATGATTTCCTGTTAAGGCGTATACCATTTTTGTTCTATACTTATGACTTTACTTCTTGGTGGCATCTTTATTCCATCTAGTTTATAGTATAATGTTAAAGCTAAGTCTTTATGTTCATCTTTTAACGAGATACTAAAATCAGGTTGTACTGTAAATTTTAACTTTTGGTATATTAAATTTCCTTTTATTACTGATATCAATGAATCTTGTAAATTTTCTAATATCCTATCATCCAATATGTATATTTGTGTCGGTGTATCTATATTTCTCTGAAAATATGCTTTTATTGTAAACTCTACACCTCCAAAATATATATTTCTGTATTTTTTGACTTCTTTTGTTGATAATTCTCTTTTTATTATTTCATCAGTTATTAGATTTATTCTGGCTTTTCCATTTACACTTGAATCAGATAACATAATAAATGAAGACACCAACGACTGCCCTGAAGAAGAAATGGTAGATCCAGCTTTAGAAGTCATAACAAGAAAACCAATTAATACTTTGTTAGGCTTTATTCTTTAGCTTTCCATTTCCCTTTTTCTTTTTTCTTCCTCTTGGGAGACATCTACAAAGAATGTTGTCATTTCAATCTTAAATTCTTAACCATACACATGTTATAGAATCTTACATAGTATACCACCTATGTCATTATTATCTTTACTTTTACCCTACAAGGTAAAATAGCATTCATAGGTAAATAATGTGGGTACAACAATTGTAGGAAACGGGAAGTAAATAAATATTACAAATGCTAGAAAGGATAAACTACTCAAGATTACAACAAACTGGAAATAAGAACGATTACAAACTCCTTGTGATTTGCTGAGTTGAGTGATGACACTTTGTCTTTAAGACAAGATTACCCCGTATATATCATTTTACGTTGTCGGGCAATAGTCTCCCAAGATACAACAACAACTTAACAAATGAGCAAAGGAAACTCAAGTGTTACTCTTGAAGAACTTTGAATATATATAACTTGCTAGAGAGGAAGAAGAAGATTTCAGAAAATTTCTAAGTGTTGAACAATTGAGCCAAAGACCTCAATTTATAGTGTAAGGAAATGACCCCTCAACTAGCCAACTAATGGCCTTCAATAGCCATGTAATGACACTTATTGAGGGGTTACATTCAGCCAAATAATGGTTGAATTCATGTGCCAAATAATGGATATTCAATGCTCCAAAACCAGCCCAAAAGTCTGAACTTTCCATCTTCCCATCACAGCATTCTGCCTCCGAAGCGCCGCGGCTCTGTGAATTAGCGCCTCAGCTCCAGTAGCCAAAGCCATCATTTAGCGCTGCGGCGCTGCCATGGGGGCGCCGCCCCACCGACGGTGTTGCGCCGCAGACCTTCACGACTCCGCAGCAATTTCCGACTCGTTATCCTTTGATTTTATGTAATCAATGGATATTATACCCGTGGTGATCAGCTGCCTAACAGTCTTATATCTTCGTCAAATATGACGAAACTTGCCGTTGTACATAGAACTCTGTGCCCTTCCTAGAGCCGACTGACTGTCGCAGTGGATCATTACAGAAGGTAGGGGTTTGTCCCAACAAGGTACATCCTCTAAGAAGTCGTGAAGCCACTCAGCCTCTTCTCCTGCTTTGTCTAAAGCGATAAACTCTGATTCCATTGTGGATTAGGCGATGCAAGTTTGCTTAGAGGATTTCCAAGACACAACCCCACCACCAATTGTAAATATATACCCACTGGTGGACTTGGTGTTCTATATATCAGATATCCAGTTTGCATCATTGTACCCCTCTAGTACAGCTGGACATCTTGAATAACGCAACCCGTAAGTTAGCGTGTATTTCAGGTATCGTAGTACCCGATTCAACGCCTTCCAATGATCATTACTCGGATTACAGGTAAATCTAGCCAACTTGTTGATTGCATAAGTAATATCAGGTCGGGTGCAGTTTGTTATGTACAACAAACTCCCAATCACCTGTGCATATTGCTCCTGGCATACGGGTGCACCACAAATTTTATCAAGTTTTTAATTTCTATCTAGTGGTGACTTCATAGGCGAACTGTCAAACATCTCGAACTTTCTCAACACATCATCGATGTAGTGAGACTGAGATAAGACCAGTCCGTCGGACGTCTTAGAGATCTTTATCCCTAAGATGACATATGTGATACCCATATCCTTCATGTCGAAGCATTGTTTCAATATGTTCTTAGTCTCTATGATCAAACTAGGACTGCTCCATATGATCAACATGTCATCTACGTACATGCATGTCATGACGAACGAGTCAGAGTTACCTTTCGTGTAGACACATTTGTCACACTCATTAATGGAGAAACCCTTTGATAGTAGAGTACTATCAAATTTTTCATGTCATTGCTTCGGGCCTGTTTCAGCCCGTACAGAGATTTGCCCTGGAACCACATACCCCTCGGGTTGTTCCATATAAATTTCTTCTTCCAAATCACCATTTAGGAAAGTTGTCTTGACATCCATTTGATGTATCTCAAGGTCACGCAACACTACGATCGCAATGAATACTCGTATGGACATCATCCTAGACACCGGGGAATATGTGTCAAAATAGTCAAGGCCTTCCTTCTGCCGATAGCCCTTGACTACCAACCTGGCCTTGTACTTATCTATAGACCCATCTGCTTTATACTTTCATTTGAGTATCCATTTACAACCTAATGATTTATTTCCCGGAGGAAGATCAACCAACTCCCAAGTATGGTTATGTAGGATGGAGTCTATTTCACTCTCAATAGCTTCTTTCTAGAGCGGTGCCTCTGGAGCTGATAATGCTTCAGCAATTGTCCTTGGTTTGTCATCAACCATATAAGCTACAAAGTCAGGACCGAAGGATTTATCCTTCCAGGCCCTTTTACTTCGCCTCGGTTCCATCTCTGGAGTCTCCAAGTTTTGAGAATCTGGAACACTAGTGGATATCTGGAATATCTGACTTATGCACTAAGAAGCGATAAACACTACTGTTATTTGCATATCCGATGAAAATGCAATCTACAGTCTTAGGCCCAATCTTGACCTGCTTTGGCTTGGGCACTTCGTCCTTTGCCAAACAACCCCACACCTTTAAATATTTATAGGTGGGTATCTTTCCCTTCCATGATTCATATGGAGTTTTGTTCTTACCCTTATGTGGGACTCTATTAAGAATCATATTAGTGGTAAGGACGGCTTCTCCCCACATATTTTAGGGAAGACCGGAATTGATGATCAAGGCATTCATCATTTCCTTCAACGTGCGGTTCTTGCATTCAGCAACACCGTTCGACTGAGGTGAGTATGGAGCCATCGTTTGATAAACAATGCCCGATTTGGCACCATATTCCTCAAATGGCGCTACGTATTCTCCCTCTCTATCGCTATGAATGACTTTAATTCACATGCTTAGTTGGTTTTCAACTTTTGCTTTGTAACGTCAGAACGCTTCAAAGGCTTCATTTTTACTTTTCAACAAGTAAAGGTAACAATACCTTATACTATCATCAATGAATATCTCAAAGTACTTGTCCCCCTAGTTTGTGCAAACTTCAAATCACATATATCTGTGTGAATAAGTTCTAGAGGAGCGGTATTCCTTTCGACGGATCGAAAAGGAATCTTTGTGAGTTTTGCCTCTACGCACACCTCACACTTATGTTGAGGGTTTACGTCGATAGACGGCAACAACTCCAACTTCACCATCCTTTGGATGAACTTGTAGTTAACATGTCCTAATCTATTATGCCATAAATTAGAAGACTCAAGCAAGTAAGAAGAAGCTTCAATTTTATTGCTTGGACGTATTATAGACATAGCGTTAACTTTGAAGAGGCATTCACAGACGAAGCCTCTTCCCACAAAAGTTCCATTCATGGTGGTTACAAATTTATTGGACTCAAATACTAGCCTAAAACCAGCATTAATCAATAAATGATCTGAAATTAAATTCCTCTTAATCTCAGGGACATGCATCACCTCCTTCAGAGAGAGCTCCGTTCCAGAAGTCATCTTCAGGACTACCTTTCCTACCCCAGCACGTCATAGGAAACGTTGTTACCCATGAATAACTTTTTGTTTGTAACTGGTGTATATGTGGAGAAGGTATCTCTATTGGAACAGATGTGTCTGGTAGCACCCGTGTCCATCCACCATTGCATGGGATTCTCAACAAGGTTTGCTTCAAGCACCACCACCGAGAACTCCTCGATCATGTCGATTGTCGTCTAGAAGCGTGTCTTTGATGAAGTTAGCATGTGCCTTGCCTTTGGCCTTGGCCTTATCTTGTTGCTCAGTCTTGAGCTTGCGACAGTCCTTGATCATGTGACCAGGTTTCCCACAGTGGTGACAGTTACCCTTGAACTTCGTCGCCACCTGAGTCTTGCCGTCTTTCTGGAACTTGCGTTTCTTGCTTGGGTTCCATTTGGCCTCAACCAGATTTGCCTTTGCCTCAGCGGGTTGTTTTCCCCTAAGCAAGGCCTTATTATTATCTTCCTGAATATGGAGTTTGATAATAAGTTCCTCAAATGTCATTTCCTTTGTCTTGAATTTTAAGTAACTCATAAACTCATTCCACGAGGGAGGTAACTTCTCAATTAGTGATGCAACCAAAAAATGCTCATTTGGTTTTATACCTTCCAAATCCAGGTGATGTAGAATCATTTGGAATTCCTGGACTTGGGACATCACATTTTTTCTATCCACCATTTGAAATTTCAGGAATTTTGCAATCATGAATTTCTTCGTACCGGCATCTTGTGCGTTGTACTTCTTCTGCAGTTTTTCCCATAACTCTTTTGCGGTGCCTACGGTGCAATACACCTTGTAGAGTGGGTCTGACAGACATTTCAAAATATAGTTCTTACACATGAAGTCACTATGACTTCATGCATCAAGAACCATCTTCATGCCATTAACGACATGGATACCTTGGCCCCCTTCAGCCGTTTCATTAAGCTGAGGGTCCACTTCATCTCCAGCTTGTGGAGGATGTTAGGAAATGAGTCATTCCCATAACAGTTAGATAAAACAATATCTTCTGCTGTCATCTCTTGAAGTTGGAGCCCATGAACTATTCTGGGCGTTCATGGTGGAATCCAGATAGTGGAGGAACTGTAACATTCCCTTGAGCAGCAGGAAAGGCGTTGGATATGCCTTGAGCATCAGTGAAGGCATTGGATGTGCCTTGAGCAGCAGTGGGGAAGGCATAGGGGTTGCCTTGAGTAGCAGCAGCAGTATCAGAAGCGAGTTGTTCTCTTCCAGTCATCTTTCTAAGCACTTACAACAATCTTGTCTTAAAATTATGGGTACAATAATTGTAGAAAATGGGAAGTAAATAAATATTACAAATGCTAGAAATGATAAACTAGTCAAGATTACAACAAACTGGAAATAAGAACGATTACAAACTCCTTGTGATTTGCTGAGTCGAGTGATAACACTCTGTCTTTAAGATAAGATTGCCCCGTATATATCCTTTTACGTTGTCGGGCAATAGTCTCCCAAGATACAACAACAACTTAACAAATGAGCAAAGGAAACTCAAGTGTTACTCTTGAAGAACTTTGAATATATATAACTTGCTAGAGAGGAAGAAGAAGATTTCAGAAAATTTCTAAGTGTTGAACAATTGAGCCAAAAATCTCAATTTATAGTGTAAGGAAATGACCCCTCAACTAGCCAACTAATGGCCTTCAATAGCCATGTAATGACACTTATTGAGGGGTTACATTCAGCCAAATAATGGCTGAATTCATGTGCCAAATAATGGAGATTCAATGCTCCAAAACCAGCTCAAAAGTCAGAACTTTCCATCTTCCTATCGCAGCATTCTGCCTCCGAAGTGCCGCGACTCTGCAAATTAGCGCCGCGGCACCTTGTCTCCAGTAGCCCAAGCCACCATTTAGTGCCGCGGCACTGCCATGGGGGCGACGCGGCTCCGACGGTGTTACGCTGCGACCCTTCACGGCTCCGCGATGATTTCCGACTCGTTTCATCTTACACTTCTTCCTTCGTTTACCAACGTGGAATACTTGTCATTTGGCCAATAACCGTCCATAATTCTATGTCTCAAACGTATTACTTACGTACCAATATCTCTTTCACTAATGAAATTTGTAATACTTGGCACTACATGTGCACGTGTGTGAAAACGACGTTTCCGACGTGCGGGGCCCCAATTATTCGAATCATAAATAATGGGATAAACTTAATTCCACATTAGTAAATTTTCAACAAATAATACAGTTCCTTAATAAATCGAATATGTAATCATACTACTTCTCAGTTGACATACGTGGAGCATTTCAAAGTATTCATTTTACTCACTTCTTTATGTTACTTTATTAGACAAGTATGAAGTCCAAGATGTTGATTTAATTTTTATATATATAAAACCTAGTGGAAGATTATATTGATGTTGTAGCACTTTAATTACATATTTATTTTTAATTTTATCTTGTTTATATTTTTTAATTTAAAAGATTTTTAAAAAACATACCTGAGTTCTTTTTAGCGCTATTTTCTTCTATTCAAAATATAAAGGTCCAATTGACCCATTTCCATGAAAAAGCTTGACTAGTCAAATAGATATGAATTCGATAAACCTATAGAAAGTTTTGTGAAATAATATTATTAAAAGAATGATATTAAATATTTTAATACGCCCCAAAATATTTAAAAATTGTCACATGAATTAAGATAAAGAGAATAATAGTACTTCGTTTTGATGGACTGATAAATATAACAATATGTATTATATGTGTAAAAAGTAGAGTTATATGCAGTGACATATGTAGTATGATAGGTGGGGGTTCAATTGAACCCCCTAACTTTCGACGAGGAGCATAAATTTATATATAAGTATTTATTAAAATTACAATAAATAGTAGATATGAACCCATAACTTTTAAAATACAACGAGTTCAAAATAAGAATCTTAAAAGATTGAATCCATAGAACTTAAACCCTGAATCCTCCTCTGATTATATTCCACCTGTAAGAATGTATTAATCTCCCTTGGAGAGTCTTTCTCATTAACCCCCTAACTTTCGACGCGGAACATAAATTTATATATAAAAATTTATTAAAATTGCAATAAATAGTAGACATGAACCCATAACTTTTAAAATACAACGAGTTCAAAATAAGAATCTTAAAAGATTGAATCCATAGAATTTAAACTCTGAATCCTCCTCTGATTATATCCCACCTGTAAGAATGTATTAATCTCCCTTGGAGAGTCTTTCTCATTAATACAAATATATATAGTGTGTACAATGTTGAATTCTAATACAATAGGGATCCTATATTTACTATAATTATACATCACTAATAATTATAAAATATATGGGGAATATATTTTATAATATTCTCTAATGCACCCCTCAGTCGGAGCAGGAAGAGGTTGGACGCTGAGACTGGATCTGAAGTCGAGGAATAACTATCTAGGAAGTCCTTTTGTGAAAATATTCGCATACTGATACGAAAAAGGCACATGCAACACTTTAACATGACTGATATCAACCTTCTCACGAACAAAGTGTATATCCATCTCTATGTGTTTGGTTCGCTGATGCTCAACCAAATTATGAGATAAATATGTCGTGGATATGTTATCACAATACACCAAAGACGCCTTACACAAGGGACACTGGAGCTCCAAAAGAAGGTTTCGGAGCCAACAGATCTCAGCAACGACATTGGCAATGCCTCTATATTCTGCTTCTCCACTCGAATGGGATATGGTGGCTTGCCTATTGACAGATCATGAAATGAGATTATCCTCTAAGAACACACAGTAGCCGGAGGTGGAACGTCGCGTGTTCGGACATCCTGCCCAATCTGCATCCGTATATGATAACAACCTGGTTGGTGCAGAGGGATAGAGATGTAATCCATAATCAAGAGTGTCCTTAACATATCGAATGATACGCTTAATAGCAGTAAAATGAGGCTCCCTGAGGGCATGCATAAACATACACACCTACTGAACATCATAAGCAATATCAGGCCTGGTGAAAGTGAGATACTGAAGTGCACCTGCAAGACTCTTATAGAGAGTGGGATCAGACACTGGATCACCATCAGCAGCACTTTGATTTAGAGAGTGAGCATGATCTTGCAGTTCGCCATTTTAGCCCTGTATACAATCTCCTCTGCATACTTACGCTGACATAGAAACATATTATCTGCAGATCTAGTCACTGATATCCCCAAGAAATAGCTCAACTTCCCAAATCAGTCATAGCAAATTCAATTTTGAGTAGTTCAATGATCTCATTTTTCAATATATCAGAGGAGGCAGTGAGAACAATATCATCCACATATAGCAACAAATAAGCAATTTTACCACCTCGATGAAAAATAAAGAGAGAATTATTACACCTGCTGCATACAAACCCAATATATGTAATGTAATTAACAAAGCGTTCATACCACGCTATGGGGCTTGTTTCAAACCGTAAAGTGACTTACGAAGGCGGCATACATAATGAGGGGTCTCTGGATGGACAAAGCCTGGCGGTTGGTGCATGTAAACAGTTTTTTTCAAGTCCCCATGTAAAAAGGCATTTTAAGTATGTTATTTTATTAAAGCATTAAATTCATCATACATGGTTGCATTCCAATTAGGGTCAAGTTTGGCTAATTTTAGGATTTTATAGATTGGGAATATAGTTTGGGTTGATAGGTTAAAGTGTACTTTAGGTTTGAAAATCCCGTATTGCGCATGAATTTATATTTTGTGTGTGGGGACAGGTGCGGGTTGGGGACTGGTTGGGGTTAGGGACTGGAAGTGGGGTAAATTGGTGGTGGAAGGGTGACCAGTGGGTGTTGGGTATGCGGGATCAAGTGTCGATGGTCTAGGTGACTCGATAGTGGTCGGTAAGGGTCGAGTGATGTCCGGTGAATGGTGGTTCTGTGGATCTGGGTTCGTGTTTCTAGGACAAGTGGATCTCGGGCTTGGGTTACCGACTGTGGTGTGGGTGACTGGTGACGATGTTTGTGGGGTCGTGGGATAGTGGTGACGGTGTGTTGTCGGTGACTGGTGGTTTCTGGGAGTGGGGTTTGGCCGGAGTGACGATGACAGGGTGTAGTCAGAATGGGACGGCGGCGATGGGTGAGGGGTAGCCGTGAATTGACTGGGCTCGACCTGGTTGGGTACCAATGTGTCGGACAGTATAGTCGTAGTAGATTGGGCCGCCGAAACAATGGCGGTGGATGTGACTTTTGGAATAGTGGCGGTGGACGAAACCGCTGGAACAATGTGGTTGCGACGGAGAGTATGCTGAACGAGGGGGCAGGCATCAGATTCATCTAGGAATGAGTAATCCGTGTTTTGGAATTGTTGGATGTTTGCAAACGAAAATATTGCTTCATTGAACGTGACATGGCGTGGCACTAGGATTTTAGAGTAAGACAATTCATAACATAGATAGCCCCTATGATTAGACGGGAAACCTACAAAGACACACGGAATGGTTCGGGGTGCTAATTTATAAGGGGCAGTAGAAGCTCGATTTGTGTAGCAGAGGCAACCGAAAATCCGAAGGTGGTCATAAGTTGGGATCCTACGAAATAGAATTTCGATGGGTGTTCTATTTTGGAGAGTCTGAGTGGACAAAATATTTAGAATATATTCAACCATTTTCACAGCATAGACCCAAAAGGAAGGGGGAAGGAGGCATGAAATAGGATCGCACGAACCATATTATTGATATTGCGAATGATTCGTTCGGCCTTGCCATTTTGAGATGAGGTGTGGAGACACGAGAACCGGAAAACCATGCCATTAGTAGAGTAAAAATTGTGAAACGCGAAATTATCAAACTCACGACCGTTATCACATTGAAGCGATTTTATGTCTTTTTTCAAATTGTGTTTTGACATAGACACGGAATGCAAGAAACTTGGCAAACACTTTAGACTTGAATTTAAGCGGATAAACCCAGACAAAGTGAGAAAAGTCATCTAATAAGATGAGATAAAATTTATGACCTAGTGAGCTAGTAATGTGAGATGTCCATAAATTTGCATGTACAATGTCAAAGGGAGAATATGTAACACTTGAAGAGGACTAAAACGAAAGGCGAACATGTTTGCCTAAAGGACAAGAAAGACACTGTTGGACAAATTTTCCATTATGACAACGAATTAAATTATTGTTTCTAAGAAAATTAAAAACAGAGGCTCCTGGGTGTCCAAGTTTATTGTGTCAGGTTGACAGAGAAATTGTTGCTAAAGCGGTAGGAGGAGTGACATGAGCAGTGAGAGATATGAGAGGGTTGACACTAGCAGCGGACATGGATAGAAAATGATAGAGATCACCCTTACTATTGCATCTCGTAGGGAGTTTCCCGATATGGAAAATCTAAATGGGTCAAAGTTAATTGATACTGAATTATCGGTGGCAAATTTCCTAACAAAGATTAGGTTTTTGATAATGTTATGAGCATATAAGACGTTATTCAGGGATAAATGAGGATTCGGTGGTGGGGTTAGTGTGTGACCAAACATTGAATTGGAATGCGATGACCGCTTCCAACCATAATTGATTGTGGAGTATTTAAACTTCGCAGTTGAGGAAGATTACCAGAATTGTTGGTGAGGTGAGACGTGACACTCGTATCCATGCATTATCGGGATGCCGAGGAGTCAATGTGACGAGAGCCGGGCCCAAATTGGATTGAGAGAGGCCTAGAGCGGACTGCTGGGCTTCATGAAATATGATCGGATTACTGTGGCCCATTGACTAGCCTGGGACGGACAGGTAGGCTGCCTGAAATTGGGCCCAAAATTGGTTTTCAAAACTTGGATTGGTAGGCTGCCTGAGGTTGGGCCGTGGCTGTAGCTCCAACTGCTGCTAGGCCGCGACTGCTGATTGCATGTCCCTGAATGCTGGGCATTGTTGTGTCGACGATTCCAATGAGAGCTTTTCGGAGGCTAGAATAAAATTGTTGCTTTAGGCTGAGGAAGAAGCCGACAATATTTTTTTTTTAGAACTGAAAAGCAGAAAAAACAGAAACTGTTGCTTTCAGGAAGCAACCGAGACTGAAAAAAACCGAAAGTGATTTGCTTGGAAATAAAAAAAACAGTAATTGGCCACAAACAGTCTTCCGAAAAGAAGAGAATAAAAATTTTGCTGCAAAATTATCTGCTGGAAAGACGAGCAAAAAAAAGGCAGACAATTGGCCGCCACTTGCCGGACCAAAATCCTAGAAAAGAAAAGAAAGGGGGGTGGCTATTGTCCGGAACTGGAACTGGGAAATAGAAGAGGGCTTAGGCTTCTAATATCATGTAAAGAATGATATTAATCTCTCTTGGAGAGTTTTTTTCATTAATATAAATATATAGTGTGTACAATGTGGAATTTTAATACAATAGAGACCCTATATTTATCATAATTATATATCACTAATAATTACAAAATATATGGGGAATATATTTTGTAATATTCTCTAATACCACCCAAAGTTAATTTGACTATTAGATGAATGAGCTTTCAGAAAATTTATATCTGACCCCGCCAAAAAACTAAACGCAGACAGATCATTTATTTTGACTATGTGATTGAATGAATTTTCAGCAAATTTATAACTCCTTGAAATTCACATGACGACTACAAAAGAAATGGTCAACAATATCCCACTCATGCATTTCCAAATTTCTAATTCAAAGGGAGCTTAATTAAGGTGGTAATACTAGCTTAAGAAAGTATGCCACGTTAGATTTGCTCAAGTGAACGAGTTAGAGGGGGCTTGGATTGACTTATTTTAAGTGTTTTTTAGTTTTTAGTTTTTTTTACTTTTTGAGATGTTTGAGTGAGATAAAAAGTGTTTTTAAACAATTGCTTTTAGGCTTAAAAGGTACAAAAATAAACCAAAAGTTGGATAAAAACAACTTATGACTTTTAGCTTATAAACCAATTTTAAAAAGCTAATCCAAACACTCTCTTAATGATCCGTCAATTTAATAATTCAACCATATGGACTCACATAAATCCAGCTCATCTTGGGCTGATTTGCGCAATGTATATAGCTCAAATTACCCCATGAGATTTTTTGTTAAATTCTTTAAATAATTTTCTTAGTTAATAAATTATATATAGTTATATAAAAAAAATTGTAAAAGTTGGGCGTTGGATCATGACCCATTGTTTAGCTCATTTGGACCTAGCACATATCAACCCAAATCGATTTTGAGCAGGGTTGGCTGTTGAACAATACTCATTTATTAATCCAACTCATTTTAATCCATCCAATTTGGCTCAAACCATTCATATGTCACTCGTATGCCTAAAATAATTTTAAAAACACAGATAAAACTTTTGATTTTGTCCACAATGAGAAGTCTTCTCAAAAGATATAAAGAAGGGCTATGTTATTCAAGGGGGATAGGTGTTTCCTTTATTGGAGCGAAAAGTTGATTAGATGTAGACTTTGGCATAAAAGTTATGTTTGAAAATTCCCTAGTTGCTATAACTCGTAAGTGCTCAAGTCCAATGATGCCAAAGTTTGAAAAAACAAGACTACATAGATAAGACTTAGCAAAAATGTCAAATATTCTTTCTTTTAAATGTTAGGAGTAATAATTAAGATTGAAGTGGAAGTGAAATTACTCTTAAATCTAACAGACGAAAATAATCCAACATACGTATTTACAAGATACACCAGGATAATATTGAGCCCTTGCTTGGTTGCTTTAATTACTGGATCTGCTAACCAATGTAGTAATATAAATGAGTTTTCATAGTGTATACGTACTATTATTTATTCACAATATTGTGTTATGTGATGAAACCAAATGAGGTGTCAACCATAAGCTTGAACTATGGACCTGCATTTTAGAGACTAAGGTCTTTAGTGTAAGTACAAGTAAAATTGAATACAAGCACTACAAATTTATCCAACATGCAAAGAGTCAATTGAAGTGAGACTAGATGAGATTGTGGTGCTAAAATGCAAATAATTTAGATTTTTACTTGTTATTTCAAGAGAATGAAATGATAGATGAAGATGTTACATATAGAATTAAAATTGGATGGTTGAAATGAAGAAGTGTTATGTGATATGGTGATGTCTATCAAAGTGAACGGTAAGTTTTATCAAACAATATTTTTTTGGTTAATTTTTTTCTTTTTGTGAAATTATAAGACAATCAATGTATATGATAGTAAATGTTGAGCAGCTAAAACCTAAACACAAATAATGAGTATTGCTGAGATGCACATGCTAAAATTGATATGCGATCATATAATGTTAGATAAGATTAAAAATAATTATAGTCATCAGATGATGCAAATAGCCATCGTTGAGGATACAATAAAAGAAGATTGCTTGAGATAGTTGGTCATTGCCCCATGACGACTTATAGATGCAATGGTAAATTGGTGAAAACTATCCTAAGTAAAGGTGTTAAAAGAGGAAAAAGTACATCTACAAGCACATGAAAAGAAATTGGCTCAAAAGATGTACGGTTACTCTTCTAACAGTCTCTTCTGTTATTAAGTACATAAAACACAAGGTAATTGTACATCTTAACTCTAAGCTCAATAGTGTCCAATAAATATAACAAACAATTTTTTTTCTTCGTAGAGCAAATGCACACACGTAATTACTTTTTTTTTTAGCCTAAGTAAGTTCGGGTGATATTTGTAAAATCGTCGTGTAAAAATATCATTAATTTTTTACTTCTTTTGCATGAACGGAGGATGAAACCTATTATCATTAGAAATCTAATACGAAAGTAAATCATAAAATATAAATTCACTACACAAGTTTCCATTAATCATTTAAAGCCCTAGGAAAAAATAATAATAAGGAATTGAAGAGAGTGGTGTGTTTTATATTTTCATATCTATAATTGGTTCCTCGTGTGTTATTTAAAAAAGAAAAAAGGAGAAGCAAAAAGACCAAAAAAGCCAATCCGAATTAAAACTAAATCAATTCCCACTGTTTATGTCACCAACTCAAGTCGAGTAGCTTTTGGATTTTTTTTTCTTTTATTAAATAATAGGATTGATTATAAACAGATATGGTGAATTTTTTGAAGTAACCGGTAAAATTGTTGTCATGTGACCAGGAGGTCATGAGTTCAAGCCGTAGAAATAATCTCTTGCAGAAATGTGAGGTAAGACTGCGTACAATAGATCCTTGTGGTCCGACCATTCCCCAGACTCCATGCATAACTGAAGTTTAGTGCACCGAACTGTCGTTTTTTATTTTATGTTGTCAGGTTTTGGTCAACAATGCTCCAAGAAGATGAAGAACAACTGGTGGGAATTATTTATTAAATTAAATTCATTTTCATGTCTTTATTTGTTTTTATCAACACATGAACCACAAGGCACAGATAGGACAGCCAAATTAGCTCACAGTAAAGAATTATTTTCCTAGAAAATATTTTAAATTATTAGGACCAATTTTTTTCTTCTCCTTTGAGAAAATTTGAGGGAAGCAAACAAACAAACGAACAACAAAAAGGACTCTTCCTGGCCCACATGACCTTTTTCCCATTAAAAAAGGCCCATAACAAAGGCCAGAAGTAAATAATAATGTTTTAAATGTTGACGTTGATGAAATTAAAGTAGAGATATTAAAATAATAAGGGCAACTCAATATATTAAGCTTTCGTTGTGCACGGAGTTAAAAAAAACCCGGATCATAAGGAATTATCATACAATGCCTTATCCAAAGGTGTAAATATACTCCTCAACTTTGCGATTTAGAGCAGATATACCACTCGTTAAAAAAATGGTGGATATATACCTCAGTCGTTAAAAAATGATGCAAATACACCCTTTTTGCTGAAGGATTTTTTTTTAAAATCATTTATTTGATTTTTATATTAAAAAAATATCACGGGGCTTTAAAAAAGTATACCCAATTTGTTTTAGTAGACATAATATTTTAAAGCCACATGATATTTTTTCCCTGGTGGGTCGGGTCTGGTTCGTTTAAAAAAATGGGTAGATTTATTTTTTAAAGTCGTAGAGATATTTTTAAAAATAAATTAGATCCGATCCACCATAAAAAAATTAACATGTGGCTTTAGAAAAATCTATCTACTAAAAAAATGTGTAGATTTTTTTTTAAAGCAATGAGACATTTTTTTAATTAAAAAATAAGCTAAACGATTTTTTAGAAAAAATTGTCAGCGAAAAGGGTATATTTGTACCATTTGTGTAACAACATGGGTATATTTACACCATTTTATAACGGCAAGAGTATCTATTTATCACTTTTTAACGAGTGATAAATCTGTTCTAAATTACAAAGTTGAGGGATATATATGCACCTTTGCCCTTAAATTAAAAAAAAGACATTCACCAAATCCGCGGACCTTGGAATTACATATCGATATTTACATTTAAAAAAAAAAAAGACATTCACCAAATCCATGGACCTTGGAATTAATTGAATCTCAAAGCATAATATATATATATAACATACCCAGTATAATTTCACCAGGTGATGTGTGGGGAGGGTAGAGTGTACGCAGATCTTACTCTTACCTTGTGAAGGCCGGGAGGTTGTTTCCGATAGACTTTCGGCTCAAGAAGAGATGCAAAGACAACAATAATAATCGACAGTAATAATAATAATAATATAATAATAATAAAATAAATGGAGTAATGAACCAATCAAGTCGTAATAGAGATCTAAAAAAAATAAGTTAATGTACAAAGATAATAATACTCTTAGCACGAAAAAGAAAATCTCACAGAAACTTACTAGCCCTCTACCCTGATACTCGACCTACACACCCTCATATCAAGGGTCATGTCCTCGGTAAGCTGAAGTTGCATCATATCCTGCATAAGCACCTCTCCCTATGGCTTCTTTGGCCTACCCCTCCCTTCCTCAGGCCCTCCACTGGCAACCTCTCACACCTCCTAACTGAACCATTTGTGCATCTCCTCTGGACATGACTGAATCATCTCAATCTTCCTTCCCACATCTTGTCCACCACGGGGTCATCCCACCTTTTCTCGAATCACTTCATTCCGAACTATATCTCTACTGGTATGCCGCACATCCATCTCAATATCTGCATCTCTACTACCTTCATCTTTTGGACATGAGCTTTTTTAACTGGCCAACACTTCCGCCCCATATAGCTTAGTCGGTCTGACCACCATTTCATAAAACGTTTTCTTAAGTCTAGGTGACACATTCTTATCGCACAACACACCTGATGCGAGCTTCTATTTTATCCATAATTTTAATAAATGTCTAAATATGAATTCATAATTTTAAATGAATTTCGTGCTAATTTTTTTTAAATTAAACTGATTAAATTTAAATTGAATCTGCATCCGCCAGGCAATGATGAAAAATAAAAGAAATAATTCAAAAAGATCCACAAAGCTCCCAAGTAGCTTGAGATTCATTTTTATTTAATTGAATCTGCAAATATAACATGCCATAAGTACTCTACAATTATGCACGTATTTATTGGTTCATTTCTTTACAAAGAAAGAAGAAAAGACATTCGTATCTCCTCATATTTAGTATCCTGTACATTTATGGAAGTATATATGGAATATTTGAATATTCTAGATAGAATTAATCTTTTTTCACCTATTATAATTTATTTTAATTTAGATTATAACATATTAATAGTCTTATTCTCACTTTCCAAATTTAAAAAGAATAATTTTTGCTTGACCACCTAAATCTTTTGTGGTTGGGAACTAATATTGCTTTACCTTTTCAACTGGACAATAAATCTTGTGGTGAAATCATAAATTTTGCTAAGGATGTTCAAAACTAAATATATATATGCATATGAAATATTTTTCTTGTAGGTATTTAATATTTTTTTAAAATATACACAAATTGTTACTGATGAAAAGTGTTCATTAAATATGCTTATGTCACTAAATAAATTCATTGATATTAAATCGATGGCTAAAAATGAGATGAGTTATTGCATGTACTTTTAAAAAGTCAAGAATGACCCTCTTAATTATAACATGTATTGTTTTCAATAGTTTTAATTTAAGCAATAGTATTGCATTATAATTTCATACCTCTCTTTTTTCACCTTTTGTATTTTCTTTTGATTTTTAAAGCATCATTTTTCTTCATGGTATACTTATTATCAGAGCTTCAATTTCGTATAAAACATTTATTCTATTTTTTATGTCATTTCTATATATAAGCAATGAGTCACACAACATTTATGCTAAATAGGAGTAGGAATTTCATGATGATTATACATTACTGAAAAAACTGATATAGTGTGATAACACTTTACAAAAATGCCAGAATGCATGTCATAAAACAAAATATACGTGAAAATTTCCAATCCAGTTTGAATTCCTTTTCACAACAAATTATAGTCTTTTTACGGTCGTAAATTCCTTTAAAAAGTGATAAACAAAATTATCTAATGTTGTCCGATAATTAAATTAAGTGAAACCTTACTACAGCTTACAAATACTCTTTCCTCCTTTTGATTCAAACTAAAAATAGTGACGTATATTATTTTTGTGTAGGTGTTAAATATTTCAATCAATGAAATATGCTGCAAATCCCTATTAGTAAGGGTCGGCTATTCAAATAGATATAGTTCTATTCAAAATCACATCGGTAGAGCTGAATATTTAAAGTAATAAAACATAAATTAACATTATTTATTTTTATTTTAAACATTAGTCAACTTAAGTAGGGGTGTGCATTATTTGGATTAAACAGAAAAAACAAATCGAACCAAACCAATTTTAGTTTGGATTGATTTTTCAATTTTTTTGGTTTGGTTTCGAATTGGAAGATTAAAATTTTTGGATATTTGGTTTGGTTTTGAATTTAGAAAAATAAAAACCAAAAATCCTAAAAAAATGAATTATTATGTATATATATATACACACACAATATGACTTATTCTGGATCTTTAGATTATGGACATGTATTAATATATTTTTAGAAATTGTATTCTTAAACTTTTACCCTATGATTTATATTAGAAAATATAGTTAAGAGATTTTACATGATTACTTCTCATTACAACAACAATAACAACATACCCAGTGCAGTCTCACAACGTGGGGTCTGGGGAGGGTAGAGTGTACGCACACCTTACCTCAACCTTGGTAAGTAGAGAGGTTATTTCCGAAAGACCCTCGGCTCAAGATAAAGTATAAGCATAACCAAAGCAAATGATTACTTCTCATTACAACAACAACAACAACATACACAGTGCAGTCTCACAACGTAGGGTCTGGGAGGGTAGAGTGTACGCATACCTTACCTCTACCTTGGTAAGTAGAGAGGCTGTTTTCGAAAGACCCTCGGCTCAAGGTAAAGTATAAGCACAACCAAAGCAAGAGGAACGGCCAGATCCGGATAAGAAATTTAAAGCAAAATGAAAATACGAGTAATAAAAGTGAATAAGCCATGATAAAACATTCTTAAAAGGGAAGCAGTAACTAACGCATGTAAATAAGATAAACAAAATACATGAAAGAACATACAACAACAGAAATCAAAGGACATGTGACTATAAAACAATATTGCGCCTACTAGTATGATAGGCTAAGCAATGCTACAATAATAACACTACAACTACCGGTATGTAAGCGTAAGTAGGACTACGCTCAACTACCTACTACCCTAATTCGTGTCCTCTACAACCCCCCATCTAAGGTCATGTCCTCAATAAGTTGCACCTGCGCCATATCCCGTCTAATCACCTCTCCCCAATACTTCTTCGGCCTACCTCTACCCCTCCTGAACCCGTCCATAGCCAGCCTTTCACACCTCCGCACTGGGGCATTTGTGCCTCTCCTCTACACATGCCCGAACCATCTCAACCTCGCTTTCCGCATTTTATCCTCCACCAAGGCCACTACCACTCTGTCCCGGATATCATCATCTCTAACCTCATCTCCGCAACTTTCATCTTTTGGATGTGCGAAGTCTTGACTGGCCAACACTCCGCCCCATGCAATATAGTCGGTCTAACCACCACCCTATGATTACTTCTCATTCTCTATAATATTTATTCTTTTTCGTCATTTAGATTATGTTAATTATCTTATATAACACAAGAATAACTAAACCGAAAAAGACCGAACTGAAAAGAGAAAAATCGAACTAAACCAAACTTTTTTTGATTTGTATTGGATTGTAATTTTTAGAAACCGAACACCGAAAAATCCAAACTAAATAATGTAAAATCAAACCAAAAAACCGAATGCACACCCCTAAACTTAAGCATTATAATCAACAAAATAATAATTTAGGAATAGAATTGTACTACTCCTACTACTTTGTGGTAACATTTTGTATGTGTATATATAAAAGAGTTAATTTCACAAAAGATCATTAAAAGAGTTCGGAGAAAACTAGTAAAAGAAAAAAATGTTTAACTTTTCAAATTGGTCAATTCTCCTATAAATTGAGATTGAGGGAGTAACTATTTTTTCTAATCTTGAAATCATTCAACTTTGACTAATGTCACTTAAACATCATTTTTGGTGAAAATTGGCTAGAAAATTTCGGTTCTATTTAAAAAATTATTTTAAAATTGTAGAAAAACCACCCAAATAAATTACTTATGACCTGACTTAATCCAATCTTTTAAATTTTTATAAACGAACTGTTAAGAAGCTCCCCCAATCAATATTTTGTATTTGAGACAAGAAAACTGATAAAAAATATCCTAATGCTATTTGAAATAGGTAAAATTCACCATCCATTACTTTTTTTGCTCAAAATGTCATTCAACTAATCAAATAGCTGGAAAATATTCATTCTACTAACGATTGTGTCTCACCCCAACGTTGGGGTGTGTGGCCGGCATTCGGTGCCTTAACGACCCGAGCATACCATTCATAGAACATGACCGACCTGATCATATAAGAGTCTGGGCCGACAAGGCCTCAAAATGCTAGTCGTATAGTAACCTGAATATAACAACCTATGAATTAAGACAATCCAACCATGTATGCATAAACAAGGCCGACAAAGCCACTATAAATATAAATAGACCATTAGAAAGGCCGGCAAGACCATACAAAACAACCAACACAGGACTCAAGTCTACACAATCCGCAAAGTATTCACGGGGTGTAATGCTTCAATCTAGAGCAAAATGGTGATAAAACCATTACCAAACTAAGTTACGCTTAATTGAGTGGAAAGCTCGCCTAATAACGATAATTAACACTTCAATATTTCTTCTTCTTCCTCCTCAACATGTTTAATACACCATTAACAATATACTCAACTATTTTTCCATGATTTACAACCAAAGTTTTAATCCAAAATAACATGAACAACCCCAACAAGTTACAACTATGAATTCTCAACTTAACTTCGCATGTTTAGCTTCTAATCCATTAGATATGTTGTAAACAACTTCCAATTCATGGAAAAGAAGTAAAACCTTACCTTAACCTCCAAGATCAAGTCGAACTTAAGCTTACTTTGCGCCGAAGGAATATTCAAATCCACCACGAACCGGAGAAATATGATCTAGCAAGTACTACGAGCTTATCAACGTTAAATTTACATAACTCGGGTTGAATTTAGGTCTTGGATCAAGGGAAAACTTCTTGGAAATGTTTAGGGGTGTCTAGGGTTTGAGAAACGTGTAAAATGACACTCAAGGTCGAGCTAAGGACTTAAATATGAAGCTAGGTTGGTGGCACCGCCTCATTTCTGCGGCCCGCAGAACCACTTTGCAGTCGCACAACAGCCAAGAAATTCCAACTTTTTTATCTTTTATGCGATCAACAGTGCGGCCCACAGAATGCTCTACAAAGATTCATTTTTGTCGATTTTTCGTCGAAAATTATTTCCTTCGGTCCGATTAGTCTCAAACTTTTCCGAAACCTCATTAATACTTAAATAAACCTTTATTAACCTCGTGGAGTGATCTTACCCTCTCCGAACTTATGTCGGACAACATTACGATAACGACGTCGCACGAAACACCGAGTGTAATAGATTACTCCAAAACAAGAAAAATGGGGCAATTTTGCCTTTTGAACTTACCCTCGTCTCTCTTATCCTTTTTTTTAATATGTAAAATAAATAAAAAATTTAAAAAACAATTTATAAAAACAATGTATTTACGTCCTGATGTTGAGGGCAAGCGTTAGAACTTAGAAGGTTCCATTCGTCAAACAGAAAACAGTCGCCTTTCCTGTGTTAAGACCAAAGCCTACTACTCTCAAGTCTCAAGTCTCAACCACACCACTCTCTCCCTAATTTTCACTCTTCCTCTCTCTTTTTTCTCTCCTCCTTCTCCGGCAACGTTTCCGGCCAAACTCCGGCCACGAACTTTCTACATCCATAAACATCTCCAAATTTTCTCACCAAACACACCTTAAACACGTGTCAAAAACCAACTACTACACTCTAAAACACTTTGTCTCTCGCCCGATTCAACCGGAATACTCTCTCATGGACCACCCTCCTTTACCGGCCACATTTCCCAGTTAAATAAAATGCATGCCCCTTAAAAACACCATATTTACATACACCCCCCCCCCCCCCATAAAAAAAGATTCATCAATCATCATAATGGCGTCTACTACACCAAATACAACAACTACTTTAGCCACCGTGGACCCCACCATCACTGCTTCAACTGACGAGCTTAACGCTAAGGCATTACACAAGAGATATGAAGGGTTAGTGATGGTACGAACAAAAGCTGTAAAAGGTAAAGGGGCTTGGTATTGGGCTCATCTTGAACCTATATTAGTTCATAATTCTGATAACGGACTTCCTAAAGCTGTTAAACTCCGTTGTTCATTATGTGATGCCGTTTTCTCTGCTTCAAACCCTTCAAGAACTGCTTCTGAGCATCTTAAACGTGGTACTTGTCCTAATTTTAGTAATAACGTTGTTAAACCCGTTTCGTCGGTCCCACCAACAACTAACGTTGCCTTAACGCCGTCACCAACTCCGTTAAATCAGCAAAATCACCGTAAACGGAGTTCTTCTAGTGGTGGTGGTGGTGGTTTGCCACGTGGGGGTAGTTCAAATAGTGTAACTACGTCATATCAAGTTCCTCCTTTAGCTATTGTTGACCCATCAAGATTTGCAGTTGAGTTGGCTTACTCACCTGTTGTTTCAATGGCTACTACAATTGTCACTGCCACCGGTGGCGGCGGTGGTGGTGGTGGTGGAGTGTATGGGCAGCAGCATTTGATGTTATCAGGTGGTAAAGAGGATATAGGTGCATTAGCTATGTTGGAAGATAGTGTGAAGAAGTTAAAGAGTCCTAAAGCATCACCTGGTCCAACATTAAGTAAGTCACAAATTGATAATGCACTTGATTATCTTGCTGATTGGGTGTATGAATGTTGTGGGTCGGTTTCATTTTCGAGTCTTGAACATCCAAAGTTTAAATCGTTTTTAAATCAAGTTGGTTTGCCACCACTGTCAAGAAGGGATTTTGCTGGTTCAAGGTTAGATGCCAAGTATGAGGAAGCGAGGGTTGAGTCGGAGGCGAAAATTCGTGATGCTATGTTCTTTCAGATTGCATCTGATGGTTGGAAGTCGAAGAATTATGGGCATGTTGGTGAAGAAAATTTGGTTAATTTGTCTGTGAATCTTCCTAATGGGACTAATGTGTTTAGAAGGGCGGTTTTTACTAGTGGATCCGTGCAGTCTAAGTATGCAGAGGAGATTTTTATGGAGACAATTTCTGAAATAGGCGGGAACAATTTGCACCAATGTGTAGGTATAGTTGCAGACAAGTTTAAGGCTAAGGCTTTGAGGAACTTAGAGAATCAGCATCATTGGATGGTTAATGTTTCTTGTCAGTATCAAGCGTTTAATAGTTTGGTTAAGGATTTCGGTAAGGAGCTTCCTTTGTTCAAGAATGTAACTGAGAATTGTTTAAAACTTGCGAATTTCGTTAATAATAAATCTCAAGTTCGAAATAGTTTTCACAAGTATCAGTTGCAGGAGTATGGGCATGCTGGTTTACTGAGAGTACCGTTGCGTGGTTATGAAAGATCGGATTTTGGACCTGTGTACACGTTAGTCGAGGATATTCTTAGCTCAGCTCGGGCTCTTCAATTAGTATTGTTAGATGAATCTTATAAGATATTGACTATGGAGGAGCAAATTGCTAGAGATCTCGAAGAGATTATGAGGAGCCCACATTTTTGGAATGAACTGGAAGCAGTTCATTCACTGGTAAAACTAATCAAGTCAATGGCACAGGATATCCAGACAGAGAAGCCGCGTGTTGGGCAGTGCCTTCCTCTTTGGGAGGAGCTTAGGGTGAAAGTGAAAGATTGGTGTTCGAAGTTTCACATTGCCGAGGGACCTGTAGAGAAAGTAATCGAAAGGAGATTCAACAATAATTACCATCCTGCTTGGGCTGCTGCATTTATACTTGACCCCTTGTATCTGATTAGGGATGCTAGTGGCAAGTACTTGCCTCCATTTAAATGCCTAACACCGGAGCAAGAGAAAGACGTGGACAAGCTTATTACACGGCTTGTGTCTAGGGAAGAGGCTCACATTGCATTAATGGAGCTTATGAAATGGAGAACCGAAGGACTTGATCCTGTATACGCTCAAGCTGTACAATTGAAGCAAAGGGATCCCAGCACCGGAAAGATGAAGATTGCAAATCCACAAAGTAGTAGACTTGTGTGGGAAACTCACCTCACTGAATTTAAGTCACTTGGGAAAGTGGCAGTTAGGCTAATCTTCCTTCGTGCAAGTTCATGCGGTTTTAAGAGCAACTGGTCTGTGTTGAGATGGGTGAATGCTCATTCCCATTCAAGAGTGGGAATGGACAAGGCTCAGAAGTTGATATTTATCGCTGCTCATTCAAAGCTTCAGAGGAGGGATTGTTCTAGTGATGAAGATAAAGATGCTGAGCTCTTTTCCCTGGGAAACAGTGAGGATGATGTGCTAAATGAGGTTTTTGTTGATACATCCTCTCTGTAGTGTTCCCCTTTTTCTTATTTATGTTATGACTACAACTGTAGGAATTTTTTTTCATGAAGAAATGAAATTCTTTCCACACTGTCGTGCTTTCCCTTTTTATTCTTAAGAAGAATTTTGGTAGTGCTCTTGGATATGGAGGGCTATTGATTCTTGCATGGTAACAAAAAGCTGATTGAAAGAAGTTGCAGGACAGAAGTATTGTACTGCTTTTATTTTTAGGTAGTTTGATATTCATAATATATATGGAGGGGAGGTTTTTGTTTCCCTTTTCTTGTAAGATCAGAAAATTACTATTGGATAGATCCTATTAATTTGATGAAAGTTCTTTCAGTTTTTGCCTTAAAGCTACAATCAGTTCGCAGTCATTGCTTAGTCTTGGCGGAAATTTGCACGTCTTACTTTGATGGTAGAATTTTGGAGTAAAAAATGCCTCATTCTGCTAGCTAGCTGAGGAATTTGTCTAATGCTGACTGCTGTGCTGAAAGTTACTTCTATACAGAACTAATCCTCTAAAATGATCCATTGAATGTTCTTATCAAGATAAATTTACATCTTCATTCCAAATTTCACTTCATTATAATGTTGCTAAAAATCCAATGGTCAGTTCTTCAGACTCCATTGATAGATGTGAGCTGGTTAACCAAATGCAACATTGCGTGGACGTGCTATCAAGAAGCAGATCGACGAAGAACTTTGGCCTCTGACACAGACTATTCTTGTCTGTACTTGGAACTTGGAAGATTGTCACAGATGAGGTTTGTCAACATGCTATTTTAACCAGTTAGAACTGCTTATCATTTGGTTCAAATTTGATTATACAGATGATTGACCAACTATCTATTTATTTGTTTTTGGCCTCATTAGTATTCTCTACTTTGCTTTTGTTCCTTTTTTTATTTGTGTTCTTGAACATTAGATGCTAGTCCTTTTTTCTTGGCTTGGACAAAATTTGGCACTTGTTTTTTAGCAAACTTTAGTTCCAAGTAATATTTCAACTCATTATTATTTATCAACTGAAGTATTGACTTTTGTGCAATGCTACCTAATTTTTTCTTGATTCAGAAGCATTTGACAAGGTCATAGTCACTCTGGATAGACGACGGTAAGATGCTATTGTTTCGTCGCCAAACCGTTCGATCATAGACGAAGAGGATAATATGGGAATGATCTGAGAAAGAACATCATTCGGAAAATTTCACCTGAACACTTTCGGATAAAAGGACCAAGGTTGTTTAAGACTAATGGAGCCTATGCAACTAAGGTTTTGCTAGGCTTTGGCAACAACCCCTTTTGTCAAGGACCTTTGATCAATCTTTATAGCTGGAAGAGCACTTCCAACAACTGACTCTTGGGGACCCCCATTATGAATGAAGTGGAATTATTTCCAGAAAATGGTTGTTGTTTTGGAGAGAGAGAGAGAGAGAGAGAAAAGAAAAGGCGCTCAAGTTAAAATCACCTTTGGGTAACTTCTCAATTAAAACATTTTCTAAACTTGTGATGTTCATGCAGGGTCATTGGATGATGCTCCCCATCATTGCGAAAAAGTTGTGAGAGGACCCAAAGTAGAAGAATATTGTCGGCATGAAGTAACACAAGAGATGCTTGATAGCGACATGTCAACCAAGATTGACTAATTTTTGGTGCTTCTGGATGACTTTCATTAACGAAAAACCATCATTACCTGGTAATACTTAAAGTTTTATCCGCATTTTACTATTGTTTTTATCTTTCAAATGATGCATTCATCATAATTTGGATATATTCTAAAGTAATCCTTTATATCATTTTGATTTTTAGCGTTTGATTTTAGCTTGGTGCCTCCCACATTTTCATTGAGTTCTCACTTTACCATTGTATTTATGAACAGCGAAAGAACTATATACTCTTTGGTGACTTGATTTCATGTTTGATTTGTGACTTTTGCTTGCTTTCCATCTAATTTTCTAAAGGCATCAAGCAATTCTTGGAAAGTTCTTGGGGAAAATGTTGGAACAATCTTCATTTCTTGTAAAGTGGTTGGCATGTTTTAATGTCATATTCCGCGAAACCAGGCTTTTTGTTTGTGTCACTTAAGGCTAAAGTTTCTTACTTCGCGATAGAATAATTATCTTCTTAGGGGTCTTTTGGTTACCGAGATTAAGATACTAATCCCGGTATAAAATTTGGGACTATATTTATCCAATGTTTGGCTGTTGATATTAGCTTATATCAGTATAAGTATAAATTTATTTAATACCAAAATCGTGCTGAATTGTCTCATGATCAATGACGTGAACAATATGACTCAGGCCTCATGAATACCTCTGGAGCATGGATGTGGAATTATAATCCCGGGATAACCTGGTTGCAAACCAAATGACCCCTTAGTTTTTTATTTTTAAGAATATGATGGATTAGGATTAAGCTACCAACAAAAAGAGATTCTAGGACCAGGGGTGGTGGGCAAAAAACCCGGAGAACCGAAAAAACCGTCGGTTTTTATTTGTTTTTTTTTTAAAAAAAAATATCGATTTTTTGAAAAACCGAACCAAATCAGGATTTAGTGATTCGGTTTGGTTTTTTAATTTTGGATACGAATCGAATCCGAAAAACCGAATTAAATATGTAAATAATCTTATTTTTTATTTTAGGCTACTACTCTCTCTTGAATCATAGTCATTGAAATCAATCTATGAAGCTTTTATGGAAGTCGAATGCGGCATGAAATTGATTAACATATCACGGAAGCACGGACATAAAATGTAGGGAGAGAAAATAGTTGTAAATTGGTAAAACTTTAAATGTCACGCTCGGATGTCCGTTTTACTTGATTTTTTTTTATTTTGGGTATTTTTTCCAGACGGGGTTGGTTGCGCAGCCAATTTTTAGAAAAACGTCCGTTTTCCCAATTAATTTGTGTTTTTTCCCAAATTGATTTCTAATTTTTTTTTTTAATTAACATCTCATGATACATAATAGTTTTCAACGTCGAAATTTCATGATAGTGTAGGTGAATGTCAATTTCAGTTTTGAAAATTTTATTTTTAAAAAAAATAAAAAAATTCCCGACCCGCCCCGGCCCACTAGAAAAAAACCGATATAATCCGATACGTTCGGCTATATAAACTGAACATATCGTTTTTTTTTTTAAAGTTGGATTCGGTTTTTAAAAAAATCGATTTTTATTCGATTTATATTTTTCGGATATAAAATCGATATAAATCGATATACGCCCACCCCTATCTATGACCACGCAACTGTTGTTAACATAAGTTTTTATGTCATTTTTAGAGAACTTATATTTTTTCTTCTCATCTTAAACTTTAGTATGATAGCACATAAGAGAGATACCCTTCGAGGGAAAGGCATATATATTTCCTTTTCTCCTTTGCCTTGTCATTTTTTTTGGTGGGGTTAAAAGAGAAATTGTTGAGTGATTTTCGTACGAGACTTCTTTTTCTATATGCTTAGTACTTTTAACCACAGGAGACTTTGCTAAAATATTAAACAATGGTGTTTTTACCATTTAAAGTTCAATATTGAGGATGCAGCACAATGTTCAATGATGAAAAGAAATAATTACAGTGACCAAATCTAATTGCTGGTGGAGATGTATATGTAAAATTTATTTTTTTGGTGGGAGTTAAGCAGGTAACCCATGGAATAATCAGTTTTTATTTTAGTCATTTCTTAAATTATGTTATATTGAATCCATTTTTGATTTTAGAACGAACAATTATCTTATAAAACTATAAAACATTTTGTTTTTACTTTAATTTAACTTATTAGATTCGGTAATATATTAATTCACATAATATCTTGAATTATTGAGAAGAAAAAATTAACACAAAAATTACTTGAATTTTTTTTGTCCAACTTTAAGGTACGCGTAAGCAGTACTGAATGTCTGAACATCATTGTTAAGTAAAAAGGCACACACAAGTGAACTATTGATTGTAGAGAAAAGCTGTACGTTATAGATTTTTTGGTAGAAAACCTGTAAGTTATAGTGCGTAGACTGTAACGGGAATGAAAAGCGTTATATTTGAGATAATTTAAACGTTCATATTCTGTACTCCCTCTGTCCCATATTAGTTGGCCATATTACTATAAATATTTGTCCCTATATTTGTCTATTTATAAAATCAAGATAGAATTAATTACTCTTAAGTTTTTTCTACTTTGCTCTTAACATTAATTATTTTTTAAAATACAATATTTATTAGAGTGCAATTAATTGGAGAGAGATAAGGATAATATAGTAAAAATGGACTTTTATTTATGAGATTTTAAAGGGTGTGTAAAGGGAAAAATGGACAAATAATATAAGACAGGGGGAGTATATTTGTGCATATTTCCACAAAAAGGTTCAATTTTATGATTCAAATAATCACCTTTGAGCTTTAAGGAGTAGTCATATCAAATTTGAAAAACGAAAATTTTGTGTTACACTTCTTATGGGGTGGGTAAGAGTGAGTAGAAGTAGAATAATAGAAAGGATCACCGAGAAATATGATGATGATCGGGATGAAGCATGTTTACTCTTATTGTGAACTATCCCATGCAAATATTGTTGGATATGTAAAACAATACGGGAAGTAAATAAATATTACAAGTGTTCGAAAGGATAAACAAATAACCAATATTCAGAACTGCTGCAAGATTGTTGAGTCTTGAATTTTGATAACGTGAAATGAAGAAACACTAAATCTGGATTGTTACAACTGGGACTGAGTCGAGAGATGACTCTCTGTCTTTAAGATAAGATTGCCCCGTATATATGCTTTTACGTTAACGGGCAATAGTCTCCCAAGATAAAACAACAACTAATCAACACTACAAAACAAATAGGTTAATTCTGACGAAGAAAACAAACACGAAATGACTTGATGAAGAATGGAAAAGGAAGGAAGAATTTTCTGGGTTTTTTTGTCCATTGTTTGTGCTCACGTTTTGGACTGATCTGTTTCTCTCTGTGTAGTATATAGTAGTCTCAACAATTGAGCCAAAAGGCGTCAATATAAAACATACGAGAAGAGACTTCTCAACTGCCAAATAATGGCAGTTTATGGCCATTAGTGAGGGAGTTAATCAACTAAGTAATGACTGATTTAATGTGCAACATAAAGGAGCTTTTATGGAGGAAACTGTAAATATTAAGCAATTTGGGGGTCCAAAGAGATAATATCAAAAGAAGCCCAAGACCCAAGCCTGGACCGGATGGGCGGCGGCGCGCGTGTGGACTTAGCCTTGAACCCAAGCACATTTAGGTTCTCCCTCCTTCAAACACATGGGTTACCTCTTGGGGTCCCAAACTCTTAGCCAATTTTGAGACTTATAAAGAGAACAATTTTTCATTTTCCCACCGATGTGGTAGATTTGTCCCACACCATATTTCCATGCCTCAAACATCTTACTTCGTGGACCAATATCTCTTTCATTTCTCAACGAAATTTGACGATCCTTGGCCCTACGGTCATCTACTCACTTAGTAGATTATGCACGTGTGAAGAGACAAAGCCCCAACATACGAAACCCTAGTGTTTAAGTCATTAAATATGGGTGGACGCACCTCCCCACCAAAGACAAATTTCCAACCATACAAAATAGTTAGACTGAATGAAATTCGAATACAAGATGTGTAAAAGAAATAGAAGAGGGGGTGTCACTGGAGGGGCATGGTGGTAGAGGTGGGGTGGGGTGGGTGGGTGATTTAGCTATTAAGGGTATATAGTACTAGCTTAAATGGGGGCCATTATTTAATGTGTAATTATAGTGATTAAAGATTTAAGTGGAGAGACAGAAATTCCTGTCGGCAAGGTTTAGTTAAGCTTTGTCCAAATACTAAAACAGACTGCTCACCAAACAATATATTCACTGTTCTATTTTGAATTGAATGATTCAAACCTATACTCCACTCATCGTCTTTACCTAAAGTTTTTTTAAAAAAAATAATAATAAAGTGAGCAAAATATAATAATCATTGTTATAGGACGACAAATATTTCCTCCCTTTTCTACAAGATTCTTTTACTCTCCCAATGGCTTTGTAATCATCCTCCTTTTCTTCTTTTACCTTTCATCGTTTCTTCCCCACCAACTCTTTACACTACTTCTACTTGTATTGTATTCTTGGTTTTTATTTTTTTCCCCATCGACAATATAAGTTTGGAAGGAAAGAATCAGTAACCTTTCAAAATGATTTAATGTCAAAAAGTTGAGTATAAATGTCAAGTAATTTATAATGTTTGAATTAACTTACGTGTACGATTTACTAATTAACTAATCAATGAATACTTAACCACCAAAGAATGGGGCAGAGGATGGGGCTCCTCGCTCTCTTAACCAGATGTCTTGAATTTGAGCTTTGGATATGAAAAAATCATCTTTTTTGCACGGATTTCCCTTTCTATTGGCTGGTCTGTAATTTTTGCCCTTATTTCTTATTTAATTAAATTTTGTTGGTCAAAGTATCATTTATTCGTGGATTTACTAAATCAGAGATTCTAGGTTCGAATCCCAGCTGAAGCAAAAAAAATCGCAAGGCAAAATTTTCATCAACGTTGTATAGAGATTGTTTCTATGTAACTTGCCGGACAAGACATAATTTTAATTTTTCAACAAAACTTTGCCTACAGTCATAGTTACGTAGAAAATATGTCCTTTAAGACATAGTCTCTATACAACTTTGGCCGAATAGGCATAATTTCTATGAAATCTTGCCTTACAATTTTTTTTCCTTTTTGACTCTGCTACTATTCGAACCCACAACCTCAGAGATATTTTCAATTATTTTTTTAGGCGAATAGAAAAAATTAAAGACCATCAATTTGAGGGGCGAAAATTAAAGACCACCCTAAAATGGGGTCAATCGTGCGAATTGGAGGCGACTCAATACTGTTGGGGACCTAAAGCTAAAATTCAATGAGGGTCTTATTTTTTTTGTTACAAAAATGAAAGAAGAAAAAAAATTCATAAATATTTTTTATTTGAAGTCGAGAGGCATGTCAATATATATCTCATTAACTTTCTCAAGAGCTCTTTAATTTAAATTGTATCAAAGATTTAATTATTTTTTTTTGAGTTATGAACACCGAATTCATATTTTTAAATTGACATATTTTATATTCTAATAAATAGTTAAAATGACAATATATATTACGTAGTAAAATATTAAAACAAACAAGTTTTGGATGAAAATAATACTAAAAAGTTGAAATAATAGAACTTGATTTAAGAAGTTGATAACTTGATTTGAGAATACTTATTTGGTGTTTCAATATATTTCTTGCAATATTTAGTGCCCAAGTAAAAACAAAAAAATCAAATTCATATACTATAGCTCTTGTATTTCAGAGCAATTTACTCAAAGACTCTCTTGAAAAAATAATGAATAAATACAAAAGTGTAGAAATATACTAAAGTTGTAGAGAAAAATCTAAAAATAGATTAAGTATCGTAGAGAAATCAATCATGGACCTTCTTTTTTGTCAATATACCAAAAATAGATTCAACAGTTATACTATATATACATTACTTACAATATATATTCAATATGAGCCTTCTTTTTTGTCAATATAACATTTAGGGGTCTTCTTTTTCTATCAATTAATTAACTATTTCTTCTTAATGACAAAAAGTTCAAAGTATTTTATAATTTCTTTTTTTTTAAAGAAAAAAAATATGTAAACTATATTGATGAAAAATGAGGGGCCTAAAGCCTAGGCCTTGGAGGCTTTACCCAAAAGCCACCTCTGTCCCTTAATGGGCCTATGCGGCGTGAATCCGAACGTTATCGGGCTTCAATACTGATACCGAATATTGAGTGGGAAATAAAAAAAAATAATGAACGAATACTTACTACTTTCTGACCAATACATATAGATGTGCATAATTCAACTTTTTATTTTTTCCATCTACTAGAATTTGAGTTTAATTTCCAAAGTTGTCATTCAAACAATTTTCGCGGCTAAGCTACTCATTATATTGAAAGCTTTTTCTTGTTGAATTAAATGACTTTTGTGTATTTGGTAGGACAAAAGTCATTTTTTGAATTTCAAAGAAAATGTGTTCCGTTGTTTGATTGGAGAGAAAAATCCTTATTAATATAATAGTAATAATATTAGCAAACTAGTATTTTGATAAAAAAAAATTGTGTTAAAGATGGATAATAAATTATGAACTTAAAAGTTGAGATAATTATGAAGAAAAATGCCAAAGTGAGGGAAATCATTAATATTTTTTCTCCTTTTGATGAAAAGTGTTTTTTAAGGAAAATAATATTGAAAATTAAAAGATGTTTTTTTTTTCTAAAAGATATTTTTCATCATACCAAGTATTCCCTGAAAAATTGAAAGAAAGAAAAAAGGGTGTTCTTGCTTTCTTGAGAATTAATTTGGTCAACGTTTTGTAGATAAATTTTCTGTTTACAAGTGAAATTCAACCTCATCCACATTTTCTCAGAATTTTACTAAAACTTTACCTTATGATTTTTTTGATAGATACTCATAAAAGTTAGATATTTACCCCTAAAAGAATAATAAATTTGAGAATCACATGTCCTTTTTATTTACAATGGTCCAAAGTTTATTTCCTAGTACAAAATAAGCAAATTGGTGCCAAGGGAAGAGGCCATATTCATGGAGGTTTATGAGGTCCTTTTTAATTCTAAAAATAAAATAAAAAATAAATATAAGAGCCAAAAAAGAAATAGGTCTGTTTGGAAAGTCACTTGGTAATTGGAATTGGCGTAATTACTAGGGCACAACCTAGTAATTACACATTATTGTAATTATAACTGCATGTTTGTTTGTCATAATGCAATTACAGTGTAATTATAAGCGTGTTGTTTGGTTGCACAAGTGTAATTACGTAGTTAGTTTAATTTTAAAATAAAAAAATTAAAATTACAAAATATGTGCCTTTATAAAAAATATTAAATCAGTTATTTAATACCACATTATTTCTTGAAAATATATTAATTAATAATCATATATTTGTAACTAATATTGTAAAAAAATTTGATATATATATATATATATATATTTCAAATTAATAATATTTTAATTTTAATTAATTATAAAACTTAAAAGCATACATTTTTTTGTGAGAACATAATGGATTGGATGTTTGACTAAAAAATAATATTTATAAATATAATACCATAACATTATTCAAATGTTTGACAAAAAAAAATCTATCAACTGTAAGTGAAAAATAAACAACATGCAATGTGAAATAACAACTCAATAGTACTAAAGCAAATAAATTAAAATAAAAAATATAATCATAATTCAAAATTCAAAAGAAAAAGTTTAACATAATATTATTATGTCAAATTTCAACATTACATAAGTAAGTTTCAACGTAATTTAAGTAAATAATTCAAAAGAAATGGAAAATGTAAGTCTATAACCTCATTCACAACGAAATTCTACTTTAATAACGTCACTCATTATAGGTCAAGTTTTTTAATGACTCATTATTTCTAATATTAAGAGGTGTAGTTTTAAAAATTAGAATAATAACACGGTTATGCTAAATGAATAAAATAAAAAAATACGATCAATTACATTGAACCACAAGAAGTAAAGGTTGGGAATGAGAAGAAAAGAAATGAAAGATAAATAATATAAATAATATTTTAAAAAATAAAAATAATTAAAAAGTAAAAATTTAAAAGAAATTAAAATAATAGAAATAAAAAATAAATTAAAAATTAAAATAAAATAAAAAAGAAACAAACTAAAAAGTAACTACTCCGAGTATTTACATGGTGTAATTACACCCAATTCTCAAACCCTCTCCCCATCTCTTGATAATTGGAGAGTGTAATTACATCCTATCAATTACACATAATTCTCACATAACTATGTAATTACTTAATCAAATAAATAGATTAAACTATATAATTATATCTAATTACATCCGGTTATAATTATCTGAGTGACTTTTCAAACCGAAAAAAAAGAAGATATGGATAAATAATAGTACTACACTTTATTACTCCTATTAAATTTATACTGTAATTTCACATGGTACAGTATTTCTATGTGCCTTGTGACATTATCGGGACCAACCATTTCCTTTCGTCTTGATTACGCTGCCAACTATTTAAAAAGCCCTTTTTCTTTTCTTCTACTTTTTGTTGCATCTGTGTTTTAAATAACTTTTAAAATTTAGGCAATGTGGTGAAGGTAGATTGAATTTTTCTCCTTTCTGGTTGGGAGAAAAGGATAAAAACAGTCCATTATATTTATGTTTAATTAGGGCTGATTCGAAAGAATCTACATTAAGTATATTTTGAGTAGTTTTAAGCTTATCAAAGGTGAATAAATAATCTTCTTCAAATATTTAGCAAATGTTGCCTGTTAGTTTTAACGAAAATCGTTAAAAAATACTATTTACCAAAAACACCATCCGTTAGAACCTAAAAATTGCAATGCGAAAAATTACATTAGACATCTGAAATAGAAATAGAAATAGAAATAGACTAAAAATAGCAAAGAATGCGAAAAAAATAATAATTTCCAAATGTTAGTACCCAATTAAATATTCTTTTTGCACTTCTTGTTACATCTAACAATAAGTGTTTGTTAAATATTTGATGAAAATAAAAGATGTTTACTTTTGAAAAACTTTAAGAATCAAAATTGCTCAGAAATAAATTTTAAGGATTATTTTAAATCTATCTCCAAACATAACGGATCATTTTTGTTATTTTCTCTCTAATTTGTGTCGTTTTATGGATAACTTCTTGATTTGAAATACTTTATCTCTCTTAGTAGGTTTATTTGGCACAAATTTTAATTAATCAAGTCATTGATTTTCGGATAACATAAGCTAAAAGGAGAAATTAAAATTTAAAAATAAACCTTCATACTTTATTACCAAGAAAAGGAGTAGTATTTGTATATTTCAATTCTTAAACAACACCATTCTCTCTTTATATTATTATTATTATTGTTACAAGAAAAAAGAAAATGAATTTGTGGCCCTTGCAATATTCGCAGAATACATTGAGATAAAAATATTCAATTTCTGGAATCGCACATGAATCATATGGCAGACCAACTATAGTACTGAAAATGGTCCATACCTAAGGTTCTATACACGGCTGCTAACTTTTTTGGTGGCGTTTGAATTTGATGTTATTTGAAAAGTAATGTGTTTATCTGAATTTATTTATAGAAGAATTAATTTGAAAAAAACATTCGTCTTTGGGAAATATCAACAAGGTCCTTAAATAATATAGACGTTTCATTTGATTGAAAATTAATAGATTGATTAAATAAACTAATTTTCTATATTTGCTACTAAACTTATTTAAGAAAAGCTAGCTGAAATAATGCTAAACGAATTGACTTAAGCTACTAAAAAGCAAATCCATTTTAACTTCCGCAACCTAGACTCATGAAAGTGTATAAACTGCAGAAATGGGATATAAAAAGGGATGGTCTTGAATTTTAGTTCCTGCCTAACTAATTATATAAAATATGATCTCAACTTAAAAACATCCGATGGAGAAAATGTTGGTTTTTGGATATTTTAATATTATAATGTGTTATTGCCTTATGCCTTATATTAATGTGGCATTACTCACGGCAGAATGTGGCTTTAGCCAATTGCTCATTTTAGTAGTGGAGGAATGTGACAATAATTTCTTTGTAACTCTTTTCTTCATTATCACATTAACTTACCCACATTTTTCTTGTAATTCATGTAAACTCTAAGCCATAATTCTTCTACTTTCTACCTACTTTATTACCCCACTCTTCCACCTCTCATCCAATTCAATTCAAGGATGAATTTTTCACCTATAAATAAAAATCATCCTTAGCTTTTAGTGGGTAGAGAAAAAAATCTAGAGTGTGAGTTTAAAAAAAGAGTTTATTTAGTTGAAGGAGGGTGATCTTTTGGTGGAGCTTTACATTTTGTCCAGAGTTGGATGAGTTATACGATGTGGTCGGATTATTGTATCCTGAAGGGAACAAATCAAGAAGATTACTGCTGAACCGGTGAAATTTTATTGTAGTGGACTTGAATCTCCTTAAAGAGAGTGAGATATCCGTGCTTTATGATCAACTAAGCAATATTTTTATCTCTGACTTATTGAAATATTCCGAACTTCTATCTCATGAGCAAAACTAATTTAAGGGGCGGGTGAGGAGCACAAACAATACAATTTGGAGGATGCAACGTTATCACAAAACAGAATTGGATGGAAGGAGTCCATGTTATGTTGGGTTAAAGGACAGCTCCAGGGTTCTGGGCATTATCCTAAGGTTGATTGTAATTGAGTGAAGATTCATAACCTCACATGTTTGACATTTGGGACCATAGACATACTGCACGACAATTCCATTAAATGGCCCGTCACTACATTTATTTCTATCGTACATTTGTGACCCTATCTTCCACCAACACTAAGTTATATTCATGTTAAGACTCCACTAAAATTACCCCATTTCCAGCTATTTTTTGTTTATTTAAATTTAATAACGAGGAACAAGAAAAGTGACCAGAATTTTTATTTAAGAAATTTTAAAAAGTGAAAATACCTCAACAAAGATTGAACCTGTACTTCTTTTATGTTAATTAAATGGATTCAACATATGCACTAAAAATATATTTATATATTATAATTTTGGCTGATACATCGACAACCCCTAAGATTTGTTAATGAATTTCATATCGATAATGGAATTATGACGTGTTCTACTTGAACATCTAAACACGTGATAAAGTTTTCTATTAGATATTTTTGACTTTTATTTTGAAAAAGTCTTTGCGCGTGTTCACTAGCGTCCATCACATAATTAAGTTACAATAACAACAACAACATACCCAATATAATTTTACGGGCGCGTCTGGACAGGGTATGATGTACACAGACCTTATCACTACCTTTGTGGGGGTAGAGAGACTATTATTACATAAATACGTTAATTACATAAAATATGCGTCCTTTAATTATACACCGTTTGCATCAATGAAAATATGCATGAATATTTACGGCTCATTAAGATGACATATTTCAAGTGATTAATTTATTTATGTAATAAATGATTGAGTGCACGCACAATATCTTTTCTTAAAATTTTGAATAGAAGAATATAATAAAATATTTTATTATATATTCAAATAATTAATTGAAACATATCATATAATTTGACTATATAAATAAAATTTACTCATAAATTTAAGAGGTTCTCTAGTATTCCGCGGCTCCGTCAGTGAACTAGAAGGAGGAGACGGGAGCAAATTAATGTCCGTACACTTTTGACGTAACAGTTCCAACTCTTCGTGACATCACTTCATCAAGTACCAGATTCTCTGACAGATGTTTTTAAACTTTTTTCTTTTCTCATTTTCGCTTATTGCTAAAATGATACTCACTCCGCCTATTTTAGTTTCATAATTACTAGTAAAAATTACTTCAAAAAATTAAGATGTGATTAATTATTTATCGTTTTTACTTTTACTTATTTATTATATTAAAAATAAATTTTCAAATTTACTTTTCCATTGAAACATATCAAGAGAACAACAATCTTTTTTTATTATCCCTTAATATTAACTACACATTCTTCAAATTATTTTTCAAGTCCATAAGATTATATACCAATTAATATGAATATTATTGTAAAATATGTATTTCATTTATTAGTAATTCGGCTCTGAGTTTAAGAAATAAAATTAACTTTTAAACTTTTTTCTCTTAAACATGTCTTTTGTGTGGGTCAAAACTTTTAAAGCTTGTGATCTTAAACATATCATTACTATTATATGGGAAAAAAACTTTTGAAACTTGTCATTAAGGGTGTGTTCGGTATGGAGGAAAACTTTTTTTGGAAAATGTTTACTAATTTTCTCATGTTCGTTTGATAAAAAAATAAAAAATATTTTCTTTAGGAAAACAAATTTCCACCTTAAAAATGAGAAAAATGACTTTCCTAATGAAAGTAAGAAAAATAAGTCCCACAAGTAACAATTCATCAAACCCTAAACCACTCCCACCACCCCTAACCCCCTCTCCCAAATGATTTTTGGTTTTCTAAACCACCCCCTTCCCCCCCCCCCCCGACACACCGCCCCCACCCCTCCAAAAAATCTATTTAAAAAAATAGTTTTTTTTTTGTTTTTCTACACCACCCACCAACCCACCCCCATGACCTCCACTCCCTACTCGCTCATTAATTTTCTACTTCATATATTTTATTTTTTTATAAAAAAAATGAAAATTTTGTGTGGTTAAATTTGATGTTGGGTGGCCGGTGGGGTGATGTTGTGGTTGGGGTGGGGGCAAGGGGGCGGGATAGAGCTAAGATTTTTTCCCCCCATATTTCACTTTTTATTATAAAACTAAGATAATATATATGAAATGAAAAATTTGGAAGGGGTTTGGGTGGGGGGTTGGGTGGAGCGGTGGTGTGGGATGGGTGGTGGTGTGAGGTAGGGGGTGGGTGAAGATGAAGTGCATTCAAGGGTGGTGGTTGGGTGGGGGTGGGGTGGTGGGGCTTGGGTGAGTATTTTCTGAAAAATGTTTTCTATTAAATAACCGAACATGAGAAAATAAATAAAAAATTCACTTATTTTTCAATAACTAACCGAACATGAGAAATAAGTAAGAAGTTCAATTATTTTCTTGAAAATATTTTTCTCCATACCAAACACACCCTAAGTTTATGTTGTTACAAAATTTCTCACTAATGGTAAAACAATAAATTTATAATTAACTTGTTTCCAAATATAAATATATATCTTTCTTTTTTCAAATAGAATAATATAGGAGGAGTATTCACTTATCACTTGAAAATAGATCAAATCTATCATATGTCATTTCATGTTACATTTAAGCAAGAGATTATTTGCGGGATTTAAACCTGTAATCTTTTGATAATTTAATTATATGACGACAACTTTTATCAATGTGTCGTAAATGAAATTTGAACTTATGGCACTAAAATTTTCAGTTGAACACGGATACATGCATGTGGCACGTACGAGAGGGAGACATACTCATAGAAGAACATGGGGGTTCTGGTAGTAGTTCAAATTCAAATGCAATTTCACAGAACAACAGACCAAATTATTACTGCTATTGGCCTATACTAATTTCCCATCTAAGTTGCTATCATTATTGTAATTAATACACTGAAATTTCCCCCTTTTGTTTTCCAACTGCTAATTATACCCCACTCCACGTTCTTGATTAATCATATCATTTTTTCATTCTTAATTAAAGGACTTATTTATTTTCTCGAGTAAGACAGATTTTGCTTGTTGGTCTAGGGGCGGATTTAGAGTTCTTGTTATGACTAAGAAAATTACTGCTACTAAATATTTGAACATGAATCATTTATTATTGTACTACTATTAACTTGAGATAGTCATAAAAATACATAAATTTTAAAATCCTAGATCGAGGGCGGATCTAGAATGGTACGGGTTCACAAAAACCTAATTTTTTTGCTCAAATTAATATATATATATATATATATATATATAAATATTTAATTATAAATTTAGTTATTATTATTATTATTATATATTAACTTAGAGTTTATTATTAGAAAAACTTATAATCATATAATTTTAAATAATGAATGTCTCTATCAAGATTTGCCTTTGCTTGTGCACATTTTTCAAGGGTTTTAACTAAAAACTCAATGCCTGTAATAGTAGTCGTTTTTACATGTGTAGGTCTAGCATTAGTTTAAACTTTAATGATATGGGTTAACAAATGAAGATCCACTTTTGCTTACTTTTTTGGGGTAATCCACAATGATACAGTAATTTAAATGGAGCGCCCATTATTTTTAGGCTTTAAAATACTTTTCCCGCATTTTCTGGCGTAGGTCATACTTTTGGTTTATTATTCTTTAATTATATTATGTATAGGTGCATAATTATACACGTAGAATACATACCATCATGAGGCCGATATTATAGTGGTGTACTGTATTTCTTATTTTTGTTTAGTTAAAATCAAGAATATGTCACACATCACACATGTATACCTAATTCTCTCTCTTCAAAAGGCTGGACAAAATTTTGAAGTACTTCTTTTGGATTTTTCATACTGTATCCTATACCTATTAGTCACCAATTAATCTGAAATCACATCGCGTCAATGGGGCGGACCTAGTAAGGGCCGAGGGGTTCATCATTCGGTAAAAAATCACATTGTATATATAAGGTTAAAATTATTTTTTTTATGTATATTTAGTAGACGTTGAACCTCCTTAGCTTCTTCGTATACTTACTTATTTATATTTTTAAACCCCCTAAGTAAAAATTATGGCTCCGCCATTGCGCGTCAATCATATTGGATCTCAATTAATTCAAATTTACGTTGCATAGAATCCGTTAAAATTGAAGTGCTCCATACCAGACTGATGCAAATAATTTTTTGGTGGTAAACATATAATTCAAACATTAATTTCCTAATTTAAGGTAAATTTATATATTAAAAATTGCATAAAAAGTACTACAAGATAAATAAACTTTTTGTAGTTGAAAATTGTTTGACAAAATAAGCTCAAAGAATTTTTTGTTGGTGGTAATTTGAAAACCTATCTTGGAAATTAGAGAGATTCAATCATTTAAGCTATACTTTTATTGATGTCATATCAGTTGAATATATGGTGTGATAATCAAATAATGAAAAGGCAAGTTGTACGTACAATTGCAAGAAATGTAGGACGACAAACTAGCTACATTATGTGATGGAAATAATTGTCTTTTTCATCAAGATATTTAAAGGAGATTTGGTGTGTGTACAAATCCAAGATTTAGTGGGTTGCTTACCCAAAAAGATGTTGGATGTATTTTAAGTTTGATTAGGTCCACATTATTTCCCTTAGCAGCCTACTTTTGCTATAGTATTTACATGTGACATTGTATTTGACCATTATGTTACTGAATACTATAAGGAAAATCCTTAAATGACATTACTTAATAGCAACTAATTTGGGATTTGATGAATCTTTACTCTTGTGAGCAACTGAATAATATTTTAAGATAACAGAAGAAGTTCAAAAGAGTCATAATCAAATAATGGTTGATTAACCGCTAAGAAAGGACAAAAGGAGTATATGAAATATTGTATTAATCTCCTTTGAGGAGTCTTTATTATTAATACAAATATATATAGGTGTACAATGATGAATCCTTCTATAATAAGGATCTCAAGAACACTCGTCAAGATGAGTATTATTGAATTGTTCTTCCAAGTATACTGCACGAGTGTTCTTGTTGTCTTGAATTTTTTTCTCTAAACGTGTCCACAAGTCATGGGCGGAGGCGCCTGTGTTTCATAATTGTGTAGAGTGAATCCTTAGATATTGTGTCATATATCCATTGTTTGACAATAGCGTTAAGACGATGTCATGTCGAGTCTACAATATCTAGAGGGCGAGGGATGGAGTCGTCGATATGATAAGTATGTTGTACACACAAGCGTGGATATTGTAGAGTTAAAGCCACGAAGAGTATTGACCGTCTTCCTGATCCAGAATTAATGGGATGAAATTCTTAATATTTGAGACGGGCACAGAAAACCATGAAAGAAGAAAAATTTTGCCGCCGAGGAGGCAGAAAAAAAAATTTAAGCGGGGGGGGGGGGGGGGTTCAGCGATAGTAGGAGATTCTTTTTTAGGATTTAGGTTTTGGCTCTTGATACCATGAAAGATTGTATTAATCTCCCTTGCGGAACCTTTCTCATTAATACAAAATATATATAGGTGTACAATATTGAATACTTCTATAATAAGGATCACAATTCTACCGTAATTATACAACAAAAAATATGATAATTATGTACTAGTACACGTGCTAATAGTATATATCTTTTGTCCATCATTTGCTTCAACTAATCGAAACGTGGTTTAATTTCTTATTGCCAACATTCATGTATCAAACACTTATCCGAATAGAGTTTAAGTTATGCGTATTTTCAATGTGAAATAAAATTTATATAATCAGATTACTTATATAATAATTATAAGTAAATTTCTTAATAAATATTAATTAAAAATCTGACAAAATAGTAATTAATATTCTATAATAGGTTTAAATTTTAAATTTGACAGTTGTTCTACGGATTTTCAAGTGTCACGGATTGTAACACACAAACTTTTTTTTTGTTCTCATTTTATTGTAATGTCAAAGAAGGAAACCGTAAGAAATAATCTCTTGATTATTCTCACTAATGAAAATATATTTATATACAATTTACAATTCCTAATTATGGAAAATCATATTCCTACTATAACAATAAATCATAATTTTACTTGTACAAATTTACAACAAAGTTGAGTGCAATTTGGTTTCGGTTTCCCATGGTATACACACATATATATTTCTATCACACCCCCACAGTCATAGCGGGCCGTTGTCGTACGCTGAGACTGTCTCTAAAATCTTCAAATAAAATCAAGGGAAGACCCTTAATAAATATGTCTGCAATTTGGTATCGTGGAGGAACATGGAGGACGTGTACTTGTCCACGAGCTACCTTTTCTCGAACAAAAGTGTATGTCCATCTCGATATGTTTAGTGCGCTGATGTTGGGTCGGATTTCCAGAAAAATAGACTACACTCACATTATCACAGTATATCAAGGTAGCCTTTTGAATAGAAAAATGTAGCTCTAGTATAAGATTACGTAGCCAACATGACTCAGTTACCACATTGGTTACCCCTCGATACTCGGCCTCCGCACTGAATTGTGATAAAACAACATGTCGTTTTGCCGACCAAGAGACCAAGTTATCGCCAAGGAACATACAATAACCAAATATCGAACGTCTGGTATCTGAATAGCCACCCCAATCAGCATATGTATATGACACAAGAGTAGAGACCAAGGACGAATATAAATGCAATCCAAAATCAAGTGTGCCATGTATGTATCGGATAATACGTTTGAGCGTATGCATGTGCTCAATCCGCGGACCATGCATAAATAAACATACCTGCTATACTACATACGTAATATCTGGTCTTGTGAAAGTCAGATATTGAAGAGCCCCTGCAAGACTACGATACTGGGTGAGATCCTCGTACGGTGTGCTAGACATAGCACTCAGTTTGAGTTTGGTATCAACTGGAGTAGAAGTAGACTTACATGATGACATGCCAGCTCTCTCAATAATCTCTACCGCATACTTTTTCTGTGATAAAAATAAACCACCTGCATGACGAGTGACTGCAATGCCAAAAAATAGCTCAAGGGCTCCAAGTCCTTCATAGCAAATTCTGAATTGAGAAGGGACATGATAGACTTGAGTAGATTATCAGACGAGGCAGTCAATATTATATCATCAACATATAACAATATGTATGCCAGCGAAGTACCACGACAATAAATGAATAGAGAATGATCAGATATGCTGTGAGAAAATCCAATAGTAGACACATAATCTGCAAACCTTTTATAACAAGTTTGTGGGGCCTGCTTAAGCCCATACAAGGACTTTTTCAGCAAACAGACATGATGAGGATAATTGGGGTACCTAAAATCCAAGGGCTAATGCATTATGTAAATTGTCTCCTTAAGGTCACCGTGTAAGAAATCATTTTTTACATCTAGTTGGTGAATGAGCCATGTTTTCAAGAGAGCTAGACTGAACACAATGCGAATGGTTGCCGGTTTGACCACCATTCTTTAAATGGTATCAGAGCCAGACCCATTCCAATTCTTTTTTCACTGATGTTGGGCTTCCCAAATTATATTGTCCACGCTTCAGTTAATTTGGTCTGGGCGTGCGGGGGAGTGTTAAGAGTCCCACATCGAAAATGGAATGGGAACATGGACTCCTTATATGGATTTGGACAATCCTCATCTTACAAGCCAACTTTTGGGGTTGAGTTAATCCCTTGATTATTCTCATTGATGAAGAGGTATTTATATACAATTTACAATCCCTAATTATGGAAAATCATATTCCTACTATAACAATAAATTATAATTATACTTTTACAAGAAGCAACAAGGTTGGGTGCAATTTAATTTCGGTTTCCCGTAGTATACACACGGTTATTTTTCTGTCAGAAACTACAACGAGCTAGTACGTGCCTTGACATCACCCGATCACTTATAATAGTAACTAATAACCAACAAAAGATTGTTACTATTGCCTTGAATTGGCAACTAAAAGGAACAGGAAGACAAAAAGGATAAAACATGGATTATATCTTCTGGATTCCTTGCATATAACTTGTGAGCTTTAAAAATATACGCATTGAATTTAATTTATATATATACTTTGATAATATAAAGAAGTTTTCTCTAATAAAATCACTCAAAATATATCTATAGGCAACCCTTCGTAAAAGTGGAGTTGTAATTTTAAAAATAAGTCAAATTATATGGGTGGCCACATAATATATAAGTTATAATTATACACATATACCCTCTCCAAAATGGCCGAAGTGCACAGACACTTAGGGACCACCATTTGAGCCATATTTCTAGTGTGTAATAATTTATAATTTTTTGGTGACTGAAATTTCATATAGTTAAAGTTCAATTATTGTTACTTGAACATTGTGTAGAAATCTGAATTTCAATCATATCAAATTTCAGATATTTTAGTCAAAACTGACTTCAAACGCCATATGTATGAAGTTGTTCGGTTGTGAGTAGTTGTGCAAAAAATATGAAGTTATGTTTTGCGATTTTTATAAGCAAAAGATTGGCCAAAAATGCAAATGACCCTAGGCTGGACTCAACTCACCCGGCCCAAATAGTTCAGTTACCCACTAAATCCAAGCAATCAGAAAGCACTACGTCTACGTGTCTCATTCGAATACCACAACCGTTAACCGTTTCATTTTTCCCTCCATTAACTCTCATCTGTACCTGTACGAAACCCAAAACACAAATCTCTGTTAACCTACGCACATTCGCCATCCGGCGCACGTTAGCCCATGTCTTCTGCGATCCCAGTTGTTCAGTCGAGTCGGATCCGGGTTCTGAAGCAAGGATCAGGACCGTTGGTTGGACCAGTGGTATATTGGATGTTTAGAGATCAACGGATAAGAGATAATTGGGCGTTAATCCACGCCGTTGATCAAGCTAACAAGGCAAATGTACCTGTAGCTATTGCTTTCAATTTATTTGATCAGTTTTTAGCTGCAAAAGCTAGACAGTTAGGGTTTATGGTTATAGGCCTTGAACAACTTCATCGCCACGTCGAAAATACTCTTCAAATTCCATTTTTTCTATTTCAGGTACAAAATATTTGGTACTTATAGTGTTTTTTCAATAACTGTAGTGTCTGGACTAGCTAACTTTAAATATGTATTGATTATATATAATGTTCATTTTACACATAGGTTTGTGTTGTTATTTACTCCCTCAGTCCCAATTTATGTGGCTCACTTTTCCTTTTTGGTATATTTAAAAAATAATATCACATTTCTATAATTAGTAATAATTTAACTTTATGAGATTATTTATAGCGACACAAATATCTAAGACTTGTTTTGGACCACAAATTTTAAAAGTCTTTCTTTCATTCATTCTTAAACATCGTGTCAAGTCAAATGACACATAAATAGGGAGGGAGGGAGTATTTGTTTTGGTTCCAAAACTTCGTGAATCATGTAGTAAAGTTGATTAGTGGTTTGATTAGGAAATGGAAATAATTTCATATTTAGGTATACTTATTATTTGCATTGTGTGTGCTTAGAGCTTCAATTATTCTTTCTTGGCATTGTCATTCTCACCTAATATAGTGCAAAAGGTGTTTAAAAAAGAACAAAATCATAGTAACTTAATTAGCATTCAGTAGAAATTGTATTAAAGATTAAATTAGTTTTGCTGGTTACTTATGAAGTAAGGACAATGTGAAATTTAGATAACAACTAGTTTGGATGACCCGAATTTAACAGTATTAGAAAGAAATGAGCGCGAGTGCAATGGGTATTGAAGATTCATATAGTCAACTCCAACTAGTTTGGGATTTACAGTTCGTTCGATTGACTGATTAGTTATGATCAAATATGACATCGTGGTTCATTTCATTTTTCACTGCTCCATTTCACATATGGATATGCTTCTAGATGTAAATATTCCCATGGTTTTGTGCTGAAACTTTGTAAATAACCCTTGTATTGCTCACTACTTTGATACATTTTCCATATGTTTTTTTCTTTCTTTTCCTTGCTTATTAGAAGTCCTTTTTAAGCTTATTATGCAATGACTTGTCTTTTGAACAGGGAGAAGCTGTAGACACAATTCCCAATTTCCTGAAAGAATTGTTGGAAATTTGCTTTTGGCGGGAGTTGCATCCAACCATATTTAATAGCTTAAACACTAGTGTTCCGCATGTTAGAACCTTCGGTTCTTCACACGTGCATAATCTACTAAGTAAGTAGATGACCGTAGGGCCAAGGATCGTCAGATTTTGTTGAGAAATGAAAGAGATATTGGTCCACGAAGTGAGGTATTTGAAGTATGGAAAAAGGTGGTAAAGAGCAATCCTCCCTCATCGGTGGGGGAAGAAAGATTTGTTTAGTTAATAAGTCTCAAAGTTGGCTTGGGGTTTGGGACCCCAAGGGGTATCCCATGTGTTTAAAGGAGGGAGAACCTAGATGTGCTTCGGTTCGAGGATAAGCCCACACGCGCGCCGCCGCCGCCCGCCCGTCACGGGTCACGGGTCACGGGTCAGATTTTCCTACAAACTTTCTAGCATCATTTCATTACTCAAAATTCTTCAAGGTAGCACTTGAGTTTCCTTTGCTCAATTGTTCATTTGCTGTTTTATCTTGGGAGACAATTGTCTAGGACGTAGAAATGATACATACGGGTCAATCTTGTCTTAAAGACAGAGTGCAATCACTCGACTCAGCATACCAAAACTGTTCCAGTTTCTTGTTCAAGTTTATTATAATTTCTTTTTGTTGTAATACTTAGCAGTTACTTATTTTCGTTTCCTCCACCATTGTAACCAACAAGTTTAAGACAAGATTTTGCTTATCAGAATCGCTTCGCAACATGACTGGAAACACTTGTTGATGCATGCTTGTCGCGCCAATCAAGGCGACAGCACTTCTGCTTTCTGCTGCTGCCGTCGTCGTGTCCAAGGCGAAGAACTCGTCTGCCTTCCCCATCGCGCCCAAGGCACGTCTCGCTTTGCCTTTTTGCTCCATCCTCCGCATTCCACCATGATCGCCCTAAAAATTCATGGGCTCAAACTTTAAGAGATGGCGGCAGAAGATGCTGTTCTACTTAACTGTTATGGGCATGGCCCGGTTCCTAACGGAAGATCCTCCACAAGCTGGAGATGAAATGGACCCTTCGCCTTCTAAAACGGGTGAAGGGGGCCTTGGTATCCATGTTATTAATGGCATGAAGATGGTTCTTGATGCATGGAATCATAGCGATTTCATGTGTAAGAATTACATATTGAACTGCTTGGCAGACCCTCTCTACACGGTCTATTGAACCGTTGGCACTGCCAAAGACCCGTGGGAAAAACTGCAAAAGAAGTACAACGCACAAGATGCAGGTACTAAGAAGTTCATCGTTGGGAAATTTCTAAAATTTCAAATGGTGGATAGTAAGACAGTGATGTCCCAAGTCCAGGAATTCCAAATGATTCTACATCACCTGGATTTGGAAGGAATGAAACCAAATGAATAGTTTTTGGTTGCATCGCTGATTGAAAAGTTACCTCCTTCGTGGAATGAGTTACTTAAAACTCAAGACAAAGGAGATGACCTTTGAAGATCTTATTATCAAACTCCAAATTCAGGAAGATAATAAGAAGGCCTTGCCTAGGGGTAAACAACCTGCTGAGGCATAGGCAAATGTGGCTGAGGCCAAAGGGAACCCAAGCAAGAAACAGAAGTTCCAGAAAGACGGCAAGGCCCACGCTGCGGAGATGTTCAGAGGTAACTGTCACCACTGTGGGAAACCTGGTCATAAGATCAAGGAATGCCGCAAACTCAAGACTGAGCAACAACAGAAAGCCAAGGCTAAAGGCAAGACGCATGCTAACGTCGTCAAGGACACGCTCCTGGATGACATGATTGAGGAGTTATCGACAGTGGTGCTTGAAGCAAACCTGGTCGAGAATCCGAGGCAGTGGTGGGTGGACACAGGTGCTACCAGACACATATGTTCTAACAGAGATGCTTTCTCCACGTACACACCGGTCACCGACAAGAAGCTGTTCATGGGCAACAACACTTCCTCTGACATACTGGGGGTAGGAAACGTGGTTCTGAAGATGACTTCCGGAAAGGAGCTCACTCTGAAGGAAGTGATGCACGTCCCTGAGATTAGAAGAAATTTAATTTCAGGACCTTTATTGGTTAATGCTGGTTTTAGGCTAGTGTTTGAATCCAATAAATTTGTACTCACTAAGAATGGCACTTTTATGGGGAGAGGCTTCGTCTGTAAAGGCCTCTTCAAAGTGAATGCCATGTCTGTAATGCGTCCAAGTAATAAAGTTGAACCTTCTTCTTATTTGCTTGAGTCTTCTAATTTATGGCATCATAGATTAGGACACGTTAACTACAAGTCTATCCAAAAGCTGGTAAAGTTGGAGTTGTTGCCGTCTGTCTACGTAAACCCTCAACATAAGTGTGAGGTGTACGTAGAGGCAAAACTCACCAAGCTTCCTTTTCGATCCGTCGAAAGGAATACCGCCCCTCTAGAACTTATTCACACAGATATATGTGATTTGAAGTTCGCACAAACTAGAGGGGGGAACAAGTACTTTGTGACATTCATTGATGATAGCACAATGTATTGTTACCTTTACTTGTTGAAAAGTAAGGATGAAGCCTTTGAAGCGTTCCGACGTTACAAAGCAGAAGTTGAGAACTAACTAAGCCTGCGGATTAAATTCATTCGTAGCGATAGAGGGGGAGAATACATAGCGCCATTTGAGGAATACTGTGCCCAAGAAGGCGTTGTTCATCAAACGACGGCTCCATACTCACCTCAATCGAACGGTGTGGCGGAACGTAAGAACCACACATTGAAGGAAATAATGAATGCCTTGCTTATCAATTCCGGTCTTCCCCAAAACATGTGGGGAGAAGCCGTCCTTACCGCTAATACAATTCTTAACAGAGTCCCACATAAGGGTAAGGACAAAACTCCATATGAATCATGGAAGGGAAAGAAACCCACCTACAAATATTTTAAGGTGTGGGGTTGTTTGACAAAGGTTGAAGTACCCAAGCCAAAGCAGGTCAAGATTGGGCCTAAGACTGTAGATTGCATATTCATCGGATATGCAAATAACAGTAGTGCTTATCGCTTCTTAGTGCATAAGTCAAATATTCCAGATATCCACGAGGGTACAATCATGGAATCAAGGAATGCTCAATTCTTTGAAGGTACCTTTCCTAGAAAGGAAAAAGACATAACCTCTCGCAAACGAAGTTATGAACAAAGCTCTCAAGAACCGGGAGTCGTTGATGGCCCGGATCTAGATGGTTCAGATCTGGCGAATCTCGAGGTGGCTGAACATCCGGAATCTAGTGTTTCAGATTCTCAGAACTTGGAGACTCCAGAGATGGATCTAAGGCAAAGTAAAAGGGCCAGGAAGGATAAATCCTTCGGTCCTGACTTTGTAGCTTATATGGTTAATGATGAACCAAGGACAATTGCTTGAAGCATTGTCAACTCCGAGGCACCGCTCTGGAAATAAGCTATTGAGAGTGAAATAGGCTCCATTCTGCATAACCATACTTGGGAGTTGGTTGATCTTCCTCCGGGAAATAAATCGTTGGGTTGTAAATGGATACTCAAACGGAAATATAAAGCAGATGGGTCTATAGACAAGTACAAGGGCAGACTGGTAGTCAAGGGCAATCGGTAGAAAGAAGGTCTTGACTACTTTGACACGTACTCCCCGGTATCTCGGATGATGTCCATACGGGTATTCATTGCGATCGCAGCTTTGCGTGACCTTTGAGATACATCAAATGGATGTCAAGACAGCCTTCCTAAATGGTGACTTGGAAGAAGAAATTTATATGGACCAACCCGAGGGGTATGTGGTTCAAGGGCAAGAGAAGAAAGTCTGTCGGCTTGTCAAATTTCTGTACGGGCTGAAACAAGCCCCGAAGTAATGGCACGAAAAAATTGATAGTACTCTACTATCGAAGGGTTTCGTCATTAATGAGTGTGATAAATGTGTCTACACGAAAGGTAACTCTTGACTCATTCGTCATGATATGCCTATACGTAGATGACATGTTGATCACAGGGAGCAGTCCTAGGGTAATCCTAGAGACTAAGAACATGTTGAAACAATGCTTCGACATGAAGGATATGGGTATCGCAAATGTCATCTTATGGATAAAAATCTCTAAGACGTCTAACAGACTGATCTTATCTCAGTCTCACTACATCGAGGATGTTTTGAGAAAGTTCGAGATGTTTGACAGTTCGCCTATAAAGTCACCAATGGATACAAATCAAAAGCTTGATAAAAATCGTGGTGCACCCGTATACCAGGAGCGATATGCACAGGTGATCGGTAATTTGATGTATATAACAAACTGCACCCGACTTGATATTGCTTATGCAGTTAATAAGTTGGCTAGGTTTACCCGTAATCCGAGTGATGATCACTGGAAGGCGTTGAATCGGGTATTACAATACCTGAAATACACGTTAACTTTCGGGTTACATTATTCGAGATATCCAACAGTACTAGAGGGTACGGTGATGCAAACCGGATATCGATATAGAGAACACCAAGTCCACCAGTGGGTATGTATTTACAATTGGTGGTGGGGCTGTGTCTTGGAAATTCTCTAAGCAAACTTGCATCGCCCGATCCACAATGGAATTGGAGTTTATCGGTTTAGACAAAGCAGGAGAAGAAGCTGAGTGACTTCATGACTTCTTAGAGGATGTTCCGTGTTGGAACAAACTCATACCTTCTTTAATGATCCACTGCGACAGCCAGTCGGCTCTAAGAAGGGCACAGAATGCTATGTACAACGGCAAGTCTCGTCATATTCGACGGAGGCATAAGACCGTTAGGCAGCTGATCACCACGGATATAATATCCATTGATTACATAGAGTCAAAGGATAATATAGCAGACCCGCTGATAAAGGGCTTATCCAAGGATCAGATGTTCTGCCTGTCTACGGGAATGAGCTTAAAACCCAAAGTATAAGGACCAATACGGTGGTAACCCAACCTTACTGACTGGAGATCCCAGGAATTTGGTTCAATGGGAAAACTAAGCTGTAAAGGTTCTGTTGATCGCTTCAGTGGAAGCATGCATGAGCACTTCGGATAGTGATTTCTGTAAAGAAACACCAAATCCAAGGCCGTTCCCGCAATAGACGTTAAGTGCTATCTGCAGTGTGGGTAAAGGTTAAGTTTTCAAAACCTTTAATGATCCTCAACAGTTGAGGTTAGGTTTGGGGAAACTTTTAATGGTTCCTAACACTTTTGAAGTGGGGTATAGCAGGATACCTTGTAGGAGACCACCTATTTAAGTGCGAGGACAGGCTGCCTCAAATGAACGCACTTAAGAATCCAAGAAGTGCGTTCATTTGAGGCAGCCCAACCCACAGCTGCCCCTCTCTGCTTGTCAGACCAACCCACAGGCCTGCCCTCTCTCGCTTGTCAGACCAACCCACAGGCCTGGCCCTCTCTTTTCTCATTTTCCAGAAAACTAACAACTATTCTTTCATCTACTCTGTCATTGACGTTTTGAAGGGATACACACAGGTCTGCTTCTCCTTAAATCCGTGTCTGTCCATTATTTTGTCCTTTACCCGAGAACAAATCAATGGCTTTCTTGATCCGTCAATGACCCGATAATGTGTGGTATATGGATATGGGCGCCACGTCTCATCTTACCAACAATTCAGGTAATCTTCTTAAACTGCGCCAGTTACCAACTCTACAATCTATTATGATCGGTAGTGGTCATCGCATTCCAATTCAAGGATTCGGCCACACCCTTACCCCACCATCGCATCCACACTTTTCTCTTAAAAACGTCCTTTATGCCCCAAACATCATCAAAAATCTAATTTCTGTTAGAAAATTTTCCACCGATAATTCTGTCTCAATTACTTTTGACCCGTTTGGATTTTCCGTAACGGACCTCCGTACCGGGAAACTCCTTATGCGATGCAATAGTGAGGGAGACCGTTCCTACCCACATCCGTTGCTAGTGTCACTACTCCCACCGTTTTAACAACCATATCTCCCTCTACGTGACATAGTAGACTTGGTCATCCGGGCTCTCACGTCTTTGATTCTCTTAGAAATCGAAATTTAATCTAATGTAACAAAGGGAATCGTTCTCATAGTTGCTCCTCGTGTCAGTTAGGGAAACACGTTAGACTACCATTTACGGCGTCTACGAGTACTACTTTCTCCCCCTTTGATATTATTCACGCTGATTTATGGACATCTCCCATAACTAACAACTTAAGCCACAAATACTATCTGATATTTTTGGATGATTTCTCTCACTTTCTTTGAGTCTATCCACTCAAACTCAAATCTCAAGCGTTCTCCAAATTTGTTGAGTTTCGTACACTGATTAAAACACAATTTGAAAAAGACAAAATCGTTTCAATGTGATAATGGTCGTGAGTTTATTAATTCCTTATTTCATAAATTCTGTGCGGCTAACGACATGATTTTTCGTTTCTCGTGCCCATATACATCCCCTCAAAATGGTAAAGCCGAAAGACTTCTCCAAATCATTAATAATATGAATCGTACCCTCTTTTTTCATGCGTCTCTTCCCCCCTACTTTTTGGGTTATTGCGCTAAAAATAGTAGAACACATTCTCAATATTTTACCTACCCGTGCGATTCAAAATAGGACACCCACCAAAATTATTTACCGTCGGATCCCTACCTATGACCATCTTCGAATTTTCGATTGTTTGTGTTACCCTAATCTGACATCCACGGCCCCCACAGATTGGCACCCAGATCTACTCCGTGTGCGTTCCTAGGTTTCACGTCAAACCATAGGGGGTACTTGTGCTATGAGCTCTCCACCGACAAAATCATAATTTTTCGCCACGTCACCCTTGTTGAGTATGTTTTTCCGTTTGACAACATTGAAAAATTCCGAGTCACTGATTACCAATTCCTCGAAGATTCGAACCCATCACCGCTTGTCCAACAAGCATTCCGTCATGCTGCCACTGTTCCGACGGCAGCCGCCGCACCAACTGCCACCATCGGCAGTCCATCCTCGGCCTCCACCCCAGGTCTACTACCGCCATACCTACCACCCGTCATTACCACCTCCGGCAGTGACTCCGATCTACTTCAGACTATGTCAGTTCCCATCTCCGGCGGTATCTCTACGCCTCTGCCAACATACAACGCTACGTCACCGCCAACGCCGATCGCCACAACCATTGGCAATCGGCCCAAAATCACAGTACCACCACCGATCAGTAGCCCCCCACTGTGTCTCCACCACCACCCCACACAACCCTGCAACCACACCAACCACCGGACAACCACAGCGTATCACAACACCATACCACCAAACCAGTCCCAACCTACCACCGACACACTACCCCACGTCGTCGACCCTACACAAAAATCCACATCTCACCCTCGACCTACCAGATCGGCCACACCACCCAACCCATCGTTAAACCCAGTACACAATTATCCCGCCACAATACCTAGTCCACAGTCCGCTTCACCTAACCGCCACCAGATTCTGACACCCGATCAGATCCCGGAAACAAACCCCGACTGTGGCCCCAACCCAACACCCAACAAACATACCCGACCTGCCCCCACACACCGGATGGAAACCCGTGCCCAACAAGGGATTTTCAAACCCAAAGTCTAGTTCAACCTGTCCACCCAAACCATCTCCGCAATTCCCAAAACCCCAAATTGGCCAAATTAGATCCCAATTGCAATGCAGCCATGTGTGAAAAATTTAATGCTTTAACGGAACAACGCACTTGGGATTTGGTTCCTAGACCGGAGGGGGTGAATGTGATCCGATGCATGTTGCTATTTCGTCACAAATACAGAGACAGTGGTGATCTAGAGAGATATAAGGCGAGACTTGTGACTAATGGTACTAATCAGCAGGAGGGCATTGATTGTGGTGAGACGTTCAGTCCGGTTGTTAAACCAGCTACCATCCGCACAGTTCTGAGTATTGCTATGGATAAGCATTGGCCGATACATCAGCTACATGTGAAAAATGCGTTTCTTCATGGGATTTGAAGGAAACTGTTTACATGCACTAGCTACCTGGGTTTGTCCATCCAACAACCCCTCAGTATGTGTGCCATCTCCGTAAGTCACTTTATGGTTTGAAACAGGCCCCTAGAGCGTGGTATGATCGCTTTGCACAATATATAATGCAGATTGAGTTTGTATGCAGCAAATGTGATAATTCTCTATTTATTTTTCATAGAGGTAGTAGCATTGCATATTTATTATTGTATGTGGATGATATTGTGCTTACTGCCTCATCTGAGTTATTGAAAAATGAGATCATTGCATTGCTCAAAACAGAATTTGCTATGACTGGCTTGGAGAAGTTAAGCTATTTTTTGAGGATTTCAGTGACTAGATCTGCAGATACTATGTTTCTTTGTTAGCGTAAGTATGCAGAAGAGATTGTGTACATGGCTAAAATGGAAAATTGCAAAATCATGTCTACTCCAGTTGACTCTACATCAAAGCTTAGTGCTTTGGATGGTGATCTAGTGTCAGATTCCACTCTCTACCGGAGTCTTGCAGGTGCACTATAGTACCTTACTTTCAGCAGGCTTAATATTGCTTATGTTGTTCAGCAGGTATGCTTATTCATACATGCCCCCAGGGAGCCTCATTTTACTTCCCTTAAATGTATCATTCGATACGTTAAGGGCACACTTGATTATGGAATGCATCTATACCCCTCAGCACCGACCAAGTTGTTGTCATATACGGATGCTGATTGGGTAGGCTGTCCGGACACACGACGATCCACCTCAGACTATTGTGTGTTCTTGGGGGATAATCTCATTTCTTGGTCGGCCAAGAGATAGGCCACATTATCCCGTTCGAGTGCAGAAGCAGAGTACAGAGGTGTTGCTAATGTTGTTGCTGAGATCTGTTGGCTCCGAAACCTTCTTTTGGAGTTTCAGTGTTCGTTGCGTAAGGCGTCTTTGGTTTATTGTGATAATGTATCCGTCATCTATCTATCTCATAATCCGGTTCAGCATCAGCGAACCAAGCATATTGAGATGGACATCTACTTTATTCGTGAGAAGGTCGCACTCGGTCATGTCAAGGTATTGCATTTGCCTTCTTCTTATCAGTATGCGGATATATTCACAAAAGGTCTTCCTAGACAGCTATTCCTTGACTTTAAATCCAGTCTTAGCGTCCGGCCTCCTCCCGCTCAGATTGAGGGGGTGTATTAGAGTGTGTACAATATTATTTAGCCATATTTAGTCTTATGTAATTATGGTAAATATAGGATCCCTATTGTATAAAGATTCCACATTGTATTCCCTATATATATTTTGTATTAATGAGAAAGGCTCCCCAGGGGAGATTAATACAATTCTACACGGCCCTATCCCGACCCTGCGCATAGCGAGAGCTTAGTGCACTAGGCTGCCCTTTTATGAAATCTTTAGTCTATAGAATTAGTCAATAATTTACTTGCTTCCTGTTGCATATATTTGGATCCAGGAAGGAGTTGTGAGGGTAAAGGAGAGACAATTGGGTGGTTTACTTCACTTAGGTGAAGTGTTGATGTTTTTTCCCCCTTTCTTTGCGGTTGGACAGAAAATTAAGATTGTATTTTTCCAGTTTTTGGGGAGAGTTGTGGAGGGATAGTCCTTTGCTCCACCTCATCTCATCTTTTACTTATCAAATGATGCAAATGAACTTTACTGGTCCACATTTACTTCTAATCCTCCAATCCCTTCTCTTTACACCACAACCAAACATGGTCTTGGTATAATTGGCTCATTGACTGTAAGATAAGCACTGCCCTATCAAGGATTAGTCTCCAATCCCTTATTTTCTTTTGGTGCACCCACGTAGTTCCTCTTTGTATAGAGGATTGGGTGTCGTTTGGAGAGAACCATATTTTGTAGGTTTCTCTCTTTTTGGTATACCTCTTGTATAAGGCCATTATGGCCTTGTTTATTATGAATGAAATCTTTTACTTGATAAAAAAAAATAAGCACTGCCCTTGTGCAGTATTGCAAACACATTTGGAACTTTTAGTAGCTGCTCTTGTTTTTCTTAAGGTTTTATATTGCCTCTTGATTTACTATCCATTATCATGTGAACCTTATTTGGTTAATTGCTGCTTATGCAGGCAGTTGACACATTTCTGGAGGAAATGATTGTGCGCAGAGAGCTTGCTGATAACTTCTGCTATTACCAGCCTCAATATGATTCATTACTGGGAGCATGGGAATGGGCACGAAAAACCTTGATGGAGCATTCAGCTGATAAACGTGAACATATATATACACGTGAGTAAAATGCTTTCTTTTGTTTTCTCAGTAGATCTAGATTAAGCGAGAAAATAATAAGCTTCTTAAATATCTGTTCTTCAAATCTCTATAAATTGATAAGGATTTGCTTTAAGATGAAACAAAAGCTTGTTGTAAGATGCTAGTACAGATCTACTTTCTTTGGCATTGAAGTTGGAAGTGAGTATGGTCTTTTGCAGGCGAGAGCAATTGGAGAAGGCACAAACTGCAGACCCTGTAAATTACCCTTTCATCTAATTATTATATTAACAAGAAGTTCCAAAAGATTGATAATATTAGGTAGTGAGGGAAGAGTTGATGATCCGATTTGAACACCTTAGCACGGCACTGCTATTTCACCTGTTGCTTTTAGGCTTCTAACAGGATCCTCCTCACATGTTGCAGTGAAGTGGGCTTCTTTTCATGTGTTTCAGTTGAAATGCGTTCATGTGTTTCAGTTGTAGATTGATTAATTTGTTCTCTTTGGGTTTCAGCTCTGGAATGCTTCTCAGTTAGAGACGGTTCATTATGGAAAAATGCATGGTTTTATGAGGCAAGTAATGCTGCTCCGAATTTATGGCCTGGTCCTGCTAGTTGAATTCCTGAAAAGTGACTCCAACCCGATGCATTGTATGGTCTTCTGCATCACTTAATTATGCTTGTTTCTTTTCTTGTGTCTGTTTGGTTTTCCACCCTGTTAAAGAACACATAATTATGCTTGTTTCTTTTCTTGTCTCTGTTTGGTTTTCCACCCTGTTAAAGAACACATTTACAAGTAGTATATTTTCCATAAGCATTTCACGTTTTCTTAAGTTCCAGATTGCATCTTTTTATGCAGGATGTATTGGGCTAAAAAGATACTCGAATGGACAAGTGGACCAGAAGAAGCTCTGGCTATCACAATATATTTGAATGATAAGGTAAGCTGCCAGCAGTCATTTTGCCTTTGGAGATGCATCAGAGTTCTGATCTAAGTCTTCTTGTTTTGCAGTATCATATAGATGGAAGGGATCCTAGTGGTTATGTTGGATGCATGTGGTCAAATGTGGCGTACACGATCAGGTTCTTAGTGCAACATGCTTAATCCCTTCAATAGATGTTGTTCGAACACTTCAAAGATGTTGACGGATGCGTTGTCGAATCTTCCAAAAATAGTGCATTTTTGGGGATTCGACACGGGTGCGACAACACTTTTGGAGAGTCTAAGCAATTTGTTTCACTATTAAAAACTAGTATTTATTACTGCTCACACTGTTATCCAAATAATAGCACACGACTATCTCCTGTAAGAAAATTCTTAATCAGTGTTTGTATCAAGCCAATTGCTATGCAAAATCTACCAACGTTGAGAATCACTATCAACCTAATAATCAACATACTAATATTAACATATAACTGTAACCCTCATGGTAAATTGGTGTCATCCCAGGAGTGGCGGCCAAAAGTGTTTTTTTTTCAAATTAATTAGTCAAACACAAACTGCTACTCTACAAAAAATATTTTTCAAAATAACATGATTTTGAGAGTTTGGCCGAACAAGTTTTAAGCTTGTAACTTTTGGTGAAAACTACATTGTACCACATTTTCTATGCTTGCATTCAGTAACTGCAACTGAAAATTTTCATGTTTGGCCTTAAGGGTTGGCGAGAGCGCCCGATATTTGGGAAAATCAGGTACATGAACTATGCAGGTTGCAAGAGGAAATTCAACGTGGACGGATATATTTCATCCGTTAAGAGGCTAGTAGGTGAAAGCAAGAAAAGAAAAGCAGAAGTGTTTTTCGACAAGGCAAAAGAACTGCGTAGTTAGCATTATTGAAAGGCTCTATTGTTGTCATCATAAGTCATGTACTCCTGGATTTTGCAGAGATTTTCACCTCCATTCGGATAATTGTTTAGTAAATGATCTTTTTATTTCTTTTGCAAACCTTTTAGATCCTTTTTGAACAAATTAAAATCTTATGAGAAAACGTTAGACTGTCTAAAAGTTTGTAGGTTATTATATCAGTTGCAATTTTTATTTTGTCTAATATTGTCTTTAAGGTTGCAGCAAACATTATAACCAATCTAATATTTTGTCGGTAAAGTTGAGCAAACATTATAACCAATCTAATGTTGTTTCGAAGGATAATTTCCTAACACTCTGTTTGCACAACTTGTAAAATTAGGAACAAAATTCAAATTATGGCCTAAAACGGTGACATTTGGAATTTTTTTAGCTTTATGTGTGAAACTAAAAATATGACTCCGTCGATACCATATGTTGGATTGTATATTCCCGAAATAATTATCAATGTGACGAGATGTATGATTATAACTCATCATATACAAAGAATACTTAAGAGATAGAATTAAAGAGAAAGCAAGCTAGTGTGAAAAACGGAAAAGAAACAATGAGGAGACTTTGTGGTGTAAATAGTTGTAGAAATAGTACCATATTATGAGATATTTTCTATATAAAGGAATCAAAACCACACATTTACATTAATTAAAGATTAAATATGCTTAGCAAAATATTGCAAGGATCAAATTATGGCCTTAAATCACAATAGTGAGAAATTTTGAGAAGTTATTCTTTTTTTTGGTGAATTATTTAGTAAATGTTCCTCATTTTATTTTCTTAAGAGTTTATGAACTTTTTAGAATACAGTATAATAGATCCTTTTTTAGCGAACTGGAAATTGAAGGCTCTATTACTTTATTCCTAAATCTTTTGTCTTAAGAGGAGAAAGTACTTGAGATTTGAAGTTACTTGAACAATTCATTGCCATGTACTCCTGGATTGTGAAGATTTTCCGACATATGATCGGTTTTTAATCGGACCAAACCTGAGTGTTGAGACAAGTTTGATATACTACCATTCCTTTATCAACAGACGGGATAATCACATTGCAATTATTCCATTAGTACGGATCACTTTATCCGGATTTAATGGTGTAATAACAATTGACAGCGTAATATTCAAGTGAAATTTTCATTATTATAATAAGTAGTCGATCAGGACAACTGCTACTTCACTACAGATTATATAGATTATGTTCTTTGTTTAGCGTCCCGTTTTTTCAGATTTCAGCAAGGGCTTAAAAACACGCCTCAGACAAATTTGTAAGAGCGTGCCTACAAACCCATTTTTAGATTATTGAACTTGGAGATCCTCTCCAAATATTAAGAGAGAAATACTTGATTGTTGCAAAAACTTTTCTAAAACTTTTCATTCTGGGATTACTCATCAATTTATATTATCTATCATTAACATTCTTAAACTAACAAATTGACTGATAAGTACATTTTCATTAATGAAATAAATCAAGGAGAAACAAACCACTTCATCTACCAACAACTTCCCTTAGTTCGTCAAAACTTTCATATCAATTAATCAACCATACGAATGATTAGCACTACTTCACCTTTTCTTCCTTAACCAGGTTTAAGACTCGAGCATTGCAAGCAGAGATATTTGGGATAACAAATGCTTAAACTGTTTGAATCTTTACTTCGTACTCTCTAATACAAAGTTGGTTGTCTCGTGTTTGTAGTAAACCGAACAATCATACTTCCTAAGTCATCATTAGGGCACGATTAAGGAGGTGGAAAAAAAAACCTGTTTGAATCTTGGGGCATGCTTCAACAGCAGACATCACGGGAAAAAAAGTGGAAAATAAAAAAATTCCTAAGAAAACACCAAATTATAGAATGTTTACTTCTAAATGAGGCCTCTACATTAACAGAAATTACATTATACACACGATGGAAGTCTTGAATGGGACCTATAAAAATGATACAACACACCCAAACCCCCAATTTTTTGGCACATGAACATTAACATTCTAGGAATCTGAATGTTCCAGCAACATTGCATTTAATCCTTCAGTGTGCAAGACATCTACCAAAAGACATCAAAAAATGAAATGAATCAACGTAGGTTCGGTATACAATTGGAATGCTGGCCTGGGAAATAAGAGATTCCGCTTGCCATATTTTTTCCGGCAATTTGTTTCTAGATCTGCAACTCATCCAACGAGAGTTCATCTGCAGTCAAGAGCTTTAATTTCTGCAACACAATCAACCATCACAAGTCAGTGTGGGCATTTATATCTCGAACTTTACATTGATATTTATCAGACTTCCAGCCTACAAATACATTGTTTGTTGTCCAAAATAATGCAAACAGAAGCATATACGCACAAAAAGTAACACAAGATCCAGGAAGGGCAAGTGTTATTGCACATTCTAAAAAAGACATTGCAATTATCAATAAAGCACGATGGAACAGGAAAAAGCATTAGCTTTCCATTTCTGTAGAAAACAATATTAGCAGCAACGTAAAAAATGAAACCTATCATTACTTACTACTAAGAAATTAACTGCAGTTAGTAACAAATATTTCTAAACCTCATTTATAATGGCACCCCAAATGAGAAAAGAAAAAAGGAGATAGAGGAGGAAGCAGATGAAGTGTCATACCGTAATGAATTGTGGAGGGTCGTCGATGCTGGATGAACCAAGAACTACTTCTCTCTTCAGCTTTGTAGATAACTTATGACAAGCCCGCAACTGAACCATACAAAGGAAAATGATTTTGAGATTAACATTTATGACAAGTAAACTTAAAACATTAACATGCTACCAAGGAAACCAAATATAAGCCTGAAATGGGAAGGGTAATGTTTATTCTTTTTTGAAAAATGTAACGACGAATGGAAAGTGTAAAGTTTGTGAAAATAACACCTCTGATCGTGTAGCTCCACCAACTATAAATACAAAAATGCGTTGGCCCATTTTCTTGAAATCGCTTGATGCATGCCTCAGAACTGAATCACTGCAAGAGAGTGAAAGAATTCAGACTGCTACTTCCCTCAGGTGCAAGATTAGCAAGTAATAAAATGTGCAGTGAAATGGAAAATCGGCGCTTCCTTTAAATGATTGCCTAGTGGTGGCACAGAAATGATATTATGACATACAATAGTGAGGTGCAATCATATGTACCTCGAATATCCATCATCAGAATTTCGAGGGCGGGCCCACGTAGCAGTCCTCCTTGATCTCATTGAATGAGGAGTTGAAACTTGATTTGCTTGTATTGATGCAGACTGAGAAGTCCCATGGAAAGTTGGACTTGGATCATTCATGCAGGGATAATCATTCTTTGGTAATTCCCCTTTACTGAGTTTTTCAACAAGTTCCTGCAAGATTAGAATAGCTTTGATGAGGTAACAAACACAAAGCAGTATTTCCAGTCTCTGTGTCACCCCAACCCATCAATGTGATGAATTACAGTGACTCCGATCCCTCATAATAGATTATATTCTTGCTGTGGGAGCAGTCACGTTCCACTTTTCTTCAGAAAGCCTAACTATGTTCTTTATTCCTATTTGTTGGGGGGCAGGGTGGCTTGGATCGGAGGGAGAGGACGTTGAAGGGACCTGAGTTGTCAAGTCTTTTGACATGTTGGCTTTACATGTAGAATCATGACAATCAAACATAATCAGAATCATCCGATCATAGATATGGTGTCATAATACACCGCCATGTAGCATACCTCTATCATTGGGTAAAAACGAGACAATTGCCATGTTGCTGCTTCACCAGTACGGTCTTTTCTAGCAGCGTGCTTCTTCTGTCATAAAAAAATACAACAAGGAAATCCACATCAGAAGGAGCACATCATGAATGAAAACCATTTCACAGCCAATCGTGTACCTTGTGAACGTCAAACTTGAGAGAGAAAGGTCCTAGTGAGCTTTTCTTATTATCTGCTGATCCCTCCAGCAATCTCATATTGTACACAGCATTCATATCATCTTGGGGCAATCTCGCCAACTAAATGGATAAGAATGTGAGTGCTCATGTATACAAAATTGTCACCATAAAATGAGAGCAGCATTGTCTACCATTCAGAATAGTACCAAAGTGAAGTTCAAAGTCAATGCAGTTCCAGATGGCACAAGATAGCATAAAAAGGAATCAGAATTAAGACAACACCTAGACATGAAAATTCAAGTCAAGCAGAAAAGTTGTGTTTTTTTTTATAATAAGGTAAAGTGTTATTAATAGAAATGTACCAAGAAGGTACATAAAAGTACAACAAATAGCAAACAGCACCTACAGAACTCTCTATTACATATTTCCGAGCAGATAAAAAAATTCCAGGTAGTGATCTAAACTTCCTAATAAGTACCTATTGCACCAGAAAAATAGATTCTGCAGACATAAGCAGAAAAGTTGTGTTTTTGACCACCAGGAAGACCATAACATGCAGTAGCTACCTCATTATTTAGATTTTCAAGCTGTTAGTAGTTCAACCAAGAATAAAAGAATCTCCAACATAACGTAAGACTTATTCTAATCAAGATATTTGAAAATGACAATAACAAATAACGGACCTCCATTAAATTGGAAAGTTTGTCACTTTCAAACTTCTCAGGATGAACGGCCGCATAAATCATCAACAAGCGTAACTTGTTTTCCCGTGTCACATCCTGCAGACCGTAGCTAATTGCTCAGATAAACAGATCTAGATATTATGGAGGTTTAACAACCTATACAATCTCTACCTGATGAACCCTCAGGAAATTGATCAACTCCTTAGTCCCTGCATCTCCAAAAACAAGGTCCTGCTCTAATTGGCCAATTTCTTTTAGACTTGACTCCCTGATAATTCTGTTTAGCTTCCCGGCAATCTGGATTAGGGAAAAAATGGTCATCATAACACACTAATGACTTTTCAATAGAAGATTTTATCCACCATATCCATAAACTCTAAATTAATAGGAAATTGAAATATTTATAATGTACATATGTGCTCAAGTAAAGCATGACCTGTTAAAGGTTATTCCACCAATACACACAAAAAAACAAAGTGATTACTCTACAGCTACTCACGATGCTGCCTCACCAGTTACCATGACAATGAAACTGTCCCTACCAAAAATAAAATCATATATCACACTGACTATTGTGCTACTTCAAGCGAAGCACTACAAAACTACAGTGTTCAATATTTGTAAAGGCCAATGGGATTTTTTCAGCAACCTGTGGTTCCTCCTGAGTCCCGAAAGATTACACTACATTTAAGGAGAAAGTGTGGAACATAATAAATATCCAGCAAAAACGTAAGATCATGTGCATTTAACTTCTATTTTTTTTCCTGGGTAAGATGTGGCAGCCATTTATCAGAAGATGCCATCATTTTTTTCTGGCACTTGTTAGGCATATGTAGATGTTTTCCTATATGCTTCTTCCTCTCTTGTCTTATACAACAGAGTTTGATTAGACAAGAATTGAGTTAAAAACTGACTAGCATCTTAGCAGCATAAGACTAAGAGATGATTGGAAGATAAAATCATCTCTTCTTGCATGTTTCGGGAGGCATAGATGTTGACCAAATATATACTTCACCCCCAATTTTCATATCCTGTTTAGGATAGTTTTGACCTAAGTAGCTCGGACTCGGGTGCGGGTATCCGATACGGGTATGGATCCGAGTTTCGGATTCGGCAAAATCTAAATTTTAAGATTCGGGGTGCGTATCCAGGTATGGATACGGGTGCGGGGATTCAGCTAAGAAAATTCAAAATTATAAAAAATAGATCTATAAAAATATATCGTTGCTACTGTCTACCATCCGAACTCAGAATAGGACCTTGACTCTTGGTTTATCTGAAACAAGGAAGCAGCAAAAATGAGACAAAAGTACTATAATATTGAAGGTATGCCATTTCCCTCATCATAAATCCGTTTTATCTTTAATTTTGAGAAATCAAAATCTCAATTTCCCCCCCAAATTTGTCGATGTAAGTATACGAAGTTGATTGACCGTATACCGGATGTATCCCGATCCCGAACCCCCCCCCCCCACCCCCACCACCCCACCCACACCACCGTATCGAGACGGGAACTGCGCCAAAACGGAGAGTCCGCGCAACTTAGGTTTTGACTAGGCATGAATATTGAGTTAATTTGACTTGAATTTTATATAAGTAGAGTAATGTCAAAATAGTTGGAAAAATAATATATTTCAGAGGGAAAACTATCTTAGATTTTGAAATGTTGGGCGAATTTGAGTTCTTTAAACTTGTGAAGATCTTTTTTTAGGAAGTTTAAACTTGTGAAAATCTAGAGAACATAATTATTATGGAAGCATTCCAAACGTTTTCCCCAAACCCAAAATGAAGTCAACTGGATTAGACAACACATATTAGCATAGAATCCCAAATATATGGTTTTTTCATGGACAGCTATAAAAATTATAGATGCAATTTAATTATTAGTTTTAATCATCTTCCTTTCAAATTATCTTTAATGCCAGAACAAAAGAAAAGCTCTTATATTTTAACCTATCTTGCACACAAGAAGAATCCATATTATGCAAATTTGAGTTTCCTGAAGTTTGCCACAATACCATAATAGACATGATAAAATTGCAATGAGAGCAAGAGCCTAGAGCAGCATAAGACTTAATGAATGACATAAACAGTGTCTCTTATCCAGAAAAACAAATATTGAAACATCTTTAGTTGCTTTACGTTCAAAAGTCTACATAAAGCATCAAATTTAGACTTCCAAAGTGAAACCACCAAGTGAAATTTTCAGAAGACTCACATCAACATGGAGGGAGAGCTTCTCAATTTGTTCACTGTATTGAGGTAAAGCTTGAACCATCTTTTGCAAATCACGAGTAGATAATTGACCACCGTCTCTACAATTTCGAGAAAAAAGTGAGTAAGCAACATAACTTATCTGATTTAGAATCCAAAGAATGGTTTTAAAAAAAAAAGATGTGCCTCGATGTCCAGATTTGCAGGTATTTCCAGATTACCCATATAAATGGCAACTCATGCTGCAAATTGTTCTAGGATGTAAAAATAAATAGATAAAGACGTTTTCTAGTAGATGAGAACAGCCTAACAGGTATCCAACTTGTTAACATAAAGTTTATGGATTTAGCTTTGTACAGCATCTCATGGTCAATAGCTGACACACCGATTCTTCCATAGAGGGAAATAGCATCTTTAGTTATAAGGAAGCTACTTCAGTTGAACACTAAACGAGACTTGGCCAGCTTTTTCATACTTAAGGGTCAACACTTGTTTGTATCAACCACAACCCAAATACTTATATCATAGATATCATCTCTTGCAAATTGCATTAATTTTCGATTTGTATCATGACAAAGGATTCTCGAACACATTCAAGCGAAAAAAATTGAGAAAATGTCTTGTAAATTGCAAAAAGTGCAGACTGACCTTGAACCTTGATGCATTTGTGCAGCTTTATTTTTTGACACAAAGTTTGTCATCTTCTCATGCAACCTTTCACTAGCCTGACAAACCAATTACTGGTTAGAGATAGCATAAACATCTCCTATTGCTAACTTAAAAGCTAGTTATGCACAAGACTTACATCAGCAATGTGTGCATGGCGGAGCTCTAACCAGATAGGATCATGATCCTCCAAAAGAACATCTTTCTTCTCAGGAGGGCCTCCAGCTTTGCCAGGAACCTAGCCTTACAGTAAAATGTCACTCTTATGGTAGATTCAACAGCATTTCCATTAGAGAGACTCAGAAGGCACAACTCACCTCATGCACATATTTATTCCCGTCCATGTTTAACATGTCATGGCACATTGCATCATATGTCCACTCGTGTATAATGGGAGCAATCTTGAAAACAGAGGGAGATAGAGAAGCATGTCAAGGAAATGGGAAATAGACAAGAATACCATGAGAATGGAGGAAACAAAGTTGACTAAAACCTGGTCTACTGATCTATCCACAATAAGCAACTCGCAAGTTTCTGTCTGTGGAAAGTGAGGAAGAGTAGATTTGTACTTTGTCAGAGAATTCCAAACACCAGCTGCAAGCTTTGTAGGAATTAAATCCCGAAAGGTTGTCATGGTGGTAGGATCAAGCGATTTTGCAGAGCGGTAGCGCACCAAAGGAAATTCCTGTAGAAATTAATTTCAGCAAGGGTGTCTCCATGCTTGAAATCTCCAGATCAAGATCTAAATGCTTACCCGCAATGAAGCAAAAACTGTAGCAATACGGTTGGACATCACATTCAAACACAAATCACCCTTCCGAGAACCTTCCTCATCTCCATAAAGTTCTTCAAGAACCCTCTCATTATCCGTGATAAAACCCTATAGGGTAATATGGGAATGTAAGGAAGTGATAAATCAATTACAAAGTCTCACAGAGATGGTTTATCAACCTATAGGACGACACCAGTAAATTATACAAAGAATTTCCTAGACAGTTGCAATGCTGAAGGACCACCTTCACCTCTATCAATCTCATTTCTCATTAATACTGGCGGCAAAAGATTAAGTAAAAACCATTGCAATTCCTGGAATTGACAAAACTATAAGGCAGTTCTTAACTGCAGATATTTAGCATGTCATTTTCGTAGAAGGGGAGCCTTGGAGTAACTGGTAAAGTTGCTGCCATGTGACCGGGAGGTCATGTGCGGTAAGGCTGCGTACAATAGACCCTTGTAGTCCGGCCCTTCCCCGGACCCCGCGCATAGCGGGAGCTTAGTGCACCGGGCTGCCCTTTTTTTTAAATTTTCGTTTCCATGTTGAATCATTTCAAGTTGTTACTTTGATGACCCATATAAAGTAAGAAATACAAGCTAAGAAAAGATATCACTTAATCAAATATGGATGCGCACTTCCCTATTAAAGAACTAGGGCTTTAGTTCAGTGGTAAGGGCGTAGCCTGTCTGGGTTAGGCACACGTCACGAGTTCAAACCCTGGTGTAGTAAAGTGGGCTCATTAACCACTGAGACACAAACTATGTGCCAGCTGACCCTTGCGGATTTTTAGATTAAAAAGCTACACTGTCATGTCCTTATACTAAACTAATGAAGGGAATGCAAAGTTCAGGTATGACATCCAATTGGGTAAGATGTTAGTTTAACTCTGGTTCTTCAAAAATATCAAAAACAAGGATCAATCCATTTTGCAACATCATACACTACTATTCTAGACAATCCCAGGGCAAAAGCTGCTGCCAAAAGTTAAGCCATATTTAGAGCTGTTGCACTGAAATACTTTCTTGCCAAAGAAAGTTACAGACAAGAAGTTTGGTATATACAATGTGATTCTCAGTTTCTCGTAGCATCAGTGACAACAAAGGAAAAACCCGCCAGAATTACATTCTCTACAAGGAATTGAAGTGGAAAAAATATCAAAATTCATGACCTTTTGAGTGAAGCATCATCACATACCTGACTGTCAATAGCAAAAAACTCCAAATTCATCTGCGCAATAAATCCCTCAATAAGAACAGTGACACCAATGAAAGTAATAAGAAGTAAAATTAGCTCAAGAAAAGATTCCACAAAAGAAGGATGATAACTTCTCTCAAGGCACTGATGCGAGACAGAACACTTGAATCCCTCTTTATGTAATTAACCAACTCTTTAGCAATAGGTGAACTAAAGAAGATAAATGCCCTGAAAAGGAAATAAAGAAGAGCAGAGGATGAGAGAGAAAGAAAGGAGAAAAATAACCAAAGCAAATCAGACTCTGACATCTAATATATCTAACTTCCCTCTATCCTTTTGATAAAGTAAATCTTCCCTCTATCTTTGGAAAGGGAAACAAAGGAATTGAAAAATCAGGCTTTATGATATAGAGAATAGATCAGCTTGATATAAACAGCAGGCTTCGCATACCAAGAATATTCATATGCGCATTGGGACCTTGTGGTCATCACAAAAGGACAGAGGTCTAAATGTGAGTAACTTAGAGGTCCGTTAATTAGAATGCACTTATTAAACAGAGGTCTTCTCACTCAAACTGCATTTAGGTGGGACAGTACCTTCACAATGTTGTCGAGCATTCAGTAAAAGACAACGTGAGATTTCACAAAAAGCAAATCTATCTTTAGATTAATTACTGCAAGGTGGTCTTGATAGAATCTTTACTCAGCCTAGACGTAAGCTCCAAGATATAAGAGAGACTCCCAGAAAGATTGGAAGTACGGGGTTAAAAATGAGAAAATGCTCTCTGATAATTGGGGCAGGCTCTCTCAAGATGTCATCTGCCCATGCATAATATTTTTTCTTTCAGTTATATGAATTAGTCCATTCAAAGCTATGACAAATAATACATTATTTCTATCAACAGAAGTTAGTAAACTAATGCACACTTGTCAAAGAAAAATAAGTGACCAAGACAAAAGGCATTTAGAATGGAATTAAGGATAGTTCTGGACGTACTTTCTGTACAGAGGTGATTTACCAGCCATGTCAGATAGAAACATTACAACACTGCAAAACAAAAGAAAAGGTTAATGACAAGTGTCTATATGGGTAAAGACATAGAAGCTGCAGTGGATATTTAAATATAGAAAGTAGAAACACACAAGACTGATATTACTAACAAGAACAAAGAGCCAGTATAGTAATAGTAACACTTTTCAACAGAAGTTCTGCTATAGTATCACAATAACCTATGATTATAGTGGCAAGACCAAATAGAATGATCCTTCTATATCTAAAGCTAGTTGAAAAAATAATAGGAAAATTCCTGGATCACCCGTGGAGAAGAACCAAAACAGAATGGTAAACCCTCCACTATAAATAGAGCTTCTGATAAGAGTCATTAAACTAATTGCTTGAAATATCTGTGCGTTTTCTCTAAACTCTGCGTAATAACTTATGTGCGAAGCAAATTCACAGACAAGATTATCTATTTAAAAAGAAGAAGAAAGAAAAACATTCACAGACAAGATACAAAGCCATACTCCTCCGTGATCAGAGTCAAAATTCATGATACTAAAACAAAAATATCACGTACTTAACATACTGCAACCTCAGAAGGTTTAAGTAACCCTGAACCAAAATTCAGTTTGGTGAGGGATACCAAACTGAAAGTCGAACAGGTTTATTAAGAACATATACATTCATATAGGAAAAAATAGAATAAGCCTTCAACAATCAGATGTGGAAGTGTAAATAATTACTCCCTCCACCCCATTTCATATGACATGAGTATGAATTGGCGGGATCATATATGCTAATTATACTGGTATATCATACTGGTCATAGAACATGAGTTGATAGAAAAGCACTACAAGAGTTCACCCCCCCCCCCCCCCCTTCCCACGCTCAATCCAGGAAAGTCAAGACACAACCTTGTCTCGAACTCTGTTACATTGATGTCGAAAGTTCTGCTCGATCATCAATAAAGAGTAAACAGTCTTTGGTGGAGATAACTAGCTCATAATTTATGCCGACAATGATTCCTTTGTATTGGAACTCCAACTTGGTCTGGCTAAATATTCAATTTCATGTTCATGTTCATGTCCTTGTTTATTACATTTGACGAGTTAGGAGTTTCATTTACCCCTAATCTTTGAACATTGACATAGGTTGTTTTGTGGTTCATGTGCAAAAAAAAGGGAGTAGATGAGAACATAACCAATAAATTAACCTCATCCACTTGAGATTAGGTCTAAGGAAATATTTAACTCTTTTTAAAAATTTAAACTTTCACTCCATACAACATTGTTGGCCTTACAGTCGTTCTATAGAACTTGCCTTTCATTTTGGTAGGTATCTTCATAGGTATCTTCCTATCACATAACACTCCTCCATTTCAACATGATGATTGAAGATATTAAAATAGGAAGAGGTAGGCCCAAAATTACATGGAAAAGGTTATCTAAGAAAAAGATTCAGAATATCTTGAAGTGCAGCCAGATCTAGCAAAAGATAGAAAACAATGGAAGTTGAAAATCCATGTAGGTGATACCAACTAGAGGATTCTAAATATATAAGAGACATAACCACTAGAGTATATTAGAGAAGCCCTACTGTTAGATAATCTTTAAGTATGAATATTGAAATACTATAGATCCAAACCGAGCATTTATGTTTTGACGATTCATACAGCCGATCTCAACTAGCTTCGGATTGAGGCGTACTCATCGTCATTGTTGTTTACTTCCTCTAGGTAGTCACATGATTCTTAAGAGGTACAACCTAATTCCATGAGTAGATTGTAGAAAGGTTGACCCAATCTATTCTCACATGGAATTTTTAAACACATGGAACTTTAACATGATTTTCTGTAGATTGTAGAATAAATAAATAATAAGGTGCAGATTTTTGCAAGAAGAAGCATACATATAATGGATGTAACTCAAGAGCTTCTGACTTACAAATGTTAAAGAGATTGGGGATTAGATCAATAAAAATAAAAAAAGATATGTTCAGGGTGCAATATGGATAGAGCTTGATTTGCAACATAGAAGTATACACACATAAATGCTAGAGGATCCGAAAGATTGAATTATGAAAGGAAGTCAGTCAAACGAAGGAATTATAAAGGGAGTATTCAGTACTTCTCTTTTGTTGGTTGGATGAAGTATATCGCATCCATGGATGGTAGCGGCTGCCGTCGCCTGTATATGTCTTCAACCACTACAGAAACATTGGAAACAGATGTTCTTAAAGATCAAGTTCAGTTCCATCATACAAGAGAGGTAACAAGTGAATGTGCAGAACCCCAAACCCTGCGCTGAAGACCCAGCAGAAAACAATAGCTATTTCAGTCGGTCAAGATCAAGTTTCATCAACAATCATCCACCGATAGACAATAGTAACTGACAAACCACAGGATCAGAACATGCTATGGTGTTGGCCCATGAATTTTTTGTTAATTGACCGCGATATTGTAAAGAATTATGAATTTATTTTATATTCTTCCTCAGGCATTAATACATGCTTCTCCAGCCCAACTTTAGGTTTGCCAATCTTTAACAGAAAAGTCCAAATCACCAGAGGACCAGTAAAAGAATATAGATTGCACTAACACCTTCATAGGAAAAGATAATAATCCACACAAATGAAATTAGTAAGATAATTTTGCACTTTTATAGATAGTAAAACTGGAAAATTTAGCCAGCTAAAACACAAGGGCACAAAAGAAAAAGGAGTAAAAACACTACATCCTATTCAGTAACGTAAAGGTGAACAGGTTGAAGAGGTTAAGATTATAACTGATACATAAATGTTACCCAATACATGATACTACCAACATCATATATGAACATTAATTCATTATGTGACCACCAGCATCATTTTGGATACCTTCCTGTAAATAGTTAAGACCGCATAAACCCAGGAGGGAAACAAGACAGATTTGCACATCTCAACGATATATCTAATGCCTAGAGACATCCATACAATTTAGATATGAACACTTTACGTTCGAATGTGGAAGTGTATACATAAATATATAAAGTATGTCTCACATCTGAAAGCATGTATAGTTAAACTTACACACAACCATCAAGACTTGATTCATAGCAAATCAAGACAGAAGTAAAAAATGAATATCTCTAGCACCCAAGGGTGTGGCCTAGTGGTCAATGAAGTGGGGGGAGAACCATGTGATCTCTGGTTTAAATCCCAGGAGGCAAGAAACACTAGATGATATCTTCCCATCTGCCAAAGCCTTGTTGTGCAGAGTTACCTGGTACATATGCTGGTGGGAAGTAGCAAGTACGCGGTGGAATAGTCGAACTGCCAGCAAGCTGGCACGCACACCACCGTCATTAAAAAGAATCAATATCCCTAAGGCTGGTCTTTTAATACTTACATGAAACTCCTTCCTCTGTGATATCTGCCATCTTGCATGCATATGACATTATTTTAACGGTTAGTTTGTCCATGATGAGTACCTGCAGGATAGAGGATCAATAGAAGCACTATCTATGGGTTTCATCAACCTATTCTTAGATATTTAATAGAAGTATTTCAAGCCACTTCAACACAAGTGAGGGCATAACCTTGTCAATTGGTATATTCCTCTTACACTTTTCTAGAATTATAACAATGATCCATGACAAGCAATAAACAAAAGCACGAAGTTGAAACCCCAGGATGAAAACCTGAGTCCAATTTTAAATTTCTGACATGCGAACTAACTAAAACACTAAAATTCCCAAAAGAAGAAAAAGGCTGAATTAAAGGTAATCACAAATGCAACAGTTGCAGTATGTAGAAGAGCAACAAAAATTATTTCAAACCACAAAGGCAGCAGATTGTGTTGGAGGGTCTGTGATGGTAGAACAGTATGATTTGTACCATAAATGATATCTATGAAATGTTCCACATAACACAAAGTTCCTACTCTCTTTTTTTTTTGACAAATAGTTCCTAAGGAAACATGATTATTTCCATGAGTTTTAGACAGTATAGCATTGAATTGATAAGGAAACAGTTTTTCATCTAAAACCGCATAATTTGCAGTACAAAAATTCACGAACGGAAGCATTTCTCCAAATTGTGAGACAGGTTGTAGTTGTTGTACCTTCCATGCTGATTTTGAGTCTTTTGACTTGGCAGACCTGAGCATTTCATATAGTAATCCTACAAAATACAGAAGGAAATGGTTGGAATAGGTTGATCCGAATAGAATATAAGATGAACACACTTTATTGCAAGTCAAAATAAGTGACAACGGAATAAGACTCTTAAGGCAGAACTTGAGATCGTCATTAACTACAAACAAACACATAATATATCATGTATTTCTCATAAGTACAAGACAAGGCTGTGTAAGTGCAACTTGAGAGATCTGTCTGTAAAGATAGTACAAAACAATTAAATGGAGAGGGTAGACTGTACACAGACCCATCGGGTCCATAAAAATCATATCCAAATCCAGGTCCACGGATCGGATCTGGATCTACATGTAATTTTTTTTGGCTTGAATAATATTCTCACATGTTGAAACTTTTATGACAAAATGAAACGCAATCTGATTGAAAAAAATGATTGAGTTCATTCAATCAACCTACACAAACATGACACCATTCTTCCAAAATACTGAACAAAGTTTTAGCATCACAAGAAAATAAAAATGATTGACTTCATTAGTGATGCTGAACAGGTTGCAACTTTGAGCTTATTTTTGGAGGCTTTAGTGATGCTCCACTTGTAGTTCTACTGATTGACTTCATTAAACAACATAAAACAATGTCAGTCATATATCAAAAGTCTCAATTTTTTTTTGCTGATCAAACAAATGAGAGAAAGATACTTAAAGCTTACGGCTAGCAGATTCAAGAAAGAGAAATTTAAAGAAGAGTGATAATTTTATCTTTTTATAGAAATGAAAATATGGGAAACCGCAGAGAGCATATAGGTAAAAGAAATGAAACTTCAAAGACAAATTACATGGTTGTCTGACTTGTGCCTTATCCTGGTTCAACCCTTAACCCAATACATAAATTATGAAAAAAAATTAAGAAAATACTTATAAAATTACATTCTAGGTAATGGATATATTTAATAAAAAACGGATCCACGGATTGGATTTGGACCGGATACGGATCTCAAATACCAGATCCGGATCCAAATCCGATCCGTCAGAAACGGATCCGGGTCCGATTCGAATCTGTCGGGTCCAAATTTTAAAGATCCATATCCTATAAAACGGATTTGGATCCACCGGATCCGGACCGGGTCCAAGATCCATTGCCATCTCTAATCACAATTAATCAAAATCTTTTTTTTTTAAATTCATATTTCGGTATGAACATTTACAAATTCCTCTTGAGGCCACTAATCTAAAGCTTAGTCATATTTCAATAATTTTGTTCTTTTAGCAACATAAAAAAAGGGCAGTCCGGTGCACTAAGCTCCCGCTATGCGCGGGGTCCGAAAAAGGGCTGGACCACAAGAGTCTATTGTACGCAGCATTATCTTGCATTTCTGCAAGAGGCTATTTCCACGGCTTGAACCTGTGACATCCAGGTCACATGGCAACAACTTTACCCATTACTCCAAAGCTCCCTTCTTCTTTTAGCAACATATTTCAATAATATTCTTGCAGAAGAAATGGAGAACTTGACCAGGAAGTTACGCATTCAGTTAGAGTGTTGAGCTAAACAAGCAAACAAACAGGGAGGTTGTTGTCATAGGCTCAGACAATTAAGGTTAGAAGTATATCATCATCGTACTACTAATTCGCACTTTAGTTGTAAGGCATTCTCTTTGCTCCATAGATGTCAATCATTTTTTTTATGATTGAGAAATACGTCTGGAGCCAATCCTTAGGGCCAACCACAGCCTTCTAAACTCGGGAATGATGAACACGTCCCTCTACCCTTCTCCACTTAAATACTGGATTTAGTTCGCTTGGCAAAGGGCTCGAGCTTGTCGCCTAAGACACAAGTCTGTCAACCTTTGCCAATTGAGCTAACCGTTGGGGCCAATCTTCCTTTTATATGGTAAAACCCCATCCTCCCAACTGTGTGCGCAACCAACAATGATCCTTCCCACTTTGTTTACTTGTTTACTCGAACTCAACAACCTGTTGGTTGGAGATAGTTCTCGTCACTATATCAACCTCGCTTGTCTATTCCTACGGTGACAATCTACCATATTTCCTTAGGATTTTAGCACAACATAGGAATAACAATTACTTGACCAAAATGGATATAGAGAATTCAGACCTAAACTAGTTTGAAATTGAGGCTAGTTGATTGACTGATTGATTGTTCAATTGTTGCCTCAAGGGAAGCTTTCCTTTTCCTTTTCCGGGCAAAACAAGTTGTTCAATGATTTTCAACTCCTTAATATGCATCCTCTCATCATAACCTCATTATGTCTAGCAATTGTTTGTTTGTTCCTTTCTTGGATTGATGGACGGTGAGCTCCTGCCATTGCTAGGCAGTTATTTGACTCATCTCTATCTCTCTCTCTCTCCGAGACAGGTTAAAAAGAACGCTAGTCACTATTCCATGTTCTTGTTTATGGTCCACCTTACTTTGGTTTTTACACCAGTACTCTTGCCTTCTAACTCCGGCTAATGAGTGCTAACGAGTGACATTTGACTGCTGACAGTAATAGCACTCCACGCCTGTTGACTTCAAATGCTAGATGCTCGAACCAAATGTAACCCCACTAGAGCCACTTCTAGCACATATTCAAGACAACTCTGACTTCAAATTCTAGATTTTGCTGGGAGTTTTGCAACATGTGGTGCTAGATGAAAGTGGGAGAGATACCCAGGGTTGGCTGGCTAGCAAGTGTGAATCTTTTCCTGTCAGTCGTATAAGTTAGTCCTGTAGCAGTAGGATGGTTGGGAGAAGGAATGGCCTTGGAAATTGATTTGGAAATCCATTGTTCCGATTTCCATGTTTTGCTTTGGTAGCAGTAAGGTGCATGTCTTAAAATATGTTACAGAAGAGAGGTATTATATAATAGATGTTTTCTTTGCAGTAGTTCTTAGGAGAATAGCAGCCATTTATTGTTACATTGCAGCTTAACTTGGCAGATTTGGTCTCTATTTCTCAATTTGTTTGGAGTAAGCTGGGTAATGCCACAAGATGTCAAGCAACTTGAATTGTGTTACGACGGAAAGAGGGTGCATAGCAGATGCAAACAGATACGGGAAGACTATTACCATGTGTATCATCTAGACTGTGGCTTGAAAGAGACAGGAGATGTTTTGAAGGGAAGGCTGAACATATTTCTTTTATCAAGTTTAAATGCTTATAGAACTTATACTTTTGGTGCAAAGGAAACACATCAGAAAGTATTTTACAGTTTTTGGATTGTTTGGACTCTTTGAGTCGATAGAGAAAATTGTACATTCTGCTTCTTCTGTACTCTATTTTGTACCTTCTTGATGCTGATATTAATATAATTACTCTGACCTTATCAAAGAAAAATGGGAAAGAAATTTAGATCCCTATATCAGATAGGAACAAAAAGAGAGAGAAATATTCAAGCTTGAGTTTCACGGCTTAATAATAGCTCTCAAGTCCTAAAATCCGTTGGGGCTTAGGTGGTGCAAGTGAATCAAGCTTGTTCTTAAAGATCACAAATACTGTCAATGTCTTGGGCCTAGGCATATCCAGCCTAAAGGCATTACAGAAGTTCTAAAAATTAACAAGGTACAACGAACTTGCACCAAAAGCGAGAAGTCCAAACTAGGGCAGCTGTTTGATCTAAAGTAAGGCATCACGCTAAAAAACACATCAGAGAGTTGGGTATTTATTGCATTTTCTATGCTCCCTATTAACAATTAACAATATAGCATATTTGGAAATTATCTTTTGACATGAAAGTGTTTATCCAAGTTTAAAAAGTAACATTGTATAAGGATTAAAGTGCCTCACATATATAATTTGAAGGAACTTTTTATAGGGTGGTGGTTAGACCGATTATGTTGTATGAGGTGGAGTGTTGGCCAGTCAAGACTTCGCACATACAAAAGATGAAAGTTGCGGAGATGAGGATGCTAATATGGATGTGTGGGCATACAAGGAGAGATAGGATTAGAAATGATGATATCCGGAACAAAGTGGAAGTGGCCTCGGTAGAGGATAAGATGCGGGAAGCGAGGTTGAGATGGTTCGAGCATGTGTAGAGAAGAGACACAGATGCCCCAGTGCAAAGGTGTGAGAGGTTGGCTATGGACGGGTTCAGGAGGGGGTAGAGGTAGGCCGAATAAGTATTGGGGAGAGGTGATTAGACGGGATATGGCGCAGGTGCAATTTACTGAGGACATGACCTTAGATAGGGGGTTTTATAGGACACGGATTAGGGTAGAGGATATTAGGTAGTCGAGCATAATCTTATGTACGCTTACAAAGTGATAGTTGTAGTGTTATTACTGTAGGCCCGATTAGCCTATCACATTTATAGGCGCAATATTGCTTTATAGTCCCCTCTAGTTTGATTTCTGTTGCTATTGTTTTTTAGTGTACTTTGTTTGTCTTATTTAGATGCGTTAGCTACTGCTTCCTTTTGTTAGAATGTGCTACCATGTCGTATTCGATTTTGCTATCCGCATGTTCATACTGCTTTAATTTCTTGTCTGTGTATGACAGTTTCTCTTGCTTTGCTTTGCTTGTGATTATGCTTTGTTTTGAGCCGAGTGTCTCCCGGAAACAGCCGCTCTATCTACCAAAGTAGAGGTAAGGTCTACGTACACTCTACCCTTTCCAGACCCCATGTTGTGGGATTTCACTGGGTATGTTGTTGTTGTTCTATATGATCTGAAGGATTAAAATCCAGAGATAATGTTATTGAAAAGAAAAGTCTACACATTGCAAAATGAACGCAATGCTGGTCTAAAGCCCCATATTCTGAAATCAACACCTAACCAGAAATATACAAGTCCAATATTATCTCGGTTTGTTACGACTAACAACCATTTAACTCAATGACGCCTCTTTGTATGGTTCTTATAGATACTATAATATCAAACTCTCCAATTTCATGTGTTTGATGACTTCTATTAGCCCTGTTATACCTTACTTTATCATAAAAGTCTCCTCTCTTAGCCCCTAAACCCCCATAAAAAGAGCATCTTTTACATTTCTTTAAAAACGCGTCATATGACATCTATAGCAGCCCCACGCTTATGAATGAATTGACCCAGAGCTTAACTTCCAGATCCCCACATGTACGTTGACCATTACTTCCTTTAAAGTCCCATGTCAAAAGCTGCTCTGACAAGACCTCCATCCGGAATTTATTTCCAACTCTTGAAATTGTGGATGTTATGATGTGTAGAATGTTGGTTTTAGGTTTGTTCATTTTCAAAATATCCTCACTTGTTGAGGCATTTAGATAGTTTCAATCATTTTCACTAATCTTTTCTTGTTGAGGTGTTCATATTTTCATATGTAATTGCAGAGTCAATTTATGAGTTGCCACCCATAATATCGTACTATCTTTTTTAGTTAGTCCAAAATGTTAACCTCTTTCCTTTAAATGATAAAAGTCCAGTTGGTACTTCCTAGATTTTGCAGAGTATACATTTCTCTGTTACATTAGTTAAGAGCACTCCAATATATTTTCTTACTTTACACTAGAACAGATGGTATAATCTCATTCTCACGATAGTACTACACTGAACAACCAAGTAAAGTTACAGTGGACAATGCTCGACAGTCGACATGTGGAAGATACAAGTTGCACCAGTTGCCTGGTTATTTTGAAGGAATTTACACATAAGCAAGAAAACTCTTAACCATTTGCCAGGAAAGAAGACTCAACACCAAATATCCCAAGGTTCATATGCTTCCCACAATATTATGCAACAATTTATTCTCAATAAGCTGCATACGTCAAATCCAACACCATAAACCTGGGTCCCCAAGATTTTTTATGACTACCACCTAGAAATCTTATTTTCCTACAAGACTTCAAGGCAATCCCAGTAGGTAACAATAAAGATTATGAAGTTCTTTTTAGTAACCAAGAAATTCCCGAGGGATAGTGACTGCACGGTTCCAAACTCAACGGATAATGAGTGCCTGCGCCTCTACCCTTCTCCACTTAAATACCAAGCTATAGTCCGCGACAGAATTCAAAAACGTGACATGCTCCTAATTTTAGGTCACTAATAGTGAATATAACCTACTATCCTGATGACTCATTCTCACTCCAACCCATACTAACATCTTATCTTCCACAAAAAAGCTCAAAAAATCAAGGACTTTGACAATAAGATCACCAAATAATAATTCTCAAATGATGTAAAAAAATTAGCATCGAACTAAACAACCCAATCCATCAACTAAGTATGCCTCAATCCCAAGCTAGTTTAGGTTGGGCATATTAATCCCTTATATCCAGACCGCTTAATTCAGGCACATTTCATTACACTTTGGTAAATAAATTGCCTTAAATTAATAAGAGAAACAAAAATGAAAAAGCACTCAGTAGCTACATAATTACTCACTCAGTCTCAATTTATGTGATATTTTTCGCTTTTCGAGAGTCAATTTGACTAAACTTTGAACAACAACAACATACCCAGTGAAGTCCCATAACGTGGGGTCTGGGGAGGGTAGAGTGTACGCAGACCTTACCTCTACCTTGATAGGTAGAGTCATTGTTTCCGAGAGACCCTCGACTCAAGACAAAGCATAAGCACAAGCAAAGAAAGAAAATAAGTTATGCTAGCGCATTCGGGAAAAGAAACAGTAACTAATGCAGGTACATCAGATAAATAAAGTATATTAAAAAACACATAGCCATAGAAATCAAACGCTACTATAAAGTACTACTGCGCCTACTAGTATGATAGTCTAAGTGGGCCTACAATAATCACTACAAATACCAGTTTGTAAACGTAAGTAGGGCTACGCTCGACTAACTACTACCCTTCTACCCTAATTCGTGTCATCCACAACCCCCTATCTAAACTTTGAAGCTAAATCAAATTAGATTAACTCAATATTTTAAGATTTAAATGTATATATTTGAAAAAAACTACATGAAAAGTACGTACTTCTAAATTGTAACTTTTCTCCTATCAATTTGTTGTAAAAAAAAAAACAATGAGTTCATACCGTTTGAATCTCGGTAAGCAAAAAGTATTACCTAAATTGAGAGTAATAAATTGTCACAACACAAATTTTGCAAGGGTGGATCAAGGAAGGCACATTTCTATTACACTAATAGATTATAATGCCCTAATAGTTCCATCAAATGCTAATTACATGTATTTAAAAGCAAAAAAACATGAGGAAATAATGATTATTGTAGAATACTCACTGTCACGTATAACTTGCCGAAAATTCTTATAATCGTTACCCTGCGACGACGTATCGGAATCGGACATCGACATATTTAATGTTTCACCTAAGAAAAATTAAAAACTTAAACTCCCTCTCTCTCTCTCTCTCTGTGGCGTTTATATAATTGATCGATCGATCACACAGATCGTTGTGATCGAAATTATAAATTATAAATTGGAAATTCTCAGTGGTTTAACAATCCACATGGAGAGAGAGAACGATTCGTAATTATTATGAGGGAAATTTTCGCAACGTTGACTGTTGAAGGGCCCAAAGTTGAATTGTCCCCGACGCTAATGACTATGACCCGAATGATTTGATCATTTTCGGGTCGTTGAACGGGTATGTAGCCGCCCCGGCAAAGGTCAGTAGCCAAAAATAAAAGTAAATTATAATTTCATTTCTGAAAAAGAGTAAATAAGTTTAAATACCATGTCGAATCTTCAAATTATTTCTTAGGAGGTGTTTGATGGAAAATGTTTTCAATTTTATCAAGTTTAGTTAGTTAAAATATTTTGAAAAAAAATATACTTTTTATGATTTTTGTTTTAAATCGAAAAAATTACTTTTCTAGTACAAGTAGGGAAACAAGCTCCATAAATATCATTTCAAAATCATTATTTCCTCTCTACTCCAACTGCCACACACACCCCACCCCATCCACGCCCTCACCAGAGGTGAATCCAGAATTTCAAAAGAATGGGTGCACCATTAGGATGGATTTAAGGGGGCGGAAGGGTGTTCGCCCGAATCTCTTGACAAAAAATAACACAATATGTATAAGGTAGTTATATTTTTGTCATTTATACACATATATTGATTTTGAATCCATTTAGCACAAGACTAGAAGTTGGCTCAGTGGTTTAGAGGGTTCGAAATTTACCTTGAGGTTTCAATTCGACCGCTCGACCTTGAGAACTTAAGCCAAACGGCTAACCAGTGCTCCACTCAATTTGATTTGATCATGTGTTCCTTCAGTTGATATTAAATATATTTATAAGAATTGTGTACATAATATACCGAGTTTAATCGGGTGACCATGCGTTCACATGACTCATTTTTTACAAATAAATTCACCCCCCCCCCCCCCCCCTCCCCCAACCCAACCACCCCATTGGCAGTCACGCCACCACTCGATTCCCCATTTACTATCCCACCTCCATAGTGTTTTTTAGATACATATAAATATATACTATATATATATATATATATATATATAAGTAATAGTATCCATATATCGTGTAGTCTCCTATTCTTTAATGTATATTACTATCTTTTGATGAATTTATTTTGTATCTTGCTTTTTATAAATTTGTTTTTATTATTTTTCTTTTGAGTGGAGAGTTTGTAATTAATAAACAATTTGATATTCAAATTTTGGGGAAAAAAAAGAGATGCATTGGTTTGCAAGTGGAAACCCTTTAATTCTCTTTTTTGTGTGTGTGGAATGAATGTCTTTCGGTCGAAGTTGTACGGAGCTTTGTTTTGTGTTCAAAAAGGAAAGTGCTAGGGATATGTAGGAACAAACACGTCTCTTTGATTGTTTCAGAAACAATGCCATATAGAGAAAATTCTGTACGCGGTTGAGGTTAATTTATACTCCTCCGTCTACGTTCACTTTTATTTATCTACTATATTAAAAATAGAGGTCATTTTAGCATATCAAAAGAAAATAATTTATTTTTTCTATTTTATCCATAGTATTAATTACTCATTTTAAATCATTTTTAAGTTTACTAAAATTATGTATCAATTAATATGACTATCATAATAAATTATACATTTTATTTATTATTTTTCAAGAGATATTCAAAGTGATTAGTTGACGAGTAAAAGTAAACTAAAGAAGTAGACACGGTTAAGTTTCTGACTAATTTAGAAAAGATTGCCTAGTTCTAGTCCTAGAACAATATCATTCCTGTAGATCAATATTAAAAGTGGAATCTACGAAATCTTTTGATTAATTCTTATTGGGCTTGAAAAGTAAAATTTTAAATTTGACTTTTCATTTGCTGGGTTTTAACTAGAGGCTTGCAATTTATTACACCAAAAAGTTATACTAGGACCGGGAAAATTGGGCCTGTGATTGGGCTGGACCGAGGCCCAACTGCCTGGGGAATAACTGGGCGGGCAGTAGGTTGGACTGGGCCACTGGCCGCTGGTCCAGGCCCACTGCCAAGGGGCTCAGGGCTGAGACCATGCGGGTTGCGGGCCAGTACCCCGAGGCCTACTGCCGGTGTTGCCGCCGCGATTTTTGCCATTATTTTTATGGTTTTGACCCTTCTTGTCGCCACCATTGTTGCTGTTGTGGCCCGAATTGTCAACAAAATCATTAGAATTATCGAATGACGTCGTCATCACCATTGAACTTGCGCCGGTAACCGCCTTTTTTGCCAAGCTGGCTTCTTCCAACGTGAGCATCGAATTGGCTTGATAAAAAGGGTGAAGCGGATTACTTTGTCGGAGTAGAGTCCCAACTCCATTATAGGCCTCATATATGTCTGCAACCATTTGTAGAACAATACGATTATTGGTAACAGACGCTCCAACGTTATGGAGTTGGTCCACCAATTCCTTAAGTCGTTTACAATAAACTGAAACATTTGGAAAATCTTCCATGCTGACTTGTGAAAATTCTTGCTCAAGGGTGACAACTCGGGAATGTTGGTTATCCTAGAATATATCACGCAATCTATTCCAGGTAGCCATAGCCATAGTGTCTGGTTCAATGATCGTCTGTAAAAGGTCGGTAGAAATAGTGGAGTAAATCCACTGAAGGACGGTAGCATCAAGAGTGATCCATAACTGAGGATCCTCCGCGGGTGTAGGGACTGCGGGATGAATTATATGATGGAGTACTTTATGTGAGATTGCGTGAATTTTGAACAATTCTCCCCACGTCGCATATTAGACGTTCTCCATCTCAAGAACAATAGGGATGTGGTTCTTGATGTTGGAAATAGTAAGGGCAGGATGAAACATGTTCTTTGACGTAGACATAATGAAAGAACAATAGGTGAATGAGGGATTTGGAAGAAAATTTGGGAAGAGATGAGGTAGGTTGCACGAATTCCGAGAATGGATACGAAAACCGAGGCAGCGGAAGAGAGGAAAATCGGTAGAAACACCTAGACTTTTGATATCATGAAAGAATATAATCCCTTGATTATTTTCATTAATGAATGAGTATATATACAATTTACAATCTCCATAATATGGAAAATTCTATTCCTATTCTAATCACAAAACCCTATTCTATTTGTACAATAATTCTACAATTATGGTAAGTTTACAATGCTAATTAACCACTAATAATATATTACCAAATATAGGTATACATGGCTGTGTATACTGTGTATATCTCGGTTCCCTATTTGTCTTAGGTTTCCGTGATATACACGGTATACACAAGATATTGTATATGTCGTGTATACCTTGTATATTATGGTATACTTTCATTAACCACTTAAAATATACTCTCTCCGTCTCATTTTAAGTGTCTTACTTTTCTTTTTGGTAAGTTCCAAAAAGTGTCTCTTTCTATATTTGATAAGTTGACAATTCAAACATCCTACATGATAAGTTTATAACCACAAGATTTAGAGGACATTTTAGTATATTACACACATGTACATCTTTAAATTAAGACCACAAGATTTAAAAGTCTCTCTTTATTTCTTAAATTATGTGCATAGTTAAACTAAGACACTTAAATTGGACGGAGAGAATAGTAGTGTCATGTGATCTGTCAAGAATTCTCTATTCCCAGACAATAACGTCACAAGGAATATTAGACAATAACCTAGCCTAATTTTATGGATTATTAATCCCATCCATACTTGAGGGATCAAATGCAGATACTTTCATACCTAGACAGTACATCGAGAATTTTCAATTGGTAGTACCTTAATCTTAAATAATCAAAGCAACCAACTCAACCAAAATAAATTCAATACTGCAACAAAAAGTAAAGCAAATAGCATACATTCTTATTGAACAGCTTCGAAACTATAACAGATGCAAGCATTGTTATCTTTTGCTTTCTGGCACCATAAACCAACACATGGAATTATCAAGCAAAATATTTTACACCCTCCCCGTATCACTTTGTTTGACACTATTTCTTTTTTAGTCCATTCGGAAAGATTGTTAAGTTTTCTATATTCTCTTATTGAGAAGCTTTTATAGCGATATAAATGCGATGACTTATTTAAGACCGCAAGCTTCAAAAATTTTATAGCAACACAAATATTATGATATATTTAAGATTACAAATTCCAAAACTTTTCATCTCTTTATTGTTTGTACCAAATTAAACTACGAACGAATAAAGTGAAATGGAGGGAGTATTTGCAAATTGAATTTCATAAGCGCCAATCGTCTAGAAAAAGCAGAACTAGAATTGACTAAATACGATTACATTCATACATCATCCATTAGCCTCAAATAGGTCAACTTAACTTTTAAATTGATATTTTAAAAAATAATAAATCACAAAACTAAAAAGAGATAGTTACTTCTTATGATCTTGAGCGGACATGGAGGTGAGTGCGATCATATTAATTATCAGAATGATGGTCTGATCCAAGTTGGTTAACAGATAGGACTCAGTGACAATTCAGGATTAAAAAATCCAATTTCTCCATCTTCAAATTTGTAAGTCCCCGTATCTCTTTTGAAGGAAATGTTTTCGTATCTCATTTTATTCCAAGATTACAATATATATACACACATACAAAATCAATTTAGGCTAAGAATATGTTAATCATCCTAATTACATAATATTTAATTTAATTACATAAGTATGATTTGATATGATTGAGATAATTTTGATATGATGGAGATGAGTATGATGTGATGAAAATTATCTTAACAGTCCCCCGCAGTCTTAGCGAGAGGTTCTCGTATGCTAAGACTGTCCCTGAAATCATCAAACAGTATGCGCGGAAGACCTTTCGTGAAAATATTTGCAATCTGATAACGGGACGGTACATGGAGAACACAGACTTGTTCACGTGCAACCTTTTCATGGACAAACAAGATATCCATTTCTATGTGTTTTGTGCGTTGATGTTGGACATGGTTACCTGATAGATATATCGCACTCACATTATCACAATAAACCACGATTGTTTTTTTATTGGACAATGAAGTTCTAAAAGAAGATTTTGGAGCCAATATGATTCAGAAACCACATTAGCAACCCCTCGATATTCTGCTTCAGCACTTGACCGAGATAGTGTCGGTTGGCGTTTCGACGACCATGAAATGAGGTTGTCTCCTAGAAATACACAATAACCGGAGGTGGAATGCCGTGTGTCCGGATAGCCACCCCAATCAGCATTTGTATAAGATGTGAGGCCAGAAATGGTGGACTTATACAGATGCAACCCAAAATCAGATGCAACCTTAACATACCATTGAATTCATTTGAGAGCCCCCATAAGCTCTTTCTTCGGGTCATGCATATGTAAACAAACATGTTGAACTGCATATGAGATGTTAGGTCTCGTGAAGGTGAGATACTACAATGCCCCTGCTAAGCTGCGGTAATGCGTGGGATCACTGTAGGGAGAACCTGCAGAGTTACTCAATTTTGCCTTGGTGTCAACCGGCATGTGTGACGGTTTGCTAGAGGACATACCGGCTTTGTCAATGATCTCCTCAACATATTTCTTTTGACTAAAAAATAGACCACTTGCATATTGAGTGACAGTAATACCCAAAAAATAGTTTAAAGAGCCTAAATCCTTCATAGCAAATCCTGAGGCAAGGAAAGACATAATAGACTGGCGAAGTGACTCAGATGACGATGTGAGGATGATGTCATCCACATAGAGAATAATATATTCCATTTCATTCCCTTTCTTATAAATGAACAAAGACTGATCGGACTTGCTATGTGAGAACCCCAGTGTGGAGACAAAACATGCAAACCTGTTATACTACGCCCTGGGGCTTGTTTTAAACCATATAATGATTTTCTGAACAAGCAAACATATTAAGGGTGGATAGGATCTCGGAAACCCAAAGGTTGGTGCATATAAACTATTTCGTGTAGGTGACCATGTAGAAATGCATTCTTGACGTCCAACTGATGAATGGACCATGATTTAGATAGAGCCAGACTGAGAATGGTTCTGATAGTTGTTGGTTTAACTATTGGACTGAATGTTTCATCACAATCCACGCCAACTTGCTGAGACTTGCCATCACCAATAAGACGAGTTTTGTATCTCGCAAAAGAACCATCTGAATTCTTTTTATGACAGAAAACTCACATAGTACGTATGATGTTCACATTAGATGGACGGGGCACCAACTCCCACGTATTATTTTTAATAAGAGCATCAATTTCGTCTAACATGACATCTTTCTAATTCGAGTCTGATAGAGCAACTTTTGGATTTTTCGGAATTGGTGATGGTTGGACTGATGAGGTTAAATTAAAATGACGCTTGAGCTGAAAACCGTGTGCATGGCACGAGTTTCAATGGATCGAGAGGCAGTCGAGACTTGGGGCTGAGGCTGTGGATATTCGGTAATGGGACTGGGCCGAGAGGGGCTGCCCAACTGGGCTTGTATCAGTGGGCCGGTATGTTGGGTCGGTGAAGTAGATGAGAGAGCAGTGGGCTCCCTCTCATGTGGGCCAACTGGTGGTGAGGACGGAACTGGGTCGACGCCGAGCAGGAGGAGGCAGTGGGCTCCCTGTGTCTCGGTCTGGCCCAGTATGGTTTTGTGGCTGGGCAATGATGTTTTAGGCTGGTCCAGTTGGCTGGGTAGTGATGTTTTGGGCCGGTCCAGTCGGTACTGAGGAGGCAGTGGGCCCCCTCAGTTGGTCTTGGAAAGATGGACGATTTAAATGGTAATGTAAAAATGGGTGTAGCCCCTCATCCAAAAATTCGTATGAAGGAGGAGACAACTTATGAGAATTAGCAAATGGGAATGTGGACTCCTCGAAAATAACGTGACGATAGACGATAGTTTTCCCATTAGACATATCATAACACTTATATCTCCTATAATTTTACGGGTATCTCAAAAAGACACATGGAGTGGAACGGTCTTGAAGTTTATTTATTATTGTGGAAGGAAATAATGGATAGCACAAACACCCGAAAACCCTCAAATGTGTAAAAAAGGAGTGCGATTGTACAAAACTTCTGTTGGTGATAGGTTTGAGAGTAGCTTGCTAGGAAGAATGTTTAAAAAATATGTAGCCATTTGAAGAGTATGATGCCAAAAAGACTGTGGTGTGGACGAATGCGCAAGAAGTGTGCGAATTAAATTGTTGATTATTCAGATTTTTCTTTCGGTTTTTTCCATTTTGAGGAGAAGTATGTGGACATGAAAGACACCACGACATACCACTTTGGTGATAAAATTCCTTAAATTGGTCATTTATGAATTTCCTCCCATTGTCACATTGAAAACATTTAATGGACCTCTCATATTGGGTTTGGATGAAAACACTAAATTGTTTAAAAATAGTGGGGACCTGTGATTTTTTTCTAATGGGAAATGTCCACAGAAAATTAGAATAATCATCCAAAATAAGCATATAATATTTTTGACCTGCTGAACTTAAAACTGGGATGTCCATAAATCACTATGCATGAGATCAAAAGGCATAATAGTATTGGAAGTAGATAAAGAAAAGGGAAATTTAACATGCTTTCTAAAAACACAAATCTGACAAACATGAGAGCCCACAAGTTTGTTACAATCAATAACTTTATTTTTTCTAAGAGAATTGAACACCGGGTGTCCCAAATCGTTATGCCATAAAACATGAGAAATAATAGCAAATGTTGATGGATTTGTGACTTGGTTGATGGTGGCGGTGATGGGATACAAATCATTAGTGTTATTACATCTCATTAGTAGCAACCCCGTCTGAAAATCCTTCACAGAAAACCCAAACAGATCAAAATTAACAGAACCATTATTGTCAGTTGTGAAACGACGTACATATATCAAGTTTTAAATATATTTGGGTGCATGTAGGACATTTTTCATATGTAAAGGTGGGTGATGGGGGGAAGGTTTAATTGACCAATACCACGAATTGGAATTTCCTGCCCAGTGCCAATGATAATATTTTTATTACTGCTCATATTAAAATAAGATGAGAGGTTACATTGAGATGCCGTAATGTGTGATGTTTCTCCCGTGTCCATGTACCACGAATCATCGGGAATATTGAGATTCATGTTGTTCATGGCTTGATCGATATCTGTGGGAGCATAACATGCGGAAGATGCTGAAAAAGATTGTTGCGGATGAAAACCGAGAACCTCGGGCTGCCTAGATGTTGGATGAGGTCGGGCTCACTGAGTCGTGGGGTACGGGCAGGGAGGGGCAGCCCACTGTTGGGGCTGCCAGCCATAGTGTGGACACTGCCCCCACTGCCCACCGACTGGCAGGTTGGGCTGCTGCCAGTGGGGTCTATTTTGGCCCTGTTGGGCGCGGTTGTTGCCGCCACCAACGACCTTTCCGCCACCCCGACCCCGTCCTTTTCCACTTGTATTTTTTCCTTTTTTATTGTTACGATTTTGATCCCTTTTGACTCATTATTTTGTCAATTCAAACCACAGCCGTAACCAAAATTTTGAGTGCCAAAATCATCGGTATAATTGTTAGTGGAAATAAGAGCGGTGCCGACATTAGTTGCCCTTCCCGTCACCTGTTTTTATTTTCGGGTTTCTTCAAGAATTAATCTCGAACGAGCCTCATAGAATGGTGGTAAGTGACTGCTTTGTTGAATGAACATAGCAACACCATCAAATAGTTCATTCAATCCCGCAATCAATTGTAGAACTAACCTTTGATTCGTCACCGGCGCACCAACATTTGAAAGTTGATCGGCAAACATTTTCAACTCTTTACAATACGCGGAGACATTTGAAAAATCATCCAATTTGACATTGGTGAATTGGTTTTCAAGATATACCGCCAGTGAAATTTTATTATCTTGAAAGATATTTTGCACATCTCCCAAGCTTGTTGAGTCGTAGAGTCCGGTTCCAAAATGATGTGCAAAAGGTCATTAGAGATTGTGTCGTAAATCCATTAAAGGATAATTGCATCTAAGCGAGACCATAGATTTTTGTCTACAATGGTAGTCTCCGATGAAGACTTGGGATGAATAATATGGTCTATAACTTCGTATGCTCGGTAATGGATTTTGAACAACTCAGCCCAAGAAGAATATTGCCCTTTTTCCATCTCAAGAATAATTGGAATAAAATTCTTGACGTGATTTACGGAAAGAGCGGGATGAATTTTTTGTTGTTCGACCATTGATTGTGTTGAGAGGGATGAAAAAATGAAAGGAGAGTGTATGGTTTGGTAAGAAAATAAAGCAAAAAGAAGGGGTTGTCGGCTAGGAGGGTTGGCGAAACCCTAACCCTAATTAGGGTTGATGAAGAAAGCCGAGAAAGAGAACAAATAAATTTCAATTTTGGGGGGGTGGGGGTGGGTGGGAGGGTTGGCCGAAATAGCAATAATTTGGGGGGTTAGTTTTTTGCTCTTGATACCATGAAGGAAATGTTTTCCATAGCTCATTTCATTCCAAGATTACAATATATATACACACATACAAAATCAATCTAGGCTAAGAATATGCTAATCATCCTAATTATATAATATTTAATTTAATTACATAAATATGATTTGATATGATAGAGATAATTTTGATATGATGGAGATAAGTATTATGTGATAAAGATAATTATGAATTATGTCCATAATTATCTTAACATCTTTCATTCCCTCCTTCGTACAAAATAAAATGATCACACGAATCCTCTGTAAAATATATATGATTAGGTTTGACTCCTGTAAATTTAGAGGAGTCAATGAAACTTGGTCCATTAGGGCCCAAAAAGATTGTTGACCCTCTCAAGGTCTTAATCTCCTCTTTCAGTTTACCTTTAATTACATATAATTCAAAGAGTTTAAATTTAAAGGTCTTGGGACCAACTTAATCCTCACAATGGAAGAATCGGGTAACAAGTAATAGTGCACCAGATAACTCAACTAGATAGAATTGAAATGAGCGAACAAATGCATCATACTCCAGCTCAATAAGCTAGTGGAAGTGTGGCTCTACGATTGGTTGAGTAACGGCAGGCCCTGTAACGTCAAAAAACCACACTTTGCCGGACCATAGCATCACAAAATAAAATTGGTCGTTGTAATAATGGATACCAGTGACTTTACCGGACCATGTTCGAACGATATTAGTCCAATTGAGATTTCCATGTCGCCAAAAAGCCAAACAATTATCTTCCAAAAAATTATCATCTCCTTCAAAATAGAAAACAAGCGGCGCATAATATTGTTATTAATCTGTATTCCAAAAAACCAGTAAATAATAATTACTTAAAATAAACAGAATCAGTGTTGGAAAAATAAAAATAATTTTTTCAGAATATAATCGAGCCCACTTAGTTCAAAGTGTGTCCTTAAAGAAATTATTCCCCTCACAGTACTCGAGGTTGATGGAATATCCCCTTCCAGGATAGAACGATTATCTTACCAGAATAGTAGTACTCCAAATTCAGGTAGCGGCGAACCACTCAACAACAGTATATCACACGAAATTTGTTTATGCGAGAGAAGAAGTTTGTGTTGTTCAGAAAATTCGTAAGTAAAATTCTGAGGAATCAAACGAATTTATAGCCATGGAAGTACTGTTTCTGAAGGTTTGCAACCTTTCTGAACAGCCACTGAAAACTAGTGGAAAATTTAAATGTGAGAAAGAAACTGGGTCGCGGGTCAGACACGCGGATCCGGCAGGGTCGCGGGTTAGGGTCACTAATGGGTAGGATTGGATAAGTTAATTAATTTAATTAAATAATAATTAATTAAATAATTAAAAATTAAAGAAAATTTGGTCCAAAAAGATTATCAATCCGAGGCCGAGGCGAGCGACGACGACGGCGCGAGGGGTCCTTGCCCCCTCAACCCTTTTACTGATAAGAAGGAGTAATTCTACTTATAAGTAGAAGAACTTTTCTTTCCACTACCGATGTGGGACAAATGCCTATTTTATAAAGCAAGAGGGAACTCCCACTTTTCTTTCCACTACCCGATGTGGGACAACTCCCACTTTTCTTTCCAATCATTTCTCATTCACCAATATCAATACCCAACAAATATGACGTAAGAGAAGGACTGACAGATAATACAGCATTGTCCATGCAGATAAATCCTTCTTCGCGACCCTATGAAGCCAATAAGTCTTTCCGGGAAGGAAGTTGAATTTGTGTATGTGATAAGGATGTAACAAGTTCATCTCTCCTGTATTATTATTTGCCACTGTGATGATCCATCCTTGTGATGGAAAACACTCGTCCTCTAGCTTTCGGGAGAAACATGCATGAAACTTTCTGCTTGGAAATAGAGTAAAATTCTCGATAATCATCATCTTTATCCGCCAGCATTAGCAATGAAACTTGAGGCGAAAACACATCAAAATTTTTCCTTTGTAGCGGCAATTCTCCAAGAGGTACAAACATTACCAAAATCTATGCAATCTTCCATCACTTTAACACGCTTTGCAATCTGAGCAATTAGATCGTTAGGAAGTTCTGCCCAGTTCGCCATTGTAAGTAAAAAAAAGCAAACTTTGTTTATGGTTTTACTTCAAGTTCGAGGGCATTTATATAGGCTGATAGTATTTTCCCATTTTGACTAGAAGTAGAATGAGGTATTGATATATACATATAACCCTTCATATTTATTGATAATTTGATACCTAGTTCGACTTTATTTGGACTTTGAACGTGGCCCAAAGGCCAAAGGTATAAAATAGAACATGTATACGACCACGGCTATTATTCATTGTTGCTCCTTTTTTTTTTCCTTCTCTTGTTAATTGCTCACTCCCTCCTAAATTAACAGTTAGTTAAGATTAATAATTTGTGCCAAAATATCTATTAATTTGGAAATTCAAGACTGTAGTTAAGAATTGTTTTCAACTAACCCTTAATATTAATAGAATGCCAATATTTGAGAGAAAAAAATTAATATATCTTTATTAAATAAGGGTATGCAGTAAATTAAGTCAACAACAATTAAAATGCGACAGAGGGAGTACTAATCCTATGTAAATGGACAAAAAGGTATCATAGTTAGTTGTTGAACAATATATATATATTCTTGTTTTTTTAGATTGATAGGAGATACAATTCCATCTCAAACGCACTTTCAATGTTTGAAGTTTGAAAACATATTTGATAAATTCCAATTTTGTCCTTGCAATATATGGCTAAGTATATTTAAATTTTAATTAATCTAAAGATGTGATTCTGATCCCTTTACATAGAAAGTATCTTATGTTATAGTACTATTTTAGAGCTAATTATCTTCAAAAATTGGACAATATAAATTTACCGTATAATTGGACTTTTAACAACCATGCTCGGTCAAAAATGATTACAGTTGCTAGCTAATATACAAAATATATGCATCAACTATGTATAAAATGTGTATATATTTTGTATATTACAATTAATATACATTTGTTGGCTATTATTTTGACGGACAACTATACAGTTATTAAATTTGTAAAAATTCACAAACATAGTGATCGAAAGTGCACATTATAACCCATTGAAGGTTATATGTGCTTAATCATATAAATCAATTTTACAACTGCTTTATTAAGCATATAAATCAATTTTACAGAGACTCTTTATATGCACATTAACTAATTTTCCAGACTCTTTATTAAGCATATAAATCAATTTTACAACTGCTGAACTTTGGATTTTTTTTTTCAAGTTCATGTTTGTCCTTCCCTGTTATGTGAAATTTCTTCCATCTTCCGATCAAATTGAATACTTTTTCTGCCCTTGTATTATTTATTTATTTTTCAATAAGTGCCTCCCTTTTTCAAATTAAATAATCTGCATTACGCTGATCCCTGACATTCTTCTTACTCTCCGATTTTACGATATTATTCTAGCAAAAACTAGTGATTAGCTGACAGTATTCTATCCTTTTTTAAAAGTTTTCGTACTGATTAGACCTGTCCACCGGGTCGGGACCCGCCCGGCCAAAAATCAGGGCCAGAGTAAGTTTATAGCTGATCCGCGAGTCACTAGACCCGAAAAAGCGGGGACCCGACCAGGGTCGGGCCAGGATCAAAATATTTTACCCGTCTGACCCGGCCCGACCTCTACCCGACCCGCATATTTTTTAATATAATATATATTATTTTTCCTTCATTAATATTTATTTTGTACTTATATATATTTTTGTCATTAGTAAGTGATATAATGCATATTTTTATAATATATGTATTGCTCTAATCTACATTGAGCTCGACATAAAATAAGATAAAAACGGTAGCTGATTATTAATTATATATTTATATTATTAGTCGTTTTGTTAATATCACGGAAGCATAATGTAGGGAGAGAAAGTAGTTGTAAATTGATGAAACTTTAAATGGTCATAACTCTGTGCTCGAATGTTCGTTTTATCCTATTTTTTATATTTTGCGTATTTTTTTGAGACAGGGCCGGTCAAACAACCATAAGGCGGTTTGGCGTAGCCAATTTTTAGAAAAACGTCAGTTTTCCCAATCAATTTGTGTTTTTTCCCAAATCGGTTTCTAATTTTCTTTTTCTTTAGTCAGATCTCACGATATACAATACATTTCAACGTCGAAATTTCGTGGTAATGTATGAGTGAATGCCAATTTCAGTTTTGAAAATTTAATTTTTTAAAAAAATAAAAAATTCCTCGACCCGACCCTGATCCGCCAAAAAATTCCGACGGGTCAAGGCTGACCCGTGACCCGTAGGGTCAGGGCCAGGATCGGAAGTTTTTAAAAAAAACAGGATCGGGCAAGCAGAAAAAAAAAAGTCACCCGACCTGACCTTTGACAGGTCAAGTACTGATGCGTTAACGATGCACGAAAACCTTCATATTCTAGTTTGTGTAACACCCTTCATATTTTAGAATGTCTCAACATGTTTAACATTGTGTACGAATAATATTAATATAAAATTGTCACTACCTTCAAAACTTAAACTCATCTTCTTCTTCTTTTTTAATAAGAAATCTCCGTTGGTCGGTGGTGTAAGGTTTGAAATTCAGGGGATAATGTGTCTGTTTCTCTACCTTTCTCTATTGAAATTCCTATTTATTTAGTTAAACTTGTAATGTATATCTACTAACACATCATGCGCTCTTATTTTTAAACCAAAGTCATGAGACAGACTTTAAACTCATTACCTAATCATCAAAATCAGATCTTGTTGTGATTTCGTCTTTTAAACTATGCTTTTAATTATCTTAATATTATTTTTCCCTCTTTATATATTTTCCTAAATGTTATTTTTAGTCAACTAACGTCTGGCTAGGTGGGACATAAATAGTATATCATATTCATATGAAAGCAAACTATGTAGTTATTATTTTTATATGAAACAGGTCAACTATATATAATTATATTAACCAGGTCTTGATGCCAAGTAAACCATTTCTAAAACAATGTGTATAGATCAATACCTAGGACAAATGTTTGTCTTTCATTCAGACATCATCTCTAAGGATAAAGATGTGCCGATAAAGATTATTTTCAATACGTATTCAGCTTGTAAATGGAGAGAAAAAGTCTATGATAAAAACGTTTTCCCTTAACATGTAGTGTTTGTTGTACATGTAAATCTTAGATGTCAAAATATATGAAGATAAAGGTATTTAACTGTGTGACCTATCAATCAATAAAATAAATGAAAATTATATAAATTGAGATTCAAATCCCAAGAAGAACAAGAAGGCTAGATTTTCTTTCCGGAGGTAGACACAACTTGTTACATCAACCCCTTCCTTTTTGTTGCCGCAAACATTTTTCGGGGTTGAGCCATAAATTTTATTACAAAGGCAAATAAAGTCTGAATGCAACTATAGTAATAGGAAAGGCAGAACGAGGAGAGGGCCGAATAATCATACTACCGCAGTCAAAAAAGAGTTGGGAAAGCACTCCCTTATCTGAACTTGGTTGGCATTCTCTCCAACCTTAGTAACATTGGGGTTGGGGAGGGGGTTCAACATAGGGTCAAACAAGTGAAAAAATAATCGGTAGTGTTTGTTGTATATGTAAAGCTTAGATGTCAAATATATGGAGATGATTTGAAAATCTACGAATTCTTTTAAAAACTAGTGTGTTGGACTTCTTCCATTGGTCCCGGTAAGTACTCAATAGGACAAATTTGGAGGATGAGGAAACCTAGATGAGGGCTGTCAAAGACAAGAACAACTCATTTACACCAACAAGAAACTTTACCACTTTCTTGTATTGGCTTAGGCACCACAAGAAATGAAACTACTAAAAAAAAAAGTATTCATTCATCACCACTTACAATGAGCATGTTATACCTTCCTCTATTATCTAGTTTGCACATTATTATGAGAGTCCATAGGGAAGTTTTTGTCCTCTTTTTTATCTTTCATTCCAAAGGGTATTATTTTTAGTTTCCCGTTCGGTGTTCATAATCGTAATGAGGGTCCTACTAATTTAAATTCGCACCCCATTAAAAAATAAAATATTCCCTATAAGGATTTTTTAAGGAATTTTTACACAAATAATCAGTCGGGTTCACTATTTACTTCTTCTCGCCAATACACATATATATAAATTATATACGGTTATACACAAATTAACAAGGATTGTGTCTATGTGTGCATATATATCTACTGACTATTTTTAATTTAAGCAGTTGTGTGAACTGTTATTTGGATATTTTTTTTTCATACCGAAAATTCAAACTCGAGATATCTGATTAAGAGTTACGAAATCTTATTCATCCTAAGGAGCCAAGCCTTTGGTGGTCGTTCCAAAGGATATTAGAATCCAATCCCAAACAAGAAAAGTCTGATAAAGAAAATCACCAATTTGACCAAGAAATGAGTAAAACAAAGCAAGAACTTACAACAACAAAACGCCAAATGTTTCACTTTGCTTTAAAAGGTCCTCCAAAATCTAAGTACATCAAAAACAAAATTAAACTAAATATTTTTCACATGACATTTGATACTATCATATGTCTAATTTGTTGTTATGTAGGTGATGGGGTTAAACCCTTTAGATCATTACCCTCATTGTGAAAAATGCTGCTACTATTATTATTGTACCTGCAAAGCACCTTGCACTTGACCACATTGTCATAGACATAGAACCCTGGTGTGACCATGATCCTAACCATGTTTGGGACCAACTTTTTAGCCTTGTCTCCACCCATATCCTCCATGTGTTTACAGTCAAATTTCATCTCTTTATCCACTCTGAAAATAGGCAAAGTTGGGTGAAGTGAGTTAGCCAATAGGTGCACTAACCACACTGCTTTTGATGCACCAAAAAAAGCTTGCAATAGTGGTTCAGTCCAAGCTCTATTCCATCCTAACATAGCCACAATTTCACTCATTTTCCTATCACAAAACTTGCTGAATTCTTCACTGTAAAATCTTGTCCCTTTGCTCAATACTTCCTCCCATGTTAAGTCCTTCAATCGATTGTACAAGACGAAATTTGCCTCACATCGATCAATGGGGTTCAAGATTTGGTTACAAGAACTCTTTTGGAATCCAATAGATTCAAAATCCTCATAAAAAGCATTGTGCAACAAAGATTCAAGATACACAAGTAAGCCTCTGGGGTTTCTTGAAATTGAAATCTTGATATCATATGGTTGGAGTAGTAATGCAATTCGATCATAAACTTTGCCACCAATTTGTCTAAGTTGAAGTGTCATCGATTGACTTAAAATCCTAACAGATGACCTTGCCTCAGATACCATAACCAAGAAATGCTCAATAACTTTATCATCTTCACCAAATTTCACTCTTTGAAGATTTAAAGGGGATTTGTTGTTGTTCATAACATTATTGCTGCAAACTTCAAGACCAGATTTCAAGTTGTGACAATAAATTTCAAGCTTGTTTAGCTTTTTCTCAAGTTCAACCATAGAAAACTTCAATCTTGATGCTTCTAAAATAGCCTCATCTCTTTTCCTAGTGGCTTGAATTAGCTTATGTGAAAGCTCCGCAATAGCAATTTTCCAATTTTCCTCTCTTGTTGTCCCTCCACCAGTAGAGGACTCAACTTCTACTGATGATGATCTTGGACTTTTTTTAACCAAAGTAGAGAGGACTGATTTGAAAATACCACTACCACCATGAGGGCTATTTATGGAATTACTTTTGTTGTTGTCTAATGGAACCACAGTGATTTTCTCTCTATTGCTTGGCCTGCATTTGTTGCATAAAACTCCCTTGTTGTCATCATTTTCTTGCCTCTTTTTGATAGACACTTTGCCTTTATTCTCTGTTTTAGAAGAGTGTAAAGGTGTTGGATGGTGCCTATATTCAACTTCACTTGGAGTTGTTTCTGCTCTATAACTGCTTCTCCCTTGTGAATACTCCTCTTCTTCATTCCCTTCTTCAATCTGCATCAAAACATAGACATAAAATGAAGAAAAAAATCAATTTTTTGGAGGAAAAAAAATCATTTTTTTTGAGGAAAAATAATCTAAACAGAATTTGTTTGAATAACCAAAAGAATTAGCCATTGAAATTGAATAAAACCAAAAGGGTATTAAGTATATAAGAAAAAGATTGTTATTTTAAGTGAAAATCTTAAAGATAGCATTTTCATTCTCTTTTCATTAAAGCATGAGGATTAAAATTCAATCTTTTGAGGAGGAAAAACATCACTAAACAAGAATCAATGGGAATAAAAACTCAACCTTTATGAGGGAAAAACATCACTAAACAAGAATCAATGGGGGATAAAAACTCAACCTTTATGAGGGAAAAAAACATCACTAAACAAGAATCAAACATCAACAACAACATACCCAGTGCAATCTCACATAGTAAGGACTGAGAGAGTAAGATGTACTCAAAACTTACCTCTACCCTTGTGGACAAGGGATAGAGAGGTTGTTTCTGATAGAGCTCGACTCAAAAACCCTTGTGGACAGGGGATAGAGAGGTTGTTTCCGATAGAGCTCGACTCAAAAGAACGTAGTCAATGTAGAAATTCAAAGAAAATAAGACAACAAGATATCACCATAACAAAACAACTAAAGCAACTTAGGAATACACACACGAGAATCAATGGACACAAAAACAAGAATTTGCTTGAATAACCAAATGAGAAAAAAAACATCACTAACCAAGAATCAATGAACACAAAAACAAGAATTTGCATAAATATCCAAAAGAGAAAAAGGGATTAAAGAGTGAATGGTGAACTTACAGGAGTGAAAAGAGGAGGATGACGTGGAGAAATTGAGGATTTTGATGAAGAAGAAGAATTGGCCATGGAAAATGTGTTGTTTTTTCGTCGGTTTGTAATCATGGTTTTGAATGAATCATACAACATATTTGCAGGTTTTTTGTTCTGAAAATCTGAAATTATATTTCAGCTTCTTCTAAGCTAACCTCACCCCCTTTAACCCCCCTCCCCCCGAGAAGAATCAGAATTTATGACGTCTACGCACTATAGGATGGTCTATAATTACGTGACACATGGGTACGTGAGTTACACTGGGTGATGTTGAGTTGGGTCTTCGTTGTGAGTTGTGACTTATAAGTCAAATGTCAATGAGTTTAATATATATTTTCTTAAGGCTGATTGTTCTATTTTAGACCCCCTATTTAGATTTTGCCTGAATTTGTAAAACTTGTGCAAATATAGACTTAGAAAATTACTCCTAATACTACTAGTTAATACTTTTTCTTAACCATCTATTTCACTTATTTTTATTCTATATTGAGTAAATTAAAAATTTTATGAGAAAATATTAAATTACAATCTAAAATTTTATAAGAATAATTTTTAGGGGCTATATTTACACAATTCTTTTAAGTAAAGACAAAATAAAAAGAGAGCTTAAGAATTTTTTTTTTGAGTAAATCAATCGATTTATATTGGGTAACATCCGTTAAAGAAGAAGATACTTTTTATCAAAATCCTTTTCATTCTCAAGTCTCAAAAAGATACTCCAGGCAGAAGGAAGGATAAAAGATCATTACATCTTTTGTAGTCTCTTTTTCCAATTTGAACACCATTTAAATGGAGAGATTTTAAAAAGCTAATTTAGTTTTTACTGTATTAAAATAGTACAAAAAGATTAAACTAACTATTAAAAATAAAGGTAAAGAATATCATGTTAAATTGAAAATTAAGTAGTTTAATAAATTTAAACTTCTGAAATTCGTCTCTCTTTTTGGTCAACTTGCATGAAATGGTATTAATATTCATGTCTTATCAAATATGTTTTCGAATGTTCTAAGGAACTAAAAGGAAGCAAATAACGTCTTATAAACTTGTGCATAATGAACTTTTGAATAGAAAATCTAAGTGAAAAGTGAATATAACTTGAGGTTGCATAGGGAGGGGAGGACTAGTGATTTTATTTTATTATTTGAAAGGGATTTATTGATAAGAGTTATATCTCACACTTTCACTATGTTTTTTGTTAAAGAAATTGATTTTGATATCAAATGATTAAATTATTTATTCTAGATTGAAATCAGACATTTCAACAAAAATCTTACTACACTTACTAAAAAATACATAGAGATTATTGTTAGGATAATTATGGGTCATCCCATAATTATCTCAAATCACCATCAATCATGTAAATTGTAATCACATAATTTAGGATGATTGTAAATTAGCATCATGTATTTTAGGATAATTAGATAGGTCTTCCTTAATACTAGTATGATACATTTGTGTATATATTTAAAGATTGGAATGAAATCACTAATAAAATTGATTTCCTTCATGGTATCAGACGGGTGAGGGAGCAGTGGACTCCCTCATTTGGGCCTGCCAGCCACTAGTAGTGGACTGGGCCGAGACCAACGGTAAAGAGGCAGTGATCTCCATTCCGCGGACTGGTCTAGTCCCATTTTGTGGTTGGGCCGGTACAATGTGGGGATTATTTTGGGTATTGATGTCCAAAAAATTATATGAAGGTGGGCATGCCACATGAGACTTAGTAAACGGGAATGTAGACTTATCAAAAACTACGTGACGAGAGATAATGATTTTCCCGTTCGTCATATCATAACATTTATATCCCCTATGATTTTGTGGGTATCCCTAAAACACACAAGGAGTGGAACGAGCCTGAAGTTTGTTAATGGTTGTGAACGGAAACAAGGGATAACACAAACATCCAAAAATCCTTAAATGTGTAAAAGATGGGAGACGATGGTACAACCTTTGTGTAGGTGACACGTTGAAAAGTAGTTTGCTAGGAAGAATATTTAAAAAATATGTGGTCATTTGAAGTGCATGATGCCAAAAAATTTGTGGTGAGGATGAATGCACAAGAAGTGTGCGAATCATATTGTTAATCGTTCAAATTTTTCTTTCGGCTTTCCCATTTTGAGGTGATGTATGTGGACATAAAAGACGCAAAGACATCCCATTTTGGTGACAAAAATCATTAAATTAAGTATTTATGAATTCCCTCTCATTGTCACATTGAAAACATTTAAGGATTTGTCAAAATTGAGTTTTGATAAAAACACTAAATTGTTTAAAAGTGGTGAAGGCTTGTGATTTTTGCCCTAAGGGAAATGTCCACAGAAAATTCAAATAATCATCCAAAATAAGCATATGACCTGCAGAACTCAAAACTGGTGATGTCCACAAATCACAATGCATAAGATCAAATGGCATAAGCATATGTGAAGTAGATGATGAAAAAGGAAGTTTAACATGTTTCCCAAACACACAAGTTTGGCAAACAGAAGAGTCCAAAAGTTTGTTACAAGCAACAAAATTATTCTTTCTAAGAGTATTGAACACCGGTGCTCCCGGGTGTCCCAATCGATTGTGCCAAACGATAGGAAAAATAGTTGCAAAGGTTGATGGTTTTGTCACGTAGTTGTTGAAAATGGTAGTGATGTGATACAAGTCCCCCATGCTATTACATCTCATTAGTGGCATTCCCGTCTGAAAATCCTTCACAGAAAATCCAAACGGATCAAAATTCACAGAAACATTGTTGTCAGTTGTAAAACGTCGTACATATATCAAGTTTTTAATTCGGTTTGGTGCATGTAAAACGTTTTTAAGTATAACGGTGGGTAAAGAGGGAGAAGTTTTACCTGACCATTACCATGAATTTGAATTTTCTGGCCACTGCCGACAACAATTTTTTTTATTACTACTCATATTAAAATAAGACGAGAGATTACCTTGAGATGTCATCATGTGTGACGTAGCCCATGTGTTCATGTATCACGAATCATCTGGAACATTCAGATTCATATTATTTATGGCATGTTCGATATCGGTTGTAGCATAACTTACGGAAGATAGTGCATAGGCTGTAAATACTTGTTGTGGATGAGAACCTAGAAGTTTGGGTTGTCGGTTTGAAGATGATGTCCTATCCCACGATGAGGTGGGGTAGGGGCATAGAGGGGCAACCCATTGTGGTGTCCAAGCCCACAGCGGCTACTGCCCCCACTGGCCCCGTTGGACTAGGCTTGCGGCTGCCACTGGCTAGGCCGCCCCTGCCCCTGCTGGTGGTGGTTGCTGCTGCCGCCAGTGGGCTAGCCGCCACTCCTTCCACGTTCCTTTAAGCCATTATTTTTTCCTTCGTTGTTGTTGCGATTTGACCCCCCCCCTTTTTACTATTGTTGTTGAGATTTACGATTTCTCCCAAACTGGAATTTGGTGTCGCATAATCCACGAAGGTGGAGACGAGAGTTGTTCCGGCGGTGGCTGCCCCAGAGGCTGTCTGCTTTGCCTTGTGGGTTTCTTCGAGAATCAATCTCGAACAAGCCTCGTAAAATGGAGGTAACAAATTACTTTGTTGAATGAATGTAGCAACCCCATCATAATTTTCATTCAACCCTGCAATCAATTGAAGAACCAACCTTTGATTTGTCATTGGCGCACCAACGTTGGATAGTTGGTCGGCAAGCATTTTCAATTCTTGACAATAAGTGGAAACGTTTGAGAAGTCATCCAATTTGACGTTGGTAAATTGGTTTTCAAGATATACCTCCCTAGCATGTGAGTGCGATATACTTATCTGGTGAGTGATTCCATGAGTGATTTCATTCAAATCTTGAAATATATATATGCAAATGTATCATACTAGTATTAAGGAAGACCTATCTAATTATCCTAAAATACATGATACTAATTTACAATCATCCTAAATTATGTGATTACAATTTACATGATTGATGGTGATTTGATGTTCAATGGATAAAATGGAGGTCACTGCCTCTTCACCCGTCGGTCTCGGCCCAATCCACTACTAGTGGCTGGCGGGCCCAAATGAGGGAGCCCATTGCTCCCTCACCGGTAAACCCACCCCAGCATCTAAGCCCATATTTTCAGGTCCATAATCCTGATCCCTCCCGGCCCAATAACCCGGCAAAAAACCAAAATAATCAAAAGTCTGCCTTGGTCCAAAATACTACCTCCTTTCGGCCTAATACTATACCCGACAGTCCTAATCCCTAGTCGTCGAATATAGCCCAACCTCAGACCATTGAAACTCGTGCCATGCACGGGATTTTTGACCCAAACATCATTTTAACTTAACATCTTCGGTCCAACCATCACCTCTTCCCAAACATCCCAAAGCAGCCCTATCAGACCCGAATTGGAAAGCTGTCATGTTAGACGAAATTAATGCTCTTATTAAAAATAAGACATGGGAGTTAGTACCATGTTCATCTAATGTGAACATAATCAGGTTTATATGGGTTTTCTGTCATAAAAAGAATTATGAAGGCTCCTTTGCTAGATACAAAACTCGTCTTATTGGTGATGGCAGGTCTCAGCAGGTTACCGTGGATTGTGGTGAAATATTTAGTCCGGTGGTTAAGCCATCAACTATCAGGACTGTTCTTAGCCTGGTACTGTCAAAATCCTGGTCCATTCATCAGTTGGATGTCAAAAATGCATTCCTACATGGCCATTTACAAGAGACAGTTTACATACACCAGCCTTTGGGTTTCCGAAAGTCTGCACATCCGGATTATGTTTGCCTATTGAAAAAATCTTTATATGGTTTGAAACATGCTCCCCGGGCATGGTATAACAGGTTGGCAGGGTTTGTATCCATACTGGGTTTCTCACACAGCAAGTCCGATAAGTCTTTGTTCATTTATAAGAAGGGAAGCGACATGGCATATATCCTCCTATATGTAGATGACATCATTCTCACGGCCTCATCTACATCACTTCGCCAGTCTATTATGTCCCTCCTTGCAGCAGAATTTGCAATGAAGGATTTGGGTCCTTTAAATTAGTTTTTGGGAATTGTTGTAACCCAATATGCAGGTGGTGTGTTTCTCAGTCAAAAGAAATACGCCGAGGAGATCATTGACAAAGCTGGTATGTCTTTCTGCAAACCATCACACACATTGATTGATACAAAGGCCAAATTGAGTAACTCTACAGGTATTCCATACAATTACACAACACATTATCGTAGCCTAGCAGGGCCTTGCAGTATCTTACTTCACGAGACCTGATATCTCCTATGGAGTTCAGCAAGTGTGTTTAGATATGCCGAAAGAAGAACATATGGGGGCTCTCAAACGGATTCTGCGGTATGTTAATGGTACTCTTCATTTTGGATTGCATCTGTATAAGTCCTCCATTTCGAGTCTCTCATCTTATACAAATGCGGATTGGGGTGGTTGCCCGGACACACGACGTTCCACCTCTGGTTATTGTGTGTTTTTGGGAGACAACCTCATTTCATGGTCATCCAAACGACAGCCAACAATGACTCGGTCGAGCGCTAAAGCAGAATACCGAGGGGTAGCAAATGTGGTTGCTGAATCATGTTGGCTCCGTAATCTTCTTTTAGAACTCCGTTGTCCGATTGAAAAGGCAACTGTGGTTTATTGTGATAATGTGAGTGCGATATACTTTTCCGATAATCCTGTCCAGCATCAACGCACAAAATACATAGAAATGGATATATTATTTGTCCGAGAAAATGTTGCCCGTGGACAAGTCCATGTTCTCCATGTACCGTCCCGTTATAATATTGCCGACATTTTTACCAAAGGTCTTCCGCGCGTACTATTTGATAATTTCAGGGATGGTCTCATCATACGAGAACCTCCCGTTAAAACTGCGGGGGACTGTTAGGATAATTATGAGGTCATCCCATAATTATCTCAAATCACCATCAATCATGTAAGTTATCATTACATAATTTAGGATGATTATAAATTAGTATCATATATTTTAGGATAATTAGATAGGTTTTCCTTAATACTAGTATGATATATATATATATATATATATAGATTGGAATGAAATCACTCGTGGAATTGATTTCCTTCAATTATATGAGAATCTAGTTGGTATGAACACTTAAAAATTAGTACGTATATCTACACTTACTACTTTGTCCTAAGTGTATTTAATTTCACTTGAAATTAAGTACCAAGCAAATTTCTGAAAATTACATTTAAAGTAGATACTCTTGACCAAGAAAAGAAAAAATTATAAAAATTGGCAATTTTATACGTATAGAATAGGTAAGTGTTGTTATATTGACCAATTACGCTTGCCATGTATTTATTTAATTTTTAACCTTTTGTGACCAAAAGAATTCATAGAGTATTTAAGAGAATACCTTGTACGGATCACTACTATATTCATTTGGTGAGACTCTGAAATACTTTAACATGAAATGAATTGAATAAACAGTTATATAAATAATCTAGACGTGTCACATTTCACAATTATACATGAAGTAGTAAATGATTTAATTATTTATTTTCGTAATTATACTGTTAGAACTTAGAAGGAGACCATAATAATGATAGTCAATTGTGACATTCCAAATAGTAATTATTACGAACACTAGCTTGCTAGTTCTTTGATCATTTTGAAAAACAGCAAATAATTTGATATCAATTGTTAAGTATTACTTCTAGCTTCCCACCCCACATATTTGGATAACTCTATAATCATTAATTCTATTTCTACACACCTAACGGTGTGACCTAACTATCATGAAGTCTTACTTTTAAATTTCATCAAAGCAAAAGATACATGTAAGTTAGCTCGAATATCATGATGATAAAAAAAATAGTAAAAATACTAATTTTGCATTAGAGATTTAGCCGTATGTACGTACTGACTATAGATTATCGTAACCCTCCTCCTTATCCAAACTTGAAACCACCTTTATATATATCTTACAAAGCTCACATAGATAGAGATCTTTTTTTATAGTTCAATGGATAAAGTATCCCGTCTAACCTAATACAAGTATTAATAGTTGCTTCCACGACTCAAACTCGTAACCTATAAGTCACATGAAGTCAACTTTACTGTTGCTCCACGGCTCATCTTCAGATCTTCAGATAGAGATCTCTTCTTCTCTCAAATAATTGAAAATATTCATATGGTAATAAATTTATTATAAATCAGAAATTATACTATATTTGCAGCATTGGAGGGTAGGTCCTCCTTATCTAGAGTAATTAAATGAGGACAGTGATCTTCCAAAAAGGGACGATAGAATTTTTTGGATTTGTCTTTTAACAGCTAGGCACTATATGGCTTCTATTTAAATTTCCACCATACCTTACCTCTGTATAGTATCTACTTGGTTTCAGTTGCCTGTTGGGTCAAAATGGCTTTTATCTTCTTCCTTTAAAACAGCCAAAAAATTCACAAAAATCTTTGAGTTCCAATGACGCGCCAATTGTCATACAATAACATGTTCATAAGTTATAAACTGATGTGTAAATTCTATTTCTTTTGCAACTATTGTCATTTTGCGAGTTACTACCGTATAGTGTCGAGCATATCATGTAGATCATTTTATAATGAGTTTAAGTTATATATATCTCTATGTTATGTATGGTAGTGCCTAAGTACATCACGTGACATATTAGTTGAAGTAAAATTTTCTTTTGATCAATCCAAACTCATTCCTAAATTGCCTTATTATGATCTTTTGGTAATGGAAAAACAACATTGTTAAAGATATTGAGAGAAAGATTACAAAAAAAATATTTCATGAAATTATAGTTCAATTGGTCAGAGAACCTGTTATCAAGGAAGAAGTTGCTGGTTCGAGCTCCGTCATTTTATGAATCTAATAAACCTCTTCCCTTTTATTGTTAGTGTAAGAAACAAGTCACTCAAAAAACATCTACATATAAGTCTCCTTAAAATATGAACTTTATAATTTTAAAAATAAAATAAATTAGTGATTAAAGTGACCTTAAAATAAAATTTTCTTGAACTGACTATGTATATATAATTAATGTAAATCAGGACCAACGTTGTTAATTAATGGCACAATGTTTCATTCATTCTTCGTACGTGAAGTCGTGAACTACCCACACCTGCATTTACTGCTATCATACACCTAACAACCACTTTTTTTGCTTAGTCGTCCCTCTTCTAATCTTTTATTTTTACGAAATCCTAAAAAATCAAAGGTCTATTTATTGAAAAACCTTTAGGGGTCATTTGGTTTAGAGACAATATAGAGGGTTCAATAATGGAGGAACTAATAATATAGTGATTAGTAATATGGAGATTATAATGTATTTCTCTCTATAAGAATAGTGTGTTTCTGAGATCTTTTTAACCCGAAATAATCAAAGAAATTAAAAAAAAAAACTGTCCCATTTTTGGAGTTCCTTGTAACAGAGAACAAGTAGTTGCAAATTACCATGGTGTGGGAAGTGAAAAAGAAAAGATTGAAATATTAGATTTCTTGAATTAACTTATGGAGAAAATAATATATATATATATATATATATATATATCATCAATGAAATAGTTTTCTCATACTAAAAAGGTGTATATATGATGTTAAAAAAAACTGTATATATTAAAACGTGTGATCAAATGTTTTGACAGAGGTCACTAGCATTCATCACCTAACAATATAGTACGATTTGGTCATTAATATTCTTTCTAAATGGAGCTTGTGAAATCCAATGGATGTTGATTATAAATTAAAGATTTAACTGAACTCAATATTTTTAATATAAAGCTTAAATATATAATAAAAATCACAAAAAAGAAATTTATAATTCTAAAAATATAATAAGTACACTTGTAAAATTATTAAAATTGAATTCATCAAATTAAAATTCTGAGTATCCCATGTTACATTTAATCTAACATCAAAATAGTGATTATGAGATTTACACACTTGTAAGGAGAGCAATAGTACTCTACTCGAGCCCTTTAATTACAATCATACAATAAAGTATAAACACAAAAAAGTCATGAAAATTAAATGTTTCATTCAATTACGTATATTCTTGATTTGCATGGGATTCATAAAAGCAAAAGAATGAAGTACCGAAAAAGAGTTAAATTAAATTAATACTAGTGTGAATGCAATAGTGAACCATTGGAGAAGGACATCACTCCCTGTATCAGAGGGAGGCTACATTTATGGTCCAGCACATAAAACAGACCTATGAATTTTGGGGAATGTGATTTTACTCAAAATGTTTTGTAGTGATTAAACAGATAATATGAAATCAAAATTGCAAGATTAGTGCCGATAATAGCGCAAAAATTCCTGTAACGAAGATATCTGTAGTGAATTCAGAATTGCTACTCCTATAAATTTTGAGTAGGTTACATAATAGCATAGTATTTTGAAACAGAATTATTTTTCTTATTTTAGTATCTTTATGTAACTGATTAAATTTACTTACATAAAATTGTCAATATGATTTTCAGAACACTAAATGGTGAACCGCTTTTGAGACCAACAAGAGTAGCACTTAATATACATTTCACTATTATTTATTTCAAACAAGTAAAAGTAACATTTATATGTGTATACCAATAACAAATGTCGTGAGATAGTTAAAATCTCTTTACTTTAACCAGAATCTCGAATCAAGCTCTAAGTAGTGGCAGAACTGCAATAGAAATCTGATTCGATAGCTTTGACTCAAATATTATATTTATATCATGTAATTCACTTAAGATATACAAATATTTGATCAAAAATGCAATAAACAAAAATAAATCGTGGTCCAGAAGACTAGAACGCATAAATTTGAAATTATAATAACACTTGATAATCACTTCACTGTTATTTCTAACAAGCAAGTGCAACATTAATTGATATTTCTTCGCTTTTAATTTGAATCTCAATCAAACCCTAAGAAAGAATAATTTTCTGATAGAAAGCATTTTACTCTCATTAGTAAACCTAATCAGCATGTATGCGTATTAGAGGAGCTGACTTCAAATACGGAATGGTTAAACCAAAGAAAACATTCCTATAAATGTATGATTTTCTTTCATACTAACTAGAGTGCGTTCATATAGTAACCATTTTAGATGAAAGTATTTATTATGACCTCTTTCTTTTTGTTCTGAATTTACACAACTTCCAAAATAACTGAAAAAACAAAGAGACTGAAAGGTGTCATTCTCAACATTAAAGAAGGTATTTCTAGTAGCTAGCAGAATTTGGTGGCGGCATTGATTACTAGTATTAACTCCCTCAACTAAGCTGGATTTGAACCAAAGTCCACATATTGTAAACGAATTTACAGTCCGTCCCCATTAACCGCTCGGGCATCTACTCAGAAAGAACCTTCATTAAATTTCATAGGTAGAGATGGACACATCATTTATCACGCATACATATGCAAAAGCAAAAGAAGAAAAAATAAAGGAGAAACAAGGTTGAACAGGCAGATGAAATGGAAAAAACTTATTCGAATTCGGTATTTTTATATTAACTAATAAATAATTTGTTTTTTATATACACATATTTACTTAATTATAATTAAATGATACTTCAGTCCCAATTTACATGATATACTTTTTTTAATCCGTTCAAAAAAGAATGATACATTTTTTTATTTTACAATAATTTAATTTTAACATTTACCTTTTACCACACAAATATTTTTAACTTGTTTTAGACCACAAGATTTAAAAGTCTTCATTTATTTCTGAAACTTCATTCCGAGTCAAACTATATCATATAAATTGAGATGAAGATAGTATATATAAAAGGGATAGCCTGGTGCACTAAGTTCCCTCGATGCGCGGGGTTCGGGAAAGCCGGCCGACCACGTTAATCTATCTGTGATCTTCTCTTTGCATTTATGTAAGATGTTATTTCCACGGCTTGAACCCGTGAACTCCAAATCACATGACAGCAACATTATCAATTACTTTAAGGCTCCCATTCGAAGATAGTATATATATTTACAAGTTACAACATATTTAAATTACTTAATTTGATATAAATCAGAAGTAGGAAAAATATTTACAGTTGAAAAGGGCGGGGATAGAAGAATAAAGCATGTGAAAGTAATAAATGAGCCAAATAGGGATTGTAGGAAATTAAATCTAGCAGTCAATTGTGCTAATGCTTGTGATGTGATGTCGTCCTTTTATAGGAGGCGCTGACCATTTCCAAAAGTTCACGGGTATGTCTTTTTTTTTTTAGGTCTACCTATGCTTTTTTTTTTTCTGTCTTTTCTTCGGCTGGTTCTTATACCGAGTTCTCCCAAACTAGGAATAAAGTTTTGTATATTTTATTTTTTTAAAATTTTATTTTATAAAATTTTATTGAAAATGTTATTGTTATATTAATTTGATTTTGTTAGAACATCTCGATCGTGTGATTATCTTCACTTTTGGTTAATTACATTTTATTATAATTTATATGCATAATTTATTTAGAGAAAGGATAATACCATATATTTTTTTCGTCTTAGTTTATGTGGCACCGTTTGACTTGATACAAAATTTAAGAAAGAAAATAAGACTTCTGAAATTTATGATCTAAAACAAACGTTAAACATTGATGTAACGGTAAATAATTTCATTAAGGATAAAAGAGAAATTTAAAAGTTATTTTTTTCTAATTATAAAGAATTGATATTCTTTTTAAGACATGCTGAAAAAACAAGGTGTCACATAAATTGAGACGAATGGAGAATAATTTATCTCTTTGGAGAGTTAAAGATATTTTGTGTAGCGTCTTGTATTTATTGAGGAAGAACTTCTCTGTAGACCACATACCTAGTTTATAGTCTTCATTAAACCCTTTCAAATTCAAATATAGTTCCATTGGGAGAGCAAAGCTTATTATCAAAAGGTTCTTTATTCCAAGAACTTAAACTTGAATCTACATTAAAGGTGAGAGGATCTTAATCATTTCTATTTCAATTAAACCCCAACTTATATATTAAACATGATAGAAAAACATTATAGCACGTAAATTGTTACCGGTGAAGAAAAAAATGTAAAAAATGTTTCGTTACGGGTTGGGGTTGGGGAAGCAAAGTATGCATTTAACATTTTCTTTTAAATGGTTGATCGCAAGTAGTACATGATATTTCTAAGATAGTTACTGGATGGGACAAGTGCACAACTAACCGATTTTGGGACCCCTCATTTGGTATATTTTGCAAGTTTAGTCATTTTGGAAATAACTTCTGATATATGTAATTGAAAAGTTGTAAAAATTTGTGTTTGAAGTATAGCATATTGTCAAGGTCAAACTTCAAACTTGTGTATCTGAAGTTTCAGATATATATGTTCGAAATTATGAGTAATTTATCTATCAATGCTTTCAAATTTTTTCAACAACACCATCTAATTTAAACTCAAATTTCGTATACGAAATTAAAGATCTACCTCCAAACTTGCAATAATAGTGATTTGTCAATATTTTCAAGGTTCTTCAACAACATCTAATTGATTTAAACTTATTTTTTATATTCAAAATCCAAGAACTACTTCCTTAAGTTTGCTACAATGGTGATTAATTTGCAACGGTTTCAACCTTTTTCAACATCACCCGATTTAAACTCACATTTTATATTCAAAATTCAATATCACTTATTTATTTATACACTGTTAAGATAATTATGGGTCAATCACATAATTATCTCCAATCCCATCAATCATGAATATTGTCATCATATATTAGGATGATTGTAAATTAGTATCATAGAAATTAGGGTTGATTAGATTAATTATATTAATTAGTATATTCTTAGAGATAGCCAAGTCTTAATTGTTAGAGTTGTATATATTGTAAACTTGCGAATGAGATAAACTCATGGAATAAACTTCCTTCATGGTATCAAGAGCCAAAATTTAAAAAAATTCCCGCCCTACTTCACCCGGCCGCTCACCCCTCTCTCGGAAAACTACCCCCCAAAAACCCTAAACCATTCGGCTACATCACAAAACCTAATTAAGGTTTTTTCCTTTTCCTAAACCTAACCGAAACCACCTACTCCTTGCCGCAATACCACCCACCCATCGTCATCTTCTTCCAAAACCTAGTTCGGGTTTCTTTCTACCTCTTTCTTTCTCATTTTCTTGTGGTTTGTGGGGTAACCATGGTCGACCAAAAACAATTTCATCCCGCTCTTGCCGTCAACAACGTCAAGAATTTTATTCCGGTAATTCTTGAAATGGAAAAAGGGCAATACTCCTCTTGGGTGGAATTATTTAAAATACATTGTCGAGCATACGAGGTTATCGACCATATTATTCCTTCTGAGTCTCATCGGACACTACCATTGTTGACAAAAAGGTATAGTCTCGTTTAGATGCTATAGTCCTTTAATGGATTTATGACACCATTTCTAACAATCTTTTACATACCATTTGGAACCGGACTCTACGGCTAAACAATGATGAGAACGTTTGCAAAAAATCTTTCAAGATAATAAACTCTCTAGGGCTGTATATCTTGAAACCAATTCACCAACGTCAAATTGGATGACTTCTCAAACGTTTCCCCTTATTGTCAAGAATTAAAGATGCTTGCCGATCAACTATCCAATGTTGGTGCGCCGGTGACCAATCAAAGATTGGCTCTTCAATTGATTGTAGGGTTGAATAAAAATTATGATAGGGTGGCTACATTCATTCAAAAAAGTAATTTGTTGCCTCCATTTTATGAGGCTCGTTCGAGATTGATTCTCGAAGAAACCAACAAGGCAAAATAGACAGCCTCTGGGGCAACTACCGTCGGAACAACACTGGTAAAAAATAAGGGTCAAATCGAAATAACAACAAAGGAAAAAATAATAGCGGAAAGGGACGTGGAAGGGGTGGATGTCCAGCCGCAGCCGGCAACCACTAGTCGTAGGAACATTGGCGTCAGTTACCAGTCTATTCCAGCGGGGCCCACTTAGGGCAGTACCCGACGTGGGCTTGGCCACCACAGTGGGCTGACCCTACCCTACCTCTTCGTGGGTCAGGTTACCATTGTCAAACTGACAGCCCGGACTTCTAGGTTTTCATCCACAACAAGCATTTACAACCCATGCTCCAACCGATATCAAACAGGCCATGAACAACATGAATCTGAATGTTCCATTGTCAAACTGACAGCCCGGACTTCTAGGTTTTCATCCACAACAAGCATTTACAACCCATGCTCCAACCGATATCAAACAGGCCATGAACAACATGAATCTGAATGTTTACCATTGTCAAACTGACAGCCCGGACTTCTAGGTTTTCATCCACAACAAGCATTTACAACCCATGCTCCAACCGATATCAAACAGGCCATGAACAACATGAATCTGAATGTTCCAGATGATTCGTGGTACATGGACATTGAGGCTACGTCATACATGACGGCATCTCAAGGCAATCTCTCGTCTTATTTTAATATAAGCAGTAATAAAAATATTATTGTCGGCAGTGGGTAGGAAATTTCAATTCGTGGTATTGGTCAGGTAAAACTCCCCCCCCCCCCACACACACCATTATATTTGAAAAATGTCTTACATGCATCAAAACTAAATAAATATATGTATGATGTTTTACAACTGACAACAATGTTTCTGTCAATTTTGATCCGTTTGGTTTTCTGTGAAGGATTTTCATACGGGGATGTCACTAATGAGATGTAATAGCATGGGGGACTTGTATCCCATTACTACCGTTTCCAACAATCATGTGACCAAACCATCAACCCTTGCAGCTATTTCCCCTATCATATGGCCCAATCTATTGGGACACCGGAGAGCACCAGTTTTCAATAATCTTAGGAAGAATAATTATGTTCCTTGTAACAAACTTTTGGACTCTTTTGTTTGTCAAACGTGTGTTTTTTTCACCATATATTTCACATACACTTATGCCATTTGATCTTATGCATTGTGATTTGTGGACATCACCAGTTTTGAGTTCTGCATGTCATAATTATTATATGCCCATTTTAGATGATTATTCGAATTTTCTATGGATATTTCCCTTAGGAAAAAAATCGCAAGCCTACACCATTTTAAAATAATTTAGTGTTTTTATCAAAACTCAATTTGACAAATCCATTAAATGTTTTCAATGTGACAATGAGAGTGAATTCATAAATGCTCAATTTAATAGTTTTTGTCACAAAATGGGATGTCTTTGCGTCTTTCATGTCCACATACATCACCTTAAAATGGAAAAGCAGAAAGGAAAATTCGAACAATTAACAATATGATTCGCACACTTCTTGTGCATTCATCCACACCACCAACTTTTAGGAATCATGTACTTCAAATGGCCACATATCTTTTAAATATTCTTTCTAGCAAAATACACTCCAATGTGTCACCTACACAAATGTTATACCACTACATCTCATCTTTTGCACATTTGAGGGTTTTGGGGTGTTTGTGTTATCCCTTGTTTCCGTCCACTACCATTAACAAAACTTCAGGCCTGTTCCACTCCTTTTGTGTTTTTTCCCTTGTCCACAAAATCATAGGGGATATAAATGTTATGATATGCTGAATGGGAAAATCATTATTTCTCATCACGTAGTTTTTGATGAGTCTACATTCCCGTTTGCTAATTCTCATGTGGCATCCCCCCTTCATATGATTTCTTGGACAACGGAATACATCCAATTTTACAACACTATCTCCATACCCAAAATCATATTGGACCGGCCCAACCACGAAATAGGACTGGACCAGTCTGCGGTGTGGAGGCCACTGCCTCTTTACCGTCGGTCTTGGCCCAGTCCACTTCGAGTGGCTGCCAGGCCCAATTGAGGGATCCCACTGCTCATTCACCTGTGACCTCAACCCGTGACTCCCAACCCAAGAACCCGGCAGAAACCCAACCACAACAACTTTCATACTTGGCCCAAAACTCCATCCCCTCTCAGCCCACTACGTTGGCCGAAACCCCTACTCCCCAAACAATGGTGTTATCCCAATCTTGGACCATTGAAACTCGTGCCATGCACAGGATCTTCCGGCCTAAATGTCATTTTAACTTAACATCTTCGGTCCAACCATCACCTTTACTAAAAAATTCCAAAGCAGCCCTATTAGACCCGAATTGGAAAGCTACCATGTTAGACGAAATTGATGCTCTTATTAAAAATAAGACGTGGGAGTTAGTGCCCCATCCATCTAATGTGAATATTATTAGGTCTATGTGTGTTTTTTGTCATAAAAGGAATTCTGATGACTCATTTGCAGGATACAAAGCTCGTCTTGTTAGTGATGGCAGGTTGGCATGGATTGTGGTGAAACATTCAGTCCGGTGGTTAAGCCAGCAACTATCATGACGGTTCTTATCCTGGCACTGTCAAAATACTGGTTCATTCATAAGTTGGATGTCAAAAATGCATTCTTACGTAACAATTTACAAGAGATAACACATGCACCAGCCGTTGGGTTTCCGAGACTCTACACATCCGGATTGAGTTTGTCTGTTGAAAAAAATCCTTATATGGTTTAAAATAGGCTCCCCGGACATGTTATAAAAGGTTTGCAGGGTTTGTATCCACACTAGGGTTCTCACACAATAAGTCCGATCAGTTCTTGTTCATTTACAAGAAGGGGAGCGACATGACATATATCCTCCTATATGTAGATGACATCATTCTCATGACCTCATCTACATCACTTCGCCAGTCTATTGTGTCCCTCATAGTAACATAATTTGCGATGAAGGATTTGAGTCCATTAAATTATTTTTTGGGAATTGTTGTAACCCAATATGCAGGTGGTCTGTTTCTCAGTCAAAAGAAAAACGTCAAGGAGATCATTGAAAAAGTTGGTATGTCCTACTGTAAACCGTCACACACACCTATTGATACAAATGCCAAATTTAGCAATGCTACACGGACCTCATACAATGATCCAACACATTACCGTAGTCTTGCAGGGGCCTTGAAGTACCTCACTTTCACGAGACCTGATATCTCCTATGCGGTTCAGCAAGTGTGTTTACATATGCATGATCCGAAAGAAGAACTTATGGGGGCTCTCAAGCGAATTTTGCGGTATGTCAAGGGTACTCTTCATTTTGGACTGCATCTGTATAAGTCCTTCATTTCGAGTCTCTCGTCTTATACAGATGCGGATTGGGGTGGCTGCCCAGACACACGATGTTCCACCTCTGGTTATTGTGTGTTTTGGGAGATAACCTTATCTCATGGTCATCCAAACGACAACCAACAATGTCTCGGTCGAGTGCTATAGCAGAATACCAAGGGGTAGCAAATGTGGTTGCTAAATCATGTCTGCTCCGTAATCTCCTTTTAGAGTTCCATTGTCCCATTGAAAAGGCAATTGTGGTTTATTACGATAATGTGAGTGCGATATACTTATCCGGTAATCATGTCTAGCATCAACGCACAAAACACATAGAAATGGATATATTATTTGTCCGAGAAAAGGTTGCACGTGGACAAGTCCATGTTCTCCATGTACCGTCCCATTATCAGATTGTCGACATTTTCACCAAAGGTCTTCCGCGCGTAGTATTTGATAATTTCAGGGACAGTCTCGGCATACGAGAACCTCCCGCTAAAACTGCGGGGGACTGTTAAGATAATTATGGTCAATCACATAATTATCTCCAATCCCATCAATCATGAATATTGTCATCATATATTAGGATGATTGTAAATTAGTATCATAGAATTATGATTGAATAGATCAATTATATTAATTAGCATATTCTTAAGGATAGCCAAATTTTAATTGTTAGAGTTGTATATATTATAAACTTGGGAATGAAAAAACTAAGAGGAATGTGAAAATAAAGGAGCTGTTTGAGTGAAGTTTACTTTCAGTTCCATATTTTGGACTATGAGTTAAATGGAAGCATCCACATATGAATTTCCACATATGAATTCATTACTTATTGGACTTGATGTTGGTCTTCATAGAAAGAACCCATTTTGCTGATTGGATTTTTTTGCGCGGCGGCTCTTTAATTTTTGCCCCTCAAATCGTTAGTCTTTAATTTTGACACCTACTTCTCCTTTAATGAAAATTTGATGGCCAAAATACCTTTATTCAGGCGTCTACAAAATCAGAGATTCAGATTCGAACTCCAGCTTAATAAAAAAATATTTTCGCAAGATAAAGATTTTGCGGCATCTTTTATAGTTTTGAATTTGAACTGATATGCTTTATGCTCTTTGCTTGAATTCAGTTTCTCAGCTTGACACCTGCTTTTGCTACTGAAAAAAGATAAGATATAATCTTAAACTAAAGGGTAGGAAGAATGAACAACTTACACAAATATCTTTGTTGTTCCACATGTTTGAAATTTCTCAAGGCAAATGTTTAGATAAGTTATGCCTTAGTTCTAGAAGTTATGCCTTCAGATATAATTTTCGCCTTAAAGGAATAACTTATAACTTCAGTCATAAGTTATAACTTTTGGCTGAATAGACATAGTTTGCTATGAAACTTTGCCTTGCGATTTTTTTTTAAAATTCTTATGGAATTCGAATCCACAACCTCAAAAATATTTTCGACCATTTTTTAGCGAAGGACAAAAATTTAAAACTATCAATTTAAGGGGAAAAAAATTAAAAACAACCCAAAATAGGAACAACCGTTCGAATTGACCTTTGGACTTGATAATTCAGAAGCCCAGCCCATTATTAGAAACAACCTTACACTAATATTTTATGCTGGCACGTACAAGAACATTCTAAACAGTCGGTTAATTACGCTATTAATCAGTTATTAAAAAACCAATATCCGTAAATCTATATTTTTTATCGTCCAAATATCCTAAAATAGAAAGATCCTCCTCCATATTGCATACTAATTTTAATATAAGAAAGTAATGATCCACTTCTTTAAACTTGCGACAATAGTGATTTACTAATGTTTTCAAATTTCTTCAACAACATTCGATTGATTTAAACTTATTTTCATATTTAAAATTTAAGACTGACTTCCTAAACTTGCAACCATGGTAATTTGCCAATATTTTTCAATAACATCACTTGGTTTAAACTCATAATTTATAATCAAAATTCAAACCACTATTCAAGCATTATACCTCAATCATTTTAAACAATAAATACAAAACACACTATTATACAGTAACTAGTTATCATATTTTGAAAAAATTGACTATTTCTTAAATGGAAGCATCCACATAGAATAGCCCATGAAATTCTTACTTATTGGGCTAGATCTTGGTCTTCATAAAAAGAAGGGAAATTAACTGAAATAACCCCAAAACAAAATAATTACTTACTTCATGTCCCTTCTAAACTAATTACTTGTTGTATCTCTCGCCTAAAGTTATTTACCCGATATATCCCTCGCCCAAACTCCTTCCCATGTGATATAATCGCAATATATTTATATATCATAATGATATTATAAAGGACTAAAAGAAGGGCTGAAACAATCCTCATGATATCATCTCAGTATATTTATATTACGATGGTATCATGTTCCAGAGGAGTATCTCATTGAAGGACTAAAGTAGTCCTCCGTGATACCATCACAATATATGTATATAAGATAATGGTAAATGTGTCTTTTGGAATAAATGAACATGATCATCCATAATACCATCTCAGTTATTCATATATCATGATATCATGGAGGACTAAGAAAATGATTGAAACAGTCTTCCATCATACCATCTCAATATATTTATATATTATGATGATATCATAATTAAGGGATATCTTGAATAAATAATTTTAATTTTTTCTAAGGATACGAAAGTAATGGGGGTATGAGCAGGTAATTAATTTGGTTTGAGGGGGGAGAGATGTTCTTTCCCCTAAAAAGAACCCATTTTGATGATTTCGCTTCATATTTCAGAAGCCCAGCCCACTATTACTTTAACACTCGATATTTTGTGCTGGCACGTACTAGAACATTCCTCGCGAAATTGTCGGTTAAATATACGCTATTAAACAGTTAATAAAAATCCAATATCCGTAAATCTATATTTTTTAATCCAAAATATCCTAAAAAGGAAAAATCCTCCTCCATATTGCGAACTAATTCCTTTTACAGGTAACGCTCCTTCAATTTTCTATGTTTAGGGTTTGAAAAATGCGTTTTAAGTGTTTAATTTGATTTTATTTACTGTAAAAAAGGTGTTTTGTGGTTTAATTGGAGGATCGATGGTAGTTTTAATTGTTGAAACTCTAATTTTCTTTTGTTTCTAAAATGGTTTGTATTGTTGTCAATTTGCTTTTTATTAAGTGTGAAATGAACTGTTAAATTTTGAGGTGATCAGATAAATTGGTTTATGCTAGTAAATGATAAATTTACAATCTTTAACCTTTTTTATATTGTCTTATATGTCATGATCTCCTGTTATTCTTTATTGTTTTTTATTGTTTATTTATTAGGTAGGGTTTGTTGATTAATAATCTCTACTAGCAGTAGCAGGGAGGAAATAACAAATAACAACATACCCAGTGTAATCCCGTGGGGTCTGGGAGGTTAGGATGTACACAGAGCTTACCTTCACCTTTATGGGGTAGAGAGGATGTTTCTGATAGATCGTCCGCTCAAAAAAGACATAGTCAATGCAGGGAGGAAATAGGCACTTTTTTTTTGTGGGGGTTGGGGGTTGGGTTGGGAGGGGTTGTTTGCTTGCGATAGGCGGGGTTAGGTACAACAACAACTAAAACATATCCGATGTAATCCCACAAGTGGGGTTCACCATAACTAGAAATAAGAAAGGTTTTTATGTATTGGAAGTTTAGTTCCTGATGGGATGTCTAGCTTCCAGTAGGAAGAATGATTGGTGATTTTGTGCTAAATGCTAAATGCAAACAACTCAGATATCTAGCTTTTTAAAAAAAAAACTTTCAGAAGACTGTTAAATTGGTCAGAAGTAACACAAAATTGAGATGGGAGTGTTGGAGTTTGGAGCAATAGAGAAATGATGTACAATAACGTCAATCCATCCACAAGATGAATTTCATTAGAACAATATGTTACGACGAATGTAAAATCAGAGAGGATCTTGAGAACCCAATATGACTAACAAGAGAAACTACTCACCAGTACTGGTATCAAACTAAGCCTGAATGTTGTCTCCGTGTGACCTATAGGTCACGGGTTCGTGCCGTGGAAGCAGCCACTAATGCTTGCATTAGGGTGGCCTTTCCCCGGACCTTGCTAACGCGGGGTGCACTGCCCTTTTTCTTATATAGAGGATATTTATATCGTTGACCACAGCTTTGAGATTAAGGTGCCATTGATTTGTTGATTGACTAATTGGTGGGGAGGTGCCCGTCGTGCTAGCTCGTGTCTTAGTAGCTATACTTCTAAGAGAGGATCAACACCTTATAATGGTCCCTTCATACCACTTTACTCCTTGACTTTAGCCAAATGTCTTCTCTTTTGAAAAGAAGGAAAATCAGTTGGAAGATTGTTTCCACTTGGATTTGAGAATCTACTATTGGGCTGATAGAAATGAAACACGAGTTAAAAATTTGCATGCATAGTGTATTATATAGAAGGTAGTTTACATGTAAGTATATCCGCTTATATTTAGCAGCATACGCTCTGTTACAACAGTCAAAAAGTTGACTTATGTTTGAGCTTCAATGTACAAAGTAGCAAGGGATATACACTATGACTCTATGGAGGGAAGACACTAAACCATTGGCAAATTAGTGTGCTTTTTGCTCTTTTTTCTTTTTGAACCCTGGATTTAGTGTTATGGTAATTATTTTCTTTGCTTTTGTACTTGTATCCCAGCATGTCATTTCTTGGAATTTGTTTCATTGATAAATAATACCATAGTTTTTTTAATTTGTGTGTGTTCTATATTAGTGTCATGGATACTTCCAGTGGAGGTTGATTCCAAGAGTACTGAATTTGGAAGTTTCATAATGACTTTTCCTGCATATTTAGTTGGTGACTCTTGTTTCTTACTCCATCTTTCGAAGTTTACCCCTGGTCACTATTCCAAGTAATTTTGGATCTGAGAGAAGAAAGACTTGTGTAACTTCCACTTTCTTATTCTTTCTTAGTGGAGTACATACTTTTTTTTTAAAAAAAACTTTTATTACACATGGGGTAGGGGAAGGGGAAATGGGGAGGGGATTACAACGTGGGGATTCGAACCCTCACCACTAGGTGAAAGTTCAGGTAGCTGAGCTACTAGATCCCTACAGTGGAGTACATACTAACTTTCTTGCTTCCATATGCTCGAAATGCTTACTCGCGTTGTTTGGTTTCAAGGTGATATGTCCCGACTTATTTCACCTTATTTGTTTCCACCAATGGCATTAAGATGATGTTGTTTATAGTACATTTTACTGAGTGAAACGACCTTTGGTTAATTTTCAGGCCAGAAGTTGAAAATGCAGGGAGGCAGAGACCCTTTCTCCAATTTTGGTGATCCTTTTGGTAGTTTTGGTGGTTTTGGTGGATTCGGAGGTCAGAGGAGTTTATTATCTGGATTTTTTGGAGGCAGAGACCCATTTGATGATCCTTTCTTCACACGCCCATTTGGAGGCATGCGTGGATTGACCCCTTTTGGTCCTAGCAGAGGCCCGTTCATGGACTCTCATATGACTGGATTTCTAGAACAACAGCCTTCTGTCCCCTTCCAGCAGCCTTCTGTCCCCTTCCAGCAGTCTTCTGTCCCATTCCAGCATCCTAGGTCTAGGGGTCCTGTTATTGAGGAATTGGACTCTGATGATGAGAAAGAGGAAAAGGATATCTCGGAAGAGGAGAAACAGGACACGAGAAAACATGCTAGGCCAAGTACTGAGCCTTTTGTTGAATATCCAGATGATGAAGCAGGAGGTGAGCATAGTTCCGTTATAATGATGTGCCTATTGTTTAATTTCATTTCCAGAGTTGTAAGGTCTTTTGCTTGTATAGATATTGATTGATGAATGGTATATCCCTTTTGCAGAGAGAAAGAGAAAGCAAATATTCCAGAATGATTTCCAGAGTTCAAATAATGAACAGCAGCCTCAAGTTCGTAGCTTTAGCTTTCAGAGTTCTACCGTGTCTTATGGTGGTGCAAATGGCACCTATTATACTTCTTCCAAAACCAGGAGGACTGGAAGTGATGGAGTAAGTGTTTCTTGACTAAAGCACTTATGGTACTATAGAGCGAGTTTGCTTTGGCCTTGCCATATCTCTGAGTGTGTGTTTGGATTTGCAGCTGACGTTTGAGGAAAGTAAAGAAGCCAATTCAGCTGCTGGGCAAGCAAGTCACAGGGTTTCAAGGGGAATACAGAATAAGGTATGTTATTTTCCCTGACAGTAAATATAGAAATAACTATTTTCTTGATTCCTCAAGACCTTCCTTTTTTATGATTAAATAACTTGATGGGAGCTTGTTAATATAGGGTCATTCGTTGTTGCGGAAACTCGATTCAGATGGTAGAGTGGATACCATGCAGACATTGCACAACCTTAATGAAAGTAAGTGGTTGCTAAACGAGAATCCCCATTTGTTGGTTTCTGTGAACTGCTTCTGAATTGAAAAGGTGTCTTTTGGTAGATGAACTTGATGGATTTGAAAAAACATGGAGAGGAAAAGCTAGGAATCAGCTGCCTGGCCTGTATGGGGGGTTTAATTTACAAGGTGATACTGGTAAGTATACAAGGATATGCAAGTATATTATTGTGTTTGCTCTCCTAACTTTTTAAACCCTAATTGTCTATGCAAATATATCTTATACTGTCCCATTTGTTTAAGATTTAGAGAAAATTGAATATCATCTACTAGCTGAGAATAGGTTTTAGACTTGTTAAAGCCGTCACTTTATTGTTTTATTTAGCATGATCATGATATAAAATGAGCTTAAATGAAGGAGCGGGATTCATATAGCCGACCTGTTTGGGATTGAGACTTAATTGTTATTGCTGTTTAAAGATGATTGAATATCTAACTAGCTTTCCTTTTTCTTTTATTTATAATTTGGGTGGAATTGCATGATATAGTGAGTGATATTTATGGTTTGGGATGACGAGAGTCCTTTTCTTTTCCATAAAGATAATTGAATATCAACCTAGCTCTCCTGTTCTTTTTTCACATTTTGGTGGGAATTGCATGATATAGTGATGAGTATGATACTTTTGGTTTTGGATGATGAGTCCTTTCTTTATCCATAAAGATAATTGAATATTTGGCGGAAGCAGACATGATATATGCAAACCTCTTGCCGGATGGTTGATTTTTTTTTTTTTACAATTTCTGTTATATTAGCATTATTCTGATGTTACAATTTTTTTGTTCTAGGGTCTGGGAGCAGTGTCCAGAATGGTGCAAATACGGGTGGATGGGCACTTCTTTCAACTGAGAGAGCACATCATTCAGTGAACCTCGGATCGGAGGTAGGGAATACAGCTGGTCCTTCCCATCCAATGCGTTCGTGGAGGCCAAAAACAGATGCTGGAAACGTGATGCGTTCTAGTGTCACGAATGCTAGTAATATGGAGAAAGCTAAGAAACGCTGAAGCATCTAACGCAATTTGTCTAGTTGTTGTAATATGTGGCCGTTCTTTACTGGATGGTATGAGAGAATGGTCAGAAATATTGAACATAATTACCTAATAGTTGTAGCTTATGATTTGGTCGATGACCACGTTTGGTTATAGAATTGTTAGGCATCTGTAACCCACCAAGGACGAGCGGACATGAAACGCAAGTGGGCATAAATGTTGCAAAATAAGGTTTCGCCTCATTGTGATATGCATCAATCTTCATTATCGAATTATGCTACTATCGTTGTCTAAGGTTACAAGAGATATCGAAGGCTTATGGTTATGCATCTTATTAGAATCTTTTACCAATATCAGTTATAACTTACTATCTTGAATATGATTGATGACATCTTGCTTCAAATTGCGATTTGCCAATTCAAGGCAACGGTGGGCGGAGAAAGGTTTTTCTCCTGGAATCTGCTAATGCATCAAAGTAACGGAAGCCTTCCAATAAAAAATGCACATAAATGTGCATGAACTTGAATTTTTTCACGTGAACATGAAGAAAACAACCATCAAGCTATCAGAGATGAATTTAGTTTGTGTATACTGTAGTTGATACTTCAATTTTCACACCTAGGGTCGGTAGTAAATGTATATACTAAGGTACTTGTTTCGGTGAACTAGCTTATTGGACGGAATACTCTATTGAAAGAATTATGAAATTAATTAGCCATTATCAAGAGTTTGAGAAGATCACTAGAAATGGTCAATTAAAGGATCGATCTAGTGCACAAACAAAACAACGAGGAAGCATTCACCTTATAAGTATATATTACCAGCAGGTTCTAATTTCAATATTAACCACAAGTCCACGTACATAATCTATCATCTAGATTTGCATAATCTATAATATTTCTTGAACCACCAGCCTCATTTACCAAAAGAAATTAAGACATAGTAATGGATTTACACTCTGGGTTGTCAGAAAAACGAACTCTACATTTAATTAGTATTTATGTAGTACCTTGATTGTTCAATCCGTTGATCCTGTCAAAAGATATACTATACTTAGTATCTAAATGACATACTAAGCCACCTAGTATTTGATCAGCGTAAATAATGCAGGAGTAGAGGAAACCACACACTGCAAAATAATGAAATTAACTTTCAACTACGTACTTCACACTCCGCAACTAGAATTTACTTGTATTTATATATAGTTATCAAATTTAAAAGGAACCATATTAATGACTAGATGACAATAGCATCAGAAGGTGAGATCGATTCGATATATGTAACAAACTAATTAACAACGGCAAGTTCACAAGTTACAAATTTAATTTAAAATACGTAAGAATTAAAAGTTCAGAATATATTGATAGTCGTAAATTGAGAAACATTTTACAAGCTTGTGACTTTATCAAAACTAAGGATCAAACTTATAATAAAACTACCTAGCAAAACATAGATCTACAGTACAAAGTCGAAAGAATCCAGATCAATATCTTCTAACAAAGCAAGTACATGGTCTCCCTCTAGGTATTCAATATTGTTCTCCTGATAATCATCTTCTGCGACTAGTTGTATATCATCATTCAATGTTCTCCCATTAGTGTCTTCTTCTTGCATAACTGAATCGATAAATTCTTCAACTGTCTTTCATATTTTCATCGTTAACCACCTTACTATTGTTTCCTTTTTTCTTATCACCGGATTTTTCCTTCTTCTTGATCTTACAAATTACATAACCCTTGTTCTTAATTTTCCCAGCGTCCAGATAACCATCATACAAAGAGTACTCAGTCATCAACCACTCGCCATTAGCCATGAGTCTCCCTTTATCGTCAAACACTTCTTTCCCTTTGTTTTGTGGCTTCCATGTTCCGTTCCCAACAGTTGAAATCTTTTCCACGTCTTCTTCTCTTTCTTTTGCGGAGTGATGAAGTAACGAGTGTTGTTGTTGTTGTTTCCCTCGTTAAAAATATGCCATGGCTCCTTTTCCGCGTAAAGATTAACCTGCTGCATCAATTGGTACTGCTCGGGAAGTTGCTCGTTTCATACAAACCCTATAGATACTTCATCAGTTCCCTGTTAGTCGGGTGAAACCGATAGCCCATCGGACGGGAAGAAGAAGGTCCCTTAGCTTGATGATCACATGAGTATACTGTTGGAAATTAGCCTTTGGCGGGAGTTGCGACCGACCAACTTTAACGGCTTAAACACTAGTGTTACGTATGTTGGAGAATCCGGTTCTTCACACATGCATGATCTACTAAGTACGTAGATAACCGTAGGGCCAAGAATCGTCAAATTTCATTGAGAAATGAAAGAGATATTGGTTTGCGAAGTAAGGTGTTTGAAGCATGGAAAAGTGTGGTTTGGGATCAATTCTCCCTCATCGGTAGAGGAAGAAAGAATTGTTGCGTATATAAGACTCAAAATTGGTTTGGGGTTTGGGACCCCAAGGGGTATCCTATGTGTTTAAAGGAGGGAGGACCTAGATGTGCTTCGGTTCGAGGAAAGCCCACACGCGCGCCGCCGCCTGCCCGTCCGGTTCCGGGTTCACGGGTCTTCTGATATTATCTTTTTGGGCCAGAGAACTTTGCCAGAAGTACAGTTTGATCCCAGAAGTTTCAGATGTACAGTTTGGTCCCTGAAGTTTCCAGAAAGTCAGAACAGAAACGTCAATCACTCAATTCAGCCATTTATTTTGGCTGAATTACTCCTCCTATAATGGCCAATCCGTTGGTCTTTCTCACCATTTATTTGGTGGCTTTACTACCTCCATAATGGTCATTATTTGGCCAATAATGGCTGTTATGGAGGCAGTTAAACAGCCCCTCCCTCACCTATATAAACACCCCTTGCAACATTGTTGAGCAACACTTACACTACACAAAAATACACAAGCAGAAAATAGTTTCTTCCTACAACTTTCAAGTATCATTTCGTTACTCAATATTCTTCACGGTAGCTCTTGAGTTTCTTTGCTCAATTGTTCCATTGCTGTTTTATCTTGGGAGACGAATTGTTCAGGACGTATAAAGGATACATACGGGGCAATATTGTCTTAAGGACAGAGTGCCACACTCGACTCAACAAACAAAAACAGTTTCCACTTTTCTTGTTCAACATCTTTGTAATTTTCAGTTTTCTAGTTGAATTGTAATTTCAATTCTTACATTAGCAGTTACTTGTAATTTTCGTTTCCTGCAAACTTTGTTTCCAACATATACTGCCATTGTTTTAGTGTTGTGAATTGAATGGAGACAAAGATTTGTTAGATATGTAAAGCAGTACGGGAAGTAAATAAATATTACAAGTGTTCGAAAGGATAAACAAATAGGCAATTCAGAATTGCCGCAAGCTTGTTGAGTCTTGAATCTTGATAACCTGAAATCAAGAAACACTAAATCTGGATTGTTACAACTGTGGCTGAGTCGAGAGATGGCTCTCTGTCTTTAAGACAGGATTGCCCCGTATATATGCTTTTACGTTAATGGGCAATAGTCTCCTAAGATAAAAACAACAACTAATCAACACTACAAAGCAAATAGGTTGATTCTGACTAAGAAAACAAAACACGAAACGACTTGCTGAAGAACGAAAAAGAAAGGAAGAGTTTTGAGTTTTCTGTTCACTGTTTGTGGACAGAATTTCAGTTGTGCTCTCTTCTATTTCTGTGTTGTATATATCTTGTGTCTCTACAATTGAGCCAAAAATCTCCAATATATAGCATAGGGGGAGGGACTCCTCAACTGCCAAGTAATGGCAGTTTATGGCCATTAGTGAGGAGAGTTAATCAGCCAAGTAATGGCTGATTTAATGTGCAACATAAAAGAGTTGTTAGGGAGGAGTTAAGGTGCAGATTAATGGAGTTTTAACGCTCCAAAAATCAACTCCAACGGCAGGCAGAAACTTTCTGCCTTCCGTCGTTCCCAATTTCAGCTTTCCAGAAACTCCATGGACCAAACTGTAAATATTAAGTAATTTGGGGTCCAAAGAGATAATATCAGAAGAAGCCCAAGTCCCCTGACCCATGACCCGAGCCCGGGCGGCGGCGGCGCGCGTGTGGACTTAGCCTTGAACACAAGCACATCTAGGTCCTCCCTCTTTCAAACACATGAGTTACCCCTTGGGGTCCCAAACCCTTAGCCAATTATGAGACTTATAAAGAGAACAATTCTTCATTTTTCCACCGATGTGGTAGATTTGTCCCACACCATATTTCCATGCCTCAAACACCTAACACATTACTTCGTGGACCAATATCTCTTTCATTTCTAAATGAAATTTGACGATTCTTGGCCCTACGATCATCTACTCACATAGTAGATTATGCACGTGTGAATAGGGGTGAGCACGGGTACAGGGTACCCAAGTACCCGACCGGAACCGACACTAACGGGTAGGTTCCGGGTAGATATATTATAATAACGGGTAGGGTCCGGGTAGTAAAATTAGGAACCAATCAATGTCGGATCCGGAAAATAGAGACAGGGTACCCGGACCCGGAACCGATACCCGGAACCTATAAAATATTAAATATTTTTACTTTTTTTAGAAACATTTGGACCACTTTTAACTTTCTCCAAAATTGTTTGTTGCACGCCTACACATTGATTTTCCCCACCCCAAGACGTAAATATTTTAGCTTTTTCACCCCTTTATTATAGAATGCTCTTTGTGCCCTAAGAGAAAACACCCAAAACTCTCTCAATAACAATGACGTTTTAGCTACACCACCGAGCTTCATCGTCGTCGTTGTTGAAGCTTTCTCTCAGGTACTTTCATCGTTGTCGTCATTGAAGCTTCACCTTTGCCTCTTTCTCTCCCTTGGTTGTGTTCACGTCATTCCTAAAATGCATATGGGTTCATATCTAACTCTTCAATTTCTTTTTAATATCATATGCTTCTGTTCTATTTCAGGCGATACTCATCTTCAATTTGTATTATTTTTTTATTTGAAATGTAAATCTATTTTTAAAATTTGTGTATATTTTTGTAGTTGTGAAGATGAAATTTAGGGATTTACTAGTATAATAAAGCTTTTCCTTTGTATCGAAGAGCTTATGAACACGAAAATAAGTTTAATTCAGATATTTTCAAATTTATTTTGAAATCAACACGTTCAATTAATTGAGTGTCAAATTTGGCTTGCAATTTTAGGTTTTGGTTACAGAATTAGCTTTTCTACAATGAATAAATTTTCTAAAACTTCTTATAAGGGTACTAAAAACTCCGATTGCAGGCTAAAAAACTATTTGATGAAATTATTTTAGGACTCTTTTTTATTCTCATAGGCTTAAAAATTGTTGCTTAATTTGTGTTTTTTATTTACAGGGTACCCGGAAACCTACCCGGACCGGGTCCGGGTAGGTTCCGGTTAATGATTGCTACGGGTAGGTTCCGGTTAATGATTGCTACGGGTAGGTTCCGGGTAGTAAATTTAGGAACCGATCTTTTACCGGGTAAGGTCCGGGTAGTTAAAAAATGTTAGGGTACCCGGACCCGCTCACCCCTACGTGTGAAGAGACAAAGCCTCTAACATACGGAACCCTAGTGTTTAAGTCATTAAATACGGGTGGACGCACCTCCCCACCAAAGGCAAATTTCCAACAAGATTAATGTAGTTCCTAAACCCTAGCTAGTTACGTTGTAACACTCTTAATGGTGAAGAACATAACTTAGTTTGTTAATGGTACAATGGTTCTTAGAGCAACTATTTATATATAGTTCTTACTTGGAGCTAACGCATCTTTAATTTTCTAATATTTTGTTTCCTAAATCTAGTAGGAAAGGTTTCAAATTCTAGGTTTTGTAGCGTATTTTCTCTTCACTAGGATCAGTAGTATTATCTGGAACGTTTACTAGGGTTTCTTTGAGCCAATTAGATGGAAACAATATTCCCTATTTACAATTTGTTTTTCTAATTGCGGCTAGCCTTTGATGATAATACTTTCAATAATTTCGGAGATATATTGGTTGATTTTTAATTCACAGATAAATTTTATATAGGACTTAATTAGAAACTTATACTAGACAGGAAAGTTTAGAGCTTTTCACTTATTTCCCCCAACTAGTTTCTCTAGTGGCACGCGTATTCTGATTCATTCAGTATAATTTTCTATTGAAGTACAAATTCTTGCAACCAATAAAAATGAACATTAGGTCAGGTCAGTGATTTGATAATTTAAGCTCAGTCAAATTGGATATTGCTGAATCTGAATGTGCAAGGATAAACAATCAAATAGTTCGTCTACATATTCTGTAATTGCGTAACTTTGGATTTATGAGGTTCTCGTTAGAATATTTGCTTTTGGATGGTAACTTTGTTTTACTGTTTTCGAATAACTTTATTTTACTGTTTTTGAATAGTTAATTAGAAATATATTTTGCACAGTTATTCTAGGCTAAGTGAGTTAGTTAAAGATATATTCGGCAGAAATGCAAGGTAAGACTTCGTACATTATTGTAGGAAATGATTCCTTGATTAATATTATTCCCAAGATACAATATATATACAATCCTCCTATGTATGAATAATGAAAGACTAATCTACCTTACCTAATATAAGAGATACTAATTACAATTATAATACTTATAATATATTACATATCAATTATAATAAATGAGAGGTAATTATGGGATATGCCCATAATCTCCCATAATTACTCTAATAGTCCCCCACAGTCTTAGCTGGAGGTTCTCGGATGCTGAGACTGTCCCTGAAACCATCCAACAGTACGTGCGGAAGACCTTTCGTAAAGATGTCAGCTATCTGATAACGGGATGGGACATGGAGAACCCGGACTTGACCACGGGCAATATTTTTTCGGACAAACAAGATATCCATTTCAATGTGTTTCGTGCGTTGATGCTGAACAGGATTGCCAGACAAGTAGATCGCACTTACATTGTCACAATAGACCACTGTTGCCTTTTCAATCGGACAATGGAGCTCCAGTAGCAGATTTCGAAGCCAGCAGGATTCAGCAACAACATTGGCCACCCCTGTATTTTGTCTCTGCACTTGACCGAGATAGTGTGGACTGACGTTTGGACGACCATGATATGAGATTGTTACCCAAGAATACACAATAGCTGGAAGTGGAACGTCGTGTATCTGGGCAGCCTCCCCAATCCGCATCAGTGTAGGCAGAAAGACTCGAGATGGAGGACTTATACAAATGTAGTCCAAAATGAAGAGTACCCTTAACATACCGCAGAATCCTCTTGAGAGCCCCCACATGTTCTTCCTTCGGATCATGCATGTGTAAACAAACTTGCTAGACCGCATAGGAAATATCAAGCCTCATAAAAGTGAGATACTGTAATGCACCAGCCGGGCTGCGATAATGTGTGGGGTCGATGTATGGAGTACCTGAAGCATTGCTCAACTTCGCCTTCATGTCAACCGGAGTATGGGAAGGTTTGCATGAAGACATCCATGCTTTGTCAAGTATCTCCTCGGCATACTTCTTTTGACTGAGAAACAGACCACCTGTATAGTGAGCGACAACAATGCCAAGAAAATAATTCAACGAACCTAAGTCCTTCATTGCAAATTCAGCTGCAAGAAGGGACATAATAAACTGGCGAAGTGAAGTTGAGGATGCAGTGAGGATAATGTCATCAACATACAGAAGTATATAAGCCACATCAGCGCCATTCCTATAAATAAATAGAGACTGATCAGACTTGTTGTGAGAGAATCCCAATTTGGAAACAAATCGTGCAAACCTGTTATACCATCCCCGATGAGCTTGTTTCAGACCATATAAGGATTTCCGCAACATGCACACATGATCTGGACAGGTAGGATCGTGAAATCCCAACGACTGATGCATATATACTGTTTCTTGCAAGTGGCCATGCAAAAATACATTCTTGACTTCCAACTGATGGATGTACCATGACTTAGACAACGCCAGACTGATAACAGTCCTGATAGTTGCAGGCTTGACTACCGAACTGAATGTTTCACCGTAATCTACACCCACCTGCTGAGACCTACCATCACCAACAAGACGAGCTTTGTATCTCGCAAAAGAACCATCAGAATTCTTTTTATGGCAAAAAACCCACATAGACCGAATTATGTTCACATTAGATGGTCGTGGTACCAAATCCCACGTCTTATTTTGAATAAGAGCAGTAAATTCATCTAACATGACAGCCTTTCAATTCGGGTCTGATAAGGCAGCTTTGGGATTTTTTGGTATTGGTGAGGGTTGGACTGAGGTTGTTAAGTTAAAATGGTGTTTAGGTCAAAGAATCACGTGTATTGCACGTGTTTCCATGGTCCGTTGAGGAGTTGGGCCGTTGGATAGTTGGGTGGTGTTTGGATTTTAGGCCGAAACCGTGGGTAGGGTGGTTTCGATATTTGGGACCGGGGTAGTGGGCCCGGTACTGGTCTGGGCCAGTGTGTTCACGGGAGGGGGTGGGGTGACGGGTAGAGATGTAGGGGTTGGTGATGGCCCTAAATTGGTATTTTGAGAGTTTAGATAATAATGTAATACCTCAAAATTGGATGAATTTCGTCGTCCAGAAAATCATATGAAGGTGAGGATGCTGCTCGAGATGTTGCAAACGGGAAGGTTGATTCATCAAAGATAACTGGACGAGAAATAATGATTTTTCCTGTTAACATATCAAAGCATTTATATCCCCTATGATTTTGTAAGTACCCCAAAAACACGCAAGGAGTAAATCGAGCTTGAAGTTTATGAATGGCGGTGGACGGAAACAAGGGATAACACAAACACCCAAAAATATGTAAATGTGTAATCGAGGGGAAACAATTGTACAATCAATACCTGAGTAGGGGACACATTGAAGATTAGTTTACTAGGAAGAATATCTAAGAGATGTGTAGCCATTTGAAAAGCATGGTGCCAAAAATTTGGTGGTGTGGACGAATGCACAAGGATAGAGCGAGTCATATTGTTGATTGTTCGAATCTTTCTTTCAGCTTTCCCATTTTGAGAAGATGTATGTGGACAGGAAATACGGACAAACATCCCATTTTGGTGACAAAAATTCTGAAATTTGGCATTTATAAATTCCCCCATTATTACATTGAAAACATTTAATGGTTTTGTCAAACTGAGTTTTGATAAACACACTAAATTGTTTCAAAATGTTGTAGGTTTGTGATTTTCGACCTAAGGGAAAGGTCCACAAAAAATTCAAAAAATCATCAAGAATGAGCAAATAGTACTTATGACCTGTAGCACTTAAAACGGGTGAAGTCCACAAATCACAATGCAAAATATCAAATGGCATAACAATATTAGTAGTAGACACAGAAAATGAGAGTTTAATATGTTTACCAAACACACAGGTTTGGCAAATAGAAGAGTCCAAAGGTCTATTACAATAAACCAAATTATTTTTCCTAAATCGATGAAAAACTGGTGCTCCTGGGTGCCCCAACCTATTGTGCCATAGATTAGGAGAAATGATCCCAAAGGTGGACGGTTTGACCCTGCTATTGGTCGAAACATAGGTGATGGGATATAAGTCCCCCGTGCTATTACATCTCATGAGTGGCATCCCGTCTGAAAATCCCTCACAGAAAAACCAAACGGATCAAAATTCACATAAACATTATTGTCAATTGTAAAACGTCTAATAGAGATCAAGTTTTTAATCTGTTTTGGTGCATGTAAAACATTGTTCAAGCGTAAAGGTGGGTGGGGAGATAGTAGTATTACCTGACCAATACCACGAATTGGAATTTCCTGTCTACTGCCGACAATAATATTTTTATTACCGCTCGTATTAAAATAAGATGAAAGATTACCTTGAGATGCCGTCATGTATAACGTAGCCCCTGTATCCATGTACCACGATTCATCTGGAATATTTAGATTCATGTGACTCATGGCTTGTTCAATATCCGTGGGTGCCGACGGAAGATGGTGCCTAAGCTGCAAAAGCATGTTGTGGACGAGATCCGAGAATACATGTTTGGTGATTTGAAGAAGGAGGAGGTCGGGCCCACGAAGAGGTCGGAAATGGGCATGGAGGGGCATCCTATTATGGGGCCCAGGCCCACGGTGGGTACTACCCCTACTGTCCGCCGCTACTGCCTGAAAACTGTCCGCCACTGCCAGCCCGCCACTGCCCGAGCTGGCTGCTGCCGCCTGCGGTTTGGCCCCCGCCCTGTCCATTTCCACCATTATTTTTTACTTTATTATTTCGATTTGAACCCTATTTTTTACCATTATTTTGATGAGTATTATGGCCACTCAAACTAGAATTTTGGGGCTCCAAATCAGTAAAAATGAGTTGGTAGAGACGAGAGTCGTTCCACCGGTGGTTGTGCCCAATGATGCTTGCTTTGCCTTCCTCGTTTTCTTGAGAATTAACCTCGAACGGACCTCGTAAAAGGGAGGTAACAGATTGCTTTGCTGAATGAATATAGCAACACCATCATATTGTTTCAGCCCCGCAATCTACTGAAGGACTAACCTTTGATTTGTCACGGGTGAACCAACATTGGACAGTTGGTCCGCAAATATCTTTAATTCTTGACAATAGGATAAGATGTTGGAAAAGTCATCTAATTTAACATTTGGAAATTGTTGTTCAAGATAAATGGCCCTAGAAATTTTGTTATCTTGAAAAATGTTTTGCAACCATTCCCACGCCTGTTGAGTCGTAGAATTGGGTTCCAAGATGGTGTGAAGAAGATCATTGGAAATAATGTCATAAATCTATTGAAGGACTATAACATCCAACCGAGACCATAATTTCGTGTCTACCGTAGTGGTATCCGACGGTGACTCGGACAGAAGAATATGGTCAATCACCTCATAAGCATGACAGTGAATTTTAAATAGTTCTGCCCATGAGGTATACTGCCCTTTCTCCATTTCAAGAGTTATGGAGATGAAGATCTTGACGTTATTAATAGCAAGGGCGGGATGAAAGATTTGTTTTTCGGCCATAGGTTCCACTTAGAATCAAAAGAAGAGAAGAAGGAAGTGGTGTTTTGATGAAAGTGGATGGAAAAGACACAAGAAAACCCTAGGGTTTCGGTGGTAGTTAGCCGAAGGGTAGGGTAGAAGTCGGCTAGGGTTTAGGGTTTGTATGTAGGCCAAAAAATTTAGGAAAAAAGAAGAAGGAAATTGTGTAGAAGAGAGAAAGAGTTAGGGCAATGATCTTTAGACTCTTGATACCATGTAGGAAATGATTCCTTGATTAATATTATTCCCAAGATACAATATATATAAAATCCTCCTATGTATGAATAATGAAAGACTAATCTACCTTACCTAATATAAGAGATACTAATTATAATTATAATAATTACAATATATTACATATCAATTATAATAAATGAGAGGTAATTATGGGTTATGCCCATAATTACTCTAATAATTATATCCTTGTGGTCCGGCCTTTCCCCGAATCCCGCGCATAGTGAAAGCTTAGTGCACCGGACTATCCCTTTTTTATGATTATCTTTTTACTATTTTTTTATAAATTCAGAGCTAAACATAACTAAATAATAAAATAAATACCTTTGACTCATTGCAGTACATTTTTCTCTTAGTATTTTTTTATCCGATATTTCCTACGTTTCTTTGTTAAAAAACCAGCAGTTCTAATATATAATGTAGTGCATGCTTTAAATATATAAATAAATAGGAGAAATTTTAACAGCTAGCGCTGGCAATTACTACTACTTCCTCCATTGTAGTTTGTTATATTAGTCCCTCCGTGTATTTGCACGTTGCATTATATTCTAATGTTACTTCTTCTTTCTTCTAGGGTCTGGGAGCAGTGTCCAGAATGGTGCAAATCAGGGGTAGGGAATGCAGCTGGTCCTTCCCATCCAATGCATTCACGGAGGCCAAAAATAGATGCTGGAAACGTGATGCGTTCTTCTAGGGTCACGAGTGCTAGTAATATGTGTAAAGAATTGATCTTGGGTCTAATTTAACCCCAAAAGCTAACTTGTAGGGTGAGTATTGTTCAAGTTCATATAAGGAGTCCATGTTACCATTCCATATCCGATGTGTAACTCTTAACACTCCCCCGCTCGCCCAGACCTTGTTAACTGGAGCGTGGACAATATAATTTGGGGCCCAACATCGGTGAACAAAGAATTGGAATGTACATGACTCTGATACCATGTAAGAATGGATCTTGGACCTAACTCAACCCAAAAGGCTAGGCCCATTCTGGACACTGCACAGAGCCAGACCCATTTCAATTCTATGTTCATCGATGTTGGGTCCCCAAATTATGTTGTCCACGCTCCAGTTAATAAGGTCTGAGCATGCGGGGAGTGTTAAGAGTTCACATCGAAAATAGAATGAGAACATGGACTCCTTAAATGGATGGAAAATTCTCACCCTACAAACTAGCTTTTGGGGTTGAGTTAGGCCCAAGATCCATTCTTAACAATACGGAGAAAGCTAAGAAACGCTGAAGCATCAACCACAAAAACATTTATGTTGCTTCACAATGTGTAGTCGTGTATTGCTGCTCTAGTTATGCATTTTGCTATTCCGCTATCTTTTTAAGAAAGCGCTTGCATGTACGGACCCTTATCCTTCCCGCATGCTAGCTACTCTTGAATACTCGGTGCGAGCAGTTTAGTAGCAAATTTGACTAGTTGTTGTAATGTGTGGCCTCTCTTTATATTGGATGGTATGAGAGATTGATCAGAAATATTAAACATAATTGCCTAATATTAGTAGTTTATGATTTTGATCGATGACGCCTTAGTAGAATATGTTTTGCAGCTTAATACTGTAAGGTTATTCTGCTTCTTCCACGTTTGATCATAGAATTGTTAGGCATTTGTAACCCACCAAGGACGAGTGGACATGAAACACGAGTAGGCATAAATGTAGCAAAAAATGGGCTTCTCCTCATTGTGATATGCATTAATCTTCATTACCGGATTATGCTACTATCGTTGTCTAAGGTTACAAGAGGATATCGAAGGCTTACAGTTTGATTAGTGAGAAAGACTGTCCAAGAGAGATTAATATAATTTTACATGGTATCAAAGTCAATAATCCTTCCCGACCTAAAACCTAATATTTGACTGTCATTCCTGTATTTTTTCGGCACCAAACTGCATGTATACAGCCGATATACATCTGATATACGCTGGTATACTTCTGTCCAACCCTTATATTCTACAAACAACCTTGTATACACCCGATATATCACTGATAGACCGCCCTATTTCCCTCTATATCTCTTCAACATGCCATATACCTCTCGTATACAACCAATACATGTCGATATACACCTTCATCTCCAACCACTGTATACTACCAATATACAGCTATCTTAAGCCGCTATATACCTCGTATACGACCGTTACTACCCGTATACTGCCAAATTTTTTTGTCCTCTCTCGCTTCCTCTCCGGTAGCCGCCATGGCAGAGACCAACCTTGGTCGTGGCAGCAGCCACCGCGATAGTGGTGGCAGAAGGTTATCTGTGTTAACCTAATCTGACATCCACGGCCTCCCACAAATTGGCACCTAGATCTACTCCGTGCGCCTTCCTAGACTTCCCATCGAACCATATGGGGTACCTGTGCTATGAACTATCCACCGACAAAATTATAATCTCACGCCACGTCACTTTTGTTGAGTATGTTTTCCCGTTTGACAACATTCAAAAATTTTGAGTCACTGATTACAAATTTCTTGATGATTCGGACACATCACCGCTTGTCCACCAAGATCTCCGACATGCTACCACTGTTTCGGCAGCAGTCAGCACTCTGTCCCTACCACCTCATGTCACTCCCACTACCGGCGGCCAGTCCTCCGCCACCACCACCACTACCCAGTCACTGTCACTGCCTCTCGCCGCTGCCACCACCGGCAGCCCACCTGAACCATCATTTTCACCACTGGTTGCCCCCCACCATCATCAACCGACCAGATGTCTCTTCATCCAACATCGGTATTCACTCTTCTACCCATCGGCGTCTCCCGCCACTGCACCCAGTGTTGTCATCAACTACCGCCGACAGTCCTCTCAACCAACCTGACCCCGATACTGTACCAGCCTACTCCACCCAGCACCGTACCCTCACTCCGATCCACATCGGAAAATCACAGACCCCACACCCACCTCCGATAACTGTCCCGTCACTAGTCCTGTCACCATAACCACCGATCAACGTAAGTCCACTCAGATCGATGACCCCACCATGCCCGTCAACACACCTAGTAATCAGTACCCAAACACCATTACATGATACCCCACCTAGACAGAAACCCGACACCGCTACCACATGTAACTAGAACCCAACCCCACAATAGCACACCCACCTTACCTCAGCTCTCACGCACGACATAGAAACTCGTGCCCAACAAGGGATTTTTAAACCCAAAGTCCATTTTAACCTGTCTACACAAACAATTTCCCCAATTCCCAATAACCCAAAATTAGTCAAACAAGACCCCAATTGGAATGCGGTCATGTGTGAGGAATTTAATGCTTTAACTAAACAACACACTTGAGATTTGGCTCCTAGACCGGATGGAGTGAATGTGATCCGATGCATGTGGCATTTTCGTCACAAATATAGAGACAATTGTGAGCTAGAGAGGTATACGACGAGACTTGTGACTAATGACACAAATCAGCAGGAGGGCATTGATTATGGTAAGACATTTAGTTCGGTTGTTAAACCGGTCACTATTCGCACAGTTCTGAGTTTTGCTATGGGTAAGCACTGACCGATTCATCAACAAGATGTAAAGAATGCATTTCTACATGGGGATTTGAAAGAAACTGTTTACATGCACCAACCGCCTGGTTTTGTCAATCCGGCAGCCCCTCAATATGTTTGTCGCCTCCGTAAGTCACTCTATGGATTGAAACAAGCCCCTAGAGCGTGGTATGATCATTTTGCACAGTACATTATGCGGATTGAGTTCTCATGCAGCAAGTGTGATAAATTTTTATTTATTTTTCATAGAGGGAGTAACATTGCTTATTTATTGTTATATGTGGATGACATTGTTCTTACTGCCTCTTCTGATGTGTTGAAAAATGAGATAATTGCACTGCTCAAAATTGAATTTGCTATGACTGACTTGGGGAAGTTGAGTTATTTTTTAGGGATCTCCGTGACTAGGTCTGCAGACACTATGTTTCTTTGTCAACGTAAATATGCATAAGAGATTGTGTACAAGGCTAAGATGGCTAATTGCAAAGTCATGTCCACTCCGGTTGGCTCTAAATTGAAACTTAGTGCAGTTGAGGGTGATCCAGTGGCAGATCCCTCTCTTTATAGGAGTCTAGCATGTGTATTTCGGTATCTTACTTTCACCAAGCCTGATATTACGTATGTTGTTCAGCAGGTATGCTTATTTTGAATGTGCAAATATAAACAATCAAATAGTTCGTCAACATTGTCTGTAATTGCTTAACTTTTGATTTATGAGGTACTAATAATCTAGTGCATGCTCATAAATAAATAGGAGAAAACTTAACATCTAACGCTGGCAATAACAATTACTTCCTCCGTTTTAATTTTTTTGTTTTAGTTTGATTTGGCGCAGAGTTTAAGAAAATAAAGAACACTTTCACTGTGTGACGTAACGCATGAGGAGGACGTGGAAGTGAGGCTTGTGACAGGACGCCTAAAAGCGAGGAAGTTTTAAGTATATTGGGTCCATTATCCAAGGAAATCGAGAGATTGTTGACGATGTCACACACCGTATTGGGGCAGGGTGGATGAAATTGAGGCTTGCTTCTGGAGTCTTGTGTGATAAGAAGGTGCCACAAAAACTTAAAGGCAAGTTCTATATATAGAGTACTAGTAGTTAGACCTACTATGTTGTACGGGGCTGAGTGTTGGCCAATCAAGAAGTTTCATGTCCAGAAGATGAAGGTGGTGGAGATGAGGATGTTGTGATGGATATGTGAGCATATTAAGAATAATGATAGGATTAGAAATGAAGTTATCCGGGATAAGGTGGGAGTGGCCTCGGTGAAGGACAAGATGCGAAAAGTGAGACTGAGATGGTTTGGACATATTCAGAGGAGAGTCACGGATGTCGTGGTGCGGAGGTGTGAGAGGTTGGCTTTTAGAGAAGTTTAGAAGAGGCCTGAGTAGGACGAAAAGTATCTGGGAGAAGTGATTAGGTAGGACATGGCGTAGTTGCAACTTACCGAGGACATGACCTTAGATATGGGGTTATGGAGGACGCGAATTAGGGTTGAGGGTTTGGTAATCGTACGGGTCTCGTGTATTCTTACATACTAGCAGGCGTAGTGTTACCTTGTAGGTTCTTGTCCTTTTATTTCCTGTTACTAACTGCTATTTCTTGTACTCCTATTATCATACTAGTTGATGCATTTACTGTTAAAATTTTTCCATTAATGCTTATCTATAGTATTTTGCCATAATCTATTTACTTTAGTTTTTTTTTTCAAACCATAGCTGACTTTTTTTGTCATAGTTTTTAGTGAGCGAGACTCTTTCAGAAACATCCTCTCTACCTCATAATGTATGGGTAAGGTCTGTGCTACCCTCCCTAGACCCACCGTGTTATATTACACTGGATATGTTGTTGTGGTGATAATGGTTTTAAATTAAAAATGTATATAATATATTAAAATGTCCTTTGAATCTTGTAGTCTTAAATATAGCATGTAGGATGTTGGGTGTAAAGAATTATAAAATATAGAAAATAATATTTATTTTTGAAATAGACTGAAAAAGAAAGTAAGATAAATAAATTAAAATAAAAGTAATATTTGAGGGATAAAAATTAAAAATTACAAATTTAAAGATAAAAATTAAATACCACCCAAAATAGGGCATTTGTGGGAATTAACCAAATGAAAATACATGTGTTTGCTCCAAAATGGGCCACAAAAAAATTATTGGCAAATCACATAGTGATAGTGAAACTATGTAAAGAAGCTCGTCAAACTCGAAAATGAATAATGGGTCATTTGCACTTTTGTCCTTATTTTGCGTTGGTCTTTAATTTTTACTTTTTAAAATTAAAATTATACGTATAGAGACATAAGTTAAATATCATACTATTCACGAGTTATGTTAATGCTAAATTCAAATTTAAAGCGCAAAAATTAAATACCAGTACATTTGAAGGGAAAAAAAATGAAAGACCAGTTCATTTGATGGGAAACCGTGCAATTACTTGATGAACAATTAGATCGTGGGCTTCTAATAACCATTATTAGGGTTTGGGCCTCAAATTTTCACACCAAAAAATGACATCATTCAGAACCACCACAACCTTCATCGTCCGGGAAATATTCCGTCCGTCAATACAGTTGCCAACTGTTATTCGGTTCATCCACATATCGCCGTTGCCGTTAACGGCGACGAGCCTGAGACTTGTTGTGAGTCATCCTATTTTATCACGGAATATCTCTTTTAGTTCCGTCAGGTGTGCGGCGGCGGCGTCCGATGACGGAAAGAAGTCGCCGGCGAGGCTTGTTCAGGTTCAACAGCTGTTATATGAAGCCAAGGAACGAGCTCAAGCTGCTGGAAATGATCCTATTCCTAAGATTACTCTTGGTATATTAATTGCCTCTATTTGAATCTCATTTTTGTTCAACTCAATATTTCATTTAATTCTGCCTGAAAGTTATATTTTGAGTTTTTTTTAGTTAATGGAAAAAAAACACCTAAAATATCCCCTCTTCAACTATCTATTATTCCGAATTTCATACCCGATGCTGAGTTGGCCTCCACGCGCCTGTTGTTGATTGATTTTAAATAGTTGGCCAACTCAGCATCGATGTGTGTTTTTAATACAAAAGGAGTGATACTTTAGTTAGATAAAGTGAATAATGAATATCTGAGGTATGAATCTCGCAAAAAAATGACAGTTTACATGTGTATTTTACCATTCCTTATTAGTTGAAAACTGCACTTTTTGAATCTCATTTTTTAACTCCACTTTTTATTTACGGAAATGCAGAGTTAACTATCACCTTTTTTGCGAGTTTTATACCTCAACTATTCATTATTTCATTTACCTACCTAAACTATCACTTCCTTTGTATTAACACACACCACGATGCTGAGTTGTCCTCCACGCACCGGTTGTCGGTTGATTTTAAATATTTGGCCAACTCAGCGATCGAGGTGTGTTTTAATACGAAGGGAGTGATAGTTTAGGTGGGTAAATGAAATAATGGATAATTGAGGTATGAAACTCGCAAAAAATGATAGTTTAGGTGTGTTTTTTACCATTCCTTATTAGTTGAAAACTGTACTATGTCGGGGCTTGGATCAGTAATGTATAGAACAGCTTATCTTGTAAAATTTACACTTTTTGCATGTTCTGATGGGATTCGGTGCGTTAGTGCTGGTATGATCGCATCCAACTTTTTGCAGTTTAGTGTTTGTTTTCATATTTTAGAGAATAAGGTATTTTTAAATGAAGTAACTGTAGTATAGCCTTGAAGTAGGTTTGGCACTTATAATTAGTTAGTGTATCATTTCACTTTGAAATGGTCCCAAATAGAACGGAGTGGCCACTGCAACTAGTTGTGATTGAGTAATAGTAGTTGATTGATTGATAATCTTTCACTTTCATATCCCCATGTTAGAATATTTGATATATTTATAAGGTTAAGCAAAAGTAATGTCTTTTTACTGACTGATTGTATATCAGATGGTATTCCAGAAAACAATCGTGTAAATATATCAACCTTACAAGTGATGTCCACATGGCTAAGCTATGGTGGCATGACTTGGAAGTTGGATTGTCAGATAAGGCGATCAGATTCATCGAGTTTTGTGTTATGCTGAGAGTGTTATTTCTTCAGTAGCTCTTTTTTGTTTTTGGTTGGGGTCTTGAGGCTTTGTTTTACTCGGTCTTGGACTGCTAGAATATGTATAGCCTAAGTCTTGGTGAGTAGAGTTACCAGATACCTGTGCAGTTGTGTTGGTGAGACGTAGTTGGCATCTAATGGAATAGTCAAGGTGCGCACAAACTGGCCCAAACACCTTCATTAGGAAAAAAATTGAAAGAATGTGTATAGCATAACATCAATGTCAAAGACTGATATTAATCAAAGTTGAACCACATGTATAGTTGGACTTGAGACTATTGCCAAGTTAATTATTCTGGATTTTCTTTTAACTTAGGACAGAAGTAGTTGTAACAGCTACAGTATTAAATTGCTTAATATGACTCTTCTACTCTTCGAAAAGCTAAAACCACTTGGACTATCTAATATCCATCAAAAGCTTTCTTTTTCATGCATATTTTCTCAAAGCAAGGTCAACTATCTTATACTGACCTATAAAAGATCTTAGTAACCTACTCTTATGACCCTCCCCAGACCCCACGGTGTGGGATTTCACTGGGTATGTTGTTGTTGTTGTTGTAGTTGTTGTAACCTACTCTTATGAGAGAAGGATTGATGGGGGGGGGGGGGGGTTACGAAAAATGAGAATGGGTGATCTCTTGTTCATTGCATATTCTTGTTTCCAATATTCAATTAGATTTAGTTTTTAACATGGAAGAAGTGTTGCTTCTGGTTAATTGTTCAGCTTAATTTGATCAGGATATCTTGTACTTGTTGAAGTTATTGAACAAAGTAGAAAAGCTAGTCTTTTATTTCATCAAAAAAAAAAAAAGATGTGGAGAAGCTAATATCTTTTTTTGGTGGTGCTCTTCTTTGTTCTATTCTTTTTGGGCCAGATCATGTTACTGTTAACTTTGCAAGAAGTGGAGGTCCTGGAGGTCAAAATGTTAATAAAGGTCTGGTGCAGCTTGTTTCAGAAGATAAGATTACCTTCTAAGCTTTCATTTCCTTCTTTTATATCAAGAAGCTTGTATCTTTACAGTAAATACCAAGGTGGATATGCGGTTCAATGTTAAAAATGCTTATTGGTTAAGCGACAGAGTCAGAGAGAAGATTCTGCAAATGGTGAGCTAACACCTGTATTTCATTGTTTATGCATCCTTTATAAATATAACTTGGTGGCCTTGATCAGGTAGTATCTCAGTTTTCATTTCATCCAACTAGCTACTATTATTTAAATTTGTACTAGAATGTAAGTCCATTTCTTGGTTCTTCCTACTTTACATCGCTTGCAAGAAGGGTTCGTGATGTGTGTGTGTGTGTGTGTACAGAGAGAGAGAGCAAGTCAGCTCTTTGCTAATTTTCCGCCATGAACGGTTATGGTGTATTGTGAAGTAAATGGCTCAGCTATCATGATTACATGATGGTTTGAAGGGACACTTTGCCACTTATTTTTGAGAAAAGTATAGTTTCAATAGGCTATGGACTGGTCGAAATACTTATTTTCCAGATGCTGATAGCGTTCCTGCACGCTGCTAGATCCATAATTAGGTGATAGAAGTGTACTGATTAGTGATGCTTGTTGTGCACGTCCACATATCTGATTACTGGACTTGCTCTATTGCTAAGCACTATTTACTGTTCTTTATCACGTACTAAAACAAACCTTTATGGGACATATTTCTTTGGTTCATTGGGAAAACTATCTAGTGAAAAGGCCATTATGCTTCGTGTTGTGTGTAATTTATTGCTGTTTACATATATTTATTGTGATCCAATTTATTCCCATCCACCTAACACTTCAGCTAAGTTTTTGATATCCTAAACAGGAAAAGAATCGGATAAATAGGGATGGAGAGCTTGTGATCTCTTCAACAAAGACGAGAACTCAGAAGTTGGCTTCTTCCCTGTATTCTTTTTTGTTTGCTTAGTCAAAGGCTATAGAGCTGATTGCATGCTATGATTCTTTACAGGGGTAACATCGAAGATGCTTTGAGTAAATTACAGGTACTCATTTCCTTATATGACAGTTCCCACTTTCTATCAATTCGAATGGTAGAAGTCAATCCTTGAGGTGTCAGATGATGTTCCAGTGAGTAGATTTGTCCCTCAACATACACGTTCATTATGAATTGCTCATTTATCTCAGTATCACAGGCTATAATTGAAGCTGCATCTTATGTACCACCACCTCCATCTGAAGAGCAAGTGAAAAAAATAAATAAGTTGTAAGCGTCTCAAACCAATTGCCATATGTTATGCACTTGTTACATACCAATTACATGTATTTTATTCAAATTTGTAGTTTTCTGGAATGACCAATCTCCTTTCTCTATACAAAAGGGCTGTTATTGGGGAGCGCAAAAGGCTCGACAATAAGAAGGCACAGTCACAAAAGAAGGCTATGCGAAGAAGCAGAGATAGTTATGACTGATTCCAAGAGCTCAAGATGTGTAACATAGGCACTTTGCTATCAAATTCTCCCAGCGCTTTGATCATTTCCTTCGTCCTACTTTTAAACGTTATGAAAATGGTTTGAGGAATTAGTATAGAATCTCTGTAGGTCCTTCAGATGACGGCTTCTTGATTTAACTTATATACCAGATTAGCTAAAAGAAGCCTAAGCTTTAGCTGAGAGGATTACTGAAAGCAAAAGATCTTGTACTTTCTTTTCTTTCTGAAGATGTGGATATTGGATAAGTAAGTTTAGGTCTTGGGTGAGTATGCCTCTGTAGTTACAAAAGAAGAATAACATAGCCACCCGTCTTTTTTTTTATGTACTGAGGTCTCGTGTGTGACCGAGCCAGATCCAAGATTTTTACTTTATGAACTTGACTTTTAAGCTTCTTATCACTCAACTCATTGTACTTTTAAAGTTATGTGGTCAGATATTGTATTTGTTGAAATATTTTGGATTTCACATGGAAATATTCTGAGTAGAAAATATTGTGTTCGAATCCTGGTTTGTGGGCAATTGCCTAGTGTTTTTCCTTTAGTTGTTGCTCTAAAATGCGTTTGGCTAGAAGGTGATATTTCAGAAACAACAAAAAAACGTAAAGAGTATCAAACTCTTAACCAAACACTGTCAATATTGATCAAGCATTTAATTCTTATTTCCCTTTCTCGAAAGACCAGAATAAGTAACGGAAATGAGGTGAGAAAATTATAATATCTGATCAATTCTGTCTAATTGTGTAACAACTATGAAACCCAAAGTGCTATATTTGACTATTCCATCCAAAACTTTCAGACACCTATATACAACTTTCATCACCAAGATAAACACTCGCATATGTCAAAATTGTCATAAATCAGAAACCTAATTAATCTTCTTTCATTCTACTATACCTTCTCTCCGTCAACATGTCTGCCTCGTGCAGGGCTATTTCCGTCATTTCCTGCCAATAAGCTAAATTTGTTTACGTGTTTTGTGGTGCTTTATGCATAAGGAGGTGAACATTTGCCATTAAATATCTAAACTGCACTTTGTAGTGATAGCTGCTGAATTTCTAGAGTAACTTTTTGCCCCTGAGTTTTTAGTTTATTTCATAAGGTGTCCCCAGATATTTTTGTAAATATAGCCAAGTGTAGGGACTTTAAGAATGCCAAAAAATACTATGATATCATCTCAAATGTGAATGTGCATGCTGTGGGGCGCAATAATCTGCACCTATTCCATTCTTTTTAGTGTACTCTCTTATTCTCATGTTCTTTCAATCCCACTCTTCTCAAACCATTATATTTATACAGAAGCTCTTACCAATTTCTTTTTTTCCACTTCCAATTCTATTTCCAATTGGTTATGGTTACTATTTACTACTTTCTCCGGCCTCCGGCCTATATTACTTGTCCACGTTACTAAAAAGATTATCTCAAATTACTTGTCAATTTTCAAAATCAAGACATAATTAATTAAATCTTTTCCATTTTATCCTTAATATCAAGTGTTTTTCAAAAATAATTAAATATTGATTAGAGTGCAATTAATTGGAGAGAGATAAGAATAAGATAATAAAAATATATATTTAATTTATGATTTTTTAAGGAGAGTGTAAAGGAGAAATTAGACGAGTAATATGAGATGGAGGGAGTATGTGATTGTTTTCAGTTATTCCTATACGGAAGCAGTTAGCCATGAAAATCTTTGCCTTTAAAAGCAACATCCGCTTGAGAAACTTCACTGATCAGATCAATTATTTCACATGGTTTCAATAATAACTAATTAGTTCAGAAATCTAAATATGCACAACAGGAAAGATGTTTTCGCTATAATTATTTGGGAAAAAAACATATTTTCCTTTTACTTCGTGAATTTTCCATATATCTCTCCGTAAAACATAACTGTTTCAAAATATTTTTTATAATTAATGCTATTCAATGATAACTCATGCTAATTGGTGTAGCTTGATCATCAGTGGAACTCCTTTTAATTTTATTTTCCAATTTATACTTATGACTAATAAAATTATAATATATTCTTTTATAACAAAAAACCTATACTTCAATATTAGCAGTGTTGTTATTTGGCCCGTGCAAAGCATGGGCTATCCCACTAGTCTATATATAACCCAAAAAAAAAAAAAATTAAACAAGAGAAAAAAAAATTCGATCTTCTTACGTAACACAAACTCCTCACCTGATTTGTTAGAAGATATATTCTTAGGATTATTATTTATTATTGTATTTAAATGATAATTACTATAGAATATTCTAGATAGCTAGTGATCAGTCTCGGTCGACTGGGCCCTTAATATTAAGCCCCAATTTACGACACTTAGCCTCCCCACCAGGGGCCAGTGGCGTCCAGTCCACGGGTCCAATACCCGCCTCCCGAAATGAGGCCCAGGCTAGTGGTGTCCAGTCCACTGGCCCACCCCTTGTTTTGCTCTCTGACCCGCCACCTAGTGTAAGTCGCCCAGTCACCCGAAGTCAACACGGTATTGTAAAACCCAATGCGAAATATAACTTACACACCCAAGTCACTAAATCGCCATTACCCCGTAGCCCTGTGTCTGCCCTACGTGACCCAAATTGGAAAATGACCATGGATGATGAATACAATGCTCTTATTAAAAATAGGACGTGGGAGTTAGTACCTCGTCCATATAATGCTAACATTATTCGGTCTATGTGGATTTTCAATCACAAAACAAAAATATGATGACAGTTTTGAGCGGCATAAAGCTCGTCTTGTAGGTGATGACAAGACACAACAAGTTGAAGTGGACTGTGGGGAGACATTTAGCCCAGTGGTGAAACCAGCTACCATAAGGACGGTACTCAGTCTGGCCCTCTCCAAAGGATGGTCACTTCGTCAATTAGATGTCAAGAATGCTTTTCTTCATGGCCATCTCTATGAAACAGTTTAAATGCACCAACTTTTGGGCTACAGGGACTCCAGATTTCCAGATCATGTGTGCTTACTCAAAAGATCCTTATACGGATTAAAGCAGGCACCTCAAGCTTGGTACCAAAGGTTTGCAAAATTTGTATCCAAAATGGGTTTTTCCCACAGCCGGTCGGATAATTCTTTATTCATTTACCGCCAGGGTACTCATACTGCTTATCTACTTTTATATGTGGATAATATTATACTAACCACGTCATCCGATGATCTTCGGAAGTCTATCATGTCACAGCTCAGTTCGGAGTTTGCTATGAAGGATCTTGGACACCTGCATTATTTTCTCGGGATTGCTGTGACCCATAATTCTGGTGGTTTGTTCTTATCACAAAGGAAATATGCTGCAGAGATTGTGGAGCGGGCTGGAATGTCTTCCTGCAAACCGTCAGCTACTCCGGTGGACACTAAATCCAGGCTGAGTGTTGCGTCTAGCAAGCCATTTGCAGATCCCACACTCTATAGGAGCTTGGCTGGGGCACTTCAATATTTGAAATTTATCAGGCCGGATATCTCATATGTTGTGCAGCAGGTCTGTCTCTTTATGCACAACCCTATGGAAGATCATATGTATGCCCTCAAATGTATTGTGCGATATGTCAAGGGCACACTGGAATTTGGCTTACACATATATTCCTCCCCGGCATCCAAATTGGTCTCATATACCGATGCAGATTGGGCAGGCTGTCCAGATACCCGTCGCTCCACGTCCAGATATTGTGTATTTTTGGGCGACAATCTAATTTCCTGGTCCTCCAAACGACAACCTACAGTCTCTCGATCCAGCACTGAGGCAGAATATCGGGCTGTGGCAAATGTTGCATCTGAATCCTGCTGGATTCGGAACCTGTTGCTTGAGCTTCATTGCCCAATGTCCAAGGCCACACTAGTCTACTGTGATAACATCAGTGTGATTTATCTCTCGGGAAATCCAGTCAACCATCAGCGCACAAAGCATATATAGTTGGATATTCATTTTGTTCGTGGAAGTATGGCTCGCGGACATGTGCAGGTGTTACATGTTCTGACACATCATCAGATAGCAGATATCTTCACTAAAGGGCTTCCGCTGATTTTATTTGAAAACTTTCGGGACAGTCTCAGCATCCGTCGTCCTCCCGCTTCGACTGAGGGGGAGTGTTAGAAGATATATTCTTAGGATTATTATTTATTATTGTATTTAAATGATAATTACTATAGAATATTCTAGATAGCTAGTCATTAATATAGAATCACATTTGTATGGAAAGAATAGGATAGATGAGGAGAAGATTAAGGCTACCAATCTTCTACCATATTTGTATATATTCTTATCATTTATAAATGGCGAAGATGAGGAAAATATTCTACTTACCCTAGAATTCTTACCCTTAGGATCATGTAATATGTTGGCGGTTTGAAATCCAGTCGCTCTTAACCCCCGGTGTAAATTGGTTTATAGCTGTGATCGCGTCACTAATTCACTTTTGTAAAAGAGACAGATGACAATCACCACTTGGAGTTATATAGTTAGAACTAGTAAGTTTTGACGACCATGTCGTGATGTACATTTTGGCAAATTTCTGAATGAAAGAAATAGGAAATTACTACTACCACTAAAGAGGGATATATTATGTATTACAAAAAGTCCTTTTTGTTTTACATATATTATCTTGGTGCAAGGATAGGGTACATGTGTGTGTATATGATTAGGATAATTTAGTTGATAACTGTGGTTGATCCACTCATCCACTTTAAGCCGCCTTAATTACTGATCTCAGAACTTCAGTGGAACTTGCTTTTCACTTTGTTAGGTAGTTTCCTATCACATAAGACTCGTAAGCCTCGTGCATTTAAACCATACTATCTTAATATTATGTCATGTTTATCTATCATGTTTTTTCCCCAGAACACTAAGCCCAAATTTTGTTGTGCTTGCATGTAGATACCACAATGCCATATTGTTCTTACAAGGGCTAACTTTGCAGTCATCCCACAATGGAGAGAGACAAATTCAAGAAGACGCGAACTATCAAAACATCACATGATGAAAAACTTCGACAGTTAAACGAATGCATTTATTAGGATATTGTCCCTGAAAAAGACATTAAATTACTGTCAAAGGATCAAACAATGGTACACGCTCATCAGCTTCCTCTTTATCTCTTCTGAGCTACAATAAAAGACACGCCAAGAGGCGTCCCAGTTTCACCTTCAAACCTTCCAAAGAATCTGTTCAGTCTGCCTCTTTATTTACAGAAGATCAAGTGATGTTCATAATACAATAGGTAGAAAAACTGCAGCTCTATCACTATAGCACTTGTTCCCTATGGTTATCAACAATAATTTTCAACGTGGAAAAAAGACTTCGTTCTTCCCTTTTTCAACCACCACTAGACCTGTTCAATTCTTCATTTACTGAAACCATACTTGGCCTGCTATCTGGATCCTCAAGGGTGCAAGTTACTGCAAGTTTAGTTAGCATAGTTGCTTCACTTACAGAGAATGTTTCCTTGAGATTAGGATCAATAAAATTCTCAAAGTTGCAAGAGTCAGCCGCAAGTCTCATTGAGCAGTCAAGAAGTCCCTTACCAGATAGTACTTGAAGTATAATTACTCCAAATGCATATACAACACTCTTTTCTGTGAACCGGCCAGTTGTAATGTATTCAGGAGCCATATATCCAAGTGCAGCACTGACTTTAAGTGCTGAATAAACGACATCATCAGCGAGTAGCTTTAGTAGACCACAGTCCAGTATTAGTGGAGTGAACTGTTGATCAAGGAGGACTTTTTCCACAGATATGTTGCGATGAACCATGGAAGGTTTCTCTGGTTCTGAGCTGTGTAGATATCCAAGACCTGTTAGAAAGATACATAAACGGTCGCTATCAGGCAAAAGAAAATATACGGGAATCGTATAAGATAGAAAGCATGCAAGAAACAGTTAGTTGGAATCATTCACCATCATACTATATTAAAGTTTTTTTTAATTAGAGACCTTAACTATACTAAAACTTAGCTCAAGTTATATGTTCCCTGTTGTTTCTAATATGAACAACTTGAATTTAATGCAGTTGTAAAGAATGGATCTTGAGCCTAACTCAACCCCAAAAGCTAGCTTGCACGAGCGTGGATAATATAATTTGGGAGCCCAACATCGGTGAACAAAGAATTGGAATGGGTCTGGCTCTGATACCATGTAAAGAATGGATCTTGGGCCTAACTCAACCCCAAAAGCTAGCTTGTAGGGTGAGGATTGTCCAAGTCCATATAAGGAGTCCATGTTCCCATTCCATAACCGATGCGGGACTCTTAACAACAGTGATGGTTCAACTCTGCTATTTCATCTTATCAGATCAAGGACACTGATTTTGAAACAGTGAACATAGAACAACTATTAAATGCATATTTAATCTGGTTCTTGAGACATGTCCTACTGCTTCCCTTGATGGCAAGGAAACTTGAACTTTTCAGTTAAAGCAATAATTGGCAACCTTTTTCTGGTCTCCAGACACAACAATTACTGCCCCACAACCAAAATTTGTAGCTAGCAATAATTTCAATCTTTCTCTGTATTCATATTCATTTGATCATACATTATTTACGCCAGTGGATCTACAGTCACATCCTGTAAACTGTCTATGCAATACAACAACAACAACATACCCAGTGTAATCCCACAAGTGGGGTCTGGGGAGGGTAGAGTGTATGCAAACTTTACCCCTACCGTGGGAGGTAGAAAGGCCGTTTCAGAAAGACCCTCGGCTCAAGAGAACACAAGACAAAAAAAGGTCAGATAAGAGTTGACAAAAGTAAAAAAGTCATGGAAATATACTACAGAAAAGCATTATGAAAAAAAGTAACAGAAACTAGAGCAAACAAATACGATAATAAAAAACTGCCTATGCAAAGATTCCACACTCGGTTGAAGAATTATTCTGGGATGAGGCAATTTATACCACCATAATATTTCCTAACTTGATATACCGAGAAATTTGTTGAATAATTGTTTTGAAGTTCAGTAAAGATGTAATGATGAACAAAAGTAAAGAAAATCAACCTTTTGCAATTCCCTTGATGATTGAAACCCTTGTGGACCAGTCAAGAACATGCCTGCTATTTTCTTCAACATCAAGATACCGAGAGAGGTTCCCTTTAGAAGCAAAATCATAGATTAAAAAGCATTCACCCCTTCCCTTTGAACAACAGAAACCTCTTAGCTTGACAAGGTTTTCATGTTTCAGGGAAGTTAATAAGCTCAATCCTTCCATGAACTCAGTCTCCTCCGACTTACAACTTGTCACACTGATGCTTTTTACAGCTACCATAGATCCATCTTTTAAAGTTCCTTTGTACACAGCAGAGAAATTGCTCCGTCCCAATAGATTTAACTCCGTAAAATGCTGAGTTGCTGACTCAACCTCTTCCAAATTGAACTTGAATCCATTTAAGAACTCATTGTACATGCTATTACAGCTCTTTTCAGGGGTCATCGGGTCCCAACGACTTGAGTACTCAACAGTAAGTAGTGGGGAGGGGCTTCTCTTGTACATTTCCTTTGTCTGATCAGTGCTAAGCTTATCATCAGATGTATTCCCCACTTTTTGTTTAAGCCTTATTCGTCTGAATATACCGAAAACTACAGCAATGACCAAAGTTACAGTGCCTGTAATCACTGAAGCAACAATAATTGCTTGAGGAAATTTTGATGATCTTGAACAATGAGTTTGATTACAATGCAACTGACTAATATGAGCAGCTCCTGGTACATCTTTAGGGACGCCGTTATTATTTGTATCAGGTACATCAGAACCAACTTGATTCACATTGACATTATCCCAGGCAGTGCAAACTCTCAATGAAGTAAATCCAGAACCACATAAACCAGGATTGCTTTCATAATTGAAGTTTCCATTCAATCTCCTCAGAGCTTCAGATCAGTCCACAATAAAAGAGAAAAAAAGGTTCACAATCAGAAACATTCAAAAGACTAACTTCAAGAACTAGACAAATAGATTATAAAAGGGTAAGCTCAAAAAGGGTAACTAACCTGGAGGAACAACTCCAGAGAGGGTGTTATTTTGTACTTCTAGAACTTCCAACTGGAGAGCATTAGCTAATTTTAATGGAATTGGACCAGATAGCTGATTGAATCCCAAATATAGCCTTTTTAACATCCCTAGGATTCCTAAGTTCACTGGAATATCACCTGTCAACCTGTTATGTTGCAATTCAAGAACACTCAACTTCTTCAAGAACCCTATCTCTTTTGGTATGCTCCCTGTCAACTGGTTACTACTCAAGTACAGCACTGTGGAACCACAAAATGCCCAAAACATCTCAGAACACACATCATTATAGAGAAAGGAAAAAAGATTAAAAAATAATTCTTGAATTTCTTTTGTCACCTCACTAGGAAAAGAAAATTCAGTAGCTGTGCTAGACCAAAAATACAATGAACAAAGAGCATAGACCAGAAAAAGGGTGAGGGTGCAATAGTGGTGGAACTAGCAATTCTAACAAGGGGATATAAAAATTATAAGTATTCTTGGAATTCAAACCTGCAAACTGAAGCAATTTTCGAGCCGAGTTTTCTGTTGTACTTAAACCTTTCATTATGTCAAGGGAATTTAACAGTTTATATATACTGTAAAATACAATAATTTCTACCAAATTTGCACTATATAATTTTTGGACCAAGAGAATTCAATTGTACCCTTTCGGACGAAAACGAATAAGAAAACCAGCAATCCACACAAATTCCTACTTTAACAACCAAAAAATCTGCATATATCTCTAAGAATTTTTGCAACTTTATCTATGTATATTCACTAAGAGGATTCAAAATATAAAAAAGCCGAGTAAATTCAATATCTACTATGTATACATAAAAAATAATTTTGACCTAATATAGTATTCAGTATAAAGAGGGTTTAGATTCAGCAATCAGCTAACAAACCAGAAAAAACACAATTTCCTTCAAATTAATTCCCCCAAAACCAATTTTTTTCAAAAGAAGGATGTTTACTAGCTACAAACCTTGTAGACTTGCCATGCTTCTAAGTTCTGGTGGTATAATCCCAGAAAGATTATTCACATTGAGATAAAGATCATTCAACTCAGTCAAATTCCCAAGTTCCTTTGGTATGTCCCCAGTTAAAGAATTATAATGCAAGTAAAGACCAGACAAACACTTCAGTTCAGCAATTGCTGGTGACAATTTTCCAGTAAGTCCTTTATCTGTCAATGTAATGTTTGCAACTTTATTATGTTCATTACAAATAACACCAAGAAAAGAACCACTACATGGATCACCATCACTTGTCCATGAAGAAAGTTTGTTATTTTCCGGGTCTAAAGAAGACTTTATTTCCATTAGAGCTCTCACTTCAGCATTTCCACAAACTTTGATGCAAGAAAATGCAAAAAACAAAGGAAAGAAAGTTAAGAGGAAAATATAATTAGCACCCATTTTTGCTGAATTTTGTGAACTCAGACTGAAGAGAAAAGTAAGGTTTTTAAGAGGTTCTTGTTGTAGTAGCTGTGAGCTTTTGCATTGGGATAGCTGTGGAGTGTTTGTTAGGGGTAAAGTGAATTGAGTTCAATGGTGCTTCACAGTAGAGAGATTGGTGTGAATTGTCAAAGGAGAAAAGGTGAGTTAGTTAGAAATACAGTAAGTACGATGACTTTGAGCATAGTTAGTGTCTGACACATGCATGTAGATATGACAACGGATAGAATCTGGATCGGATATTACTAGATTTAGATTCAAATCCGTTTTTCATATCTATATCAAGATCCGGATCCGGATCCGAATCCAGATCCATTGGGTCCATAAAAATTATATCCAAATCCAGATCCATCGGATCCACCGGGTCCACGGATCGGACCTGGATCCACACGTAAACTTTTTTGACTTGAATAATATTCAAACATTCAACATACAACCATTTCAGGATAGTACGATACTTAATCAACAAAACACAACATTCATATCTAATATTAAAGCCAATGCATTCAGTTTCCAGTAACTAGCAAACTGGAAAGTTCCAATGCATTTAATTTCCAATGCATTCAGATACTGAATCAACAAAACACAACAACATTCATATCCAATGCATTCAGTTTTCAGTTTCCAATTTCAAAATTGAGATACTGAAAAGTTCTTTTTCTCATAAATAATAGATGTGTGTGCAAATATGAATTGTATCGACGCTTCAATTTGCTGCAAAAAATTGTAAGCAAAAATTAGTCTTTGTTCTCTGCTCTTGTTGGATTGATAAAATCGTTCACGTATTTTCTTTTTCTGTTTGTGTTTGACTATTAATATATCTTTCAAAATCCCAAAATATCAAATATTATATAAATGAAAAAATGTTAATATGGACTTTATTCCATATTATGTATTTGCAGGACTAATTTAGAAAACTGATTTACTCTTGATTTTAAGCTTTCCTTTTCTTCTCAAGCAAATACATGCAACAAATGATATTCCATTTATTTTACTTTTACTAGCTACAATTTTCTAAAATCCATATTTCTAGCAAATTTCTTGACATTCATCAAACCTTAACTTTAACAGATGTATCCAGGACAGTCTTGATAAACCATCACAATACCAAGACTACTTAACTTTTGAATGTGTTCATACTCGAACAAAATCCTTAAACAAGAAAGATGTATTAAAGAGATGCCAGAACCCAGACCAAACAACTTCGTCTAAAATAAATGGTTAACCAATCTTCTTTTAGTTATATATATATATATATATATTTTTTGTGTAGATTATGAAAACAACAGAAGTTAAAAGAGCCAAAAAAACAAAAATTGAACTCACCTTTCATTGTGTAGGGACGACAAGTAGAGACGACGGCTAGGGTTTGTCTTACAGAAGGAAACGAGATGAATGAGGAGGTATTTGCCCTTTCGTTGACTTAAAGACAGGCAGATGGGCTAGGCTTCGGTCCTTAAAGGACTTGGGCCTGGCCGAGAAAAATAAAAGATGTTCTAGGTTATGGACTGGTCTTACTTATGGATATATAAATGTATAATGTATTTAATAAAAAACGGATCCACGGGTCGGATCTGGACCGGATACGAATCTCAAAGACAAGATCCATATCCAACTCCGATCCGTCATAATTGGATCCGGGCCCGATCCGGATCCATCAGGTCCAAATTTTGAAGATCCATATCCTATAAAACGGATCTGGATCCATCGGATCCGGACCGGGTCCAGGATACGTTGCCATCTCTAATGCACATTCTTAGATATACCATCACTTTTTAAAATTAGGCTTAATACTGCCTCTTAAACTTATTTGGTATTTCCATTTTGTCACTTTAACTAAGCGTTATTTTTATTTAACTCATGAACTTATCCTAAAGTATTCTAATAAACATAATCCGATTGACAGGGCATAAATCGAAATTTTATTTTTTTTAGCTTTGTGCGTGAATGTCAAGCCATCTCACGTGAAAAATTCGACCAATTAAAACAACAGATTCATTTTAATTATACACATCAGATAAAAAGTTGTCCAGGATAGGAGTGAGTTGTTTTAATTGGTAGAATTTTTCACGATGCGCTTGACATTCACGCGCAAGGGCTAAAAAAATTAAACTCTCGATTTATGTCATGTCAGTCGGATTATGTTTAATAGACACACTTGAGAACGGGTTCAAGGGTTCAATAAGAACGAGGCTTAGTTAAGATACTAAAATGAAAAAAATCGGACAAGTTTAAGGAGCCACATATACATTAAGCCTTAAAATTATTTCTCTGATTACTGCTATAAATAAAGATTTTGAGTTAAAATATCAAAATTCTTCTAAACTATCTACGTGTTGTCAGTTTAATACTATTTAAATTATGAGATGTTATTGTTACCTCCTCAACTATAACATCTCATACTATAACATTTTTTATCTAAAATACTTTGCAGAATGCCAAGTGACATGAAGAGTTACTTCACTTTCTTTATAACATGCGAGAACTAAAAAATATGTCAAGAAGATCGATGGGGCACTTTACATGGAGTATTTTTAGGGAGGTTTTGAAGTTTACGTCATATTGCATGGGTGTGTTTGGGCCAAACGAAAATGTTTTTTAATGTCTTTCTAGAAAATATTTTCTCAAAAAATAAGTTAATTTTTTATTTATTTTCTGATAATTGATAACTAAGAAAGAAAATATTATGTCAAAAGCAAGGGCGGAAGGAGAGTATTCACTATCGATTTGGCCGAACCCAATAATTTTGATTCAAATTTTGTATTTGTCTTAACCATTCATTGAAATGTAACATATTATTGGGGTAGAGGTGGAGGTGATAGAGGTGGGGTGGTCGGATAGGAGTTGGGACGTTGGGCATATGGTGGGGATAATGAGCTTGAAATGTCACTCATCAAACTTATTTTCCTTTCTCCTTTAGTAAAGTTATTTTTATAATTTGTAAGGAACTGATTTTTCAAACTATTTTGATCAATGAAAAACAATTTTCTTCATTTACCAAATACATTAAATAAATAAAAAATATAATTATACAATCAGATGGATGAGTATAAATTGTTATCACGAGTTTGTTCAATCTGAATAACACTATATTGTTCCTCAAACATTAATCTCTTTCCATTTTCAGTTCCCTCTTATTGCTTTTCCCTTTTTCCAATTCAAACTTGTATTCGACGTGAACAAGTTTTACGTTTCCGGCCGTACAAACTACAAAGCATGACCTGAATTCCATTTGCAATAGATACACCATATTACAGTAGTATTTAATTCCTGTGGAAATGAAAGCTGTTATTGCCAGAATAGTCTACAGAATAAAAATATACTCACGTATCACGGTCTCACCTCAAATATACGGAAAAAATAATCTCTTGATTATTCTAAAGAGTATATATACAATTTACGATTTACAATTTTCATAATAGGAAAAATTTATTCCTATTCTATTCCCAAAATCTTATTCTACTTGTACAATGATCCTATAATTATGGTAAATAAACAATTCTAATTATGGTATAATTTGTCCCAAATCGGTACACTACAACTATACAAAACCGTGTACAAGAATGATAAAACCGAGACTAAATAGACATAGGATATACACGTGCATAACGTGTATATCTTATGTATATATAGTATATTTAACACACCCCCGCAGTCATAGCGGGCGGTCTTCGGACGCTGAGACTGTCTCGAAAATCTTCAAAAAGGACCGATGGAAGACCCTTTGTAAAGATGTCTGCAATTTGATACCTGGAAGGGACATGACAGACGCGTACTTGACCACGAGCAACCTTTTCGCAAACAAAGTGAATGTCCATCTCGATATGTTTAGTGCGCTGGTGCTGAACCGGATTATCAGACAGATAGATGGCACTAACATTATCATAATAAACCAAGGTCGCTTTCTGAATAGGACAATGAAGCTCTAACAACAAATTACGTAACCAACATGATTCAGATACCACATTAGCTACCCCTCGATACTCAGCCTCGGCCCTGGAATGAGACAAAGTCGACTCACGTTTCGCATACCAGGAGACCAAGTTATTACCAAGAAACATACAATAGCCAGGCGTAGACCGTCTGGTGTCCCGGACAGCCACCCCAATCAACATCAGTATACGAGACAAGTGTAGACGTCGATGACAGATATAAATGCAAGTCATAGTCAAGTGTCCCCTAGATGTACCGAATAATGCGTTTGAGCGCATTCATGTGCTCAACCCTAGGATCATGCATAAATAAACACACCTGTTGTACGGCATATGTAATATCTAGTCTCGTGAACGTAAGATACTGAAGGGCCCCTGCAAGACTGCAATATCGGGTCGAATCCTCATAAGGTGAGCCAGTTGCAACACCCAATTTGGGTTTAGTATCAACCGGAGTGGAAGTGGACTTACAGAATGACATCTCATCCCTCTCAATGATTTCAGTTACATACTTCCACTGTGATAAGAACAATCTACCTGCATGACGAGTGACAGCAATCCCAAAAAAATAACTCAATGGCCCCAAGTCTTTCATAGCAAATTCAGAACTGAGCATTGTCATGATAGACTGGCGTAAGGCATCGGAAGAGGCGGTCAAGATAATATCATTCACATATAATAGTATATAAGTCAAGGAAGAACCACGACGATATATAAACAAATAATTATCCGACCTGCTGTGAGTGAACCCAATAGTCGAAATATAGTCGGCAAACCTCTTATATCAGGCCCGTAGAGACTGCTTAAGCCCATATAAGGACTTTTTCAACAGACATGCATGATGAGGATATTTGAGATCCCTAAACCCCAAGGGTTGATGCATATAGAATGTTTTCTTGAGATCACCATGTAAGAAATCATTCTTCACATCTAACTGATGAATAGGCCATGCTTTCGAAAGAGCCAAGCTGAGCACAGTGCGAATGGTAGCCAACTTGACCACCGGACTAAACGTCTCACCACAATCCACACCAACCTGTTGAGTCTTACCATCACCCATAAGCCGAGCCTTATGCCTTGCAAATGAACCGTCTGAATTGTCCTTATGAGCAAAAATCCACATAGATCGAATAATATTAATACCAGATGGACGGGACACCAACTCCCACGTCTTATTATCAATAAGAGCATTATATTCATTGGTCATAGCAATTTTTCAATTCGGGTCATTTAACGCAGACACGGGATTACGGGGTAAGGGTGATTTAAGAACATTAGAATTTAAATTAAAATGCCTTTTTGGTTTAAAAACACCTTGTTGACTACGAGTGACCGGTCTATGACTAGGGGAAGAATTGGGCAGATTTTGGGAATTTTCTGGACTCGGGACGGACTGGCCAGCAGGCTATTCTTGCCGCCACCGTGACCACATTTTTTGCTGGAATTATCAACAAAACCTGGAGAATTTGTGGAGGAACTCATCATGGCCACATGATTAGCCCCGGTAGCCGCCTTCTTGGCCAAACCGGCTTCTTCTAAAGTAAGCATGGAGCGGGCCTTATAGAACTTTGGGAGAGGGTCACTTTGACTACGGAGAGTTCCAACGCCATCATAGGCCTCGGACAGGCCAGCAACCATATGTAGCACGAGATGATTTTCACTGACGGGTGCACCAACGTTGCGGAGTTGGTCCGCCAATTCTTTCAACCTTTTGCAATAAGCTGAAACATTCAGGAAATTTTCCATGTTGACGTGGGAAAATTCCTGCTCATGGATAACAACTCTGGAATTTTGATTATCTTGGATTATGTCACGCAACCTATCCCAAGCAGCCATCGTCGTAGCGTCTGGCTCAATAATCTTCTGCAACAGGTCAGTAGCGATAGTTGAGTAAATTCACTGAAGAACTGTGGCATTAATAGTTGTTCATAACTTAGGATCATCCTCGCGTTGAGGCACCTCTGTATCCTCAGGAGCCGCGGGGATTGTGTGATGGATGACTTGATGCGAGCGAGCGTGAATTTTGAACAACTCGGCCCATGTCGCGTATTGGACGTTTTCTATTTCAAGAATAAGAGGGATGTGATTTTTGATGTTAGAAACAACAAGGGCAGGATGAAACGTGTTCTTTGACATCGACATAACGAAAGAACAATAGGTGTTTTGAGAAGAAATAATAAAACACACAAAAAAAGAAAAAAGGCCACCGACGACAATTCCGGGGAAGGGACGTCGGAATCCGATGAGCAAGGTGGACGAAAAAAAAATTGTGAGAAAAGAACCTAGGCTCTTGATACTATGAAAGAAATAATCCCTTGATTATTCTCATTAATGAAAGAGTATATATACAATTTACAATTTCCATAATAGGAAAATCTTATTCCTATTCTATTCCCAAAATCATATTCTACTTGTACAATGATCATATAATTATGGTAAATATACAATTCTAATTATGGTACAATTTGTCCCAAATCGGTACACTACAACTATACAAAACCGTGTACAAGAATGATAAAACTGAGACTAACCGAGACTAAATATACATAGGATATACACGTGCATAACATGTATATCTTATGTATATTTAGTATATTTAACATATACAAATGCATATATTAAAGTAGGGGTGTTCAAATGAGACCGAAAAAATGATTTGAACCGGTAAATTGAGTCAAACTAATTTAATAAACCGAAAACCATCTCGGTTTGGTTTTAAATTTTAAAAAACCAAAATATTTGATTTGGTTTTGTGTTAAATAAAAAAAATAATCGAACTAAAGTTAATGAATTAATTAAGAACATTATTAGATTTGAATGGGTCATGGTCAAATCCGTATTTAATTACCCTTTGATTCAAAGATTCTTTGCATTATAAATACGTTCTTAAACCCGCAAAAACCGCAAAAGTCTAACCAAACCGATAAAATCGACAAATTTGAAACCGATAAAATTTATACTATAATGATTTGGTTTGATTTGAATATTAAGAAAAACCGATTTGGTTTGATTTGAATATTAACCCAAAACCGAGTTAAACCGAACCATGAAGTATTAAAGAGCATGCATGTGACTTTTGAGATGAGAATCATGAGATTAATGAGCTAAACGGTGATTTAAGATTTAACTCCGTGCACGCAAATTTCACTATGCTTAGGGTCGCTGCCGTTTTGGCGCAAATTTATATAAATACTTTATTTGAAAAAAAATGTGTATATACAATTTGCGAATAACTATTTTTTAATCTCTGTAATTAAAAATAGTCATTGTCATAATGTTCTCAAATTTCATAAATGAACTCCATGATACTATCATGAACTTTCAACTATGAAATTTGAAACTCCATGATAATAACTATTTTTCAATTACAGGGACAAAAAGTGGCTACTAAATGCTATTTCTAGATAAAAATGGGGAGATATGTTTAATTTTATGCATACAAATAACATTAGGTAGCCGCTTCTAATACTCCTATTTAAAACATATCTAAAAAGTGGTCAAATAATGCGATTCGAGTCTAAAGTTTTGAACTGTGAGAACCTATATTTTTGGGGCCAATTATTGTTGTAGCATAGCCGAGAAGTTAATGCCTTTGATGCTGAAATATCAGTCCTTTTCCACTACTATAATAATTCTAACGCTCCTTTTCATTTTTCATATTTAATTTTCCTCTCTCTCACACTCACACACATCCCATTCAATCATTCAAATTTTGAAAGAGGTCACTATTTCAGAGGTAGTGCTTTTCTTAATGATTAAAAATTGCTAATGTTTGAATGGAGTGATTTGGAAAATTGGAATTAACTTAAGAGAATACATTTTATGAAATCAAAATTTTAGCAATTAATTTAATAGTTTCTTTAGTAACCTCTAATATGGAATGCAAGTTAAATTGATATTTTAATTGTGTACTAGTCAAATATCATGGTACAAAATGTAACGAAGAAATTAAAGTAGTTAATTTGAACCATTCAAATTAAATTAAGGAAAAAAGAAGAAGGAAATATATCATAATTCCTTTTATCTAAGGGATTTTACGATACACATCAACCCAATAAAGTTCACAATAAAAAATATTTAATCTTATTTTTGCCAGTATACGGTATATAGTCAATGCATAATTATTATATAATTAGTGTATAGTTAATACATTATATACTTGTTATACATTGAGTGTATATTAACGATAACTACACATCATTATGATAAAATATTAAGATCCCATTTATATATATAATCAGGAAAGTCTTCGGTGGTCCCCGGGGCATAGCTGGATGACAAAGGAGGTGAACTTAAAATTCAGCTTGAAACCTACAGCGTGAGTTCGAATCTTGGTGGGAGTACTTTGCTCTCTTCTGAGATAGGACCTTGTATGTGATATATCGGTTCTCAAACCCAGGTGAAAGTTAAATATTAAAAAAAAAAAAAAAGGAAAGTCCTCTGTATCTATTGTCTTGGGTTCCTGAAATTGAGGCCATACTCACCACTGAGAATTACTGCAAGTCTTAGCTAAGTTCCAAATTTGATATACACCTAATATTGACTTTAATGGTTTTTGTCAACAAGTAGGGTTGTACTACTTTGAACGAGCACTTGATGTTCTAAAATGGACTGATGACACAAATCTTAAAAGTATTCAATTAACAAACAACTTTCTTACATTTATTCTAAAATAATATAATATTTTGTCGGAATAGTTGATTGATTCTTGCCAGACATATATTATTCATATCATTTTCTTAACTTTGGATACCCTATGATTTTATCCCTTATTTTAAAGGTGAATATATAATGACAGATTCGAAATTCAGACATTATTGAATTTTTAAATTATCAACTTTACATTTTGGTTGATCTTTTTGTCAAACTAGAAAAGTAATTTGAAGCTATAGGTGTCTCTCTTGTATTGTTGCCAAAAATATGCTAACAAGCACAAGTCAACAGTTGGCAATCACAAGAAAGCAGGGTTCGCTAAAATAAATAAATTTATGTCACATTGGGCCACTGAGTTTGATATTTTGCATATGAAACCATTCAAATTCATAAAATTGCCATTGCTTTTGATTGTTCTTGCATTTGTTCTCAAAATTAAAAGACATAATCCATATATATGAGTGATACTCAAGATTCATGTCTAGATCAAGAAATTAGTCGTTAACAACTTTGACTTGTGAACTTAGTCACTCATTTTATCTATAGATACACATTAATTCTAAATTTGTGTTGTCACGTATCTAAGTTGTTTAACTTGCGTTAAAAAAATCAATTATAACTACTAGATGCAAAATTTTCAATTATGTTTTAAAATAATTTCTTAATCCAAGGAAAATGAAGATATCGACAACTAGTTATGAGGCTAAGATTTGATCAAAGCATACAATTTGAATCAACAAAAGCTAATTTCGAGATTATGTTATATTCAGAAAAAGAAAGAGGTAAAAGCTAAAAGGCCTTACTCTTTTTTTTTTTCCTTTTTACCCGAGGAATTATCATGTTTCACCTTTTTTTTTATTTCCTCTTTGCCATTTACCTTTCACTTTAAATGGAATACAAAAATTCTCAATGATGGAGATGTAGAAAGTAGATTACCAACTTGGTTAGGAATAGACATATTTTTCAAAAATATCACTGTCAATTTGTCCATTAAAAGGTTTCCATTACAACCACCATCCAGCAATAACATTTACATCTTCCTACTGTAAAGTTTCTTTAGAAAATAAATAAAACAGACCCCATATGCTATACTAGTGGGGTGGGGTGGGGTGTGGAAGTCGAATAATCATCATGCATATTAAAAGATGATGTGTAATAACATTACTCATTAATTAATGTTTC